>CM061265.1:104390346-106790346 GCA_030848825.1 Tadarida brasiliensis
AGAACTGCTCATGTGAAAATACCGAATGAAAAAGTAGTATTTTTCTATACAATCATAACCATGTAAAAAAGGTGTCCCGGCCGGGTGGCTCAGTTGTTCGGAGCGTCCCACACACCAAAAAGGTTGCAGGTTCAATGCCCGGTCAGGGCACACACAGGAGGCAACCTAGCGATGTTTCTCTCTCACATCGATGTTTCTTTCTCTCTCCCTTCCTCTCTCTAAAACGAATAAACACATCCTTGGGTAAGGATTAAAAATACACACACACACAATAACAAAAAAGCACATGTTAATTGTGGGATTCTACAATTATATAATTGTGGGGTGACTATTTTTGTAAAATGGTTTATGTTACTTGCATTGTTCAAATGGTTCACTAAATAGAAGAGCTCTTGTTGCTACTTCAAGTCACTAGTACTTGACCCTGGCCCCCTGTTAAAAGAAAACACTGAACTCACAAGCGCCCATTGCTGGCCCCTCATTCGACAGCTGTGTTACTGAATTCCTTTTCGGGTGTTTGTGAAGTCATATGGGTTTGACACCCCCTTTCTGCCCTGCCCTGGCACTTAGGAGGGTGGTTGGAGAAAGGGGACCCTGGAGAAAATGAGGAGAATTTCGTCTCACTGGAGAGGATGGAAATCAAGTCTGTTTCACAGGGGTGTGCCGAGGAGCAGGCCCCGGGATCCCGGAGGTGGACTGCGGGGGACAAGATTGCCAGTTTGGGAAATGAGATCTTCTCCTGGCATCTGTGTTCCGAATATGATGGGAATTTATGGGACTCACACCTGCGTGGCTACTCCACCCGGAGCAGGGATTCCCACCAATCGGGGGGTAACTGAGGGCCTGGGGGCCAGGCAGAGGCTTCCTCACCTCTGACAACGGCTGTGACTCGGGAGGACGGGGCCATGCGGCCTGGTGGCAGGTGGTGCTGTGAGTGAGTGGGACAGAGGGTTCTCAACCACGGTCACCCCCGTGAGCATGGCAGGGGGATCCCGAGACTGGCCAGGCCTGCAGAACCCCGATGCAGCTGACCGAGAAGGAAGGGGGTGGAGCTTAAATGAGACGCAGAGAGGACAGTGAGTCCCAGGCAGAAACCTGTGTCTGGGTGCTCCAGACAGCGAGAGGTGTCAACGGGGAAGACCGAGAGTAGAGAAGGTGCCTGGAGCGCCCCCGGGCGAACATGTGGGAGGGGTGTGGGGTCTCCACATAAGTCAGAGGACCCGGGTGAGCAGAGGGCTGAGAAATGAAGGCCCAGGGACAGGGCCTGGCGCGATCCAGGCCAAGCTGCAGATCCTGGAGACACAGGGCAAAGTGACGAGGGGCTTCTGATGCGTAACCGGCGAATGGGCAGCGAAGCTGTCCCCAGGGCTGTGGCCATCGGACCCCTACCCGGGCAGCGCAGCCTGGCACCAGGGCCCAGGGTTTGGGATCAGGTGAACCCCATCCTTGTCCACAATCTCCCTCCTGAGCGAGAGGAAGTGAGCAGGAGAGCTGCTAGCCTGGAAAGGGTTGTACCCAAAGAGCGGGTGCAGGTCAGAGAGTGGAACATGGGCGCCTAAGGGCCAGTGAAGGTGCCCTCTTGGGGTGGTCAGAGTCAGGGCCCCGCAGGACAGGACCCCTGTACAGGGCGAGACGTGGGAACGCTACCAAGGGTTCCCGCGCGTTGGGTGGGGTCCACGAGCCCCGGGGAAGCCCCTGGCACGCTCCCAGGGGCTGGCACGGAGAGCTGTTTCCTGCACAAGGTCAGGGGACCCACCTCACCACCGGGGACTGTGGGCTCAGCAGGAAGGCTGGTGGGGCACAGCCTGTCTGGACCCAGGTCTGGCAAGCCTGCTGCCCGCAGACAAGGGGTGTGGCCTGGGCAGGGCTCTGCCAGTCTGGTTGACCACGGTCTCTGCCAGGGAGACGTTAGGAGAGGTTCAAGGGAGCTGGCACCCAGACTGGGCAGGTGTCAGCCTGGAGCTGAGGTGTGAAGAATCTTGGCCCCAGAGGCTGATGTGGGCCAAGTGCGGCAGGAGTGGGCATACTGGAAGTGGCCAGAAAGCTGGGGCTGAACTTCTATTATTTAAAAAAATTTGCTTTTTCTTTATTGATTTTTTGAGAGAGAGGAAGGGAGAGGGAGAGAGAGATGGAAACATCGATGACAGAGCACATGGATTGGCCGCCTCCTGCATGCCCCCCACTGGGGATCAGGCCCACAACCTGGGCATGTGCCCTGACTGGGAATCGAACCGGCGACCTCTTGGTACATGGGTCGATGCTCAACCACTGAGCCACACCGGCCGGGCTGAACTTTTATTATTTTAAATGATCGTTCCCATGAGTGAGAGGCCAGAGAAGCCCCTCTGCTTGCCCAAATCAGGGCATGAAGAAGACACCTCGCATACATTGTATCATCCCATTGGTGTGAAACATGCCTGAAGTCATAAGTAACTGAGTTTAATCTCTGCCCTGAGCCCCCGGGAGGTGAATCTGGTTCGTGTCGGGTGTGTGCACACCCAAGGCTCGGCTGGTTTGCCGAAATGCACACACACTTCACCTGGAGAACTCTGAGCCGCGGGAATAACACCGTGGTTCTTTTTATGTGTTTCAAGTTGTAAGCTTTCCCCCTTGAAAATACTGTAAAAGGTTTAAGTGTGTCCTATTTATTAGTAGTAAGTATACTACTAGCTAATAGTAACAGCTAATGAAAATGTACTATCTACTTGTAACAACTCTTTCCTAACTTGTATGATGACTCGATCTTCTCCAACAGCTAAACTCACCTGTTGCAATATTTTAAAGCAAACTTGCTTTGTTATTTATTTACTTTGCTTTTCCCCTGGACGGATGTGCCCAAATCGGAAAGCCACGCATTTAATAAGGAGAGGACTGCACCAACAAGTGCTGGCCAGGACGCGGGGAAGGGAGCCCTGGGGCGCTGCTGGCGGGCACGCAGACTGCTGCAGCCGCGTGGAAACGCCTTGTGACCCAGCGGTCCCACTTCTGGGTGTGTTCCCAAAGAAATCCAAAATACTAATTCAGAAGAACACACACACCCCTATGTTCACTGCAGCGTTTTTACAACAGCCATACTAGGGAAACAACCCCAGCGCCCATCAGAGATGAGTGGATAAAAAAGTGGGGGTTCGTGTCTACAGTGCAATATTACTTGGTTTAAAAAAGAACCAAATCTTATCCTTTGCGACAAGGCATGGATGGCCCTAGAGGGAATCGTGCTAAGTGAAATCAGTCCAAGAAAAGACAAACACGGAACGATTCCACATACAGGTGGGGTCCACAGAACACAATAAATGAGCAAACGAGACAGAAACAGATGCGTAGACACAGAGAGCGGATGCTGGCTGTCAGAGGGAGGGGTGGGGAACAGGTCGACAGAGGTGGAGGGACTGAGAAGCACAGATGGGCAGTGACTGAACAGTCACGGGGATGTCAAATACAGCACAAGGAACAGAGTCAATGATGTCGCGATAACTATGTATGGTGCAGGTGGGAAAAAAAACAACAAGTAGAAAGACGCAAGGCCCACAGACTTCCACAGAGGAGGCCGTGCCGTGACTACTGATGTGTCAGCGTCAACCTCGCGGCCAAGTCCCCGGCCCTGTCACCATGTCACAGCAGCACGGCCCTGCCGACCTCACCTCCAGATCATTCACACGGCCACCGCCGAGACTTTCTCATGACACCTCTGCCCAGGGCACTTCTCAATCCCTTCAAGAATTTCATGGACATTTGTAAACGCAGGAAGCTATTCATGGCCCTCAAAGGGCAACCCCTGCCCTGGCTCTCCTCCGCACAGAAAGAGCCTTTATCCGCGCGCTGAAAAGCAGGCCGGCACTTTCACACTTCAGGGGCGACAAGGGAGGGGCCGTGATCTCAGTGATTAAGATGCTAATGTTTGGTTTGAAAAGGAAAACCTTTGATTTTTGAGAAAAGCGGTCTAAGACAAGACATTTCATTTCTTTACGTTACCAAAGACCTGGCGGATGACACACGAGACGCCACACATCCGACTCGGGAAATGACACTGTCCTGCTCCGGAAGGACCACTGCGTGGACTTTTTTTTTATTTTTAGCCTTAATGGAAACATATTAAACAAAAGGTGTGAATTCTTTCAAGCGCTTTCCTGGGAGGTCAGTGGGTTAAAAGACTTGGCTTCCCGAGGAAACGTGAGATTTCCCCCATAATTTTTGCTTTTGTCAAAATAATGCATGCACACGGCAGGTCAGAGCGCCTTTAGGTTATATCCTCGAAAGGTTATGATAGAAAATTGTCTCTGCTTTCCGGGACGTTGCCTGGTACATCCGTTCCCACGTTCGTGCATTCATTAGAAAATGCACGGAATACATTCAGATGTATTCATAAATCTGATTTATTCATATATTATCTAATTCATGAATACTTTATTCATAAATTGTTAAATTCATGACTTTATTGAGCCCAATTACCAGCCAGGCACTGCTCTCAGAGGGGGGCCCAGAGCAGACGGCCTGCACCCACGGACCTGGCTTCCCACTGCAGGGAGACAGAGGGCACACACATCCAGGTCACACGGAGGGACGTCAAACTGGGTCGGGTGGGGCACGGGGTCAGGTGGGGAAGGCCTGCAGGGACAAGCCTTTCAGCACGGGGAACAGAAGGTGCGAGGGCACTGAGGTGGGCATGTGATTGGCACGTGGGAGGGAGAGCAGAGCCCTCGGGGGCAGGGCGTGAAGTGTGTGTTTCCACGTGAGCCGCACATTTCTGTTCTCCTGGTGTCTAAATACAGGCTGGCACAGCTACCTGGGCATCGACCGGTTTAGCCCTGAGCTCCTGACTTTGCTCCCTCCCACTTCCTCCCTGCCTTGTTTCCTCCACACGGCGACGTCAGAGAAGAAAGCCAGGCCTTCCAAACCCCGGGGAAGCGGCCGCCCGAATGTGAGCGAGGACAGTCCCGAGACGTGCGGGGCACCCGAGCTCCCCTTCTCTGCACACCCCGGAGGAGGGGCTCCAGCACAAGGAGCAGGAACAAGAGAACGAGGGGTGACAGTCAGGAGAGGCAGAGGAGGGCCGAGGCCGGCGGTGACGGGCACCAGGAGAGGGCTTCCAGAGGTGGACTGGTGAGTTACCCAGCGAGGCTGAGGCCAGACAGGAACTCGAAGATCCGACAGAATGGGAGACAAGGAGGGCTGTTGTTACAGACAATGTTGTGCTACTGGTGTGGACACACACCCGAGAGCTGGTGGCCCCACGGCCGCCGTGACCCCGCCGTGCGCTGCTGCGATTCCCAGCCGGGCCCCCGGGATGTAGCTGCTGCTGGCCTAGCTTACACGAGCCACCAAGGTATGCCACTGTCCCACCCCGTCCCCTGTCCCTCCTGCCCACTGTCCCACCCCGCCCACTGTCCCTCCCTGTCCACTGTCCCACCCCATCCCCTGTCCCTCCCGCCCACTGTCCCACCCCACTCACTGTCCCTCCCCACTCACTGTCCCTCCCTGCCCACTGTCCCTCCCTGTCCACTGTCCCACCCCACTCACTGTCCCTCCCCACTCACTGTCCCTCCCTGTCCACTGTCCCTCCCTACTCACTGTCCCTCCCCGTCCACTGTTCCTCCCCACCCAATGTCCCTCCCCATCCACTGTCCCAACCCATCCACTGCCAGTGGGCAGGCGCGTTGCTGGCACGTGCCCCCTCTGCACCCCAGGCTAGCAGGGCGCCTGGCCCAGGGACAGGCAATGGCTGCTGAATGAATGTGCGCACGGATGTTCCGATAGCGCCTGCCGGGCTCGGCTGCTGGTTAAAGAGCTGATACCCCTCAGACGGGAATGGCGGCAGGTCTGCGATCAGGACCTGCTACAGGGCGACGCTCCCCTGTCCCGGTGGTTGGGAAGAACTGAAACTGGCATGGGAAACACACAGCTCTGTATGTCGTGGGCACCTGGCGAGTACAGGTGTACACCCCGCCGCCCGTGAAAGAGGCTGCCAACCCCGCCAGCCTCACCCCCCCTTGGCTTCTCCGCAGCGCAGCGTCTCACATGGAGCGGGGCCCTCGCCACCCACGGGATGTGGAGACATTTGAGGGGCCCACGGACATTCTTACTTCGTGTAACCGGCTTATCAAACCTGCGAGGAGCCGGGATTGTGGCTGAGGATGAGGCTCCGTTTTAAGGGGTGAAACCGTGAGTCGATTGAAAAACACACGTCTGTCGATGACAGCATGGTGCTGTCCAGACAGGGCCAGAGCCGGGGAGGCACCCAGGTGACGGAGCTGGGAGGTACTCAGGCGTTCCCAACCGGCACGAAGGAGCCCGGTCACTGTGGCCCGTCACACACTGGGGGCTGTCGCCGGACTGCTAATCATGCCGACCGAGGGACAAAGAGCCGTGTCGGCATTCCCTAAACCACCCGGACAAGTCTTTCTTCCCCTGCAGCACCGGCGGGAGGGTGTGGAGCGCCAGGGTTTTAAGCAGAATGGGGGTTTAGGTCCATTCTCGTCCTCTCTGTGTTCTTACCCACGGGAGGCCTGGCAGGCGCCCAAAGGAGCTTTAAACTAGACACGGGCAGCAGGCCCTGGCTCCGGGCTGCCTGTTCTGACCGGCCCGGGTTTCCCAGCAGAGGCGGGTGCGGGGCCAGGGCCTGCGGGCGGACACAGTGACACTCGAGTTGTCCAAACCGATTCTCCTGCACTGACCTTTGTAGATGTTATTCCCTTCCTCCATCGTGGGGAGGAAGACACTCGGTGACATTCTCCAGGCCTCGTCTTCTTCCTATTAAAGCAGAAGAATATTTCTGTGAGTCACAGGCACAGTGCGTCTGCTGAGACTGGGCAGTAAGCGGCACACCCGTCGTGACGACTGTCACTGTGGCCACGCACACAGCCTCCTTCCTGGTTTGCGGAGCAAAGGCACCGACCCTGCCTGCCCTTCCGGGCAGTGTCTCTGCAGGCCAGCCTGACACCGGGCACGGATGGTTCTGGAGAGGGAGCTCCGCCTGCCGACTCATGAGGTGCCCCTGAGACCGGTTCCCCGTCCCAGTCGCCTCCCCTGAGGTCCCCCTGCCCCGAATCTGGTCCTGTGCCCTCCTTCACCATGTTCCGTGACCTGCTTGGGGGTGGCTCCGTCAGTGCTCTGCTTGGCCACGAGCCACCTTGCCCTGTGCGAGCACCTGGCTTGCTCACCCGTCCCCTCCCCAGGCCGAGAGCCCGCCGAGCCCGCCTGGAGCTGGAGCCCAGGTCCTGCAGCTGCCCTGCCCCGGGCCCACTGCGAGAGCCCGACCACGCCATCCCGGTCCCTGCTGCTCCCACGCAGCTGGGTCAGAGCCTGCAGGGACACCGCCCCGCAGGTGAGGCTGAGCCCCACGCCCAGCAGACTTTCCCATTGCCCCTGTGCCACCAGGGCCCAGCTGCTCCCCACTGTGACCGCCAGGCCTCGCCAACCCTGGACTGACGTTTCTGCCTACGAAGTGTCAGGGGTGTGACGACCACTGTCACGGCTGTTGTCACCCCACGGAGGGCAAGGGGAAAAAGCGGAGAGAGAGGAGACGGGCCTCTTCAGAGCTCGAACTGGTTTGAGAGTGGGGCAGCAACCACTGGGTTCCCAGCAAGAGCTGGGCGTGGCCGTGGCCAGGTGGCTCGGTTGGTTGGAGAGTCATCCTGTGCACCGAAAGGTTGTGGGTTCGATTCCTGGTCAGGGCACATACCTTGGTTGTGGATTTGACCCCCAGGGCGTATACCAGAGGCATCGTATGGATGTATCTCACATCCATCTCTCTCTCCTTCCTTCCTTCCTCTCTCTCGAGAATCAATAAGCCTATCCTTGGACAAGGATAAAAAAAAAAAAAAGAAGCTGGGCTGAATGGATCCGCTTGTGGGGACATCGCTGTGGTCAGAGTGTGGGAAAAGGCCAGGGGGGAGGTGGGGATGCCCACCTTCTCTGTGCCCAGACTTCCTCTTCTCATCTTCTGCAGAAAAGTATCCCTGTTAGGTCTGAGGCAAACTCCCCTCCTCCATGAAGGCGTCCTGGATTCCCACGTGCTCAGCAGGGCTCAGGTGTCCTGGCATCTGTTTCTCTGCGCAGATTATTGGTATGGATACAAAGGTCTAAAGTGCTCTTGTGGGCTGGGGGACCCCATGGAGCGGGGTTCCGTCTTGCTGATGTTTTATACCCTCCCCGGAACCACCACTGTGGCTGGTTCCTAAATAGGTGTTTAAGGCATGTAAGTAAAAATGAGATTTATAGGTCTATTTGTTCAACTTTATTTCTACAATAAAGACTAAGTTCTCGAGGGAAACAAAGCATGTGAGGCCGATTGGGGGATGTCCGATCCTGACCGCACGGATGACGGGAATGCTGACGCTCCCACACTTCACTGGGTGCAGCGGGGAGTCACCGGGCCGCCTGTGAACGGGAGCAGAGAGCCCAGTGAAAAGTGTTTGCTTTCCTTCTGAAAGGCGTTTCTTCCTTCGGTCAACAGCCTGAGGTTTATTGGGTGTATCCTTTTCTTTGATTGCTGTTTTAAACATTTAATATTTTGCTCCTTTTGACAAACACTGGGAGAGGAAAATTCCACAAGGAGGTTTCAATCCACCATCTCACCCGCAGTCACTTACTTTTTAAAAATCTTTGTTGTGATGGGGTCTCACAAGTCCACTGCCTTCCAGCACGGTGCCTTCCTTGACCTCGCCCCTTTCTGAGGAAACTTCGAGAACACTACCCTCACTGCCCCAAGTGGCTGGAGGGTGTTCATGCAGAGGGAGGCTCCTGTCTGGGAGCAGCCAGACCGAGGGGCTGGCCAGGCACGCTCAGCTCCCAGGCACACCAGCTCTCTCTGCACCGGGACAGGACACGCGGATCCCAGCTTCCACGGGGACTTCTTCGAGAAGGAGGTGTACAGAGGAGCAGGTGCCAGCGGACGAGTCCCGGGAACTCCCCAGCCCGCCCCAGCCCGCACCTGCCGTGCTTCTTGGCCACGAGCCCTCCATGCAGCCCTTCCCATCTCATCTTCAGCTGACCTAAGTGAGCCCACATTGCCACCCAGTAAGCCAGTGAGTCCCAGCGTGGATCGGAGCCTCGTTACGCTCCAGCCCCTCCCATCACTCAGACGGCTGAGGATCTGCTCTGCGCGGACGCCGGCCAGGATGCCCGGAAGCTGGGGGCTGGCTCCTCGGCACCTCCTCCGGGCCTCACTGGCTTTCCTGCTGCCTGGTGGCACAGCCATGCGGCATGTTTTGCAAAAACACCAAGTGCACAGAGAACCGCATGACAGCAATGCCGTAAAAGACACAAACACCGAAGGAAAGAAATCAGCGGCCTCACCACCACCTTCATCGAGTGAACCCTCCCACAAGTGGGTGTGCCCTGCGGTGAGCAGCGGCTCCCGAGCGTCTTAGGGAGCAGGGTCCTTGGAAACATGAAGAAAGCACATCCTTCCGGGAGCAACGCCCCTTCCGTAGAAGTTTCCGTAGTTTCGGGGCGTCTCTCCACAGGGCTCCTGTTCTCTGGGTTAAGGGCCCCTTGCATCGCTCCGTCTCTGCACGTACATTCCCACAGTGACACCATCAGGCCTCGGGAAACACAGGACACTCACTGTCACCTTTGGGAAGCAGTGCACAAACTGGTGTGAAGTACCCTAAAATAATGTCAGATTGTGGCTGGCTCGGCTGTTCCCTATGAAGGCACTTCCTTGGGCCCAGGGGTTGGAGAGGAGGCGCGTGGTCAGAGAGATGGCTGGGTGACAATGTCACTGGGTGACATGCGGACAAACCGCAGCTTCTAAGCTAATCAAGCTGTCTGCAGGAACAAGGATCCTTCCAGAAGAATTCAGCATGAAGTCAAGTCATTTCATGGCGCGAGAGGCTTCAACAGCCACGCAATCACGTATGACGGGCAGGTCAAAACCACTGAAGGCAGTTTCAAGTGGTTTGATTTATGGCTTAAAAATAAGGAAGGGAGCCCAGCCGGTGTGGCTCCGGGGCTGAGCGTCGACCCATGCACCAAGAGGTCGCCGGTTCAATTCCCGGTCAGGGCACATGCCCAGGTTGTGGGCCCAATCCCCAGTGGGGGGCATGCGGGAGGCGGCCAACTGATGTTCTCTCTCATCGATGTTTCCATCTCTCTCCCTCTCCCTTCCTCTCTCTAAAATCAATAAAGGAAAAAAAAAATATAAAAAATGGCGCCAGGAAGAGCATTCTCCCCGGAGACGGACTCCTGACGGAGGGTCTCCTTATCCGCGATCCTCGACCCTTTGAGATGGATTTCAATCCAAGACCCAAAAGACAGGCTCTTCTTTGTTACTGCTGAAGTTGGCGAGTTCGTGATATATTCTACAGCAAGTCCTCCGTCAGACAGAGACTGCAGGTGTTCCCCCGCCCACGGCTTGTCCCGCCAGGCTCTTCACAGGGTGTTTCACTTTGACGGAGCCCAGCTTCTCCGTCTGTCCTTGTGCGGACCGTGCTTTGGCGTCAGGCCTAAGAACTCGGCCTCGCCCCAGACCTGAAGAGCCCCGGTTTTCTCTACGGGTTTCAGGGTTTCACACTGAACTCCACGGGAAGGCGTCAAGTTTGCCCAGAACTTCACTTTCTTGCCGTGGAGGAGAAACTGATGTTTGGAAGCCCACCCGTGAAGGTGTCTGTGGCGGTCTCAAGTCGTCCCTTCCCTCGCCCCAAGCAGGGTCACCTCCTGCTGGGTTTCCTCGCGTCCCTCAGCATCTCCGCGTGGAGCGGTCCCGATGAACCCGGACACGCAGTTATAAACGTTCATAGTTTAAATGTGAAACTGTTTCCCAAGTGCCTTGATCAAGAGAACGCAAGATTCCTAGTCACAGTTATTTTACCTCAAAATGTTCTTGTGCCCAATTCCAGAGATCCAGCAGGTGGCCCTTTTTCCTCTCGCCAGTGGCCCCGTGATTAAAATCACACCCCAAGCTTCTTCCAGTCGCCTCCATTCAAACATGTCAGAACATCCCGGGGCACTCATCGCCCTCAGACTCCTGACTAACACAGGCCCGAGGGGAGCCCCCCCACTCTGAGGCCGGGGCCAGGAGGGGGGCAGGTAGCTCTGATACCTTCACGCAGGTCGAGGTGGCCCTGGGAAGGCACCGCGGGGGCAGGGGAAGCGGCCGTGACGCCGTGGCCGTGGCCGTGGCTCTGTGAGCTGGGCGGGGGCAGGCGGGTTACTGAGCGTACCTTCCAGCACCTTCCACCAGGAGCCCAGCTCTCTCCCAGCAGAGGGGCCTGCCCTCCCCCCACCCTCACTTAGGAAAAGTCAACAAGGGAAACAACTCACTGGTTCTCTCTCAGCCTCATGAGTGACCTTTGATTGTAACTGCATTCCTGCACCAGCGAACCCCTCAGACGGGCCCACACTTGTCCTTGGGTCGGCCGTGCCCTGCCCTGACCCCGCCTGGTCTCACTGCCCGCCCCTGGACCTAACTGGCCTCCCTGCCTCGGCCACTGCCTCACCACAGTCCCCACAGCCCGGCCGCACGAACCAGGTCTTAGACTGCAACACACCCGGCCCCCCATCTGCTCACCTCTCTGCCCCAGCCGACCCTCTTCCTGGAGGGACAAGGCTCCGCCCAGCCCCCGCCCCACCCATCACCTGCTCCAGCCCACGTCCCTCCCTGAGGGTGTCCTCTGGTCCTTTGGTCGGAGATTGCCTGGACCTCGCCTGGAACCCCTCATCCCGCCTCCTGACCCACTGGCCCTCAGGGTCTCTCAGCAGCTGCTCCCTGGCGCTCTCTGCTCATTTGTAACATCTCGGGAATTTACAAAGCTTTCGACTTATACCGGTGTGATATTTGGAAGAGTATTTTCCATTTATAGAGGTGAATGGAACTATTCAGATAATCCTATCATTAAAAAAAATATGAGGTCTTTCCTGAGTTTTCAGGCCATGCATATGAGGCTGGCGACTGGTAACAACTAAATGTTACAAAGTATCTGAAGACTGATCACAGCTCCAGCCCTGGGAGGCAGGGTCCGGTGAGTCAGTGTCCAGGCACGCTAAACAGAACTGCTTCCTCTCTCCCGGCCTTTCCCTTTAACCGGGATGAAGAACAGATGTCTTTTTTCTACAGGTCAAAATACCAATTCTCACACACGGATTTGATGAGCTGGTCTGAGATGCCTCCAGACACTTTCCGGTTGGTTCTAGAATACTTTGAAAAGTCAGTGGAAAACACCATCGGATCCCTAGGAAGGGTACCCCCATAGTTCAAATACACCACTTTTTATTAGCAATGACCATTCATTCTTTTAATAATCACATTGTCACTTTGGAGACCTGTCCTTTTCAGGAATAAATTCATCTCTAAGTGCTTCTGCAGGTTTCACCCATAGTAGCAACTACATCATAAATGCTGACGGACTCGAACTTCTCTTTCCGTCCCAAACTGTTCATCCTTAAGTGACTCTTTGAAAGCTAGTAAGTAAAATACCTTCCGTTGACACAGACCAGATTGCGTAGCTGACACTTTCGGATTTATGGAACAAGCTTCACTAACCAGGAATTTTTCACTTGAAAGTGTGCATGGCCCTCGTGCATACTGACAGAATGACTTGGAGTGACAGTGACATGCTTCCAGCTGTCCTTATCCCTGGGCACTGCTTAAAAACGTTCTACCAAGTGAGACGAGGATTATAAAAATTAATTTATGGAGTGGGCTGTCTCTTTTTGGGGTGAGGGAGAAATTTACAACTTTTAGGGTTCAGGCAGATGAGCAGGGCAATAGGTGGTGTCAGGAGCTGGGTTCCCTGCTCAGAGGGTTTACTGGGAACGGCACCCGCAGGAGAGGGAGGGAGCAGCTCTGGACAGAGGAGCAGCTGACCATCATGTCCTACCAGGGAGCCATCAGCTGATCCCACAGGGAGCCAGGAGCTGGGAGAACCCCTCGGATTGTCCCAGGGCTGGGTCTTTGTACCCCGACGTGACTCTCCTTGGATGCAGCTGCCCTGGCAGTGTGCGGGACGTGGCTCAGCTCCCTTAGACCCTGGGTAGTTGAGGACTGAGTGTCTGGGTCCTGAAGGGGGCGCCCGAGGGGCCCACCTCGGCAGGCACTACAGCGGAGTGCGAGTGCCCAGTGAGCAGCGAGGGGCCTCTCAGTTTGCTCCTGCGGTGGACAAGAATGGAGCCGGTTAAAGAGGGGGGAGGGGCAAGGGGACAGGTGAAAGATCGCTGTCACAGCACGGGACACACGACCACTGCCTGCAGCTGGGCGATCCAGTCATGCCGAGGAATTCTTAACAAAATGTGGGCTTTGATCACCACGGCCCACACCTTGGGTGGACATGGATGTGGGTGTGGACGTGGATGTGGGTGTGGACGTGGGCGTGGGGTATTGCCATCTTATGTTCGTCCTCACCTGTCCCCCTTGTGCACAGCTCCCCACTCCTCATTCCCATCTGTGTCCTCTGGGATCATACAGCTGTCCAGTCTCTCTCACTGTGACGTGGTACCTCAGTTCCCAGGAGCCGTGGACCAGACCCCACTGAGCGGCTCCCCCCAGAGAAACCCTGGAGTCTGAGCATCAGTCAGAACCTGCCTCCTGGGCAGGAGCTGGGTCCCTGCCTCTGACAGAGGCACGGAGGGACCTAACCTCGAAGGACCCGGTCTCCTGAGCTGACCCAGGTGGGGTTTGGGCAGCTGTGAAGTAGCATCTGTGCAAAAACGCTCCTCTCTCTGCGTTCTGGGAGGACGCGAGCTTCCAGCCCGGGCTCCACCCCTGTGGGCAGTGCTTACGCTGAGTGAACAGCCCTGGGAGTGCCCCTTGCACACATCACGGTGAAGGGTCCACAGCGCAGCACCTGCTGAGCCCATCCCGCAGCCACCTCCAACCCCACGGCCACCCCAACCCCACGGCCACCCCAACCCCACAACCACCCCAACCCCACGGCCACCCCCAACCCCACGGCCACCCTAAACCCACGGCCACCCCAACCCCACGGCCACCCCAACCCCACGGCCACCCCAACCCCACGGCCACCCCAATCCCACGGCCACCCCAACCCCACGGCCACCCCAATCCCATGGCCACCCCAAACCCACGGCCACCTCCAACCCCATGGCCACCCCAACCCCACGGCCACCCCAATCCCATGGCCACCCCAAACCCATGGCCAGCCCCACCGCACAAGACAACGCCGGGCCCTAAGTGACACTGTTTGAACTCTGACTTGCTTTGCAGCGTGAGCACAACACTCCCCTGAGAACAGGTCCAAGATGTTAGCGCTACGTGATCAACCCACACGAACTCACTGTGGCTGACGCCGGCTCGATCTGACTTTGCAGTGGTCAGCGGCTTGCCGAGCAGTTTTCCTACCTCTACCCTTGAGGAGAGACGCGTGGAACCGTTCATTTTGAGGAATGAAAATTCAAAGCTAGCTCATACGTGGCTTCATGTGGGAAGTATCGCGTGGTTGAAACCACTTCTTATCATGACAGGTTTCATAAATCAGAGAAAAGATGGCAACTGACTGTCGGTCGATATAAAAAAGTTGGAAAACCATTGGCAGACAGCCTGGTTTCCTAGGAAACGAATGACTGACATCTCAACAGATGTGAGATTATCCCACTGATTCAAAGCAAAAGAGCAAAAAAAAAACCACTTCACATTTCTAAAATTCCAAATTCCTTACCTTAATTTTGTCTTTTGGTTCTTTCTTCTCCTTTAATTTTTTGGCTTTCTTTTCCTTTTTCGTCTTTTTCTTCTTTTTGTTTTTTTCCTCTTCTTCTTGGCTTGCAATAATGTCGTCAATAACCTGGTGAAAAAGAAAACAGCGACAGCACTTTAATGGACCCTATCCAGGCCAGACCTGTTTCTCCCGTCTGGGAGGAGGTGTGCGGTCAGCCTCGTTCTCTGCCCTGCTCTGGGCCCCGGGGCTGACCCCTCCTGGGGCCCGGCTCTGCCTGCCCGTGCCCGGGGCGGGTCCGCCAGTGCAGGCAGATGGAGGGAGAGGCCGGCGTTTCTGAGCTCAGCTCCTCCCTCAGGCAGAGCTGCTCCACGGACGTGAGGGCATCGAGGTCCCTCCACCCCTCAGCCACGGCCTTCGAGCCACGGCCGCGCCTTGTCCCCGAATCCGAGCTGGGGACGCTGTCTCCTGCCTGGACTCCGATGGCACTGCGTCCTAACAACCTCACGTTCCCGTGGAGGGTCACGCATCTCTCTCACGGTCGGCTTCTTCGCCCTGTGGTTTAACGTCCCTTCCAAACATTCACCGAAACCTGCTGATTCCTCCCAAGTTTAAAACATCTGCTCAGGAGACCCGGTTCACACAGGATTAGCCTCGTCGGAGACTCCGTCCAGGTGTGTGCAGAGCCACGCGATTCGGTTCAGTGGAACAGACGCGTGGCGGGCTCTCCCTTGCTAGGCAGAGCTACGAGTTCTGGGAGCTCACGGTGCCAGGACGAGTGTCCTGTGTGCCCCCAGGCCATGGGACTGAGGCCAGCAAGGTACTGGTCTGAGACCCAGTTTCCCGAGCTCCTCGAAGACTGACCCCTTTACTCCCAAACACAGGCTGTGGGGGAGCTGCTGCCAACACGTTTTGTCGCCGAGGGAGCCAAGACACGAGAGCTCAGTAACCTGCCAGGGCCACAGCGGTACGTGGCCGGGCTGGGACCCAACAGCCGTTCACAGGACGCATTTCAAAGTGTAGGAGGAAGGAGGTGAGGGAGAGAAGTGCAAGCTGATCCTCTGGTGTGAAACGCGTGCCGTAATCACACAGCAACCCGCTGGTTTCAGGACACGCACGCGTGCAGGCTACGTGCACAGAAGTGCACAGGAACGACGGACGCCCCCTGCAGGGCAAGGGGGCAGTCTGCAAGGCCGAGGGCGCCTCCCCGCCGAAGGACGTGTAAGCCCAGGAGGCTGCCTGATTGTGTCTTGTCAGTATTCACTAAAACGCCCGAGTTGATTCTTTAGTATCGGATGTTTGACGTTTATACCTATGTGGCTCTTGCAAGCTTAGTTCACACCTTTCGAAGTATGAGAAGCAGCTTTGTCATGAACAAATCAGGCTATGCTGGTGCCATCTGGACTAAAAAAAAAAAAAACCCAAACAAAACTCAGTCCCGGGTCCAGCTGGACACTGTCCAGAGGGCCCCCAGCCCGGCTCTGGGAGACTGGTGGGCGAGGCTCTGGGAAGGGCACCGGGAAGGTGACAGGTGACGTATGTGTGGTGCGTAGCTGTCTGGTAATAAAAAGGGCGTCTTTGGACAGGATTAAAAGCCCCTTGTCGAAACAGCAATGTTTTCCTTGGGGATCGGGTTCTCCGCAGCTCGGAGAGCCAAACCGTGGCTGGCCAGGGCTGTCTGTTCTCCAGCTCTGCGGGGCATGGTGTCTGGTGGTTCTTGGAAGTTGGGAAACTTTCAGAAATGTAGAGACTTTAAAATATATATTTGAATGTGAGCAGTTGAAACAAGGATGGAATCTTTACCTGTGGAGCATACAATTCAGTGTATCTTTATTTTTAATCCTCACCAGAGGATATTTTTCCATTTATCTCCAGATAAAGTGAGAGGGGCAGAGAGAGAGAGAGAGAAACATCGACGTGAGAGGGACACATCGACTGGTTGCCTCCTGCACGACCCCGACCAGGGCCGGGGACGAACCGCTACCGAGGTACGTGCCCTTGACCGGAATTGAACCCGAGACTCTCTGGTCTGCAGGCCGACGCTCCAACCGCTGAGCCAAACCGGCCAGGGCTTCAGCGTATCTTTGAAAGCTGTGTCCATTATGTTGTTTATTCCCTTTATATTAATTTAATTTTTGAACAGATAATACATTTACATGGTTCACGATTCAACGATGATGGAAGAGTGTAAGCGAAACCTTTCTGCCTGTGCTGTGAGCCAGCCAATAAGATCCACTTTCAAAAGCCAACTCAGACAACTGAGGTGTGCTTCCAGACCATCGTATACAGACATAGGCACATAAGCATGTGTGCACACACACCCACATACAGGAAGCACACTAGCATCGCCTGCCCATCACGTCTGTGAAAACGTGACTGTGGTGGTCCATGTTTTACACCCACGCTGAATTTATTTTGCTTATGCTCTCCAGCTATAGCAAAATCCTCCCACGTGCACATGTATGCGCACACACGCACAGACACGTGTCATAAGCACACATCGGTTGTTTTGCACACGCGTTAGCACACTGCACACACTGTCCCTGCTCTGCATTTTTCTCCTCCTAGACGGTGGCCACCTTTCCTTAGCGGTGCAGGAGAAGGTTCCCGCCCACTGTAAAACACGTGAGCTCACCACGCACTTGACGGTTCTCCGACCACTGCAGTGGGTCATTCCGACCTGCCGTTGCCGACATGCTGCGTGGAGAAGTGCGAGGACCACTTTGCAGGTGTGTGAGCTCCCCTGCACGATCCAGTCCCGAAAGGAGGCAGGCTGGGTCAAGTGCATGTCCGCCTGTTGTCAGGTCAACGTCCCCTGGGCTGTGCCGGCTCCCCTTTGCCCACCGTGAGGCGGCCGCTCGTCTGCCCAGGCTCACCCACCGGGTCACGTCCGCTGGCGGAGCGGGCGAGGAATAGCACGCCACGCAGTTGTCCTGGGTTTCCTTTCAGATGTCAGTACTGACTATTCGCTCATTCTCTTCAGTTATAGCAAAACTTCCCAAATGGGAGTGCACTTTGTTGCCTATTAAGTGGTCTTGTGTGTGTGTGTGTGTGTGTGTGTGTGTGTGTGTGTGTGTGAGAATTATGGGGCCTGAAGGCCAAATCTGGCCTGCCACCTGCTTTATTTTAAAAAAAAAAAATTTTATTTTATTGAGGCATATTTCACAGATCATACATTCACTCATTCCAAGTATATAGTTCGTCGTGTAGTAAATTTACCAAGTTGGGCAACAACCACCATGAAACAATTTTAGAGCATTTCCACGACCCCAGTGAGACCCCCTCGTGTCCATTCATTGTAAATCCCTTTCCTTCCCCTCCCCTCCTTCCCAGGCAGACGCTAACGTACTGTCCACTGTTTCTGGACATGTCATATAAATGGAATCATAGAATACGTAGCCTTTAGTGCCTGGCTTCCTTCGCTTAGCATCCTGTTTTGGGGGTTCACCCAGGTTGTGGCATGTATCAGCTGTGTTTGTTCCTTTATTATGGCTGAATAGTATTCCGTTGCATGGATATACCACAGTTCACCTCTCCATTCACCAGCTGATGGACATTTAGGTTGTTTCAAGTTTTGTGTGTCTGTGTGTGTGTGTGTGTGTGTGTGTACATATGTTTTCATTTCTTTTGGAGAGAGTCTGAAGTGTGGAACTGCTGGGCCATTTGGTACACTTATGTTTAACTATTAAGAAAGTGACGAACTGGTTTTCCAAAGCGGCCGCAACAGTTTGCATCCCCACCAGCAAGGCTCCAGGGCTCCCTTGTCTGCACATCCTAACATCTGCTAACAGGGCAATTATCCCAGAACCCAAGAATCTTCTGGATAACAGCCATCCTCGTGGGTATGAACGCTATCTCTTTGTGGTGCAAATTTCCATCTCCCTAATGACGAATGGTGTTGAGCATCTTTTCATGTGTCTATTAGCTATGAATGGTCTGTTAGCTGTGAATCGTCTACTCAAGCCTTTTGCCAAGTGTTTGATTGGCTTGTTTATGTTCTCATCATCGAGATGTAAGGGTTCTTTGTTTATTCTGGATACCCGTCCTTTATCAGGTGTATGTTTCCAAATACCTTCTCCCAGCCAGCTCTTGTCTTCGCACTTCTTAGAGTGTCTTTTGAAAATCCTGCATTTTGATGAGGCTCCATGGATCAGTTTTGTCTGCAGTGTAGCTTTGATTTGCATTTCTCTTATATGTGCCAGGGTGATCATCTTTCCATATGCTGAACACCTTTGATTATGTTTCAAATCCATTTAGACTTCCTTTTCTGAGAAGTGTCTCTTCACATCTCTTGGCTGTTTTTTATGTTGGGTTATTGATCCCTTCTTAAGGAACTGTAGGAACTCTTGTCTGGCCGGTGTGGCTCAGTGGATGGAGCACAGTCCCATGGACTGAGAGGTCCCGGTTTGATTCCTGGTCAGGGCACATGCCCGGGTTGCGGGCTCGATCCCCAGTAGGGGGCATGCCGGAGGCAGCCAATCGATGTTTCTCTCTCACATGGATGTTTCTATCTCTTTCTCCCTTCCTCTCTCTCTAAAAAAAAAATCAATAAAAACATTTTTTTCATAAAAAAAGGAGCTCTTTATATATTAAAAAGATGATCTATTATCTGTGATACTTACTACAAATAATCCTCCCAGTGTCCTCTGCCATTTGACTTGACCTGGGATTGGTTTTGCCAGGCGGGTTAAAGATATTTTTTGTGCGTAGTTGAATTTATCATTTTTTTCTTCTATGACCCCTGGGTTGTGGAACAGGGGTAGAGAGGTCTTTCCCACCATGAAGTTATGACATAGTTCTTCCTTGGCTTCTTCAAGTCCTTCTGTCCTTTTGTGTTGTTTGACATTTAAATCTTTGATCCATTGCAAACCATTCTGGTGTGACGAGACAGAGACCTAATTAATTCTCTTCTTTTCCAGATGACAACCTGGTCATTCTAATACCACATATTAAATGGTCTTTTCTTTCTTACGCAAGAAAGGTAAGGTGCTACATTTATTATATACCACATTTCCATACGTACTTGGGTATATTTCTCGATTTTCCATTCTCTTCCACGAATGTGTCTTTCTAGTCATTTGCTTGTGCCAATGGTCCTCTAAAAACAAGTTTCAATACCTGGCAGGGCTAATTACTCCTCATCATACTTTGTTTTCAGAATTTTACTGGTTATTCTCGGTTACTGACTTCCCACCTAAAGCTTAGAATTGGGTTGGTCACCCTCCCTCCCATGCTCCCACATAACGCTCTTGGTATTTTCACTGGGTCAGTGACCTTCAGCGATGATGCTGGGGAGAGCTGGAGTACTCGCGGTGGTGAGCATTCCCACCCAAGGACACGGTGGCTGTGCCTTGTCACCTTTCTGTTTGCGTCCCCAGAATGTTTTAAACTTCTCTCTGCATAAACACACATTTCTGATTAAGTTTGCTCCTGGGTCTTCTATCTGTGTCGCTGCTGCTGTAAATGGACCCTTTCCTTACATTTTCTATCCAGCTGTTGTTTGCGCCCCTATTGCTTTCTGCATGTTAATTTTATAATGCCCCCATCTGACTTCTCATACATTGTAAAGCAGTTTTTCAGTTTATTCTCTTTGCTCTTATAAGCACAGACACATGTTCAAAAAGTAACCACTTCGTCTCTTCCGTTCCAACCTCCACATCTCCGTGTTCTCTCTTTTGTCCGACAGTGTCAACCGATCAGGTGTGACAGGCTGACCATGGCCACCCTTGTACTTTTCCTGACACCAGTGAAAAGGTTTCCAGTGAATTTCACTAAGCGTGATATTAGCTTTTGAACGAAGATGGAAAGAATTCGTCAGTTAAAGAAGTATCCATATATTCCAATTGTCTTGTTTTGCTTTTTCATATCAAGAACGGATGTGGATCAATGCCATTTCAGCAGCCATCATGACGCACTCATGGCGTCCGTGTTGGGCTCTCCTGTGACGCTGCGCATTCGTGTCCACCCTGAGTGCGAACCTTCTGCGTCCTGGAGTCAGTGGCACCCGCCTGACTGCCCTGTTGGCTAGTTTAAGGTGCTGCCGGTGCTCAGTGTGTTAGTATTTCAGCTGAAATGTTTGTGTTAGTACTCATACGGAAGACTGACCTGTGGTTCGACTTGTGTTCCATCTTTTCGGGGGCTTAGTGTCAACGTCATTATGCTCATTGCACAAAAAAGCATTTGTACCATTTTTATTTTTCACAGATATAACCTTGACTGTTTATGTACATCACCACAGTGATTAAGCTTGGTCTTCCTCTTCATCCCACGAGTAACATTTGTAACAACTGTTAAAAAGCTTTCAGCATGGCCCAGCAGTATGGCTCAGTGGTTGAGCGTCGACCCATGCACCTAGAGGTCGCCAGTTCGATTCCCGGTCAGGGCACATGCCCAGGTTGTGGGCTCAATCCCCAGTGGGGGGGCGTGCAGGAGGCGGCCAATGGATGTTCTCTCTCATCCATGTTTCTATCTCTCCCTCTCTCTTCCTCTCTCTCTCAAATTAATAAAAGAAAAAAAATTAAAAAATAAAAAGCTTTCAGCGTGCCCAGCTCTGTTTCCAGTACACGGACCGCACCCTCTAATTAGTACATGGGGCCCTGGGGGAGGCTCCGCTCAGGCTCACGTGCAGAGGGGAAGAGGGAGGTGCAGGGGGCCAGCTGGCCTCGGCTGCACACCCAGCACGTGGGGACGGCGCCTCCTCGCCACGCCGGCTCCTCACTCCTGCCCTGTGGCCCTTCGCGCTATTTCCATCATTAACCAGACATCCTCGGTTCTCTTCTGTTTTTGGTGTGACGAGATGTTCGCTGTACTTCTGGATGTCTCTCATGTACAATTTAGACATTCCACTGACATTCTTAATCCTGTAATTGTTACCTTTCTAAACTAACATGCAACGTGTTTGGCTGCTTGCCACGGACTTTCAAGACCCGACTTGAAAGACGATTTCGCTGGAGGGACGAGACCTGAACGTAAAGAGTGAAATAACACCAAGTCCACATGGCAGTCACTCAGGCAGGGCCTGGTGACCTGCCCAACGAGAGGCTGGATATCGAGTGTCCAGAGAGCTCGGAGGAGGGAGACAGGAGTCCTCGGGGGCCGAGGGAAGGCTCTGGAAGCCGAGCTGGCTTTGACAGGGAAGTGGGGGAAACCGGTGTGCTTCACTCTGAGGGCTCACGCAGGGCGCAGAGGGGACAGTCGGGACGACCGGAACCCTCTACAGCTGCACAGTGCTTCCTGTGACCGACCAGGTTCCCTGCTAAAGACCAGCAGCCTGTTCTCCGCTTCGGGAATGCCGTTTTCTGCTGTACACAATGCAGACACGAACAGCCTTTTCCGCGTCTGCCGCAGGGGTCAGCGAATTACAGTGTGTGGGCCGAATCTGGCCTGATGCCCATGTTTATAAATAAAGTTTTATTGGAACACAGCCATGCCCATTCATTCACACATTGTCCGTTTCTGCTTTCGCATGATAACAGCAACACTGAGTAGCTATGGCAGAGAACGTATGTTCCACAGGCTCAAATATTCACTGGCCCTTCATGGAAAAAGTTTGTTGATCTCAGTCCATGGCAACTTGTCTTATTATTTCCTTAGTATGAATTCCTTAAGTAGTATTTATGGATCAAAGGGTATACAGATGAAAAATTTTGATATTTACATAGTGCACATTCCTTAAAAAATGTTATGTTAATTTATGTATGGTTCATTTCCCACATGCTTAAAAACTTCAGTTACTAAAATGATTTCAAATGTTTACCAATCCTATATGTGAAAAGAGATACAGTAACACTATATTTAAAATTCTCTGTTAGTGACTTATAAAACTTCTATTAAATTTCTGTTTGTATTCTTTGTCATCTTTTCTACTGTGGTGTTCAGATTTGTTTTATTACTTTCTAAGAACTCTTTATATACGAAAGATATTTATTATCTCATTCGTCACCAGTCTATTCTTTTCCCATTACTATGATATTTTAATTACTTTATCTTTCTAATTTGATTTATAGCACGTGGGGCAAGTTCCCTGTGATTATAGTCCTTTTTCAGAAACGTTTTGCATATTTTCATGTATTCATTTTTCCATGTAAATTGGAGAATAATTTTGTCAATGAAATAGTTTTTGGTTTATTGGAATTGCACTGACTGCCGAGAATAACGAAAAGATAATATTTATTTGTACTTCATTAAGTCTTTCCAGGGAAATAATCCGTCAGTCTGTTGGCTCAAGTCTTCTTTCAAATTCTACAGTACAATTTCGTCCTTATAAGGCTGTATAACATGTCCACACAATTTTTGTTAAGTTTACTGTGTCTTCTAGGAAGATAATCATGTAATCTAAAAACACTGATAAAACTATCACTTAAAAATGTTTATAACTCCTTTTCTTTTTCTTATCTTATTGCATTAGAACTTACAGGAAAATATTAACCAACAGTTCTGACAGCAACTATTTTTTCTTTCCTGAGTTTCACTTTGAGGGCAATGCTGCTAAAGCTTTGCTGCTGAGAACAACGCAAACCGTCCCTTGGTTTCTGTGATAAATACTCTGGGGTTAAGAGAAGGTTTCCTGTTTCCAGTTTATGAAGGCATTTCTGAGACTGGCTTTCGATGTCAAGTCCATCAAATGCCAGGGAGCGTCTACAGAGAAGATCAAATGGCGTTTCTCTGGAAGAACACGGATGTGGCCAAGAGCGGAGTCTTTTTTTCTTCTTTTAAATAACCTTGGCCTCAGCCATTCTGCTTTAAGAAATGAAAGCAAAGGAAGTGATGGGACATGTGAACCAAGATTTACGCTTAAGTGTGTTCATAGCAGCATTGTTTGTAACAGTGACATTTTAGATCCATTACAGTTAATTAGAAATTAGAGAACTAAGTCAATTATGCTACATCTATAAATATAATACCCTATAGCTGTTTTGAATAATATTTTAAAAGAATAGTTAATGCCACTGAAATATGTCATTAATATGTTGTTAAGACCGGTTATTAAAGGGTTTGTATAGTATGTTTGCAGTTGTACTTTTTCATTTTATTTTTTGAAGTTGCACTTGGGCTGTTTCCAGATCTTAGCGATTGTAAATAGTGCTGCTATGAACATAGGGGTGCATATATTCTTTCTGATTGGCGTTTCAGGCTTCTTAGGGTATATTCCTAGCAGTGGATCACTGGGTCAAATGGCAGTTCCATTTTTAATTTTTTGAGGAAACACCATAGTGTTTTCCACAGTGGCTGCACCCGTCTGCATTCCCACCAGCAGTGTACTAGAGTCCCCTTTTCTCCACACCCTCACCAGCACGTGTTGTTTGAGGATTTGTTGATGGCGGCCATTCTGACAGGTGTGAGGCGATAAGGAGCGGATTCTTACAGGTGAGCAGGACCTAAGCGGAGGAAGATGGATGGACGGGCACCTGGAGGGAGGGACGTGCAGGGTGTGACGTGTACAAGAGCAGTGAAGGCGCAGCAGCGTGGGCGGTGAGGACAGCGAGTGGGTGTGGGAGTTACTGTGGAGATGGGGGGACAGGAGCTGGGACTGAGGGGAGCCGGGACGTGAACATCAGGGCTCCCGAAACCAAGCCGCTCGGAATTCACTGGGAACTGAGCACCGTGTTGTCGCCCCTCGTCCAGGGGCCAGACGGGAGGAAAGGCAGGTTCATTCTGAAGTCGATCTGCAAGTACGCGCATCGATGAACATCAAAAGTATTTTCCCGGAGAAAAATAACCGAGACCTGATCGCTACAAACCTGGCAACCTCAAACTTTAGGGAAATATAATCGCGGTACACCGACATTTTATTTCTCAAGCACATTTGTACCTGTTGTGGGGTCTTGTTCGAAAACAGGACGGCGGAACCTCCTTCTTCTGCATTGGGGAATTCGGGGAAGGTGCCAGTCAAGTTTCTGAGGAGCAAGAAAAAGGCAGGTTAAACAGAGGTGGTCACAGTCCTCTGCTACAGCCCCCTTCGCTGGCTCTGCTTGTGTGCGTTTCAATGAGTGACGGTGACTGGGGTGGGGTGCCCTGGCCACCGCGGGCCCACACGAGGTCTCTCCGGAGCGGACGGGTCCCGCAGCGGCAGGCCGGCTTTCCTCCTGCCCGGATTGTTTCTCTCCTTAAAACTGATCGTATGCTTCGTGCTTTTTTTCCTTTAAATTACTGAGATACGCTGTGCTTGAGTTAAGAATGAAGACAGAAGCACAAATCATTTCTTCCTGTTTAAACTTGAAGATAAACACAGGAGTTTGAAACTAAACAGAAGGGCGGAGGTGTTACAGTTACAAATTTCGCAATAGTGCATGAAATACACTAGGTTTCAGTGAGTCTGAAGGCCTATATTTTATGGGTTCCAAGTAGCAATTTACTTTTGCGGTGACCGCATAATTCCTACATTTTGAAAAGCAGGCTTTATAATTTAATGTTGAGGAATTTCAGAAGGAATATGCAGCTAATATTTCTAAGAGGACCTGACTTAGACACAGTGTTCTGTTTATTCCACACGTTGGAAGATGAGATGACCAAGACAGCTCCATAAATACAGAGATGCATGGACCCCGGGGCCGGAGGAGACGACCGTGTTTAAAATGGCTCTACAACCGTGGTTCTCAAACTCTTAGCCTTAGGAACCCTTTACACTCTTTTTATTTTATTTATTTTTGAATCCTCACACGAGGACACGCTTAGAGAAAGGACGGGAAAGAGAAAGAGAGGGAGACATCAATGTGAGAGAGAAACATTGATCAGTTGCCTCCCGTAGGCGCCCTGACTGGGGATCATTACCCGAAACCCAGGCATGTGCCCCGACCAGGATTCGAACCCACAACCTTTCGGTGCACAGGATGACGCTTAACCAACTGAGCCACTCCTGCCGGGCAAGACTCTTAAACAACTTTCAGTATCCCAAAACGCTTTAGGAAATGTGTTATTGCTACTGATATTTACTGAATTAGATAGTAAAGCAGACATTTCTAAAATATGCATTTTAATTCGTTTAAAAATCACAATAGCCCTGGCCAGTTTGGCTCAGCGGTTAGAGCGTCGGCCCGCCGACCAAAGAGTCACAGGTTCGATTCCGGTCGGTTGCGGTTCCTCCCCAGCCCCGGTTGGGGTTGTGCGGGAGGCAACCAGTCGATGTGTCCCTCTCACGTCGATGTTTCTCTCTCTCTCTCCCTCCCACTCTACCAGAAGATAAAATGGAAAAATATCCTCACATGAGGATAATAAAAAAATAAAAACCACAATAATAAACTCATTCTATGTTAACATAAATATCATTTTTAATGAACATATGTCCCCCATCAAAAACAAATAGGGGGGAGAATGTCGCTGTTTTGCATCTCTGAGTCACGTGAAGGTTGGTCTGGACGGAGCTGCTGAAGGCCCGGGGCTGCCTCTGTGCTGAACGGCTGCCAGGCGCTATTTCGGTTGACGCATTAGAAGAACACCTGCTCTCCCACAGATACGTAGTTGGAAAAGAGAGGACAACTTTAATAGCCTTTTATTTAGTTTTATTTGTTTTTTTTTTTGTTAATCCACACTCGAGGATATTTTTCCATTGAATTTTAGATAGAGTGGAAGGGAGGGGGGAGAGAGAGAGAGACATCGATGGGTGCCTCCCACACGACCCTGACCAGGGCAGGGGATCGAACCTACAGCCCAGGTACGTGCCTTGACCGGGAATCAAACCCGAGACCTTCGGCCTTCGGGCCAGCACGCTAGCCGCTGACCAAGCCGGCCAGGGGGGTTAATAGCCTTTGGATAACTGAGAATGATCCGCTTTGAGGCCACAGCACACTCCGCAGGGCAGCTTCCCAAAGGCTGGTGTGACGTGGACTCTGAAACCACAGAGTCCTTCCTTCTCCACCCCACGAAACCCGCCGTCTGCCTTGCACCAGGCTAGGTCTTTTGCCCACGCCCGATGCTGTGACACCAGGTATCGGTCATCAGGTTCCCGGGTTACGCGGGTCTCCCCAGGGCTGGCACACTCCCTCACCTCAAGTCGCGTTCATTGACAACCCCTAAGTAGTGGAAGCTGTCGAACTCAAAGAGGTGCCACAAAGTTTCTAAAATTCCAGTTTTTGCCAGAAAGCTGGGATTTTACTGTTGGCAACAAACAGTCTTGGTTGTTTTCGTTCAGGCTCACGTTGGTTCATTTCTGAGAAAATGTCTCCCCTAAACCAACTCTGAGTAACAAGTCGGTCAGTGTTTTGTTGTCCCCTAAACAAAAGCGACGCTCCGTAAAGAGCGGCTGGGCCGGCTGGAAGGTGGCAGCTCCCAGGCTCCTCTGCAGGCGCGGTGGCCCTCGGCGTGCGGGGACGGCACTCCTGATTCTGTCGCAGGGAATGTTAAAACGCTGCGTGTTCGAGGGTCAAGTCTTAATAACTCAGCATCTCTTACTGTGTCCTCAGGATGCTGTGAAATGAAACCGTTTCTACGACAGGTGTCTGGCGGTGAGGACCATGGGGAGTCTGAGTGGGGGTGCCTGCCTTGCTCTCTGCTGCTCCCCCACTATTCTGGTGCAGAGGTCAGGAGACAGGCTACCTCATGTCTTAGGGCTCACACGGAAGGAGTTTGACTTTTGGACCCCGAAGGGGTCCTGGCGACCCCAGAGGTCCCGCTCTGCAGCGCCTCCCAGATCCACTGCTCAGACGCCCCATGTCGGTCACACCCTCTCCCAGGCAGCCCCTCCACTTCCAGAGCCTCAGCTGCTACGAGGTCCTTTCTGACACTGGACCGACTGCAACCTGCCTCTGGGGTTCCTGTTTCCCCTTCTGGGGACAAACCGAATCGGACTCTTTCTCTTCCCCCCGGTTGCTGGTCGAACATTTTAAGACAGTTATGTCATTGTCTGGACGGAACGGCTCAGGTCTCTGAGTCTTTCCCACTGGGCTCATTTTGTGGGAAGGTGACTCACCCTGCAGCCCTGCTTCGAAAGGAACTGGACACAATGCCGTGAGTGCGTGTCTGCGGACAAACGTGAGGACGGCGGTGAGTACACACTGCGTGTGACATTCTGTCTGTGGAGCTACCATCCTCACAGCTGCTTTGGTGGCCTCACACACTCACCCATCCACCCACCCATCCACCCACCCACCCACCCATCCATCCATCCATCTACCCACCCATCCATCCATCCACCCACTCATTCATCCACCTATCCATCCACCCATCCATCCACCCACTTATCCATCCATCCATTCATCCACCTATCCATCCACTTATCCATCCATCCATCCATCCATCCATCCATCCATCCATCCATCCATTCATCCATCCACCCATCCATCCACCCATCCACCCACCCATCCACCCACCCATCCACCCATCCATCCACCCATGCACCCATCCATCCATCCATCCATCCATCCATCCATCCATCCATCCATCCATCCATCCACCCATCCACCCATGCATCCATCCACCCACTCATTCACCCACCCATCCATCCACCCACTTATCCATCCATCCATCCATTCATCCACCTATCCATCCACTTATCCATCCATCCATCCATCCATTTGTCCATCCAACCATCCATCCATCCATCCATCATCCATCCATCCATCCATCAATCCATCATCCATCCATCCATTTGTCCACCCACCCACCTATCCACCCACCCATCCATCCATCCATCCACCCATCCACCCATGCATCCATCCACCCACTCATTCATCCACCCATCCATCCACCCACTTATCCATCCATCCATCCATTCATCCACCTATCCATCCACTTATCCATCCATCCATCCATTTGTTCATCCATCCATCCATCCATCCATCCATCCATCCATCCATCCATCATCCATCCATCCATCCATCCATCAATCCATCATCCATCCATCCATTTGTCCACCCATCCACCCATCCATCCACCCATCCACCCATCCATCCATCCATCCATCCATCCATCCATCCATCCATCCATCCATTTGTCCATCCATCCATCCATCCATCCATCCATCCATCCATTAATCTATCATCCATCTATCCACCCACGCATCCACCCATTTCTTCATTAATCCATCCATTTATTCATATAGTCAATCAACAATGACCTGTTTAGTACCAGCTCAATTCTGGAGGCAGTGATGGCACATTCAGGGACGACAACCTTGCCCTCATGCGGCTCACATCCCACAGTGAGTCTGCACAGCCTCTGGCCAGTGCACATACTCGACCTCAGACACTGCTTGTCCGCAAGGCTCGTAGCTCAAGCCTCGTACACTTGCCTGACCACATTTTGCCTTGATCTGTGCCTCCCGTGGCCCAGCCAGTTCTGGGATAAAAACCACGAACGCGCTGGGGCGAACATCAGAGCCCTCTGTCCGTCACAGCCAGCCGCCTGGCTCCTTCCATGCCCCTTCACAAGAGACTCCGCGGTGCACTTTTATTTCCACATTTTAAAGCTTGAATGGTTTTGAGGACTCATGGCAGACCTAGCACTTCCTAGAAACGAAAAACTAAAGGATTTACAGGTTCCATTTTTACAGTGGAATTCTTCACTTTGCTGCACACCAACTGTCATAGTGAGATTTAGTAACATACATTTTTCATAGTGCTTTTTGCAAAAATAACATTGAATATATTTATTTTTAATGGGTAAATGAAGATATTTAGTTCTTCTTAGCCACAATAGTTTAAACAATTAATCATCTGAAACTGAGTTATTCTCATCCTGAAAGAATGTAAACTAGCTCGTGCGTGGCACATGGGAACACACACACACACACACACACACACACACTCGTGCTCCGCCACTCCACTCCACCCCCTGTGGCAAGGGGACCTCTGCTCCCACAGCAGCTGCACCCTTCTTGACGACATTCTGAGGGTGCCCTGGCTTCGCACTGGTCAGGGCTCTGTCCCTGGGACTCGGTCACCTGGAGCACACTAAGAGAAAACAGCTTTTTCATTCTATTTTATGTCCTTGGCTGCCGGATGTCACCCCACATTTTCAGTGTGTGCTACGGCCAAGATGGGGACGCCGCCTTCCCCTCGGCCATCAGGGGTTCAGGACTGAGACACGACGGATCTGTCACTGCTCCTCGTCAGGAAGGCGAAGGTGACGAGTGTTTTGGGGCTCTGGACGCAGCACACTGAGAAGGTGTAACCCTCCAGGGGGGAGACGCTCACACTCAGACATGAGCGAATGGAAACATGACTTTGGCTTCCACAGTGTTTCTGGCACTAACTGCTGGGGGTGACATCATCCCTGCAGGTGACAGCCCACCTGGGGACCGACTTTCAGGGGAGCAACCGAGGACTTCAAATCGTGTGGTGTCAGGAAAGTTTTAAAGTAGTAACACAGTGTCTGGTTTCTGCTGGACTCCTGTCCACCTGTCCCCTCCCGGCCTCCCCGGGCACATCATTCCTGCCTTTGCCTCCCCGAAGCCCCAGGATCACTGAGGGGCGGAGACTGTCCTTTCTCTTCCACAGGACACTGATGGGGTGTCCCTTCACCAGCTGCAGTGACTGGACACCCGAGGTGCTGTCCAGGCCGCCTGCCCCGAGAAGCCGCCACTGTGCTTAGGGCTGACGCGGGTGAACGCTGACACTCTTCAAGCCACAGAAATGACAGGAGGTGGGCCCTCTGCCTGGAAAGACCCCCACAGCCCCTCTCACAGCCCAGGCTCTGCCACCAGCTGCCTGGATACGACCCGGGTAGGCCAGAGGCCAGCTGCCATCTTCCCAGGGACAACTGGGCTGTCCCAGCCCAACTGGCTCCCCGCTCTCATTGGTAGAGGGACCACTGCCCCCACGACTCCGGCCAGCCCCGCTTTGCATCTCCTGGCTTCCTGCCCCCTCCCCTACTCCTCAGGGCCCTTCTCCCCAGCCGGCCCTCCCGGAGGGATGCCACCCTTGTGTCTGAGGCATGCCCAGGCTCTCTCCTTAGGAAAACTCCCCGCCCAGGGCTTCTCCCCATCCAGCTCCTCGCACACCCCTCTGCTCCCCCAGCGCCCAGCTCCTCCAGAGCCCTTCACGTTCACAGGCCGGTGTGGCTGACACCTGTCCTCTCCATTCAAATTTGAAGTCTCAGCCTCCAGGACCTCAGAATGTGACCTTATTTGGAGACAAGGGTCACTGCCAAAGTCAATGAGTTCAGATGAGGTCACACTGGAGCAGGGCGGGCACCCAGGTGGCCGAGTCCGAGTCCTCTTCCGTGCCAGGCTCACGTCCCTGGGCCTCCAGGCTCGGCTCCCCGGCTCCTCCTGGCTCCCAGCACCGGCTCTCCGGGAACTCCCCTCTGCCTGGGATGGAGTTCACATTACAGCTCCCGTACAGTCCTGAGCTCCTGCTTCTTCCTGAGCCGATGTGCTGCCTGGGTTCCCCGCTCTCCCGTCCCCACCGGCCACCTGCTGGGCCTTCTCTGCGGGGAGTCTCCCCACCCTCTGCCCTGGGGGCCAGGACTCTTCCCTGCTGTTCCTTTCTCTGCGCAACCCTCGTGATCTCTGCTTTCGTGGCTTAAACACGACCAGCGTGCTGCACCCCTCCCGGACCGGGGTCCCCTGCGTCCGCCTCGCTCCGAGCTGCAGACTGGGACACTCAGCTGCCGGCCCAACGTGTCCCTTCGGAAGGGCAGGAAGAACCTCAAACCTAAGTGTCCCAACGCAAGCCTTCTTCTCACCTCCACACCCAAACTTCTTCTCCGACTTCCTTGTTTCCGAAAGTGGAAACTTCTTCCCGGTGCTCCAAGGGCAAAACCCAGACTCCCCCTCGACGCCCCCTCTCTCACACTGTGCTCGCCGCCAGCAGCCCTTGGGCTCTGCCTCCCAAGTCCATCCAGAACCTGACCACTTCTCACGGCCTCCGCTGGCCCAGCCACCACTGTGTCGGGCTCGTGCTTCCGTGACGAACGGTCTCTGAGCCGCCGCCTTCCGTCTCCACTGCACACACCAGCCAGATCGGTCCCTGTAAAGCCTAGGCACATCATGCCACTTCTCTGCCCCAAGTTCACCGACTCTGTCGTTCAGAATGAAACCAATGCCACCAGCGGTTAACCCACGCCCAGTTCACGCGCCGCTCGTAACAGCACCCCTCGTTGCTGGAGGTGTCTGGGACTGAACACTGCCTTGTGCGGCTCCTCCACTCACCACGGTGCCCACGCGGCGTCCTCTGCGCCGGCTCACCTCCCTCCACTTCCTCTGACACCTGCTTCCAGGTGCTCCTCCCTCCACCTGGGCCCCTGGACACGCCCTCCTGAGAGAGGCTCACTCCCAGCGGTAAAACACTACACCCAGCGTGTGCCCCTCACTTGCTCAAGTGTCATCGTATCAGAGAGGTCTTCCCTGACTGTCCTGTATAAAGTACGTTTTAAGATCAAATAAACTAGGTTCCTCTTATCCCACAGCCCGAGGTCTCGCTGAGGCGCACGCTCGGGACGGAGAAGGGGGAACAGTCAGCTGGTTTCAGATTGTGTCAGCGTCTCTAGGGGTGCACACTCGGGACGTAGAAGGGGGAGCGGTCAGCTGGTTTCAGATTGTGTCAGCGTCTCTAGGGGTGCACACTCGGGACGGAGAAGGGGGAGTGGTCAGTTGGTTTCAGATTGTGTCAGCGTCTCTAGGGGTGCACACTCGGGATGAGAAGGGGGAGCGGTCAGCTGGTTTCAGATTGCGTCAGCGTCTCTAGGCAGTCTAGAAAGTGCTTTCAGGGACGCGAGGGCCCGGCCCACTCAGTGTCCACAACGCCCCATGCAGGCTCAGGGTTCACTATGCGACCCTTGTGTCTGGAACGGTCGTGTTCACGGCTTTCCCTGTTATACTTTGGATCTTAATTCCAAAGCCGTCTGGTTATCTGTGAACGTTCATCATTTTGCTGATTTACAGCGTTAACGAGCAGTCTGTGCTGGCGTGTCATCTCGCCCCCGCCCCCAACCATGTGCCTTCACAGTCCCGCAGAGGCGAGGCCAAGGCAGACTCGACAACTGGGACAGTGGTGCAGAGGGTGGGACCCGCCACGTGGCTGCAGGGATACACCCCAAGGGTACAGGTGAAGGCTCGCGGACTTCACCCACATCTGCAGAGCAAGACAGGGAAGGAGAGCAAGGACAGGAGGGGTGAGAAGTGGGCACGGAGCTTGAGAAGGCTGTGATGTGAGGGTGTGCCGAGCTCTTTGTCTGCGTTTGGTCGCCTCCGGGATGTGCTGGCACATCTCAGGGGCGAACGTCTCTTAAAGCAAGAATTCAGCCTTTGGGAACAATATTTAATTTGTATTAATAAGTATACTTTCTACCCAGCCGGTGTGGCTCAGTGGTTGAGCATCAACCCATGCACCAAGAGGTCACCGGTTCGATTCCCGGTCAGGGCACATGCCCAGGTTGTGGGCCTGATCCTCAGTGGGGGGCATGCAGAAGGTGGCCAATCGATGTTCTCTCTCATTGATGTTTCTATCTCTGTCTCCCTCCCTCTCTCTCTAAAATCAATAATAATAAAAAAAGTATAGTTTCCAAAAGATGGGCTTTACGTTATTCATTAAATCCACTCCCTGAAAGCTCTTTAGGAAAATCTGAATATGTATACTGAATATGGGCTTCATTATCTAGAAAACTTTAGACATTGCTTAACAGTTTTCAAAAACAAATGGCACTGCTCCACCCCGAGGCCCAGATGACTTCTGGAATGACAGACGCCAAGGAGCCACCAGGTCCCCTCCGGGCCAGAGAGCACCTTCCAGGCGATGGCGTGGCCCCGCTGTCCAGGCTGACGGCTCTGGGGGCTGACGGTCGGTCTCCTGGCTGCTTCTGTCCGCCCAGTTCCTTTCACGTCCTCTTATTTTAGGGGTGGAGGATTCTACGACCCTTGTAACCTTTACAGTGGTTACAAGGGTCGTAGAATTAGTGCGATTTTCTTTGAAAATCCATTGTTTCTATAGCTGGAAAATTCTGACCTCTCTCTGGGGGAGCTACATTCTCCACTCTGCTTTCTACTACTCACTGGCTTCAAGAATTAAGCAACCTACTTACTGCAATTATATTTTTTTCCATTCTTATTACTTTTTCACTCGATCTGTCACGCGCCGCTTGCTTCCTTCTCTGTCCTCGGTCCTGGGCTCTCGGCTTGTTCTCTGATCTATGTTGGTGCCTGGACATTAGTGTCATGCATTCACCCTATTTTTCTTTATGATACATTTGCAAATGCAGCACCATTTGTCCTTCCTCACTGTTCTCACTTTAACCCCAACGACTTTAATAAGTATGTTTTCGAGGTCAATAACTAATCCTGTTGGGATTTTAATTGAAATTGTGTTCTCGCTATAAATTACCCGGAGCAGACGCGCCATCCGCACCCTGAACCGGAACCGCAGCCGTCGGCGGCTCTCCGAGGGTTTGTCAGCCCTCCTGTGCACGCTTACAGGCTGGTGCGCTGCCAGAGACGCCGCTCCCACGCTCATTCCAGCATCGACTCAAAGGTACGTCTCAACACTTTCCTCACACTAGGTGTTCCTCGTATTTGCTTTTATGTCATTATATTGACAATAATTTATATGGCGGCACTCACCATTGTTAGGGCGAAGGCCATTCAGATTGTTCTTTTCTTTCGTGGGAAGGACTATAGTGTTTCCTCGTGAAGTGTATAGCTCTCTCTTAAAAAAATTTTTTTTTCTTTATTGATTTTAGAGAGAGAGGAAGGGAGAGGGAGAGAGAGATAGAAACATTGATGAGAGAGAACATTGACTGGCCGCCTCCTGCATGCCCCTCACTGGGGATCAGGCCCACAACCTGGGCATGTGCCCTGACTGGGAATCGAACCGGCGACCTCCTGGTGCATGGGTCGACGCTCAACCACTGAGCCACACTGCCCAGGCGTATAGCTCTCTTTTGCTTTAAAAATACTCAGTGTTTCATTCACTCATTCACTCATTTAAAGCGTATTTACTGAGTGTCCACTACGTGGTCCACACTGCTGGATGCACTGGGAAGCAGTAAACAGAGGGTCTACAAATCCTACCGTTTATTATGCTAAGAATTAACCCTTGTCTTCCTGATTTTAAGTTTTTAAAATAAGAAGTGGGTATTTGATTTTATCAAAGGGTTTTCCTGCACGAACGAAAACGGTCATATTGCTTTTGTTGATGTGTGAAACGTTACACGTTCCTGCCATTTAACGGTGCGTGTTTCTGGGGACACGTACGCGTGGTCTACTTTTGCGCCACTGGAAGTCACCAAGTACGGTCCGGAATGACGGCTGGGCCAGCGGGTGAGCCCAGCCTCCAGCCTGCCTTCCCCAGACCCCGAGAGGGAGGACGAACACGTACTGGGGACAGTCCTGGGGCGGAGCGGGGAAGCGGGTGTCCCCCGTGCTGGGAGTCCTAGGAGGGGTGTCGGGGGCAGGGTCCCAGCCCCAGCTCTCAGAGGGGAGGGGTCCCTGAGCTGGCCTGAGCCTCTGGAGCTCAGGCCGTCCGTGGCCACAGGACAGTGGGCCTGACACACTTTCCTGGAGAGAGAGAGGCACGGGAGGCACGACCTGCCTCACTGGTGCAGGAAGATGTGCACTCTCTGTGGTGTGCAGCCTCTAAGGGAGCCCGGGCTCTCTGCCTCCTGGTGCTCACGCCACCCTGATCTCCCCTCCTCGAGCGGCGGCGGGACCTGTGACTTGCCTGTCACCAACAGAACCCAGCAGGACAAAGGACTGCCCTTCCCTGACTGTGTTCCATGCGGTTAGCTTCCACCTGCTCCCAGAGCCTCCCTGCTGGCTTTGATGAGGCCAGCGGCCACAGTGACAGGCCCACCTGGCCAGGGGCTGGGGTGACCTCCGGCCAACAGCCAGCAGGGAGCCGGGTCCCCAGTCTGGCTGCCCATAGGAACCGAACTTGACCCCGAGAGTGTGGAAGCAGTTGAGACCCCAGCCCCGGCCGACACCTGGATGAGCCCGTGAGCGCCTGGGCAGAGGACCCAGCTCCGCGGTGCCCGTGCTCCCGCCCACGGAAGCTAAGCGGTCCTCAGTGGGAGCTGAGGGAAGCCACGCGCCAGGTGGTAATATCGGTACTCAGCAACAGGTGGCGAATGGACCACCAGCATGCTGGAAACAGGTTTGGGGGAGAGGGTGGGAGCAGGGCGATGCGTGAGGAGGCTACCGGGGTCCCGGCCAGGGCTGACGACGCTCAGCTGTCAGTGAGACAGGCCCGGAAAAGTGGTGGGCTTGGGGCGTACGTTGAAGGCGGAACCAGTGGCATTTTCTGACCGACTGGGGTGGGTTTACCGCCCGCTGGGAGGGAGAGGCTGGGTGTGGAGCAGTGGGAGGGAGGGGAGAGAGGCCCGCTCAGCTCCGGCACGAGGAGCCCTGTGCACCTCCGTGGGGACGCGAGCGCGGCAGCTGGGCCCTCACGTCCCGAGTGTCAGAGAGCGATCTGGACGGGAGGGTCACCCTGGGGAGTCAACAGTCCATGGAATAGAAAGCTGTGCGCTTTGATGTGATTACCATGGAGACAGAGAAGGGGGACAGGAGGGGAGGCCTGCGCAGGTGTGAGAGCCCTGTCCTCGCAGGGCCAAGCTCTGGGCACCTCGAGGACCTGCGGGCTCGCCTCCACCGCCCAGCCCCCGCCCGGGCCTCACGGGCGCAGCTGACCTCATGGCCACGCACCGCACACCGCGCACGGGGGTCCCGGTAATCAAACCTTAAAGTAAGGCCTGAGACGCGATATAGACACATTAGGGAGGGTCGATGTGTAATGAAAACAGTGTTTTACTGGAAATGAAGGAGCCTGGGCTCCTGCACTCATTAGCGGTGTGATCTGAGCGCATCGCTCCACGGCAGGGGGACCGGCCGGCTTCCCTCTCCGCCACGCGGTGCGGCGGGACCAGGTGGGTTCCTTCAGCTACTGAACGATGAACATTGTGTGCCTATCAGCCAATTTCCAAATTTCCGTCCAGCTCTGCAAACGCCAGGAGCTAGTTCCACGTGACACGGGCCGGTGGGGGAGGGCGGTGTTAATTTCTCCCGGAAGCCACTCAGGGATTCCTGCCCCTTTCTTACAAAAATGCATTCAGCGTGGCATCTGCCCTCCTGGCCTCCCACCGGGGAAGCCTGAGGAGGAAACACCGAGCTCCCCACTTGCAGCGCGAATGTGCGGTCGGGAACACTGGGTGAAGTCGGGGCCGGTCACAGATTTATGCATTTTGTCAGAAATTCTCGCGCAAGTGTGAGAATGACCGGCTCCAGAGCCGCGGTGATTTCAAAAGCAGGGCTACTTACAGGAAGAATCCCCCCCGAGGTCTGACGCTGAGCTTCGGCGGGTCCCGCCACGTCAGACGCGCAGGACAGAGATTTATCTGGGTTTCATCAAGTACGAAAAATATATGGACGGAGGGGTTTCCGGCCGGCACCCCCAGGCCATCCAGTCACCTCTGTGCACGTCAGCAGGCCCATCAATCTCCCCTGTGTTCTGAAGAAAGCGGCCGGTGCCACTGCACGGAAGCCCCCCGAAGTGTCACTCGCGGCCCATAAATTCCCTGACACTCAATAAAGGCAATTGGCTGCACATGGGCTCGGTTACCACGCCTCGGAGAGGAGGAGGAGGGAGCGTGCAGGGCCCGGCCGCTTCTTGGTGGCTCATTACCAAAGCTGACTTATTCCTTGATGTTTCCACTTATTAGTGGGACATCATAAGCAGTTATCACTCAAGACGGAAGCTTCCCTCATGATCTGTAAGTGTTATCTTTGCGTACGTTCAAATCCCGGCGGAACCTCCCCGCCCACCCCCGGCCCCCTTTTATTTTACGAAAAGGGGCCGTGCAGTACTGATGGCGTGGTTGGCGGTGGTGATTCGGTTGCCCTTCTGCTGAGAGCACGAGGCATCTGCTCTGTTTTCGCCTTCCTGTCTTCAGTGCCCACGTGTGCAGAAGAGCGAACGCCAGGCAGCAGCGTCACTTCGGGGAGGAACGGAAAGATGTTCCCGTTCAAACAGGCTGCCCCTGTTTCTCTGCACCGACTCGTATTTTCTATTTTATTTATTTTTTAGATCCTCACCCGAGGATATTTTTTCATTTATCTTCAGATAGAGTGGGAAGGAGAGAGAAAGAGAAACCTCCATGTGAGAGAGACACATCGACTGATTGCCTCCTGCACGACCCGACCAGGGATGGGGACTGAACCACAACCGAGGTACGTGCCCCCGACCGGAATCGAACCTGCGACTCTCTGGTCCGCGGGCCGACGCTCTAACCGCGGAGCCAAAGCGGCCAGGGCCACGTTTCCAAAACCCCAGGCTTCACCATCCGCCAGCCTCCCCGCGCCCCTTCCCAGCACGAGAATCCAGGAAGCACAGGAAAGAGGAGGAAACGCACAGACCAGCCAAACGTTCAGACACGTCCGTGTTCAACTCACGTCCTATGTGCTACGTTCAGAAATAATCTCTCGGGCACAGCAACGGAGTGGATCGCAGGCAAGGCTGGCTGTAGGGCATGAAGCGTAATTCTGAGGATCCTCGGACCCCATTCGGTCGAGTGGTGAAGACATTGTTTATGAAACGCAGAGACAATCCTTTCTGTCTGAAGCAACATCAGCATGTTGACACACGTCACCGCACGACCCAGAAATCAAGAGCGTCCTCAAATAAACCGGAGGCTTTGTATGCAAGGGGAGTCTGCCCTCCGTCTCGGCGGACCCAGCACCCTGAGGCACGGCTCCGCGGTCACCGCTTCCCCGGCTCAGGGGACCTAGCAGACCAGCAGGTTGGGGCTTCGGTTTCCCGTGGCGCTCTGCCCCTCCGTGGGGGGACTCCCCAGAAGGTGTGCACAGGGTGGCAGGACCTCGAGCCCAAGGCCACTCCAAGTACAGCCCCAAGTTACCCAACCTCCTGAGTCCACTTTGTGGCCTATAAAATAATGGGACCAGCCAGCTTTCCCAAATCCCATCGTTCCTTCTCCCGTCCTCTTCCCTGCTCAGGACGGTCCCCTGAGGGGCTCTGCACGGAGGGGCTCGGGAGCAGGAGAAAGAAGAGGGAGGGACAAGGAGAGCCCTGGTGTCCAGGTCCTAGCTAACGGGCCCTGTGGCCTCGGCCACCGCCATCACTTCCCACAAAGTGACACGGCACGATCCGTGCAGAGCCAAGCGGGACCCACGGGACAGGTTTCCGTGGCCGGAACGCTCAGAACGAAGGTGCTTTGGGAACTTTGTGGCTTTTGGGATCGAGCCCCGAGTATGAACTCCAGCCCTGCCCCTCATGAGCCACGAACCCCCAGAAAACCTTACTCAACATTTCTAAGCCTTGGGATCCCAGAAGGGCATCCGTGGGTGGCACCCAGCAGAGCCCCCGTGTAGGAGCCGCAGGGACACACGTATCAGAGGACAGGCCCGTGTCCAGGGGAGCGGACAGAGATGGAGGCCGGGGAGGCCGGGGTCGAGGAGAGACCTGAGCAGCCCCCCATGCACAGGAACACGCCCTTCCCCAGGACGACAGGAAACCCCGACACCGTCCCTCACCCCAACCCCCACTCACCCCAAACACACCACTCACCCTCGCCAACTCCTGCCCTCGCCCCACCTGCTGGGCCGTGAGCGCTCACTCCCCCACCTGCCATCTGGTCTGGGGTCCCCCCCCCCGGAATCCTGCAGCCCCAGGTTGGCAGAACCGGGGGGCAGGGTGAGAGGAGGAGTCTGCAGGCCCCCAGGCCCACCCGCCTAGGAAGGGCCAACCCCGACCTGCAGACTGAACACAAAGGGGGACTCCGACTGCACTGAACGGGGATCTTGGTTTTCACAGTGAAAAATCAGAGCAGAACAAAGCATTCCAAGCCCTCTTCCAGGAGGAATGTCCCTTTGCAGGTGATCTCAGAGGTGCCACGGCCCCGCCCTGGGGACCTGAGGCACATTCCACACGGTCTCTATTTTGTTTGCCTGCTCTGTGATTATCTCCTCGGCGTTGCCCACCCCCACACCCCACAGCCCTCTCACCCCCACCCTCCACCCGAGCCAGGCAGTCTGAGACACGCCACAGCTGTGAACAGAGAGGCGGCAGACCCAGGAGTGAGTGGCAGGTGGTGTGTCGAGATGCCAGGGCCCTCCGCCACGCGGGAATCACCACGTAAGCTGCAGCAGGCGCCACGCTGTGCAAAAGGCTTTACAGATCTTCATCCCCACTGCCCCCCTGGAGGAAGCACCATGAACACCCTCTTCAAGATGAAGAGATGGAGGCACAGATGGGTCAAGTAACGGGTTCAAGGTCACACAGCAAGTGTTAGAGCTGGGGTTTGAACCCAGGCAGCCTGCTCTAAGGCCTGTGTGTGTGTGTGTGTGTGTGTGTGTGTGTGAGATTTATAATGTACCGTTTTAATTCCGGATAACAGAATAGATGTCATTACATCATGGGATTAAAAGGCAGGGCATTTGAATTCCCAGCCAGGCTCAGCTGCCCAGGACCCCGGAGCCTCTTCTCTTAAGCTCACTCCTGATTGATTGTGTGTTGGTGTAAAAAGTGAAATAAGTCTACTTCATTTTCATCACCTCCGGACTCCTCGAGATGACACGGATTAAAAGGGATCTGCTGAGGGGCTTGGCCCGGGCCAGTGGGGAGCTATGGCCCCCCTGGGGGTGTTGCTCTCTCTGGAATGACGGCCGAGTGGACGTCAGGCACCGTTCCAACAAGTCAGGTAACAAAAATGTGGGTGGGGGGAGTGGCAAGGCTCCACTACGGGACGATTTACAAAGACCTGAAGGTCTAGGATCAGCTCGGATTTCGGGGTTGACGGCCATCAGCGGGCTCTGGTGCCCACGAGGGAGCTGAGAGAAGGCTGGAACCTCTTCAGTGACCAGAGGCCACAGGCCCGTGGCCCGGCTGCGGGCAGGCCGCTCCCCTGGGCTCCAGGTTCTCCTTTGCCACCCTAAGGGGTTGGAGGAAGTCACTCCTCGGTGATTCTTTCTTTATTTTTATCCATCCATCCGTCTGTTCTGAACTCTGCACTAATTCATTGGGTAACCTTGGCTGATGCCGTTCTGTGACACTCCCGTCTGCGCTGCGCTGTGAGCTCCGCCCCCGCGGTCTCGTCCTTCACCCTCTCCACCCCGCCCCCGCCCCTGTTAACCGCCACTGCGAAATGAAGCATCTCCATGGATCCTGAAACTTAACTGTCGGTTTGTAACAGGTCCCAGGAGAAACGGCCACTGTAGCAGAGGTTTCTTCAAACCGAGTGTCCCCGAGACTGTGCCACACATGACACCTGGCTCCCTACAGCTACATTTAAGTAAAGTAACACCGAGAGGTCAGACCTTCAGCGCCCGCCCACCTTTTCAGGGCTCCGCGGCGTGGGCGGCTGGCGGCTACCACACTGGCAGTGTGACGGGGACCAGGTCCGCCCCTCGGGGAGTCCTTCGTTACGGGGGAGCATGCGCGTCTCACAGAGGGCTGGGAAACAGCCGCCCAGCACTGGGTCCGCATCCCTGCTGCCTGTCCACGCGGTCTTGCATGCAGAAAGGTCGCTGCAAATGTGATTACACGAAGGGTCATGGGACAGGGAGATGCCCTTGGATTGTCCATGGGTGTCCTCCTGGGAGAGGTGCCGAGGGAGACAGAGACACGTGGGTGAGGAGGAGGCCGTGTGAGCCCAGAGGTAGAGACTGGCCACGAGCCGAGGGGTGCTAACAGTCCCCCGGAGCTGGCAGAAGCGGGGTCAGGCTCTCCTCTCAAGCTCCCAGAGGGGGTCCTGTGGACACCTTCACTGCCGACGCCCGATGTCCAGAACTGGGAGAAAATCAGCTGCTACTGGTTCCAGCCCCGAGGCTGTGTCCTTGACTGGGGCCTCGGCGGGTGAACACAGGCCGTGTGAGTTCACGGGCGGAGCACTCAGGACTCCCAGCACACGGTAGCGCTGGTACATGGTCGCTCGTATCTGATGATTTGCAGTTAATACACGCCGACTACATGCATTCACCACAACGGTTTTAATGACAAGGGAGGCCGGGGTGAGCTGCAGGCAGTGAGCGCCACATTTGAGTTAGGACTCCTGGGGGGCGGGGCTGAAGGTAAAGGAGAAGAGGGTGGTGTTTGTTTGATGACCTGGAGCGCCCGCCAAGCAAAACCATGTTTCCGAGATTGCAGGACTGGACAAAAACAGTGCTTCAAAGAGGCGGGCCCGCAGAAAGGACACAACCCACGCACCATGCCGTCGGGACTCGGGGCCCGGAGCACTCCTGTGAAGCCCTGGAGGGCAGGTCTAACGGGGACCCTAGCCCACAGCCTGTGTCCCCTCGCTCCAGGGCAGGAAAGAGACACAGTGTGGCTACTGGGACGGGAGAAAGAATCAGCCACTTTCCCCGTGACTGTGCACCAAGCACGTCCCAGAGAATCCCCTGGGAAAGCATCCAAGCCAACCTGAGGGTTCAGCCAGGTGACGGTGCACCTGTGTGAAACATACACCTAACTACAACAGAACACAACATTGGAGGAAATCTCGTTTAAAACAGGAAAAACACCTATAAAATTCCTAACCCCAACAGGAAGCTGTGGGGCCCGAGTGTTTATTTGCACCATCTCGTTTAACCCTGTAGCAGCCAGGCAGCACGCCCCACTGAGGCCAGGGTGCAGGGCCAGGGCGCAGGGCGTCAGGAGACGGGGCCGTGGGCTCTTAACGACTTTCTCCTCTTCTGTTTCTTTCTCTCTCTTTCTAGCTCTCCTATCGGCCAGTTAAAAAATAAAAGGCAAATGATAACTGGGAAGTCATGATTGCAATGATATGTCAATAAAGCTTGGGTATCAGAAATATATATATATATCAGAAATATATATATATATATAACTATTTTAGAGATCACTTTGAAAAAAGCAACACAAAAGGAAGCAGATCAATGACAGGGAGGTTCACAGAAGAAGAAAGATATTGACAAAAACCGCCCAGAGGTCCTTCAATCCTCCCACATTCATAAAATAAACGCAAATTAAAAGATTACTGAGATAGCATTTTCTCTTATCAATTGAAGAAAGGTAATAATCAGGTCATCAACTAGGGCATCCATGCAATAGCACACTAGCCAATCATTAAAAACCTCTCTTGGAAAATATTTTAAGGACACAGGAAATCTAATATTAAATTTTTAAAAATTAGAGAAAGAATTCATACAACTGCAATTAAAATATGTATGCAACAGAGAAGGACTGGAAGGAAATTTACCAAAAATGTTCTAGGAGCCGCCTGTGCATACGAGCGTCATAGATGATTTTAGTGATCTCTCAACCCTCAGTCTTGTGCATTGTCTACAGTGAGCACGTATTACTGTTAACACTGGAAAAAAAGACTTCCTTTAAAAAAAAAATAGACTTCCTTCAAAATGATTTAAAAATTGACTTAAAAAAACAAATCTGAGTATAACTCTTTCTGGCAACTGTAAGAATTAATTGAATGAGCTAGGGATAAGTACCCGAAGCTGTGGGAATATACACGAATGGTAACTTCTAGTCATTTCTTCGGGTGCCGTTGTGTGCCCTATTGGAATGTAGCCTGAAGACTTACCGTGTTTCATGTTTCCAAAGACAATATTTGCTTTTTATCTGTCTTTGATTTAACAGAGCGAGGGAAAGGATCTTATCAAAGTCAATCAGATACATGTAATCCGATTAAGGAGATGAATTCGCCCTCGACCTTACATTCCTTCCGAAGAGGAGTCTACTCTTGTGACTCACACACAGCAAAGCCTGGGAGCTGCTTTCTCTTGGCCTCAAACGTCAGGTCAGTGACACCGCGATGGAGGTCCTCGAGGGACGGCCAGTGAAGGCTGCATCTTCAAAGGGAGCCCAGAGCCCCTGGCACGCTGGGAGGGCCGCCCCCTGGGTGACATCAGGGCCTGCGGGGTCTTCCGGGGCCCTCCCCGAACCTCAGGTCGGGGAGACAAGTCCCACCTCCCTCTTCCGTAACCCCAAGCTGATTTCCAACAGGGTGGCGCAGGGATTGCTCTCATCCCTCTGAAACATCAGGGTGTTTTCAGATTTAAAATGTTTATTTTGGATTATGCCCAACTCATTGCTTGTCTCTCTTCTAATATATTTTTAACAAGGTTTTTTTTTTTTTTTTTTTATTATAAAAATAATATTGAAAAAGACTTCTGAAGCACAGGAGAATATAAAATGAAGGGTAACATCCCTGCTCCAGTTTCCGGAGGCAGCCACACGAACAGTTTCTAGTGCCTCCTTCCAGACATCTTCCACGCAGAAACAGACATGTAACGAATAAGTTAAATGCGTGGATGAATACATATGTACATACGTATGTGCGTGTATTTGTGTATTTTATGGATTTTAGCTTATCGGCAGTTATAACTGTACGTAGTGCTTTCAACTTGGTTTTGTCAAGTAGGTCGGATTTTAAACGTGCACAGACAAGCAAAGAACCACGTTGATTAGGAGCCATTGCTGTGGACACCTGTCCTCTGAAGTCCTGAGCCCAGGGAGGCGAGGTCCTGATAACGGTTCGCGCACACAGGGCATATCAACCTCATTTGCTACAACAATGAAGGTTTTAATTATGATCCAACCACATTTCGTCAGAAGACTCAGTTCCTTCGAAACAATGCCTTTCTACCTACACGTCCATGATCCCACAAATCACCCCGAGGTCATTTCCTCCGGACGCAGCCATGTAGCTGGACAAGAATGAAAGGCTGCGATGTTGTAGCCCGCATGAGCCACCACAAACACGCAGCCCATTCCCTGCTCAGGCCAGGCCACCCGCACAGGACTTGCCGCCGGTGTGGGGGAGGGGCACACGGATCAGCAAAGGGTCACAACACAGTGGAATGCTAATGACCTACAGGCCAGGTCTCTGCATTCCCTAACCACCTCACAGAGTGGTGGGCGCCTTGTCCTCCTGTCCCGGATGAGGAAACCAACCCACAGAGCGGCCAACCAGCCACTCAGTGACAGTTACGCAGCTCTTTCTCCCCGAGCGAGGTCCAGGCGGCCTTGGGGAGGGTTGGGAAGGGCTGGGGAGGCAGAATGTTCAATTCCATGGGGTCACAGAAACATCACAGGGACGGCATTTAAAAAAAGATACCAGCGATTTCATTACAAAACATTAGTTCCTGAATTCTTAGCCTTGACATTTCAGTTTTCTGAAATGAAGCCAAATCCCTTGTGAATCTATATCAACACGCCTCTGTGCTTAAGACACACACACATACCACACACATATACACACGCACACCACACACACACCACACATATACACACGCACATCACACACACACCACACCACACACACACCACACACATACACACACTCACACCACACACACACACCACACATAAACACATACACATCACACACACACCACACACACACCCCACACACGCACACCACACACACGCACACATACACAGCACACACACACCACACACACACATGCACACACACACCACACACACACGCACACCACAAACATCACACACACACCACACAGACACAACACACATACACATGCACATCACACACACACCACATACACACCACACGCACACACACACCACACACATACACACATGTACACCACACACACCACATACACACATACACACCACACACACACCACACACACACACCACACACATACACACATGCACACCACACATACACACATGCACATCACACACACACCACACACACACCACACATATACACATGCACATCACACACCACACACCCCCACACACACGCACACCACACACGCGCACACGCACACACCACATACACACACACACCACACACATACACAGCACACACACACACACCACACACACACACAGCATACACACACCACACACACACACCACACATACACACCACACACACCACACATATGCACACATACACAGCACACACACGCACACATACACAGCACACACACACACACCAAACACACACACAGCATACACACACCACACACACACACCCCACACACACACACACCACACACACGCACACATACACAGCACACACACGCACACATACACAGCACACACACACCACACGCACACACCACACGCATACACAGCACACACACACACACGCCCCTCCACGCTAAGGCCAGGACCCGTCTCTGCACCGCCCATGCTCACCTGCACTCGATGAACCAGTGCCGGATCTGGTCTTGGAGGTTCTCCTTGATGTCGAGACCTTCTGTCAACTGCAGGTCATCCTTGATGCTGACCATGGCTTCTCTGTAGTCCTCTTCGTGCTTTATCTGCACCTCATTCCGCAGGTAGGTCACCTTTTCCGCCTGGATTATGGTGGTGCTGACTTTGTTAAACAGAGGAGGTGGATTCTGAAAATGCAAGCAAAACGTCTTGAGATCGTAAAGGTTACAAAGCCGGTGGAAAATACTAAGACACGAATGCACTGTGCCAATATCTTCACTGGGGTCTCATCGAAGGCCCACAGGAACCCACGCGGAATGGGAGAACCAGACTGGCAGGAACGTCTGCAGATGTGATTCACTGCCACGGAGGGAAGACGGGCTCCCCACACCACTCCCCAGAATCCGGTGGGAGGTGTCAGTCAGCTTGAAAAACGCATATTCAATAAACTGTTAGAAAAATCACCCAAACTACAGAAAGCAAACCTCTCCCAAATCTTCTTGGTCAGAGGGAGAACAAGGACTGTAGACCAAGAAGGTATCTGAATGCAAGAACTGTGGAGAGTTTGAGCGCTCGGACACCAGGAAAAGGAAACCAACATCAGCCCTGAAAACGTCTGCTCTACTGTTTGAGATGTCCAAAGAAAATTCTCTGCGGACGCAGCCACTCGCTGTGAGAGTCCATCTCACCGCCAGAGTGTTCTCCCTCCAAGTCTGCGGCTCAGCAAGCGGACAAGCGCCTGCGACCAGCATCTGTGGGGGCTGGGGCCAGAGAAAACGCAAGACGACGTGGAGACGTAGCTCCTGTTCTTTACAGTCCCTGGAGAGACGCGGCTGGAAGGACGCGAGTGACGCGTGACCCCGTCTGCAAAGATGGCCAAGTGTCTAGGAAAGTGCTACAAGCTGGGGTTGGATGGGAGCAGCTAAAAGGGAGTTGGAGAAGGAAAAGGCGCCCGGGGCCCGTGGTGCCCGGAATCACGGCTTTGGGAGCTGGGAGACAGTTCTCCTTGACGGGTGGACCCTGAGCTCCAAGGGGTTCAGAGATTGCGCCCAGGTCACTGAGCAAATGAAGGGCCCACTGAGGGGTGAGCTGGAGCCGGCCCCAGTGGCTCACGAGATCCAATAGACGCAGTTCCAGGATTTTCGCAAGCTAGCTGTTAAACAGCCACTTCGGAATGCTACATTAGATAAACTTATAATCCAATAAATGACATTAAAAATGAAAGCCATCAATACTCATCCCTTCCTGGTCGTTTCCACTGGGCTTACTCTTATCTACGCTCTCGAAGATAGCCACGTGGGGACTTGACAGCATGGGAGCGAGCAGACGTGGAAGTCCGGGCTTCCCCAGCGTTCTGCTCGGATTGTCTAGACGTCAGCCCCAGGAAGAGGACAGCGCCGGTCGGCGTGAACCTGGGCCGTGTCTGTCGGCGACACTGGGAAGAGCGCAAGAAGTCGAGGGGTATCCTTCCAGGACTAAACACTGTGACCTCATGCAGCTGAGGCGTGCCCGACTTTCAACCGGTGACTGAGGGCATCTCCAGCGCCCTCTCGATGTCTTGTGCTTACGTTATCAACGTGAATGAAAACAGCACTCAGCATCCAGAGCAGAACTAGGTCCGTCTCTCGGGCAGACAACAGGCACAGGGCTCGGGGACAATCAAGGACAGTGTTCCGTGAGAATCGATGGCTGCGGGGAATTTCCGACAAAGAGCGTCCATGTTATCGCTAGTAGTAATTTGCACACACACACCTCGTATCACTGAAATGATGCATGCGTCCTTTCCCCCCGGAGAGCCGCGGTTAAGCATTACCAGTCAGCACTGGGCACAGCCAGCTACAGAGCCCCACTGCCCCTGCAGATGCCCCATCTCTCACCTCTCATCTGCACCCCGCCCACCTGTGGCCTTCCATCCCAAAGAGGCTGTATGCAATGGGATGGTCAAAGAGCCCGAGGAATCCAGGGCAAAGCGAACCTCAGAAGATTCCTGTTGAATCAGAAGCGCAAAAGGAACCTTCAGTTACTGGAACAGGATAAGCCAGGCGCTGAGGGGGAGAGGGACCCCGGGCTGGAGGGAGGCGGAAGAATTTGCGATTCAGATCATCCCTCACACCGTCTGTGCCTCAGAGACCTTTGTCAGCCTGGCGAAGCCTAGGGGTTTCTTTCCAAAACAGTGTTTTCAAGTGCATACAAATATAACACACAGATGCACACTGACACACCGCTCTCTGGTAACGACGAGCCTGGGTCCGGGGTCACTGCGAGGAAGCCACAGAGGTCCAGTGCCATTCCCATCACCTCGTTTCCAGACTACGGACTACCCGCCTGTTAACCTTGATCACCTGGCTCGCATCGTGTTCGCCAGGTTTCCCGTTCTAAGATCACCGTCCCCACCGCCACACGGTCCTCTGGCAGGAAGTCACTGAGCACGGCCCTCGCTTAAGGGGCGGGGCTTACACTCCACGTCCTTGAGGGTGGAGAGCCGAAATGATTTGGAATTCTTCTGCATAAAAGATTCGTCTCTTCTCCCACATTTACTCAGTGATTCAATAATTTATTTATATCAGTATGGACTCATGGATAGTTCATTCATACTTGGGGTTATAATCCAATCCCACTTTATTATTTTGTTGCTTAGAGTGTCCCAGTGGAACAGTTGAGATGGAGACTGTATTGCCTGCAAGGCCTAAAATGATGAGGAAGAAGAAGAGGAGGAGGAGGAGGAAAGGGGGGAGGGGCCGGAGGAGGAGGGGGGGTGGAGAGGAGGGGGTGGAGAGGAGGAGGAAGAGGAGGAGAAGGAGGCAGAGGGGATGTTTTTAAAAAGGGATCAAAGCCCTGGCCGGTTTGGCTCAGCGGTTAGAGCGTCAGCCTGCGGTCCAGAGAGACCCGGGTTTGGTTCCTGCTAAGGGCATGTACTTCGGTTGCAGTTTGTCCCCGGCCCTGGTTGGTTATGCGGGTGGCAGCCACTCGATGTGTCACTTTCACATTGATGTTTCTCTCTCTCTCTCTTCCTTTCTCTCCCTCCCACTCTGTCTGAACAGAAAATGAAAAAATGTCCTCGGGTGAGGATTAAAAAAATAAAAAAATAAAATAAAAATAAAAAGGGATCAAAGCCCTGGCCAGTTTGGCTCAGCGGTTAGAACATCGGCCCCGCGGACAATGAGTCACGGGTTCGATTCCAGTCGAGGGCACGTACCTCGGTTGTGGTTTGTCCCTGGCCCTGGTCGGGGTTGTGCGGGAGGCAACCAGTCGATGTGTCCCTCTCACATTGATGTTTCTCTCTCCCTCTCTCTCCTTCTCACTCTATCTGAAGATAAATAGAAAAATATCCTTGGGTGAGGATTTAAAAAAAAAAAAAGGTTCAAAGAAGCAGATGCAGGTCCTGCCCTGAGCTTCTCCTGTGCCTGCTCCCTGTGCAGAAATCGTCTCAGCCCTCACCCAATCCCTCCAGGCAGTGTTATCATATAGGGCCATGGAACCAGAAAGGTTAATTAAGGTTCCCAAAGGCACACAGCTGGCAGATGTCAGACGCAGGAAACAACCCCTCGTCTATCTGACCCAAAGCCACGCTCGGGACTTTGTGAGTCTTGGCTGTGCCGCTTGCTCCCTGTGTGATTTCACACAAGGCGCTGACTCTGAGGGCTCCGTCTCCTCCTCTTCAGGACGGGACCAGCGTTTTGCGGGAAGACTGATGAACCCGCTCTGGAAAGCCCCGTCTGGAGCCCGCACCGAGGGCGGGGTGGGGTGCTCGGGGCAGGTGCACCCTGGGGGTCGGTGAGCTTGCCGGCCTCACACCAGCGGCACTGACATCAACATGCAGGGAACCCAGGGAAGCTAGGAAGCTGCCTCGTCGAGAAAATTCCAGGACAAGAGAAACACAGGAACGTCCCTGTCGAAAGCCGTGAGACCAGCATGGGACAAACCCAAGGCCTTGTTTCCGTGGACAACACCAGAAATTTAAATCAGTAACCTGGGGAAGAAAGGACAATCTGAAAGACTCAATTCATGCCACATACTAACATGCATTCTGAATGGATGCAATAGTTAAACATAACAAGTACGTGCACACACACACACACACACACACACAACCAAATACCTGTGAACCCCGGGGAGTGATTTCTCAACTTGAAACCACAGTGCAGATGTTGGAATCCGGCGTCCACTTGACGACAGAAAGTGAGGGAGATGGAAAGAAAGTCACACGTACGTTTATAAAAACACCCATCGGAAGGTGTACGGAGATAAACCAATGGTCCACATTGAGTATAAGTGTGTGTGACTTCTAGGATAAGAAAAAACCCTAAAACTACTTTAACACTGAACCTGGAATGAGAATTACAGAATCATTTTAAAGAATAATTTTAAAAACAAACTCAACTGCCTCACGGTACAGGTGCTCAAAGGCAGGACTCTATATTATACATTTTGTGTCAAAATAAAGAGCTAGGAACTTCCTTTTTTTGTTGTTAATCTTCACCCAAGGATATTTTTCCATGGATTTTCAGATACAGTAGAAGGGAGGGAGGGAGAAAGAGACATTGATGTGAGAGAGACACATCAACTGGTTACCTCGCAGGGCTGGGGAATCGAACCCTCAACCCTTTAGTCCGAGGGCCAACGCTCTAACCCCTGAGCCAAACTGGCCAGGGCAGAATAACCTTTACCTAATCACATAAAGAAGTATCCAGTTCTTACATCTCCCAGGTAACGTTTTTCACCCCTTTATCTACATCTGAAATGCACAGAACAGAAGTTTTCAATTCTCCTACAGATTTTTCTCTCCTCTCTCCAAGGACTATTTTAAAACGAATTGTTTCCATGAATTTGTTAAAACGGATCTCTGCTACCCGTGACCCAGCTTCCTTTGTCTTTGAGGAACGTGTAACATTGTTTGGAAGTCTTGCATTAATATTAAGGTTCTCGGCCAACGAATCACGTGACTGGCCCCCCACCCCAATTACATCCTTCTTATGGTAATTGACAGCAAATTTCTTCCACAGGCGAAGTACACATACAAACTGTATTGTAAGCTGGGCCGGTTCCCCTTCTACCCCTAGAAACGAAGTGAAGAGTAGGTGACTGATGTGTGTCCTGTCAATGTGTTTATGACGCGTTCGGCTCACTTCCTACCGCGTCCACGATCTTTGGGGGAACGGGGAGACCTCCCAGCTCCCACCGGCTTTTCATAGCCACCCCGTGGACGGGCCCTCGGCCCACGTTCTTTCCCGGGAGTTCTGTACTTGTGTTCACATCCACCTGTGAGGGGGACATGAGGGCGTGGCCATCCCACTGGACACATGAGGACACCGAGGTTCCGCACTAAGACACTCCCGAGTCATTCGTGTCAATGAAGAAGCCACGAGAAGGTCCCCCACGCCTTGCCTCTCGGTCCCTCTCGCTCTGCCACGCGTGCTGTTACCGAGCGTGTATCTGTGTGAGTTTCTCCGGACAGACCTTCTCCAGCGAAAACACAGTTGGGGTCACTGGGAGCGTCTTTCTCTGGTTGCTTTTGCATTTGAAGGTCACCATGTCTTTGGGTGCCCTGTTACTGAGCAGCTTTTCCTGGGGGCTCAAACATCGCTTCCTCCTCGGCAGCTCTGGTCATGCGGAATTAAAATTCAAGAACTCGTCACATAAACAGCAACTCATTTAAAAATAAATTACGAATATTAAGAGGGAAAGAGAGAACACGATAACATACGATGTATCGAAATACATTAGCTGCAGAATTACGCGTCTTAATGAAGGCTTCCCGCGTGAACAAACCATTATATGTACACGCTTTCCACAGTTGATGACCCGGAACCGGCAACACAACCTACGTTGGTGGCAAGGTCCTCTGTCAGCACAAACGTGCATATTAATAATTGATGCTGCCGTGGCAACAGCCCATCAGAGGACGCTTCCCGGGTTTGCGGGGAAATAGGACTCCATGGCCCATTAACTTAAAATGCTTAGCTAATGTTTCATGGGCTCTGTCTTTAAAAATCCGTGTTCAAATTAGTAAGATAAAATGGACATTTGTCCAAATGAAAATCCGTTCCATTTATCAGTCGCAAATAAATACACTTGCAAATGCGTGATTGGACGAGGGCGACTTTCTCCCAGGGCTCGTGGTCTCGGGGGGTTTGCTTCTTCACGGTGCTGTGCCCTCCCCGAAGGGAAGACAGAGCAGTGGGGGAGGGGCACCCCGTGAAGCCACGGCCGTCTCGCGGGAGCTCGTGCTGCGGTCAAGGCCCAGAGGGATCAGCCGCGGCCTCCCGGGAGCAGCAGGGCGTCGCTGCTCCTTCCGAAGCTCGCGGGGCCCCGCTCCCCGTCGGGGTGGCACCCCGCGCCGGACGCTGCCCGAGGGATGACTGTCTCACGCTGTGGAGAGAACTGCTCTCTTCGGCTGGCCCACTTCCAGATCGTGTCTGTTCCCTAGTTTATGGAACAAGCCATTTGCTTCACCAGCCCATTCTAGAGTCCCGTCTGTGTCCCCGTGTTCCCCCCAATGCACCTCCCCAGGAGGGCGAAAGCAGAAGTGGGGACCAGGCTCACGGAGACCCAGAGCCGGTGGCCGCCTCTGCCCTCTGCGCCAAGCACGGTTAAGTCTTTGTTTGAAGATGCCGCGATGTCAGTGGCTGCCAAACCATTAAAGATGAAACATTTTCTGGTCCTTTAAGCCTCATTTCGAAAACGCTTTTCAGTAGCTTTAAAATGTTCTGTGAGTGGGAGCTGGGCTAGAACGGAGTCTGGTTGAGCGTATAACTGACTGGTGGAGGAAGCTTAACCGGCTACCCGCGTCCAACTTCTTTACAAAGGTTTCAAAATAAACGCTTTGAGGGCATTTACAGGTTGCAAAGCACTAACTTAAGTGGTTTACCAATATTAACTAATTCAGTTCTCCCAATAGCCTTATGCGTAGGTGCCATTATGATTTTCATTTTAAATATGAGGAAACTGAGGCACAGAGAGGTCAAGGAACGGACCCAAGGTCACACAGCCAGGACTGGCAGCCTGGGGCCGGGCGTCTATCTCTAGAATCTTACCCTCTGTGCCCTGCTGTGTCTCTCCACTGACAGGTTTCTTACAGCTGAAAGCATTTCGTCTGAAAATGTTTTTTTTTTGTTTTGTTTTGTTTTATCCTCACCTGAGGACTTTTTGTATTTATCTTCAGGCAGAGAGAAAGGGAGAGAAAGGGAGAGAGAGAGAAACATCGACATGAGAGGGACACACCGACTGGTTGCCTCCCACACGACCCCAACCAGGGCCGGGGACAAACCGCAACCTAGGTACGTGCCCTTGGCTAGAATCGAACCCGGGACTCATTTGTCCGTGGGCCAATGCGTTACCACTGAGCCAAACCGGCCAAGGCTGAAAATACTTTTTATGGGTACTATAAATCGTACTTCTTCAGAAAACGTGCATTTGTAATTTCAGTAGCTATTGCTGGTCTGCCTCACAGAGGGGATGACGAGTCCCTCTCCCCCCAGCAGTTCCACAGAGCCTGTGTTCCCAGACCTTGCAATGTTGTGACATCAACCTTCCTGATCTTGGCTAACTTCAATAGGTAAAAATGGCAATTAAAAATTTTTATTTTTATTTTTTTTAAATCGATTTTTAGAGAGAAAGGGAGGGAGAGAGAGAAAGAGAAACACTGATGTCAGAGGGAAACATCGGTTGACTGCCTCCTGCACGCCCCCTAATGGGGATGGAGCCAGCAACCCCTCAGTGCGTGGGACGCTGCCCCACCGAGCCACACCGGCCAGGGCAAAGTGGCACTTTTTGAATTAGTCTTTCTGAATCGTGAGTGATGTGAGCGTCTACACCCACGATTGTAAGCCCCTGGAGGAAAAGGATCAGCTAACGCTCACCCCGTGTTGCTGTGCACAAGGCACGAGGCTCTCTGCGTGCCTTACAGAGAGCAGTCTCTCCCGCGTACCGCGAACCCAGGAGCGAGGTGCAGGCCCTTTCCATCTGCACGTGCAGAGGTCTCAGCACCAAGAAGCCCAGTCACCACGCAAGACCACACAGCTGCCAAGTGGCGGGGCCAGAACGCGAGCGAGCCCAGGCAGGCTGGACCCGGAGCTCCCGCCTCAGCCACTCCGCGTGCCGCCGGCAAGGACCGCGCCGGGCCCCCGTCAGAGATAAGTGAGGGCGACTGTCCTGCTGGAGGACCTGGCTACAGGAATCCTGGGATCAGGGGACCAGAGGGAGAGAATACCTTTCAGTGTGGAACTTCCGATGACCTGGAGACCCAGGACAAGAAGAAAGCAGAGTAATAATAATAAAAACAACTTCATATCCCATGAAAGGCTCCTACATCACTAGATCGTAAAAGCCCATTTAAAAGGAAAGAAAAAAAAAGGGTGACTTTTCCTTTTTTCCCCCAAAACGTCTTGAGGCGGGCTTTCGAATTCCCAAAGCCGATCCGGGTCCTCCCTGGCGCTCTGATGTCCTCGATGGCCCGTCGGAGGCCCGCACACCGGCAGCAGGACCGCGCTTGGCAGGGTCTGCGGACGGCTCCTGGGGCGGCACCTGTGGCCTCGGGGCCTCAGCAAGGCAGCTGGGTACACGCTGCACATGAGACCGGCCCAACTCCAACCCCACTGCTCGTGAGTCCGAGTGACAAAGGCCCAGATGCTTTCCAGTTTGGATTCGGTGGCCTGCGCATTTTATGCAACAACTCGTTTGGAAGGATTTCCTTGTTTTGTGACACAGAAAAGTGACCACACTGCTTGATCCTTTGCACTGGATGACACCCTTCGGCTCTGACAACACACTGTGGTCTTCCAAGGTGATTAGCGGCGGCCACCATTCCTGGACGGCACTGGGTCTCTCTCCAAGTCCTTCTCACAGGAGACAGATGTGAGGCTCGGAGGGAGGGTAGGAGTGTCGCTCCAAGTGCCCGCACGGGCCCACGTGGCAGAGCTGGGCACACGTTCCCAGCTGGCCACCCGGATGCCTGGTTCCTCGTCAACGCGGCACAGCAAACCCTTCAACGCAGTTGGCGGAGATGCCCGCTCATTTCTAAGATGCTGCCTCCCCCCGACCACTTGGGGAACGGCTCTTTTGCATTTCAAATAGAAAACAAATCTAGAACAAAGCCAAACAGAAGCCCATAAATGACGGCAAATCCGTTTGTTGAGAATACATTTCTTCCTAGAAACAATCACACATCATTTAGAGCCACATATCATAAGTAATACACACGGCCGGACGACGTGGCTTTGGGTTGATATTAAAGTTCAACCACAGAAGAGTGTTTAATTTTGCTTCTTGGCTCCTTTCAGCCTGGACAGTCTTTTCCGAAGAGGAGCCCATGGATGCTGAGGGCTCGGCAAGCATGGGGCGCTGCACCCTGCTCCCCAAAGGGAGCCGTGGAGGGAGTGCTCCTGGGTGCCCCCGCTCCTACGTGGGGCTATTTGTTCCTAAGAAAGAAGTCTAATTCACTGCCCGAAAAATAATGTAGCATCCTGCTTGTTTCGAGTTAGGAGCTGAAAGCGAGCAGGGTTTTACGGGGCTTTGTGGGTTCCACTGAGGCGCTGCAGAGCGACGGTTCCTTCCGTTTCACACGCGTCCCCCGGCGTCCGTTACGAGGCAGACACCGCCCCTCCAGGCGAGCACAGAACGGTGACGGTCCGACTGCAGGACCCTGATTCCGAGGGCTCACAGAGTGAGCTGTACGACATTCATCACGCTTCCGTCTACCTGATCCACCCCTCTGGCTCTGCCAATTACAAGGACTGCACATGGATTTTCAGAGTGCTCTTTATTTTCCTTTGTAGATTCGAGAGTATAAATATTTAAAATGGCAATATCAAAAAAAAAACTATATGGCAACGGTAAGAAAAACATTTGGCCGGGATGAATGATGGCATAATGTTTCTCGGTCTAATTCTGGTTTCAGTAACTAAGCAGGCACCCTGGAGACATGCCAAGCCTCCTATACAGACAGAAACGCAGTTTTGATCAGATGCGTCAGTGGGTTCTCCACTGGCATGATATAACAACATGAAATAATGGAAACACAAAATTTTAAAATGAGTAGACAGTATCTCAATTAGTGATAGAGTGGAAAATACATTCAATTGGAAACATTTCTTGGCTTGGGGGTAATGGATTTTTATGGTTATCAGCCAGTGAGCAAAGATACCATTCTTTATAAATTAAATCTACATATTTCACATCGGTGTAAAATTTCAAACAAGCATGAATCCAAGAGAACACACACACACACAAGCAAAGTGGGGAAAGTCACATTTAATAGAAAACAGATAAGTTACTCCCTTTCTACTATCCAAACTCTGGATGGCTGAAAAATGAATAGGCATTTTTTAATTTGAGCTGAGCAGATATAAACGACAAAGTAAAACAGAAAAATCATAATAAAACACATATAATTCGCCCGGCCGGAGTGGCTCAGTGGTTGTCGACCCATGCACCAAGAGGTTGCCAGTTCGATTCCCCATCAGGACACATGCCCAGGTTGTGGGCCCGATCCCCAGTGGGGGGCATGCAGGAGGCGGCCAGTCGATGTTCTCTCTCATTGATGTTTCTCTCTCCCCCTCTCCCTTCCTCTCTCTCTAACATCAATAAAGAAAAAATATTAAACACACACACACACACAAAATAAACAACCCCTCCCCCATGTAATTCTGTCTTTATGTGGTATCAATGAAAGATGCTAAGACTTCAAGCTGAAAAAAATGTTGTTTGTCCGTTCCCAGGTTTCTGGCCTGTGAACACAGTAACGGACAGCGAATGCAGGCTGCATGTCATTAGATGGAAATTGCTGATTTAAAACTGCTGCTAACACAAACCTTCATGTTCAACTTAGATGATCTTAGATGGACTCCTCTGCCTGCCAGTTTGATTTTTAAAGTAGAAAACTGGAGGTAACCATCGTTTTTATCACGACGCCTTCTGTCTGCCAGCCTGCTAAAGGTGGTACAGAGAATCAATGTACCATTTCCTCTCTACCCACCCATGCACGCCACACAATTCGGAGGTCTTAGGAGGAAAGTGGATAATATTCTATGGCATTTTTATTTTCAAATGTGTACTTTTCTAGTTAATGAAACAAAATTCAAACACTCTGGAAAATACAGACAGTTAGGGACAAGAATATCTTCCAAAGTCCCCACATTAAAAAAATGAGAACTATTTGAACTTGGTATATCTCCTTTCTTTGTGTGCACGTGCGCGGCTGTGTGTACACATTTAGCTGAAAGCATATTATATGTATAATTCCAAATCCCGCATTTTCATTTTGAGCATTGTCAGGCCACCAAAAAGCAGTCATAGACACAAGCTTCCGAAGGTGGCATGTGACCGCATTTATGCAGGCCCACCATAAATCATTTACCTACGTCCCTACTCTGAACACTAGAATTATTTCCAACTTCCATGATCAAAAAGAACACGAGGAGACTTCTATGCACATACATCTCTATTTCTGATGGTTTCCTTGAGATAGAAATGGAATTGGGGTGAAGGATGTAAATATTTGCTGGTCTGGTAGCTCACCAAGCGTCGCTCGGAAAGGCTGAGTGACCCTACCGTCGTGTGTGTGAGAGCGCCTCGCACCACGCTTGGTCGGCAACTGCAACTCCAACAACACACACAACTTGCCCTGTCTCACCAGTTCTAAGATGCGTCCTTTTCAGTGTGGTGCGTCTGAAATTAGGGATGGGTGTGTATTACAATCAAGGGTGTGTTTTGGTTTATTTGACCAAACATTTTCTTTATTTATTTTTATTAAAAAAATTTTTTTTCTTTATTGATTTTAGAGAGAGAGGAAGGGAGAAGGAGAGGAAAGATAGAAACATTGATGAGAGAGAACATCGATTGGCCACCTCCTGCATGCCCCCCACTGGGGATCGGGCCCACAACCTGGGCATGTGCCCTGACCTGGAATCGAACCGGCGACCTCTTGGTGCATGGGTTGACACTCAACCACTGAGCCACACTGGCCAGGCTAAACATTTTCTTTCTTTAATGGTAAATAAAAATCATGATGTATCTTATAATTGATAATATCTAAGATTTAATTAAATACTGTGTCTACTTTAATTTTTAATTTCTATTTTTGGGCCATTAGTGAATAGTCATGATTTATATAGGAACTCTCTCAGTATACATTTCAATGTGCCAGTGAATTTTAAAAAACTTTTGATTGTGGTAAAAAACACAAAACAAAATTTATTAGCCACTTTTCAGTATATGGCTCAGTAGTGTTAAGTATATTCACATTGTTGTGCAACAGATTTATAGAAATTTTCCATTTTGCAAAACTGAAACTCTGTACCCACTGAACAAACTGCCCTCCCCCTGCCCTCTAACCCCTGGCGACCACTTTTGTACTTCCTGTTTCTATGAGTTACTACTTTGCTTCACACAGTATTTGTCTTTTTATGGCTTATTTCACTTTGCATAACGTCCTCAAAGTTCATCCAGGTTGTAGCATGTGTCAGGACTCCCTTCCTTTTTCATGGCTAAATAATATTCCACCCAGTGAATTTTTAAATCATAAAAACCTGTGACAGCTGGCAGAGATTGCTCACCCATTAGGTCCCAGCATACCTAAACTAGAAAATAGAAGATGGGCCCAGCCGGTGTGGCTCAGTGGTTGAGCGTCGACCCATGCACCAAGAGGTCGCTGGTTCGATTCCTGGTCAGGGCACATGCCCAGGTTGTGGGCCTCATCCCATTGGAGGGCATGCAGGAGGCAGCCAATCGATGTTCTCTCTCATCGATGTTTCTATCTCTCTCTCCCTCTCCCTTCCTTTCTCTCTAAAATCAATAAAGAAAAAAATAAATTAAAAAGAAAAGAAAAGATGGGCTAGGTTCTCAAGAGGTTTTGAATTCCAAAAATAACTGTTGACTTATTTTTGAAATTCAAAGACCAAAGCGAAATCAAGGACAGAGGTGACAAAATCGAGGTATTTCTTGAATCATATGTGCCACTCTGGTATGAATTACCGTTTTCTAAGACACTAAAGCCTGGATGTCACAACTGAGACTTTATCCATGCATGTGCAGTGACATCCTGCCCCTTTGCCAAGGAACTACACTCTCCTAAGTGTCTGGAACACGGAGTTGAACTCTGTCCCCAAGGAGAATTCACATTTTTCATTCTGTGCTGACGACAGAGGCGCTCAGTGTGGGTGGGGCGGCCGGCTGAGGGGCTGGAGGAAAGGTCCGCTATTCTAAAACAAATGCATTCACCTGTCCCCTGTCACTCAGAACATGCCATCATAAAATCGACAGCAATTAAGGAGCAACACCCTAAGTGGGGGACTAAACTGCATTTTTCCTAATATTAATAAAATCACTGATAACATCTTTTAATTTAGTTTGAATCCTGAAATCTCAGGGAAAAAAGGTAACATTTTTATACAAGAAGACCTGATGGAATGTGGCTGAGACGGTCATGTCAGGCAGGCCCCAGGACAGGGGACCTGCAGAGCCTCCCACCTGGTTCCTGTCCCCGCGGGCTGGGGACCCCTAACCCGAGGGGCGGGCACACGCTGTCAGAAAACGTAGCCTCACCACAAGAAGGGAAGAATAACGTAAAGGAAACCACATCCATACAGGGGAAAGAAGTACACATTGCCTTAATGTTTCACTTCTAGGCACCTGCTTCCCACAGGACCCGCATGAGCAGAGGGACTTAGAAATCTTCTCGGTACTTTTCGCAGGGATCGGTTTATTTCGGCATTTTACCTCTGGTCAGTGTCCATATGTATGCTTCCCCAGGTAACCTCTGCTTGATATTTCTAATGTATTATCGGAGCTATTCACGCCATTATCTAGCATCATTAAAACCTACCTCACCTGTGGTGCTCTGCGGCGGGTCTGTATTCTCCTTCCTTCCCTTGACTGGCCTCACCAGACGGGCTTACCAAAGGCCCAGTTTATTAAAGCCGCTGCATCCTATTTTTATCCGGCCGCTACATACGGGCACAGGCACCGAGGCTCACCCAGCACCCCTTCACTCAGTGCTGGGCAGCTCCCAAGGCTTCTCTCCTTCTCCTTTTCAATGGCAACATCCTGTAAGGAAAACCGAGCAGGCCAACCACCAAGCCCCCTCCCCCGCCCCACATGGTTGCCGCCTCTGAGGGTGCTTAGCATTGGAAAGAGTGGGTGAAGACTCAAGAGCCACCTTCGAATACCTGAAGGTGTCCTGAGAAAGGGGACCAGACACTCTGAGCTCCCAGGGCCGAGCCACAGCCAGGCGGGGCAGTGAGGGAGCGGACTGCGGCCGAGTGGAAGGGAAAAGCCCCTGGACTGGAAGGGAAAAGCTCCCGGACTGGAAGGGAAAAGCCCCCGGACTGGAAGGGAAAAGCTCCCGGACTGGAAGGGAAAAGCTCCCGGACTGGAGGGAAAAGCTCCCGGACTGGAAGGGAAAAGCTCCCGGACTGGAAGGGAAAAGCTCCCGGACTGGAAGGGAAAAGCTCCCGGACTGGAAGGGAAAAGCTCCCGGAGTGGAAGGGAAAAGCTCCCGGAGTGGAAGGGAAAAGCTCCCGGGCTGGAAGGGAAAAGCCCCCGGACTAGAAGGGAAAAGCTCCTGGACTGGAAGGGAAAAGCCCCCGGACTGGAAGGGAAAAGCTCCCGGACTGGAAGGGAAAAGCTCCCGGGCTGGAAGGGAAAAGCCCCCGGACTAGAAGGGAAAAGCTCCTGGACTGGAAGGGAAAAGCCCCCGGACTGGAAGGGAAAAGCTCCCGGACTGGAAGGGAAAAGCTCCCGGACTGGAGGGAAAAGCTCCTGGACTGGAAGGGAAAAGCTCCCGGACTGGAGGGAAAAGCTCCCGGACTGGAAGGGAAAAGCTCCTGGACTGGAAGGGAAAAGCTCCCGGACTGGAGGGAAAAGCTCCCGGACTGGAAGGGAAAAGCTCCCGGACTGGAAGGGAAAAGCTCCCGGAATGGAAGGAAATGCTCCCGGACTGGAAGGGAAAAGCCCCCGGACTGGAAGGGAAAAGCTCCCGACTGGAAGGGAAAAGCTCCCGGACTGGAGGGAAAAGCTCCCGGACTGGAAGGGAAAAGCTCCCGGACTGGAAGGGAAAAGCCCCCGGACTGGAAGGGAAAAGCTCCCGGACTGGAGGGAAAAGCTCCCGGACTGGAAGGGAAAAGCTCCTGAGTGGAAGGGAAAAGCTCCCGGACTGGAGGGAAAAGCTCCCGGGCTGGAAGGGAAAAGCTCCCGGACTGGAAGGGAAAAGCTCCCGGACTGGAAGGGAAAAGCCCCCGGACTGGAAGGGAAAAGCCCCCGGACTGGAAGGGAAAAGCCCCCGGACTGGAAGGGAAAAGCTCCCGGACTGGAAGGGAAAAGCTCCCGGACTGGAAGGGAAAAGCTCCCGGACTGGAAGGGAAAAGCTCCCGGACTGGAGGGAAAAGCTCCCGGACTGGAGGGAAAAGCTCCCGGACTGGAGGGAAAAGCTCCCGGACTGGAAGGGAAAAGCTCCCGGACTGGAGGGAAAAGCTCCCGGACTGGAGGGAAAAGCTCCCGGACTGGAAGGGAAAAGCTCCCGGACTGGAGGGAAAAGCTCCCGGACTGGAAGGGAAAAGCTCCCGGACTGGAAGGGAAAAGCCCCCGGACTGGAAGGGAAAAGCTCCTGGACTGGAGGGAAAAGCTCCCGGACTGGAAGGGAAAAGCTCTCGGACTGGAGGGAAAAGCTCCTGGACTGGAAGGGAAAAGCTCCCGGACTGGAGGGAAAAGCTCTCGGACTGGAGGGAAAAGCTCCCGGACTGGAAGGGAAAAGCTCTCGGACTGGAGGGAAAAGCTCCTGGACTGGAAGGGAAAAGCTCCCGGACTGGAGGGAAAAGCTCTCGGACTGGAGGGAAAAGCTCTCGGACTGGAGGGAAAAGCTCCCGGACTGGAAGGGAAAAGCTCTCGGACTGGAGGGAAAAGCTCCCAGACTGGAAGGGAAAAGCCCCCGGACTGGAAGGGAAAAGCTCCCGGACTGGAGGGAAAAGCTCTCGGACTGGAGGGAAAAGCTCCCGGACTGGAAGGGAAAAGCTCTCGGACTGGAGGGAAAAGCCCCTGGACTGGAAGGGAAAAGCTCCCGGACTGGAGGGAAAAGCTCTCGGACTGGAGGGAAAAGCTCCCGGACTGGAAGGGAAAAGCTCTCGGACTGGAGGGAAAAGCTCCCGGACTGGAAGGGAAAAGCTCTCGGACTGGAAGGAAATGCTCCCGGACTGGAAGGGAAAAGCTCCCGGACTGGAAGGGAAAAGCTCCCGGACTGGAAGGGAAAAGCTCCCGGACTGGAAGGGAAAAGCTCCCGACTGGAAGGGAAAAGCTCCCGGACTGGAGGGAAAAGCCCCCGGACTGGAAGGGAAAAGTCCCCGGACTGGAAGGGAAAAGCTCCCGACTGGAGGGAAAAGCTCCCAGACTGGAAGGGAAAAGCCCCCTGACTGGAGGGAAAAGCCCCCGGACTGGAAGGGAAAAGCCCCCGGACTGGAAGGGAAAAGCTCCCGACTGGAAGGGAAAAGCTCCCGGACTGGAGGGAAAAGCCCCCGGACTGGAAGGGAAAAGCTCCTGGACTGGAGGGAAAAGCTCCCGGACTGGAAGGGAAAAGCCCCCGGACTGGAAGGGAAAAGCTCCCGGACTGGAAGGGAAAAGCTCCCGGAGTGGAAGGGAAAAGCCCCCTGGCTGGAAGGGAAAAGCTCCCGGAGTGGAAGCGAAAAGCCCCCTGGCTGGAAGGGAAAAGCCCCCGGACTGGAAGGGAAAAGCTCCCGGAGTGGAAGGGAAAAGCCCCCTGGCTGGAAGGGAAAAGCTCCTGGAGTGGAGGGAAAAGCTCCTGGGTGAACCCAGTGGGCTGTCCTGGTGAGCGCAGGTCTCTGCTCAGGAGCGCCCCTGGCAGGTGACCCTCCTCAGAGGCCTTCTGCAGGGGATGCCCACCATGGAGAAAACTGCAGAGACTCTAAGACGGTCCCCAATTATCCCCACCTCCTGGCGCTCACTCCCTCCTGCCCGCCCCTCTGCCTGAGTGTGACCTGGGACCTGCTTCTAGCCAGCTGAGCTGGGCACAGGGGAGGCGCCCCACTTCTGTGACTTCTGCGGGAGACAGCAGCGCCTCTCCCTTGCTGGCTTTGGTGGACGAGCTGCCCCATGGACAGGCCTGCAGGGCACTGGGCTGGGGCCATCTCCAGCTAACAGTGGGCCCCAAACGGAGGCCTTCCGCCCCTCGGCTCACGGGAGCTGGATCCAGCCTACAGCCACACACGCCGGGCGCCGCTCCTTCCCTGCTGAGCTCGGAGGAGACCCCAGCCCGGCCGACACCCCGGCGGCAGCCTGTGAGACGCTGGGCAGAGGACCCAGCCAAGCGCAGACTCCTGACCGCGGCAACGGAGGTAAACGTGTGTGTGTGTGTGAGCCGCTCGGTCTGCGGTGGTTTGTCACCCAGCCCAGGGAACTAACACACACGCCCCTTCAACTCGGATTCAGTCGTGACCCCAAAGGTGGCGACATCAGTGCCAACCTACTCTCGGGGCCACAGGTACTAATAAAGTCAAGTGCGCTGCTGCCATCAGAAGGGAATAGCACACGGTGAGCAGCTCAGGGCGTTCCCACATTCGGGGGTGTCCGCGGATTCCAACAGAGCCGTGTGGGGACACACCGCTGCTCTCTGCATGCCCCAGGCAGGCTTCTACAGAGCACAGGTGACTCCCCCTGTAAGGCACTGGGCGGTCATCTTCTTCCCTCTCTTCCCTCAGGAACTGGCCCAGGAAAGACTCAAGCCTCACAGGTCTGTGCTTTCAGAAAACCAGGCGCGTGCGTAAGGAAACTCACCATGCCCAGGAATACCATCTCCTCTTCTCTCTCTCGTTCGGTTTTCTTACTCTGATGGAAGCCTCGCCAAACCTAAAAACAAACAGAGGGTTACCCGTTTGGTGAATGAACCAGCAGAGAGAGCACTGCCACGATGTTTCTACCGCAGACGCTGCAGGCGGGACCACAGACTGACTGCGGGCTGGGCCACGTCTCGGGATAACTTTCCTTCCGTGGTCAGAGGCCGTCACTAGAGAGAGTGCATCACTGAATGGCTTATGCTGCTGTGTGAGGACACAGCTGTGGACCCTGAGGCGGCCCCCATTCAGTGCCACCCCGCTGAACAGGGTGTCCTGGAGGCAGCCCCCCTCCCCAGAACCAGACTGCACCCACACTCAGCCAATACACCTGCTGACCTCGAACCCCACCCAGCCACAGCCTCACACCTGTTAGAATGGCTCTTATCAAAGAGCTGAGAGAACAAATGCTGGTGCGGACGTGGGGAAAGGGGACCCTGGTCCCCGGTGGTGGGAATGAAAACCGGTGCAGCCACTGTGGAAAACAACATGGAGGTTACCAAAAAATAATTGAAAAGCAGAACTACCACACAATCCAGCGACCCCACTCTGGGTGTGTGTACAAAAGGAATAAAATCAGGGTCTCAGAGAGACATCTGCTCCCACATACTCACTGCGGCGTTATTCACGGTAGCCAAGGCACGGCCGGTCCCAAGTGTCTGTTGATGGATGAATGGGTGAAGAAAATGGGGCATATACGTACAACGAAGTATTATTCAGCCACAAAAAGAACAAAATCCTGCCATTTGCGACAGCATGGATGGACCAGGGCACTGTGCTCAGTGAAATAAGTCAGACAAAGACCAATGCTATAGGACCTCGCTTATCCGTAGATTCTAAAAATGCCGAACCTACAGAAACAGAGAGTAGATCTGTAGCTGCCAGGGGCTGGGGTGGGGGCTGTAGGTGAAGGTGGGCAAAGGGATCTAACTTCCAGGTGTAAGATGAGTAGTAAGTTCTGGGATCTAACGTACAGCATGGTGACCAGAGTAACAACACTGTAATGCAGCCTTAAAAATTGCTGAGAGTTGCCTTACTGGTGTAGTGGTTGAACATCAACCCATGCACCAGAAGGTCACCGGTTCGATTCCCGGTCAGGGCACATGCCCAGGTTGTGGACTTGATCCCCAGTGGGGGGCATGCAGGAGGCAGCCAATTGATATTCTCTCTCATCGATGTTTCTCTCTCTCTCTCCCTCTCCCTTCCTCACTCTCTAAAATCGATAAAGAAAACAAATTTAAAAAAAATTGCTGACAGTTGAGCTTAAATGTTCTCACGCTAAGGAAAAATGGTAATTATGTGAGGTCATAGATGTATAGATGTGTGGAGTAGCCTTGCTGTGGTTATTGTTTTACAATATATTTGTGTATAAAATTATGACATATATCTTAAAACTTACACACTATTATATATCAAATAAATCTCAGTAAAGTTGGGGGGGGAGGGCCTATTATTCTCACTAGTGAGATTCCCCTACCTGGGTTTCTTCGAGAGAAACTTCTAGACTGCAGGAGCGCGGGACTAGAGCTAAGGGTGTCAATTCATAGTTTTAAAAGAAAAATTCCTGCGGTCACGTGGGGAAATATAACACGGTAACGCCGAATGGCACAACTCAGCTGTGAACTCCAATGCTGGTTTAAAACTTCATACCTGCACAGGAACCAGACAGAAAACAGTCCCTTATCTGACCCTCGCCCCAGGCCCCTGGCTGCCATTCAGACACAGTAAGGGACAAGGGTCCTGACCTCCCTCTTGCATTTCCTGTCCTTGTACTTTCTCTGTAGCTTGACATTGTCACCTGCCATGCTCTGCATTTTCCCGTGAGCAACAAAGCCTTTGTATGAAGAAAGATGGGGTGCACATCTGACAGAGGGGAGGAAACCTCAAGGCTCACTTTTAAAAGGAGCATTGGGGTTCTGGTCATGGCGACGGTCGCTGGGACTTTGTGTGAACGGCCAGCTAGCAGGCATGCCCCTCCTGTCACTACATGTCCACGTGTAAATGGATCTTTAAAAATTCATGAAGGATTTATATCTTCACTGAGTTTTTGGCAACATTCTTTCCAACAATTATCAATGATTTCAAAACCATTTGCAGAAAATGCCCTGCGCTTTATACTGATTTATAATAAAAATGTAAAAAACATGACAAAGCTTAGTTCATAGTTTCCCCAGGGTAGGAAAAATCAACCTTTCTGGTATTTAATCCAGTTCTACTAAAGGCTGAATTTTGGAGGTCTGAGTTTTGGAGCTAACCGTGCCCTGCTATACGTCCCTGGCCAGGTCAGATGCCCAGCCCCAGGGGCCCTGTCGCACCTTCTGGATCCGCAGCGCCGCTATCCCCATGTCTGCCACCTTCTCGCCGAGGAGCCTAGCTTGCCTTGTTCTGTACTCTTGGAGGAAGATTTGCTTCATGAACATCGCCCTCAGGCGACCCTGCCGTGCCCTCTCCGCGATCTGGATCATCTTCACAGCCTGTTCTAGGGGGATACTCTTTACACTGGATTTCTGCAAACAAACATTTGAGATCAATCAATGTTACACATGTTGACCACATCACGGATGCCAGAGACACGACACGCTCACTTCCAGCCCAAGCTTCCAGAGCTGCCGGACTGACAGAGGGCGTGACATCGCTCGGCACTGCTCATCTGCCCTGACTTCTGTGTGCTTGGAGAATGGGCCACACGTTCGTGCTGTGGTCCCTCATTTAAGGACCCCTCCAGCTGTCCTCTACCATTCCAAACAAAATACTAGTTGGCTCCACCTTTCAGGTTGGCGGCAAATTATACCAGGAATGCCAACAAAACGGATCTGAGGCAAGCTGAAACGGCTTCCAGTGTTCACTAACTTAACAGTATAAATGCTAAGGAAAAACACATCTCTGACACGAGAGCTTAAGACATAAAATGGACATGAAGTAAAATGCCCACTTTAGAATCCGTTACAGAATAACCTGGTGACCACGACTAATGCTAAAATCACTGGAGGAGTGTTAACTTAAGATATGAAATGTCCTCCAGTAACTACAAGTTTTCCTTCTGAAACACTCAGATGTAATGGGTACTATGGAGACTTAGAAACATTGGGCTCATGCAGTATAATGCTGTCTTTTGAGGCAAAGTCAGGCAACAGGCTGTGCTGTTTTGGAGGAGAGAGGGGTAAGAGCAAGGCTGCTGGGGGCACCTAGAGGCCTCATGAGTTCAGGGTGGGCTCAGGCCCTTGGCCCTTGGTTGTTCCCAAAGCAGAGGAGAAGACGGGCATGTGGCCTGGCTTAGGCAGAAGGGAGAGGCCACTGGAATCAGAAAAACACCCAAGCACGGGCTGAGTCCTTGTCTAGGCCTCAGGGCAGCAATGGCCACCATGTTGGGATATAGTGTAAGACACTGAGGTCCCAAGTGTGGGTGCTCCAGTGTATCACCCAGCCACTGCTCCCTAGGGTGACCACTTCTCTGTGTAAGGAACAGAATGTGTGTGTGCGCGCGCACATGCGGGTGGTATGTGTGTGCGTGTGTGCATGTGTGCACGTGTGCGTGCCTATGCACAGGAAGGAGAGTAAAGGGACATTTACTGAGAACCTACAGATGCCACTTTTCATATGTATCCTCATCAGATTCCTAAAGCAACCTCCAAGGCAGGTGTTATTGTGGCCACTTAAGGGTTAAGAAGACCGAGGCTCAAAGAAGTACAGTAATCTGTACACATTCCCTGGTTGACAAGGGGTGGAGCCAGTGTGAAGGGAGGACCCTCCTCCCCCTGGAGCAGTCCCTGCTCCTCAGTGTGGCCCCGGGGCTCCTTCCAGGAAGCGATTTCACAGAACATTCCTCAGAAATCTGTCCAGTGCATTCCCATCCTCCTCGTGTGCTTTGCAGTCCTGCACGTAGCTCGTGAGAGCGGAATGAATGTCGTGGGGATCAGGTGTGTGCAAAGGCACGCACGCAGGCAGCAGGTGCCCTGCAAAGGTTAGCTATGACTGCATTTATCTCCTTCAGATTCCGCACTGTCGTCCTGAACATAATGACAGTCCTCGCTGGCTACTCCTCAGGGCTGTGGGCAGTCCACACCACAGAGAGTTCTGAACACTGCTGGAGGCCCCAGAGTAAATGGTAGACATTACAAATGGAGGGTGGACAATAATTTCCACTTATCAGAATTCTCCTTGGGGTTTATACTGTGTATATTTTCAAGAACTAAGCAGCTTAAGATGAGAGTGGGGGTCCAGTGAGCTGCCAAAGGGCATGGGAAGCCACCCAGATGCCCAGGGCTGTCGCCCAGAGGCCATGAGTCTTGCTGGGCATGGACCCGTGACAGCTGAGCAGAGCCCAGGGCTGGATGCTGACAGAGGGAAGACCTCCCTGCTGCCGCTGGCCCTCACAAAGGAAGAGGGACTGGGGGGCCGAGGGGAGAAGCAGCAGAGGGGAACTTTCAGGGTGTTACTGTAGCGTGCACCATGTAGTCTCCCTCCCCCGCTCCCGTGCCATCTCTGGGGAATTCTACACACTGCCAATGCTGTGTGCCAGGGGTTCCGGGGGGTGGGGGGGCTAAATGAAGGCCTCCTGCTGAAGGCCAGACCCCAGGCAAGCCAACCTTGGCATCTGCTTCCAAGTACGTACAATTGGAAGTCACTTAGGGACAGGTGTGGGAAGGAGAGAGTCTCCAATCAGGGGTCAGGAAAGGATTCCTGAGGTGATGAGTATCATTTTGACAGGCTGGGGCGGAGGGAGAAGAGGGAACCCTCTCTGCCCAGGACGCAAGCGAGAGACAGAGCTGGCGAACCCAGGGCACGGGCTCCCTCCCCACTGCCACTCCGCAGGCTGTCAGGCTGACAGTCCCCAACGGGGCTTGTTTGTAGGGAGACAGCACCTGTGACCCTGTGCACCCTGGTCTGCACCTGCTGGGGGTGTCTGGTTTGCTCTGATCCGTCCCGGTTGGATGGTCAGAGGACTGGCTTTGTCGGTGGGGAAGGGCATGGGAACGCAGAGCTGATCTGCCAGGAGAATGGCAGTGCCATGTGGAAAGGACTGGCAGAAAGACTGCCCACGGGAGGCTGAGGTCACTGCGGGAACCCAGGAGAAGGTCAGGAGGCCAGAAGTACCAGCTGAGACTCCGAACAGCTGCGTGCTGGCGAGCTGGAGGAGGTAAGGGGCGGGAGAACCGGCTGGAATCCGCTCTGTGCTTTCCAGGGGAGCTTAAGGGCTTTTCTTTCCCACAGACGGTCCACTTGAGGTGGTCCCAGTGTCACTCAGCGTGAGGTGATACCAGGTCAACCAGCACTTTCAGAAAGTGTAGTCGTTTTTGAATTCTGAGTAAGTTATCTCAGCCCTCAAGTATTTTCTAGAAACACCATTCGGCTTCTGACTTAGGCGAGGTGAATTTGAGACGACAAATTAAACTGAGCTGATAATCTACGCGATCTCAGAGATGCCGATTGAACCAACAACGTGTTATGACTTGGTCTGGATTTCTAAGTTCTTGGTTACGAATCACCAAAAACTTCCGTACTGAGCAAGAAGGGGGAAGGTCCTGCACTCCTCACACTAGGAGAATCCAACCGCTTCTCGGTTCGGAGCAGGAAGAGCGGGTGTTTCTAGATCAGGGAGCAATGTTTGTGGAAACGACATACGGACCTTGTCGAGTGTGCTCGATTCAGCGTCGGCCAGTATCTGAGCGAGGATTTTCTCTCTTTCTTTTATGACCTCCAACTTCTCCTTCAAAAAATACTTGGGGATGGGAATATCTAATTGTTGCTAGAAAAAGAGAAAAAATAAGCAAAAGAGCATTGTTGTCACCATTCCAGGACTCAAATCCATTTAAACTATACAGCAAGAACGTGACAGCTTCACTTCCAAGTCAGAAGGACAAACTGTACCCATGTCCTGGCTTCAGTAATACAGCGAGACATCAGTAATGCACGTCAGACTTCCACTAACGAATGGTAACTTAATGGATTTCTTTAAAGAAATGTAACATCATCTCAGTCTAGAGTAATAACGCAAATCAGAATAGCAAAGTGCTGAGCGGTAGAAGTCTGTGAGTTAAAGCTCATCATTTATTATTAGCACCACTGGAGTTTGGACATCATGGGCACACTTTGTACCTAATAACTGGTCTTATTTTTACCTAAACTGCCCCATAACAAAAGTTACTCACAAAATTAATTTTATTAGGAAACTGTGTGTGTGTGTGTGTGTGTGTGTGTGTGTGTATAAACTTCTATTTTTCACTGTGCATATTCCCAAATATTTCAAATCAGCAGAAGTCAAATCAATATTTCCCAGTCCGAGTTCGATAATCAGGAGTGCACAAGGGTTACTAAAGGCCGTAGGTGGGCCCTTGGCCAACCCCACTGATAAAAACTGTCCTGAATACTCTCAGTCACTGCTGGCTGTCTCCCAGTAGACCAGTTGACTGAGGAAAGCTAAGGTTCTGGTCTTCAGGATCAACCTTCCTTTCTTCTATTCTGAAGTGACCCCCACACCCTCCTCCCCAGCTGGGACTTGTGAGCAGGCCTTCTAAATAAACACGATGGCATGAAGCGGGGTCTTTTTGAGGACTCGGTGGGATGGCAACTTCTGGGAGGCGGCAGTGGGTTTTGTAAACCAAACCTTCAGTCTGATGGAGTGTTTGGGGGGCACTAAACATGCATCTCTAGGGTCCAGTGGGTGAGTGTGGCCTGGGGACAAAGGACAGTCCGGGGAGAATGATCACACTTCTATTCCACGTTGTGATTTATTTATTAATAAGCATGTTCAAGTGTTGTACTTTTCTAAATGTTAAGACAAAACTCTGGACATGGCTCCATCTGGTCCATTCAGGACCATAAAACTGTGGTCAGGATGTTGAGGGAACAGAGCAGTTGAGCCTGGGAGAGGGACGGACCGGTCACTCTGAGCTGCCGCTGGGCCTCCACCCCAACACGTTCCACGTCCACCCTGACACCTTGGGGCGTCCTGTCTCTGTGGGGGGAATCAGGAACCTTCTGGTGGCAAAGAAACTCTCTCCCCCACGTTTCTCTACACCGGGGGACTATGAGGGAAGTCCCCTCCTGTGGCCGGTTCCATCACAGAGTTGGGTGCTGGCCCCAAAACACAGGGGAGCTGCGGGCCGGGCAGGTGACAGACCACTGAATCACACGAGGGTGCTCGTCGGTTTGGGCTTCCACCCTGACATGCAAGACTAGTCTGCAGAGAAGTTTCCAGAGGCCAGTGTGTCTCCCTGGCCGAGCACTGTTCATGGAGGCCACGCACCCCCTAACCAGCTGGGCCTCTGCTGTCACATGGCCCAGTCCACACCCTCCAGGACAGACAGAAAAGCACTGTTGAGTGTCCTGCCACAAAAGTTTCCAGGAGGATGTCACTTAGTCCTCATCTCTCTCAGTGCCCAGTGGCTCCATCATCCCCTTCAGTGCTCAGTGGCTCCATTGCCCCTCTCAGTGCCCAGTGACTCCATCACCCCTCTTAGCGCTCAGTGACTCCATTGCCCCTCTCAGTGCTCAGTGACTCCATCACCCCTCTCAGCGCTCAGTGGCTCCATCATCCCTCTCAGTGCTCAGTGGCTCCATCGATCCCTCTCAGTGCTCCGTGGCTCCATCGCCCCCTCACTATTCCGTGGCTCTACCGCCCCCTCGATTCTTGGTGGCTCCATCATCCCTCTCGATGCTCGGTGGCTCTATCATCCCTCTCAAAGCCATGGACTCAGGAAGACAAACCAGCAGAAGCAGAGCGCTGGTTGAAGCCGTAAGAAGTGCAAGGGATGAACTGCACAAACCTGCCACATACATTTCACAAACTTCTTATTCCTTAAATGATGGGATATTATTTAATATCCTTAAATTACATTAATAAATGCAATAGTAATTAATTAACTTTAAGACTATGACTGAATGACTTTCTTTCATGTCCGTCCTAAGTTGTTCCGATATTTTCACGTGGGTGAGTACCGGACCTAAAAAGCTTTAATTCATGCTCTTATAAATGAATGCAGGAAACACAAAAGTTTTCGCGTGATCGCCAACCCTTTCATTCACTTCGGTTATTCTCTTCAGTCCGTTCCGATAAAATGCGCTACTTGTGCTAGGAAAGTCAATCCCAGAAAGAAACACAGCCTTTAAGGAAACCCAAATATTTTCAAAAGGAAGAAACATTAAACCCCAAGCAGAAAATGAAACATTTTCTCCTTTTAAGTTTACTGAAGAGAAACGTGCCTTTCAAAATGAAGCCTGAGCTCCAGAGACCATGACCCTGAAGTGTGTCCGTGGCCCTTGGAAGACCCAGGCAGACAGAGTGTCAGAGGAGACCCTGGGGGCCGGCAGCGAGGTCAGAGGGCAGCCGCTCACAGGAAGGCGCCGTGGCCACAGGTGGTGGCGGGAGGGCTCCGGGCCTCAGAGAGGGCGAGGGCCCTTCTCTGGTGTCTGAGGCTCAAAGGCCCACTGACCCACATCAGTGCAGCCACCAGGCAGAAGGAAGCAGCACCCAAAGGCCGCTCCCCCAGAGACGATGAGAAAACAGGCCAGGGAGAGGCTTCCTTTGGAAACAGAGTGGACAGTGCTGCTGGGCGCGGGGAGGGTCTGTGCACAGGCGGTTTGGGAAGGGGTCAGGTCGCTCCATTCCAACAGGCCTGGACAGACACCATGGTGACAAGACTACATACAACAGCCTCAGTGTCCAAGAGACCCAGAGACGCAGATTCACTAGTGACCCAAACTAGGGGGAGCCAGGCCGTGCCCGCGGCCCTGTGGTCTGACGGCGGGCTGGGCGTCCACTCCCAGCACAACCAACAGAGCGCAAAGGGGTCTGGACGCCAGGAGAACGTGGGGCCAGGCCTGCATGCCTTATCTAAAATGAAAATAAACCGACCAGGAGAGAAAAGCGAGCACTCACGGGGGCCAGCTTTAGATCCTGTAAGATGTCGTCGAAGTAGTGAAACTCGGTGAGCTCCAGTTCCACCATCTCGTTCTTGAGCTCCAGGACGCGGCCCATCACCCCGTCCAGGATTCTCCGGATCAGCGCGCGCTTCTGCGGGTGCACCATCTGGTCGTACACCGTCTCCAGGCTCCGGAAGATCTGCACGTACTTGATGTAGAAGGTGGCTAACATCTGGAAGATCAAAACCTGGTTCCTCTGTGGTTCTTTCATCTTCTGAGACTCTTTATCAAGCAGAGAATTGAGGGCTTCTTGGGTCTGGTGCCACATCTTATTATACATTCTGAGGGAAGACAGAGAGTTCCGATGAGACGACGAGAAAACGACTCTGGGAAAAACAAACTGTAACACCGTCACGTGAGAGCTCGGAACACCACACGCAGTCACGGCACTCTCTGGACGGTGCATGTCCTGTTCACACGTGCCTGTGACTTCTGGATGTGACCACTGCTATTATTATCATCAAACGGAAAGCCTTTCACCTAAACACCACACCTGTAGAGCGGGTATTGATGCTGATATCCAGACTAGGTAACTGATGGGTCAGGACACAGAGCGTGTGGCGTATACATTGGATCGGCCGCTCTGGAAAGTGACTCAGGACTGTCTTGTAAAGCTGAACATGTGCATACCCTATGAGGGGACAATGACACCCCAGAGAAGCTCTGGTAAATCTGCGTCAAGAATGACCACAGTCGCCCAGCTGGTGTGGCTCAGTGGTTGAGCATTGACCCATGCACCAGGAGGTCGCCGGTTTGATTCCCGGTCAGGGCACATGCCCAGGTTGCGCCCCGATCTCCAGTGGGGGGGCATGCAGGAGGCAGCCCATCGATGTTCCCTCTCATCGATGTTTCTATCTCTCTCTACTTCTCCCTTCCTCTGTCTCTAAAATCAATAAAGGAAAAAAAAAAAAAAAAAAAAAGAATGACCACAGTCAAGTCAATGGGGATAAAAAAGAAGGGGCATTGTAATACTTTCAACAATAAAGATAAAGTAAAAACACAAAAACAATTGAAGGACAACTAAGACATATTTTTGAACTGAACATAAAAAATGCAAAAAAAAATGAGAAAGACACAGCTCACTTCAAAAGATAAAGAAATATGTTATACTATTTAAGAGTAAATGCTAAGTCTACTAAAGCTATTAGTTTTCATACATCACAACATATTTAATGTGTTAAAATTATTTAAAAATTGAATGGAGAAAAAAAAAAAGCGTGACCACAGTAACACTTCTTTATAACAGCAAAAACCTGGAGATAACCCAGCGTCCAGGGGCAAGGGAACGGGGGCATCAACTGCAGCAGTGGAAATGAGGGGGTCACGGCGGTTAGCATCGACTCTGAGCCTCACAAACCCGACGGGCGGTGAGAGCGCGTGCGGCTGGCTCGGACCTCTGAGGACGGCGCCAGCGGGCTCCCTGGCCCCAGCTCCCAGCTGGCTGAGACAGGAGGGCGGACAGGAAGCGGTGGGGCCAGATGGAGGTGTGCCCTCTCCCACCGCGTCCCTGGCAGTCAACACCGGGTTGGAGCCCCCTTCTACCGAAGGCTCCGGGTGGTGCCGGCTCCGGCGTTGCCAGCCTCAGGACGCCACACCATCCCTGGCTGGTTTCCCTGGATTCAGCTCACACCGTTGTCACCAGTCCCTTTATTAGTCCCCACTGCGGAGTGTGCCCTTCTTTCCCTGTCGGGACTCTGCCATTCGTGGCGGAGACTTTTTACAAAAAATGGTGGGTGATTTTGGGCTCTTTAATAATATCTAAGAACCAGGACTGAGAGCTAACTGAAGTTCATGTGTCTGGCAAGGGGCTTACCAACCAGTGGGCTTCAACGGGGCAGGGGGTGGGCAGGACCCTGGCCTCTTCCCGGGGATGAGGGGACCCGAGAATGCCCGTGTGTATCTGGGTGTCCATCTGCCGGCAGAGTGCGTGGGCCGGGGGCCGAGGGCGCTCACTCCTCTCCACGCTCAGCGGCGCCCCGTCCCCTGGGCCCCGCGCGCCCCCGCTGCCAGCACACGCCTCCTCCGCCTGGACGGGCAGCTCAGCACCTGCTCCGGGGTGAAGAGACCCTGATACTGACCTACAACCAGTCCCCACCCAGCAGCCCCAGCTGGGAAGGAGCAGCCCTTCCTGCCTCTTCCCAGGGCTCTGCCCAGACCTGTCGTCTCCTGCTCCTGGCCCCCAGGTCACGGTCTCTGCCCTGCCTCTTCCTTCTCATCGGGCCTCCTCTCCCCCCACACATTGTTGTGACATCCCTCGTCAAATGCTCCAATGTCCTCTGGGCTCTCATGCGTTTATTGCCTTTTAAATCCTTTATTGCCATTTTGGAGGAGAATCAGGAGGAGGTGGAGATAAACATACTCATTCAATCCACCTCCTTACACTGGGAGCCCCTCCCCTACCTTCCCAAGGTCATCAGGGGCACCCCTCTACCTGTCCGCTCGCCCACTGCCTGCCCCCCCCCCCCACACGCTCCTGCAAGGAGTCGGGAGCGCCACTGACTGAACCCTGAGCAGAGGCCGCCTCTGTCCTGCAGGTGGTCCTGGCGACAGGCCACCAAAGGGCTCCTCTCACTCCCCCGAGGTCAGGGAGGACATGGCTTGCTCCTGCGTGTCGGGGCCAGTGTCTGACCCCAGGTCCGTGTGGTCTTAGCTCAGACCATGTCCAACGCCGAACCACCTCCACCAGAAATCAGAGCCACCGCGACCACAAAAGGCACAACTGTGATTTTTGCCAAGATGACAGGCGAGAAAACGCCTCCCGTGGCCCAGAGGTGACGGACACCAGGAGGACACAAAGATTCATAGCCCCAAACCCCGCACCGTCCCGCCCCTGCCCCCACCCCGCCCGAGGGAGTCTGGGTACTGAATATGGCCCCTGGCACTTCACCCACTGACTGGTCCAGGTGGCAGAGTCCTCCAAACCTCCCAATATTTACAAAAATACTGCAGTGAGCCCTGGCCGGTTTGGCTCAGCGGTTGGAGCGTCAGCCTGTGGACCAAAGAGCCGTGGGTTTGATTCCGGCCGAGGGCACGCACCTGGGTTGCGGTGCGGTCCCCGGCCCTGGTCAGGGTCGTGCGGGAGGCAACCAATCGATGTCTCTCTCACATCGATGTCTCTCTCACATCGATGTTTCTTTCTGTCTCTCCCCCTCCCACTCTGTCTGAAAATAAATGGAGAAATGTCCTCGGGTGAGGATTAAAATATATATATGTATGTACATTGCAGTGAGAGAGCACCCTGCCGGCCCGGCTGTCATAAGAGACCCTGATGGTCAGAAAGTGAGACTCCCCTTCAGCCCAGGACACGTCACTCGGTGCATAACATACGACCAGGAACCAGTGCTGTTGCCGGCACAAGCCCGTGTGAGGACAGTACCCACGCGGCAAAGTCACCTCCTGTTCGAAGCATCGGGACCTTTCGGCAGCACTGTCCCTCAGAAAGAACACGCAGACGGCAGGGGAGAGGAGGGAGCAGAGGCCAGCAGGGGCGGGCGCCCCAGGGATCAGAAGAGACAGAGGCTCCTCAAACGTCTGCCTGGAGAGCCTACAACTGTGCAGGGTCCGCAGGAGCCCGACGTCCAGCACCTGGGAGGGGCAGCGGGTCCGAGGCGCTCGCGACCCTCGGGGCCACAGGCTGCAAAACCAACGGGCTCCACGGAAAACAGAAAACCGGCCCGGCTCGTCCTGGGGGCTCAGTAGGGTTTGGGGCCTGAACCTGTCAGGACAACACGACAGGAGAAAATCACAGGCTAATTCTGTTTAAACTTGGATCTGAAATTCCACTTAGCAAATGGAACAGGGCACCAGATCAAAGGAAGGATTCCCTGTGGCGAAGCAGGGGGTCCTCTCAGGAATTCGGGGGGCTCCGCACAGAGCTGGGGGACAGGGCGACAGAACACTGCAATCCGGAGGTGGTTCCCACAGACACCACGATGCTCGATACGGTTTACTGTCCACGCGAGCCTGATGGCGGGCACTGTCGCGCCAAGGACGCGAGGATGGCGACCGCGCCAAAGGCTGAAATCCAGACACCAGGCAATCTCAGCGGAGAAACACGGGAAACACCCAGCGAAAGGGAAGTGGATGGATAAGGCAGGCGTGAAAGGGGGAATAGAAACCAGTTTAAAAACCGCTTGTACCGGACACCAGAGCAAAATCCAAGGAAATCAGAAACAAAACATAAGAAGTCAATGGGTCCAGCCAAGTAGCAAGATGTGGATGAAACCCACAGCAAAGCTGAAGGAAATCCCAGAATGCTCGCTGCAGAGGTTCAGAGGAGGCAGGAGGCAGTGTCTGCTCCCACCCGGAGAGAGGAGACGCAAAGAACACAGGCGGCTGAGACGGACGCGCAGATGTCGGGGTTACCGAGAATTCGGTGACAGTACACTGCAGACGCGTGGATAATTTTAGTCACAGTTTCTACATGTGGGCGTGGGGCTGATAACAGAAGATAAAGGCCTCTTATCAGACTTCAAAGCACTTAACACACCCGTAAGCACTCGGGTTGCTCAACGGCTAGGATGCTCCCAGCAGAGGGAGTGGGCGGGGAGACCTGAACCCCGCAAAGCCCCAAACCCATCGACAGCGAGGACCTTGGGTAATGGAGACTTCCACCAGGGGAATGCCAGCCAATGAACGGAATGGAACACACCTAGAATTTAAGAGCGTCTGGACTCTGCTTCGGAGCAGACCCAGCCAGGGCCTTGTGCTGCCCAAATTCACCCAGGGTCAGAGAAGCAGAGCCCTCCGGGGCCATGCAGAGCTGAGCCCTCATTGGAACTTTTGGCCAAAGTCAGTCCTGGTGGCTGGAGCCTCCCAGGTGCTACCATGGGGGCCGCAGCCTTTCCTACCTGCTGTCTTACAAAGCTGACCGGAGCCTGCTCCCTGCATCACCCCCCTGACCCTGGAGGCCGACTCTGGCTTCAGTGCCTTCCGTGTGTGTCCACTGGCCACGATCCCTCCATTCCCTGGTCTGCCAGGGGCCTGGACACTGGGCCTCAGCCAAGCCCGCCTGTGGAGCCCCACTTCCCCTGAAACCCCGGGGTTGAGCCCAACCCACCTTTGTGGCCTGAGGTCGCAGCATCCTCGAGGGGGTGCCCATAAAGATGATGTCGGTAAGGGAGGTGGCGAGATGACTTTGTAATAAGAACATTATTGAGCCATCATTCACGTATCATAAATTCACCCATCGGAAGTCAGTGGTGTTTAGTATATTCCCTGAGCTGTGCAACTATCAGGTTGATCTGACTTCAGAACGGTTTCCTGACCCCCCCCCCCCCCCGAAAGAAACCCCGCTCTCGGCAGTCACTCCGTTTGCCTAGCCCCTCCCCGGCCCCTGGCAATCACGCATCGATTTCTCTGTTGGTCTGCTCCGGACATTGCCCCGAAGTGGAATTGTAGGGCGGGTACCCGGTCCTTTGTGACCGTGCTCAGAGCTCGTCCGTGTGGGGTGTGGGTCAGCGCCTCATCCCTGTGTGCTGCTGACCCACGTTCCACGGCGTGTACACAGCACCTTTTGCTGGGAGCGTGGGTGGTTCTGCCTGCTGGCTATGTACCGAGGCTGCCACGAGCACTCCTGTGCGGGCTCTGTGTGGACACGTGCTTCTACTTCCCCTGGGGCCGGCCAGGTGGTTTTACCGGTAAAAGTGCTCCAACTTGAAAGCTGGAACCTGCTGCCTGAGTAGTTGGTCTCAGGCAGGTCACTCACCCGCCGTGCCTTGACTTCCTCGGGCTGGACAGGGACGCCTGCCCTGGGCGCCCCCGAGGCTCACGGCGGGACGGGTAGCAGATGCGGGAGTGTTCTGGAAAGCTTAAATGCGCCTTGTAAAGGGAAGGTACTGTTTTATCCCCGAGACCACTTAGACTTTTTTTAAGTACATGATTGGTTTCAGACTTGAGCATATGACCTAGAAATGTTACAGATACTGAAGTCAGGAGGCCTGTGGGTGGAGAAGACGGAATATGACAGTTGAAAAAGACCAGACTGTAAAACCTATAGCCAGCAGTTTTCCTGAACTCCAAGTGGGGCTGGAGGGGAGGCATGCATATTCAGACACACCATGTGCTCCAGAAGAAAATCTAAATGCTGCAAAATGGGAATTCTCACCGAGTTACAGTACACATGATAAACTTCAATTCTTCCAATGTTATCTAGTTAATTCTCTTTCTGGAGTATTCCCTCCGTGTTTTGTTCACAGGGAGGCCTGGCTGTCCCCTAAGGACACAGTGGCTCTCTCAGGAAGGCTCCCCTTCTCCCACCGGTGAGGAGCTGGGTCAAGGGCCTTCCTTGCTCCTTCCTGCCCCTTCCAGACCATTCCTCCCCGTTCCCACCAACACTCCCTAGCTTTGAACCTCACTTCATCAGAAGGTACTGCCCACTGCCCTCAGGGTCGCCATGGTCTACCATGTACACCACCTTTCCAGGCCCCCACCAGGACAGCCACCCACCGAACTGCACGATTACGGAGACTTGACTCTGCCCTTTCTCCAGATCCTGTGACAAACGTTCCTCTATCTGAAGCCAAGGCCTGGAGCCCGGTCCTGTGCCTTCTCCAACAGGACGTCACCCGCTGCTCCCTCCTCCCCCATAGCATCCCGTTTCCTTGACCACTGGGCCATTCCCTCCAACAAACAAATAGGCTATTGTTTCGTATCTTAAAAAAAAAAAAATCTAAAAAAAAAAAAGTCTGTCTCCGGGTCTCATTTCCCTGTCACCAGCTCCAGTAAAACTCCTTAAAAAAGTTAGCAGTGCGCGCTGTCTCCAGTTTCTCTCCATTTCTCTCCTCCACTCCCTCCACTCAGTCCTTCTGGTCCATCGCTCCCCTGGAGGTCAAGGTCACCGCTGCGCTCCACACTGCCAAACCGATGGTCAAGTCCCAGCTCTCCTCTGCCTTGTCTCAGCAGCACTGCACAGTCTGTTACCCCTCCCTCCGAGAAACATTTTCCCTACCTGGCTTCCAGGGCACCACGATTTTGCTTCTTCCTCGCCAATCATGCCTTTGATCCCTTTGTTAGTTTCCCCTTTTGTCCCCAACCTCTTACCATCAGAGGAGCCCAGGCTTAGTCCTTGAACCCCCCCCCCTTCTGTCTACACTTGTTCATGCCTCATAAAGACCACCCACACACCAACAGCTGTCAATGTATATTTCACACAGACCTCGCTCCCCAACTCAAGACTTGATCTCCACTTGACGTCCAACTGGCACGTCAAACTCAACACGTCAGAAACTGAGCTCCTGATCCTCCCCACCCGCAAACCTCAGCAAGCCCTCAACCTCTCTGCCCTGATTTCCTTGCCTAGAAAGTAGGGTTAGTAACGGGACAGGCTGGAGCTACTGTGCCCGGGTTGGCACTGTCTACTTTCGGTATTGATTGTTTAGCCTCCTTGTGCCTTAGTGTCTTCATCTGTAAAATGGACAGAACGCTAGCAGCTCCTACACCACAGGGGTGTTGTGAAGACTGAACGTTATTCTATGCAGGCACTCAGACCGGCGCCCAGAGTGGGCACCGAACGACATGTTTGAAGGGACCACGATGAAGGCCAAAGAAACAGCTGCTGAGCAAGTGGGAGCCCTGTGCCCTTCACTGCCACCTGACTGGCATCCTTACAGAGAAGCCAAGGGGTACAATAAAGCTTCCTCAAGATCTTTTCTGACTTGATACGGGGCCTGGGTGTTTTCGCAAAGCAACCATATGCTACTTTGAAATACTAACAAAGAAGCAGGCAATGTACTGAAGTTCTGACGGCTCTGCTTCCCCCAGAATACATCAGCAGGGCCTGGAGGTCACCTTCTGGGCGGCGGCAGAGGGTCCTGCGAGGCAGGGCGGTAGATCTAAGTGTGTGACATCCTTGGCCCACAAGAAGCTGATCCTTTAGCCTAATATCTTTATTTGCTAACATATAACAAGAAAGGGGGAGGTGGGACGGAAAAGAGAAGAAAAAAGCAAAGAAGCGCAAGCCACCTTTTGGCTTGGAGAAGGCCCCCTCTGGCCACTGCCCCTCACTTACGCGCTCGACATGGCTGGCTACTTTCCCTCTTTCCCTCGCCCGCCAGGAAACCCAACAGGCCGGGCTGGCTGCAGGGGCAGGACCAGAGGCCTCAGGGAGTGGTCCTTCCGGAGGGAGGGCAGGGATCTGGGATATCCTCGCACTTCGGGCAAGGCAAGGCGACAGCCAGAGCACAGAGAGCGGGGTTGGACCGATCCTGTCGCCACCCAAGGCTCTGGAACTTCGCGGTGGCCACTTATCTGGACGCTAGCAGGAACCTAGCAACGGAAGCGCTACGCCTGCGCAGTGCCGTTCCTCTCAGGCCCGGCGCTCTCCCCGCCCCCTGCGCGCTGCGCGCCTGCGCCGCCGTCTGCTGTTTCCGTGGCAACCGCGCCGGACGCCGGAGCAGCCGGGGCTGGTGCCCGCGGAGGAGCTGGTGCAGCCGCAGCCTCAATGGAGCCAGACTGGGGAGCCCGCCGCCGCAGGACCCGCCCGGCGAGAGCTCCGCGGACCCGCCCCGGGTCCTATCCACCCGCTCGTCGTCCCGTTTGCCTCGTGCTCATCCACCTTCAGATGTAGCCCTGGACAAGGCCTCCCTCCAATGAGTGTGGCCTCAGCCTTCCCACCTGTAAAGTGGGGTAACTTCGTTCAGATCGTTCCTGGGCATCTGCTCCGGGCCAAGAGCAGGCTTAGGCTGCGGATACAGACCGGATGCAGACGCTGCCCTTCTGGGGCTTAATGAAAATGAAGGCGCCAGGGTGTCGTAAATGAAAATGCCATGTGGGTATTGGTTATTACCCAGTCGCTCCGATTGCTTTCTTTGCTCTTCTTCCTTCATATTTAGTAACTGTGGAGATTTATTTGCAAATGTTACACTCAGCAATTCGTGCAGGAGCATATTCAGAACTCATGCACTCAAAAGAGCACGGTGAGGACATCCACACAGAAATGATGGAATCCGCCTCCCAGAGCCCCTCTTCCACAGTGGGTAATGCGATGAACGGAAGAGTGGAAACCAGCGAAAAGTAAAGGAGCGACCTAACAAAAACAATTAAGTACCATTTCATGCCATAGACTTCAGAAATTGTAACTGCATTGCAGAATGGTGTCTGTCTCACCCCCACCCCCCAGTAAATCCCTACAGGGGAGAGAAACCAAGTAGGCAGGATACCAGGAATTCTCACTCATCATTCTGATACAAAGAAGACACGAATCTAAGAAGTGAGATGAAAGGGTAGAGTAAGTCAGGAAGTAGTGTAGAGGAGAATAAACAAGCCACCCGGGAAAATCCTGGGGAAATAAAACCCTCATGAGTGGAGACCAACCCCTACCTCCTGCAGGACCTGATCAGAGCTACGAAAAATCACTAGGGCCTTGCACTGAATGGAGGCAAAGATTCAAAGTTGTACGGCATTTTGTCAAACAAACAGGATACACTCCTAACAAGGGTGAGGGGATGGTGGTACAGGGTTTACCAAATTTTCAGGAGAGAAGGCAGAGCTCGGACCTGGCATAGATCCAGCGAGTCAGAGCTCCCCCTCACTACGTGTAAGGCTGTAGACAAAGTGTAGATAGAAATGCAGTCTCCCAGCTTGCAACCTCATTCAGATGCAAGGACAGCTCGTTCACATTACATTTGGACAAATAGAAACTTTGCTAAGAGTAACCCATGTCAAACATTAATAGGAGAAAAACAGCATATCCAGTATTCAAATCCAAGACTTCAATAAAAAGGGGAAAATTAGGATTATAGCATGGGTGAGACAGGTGAAGAACCTAGTCTGGAAGAAAACATAACCCAATAGAAGAGAACTTTTCACATGTGTTCCATGTAATAGAATAAGTTAATAAAAAAAAACAATAGAATAAGAGCTGGGAGAGAATATAAAACAACATCGTGAGAAGGGAAAGAAGATCATACAAAGAAACCAGATGGAAATGAGAAATAGTCTAATACAGAAACTCAAGTAGAAAAACCAAGAGATAGACTGGGTGCCATCTCTCTGAATTACTGAAATAGAGGAAGAGCTTGAATCAGTTATAATGAACATAGAGGAAGAAGACCGAGGCCTTCAAGCCATTAGAAAAAGCTTAGTTGATATCCCTGAAAGAGAGACTTCCAATATTAATTTTCTTCTGAAGTAAGGAAACATTTCTGAAATAAAAGAACTAAACCTGTAGATTCTAAGTTCTCATTCTGTTCCGAGAAAAACTGAAACAACTGATACCAAAGATTTTATTGAACTTCAAGGAGAAATGGTAAGATATCCCCACAGTAGCTCCCAATGTCAGTTGAAAAAGGAGCGATATTTACAAAGTTTTGGGGGGGAAAATGTGACCCAAGATATTTCTACTCACTGAAATTAGTATTCCCAAGTACAAAAGCCCTCGGGAAATGCAGTACTCTTGTATAAGTTGACATGTTTTCAAATGCGAGTGATAGAAAATCCAGTGTCCAAGGGCTTAGACAATAGGAGGTTTTACAGTCTCCCTTAACAACAAGAATAGAGGTAAAGCTGTTCCACAGCTGATTGTTTCAGTGGCTCAGTGACATCATCAATCTTTGATGGCCTTTCCATCTTTGGGAGCTGTCTTAGGATGTTGGATGATCCTGCAGACACGAGAAGATACGTTACAGGTAATCAGGCAAAGTATACACCCATGGTTCATTTGAAAACAACTAGGTGTGTTATTAGGATGGATGGACTTGTGGGCCGTTGGAACTGTCGGTCCCAACCCTTCCATTTCCTAACAGTGTGACTTGAAGAAGCTCAGGTGACATTTCTGCAACTAAGTCCGTTTCTACGCTATGAGAACACCTGCTTGTCACTCTGTGTGGGGTGGCTCCTTGGCTGGTTTTTATTTTTTATTTTTTATTTTTTTATCCTCACCTGAGGACACCTTTTCATTTTTTGTTCAGACAGAGTGGGAGGGAGAGAGAGGTAGAGAGAGAGAAACATAGACGCGAAAGGGACACACCGAGTGGCTGCCACCCGCACGACCAACCAGGGCCGGGGACAAACTGCAACCGAGGTACACGCCCTTAGCGGGAACCGAACCCGGGTCTCTCTGGACCGCAGGCCGACGCTCTAACCGCTGAGCCAAACTGGCCAGGGCTTGGCTGGTTTTTAAATCGCCGTGTGCTAGAACCCTGGAGGGTATGACCCCTGTGGATTTAGTATTCGGGAGATTTAGTTCCCGAAATGTTTTTCTGAAAACTCGGTGCTTAGGCATCGTTGGCAGTTTTCTCGTATTCCTCCCGGAATGCGCGGTAAGGAGTGGAGTCTTCCAAAGATGAGTTTACAGAGCCTGTCGTGAGGCTGTGGCAAGGTCATCCATGAATGTGAGTACTGGGCTCTGAGAAGTGACGCCGTGACCCCACCGTGGTCACCTGGGACTGCAAGACAGCGGCAGAGGACGTGGCGTGCACTTTGACCCAGCGGCTCCCAGGTCCTCAGGTGGGCCTGGGGCCCGCAGCGAAGGCAGGCTGGTCAAATGAAAAGGTGTCCAGTTCAAGTCGTGTTTGAAGGCCTTCTCTGAACTCAGATGTGAGAAGCATTTTCTGGGCTGCTAAGTATAAAACGTCATTCTGCAGGTGACATGTGTTTTAAAATGCCAGATGGCACCCTCTGCTGTAACATGCCCCCTTTCAGGTCTGATGTAGTCTGTACAAGAGCACATTGATGAGATGCTACTCTGGAAATAAATAAAGTGCGCGTTTCATTAATTATTCATTATTAAAGCAATCATTGGTAGACCTCTAGTGTTTGAAGACATAACACTCGGTCTTTCTAACCAACCCCCAATGTCCAGGGCATGTGCTAATTTGTAATAGGGACAGTCCCACTTACCTGGAAGGATTGCTATGAGGGTTAGATGGATAATGGACACAGAGCCCTTGGCACAAATTAGAGCCCCATGCTATGGTGTGGCCCCTGGCCCCTCAGCGGCAGGGGTTGCTTTGGGGTGTGCTCAAAACCCACATCTCAGTGAGCAGAATTCCTAGTTTGGGGGGTTCAGAGAAATCTTGGGAGATATCCCAGGTGTCACAGGGCGCGCAGCTGAGTGCTCACAGCTACGTGTCAGCCCCGCGCGAGCGCGGCCGCACAACCTGGCGTCTCTCCGGTCTGCCACAGTAACACAGCGAAGGAGACCTCGTTGGCCGGGAAACAAGTCTCACTTGACAGATTTTGTTGAGAATGTGCTAGTAAACTGATTTAAAAGGGATATGAGCAATCCACACATCACATTCTGGATGGAATTCCAAAGAAAACAGATTCTATAAACGTCCAAGCTATTTTACGTCAAATAAACATCACTTCCACTGGGAAGTGTGTGTGTGCGCACGCGTGTGTGTGTGTGTGTGTGTGTGTCTCAAAAGCAGCCTTATTATCTATAAATAAAACTGCCCGTGTGAGAAAAAAATAAAAAGGAACTAGCTAGAGGCAGGATGTTTTTTATTATTGTTGTTATCCTTTTTCCCCCACAAACACAGAGGCAGCTTTGTAAGGCAGGTGCAGAGGAGGTCACTTCTCATTGTTTTAACACCTGCCATCTCTCAGAATGAACACGGGTCCCACCAGCCATTGATCCATTCAGTCTTCAACCCTCCTGGAGAATGACTGTCTCCGATATTTTGGTAATACTTCTGAGTAACTAATGTGTCCGTCCAATTTCTGTTTTGTTTTGTCGTCCACGTCCCTCCCCTCTTGCCCTTCTCACAATGCTTGTGATGGAACAATAGCTCCTGATGCACGGGGCAGAGGCTAACACAGCTGCGCTGTTCGTAAACAAAAGTGCCGCATCGCTGAGGCTTACTTGCAGGCTTGAATTGCCGACGGCCCTGAGTACATCAGTAAAATGCACTTTAACAGCAGAGAAAATATCGACTTAATCCATCAATTTACCTAGTTTACTGCCAGACGGAACAGAAATATAATCTTGGTTTTAAAAAAAAAAAACAGGCAGAAGGTTCGTAAGGATTTTCACGTGCTCACTGCTCCCTCCGCCTGTCTTCCAGCCGTCTCTCTGCTCGTCCTGTCATTTTCTCCCTCTGAGAAAAGTGCAGTACCTCTGAGAAGTGGCGTTGCCCTGTACCAGGGCTAGGATACCAGAGGCCGTCAGAGCAGATGACGGGGTGGTGACACTGGCGGACTTCCCCCAGGCAGTGTCCTGCTTCAGATGGCCGGTGCGGCCTGGGATGCCACGAGAGCTTAAACATGGCCATCAGGGCATGTGCCCGCCTCCTGCCTCCCCACGAAGTTGTTTGTGTATACTTTTTACACAGAGAAAATGGTTTCAGACTTTTTAGTTGCCCTCATGCATAAAAATGCATTTAAAAATAATGATAGCTTCAACTTTTAAAGTGCTTTTTATTAACATATAAGTGCAGAAAAGGGCACAACTGTTAAGCATCCAGCTCAGTGGATTGTCTCCATTTGCAAACACCCGTGTGTTAAGTGCGTGGATAAGACACGGATGTGCAGCAGAACCCCAGAGCTCTCTTGCGCCTTCCCAACCTCATCCTGTGTCTCCTTCCCCGAGGCAAACACGCTCGCCTGACACCAGAGATTATTTTTCCCTCGCAAAGGAAGACCTATGTAAACTTTATGTGAAATGCACTCAGTGTGCGTTCTTTTAGGTCTAGCTTGTGGCTAACTTGTGGGCGTGAGACTCACCCGTGTTGTTGCGTGTAGATGACATTTGTTCCCAAGGCTGTGCGGCAGTCCCTCGTATGAGCAGGCCACAGTGTATTCGTCCTTCCTATAGCTGAGGGACTGCCCCCAGGCTGGGGCTGCTCCAAGCAGCCTCGGACGAGCTTCCGTTTGCACGCATCCCCCTCGCTGCACCAGGGGGTGTGCATACGTGCAACGTCAGCAGGTGCTGCCAAGAAGTTGTGATCGTCCCAGTATTTTCTCCAGTTTTACCAGTAAGAGATCTGGTGCTTCCACATGCTTACCAACACTTGCTATTTTCCGCCTTTTTCTCTGAAATGGTGAGATTCGCTGTAGTTTTAATTTGTGTTTCCCCGATGAGTAATCACAGTGCTGAGAACCTTTGCCTGCGCCTCTTTGGCCGTTTGGTGAAGTGCTTGTGGACATCTTTGACGGACTTTGGTTACATTTTCTGTCTTCCCCTTGTTCGTTTGCAGAAGACATTTATGCGTTCTGACACACGTCTGTGTTGAATGTATCTATTGAAAATAACTCCCGTCCCATGGTTTGTCTTTCCTCTCTCACTACGATGTCTTCTCATGAACGGAACTTCCTGATTTTAATGAAATCCAACATACGTGATCTTCTAGAAAGTTTCTAGTTTTGCCTTTCACTTTAAGGTCTCAGACTCTCTCTGGAATTAATGTTTTCTAGGTAGTGTGAAGCAGGGATTAGATCTTTGTTTTCTCGGTGAACATTCCAAGCAGCCAGAGCTGTCGAGAAAGGACCATCTTTCCCCGATGCTCCGTGGAGACACCTTTCTCAGCGGTCACGCGTCCGTGAGCGTGTGACCTCCTTGTGAATGGTGTTGAAGTTTGTTGAATGCTTTTCTGCATCTTTGGGATGATCACATGATTCTTCCCTTTTATTCTGTTACTGTAAGAAGTACATTGATTTTTGAAGCTTATCTGGGATTGGTATTATTTCTTCCGGAAATGTTTGCTAGAAGCTATTGTTGCCAGAAATTTTCTTTGTGTGAAGGTGTCTTTTTTTTTTCTCTCTCTTATAAATGAAGAATTCAACGTCTCGCGTAGCTATAACACTATTTGGACTTCTCATTTCTTCTTAGTTTGGGTACACTGTGTGTTTCGGGCTGCCTGACCATTTCACAGAATTCATGGAATTTATCGTATTATTGTTTCTAACATTTCTCTAATGCTCCTTTTAAGATCTATAGCTTTTGTGGTGATATCTTCTTTGTCATTTCTCACTTTTTCAATTTGTGTCTTTTTTCTCTCTCTTTATTCCTTAGGAGCTTATCATTTTTATTAATATATTCAAAGAGGAAACCTTTGGTTCTATAATTTTCTTTATTGTTTGTCTCCTGTCCTGGTTCTCTATTGTTGCATAGCAACAGCCCACACTTCCTCTCCCAGAGCCCCGTGCCTCCGAAACCCCGGCACAGCCCAGGGGGACCGCCAACGGCGCCACCGAGGAGCCAGCTGGGCTGCGGTCTCATCTGACGGCTCGGCTGAGGGAGGGAGGGCGCCCAGCTCGCTCATGGGCTTGTTGGCAGGGTCAAGTGTCTCTTGAGCTGCTGGGCCGAGGGACTGAGCTCTGAGCTGTCTGTAGGCCAGAGGCCTCGCTTAGTGCTTTTTCATCCGGGCCTTCCCACTGGGCGATCGCTAGGCTCTGTCAGAGTGAGTGAGCAGGAGAGGGGCAAGACGGAAGCCAGGGTCTTTCTGTCACCGAATCTTGGAAGTGATTCCCATCACTCGTGCTTTTCCCTTCTCGCAGATTCGGCACTGCCTACTGTCTGGGAACGCCCGAACGTGCCGAGCTCCCGGTTTTATCCCACGGTCCAGTTGTTTATAGCAGGGCGACTGGTCCAGCCCCAGTTAGGTCATCAGGGTTGGATGGAATTCTTGTTATTTTACTAGATAATGGCCGTTGGCGTGTAGGCTCCCTGCTCCCCAGCGCTGACAGATTGTGTCTTTGCCCAATCGTCTTCCTTCATCCTCTCTGCCCCGGGACTGTGGCCGTCTGCTCCTTTACCTTGGCGACCTCTGGGTGGGGACTGCAACGGGCAGTTAGCAACAGCGCGGTCCCTCCCTCCGTGGTCCTGATAGCCTTCCGGACACTACGGCGCACTGAATTTAGAAATCGTTTCAGAAAAGCGGTGGGTCACGGGGCGTTACGCTCTGAAAGCACTGTCATCATCTAGAATTTGAACGAATGCTGCGAAGTCAAAGTTCTTCTGGGTGAATTCACATAACTCCTTTCTGTCTCAGCGTTTACCACTGTTCCTGTGCGCGGACGCGTCTCCATCCCCCGTGTCAAGTCCAGGCACTCACGGAGGCGCATGCCCGTGTCTGGGTTCCTCGTGCAGAGGTTTGGGGGTTCGAATGCCTGAAGTTCTATCCGTGGGCCCCCCACAGACAGGGCTGCCCTTCCCGAGACCCCTGGGTGTGGGGCCTCCGTCCACATTCCTCTGGAAAGGCGTCAGGATGATGAGAGGAAACGAAAGTGGCCCAGAGGCCTGAACGTAGCTGGAGGACAGGAGGCTGGGGCAGGCCAGCGAGGCCGCGTCCACCGCTGTCATCCCCACGTCACTGACACACGTCGAGATCTGCGTTTCCCCAGCGGCCGGCGGGACGGTGAGTGCCTTCGGACTCCGAAAGGAGCCCGGTGTCCTCCCAGGCAGGCCCAGCACAGAGGCCTGACCCCGTCCCCGTGCCTCAGTCTCGGACAAGCGCCGGCCAGATCAAATCCTTTACGTTCATCTGCCGGAAAACGCAGGGCTCTCGGGTGAGGATGGATTCCGTTGTCCACGGAGCCGGAGGCCGGAGCAGGCTTGCCTTTATTTCTGCTCGTCCCAAGGCCTGGATGAACTGGCCAGGGTCACCTTCCCTTTCTCGTGTGTGTGGTTTGGAGTCTGTATCGCTATTAAACAGTAAAATGGAGGCAGAATTCGGGCAGAAGCAAATGAGGAAAATAAATGATCGGATGTGAAGAGAAGGGAGAAATGGATAGAAACCACAGAAGATGCCCTCTGCATCCACTTTCTATCGTGTGCAAACAGTTATAAACTCAGTGGCTTCGAACACCACCTGGTCAGCATCTCAGTCTGTGGGGCAGGGGTCTGAGCAAGGCTCACTGGGCTCTCTGCTCCGGGTCTCCCAAGGCTGCAGCTGCGGTGGGCTGGGCTGCGGTCCTTGCTGGGCTCTGCGTCCCCTTGCTGGGCTCTGCGTCCCCTGGCTGGGCTCTGCGTCCCCTGGCTGGGCTCTGGGTCCCCTGGCTGGGCTGCAGTCCTTGCTGGGCTCTGGGTCCCCTTGCTCATTCAGGTTGTTGACAGGATTTGATTCCCTGCAGCTCCTGGAAGCTGCCCCGGGGTCCCAGACCTCCTCCCCGTCACAGTGGTGCAGCTCACGTCTGCAAAGCCAGCTGGAGAGCCTCTCCAGTGGGCATGACGACGGAGTTTACAGATTGTAACCTGATCAAAGGAGCCACTGACCCATCCCAGGCACCGTCGGTCTGTCCACACTCAAGGGGAGGGTTTATACAGGCCCACGCGCCAGAGGGTGGGCGTCTGGGGGGCCTTCTTAGAAGTCTTCCTGCCACGGGCTATAAAATCGGATGGTTTAAAAAACCACTTTGGCTAATTAAGAAAACAATAAATGGATGTTATTTGGGAGAAAGGTCTGCAGGTCCAGCCTTTCTCATGCGGAGACTGAGCCGACCCTGTTGTGTGTGGGCTGTAGCAAGACTGACGGGTTATGACCCGAAAGCTCCTGCAAAGTGAACACTGTTCCACATGGAAAATCAGAGAATGTGTGTTAGAGACTGTGTGTGTGTGCATCTGTGTGTCTGCGTGTCTGTGTGTGTGTCTGTGTGTGTGTGCATCTGTGTGTCTGCGTGTGTGTCTGTGTCTGTGTCTGCGTGTGTGTCTGTGTGTGTGTGCATCTGTGTGTCTGCGTGTGTGTCTGTGTCTGCGTGTGTGTCTGTGTGTGTGCCTGTGTGTGTATATCTGCCTGTGTGTGTGTGTCTGTGTGTGTCTGTCTGCGTGTGTGTGTGTCTGCGTGTCTGCGTGTGTGTGAGTGTGTGTGTCTGCGTGTGTCTGCGTGTCTGTGTGTGTGTCTGCATGTCTGTGTGTGCCTGTGTGCCTGTGCGTGCAGTGACATATTCATATCACACACTCCTTCTTCCCCACCCACAAGTGCCCCTCACTTTCCACGCCCGGTGCACCTTTGCTTCTTTCCGGAGCCCCACTCACCCTGCGGTTTCTCTGGTACGTCACCTCCCCCACAATCCAGAGTGTGCACCTTCCTCATGTGTGTCCACTTCTGTGTCATCAACAACTAAGGGGAAAGTCATTCTTCCATCAGTGCAACACATTCCAGGGCCGAGAGCAGTCACCTCGGGTCGGGGAGAGGGGCGCTGCTGTCCGGGAGGGTCCTGGCCAGCGGACCGCGCCTGACCCTTTGTCAAGCATTGACTGAGCGCCTGCATTCAACCAGGAGAAGTGGCCCCCAAGTGGCCCCTCCCCGAGGTCTCTGCCTCTCGGAGGTGCTTCTGTGTTGAAACAGTGCCCTCCAAATAGCATGCGTGAGGCTTCCTGATGGCACAGATGCCGCGTTGAACTGCCTCTGCCTTCCCGGAAGGACAAACAGCTGGACACAGACATCGGTCACAGCGTGCAGCAGCAGCCCTGGCCTCCTGGCGGCCCGCACGGCCCAGAGCTGCCGGCTCCCGGCGGAGGTGAGCGAGTCTGCAGGCCCACCTGGCGGCCGGCATCTTCAGACCACATCTCGAGGTGTGGGGTGAAGCACCCACAGCGGAGCTAAGACTGCAAGAGGCCGTGTTGCTCCTGGCATAACCTAGGTGACGGGTGGGCACCGTAAATCGTCCGGGCGAAGGAATTATTAGTGACCCAGTGACCTGGCGTGAACGTGTGACAAGTTAGGGGCATTGTTGACAGCTTCTCCGTCCCCAGGCTCAGAGCGGGCCACCTTGCCCCGAGATGTCAACACACAGGCATGCTTTCCATAGCAGCCGCCCACCGTCTCAGCCCAGACCAAGCAGTCCCACTCGGTCGGGTGTGACGCTGTGCTCAGGAGGACACGGAGACCGCGGGTTCTGAAGGCTGACACCGGGCGCCTCAGGCTGTCACCAGACCAGGGCTGTTTCTCATCTCCTCCACGGAAGCTTGACCGACACAGCCAGCGCTGCGGCCGCGTCTTCCTTCTCAGCCTCGAAGCCTCCTTCCTGGAGGACCAAACAGTAGTTCCGCTGCTTCTTCACCAAGCCGAGACCTTTCACTAAGGGACTCGTTACCGACCAGGGTCATGCGTGGCCCCTTCTGGTTTTGCAGACAAGAGAGCTCCCTCCTCTCCTGGGCGCCTCTCTGCTCACTTCCCCCCTCCTTCCGTGACCTCAAACGCCAGACACCCCACACTGGCCCGCCAGGGCAATCTCTCCCTCATCTGACTCCTGCAGGGCTGCTGTTTATGTTGTCAGGTTGTAAATGGCCGAGAAACCACCTCAAATTGGCTTAGGAAAAGGGATGTTTATTGGCTCCTAAACCTGGGAGCCCAGGGCATTCGCACTGTCCCGCAAAGCTGCGGCAGGCTTTGTTCTGCTCTGCGTACACCGGCTCGTGCTCCGTGACCGCGTGCTCCGTGACCTCGTGCTCCGTGACCTCGTGCTCTGTGACCTCGTGCTCCGTGATCTCGTGCTCCGTGACCACGTCTCCGCCCTGCCCGATGGCTTAGCTCGAGCAGGCCGTGTTCCGGCCGAAATCAAGAATTTAAACAGTTGTGGGACCCAAAGCATTTTCCTTTGGATTGCTTGATTTGTTGAGTCTGTCGATGAACGAACAGAGCTTGTCCCTGGTGACGAGAAGGTCTGACCACTCGAGTTTGTTCCTGGGCCCCGGGAAGTGCGCCGACGACCTGTGTTATCAGAGACGGAAAGTAATGTTAACGGCGGGTGACGCGTCCTTTGTTCTCTCAGGACAACAGCGATCGTGGCACTTTGAGGAGGCTCTGATCGCTATGGCTCTGACGCACTGGAAGGACGGAGAGGAAGCCTCACCCCTCCCCAGTGGCCCACCCCACACCGCCACCCACACACGCCTTGCGTCCCCAACACGTGAGCGACCGACTGGGCAAAGGCACCAACACCCGGAAACACACAAGCGACCCCTGAGCTCCAGTGCTCGAACCCGTGGTGCAGCGTCCCCCCAGCCCGCGAGGGGTGAGCCCCATCACAGCCCCGGGTGTGGCGGGCCGGCCCACCTCCTTCCCCAAGGAGCACACCGGTCACTCTGTGGGATTTCCGGGACTGTTTAGTGTGAGGAAATGCATTCAACGCACTTGCCCGAATGACACCTCCCCACGCGACCAGAAACCAGAACTGACAGCCCCTGGTTGTCAGTTCAAAGACGAAAGCCACCCTTTCTACGGACGTGACAAAGATCTCTTCGACTGGGGCGAGTGAGCTCGGTCGGCATGGTAACGGGAGAAAAGGCTGGCGTTCTGCGATTACTTTGGAAAAACAAAAGTCGGAGGGTACAGCCACCCTTCACAGTGGCCCGTCTTCGGCCGAGCCTCCTGGTGCGGCATCTCCGTAGGGGGCCTGCCTGCCCCCGGCCTTCGGACCTCTCCAAGGAGAGAGGAAGGGGAGAGGAAGCAGAGAAAACAGAAAACAAAGAGCAGGAGGGCGCACTCAAACCACCCAGGGCGATAACTGCACTGAATGCAAATAGTCTGAACATCCCTGCGTCCGCCACAGTGTCCTTGAAATGCCAGGGTCGCAGCCGGTCAGGATCCGATGGGGGACTCGGGCACCATGCCTACAACCTACCGTGTAGACCTGGGTTTTCTCCAGAAGGAAAGCCCCAAATCCCTCCAGCCACACTCGTCCACATTCGCTCCCGACCCCGGCAGTGTGGACCTGTGGGAATAGCCGGGACCTGGGCCTGACCTGGGATCCGGTCCCGATTCTGTGACCACGAGGTGGGCTGAGCTCCGGGCTGGGCCCCGCCTCTGTGTGCCCCTCCACGTCACCCGGGTCGAGGGCTGTTTTCAGGGCAAATCAATATCAAATGGTTATATATAGCATTTTATACTTTCTAAGCGCTTATGTATCTCATTGAGTCCTCCCACCAAGGCGGCAAGCTTTTTTATTATTATCGTGTACCTTTGAAGTGAGGGTCGTATACCTTTCTCAGGGTCGGATGGCTAGAGAGTGGCGAGCCAGGACCTACCCCGAGACTCCTGCTCCAGGGCCTCACGTGACAAGAGAAGCCGAGGCAGCCTTAGGAAGCCCGTCCCCCTGGAACCACAAGGCACGAGGGAAAGAACGGAATGCAGACTAATTTTCTCTAAAAGAGGATTTCTTGAGAAGAGTCCAGCACATGTCCGGAATCCCAGGTTAGCTAGACCTCACCAGGGCCAGAGCTCCAGCACCCCAGGGACAGAGCTGCCCCCCCCAGGGGCCCCGCTCCCTCTGCTGGTCTGCTCCCCCCACACACACTTCTCTTGCGTCAGACTTGAAATCTTTTATTTTTCTTTATTGGTTTGAGAGAGAGAGAGAACACCGATGAGAGAGGACATCGATTGCCACCTCCTGCATGCCCCCCACTGGGGATGGCGCCCACAACCTGGGCAAGTGCCCTGACTGGGAATCGAACTGGCGACCTCCTGGTGCATGGGTCAGTGCTCAACCTCTGAGCCACACCGGCCGGGCAGACTTCATATCTTAACCACTGCTTTTCACAAGCACTAACCACATCCCAGATCAAATATGGTGCACATGGGAGTATATTATTCACTGAAGAAACACACAAGGCCGGGTAACGGGGAGATTGCTACATTAAGTTCCAGTTCCTAACCCTGTTAGACAGGCGGCATCACCTTTCTCACCGCGCTCCACACCAAACTGCACGCACGCGTTGTCCTGAGTTTTACGCGAAAGTCCTCAGCTCATTCGTTTTTCCAGTGGAACCTTCCCAGTATAGGATTTCTGTACAGACTGCTTACTGATCCTCAGTGCTGAATACCACATTGAATCCACACATCAAAAATGGGTGGGGTATGGGGTGTTTTTTTTTGGTAAGAGGAAATATAATTAGAAAATAAAAACTAGGCTGTAAAAGAGTAGTGGTATTATTTAGAAAGTTCCCACAGGCCATCGGAGGGAATGGTGACGCAGACAGCAGCTGCAGGAGGCCGCATCTCCCACACTTCTCTGTTCCGAGAGGAAGGACCTTGGAGCTCAGCGGGGAGATGACTTGATTCTTCCGGCCTTCGTGGGTCGCTCTCCGGCCGCAGCGAGCAGAAAGACGAGTCCCTAGGGGCTTTAGCGTGTAAGTCGGGCAGGCCCAGTAACCACAGCTCACCCTGGGGAGAGGGTGACATGAAAAGTAACAGCCAGTGCCCACTGTACATCGACATCCACACAGATGGATAAGAGGCACGTCAAATAGTCGGCCGATACATGGGCAGACGTATGAGTAGACACTTTCAGGAGAATAAATGCACTTAGTGAATAAGATGGGAAAATGTGCAGTCCCCGGAGTAATCAAAGGACATGATTAGATCCTCCGTCCCCACGGGAAGCGATTTGGGATATTACGATCTGTTTACTTACTCTGGGGCTTCCCGAGAGGGAGCGTCTGTGCCATCACAGGGCCACTGCACGGTCAGCTTTGACGACTAGGGGCAACGTGAAATAGTTCTACCAGGATCTCGAGTGGAAGTTCAAAAACCAACGAGAAGCTCAGAGCTAACCGGCTCCCTGGGTACGGCGCTGTCTCCAAGTCTTCCCCATGAAAGTGAGGCCAGCCCGTGGGACATGTGACCGGTCTTCCTGGGACCAGCCCTCAGCACAGGGTCCGAGGATGGGTCTGGGCATCTCGGCTGAAAGGGGCTGTGGGAACTTCATTAAGAAGACAGGATAACTGTACCAAAATCCGGGGAGGACCGTGAAGGGCGCGGAGGTCCCAGCGGAAGGGAAGACAGGTTGGTGACCAGCTTGTCGACATTGGGTGAGAATAGATCGAACACCTGTAGGCGTCGATGCAGCACCTGAGGCCTCTGTGTTCACTCGTGCACACTCTCTGCCAATCCAGGTCCATTTGACAGAATAGCAGAAGCAGGAGAAAAGGCTTCCTCGCACCAATGGATGCGTTCCCCTCTTATCGTAGGAATCAGTGTCCCTGCCCCGGCAGCATGAGGAGGGTTAACCAAAGCCAGGGCCAGCTGCTCCCCGGGCTGCGATCAGGAGTCACCTGTCAGCACGCCCAAATCACACCGTGGCCTCTGTGTGAGCCTCCCAGTGTCACTGGCTCCCTTCTGTGAGGCCGAGAGCTCTTCTTCCCACCCCACCTCCCTCCCTACACCCTCCAAAGCTGCAGCCAGACATCCAGACGGCATCTGTGGATGAGGACTGGGACAGCCACAGCCCCGTGCTTCTGACCAAAGGAGCCTAAGTCCTCGATATGAAAGGAAAGGAAACTCCAGAGCAAACAGTGCCTTGATCTCACAGAAAGTCACCTCCCGCGTGTCTATTGACGGGCTCCTCTCCCTCTGTCACCGCTCAGCACCTCCCCAGGCCGAGGCCCAGGAGCCGTATCCAAGGCAAGCAGATGGCTGCACCTGTGTCAACAGGTAGGGCTCCCCGCAGTCACGCCATGAGGCCACTCCCAGGGAAGGGGTCGCACGCCAGGTGACCAGGGTCCATGTATGTGGCCTACTGGTCCACAAGCCAATGTCTGACGTGCTTCTGAACATTAATCCATTAACTCGTCCTCTCTACACCGGAGGAGCTTAGCGGTCCCGCCCCCCAGCGCTCACTCGGCCTGGGGAAAGCACGGTGTCCTCTGGCGGGCGTTCTAGGACTCGTGGTCAGATTCTAGCGACTCTGGAAGTGGCGCATCCAAACCGCTGGCCCCCGATCGGGCGAGTGCAGGTTGCAAGGACCACCCTGCAGGCAGCCTGCCTCGGCTCTGAGTGCGAGAGGCTGCGGGACGCTCGGCCACACTGAAGACTTTGGTTTGGGCCAGGCGGTGTGGCTCCGTGGACTGAGAGGTCCTGGTTGGATTCCCGGTCAGGGCACATGCCCGGGTTGCGAGCTCGATCCCCAGTGGGGTCGGGGGGCGGCATGCAGGATGTATCTCTCTCACATCGATGTTTCTATCTCTCTCCCTTCCTCTCTCTCTTAAAAAAAAAAAAATCAATAAAAAACCTATTTTTAAAGACTTTAGTTTTGCTTCGCACGAGGACTCTGACCCCGGTCCATGAGCACAGCGGGCAGGGTCCGCGCCTCCGGAGGGGGCTGCAGTGTGTGCACGCTCTCGGGAGCAGGCTCAGAGTTCCTGCTAGGGCCCTAAGGATCCCTGACCCCACAGTGTTCAAACCACTCAGTCAGGCCATCCCCGCGGAGACACAGAAGGTGCGGCCCCTCAGACGCCCCGGAACGAGCCAGACCCGTCTAACCCGTCCTTGGAATGGCTTGCATTCCTCGCATTTTGTTGTTTTTTTTTTTAACGAGGTCTGCTTCTAATTTTACATTTCTGTCTCACCGCTACTAGTATTTATGAGCCAACAGTAGTTATTCTCCACAGAGAACTATCGGGAGGGAAATGCGTAGTAATTTCACGATCAAACTGTTTCCTGCACCTCTGCGTTGTGTCGAGCACCTTCCCCAGAAGGTATAATTTCCTTATCACATGCATTTTCTTTCACTGACTCAAAGCATTCACGCTCCTTCAAGCCCGTGAATGTGCCTCTCTGTGCCTCTCGTAGGGAATCCGCACTTGCAAATTATACCCCTTCTACTTGTCAGGCTAGAAAAAAAACCTATTAAGAAAGTGTTTATGTTCAAAGTAGGTATTCTTAAAAAAAAAAATGCGTCTTTTAAAAATAATTCCCCAAACAACTCTTAACAGGTTTTTGATTCAAAGGCTCTTTTTGTGACCAGTGTGACAAGCAACCCAAGCAGACCCGACCCCCCTTTCCGGGCTGGTGGGTTCAGAGCAGGGCCCCGCACACCTGGGCTGACTCTGGAAAGCCGCTCACAGCCGCGTGGCTGTGGTCCCCGGCTCCATGAACTGTGACTGAGTGTGTCTGCAGCGACGGAGCTTCAGATGTCCCCCGCACAGGAAAGCAGACACAAGTGACCGGAGTGAAACACCAACATGGTAATGACGTATTTTCCCACTTTGAAATCATGACCGTGTGGTCAAAAGGATCTATTCTAGCCAGAGATGGGGAAGCCAAGCGCCCTCCATGGGGGTGCTCCTCCCCCAGTTTAGAGGGACAGCAAGACCTGCACCCCTCCCGATTTGAGAAACCAAGGGAAAACCTGTCACCAAGCCTGGAAGGGGCGGGTGTGCCCCGTGTCAGGAGGGGCGGTCCTCCTGTTGTCTCTTCTCTGGGAAATGGCTGTGGACCTCTCGGTCAGCAGATGTGCCCTTGGAGAGGTGACAGAAATCACGGTGTGGGGCTGCCAGATGAAATTCGGGGTGCCTCGTTAAATATGAATTTCAAAGGAACAATGAATACTTTTTGGTATAAGTATGTCCCATGCATGTCCCAAATATAGTAAGGGACATGAAAAAACTCGCTGTGGTTTCTCTGAAACTGAAACGTAACTGCATGTCCTGTATTTTGGTCCCGTGAACCTGGCAACCCCAGCTCAGGGTGAAGGAGGCCCAGACAGGCCACCAAGGACCTAGCCCCACAACAGCCTCAGAGCCAGAGGCCTGTGGGCGTGGCCAGAGGCGGGCCAGTCGGGGCTGCGCATCCTCATTGGTGTCTGCCCGCATGCCACTCATTTGCTCCAGCCATTGCCAAAGACAAGGGTCCCGTTTGTTTTCAGTATCGCTGCACCTACTTCAGCAGAGGCCCGTGGCCTTGGAGTGTTGGAACACTTCCCAACTAGCTGTAGTTCAGTAATCACCCCAGAGCCTTTGGACTATCTCTGGGGTCTTTTATGCCATCAAAGCAAATTGGCAGCAAGGAGCTCGTAATCCTATTTACATGTGTTTCGGGTTAGGAAGGAGTGGTAAGGGTTTTGTTCCGATAGCATTGCAGTGTTATTGCAAGAAGAGCGGCATTTCATTTGGAATTAAGTTCGCATGTAAATGAAAAGGAATGTGACGTTTCTTATCCACAGCGTAAACCTAACAGGAAAGCAGCCTTGATCTGGGACAGCCCTCCTGTAAGATAATCCAGCAGGGACTCCCCTCACCCCGTGTTCGAGGGCGCCTTGTGTATACTCGGAGCACACCACGACCCCAGTTCTCTCTGTCACGGTTTCTGTTCCTTCGGAATGCCTTCTAGTTATCCATTAGGGACTATTTGTCCAGTCCCTCCTTGGTGTGGCCGGAAACATCGACGTTACTGAGCATGTGGTTCTTGCCCTCCAGAGGTACACGGTGATTGTGGGAGACAGAGAAAATAAACACTCGCGGTGCCGTGTGATAAGTGAAGCCAGGGAGTCCTCCTGGAGGAGGTGCCATTTGGAGCGTAAAATCTCCCCGTGGGAACTCCCCCAGCAGATAGGAAAGGGCGGCTGCTGGGACAGAGGGAGGAGAGCGCACCGGAAGGGTCTTGTGCCCTTGGGGGTCTCTCCAGGCAGAGATGGAGAGGTGGCAGGTGTCAAGGACGGGGCTCGTGCGTGGTGGACCCTTGGGAATGGTGTGCACCGGGGTGCGAAAGCGGAACCCCTTTGTTCAGTTTCAGCAGGGACCCCAAGAAATGGACGTCACCGTCCAAGGTGGAGTTTGAGGCCACCGTGCGGAAGGTGGTGGAGACGAAGCTGACCTTTACTCTGGTCTCAGCCCCGCATCGGTGCACAGGAGCGGCGGCTCAGACGAAGAGAAGAGTTATGGGTGCGTGCGTGCCCCCAGGGGTGGGTGGCTAAGCGTCCACTGTGGGGGAACAGAGACGAGCCCCTCCCTCCCAACGAGGCGCCCAGCCTGCAGCAGGCACGGGCTGGCGAGGAGGAGTGATTTGAAAGGAAACCGCACGTTTTAAGTCATTACACTCACATTTTAATTACTGACTGGTATGGGCACGTTTGTTGGTTGAAAGTGACCCAAATAGTGATGGAATGTGATCTAAATTCCATCCGGGGGCAGGGGGAGAAGCAGCCTCCAAAGTAAATCTGAAGGGACGGGGGAACCCCAGATAAAGTTAACGTATCACAGCCATGAGTGGTGCTTCTTCGAAGCAGGGTCGCAGATGTGTGCATTTGTTCACCTGGGAAGGCCCGTAGCCCTATGGAGACACAGGGAGGGGGTCCGAGAGGTTGGCCGGGGAGGCGTTCAGCTGGGCGGGGTCATCTCAGAGGCGGCTCTGTGGCTCTGGTGGCTTGCTTTGGTGGCAGGGTGGCTTGTCTGATGGGGTGGCCCACGTCTGGAGGGAGCATTGGAAGCAGTTATGGTCTGTGACTGAGCTGGAGGAACAGAGGGGGGGCCGATTTCAAGGGGTAGACGACTGGTTCGGTCTGTGAATTTAGGGTGCAAGAAAGGAGGGAATACAGGTTCGATGCTTGAGAAGGATCTGGGCTAGATTTGGAAGGAAGTAGAGGGAGAGGGTGCAGGCAATTACTTTCAGAAGCTTAGAAAGCGTGGCAGAAATCTAGAAGACGGAATATGGAATTTGTTTATGTTTTTAATTGAAGACATTTGGATGTCTTTATAGGGGAACAGGGCCACTGATTTTTCTCCTCAAAGAAGAAAAATCTGGTTTATAGATAGTGATGGACAAGCAGAGCAGAGTGGAGCAGAGGAGGGGGGACGTGACCCCCAAGAAGCCTGGCGTCTCAGGGGCTGGAGTTCCTTCTTCACCACAATCGCTCAGCATGCCAGTCTTTGCTTCCTTCGGGTTTCATGGGACACCCTTGGTCCTTTCTATTCATTCTTCTTTCCTAGAAGCTTAAGTGAGGTTGAGAAGGCGTCTGTTTTAGGGCTTCTGAAGGGCAGAAGACGGACACTCTGAGCTTCAGGGGCTCTGTGGGAACTTGTGGCTGCTGGTATCCCCCACAGCTCTGACATGCCCACGGGTACTCACGAGCCCTCCCGGGTCATAGGGACACTCAGCGCTTCTATCTGTGATTCCTTGAGCATTTGTGCACATGCCTGCAGGCCTGGGGACCCCCCACCGGTGCTGTGCTAACGGGGGACACGGTGCTTTGCAGGTCTGACCCCCGTGACAGACCTAGGCCGCCACAGGCAGGTACTAAACATTTCGGGGAGGACGTCCAAGATACGGCAGAAAGGATGGCCGAAATACTAAGGTTCCAGGGGGAATGCGCACAGGCAGAAAGAGAAAGCGAGAAGCCACACAACCCGTTTCTCTCGTGAGCGTCGTTCAAGCCAATACAGGTCAGGAAGTTCAGCGGGGCCTGCCGGTGGGCTCCCCTCCCCGCCTCGAGATTTAGTCCTCGACAGTGAGCCGGGACGGAGAGTCCTGCCTGGACCTCAGTCTCAGAACAACAGCGCTTTAATGCTCCGCTTTACAACTTGGTTGTAAAACAGGACGATTTCATGGCATGCAATACGGGTCTCTGCTCTCTGGGGGTGTAAGATAAGACCCCCGGGAATGCTTTAGAGCTCCCATGGGGGGAGTTCCCTGGGTTTTCCAAGCCAAAGACTCTTCTATTCCTAGAAAGAGTAGTCATGTTTATTTATTAAATTATTCGCATGGTTTAGTCTCTCCCTGCTGGACCTCGCACGCCCCAGACAGCCCGCGTGATGAGAGCTGAGGAAGCCCGAGTCGCTGCCTGTGAGAAAGGGAAGGAGTTCTTACGAAACAGCTGTCCCCCGGGGTCCCTTTCGGCCCGGCTACAAAGGCGGGAGCCACACTTTGACCACGAGAGTTTTGCTTCCTTTTCAGAGATTCATTCCATGTGTGACCGGGGGGAAAGCATGCCGTGCACCGTGCTTTGCGGGTTTGAGGCGCCGCACGGCAGTGTTTTAGTGGCCCCCGTGAATTTTTCACGGTCTCACGAGAAACCAGCTCCCTGTGTAAGTCTGCGGAGTTTCTGATACGAAGATTGCTCCCTACGTGGTTGGAGGTAACATGGTTACTTTGATGACTGGCCTGGCCACGAGGGACACTGGCCTCTTTCCGGCTCCTTCCAGCAGGCTGGCCTGCCCGGCCACCCACTGAGGCCCCTGGGCTTCGTGGCCGGTGCAGCTTCTCTCTGTCCCCCCGGCCTCTCTCCGTGCAAGGGTGGGGCGAGCCATGTTATTTGAATCCACAGCCACTTTTCCTCTACACGTTTAATAAAACGTGGTGTCGGTCCCTGTGGGTTACAGTGGGAAGCTGGATTTAAGGGAGGGACAGCGTCCTCTGAGATCGGTTGTAGAATGCAAGGACGATGTCCAATGACCGGGGAAGGGCCTCAGGCCTGCCCGCTCGGCCACCCTCCTGAGTGAGCGTGGATGTCTTTTAATCATGTCAGGCCTCAGCAACGATGAGTCTAGAAAATGCAGAAAACATTCTAAAGTATAAAGAAGGAAATACAGAAATCTCCATACAGATAATGACTATTTAAAAATATGATACTTACTTTTTTTCTTTTGAACATAATTCAAATCGTATGCTGTGAAAATGGAGGCACAGCTATTAAAGTTTAAGTCCTAAATAAGAGATGCTCCAACGAGAGGCAATTTGTTCCTACTTATCTGCAAAAGAATATGTAACGACCAAGCTCCATGAATATGTGGTCAGAGTTGGTGTAGATGTAGCCACAAATGTGTTATTTAATTTGCCCCATCCTTTGTGTGTGTGTGTGTGCATATCAAATCTTTTTTCTCCTTCTTAATTTTTAAATTTTCTTTCGGAATTAGAACCTTTAACGAAGTTCCTTTAAGGAAGGTTTGTTTCCAAAAATCTCAATTTCTGATAGTCAAAAATATTTCTTCTTGAGTGTCTAAATACGTGATGCTTGACTGTCAAAATGCTCCCTGAGAAATGAGTCCTTGAAAATAATTTTAAAAATTAAACGTATCCTTGGGATGATGAAAATGTTCTGAAACTGGGTCTGGGTTGGGTTGGGTGCAAAGTTACTGGAAACCAGTAAGCTGTCTGTGTGACAGGTGACCTTTGCCGCATGCAGTCATAAGCAGCTTTCACTTGGCACTTACGCTTTTTTCTTTTTTTTAAATCCTCACAGGAGGATATTTTTCCATTGATTTTCAGATAGAGTGGGAGGGAGAGAGAGGGAGAGAAACATCCATGTGAGAGAGACACATCGACTGGTTGCCTCCCGCACGACCCCGACCAGGGCCGGGGACCGAACCGCAACCGAGGTACGTGCCCTTGACCGGAATCGAACCTGCGACTCTGGTTGGCAGGCCGACGCTCTAACGGATGAGCCGAACCGGCCAGGGCTGCATTCGTTCTTAATAGATGGGTATCCCGGGTTTGAGATTCTAGACTGACAGGCACTTTCTCTCATCCTGCGACAGGTGTGTCTCCACCGACTTGGGGTCCACTGTTACAGCTAATTGCCGCTCCTTTGTGCTGGTCTGCCCCCCAACCCCCCATCTGCTAAGATGCTCTGTTTTGAATTTAGTGCCATGTGTCTGGTGTTGCGCTCTTTACATGTGTTCTTTGAGAGCTGTGCTTCTTCAGTCTGAGCATTTGTGTCTTTCGTTAATTATGGAAAATTCTAAACCATTTTCCCAACTGTTAAGGCATCCCCAGACCTGGGAGTCTCTCCGCAGCTTCCAGCAGGCAGACCTTAGACATTCCCACTGGCCCTTCCGATTTTTCTTTTCTCATCCCCATGTAACAGGCCGTGTTTTTCGACATCCTTAGTGTCTAGTCTCTGTCCAACAATTCTGATGTCTGTGTCTTTGCAGGCTGGAATCTGCTCGCTCAGTGTTCCTGGTTCCTTGTTTCCTCCTGTTGTCGGCAGACTCATGACCTGTGGTCTTCATCTCCGGGGATCCTCAGGGGCCCGGGTGGAGAGTGCGTTCCCCCAGAGAGCATGCGTGTTTGCATCGGTCTGCTTCCTGCAGGAAGGCTTCCTTTCAGTCACATGCTCACCAGGGTGTGTGTGGACCAGGAAGATGGGAAGAAATCAGGCCCCAGATCCACATAAAGTCTGGCTTATTATTATGAATTTTCAGGAATATTTTCTTCTCCTTCTAATGATGATCAAGACCGAGAGGATAAAATTCATCATTATCTCCCTAATAACCTTCCCACCATTTTGTGTGTGAGTGTGTGTGTATGTGTGTGTGTGTGTGTGTGTGTGTGTGACTGTGGGTCTCTGGTCTGACCCCTCAGCTCTGTCCCTGTTCCATCTTTCATGATCAAACCAGTCCAGCCAAGGACAGACAGAGACACCCACGCGCCGAGTTCTCCCGACCGAGCAGCCAGGGAAGACACTCCAGCGCGGTTCCGTGTTTCTGTCACTGGCTGATGCTCCCTGGACAGCTCGCTAGCCGACTCGCTCCTGCCCGTGTGTCTGCAGAGGCCAGGGTCCCACTTTGGAGCATATTTCCTTGAAGCAACAGACAACAAGGGACACCCACTCGCCTTTCCTTAAAACTTGAACTGGGGCATCTCTTGGTCAAAAACTAGAGCCGTTTAATTAAATAAAGGACCTTAATGACGTCACTTCAACTTTGGAAGGAAATCTGAGACTGCTTCAGTGAGTTACTAGGAGCCCCTGGAGAGCTCTGATAACCCTGATCTAACACAGGCTAAGCTCTTCTTTTTTCTAATAAAAACGATGCTTTCTAAGGTTGCGGTATTTCTGCCCCAGCTCTCTCCCTGTCTGAGGGAGGTTGGTCTGAGCCCCCAACTTCCACTCTCCCCCCACCTGACCCACCCTTCAGGCCTGAGGGTGCAGAAAGGGGGTGTTCTGGTCCCGGCATGCTTCACAATCCCTGGTGGTGTCTCTATGCCGGCCCCTCATCGTTTACCAGTCACCCTTTGAGCGTGCCATCTGTCCCCTGCCTCTGCCAGGAGTGTGTCTCCAGGAACCCCGAGTTCTGCCTCAATACCAGAAGGCTCTCCCCCTTGGGGTCCCCACGCGTAGCACTCTGGAGTGTCCATTCCCCCCAAAGTCTCTTCTCCACGAGGGGTCTTGACCAGCCAGTGGGTCTGGGTGACTTGGGAGGCACGTGGCAGTAGGTTTGAGAGATTTCATTTGTAACTAACGGTGAAGATGTCCATCATGGCGGGTCCTCTTCCTGTGGCTGATTTCTGGGTGTGAGACTAGGAAGCAGGGAGGGTCATCGCTGGTGCCGGGAGGCTGGTCCCCCCAGATCATGCCGCAGCTGGAAGGGGGCGAGCCACCGCTGAGGTGCCCTCCTAGCTGGGGCGGGCACAAGTTACTGCAGTGCCCAGTGCATCCCGGAGAGAGCCTTTCGAACGTGAACATGTCTTGTGTTCAGTAGAAGGCCAGGGGCGGTGACCCACGAGTCAACCCGCTCGTTTCCAGAGCACTGACGGGTGCGCGCTGTTTGCAAACCATCACTTTCTCTGATGCAGCCGAGCAAGTGTCCACCTCTCCACATTCCTGACACGATCGTGCTGCCAAGGGCTGGCCCCCAGGACCCCGCTGGCCTTCGGACATGTGTGCCCGGGGAGTGGACAGTCAAGCAGGCAGCAGAAGCAGAGCCGTGTGCGTTCCCGCTTCACGCCCGGTCCTTTCCCGGGCCCACGCTCCCGAGAGGGGCTGTCCCTGGCCGGTCCGCGCAGTCTGCGGGCTGTGGGGGAGAAGTCAGAAAGGTCCTTGCCGGTGCCCACTCCTGGGGTCCCGTGGGCCCAGAGCGCCGGAGAGCTGCTTTGCCAGATGAGGTCCCGGCAGGGGGTGTGGGGGGCCCGGTGGGCACCCTGCTGCCCACACATCTGCCAGGCCAGTGTGTTGACCCGCAGAGCCGGGTTCAAGACGAAGTCTCGGTTTCCAGCCGCACAATGAGGACTGGTGTGTCAACATTCTGCCTGTCACCGGGCAGTCAAGCACGTGTTGACTGACGGCCTCGCCTCCCGAGGAAAGTCCCGCCCGTGCAGCCCTCCGCTTTGTTCCAGGCGCGGCGCGGCCCAGGCTGGCTTCAGCCTCTCCGAACCAGGCCGAGGCTGAGTGACACCCGACAGCTGGGCGAGGCTCGAGCAAGGCGGGGACCCCCTGAGCTGCAGCCTCTGTCTGTACCGTAGATGTGTTAATACACACGCATACTCTCTGCGGGGCTGCCCCCAGGGCTCAGAGAGATGCATGCAATGTCTCTATTAAAGAGCAGACGCTCATACGTGTTTACTCATTACTGCGGCATTTGTTCTATTATTAATAAAACCGCTCGACGTGTTGCATCCACCCGGACCTGGCTGTCCCCCTGGGTGGCCGCGATGGCTGCACCTGTTCACCGCCTCGGCTGGGAAGCCTGGGGCCCTGCTCCTGGTGTCTCATCGCTAAGCCTCCACCTTGCACTCCAGTCCTTGTCTCGGAGACGCTGTCTTTTTTCCCACGGGAGTCCCCACCTTGGTCCCGGCCTCCGTCAGCTCTGTAGATGAGTCTGTCCTCTGACCTCCATCCACAGGGCACCACCCGCCTCTGTGTCTCACATGCCACCTGAGGGGCTGCGTGACCGGCTCCCTGCTTCTCCTCCATCCTCCCGGCACTCGGGGCTCCTTCTCGGGCTCTCATGCTCCAGAGCCCAGTGCCCCTCCCGTCAGTCAGGGGAAGTCCTTTGCTCAGGCACCCAGGGACCCCACTGGAGGCTTTGAGCTGAAAGTGTCTGTCTCTAGGACCAGCTGTTTGGCCCCAGGAAGGAACGTGTGCTCCTGGCCCCCGGGAGGAGCCCCGGAAACATTTCCCTGTGAACCTCTGTGCACAGCAGTTTAGGATGGTGAGGGGACCGCCCTCCCAGCCACCTCCCCGTCCATTGTCACTGTGGGGGAACGGGGTCCAGGTGCCTGGCGATCCACATACTAACAGACGCCAATGTCAAAACAGGCAAAACAGGTCCTGTGGAGACTGTCTCCTGTTTCTGCCCCACCAACGAATCCGAATCCACGGAAGGATGCTTTGAAATGGCAAGTGGAGAATTTGCAAACAATAGAAATGCTTGGGCTGTGAGAACTAAGGTTCTTCTCATTGTTAGTGTCCCTGCGTTGATCTCTGTCTCCGCCCAGCCCTGCCCAGCCCTCCCAGGCCTCGCTGCCTAGGTCCCCTGCCCATGCTGCCCCGATTCTTGCCGCCGCCGCCACCTGCCAGCCGGTCCTGTCCCAGCAGAGCAGGGGGCCCAGGCTGCGGCTCAGAGGGCCAGCTTGCGTCCCCCCTCCCTGGGACCCGGACCCCCGTATTTGACTCTGGCCTAGCTCCTCATTTTCACACTTTCCCTTATATCCCCAGTTAGTAACTGAATCGTGGTCTCTTCCCCTGGTGGAAATTTCTGCTCATTTCCTGTCCCATACCCTGACTCACAGTATTTACATCTTCGTGGGACATCCAGGGGACTTTCCAGAGGGAGATGGAGACGATCTGCTAAGATGGAAATGTGTGTAGTGGAACCCTGAAGGAGGTTCGGGAAGGAAGGAGACCGTCCTGGTGGGCGGGTGGCTCTGGACCAGGACTTGTGCATGAGTCCTCAGGTGTGTGAGGGGACAGGAGGGGACCCGTGCTGGGGAGGGAGGGATCTGTTTCCACCTACCTGTCATTGATCTATAGACACTTCACTCCACTTGTTTCTAATTTACATGGTAAACAATGGAGAAAATGAGTGAAATCAGACCAAGGGAACATAGCCCCACCACCCAAGGATAAGCACCTCGAAGGTGTGGCTGTGTTTCCTTCCGGTCCTTTCCTCCTGTGTGTGAAAGACTGCAGTGAGCCCAAACGTCTCCTTTTTGGGGGTGTGGGAGGGGGTCATTTTATTTGGAAAAAGTAGTAACTGTCCGCTATTGTGGGAGAATGACAAGCATCAGCTGTGTGACACCATCAGAACAGAAGCGTGCTTGTCTACAGAGGGCGAACGTACAAGCCCTGCATGCGGAGAACCTGACAGAGCGAGGGGACTCCGGCAGGTGTGCGGCCCTGCCGCAGGTGTGCAATGGAAACACCTGAGCGAGCAGCACACCAGGTAAGCACTTCCTCTTCCCATTCTGATTTCAAGTTCCCCTGTGGCACCTTTCCCCAGGCCTGGGGGTTTCGAGTGGCACAGGTGTTCTCTTTATATAATTCTGTATTCTTTTTTAAAAATATGGTTTTTATTGATTTAGAGAGAGAGGAAGGGGGAAAGAGAGAGAGATAGAAACATTGATGAGAGAGAAACATCACCATTTATTGGCCGCCTCCTGCATGCCTCCTGCTGGGGATTGAGCCCAAAACCCAAGCATGTGCCCTGACCAGAAATCGAACCAGTGACCTCTTGGTGCATGGGACGATGCTCAATCCACTGAGCCACACTGGCTGGGCTTTTTTTTTTTTTTTTTTTAAAGGGGACCACCCAAACTGAGTCAGCTCAACCTTTATGGAGAAGGAGACAGAGTTTCCTGGTGTGAGTGGCTCTGCAAGGCACCGTGGATGAGGGTGGGACAGCAGAGTAACATTTCTCTCCTCCTATCTGCTGCCGAAGCCCACAGGAGCCAGAGCACCCAGGAGCCTGTGAACGTGTCCACTGGGTCAGCCTCTGGGGCAAAGGTCTGGTGGAGAAGGGCGGAGTATGAATCTGAAGTAGACAGCCATCAGTCTCAGCACCTGTACATCTTCCACCTGAAGGTAGCACTGGTGACATTAGGCATATTTATGTCTATTGTTCTTTAAAGGAGGCAGAAAAGACCCAGACATTGAGAAGCCAATAACAAAAAGCCAGAAAACATGTTCCTGAGGGTCACGGTCAAGGAGACTGGCTGGACTAGAAAATGATCAGTTGTTTGGCACAGAATCACAAGTTCAATCAAGTAAGGCTCAGATAGAGAAGCGTCTGGTGAAAATCTGAGACAGGAAGGCAAGCCCTCGTCCATTGGACATGGTTGGAATTCTTTCTGTGGCCAGCCCATGACACATGGGTGGTCAGAGGCCCGAGGGACCGGCTCTACACTGTGGGAGCCCTCAGAAAGCTGTGTTCAGAGCGGTTTTGAACTGGATGACGCTGGGTTTGTGCAGTGAGGCAGTGTGTTTCATAAGCATCTGACACAGTAATGGGAGGGGGAAGTGTCTCAAAAAAATTCTGACTTCAGAAAGTGTTTTCTTTGGTGATATTTTAATTATTTCCTCTCCACTCACTCTAATCACTTTGGGAAATCTGTCCTGCCTTGTTACTCCATTCGTGCAGGGGTGTGTTCCCACCTTTGTCTGCACCACTGCTGAGTAGGGGCCAGGACAGAGGCTCACAGGTGTTTTCATTACTGAGGGGCAGGACACAGTGCCCTAAGGAGCTCTGGTGACCCAAGGCTGGAAGTCCAGGGTGGACTTAATCTTCCGTGGAACTTAATCTCAAGATGGAAAGTGTAGTTTGAAAAAGCTCCCGGGTGATTCTGATACCTGCCCCCATCCCTTCCTCCATTCTGGGAAAGCAGGTGAGTCAGACACATTCTCCCACCCTTGAGGGGTTATTAATCCCTTGCATGTTTTGCATAACTAACTTGAAGCATAATTGAGGTTTGCGCCCACAGATTTTAACCGAACCAAGGTTTGGCTGCCTGCCACCAGGAGAGCCAAACTTGTGAGACAGGTGCTGGTGAGAAAGGAAAGAAATTTATTCAAGTGCTGATCACCTGAGAAGATGTGGGACTCTTGTTGCAAAGCCCATCTTAACATCTCAGTGCAGGCAGAGGTTTTTATAGGGAGGGAGAGGGAAAGCAGAACAAAGAAATCAAGGGGAGGGGTGAAAAGTTCTCTACATGCAGACCAGCACAGTTCATTCTGATAGGGATGTCGAAACCGGTCATGTGATGGTCTGGTATACATCATCCTGGTTTTGTCATCCTGATTTTCGTCATCCTGGTTTTATGGTTGAAGATTAGCAATTCTCCTAGAGCTGAGATGACTGAAGGTCATCTGAGCTGAAGGTCAGCTGAGATGACTGCATCTTCTATAGTTAGTTCCTAGGATCCTTATACAAATATGCTGTTCTCTGCAAGCTACATATTAGTCAGAATCAGCATTTACAGGAACAACGTCAAAAGATGGTGCGGTGTGTTACAATTCCCCATGGTTACAAGATCACACAAAGATTTCTGCACCCATAAGGGATGGGTAGATTCTTAATGGGAGGAAGCAGAGGCTTCATGAGGAATAAGGTGGGGGTATGGGTCAGGATCCAGACCAGAGAGAGAAATCTCATAGTAACTTGAACAGGGGAGGCTTAATGTAAAGAATTATTAACTATAACAGAGGGTTGGAAAAGGAGGGATGGCGAGTAAGAAGTAAAGAAAACTCTAAAAAAGACAGGATTGGCAGACACAAGGAACAGCCATGACCCCAGGACTGAGACCTGGACCTCACTGAGGAGGGCACAGCCAGGGCTTCCTATGGCAGAGACGTTGCCATAGTAATGCACTGTCAGGCCTTACCAGAACTCGGTCCTTAAGGTACCAGGGAAAGTTGTTCTTGGGGAAATGTCTCATCAGAGGGCACCCAGGTTTTGTACAAAAATCCCACCCAGTGGTGCTGGGGAAGTGGCTGGCTGCTGCTGGGTGCCATGAACTGAAGGAACAGGGCACCTCCTCCTTCCATTTCTCTCTGGCCCCCTCCACTGACAAAGCTGAACATCATGCCTACTGGCAAAGTAAACATATTTAAAAGACTCATATCCATTTTTATAGAACAGGCAAAAAGACTGAATTAGTAGCCGAGAGGCAATACATACATGAACATCACAGTAGGGTTTCACTGAATGTCGTTTGAAAGGGACTTAAAGGTCCTAGAGAATCTCAAATCCTCACGTCCCATTGAGTGGTTGCCAGGCTATGAGACATCTGTGGCAAGGCAGCTAAGTACTGTCTGATGTGGTCCCTCTGCATATGGGGGCAGCTTCTACCGTGGCTCTGGTTATGGAGATAATTATGTACATCTTCCACCTGACAGTTCTTCAGGTGCATGAACTGGGGCCTTGTGCTTTGCTTCTTCTCCACCTCTTCCGTCTCCTGTGAACTACACATCCTTACAACCTCCCTGGCAGTTCAGAATCCTTTCACTGTGCCAAGCATGGGCATGAGGGCACCTCCACATGTCTAGGTCTCTCTCCAAGACTGGGTAGTATCTCCCCAAAACCTGTTCCAGGTGTGCACAGTGGAGCAGGACCGGGTCACTCCTAACTGCCCATCTTGTTGGCCACAGTGGTTGACCTAAGGAGTCACTGCTGATCTATGCCTGAAGTGGGACTTGTCAAGCTGGTGCTAGCAAAGAGGAGTCTCTTTTCACACCTGGTGATGAAGTGAAGACAATAAGGACCCGAGAAGCTGCCTTCCGGCCTGATTCCTGCCCAGAGAGAAGACGTGGACAGAGAGAGGTGGAGACGGGAAACCAAGAGAAAGTCTTGATGCCATCAGAGTCCCTGGTCCCTGCCAACCCTGAGGCCAGCTCCCGTCCCTCTTTGCCTTGGTTTGGTTAGTTAAGCCAATAAATTTCTCCTTTTTGCTTAAACTAGTTCAAGTTGGGTGTCTGGCAATCGCCAACAAAGAACATCCTAACTGTAAAAGAAAAGAGGCAGAAGCACCATTGGCGCGTGTCTTTGGGGCAGGCTTTCTGCAGAAGCTAATATAACTTTAAGTAGAAACTCTGGAAATGTATTGTTAGTGATTTTTAAGAAAAGTGCACTTTGAAAGTGAGATCTTGCTCTGCCCCATTTATTCCTTTTTCTTTCTGAACAGGAAAAAACGAAGGAGAGAAAGAAGGAAGGAAGGAAGGAAGGGAGGGAGGGAGGGAGGGAGGGAGGAAGGAAGGAAGGAAGGGTCTCCCTTATTAATTTGAACTCAGATGTTTTTAAGCTCTTAGAGGTCTTTCCCAACATAAGTGGAAATTAAAATATATAACTCTATTAGCATTTATAAAATTTGTCACCTTAAGATCTATATCCACTGAAATAAATGTACAGGATATAGTCAGATTTTTCTTCTCTGTCTTTGGGTTTAGATCTTTCCCAGCTGAATCGGGGTGAGCGTTTGAAGCTCAAATCTATCCACTGAAGCTCGAGTGTGACATGGCAATGCTGCAGAATGTCGTCCAGGTTTCAGGGAAACGAGGCTCAGGTCTGACCCGCGGCCCTGGTGTCCCATCAGGCTTTGATACATTCTCCTGGGAGCAGATTCCCGGACTCGCTCAGAGATCAGAAAACATTCTCTTCTGTGTCAGACTTGACAATGGAGAGAAAGTCGAGAAAGCATTGCTTCACCCAGAACTTTTATTCAAGTTTATTTTCCTCTTCTTAACATGTAAAGGCCAAAATGAAACACTGCAAACACAGAGAATAGCAAGTCACGTGAAGTATATCCATGTGCCACCAACGAGATCTAACGAACGTGAACATTTTACCTAAAGAAATAAAAATATTACGGAGACGGTGGAGATGCACCCGTGTATCCCACTCGAGCCCAGCCCTCTTCCTCCTCAGAGGTTATCAAGTTGGTGTGTAGCCTTTCTCAGGTCCTCGTAGGCTTCACGTGTAGTTGCACAAACAATATGTACTTTTGCTTGAGTGCTTTAAAATTTTAAAAGAATGATCTCATTCTATGCGTCTATTCAACAACTTTTTTTGAGGTAAAATTTAAGAAGGAACACCCACCTAAGTGTACAGTGTGATGAGATTTGATAAATATATGCACCCACGTAGACCCTAGTCCAATCAAGGTGTAGACCATTGTCATCATCCCAGTAAACCCCCATTCTATAGACAACAATTATTTGATTTCTACCATGATAGAGTAATAGAATTGTTCTTAAATGTTGCTAATTGCTACGATGCCTTTGTTGAATATCAATTGACTGTACATGTATATTCTTGGACTGTCTTTTGTTCCCTCATTCTATTTGTTTACCATGCCAACACCACCCTAAATTGGTTACCATGGTTTCATAGTAAGTCATGAAATCACAAAGTGTGAGTCCTCCAATATGCCTCCATTTCAAAATAGTTCTAGCTATTTTTTGGTCTTTTGAGTTTCTATAGAAATTTGAAAATTAACTTGCCAATTTCTACAAAAGAACCATCTAGGAGTTTGATTAGGACTACATTAAATGTATATATCAATTTGGGGAACATGGATATATTACCAATATTGCATCTCCCAATCCATAAATATGGTATACCTCTCCATTTAGTTTGGTCTTCTTTCATTTCTCTCAGGGCTATTTTTGTACAGGTCTCGTGTGCCTTTTGCTGAATTTATTCCTATGTATTTTATGAATTTTGTTGTTACTTAATGAAATTTTAAAATTTTATTTTCTAATTGTTTATTGTTATAGAAACACAATTGACTTTTGTATATTGGCTTTGTATTCTGTGGCCTTTCTAAGTTCATCAAATAGTTCTTGAAGTTGTTTTGTAGATTCACCAGGATTTTCTGTAACTAATAATGTTAACTGCTAATAAAAGTGTTTTGCATCTTTCTTTCCAACCTACATGCCTGCATTTCTGTCTTTCTTCTTTATCGGCACTAGTTAGGACCTCCAGTAAAAGGTTGAAAGGAAGTGATAAAATGGATATCCCTGCCTTGTTCTCAATTTTAGAAGTGTTCAAATTTCAACATTAAGTAGAATGTTAAGGATTCATACATGTCCTACATCAAATTGAGGAATTAAATAAAATGGAAATCATTCTATTTTTAGACTGATATTTGTTATCATAAATTGATTTTGAATTTTTTTTTCAAATGCTTTATTTTATTAACTTAGTAACTTATATGGACTTTTAAATGTTAAACCAGCCTTGCATTTCAAGGATAATCCTCACTTAGTCATGATATATATTGTTGTATTTGATTTGCTTTTAAAAAATATTTTTATGTCTATATTCATGAGGGATATTGGTCTGTAATTTTTTTTTTCTGCTAATGTTGGGTAATTTCCAGTTTGGGGTTCTTAGAAATAGTCATGTAATAAACATTCTTGCATATTTTCGTGTGTGCAATATTACACCTTTAAGTTGGGCATATGCCTTGCAATGACATTTCTGGGTCATGGAGTAGGTGCAAGTTTAACTTTAGTAAATTCTGCCAAAGTGGTTGTGCTAACGTACACGTACACTCACCCTCAGGGTACAGCTGTGTCACTCAAAGTGTGGGCTGTGAGCTGTTGAGGCTGGTCTGCAGTGAGGTAAGTCCAGAAACTGAGAGTGAGCTTCTGGAAACTTGTATGGAGATGAGACTCTGTGGTGACGGACAAACACAGGGTCCGCAGCCGTGTCTGAGGGGGTGCAGTCAGTTCAGATGGCACGCTGGCGAGCCGAGGTACAGCTAGCAGGCGCTCTGCCTTAGCCATGCTCAGAGGGACCACGCTGGGTCTGCAGTGCACTGGAAATGTAACAAGAAGAAAGAACGCCGGTCCTTCGCCACTTGGAGTCCCAGGAGTACTGGTGTGGGGGAACTCTGGGGGGTCCACATTCTCGTGACCACCGGTAATGTTCATTTTAGCCTTTCCGGTGGGTGCCCAGGTGTATGGCATTGGGATTCTAATTTCATTTTTCCAATGACTAAGGACGTCGTCCACTTTTCACGTGTACTGATCATTTAGATATCCCTTTCTTGCGAAGTACCTTTTCAAGTCTTTTGCCACTTTTAATGTGTATGGTTTTCCATTTTCCTAAAACATTTAACTTGGGCCCTTTCCTTACTCCCCCAACCCCCATTTCTATGAGGCAGAAGGTGAGTGAAATATGAGGAGGGCAAAGCCCTGATTCAAAAATGAGATTCATCTGAGTTTATTCATTCAGCTAATATTGATGAGAATCTACCGTGCACCAAGCGCCGTGGGTCACAATGGGGATAGAGCAATGCACAAAATAACAGCATCCCTGCCCTTGAGGACTTATGTTCCAGTGGAGAGAAGATGAACAGTAAGCTGGTAACTCTGGATGGTGATCAGTGCTATGAAAACAAAAAATATCGGGTAACAAGGGAGTAACTGGGCTGGGGGGATACTTTGACTAGCAGTGAGAAAAGGCTTTTTTTTAAAAAGAAATTATATTTAAGCCTACATCAGAATAAGAGGAGGTAGCCATTTAACAATCATTGGGAAGAGCATTCCAGGAAGAGACAATGTCAGGTGCAAATGTCCTGAGGTAGAAAGAAGTTGGTCTGAGTATTAATAAGAGAGTATGTATTCTCTTATTTGGATCAACACTAATATAATAGATGCCAGATGCTTAATTCAGTGTCTTGCTGCTTCCAGATCCCCTGACCGCTCATATTTCTGTGTCCCTCTCTGACATTTAATGTGGGTTTACTGCCCAGACTTGTGACAGGAATGAGTCTTTGAGAGACTGACCTTGGGTTACTGGAGCACCTCTGCCCACACAGGTTGGGAACATGAAGGATCTGGGGGTTATAGCCCCCCTTCCCCACCCCTCCAGCAGCCCTGGTCCAGTGGTTGAAGGATCCAGCTCCCGTGCCTGGAGTTGGGGCAAATTCAGGGTGAGTTTAGGCTTCAGAGAGTCAGGAGGGGTCAGGCTGCAGCCGGAGACTTAGCCAGAATCCTACCTCCAGCTGTCTTTCCCCCAGGCCTTGTAAATTTCTTCTGGGAGCACTTCCTTCATAAATCGGTTGCCCCCCAATTCTCATCCAAGGGTGTGCTTTTAGGGAACCCAACTTAAGACAGCCTGATATGTTGTTACGATGGCTTTTCTTTTTCCTTTAAGAGCGTGTCTCTCTGTGGCACAAGGTAACCGTGTGAGCTCTGCTGGTAGGCAGAGCTGGGTGCGGCTTCCCCCCTCCTTGCCAGCATTACCCTTGTTGCCCACTCTCTCTGGGTTTATCCCCTCAGTCACAAGTGTGGGGAAAATAGTGCATCCTGTACGGTTGCTGTGAAGATTCAGTGAAAGAATGTAGGCAAAACACAGCAGAGAGACCAGCAGAGTCAACACTCAGATTTAGCGATGGTGATGAAACCTTTCAAACTGTGACAAAGGGTCCATCAAAGGTTGCCAGCCCTGAGGGATGTATCTTTTGTGTTCCTGAGAGAATGCTCTGTCACCGGGATTTGGCTGGGGCCAGGGGTGGGGCTTTGCTGGGGCCTTGCTGCGACCTGTCAGGTGCCTCTAACAGGAGCCCTATCATTTAATCCTAAGCATCTGGCAAGAATAGAAGCTTCTATTATAATTTTTTTAAAGATAAGAACCTAACATTTAGGAAGGCTAACCTGCCTAGGGACACATGGTGTGTAAGCTGGGGTTCCAAGGAAGACCTGTCTGGACACAGCCCAGGCCCTTAGGGTCAGGGCTCTGCCTGGACTCCTAGGTCCTGGGGAAGAGCAGCCAGGTGTCTGTCATTCAGCGGGGAGGTCCAGCCCCAGCTGAGCTGGCTCCCACTAGGCCGAGCCTCTGGATGCTGAAGCTCCTCCCCAGGGGCAGGGCTCCAGGGTCCGCAATGCCCTGTGTGAGATTCTCCAGCTTGCTCCTGGGCAAAGTCCGTCTTCAGCCCCCCAGCCAGCATGCAGCTGGGTGTCTGGGTCACACCAGTATCCCTGCTGACTCCGTTCTAACTGCTCACTAAACGCCCGCACCCTGGCCGAGCTGGTTCTGGCCCTCCAGGCTCCCAGAGCTTCTCAAGTGGAGGCGGGGTTGGGGGCAGGGGCTGAGCCAGGCCGCCACGCCTGCACGCAGATCTGATGGGTGGGGGCAGCCTGCGCCTGGAGCCTCAAATCCAGGCGCGGCTCACAGATCGCGTGGCCGCGGGGCCTGGCTGGAAACCCTCTCGGCCTCACACTAAGGACCCGCGCCAGCAGCCAGCAGAACGCGCACGGAGCGCAGTGCCGAGTGGGCTGGGTCAGCGGCCTCTGCCTTCGAAGAGTTTCCTATGGGGGTAGCCAAACTCCTCCTGAGCTAACCACGTGTGGGACCCTCCCTACAAATGCGATCCATTCAAAAGCTGGGGTCGACTGCCCAACGGTCCCAGAGACATTTCAGGTCCTGGGGCCATGGGATCTTGATCCCTTAAAAAGCAACCTTACTTACCCTCTCATTTCCCCGAGGACTGGGTTCCGGGCGGGTGGGGTGGGGACACCCAGGCCGAAGCGGACGCGGGAGTGCTGCAGGCCGCCTCCCAGGGCGCAGGGCCGAGCGCGGCTCCCCCCACTGGTGCGATCCCGGCCCCGCCGCTCCGCCGCCCTGCACCCGCGGCCGCCCCGGGGAGGGAGGGCCCCCAGGGAGGGAGGGCCCCACAGCGTAGGAACTGAACTGGGTTCTGTTTTTACAACGACTTTGCATTTTCCTTCCTCCACGGTTAGCAACGGCATCCTGTTGCAGGTCTCTCTTCGAGGCGCGTTTTCTTTTCAAGAGAGCGCACCCATTCTGGCGGACTCACACCGGCCTGGGTCTCCGTCTAGCACCCAGACCTGCCCAGGGACAGATGCGCTCTCTAAGGAACAGACTGCCAAGTTCACAGAAATAGACAGCCAAGCCGGTGGTCAGTGTCACACAGGAAGCCTCTGCGTGGCGGCGGTGGGTACATTTGCATCCGGCTCAGAGGCAGGGTCACCCACGAGAAGAAAATAGGACCCGAATAGATGCAAACGCGCCTTCGTCCAGCCTCCCTGCACCCTGGGTGTGCGAGGGAGCTGCCTGCGGTTTTCCTGGACAGCAGCTTTCTCTGGCAGCTTGGAGGTGGACTTTCTGGTGCCCCTGAATTCGGAAGGGACAGGGGGGCTCCTGCGAGCAGACCCCCTCTGAGAGCCTCAGGAGAGCAGGTGTGCCTTCAGCTCCCTGAAGATTTATCTAAACAAAATATTGCTTTTGTTAAGGGCTTTCTCCACGGGGAGGCCTGCAGCCCCAGGAGACTTTGACCTCCCAGCCCTCCTGCCTGCATTTGGCTGTCTGCTCTTATTTTTAGTAAAAGTATAAAAAGACTCTCAAAGAGTTTTAGCTCAGGAGGGAGAGGGCTGCCCTCAGAGACCCTGAAAGGCCACCAAGCAAATGCTTGCTTCAGTCTGGGGAGCAGAGCCCCGTGGGCGTGGTTTTAAAAGTAAAAGTTGAGGTCGTTGCTTTGTGGTTATTTTCCTAAATAGGGCATGAGAGGTGAGTGCTGTATGGAACACATTTTTAGGTTTAAACACCCCCCTGGACAGAACTTTAGCCACATACTTCTAGACAAGAATGTAGATTTTAATAATGACAGTAATAAAGTGTTGGTTACACTCACCTCAGGAAAAGACATCATCAAAGACATTTTTTTCTACCCTTAATGTGGGCCTGGCACCGTGTAGGAGCTGCAGAATCCCTTGTTGCTTAGATTTTCAAGGGCTTTGGGCCTAAAGTTCTTTACAAAAATAAATAAATAAATAAATAAATAAATGAAAGAAAAGAAAAAAGAACTTAAATAAAATCTACTAAAATCTATTATAGAGGTTCTTCCCCCCACCGTTGGGGGTGTATGATGTGGTACCCACCGACTGCCCCTGCTCGAACTGTGACTTCTGTTTTGCAAAATTAACAAAGAAAATCCAGGCTGAATAAATCAACACCCAGGTTCAGAAGTTCAGAGCATTTGTCTGGGGAGCAAAGTCTTCCCTAGAGCTCCCAGGCATTCAGAGGGAACTCTTGGTGTTAATGGGATTGTTAAAGATATACCTGGGACCAGATAAATATTTGATGATTTCACAAAGCGCTAGGGTTCCCTGGCAGTTTTTCTTCTGCTGACACGTTTTTCCCCATGGGGTCTGGACCTTGTGGCTTCATTAGACTTTGCAAATGAAGGAAGGTGGGGGTTTTCCAAGAGTGCGCTGGCTGCAGGAGCTTTGCTGGAAGCGGCAGACCAGGGTTTACAAAGAGGGGTGTGTGTGCGTGCATGCATGCATGTGTGTCTGCATTCGTGATGGGGGTGGGGGTGCGCGGGGGAGGGAAGGAGGGAGATGTGGGTTACAAAGCTGCCATCTAGAGGCGCCTTCCTGCAGTGTATATAATGCAGGTCTGCAGCCCAGAGCTCACAGTTGCTCCAAACTGCTCAGCCCGAAGGCAGGGAGCGCAAGAGCGGGGACGCGAGCCCTAAGCCAGAGCCCAGCCGGGAGGTAAGGAAACTGCTCCTCTCCAGCCCTGGTGGGAAGGAGAGGAGGCGGCGGGCAGGGTTTCTGCTCCTAAGCGGAGTGATCTTTGTCAGACGCTTCTTTCTCGGCGCCCCATGGGTGCTGCGAACGTGCAGGTCAGCTTTCCGAGAGCCCGGCTGCTGGTCGCCTGGTTGCCTTGCAAAGTGCTCCTACTACCACGGGGAGGGGGGCACCTTTCCCTGCAGAGGGTAAGAAGGGCAGTTTTCTTAGGTCACTTGTGGAAGGACCTTTCAATGTGTTTGTTGGATTTGGGACTCTGGGGTTTATTTACTGCTGTGGGTATTTAAGCTCCAGTACGCAGAGGACTTCGGAAGATCGCAGACTGTTCATTCTGCTTCTCAAAGTTGGCACTGGGGTAGCCTGGCACCCTGCTTACCTGTTTCACTTGGTATGTCAGCTGTGAAACAGACTCCGTGGCACATAGGCAATCCCAGGAGGATGTACACTTTGTTCGGAGGCATCCCTGAGTGGGGCAGAGAAGTGCCGAGGGTCTCTGTGGACTCAGAGTGTATCTCCATTCAGTGCCGTGGGAGGTCCCGAGCCCTGGAAGTCAGGGAGCTTTGAGGCTGAATGTTGATTGCATCCTTGCAAATCTAATTGGAGTATTTCTTGTTCTCTCAGAAGGTATTTAGTCCAACTTCAGTTGGAGAAAAGAGGCACAAGTCTAGAATTTTGTAATTTAAATATACTTTTCCTGTAAAACATAAATTTTGTTCAGTTTTGTTAGCATGCTCAAATATTCAGGAGGTGTCTGGGAGGAAGAACTTTGGAGTGAGGGCAGAGATGGGTGGTTACCCATGACGTGTAATTTCCAGACAGAATGAGAAGTTGTAAAAGTCAGACCGGCTGTCTCTCTTTTTCTTTCTCTTTCTTTCTTTCTTTCTTTCTTTCTTTCTTTCTTTCTTTCTTTCTTTCTTTCTTTCTTTCTTTCTTTTTCTTTCTCTCTCTCTCTCTCTCTCTCTCTCTCTCTCTCACACACACACAGTTCATTCGCTCACAACAGAATAATTACATTTCCCAGAAGTGGAAGTGCCCCCCCCCCAGTGGTTTGCAGCCCTTTGAAGGTGATTGGTGCAGTGACATTACCTGAAACTCCATCCTGCAAAGTCTCAATGTGATAACTTTTTCCTCTCGTTTTAAACACAGATGCTGCCTTTGTGTGCCTTTATTTATGCCAGGAAAAGGCGAGATCAAATAGGCTTGCCTAGAAAAGAAAGCAGAGGCCACGAACTCTCCCTCCACAGTTTCAGTGGATGGAGTGCTGGCCCGGCTTTCGCCAGCTCGGGATCCCCAGATGCACAGCTGAGGCTCGGTGCACGTGGGAGCTCCAGCTTGGAAACAATTTGCTCCCCCCCCACCCCTGTCTCTGCTATAAAAACTCCGAGGTACACACAACTGCTAAGCTTGAGGCCACAGCCTCCTGGGGGTGGGGGAGAGGTAGTTGCATGTGTGGAAAAGCAAAATAAACATTGCGAATGCAGGTGGAAAGGCAAAAAGAAAATCGGAAAGCGCCTGTATTTTGCGGCCCATCTGATTTTTTTTTTAAGGGGCATGCATCACAATCATAGTTTAAAGAAAATTCTGGAAAGTGTAGCCGAGGCAGCATGCCTGTGCTTTCAAGGGAGTCAGGGCTTCGGAGGTGAAGTTATCCCTTTAACAGCAAGTCCCGAGAGAATGGAGAAGGTATTATAGTTCCTAATCAGGCCCAGAACAGGCCAAGTATAGACTTTCTGAATTGAAAAAAAAAAAAAACCCACAAAAAACAAACAAAAAAACCTATTTACGCAGGAACAGTGGCTTTTTGTGCAGCCATTCTAGGTGGCGAGGCTCCTGTTCTCCAGGAGACACCGGGGGAGTCAGCGAGTGACTGTCACCCCGAGTGACCGACTGGAAGGAAACAACCTTAGCGATTTCAGCTGTTTTCCCAGTGGTTCTGCAGCACATTGGGGGCGTTGGGGGCTGGAAAGCATTTGCACTTTTAAAACCAGGCAACCGAGGAACTTAGTTTTACTCTTGGGAACAAAAATGGTGCTAAATGCCTTCTAAGTGGGCAGGTACATTTAGAAACAGTGTTTTTAAAGTCCAGGAAACTATAGCTCCAGGAAACATATCAGCTATTAAAATAAAGGCAAGCAAAATAAATAAATAAATAAATAAAAGGGGAAAAAAAAATCCGGGTGGTTTTCTAGTCGACTCCCTGATGGCTCTGCAGGGGTATGAGATGCTTTTTGTTACCTAAGAACCCACTAATTTAGACATTTAGGAACTTAGAATTGGGGGTGGAGCCCATTATTGCTTTGCTATGGAAGTGATGGGGGAATTTGCATAATTGTGTAGTGAAAATGTTGCTGATTCCCCAGTAGGTCTGGGAGCTGACCCCTGTGCTGTTCCAAGTGCCCAGCGGGTGGAGAGGCTGCCACTGTCTCAGGTGGCCTTGCACTGCTGTGGCTGAGGGCAGATGCAGAGCAGTGGCAGCGTGGGGACAGTGCACACGGGGCTCGGTCACCAGAGCATCCCGGCTCTTGTACTGCAGGCAACCTCTGCGGGCTCTTTGCTGGGTCTGAATAGGAGACAGAGTGTGCCGCACTCTCCCGGGAGCCCATTGTGTGCGGAGCCCCGAGTGACTCAGCCTGGCTGACCTCCCGCTGCCTGCGGTCCTGGCCCTGAGCTGGGTGGGACTCTGGTTACCCTCGGCCAACCCAGGCGGCGGCTCTGGGACTCGGGGACTCTGGATCTGCCCTGCTGGGCCGACAGCATTTCCCGGGGGGCAGCTGAGTGCACCAGGCACCATGGGGTTTCTGGATGTGGCCTTCACTTTATACCCCAATTCCTAAGTGGACGAGGGAGCCCCCTGTGTGGACGCATGTCTGAGGACCCCAGGCATCGGTGGCCTATGTCTGCATTGGGGTATGGCTTTTTCTTTCTTTCTTTTTTTTCCCTTTCTATTATTTTTCAGGTTCTCAAATTATTTTTCCCTCGCTATTATTTTTTCGAGTTCTCGATCAGTTTTCGAGTTCAGAGCAGTTCTTTACCTGCGTAGACTGGGGTCTCTCAGGGTCCCTCGTGAGCGTGTGGTCCAGTCGGCGTGGTTTCCTGTCTGCTTGGGACTGGGGGACAGGGTGCGTGCCAGTCTGCTCCGGCCACAGGCCTGCCGGGGCTGAGGGGTCCCGCTCCGCCCTGTCGATTTATTGCAGGATTGGTAACAGAAAAATTCCCCCAAGCAAACAGGAAAACCAAACTTCAGTCCTGTGCAACTGCCCAGTGGCTCTCCAGGTGCGGGCTCTTGTCTCAGTGACAGGCCCCCAGGCGGAGCGGTGGGCTTTGCCCGGGTGAAGTCCCTGGAGGAGATGGCAGAGGGACAGCAGGCCTCGGTTTCCAGCTGTTTTGCAGCGAGAGGGGCTGGGCAGGTGACCTCACCTGGGGGCAGCACTGGGTTCATTGCTCCTGTAACTTCTGCCCTGGGAGGACATGGGCACCAAAGCTGGTAATGAAGGTCCCCTGCAGGCAGAGGTCCTGACCAACCCAAAGGGCCAGAGGGCCCCTCGGCGTCTGAGTGGGTGTCTGGGACCTTGCCTGTCCCCTGTGCTCTTATTTGCCCCAGTGGAGGCTGGGAGCGCCTCCCTCCCCTAGGAGTCCTGACTCCAGCCGGTGCTGTGTCCTGCCACCTCGGCACCCCCTGCAAGCCTGTGTCATCTGTGTCACCCCCATCCTCAGAAGCTTTTTTAGGCCCAAAGCCACTCTCTTGCTCAAGACCGTGTGGCTCCTGCAGGGACAGGCCTGCCTGGCCCCTCACCCATCAAGCGCTGATTCTTGCCTCTAGCTCTCGTTGGTGGGGCTTGGCCTCAGCCAGATTCGGTGACCCTGTCCATGGCATGTCACTGAGCACCTCCCTGCCCCCTCCTTTGTCCCTCACCAGGGCAGCGCCCACCGCCTCTGCTTCCTTCTCGGTTAGCAGGGCCGGTTCCACGCTGGCTCGCTGTGCCCCAGGGCAGAGCCCCTCACGGAAGAGGCTCCATAAACATTTGGGGGCTTGAACAGGGGTGATAGTATCTCCGCTCAGGGGGGATCTCAGAACAGTCTCTCTGGACGCCCATCTCCAGGGATGGCCTCAGATCTCTGGTCTCAGTGGGGCTTGATTCACGATTGATTCATTGACTATTGATTTATCGAACACCTGCTTTGGGCCCGGCGGCGTTGCTGGCTGTCTGCAGGAAGATGGGCGATGCTGTGGGGTGGGGGCGGAGCAGGCACGAGAAACGGTGAACCAGGCCAGGACGCAGCAAGGAGGTTCTGGCCTGGGTGGGAGAGGTCGGGAGGAACGCGACAGGTTGTTTGGGACGGGAGGGGCTGGGGGTTCATCGGGAAGGGTCCTCCTGGTCTGTGATGGGAAATCGCAGACATATTGAAGGAGGTTTGGGTGAACGCTAGCCAGACACCTGAACACTTGGCAGTCTGTCCCGGAGGGCGTGGCTACTGGCCAGTGAGGGACAGCTCACTGCAGGACAAATCGCCGCCCCGTGGGGACTCCAGCTTGGAGGCCTCTGGTTCTGGCTCCCCACCAGCCCCCCGGTGAGCTCAGGAAGAACACTTGGACGCAGCTAAATGCCCCAGGCCGCGGGCCGCTGCTCACTCGTTGTCCAGGATGCTTGGTGGGTGAGTAAGGGGCCTGAGGAGTGAGAGGTATGTCTCCCGGAAAGCTCCTTGGGGGACAGAGAGGAGCCCTTCCACCGGGTGGGACTTAGTGGTGGACAGGGCCCTCGCAGGCCCAGGCCAGCCACTGCCCCTGGTGGCGGACCCGTGACGCAGGAGTCCGACGAGGATCCTGTGGAATGTAGGTGACTCGAGAGATAAAACACAGGAAGTGTCAGGAAAGAGGGAACGGACGGTGACCTTGCTGCTTTTTGTTCTCACTTGGGTGTCTGTGGTCCAGAAACATGGAACGTGAACCTTTATCGTTTTCTGGAACATTCCTGCCTCTATTAAAATTTACATAATTATTTTATTTTTCAGTTGCCGTTGACATCCAGTGTTATATTAGTTCCAGGTGTCCAGCATAGCAGTTAGACGTTTCTATAACGTACGAAGTGATCCCCGGATAGGTCTAGTGACCACCTGGCACCGTGCAGTTATTAAATATTATTGACTGTATTCCCTGTGCTGTACTTGACATCCTCGCGACTATTTTCTAGCTGCCAGTTTATACTTCTTAATTAAAATTTACATAATTCTTGATGTCAAATTTCAAATAACGCAGAAGTTTATAGAGTCAAAACTGCAGTCCCCTCCCGGCCCCAGTTTTACACATAATGCCATCCTCTGTGCCTTCCTCACGTTCATTTACATGCAGAAACGCACAGCATCTCCGCCCTTACGTGAGAGATTGCTCTGCGCGTGCATCCGGCCGCTGTCCCGGGAGCGGCGGTCAGCTCCCCGCACTCGCAGGGTCCCTCCCCTCTGCTTTCACAGCTGAGTTGTACTCCCCACGGCGGAGACGCCGCGTTCACGGAGCCGTTTCTCTATGCATGGACATTTACGTGTTCAGTTTTTTGTAATTATTTAATCTGTGCTACAATAAACACTCCTACCTGTGCACTTGGGAACGTGCGAACCTTTCGAGGGGAGGAGTGCGAGCTGTGAAGTCAGAACCGGAGAATTCTCTCATTCTGTGCCCCATTTCCCTCCCGCCAGGAACCCTTATGCAGATGCAGTGTCTGCGGCGGGCTCGTGCCCCGGCCCGCCCTGGGGTGGGCTCGGAGCCACAAGGTGGCAGGCAGTGGGCAGCTTTGACTGACACCATGAAGTTACTCCTGGGCGTCAGCCCCAAGAATGGCCAGTTTATTCCAGCAGAGGGTGACGGGTCCGAGGAGGGTAAGGGTGTCACCCTCAGGTCCTCTGGTTACCAGCCCGTTGCTGCCCCCAGCAAAGCAGACCAACTGCGCCGGCTGCTGCAGGGGGCTTGCGTGTGTGTGCACAGGGCGTGCCCAGCTCTGTGTCCTGGACGAGGGCCCCCTCCTTTGGCTGCAGGAGAGCGGGGACGCTTGTGGGGGTGCTCAGGGAGTTCCAGTGACCGCGGCGGGGGTGTCAGTAGAGCTCCCTCTCCCTCCACCCTCAGCATTTGCTGGGCGCCTGGTGGCCAGGCCTTAGGGAACCAGGTGCCTGGGCAGACAGTTCATTGTTCGCTGCTTCATGCCTTCGTCCAGATCGGGCCCTGAGAGCCTCCCCTGCTAAAATCTACGCTGGTGACTTAGGCAGATTCTGTTCTCTGGTGGGGGCCACGCCCGTCAGTGTGACGGCACGACGTGGACCTGCCCGCCCACCCAGGCCTCGGGACGCTCGCTCCGGCCCGGCCTTGGCTGCAGAGCCCACACCTGTGACGTGGCTGTCGTCTCTGTCAAACCACAGTTTCTCTCTGGAAACACCCCCGGCCCAAACTTCCTGCATGGACAATCCCGAGGTGACACGGTATCTCCCCTCCCGGTTTCCATCGGACTCCGCGGAGGGTCTGATGGCTACGCTGTTTTCCGCCTCTTTTCTCTGTGCTCCCTTCCTTCTCTGCCCACTGGAGCCTTCTGCGGGGGGATGGGAGCGCTTGGTTCCCAGAAGGAGGCGCGTGGGCCTCTGGCTTCATCCTCTGGGCTGGGTGGTGCTCAGTGACCAGTGACTGGTGATCGGCAGGGCCGGCTGACCGCCACAGTCCAGCCCGGCTGGAAGAGTCCACTGCGCCATCCGGAGGGGATGGCGGCGGGGCCGTGTGCCCTGCTCATGAGTGACGCCCCGGCTCAGAGGGCCAGTGGCCGCTACATCCGGCTTTCACTGCCCGGCGACAGAGGCAGAGAAACCCTCCCCCGGGGCATCGCTCAGGGAATCGAAGGCTGGCAGCAGCCCAGAGGTGCAGGGGAGGGGAAGGGCCCAGGAGGACATATCTGCCTGCTCATTTCCGGGGGCCATGCGTGAGAGGCAGGTCTCCTCATTTTGCACCCCTGCCCCTACGTAGGTCTGCCTGTCCACGCCGAGCGAGCCAGGTGTCTCCTTGGGGTGCAGAAAGACATGGGGGGACTTGGCATCCACTCAGGCTAACAGAGTGTGGGGTCCTGTGGCTGCCCAAACCCCAGGGCTTACGGCTGTGGCCGAGGCTCTGCCTGTTGAGGCAGAGAAGGAGCCCAGCCAGGCACCAGCCGAGGGGCTCTCCGGTCCCTGGGCCCGGCCCACCTCTGGCTGCTGGGCTGTGGCTTGTCCTCTAACCGAGCCCCTGTGCTCTCCATCAGCAGTGGGGACACGGAGGCCTGGGTAGGTCACCAGGAATAGGAGAACTCCCACTGGGATTCACGGATGGGTCATCGGCCGTGAGTTTTGAGGCCAAGGAGCCGGCTGGTCCCAGGAGGCAGCGGAAGGTTCCATTTCTCGGGAATCCGTCCATTTATCCTGAAGGTGAACCGACTGGCCGCCCTTGTGTTAGCTCCTGCACATCTTCCATGGTGGGGACACTTACTGCTTTGCCTGGAAGAGTCAGCTTCAAATGTACAGCGAGAATTCAGTGGGGACGTGCTTTTCACTAAGGGGGGGACGAAGTTTTTTGAGCATTTGCTGTCTGCAGTAGGGCCTTTAGTTCTTAGGTGCTGGTGTCCCGAGAAGAGTAGTCAGACGGGTTAACTAGTCTAAATTAACACTAATGAGTGAGGAGCCAGATCCCAGCCCGGGGGTGGGGGGGTCTGCTCTCCGGGGGTGCTTTTTTCCCAGCTCTCTTCATACCGTTAGTGTGGCCACCTGGGCACTGACCCACGGACGGACCACGGACCTCCCTCCAGGGAGTTCTCAGGGTGACCTGGAGTCCACTTGAAATTAACTTGGCAAGCAAACTTGACTTGGTCCGTCATTACCTGGGACAGGCAAGAAGGAAGGGCAAGCACCCAACCCTCGCCAGGGCCTGCGATGATTTTCACTTTGCATGCCCCACAGTCATGCCGACCCAGAGCCGTGCAGTGAAGGCTTTTGGGGCCCCCAGGTGGACAGGTCAGCGGTGGAAGACAGCCCCTGGCAGGTCCCTGCTGGTGAATTTGTGGAGAAGTCATTTCCGGGCACAGTGGTGTCTCGGGGCTGGATTCTCCACGGGTGCTGAACGGCGATGGTTCAGAGTGCTGACCTCGCGTCGGGTCAGCAGGGAAGACAGTTGAGACACCCGTCGGCCCCTCCAGGAACGCAGCAGGTGGTGACTTGGGTGCTTTGCGTCTCTTGAGGCAGTAGGACAGATGAAAGACGAGAGCCAGGCGCTGGCCTTACACTTGAGACAGCTGGTTGGTGGCCCTCGGCTGGGACTCCCAGGGCAGGCCCAGAGTCTGCGGGCTTGGAGCGCGGTCAGGCTGCAGGGTGTTCCGCATGCTGACCACGTTTCCAGTGGTCTACATGTCTGCAGGCGGAGGGCGGCCGGAGGTCCAGGTTCACGAGAAAACTGCAGAGAGGTAAAAAGCATTAGCCTCATTTTAAATGCAAATCGGGAGGAGAGTCTGAATCAATCTCATTAAGATACCAGAGCAGGGCGCCGGTAAGGAACAGATCAGTTCTGCCATCTTTGAGGGGTGTAGGTTAAATGTCTCCACTGTCCCCTCGCGGAGAGCCAGCGGGCCCTTGGCGCCAGCTGCCTGACATTTCTCTGGCCCCTGGACTGTGCTGATTTCACACCCTGGGCACAGCCAGGCTGGCGATGTCCTGCGAACACAGCCATGGAAAGAGAGAGAAAGCAAACACCGATTCCCCGAGCGTCACGTGGCTTGAGACGCTGGGTGTGTCCGGTTCTGTCGCAGAGTTCTGTTACGGTTGTTCTCTTTGCAAAACTGCCGCGGGGCTGAAGCCAAGCGGCCGGGCACGCGGGGCGCTGAGAAAGCGTTTGGACCGAAACCGGAATGTTTTCCTAACGAGGCGATTTTTCTCTCCCGTCCCTTTGGTTCGATCTCTCGTGCAGGCCACTGGACCGCTGCCCCGGACGCCATGGATCTGCACCTCTTCGACTACGCGGAGCCGGGGAACTTCTCTGACATCGGCTGGCCGTGCAACAGCAGCGACTGCATCGTGGTGGACACGGTGACGTGCCCCAGCATGGCCAGCAAGAGCGTGCTGCTCTACACGCTGTCGTTCGTCTACATCTTCATCTTTGTGATCGGCATGGTCGCCAACTCCGTGGTGGTCTGGGTGAACGTCCAGGCCAAGACCACGGGCTACGACACGCACTGCTACATCTTGAACCTGGCCATCGCCGACCTGTGGGTGGTGGTCACCATCCCGGTCTGGGTGGTCAGCCTGGTGCAGCATAACCAGTGGCCCATGGGCGAGCTCACCTGCAAGGTCACACACCTCATCTTCTCCATCAACCTCTTCGGCAGCATCTTCTTCCTCACGTGCATGAGCGTGGACCGCTACCTGTCCATCACGTACTTCACCAACACCTCGAGCCACCGGAAGAAGGCGGCCCGCCGCGCCGTCTGCGTCCTGGTGTGGCTGCTGGCCTTCTGCGTGTCCCTGCCCGACACCTACTACCTGAAGACCGTCACGTCCGCGTCCAACAACGAGACCTACTGCCGCTCCTTCTACCCCGAGCACAGCGTCCGGGAGTGGCTGATCAGCATGGAGCTGGTGTCCGTGGTCTTGGGCTTCGTGATTCCTTTCTGCGTCATCGCTGTCTTCTACTTCCTGCTGGCCCGGGCCATCTCGGCCTCCGGCGACCAGGAGAAGCACAGCAGCCGGAAGATCATCTTCTCCTACGTGGTGGTCTTCCTCGTGTGCTGGCTGCCCTACCACGTGGTGGTGCTGCTGGACGTCTGCTCCATCCTGCACTACCTCCCGTTCACCTGCCAGCTGGAGAACTTCCTGTTCACGGCCCTGCACGTCACGCAGTGCCTGTCCCTGGTGCACTGCTGCGTCAACCCGGTCCTCTACAGCTTCATCAACCGCAACTACCGGTACGAGCTGATGAAGGCCTTCATCTTCAAGTACTCGGCCAAAACGGGCCTCACCAAGCTCATCGATGCCTCCAGGGTGTCGGAAACAGAGTACTCCGCGCTGGAGCAGAGCACCAAGTGAGGCCGCCTGTCGGGACGCCTGTGTTTGCTTTCGGGGGGGCTGCCTGGTTTCCAAGGGCTTCGGGGCTCGAGACCCGAGCAGCGTGCCGAGGGGAAGGCGCGTCACTGTGCCCCCCCCTTCGTGGCGGCGTGGCTGTCACGTGGCTGTGACCCTGGCAGTGCGTCACCACGCAGGGCGGCGGCCGGAGGGGCTTGCCCGCACTCTGTACAGTAGGACTTCCTGTGTTCTTCCTCCAGGTTTTCTATGGTGACTTGTATTTAAATGCTAAGACTTTATTTTTCTCGCTCCTGTGTACCTTATACCTGTATTTCGAAAGGTTAAATCTATTTTCACTCTTGTACGGGCCGTGTAATGCTGACATGTATTCCGTGTTGTAGTTTTAAGGTTAGTCTGACATTGGCTTTGACTAAGGATGACATTGATTCTTAGCTGTTGGGAAATTATATATATATATCTATATATATCTATGCCAGGCTGGGCGGAAATGTTTTATTGACGAGTTTTCTCTCCGTGTGGCGCTTTGTTCCGGCATGGGGGACGCGCCCAGACCTGCCCTGCGGCAGGTTCCCAGCATTCACAGTGTCTGTGACCTTACGTCGGAACAACAGACGGACACACACTGCTCCTGGCCGCAGCGCTGGGCGTGAGACCCGTGGCCTAGGTCAGAGTTCTCTCCATCTGTAAGTTATTTTTTTAAAAATAAAGACTGTGTTTTCTTTCTCCTCAAAAGGCTTTCGAGTGTCAGTTTCAACAGCGTGTTCGGCATTTAGGCGGCACGTGTGATAAGAACGTACACGCACACGCAGCGTGTACGGGCCGATGCAGAACGACCACGTCGTGGGAACCGAGGACTGCCACGGAGGCAGAGCCCGAGGGCCTCACTCGGACGACGTGGTGTGAAGGGAGAAACACCCGAGGGCGTGGAGGGTTGTTTTAAGGAAGAATTTCATGCCCTGTGTTTGAGGGAGGGGGATGGCTGGGACTAGCCGCCAGGACAGAGTTGGTACCATTCACAATATGTACCTTAAAAGTCCCCAGAAAGAGCCTGGCCAGTGTGGCTCAGTGGTTGAGCGTCGACCCATGCACCGAGAGTTCATCAGTTCAATTCCCAGTCAGGGCACATGCCCAGGTTGTGGGCCCGATTCCCAGTGGGGGGCATGCAGGAGGCGGCCAGTCGATGTTCTCTCTCATCGATGTTTCTATCTCTCTCTCCCTCTCCTTTCCTCTCTCTCTAAAATCAATAAAGAAAAAAAAAGTCCCAGAAAGGGCATGGTCCGTGCCAGGACGGCATCGGAAGCCCAGGCTGACATTCCTTCTCAGTAGCTCAGTGACCTTGGCCACCTTTCGCCCTGAGCCTTAGCTGGCTCACCCTTACAGTGACGTCCCCACCGCCATGAAGAGGTGCTCGCAGAGGTCAAGGGGAGCGTGGCTGCCCACAGGCACAGCCGAATGGACGAGGGAAGAGATGCAGGCGTGATCAGAACCCCGCGGCGGGCCACGCAGAGCCCCAGAGAGCGTCCATGCTCTTTGTATGTTTCCTTTCACGCGGCCCAGTGCCGAGCGCACAGGCTCCTGGGAGGGCACAGCTGGGGCACACAGGGCGCCTCGTGCTGGCAGGCTCCTCGAAGCCAAGGTGGGGTACGTCCGCCCGTGCGCTGCTGCGGGTCACCGTGTACACGGGCTCTGTCGAGTTTCCCAGGACTGCGATGCACGCCGTGGGTGGGGGAGGGGCGCTCCGTGTAAGGAAGGGGCGTGGTTATCTGCGGGGTGTGTGGGGAGGGATGGGTAATTTGGGTGTTTTTGTTACTTTCAAAAGCTTCATTTTTGTGGGCTTTTCATATGCTTATGCCCCCAGACCTTTCCATGAGGGATTCAGAACGGTTGCCAATCATGTCGGTTCTCCCGACCGGGTGGGGGCGGGGGCGGCTGTGGCTTTGCCAGCCATTTGTCACACTGTAATGCTCAGAGGCAGCTGAACGGGGAAATCGGAATTTCCATAGTTATTTGTGGAACTAAACTGATTAAAATCATTTCCTAGGTAGGTCGGAATCCTCCCTTTTCACCGGAGGGAGTCATGGTGGCCGAGGTATTAAATCTGCTTGGGTGACTTGGAATGTGTGTTGGCCCGGCAACGTGTCCCGGGCACGCCGCAGACATTGGTGGCCGCGGTCCGTGTGGAGGGGCCTGGGCCGTCGCTGCGCCCGCGGGCCGGCCCCCTCGCAGCCTTTCACACGCGGCGTCTCTCGGCTCTCATTCCTCTGGCAGAGCTGTGGCCAATGGGAGGGACGCCTCCAGGCCTCCCCACGGCTGCCTGTCTCGGGGCCCTGGTGACAAGTGCGGATTGTGTTCTGTGCGGCCCCGGCCCCGTAAAGAGCGTTTGGATTCCGTGGGGAGCCTGAAATGTCAGTGAAAATCCGCCCAGCTGCGCAGCCGATGAATGTCCTCCTAGGCGGCGTTTTCCGCTCGCGTTCCCGTCCATTGATTCACCCATCCAGGCCTTTGTTCGTGCAGTCACCCACCCGACAGGCTGTCTTGAGTGCCCACTGTGTGCCAGGCAGCGTGCTTGTCTGTCTCAAACGTCGGCGGTGGCTCCCAGCCCAGAGGGGAGACGGACAGGGCGGCGGAGGGAAATCCTTATGGGCAGCATGGCGAGAGAAATCCTGGCGGCTTTTCTGGAAATGCCCAGAGCAGAGAGGCGGGAGTGGCCTCAGAGGAGGGGTAGGGAGGCTTACAAAGAAGGGGTCCTTCATCCTGGCCTGAGGACAGCCAGGACCCCGGGGGCAGCCCCAGGCACACAGTGTGGGTGGAGGCCTCCTGGATGCCGGCACTCTCAGGAGTAAACGCCTTAAGGAAACTCGAAAGCATCTGAGAGGCGTCCAGGAGGGAATGGATACTGATGTCATTAAGCACTGGGTGGGAGGCATCATTCCGGGTGGGAATTGAAGGTCATAACGGTGACCCCCACCCTGAGGACAGCAATGAGGCTCGACGACAAGGAAGTTGGGGGGCTAGGGAGACGGGGGGGCTTTGGTACTCAGCTCTCCCAGGTGGTAGGAGGTTCTGCTGGACCCGTGCTTCCAAAGGGACTGTGCCGTTCTCCTGAGCGCCTGCCTCTCCTTGTCCTGCTCGGTGGCACCTGCTACAGGCTGACCTGCTGGCTGTGTGCGGCTGTTCACGGAGCAGGTGGAGAGACACTGAGGGACCTTACGACTTTGATAAGTCTGTCTTTAAAATCCTAGCTCTAGAAATCACATCTCTCTCTCTTCCCCTCGGAGACCTAGCCTCTCCGGCATAACCAGCAACCCCGAGGCAGCAGACGGCAGGAGCCCGGACCTGACTAACGGTCCCAGGTCAGGACCTCTGCAGGACAAAGATCACAGCTGGACCTCAGCTCAGCTTCAGCTCCTGCGCCCTCAGGTGGATGACACCCTGGCCACTTTCCCACGAAACCCGACAGAGGAACCGGGAACAGACCTCAGAGCTGTCCTAGGACCTGAGAAATGATTCATCACCCACCTGGCCCCGGCCGTCAGCTCCCAGCTCCACCCCACCCCTCACCCCAGGGTCTGTGATCTTGCCCTGGAGACGCTGTGCCCTGCGCGCCATCGGGGAGCTCGGGCTTTGGAGCACCAGCTTCCCGTCTCCTGGGCGGCACCAGGCGCGAGAACACAGCCGACGTTTCTCCGCTGCTGGGTGTCCAGTGCTCGGCCTGCAGCGCCGGGGGACAGCTCTTTCTGCTCAGTAACAGGAGAGCCCGCATTTGAAATGCTGGGCTCTCATGGTGGCACCCAGCCAGCCAAGACCCCGCCCTTCCACGGCGTTCTCTCCTCCCACCACATGCGGGAGTCTAATCCTCTACATGCAAACTCAGCCCGGACCTGCCAGGAGTGGCAGAGGGAGCCCAGTGCCTCCGGCTCAGTTTCCCCACAGGTCATGCTTAGTCTTCTGTCCGGACAGGGGGGTGGTCCCCTGAGTGGGACGTAGGGGTGGTCTGTGCGGTCTCCGATGCTCCTCTCACTGCTGGTGCTGGCCCACAGTCTCTCCCACCATGCAGCCTTGGTCTCTGGGTATCGCACCTTCTCCCGAGTCCCGCAGGCCAGGGAGGTGGCTGCTCCCTCCTTGGTGCTGATCCCCGGGCCACCTCACTGTCCCTGGATGGCTTTCAGCACTGGTTACCAAGGCCCCACACTACTTTCTCTCTACTTAGCGACGGGTGGGCTCCCTGTCCCTGCCTGGCCTCTGAGCCCTTTCCTTGAACTTGACAAAGTCTCCTGCTCTCGTAGGGACATTCTCGACTCCCACCCATCTCCCCCACTGTTCTGCACTGGGTGCTTTCTGCTTTTCAGTACATTCCGATCCTTGTCCCTGGCCTGGGCAGAAGTCCACGTCCGTCCCAGAGCTGCCCGCGTAGAAATCCTGTGACCCCCGGTGCACTCCTTGAGCACGCGGGTTAACACTCTGCTCCACGGAGACAGCAACCCGGCGCAAACAGAGGCTCTCCCGGCAGCCGCCTAAATCCGACAGGCTGGGGAAGCGGACGCGCCCAGGAGGGAGAGTGACTCAGGGAGGAGGAATTCAAAGCGCCAGGCCGCGGTGGTCAGTGAGTAATTAGGCGTGGTCACAGTCGCCTGCCTTAGGGCTGACTTAGGTCATCATTCTGGACTCTCCGTCCAGCTCGCTGTGCCAACCCTGGACATTGTCGCTGGTTCAAGTCTGTGTTGGGTAAAACAAACCATCGCTGACCGGCCTCGTCCTCGCCCTCCTTAATGACCACACCTGGGAGCCCGGCTGCTTGCTCCCAGGTTACGGAGTTCCTCTGAGGGTGGTTAGATGTTTGACCGGGGCTGCGGCACCGCACCGGCTTGGAGGGAGGAGCAGACACCACGAGGGCAGGTGTCCTGGTGGAGGTCAGCCAGCGAGAGTGCTGGGACAGCTCTTGGGGTAAGGTTTCAGCCGAGTGAAGCTCCGAGCAGCACAGGCTGCAGGCCCCCAAATACCAGCACTGAGGATGGAGGATGGAGGGAAGCCCACCCCTCTGTGTCCTGGCCGCATTTCTCCGGGGCCCAGCCCAGCCATCACCCTGGAAATGGCTCGGGAGAAAGGGCGTCTGGGTCCCAGGTTTGGGACATACCCTGGAGCCTCACAGGCACCCGCGCACTCTGAGGCTCCGGGAGTCCGGGGCCAAGAAACCCTTTGGCTCTGTGGTCCTGGAGCCTTTTCCTTCGGGAGCACGAGTTTCTGGCCCGTGGAGCTGGTTCAGCCTGCGGGGCTAATACTGAACACGGCAGGGTTTCCAAGCCTGGCCACGAGGAGGCACACTGGGGGGGGGGTGTTGAGACACACATTCCTGGGGTCCTCTCATGCATGTCTTGGTTTGGGAGCTCCAGGGTAGACCCCGAGATCCACGCTTTTGAAAACCTCCCAGGTGATTCTGATTACCACTCGGGTTCGAATGTGGGCTGACGTGCTCAAGGAAGCATTTTCAGTGGCCGAAGAGCCCAGTAGCTGACTTTTTAAAGTCTGAGCATCCCCAAGGCAAACAGAAGAGAGAGGTCAGTGGTGGCACACATCCGTCCACCCTGGGGTGAGCGTCTCGGGAACACGGGCGCAGGAGAGACCCTTCCAAGGGCTGGACAGACAGCTGCAGGGCAGTGACCTTCCTGGGTGGTTCTCACTGGGTGGGCCCCGCGGGGTGGGAGCCAGGCTGGGCAGGGCTCCCTCTGACCCCCATGAACCTCACGGGGTTAAGCTTAGCTGCACAAAAGAATCTGAAAATCGGTTGAATAAGTTATGTTTAATAACTCACCGGCCTTATCTCATCTTCCAAGTAAGTTTCGGGATGGTTAAAATGCATCAACATTTTGCTTCCCTCACGGAGTCCCTCCTTGTATAGAAACCTCAGTATTATTGGCTAATAATGCTTTGCATCTAGACATGATTTGCACCTCCCCGCCCTGCTATCTAGGTGCCTGGGGGGTTTTAATAGCAGACTACTGAGAAAGGGGTGTGGCTGGGCGCAGGTGAGCAGAGCACAGACACAGTTGCCAAATACTCAGGCTTTGGGCTCTAGCAGATCTGGGCTTTACGCCCCTTTGATCTCCGTGTGACTCTGGGAAAGTTACTCAGGACCTCAGAGCTTCTGCGGAAATACTGCTGGTGTCCCCTCAGCGACTTGTTGTGAGAGTTAAAGGACAGAAAGGGACAGACTGTACCGCAAACCGCGGGCTCACGGATGCGCTCCTGAGAGGGTGGGGCAGTCAGCAGACGCTCTTTTCCCTCTGGCTTTGTCCTGACTCCTGCACCTCCAGTCTCCCCAGCTAGATGTGAGCACCCTGAAGCAGGGACCCGGGTGCCCGCACCCCGTGCCCCGCACCCTGCCCGGCTCTGCGCAGAGCTGCTGAATAAGCAAGTGAACAGCATCAGAGCTTTGCCTGGAAGCCCCAAGCTCGCCCCACTACACTATGTTGCATTTTGAAGGAATTCTGATACATTCAGACGCGTCACCGATTGGGCGCTGCAGCCCACAGACGCTCCCCTAGCAGGCGGCGTCCCAGGACTTGGTCTTCCCACGATGTCCACTGGTTTTCTGCTCAGAGACCTGAAAACCAGGATTCTAAATAGTGTAAGGATTTTCTTTTCTCTGCGGGAAGGAAGAGGCAATGTCTCCGCATGCTCTGACTTGTGAAGTTGTGGCGGCCCGCACAGTGGAAGACGCTGAGAGGCTCCTTCGGTCCTGGCACACAGCAGCAGGGGTCCTGGCAGTCGGGCCACGCGGTGGGTGTGTTGGCGGCCCCAGCAGCGAAGGCTCTGCCCCCGAACACCACCCACAGGGCAGGCACCAGGGCCCCAGGCAGAGCCCAGCTGCGACCTGGGTCTGAGCCCCTGGCAGTGAGTGAGGGGGAAATGCCAAGCAGGTCTCAGGGCTGGGCTGAGCCCAGCACAGACACCATCTCGTGTACTCCTGCTCCGGGCTTGGGAGGGCGGCATTTTCATCCATCTCTCCTGTGTCGTGCATAAAAGACTGGCGCGTGGGGTGTAAGGGTGAGGCCTGAATTTGAATCTAGGAACCGCTGGTTCTGAGGCCATGCCCCTGGAAGAAAGCAGTCCGGGCAGACGACAGGAGGGACCCAGTGGGCGTGTGGAGACAGCCCAGCTGCCCAGAGCAAGCCCAGCCCTGCCTGAAATCCAAACCTAATTTACAAAAGAATTTGATCTTTTCTTCTCTCTTTTTGGAGCTGTGGATTTGAGCATAAGACCTTGAGTCTTGGGTTTCAGAGACACCTGATGGAATATAGGTTTATCTTACAGAATTGACCGATCCTAGGTTATGCAAAGACCGGACAAGACTGCAGGCCAGGAGCATTATCTGGAAACAGAAAAGCGGCCTCTGGGGTCCCACTCCAAAGGAAGAGTAGGTGAAGAGGTGGGTTTACAACTGAGCAAAGGCCCGGCCAGTGTGGCTCAGTGGTTGAGCGTCGACCCATGCACCAAGAGGTCGCCAGTTCAATTCCCGGTCAGGGCACATGCCCAGGTGGTGGGCCCGATCCCCAGTGGGGGGCATGCAGGAGGTGGCCAATTGATGTTCTCTCTCATCGATGTTTCTATCTCTCTCTTCCTCTCCCTTCCTCTCTCTCTAAAAATCAATAAAGAATAAAAAAATTGTTTAAAAACTGAGCAAAGGACACCAGCTTTTACTCTGAGGCTCATTCCCCCTTCCTGCTAACTAGAGATGGTCTTCTCAGATTAATTCAAGGTGGCTAAACGGACTATTCATTCTTTTCCCCGATGGTGCATAAAAATGACCGAGCGCCATATGCAGAGAAAGGAAGCCGAGCCTCAGCAGCTGGGTCCCTGCCGTGAAGATACGGCACCCTCGCCAGGCTGGGAATCCCAAACCACGTGGCTTGCTAGGGTGGAAGAGCCCAGGTGTCTGAAATCGGATGTTGTTTCTAGGGGAGGCCAAGGGTCGCCGCATTTCTGATCACAGAGCACAGTTCTGCTTTAACCTGTGGGCGTCTCTGCACCGCCGTTCGCTTACACGCAGGGCCTCCTCCTGGTGACTCGAGCTAGGAAATGCCCTCGACTTGCATGCTCAGCGGGCAGGGTGTTAGTTTCTGTTTCTCCGTGGTTAGCATCTCACTCGATCCTGTTCCAGAGAGATGCTTCCGCTCTTGGAGAGACCTTGCCGCTCCAGGTCTCCAACCCCGCGGGCCTTGCCCCAGGCCTCCCCGAGGTGCAGGACCTCGTGAGTGACTGATGGACGACAGGAGATGACGCTCTTTTTGGTCACACGTCCCTTTGTGAGAGAACGGGCAGGCACAGTGGGCCCATCTTGATTTTAATTCCGCTCCAAGGAATGGGGCGAGGCTGAGAAGGTGACGATCCCTGGGTCGGTCTGGCTTGGGGCCAGGGGAGTGTGCTTCACTCCGCCTTGGGTTCTATTTCTCCGAATGTCCCGGCTACAGGGCCGGCCCGATTCCACCGCTGGGCCAGGCCTCACTGGGTCCCACCAACTCAGATCTGTGAAGCCAGGCTCTCGCCACTTTCTTTCTCTAGCACGTTCTGGTTCAGAGACGGCCACGGGGCTGAGGAGTCAGACACACCTAGACTCAGATTCTCCCTCTGGGCACGCGATCAGCCCTCAGCCTTGATTCTCTCCGCCAGAGCAAGCACTGCGTGGCAGTGTCCCCCTCGAGGTGTGCGGTCAGTGTTCACAGGGACAGTTCTGTGACGATCCCGACCACACGGCGGGACCCGGCACCCCTGTCCCATCCGTGCGGGCTCCCCCCCCCCCTTCACCTGTCTGTGTCCTTTTCCAGCCTTGCTCCGATGTTTGACATTATCCTGAAAGGACAACTGAGAGGCAGTGAGGGCAAGCCCGTGACAGCAGGCTGGACCGTGCCGGGCACGCCCTGTGCCCAGAGGGCCCCGCACACAGGAAGGGCAGGGGGGACGGTTAGCAGATGAACCGATGCATTAGCTCATGTTCCCCATCAGCGAGCTTGGCAGAGGTGCCTCGACGTGGACGCGGCCAATGCTCTGCAGTCCCTTTGTCTCCTGAAAGCAATGCTTTCAACATCATCACTCTTCCCATGCAGATTTACTGGGGGTCGCTCGTTCTCACATTTCAAAAGCAAACTTCCTTTCCGTTGTCATGACCCTCTGTGATTAATTTCTAAAACCCCGCCCTGCGGTCGCAGGCATAATATTTGAAGAATTTACATATTTCTAAAACTCGGTAATGGTGGGGGAAATCAAAAACACAAATTTTTGGCCCCACCTATGATGACTCAATCCACATAACGCTCTGTCTTAGCCAGGGCCTGAGTGAGTAATGACAGGCAGCATTCCCTAAGGTCAATTAACGTGTGGAACACCACCAAGGCAAAGGGATGGGCCCCAGCTTGCCTGACGGGCCCCGGAGGGCTTCCTGGAGGAGGCGGAGTTCTTCAAGAGACCGTAATCAGAATTTACTTCGCCAGCTCCGTCGGGCAGCTGCCTGCACTGTCCCCGAGCGTCCAGCCTCCCGCTGCTCTGCGGCTCGTTCTGCAGTCCCAGGCGTGGCGGGGAAGGGCCGTGGTGAGGGGCCACACCCACCGGGGAGCACCTGCCGTGGAAGAGAAGGGGTGTGGGTCTGCTTCACTTTCGTGTTCCCCAAGCTCGACTATGGATTTCACCTCGAAGGGGTGGGGCGGTGGGACCGTTCCAGAGGAGACCGTCCTGCTGTCCCGGTGTCTTTGGGTCCTCACAGAGCCCAGAGCACAGCAGGGGCCATGAACAGTCGCCCCGGTAAGGAGCGAACGAACGAGACCATGCCCTCTGCGGGAACGGGGGCTTCACTGTTCTGACCCATGATTGATGCCTTGCACGGAACTCATACATTTGGCCACAACTCCCCACGTCGAGCCTCGGGGCAGGCTGGGTTTGGGGAGCGAGGGTCCGTGGGTTCCTTTATGAAAATCGAACAACAGAAGCTGAGCCAGGACTCCCCAGCCACAGCCGGGGGCACAGGCTCCTCCGTCCCCACCCGCAGTGCTCCGCGGGGAGCTGGGGGCCGTGCACGGGACAGACCCGCAGATAACCCTGGTCATCACGCGAACGCTGGCTGTCAGGACCCCGCCTTCACACGTCCTGGGAGTTTCTCGCGGTGGGGTCGTGGCTCCAGGTGGACGACGGGGAGGCTGCCAGTCAACCTCAGGCTGGTCGCCCTGCTCCCACCCCCACCCCAGCACCTGGCAGGTGACTCTCAGAAGGAGAGGTCAACACCAGACATTATTTTGAAAGGTTTCTTATTCCTACAGAGAACAAAACTCATGACCCAGAGCTCCGCAGCTCACGGAAGACTCCGGCTACGCTGCTGCCAAACCCTCCGTCTAGAATGACTCCATTCATCATCAGACTGGCCCTCCACGCTGGTTCGAGAATTGATTTGTACCAGCGGGAGCCAAAGGCGGGGGCTGGATGTTGCTACAGTAAGAGAAACCTCACGGGCTGTTTGGCCAGAGAGAAATATAGCTGTTTCGGTCACCTGTGTGCCGTGACCAGCCTGTTCCCCTCCGAAAATGTCACCTAGGGACGCTCATTTTACTAACATAACACCCAGACTTCAAGAGGTAAGGCCAACTTCATAGATTTTTTTGGGGAAAAAAAGAAGTTGTTTTTCAAAATCCCCAAATGACACATCCTAACTATTATGTTAATATAAACACTCCCGTCTGAAATGACAGTATTTACTGAGGTTCCCTGAATGACTTTTTCACCAATTAGGTTTGAATAAATGGATCCCCCCGCCCCCCAAAAGCACTAGGGATTATGTATGAAGAATTCACAGACCACAAAGATCCTTTTCTCTCGTGCCACAGCTGTGGGGCTGGGCTGGAGACTGGAGATGGCAGGGAACCACGTGGCCAGACGTGGGCAGCCCGGAGCTGCCAGCGGCGGAGACCACGGGCGGCCTGAACGTGGGGTGAGCACACATTTTCTATCCGTCCAGGAGACACGCCGTGTGAGGTAGGTCTCCACTGACCCTGTGAGCGTCTGCATTCGGAAACCCCGCAGGCCCCTCCTCCTAACCGAGACCGACGGTGCCCGTCTCTGCATCTGGGAAGCAGACCCACGCGTGGTGAGCCCTGGTGCCCAGGCCCCAGGCCGAGTTTCCTGTTGCCACACAGAAACCATCTATCCGTCATTTGATGTGGGCACCGTTCCACGACTTTCCAGCAGAGTTTCCTTCTACACTTAACAATTCCTCTGCGCGGCTCTTTCCAAGAGAATTCTCTTTTTCCTTCTTGCATCTGAACCGCTTCAGACCTCTGAGAAGAGGGGTGCCTTTCAGGTGTTCTTGCTCTGGGCCAGGGGTGCTCAGGAGGCAACACTTCGGAGTGGACTTGGAGGGAATGGAGAGTTCAAAGGTCAGGGTGGGCCCGTCTGCCCGGGGCCACTTCCCAGCTTGAGGATCTGGGCACAGCTACCCCATCTAAGGATCTGAAGAATTTATAGGGGTGAACACAGGCATGGAGGGAAACTGCCAAGTTTCCAAAGAATGCGTGTTGTCATCAAGAAAAGCAGTGAGAAATTCAGCGGACGGAGCAAGGGTGGTTGCATACTTGTCTCCGGGCACGCAGCTCCTTTAGGGGCTTCTTTACGGAGTAGCTGTGGCTTAATAAGGCCCAGGGGATGGCAAAGGGCCTGTTAAGAGTTCAATTAATCAGCAGGTTTCTCATCCCGCTGGAGGATTTCTTTAACACAGTGGAAGAAGGGCCCAAGGATCCGCTAACATGCCGTGAAGACGCGGCGTCCGTGACTCTTCTGGCCCCGTCTCCTCAGCACGTCCGGGAAGCTTCACAGATCAGCGAGCTGCGGGCACACTCGGAGCCTGGCGGCCTGAGAAGTGAGACCGGACCGGCAATGCCAGGGAACAGCCACCCTTCCTAGGGCTCACGACTTCTACCGCTAAGAACGCCCAGGGCATTTCCCACCAACGTCGGGCCAGGGGCCAGGCACCCCGAGAAGTCCAGTTGAGTGGAGAGGGTCTGAGATTTCAGGCTGCTCCTTTTTCCAGAGGGGCGTCCCAGCTCTCTGAGGGCGCCTTGCTGTCCCTCACCATCTCCACTGCACGCCGGGGACCAGTACGATGACCAGGAGCCCCCTGTGGTTGTTCAAATGTAAATGGAAGAAAATAAAACAAATTCAGTTTGCCAGTTGCCACACGGGGCTAGTGGCTTTCCCCAGGATGGGGCAGGTCCAGAGAACACCTCCTTCCCCGCAGAGGTCCAGCCGGGCAGTGCTGCTCACCGTCCACACGGCCAGTCCCCAGCCCAGGCTGGTGCAAAGCGCCCCCATCCCGTCCCATACCAGGCTGCTCGCCACTGGAGAAAAGTCGCGGGGCCATGTAGAGTGGTGCCAACCAAGCACAGCTTTCCATCTCAGAGGGTCCCCAGGCACCTGGCCACCGCGTCCTGCTCAGAAACCCCCTCTCTTCCTGCCAGGTGTGCTGGCTCTCCTCTGGCCCCGTAGCCTCCAGCTCCTACCCTGGACTCCAGGCAGAGGGCCTGGCCTGCCACACCCTGGAGAAACCGAGGCGGAAGGGGGGCACAGCCTTCACTTCCATCCCAGCGTCCTCACCGCACACTGCCCGCTCCTCCGTCTCCCCGGGAAGCCTTCCTTCTCCTCTCTCTCCTGCCCCTGCAGCCGCTTGGGGACTTGGTCGCCATCCTTTCTAAACGTGCGGTTAGCGGGCGTACCCCCGTTGGTTTCCTGGGGCTGCCGTAACAAAGCAGCACGCACTGGGACCTTCAATCTGCAGACTGTGATTGTCTCAGAGTTCTGTTTCCTGGGGGTCTGAAATCAAGGTGCCCGCAGGGCCACACTCTCCCTGGCGGCTGGGTGACTCGGGCCCGCGTCTTTCTCTTGGCTTCAGTTCTTGGACTCAAACCCTGGCATCCTGGCCAGTAGCTGCCCCCCTGTCATCCTTCTTTACACGGTGCCCTCCCCTGCGTGGCTTCCCACAGCTGTCTTATGAGGACGCCAGTCACACTGGACAGGGGCCCAGGCGGCTCCAGTGTGACCTCATCTGAACTAATCACACTGGCAACAATCCTGTTTATAAAGAAGGTCGCATTCTGAGGTCCTAGGGGCTAGGACCTCAACACAGATTTTTTGGGAAGGCACGGTTCACCCAGAACGTCCTCCAGATTCCTGATCCCCTCTGCTCTGTGCCCCTGGGCACGACCCCTAGGCCTGTCCCTGTCATTGTACATTCCTGCCCCGGTCCCTGGTCGGGGCTCAGAGGGGACAGGGGAGAGCATCGGGCCTTTCTTTCCATCCCTCCCCGCAATGGCACATGCCCGGAAGCACCGCGGCCCCTCAGGCACAACCTCTGCTGGGCACCTTTCCACGGCTCCCATTCTTGCCCGAAGTGGGCATCACCGTTTCTCTCTCTCTTCCGTTCAGGTCTGGATGTGGAATGACTTTGTCCTTGGGCGTCTCAGCATCCCTTCAGCGCCCTGCATGCCGCCCACTCTGCAGGCGTCTCACGGATCCGCTCCAGGACCCCCGCGGAGTGTGCGTGCTTTCTGCTGCCCTCCTAGGATGGCCACATTTCAGCCGTGTGCTGCATCCCCTCGTCCACAAAAGCTGTCTTGGATTTCTCATATACACGCTTTACCAACAACAACACACAAGGACGTTTAATCTCTTCCCTGGACACGTGGTCCCCTTCGCACAGCTGCCCTTTGTTTCTGCCCTCACCCTGCCCCCCGAGGGCTGTTTTCTCTCGCTGTGTCCCCGAGATACCACAGATCGGCTCTGACCAGCCACCGAGCGCGCTCTGTGCTGCAGCTTTCGCTGGGCAATGCCCGCACCCGATGCTGCCTCCCCGGCCGCGTCCACGTGGCAGGTGCTTCCCTGGAGGTTGCCTCTGCTCCCGTGGCTCTCCTCTGTCCTCCGTCGCCGTGGGTAGCTCTTCTGTCCTCTCCACCTCCTCCCATTTTCCTGCAGAATTCCTTGGGTGCCCTGCCCAGGCCGCCACAGAACAGTACCATGATCGGGGCTGTAAGCAATGGACGTCGATCTCCGGCAGTCTGGAGGCTGGCAGTTCAAGGGCACAGTGCGGGCGGGGCCGGTTCCCGCCGAGGCCTCTCCCCTTGACTTCCCGCCTTGTGCTCACGTGGTCTTCCTCTGTCCCACCTCCCTGGTGTCCCTCTGTGTGACCACTGTCCTCCTCTTCTAAGGACATCCATCAGGCTAGATGCCACTCAGACGGCCTTATTTTAACTTAATCACCTCTTTGAAGACGCTGCCTCCAGCTATGGGTCCATTCTGAGGTACTGGGGGTTAGGATCTCAGCACACCGATGTGGGGGAGTGGGCGTCATTTCCCTGGACCAGACACTCCTATGCGGGCCCCAAGTGCTGTCTGGGGGGGCCATGGACCCCTCACTCTGCGTCCAGTCTTGGTATTTAAAAAACAAAATCAAGTTATTATGTATATTTGTCATCAAGTTGGATTTGTCGTTCGAAGAAATGAGAAAATAAACAAAATGGTAAAACTAACTCCACGCTGCCCCCATTCACTGGTGCAGGGTTAGATTTTCAAAAGAAAACTGAGTCTTCAGGTGACGGCTTCTCAATGAGACATCGCTGAACACGAGATGAGCCCCGAAGGCGGCGGGGACCCGGCTCGCAGGCTGGGCTGGGCTGTGAGGTCTGGAGACGGTGCCTGCGGCTCCTTTGTACCCCAGGCCCCCACGCCCACAGCCGGACTCGCCGGGTTCCCACACGTGAGGAGGGCTGATCGCCTCTCATGCCCTCAGCCTCCTTCCGACTGTGCCCCGTGACCCATCCAGCGACATGCCTGGGCTGCGGCTGGCATTGGGGTGCGGGTGTGCTGACTGCAAGGCCCTCTTCTCCGGGGTACAGCAGGACGGGTTTCCCCTTGACGTGATCTGGGGTGGATTAGAGAGAGGTGGCTTGCGAGCATCTGCTGAAGGCAAAGACTGACTTCGTACACTAATGCGTTGTCCCGAAAGCACGGGATTGCCGCACAGGCCCCAGGGTGGCACCCCGAGCACCCATGCGGCTTCTTGGAAGAGGGCAGAGCGATGCTGTCGAGGAATTTGGGGGTTAACCTTACACACCATAGACTTGTCTTAGAAATGAGTGCCCGGGGCCAGATTTCACATTTTTGCAGACAACACATAGCAAAACGGTACCCGAGTAGAACCCACTGACCACCCGCGGTCTTTGAAAGGTAGAATTAGGCCCTGGCCGGTTTGGCTCAGCGGTTAGAGCGTCGGCCTGCAGTCCAGAGAGACCCGGGTTCGGTTCCCGCTAAGGGCATGTGCCTCGGTTGCGGTTTGTCCCCGGCCCTGGTTGGGTCATGCGGGAGGCAGCCACTCGATGTGTCCCTTTCACGTCGATGTTTCTTTCTCTCTCTCCCTCTCTCTCCCTCCCACTCTGTCTGAAAAATGTCCTCGGGTGAGGATTAAAAAAAATAAATAAATAAAATAAAAGGTAGAATTTGGACTACGGGGCGAGGGGCTTCTTCAGGTCACCGTGACCAAATCTACCAGGGGCCCCCAAAGCACATGGAAAAGACAGCTCCACGGTGTGTCAGCGAAGAGCCAGGAGGAAGCCAAGCTCCGGGCGGAGAGGGACAGGGACAGCGGCAGCCAGGAGCGCCCCGGGGAGGGGGAGGCGCACCGGCCAGGGCGCAGTGGGTGCTTTCTGCCCCGCATTGGGCGCCGGGTGTGTCGGTAAAGAAACCCTCACGTTTTTCAGCTCCACAGACATCTCATTAAAACAGCGTCGAGCTGATTGTGAGCCTCGGCGTTGGACCTGGATGAGATGAAATGCAGAGAGCACGAGCGCCCGGTCACTCCTCTTGGCCCTTTGCAAGGAATCCACGCGGACGCTTTGGTCTTGTGATGGAAACTCAGTGGGGTTCCAGGTCAAGTGCTCAGAACTGTATAACTAATTACCCCTGGCTTCAGCAACAATTATTAATCAGCCCCAACCTTCTAGCTTGCTCCTTGGCAGATGATTTGAGTGAACTAATTAGGTCCAAATTTATTTTGCTAACAATCTCGGGCGGCTGTGCCCCGGGGCCAGGCGTGCCTCCCCCTGCACGCCCAGACCCTTGGGGAGTCCGAAGGGGGCAGGCTGCCCTGGGAAGAGAGGGTGGGCACTGTGAAATGGAGTTAGAGGAGCTGTGAAGAAGTTGGGTCACTCATTTGGGTCAGGCCGGGGAGACAAAACCAGTTGAGCAGAACTATAGGATGTGAAATATCAGTAATACCGTGGGTGTCGGGGTACACAGGGCTCACCGTCCTGGTTCTCCTACACTGAGTCTGGCCGGCTTGGCTCAAAACCCTTTCAACACAGCGCTCACAGAAGCTGCTTCCAGGCAGCTGAGGTCGGCCCCGAAGGGGAAACTCAGTGGTCACCTTGGCTCTAGGGGACCAGTTCTAAAGAAGCGGGTCCTCTAGAAATCGGGGCTCTCCCGTTGGGTCAAATGTGGGGTGGGGGCTGGGGGCCAGACACCGTGGACGTTGCCTCCTGGGCATGTTGAGTCTGGTCTTGGAAGCCATGGGGCTAAGTCCTTTGCCACTTGACCATGTGTCTGACATGCTGACCCCGACCTGGTCCCCCTTCTGTACTAGACTGGATGTCCCCAAGGGAAGGACTGGACACCACTCACCTCCGTCACCGAGGCATCCACGGAGGCGTAGGGTTCCCAGGACGTGCGCGTTGGGGCACCCGGAACAGGGGGCCTAGAAGAGATGTAGTGAGCAGTCTACTCCATGGAATGGGGAAAAAAAGGTTCGTCTTTTTTACTAAAGTTTAAGTTTTCTTTTGTAGCCTTTAGAAGGGTAGTTTGGGGATAATGATTGTTTTCTGCCATGAATGGTCTTATGCACGGACACTGAAGGATGCTAAGGGACCGCTCCCCTTCCACCTTCCTGAAGCCACGCCCTGCCAGGACGGAGTCCAGCTTGGGAAAGTCTGAGCTAAGCTTTGTGTGAGTCCTGGAAACATCCAGATCTCCTTAGCATCCCCCAAAGCCCCCAGGACATCGAACCTGGGCTGCTTGTTCATGCCGGCCTGCAGCCTGGCCCAACCCTTGTTCACTGGTGCCCTGTGCTGTCATTATCGGCACCCACAGAATGCTGGGGTTTAAGAAGAACCAGCAAGCCCCACAGTCATGTTTTCCAATAGGTCGAGGCTCCCCTCTGGTCCTCATTTGAGCGGAGGTTATGGAGACCCCGGAGGATCGTGGTTCCTCCCTGCAGGGAGCACAGAGATTCCTTCAAAGGAGTCAGGTGACTCTCTGTCCCCGGAGCAGCTTTTTATTGCTCCGTTGTCTTCTCCCAAGGAACCCAGAACTCCTCTGTATCATGGGGTGTGGGCATGAGGGCGTGTAGGGGTGGGCAGGCCCCACTGGGAGGAGGAGGGAAGTGATGCCCTGAGGATGTGTTTCTAGAGCTGGCCTGGTACTTGTTGATGTTTGTTCATTGAGCCCTTATCACCGTTCTCGTCCAGCTACAAGTGAGGGGGGCAGGCGGCCTGCGGGCTCACAGCTGGTCCCTGTGGGCTGGGAGGGAGCCGGGCTGGCCTGGCCGCAGGTACTGCCTCCCACTCAGCCCTTCCCCCACTGCCCCCCCCCCCCCCCTGCAGCTCCTCAGGCCAGGCAGAGGCCACTTGACACCCTCTGGCCTCCCTCCCTCCCACTGCGGCTGCGGCTGCCGGTCCCCTTCTCCGGCTCCAGCCGAGTCCACCACACCCTCTGCCTGGCTGTGTTTTCTCCAGGAGTCTCTCCAAGGTCGGCCTTTGCCAAGGTCATATTTTAATTGGCAAAAAACAGCCATGCCGTTAGAACATACTTCTACACCAACCCAAAACACACACATCATCTTTTTGAAGAAGAGGATGTTATTTTGGCCACGCCAAAGACATTTGTTGTACTTGAAGGGTTTTTGTGTCGGGAGGTAGTGTGCGTAGGTGTGCCTTGGGGAGCAGAGGGGGGAGGGCACTTACGCCCACAGGGTGGCGTCACTCAGCGCCCCGCCTCACTGAGCAGGCTCCACCCACTGACCCGGGGAACGCCTGGGGCACCCGGATGAAGGGGCTGGGGCGCTCACCTAGCTTCCCAGGGCTTTGGATAGAAGCACAGGTCTGGGTGGAACCACCCTCCGCTGGGTCCGTCCTCCGAGACCCCCAGTGACCGGCACCCGACACCTGTGGTTTTCATACAAAGCCTCATTTCACGAAATGGCCGGATTCTGAGCATCTGTGTGTTCTTGTAAAACTGTGATCCCCCAAATCCAGCAGTCCATCTTGCTGTCCTGTGTCCTTTCCCCAGCTCCGTCTCATGAAGGATGTGCGTTCTCCCTTCCATGGGAGAACCAGGGCTGTGTCATTATCCCGTCCTCTGCCGTGGCTGCCAGGAAGCTTGGCGCGAGCTTGGCGAGGCCGTTTATCTCAGCTCAGTGTTTCTGGTAAAACATTCGCCTCCCCACCTTATCCTTTGACTCTGGTGTTTTTATCCATGCTTCAGTAGTTTGGGGATTTATTGCATCTGTGTAAATTGCCCCAGACCTTCTCTGGAAACAGGCCACTTTCTTCTCCACGGGCTGAGTGGGCTGGCTGGTGGTGGGGAGCCCAGGATTTCAGGAACGACTGTGCCAGGATAACCCAGGAAGAGCACCCCGGACTCAGACGTGGGCCTGTGAACTTTGGGGAAAGGAAACAATGACACCATTCGCGCCATCTGGGGCCAGCTGGAAGGGGGACGAGGTTTTTAAGTTGCTGAGCCTGGCACAGGACAGACCCTAAATGTTGACGTTCCTTTCCTGAGTGGCCTTAGGTCGCTCTGACCAGGGCTGGCCTCCTGGGTGCGTGGCAGCCCGGTCACAGGGCCTGTGCTCAGAAGGGCCCTGCACTTGAGGTTCAACGCTTTGCAGTCACCCTCTTGAAATCCTTAATCACTTTCTCCTTGAATTTGCGTTTTGCAGAAACCGCTGAGACTCGGAGCGAGGGCCCCTCCCCCAACTCAGCAGCCTCTACTGCCCTCCACGCCCAACCCCCTCGGAGGCCTGGGTGGGCGCAGGGTGGGGCTGGGCACGGGAGGTCTGCAGTCACCCTGCAAATATCCCTGTGCCCAGCGAGCGTGCCATGAACAGCGGATCGAAGCCAGGTTGAGAGAGAGACGGCAGAAGAAAGCGAGCCTCGGACCAGAGACCCGCGTGTTCACTGAGCCGGGCTCTGCGCGTGGACCGGCTCTGGGCCTGATGCTGGCTCCGAGGGTGTGCGACGTGGTCCCAGGGGAAGAGGACGTCGTGTAACCAGGTTCCCGACTTCACTCCCTAATGTGGGCAGGAAGACGAAGGACGGAGGGTGGTTCTGTGTCCTCACTGCTGTACCCGAGAGCCGCGCCCTGGCTGGCTGGGCGGACGGTGAGCCACCTCGCGTTCCGGGGCTGAGAGGCCGGAGCCAAGGTGTTGGCGGTGGAGAAAGGGCACCCGGTGTTAACCTCAGTTCAGCAACCGCGGTTCCTGAGATCTGGCTGGGAGAATTCAGAGCCAAGACTCAACTTAGAAAAGAAAGTTTATTTGGAAAGTCACAGAGGTAGAAGTGAGCAGCAGAAAAAGGGGCCCAGGAAACAAGTTCCAGCAAAAGAAGGGCCCCTGGAGCTCAGGAGGGAGGAGAGATTCCCAGTGCTCCAGAGAGAGAGAGAGAGAGAGAGAGAGAGAGAGCGCGAGCCTGGGAAAGGGGGGTGGGGAAAGGTGCGGCACTCCATAGAGAGAGCCCAGCTGGGTCCTCCATCCTGAGGGCTTTTATCTGAGCTGTCGGGGGAGGATCTCAATAGAATATTCATCAGCTTTCCTGGTGTGTCTCCTCAGGGTCCCGGTCTCTGATGATTGGCCGGCACCAGGGCAGGGGGTCATTAGTCATTGCAGCTGGCCCTGACGTCACCATGGCATTGCTCCACCTGGCCTTGCTGCTTCTCCGGCCTTGAGATGAAACACAGCTGGGCCTAGATGTCATCTCCGGTGGTTACTACTTAAGGGAGTGGTTGTGCCAGTGCTTGTAGTTCTGCCCGGTTGCTAGGCACCCGGGGCTCCCCACCCTGGTGACCCTCTGCAGCTGGTCCCTCAGTCCTGCTCTGTTCATGCCCATCTAGCTGCTGGCTGCAGTGTCGCGGGCCACGCGCCCTCGAGACCTGTAGGGGCATCCTTCCTGGCCTCTTCCAGCTTCTGGTGGTATCTGGCATTCCCTGGTATCCTCGGCTCGAGGCCGCACTCCTGTCTCTGCCTCTGTGGTCTCGTGGCCTGTCCTGTGCGTCTTCTCTTCTTGTGAGGACACCAGCTGTCCTAGGATGAGCTGCTGTGACCAGGCACCGTGGGCTGGGTGGCTTACAAACAGGCATTTATTTCTCACAGTCTGGAGGCTGAAAGTCTGAGATCAGGGTGCCGCATGGTAGGGTTCCAGTGAACACTGCTTGCAGGTTGCAGACTGCCCCCTCTCGATTTATTCTCACAGGGCAGAAAGGGCACCGGGCTCTCCAGCCTCTTCTCACAAGGGCACCAATCGCATCCACGAGGGCTCCAGCCTCATGACCCATTTACCTCTCGAAGGCCCCACCTCCTAGGATCATCACGTTGGGATTATGGTTTCAATATATGAATTCTGGGGGAACACGAGCATTCGATCCATAACACCAGTCACATTGGATTCAGGACCTACCCTACTCCAGCGTGACCTGAACTTAATCGGCAAAGCCTATTTCCACGTAAGCTCACACTCGTGGGTTCTGGATACATGCGGATTCTGAGGGACACCGTTCAGCCCCGTGCAGACGGACACGGTGGTTCAGGACCTGAGGCGATTCCTGGGAGCATGAGTGTGTTAATGCCCCGGAGGCTCCGCTCGGTGCCGGGTGCAGGGCGGTCTCAGGAAACTCCCTTTTCTTCCTCCCTGCACCACCACGAGCTCTGCCAGGATGGCGTGTAGAAGGACGGGTGTTTGCCTGAGAGCCATGGCCTTAGGGGTGGCAGGCAGCCCCTCAGGAAATGCAAACGCCTAGACCCCAAGTCTACCGCGGGAGTCGGTGCTGCCTGGGGTGGGCGTGGCCTGCAGAGGCACCGCATTTGCCACATGTCGCACGAATGTCATTTGTTCCTGTGCCCGGTCAACAAACGTTTACTGAACTTGCACTGTTCCTGGCACCGTGCCAGGGGCTGGGATGCAGAAGGTGACAACGTGAGAGGGACTCTCAAGACAGAGAGCTGGCCCGGCCGGCGTGGCTCAGTGGATTGAGCACCATCCCCTGGACTGAGAGGTCCCGGTTCGATTCCCGGTCAGGGCACATGCCCGGGTTGCGGGCCTGATCCCCAGGAGGGGGCGTGCAGGAGGCAGCCGATGGATGTTTATCTCTCACATCGATCTTTCTCTTTCTCTCTCTAAAAATCAAATAAAGAATATTTTTTATATATTTCTATGAAAAGACAGGGAGCTGCACACTGTGCCTGGGAAGACCTGTGAGGACTTCGGCAGAGGTGTCGATGGGGCCGAGCAGGCGGGAGGGCAGGTCTGGTGGGTGGCTGAGAGGCCACAGGGGCCACGGCACGGCGGGGGAGCCTCAGCACCTGTTTAGGGAATTGCACGCGTGCCCCTGAGCTGCCCGGGATGAAGGTTGGGAGTTGAACCAGGCAAAGGAGCTGGAGACCAACCTCCACAAGCGACTGCGGAAGTGGCTGGTTGACAGACTCGGGGACGCCCGTCAGTCCTAGAAATGGGTGCCCACAACCACGGCATCCACTCCGACAGGGACGGGGACACAAACAGGCGTGTCCCTACGCGCAGCGCCCTGCTGCCCCGAGAGAGTGAAGCGATGTGGCCATCAGAGACGAAAGGACGCCCAAGCCCTACCGTTGGCTGGATAAACCAAACCGCAAAGCAGCGCCTCACCCGGGGGACACACGTGCACGAAGGAAAAACAACCGAGAGGGAGGTTTCCAGCGCTCCTCACACGGCAACCGCTTTCTGTGCGCCCAGCTCAGCAAAGCCGCCGGGAAGACACACCGCCGATGGCCGCTCACCGTTATTTCTCAGCAGTGGGCGGATTGCGGCGGGGGTGACGGGGAACCTCCCCTGTTTTCCACACAAACTTTGTTTTCATTTCTTCCTTCCTGTGCTGGAAACAGATTTGAGCACAGCTGGAGAACGAGCCTCGCTGGGGGGTTGGGAAGGTGCTCGGGGGCCTGTGAATACAAGCCACCCCCCACTCACATTTGCAGCGGCTTCTTTCAATCCCCCCAAACTTCGCTCTCCAGGTGCCCTGCTCTTCGTCTCTGATATGTGGTGCGCCCCCGATTACCGAGATCTGTTCTCTGTCGCGGGATTAGCGTGGGCGTTGGGCGGCAGCCCCGGTTCCCAGACTGATAAGGAGGCTTCCCAGGTCTCTGCTGCAGGCCAGCGCCCCGATTAGCATGCTCTCTGCCTCCCGGCATCTCCGTGGAATCCCTCTGGGAGGGCTTTGCCTGGTACGGTAACGCTCATGGAATGTACACAGCAGGGGCTGAGGTCTGGGTCTGCAGGAAGACCGGGGTGCGGGGACGCGTCCGTCACCCACTGCCCGCGTGGCTGTGAGCTGGCGCTGCCTGGAGAACGAGGCATTGAGGGTGGGGCAGGTGTTCGGCCGTGAGACATCAGGTGTCCGGCGGCCCATCGCAGGGCGGGCTTGGGAGTCAGGAGACGCGGGATCGGCGTGGTCTGCCTAGAGAGCTCCTTCAGGCTTTCCCCTCCACGAAAGAACAGAAGAAACAGTCTTCTGGTGACATAACGCTGAGACGTCTATCCTGTGCTGGGTGACATGTCGGGGGGAAACGAGGTGATGGGTGAAAGATGGAGGGAGTCTCAGAAGCACAGCTGACCTGGCCTCAAAAACCCCGTCGCGCAGGGGCAATGAAGGTGTGTCTGAGTGATGCAGTAAGAGGCCGGGCACCGTGGAGGAAGATGGAGCGGAGTTCCAGGTGAGTTACCTGGTGCAGGGCTCGCTCACGGGGAATAGAATGGGGAATGAAGGCACAAAAAGACCTGGTTATTGTGTTCGCCTCTGGGCAGCTCACTCTTTAGAACTGTTTGGAAGAAGTAATTTCTAAGGCACCCTATTCTAGTTAAAGAAAGAACTTTCTAACAGCAAAAGCTGTCGCAGGATAAGATGGACTTCCTTGAGTGGGAGTGAGCTCCCTGTCACTGGGTGTGTGCAAGCAGCCCCCCTGGCAGGGAGGCACCAGGGCTGTGTTTATCCTATCCACTCCCAGCAGGGGCACCACGCCTGACTCACACAGCCTCCATGCATGTGCCCAGTTAGTGAACTGATGAACGCCACACATCTGAAGGAATGTTAGATGCTCTGGGATGTTCCCTCCAGGCCTGGGTACCAGAGCAGACCCCCACGTGAAGGAAGAGGCATGCACGGTTTTCCGTGGCTGCTGTAACAAGCTCCCACAATTCAGCGGATGAAAACAACACACATCTCTTCTCTTGACGTTCTGGAGGTCAGATTCAGTTGCAGCGGGCTGACGCCCAGGTGGGCAGACTGGTTCTTTCAGGAAGCTTTAGATCACCTGTTTTCTCTTCAGGGTCTAGAGGCCGCCCGGATGCCTCGGCTTGTGGCCCCTCCGTCCACCTTCGAAGCACATCAGCCCAACCTCTGCCTCCGTCCTGACACCGTCCTCTCTCCTCTGCTCAGAACTCCCTCACCACCTGCTCCAAAGGACATTTCTGATTGCATTTCAACAGATATCCAGGACAATCTCCCCATCTCAGCAGCAATCGCTCCCTCTCAATCCCATTTGCAAAGTCGCTTTGGCCGTGTAAGGAAATATCCACAGGTCACAGGGGTTGGGGGGTGCATGCTGTTGGAGCCACCTCCATGTTTGGGGATGGGAAGAAAGCAGAGGTAGACCAAGAAGCAGAAGTCAGAAGCTGTCGAGTTCAGAGGACCCATGGCCACCTGGCGACCAGCAACCTGGGCTAGCGGGGGATGCTGGACGAGAAGGGGGTGGCCGGGCTGGGGAAGCTGCCTTTGCCTGGAGCGTCTCTGTGCGGAGAGCTGCGCCTGGCGTGTGCTGGGTGCTCAGTGAGGGTTTGCTGAATGAATGAATAAATGAATACATGAGGGTGTTGCACAGACTGGAGAGAGGGCTGTGCTGGGTGGGCATCTTCCCGAGGCCGGGCTGGGGAAATCCCCGTGGGAAGCTGAGCTAGGGGCTAGGCATGCCCCTCGCCAGGCCGCCCCCCCCCCCTCCTGTTGCAGAGGCCCGGCTGCGGTCAGAGTGGGGGCTTTTGTGTAAGGTTGCATTGAGCCCGGAGAAACGGTGCCGGCACGTGGACCCGCATACCGATGGGCTCGGCAGGCAGAAGGCAGCGCCCCGCGAGGTTTGGGCTTTGGGTTTTGTCCCACTTTCTGAGTGAGAAGGTGGGAGACTTCGAAAGCCCTGGCAGTCATTTCCACAAGCCCAGGAACAGCACCACGCCAGCAAGCAAAGCGTCATTGCTCAGAAAACGTGTCCCCTCTCCCCCCTCCTTCCATTTCTGAGGCAGGACCCAGACGCCCCGCTCCCCAGCTGTCACCGGGAACTGGGTGAGCCCCGTTCCTGACCGTCTTCGCTGCTCCTCTGCCCGGCAGACAGGGCACGCCTTTTCCTGGATGTTCACTCTCGGGAGCTGCTGGGCCCGTCCCGTGCCGTCGTCTTTGCTTGCAAACCAGACGGGGAATGAGGTGGTCGGCATTTTCCTGAGTTGCTGCTGGGGCAGGCCCGGAAGGAGGAGGAAGCGGCCTGGGAACCGCGGAGGTTCCCAGGGCTTTGGGGGCGCACAGGTTCACGGGCACCTCGAGTCCCAGAGTTCCGTCCATCCCTCTGCCCCAGGCACACGCCCACCCGGGCCTCCCGTGAAGCGCTTGGGAGTGGGATTTCCCAGAAGTCCGAGGAAGTCACTTACGTGTTGGAGCCTGCAGCCCAGTGCAAGAGAAGCTCCCTGCGGGACCGTCACTCCAAGCAGACGAGACCCCGGGCTGGAGGCTCGTTCGCTGCATAGATCGCTCACGCATGTGCCCCGCACCTGGGGGTGCCCCCGTGTGCCAGGCACCGTGAACTCGAAGAAAAGGGCTCGGCCTCTCAGCTGGAGCTGGTGCTAGACGAGCTTCCGGCAGCCTCCCCCGGGCTCCGTGAGACTGACCGGCGCTGCACACGGCACTGGGGTGCCCCGAGGACGGGTGACCCCCAACCCAGGAGGCCCCCGCGGGTGGGCGTGGGCGGGTGCTGCTCGAGGCTGAGCGGGTTGGTTTCCTAGGCAAGGAAGGGGTGAGTGGAGCACCCGGCCCGTGGGAGGGAGACAGCAGCCGGCCCTGCCCAGGGTTTGTTCAGCTGTCCGTTCAGGGCGCCCGGTGGGCTGGCAGAGAGGTGAGGGGTGCTGGGGGCAGATGGTGAAGAGCTAGAACTCTTTTTTTTCCCCTGCAAGTAGCAGGTGACAGCAAAGCTATCTGGACAGGGAGCAGCATGGCCGACGGGGCAGGTGGCAGGTGAGTGAAGCAAGGAGAGCCTGGGGGACAGGGGAGCATGTCCCAGCCGCCCGCAGCACCCCCAGGACCATCGCTAAGCGGGGGGCGTGGAGGCAGAGGATGACCTTTGAGGCGCTTATTTACAGGGGCGTGTTCTGGGCTGAGCTGGGATGCCCCGTAATGCACATGCTGTAGAGGTTACTGACCGGAGTGTCTTCCTCTGAAAGCAGCCTGTTTTATACTCATAACCCAGACGAGAGCTGTCCCCTCTGGCGCCTAAGGTGTGATGGAGTTGGGCAGGATGTTCACGGGGGACCCCCACCACGGCGGCTGTGAGTGGGTAGCGCAGCACCCCATGCCACAGACGTGAGGCTGAGCTCAGGGGGGCTAGTGGTGGGGCCCAGGGCACAGGCGGGAAAGGGGGTGGGCATGATGGGATCCGGCTCAGAACCCGTGCCCTTCCCGCCAGTGTGCCGCCTCAGGGGTGTCCGATACTCAGCACCCAGCAGGGCCTCGGACGTGGACAAGGCGGGGGCTGCGGCTGGGGAGGGCGCCAGCAGAGAGCGAGGGGCCACCTGTGCCCTTCAGGTGGGGAGGGGGCCGTCCAGGCGTCCTGTTTCACGGCGTCTGCCACTCTGGGGCTGCCCATTTGTTAACAATCAGGAAACCGGTCGCACACGGGACCAGGCTTCCTGACGCTGATCTCCCTATAATACTTTCCAGCTCTTTAATCCAATTCCTCGGCCACTCCGGAGCGAGCGCTCAGAGCCGTCCAGGAAAGGCGCTGGCAGGAACAACAGAGAGAGTGGAGGGAAAGCCAGACGCCAGCACGAGGGTCAGAGAGGTTTTAACACCCACGAAGGAGCAGGAGCGGGCAGGGGAGCCTTGGAGAGAGCGGGCCTCTCCCTGGTCACAGCAGGTCTGGGGCAGAACTGTGAGTTCTCGGCTGCCCCCCCCTCCTGGTACCCCTCATTTCAGCATTCCACCCACGCTCGGCCCCAGGACACACGGAATCAAAGGCTCCTCTTAAGTTCCGCGTGAACCCTGTCCTCCGCTCAGAAGCCCAGCTCCCCCACCGCACGGCCCTGACGGATCGTCTCCGCTCCGGGCGAAGCGCGGACGGGGGAATAAAGGCCCGGAGGAGCCGGGCCGAGCAGCCCCCTTTTCTCAGGACCCCACTAATGTGCCGTGGCCTGGGTGCTCGCTGCTGGGCACGGCTGGGCCTTTCAGACAAGAGGGCCATTTGTCTCCGTCAGGGGTTGCCAGGAAAGGCCCTCGAGGTGCCCCTTTCCTCATGGAGATGCCAGGTTCTCAGCAACTCCCTTTCCACAGCTAAGCACCTCAGAGTGGGCAGAAAACGGGGGGTCAGCCCCTGTATGCCACTTACGGAAACTGGCTGGCTCCCGAAGGCAAAAGCGCCGTGGCAGGCCTCCGGTGCCGCCCGCCTCCCAGGTCCTGGCGGGGCTCTCCGTGGGCCACTGATGTCAGGGTGGGGGCTGCGGACTAGGAGAGGATGGCCGAGCTGAGGTCCCAATGTCCTTGAGACCAGGGTCCTGGCCAGCAGACTGAGTTCTCTCTGGGGTCCATGGATCCCCCATGTTTCACAATGGGCCTGAGGGGCTGGGGTACAAGGACAGGCCACTGAGCGGACCCTCCCGTCTCCCGGCCCAACCAGAGACCCCTACCTTGGATCAGCTTTATTTATTGCAATTTGCTGTAGGCTTTTGGGGGTCAGAGAATGGTTTCCTACTGCGTGACAAGCGTTTGAGGCCCTCCGTGAGGCTGGCGAAGCGTTGAAGACTGGCCTGGATGTCCCGCCCCTGCCGGGCTGTCCGTCCTCCCCGCAGGGAGCAGCTCCTGGGCTGCTGGGTCCCTGCACAGAAAGCCGTGCCTGGCTCCCGTCGGCCTCTGATGAATATCTGTTACGTGGATGGCCGATGGGCTGGAATGGGACTCGGGAGACCCAGGTGTGACGCTGACCTCAGCCGTGACCTTGATGAAACGATTTAACGCCTTTTTTGAGCTGCAAAGCAGAACTAAGCCACCAAACTTGCAAGAAATCTGTCCCCCGAGCTCTGGATGTCCCCAAATGCACAGATGTGGTTTTCTCCCTGGAGTTCCGTCCGATGTCACAGAAAAGGAGCCGTTTAACTAGTTAAGCAACACTCGAGAAAGAAAACCCAGGAGAGAGGCCAGTAAGCAAGTGTCTCCCCTGTCCCTTGTGCCTCCCAGGAGCAAGCCTGTCCCTGTGGCGGGGCGGTCACTGCCCAGTGAGCAGGGAGGGAGCTACCATCCAGCGGCCACGGGTGTCTGAGGTCAGGTCAGTGGCCAGCTGAGCCAGGCCCTCGGCCACCAGCTCCCACTGCCGGGGTCAGATGGGCGCGTCGGTCCAGTGGCAAACTCCTTCTGTGTGGACCAGCTGGAACCCTGACTTTGGAGTCCACAAGCGCCCAGGAGAGCCTGCCACGAGGTGGTGTGTTCACAGGAAGAGCGGTGACCACTCGGTGTGCGCTTTCCACACTGGTCTTCACGTTACTTCCCGTCTGTACAGCATGCGCCTGGACACACCGTCTCCACCCCCATCAGACCTACTCTTTATTTTATATATATATATATATTTTAATTCTCACCCGAGGATATTTTTTTCCATTGATTTTTTTTTTTTTTTTTTTTTTTAGATAGAGTGGGGTGGAGAAAGGGACAGAGACAGAGAGAGGGACAAATCGACGTGAGAGAGACACATTGATTGGTTGCCTCCCGCAGGACCTCGGCCAGGGCTGGAGATCGAGCCTCAAACCGAGGTCCATGCCCTTGACCGGAAATTGAACCCGTGACTCTTTGGCCCATGTGCTGACACGCTGACCGCTGAGTCAAACTGGCCAGGGCAGACTTCCCCACTTTTTATGACAACTGGGGGGTGCAGAGGGAGCTGGGAGAACTGCCCCAAAGCCGGCCCGTGATGCTGGGGTGGGAGGGGAGGGACGGTTCAGACCTGCCTGGCCTTTGCTCCTTCCCTGTGTGGCCTCTGCGCCCCCAGCAGCGGCACCCCCTTCAGGAGGGTGTGCACCTGTCTGCGCACATGGAGGTCTCACGCCCCCAGGCGGGGTTTGGGGAGGGGAGGCTGCACGCTAGCGACGCTGATGGGACCCAGGCATCCGGAGCAGCGGCGTGTCCAGGGCCCTCCCTGGGCTGATGGGCCCGTGGCTGCGTCTCAGGAAGCTGAGTGTCAAGAAGAAGATCCGGTGATCAGATGGGACCCCAGCAGACAGTGTTCTCAGACTTGTTCACCCAGGTCTCCTGATGCCGCCAGTGCTCGTTATGGGTCCCCAGGGAGATGGGAGACGGTGACCCCAGGGAGGGTCTCTGTAATGTGAGGCAGGGTCGGCTGACTTGCCGGGGACTCTGAGGTTCGGGGCAGACTGCCTCTCGGCTCTGGGGGTCCCGGCCCTCTGAGAAGGCTGCTGCCACGGTGCTGGGTCAGCACGGAAGTCCTGCATCCCCGGAGCCCCTCCATCTGGGCAGACCGGGCTGTGGGTCCCCCGCTGGGTCTGGCTCCGGGTCTTGGTGGGGGCTGAGAGGGGACTCACTGTGTACAGCAGCACAGGGCCAGGAAAGCGGGTCGTGGGGCCCACCCACCGTCGAATTTGCCCTGCGCGGGGCAGGCGGAGCAGCTCTCAGTGCTCAGGGCTGGAGCCGTGGGGGCAGATGCGGGAGCAGGCTGTGGAGGTCCGGGCAGAAGTCAGCCGGGAGCCCAGTGTCCGTCCGTCTGTGTGTCTGTCCCCACCACGACCCGACAGACCGCATCTTAATTTAACTAATTACACCTGCAAAGACATATTTCCTGGTAAGGTCACATCCCGAGTCCTTCCCTGCACCCTGCTCATCCCCTCCCTCGACTCGGACCTGTAGATGCTGACAGACGTGGGTGGGCCGGGCGGGAGCTGGCGTGTGGACGCCTCCCCTGCCTCTGCCTCGTGCGCTCTGACCTCCTCCGAGGCCGCTGCGTCCTCCCTGGGCCTGCGCAGGAACTCGCTCAGCTCCCAGGGGGTCCGAGGTGGCTGCAGGAGGGGCTGGGGCAGGGGCTGGGTGCCCAGTGTTCCTGTGCCAGCTCCCAGCAATGGATGCCTTTGGGAGTCTGGTTTGACTTAAAGAAGCGGAGTGCATTATTTCCTGGGGCTGCCATCATAAATCCCACAAACCAGGCAGCTTGAAACAACGGAAATGTGTTCCCTCACACTGTGGGGGCCAGTGTCCGACATGCAGGGGTCTGCAGGGCTGCGCTCCCCGGGCCCGAGGGGAGAGGCGTCGAGTGGCTCCAGGTCTTCCTTGGCTGGTGGCCACACCACTCCCGTGTCCACCTCTATCTCCACACGGCCTTCGCCTACAGCCCCTGTGTCTTCCCTCTGTCTCTTACCAGGACACGTGTCCCTGGACTCGGGCCCCCCAGATCACCCAGCATGATTTCACTTGATGACATCCGCAAAGACTCCTTTTCCTGGTCAGGTCCCAGTTCCAGGCCCCAGGATGAGGACATACCTTCCGGTGGAGCCGTAATTCACCCCGCAACACTCAGCCTCACACAGAAGTCGGGGTGTTTGCGTCTGGGAGCTGTGGCCTGCTCCGCGGAGCCTGCCCGGGTCCCACCTCCGGGGACTGGCTGCACCCCCAGGCCCAGCGCGGACCTGCCTGCTGGGCTGCCCCCTCCGCCGAGGCACCCCAGCCTGGCCCTGGAGCGTGGTCTGGTGACTCAGAGGCTGACAGAGGGCTGTTCTGCGGAGATCTGGGCGTGCTGTCTGGAGATAGCGCTATCTTAGGTACTTTCCTGGCCGGCGACCCTGGGCGGGGCAAGGCGTCTTTGAACCTCTGAGATCACACGTCAGGCCGCGTGGTGTGCTCCGGGCTCCGGTCAGCAGCTCCTGTCCTCACCTGCAGCCTGGACCTAGGAGCAAGGACCCCCACGTGTCCTCTGCTCCCGCAGTCTGCACCCTGACTCCGCCTAGGGAACGTGGCTCCGGCCTCACAGAGATGACGGCCGGGGAGGGTGGTGAGCCAGCTGTCCACCGTGGCCCCTCGGAGCACGAGACGTACCGGGAGGCAGAGGGAGTCCTCCAGATGTCTCTTTCTTCCTGCACAATGGCCCCTCGCACGGCGGCCATCCATCAGGGTCTCTCCAGCGCCCCGACACAAAGCTGGGACACGGCTCCCCGGCTGGGCCGCATTCTCACCGCTGTTAAATGTCCTTTTTGGGGGCAAATAGCTATGTGACTCCATTCGCCTTCCCGGGCAAGCTGTGCCAGGCTCCGCGGCCCATTCAAGCCCTCCCCGCGGCCCATTGTCTCGGGGCTTTGTCCGTCTGTCCCTTTTTATGTATTGTTTGCCTTGACAGACACTGGTCAGGACCACAGTAAATTACGCCGTCCCCACTACGCTAGGCCTTTGTTGGCCGAATGTCCTAATTGTCACGAAGGAAAGGGTTTTGTTTTATTTTTTTTCTTTTTAAATTTTGGCCAGGGGAAGTTTACGAGCAAAGGCAGGGCCCAGGGCTGAGTGCCCCTGACCGATTTCCCCCCTTTGGGTTTTGTGTTCGGAATCCCCCCCCCGTTTGTGGAGTTTGCTTTCGAGCGAAGCTGAGGCGCTGCATTTGAGCCCTGCACCTCTACGCGCAGTTTCAAAACGCACCCTGTGTTTTTTTTTTTTTTTACTCCCCGAAAAAGGAAATGTTGCTTCAGAACACATTAGCATAATCTTTTCGGAACTCAAGCTATGCGGGAGGGTAAAGCACGGACGTTTTGCAAACGGGCTGCTCCGTGTGACTTGCGGGCGAGATAAAACAGACCGCGTTCCTGCACGTACGGAGGGGTGACCGCCGGGGGCTGGCTGGGGCCGGGTCAGGCAGCCGGCCCTGCTGGCTCACCCCTATCTTTAAAGAACGAGGGAGAAGGAGCTTCTGCTCGGTGCCAGACACCGCGCGGCCCTTCAAACATTATCTCATTTAATCCTGTTGGCCCGATGACGTGGGGCCTTATCTGCAGTTTCCAGGGACGGAGGCCCCGGTGGGGACAGCCAGCACTTTCTGAAGCTCCTGCTTCGGATCCCCGTCTCGCTGGCACCAGAGAGTCCCTCCTTGATCTCAGCTGCGCCCAGGTCGCTCTCTCATGGGTCCAGGGCGCGGTACTGAGCCTGGACCGATGGGAGTGCACGGCGCATGTGTGACCAGGCCGGCACAGGGCTCACAGGCGGGGAGGCGCTCCGAGCAAGCAGTCACCAGCCACTGTGGTCAGGGCTGCGGCAGAACCCGCCCTGGATGGTGCCTGCTTCCCCAGGTCACCAGGCAGCCGACCCTGAGGAGGGGACCTTAAGAGGCGACTTGTTGGGTCAGAAGGAGCAGGGCATGTGGGGTGGGGGATGGCAGGAAACAGAGACAGCGTCTGGGTGTCTGAGAGGGGACAAGGGTCAGTGAGAGCAGGGAGGGCAGCGAAGGAAAGTTGGAGAGGGCGAGGCCGACCTCCCAGGCTCTCGTAGACCAGGTGAATGCAGGGTCCTCTCCAAGGGCAGGGAGGAGCACTGGGCTGTGGTAGGCGGGGGAGTGACTTTCCAAGGCTTGCTATTAAAATCAGCCGTTGTGCCTGGGCGTGGGTCAGGTGGGTCACAGCTGGTGCCTGTACTTCCTCTCCAACAGGGGTCAGAGGTGCTCACAGCAGGGCCACGGGGCAGTGCAGCAGGATGGAAGGAGCAAGGTCCTGGGGGCGTCAGTGGAGAACTACAAGCCCCGTACCGATGCAGGGACAGCAGTAACGCCCGACCGCCCTGCACCATGCCGGCACCGCGCCTTCAACGTTCTGGAGCATTCGTTTACCAGCACTGGAGGCTGCCTCCAATACTTCGAACCCACTTTCTGAGCTCTTCGCTTTTTCACGCGCGGCATCTTCGCAGCAGAAGTTGCACCACGTGAACGGAATCCTTGGCTCTGTTGGACACGGCTCAGCCCAGGGGCCCCTAACGGGCACCACGTGAAGATCCTCTCCAGCACCCTCGGGGACCCGCTGCGAGCTGGGAAGAACCAAGTCCTCAGCTGATGCCGATGCAAGTCAGGAGGGACCTCGGCTGCTCTGTTAATGGGAAGCTCATTTTGGGGGGCAATGGGGTGCGCCGAGTCAGTAGCACCAGCGTCGAACAGCAACACGGACTGAGGAGCAGGGCAGCTTTCCACTGGTCCCCTCATTTCTCTGGCCTGTGTCCTCACGTCGGCATTGGGATTGGAGGGACGGTCTCTGAATGCTGTCTGCGCTCCAGAAACGGCTGTCCTGTGTTTCTCCATCGATCTCTTCTCGGCTCTAACACGCAGGTGAAGGATTATAAACTTGGCAGGTTAATTAACTTTCCCTATTTTCTCATCTCCCCCTGCTTCTAAGTGGCAAGTGTCCTCTGACGTCCCTGCCCTGCGCTTGTCACATTTCCGACTGTAATTCCCCCAGTCGTGGATCAGTGGTCTGGAGACCTCGGGTGCCTCTTCCCAGATTTCTGTAATTTTTCCAGAGGCTGGTTCACGCGCCTCCTCGCCAAGCCTCGGGCTCGACTCAGCGGAGGCAGCGACGTGGAGCCCCGGGCGCGGTGACAGCTGACATATTCCCCAAACGCTGAGCAGTGATTCGCGGTCAATGAGGATTTATGATCAGTCCTCACGCGTTAAGGCTGCCTCGGGAGCACCAGGGAGGCCCTCGCCGGCGAGCCTGCGTTAAGCGGCACGGAGGTGTTCTCGCTTATTCGGGGGGGAAGCCAGGGTATGTGTGTGTTGTCACAATGGCACCTCTCTGGTTTGTGATCCCTGCCAACTGCCACAGCCTGGCTGGGTGGGCGGCTCCCTGCCGGGGTCTCCCTCTGCCTGGGCGCCCGGGGTCCTATGGAGAGACAGAATCCACTCAAGTACTCTGGTTCTGGGGGGTGGAAGCCAATGTCCTTGCGGGGTACTCAGCTTTGCTCTGGGGTGTCAGAAACCTCAGCTGTCGGTCTCTTTCTCTAGAACACACACTCACACTCACACCAGCACACACCCTGGCTCTGCACTCCGCTTCCGGCCAGCTGTGTGCCTTACGGGTCATTGACCTTTCCTCCCGTGTCTTCGTCTCTCAAGTAGGGGGTTGAACGGCGACCCTCCCAAATGTGTCCGTGTCCCAAGCCCCGGTACCTGTGAGTGTGGCCTTGTTTGCAAGTTGGGTCTTTGCAGATGGAATTAGTTAAGGGTCTTGAGAAGGGATGATCTTGGATGAGGGTGGGCCCTAAACCCAATGACTAGTGTCCTTATAAAAAAGGAGGGGACACAGAGAGGCCACGGGAAGATGGAGGCAGAGACTGGATGGTGCAGCTGCAAGGCTGGGGGGACCCGGGAAGGACCCTCTCCAGCGCCTTCGGGGACAGTGCGGCCCTGCCAACACCTTGGTTTTGGACACTGGCCTCCAGACTGAGAGCAGGCAGTCACTGTTGTTTGGATCGACTTGGTCTGCAGTTGTCATAGCAGCCACAACAGACTCATACTCACTGTCCTGTCCCCGCCGGCTGGTATGACGAGGGCGAGACAGCCCCTCCGCAGTGCCCGACCGGACTGGTGGTACTGTTCCTTTCGTCCTTCCCCTCGGCTACTGAGCCAGGGCTTTGCCCCCTGCCGGGGCTTTATGGAGAGGAGCCCCAAGAAACAGGCTGGGGCCCCGTTCTGGCATTTACTGGGGGTACCTTGCTGGCCTGGCTCTCAGTAATGTCTACCAAGCAGTGGACCCTGTGAGCCAAGGAGGGGAAAATGATTTTCAGTTCTTGACTATTGTACCATTGTACTGTAAAGTATTTTCTCTCGGTGTGTGTGTGTGTGTGTGTGTGTGTGCGCACACGTGTACATGGGTGTGCGTGTGATGGTGAAATCATCCAAAGCATGTAACCACCTCCAGTCCTCATTCCCATGTGATGGTTCATTATTTCTCCACAAATCCTGTTGTCAGCCCAGGAACCCTGCGGCCGAAAGGCCCCAGGAAGCACTCTCTGGGCGCTTGGAGAAGGTCCTCGGGCCCTGCAGGACACGGTCTGTAATCGGCCTCCTTGTTGCCATCAGCCACTCGGCACAACGACCTCTCCCCGGGGCCTCCTCCCCAGCCCGTCTCGGAAGCGCCACCCGGCCCAGGAGAGCAGGGAGAAGCGGGCAGAATGAGGGGGAAAGCGTGTCAGCGCCACTGCGTCCAGCCCGGGCCCGGTGTCCGGCTGTGGAGTCCGTCTGGGCCTCTTCCTTCCGTGGAGAGTCGTGGAGGCCGGCTCTTTCTCTGGGGGAGATGGCAGCGCGTTCGGAGAACACGAGGTGCTCTGGTCTCCGTGCTGGGATGGCGGTCACTTGGGGCGCCCTCACCACGGCCACCTGTGCAACGACCCCAGGCCCGCTTCCCCTGACCACCCTGGGGTGCTCCCTTCTCGTCGCTGTGCCCCATCCTTCGGCTGCTCTGAGTCTCCTGTCTGAACCCTCCTCCGTCAGCTTCTATTTATCGCATTATTGTACACAACTTGTCTTTTGTTTTTTTTTGGCTGAGGTTAGCAAAACATTCCTTTTTTTTTTTTTTTTTTTACTTCTAGTACATTTTAAATCACATATGGACCCCCAGCTTCCCAGAGTTGACTCTAACCCGGGGAGGCTTCTGTGCCTCGGGGTGTCCTGTGAAAACACATGTCACACGCGTTAATGTTTGTAGTGTTACAACTGTGCCCGGCACGACGTCCGTGCTGCAAACGAGTTTGCTAATGAACGAGATACACCGCCGTGTTACTGGGGCGGCAGGGTTCCAGGACGGATTACAGACACGGTCCACATTTCCTCCGAAATGATCTCATGGAAAATCCCATCTGTCCACTGAGGCGAGGACCAGGTTTCACAAACCAGGATGTCTCAGGAAGGGGATGATTCCTTATTAAATATTGGAAAATATTCCTAACTTCCCTCCGGAGAGAAGCCATGGAAAATGACCAATTTCGAGAAAACGCAGTCCAATGAAAGTTAAATTACAACGTTTTGCTATAATAACTTCAAATAAGTGGATTCTTTCCATTCGTTGTTAATGGCATTCCTGTTGGGCGTCTCAGTGAGAGGGGTGCTCATTTACCTATCGGCATGAATATTCATGAGGCACACTGGGCAGTCCCTGGATGGCAGGGATGCCCTGGTCTCTCCTCTGCAGGACGGACACATCATAGCAATGCGGGCATACCATGAAAGGCTTTTAGAATAAACTTTAACGAACAAGGAATGCCGATGTGGCTGTTGGTACTTGTTTTCTGATCGCTAACGTGAAGCATTTTGTAAGCGCTCTCAGCCGTACGGACAGTATGTTCTGAGACAGACCCACAGGTGCTGTGGGAGCCAGCAGCCCAGTGGAGGCATGCCCTGTGCAGAGGGCGGGGTGAGCAAGTGCACAGCGGGCGTCGGCCCAGGTCCGGGGTCTGGGCCAGTTGGCAGACCCCCGAGGCTCCCTGGAAGTGAGCCAACAGGCAGGAGCGAGGTCCAGGCGGGCACCTGGGGCACAAGGCAGAGAACCGAAGAGAGTCTAGTACCAAGGCACCCAGAAGCCGGCCCATGTGGGGACCCGGTGTCCAGAGGTGGGTGGAGGTGGTGACGTGGCCTCGGGGAGCTGGAGCCAGAGCCGGACAGAACAGGGCTGCAGCAGCACCCCGCCTGGAGGCAGGTGGGCTGAGGATGGAGCAGGTTCTCCACAGAATGAAGCCCCCGATGGAGGAGCTGGCGGGGAGCTGCAGGGGGTGTGCCGGCTGCAGCCGCAGCAGAGGGGAGTCTGGGAGGGCATCGGCTGGTCTTTGCCAGCATAGGCTGTGCGTTCTCGCCCGGGCAGCTGCTCTTCTCCGAGTGTGCTCCCATGTGGTCTCTCAGTAAGGAACACAGCGGGCTGGGGCCTCAGCAGGGGCTGGGCTGGCGATAAGCCACCTGATGGAGGCTTCAGCGTGGCTGTGGAGGGAGGCCGGCGTGGCTCGAGTCCCAGCCCTACCACGTGCCAATGTGTCGGCGCTGGGTGGTTACAGATACCTCTGGGACAGGGCTAATAATCAACACTTGTCAGAAGGATGCGCGCGATTATGTATGCAAAGAGCATCTGTGGTCGTGAGGACGGGGTCTGGGAAAGCCATGCGCTGGTTCCAGTATCTGTGTGCAGTCAGGGTCACGACTGTGGCCATCTGCTCGTCCCCGAGCCTCCCGCCTCCACGTCGGTGTTCCCTAACTTTAAACAAATGTTTCTGAGTCAGGAACTCCTTTCAAACCCCGACGAGAGCTCCACACGCTCCCCTCGAATCTGCTCAGACACTTTCCAAGGAGCTTGGGGTTTCCCAGGCACCCGCACTGGGGGTCCTGGCTCTCGAGGAGGGGGCTCCTCTGGTGACTGTCGTTCTCTCCGTCCCTGGGCCATGGGCGTGTGTAACCCCACACAGACGCTTTGACATTCTGAGTTGCAAAACTGACTTGTTGGGTCTGACACCCACGTATCCCACCCATGGATCAGCCTGTAGGGGAGGGCGGCGTCTGCGCTGACGCTCTCCAGGATCTCTGAGCCTGCTGCGTGGACGTATGGGGCCCCCTTCTCCTTGAGTGCGGGGGGAGCCACTCCTTGCCCAGGGAGGTCATGCCGCCCTGGACCGTGTCACAGGTGGACACCAAGCTGCCATCGTCACTGTGCTCTGGTCTCCCTTCTCACTCTTGCTTTGTGCACCCCATCAACCCCCGTGTCTCCTTCTCAACAACGTCGGGGTGTGGATTCTGTGTGAGGCAGGCAGAGTGGGATAGATGGACACTCAGGGGATAAAAATGAGGAAGGTCTGGTCTTTAAGAATCGATCTGAGCCCTGGCCGGTTTGGCTCAGCAGTTAGAGCATTGGCCCACGGACCAGAGAGACCCGGGTTCGGTTCCCGCTAAGGGCACGTACCTCGGTTGCAGTTTGTCCCCGGCCCTCGTTGGGGTCATATGGGTGGTGACCACTCGCTGTGTCTCTCTCACACCGATGTTTCTCTCTCTCTCTCCCTCCCTCTCTCCCACCCGCTCTATCTGAAGATAAATGCAAAAATGTCCTCGGGTGAGGATAAAAAAAAAAAGAATTGATCTGATACGATTTTCAGCATATATTGTTAAGTGAGGATATGTTGTTAAGGTGCGAAAGCTTGTTACAAAGGAGAAGTATACGATTACATGTGCATATGTGTGCAAAAAGAGACCCAGAAACAGATAACACAGAATTTAGTAAAGTCAGTGACCTTCAGGGATTGGGTAAGAATGAGGTAGAAGGTAGGAATGGAAAGAAGGGTAGATGGAATATAATTTTGTGTGGGATTGCGATTTTTGCAACATATATATTTTAATATTTGAAAATAAGGGTTTGAATACAAAATAGTAAAAAAAAAAAAAAAAGCAAACTCCAGTACTAAAAAACAAAAAGCACAACAAGCAAGTGAATTTAGCTGCATGTCAAACTGATAACCGTAACCGCACAAGAGAAAAGAATTAATTGAAATAACTTGGAACTTTGCTCAGTAGGTTTGTTATCGATCACGGCTGCTGCAAGTCTCATTTTAAATGACTTTGCAAGTATCATGGGAGAGATCAAATAAGTCGATCTATTATCTTGTTGGGACCCAGACCCCTCCCTGTGGCAGAGGGGAGACAGATAAGGAAGGGGGTGAGGAGAACCTGTCATACTGGTTGAATTAGAAGCCTCAGATGGAATGTGACCCCACCAGTGCCAAGGCGCGACGACATCCCTGTTCCGGTGAGCACATCCACCCCTCAAACCTTGGTGTCTAAACACGGTTTCCCAGGATGGAACCAGGCTCCTGGAGGGATGACGGAGACGGATGCCCTCGGGGAAGCACAGCTTTCTCCTCCAACATCCAATTTCCGAAACCAAGGGAGAGCTCACGGGCTGATGGGCTCAGCCGTCAAAAAGACTAATCACGTGTGACGACAAATTCACCTTTCTGGCATTCTTCCCCCAAATCTTACTAATGAGAAAACAGCCAGGCCGATCCGGGGTGCCGCCGTCCTACAAAACAAACAGCCTAGAGTCTGCTCCGTGTCACGGAGACCAAACCAGCTACCCCGAAGGGGTCGGCCGGCTCCGACACAGAGAGAAGTGAAGGACAATAACAGCCAAAGAATGTGGGGATGCTTGACTGGATCCCGGGGCAAAAAGTAACCCATCTGTGACGGGCACTCTGGGACACGGGGAACGGCAGCGCGGACGAGACTGTCAAGCCCACGTCTGGCCTTTGGTGTGGGGAACGCTCTGGGCCGAGCCTCCCCGCTGCTGGGTCCTGTGGCTCCGTCCATCACCCGCAGAGCTGGGACCGGCGATCAGTGAGGAGGGTCCCATCCCGGCCAGAACCTGCGCCCAGGTTGCCTCTGCATCTGGGGAGCTCCTTCTGAGACCCGGGGCAAAGCATTCGGCTCCGCCGGGCCCGGGGCCCAGACGGTCACCTCCGGTCAGGGCACTGAGTGCTTCTCAGCGAGTGGCACCCGTCGGAGGGACTCGTGGAACTTTCAAACAAAACGGAAACCGCAACCCCCCTCCCCACGTAGCCGGCTGCCACCCGGCCGCAGGTCCGCCTGGGGTGCACACGCGCGCTCCGTGGTTGTCTTCCGACGCACGTGTGTGTTGACGAGCCAGCGGACCAGAAGGACGTCCCACAGAGCTCTTTCCAGATGAGGGGCAGCTAAGTGGCTTCCGAAACATCTCTGAGGTTCAGACAGACCACGCCGAGGAGCCGACTGTGGCTCGCCCGAGCGTTTTTCTGACGTGCGGCTGAGTCTCCCCAGGGCTTCTGTCCCCTCCCACATGTGGTGTTTCCCTGGAGGTGACCCTCCTCCACCCCGGGAAGGAATGTTCTCTGGCAGGCCCTGCGCCTTCGGAAGGGTCACTGGAACCTGAGTGGCAGTGAAGGAAAAACAGCCGGTGGGATGACAAATGGGATTGATTTCAAAGAGTGTGTTTTTCCCCGGGGCAGTGGCCGCCCGCCGCTGCTGAGTCACGACAGCCGGCCTCGGGCGCTCACAGTCCGCCTCTGGCTTCACGTGGATCACGCCCTTTCCGAGGAAAAAACCCTAGCCAGACCTCGCGGGCTTTCCGCGTGTCGACCACGAAGCTGCTTCTGTTCAGACGAGCAAACAGCTCCGCATGTCACCGGCTGGTTTTCCTAAGAACTCCTTGGATTTGGGACCTCGCTTCTTCTGTGGGTTGATCACTTTAAAATTCTGTCGCCCAAGCAACGAACTGCCTCCAAACACACTTATCGAGCACCCGCTTGTCCCTCGCCCAGCACGTCGAGCATCTTCCCTCCAGGCCCTTCTCTGAGGAGCCCAGAGAAAGGTCACTGCCGGTCAGCGGGGAGGGACTTAATGTCGTCTGGGGCCCTATGTCCTGATGCTATGCAGCACCCCTGGCCTGCACGGGCTCGCCCAGCCCCTGGTGGGTGAATGGCTGGCCGCCTGGTCTCCTGAATGACACGTCCACCCCCCTGGGTCCTCCAGCTCCATCCTTGCTCTCATTCACCCTCGGAGACTCAGTCTTGCCCACAGGCCAACCCGCAGCCCACCCTCACCTCCCTGAGAAAGTACAGCAAAAGGTTTCGTGAAAACACGGACGACAGTGCCCTGGCGAGTGTGGCTCCGAGCGTCGGCCCGTGCAGCAGGGGTCTCGGGTTCGATTCCGGTCAAGGGCGCGTACCTGGGTTGCAGGATTGGTCCCTGGTCCCATCAGGGCTCATGCGGGAGGCAACCAATCGATGTGTCTCTCTCACGTCAATGTTTCTCTCTCTCCTTTCTCTCTTTCCCTCTCCCCCCTCCCTTCCACTGTCTCTCAAAATCAATGGATAAGTATCCTGGGGTGAGGAGTAACCAAAAAACCCGGCACTGACGAGGCAGGTGTAGCAGGAGGAAGGGTGGCCTCCAAGAGGTGTGTCCTTTAACGAGTCTTTGTCTGCGTGATGAGTCAGGGACCCCGGGGGAGGAGATTATCCCGATTATCTTGTGATTGTGAGACCAATGCCAAGTGCCCTGTGAGAGACACAGGGGAGAGAGCGGGAGGCACAGCTGGTGATGCTGCCACCAGCCCAGGACACCTGGGGCCACCGGAGCTGGACGAGGCTGGAAGGACCGTCCCCCAGAGCCTCTACACGTGCCCCCTGGCACCCTGATCCCAGGCTCCTGACCCCCAGGGCTGGGAGAGTTTCTGGTGTTTTAAGCTGCCCAGTTTGTGGTAATGTGTCATGGCGGCCACAGGAAATGAATACAGGAGACACTCACACACACACTCACATTCACCACACTCACACTGACACACACTCACTCACACTCTTACACACTCACAGGCACACACACTCTCACTCTGGACTGAGGGCCGCCATCGGTGCAGAGGCCGGACTGTTTGGAGGGCAGCCCACACTTCAGCTGCAGCACAGACACCGGGTCCCACCTCCTCCGTCCACCCGTGCCCCAGTGCCACACTGGTGCCCAGTCTGCCCGGCAGATGCCCACCAGCCAGCCTCGGTCTCCAGGCCACTGTCCTGCGTCCCACATCCCCAGTCACTGAAGGGTGCTGTCTGAAGTCAACCTCCCCAGCCCCCAGGCACCGGCTCTGTCCTCCCGGACGCCGTCCACCGTGCTCCTCGGGGTGGCCGCCCTCCCATCACGCCAGGGCGCTTCTCCCCTGAAAGCAGCGCTGCTGGTCTGTCCGTCCATCCTCCAGACCCCAGGTGGCCTGAGCACCGACTCCAGCTCAACCCACTCCCCACGGCTGCCCTCACGACCGCACGGCCCGCACACGGCCGGGACTGAGACTTTTCACACCTTCTCCTTGAGATGGGTCTGGGAATCCTTTCTTTACCATTGGGATGTTAAAGACAATTTGAGCCAGTCTGGATTTTCACGAAGAGTCTTACTGATGTTTCTCTTCCTCGTCCTGTGCGTGTTAACCGAGACGCTGGCTGTTCCAGGGTGTCGGCTGAGGCTGTCTTTCTCGTCTCACACGCAGGGGTCAGCGCATCAGTACGGCTCATCGTGTATTAGGGACGTTTATCTGAGAGTAAAATCCCTGAATTTATTCTGTCACTTTCACCGGCTATTAAAGTCACTGGACCCCAGATACAGCGTCCAGAGACACACCAACTGTGTACTCCGTCACTGTTCGCCCCTGAGCTGGAGAGTCGGACCCTCCCTGTGTGGCTTCTCTAGGGTAGCTGGTGGGGAGCTGGACGGCCCCACGGAAAGCAGACACTTCTCGGGAAGGTGCGTGTCGGTGACTCAGACTGCACGAGGGCCCAGGTGACCTGCGGCTGCCTCCCTCTGTCTCCACGCCCACGCCTCTCACGCCCGTTCATTGAGGGCGGGCCCTGGCGTTCTCGCTGGCTTGTGTTCTTTGGAAGGGTGCACGGAGCTCGTTTTCCTCGGGATCAGTCAGTGGTGGCCTCCCCGTGCCCCCGCCGTCCACGGAGCGGGGGAATGCTTGTCATTCCGGGCAGAAGTCTGGGCTCTGCTTCTCTGCGTACACGGAGCGCATTCCCTGGTCTCGCCCCATCCAGCAAGGGTCGCTCCCGGGGGGCCCTGAGGAGCAAGCTCAGAGGGGGCACCTGCCGGGCAGACTAATTTTGTCAAATAATAAGCAGAGAGAGAATAGCGGACAGACGACAGTTCCTTACTAATTATAGAGCAGGCCCATCTTGGCTTCAGATGTACAGCTCAAGCTCCGTATATTTGGAAAGTAAGTAGAGTTAAAAAAAAAAAAAAAAAAGACACGCTTGTGTTGACATGTTAGACATGGTTCATATGTTCAGTGAGACTCCAGAATGCCCAGCTTTAAGGAAGATGCTGGGAGAGACCAAACATCATTTTATTTTGCATCCTGGGTAACTTCCCTCTCAAAATAAAATCTTCTCGGTGGTGATGTCATTTAATTACTAATTAAAGCAATTATATTCCCAGCATGTGATGTGCTTGAATGGTTATTATTAGAACCCTAAAGCTGGTGGAATTCTCTGGATTGCTTCGGGCTGACCTCGGAGTCCTGAAATCAACTGCCAACGTGGTCCTTTGAGGCAAACAGACGTGAACCAATGGCGGGTCCCCCTGGGGTGGCTGTTGGAGACGGGCTGACGAGCAGACCCGGTGACACAGACCTTCCTCCTCCAGACCCCCCGCCCCCGAGTCACCCTGACCCATGGCCAGGGCATTTTACTAATACTGGTAGTTCGTGATTTGTTTATTTAATTTTTCACTCTAGCTTTTAGGGAACTCAGAGCTCAGTAATTATTTCACACCAACTCCCTCTGCTCCCTGAAGGTGATCCCTCTCCCGCTCTGATCTTTCATTCTGTGTTGCGTTCTGCAAGTGTGGGGGCACGAGGGCCCAGCTGGGCGTGGGGCTTCATGCTCGGGAAGCAGGGGGCTGGGACAGGGCAAGTTGCAGGAAGAGTGACAAAGCGAAATTCTAGGGGCGGAGGCAGTTCTGCAAGTGAGCCCCTCGGGAAAGCCCCCCACCCCCGCCCCGAGTGCCTCCAGGTCTCCCAGCATGCCCTTCCCCACGCCCACCATCAGGATTCCACGTGGACACAGCTATTACCCTCCCTGCCGAGGGGCCAGCTGGCCTCGCTCGTGAACCCTGGCTGGACTGCGCTGGGGCTGAAACCTAAAATAATGTGTGGTTTTATTAGCAAATTCTTGAACAGTTTTATATGTATTTGTAATGGGAGATAAGGTGAATACAATAACCCCATGCCCATAATTCTTCTGAAACATCTGTTTTCAAAATATTGTTTTACCCAGAGGATGCCACCTCCAAATAGTTGAAGCAACTTCTGAAAGGGCCGGCTGTCAGGCTGGAGTTGAATGCACGAATTGTAGTTGAACCCTGCAGACAAGAGCCACTCAGCTGCAATTCTTTGCTTAATGCCCGGAGTTCTTCAACCGCGTCTTCCCAGTGTGGTCCAGGACTACTTGCTTTAGAACCATCTAGAAATCTTCAGACGGTTGGGCTTGCTCCAGACCCCCCCAATAGAAATTCTCTGGGTAGAATTTGACTTTAACAGGCTCCTAAAAGACATTTAGGCAAAATAAGGTTGGAGACCCAGCCCAGAGGGGTGGGCAAACATTTTCTGTAAGGGGCGAGATAGTAAATATTTTTTAGATTTTGGGGGCTATCGGTCTCCGTGACAACTAAACTCTCGCCATCGATCACATGTAGATGGGTGGGCCTGGCTAGTTCCAATAAAACTTTATTGACAAGAATAAGTGTTGGGCTGGATTGGGGCCTTGGCTGGAGCCTGCCAACCTTGCCCGAGACAGTGAGTTTAGAGGGTGGAGACCTGATGGACCTTGTTTGCCCCCGCACGACCCAGAGAGGTCGACACCACAGGACGGTCATTGGTGAGCACCGGCTGAGGCCTGAGTGAATGCGTGCTCACAGTGCACACTGACCTGTTAAGGTTTTTTTCTTTTTTTTTAATCCTCACCCGAGGATATTTTTCCATTTATCTTCAGATAGAATGGGAGAGGGAGAGAGAGAGAGACATTGATGTGAGAGAGACGCATGGATTGGCTGCCTCCTGCGCGACCCTGACCAGGGCTGGGGACCGAACCGCAACCGAGGTATGTGCCCTTGACTGGAATCGAAGCCGGGACTCATTGGTCTGTGGGCTGATGCTCTAACCGCTGAGCCAAACCGGCAGGGCAAGGGTTTTTTTTGGTGTTTTTTTTTTTTTAGTAGAACATTTTTATTGAGGCCACACTGACTTATAACTTAAGTGAGTTTCAGGTGTACACTGTTATAGTTTGACGTCTGTCTGTACACATACATCATGCTCACCACCAGAAGTCTCTCTTCCGTCCGTCACCTTGCAGTCGACCCCCGACCCAGTTCGCGGCTGCTCTTAGGTTTCCCCAAGCAGAGTGCACGCTTCTTGGGGGGCAGTTCTAGGGGTTCGGCAAGTGCGTAGGCACATGATTGCCGCAGGGTGTGGAGCAGAGTCACCCTCACCCAGGGGTCCCTACAGCTGTCCTGCGGCCGCGCTGACCCGTCTTCCGTCCCCAGAGCTGTCCTGCGGCCGCGCTGACCCGTCTTCCGTCCCCAGAGCTGTCCTTTGCCAGAAGGTAACATAGATGGACTAGAACCACAGGCAGCTTTGGAGTCCGGCTCCTTCCACGTAGAGAGCATCTGAGACGCGCGTGTTGGGTTCTGATGGTCGGTTCCTTCCCCTGACCAACCGCACCCACGCTGAGTGGCTTATCCATCCCCCGAGGGAAGCTGTTAGAAGGCAGCCGCTGTCCACAGGCCGCCAGGTGTTCCGCGGACTCTGCGGTTCTAGCGGCGGGTTGCTGGGTGTGGGAGTCACGGAGGACCCGGCGGACGGCCTTCGAGGGCGTCCTGGTCGGCGGCCGCAGCGCAGGGGTCCGGTTGTCCACATGCGCCCGCACTCGGCATCGCCCATTCAAGGGCTGTACGTCGTTCTGGTGCCTGTGGGTCCTGCTGCGGCGTTAACTCGCGTTTTCCCAAGCAGCGTCTGAGCCTCTGTCTTCCCCTGTGCTGATTTGCCATCTGTGTGTCTTCTTTGGTGACGCGTCTGCTCAAAGGTTGGTCTTTTCTTTAGAAATTGGGTTTTGTCTTTTGTTGATCTTTGAGAGTGGCTTACATAGCCTTGGGTTCATTGTCATTTATACGATTTGCAAATATTTTCCTCTCACGAGGCGGCTTGTTTTCTCATTTTCTGTGGCAGAGCAAATGTTTTGAAATGTTGACGGTGTCCAGTGGACCCATTTTTTTTAAGATGGTGCGTCCACGGTCCCGAGAACGCTGTGATCACACCGCTCAGAGCTGGGTGCTGGGACGAAAGGAGGAGGGTGCAGAGGCGGGGGGGGGGGGGCTGATCTCCTCTGAGCCGTCGACACAGGACTGAATGGAGACAGAGCGCGTGCACAGTGAGGACAAGGGCCACTGAAGACAGGGGTGCCGCTGAGCTGGACACCTGTGTAAACACCGCAGGTGAAGAGAGAATCGGAACGTGCGCGAGTTCACCGCAGCAGATGGAATCATCCCTCCTCCTGAAGGTCACCCAGGAAGTCTGCCCCTTGGGAAGGCTTTGCCACCGTCACAAAACCACAGTCGGGGTGGGAGGCCGTGGCCCCCCGGGAAATGGCACCCCTTCCGCCCACGTCAAGGAAAACAAAGCAGGTTCTCCAAGTCTCTCGATGAGAGAGCAGTGACCCTGTGTTGCTCAGGAGGGGCTCCCAGAGCACAAGGCGAGGTAGGTCACCCACGTGGGGTCTGACCTATGACACCTATAAAACACAAGCCGAGGTTCTTCCAGAAAATTCAGGAGAGCCGCTGGCTGTCGTCCAAGGCACTTCCTTTCCCGGAGAGGAAGGCTCGCGGGAACGAGCTGAGCGCTCTTTTGGCCGAAGGACACCCGCTCAACATCAGAAATGAGAGCGTTTATCCGAGCCCAAAGAGACTGAGGAAGAATTTTAAAGGTTTCCAGAGAATCCTTAGGTCCTCCCTCTTGCCATGGGGCATTTGGCAGAGACCCACGAGGAAGACAGGGGCACTGGGCTATACTGGGTGGGGGTCCGAGGTCCAGGCTTGGGGACAAGAGCTCCTGCCAGGTCTGCCCCACCCCCAGGAGACCACCCCTCCCCGAGCGTGGGAAGGAGACCGGCTTTCCATCCAACCTTCTGGGCTCGGGCTTCACCTTGTCCCCTTGTCCCTTGGAAAGAGGTTCCAGGAGTTCCAGGGATGGCTGCTGGACAGAGAGCGCTGTCCTTACCCACACGCAGATTGGAAGGGAGAAGCTGCCCAGGAGTCCCCCGTATGAAGGGCACCTTGGCCCAGCCGCTCCCCGACTGAGGTGCAGAGATGCGTCTACACCGCGTGCCGTCCACACAGCCTGAAGGCCGAAGTGAGCTGCCTCCCAGGTGCCCCGACCTCCCCATGAGGCTGCTTCTGAGGACCCCGAACCGTAACAAGGCAGTTTTTTCCCTAGTGAAACAATTCTGATTTTTCCCTTTCATCTGCTGCTAGTTTTTATTGGCTCAGACGGAAACGTGATAGGATTTTATTATTCTTGGATAATGTTTTGTAGCTGTAGATTATTTAAATGTGACTCATAAATGAACTGATTCCTTTTTATTATTTTTGTAGATAGTGTAGTTACAGTATCTTTTTAAATAATTATTTTTAAATTGATTTTTAGAGAGAGAGGAAAGGAGAGGGAGAGAGAGGTGGAAACATCGATGAGAGAACATTGATTGGCCGCCTCCTGCATGCCCCCCACTGGGGATCAGGCCCACAACCTGGGCACGTGCCCTGACCGGGAATCGAACCGGAGACCTCTTGGTGCATGGTTATAATATCTTAATATCTTATAATATCTTAATTGTTAACAAGTCAAATAAAATCATCCGAAAACATGGCAAGCATGTTATTTTGTCTTTCTTCTGGAATTTTGAAATTTTTCTATTTTGTTTTTTACTGCTATTCTTTAAGTAATTATACAATATTTCACATGAAGACTCGGTAGAATAATTTTTAGGATAGTGTTCTATCAAAATACATCACGGCCTGGGCAGGGCGGGAACCGGATGGAGAGGGGCCATGGGGGGAAGAACAGGGACATCTGTAATACTCTCCTCAATAAAGGTAAAAAAAATACACCCTGCGAATGTGATCTTATTGTTCAGCTGTCTCCATCGTCTTTGGTTTCTAGGTGGCACAGTCGTACTGTCTGATATTGCTCTGTAACAGTATCTTCTATGGATGCAGAACTAGTACCTCTTTGTGTCTCTCCTGACGTAACATTGAAGTTGCTCCATTTTCTGTGATGCTGGAGGTGAGCGGCCGTACCCAGGCTCGCACGCGGCCGGCAGGAGGGCTTCTCAGGGCAGTGTTTCCAGCTGCCGCCGTGCGGAGGGACTCCCCGCGCGTGGCTCCCGTCCCCGTGTCTGACGGCATCGGGCTGCGTGTCCGCGGCTGCTGCTCCAGGAAGCCCACAGCCTGGACTCGCTGAGGACTTCGTGGGAACTGCGTCACAGCTGGGCATGTTTGGAACTCAGACTTCTCTCTGCTCAACGCAGGTGCATTTGCCTCGTTAGCAGGTGGCCCGAACACACTGTGGTCTTAGAGATGGTTTCGGGAACACGGACGATGGCCACAGATCCCCGGCCTCGGTGCTCGCTGGGCATGTTGGCGTGGATGTGGGGAGGGGTGTGGGAGAGCCCATGGGGGGCCTCGGCGTCCTCCACCGATTTCACCGTTCAAGCTGGGCACCTGCTCTGGGCAGGTGAGGAGTAGAGACCCTCACCGGTTCCCTCTAGGAAAGTACTGGAGGGGTGTGGGGGGGACTGGGAAGGGGAGGAAGTCAGGAGGTGGAGAGGCAGGCTCGGCCCACTCCGCTGCTCCGCGTGGCCAGGTGCGCCCGCCGCCAACAGTGTCGGAATAGGGCGCTTTCCGCGGGTCCATCACTCGGTGGGCCGCTCTCCACCGGCGGTGCTCTTGGCTCGTGTCCATGCGAAGGGCCGCTGGATCGACACGCGATGTTTCCCCGGAAGTGGGGGAAGGAGGACTGGTTAGTTTTTCCTAAAGAACTGAGCCCGCGGCGTGCACAGTGCAGTTTTAGTTCCACAGAGGGATGAAGCTGCCTCTGCACCTGTCGGAGGCCTACAGCCTGTCTGCCGGCAGCGTGGATTCGGGGTGGCGACACCTGCAGGAGCGTGGCTCTAGGAAGGGGCTCTCCGAGAGACAAACTCCTGTCCGTTCTTTCTTTTAGAGGCACACGCTCGCCGAGCACTTTTGGCCATCAAGAAGCCAAATACCTCGACCACATGGCCTGTTATTGCCACCAGATATGTTTGCATGTGGCCGTGAGGGCAGCGTGGACGTGGAACCCTCCTTCCTGCTGGACGGCCTTGGGTAGGTCAGCCCCTTGCAGTTTGCAAAGCACCTTTGCAGACAACAGCGAAGTTGGCATCTCGGACTCGTCCGTGGTGTGTCCGTGGCCTTGCAGAGAGAGGTTCGTTGCCGTGCCACGCAGACGGGTGGGTTTTCCATCCTTGGACAAGGTCGGGTGAAGGCCTTGGGTGTAATGTCAGGCGCTCTCTCTAGATGTATTTGTGTGGGGACTTTTTGTTTAAAACATAATCACACACCAAAGTATTTCGCTTTTGACTGGCTTTTAGGAAACGCACAGCTAAGTTTCCTATTAACTTGTGGTAATAAGCTCCCCTCCACTCCTCCGCATCAGATGGTCTCGGCTCTTAACTGTCCTACTTCTCATTATGTTCAGTCATGCGGGGTCTTTTCGGCGTGCGAGGGGTCTTGGATTGCATCCAAAGGCGGCAGGAAGCCACGGAAGGGTTTTGGCAGGGAGATGACTTGACTGACAAAGAATTTAAGCGGCTCGTTCTGGCTGTCTCGTGTGGAATGGAATGGAGTTGGGTAAGAGAGGGAGGTCATTGCCGCAGGGGCCTGGAGCAGGGTGGCCGTGGGGGACATGCACAAGGGTGGACACACCCGAGGCGGTCTGGGGAGCAGAGCCGACAGAACCCGTGATGGTGTGGCCACGGGTGAGTCCACGGAGATGGGCTAATGGATGGCAGGTCAGTCGGGCGGGAATGGGATGCAGGAGGAAGTCGGGGGAGAAGGGGAAGAACATTCACGAGCGCCCTGTGCCCTGCCACCTGTGAAACGCAGGAAGAGGAAGACCATCCGTCAGAAGGGGAGGGAGCTTGGTGCCCAGTGTTCCAGGGCACCAGGGGCACGAGCACAGACGTGTGCTCCGGGTCAAGTTCCTCTGGTGGCCAGCAGGTGAGAGAGGGTTTCCTCTGCGGAGGGTGCTGGCCATGCTCCCACTGTGACCCTGAAGGAAAAGCCCTCGGCGGTGGTGGGCGGGCAGGTGTCACCCTCCGAGGTCTGTCTTGGCTATCTCTGCCCCGCCCCTTCCTTTACCTGTCTGCGTGGGAAGACAAGGGGCCCACGGACTCAGTCTCTTGAACGTTGCCTCCTCTGGCTTATCCCAGTTCCCCAGCTCCTGGACCCCCCACCCAGGACTCGCTCTTTCTCCAACTGTCTAACAGAACCAGGCATTGGGTTGGAGTCATGTGACCACAGTGTCGCTCTGCTATCAGGGTGGCTGCTTCTCTTTCCTCCACAACAGTGCTGCCCTTGCCGGTTCCTTCTGGGGGAGACTGCAATCTGTCTCCGCCCGTGTTAGCCCAAGGCAGCGGAAGAGGTGTGAGGAGCAGGGCACCAGGTGGGCATGGCCTCCCGTGCCCCCTTCGGCGGGTCTCAGGGCAGGGCACTTGCCTTCCATTAAACAGAGACGTCTGAGTTCCATCAGGCAAGAGAGTGCAAGGATGTTCCAGACCTGAGCGTGTCACAGACACGGCCCCGTGGCATCCGCCCAACAGCATGCGTTGCAGAAACATCTGTTTCCATGAGATTCTGTCTTCAGTTTCACTCAGAGAGCTTTTCTAACCTAATTACGTGTGTCAAGGCCGCGGTCGTAATCAGTGCTCTGAGCTTCACCCTCATACGCAGTCAGGTTCAGACGGCTTTACGGACCGTCTCCGGGAGCCTTGGGTTACCCGACACGCGATGACTGTTGGGCGACGTAACCGGACCGGGCAGCCGGCTGACCTCTCCTCGCGTGTCAGCGGCGACGGGGTCCTGGCACCGCCTTGCCGCTTGGCGCTCACGCAGCCTTTGCACTGAAAACTTGAGGCACGGAGGACGTGTCTAGCCAATCCCAGGGACCCGGACCCGTGCCAAGTCATGAGTGCTCAGCGAGCGCTTCAGAAGGAGGCCAGCCACGGGCATCTCTGGGAGATGAACTGAAGTGAACCCAGTCTGGTCATCAGGATGAAAGCAGCGTCGGCTCCTTGGAAATCCTGAAGGATGAGCGGCGCTTCCCTCCCCCGCCCTCACCGTGTTTAGCTGTTTCCCATCTGGAACAGACCAGACGGGCACCATGAATGGGGAAGGCCTCCAAGCGATTTGGATGTCTACGTCCAGTCGTTTGATGTGTTCCCTTGCTTTTATTTTTTTATCCTCACCGAGGACATTTTTGCATTTATCTTCAGATAGAGCGAGAGGGAGGGGGGAGAGAGAGAGAGAGAAACATCGCTGTGAGAGAGACACATCGACTGGCTGCCACCCACACGACTCCAACCGGGGCTGGGGACACACTGCAACCGAGGTCCGTGCCCTTAGCGGGAACCGAACCCGGGACTCTCTGGTCCACAGGCCAACGCTCTAACTGCTGAGCCAAACTGGCCAGGGCTTGATGTGTCTTCTTTCAAGTCTTTCTGCAGACTTTCTACGATCCTGTTGTGTTTCTTTTATGTGTACGAAGCCACTTCCCTCCTGACGGTCAGTGCTGGGGTTGCCGTTCGCTCAGCTTCCCTCCGCCCCGGGGAATCCCAGCAGAGCAGGCGTTACACACCTGTGGCCGTGACGTCACCACGAGGGCTCCTTTAGTTCTAAGTCAGAAAACAGTGACCCTCAGGGTCCACGTCCAGCTGTGAGACCACTCGGTTCTGTTCTTCCTGCCACGGAAGACCCATCTAAAACGATAAAATCACGTCGCGGAGGCCGGTCAAGCCGTATCAGTGGTTTCCTGCGACACTGTCAATACCCAACCATCATAAAAAAAAAAAATTACCGGGCAAAAGCAATCCTGACACTTAATAAAGATTGGCCTCATTTTACAAGAAGGGCTCCTCTGTGGCTGGGAGGAGCTGAAGAAAAATAAATCTGCTCTCCCTCTTCTGAGATAAGGATCTGGTTGCGTCTGATGTTGGGTACGGTGCGTACCTCCAGGGATCACAGCGGGGAGCACTCACGCCTCCTGCCCGATTGTGCAGCTACCCTGTCTCCTATAAAAAAAACCAAAAAAAAAAGCAAACTCAAATTTACTCGACTCCCCTTCGCCTCTTCCAGAGCCAGATTGTCTGGTTCTCTTGCCAAAAACGTTTTTAGCCCTTTGGCATTTATGAGACAAGAGTAAATAAGGCCCTTCAGAGCTGCAGTGAGGTGGCGTGGCGTGGGGAGGGGGCCCGGGCCCAGGGTGTGCCAGGGCGGCGTGCCCTTGCTTGCGAGGGCTGCGGCTCGGTGCCGGGGATGGGCAGACCTGCCTGATGACTTCACCTGGGTGCCTCGGACTTGGCCCACGTGCAGATGTTTATTTACGGGATGGAAACCGGCCAGGGCTACAGATAGGGCTGTCCCCCCCCCCCCAGCCACCCATGACGCTGCTGACACACGCCCGCCGCACCCCCCCTCGTCGGGAACAGACGGCAACCAGGCACGGAGCCCACCTCCACCACCAGTGACACAGGCGGCAGAGTGGGTCATTTCGGAAATGCGTTGGACCGCACGGGGGTTGGGGGGCAGGGACTTGGGGTGCTGCTTCACCTGTCCCCTGTGCGGTGCAGCCGGGTGTCTCTCACTCACACACCGGCTCCCTTGGGTCCTGGGGTCCCTTTCCTGTGCTCAGAGTGGCCACGCACTTAAGACAGAGACAGACGAGCTCCTGGGCAGCAGAAGTCCGGAAGAGCAGGTGGTCACTCGGTCCCGACACCCAGGCTCCTGTGGCTTCCGCAGAGAAGGTCCAGGTAGAACCGTTTCAGGAATAAAAACAGGCGGGGACGTGTTCCAAAGCTCCCATCTTATTCCTAGCAACCGATCTGACCCATATTTAAAAAAAAAAAAGAAAAGCTATTACGATGTTTTCGAGAGGCCTCAGGAAGGCAGAGGGAGAGATCTCAGCTTGTACGCGATGTTCCGGGCTCCCGGGGTGAGATGTCACCCGGCGGTGCTGGCTGTGGTCGGCCCGGCCCGTCTTCCTGGGCATCGCTCCTTCATTTCAAACTGCAGTCAGACGCTTTGCGATGTCAGGTCTGGCTTCCCCCACCTACACCCTTACACCCACCCGCAGTTCTGGCTGGGTCTCAATTCTCTAAAAACGGACTTTGTTTTAGCCAGCCAGCCATTTCTTTAAAGACGCCTGAGACCCGCTGTCCTCCTTGGTTTTGGGTGCATGTTGGCGCTGCGGTTTTCTCTCTCTGCCCGCAGCTGGAAGGACGGGGCGCCCCCATCGGCAGGTGCACAGAACATCTGTGAGGGTCAGCCCCCAAGCTCTCTGCAGCGAATGCTCTCGGCCAAACAGGGGGTCCTGAAGGGCGTGCTTCCGTACCCCCCGCACCCAGCTCGGCCTCTGCTCCGGCTCCTTTTGTTCCCGGGGGACCGGGCAGCTCCACGATCTCCTCTTCGCCATCACGGTCCTTTCAGGATGGCATCGTCGCGGAGGACGTTCGCAGTACCGGGGTCTGGGGTTGATGCTGAACGGGCATTGGGCTCTCCGTTGTGTCATGATCTGAATTAAGCAGGTGACTGGGGACAGGCAGGAGTCCGTGGCACCATTCAGGTTGGAACCTTGTAGTTGGAGGGACCCTGATCAAACATTCTGCCCCAGTGGACGGTTCTCAGCCAGGTGACTGCCTCCCAGCGGACCTCAGCCATGTCTGGAGACAGTGTTGGTTGTCGCTGTTGGGCAGAGAAGGGTGCTGGTGTGCAGTGAGTGGAGGCCAGGAGGCTGTGACCCGTCTTGTCCTGTCCAGCCCAGCCCAGCCCCACAGAGAATGGACTGACCCAAACGTGCCCTGGCTGGAACACCTGGTCCACTCATGACTGAACCCCTTCCAGGTCCAACTGGACGGCTCCAGGGACAGAGCAGCTCACCAGACTACTGGCGGGAGAAGCATGCCCCACCTGCAGCCCACCTGCAGCCCCACCTGGAGCCCACCTGCAGCCCACCTGGAGCCCACCTGGAGCCTACCTGCAGCCCCACCTGGAGCCCACCTGGAGCCCACCTGCAGCCCACGTGCAGCCCACCTGCAACAGGTGGCAGCTGTGGGAGCCAGAAGGGTCAGCAGACCCAAGAGAATTCGTGTGGGGACAGGAAGCTTGGGTACCTGGTGGCTGTCTCGTGCCTGGAAGGGCATGCTAGCTTTAGTAAGAGGCTGGACTTAGTGTGATTCCAGAGGGCAGGCTTAGACACAGTAGGTGGATGCTCTGACGAGGTCACACTGGCTCGGGGAGGGTGACTTCTGAGGTCTCACCCGAAGAAGCTCCTCGAGCCCCTGAGTGACAGTCAGAAAAATCCCGAGGTTACTTCATTTACTCAGGTCTCCGGCCTCCTGCCTTGTGTCTCGTGCAGCTGAGATTTTGACCCCAGCAAGCTCATGCTGGGTTGCGGAGAGAGGGGGTCACAGAGGGACGGGGATCGAGGCGCAGACTGCAGGGCGCTCCTGGCCTCGAGCACAGTCTCCCCACTCTCCTCCCGCTCAGTGGCACCGTGCCTGGTCACTGGGCAGGCTGTGGCCTCCAGGCCCGTGCAGCTCGCCTGCCTCGGAGAAAGGAAAGGCCAGCCATGAGCTCGACGTCTAGGAGGCAGCTGGGGAACGCGTGTGTGCGACGGCTGGTAGGATATCACCTGCTCTCCCCGAACCCTGGACTGCCTGGGAGAAGAGGCACGGAGCGTCCTCGCTGGGCCGAGAGGGTTGGGGCGTCTCCCGGGGGCGTCTTTGAAAGACTGCCCAAGCCACAGCCCTAATCAGCACGGCACGTGGCTGACATCTTAGCAGCCTCCTTGGACGGCGGCTGCACCGAGGGGAAACTCGGGAACAGTGTCCCTCTGAGCACTGCCCGCCGCCCACCCCGGGCTGTGGGCTGTGAGCCAGCGCCCTGCCGGGGCGGCCGCCTGGCGGGTGGGCGTGTTTGCTCCGCAGCCTCCGCGGCCCCGCGCCCACCTGGACGCAGCTCACGGGCTTTCTGAGCGGGACCTGGGAACTTGGCACGGCGGCGGCTGTGGGTGTAGTGATGATGTTTTACACTAATGACGCTGCTTTCATCAGAGGGGTTCTTAAACACCCGACAAGCTTTGTTAAGTAATTGGAACAAGTTACAACAATTTAACGGGTCTATCAGCGAGCGCAGTTTCTGGGTGAATCACGGGGGTTTGGGACCACACACGGCAGCGGGATATTGATCATGGACCGTGTAGAACCAGGGGTTCAGCTGAGCTTAAGAGGAGTCGGACCGTGGTCGGAGCTGGGACACCGTGGAGACTGAGGCCTCCAGTTGTGCCTGCGGTGACCCCTGAGTGGCAGCCACGAGACACCTGGCGATGGAGGGGAGTGAGCCAGAGCCTTTTACACGGCCCCAGAATACGAATATAAATGTATAAAGATATATAATTTTAAAATCAGGTGGAATCCTAGTTTAAAGACAGAAAACCCCAAAGGACAGACTATGGTCTCCAGGGGCCCTAGAGCCAAAGGGGCCTCTGGGGCAGGAACCTTTCAACCTAGGCCTTGATGTCCCTTGGAGGGTTTTTGCGGAGGGAGCTGAAGGGTCGCCAGGAGTCCGTGACCCTGGCACTGCCCCCTGCCCCCCTGGCTCTGCATGTTGGGCTCTGTAATATCGGATCCCGGCGTGAGGACAGGTTCCTCTGCTAAAGGAAGAAGAACAAGTTTGGAAACCTGACGGATCCAGTGTCTGAGATTATAGGTGATGACCAGAGAGGGTGTGTGAGCGGTCTGAGGTCACACAGTGAAAACTGGCCAAGCTGAAGCAGGACCGAGCTCCCTGTGCTGGACCCCGAGGGGCCCCCGATGACAGCGCTCGGCTCAGGAGCAAGGACGACTCCTTCAGGGGCCGTGGGACGGTCCTGGGGTGGTTTCCTACGGGCCGTTTTTCTCTTCCTTTACGTTAAAGGATGGGTCCCAAGCAATGGGGAGGAGGGTGGTGGGTGCCCCCAAAGGTCAAGGGAGGGAGAGAAAGTCAAGGCAGAGACAAGAGTGCAGACTTGAGCTGCTCTGATGTGGCCTCCGTGGAAATCCAGCACCACCCTGTGACCACGTGGGCACCGTGGACCGAGCCCGGCTTGCGACAGGACTACGCCAGGCTCACGCTTGCCTGACCTCTTCATCCTCGCCAGCGCTGCCAGGTGGCCGTGCCCGCCTCCACTCGGCTGCTGAGTAGGTGGAGATTTAAGAAGCTGAATAAGCCCTGGCCGGTCTGGCTCAGCAGTTGGAGCGTCGGCCCACGGACCAGAGAGACCCGGGTTCGGTTCCCACTAGGAGCATGTACCTCAGTTGCAGTTTGTCCCCGGCCCTGGTTGGGGTCGTGTGGGTGGCAACCAGTTGATGTGTCTCTCTCACATCGATGTTTCTCTCTCTCTGTTCCTCCCTCTCTGTTCCTCCCTCTCTCCCTCCTGCTCTATTTAAAGATAAATGCGAAAATGTCCTCAGGTGAGGATTAAAAAAAAAAAAAAGGCATGCAGCTCTGAAAGCTAGGCTCTGCCCACTGGCCCTCCCACCAGCCAGGGAGGGATCTTGGACTGTGGCCATGCCCCGCCACTGACTCCTTCCTACCAGCCATGTGCTCCTTGCGGGCAGGCGCTGACCCACGGGTCCTTATCCCGAGGACCTGCCATAGCACCTGACGTGGTGAGCACCTGACGAAGGGGCCTTGGATTTCACCGGCTTTGTCCTGTTCAACCTGACAGACTGACCTCGCTGTTCAGGACCGCAGTGGCACTGGGGTAATGTGACCTGTGAGAGCATTTGCTGGTGGGGGGGGGGGTCTTCACTAGAATGAAAATTCCTGCAGGTAGGACTTCTGTGTGGTCTCGTCACTCCCCGGGACTCTGCCAGTGGGGGCAGGGTAATGCCCCCAAAGACGTCCCTGTCCTTATCCCTGGAACCGGGGGTATGTTAGCTCACATGGCGAAGGGGAGCTAAGATTGCAGATGGAATTGCGGTTGCTAATTCGTTGGCTTTAAAACATGTGGACACGCGGCTACGAGAGACGACCCTCAGTTGTTCAGGCACGGACGTGGGGGATGGTTTGACAGATACACGGGCCAGCTCTGCCGTCCACGGTCCCTCACTCTCTGGCCAGCGGTCCACGTGGTGATGGCCAGGCCCACCCTTTCCTGCAGCTGTACACTCAGGCCCACGGCACCTCTACAGCAGGGGACAGTCTCCTCTGAGCAGCCTGGGTCTGACTTCTCCCAGGCTGCTACCCCTCTGCGCACCTGCTTCTCCCCAGAGCGCGCACTGTCCTTCATTAATTCCTCAAAGCGCAGCCCCACACAGCTCGGCTGCAGGCCGGGCCAGTGGGAGACAGGTCTACTTAGCGGGGACTTCCAGCCATGCTTCTCCAGGATGGTCCCCTAGCTCACCCCTGTTGCCATGTTGGGGGGGGGGGCGGTCTCCTGCTGCCCACTCTGGGGCTGCTAAGGACCGTGCCCTCCTTTCCCAGGCCCCTTCCCCCCGCACTTTGAGGGAGAACAGTGGTTTCTCCTCATCCCAATCGTGACGACCTTCTGAATTCCAGGCCCACCTGCCCCAGAGGCAGGCCTGCCCTTCTGTACCCCACACGGAGCTTAGCGCCTGGCTCCCTCCCACACCCCCTTCCCGCAAGAGGGTTTGCCTCTATCTTGCACACGGTTTATTTGAGTGTTTCGTATTATACTTTTCCCAGAGTAGCGATCTGTCTTCAAAGACGAATCCAAATGGCCAGCTAGGGAGAGGGGGACTCTGCCACCACTTTGGAAGTCATCCCCCACCTTTCCAGCGGGTAAGGGGCTTCCGAAGCTTGGTGCCCGGCCTGACTCGCAGAGCTGTGTTACTGCCGTCTGCACGGGCTGGTCATCTCCTGGGCCTTGTCACACATCTGAGCCCGGGACACATGGCGATCCGTCACACCAGTGTCCCCACCTCCCAGTCAGTTCCTCACTGGCAAGCAGGAGTCCCCTGACCTGCCAGGATGCCATCATATCAGGGAGATGCTGATGGCCTCACAGAGCTTCTCCCTGTCCCTCACACAGAACTGGTGGCCCCCGGGGAGGGTCAGGGTCTTCATGACACAGGATACATCTGGGCTGGAGTGAAGTGCCTGTCTCATTCCCTGTCCCCCTCAGCACATCCTCCTCCATGGCTCCTCTGGACCAGGGACGGGGGCACCCAGACGCCCCACACTGCACCTCCAGACCCCCTTTCCCAGGCATCTGGGGGGGAGGGTGGCCTGACACCGGTGCCGTTGGTGCCCCTCTCTGGGCTGGAGGTGGGTCTCCCGCCATGGGAAGGCATCTGCTGTTCGGGCGAGGAGCTGGGGGGTCCCCGGGACACTTGGTGGGGCTCTGTGTGGACGTCACTGCATTTGCAGCCTCTCCAGACTGAACTGGATGTTTGTGCCAGCCCCGATCACAGGGGAGGGCGGGTCTGCGGCTTCTGGGACAGCGGCAGTGGTGCACATTGTGGGTGGATGGAGCCGCCCCAAGGAAATGCGGACGACAGCTCACCCACGGAGATGACTGCTGAACTTCTGACCTGAGCACACCCAGTGGCATCGTGTGTCTGGGTGCCTCCCATCCTTTCTCTTTATGTCACTTCACATCACAACCCGAGCGTTTCCCTGTGTACCTGAGTGTGCAGGCGTGTGCACGTGTGTGTGCATGTGTGTATGTGTGCATGTGCGAGTACGTGCAAGTGTGGTATGTACTTGCTAAAGTGTGTGCGGAGTGTGTGAGTACTTGGGTGTGAGTACGTATGTGTGAGTGCATTCCTGAGTGTGATGTGTGTACACGTGATTGTGCACATGTCTGAGTGTGTGCAGTGTGTGAGTACTGGGTGTGTGTACCTGTGTGTGAGCACATGCAGGAGTGTGACGTGTGCACACGTGATTGTGCACGTGCTTTGTGTGTGCAGTGCGTGTGTGGTGCTCAGCGGTGTCCCTGCCTCTTCCCGCCACCCTTCCACAGGAGGAAACACCCTGATTCCATGTCACATTCCTCGGACGCTCCGACGCGGCTGGCCATCGCCCTGCCTTGGCTGGGACCCGCGTGCTGAGGCTCCTGGGCCGGGCGGTGGGGAGGGGACAGGCAGCCGGGACCGCTGGAACAATGAGGAGCATGTGCCCTTTGCTCGGGGACGGGGACATCGGGAGGACAGCGTGTGTGAGAGGCTGAGCTCCCACTGGAAAGTAACACTGCCCGTCTCCCCAGCGACTTCACAGCTGGGACTGCTCACTGTGTCACCGCAGAGCTGTGAGGGGGTTCGACTGGTTATCCACGACGCGCCCTGGGCGGTGCCGTGAGCTCCCGGTGACACACTAGACTTGCTGAGAGGCAGGACTTCCAAGTAGTCCTGCAACCACGTTCGCCCGGCGTAGCCGGGAAGCCCACGGGGCAGCGAAGGCACTAGGGCGGGTGGGTGGGCCTGAGCACCCCACAAAGAGAAGCAGCCCCATCACCCGCGGCCCCTGCAGGGCCTGGCACTTCGTGCTCGAGGCTACGGTCGCTTCAGCCCCCACCGGGACCCCTGTTCACTGAGCTGCTGGGACCGGCTGCCTCGGGGAGTCAGGAGAGCTGGGCGCTGCTCCTCTGGGTGGGCCTCTGGCAGGTCCCAGGCGTTCGGAGGGCCCTCTCCCTCACTGTGACCCCGGGTGGGACTGGCCCTTTGTCCTCCCCTCCAGCAGGCTCAGATCCAGTGGCTGGAGGTCACGGCCAGGTGACCAGTAGCTTCCTAAATAGTCGAGCACCGGCATTTGTCAGTCTGTGTGTGTGCTGACGACTGTCCCCTGCCCCCAGCCTGGTGGCATGACCCGTATTCAGACTTGAGGTCCAGCTGCCCCCTGTGCAGGGGCCAGGCGCTGGGGGCACAGTGAGCTCGTGGAAGGCTGGGTGAGGGCACCACAGGTCTGGTTGCCTGCCTGGCGCCAATGCCCACGCTTTCCTCTGGGCCGTGTTGGCGGCATTTCGTGCCCACCCTGAGATCAGCTAGACCATGCAGATCGCCTCCTTTCTCATTTGCCGAAAGCACATGGTCAAGCCGAAACCCCGAGTGCATGCTTTGTTGAAATCATCCCTTATTTTTACGCTCCCCCACTGACCCGTCCAGAAAACATGCGACTCCTATTTTCACTGCCATCCGTCATGGGGGATTTAATCCCGTGCTAAACATATCTGGAAACATACCTCCAAGAATTTATGTGGACTGAGAATTACAATACGTGCTGCGTTTAAACACAGGGACACACAGGGACGGAGGCTTGCTGCTGGAAATAGCAGCGGCGTTTGGGGAACATGCGGTCACGTTCTTTCTCTTGTGAGCGGCGACGGGGAAAGATGTAGATAGACATCAGGCCTGACGGAGGCATGTGTCCCCAGACGCTGCTTCTCGGGGCTGAGCCAGGGCTCGGGCCTCCGCTGGGGCTGCTCCCCGCCGGGCGTGTCCTCGTGGGGCTGCGTGCCCGCGTGGAATGCTTTTGGGAAAGGCGGTGATTTGAAGAAGGGGTTCCTGGGATCCGTGCTGTCATCGTACGGATAAGGAACGAGAGGTGCGGGCAGGGAGTTGACACCCCACAGAGTGAGCTCACGACAGAAGCAGGACCAGACTCGGGAATCCCAGCACGAGACTGGCTGGGGTTTTCCCTGCACCCCGCTGTCTCCCCTGATCGATCCCTCACATAGACCCTGCTTCTGAGCAAGGGTCAACGCCCCCCGCCGTGTCTTCATACAAACTCCAGAGCGTCGCGCACGCTGCGGGCAGTGCCCAGCTCTGACTGCAGTTCTGGACATCGTCCTCGCTGGGGGAGACCGCGATTCCTTCCCAAGACGGGAGGCTTTAAACACGCCGTGTCGGACGGTCAGCTCCGAGGACAGAGCCGTGGCCCTGCACAGGCCGTGCACGGAGGCCGTTTTCCGCGGGGACTCGGAGGTCGGCGTCCTGGTTTCTGTCCATTTCAGCCAGAACTCAGGGTGGGAGTTATTTCGTGAACTTTAAACCCATTCACATTCCGTCGTTCTAATTGTAGGACGGTGCCAACAGGCGAATGGACCTTCGTTTTTATTTTGCACTTTCTCTTTCCTCTATAAGGCAGCGATTTAAAGAGCAGGAGGACGAAATGGATGGTGTGGAAATTTAGCCAAATGGCTGGCTCACATAATAGAACCCTTTCATGTTCCCTCCAGAGCTCCCTATTCATGCGTCCCAATGCCAAGTCTGGGTTAAGTTACAGCCGAGCACGTTGTCTTTGCCCATTCAATTTATTCTTGGCAAACCTCAGAGAGTATTTATAATAAAGTCCCATTCCGAACACTCTACGGCCCCAGTGGAGTTCTAATAACACTGGGTATTTACTTAATGTCTAACTCTCGGAGTTCAAAGCACGTTACAGACATTCCCTGACTGATCTTAATGCCCCTGTGCGATTTACAGGTTGTAAAAGTCAGCCGAGGCACAGAAGCACGCTTGAGATCGCCCAGGAAGCCCGGGGAGCCCTCCCGATTAATCACAGACCCCACCGCGGCGAGGCCCCTGCACCGCACAGGGCGACGCAGCCCCGGCCGCCCACCTCCGTGCCGTCGACGGGCGGGCGCTTGTTTATTTCTCCACGGAGATCTTTAATTAAGGAAAGCAGAAACCCCACAAACTCTTCTGTGTGTATGTCACAGCGTTAATTGGGCCAAGTATCTTTGAAATACTTGGGTTCTTTGCCAAGCAGGTTGGCATTTTGGGAGCTAAAGAATAGACAGCCTGGAAGGCGTCCCACTCGGATGAAGGCCCTGGCAGCGGTTTTTCCACGGCCCCCAGAAGAGATGACGTTTGCTGGACGCGGTAAGGGGACACAGGATTGCCGAGGTCACCTCATCTTTCCCCAGACAGCACGGAGGGTCATGGGTGTGTGTAGGGGTGTCACAGGGAACCTCATCGTCCCCCTGCCTGGGAAGGTAGGGCCCCCGGTGAGGATGGGCCACACGGACACGCCTCTTTGCCCGTCCCCAAAGTGGCCCTCAGGGAGGCCGCTCGCAAAGCCTGCTGAGGCCGAGCTCGTCCCGGGGTGGCGCCTCCCGTGCCGTCTGACGTCTGATGCACATTTGTGGCCCACAGTCTCACTCCAGGTGAGAGGAAGCACTTCTCCGACTTGGCAGGTGTGGTGCAGACAGGCCAGCCAAAGCCACCCGGGGTGCCCGAGGGGCGGCTGGCTGGAGAGCCCGTTGAGGACACCTGGGGTTCCATGTGACCGCTTCACCAGCGAGACGAGACACTAGGCAGAGACCGGGGGGCTGACCGAGGCCACACTCACTATCGGGCCTGTGCGACCCTGCCCTGGCCCTGTGTGTGGGCGTCTGGTGGCCCCCAGCTGACAGTCTGGGCAGGTGTGTGGGTGCTGACTGTGCCTGGACAGAGAGGGGTCAGGGGGCGACTCCCACGGCGTTCGGTCAGACACCGTCCTGGGGCACCCCAAAGCCAGACTCACCCGCGAGAAGATTCTGCAACACGAGAGGAGGAGACCGACTCCTGCAACCAGCCGGGAGAAGCTGAAAAGGTACTCCCGGAAGCAAGGGGGACACGTGGAGTCTCCCCCTCTTCTGGGCTCTGCACAGAGAGGAACTACGGCGGAAGACGGGGATGGACACGGAAAAGGCGGCTTAAGAAAAAATGATTCGAGAAAAATAAAGCTGCCAGACAGTTTAAAATGGGACCAGAAAGTAAAAGTCAGTTGGAATTCAGAAAACGGTATCAGGCAGCCGTTAGAAGCTCATTGAGGATGAAGTGAAAATGGTGGGAGAGAGGAAGGATATTAAGACACAAGCCCGGCTGGTGTGGCTCAGTGTTTGAGCGTCAATCCATGCACCAAGAGGTCGTCGGTTCGATTCTCGGTCAGGGCACATGCCCAGGTTGTGGGCCCGATCCCCAGTGGGGGGCATGCAGGAGGCGGCCAATCGATGTTCTCTCTCATCCACGTTTCTATCTCTCTCTCCCTCTCCCTTTCCCTCTCTCTCAAATCAATAAATAAAAAAAAAGAAAAGAAAAAAAGACACGAGAGCAGCTGTGGACGAGAGCAGGGCTGTTTCCATGGGCTGCTGCCCATTGTTCCTGAAGATAAAGACCCGACACACAGGACTGTGCTCGGGGCCCACTGGGGACCTCATCCCCCGGACCTTCCAGCCAAAAACAGCAGCAGCAAAGCCCTCGGACTGCACGTCGGGAGCTAGGGACTTGCCAGCAATGAATAGCAGCGGAAGAGCCGTCTTCGGTTTCAAAGACATACTCAGGGAAAAGTGAGAGTGAGGGTTTAAATAGTGTGAGTCCGAACTTTGAGTCCATTGCGCAGGGGCACGTGGTCTGGCGTCTGAAGGGCGAGCCCGGCACCTTCTGACTACCCCGGGGGACCCGCGGGAGTGGACTGAGAGCTAACTAGTGTTTAAGAACTCAGCGAATAACCGAGAGCAGACAGGGCGCTCTCCGCACGCTTCAGCAGGAAAGGCGGGGAGAAGTCATGAAGACAATGCACAGGAAGCCGCAGCCCCGGGAAAGGAAGACAGAGCGTCCCTGCCTCACTATGGGTCCGGGACGGCATGGCTGCCGGAGAGGCTGCTCACACACCTGCCCTCCTGCGAAAACTCAGGCTCCGGGAGGGCCGATGGCGATGTGCCTGCTCCCCATGGAGGAAGGGGGCATCCCACATACCTGCCGGGAGGGCCGATGGAGAACATGCCACAGGCCTGCACCCCACCGAGGAGTAGTTCAGGGCCCGTGAGAGATGGTGCTGCCACGGAACGATGCCCAGGACAGGAGTTAGGGAGGAAAGCTGGGTTTGCAGGCTCCCACCTTCATCACTGGTCACGTTTTCCCTGGGTGCTGGGGTGACAGACCGATTGTTTCTCCTGCCGAGGGCTGTGTTCTCCTTTGGACGGGCATGGATTCGTTATCAAAACAGACAAACACGTGTAGACGGAAGAGGGGTTGGGGGCAGATGTGACGTCATCACCAAGGAAACGGGCAGCTGCTTTGTGTGGGTCAGTGAGTGTGTGGACTTCACCGTGGGGGCGCTGCCTGTGTGCAGTCTTCAGAGACTGTCCGCTCCGGAGACGCTCACTCAGACACATTTCCACGGACACGTCCGGACTTCCCCGACCGGCCCGGCTGAGGGTCTCCCTGCTTTCCTGACCTCGTCACCCACTGACTAACTGCGAAGGGTCTAGGGACCCCCGCCAGCTGCTCAGTGTTGCTTTGGCTCCAGAGCGTGTGGCAGGGTGAACTCCTCTGCGCTGCGTTCCGGAGCCTGGCGGCAGGGCCCGCTCCCCCGTGACAGCCACTGAGCCTTGGGCCAGCTGATGGCCAGAGGCCCCGAAGGCAGATGAGGTGACTCAGACGCATGGAGCTGGACGCTGTCATCCAATCTCATGGCAGTGATCCCCGTAGCCAGGGCGACTGCTGTCAACACACTGGCAGAGGCACCTACCCCGCAGCGCCCCTCCCAGACAGCGCCCACCCTTCTGTGACTCAGCACCCCGAGGATGCTGAGTGACTGCACCGGGATTGGCCCCCACCCAGCTGGGCCAATGAGAGGCTGTCCACATTATTCGGACCTAGGACCCATGAATGCAATTAGTCTCTATCGGTGCTTGGCGGTGGGTGGTGGGTGACAGGGAGCCATGAGCTCACTGAGACAGAGGCCACAGACTGGGAGGGAGATGATTCCACAGGGGTGCAGGGGTGCAGAGCATCAGTGGTGAGAGATGGTGAGGGGAGGGGGGGAGATAGCCAGGACCACCAGAGGCCTCTCTGAGCTGTGGCTGAGTCCCACGAGGCAAACCCAGGCCCTCTCCACTAGTTGGGATTCTGCTACACTGGTCCTGGGGCCAGCCCACAGGCAGTATTTTTTTTAAATATGTTTTTATTGATTTTTAGAGACAGACAGAGGAAAGGAGAAGGAGAGAGAAACATCGATCGGCTGCCTCCTGCAGGATCAAGCCTGAAACCCGGGCGTGTGCCCTGACCGGGAATCAAACCGGTGACCTCTTGGTCCATGGGTCGGCACTCAACCTCCAAGCCACACCAGCCGGGCTCCCCAGGCAGCGTCTTTGCCTGATTTCACAGAGAGGACCCGGATGAGGTGGGCCGAGGTGGCTGCTGTTGGTGAGGATGCTGGAGTCCAGGTCCCTGCAGCTCCCCACCCGCTCAGCGTGCTCCCCATGGACTCTCTGTCACCACCGACACCCCAGAAACCTGCCGACGGTGCAGGAGGGGGTGCTGAGAACACACGTGTAGGACACATCGGTGAGCGAAGTAACCGGGCGGGGAAAGTCCTCGGGGCTGTTCGCGTCAGCGCCTTGGCCCTGCGTCTTTGGGCTGTAGTGTTATTTGGTTTTGAGGTTCTGGAATGGCCTCAGGATAAAGAGGGTGTGGCTCTTCTTGGAAGGAGGTTTTATTCTTTCCATGGACTGGAGACAGAACAGCGGAGGCGGAGACACCGCCATTTGCCAGCACCTATAGAGTGAGCTGGCCTCGCTTCAGAAAGAGCTCAGCACAGCCTCGTCACCCTGGAATCTGGGGCTGGTGCTTGTCCCAGAAGGAACTGCGCGGCTCCCCGTGAGCGCCGGGACGCGCCGGGACACGGCGGTGTTATCGCTCACATCCACCTGCCAGGGGCCGGGTGTGTCACCTGCTCTGCCTTGCGGAGAGCTCCCTGGGCACAGGGCTGTGACCTGCCCGAGGCTGCTCGCTGTGAGCGCAGTGTGGGGACTGAGCCATTAGCGTGTGCCTCCCCCAAATCTCTGTCTACAGTGAGAGACGAAATGGTAGACCAGGGTCAGGAGTGATCTGTCTTCTCCAGGGTCTCCCTCTCTCCCTAGCTGTGGCTCCTGCCCCCCCCCCCCCGGAGCCCCCCATCCCCGTCCCGCTCCACGCTTTCCTCCCCTTGAGAACAGACAGGGGATTGCCCCCGGTCACTTCCCGAGCTACGGACCGTGAGGCCCAAACTCTCTGAGCTTCTTGGTCTTCCTGCTCTGCAGAGTGGGGGCCAGAGGGTCTGCCCCTCGGGATTTCCGTAAGCGTTACAGGAGAAAATCCCGCGGACCTTTGGCATGGTGCCTGGGACAGACATTCGATACTTAGTAGCTATCAGCAACAATACCGCATTTCTGTACTCATGCGTTTCTGCCATCGCCTTGCGTTTTGAGACTTTCTCCTCCACGGGGACTGAAAGACCTCCCGGATATCCCATGCAGGCATGTGACACGCTCACAAAGGGACCCCAGATCCCTCCGTGAAGAAGGCTAATCCCAAGGTGACAGTCAAGTGGCTGGGTGACCGAGCACGACCCCACTGTCACAGATGCTGAGGGACAGGCTGTGCCAGGACATCCCCGCTGGTGGAGAAGCCTGGGCCCAGCCCCAGGGTCAGCGGGTGGCCAGCCCACCTCCCCGAGCCCCTTGTAAGACGGAAGCACTGGAAAGCCGGCCGAGGGGGCTGCAGGAACCCTCGCTGCAGAAGCTGTGGCGGGCAGGAGAAGGCGGTTCTCTCTTCCTTGAACCTAAGTCAGCTATAACCCAACCTCGAATTCTCAGAACAGGGGCAGGTCCATCCATGTCCTGTCGCCTGGCCCCCAGTCCTGGCCTGCCGGCCCCACCTTCTGCCAGCCCTGGCCTCCACCCCGGGCTCCACCCTGACATGGTGGGGGGCAGGAGGAGCCAACCTCCCACCCAGGGCACCTCTTCTCGGCCTGGCACATGTCCTGAGGCCCCCCCCCCCAGACCAAGCCTGGGGGCCAACAATTCCCTGCAAGTAGTGGGTGTCCGTGTCCCCCACCTCCGTCCTGTTCTGTGCAAATCCCGGGACAGAGGCTTTTGCTGCTGCTCCCTGCCCGTGTCCCCTGCAGGCCGCCCCAGCCCACCAGCCACTCAGCCACTGCAGCCTGCAGTCCCAGCGACTCCGTCTGTCCCTCCCACCCACCTCCACCCCGCGTGGCTCTGCCAGCCTCCCGCCTGTGTCCATGTGCCCAGATCCCTGCCTTCTCTGCTCCCACCTGACCCACTAGGTCCTGTCTCCACACCACAGCCAGGCCGATACTTTCCAAGGCAGCACTGTTACCCACCTCCTAAAGCCCTCTACAACCTCAACATTGCCTTTGAAATAAAATCCCAACTCCTCACCATGGCCCATCCCTGCCCGCTCTGGTCCCGCCCCTCTGGCCCCACCCCCTTACTGACCATTCCGGGGGTCCTCTCTCCATTCTTTTAATCATTGATCATGTCAAGCTCTTTCCTGCCCCAGGACCTTGGCACACTCTGCCTGCATCACTCCTTTACCCTGTCAGCACACTCATTGCTTTTTATTCTTTGGGTCACCTTAAATGTCACTCCTCAGCTGTGGCTGATCAAACTATCGCATCTGGGTCTCCCTGCTCCTCAGGTTTTCTACTGCCTGACCCCTGTGTTCCCACATCGCACTTCGATCCGGTCACTGCCTCTCCAGGGAGGGTGCAGGGGCCACACGGTCAGGTCGGTCCCTCCCTGCTCACACTGCCTCCTGGGCCTGCGCAGAGCCCGGCACCCAGCAGGGCCTCAGATGGTCTGTTAAGCGGTCGGTGCAGCTGAAGCTCAATTCTGCCAACAGCGGGTGAGGGCAGGTCCGCGTCCACCCTGCGTCTGTCTCCCCTTCTCACCACAGAGAGAGTTCTCATCACCCCGCCCCCCAAGTCCAGTTCCTCTCTCAGTCCCAGTTCCCCTTTTACGGTATTTCCCAAACCACATGCAAAGTGCCCGTCAGGCGCAGGTGGAAATACACTGGGTCCCGTGGGAGCAACACAGCCACCTTCACGCCTCGTTTCTGTGTGTGTGTGTGTGTGTGTGTGTGTGTGTGTGTGTGCATGCGTCTATGTGTGCCTGTGTGTGCGCCTGTGTGTGTGTATGTATGTGCCTGTGTGTGTGCCTGTGTATACCTGTGCTGGTGCCTTTGTGTGTGTGAGTGTGCCTGTGTATACCTGTGCGTGTGCCTGTGTGCGTGTATGTGTGCCTGTGTGTATGCCTGCGTGTGCCTGTGTGTGCCTGTCTGGGTGTGCCTGTGTATGTGTGCATGTGGTGTGTGTGTGCCTGTCTCTGTGTTCCTCTGTGTGTGTGCCTGTCTGGGTGTGCCTGTGTATGTGTGCATGTGTGTGCCTGTCTGTGTGTTCCTGTGTGTGTGCCTGTCTGGTGTGCCTGTGTGCCCACTCTCAGCCAGTAGCCCAGAGTGAGACATCCCCTGCAGGAGCCATCTATGGCAAACCAGAGCCTCTTGCATGGGACCCTGTGAGCAGGCCCCTGGCCAGTGTTCGGGGCCCTAGGAGGAGGCTGACTTCTGTGCAGAGGGCGATGTAAACCCCAAGATGTGAGCCTGGGGCTCATCTGGTGGCCTCCCGGGCCCCAGTCCTACAGCAGCCCTGTCCCAGGCTGCCTTCCTTAGCCCGCTGTGGAAGCTTCTTCTCTCCATCCAGACCCAGATGTGAAGCCATTTCCAGACAGGAAGTGGGGATGGTGACGTGTCTGCGGTCACTCAGGCTTCTCTGGGTGTGGACAGCTTGTCAGCACTTGAACCCTGGTGTCCTCATCAGGGCCTGAGCCACAGGGTGGTGGCCACAGCTGGACAGGGCGGAGGGCCGGGGCAGAGCCAGGGCAGGCCCCACGGGGCAGGAAGGGGAGTGAACACAGGCCTCAGAGGTGGGGTGTCTGGGCTGAAGGCAGACAGCACAGAGGACTCAGATGAAAGCTTCTGGAACAGGGTGCACGGAGCCAAGGGTCTGGGGCCTGGGCGCCATAGCTAGTGTGGGCAGCGGGTCTCCTGGAGGGGCTGCCCCAGAGGCTCCAGCCTGTGCCAGGGCTGACATCAGGACCGTGGGCTCATCTAGGACCGCGGGCCTGCCCCTGCTCCAGCCAGCCTCCTGCACATCCACCCATCCGCCCTGTGCCGCCTCCGCCCTCCCGGTCTGGCCTGCGGTCCGGGACGTGAGGTCCGGCGGCTGTGGGTGTGTCCCGGCCCTGGAGGGTGGGCTTTGTGCTTTCCTGAGCTCCGGGGAAGCCGTCCATTGAGACGAAGCCACTGTGCGTGGTTCCTTTCACAGAGTGGACTGTGAGCCCTAAGCTGTCTGTCCTGGGAATCTGGGTTTGTGCGAGGAGGCCGAGCTGTGATTCCGCGTATTGTGGAGACTGTTCATTACGGAACACACTTTCATATTCTTCCTCTCTGCCGGTCCCCTCATCTGTGAAAACAGTCACGAGGTCCCACTTATCTCCACGGAGAGTTCCCGAACGTGGTGGGGACGGGACGATGTTGGGGGACCTGCTCCGGTTTCCGGGGCAATGTGTGGGCTGGCAGGGGCCGTGAGCGGAAGCCGGGGGTGGGGTGCGTGGGAAGGACTCAGCCCTGACCTCACTGTGGAGGGAGCAGCCGCACCTGAGGACGGGTTCTGCTGAGGTTCCCGGGGTCGCACAGTGCGTCTCTCTGGCCTCACAGGCACCCCCACGGCGCACTCCCCTGTCCCCCTGCCCTGCTGGGCTGCTGGAGACTCAGGAGACCTGGGGTGGACACCAGGCCCGGAGAGGGGCACTGCCCTTCTCTGAGAACCACGGTGCCAAGGACACGCCTCCAAGGGGAGCTCCCGGGCGGGGATCTGGGGTGTCTAGGGGGTCGTCTGTGGGGTGGGACAGGTCGTGTTCCCCCGTGGAGAAGGCCCGGAAGTGCTCATGAGGGATCGAGCATTTGAACCGCTTTGAATCCAAATGAATGCGTGCCCAGAACTGTGACAGGCATTCCCATTCTAGAAAGTCACACGGGGGAAGCCCAGCGGCGCGGGGACCATCCCACAGATGGCCCGACTGGCGACAGACTCCACTCACTCCCGACTCTGGGAACGGGAGAGTTGTTTAGAACATTCTCCTTCAGCAAACGTATCACCAGCAGAAACCAAGCACACCTAGTGGGGCATCGGGCACCGGCTGTGTGCCCCCAGACGTGGGGGTGAGACCCTCTCGGGCTGCCCTCACAGAGCCCCCCGTCCCCCGGGTCCACCTTTTCTCTTGTTCCCGTGCACTGAGTTTGGAACCTGAGACCTTGGCGTAGCATCCTGCTACTTTGGTCAAAACTTCCAATTTAATTTTTTCCCCCGAACTACAAGAATTCCCAGGAGGTAAAGGAAGGTTTGGGAAGGTCTTGGAATCGGGGGATTTGAGGGCCACGCTGCTTCCGGCACTGAGGAGCCTGGTCCTGTCCGTGCGTGGTCGCCTCGTGGGTGGAATGCCAGGCTGGAGGAGAGGGTCCCCTCGGTGGCTTGGAGCTGCGTGCTGGTCTGGGTGCTTGTGATCTGCGGGCTGCCAAGCAGGGCGGGTAAGACATGGCCACCGGAGCGGAGTGCTGGGCGTCACTGGAAGAGATGTCCTCCGTGTCCGAGAGATGTAGCACAGAATACAACGAGGAGACGTCATCGGGGGCCACGCGTCAAGTCCGAGGCCGAAAAGGCTGGGCTGGGCGTTGTGGTTGAGCCCTTGGCCGGGCTGAGCCTAAAGCCCTTGCCCAGGAGAACCCTGCTATGTTCTGTGTTCCCAAATGAGGAGAGCCCAGCAATCCACGCCCCTGGTGGGCGTCCACGTGACTCAGGGACTGTCCTGTCCTCAGCCGGGCCACGCTCTCTCCATGATAACCCTCACTTTCTCAGGTGGGCCCTGTCTTGGGTTTCTGTGGCCGCCGGCTCATGTCTGTTGGACACTTTCTGTCCTCAGACGGAAGGACAGTGGGCTCGGCAGAGAGGGAGCCAGACCTCTGTCCAGTGAGTTCGTCACAGTGCTCAGGTCACCCCCGTACCTGTTGATGCCACAGTCTAACGCTTAGAGGACACTTTGTTTTTCATTTTTATTCCAAGTTTCAGGGGGATGTTGTGCGTCCTTCCTTGTCTGTGTGGTTGGGAAGGATGTCTTTACACGTCCCTTCAAAGTTTGAATCCACTCATCTATGAACTGGCTTAAGGCTTATCCTACAGGATTTTTTCAGAGGTGTAGAATAAGATAAATACCACACCGAGGTGCTGGGGATCCCAGCACGGTATTTTTAGCGTCTGGGTGCCTGGGCTGAGCGCTGAGACCCAGCGGCCCGGCTGCGTGTTTGTGCCCTGCACGCCTCGGTCAGCACCCTCCGAGGAGAGGGCCCCGGCTGAGGCGCTGGCAGGCAGACTCAGTTAGCGGGAAGGCCTGTCTGTTTTCAGGGCTGTGTTTGGAAAGCCTTGTTCTTGCGTTTCTGCATTCCACACGGGCGGAGGGAACCCTGCAAAACCTGTCAGTCACGACAGTAATGGAAAAAGAAGAATGTTTTCTCTGATCTCGGATGTGAGCCAAGAAACAGGCGGGAACCCAGCCGGCCCGCCGGCATTCACAGGCCGCCTCCTGCAGGACTGGCCCCCTCCCCACTGGCCACAGACCCTCAAGGCTGTGCATTCATGTGTGCGTTTAGATCTTGGAATATGAGCAGGGAGAGACCTCGATAACATCTAGTCAGAGAGCCTCCATTGCAAGCTGAGGACAATGTGCCCAGGAAAGAAAGAAGGGGCCCGGGTAAGTGGTGACTCCCCTGCTGGGCTAGGCTCCTCTGTGATATCGCCCTCATCCTCATCACCTGTGGAATCATTATTTGCATTTTATAGATAAACAAAAAGACAAAGTTGGAGTGACTTGCCCCAAGTTGAAAGGTAGTTATATTTGGCCTAGAATTCAAAGGTGGTCCCTCAAGTGCATCTATGTATCCATCTATCCATCCATCCATCCATCCACCCATTAATCCATCCACCCACCCTCTAATCCATCCACCCACCCTCTAATCCATCCATCTACCCTCTAATCCATCCACCCACCCTCTAATCCATCCATCCATCCATCCATCCATCCATCCATCCATCCATCCATCCATCCATCCACCCACCCATTAATCCATCCACCCACCCTCTAATCCATCCATCCATCCATTCATCCATCCATCCATCCATCCATCCATCCATCCATCCATCCATCATCCATCCATCATCTATCCATTCACCCATCCATTCATCCATCCATCATCCATCCATCATCCATTCATCCATCCATCCATCCACCCATTAATCCATCCACCCACCCTCTAATCCATCCATCCATCCATTCATCCATCCATCATCCATCCATCATCCATCCATTCATCCATCTATCATCCATCCATCATCCATCCATCATCCATCCACCCATCCATCCATCCATCCATCCAACCATTAATCCATCCATCCACCCTCTAATCCATCCATCCATCCATCCATCCATCCATGCATGCATGCATCCATCCTCCATCCATCCATCCATCCATCCACCCATTCTTCATCATTTATCTATCCATCCATGTAGTCATTCATCCATCCATCCATCCATCCATCCATCCATCCATCCATGCATGCATCCATCCATCATCCATGCATGCATGCATGCATGCATCCATCCATCCATCCGTCATCCATCCATCCATCCATCATCCATCCATCCATCCATCCATCCATCCATCCATCCATCCATCCATTCATTCAACATGTGTTCATTGAGCTCCTTCTTGGGACAGGCGACTGCAAGGAAACCTGCAAGTCCTTCTCCATGAGGACACCGGCAGACAGGCGGGTCTCCTCTGCACCCTCTCATTATTGAAGTTTCCTGGGGTTGAGATACCTCTGTTTTGTTTTCCTCTCCCTTGAGGGAGGGTCATCCTCTCCTATGAATCAGCTCCTGGCTCGGCACAGGATGAGTTGCAAATCCCAATCTTCCTGTACACTGACCTGCTGTAGGTGGAACCCTGGGATGTCCAGCAGGTGGCCTGTCCCTTGCATGTGGAAACTTCAGCAAGTGAACTTCACCAATGAAAAGCATCTGGCTCAACCCTGGCTGGTTTGGCTCAGTGGTCAGAGTGTTGGCCGACGGACCAGAGAGTCCCGGGTTCGGTTCCCGTTAAGGGCACGTACTTCGTTTTCAGTTTGTCCCCGGCCCCGGTTGGGGTCGTGTGGGTGACAGCCACTCAATGTGTCTCTCTCACATCGATGTTTCTCTCTCTCTCTTCCTCCCTCTCTCCCTCCCACTCTATCTGAAGATAAATGCAAAAATAATGTCCTCGGGTGAGGATAAAAAAAAAAGAAAAAGAAAAGCATCTGGCCCAGCGCCAGCATTTAGCAGGCACTCTCCTCCTTCCAACTCTGTCCCTGTGCTTACCAGAGCCCATGGTGTCACTACTCACCTGTGTCGCTCACCTGGGGCTAGGATCCACCCACCATCTCCCCCAGTCTCTGCGGGTAATCCCATTGCTTGCAGCTCAGAGACACCCCCTGCCTCAGCCTGTGGTTTCCATTCCCGGGGCCGCTGTGGCTTCCCAGCTGGGGGTGGCCATCAGCCTCTGCGGGGAGGATGACCCAGCCAGCCTGGACACCAGAGGGACATCGCCAGCCAGGTGAGGTCTCGTGGCAAAAAGCATCTTCCACCTGCTCTCATCCCTTCTTCATTGGATTTGCTCAGAGAGGGAGGTCTGAGGACTTGGATTTGCCCTTCGGGTCTGTGGTAGTGTCTCAGCTTCAATCAGGGGGACAGTGGATGCAGCTTATGAGATTTCTGCTGCAGGCTCCCGAGGGGGCCGTGGGCTGTAGTGACCACCTGGTTGGAGATGGGAAGGTTTCACTGAAAGGTGAGCAACGACCGTGGAGACCGAGGCACTGCTGGAGAGACTCTGCCCCTCACGTGTGGGTCGGCCCTCTCCTGCTGCCTGTAAGCCCACCACTGGGCAGGCCTTGAACGTGAGCCACTGACCCTGCAGGGTGGGGATGGGGGCATTGGAGACAGGAGGCACCGGGTAACAATCTCCTGAAGGTGTCAAATTGCCGGACAGGAAACAGGCTGCGGAGAGGTGAAGGCTGGTGCCTCGGGTGGACGAGGGCATCCCCTAGGGGCTGAGGGTGGCTCTGGGGAGGTCCTGGGCACCCCGCATGCCTTTGGTCTGGAGCAGCCAGTGGCTCAGGGCCACCAGGGCTCATTCCACACAGACCCCAGTGTCAACATCCCTGCCATTAGGGCCACATGCCGGGACCCCTCCATTTCGGTGGAGGAAGGTAGCCGATTTCAAAAAGGTCAGGGAAAAGAACTCGGGCCCTTCTGACGTGAAATTCTCGATTGAGGCCAGGAAAGAGGAGAGGGAAATTCCTAAAAATGAAAACTGTGCTGGTGGAGTGTGGCTTTGGAAGGCCCCTGGGAAACCCAGGCCTGCCACGTGCTCAGAGCCGGGAGCTCGGGAGACCTGAGCCGCAGAGGCCGTGGACGGCCCGGGGAGGGGGGCTGCATGGAGACCAGAGGAAGCCCATTCTGCCGTCCGCTCCGACACCAGGCTGTTGTCCCTCCTCCGGGCTCTCTGCAGCATGCGACTCGCCTTCTCTCTGTGTCCCTCCGCCGAGATCTCTGTGCAGGGACTGGCCTGCTGTGTCCAGGCAGGGGAGAGAGCCTCCCTGAACCTGGAGCCCACACGGCATTGCGCTGGGTCTCGGTCGGTGTGAGAAATGCACGAGGCGAAGAGGCCAATACATCTTGCGGAGCCCCGGCACCGGGAGGGGTGGTCCCCACCCTTCTAGCCTCTCATCACTTCCCTCCCTGGGCCCTGTGGTCATCAGATGATGAATGGGTCGTCCGCGCCTGTGGCCGACGCCTGCCCTTCGATTGGGGGTGGCTCTGGCACAGAAAGGGACTCACGGTGCTACTCCCATCTCTGTCATGAAGCGGGGGTCCCGCTGGCTCGAGATCTGGACGTGCCATGGATTACAAGCCTCTCTGCTCCCTTGCTGAGTAACTGGGGCTTGGTTACTCTTCGGGTTCACTGCACAAACCTAGGTAATAAGTCATCTGTCTTTGAAACTCCACCAGCCATCCAAATTGTTACATAGTGTTTGTTTGCGTTAGGATATCCATCTGGGGAGGGGGGACAATGGGCTGTGGTTTGAGTTATGATCTTTGCTCTCACTTACTGGCTTTTTGGTTAATGTCAGATGTACGTTTGACTTCCTTGAACCTGAAGGGAGCCAGGCTGGATGTGAACATTTTAAACTGGCATTTCACTGGACACCTTCAGGTGTCAAAACGAAGCAGAATGAACCTTTCTGCCCTGTTCACACGTTGTAATTACTACCACCTTCCAGTATTTATGTACACTGCGGGGTGACCGTCTCAGAAGGGCCTAACGGAAGGGCTGAAGAAATCCATTCTGCCTCGGGTCTGTCACGCGGCGGCACTTTCCTGCTCCACTCGGGAACGACAGGCACCTTATTAACGTGGGGTTGACCTGTTCAAGGAAAGCGCAATCAATGTCACATCCAGTATCGCTAAATGGCCTTGTGGAAACGCATTCTCACCGTGACAGCAATCTTGGGAGAAGCCATTTCCCAAGAAAAGCCAACTTGGGATCCCGGGACACTTTGCTGGGTTTGAATTTCCTCGATCAGATTACGTCCCGGCTGCCACGGGGCTTGCAGATGACAAACCCAAAGGGAGGCCTTTCTGGGCTGGAAGGAAAACAAATAAAATATGCAAGATGTTTATATTTCCAACAGCTCAAGCATGCACACGCACACAAGCGTGCACACACACACATGCACACGCCACCGAGATTGCACACTATTTAACGGGAACCTACAGTCCTTTGTTTCCCGTGCATGAGGCCTCAGCATACATTCAGATTGCAACTGAAACAGTGTAGCAGGAGAGAGACAAGGCCCCTGAAAGCTCTCTGCTTCCCTGAAGCTGTCCCAGCTCCTTGGGGTGACTGACCTCTTTCCCTGCCCTTCCACCCACCCACCCAAGGGGTCATCTCCAGCTCGCCCTCACTCACCTGCCCCAGGAATGCACTCACCTCCTGGTGGTTGTGCCACAGGAATGCAGGTGTGTCTGCAGGAAAACAGGCGAGTAGACACGTTCCAGGGGTGACTCGGCAGTCCGGAAAAGACAGCAGCCGGGAGGGACATTCCCAGCCCACCCTCCACCCCCGCCGAGCGTCACTGCCAGCGCGAAGACATTGTTACTATCTTGTTCTACTGCAATCTCACTTCTTGGATACAGTTTTATTTATGTAAAGGAGATCCCTAGACAGTTGGCTGTTGTCTAACATTATAACATAGGCATTTTCCCGGTCTTAAAAATGCTGGGGGCGGGGGCGGGATCGGGAGGAGAGTGTCTAGGGACGGGAAAGGAGAAACATCTGTAACAAAAATAAATTAATAAAAATTGCAAAAACAATTTGAAGGCCGCGGAACACGCCTTTGGCTGTTATGTGTCATGATCTAGGTACCCGTCCCCTCATTCCGGACGCACCGACTGACTTAGAATTTTTCTGTCCTAAACACCGACGTGGTAGATGTTAGGAATGCTTTTTATATCAAATTCTCCCAACATGGTCCCTGAAACGCATTTTAATTACATCTGACGCTGCCAATAAGGGAGAAAGAGAATGTTTCTGTTTCTTCTGGAGAAAATCCGGGTTCAGAGGCTGGCCTTGGTCACCTGTGAGTGGAGTGTCTGTGAATCCCGTGCTCCCCCCGTGCCTGCTGTGGGCTTTCCACACGCAGGGGAGATAGCGACCTGCTAGGTCCTGGGACTAATGTCCCCTCCATGACAACAATGGTCAGGTACTGTAGGTCTACACCTTAACCCTCACGACAGCCCTGGGAGACGAGTGTGGTTATCGCCTTGCAGACGGACACATAGCAGATCAGAGACGCTCAATAACTCACCTCAGGTCTCGGAGCTGGTGAGTGGAAGGTGACCTTGGAAAAAGCTGCTCACACACTCTCTCGAGGAAAAACGTCAGAGAGAAGAAAACAAAGCTTTGATCCAACTGCCCTGCCTGGCGAGGGGAGCTAGGAAGGACAGGAATAAGGATGTATTCGTACTCGTATTTGTAGGCTTGGGTGGACCATGGGTGCAAACTCTTCCCAGCTGAGTGCACCCACTGGCCACCACTCCCTTAGTTATTGATTGGATGGACGGCTGCTCCTCGGGCCTCCCGCGGGTGCCGGGCTGGGATAGCCTGGGGGCGGAGCAGGCCGCTCTGTGACACCCGGGGGGCACACACAGGATCACTTCACTCACGTGCCTACACGCGCTGACCACAGTTGGGATAACTGCTCCGAAGGGCAGAATGTCTTCTGAGGAGTCAGTGAGGAGTTCCCGGGAAAGGGTGCTTTCTGACATCTAAGGGGAGAGCGGGAAGGAGGGAGAGGGCACGCCGGCCCGGCAGGAGTGGGCACCAGGCTCGGGGTCCGAGGGCCGGGTCAGCGCACTGCAGCGGTGGACCCAGTCTGGCCCACTCTCTGTTTTGTCAATAAAGCTTTATTGGAACGCAGCCACACCACATGCTTGTGTACTGTCCTTTGAGGTGGGTTTTGTGCTATGATAGCAGAGACCCTATGGGCCATTGAACCTGAAATGTTTTGTGGGGTCCTTTATGGAAAAGGCTGAGGGTCCCAGCTCTGGAGCAAGGGGACAGTGTGGCTGGGCAGGTGGGTGAGGGGCCTGGTGGGGCGACAGAGGCGGGGAGCCCACAGGCCTCGCAGGTGCCAGAGGCCACGGGGGAGTCTGTCTGTTTCCTGAGAAGTCAAATGTTTGGAGGGAGGGTTAGATTTGCGTTCTACACTCTTCGCAGTCCCTGCTGTTGACTCGAGGCTTGCCCTTCTTGGTGTAGGAATTCCTCAGCGAGTATCTGCTGAATGAACAGAAAAACACCTGTGACGGGCTTGCGCAGTAACCAGACTTGACAGGAAGAGAGGAACATCCTAAGGCCCTTCCTCCAAGCTACGTACTTTTAGAAAGCGTGCACCCTATTAGAAATCCATCCTCAAATCTTTTTGTTAACGCACTCCACAGTGCTGTTCTTTTTAAAAAAGTTATCCTTATTTCTAAAAACATTACAGATGTCCCTCCTTTCCGCCCGCGTTGACACCCTGGCCCCTGCCGTCCCCCCGCCCCCCACCCCCGCCTTCAGCGCACTGTCGTCCATGTCCACTGGTTGGGCAGACATGCACATACGTTCTTCATGTTTTCTAGTGACTTTGTATTGCACCTCAAAGCCAACTAGCTCTATGGAGGGAGGGTTACAAGGACCATTACGACCCGCATTCGCCCTTGAATTTCAACCTGCCAGCGGAAGCCAGGTCCTCAGCGGTGGTGGGTGAGTCAGACAGACAGGGCTGGAGGAGGAAGTTTGGTCTGAGGGGCTCAGCTGCTTAGTGGGAGTGACCGTGGGGTGGGTCAGAGCAAAGGTGTTAGTTACCTTCTCAAGCCAGGCTGTCCTGGCTGGGAAGTTCATGAACGTTCCCATCTGACCATCTGGTCAACCGGCTGGAGTGAGTCCCAGGGGCCAAGGAGCTGCTCCTTCAATGTGCACACGCACACTATGCACACACACACACACACACACATGTGCACACATGCACATGCACACACATGCACACGCACACTATGCACACATACACACATGCATGCGCACACATGCACACACGCACGTGCACACACACACACACACACACTCTGACACTCTAAATTGCTTGTGTTGCTTTGGTCAGTGTGAAGGTTAATTTTGTGTGTCATCTTGACTGAGCCACAGGGCACCCAGACATTTGCTGTGACATTATTCCAGGTGAGTTTGGGGGGTGTTTCTGGATGAGACCAAAGTTTGAAGAGGAGACCGAGTAAAGCAGATGGCCTCCCCAGTGTGGGTGGGCCTCAGCCAATCGGCTGAAGACCGAGTAGAAGAAGAAAGCCGAGTAATAGGGAACTCCTCCTGCCAGCCTCCAGTCAGAACGTCAGTCTTTCCCGGACTCCCAGGGCAAACGGAAAAGTCGGCTCCTCTTGGTGTCGAGCCTGCTGGCTCTGGACTGGAACTACCCACTGACCAGCCTGGGTCTCCAGCTTGTCACCTGAAGATCTTGGGACATCTCAGTTTCCATAATCACATGAGCCAATTCCTTATAATAAAACTCTTTCTACCTGTGTGCATGTATGTATGTAAGCGTATGTGTGCACATGTATATAAGTGAACATGTGTACACGTATGTAAGTGTACATGTAAACACACATGTAAGTATATGTGCATGCATGCATGCATGCATGTAACCATGTATGCACGCACACGTGCATATGGATGTGTGTATACATGTATATATGCATGCAAGTGTATACATGTATATGTGTAAGTGTGTACGTGCACATGCATATATGTGTGGACATACATGTACATGGACATGCCTATGTAGGTGTGTGCATGTATATGTATATATGTATATAGGTGTGAGTGTGTGTGTGTATTTCTGTTTCTCTGGAGAATCCTGACTAACAGGTAAGTGTTTTATCCATCACCACCTTTCTCAGCTTACTCTCTGCATTACTATTTTCTTAATGTTTTCTTTTAAACCGAGTGATTTTTGTAACATGTAACATTAAAAAGGGAAATTAGTGTCATTGCTTGTAATTGAAAAGCACTGTCATGTACCAGGAAGGAAAGCCGGAGAATGGTGTCCCCCTGGGTCGTGGCTGTGGCCTGGGCCCAGCCTCGGAGGCCTGCTCTCTGTCTCTGCTCACCGGGGAGATAAGCAGTGTGGGTGTTAAAGACGGACCGGCAACAGAGAGAGCTGCGGAGGCAATCAAGTTCTCACCCTGGGATTTACGACCCGGGGCCTGAGGCGTGTCCCTCCCTGGTAGGAACAGCGGCTGCTCCCTGTCCCGCGAGTGACCCAGAGGCTGAGCTTCCTTCAAGGATGGAGGTTGAGAGAAGACCAGGCAGTTCTTAGCCTTTCTTGTAGTAAGAATCACCAGGGGGGATTGTTGGAAGCCCTGGTTCCTGGGACTCCCTCCCCAGAGGTTCTGGTCTGGGGCGAGGTGGGGAGTTGGCACTGTCACAGAGTCTGGGTCACCCTGGTGCCTGGTTTGGAGGCCGCACTCTGGGGCCACAGCTGCAGCCAGATCCGCGGGGGGTCTGGGCCCAGCACAGGCCTGGACGAGGGGCCGCACGGAACAGCAATAAATAGCCCCAAACCAACCTGAGACAGCGCCCTGGCTGCGGTCTCACAGGCGTGGTTTGGAAGAGTAATCTGCACACTGAATGTGCACAGGGTTCCATCGCTTAAAGGAGGGATTTGGGTTTGAGACGCTTTACTGCCGAAATCCTGGAATGAGAACTGGCCATCGGACTTCTGGGATACCCAATAAATTCAGGCAGCGAGAACTCAGCCATTTCCTGCTCTGCAGGGCTTCCTCTCCCCTCTGCATGGGCTTACCTGGGCTCCCAGGAAGATACGTCCGGATCCCGGATCCCGGAACCTGTGCGCATTACCTTACAGGGCAGAAAATGGGATGACGTCAAGGACGGGGAGAGGAGGCACTTGTCCTAGGTTATCAAGACGGGCCCCAAATCTGAAGATGGGAAGTTGTGAGTGACGTGGAGGGAGCTCGCACACACGGGGGGGGGGTGAGGACAGGCGGAGACGGGGTGACACTCTCACCTGCCAGCGCACACCTGGAGCCACCGGACACTGGGAGCAGAAGGAAGGATTCTCTCCTCAACAACTTGGAGGGGGCGTGGCCCCGCTGACACCTTGATCTAGGACCTCTGGCCTCCGGAACGGAGAGAATGAGTTTCTGTTGTTTTAAGCCATCCAGCTTTGGTAATTTATTACAGCAGCCTCGGAGAGTGAACGCACGACCCAGAGCACGATCCAGGAATGACGCTCAAGGGGCTGCTGATAGGACGCTCTATAAACAAGGCAAGCTCTTGGTTTCCCACAAGGAGGGCCAGACTGAATGACTGACTCATGGAATATGCATGTGCACACACACACTCTCCTCACACACACACTGTGCACACTCTCACACATGTACACACTCACACACATACACACGCACGTGCACATCTCCCCTCACTCCTCACACACACTGCGTACTTTCTCACACATGTACACACAGCACAACTCACACGTGCATACACACATACTATGCATACTCACACATGCACACACTCACACACATGCACTCAGAACACACACACACAAACATACACATTCCTTACACACACACTCCTCACACCCACTGCATACTCTCTCACACATGCACACACAGCACAAGTCACATGTGCACACACGTGCACATGCACACACACACTTCTCACACACCATGCACACTCTCACATGCATGCACACACATGCACACACCACACCACACACAATACATGCACACACACTCACACACTCACACAAATGCACACACCAAGCATACATGCACACACAAACTCTCACACATAGGCACACACACTCTCTGTCACATGCACACACCACATACGCATACAGGCATGCACACACTCATCACATACACACTGTACGCACTCTCTCACACACTCTCACACACACACACACACATTCTTCATTTACATACCACACAGTCTTTCTCTCTCACACACACACCACACCATGCACACACACACACACTCTCTCACTCATAGGCACACACTCACATGCACACACACACTTTTCTACAAAAATGTGGCTGTTCCCTCTTCTCACCGGGCAGGTTAGGCTGAGCTGCTAACCCCTCCCTGTGCATTCTTCATGGACGCCCAGCTGTGGGCCGCTGTCCTCTGCCCCAGGGAACACAGCCTCGGGCACCGTCACACCTGACTCAGGCGTTGGGGCCGAGCTGGGCACAGCAGCACACCCGGATTGCTCCGGAGCAGGCTGCCTCACAGAAACAACGTGAACCGCACGCCAAACGTCACACTTTCTAGAATTAATATCTGAAATGTTTTTTAAGGTAAAATTGATGTTAATAATACATTTTATTTGACTCAATACATCCCACATATCCTCATTTCAACATGTACTGTGCATAAAATTGACCAGTGAAGTATTTGGTTTCCTTCTCCTGGTACTGCGCCTTTGGAACCCGGTGCCTCACGGCTCACGTCGCCGCGGTTCAAGTGCTCAGCAGCCACGGGGCCCGTGGACAGGGGAGGTTAGGGCTCAGGCAGCACCACGGGTGGGCTCTCATCACTCCTGTGGCCCTCGGCCCTGACAGTTGATGCCTGTGGTCCCTGACAGCGGCCCCTGGAAGCTAGCCTGCGTGTGCGTGTGTGTGGGGTTGCGGTCTGGGGTGGGGTCCATACGAAGGCAAACGAAAAAAGAGTTGTCTTGAGAGCAAAGCAGACAGGAAAGCTAAAACGGTGGCCGAGGTCCAGACAGCGGAACTCTTTCTCCCGGTTCTGAGCGGATTCCTGGGCAGGATTCTGTCTGGCTCGAGGTCCTGAGCCCTTAGGCCATGAAATCTTCCAGAACAAACTCCCCTCCTGAGACATCAGTTCGTGGAGAGCACTGGCCACCCCAGGCTCGACGCGGCTTTACAGAGAGGATGAGAGGAGAAATGGGTTCACCTTAGTTTGGATGGCAAGTGAGTTGCTCTTTACAAAGTTGTTTTCGGCCCGATGAGGACCACACAGGGCATTTCCCTGGGATGGCGGCTTAGCCAACAGTGACAATAGCCGTCTGCTGTTCCGAGTTTGACGGGCATGGAGGGCAACCCGAGGCGGGCCCTTTGTTTGTACTGACAGCCTAGCGGCAGGCGGAGGAAGACGAGGGAGCAAGGACAGCGGGATGCCGTCAACCCTTCATCCGTCACAGAATCCTCGGGGGAATCAGGCCCCGGACCAAACCCTTCCCCGTGGGGTACTTCGCCGTCTCGGGCTGTCTGCGCTCATTCGGTGCCAAGACAGCCGAACACGCAGGCTGGGGCCGCCCCCTGGAGGGCGCGGTGGCATCACGTCCCCGGGAGACGTGGAAATAGGATGGAGACTCACCTGTCCACGGTGCTCGTCTCATTTATTCAAATTAGCTGGCTCCCAGAGCTGGAAAGAGACGGATCTGGGCTCAGACAAAGATGGATTGCAGTGAAAATGGAAATTACAACCCAGAAAACTAATATCGTCGGGCCACGGGGATTGCATCCGTTAATCACGGCCACGGTGTTGGACTCTGAGAACGGCGCTCTGATTGGATCCGCACCTCGTCTCCACGGGACGTGTCGGGATGGGAGCGTGGTGACGCGGGGAGGGAGTGACAGGGACTGTAATGAGCTGTTCCACGCCTCCGCTCTGAGCTTTCTGCTTGCTGTCAAGGATCCGAGATTTCTCGCAGTTGACGATGCTTCAGGTCGTGATATGAGGCCCAAGGTCAAGCACTCTCCCAACGCCTCAGGGGTGGCTAATCGTGTCTTCCAGGTATGAGATGCTGGTGCTTTGGGGATGTCGGGCAGCGAGCACCCAGCCCAGGAAAGGAGACAGCGCGGATGCCCCGTGCACGGCTGCCCGCATCCCTAGCGCGAGAACATTCTGGACAGCTGGGGCGGGGCCTTTGCCCTGCGCAGTGTCTGTAGCACCTGACTCGGGGCACGCACCACGAGCTCTAGTTCATCCTCATCCCCCCCCCTCCCCCAGGGATCGAGCTGACCCTAACCCAGGCCCCCCAGGGTCTCTGCCTGGCTTCGAAGCTGCACTAGCGCCGCCCATCCTCCGGGTCCCCTTTCTGACGGCCACCTGCAGGCTCTGCGTACCTGGCAGCCTCCACACCTTCTGCCTAGGGCTTCCCCAGGGCAGACACTGCCAGGAGCAGAAGTGTGGGAGTTCGAGTCCTGGGGGACTCAACCAGGAGGGTCCAGGGGGGAACCCCTCACCGATCCCTGCAGGGACAACCCACTCCCCTCAGAGCGGGATCAGGTGCAGGTTTCCTTCCTGAGTGGACAGCTGGGCCACACAGTCTTCTGTGGTCCCTCCTTCCGTGTCCCACACGCTCCCTGGTCCTTCACTCAGTTCCCTGCGACCATCTCCAAGGTGAGCCAGGTGATCACCAGGACTTTTCTCGGCTCTCTGCTTTTTGGGGGGGGAGTGGGTGTGAGGAGCCCAAGCCAAGCACCTGCTAGCCTCAGGTCTCACCAAGGGCGTGAACATCCACGCGAGGTCACAGTTCTTGCCCAGCTCCGGGAGGCAGGCGCCGTGCAGAGGGCTCTGTGTGGGAGGGTGTCATAACCACCAGCGTGTCGCACAGCAGGCGTTGTCTTTATACCCATTTCACAGACAAGGATACTGAATCACAGAGGCGCAAGCACCCGCCCAACCGAGGCACACAGCTCGGCCTGAGAAAAACTGGGATTTTAGTTCAAGCAGTCAGGATCCGGTCCCGCCACACAAATACGGCCTCCGTGAATGATTTTTTTAAGCCAGCTGCCTTTGCCGAGTGCCCCTGGCGCCTAGGAGTGTGCTGTGCTGAAACGCAGCCCCAGCCCTGCTGGGAGATAGCACAGACGAAGACAAGGACACGGTGGTGCGTCCGAGCGGACACAAGGCAGGGCTGGCCATGTACCTTCCGTCCGGTCAGTTTTCAGGGCCGTGGGAGTGGATTGGAACCCAGAGAGCCCAGACCCCCCCAGGACCTGTGCTTCCTCCTCACGCAGCGTCTGAAAGGCCCTCCTGCCTTCAGCCCGTGGACGCTGATGGTGCTGACGACATCATGGTCATCGTGGGAGCTCAGGGCTCTCCAACGCGAGGCTGTGGCCGAGGCTCTGGGTGGGGCCGACCCCGAGGTGCTTTCGGAGCAGGGCACGGCATCTGCCACAAGCTGGGTGGGATCCTCCCTCCCCTGACGCACCGACAGGATCGAAGAAGTACCAGAAACAGAGAAATTCTGCATCTTCCCTGGGAAGTAGCAAGGCCGCCATCCGCAGGCTGGGCTGGGACCGTTTCCTGCGCATTGCGGGCCCTGCAGGGTCTACAGCCCAGCGAAGCCGAGTCCCCCCAGACTTCCTGGGGACCCCGGCACTACTGAGTGCACTTTAAAATCTATTTTTGCCCAGCTGGTGTGGCTCAGTGGCTGAGCGTCGACCCATGCACCAAGAGGTCGTCGGTTCGATTCCCGGTCAGGGCACATGCCCAGGTTGTGGGCCCGATCCCCAGTGGGGGGCATGCAGGAGGCGGCCAATCAATGTTCTCTGTCATCGATGTGTCTATGTCTCTCTCCCTCTCCCTTCCTCTGTCTCTAACATCAATAAAGAAAAACAAAATGTCTATTTGTATCCGATGGTATTTCTCAAAATTCAGCCTGAGGCCCGTCATGGGACAGTCACCTGGTCAGGCCTGAGACTGATCTGGGAGTTCTGCTCTGAGTGCCAGAGAGTCCGTGGGGTGTGCAGGAGCCTGCATTTCCTCAAGCCCCGTCCTCTGCACGCACGGCGCAGCCTGGGCACACGGCTCACTGGTTGTCATGGTCTCGGCGATATGAACCGTGGGGCCTGAGCACCCACGTTCGCAGACTTCAGATGGCCAGAGGCCCGCGCCGAGCACGGTGCTTCTGCGTCTCCATCCGCACTGAGGCCCACGGAGCACAGTGACCGCGTGCAGCCGTTTGGGGCCTCCCCTCCGGGATCTCGTTTCTCCCCCACTGGGCTTCTTTGGCCACCAGAAGACACCACCTTCTTAGGCAGGGTCTGCGTACTGGGACCCTCGCGGGCTGCATTTGCCACCACCAGCCCCTGTTGACGTTCCCGAACTTGGAACCAGCGGCAGACAGGCTGGGCTGCGTGTGCCAGGTCTGCGCCAGTGTCTGGTGTTTCTCAGCGGCCACGTGGCGCTTGTACAAATATTCCTGGGAGGTAGAGGTTTAATTACAATGGCCTCCGTTACAATCAGCAAAAATGCATGTGTTTCCATGAGCAGTTATGCAACTCCCCAGGCCCTTCCCGTGCCCCAGACCCCAACAAACAGTAAGGCTGGGCTTCAGGGAGGAGGTGAGTGTCTCACTTGACCAAGAAGGGCCTTGTCATCGGGTCAGGGCCAGGTCGGAGTCAAGGCCAGCCGGGCCCTGATTTACAGCCCACGCAGCAGAGAGGGGCCATGAGAGGAGGTCAGGCCTCCGTGCAGGGCAGCGGGGCCCATCGGGGTCCAGGTCAGACTGCCGGTGACCTGTGCTAGTTGGACTCTCGGACTTTGAGAAAGGAAACCCAGTTCAGCTGGCATGACTGGAAGAGATACATTTATTATCGGGATACTGTTGCATAAACTGTTCAAACACACATATAGAGTATTATATTTAAACACGAAATGAAGAGTACTGTATCTAAATGTATAAAATGTGTACAAAGCATACCACGTACATACCTTGCATTTTCAAGTATACATGATAAACCTTTATCCATTAACCAGCTCTGGTGATTTTAGATATGTCTCTTTAGTTTGGGGGCTTTTACTTTGAGCTCACATTTCAGTTTCCGGATGCACACGAGCGGGCCCTGGGCACGCGCGGAGAGTCACTGCCGCCCGTCAGGTGGGGTCCGATGCCCCCAGCCTGGCACAGCTCCGGCGTGGCTGCTGATGCTACGTGGCTGTGCCACGGCCTGTCACGTCGCGTCTGGTGATAACTGCATAATTAATTCGATGCATGCCACGCGGCAGCCGGTGAGATGTTTAAGAAATGAAAAGTTGTCCGCGCCTCACGGAGCACATCTGTCTAATGGCATAATTCAAATGAATCTCCACGCTTCTGCAGAGGCTCCGGGCCTGGCTGGCGTTCCTGCCGACATCCTCTTTACGGCCAGGGACAGGGCTCTGCCAAGCCGTTCCCTGTGGCTGCTTCTGGGCCCATCCCCCCGGAGCACATTTTAAAACTTTTTATTTTTTTAAGAAACTTCTACAACTAACCAAATTGTAAAAATTATACACAGAGTTCCAAAAGAACCCTTCCTCTAACTTCCCCGAATGTTGAATAATGATAGCACAATAATGAACGGCGGGACTGACGACTGATACACCCTCGCGAAGTAACGTACAAACCGTAAGCGAAGTTCACCAGCTGCGCCCCGAAAGCTCTGTCCGCCGGACTGGCGGTCACGCCCCTGCTCGCCTCCAGTCTGGAACATCTCCGTCCGTCTCCGTCTTTTCTGACCTCAACACCGTGTTAGGAGAATGGCCTGGGTTTGTTCTGTCAAGCGTCTCTACTTGGGTGTTGCTGGTTCCTCATTATTAGATCGAGGTTCTGCATTTTTGGGGAGAATGTCGCAGAAGTGCCCTGTGTCTTCGATGCATCCTCTCGGGCAGCACAGGACGCTGGCGCGGCTCAGGCCTGGTGTGGCCGAGCCCGTTACTTGGCGCCAGTGGCCCCTGCCCGGCTTCTCCACCGTCGGGTCATTGCTTTTTCCTTTGTATTTAATGGTGTCTTGCAGGACGAGAGTTTACGTTCCTGTTCCTCATTATGCCCTTTGCCCATTGGTGCCCGCACCCAGCGGTAATGACTGTCGTGTGGCAAAGGGGCCAGTTTCTGTTTCTGTCTTGTGGTCCTTCCACACTCGTTAGCTGAAGCTCTCGGCCAGGAAGAGCTGTTGCTTCTCCCATCGAGTGTTGATTCCATTATTTCTTTATTTCAGTACGAACGGATGGATATTTGTTTTATTCTGTGGGTGATAATTCATTGACACCATCATTTATGCTGTTGCTCAGACTGTTGCAGATTTGGTTGGAGGTACACTCAAGAGAGCTACCCTGGTTGTGTGTGCATGCATGTGTATGTGTGCTTCTCTGTGTGCAGGTGTGTGTGTGTGCGTGCATGTGTATGTGTGCTTCTCTGTGTGCAGGTGTGTGTGTGTGTGTGTGTGTGTGCATGTGTATGTGTGCTTCTCTGTGTGCAGGTGTGTGTCTGTGTGTGCATGTGCGTGTGTGTGAATTTGACACACCTCCATCATATTTTCAGCACTCACATAAAGCACATTTTAAAACCCTCGAATCTGTGAATGGATTGAATATGAATTAGGATGAGCCCTGGCTGGGCAGCTCAGTTGGTTAGAGCATCATCCCGATACACCAAGGTCGTGGGTTCAATCCCTGCTCAGGGCACATACAAGAGTCAACCAATGAATGCGTAGATGGGCAGAACAACAAATCAATGTTTCTTTCTCTCTGTCTCTCTCTAAAATCAATGCATCAATAAATATTTTTAAAAAGAGTAGACAATGTGGCATTTTGTTGGTGTTCAAGTCAGATAAGAATGTCTCTGAATTCGATGTCATGATACTTGCTTGTCAGGCAAATGCCTTCTCATAGCTGAGAGGATTTCTGTCGTCGCCACACTAGAGTGAAACGGAGTCCAGGCCAAAGGGTTGTTTTCACGTTGTTTGTGTGCCCAGAGCCTGATGGCGCATCCTTAGTGGTGGGGGCACCGAGGACAGTGACTCACTGCGGCAGGCGGGACATGGATGGGTGTGGGAGGAGCCCAGCACGTGTCGGCTGGTCGTGTGGCCTCCGGGCGGCACTCCCTGTTCAGCGGGCGCACAAACCCCCTGGGGCTTATGAAAGGACACTCTGACTCAGTGGGCCTGGGTGGGCCTGAGACTGTGCATTCGCAACAGAGTCCTATGAGACGTGTGTCTGCTGATCGAGGCCAGGATGCCGGGTTCAAGTCTGAGTCCACCTACGCCTGCTAAAGGGTCAACCTCGTGCCGGCCGTTTGACTTCTCCTGACCTCAGCTTCATTGTCTGTGAAACAGGAATGACCGTAACAGCGCCCCCGTCAGGAGAACCATTGCAAGAATCAGGGAAGATGGTGCCAGTGTCTGCCATGTGGCTAGAGCTGATTGGTGATCATGCATCGATACCTGTCAGTGAACGACACCTCCTGTCGTTAGGTCCGTTATTGTCGGCTTCTCTGAGCAGCGGACTCGGTCAGCCCTCCTCTTCCTTCCTCCATTTACTTCCCACGTCCCTGGAGTTTGGGGGCTCGTGGCTGGGTTCTGGGGAAGCGGCTGAGCAGCAGAGAATCTGCTCGAGCACTGGGACCCCCTCCCTGCACCAGGCGCGCGTGCTTGGACCCAGCTGGTCAGAGCTGGCACGGGCACTGGTGGAAAGCAAGGTGACGGACGCAGAGGCCCGGCAGAGCTGACCTGTCCATCCGTTACGGCAAGAAGATGTGGCACCTTGAAACGGGGCCACACGGAGGGGATTCACTTACTACCCCTGTCGTTAATTTTTGGGGTGACCTTGCACAAGTTACTTAACTTCTCAGAGCCTCCGTTTTCTCATCTCTAAAATGGGAATATTGTCTTTCTTGCTCAATTGTGAGGAATAGAATGCTGTGTGTAATTGAGCCCAATGCCTGGTACCCAGACATGCTGAGTCACATCCCGTTATACTCACCCATGCTCATTCCAGGTGCTTTTCTGTGTTGAATGTGCCCGTGGCCGATGCCTCAGGCACGTACCTGCCCCACATCCGGCAGCAGACAGACCCTTGAACCGCAGATTCGAGTAGGATTTATGAAGGGAACGAGGCAAAGGAAACAAACAGCCATTAAAACCTGATCATTCCAGCTTTCTGTCTAATGCCATTCTCCTGGGCCATCTGGGAGCAATTTATTGGAAACCGTAATTGTGCGTCCTCCGTGCGGCGGCCGCGCACCCTGGTTACGGAGACACGTTTCACGGTCCCCACGGCTCCCCCTGTCCTGCAGGATCCCTCGGAAAAGTGAACGCCGTTTCCACACGCGAACCGTGAGGGAGCACACCACGGGGTCAGCGACGCCACCCGCGCTCGGTGCCCACGAAGGCCCTTCAGGGAATCGCGACCTGCCCTGAGGAGAGGCGGGGCTCCCGGAGGCCTGTGACAGTCCCCGGGGTCTCTGTGTGGCCACAGCAGCAGTGCAGGCAGAGGGGGCACATGGGGGCCAGGCTGTGGATTTGGGTGTTTGGCCAGGATGGACCACGTCGCTGTCTGCCATGTGCCTGGGGTTCAGCCCTGAATTTAAGTGAGAACAAAGGGAAGGTATCCACGCTGAGACTCTAGATAAAAACGGGAGATGGGACACAGAGCAGGAAACTAGCAAGGGCTTCACATGATAGCAGATTTAATGCAACTGGACGGAAAAGTCAGGGTCGGAGCATTGCAGGACCTTGCTCTGGGTTTCCCCGCAGGCGGGTCTCGGGGGACTGGAACCTCAGCCACCTGGTCCCACTGGGGGCGTCCTGGAGGGACCTGGGGGCCTCAGCTCCTCCCTGCGAGCACTCCCCGCGCCGTTTCCTGCCCTGGCTCCCCTTGGCTGTCCCCCCGAGGGTGTCCCTGAGAGCAGCTGGCTCCCCTCCCCAGGAGCTCAGCTCGGAACCCCGAACACGTTCAGGGCGAGTGAGTGACGGCTGAGTGGCTGTGCGGGGTGAGTGGGTGACGGGTCGAGCCCCGCCTGTCCCAGCCCAGCAGTCCTTTCCCACGTGTCCTGCGTCACTCGGTCTCGTCGAGCCCTTGGCATCAGGCAGCCTGTCCACCTACAGGCGTTATGCTTCCTTTCTCCTTTGTTTCTTTCACTGTCCCTTCCCGCCCCGCCCGCCCATCCGTCCTAGAATCCACCGTCAGCCTGTCGTCATCAGTAAGAGGTGACTTCCGGAGTCCAGGGCCGCAGGAGAGGCGCGGGAACCGCCACTGCTCTGAGTTCCTGTCCACGCCTGACGCTGTGACCTCTGGCCCACAAGCACCAGCACGGGGACAGATAAACGCCCGGCTCCTGCGACCTTCCTGTACAGGGGTCGTTTGAGAAAGACAGGCCGACTTGAGCGGGTTCTTTCCGGGTCAGTTCCGTGAATCCCACTTTGGTCGTGAAGGTCGGTGGACCGAGGGGGCAGGATGGTCAGACCCTGGCCTGTGTCCTGGGGGAGGCCTTGGGGAGGGGAGCACCTGGGTCTCATTGTCAAGGTCGGAGAAGGCCTCAGAGCTGAGGGACAGGAGGACCCTGAGGAGGGGAGGAAACAGATGGAGACGATCGGCCAGCGGGGGCAGGGAGATGGTGGCGGGACGGGAAGCTGGTCAGAGCAGGGGACGTGCAGAGGGATCGGAGGGTCCGTCCTCCGGACGGCCAGTGCTGGTAGCCGCCTCAGTCTCCTCCCACGTGCTGCCGGCGTCGCGACCCCTGGAGCTGGCGGGGGCTCGGACGTGGCGTGAATACTGCTCCGGGTGCGGTCAGCATCCAACACCTTGGCCATGTCCTGGCCCTGTCCCTCAGCCTCCTGTCGCCGAGCATTCACGGTGTGCTGTAGCTTCGCCAGGACAGGCAGCATCTCCGTGTTCAGACAGAAAGTCCGAGCCGGGCTGGGCTTCGGTAGACATACATATTCATACGTACAGACACAGGTGCGTGTGTACCCACTCACAGAGAACACTCTAGGAAGCAATGCCGTGATACACCACCAAGGTAAAAGTTATTGCAGTCGGTAGTAGATTCTTTGCTTTCTTTTACATTTAAAAATTTTGTGTAATGATAAACAGGAAGTAAAGACCATGGTTGAAACACGCTGCTGGAGACGGGATTCTGTATTGGAAATTATTCTAAGTGTGCCCGGATAATTTTTAGGCTGCAGTGCGGCGAGACTGGACTCAGACATCGAACCCCTTGAGTTCCGATCCTGCCTCCCCCACTGACTGTCCACCTGTGCATGGTTTGGATTTCCCAGTGCCTCAGTTTCCCCAACTGAAAAGTGGGGATAATAGCACCCCCCCCTTACCATAACTGCTGTAACAGTCTAGAAGTGGGTTTACATACTTGTGCGTTACATACTCCTTATTAACATACTCATAACTCATTAGGTTTTAAACGTTACATTTTCAACCACTAACAGCACATTTAAATGGTTTGAACACTGGTGAGAGGGGAGGGGAAGCCAGTGAGCGTGTCCATGACATCCCAGTCCTTCCTGAGGGACAGAGTCAAGGGGACAGTGGTTACGAAAGGGAGGCAGCTGCTTCAGGGAGATTAGAACCTGCCACCTCAGAAGCGGCTGCTGGGCTGTGAACTTGGCAGTGAGCTGACTCTGCTCCCGTCTGGGGCAGGGGCGACCAAACACACAGCAGGCTGGTTGGGGTTCTCGGGTCATCTGAGGCCGTGAGCTCAGCTGGCTGGCCTGGCTCCCGTCCCCAGGCTGCTGTCCCGGGAAGTCACAGGACCGGAGGCCCCGCTCCCCCACCTGGCAATTCCTCCTTCCCACTTTCAGCCCCGCGACTCTGTGCGGGGCTCTCGGGGGACAGTCCCAGCCGTCAGCGAAGGCTCTTCCGCGTCTCCGGTCACACGAGTTCCAAGCTGGGTGCCTGCACCTGGGGCTGGCGGATTTAGCAAATAAAAATAGAGAGGTTGGGTTACACTGGACTCTCAGCAAACAGACTTTCTTAGAGTAGGTGCGGCCCATGCCATTTGTGGGATACATTTACACGAAGACAAATTATAGCTTGCTTCTCTGAAATTCAGTCTTCACTGGACACCCGGGCTTGACCTGGCGTCTGGCAGCCCCAGTGCCCCCAGGTCAGTACGCCCACTTCGGAGGGCTCTTACAAAGCCCGGCACGGCGTGTGCCTGGACGGGGAAGGGAAGATGTCTACTTCGGGAACAGGTGGCAGACTAATTTTAGCAAGAGTTGGCAAATGACAGCCCGCAGGCCACACCCAGCCCACCCCTGGCTTTGTAAATAAAGTTTTATTGGAACACAGTGTGGGTATTTGCACACACTGGCCAGCCTGCGGCTGCTTCCAAACTGTGATAGCAGAGCTGAGTAGTGTCACAGGGTCCGTAAAGCCAAGAAGGTGTCCCGTCTGTCCTTAGCAGAGGAAGTGTGCCGACCCCGACCTCGGCAGTGATGGAGGAACAAAGGACAGCCAGTGTGTCGGGGTGCATTATCCCACCCACTTCTCAAACTGACCCTCCTCGAAGGGGACAGGCCCAGGCTCAGGAGGTATGCATTCTCGTCCAGGCTTCTTAGGATGGAGGTCACAGGGCGACTGTGCAGGGGAAGGTCCCAGAGAAGCCTCTTCCTGCGACGAGACCCTCTAGCCAGGACACCAGGAATTGGCACCAGTGGGACCAAGGCCTCCCTCCGCCTTTGGAGGTCTCTGTCCCTCCTGGACACCAGGCTCTGCTTGGGGGAGCTTCCTCTCCACATCACTGTGACCTCAAATGGCAGCTTCGGCCCCGGAGAACAGGGTGCGGTGTACTCTCCCTCAGGTGTCTCTGTCCCGTGCATTGACCCTGAGAGAGGACAATCTAATCTAGGCAGCCAGGGGCCCCAGGTCAACACTGATGCCAGCAGGTAGGGTGGGCGCACTGGGTAGACGGCCTCACAACCCAGGACGGCCACGCAGCCTGTGAGTGACCAGGACCCTCTTCAGAGCCCAGAGCCCCAGTGTTCACCGTCTCGCAGAGGGAAGGGCCGAGTAATGACAGCGAGCTTGCCCGCCTGACTTTGGAGGGGCAGGACGCGAAGTGTACGAGCCTTGACTTCAGCAGAATAGCAGCCGATCAGAGCGGACAGACCGTCGCCAAGGGCCCTGGTCCCAGAAGAACGTCTCGAGGTTGCTTTGCAGGAGTCAGATTACGGGACAAAGGGCACAAGTGTGTAGGGCCAGGACCGGTCGCCTGCGAAAGGCCTGTGTCCACTTAGTGGCCACCCCCAGTGAGGGCTGGGTCTGTTCTCCTCCACCTGGGGTCATGACACATTCTCTCTCCGCTGCCTCTGTCCCAAAGGCAATTAGAGCATGAACGCGGGGAAGCAGCCTGGACCCAGCCTGCCCCGGGTCCTCCCAGGGCCCTCAGTCTTCCCGGAGCAGCCAGCTGACTGGACGCCGGTTCCCCGGCCAGGGCTCCTGGGACGCCAGGAGGAAAGTTGAGCCCTCTGCCTCAGCCTGCGAGGGACACCGGAGAGGGACGGGGGAACGGCAGAAAGAAGAACAGTCCGTGACATTAACACCGGACAACACATGGATGACGTTTCCTGCCTCAAAGACACAGAAGCCCACCCACGATGCCTCACTGGAGAGGAAGGGACTAACAGTGGCCAGATGACGTCCTGTTGGTTACTTGTCCTCCCTTCCTGTGTGTCTGGCTGTCCAAGCCAGAGGTCACTGGAGGGGACGTTTTCGCCCAGTCACCACGGGTCCAGAGAGTCAACCTACACCTTCCTCTGAGCCGGAACCTCTGGACCCGCTTGCTGCGCCTACAAACTGCGGAGGAAGGCGTCCGCCCCTCACTCGTTCACGCGTTTCCGTGGCCGTGTGTTTCGAACACTGTAATATTTCACACAGCTCGATGCAGTCCGTTTTTCTAGGACTAAATTTTTTTTTTTTTTAAACAATAAGTAGCAAATGGAATCTTACCCAGAATCCAGGTATGCTGAGCAGAGAAGAGGTGGTGCCCTTGAGGGGTACAACTTACCATGTGTGGGTGCGTGTGTGCATGCCCGTGTTTGGAAATCTTCACAGCTGGCAGGACGGTGAGGCTCTCTGAGGTGCTGGAAGTCGGTGAGGGCACAGCTGGAATGCCCCGTCCTCAGCCCTCCACACCCTCCCTGGGGCTCCCCCGGATCCTGGGACCACCGGGCTGATCCGAGAGGATTTTTTGGGACCCAGCCCCGAAGGGTGCGAGCAGCCCAGAGCCTGCCCTGGGCACCGGTGGAAGGAACCCTGGCTCCACTCACTGATTTATTCTTCCCTGAAGTCAAGAATGATGACAGAGTCTTCGAGATAGAGTCCCTGCGACCCGAGGACCCGGGTCAGGGCTCGCCCACCCGCCCTGGGCGCGCTCCTCTGTGTCCACAGCACTCTGATTGGCTGTATGTCGAACCCACACCCACGTCCCTGTTAGCACTGACCCTAAAGATTTAGGACATCAGTCCAACCTCTGCTACCTGTCTGCCCTTCTGGTGTGTGCAGATGGGTGCTTCATTCTCCGGAGTCGTTTCTTTCCTACAGCGTCACCGGGTGTGGCTATTGATTCTCGTTATCGTGCGCTCGGGACAAGCCTGCTGAACACGCTCCCGGCTCCCCCCGGCCTTCTGAAGGTCTGGGGGTCATAGCTAAAGCTGGCCTTTTGGCCTCGGATCCGGATGCCAGGCTCAGGCCTTGCTGGCGTTTTTAACCAGCACGATGCAGGCTGAACGTATAGGAACTTTGCATGCAACTGAAACACTTAAGACTTTTCACATACGCGTTTCTTCAAATCAGATCTTTTTTTAAAAAAAAAATGTGGACACATTTACATGTATGTGTGAACCCAAGTGCAAGATTTTAAATGCTCACTATCGAATTTCTTCTTGGACATGTACTCTTTTGCTCTAATTGTCAGAATTTCTACGGACTGTCTGTTGTTCATTGTACTGAGTTGGATTGTGTCCCCGCGAAGACATCGTCCAGTCCTGACTCCCTGCCCCTGTGCACAGGTCCTTGTTTGGAAATCGGGTCTTTGCAGATGTAACCAAGTTAAGATGAATGTAACCAAGTTAAGATGAATGTAACCAAGTTAAGATGAATGTAACCAAGTCACACGGAGTAGGGTGGACCCTGACTGACGACTGTCGCTCTGATAAGAGGGGAACTTGTACCCAGATACAGACACAGGAGAATGCCACCTGCTGACGGAGGGGAGATCGGAGTGATGCAACTCCAAGTGAAGGACTAGCAGCCACCAGGAAGTATGTAGGCAGGGCAGGGCCCTCCCAGCCAGAAAGATACATTGTTGCCAGCACCTTGACTTCGGAGTTCTGGCCTCCGCCACTGTAAGAGAGTACCTTTCTGTTACCTGAGGAAACCCACTTTGAAGTGCTTGCTATGGCGGTCCCAGGACACTGAGCACAGTCACGACACTGAGCTTCCTTCCCGGTTTGTGCCATCTCTCCATTTCCCACACTTCTATGTTGCTACACGTGGAATTCTCCAGGCTGATCAAATGGAAACTATTCTTTTTTTTTTTATCCTCACCTGAGGACATTTTTGCATTCATCTTCAGATAGAGCGAGAGGGAGAGAGGGAGGAAGAGAGAGAGAAACATCGATGTGAGAGAGACACATTGACTGGCTGCCACCCACACGAACCCAACCGAGGCCGGGGACAAACGGCAACTGAGGTACGTGCCCTCAGTGGGAACCGAACCCAGGACTCTCCGGTCTGCGGGCCGACGCTCTAACCGCTGAGCCACACCGGCCAGGGAGAAAACTATTCTTGACAAACGAGCCCACTGGCTTTGGTCCGACTGGCCCGAGGCCGTCACACGGCACTCGGTGCTGAGATCCACGGCTTTGCCCTCTGCTCTTCACCAAGAAACAGGGCGCCCTTCCCGTGTGCTGGCAGCTGTGCCTCCCTGGGAATGACACCCGAGGGCCTGGTGACCAGGTGATGCCGTTACAATGTCACTTCCCAACGTTCCGACTCTGAATGGCCCCACAGAGCTCTCGGGGTGGAGGAGGACGCTGTAACACGCATCGCAACAGAAATGTGTCTTTACAGAGCATGGCACTCGAGACAAACAAAACACCCCAGGTCAATACCCTGATCTACACGAAGTCTGCGAATTCAGGGAAGCCCCGTCCTTCCAACGTGGTCACGGGATGCGTGTAGTCTCAGGACAGAGGCAGAGGACGGGCTGAGCTCACACAGCCAGGCATTCGGGTCTCCTGTCTCCTCACAAATGTCATCATCTCCGGTTTCGACACCCTGGTACATAATACCATGTTCGGGCGGGCTCCGTGGGGCACCGCCCCCAAATGCTCTTTAAAATGTGGTTTCTGTGGTCAGCTGAGTTTGGGAAATAGCGCATATTCCAGCCTCCTCCTGGAGATCCATCAGTCCCGTTGCAGTACTGACGGAAAGGCTGCCGTGGGGAACCCCACGCCGACTGTGTTGAATCAGTGATTTATAAGCTTTGTGAGCACCGGGCTCCTTTGTCATTTAATACCTGTTACCACCCTGTGCAATGACCGCTCCGACGGCTGTTCCTTGGGAAGTGCCGCGGTACAATTTTCTCACGGATTAAGACCGTGTCTGGGTTCCCAGGTTTCTCCGTCCTCGCGGCTCGGTTGCAGGTGGCCCTGGTCACTGGGGGCCACCTAGGAGGGCGCCAGGCAATGTTCCTTTCTACTTTTGTCAACATGAACACACTCATCGCACCGAGGTCGATCACAAACTCTCGTTTCCAAACTGTGCCAACGGTAATGGTTTCACACGCAGAGACGTGAGCCACCGTTGGCGTGGATAGTAACATCCTGAACGTTGGACTTCCCGTTGCAAAATAATTCATTTCGCAGTCTCTGCCGATGTTCCCCAGGCGGGCTAGGACAGAGCCCGGGATTCAGGGAGCGCCCACCTGCCCCCCTCCCACTCCGCGAAGACCTCGCTGATGGGTGGAGAGGCTCACCGGTGCCGTCAAAGGTCCCTGTGACTTCCATCGGCCGGGTCCCTGCAGACCTCTTGCTGGTGCAGAGCTGGTGTTCCTCACCTGTTCAGATGAAAACACGTGCTGATGTTTCAGTGTTGCTCACTCCTTTCCCCCAGAGTTCGTGTGTGTAGCCTGGGGTGGGGGGGCGTGGGTCCGGTGGGGCCCCTGGGTGGAGCTGGGTGCTGGGCAGGGGCAATGTCGGGGCTGGCCCCGATCCGATGAACGAAGGAGATTTCAAAAGCAGGGAGCCTTGAAATACGACCTGCGATCCAAGGAAGGCAGATGTGGGGGGGGTCAGAAGATAAGGGGTGGTGCACGTGAGCGAAGGGTGGCAAACTCTCAGGGTGGGACCAGCGCCCAGGAGGGACCTGGGAGCCAGCGCGTCATCAGCCCGGCTGGGTCTGCAGGGCGGGCTCAGCAGTGTGGGTCATGATGCCACCTCAGAGTCTGACCTGACTTCCGCTCACACCCCATGGGAGTCCCTCCGCCCTCGTCACCCCCGGACACCACTGGAGACACACCCACATCTGAGACAGTAACCGGCGTTGGCGAGGAAGTGGGGAAATCACGCCCTGGCACTCTGCTCGTGGGTGCAAAATGGTGCGGCCGCTTTGGAAGACAGCCTGGCCGTTCCCCAGATACTGACTCATGATTGCATATGACCCAGCAATGCCACTCAGCCTAGGTCCCCACGAAAACAGGACATCAATTTTATAGCAGCATTACTCATACTGGCCAAAAGGCAAAAAAAAACCAAAACAACCCAACCAACCAAACAAACAAAATCCACCCCGTGCCCACCAGTGCAAGAATGGACAAGTGAACGATGATTCGATCACAAGACGGGATGCAGTAGTAACAGCGCTCCGACGTGGATGGGCCCTGAAAACGCGCTCAGCGAAAACACCTGCGACCAGAGACCACATGCTGTGTGATCCCACTTACACGAAATGTGGGACTAGGCAGGTCTGTAGCGGAACAAAGTAGGTTAGCGGCTGCTTAGGGCTGGGGATGTGAGGCTAGGGTGTGATGGTAAGATGGTAAGGGACATGGGGTTTCCTTCTGAGGTGACGGGAAAGTTCCCAAATCAACTGTGGCGACGGTTGCTCATCCGAAATGTGCTAAAAAGAGTCGAAATGGGTGAATTGTGTGGCGTGGCAATCTCAGTGAAGATGCCTTTTTAAAGCAAACACACAAATCCACAGATACAGCACACCCTCTGTGGGCCAGGGCATGTCAGGCCCAGGGGGCCCCACGCGAGGACAGCAAGACCCCAGGCCTTAAAGAAAGCGAAGTCTGAGCTGTCAGGAAGGAAAATGTCTAACCACATCCTTGAGTAGTGTTCATTGAGTCTGAAAGAATAAAACACACCTGCACAGAATACAGGTGAAGGTATTACTAGGAGTGGCAGGGTGAGCTCCCAGCAGGAAGTCGTGGTGACAGTGGTGGACAGTGGCACAAGCCCAGTGTGGAGCGGCCCAGGGGCGGGGCAGCCCTTTGGCTCCCAGCCGGGCTCCATGGGACACGGATGCAGTGGGCACCCCTCTCCCATGCTCTGGCCCTGCGGGTTGAAAGTGTGGGGACAGGGAGCCTCGTGACCGTTACTGCTGCTGTTCATAGGGGGACCGGCGAGGACGACGCCGGGCAGGGCCTGACCCTTCAGCCTGAGGGCCAGCTGTCCTCTCTCAGTGACCAGCAGAGCTGTGCCCTTGGGCTGCTTGTCTCCAAGTGAAGAGGCTCCCGCGTCTGGAAAGACCCATGTTGCCTCCGCCCCTACCTTCCCGGCACGGACACGTCTCTGCCCTGATGCCCGTTCCACCCCCTGGCACCACTACGCACCACCTTCGTGCCCGAAAGCACGTTTATCTCCGCCCAGAAACCAAGGCTCTCGGAGGGAAGGAGCGGCGCGCCTCTTACTTCCCGGCATCCCCGGAGCCTGCGGCGTGGGGTGCAGAGAAGACCACGTGCTCGTAGCCCCCGGTAGTAAATGCCTGCAGAGGATTCGAGTGGTTGTATTTGCCCCTGGTAAACTGCATTTGTGTGTTTGCCAGACTAATCCTTCATTTCAAACGATATTCAGACGTTGAATGCGTGTGAAGGCATCGCCGGTGCCCAAGCTCTCTGTGCTGTGAAAGAGGTTGTAGTTCTCTTTGCTCCTCCTCTGCCAAAGGTTGGCTCTAGTGTTTCTTGCCTGGTTGGATTTCATGTTTGTTTGTTTGCTCGTTTGTTTCTCTGGCCAGTTTTCTGTCATCTCAGATCCCAAGTTATTGGTATAGCTAACGGAGTCAGGAAGTTCTCACTGTTCTTTGAGTGCAAAGAAGTCACCGACGACTGACGGCCAGTAGGACACGCACTGTGAGTGGCTTCTCCAGCTGGGAAGATGGGGGTCACTAAGTCGCCCAGCTATCGTTCCTCGGGTCGCAGGTGAGAGATGGGGGGACTGATAAATACGCAGACAGATGGATTGATGGGTGGGTGGACAGATGGACCGGTGGGTGGGTGGGTGGCTGAATGCATGGGTAGGTGGATGGATAGGTGGGTGGGCAGATGGACGGATGGATACATGGGTGGATGAACTGGTAGGTAGATGGGTGGACAGACAGAAACTTGTACAGCTGGAGGGGTGTTAGCTCAAACGCCTTCCTTCCCAGGGAAGTTTTGTGGTCCAGTAAGTCGTGTGGACACTAAAGTATGACAGCCGTGGTTTGCCCCAGCTTCCCTGCTGCTTGTCTCTCGGGTAAAGGACTTACTGTCCTTGAGAATCCATGTCCTCTGTGATAGCCACGTAATCACAGCACCCAGCTGCTGAGCGTCCTGCCAGAGCCTCGGGCGAGAATCAGCAGTGTCTGACACACGAGGAAGTGCTCGGACGGGATTGCTGTTACTGTTTTTATCACTGTCATTTGCAGAGCCCAGTGAGGGGCTGGCCAGGGAAGGGGAGGGAGTTACCTGGGCTGCACACATCGTGAGATCATGAGAAACAAGGTCTCTCCGGTTCTCAGGCAGGGCCTTTCCTTTCGAAAACGGTGTCTCTCTGGGTCACGGATATCCAATGGCCAGAAACCAAGGAAAACAAACAGACCCGATGGCTGGCCAGGAGATGATAAGAATGGACCCATCTGTCTGGAGTCTACAAGGAGTGTCTTCACTTGTTCAACAAGCGTCCTGCGCTGCCGTGGGCCAAACGTGCTCTGTGTGCTGAGAAGTCACAGCGGAAACGAGTCCGCACATGGCCGTGCCACATCCCTGCCCCACGGAGCTCATGATCCCGTGGGGCCGCGGGGTGAAAGGAAACAAAAGGAGCAAGTAAGATCCGTACAGTGCTGAACTGTGAGTAACGCTGAGGAGAAGAGGAGGGAAGAAGGAACTATGTCGTGTGTGTGTGTGAGCATGTGTGTGTGTGTGAGCATGTGTGAGTGTGTGTGTGAGCATGTGTGAGTGTGTGTGTGAGCATGTGTGAGTGTGTGTGTGAGCATGAGTGTGTGTGTGAGCATGTGTGAGCATGAGTGTGTGAGTGTAAGTATCTGTGTTGCGAGTGTATGAGCATGTGTGAGTGTGTATATGAGCATGTGTGAACATGAGTGTGAGTGTGTGTGAGCATGTGTGAATGTGTATGTGTGTGAGCATACATGTGTGTGTGTCGTGTGTGTGTGAGCATGAGTGTGTGAGTGTAAATGTGTGTGTGCCGTGTGTGTGTGAGCATGTGTGAGCATGAGTGTGTGAGTGTATCTGTTGTGAGTGTATGAGCATGCGTGTGTGTATGAGCATGTGTGAACATGAGTGTGAGTGTAAGTATGTGTGTTGTGTGTGAGCATATGTGAGCATGTGTGAGTTTGTGAGCATGTGTGTGAATGTGTATGTGAGTGTGAGTGTATGAGTGTGAGCATGTGTGAGCATGCATGTGTGTGAGCATGTGAGTATGATATGTGTATGTGTGTGTGTGAGCATGTGTGAGTGTGTGTGTGAGCGTGTGTGAGCGTGTGTGAGTGTGAGCGTGTGTGAGTGTGTGAACGCACTGGGGAGGGGTGTGGTTTTGCACTCGGTGACCCTGGAAGAGGAATGATGGCGGGAGCCGCGGGCGGTCCTGGGGAGAGCGTCCAGGCACAGGGACAGGCAGACGCGGGTGCCCAGAGTGAGGGGAGGAAGCGGAGGAGAGCGGGGGACAGGATGAGGGTGGTGAGGAGCTCTGGTCTTCGGAGGGACTTTGGCTGCTGCTCTGCGTGAGGCCGGAAGCCACGGGAGGGTTCGGTTTTAGCAGGAGGGTTGACCTCTGTTAGCATTCACACGTTAATTTTTCACCAGGTGTGTCACCACGCTTTGCCTTCTTTCTTTACAACATGGCTCTGAGGTAAGGCAGGCATTTGCACACCAAAGGCCGAACACGGGAACTGCTCCAGGCCACACTGGTCTTTGAGGAAAGACAGCCATCTAGTCAGATCGTAACTGGGATCAGAACCCTGGTGCGGCCCTGAGCCTGCCCAGCGCCCCCTGCACCCCAGCTCACTCTGCTGTGGGAGCTGTTATCTGGGGCCCGACTGCCCTCCCCCAAGGCCCTGCGGCACCCCTAGGCTGCTGGTCCGTGAACTGGGACAGGTGGCTGAGACGTCCCCAGTGGCAGGGAGTCTCCTTAGATGGGAGGGTCCCCCTTGGCCCTCACTTCTCAGGCACGTTCTCGTCAGTTGTCCACCCAGAAAATCGAACTTTCCAGAACTTGGACTTTTTCTCCCACAGAACCGTAAGTCCATTCTCAAAGTTGTCGGCCCCTGCAGGAAAAGGTGCACCAGCTCCCGCCGCCTGGACGGGGGCCGCGGGCAGCCTGGGCTGCGCGAGCCTCTTGCGGGAGAGGGGCAGCATCTGCTTGTCCGTCACCCCATGAAATGGGGGGTGAGTCCTCCATCGACAGCATCTCTGCCGCGCAGGGTCCCCTCCCGAGCGCGCGGCTGCGGTGTTGACTGAACACATCGACGGAGCCTCGACGACCGAGTAGAGCTGCAGGTGGGCGCTGCCCCTCACTTTGCTCCGGTGCCTGCTGTGTGCTTTGGCCTTTTTACTTTTCCGAGTCATTTTGTTTAATGAGTCTCTGGGAGGCGCGTTTGGTCAGATTTATGGGACAACCAAGAATAGGTTCTGGGACCTCTCTCTGCAGGCAGATGGGCTCTGGCAGAGGCGAGGGAGCCCCGGGGGCCAACGGCACGCGTGACGTTGCGGTGTGTTTTCCATAATGATATGAGTTTACTCCCTCCGCCACCCCTCCTCCCCCAGGGGATCCCGCGGACATGGTGTCCTGGAGGCTAGCAGCGGTTACGTTAGGGACTGAATCCGTTGTTTTCTGAATTTTCTTTGAAAAAGACTTTGGAATAACACACTTAACTCCAAGGCAGTCCGTAATCCGAGAAGGCAATTATTTTTTTTTTAAATGTTTTTCTTTATTGATTTTAGAGAGAGGGGAAGGGAGAGGGAGAGAGAGAGAGATAGAAACATCAATGAGAGAGAACATCGATTGGCCGCCTCCTGCATGCCTCCCACTGGGGATCGGGCCCACAACCTGGGCATGCGCCCTGACCGGGAATCGAACTGGCGACCTCTTAATGCATGGGTCAGTGCTCAACCACTGAGCCACACTGGCTGGGCAGAGAACGCAACTGTTTGGTGCCGTTTGCTATAGTAACATCACAAGGCTGAAAAACGTCAGTGCCTTACGGAGATCAATGGGTCTCCACAGAGCCGTCTACTCTGCGGGCAAACATGGGTCATTGCATTTGAGTAGTGCTGGCCAGGAAGCCCCCGTGCCCGACCTTCCGCTGGAAGATCTGCAGACCACCAGGGGAGGAAGCACGCTAGCCGTGGGAAATACCCAGAAGCCCCTGCAGCAGGGAGCAGCTCAGGCTGCCGACTCCGGACCTTCTGGATGCTCATGTTTCCAGCACGAATTTACTCCAGGAGCAAAATGACCTCGGCTGTGCTTTGGGCATACGTGCGGAAAAAGTGGATGAAGGTTAGGAGAAGGTTTACTGGGAAGAGCAGGGGCGGAGGGCATGCAGAGCCGCCCCGTGGAGCAGAGGACACACCCCAGTAGGAGGGGCAGCCTCGGGACCCCTCCTGCAGCTCACTGGGCTTCTCACCACCACCAACCGAACCCTAACTTGCTGTGAACGGCGCTTCTACAAAGGCATGAGCTGTTTCCACAAATGGTCTTTGATCTCGGGTACACGGGACCTCTGCGCCCCAAGGTTAACAACGTAGCAAAAGGAATCAGAAAGTAATTAGGTAGAAAGAGGAAGAATAAAAGGAATAAAACGCGTGTGACGGAACAGGCCGCACCTCTGGAAGGAGCATCACGTTTGCTTCTGAGCATCCCCGAAAACAGAGCAAAAATACGAGGAAAAATGATCTCACGAGTGCCATGATCATAAACAGGGGTATTTTCGTTCCTCGGGGTTGACTACGTGTTTCCTGGCAGTGAATTATTAAAACGAGAGCTGTCGTGCACTTAGCTGTGGGATAACACTGGATAACACGAGAAAAGGTTCCACACTGTTTTTATAGAGACACCCCAGAGCTGTTTCCTTCTGATACTTTTTTTCCTACAGTAAACCTTGACCAACCGTCAGGCCGTGGCCTAAGTGTAATCAGTAAACAGGACCCTGGATGAGGTTAAATTCACCTGCTGCACATACGTAGCTTCTAATATTCTTTTTTATTTTATCCTCACCTGAGAACATTTTTGCATTTATCTTCATATAGAGCAGGAGGGAGGGAGAGAGAGAAACATCAATGTGAGAGGGACACATCGAGTGGTTGCCTCCCGTACAACCCCAACCGGGGCCGGGGACAAACTGCAACCGAGGTACGTGCCCTTAGCGGGGACCGAACCCGGGACTCCCTGGTCCGCGGGCCGACACTCTAACTGCTGAGCCAAACCGGCCAGGGCCATAGCTTCTAATGTTCTAACTAGACGCAAGGATGGAGTGTGAGCAGATCGGGGGAATGGAGGGCAGCACACGGCTGAGACCGACCCTCCCCTGTGCACGGGGACTCATGTGACGCTCCCATGCAGGGCCCGAGGTCCCAGCTCCACGTGGCTGGCGGAGACCAGGCGTGTCCTTGGAGTCCAGAGGCTGCGGCGGCAGGACTCGAGGAGAGGTGGGGAAGGCCTTCACCGGCAAAATCCAAGACTTTCTTCGCGGGCGTCTGGAGCTGGTCTGACCTCAAGTCTGTCCTTAATGAGAGCCCAGAGCCCCACAGTTCACAGGGTCGGGCAGAGACAAGCTGGGCCTGGGACGTCCTCAGAACACGTGTTGCCCCTTGTCGTCACTGGGAGTCCAGGAAGAGCGGGGACCCTTGCTCTGCTGTGTGAGCCGCTCCGGATGCTGGCAGTCGCCAGGGTGGCGGAGACAGACCTGTGGACTTGCTCATGAACTCGCTGAGATGACCTTGCTCGTGACCTCGTTCAGGGACGACTCACCGGGTCTTGAACGGTGTCTGCGGAGACCAGGCCCAGGGCTGGGGGTTCCACGCCAGCCGCTCCTCTGCCTGGGGTTAGAGGTTTCGAGTCTCCGTTCACGATAATGCAGCTGTGTCCTCAGATGGGAGAGGCTTATCTTCCTCCATGTGTCTTGGCGACACGCACCCAGTTCTTTAGAAGCCGTTAGACGATTAAGATGCAAGTTCACGGGGACGGACTGGAGGAGAAAACCGAACAGCAAACAGGGTCTCACTGTGCTCGCGACCCTGACCCTGTCCGCTGGGTCCCCATTCCTGTCTCTTCTCGTTTGCATCATGGTTCTCAAAACGTGCGTCTTGCCAGAGCCCTCGGAGCCGGGGGATTCGGTGATGGTTCTGCTGCGCTCCACAGCTTCGGCTTCTCATGTGCTTCGGATTACAGAATTCCAACGCCTTGACCTCCTCCGCCACGCGCAACAACGTCCCGCCACCGAACGCACTCCCGGGGCCGTCCCGAGAACGGCCAGGGAGCGTCACGGGGATGAGTCTGGCGAAGGCGAGGATGCGTGGGAGGAATCAGCCCCGCACCCGTTCGCAAGCGGCCCTGCCCTCAGCTGCACGGCATCAACTACAGACGCTGCTCACGCGCTTCGTCTTGACCACAAAGATGCGGTTGCTGACCATCCACGGTTCTCCGGGACAGCGTCCCGGGCCGACGCCTGAGTCAGCAGCACCGGGCCCTCAGGACAGACCGCTGGCCGGGAGACCAGAGACAGGGGCTTCCGTGAGGCCTACGTATGCTTCCTGCCGTGTCATAAACCGTAGAACAAAACACACGGCGGTCACAGAGGCAGGAGCAGGGGCATCCCTTCACTGAGAAAGCGGAAGTGCGGTGGGAGAACGAGAGCTGGAGAGGCAGCTGGCCGAGGCTTTCCGAGGCTCTTTGCTCTCACTATTCCCTTTGCCGCTGGGAAGATTCCACTGTCCCTGAACTCTGCCAGTGGCCTTGAGCAGTGAGCATGAAGGGAGCGGTCACACAAGCCCGGGTGGGGGCACTCGGTGTCATTGCCAAGGGTCCCTGCAGGCACAGGCCGCTGCTAAGCCCTCTCCCTCCCCCGGGCCCCGTGTTCACGCGTCTCAGGAGGATGTTCCCGAGCGAGCGCCGAGCTTCTGGAATGGAATTCAGCTTTTAACCACAGTTGTTATTTTTCTCCGGCTAAAACCTTGCATTCATCAAGCTGGGTGGTCTCTCAGGGCATACGAGCCCCGAGGATGTGAATGATTTACTAAGTTCCGAGGCATTAGCACCAAAGGAATAAACCAACACGGACTACAGTCCAGGGCACAGACGTGGGTTACTCAGAGATTCCCCTTACGGACCACGCTGAGGTCGCAGGATAACGTCGTCAAAGACTGCAGATGAGTTAAAGAACTCCATTCGTATGAATTCCTGTCCCTGTCCGGTCTTTATGACTCTCCCCGCCCACCCCAGGTCTGAGAGGAAAGGTACGAGATTTGCTTTTGCAGCTGTGGGCTGTGTCGCTCCTCAGCACGTAGCTGTCCTGTAAGCGAGCCACGCACGTTTTCAGGTACGGGGGCTGGCTAACCATGCACGCGTGGCCCGCCCCGCACGCAGACTGGGAAAGACAGGCAGGTCCCAGCTCCAGGGCTCTGCCTGACCCCTGTGACAGTCACCATCGCGATGGGCACCGCGGGTTGGATCCTGCCAGCTCCCCAGGCCAGCGAGCGGGGTGGCCACGCCCGGAAGGTCTCTGGACGAGCACGCCTGCTCCCGGGCTGGAGATGACCGATGTGTTGTGTTTGTCTGAGTATTGTTTCCATGGTTCTTTTATTAAAATCAGCTGTGTTGGGCTCTTCTAAACTCCCCTGAGCTCAGCAGACCAAAACACGTCAACTAGTGAAAGTGTCATTTGAGTTACAACACGGGGAGGCAGGTTCCAATCTTGTTTCTCGTAAAGACATAAGGGTGGACCAGGAGAACACCTGCCTCTCCAAAGGGGCGATGGGAAGAGCAGATCGGCTCCTACGACAGAGGAGGGGACCAGGCGGGAACCAACAGGGCTGTCACGGGGAGGGACGGGTGGTTAGACGAGAAATCTACCACCATTCCTTTGAGGACCTGGAGTCAGAAGGAGGCCCGGCGTTGTGTAGATGAGAAAGCCTGACACAAAGGGGTGGGCCCAGCTTCCGCTGGTGACCCGCTCGGTTCTCGAATCCGGCAGATCTCCCGAAGCCTAGTGGATACATTGTTGCACCATAACACCACGCTGGCTAGCGGAAGTGAAAAAGTCAGCGGAAGCAAGAAAGGCCCAGCTAGTCACGCACATGTCCCTGTTCTGGGACGCACATTGTCCCATCTCCGGGTGTTCCAGTCACGCCGCGGGGATGGGGTGCCTGCTGGCTGCGAGACCCCGCAGCTGCTTCCCTGCCGGTGGACAATCGTCACGCAAATATGTGTTGGCTGTTGAGTGTCTTCATTACGGGTGTTCTTACTTCCTCTCAGGCAGGAAGCCCCGCGGCACGTCACTGTCACACGGCACCCTCGGTGCCTGCAGACAGGATGCGGCGTGCTGGGTGTGGCATCAGAAACCCAGAGTCGAGGGCAGGGTCTGTAATGGGTTTCAGATGCTCCTCTCGGGGAGTCTCGAACCTTATTATTCGCATGGAATTCACAAAAGCAACCGACGCCCGGGGGAAGCCTGGGCTTGCCGTTGACCTCTACCAGCCCTCTGCATTCACCTTGGCGTTAGGACCTCGGCACCTGCAGGTGACCTCCCACGGGGCGGAGGTGCGTCCGTGCTCAGCGCTGCTCCCCTTGAGGCTGTCTGTGGTTTCTGCCTTTTCCGTATCGTCTCTTTCTTGGGTCTCTTCATTCAAGCAACCCAACCCCTTTGTGTTTTTTCCACATCTGGAAAGAAATCAGTTAATTCGATTTAAAAACAGCGCTCGGTCCTCAGACATCTGGAGTGACCTCGAGGTCAGGGCCAAAGGGGCCCCTGCGCTGTTGTGTGGGCCCGGGGTGCTCACGGCAGCCGAGGGCCTGGTCCTCAGGCCTGGGAGCCGAGCCCGCTGTGAGCAGTGCAGCCCGTTGGCAGGGACAGGCCTCTCCCCGGTCACTGCCCTGGCGGCATGCGGCTCTGCCCGCCGCTGACGGGGTTCGGGCATGGTGTCCCCTCTCCACCATGCAGACAGAGTCACTAGCCCAGGGGCGTCGTGGAGGAGGCATCAGATGCCCTCACTTCTTCGATCCCCCTCCCAGGCCTCCAGCAAGGGGCGCCTGGGCGGGATCTCGGGCTCCATAGGGCCGTCACCCTTCTCTCTTGCACTGGGCTTTAGTCTCTCCACACTGAGCTGTGCTTTCTGGAAAGTTCCACAGCTCCGGAGCTGGGCTTGGGGGGCAGCCCTCAGAAGGGTCTTCCGGAGGCAGAGCCAGCACCCCTGCAGCCACCTCCCCCACCGTCTTCCTCTTTGAACTCACAGTGGAGCGCGGACTCTGGGCCGCGGGGCCCTTCAGGGAAGCACCGCGTCATGGTTAGGAAACGTCGGCGTGAAATAATGTCCCTGGGCTTTATTTCCCGTCACAGCCAGGTCCCAGCGGGCTGCCCGGCCTCCCCAGCCTTTGCGCTTCGTCTGCTGTTTCCTATCCAGTTCCAGGATCTCACTTGACCCTGCCTCTGAGCATCCCTGCCCCCAATCCCTCCTCTGAGTCCTGGCCATTGAGCCAGAGATATTTTAAAATCACAGAAGCTGAAGGCTGGAAAGCATTTTGACAGGTCCCCTGGGCTAAAGTTAAATGCCTTTTCTCCAGGTTTGCTGAGTGGAGCCAGACAATAGCGGAGTACCTGGGGGTCCCTACATGCTGGCTCTGGGCACAGATGCTGGGTGGGCTCCCAGCTGCAGACCCTCACCTGAAGCTATCTCCCCACCGGGCTCCTTGACCTGCAGACCCTCACCTGAAGCTAGCCCCCCACCAGACTCCTGCCCTGCAGACCCTCACCTGAAGCTAGCCCCCCACCAAACTCCTAAGGGCAGACCCTCACCTGAAGCTAGCCCCCCACCAGACTCCTGCCCTGCAGACCCTCACCTGAAGCTAGCCCCCACCGGGCTCCTGCCGGCAGACCCTCACCTGAAGCTAGGCCCCCACCGGGCTCCTGCCGGCAGACCCTCACCTGAAGCTAGGCCCCCACCGGGCTCCTTGACCTGCAGACCCTCACCTGAAGCTAGGCCCCCACCAGACTCCTGCCCTGCAGACCCTCACCTGAAGCTAGCCCCCCACCGGGCTCCTGAGGGCAGACCCTGGCCTGCAGCCACCAGGCTCTCTGGGAAACGTCTGCCAGGGGCGAGACAACATGAAGGTAGACAGGACCAGGCTCTCACAAACAGTGGAAAGGGCAGCAGTGCCCTGCATTGAGCAGGGTGGGGATTGCCTTGGTCCTCCAGAAGGCAGAGCTTGGACCAGTCCAGCCGTATTTCCAACAGCATCTCCAAAGAAAGAGAGAAATGGTACTAGTGTGTTCTAGTTGTGACCTGGCTGGTCCCCGAGGGCTGTGCGACAGCTTCGCGCCCCAGGGGGAAGCTACGCTTCTAACGCTTCACATCGCCATCCCGCTGACTTTTTGGCGTGTGGTTGACAGAGCCGCTGATCATGGTCTGCACAAACTCTTTAATTTAATACTAACACTGATTGCTATAATCCTCTGACATCTGTGGACGCACCGGTTCGGTGGTGAGAAGGCAGGCGTGCCCCGTGCCCGGCCGCCCTCCCAGCTGGGCTGGAAGGCACACCGTCCGGATCCCGCAGGCCGGGGCTGGGCACAATCGTGGGAAATGTCTCAGGGAAGGAAGGCAAGCTTGGAAAGTCATAATGGGGCAGGAAAGGCTTCCTGAGGACGGGATGTTCGCAGGGGACTCCGGGGTTCCTGGTGTCAGCGGGAGGAGTCCCTGGGGAGAGGAAGCCTGTGGGAGTCCTGAGCTCAGAGGATGCGGAAGGAGCGATGTCCACGGGCCGGGCGGGCCAGGTGAGGACGTGCAGCTTTACCTCAAAGCCAAGGGACCCTGTCACGGCCGAGAGCCAGGTTGGCTGCTGCAGGGACGCCGCGTGCAGACTGGCGTGCTCCAGAGGAGAAGGGAAGAGCGGCAGGAGCTGAAGCCCTGGTCCAGGTGGGACCCTTGGCTGTGGAGGGGGAGGGGCGGGCAGAGGCTGGTGTGTGCAGGCGTCCAGGGGACAGGGCTGGCAGGCGGCAGGAGCACTGGACGGCGGAGGAGCCAGCTCTGAAAGGGAACAGGAGCCCAGGAGGAGGCTGGCGCGGGGGAGGCAGGCGGGAGCGGGCAGGTGGCGGCTGGAGAAGCAGAGACGTTCGCCATCACATAGAGACCTCGTGCTCACGGATGGCGTCCAGGCCGAGATCTCGCGAGGCTTGTCCGTGCAGCCGGGGGGCTGGGCGTGGGCGCGGCCGTGGAGCGCAGCTTGGGAGGGAGCGGGAGGCTGGCGGGAGCCTCGGCCTCCGCCTCCAGGGGGGCGGCGCTCACGGCCGTGCATTGCACAGAGCAGGCCCTCCCGGTGTGGCCTGGGCTCTGGCCTGCAATGAGCGACCTATGAGGTCATCTCATCGAGACATTCACAGCCGGAGGTAGAGGTGCCTTCGCTCCCATTTTACGCCTGGAGAAACCGGGGCGTGCGGAGCTCTGAGGCTTCACCCCGCCCCTCCCCCACTTAGGGAGGGCTGGAGTCTGGGGAGGTCAGGCCCCCCGGAGGCCGGTGACCACTGCCCCGCTCAGCCGGTCGTTGCCATGGGAAGGGCTGCAGGTCAACAGGCCTGAGTTTGGAAGAACATCTGGATTTTTATGTGATTTCCTTTTTTTTTCGATATTACCAATCCATTCACATTTTTAAAAGCACTGTTGGGGCCCAAACAATTGGGGGAGCCGTCTTCACACTGCCGGGTTGGTAGAGGAGGCGGGGCTGTCACAGGATTGGGAGAAATCAGGGTGGCCCCAGGGGGCCTGCTGGAGGCTGAAAGTAAGGGGTAGACGTGTCTCCCCAAAGTAAATGTCAACACACGGCTGAGTCCTGTCCTTGCACACGGCCCTCCCTGCGTCCTGGGTAGACACGGTCCTCCTGTGCGTGGTCAGTTGTCAGAATGTCCCTCCTGCGTCCTCTGTGAGGTCCTCCGTTCGTTCTGTACCCCAAGGCGGGAGGCCCGGAGGCCTGCGATGTCTGGGTCCAGGATTGACACCTGTGACCCGTGACCCAAGACTGAGAAAGAAGCAGGAGGCTGGGGACCTGTCCCGGACGCAATGGGACGGCTGTAGGCGGAACCGGGCTCACAGAGAGGGTTGGTTTGGGCCGCCCGCTGGAAGTGGTGTTCAGTGTTTCCCATTCACTGGACTTCACGTGTGAATTTGAATTTGAGATCCTTCCTGAAAGTTGATGATGGGGAGGACCTGGGGTCCCCAGCTGGACTCAGAGCAGCCAGCTCTTTGAGGGGCTTGTCCTCTCCAGTGGGTCACAGTTCCCTCCCCCGTCTCCTGCCTCTGGCTTGGTTCACTGAGTTCCGTACCTGCCGCGCTCTCTGGGCAGGTGACCCTGAGACCCCTCAGGAAAACTCAGCAAATCAACCGCCAACCTCCTCAGGGCATGAGACGGGCATGAACGGATGAATAAATGAATGTGTGGTCAAGCAGGCCCCTACGCCACCTGGCCTGCCCTGTCCCTGGAACACAACCCCCGTGTCCACAGCAGAGTTGGGATGGATTTCGGGCTCCGTGTCCTACTCTGGGACTCCCATGGGCTCTGGGTCTGTGTCGGGCACTGCCTACCCTAACCTTGGGAGGAGGAATTCCTGGCAAGAACGAGCCATCCAAAGGCAGTGGGTGTGTCCCCTCGGCCTGTACTTTTCTGCCCCCACTGAAGTGTTAATAGCAGTGAGGTCCCCAGCTCCCTCCCCAGCCCCCAAGGCATTCATCTCCCTGCAGCCCCAGGCCGGGGTGGGCGGAGCGCCATCACAAAGCGGTCCATGCTTAGACGGAGGGGTCTGTGACTGCACAGATCTGTGGGCCCCTCCGAGCTGTGGGGCGGGGGCCTGTTTATTTGGGGCTTGTTGAGTCAGTCACGTGGAACAAAATCCAAAGGTCTGCTGAAGTCCCTGCGATGGCATCTGTCACGTCCCCTCATCCATCAGGCGGTGGGGGAGACCCTGGCTCAGTGAGGCGGCAATGCGGCCAGGCCCCCGTTGTTAACGCACCAGCAAGTGAGAAGAATGTGAAAGGGTCACCCTCGTTTTCACGTTGGCAGGGTCAGGTTTTGAGGTCACGGGTCCGATTAATTCTTTTCTCTGTAACATGCACATGGGTTGTGACCACTGATGTTTAGAAGTCCTGTCGCCAGAATCAAGCGTTCTTGCTTCCTTAGGAAACGTGTCCCCTGCGGTACCTGGGCGCAGTCACCGATATCGAGGAGGTGGCACTGCCTGGGCCGAGGCCCTCTGGTTGAGGAGGGAGGCATCTGTTTGGGGACGGCGTCTCTGGTGGGCTGTGATCACTCCAGCTTAGTTAGGTGGTTCACGGCTCTCTGTGTATCTGCTTGAACAGGTCAAGGCCGTGCGTTGGGCAGACTCACCGCACCTTCTGGACAGGCCTCTGCCAGATGGCCCGCTTGTCTCCAGCTGTGTTCATGTGACCCTGCGCTCCCCTTACTCTCCAGGCCCCAGGACTCCTGGCCGTAGGCTGTGACCTGTCTCCCATGGCCTTGACTTTGGGAGGGACTGAGGCACAGGGAGGATCCCGAGAGTGACACATCATAGCCTCCTCGCTTGTCCTGTCTCGCTGTGGCCCTGCCCAGGTTGGTCCTCGCTGGCCGGGTCATCTGTCAGCTGTCCAATAGCACACATTGTCCTGGAGGCCCCTGGGTTTGGTCCTATTCAGTTTTCCTGAAACTGACCTCGTCCTCACCTGGTCTTCTGGCAGTTGACTTGAAGTGAGAGCTGACCTCTGTACACGTCTGCCTTGACTCCTCACTGGGGGAAACTGAGGCAGGACAGACAGAGCCTTGGCTTGCGGTCAAGAGACTGGACTTGAGTGACAGCTCTCCTGGTGCCGCCCATACGAATCATTTCACCCTTGAGCTTCCGTTTGCTCAGAGTGAGTATCATAGTATCCTTCTTGCAGAGTTGTGAGGATTACTTAACGTAGAAACAATGTGTCTAGCCTGGCCGGTGGGGCTCAGTGGTTGAGCGTGGTCCCATGGACTGAGAGGTCCCAGTTCGATTCCCGGTCAGGGCACATGCCCGGGTTGCAGGCTCGATCCCCAGTAGGGGGCGTGCAGGAGGCAGCCGATCGATGTTTCTCTCTCACATCAATGTTTCTATCTCTTTCTCCCTTTCCTTTCCTCTCTAAAAATCAATACAAATATATTTTTAAATAAGAAGAAAAAAATGTGTCTAGATCGTTCCCTGGCCATGGTGGTGCTTAATAAATGTTAGTCAAGTCAGGTTCCTGGGAGTTGTACTTCCAATTAAGCTGTACAAGGAAACGTAGGAAACCCCTGGGTAAAGAAAGACACTATCAGAGAATTGCTGACACCCAGAATTCTTGACCTAAACCCCAGAAGGACCAGCCCATTTCAGGTGATCAAGGCCAGCCGCTGAAGTTAGGGACAGGCAACCCAGAACAAGCCTGCTGGAGAAGGAAAACTTTCTAGGTCGAGGGGAAACTGGGAACATTTTGTCAACCCACTAGGCTTGTATTTTGGGTGTGAATCTGTGGGAACTCCGACAGGAGGAAGTCCCCCTGCCTAGCAATTCTCCCCGAGGGAGTTCTGCCCGGTTACCTGGGTAACTCAAGGGCTGTGGACTGAGTCATGTGACGGACACTCCTCCAGCCTCACAGACCTGGGATGTCCCAGCCTTGAGGTCTCCAGCGTTTTGAGATCTTGTAACCCTGAGGTATCTAAGCCCAGGGTCTTTCTGGAGAGAGAGGTCTCAATGCTCTGTGAAATAAACCTTTGAAAGCCAGAGGCGAACTAACCAAATTTCCACCCAACTCAGCGTCTGGGTTCCTCCGATTTCATCTGCTGCTACCAGCCCGAGAAAGGGCTCCTGTGATTCGATGCAGCCTCAGCCAGGCCACTCAGGATAATTTCCCTTTGTTAAGGTCCACTGATTGGTCACCAGAGTTACATCTGCAAAGTCCTTTGGCCACACAGCGTAACATATTCACGGGGATAACGCTAGGAAGCCAAGCTCACGAGCCTAAACTGTCAAGGCCCTTTCCTGAGCCATAACCAGTAATTACAGAGAAAATCAAATCCTGTTATAATTGCATATGTCCTTTTAGTCCTGGTTAGCTAAGGGGGGAGGGTAAGTAGGTGAGACTGTTTTCTTAATCCCTGCCCCCGTGCTTTCTCCTCCCCTGATGAGAGGCCCATGGGACAAGGTCCTGGCTGGGTGTCCACTCAGCAGAATGGACAGACCCTCGTCTTCTCAGCTCCCGATGGTGCCACAGCTGCCCACGTGCACTGCGTTTCCTCTGTGCCCGCTTGGCACTACATACTGCATTTAGCCTTCCTGACAACCCGTGAGAGTGGCGCTATTAGAAGGCGACTTGCTGGTCACCTGTTGTTCCTGAAGCAGGTCCCTTTCACATGGCAGCCCCCATCCCGGTGACTTATGAAAGGACCCCTCCCTTTCACACGTGGCCCCCTCTCTGAGAGAAGGGCAGCTGAGCCACGTGCTCACCCCCTCTCTGCACTTTGGAGATGCCCTGGTGCCACTGACCAGTTGGTGACTGTTTGCCCGGCTGACCCATCACTGAGCAGGCTGAGACCAGCACCCTCCCCCTGATGACCACATGGGGCAAAGGGCCCAGGTCACACCCCTGGTCAGTGTTTCCAAACCTTTTCAACCACGACACAGACGCTTTGGCTGGGAGTGTGGGAGGGTTGTGAGGGAGGAGCGGACCCCCTGACCCCCACCTGCTGCAGCAGCTCAGAGGCATTCCTTGTCCTGGAAGACGGTGTCCATGTGGAATAAAGGGACATCCCTAAGGGGCCTTCTCTTTCCTTAAGCTCTTCCCAAGGCCCCCTGAGCCTCTTTCAAGAAAGCCTAATTCTTGTTGTTGATCCTTAATTTATAACACTACACATTTTGTTTGAAATGCAATGAGACAGCATACAATGACATGTAGTAGAGTACGGTAGGGTATGGGTAAATAGAGAAACTGAAGTGACAGGGAAGGAAGATGAGCACCCGGAGTTCTGGGCACTTTCAGAGATGAGTCTCAACTGATCTCAGAAGTTCTGAAAACAAAAGGGTTCTATGGTCGAATGCGTTTGGGAAATGCGGCCCCTCGATCCCAGCTTCGGAGACCTACAGCACACACCCGCACATTAAGGGCATTGAGTTTCCTTACGGTAAAGAATCCGATTAACTTGCTGTCCACATCACACATGCACACATGCACACACATGCACACACACATGCACACAAGGTGCTTGTTTTTCTCTGCTATTTCAACGATGAGATGAACTAAATAGACTGTTTTCACACCGGCTTTCTCCACGCAGTACTACATCACAAACATTTTTCCAAGCCAGTAAATAACTTTTCTCAATCATCTTTCTTAATAGTTGTATTAGTGTTCCATTTTGTGGTTGTACCATAATTTATGGCCCCAAATCCTAGTCTAACATATTTAGGTCGACTCTTATTTTTCTACTTTTAAATAAAATGTATGAACAGCTTTGCAGCGGAATCTTCCCAGACACTGGTGATTATCCTCAGAATCTACCTTGTGCAGTGACATTTCTGAGTTTAGATGTGCATGGATCGTAAGGGTGTTGATACATATTGCCACTGTTGAATCATTGCAATAATTTAAGCTTATATTTTTATTGGTTGTTTTGAAATAATTTTTTAAAATATATTTTTATTGATTTTTTTTAGAGAGAGAGGAATGGAGAGAGATAGAAGCATCCATGTGAGAGAAACATGGATCAGCTGCCTCCTGCATGCCCCCTACTGGGGATCGAGTCCATAACCCGGGCATGTGCCCTGACCAGGAATGGAACCGGGACCTCTCAGTTCATGGGATGGTGCTCAATCCACTGAGCCACACAGCTGGGCTTGAAATAATTTTAGATAAACAGAAAGCATGCACCAATAGCACAAGAGACTTTCCCCCCGAGTTTGAGATAGTGCATCGCCAGATGCCCCATCCGCAGAGACACTTTGCTGTGGGTTTCGTGCAGACAAGGTCGTTCCCCTCCACAACTGCAGCACAGCCGTGGAAGTCAGGAAATTAAAGTTGGGACATTGCGTTCTTTGATTCCCAGACTCCTTTCAAGTTTTACCAATTGTTCCAATAACATCTTTTAGAGCAAAATGATTCAACTCAGAATTCAGATTGCATTTAGTTGTCCTGTCTCTTCCTGTCTCCTTCACTCTGGGACAATTTCTTAATCTTTCCGTGACTTTCATGACCTTAATGCTTTTGAAGATGACACTTGAGTTGTTATGTGACTCGGCCCTCGATTTTAGTTTATCTGATGCTTCCTCATGATTAGATTCAGATTATTCATATTTGGCAAGAACATCATAGACATGATACTGTCTTCTCTTGCATCCCATCTGGTACCCAATGAATTTGTTTGATCTCATTACTGGTGATGTTGACACTGATCACTTGGTTAAGGGGGTGTCTACCAGGATTCTCTACTGTGAAGTTACTTCCCCCCTTTGTAATTAATAAGTAATTTTAGCATCCATTGATTTTTTTGGATGCTATAGTAGTTGCCAAAAATGATGATTTCCCAATCCCATCATATCTGCTGCATTTATTAGTTGGCTTTCAACTCTCACCAAGAGTTTTCCCCTTTCTCCACTTATTTACCCATGGATTCCTATTTTATTTACTGGGTTATAATGCACTAGTGCCATTCCTCATTTTGAAGTTCAAAGTGTGCCATATGGAGCCAGAGGGAGCCCCCTACCTGGCATCTAACCCTTTGTTACAGTCCCATCACAGGTTGAGCACCCCGATACTTTCCGCCATGGTGAGTTGTTCTAGCCTCCCAGCCTTGACACCAGCCATTCTCCATGTGGCTTTGGTTTCTGTGTGTAAAGAATGGTCGTTAGACACCAATGTCTGAGTGCTTGGTGTGCTCATTGCTGTCATGGTGTTGCTTCTTTATGTCAGAGCTGGGACTCATGTGTAGATGAGCTCACAAGGATACTTTAATTCCAATCCAACACCACCGAGTCCACCTTAACTTCCTTCCCATATTCGTAACCCCATTATCCCATCATCCCCTATGCATTTTCTTATTTTATTCCTCCTCCGTAATCAATCTCTTGGTCCCTGGTTCGCATGGACTCTCCCCTCACCTTGCTCCAGCTGTAACTCAAGATGGGAGGTGGTGCCACCGTCTGCTTCTTCCCACACATATCATCCTTCCTTCCCCTGCTCGGGCCCTGACCCAACAATGAGATGAACTAAATATACTGTTTTAAAACCGGCTGTTTTGAAACTGGAACAGATCGACACTTCCTTTCCCTGGCATGGACTTCTACTTGGCTAGGACCCACCCAGAGGCTATTGTCCTGAACTATTCAGGCAGAAAGGAACAAAAGAAGGAAGGAGCAAGGAAGGAAAGAAAAGCACGCTAAGATTATTCTTAACGAGGGTCATCGCCGAGTAGCATTGCACTGTGCGGATGAACCACAATTTCTCTCCAGCCCTGGGGGAGGGACATTTGGGTTCTTTCCAGTTTTTGATGATTCTCAATGAAGCTGTTAGCAGCTTTTGTGTATAGATATTTCGTGAACATGCGTTTCCATTCCCCTTGGGTGATGACTGCGTGGTGGGACTGCTCGGTCATAGGACAGATCTATGTTTCACGTCGTTAAACATCGCACTTGGACTTTCTATTCTCGGCCGTGTTATTTTATCTTACCTGGATTACCTCTTCGTAGGGCTTTTCCTGATCCTTACGGTTCCTTCACATTGGTGTCCTGACATTGATTAAAGTGTCTCTTTCCATCGTTGTCAACCCTGGTCCCTCGTCAGAATCACCTCCACAGTGTGGTGTGTTAGGGATGTCAGGGACGCTCCATTGGTCTGGGAGGGAAGGACCTTTTATCTGTATCTGAAATGTTTCACGTGTCATTCAGATGGATGGTCAAGGCCGAGAACTCCTGTCTGAAGTGTATCATTAAAAACTGTAGAAGACAGCCCGGCCGTGTGGCTCAGTGGATTGAGCATCGTCCCATGGACAGAGATCCTGGTTCGATTCCCGGTCAGGGCACATGCCTGGGTTTCAGGCTCGATCCCCAGTAAGGAGTGTGCAGGAGGCAGCTGATCAATGTTTCTATCTCTCTCTCCCTTCCTCGCTCTCTAGAAAATCAATAAAAACATTTTAAACAAACTGTGGGAGATGAATTAGAGAAACACTGAAGATGAGGCAACCAGCGAAAGTTAGAGGGGTGGGGTGACATGCACCTGCCCTGGACCTGTCCCCCCCCCCCCCACCGAGAGGATGTGTGTGCTGCCTGGGGCGATGGGCTTGGGGCGATGTCTAAGCACATTGTTTAATGTAGTGACAACCGCCCAACCAGAGGCTTGCAGAATGTCGGAGGGGGGAGGGAGAGAGAGTCTACCCTTCTTTACTGCCTTTCGGAACTGTGGAAATCGTTGTTTACCAAGTCGGTGTGTAACTTTCATAATAACAATTTATAACGCGAGTTAATTACAGGATATGTTGCTGGTGTCAGGTGTGTGGCAGAAGCCAGGTGGGCGGTGGGAGGAGGGTGCTGATGTTTGTAGAAGTTCCCACCAGCAGTGTTGGGAAGGGACGGGTTCCAGATGCAGACGGAGAAGCCAGCGATAGAGAGGCGGGAAGTCTCTGCCGGGCAGGCTGGGGGTGGGAGTCACCGTGCTTTGTGTGGGAGAGGCTCTGGGTACCTGATGGGGCACCCTCGACTCTTCATCTGCTGAAGGACTGGGGCATGGGCTGCTGATTTAGCAGAGGCTGGTGTGGGTGGTGAGGTCACTGTCATGAGGACAGTGAGTGATGGGGGAGCCATGGGCAGAAGCAATAACGCTGGCCGCGTTGCCCCTGGGGTCGCCTCTCTTAGATATCTGCAGTAAGAATACTTGAGGTTTGGGGGGAAATAATGAAAATGGTCTAACGGTCTGGAGATATATACATATATATTTAATCCTCACCTGAGGATATTTTTCCATTTATCTTCAGATAGAGTGGGAGGGAGAGAGAGAGAGAGAGAAACATCGATGTGAGAGGGACACATTGACTGGTTGCCGACCAGAGCGGGGGACCGAACCGCAACCGAAGTACGTGCCCCTGACCGGAATCGAATCCGAGACTCTTTGGTCTGCGGGCCGACGCTCTGACCGCTGAGCCAGACCGGCCGGGGCTGATCTGGATATTTTTAAAGAACACTCAGCAGAGCACTTTGCTTCCTTCCCGATGTGGCCGTGCATGGGGCGGAAACTAGGTCCCCAAGGACTTGGACACCCTTTGAAGACGAGCACCTCACTTTCGTGGGGAGGAGGTGATCCAAACTGCTGGATGAGCTCCCAGAGTGGGAGGAAGGGAAGACAGCACACGAAGGCCCTTGCGGGGTAAGCGGTGACACGGTCAGCTGATCCTGATGTACCAAACCCCTGAAACTCCGTTCATTTCTAAACCGGCTTTTGTCAATCAGGGAAGCTGAAGAGTGAAAAACATGTGTGTATAGATCTTAAGAATTTCTGACTTTTAATTACTTTACCCTGTGTTTTCCATCTCACGCTGCCTCCCGGTCCTCTGGGAAATGACGGTCTCACCCTCTGAGTGAGCTGACAGCCGGGTCGTCCGCACAGCTCAGAACGAACCGCCCCGGTCCGCACCTGGTGGGGAAATGTGTGCATGTCACGTCTCTTCAGAAAATCCGGACCCAGCTACCTGACGTTGGTGTTTCTCCTGAAACTCCAGGTGTGGGGGCGCACATCTGTGCTGTCATGCTCAGTAAGGGACGTGCTGGGCTCCCGCAGGCCATGTGGTTTGCACATGCAGCCCTGACCGTCTGAAGGCGGTGACAGCGGACAGCCCCTTGCTGTGGTCCAGGTGGGTTTCTTCCCTGACCACACAAGTTTCACCTTCTCTGACCTGCAGCAGATGTCAGGGCACGCACAGACTGTGCCAGGGCCTGCAGTGCCCTCCTGCACCCCTGGAGGGCAGATGGGCAGGTGCATGTGGCCCTTGTCCCACCCAGATCAGAAGCATGGCCCTACCCGGTGGCCATGCAGCAGCCCACTGAACTGCAGGGAGGAGCTGAAGCTGAGCCGTGCACACAATGGTGATGGTGATGGTGATGGTGGTGGTGATGGTGATGGTGATGGTGCTGGTGGTGGTGGTGATGGTGATGGTGGTGGTGGTGGTGATGGTGATGGTGATGGTGCTGGTGGTGATGGTGATGGTGATGGTGGTGGTGGTGGAGATGGTGGTGGTGGTTGTGGTGATGGTGGTGTTGGTGGTGGTGGTGATGGTGGTGATGGTGGTGGTGGTGATGGTGGTGGTGGTGATGGTGGTGGTGATGGTGGTGATGGTGGTGGTGGTGGTGGTGGTGATGGTGGTGGTGGTGGTGGTGATGGTGGTGATGGTGGTGATGGTGGTGGTGATGGTGGTGGTGATGGTGATGGTGGTGGTGGTGGTGGTGGTGGTGGTGGTGGTGGTGGTGGTGATGGTGGTGATGGTGGTGGTGATGGTGGTGGTGGTGGTGATGGTGATGGTGGTGGTGGTGGTGATGGTGATGGTGATGGTGATGGTGGTGGTGGTGGAGATGGTGGTGGTGGTTGTGGTGATGGTGGTGTTGGTGGTGGTGGTGATGGTGGTGGTGGTGATGGTGGTGGTGGTGATGGTGGTGGTGATGGTGGTGATGGTGGTGGTGGTGATGGTGGTGGTGGTGGTGGTGATGGTGGTGGTGGTGGTGGTGATGGTGGTGATGGTGGTGATGGTGGTGGTGATGGTGGTGGTGATGGTGATGGTGGTGGTAGTGGTGGTGGTGGTGGTGGTGGTGGTGGTGGTGGTGATGGTGGTGATGGTGGTGGTGATGGTGGTGGTGGTGGTGATGGTGATGGTGGTGGTGGTGGTGATGGTGATGATGGTGGTGGTGGTGATGGTGGTGGTGGTGGTGATGGTGATGGTGGTGGTAGTGGTGATGGTGATGATGGTGGTGGTGGTGATGGTGGTGGTGGTGGTGGTGGTGATGGTGGTGGTGATGGTGGTGGTGGTGGTGGTGGTGGTGATGGTGGTGGTGGTGATGGTGGTGATGGTGATGGTGGTGGTGATGGTGGTGGTGATGGTGGTGGTGGTGGTGATGGTGGTGGTGGTGGTGATGATGGTGGTGGTGGTGATGGAGTGATGGTGATGGTGGTGATGGTGATGGTGGTGGTGGTGGTGGTGGTGGTGGTGATGGTGGTGGTGGTGGTGATGGTGGTGGTGGTGGTGGTGGTGGTGGTGATGGTGGTGATGGTGATGGTGGTGATGGTGATGGTGGTGGTGGTGGTGGTGGTGATGGTGATGGTGATGGTGGTGGTGATGGTGGTGGTGGTGGTGATGGTGGTGGTGGTGGTGATGATGGTGGTGGTGGTGATGGAGTGATGGTGGTGGTGATGATGGTGGTGGTGGTGATGGAGTGATGGTGATGGTGATGGTGTGGGTGTGGGGACATGGGACATTGCTCAGATAAGCCCCCTTTCCACACAATGTCCCAGACTCCTCCAGGCCTTGGGCAGGTTTGCCTCCAGGTACCTGACAAGGATCCTCCCAGCCAGGCTTTTGGCCTCTGCTTTCTTTCTCTGCTTCTCCAGTTCCCTCTGCCAGTAGGCTCAGGAAGCCACAAGAAAAATTCCTGTCCCCATCCCCAGGTTGTGTTGTAGGTGCTTCTGTGCCCAGTGTACCCACAGCAAATTCAGCAGGGGGCAGCAGTCTGTCACCTGCCCCCACACCTTTGTGCCATCCCATCCAGGAGGCCAACTCCATCCCTTACCCTCCAGCCTCACAGAGATCGCCTGTAACAAGCTCAGGGCAGGGGCAACCTGCAGGTGCACCACCCAGATGCCAGGGGAAGTGCCCCTGGTGATGGGACTATGCCTGCGTCTCTCTCCCTCTCCCTCTCTCTCCCTCCTTCTCTGCCTCTCTCTCCTTCTCTCCCTCCCCCTCTCCTTCTCTCTGTTTCTCTCCTTCTCTCCCTCCCTCCATCTCTTCCTCCCTCTCTCCCTCCCTCTCTCTCTCCCTCCCTCTCTCTCTCTCTCCCCCACACATACTCTGTTAAGGCTTTTAAATTTTTCTGAAACTTTCCGTTTCTTTGGTTTTTGCTTTTTACTTCTAAAAGCGGAGACGACAACCCAGACTCTCTGGCCAACTTGATAGAGAATCTCAGGCCTGAGCCGAGCTCCCTGCACAGGTCGTGGGGTCTAGATGCCAGGTCCTTGTGTGGACCCCTCCCTGCATCTGTGGCCTCTGGGGCACCACGGAGCAGCCTCCTGCTGCGGAAAGCGTGGCCGTGGGGAACGTGTACCTGTTGGCACGTGGTCGGGGCCATGTGCTGAGAAAACCAGGTGGAAAAGACCCTCTTCCTAAAGTTATGGGGGGACACCCTCAGGGGTTTGGGGACCAGCTGCAGAGACAGCAAAGCCCCACGTGGGCCTTTGTTGCCGAGAAGTACGTGCGGCTGGTTGTGTGTCCAGCTTAAAGCGCCTGGAGGCCAAGGCGATGGCCAGGCTGCCGCTGCCCCGGCTCTTCCTGGCGTGGGAAGAGCGCTTTGTCCGCGCCGTGTTGTTCCACCAGGACGGCGCTGCCCGTACTGTGAGTGCAACCTGAGATACGGTCCCAGCGGCCAGCCCCCTCCCTGACTCCCGGGGGCCTGTGTGCTCATGACCGGCGTTATTTGATCCCGTCCAGCTCCGCTTTTGTTCTCCCTTTCTCTTGTTCACAGCGGTTTAATCTCTGTCATGCTTAGGGTTTAGTGGGACAAGTCCCCTCCCGCCTGGGTCTGGCCATGTGACCACATCAGTCAGGCCCGTGACAGGGGTTTCAATGTGCCCCTCTCGAGAGAACAGTCTTCAAAGCTTTAAACCTTCCCCGTAAACAGTCTTTAAAGGGCATCGCAGGCTGGAGTGACGGGGACCACCCCGGCGCAGGAAACACCAGTGTTTGAGACAGAAAATTAGTCCATTTCTCTAGTCGGTGTGGGCCTGTGAGAAGAGTCAAACCAGTTTTATAAAAGTTTTGCGCTTGAAAAAGCAGGAGACACGCGATGTATGGAGTCCACAGGTTACACCGAGACTCCTGGCCCCTGAGTGGTTGTGCCATGCAGGTGTGTGAGCGGCCTGGCCCTCAGGCCGTCCCCATACTGCCTGGGGTGCGTGGGTGATGGGCGTAGTGGGTTCATGGACCCAGCCCCACGGCCCTCGCCAAGGCAGCTCCCGGAGCCCGGCCAGGAGGCGCTGGGGAGAGCGACGCTGTACGCAGAGCTCAGCTCCCTCGGACGGACCTCCTCGTGTTTATCAGTCCCAGAGCAAGGCTGTGTTGACATGGGTGACTTGAATTTAACTCAGCCCATCAAGACTTTAAAAAAAAATTGTGATAAAACATACATGCCATAAATGTGCAGTTTTCATCGTGTTTGAGTGTACGGGTCAGTGGCGTTAAGTGCTTTTACGAAGTTCTGCAACCATCCTTCTCCAGAACTCCCTCCTCTTCCTCAGCTGAAGCTCTTACCCGTTCAACACCAACTCCCCATTCCCCCTCCCCCAGCCCCTGGTGCCCACCATCCACTTTCTGTCTCTACAAACGTGACTATTCTGAGTACCGCGTCTAAGTGGGACCAGGCAGTGTTTGCTCTTTTGAGGCTGGTGTATTTCATTCAGCAGAACGTCCGCAAGGGGCATCCACACTACCGCAGGTCAGGATGCCATTCCTTTTCAAGGCAGAGTAATATTCCATGGTGTGGATATACCACATTTTGTTTATCCGTTGACCCATCAGCGGACACTTAGTTGCGTGTACCTTTTGGCTGTTGTGACTAATGCCGCTCTGAATGTGGGTGTGGGAACACCTGCTCCCGCTTCTGTGTACACCTAGGCGTGGGATCGCGGGATCTATGCGAATTCCATGCTAAAACTGTAAAGACCGGCCACGTTGGCTGCGTCATTTCACATCCCCACCGAGAGTGCAAAGGTTTCCAGTTTCTGCGCATTGTTGCCGACGCTTGCTGGCTTCTGGTTTTGTTTTGTTTTTCACTGTAGCCGTCCTCAGGGGATGAAGTGGTCTCTCATCGTTTTGATTTGTGTTTCCCTCACGATGAGCGATTTGGGGCATCTTTTCATGCTTATTGTCTGTGTGTCATCTTCTCTGGAGAAATGTCCCCTCGAGTCTTCTGCCCATTTTTGAATCGAGCTACGTCATTGCTGTTGAGTGGCGGGAGTTCTCTGTAGGTTCCGGATATCAATCTGTGATCAGACGTGTGATTTGCAAATATTTCCTCCCATTCCAAGGTTGCCTCTCACTCTGCTGACATCGCCCTTGGTGACGGCCCAGGAGCTTTGGAAGCGGTGGTCTCTGTGTGGAGCACAAAGTTCTGGGACAGGGTGTGAGGGAAGAGGGACCGGCATGCCTGGACGTAGAGAGATTTCAGTATGTGACACCAGGCTCTCGGGACAGTAACAGGCAGCTGGTGGGCAGGTAAACCCTGGCATGATTTGAATAATCAGGTCTGTGGGCTGCCTCCCTCGCTGGGCTGGCGGCAGGGACTCGCCCTCCGCATCCTGGAAGTGCCTTCACCAGGCGCCTGTCCTAGCTGTGTCCAGTGAATGAGCCCGTGGGGCCCAGTGTCACATGACTAAGTGACTGTACACTTGAAGGCAGCAGGCCCTGGAGGTCCGTGACCTTGTTTCTGGCCTGCACGAGCCGTTAACCCCAGGGGTCCCGGCTGCCTCACGCCGTCTGAGGCCACGTAATGCTCACACAGAAACGGGAGGCCCCGCAGCTCAGGGTTACACCTGAAGTAATACCCTCCAGCATCGCTGCCCTTCTGCCTTCCTTCACTTTAGACCCCAGCTCTCGAGGTTGACCCACTGTGCGGCCCACGCAAGCCTGGCCCTCGGCCATCGGGGTGGCTATGACCTGAGCTGTGGAGTCAACTCCGCTGTCCCCGAGGGGCTGACCTGTCCGCTGCTCACCCGGCCCTGAGATTCGGGGAGTCTCCTTCTCCTCCCCCCTTCCGCTGGCGCTCCCGGCCACGGTCGGACCCGAGGCAGGCTCGGAGTGAGCATCTGGAATCCAGAGGCCCCACGCTGTCTGCTGACAGACAGTCCGACAGTGCGTGAGATGCCAGATTCGCATGTGAACACGGGGAACCTCCCCCAGTTCTGCACCAGGCTGTGGAAGGATGGACGTTGCCCCAGGTCTCTCTGGCCTGCGGAGGTTTTTCATGTGGGGGTGGGAACCAGGCACATGACCCAGAACAGGCAGGGCCCACGGGCGGGCATGGTCGCCACCCAGGTCCCGTGAGTGCTCCCGGCTTCGGAGGTGAGCCCTGCCCTGAGAGATAAGGACGAGTCAGGCCACCAAGCCCCGGGGAGGGGGGAGCCCGGTCCTTTTCTGAAGTATTTCTTTCTGATGGAAGCCAGACCAGGCTTCTGTCCCCACCATCGGGACATCCTCCCATTGGGGTTTGCCCTGCCACAGACGTATGCTGCCACCACCCCCTGGCACGAGTGGCTGGGTTTCAGGGTAATTGCCACCCGGCTGAGGCGAGAGGAGCAGCTCTGGAGCGGGAGGGCCTTGACCTGGCTCCGAGGACACGGTGGGGGCCGTGGGCCTCTATCAGAACGTGCTGCAGGGTAGGGAAGCGGCGGTGTGTCCAGAAGGCCAGCGCAGGGCTTAGGCCTGGGCGGCTGCGTGAGTTTGTGTCTCTGTGACTTGCCGGGACCCTTCCTGAGGGACCACAGGTGCCGTGAGGGCAGGGGTCTCACTCACCCTGGTGTCACCCACACCAAGGACAGTGGCAGATGCCCAGGATGGGAGGTGACCGGGCAGTTGGGAGGGGCACAGTGGGACTGGAGGGCAGTTGAGGCAGTGAAAGGTGGGCCTCAGGCAGGTGGGCTCTGCTCTCGGGGTGCTCAGTCCTCGGAGACACGGACACAGACAGGGGGACACAGAGCTTCAAGATGGAGCACCCCCAGGAGAGATTCGGGGGTCAGCGACATCGAAGTAGATTAACGACTACATCAGGTGTCTACACAGAGCTACCCGGGGAATTGTCGGGGGTGGTCGCACCTTCCTTTGGGTGGTTTACTCCCTGCTCTCCACGGCCTGTAAATAGGGGTGAAGTCACAGCAGAATCACTGTCCCCCACTTACCGGTTATTTTCTGGGAACCTGGAGCAACGGGGACTGAAAAGGCAGAGCAAGAGAGAGGCCTGTAAGCTAGAAGGTACAACCCTGTGCTCCTGGCATGCTGACCCCCAGGCGTGGCCCTGGCATGCTGAGCTGGATGGGGTGTGACAGGCCCCAGAGGGTGAGTCCCCACTGGGCACGTCTGTGCAAGGAGGAGGAATGCAGAAAATGCAACCGCACGGGGCTCAGGACGCATCCTGCTCTTGTTGTTAGCACCCTCCTGGGCTGGGGGCTGGCGCATGTGTGTGTGTGCGCACGAGTGTGTGCGTGTGTGTGCATATGTGTGCACGCCTGCATGCATGTGTGCATGTGTGTGTGTGCACGCATGCATATGTGTGCGCGCCTGTGTGCATGTGAGGGGAGGCAGGCCCTCTGCTCCCGGTTCCTCATCATCTCTGAGTGGTGTGCTTCTAAGAACAAGTCAGATGGGCCCAGAAAGACCTGTCACGCGAGAGAGGAAGCAGGGGACCCCCGCGCACCCTTCCCGTGGCCGGGACGTCTGACCTGCGTGGAACATCTTTTTCACACGATCCTCGGAACGCTGGCTTCCGTCCCTGTCAGGTTTCCAGACTTGGACAATCTCTCCAAGTTCTCTGAGCTCCTGTGACGGCTCAGATCTCCTTCCAGAGGGCTGCGGCCCACCCCGGGGAAGCAGGCTCTGTCTGCGTCCAGGGCCCTCTCGGGTCTGTCTCCTGCTCCGTGGGAGGCAGACACCGTGTGGTGACGGCATCTCCCACGACAAACAGGACGGTTCCAAAGAGCCCTGGGGCTGGGCCTCAGGAAGGACAGGCTGGGACCCTGACCCCCAGGAGCACTCTGGCTCAGGGCAGGCTGGTGACCTTTCTGCAGGAGAAACAAAGTCACTGCCCGCCTGCATTTCTGTCTAAGAAGCTCCCACCTCGGAAGAGGCATGGGATTCCTCGGACCCACGTGGAAAAATTCCGAGAAGTTCGTTGGCTGAGTTTGGATTAAGAGGCTCCCCCGTCCCCGGCCAGGGGCTCAGCCCCCCCCCCCAGACCCATGCGGATGGCGGGGCAGGGAGGAAGGGTGTTTCTGGGCGGGGAGCTGTGACCTGGCCCCTGCAGATGGCCGGTCTGCTGGAGGTGGACGAGTCCCTCTCCTGGGTACCGAGGAGCCTTGGTGGCTGTTTGGTGTTAAGGTCTCGCCGAGATTCGTGCGAATGAGCTGCTCCTTGGAGGAGGGAGGAGAAATCGGCAACCCACCAACGGACCTTCAGAAAGCCTTCCGGAGACCCGAGGCCTTCTACTTCTGCTTTGACGGTTTCGAAGTGGCCACCGAGGACATGCAGGGCTGAGGCTGCCCCGGACCCGGCTGGGTTTGTTCAGTCCCCTCGGTCTCCTCACCCGCTCCCGGCGACACAGCAGCTCCAGGGCGTGGGAAGGCGCGTGGGCCCCCCTCCCAGCGGGGAGGGCAGGCTGCGGACCGCGGGCTGTGACTGCTTTCTCCCTCCAAGACCTCAGCACCCTTCTCTGGGCCGCCTGCACCCATCACCTCTCAGATCCGCTCCTGAGCTCAGTCCCTGAACAAACGTCTCCCTGAGTGCCAGCCCGGGCCACCGTGCTCTGCGGCCACCCAGGAGGGGACAGCCTGCCGGGTGAGCACACCCGGACCCTCAGGGCTCTGCTCCCCTTCCGTCGGGCTCCACAGGTGGCCTGGCAGCGCGGAGACGGTCCTTCTCGACGGGGCTGCGGCGTGGGCTTTGCCCCGGTTCGACTTGCCCTTCCTTGTCCACGCTCACACCCATGGCTGCGCCCCATACATCTGGAGTTCGGTGGGGGCGAGGGGGAAAGTCAGCTTGAATTTATGTTTCTGCAACTTAGGATGCTCTGTAGATCTGTGTTCTGTTGTACCGACAAGTGAGAAGAAAGAATGACTGCAATACTTTCCTCATTATAGACGCTCGTTGACGCTCTGTGGAGAACACGGAAAAGTGTGAGTGAGCAGATGGAAAGCACTTGGGAATCACAGCTGTCACTGTGGACATTTCCATAGATGTCTGCACGTTCTCACCCTCCACTTTCGAGTGGAGCTTTCGAGTGGGGAAAGCGCACAGCGACGGCCCGGACCGCTGGCCAGAGTTCAGAATCTGATCCCGAAGGTCTGACTCCCTGGCCCGAGCGCCGGGTCACGTGAAGCTGCCGGTCTGTGACCTCAGCTCTGTGCATGGAAGGTCGCAGCTCCGGCGTGAGGGCAAACGCCGCTCTTACCACGCGCCAGTGCCGGGAGCAGAGTGCTGACCTGCCTGCGCCTCGGTTTCCTCATCTGTAAGATGGGAATAGCATCTGCCCGTAGAGATGTCGCCAAGAGTAGATGAGAAAGCCCTGGCCGGTGTGGCTCAGCAGTAGCGCATCGGCCCGCGGACCAATGAGTCGCGGGTTCGATTCCGATCAAGGGCACGAACCTCGGTTGCGGCTCGTCCCCGGCCCTGGTTGGGTCATGCGGGAGGCACCCAGTCGATGTGTCTCTCTCACGTCGATGCTTCTCTCTCCCTTTGTCTCCCTCCCTCCCACTCTATCTGAAGATAAACAGAAAAACATCCTCAGGTGAGGATTAAGAATAAAAAGAGTGGGTGAGGTGAAGCGTGCCGGGATCCATGTTGCCTGGCACGGAGCAAACGCCCAAAGACTGGTGACTGAACTGACGATGGGCCGTGCTTTCCCAGAACGCTGCGCCGTGGGTACAGCCCGACAGGCTTTCACTCGACAGCATACGGTGGGCACGTCTCCAGAATTAAAGGCTCCGGGCACGTCACACGGAATACTGTTTCTGAAGTGGCCCCCGTGTGTTGACGAACCCTAATTTATCTGAGCAGTTAAGATGTGGAAATAATTGTTTACTTGCACATTCCTTGTAATCCAATAAAACCCTGTTAACAAAGCGGCGATTTGGCGGGAGGGGAGTCCCACGTCGACCACAAAGCGTGTGCTGTTCCGTCGTCTGCAAACGGGTCGCCGCGCATGCTGTAGGAACGCCCAGCACTTGCAGACCCCAGGCAGCGATCTGTGCTTCGGTCCTGAGGGCTCCTGGCACCCTCGGGGCTCTGGGCCACAACGATGGAAATACAGCGATGCGACCGAGAAAACCCCAACTTCACAGCTCGAACCGCAGAGAGCACATTTAGGGATTTTCACACAAAGAGTGCAGTTCATGTCTTTGCTTCTGGTGACAAAGAAAATAACTATTGAGAGGAAACCGGGTGAACTTGGGAAGAATCTTGACATTTTAGGAAGGAATTTCAAACATGTTAGAGCCCTCTTCTACTTGGAGGGTTTTCACCCTGTTTTATAGCCCGTTCGCAAAGACATTTCACGGGATTTACGTTAACCCTGGAGAAAGATGTTTACTTGGAATCCTCGGGGGCGTTTTACGAGGGTCCCTGTTTACTGGGCTCTGGGAAGCGGCCATGAGGCGGCCAGGCCACGGGGTGGGCGGTGCGTGCGCCCTGGACCTGCGGGGTGGCCGAGGAGATGGGCCGCACAGACCCACACCTACGATGGAATCATCTCCCAGGACCCGGGTGCCTCTGGCGACACAGCTTTGCCTGTCACTGAGGATATTGTCGACGGCTTTGAGTCTTCCACGAGGGTCTGAAAGTCCCTGAGTTTTGTGGACGGTGTCACTGGGGAGTAGGTGCCCCCGTTCCTTTCCGCTCTGAACGCAGGCGCTGCTGTGTCTGGGACCCTCGCAGGTCTTTTTGCTGAGATGCACGCATGCGGATGTGAATTAATCATCGCAAAAGTCCCATGGGAGGAACCGTTATTCCCGCCAAATTCCGTGATTGTCTCCACGAGCAGGGGCACGAGACACGCCTCAGCCTGTGAGCACCTGTGGGCCGTGTGCCCCCACGTGTGTCTCCATCACGCCCCATGCACAGGTCTGATGAGTGCTCCGGAGACACACGCCTTCCTGTTCAACCGGGCCTCCTCCCTCCCCGGCCCTCTGCTGGGCAACTTCTGAGGGACTGGTCAGGGCCTGAGCCAACCTCAGAGGGACCGGGAGGGACCCTGAGTCACACTGGGTCCTGTTGACGCCAGATTCCCGCAAGGAGTGAACACATTTCTGGCTTCTTCTCTCCGACAGACGTTCCAGAGACATTGGGGCTCCAACCCAGGCGGACCCCAGAAAGCAGTTGGGTCTCAGCCTGTCCATGCCAACACCCGCCCTGCACACGCATCTATCTGACCTCTCCCTTTTTTGTCAGTGATCGTGTTCATTCCGGCCAACGTTTCCAGGACAAATATTATTGCATTGATGTGAACATCTGTTCCCGTGAAATCTGATATTCAAATTCACCCCGTCTTGTTCCAACAGCGAGCGGCCCCGGGGACAGTCACGCCCAGGACTGGAACCAGCACAGGTATTTTCGCCCTGTGGCCCTGGGCACTCCCACACGATGCCTGTTTCTCCAGCAAATAAAAATGACACTGAAACAGGGTAACGGGGGTGGCTCCCCCACTCCTCCCCTCGCAGGGACCACCAGGGCCACATGATTTTTCTGCGTATGAGGGATGATGAAGCCACACCCGGGGACCCCGACTCAAGCACATGTCTGTCCTTATGCTGCAGCATCGGACGCGGTCCTTCTCCAGGGCACCCCTGGAGGGCCCCTCAAAGGCCAGAGGAGGGCAGACTGCATGCCTGAGAGCACCTCCCAACATAGGGGCCATCAGAGGGTGACGACGGTCATTTCACAGAGTCACCGTGGGTCCTGGCAGGGAGAGTGATTTATAAGCATCATGACCTGGTCCTGTGACCTGGACATGAATGGGCCCCTTGTTCCATTTTGTGAGTGCTCCGTTGGCCATCTGGTCACCCCCCAATGCCAGCTCTGTGAGCAAGGACAGTGCTGGCCCCGTGGCAGGCTGAGACCTCGATGGAACAGGTCCCAGGCAGGAGGAGCTGGGTCGCCAACACGTGGGGACATTTTGCTCCTGGACCAGCTCGCTGGCTGTCCCTCCATCACAGAAGGACCCAGGCTCACACGGCCCGAGGCCGGGAATGTGTGTTCCCATGCAGCGGTCATTCACCGACCCTGTTAAAGGCGGGTGCAGACGAGGACAGACTTTCCGAGGTTTGGCTCCAGAACATCTCTAAAAACATTCCCGTGAGACATCGCCCCGAGAGAAGCTGCTGCTCTTTGCTTCCCCGCGTGGGAGATGCCCGTCTGTGTCCTTATGCCCCACCGCCTTTCCAGGAACTCAGGCTGTCCACTCGGCCCGCCAGCTGCTGCCCCCTAAGGGGAAGACCGCCTTCCCCTTTTACCCCGAGGTCTGTGTGCTCAGGGCCACAGACTCCACAGGGCTCAGCGGTCATGGCAGCCGAGCTCAGCCACAGAAACTGCAAGGAGCAAATGCTTCGTTTCAAAGCCACAGACACCTGGCCCACCAGAGCCCGGCCATGCTTGTTCTATATCATTTCCATCTGTCTGTGCACACCACACACACATGTGCACACACACGCACATGCACACATGCGCACACATGCACATACACGCACTCACACATGCACACACATGCACACACGCACACACTGACGCACAATCACACATGCACATGTGCACACATGCACACACTGACACACACATATGCACTCATACATGCACACATACACCCGCACATGCACACACTGACACACACATATGCACTCACACATGCACATACTCACACACACATGCACACACTGACACACACATATGCACTCACACATGCACACGTGCACACATGCACACACACATGCACACGTACTCACACACGCACATGCACAGACACGCGCTCACACGCACACATTCAAATGCAGACTACCCTCTAATCTCTCCTTCCTTTGATGTAAACAGGACCAGATTTCCCCGCCCTTAATTACCATTGACTTTGGGAAGTTTTATGTTCTACACTGTAAGTGTCGTGTTTCCATCAGAACAGAAATTCTATCCAGGACCGGGCTCTCGTTCCAAGATTCATCGCAGTCAGCACCCGACACTTAGCTGTTCCGCATTCACGTCGCAGACAGTGTCCTTGCAGGCACACGAGAGCTCTCCCTTCTGTCTTTGCTGGTGCCCTCCCTCGGCCCCCGCCCACCGCTCTCTCTCCTCGCAGCCTCCACCGGGTGCCAGCATTAAAGCCAAGTCCACATTTTGGGCATCTGTCAAGCTGTGCGCAGAATTTGAGGTGGTTTCATAGCCACAGAACCCGGCTGGTCCCCAGACAGCTCAACTCCGCACCCTCCCCTCCATCGGGGTCCTCTCCCTTCTCCTGGATCCTACCTGAGCAGGTGACACCATCTGCCTCTGGGGACCTCACTAATGTTTGTTCTTTGGAGCCCCAAAACTGCCACTTCTGCAAACTCAGTGCCATTTCTAGAAAACTCCTTGCTCCTGTCCCCCGTCATCACCATCCCCATCACCTTAACCCACCTCTGGCCTCTCTCCCGTGGGGGCTGTTGTTTCCCTGCCTCTGGGTTCTCTGCCTCCCCTGCCTCTTTCCCATCCTAATCGCCCCAGCAAGCTTCTGACGGTCCTGATACCAGCTCTGCGTTGATCCCTGAACCGGTTACGGGGTCAAGGTTCTGGTTTTTTAATCACTTCCCATGAAATGCCCAAACCCTTAGCCTGCTTGTCTGTGCTCTCCTCGTCTGAAAAAGTGAGGAGACCAGCCACCTCCTGCCCTCGCAGGCTGCTGTGAGAGCCGGCTGAGCCGCCACTAGAGGGAATAAAAAGTCTGACTCAGAATGAGCAGGTGCGCCGGGCTCCCAGGGCTCGTGCCCGCCGCACCCCATGGACGCTTCTCAGCTCTTCCCTGAGGACACGAAACTGCTCCTGAGCTCCAGCTCACACAGACGAGGACACGCAGCGCCGAGGCTGGGGACACAGGTGAATGACCGCCGTCGGGTCTTAGCAACGCACGGCCGGGAGGACGCGGCGGGCGCCCGGGAGGTGAAGACGGGGGCTCCTGAATTAACCAGCAAATTCAGTGCAGCCTGGACCACGTCGGTCAGCACCCCCGTCAAGCTCTGGCCCCACCGTCCTCCCCTGAAACGCGTGTTGTGCTACGTGAACGAGCCGGGCAGAGAACGTCAGACACCAGACGCCTCACATGTGGGATCTAATGAACAAAATAAGCGGGCAGAACAGAAGCAGGGGCGTGGATGCAGGGACAGACTGACAGCTGTCAGAGGGGAGGGGTGCTGGGGGCTGGATGAAAGAAGGAACAGCTGAGCCAAAGAACATATATGCGTAGCCCACAGACGCAGACAACGGAGGCAGAGTGGGTGGGGGCAGGCGGAGCTGGGCAAAGGGGGGATGGGACGGAAGGAGACTTTGCTTGGGACGGGGGCGCCCAATGCAGTGTGCAGGTGATGTTCATTGAGTCGTACACGTGAGGCCTGTATGGTTTTGTGAACCAATGTCACCTGCTCAAATTCAATTAAAAATAAACAAGAAAGAACACGCTGAGGAGTGTGGGGCGAAGTTCGGATTTCGTCTGTTTAGCAAACGGGACGCTCTCCGGGTGCTGCTGGGCTAACGTCTCTGCCAGGGAGAAAGCAGGCAGCGATCTCTTGGTTTAACCAGATGCCCACTCTGCTCTTTCTGCTCCATCAGCTTGCACACACGGAGCAGAGCTGTGAGCACGCCGAGCCTCGCGTTCGCCCGGTGACGCGGCCTCTCGGGTCCTCGGGTTCCAACAAGCACGGGGGGAGCCGGCTGCCGCAGAGACTCCGAGGAGCAGGGACTGTTTGCGGGGCAGGGGCACCTCTCCCATTCCCCGTGTCTCCTACATTGTGTATTTCATCGTTTTCTAGGGGCCGCAAAGACGTTTCCTGGAATCCACGCAGCGTTTGGATTCCGGGAACACATGTGCTTTATTTAGTAAGGAATGAGCTCGCCCAGCCCTCCGAGGCTGCTGGTCAGGAGCTGAAGTCATTGCCAGTAAGGACAACTCCCCCAAGAAGCAGACATGCTGGGCGCGTGCCTTGTGCAGGTGATGTCATTGATTTGCAAAGTGATGTAATTTAAGAAAACATTGGGAAGCTCCGCGGTGACCCGTGCCTCGTGCCACACAGTGGACGTCCACGAACGTTCGGCCTCGGGTACTGCTGGCAGGTGGTTTGACCCTGTCCTTCTGAGCCAGTTTCCACTGACCACCAGGACCCAGATTGTCTAGGTAATGTCCACTGCGTCCGGCCATCACACATCACTCAACATCTATATCCTGAACTCTGTTACTGTGGACAGAGCACCAACACACGGCGATCCTCCTGAAAGAAGCATGTGGTCACTTAGTCCAGTGTCAAAAGAAATGCAATTGCTAGGCCGGAGTCGTGGGCACGCCTGGTTCTACAGAAACAGGTCAGGTATGTGGGAGTCCCAGCAGCCTGGGCAGGAGCCCGCGCGCCCCGCAGAGGGGGACGCGCTCCCCTCTGGGCGACAGTCCCACACTCAGCCTGGGCCTGCAGAACTCGGTTCTTTATGCGAAGGAGTTGCTGTGTGTGAAGGGGGTTCTCTGGGTCGGCAGCTCTGTCAGTCCTCTGCAGTGAGGAAGAAGAATGAAAAATGGGCCCAGGGTGATGTTATAATCAAACACTGTTTGCTTGCTGAGTTTGACCAACTCGAGCCACAGGTCTGGGGTGAATGCAAAGGAAGAAGGAGCCAGGTCCCTCCTTTGAGGGCATGGAGAGTCTGGGGGACAGATGTGAATGCTGGGGACACACCACCTCTAGTGTTCATGCCAGTGTGACCCTGAGCAGTTTGGAAACCAGTTTAAGGAACACACCTCCGGTGTCCCTGCGGCCTCTGCTGGGACCTCTTTCGTGCTGCCTGGACTGTCCCCTGAGCCCTGTGGATCAGGAGGCCCTGAGTGTCAGTGGGTCGTGGCGTGGCTGCTCCTGTGGTCTCTGCTAAAGGCACAGGCAGCAGATGCCTGAGGTCGGGCGCCATCTGGATAAAACCCATCAATAACCCGAGAATCTCCACACTGGGCAGGCTGTAGGGCCCATCGAGTCCCGCAGCCCAGGTCACACAGCCATTAGGGGGTCACCAGCCCTTGAACTCAGTGTCCCCTTGCTCTGTGCCACAGCAGCTGGGGTGGGGAGAATTGTCAAGCATCCACTCGTCCAATGAAGCAAAATTACAGACCCACCTCTGTGCTCAGAATGTTCTCTTGAGTCCTTCCTGTGCCTCATCTCTCACACTCTGGCCAATAGAGCAGACCCTGCTGTCTCCATCTGCAAAACTCTGGCCAGCCATCTTTCCCCACCATCCCCAGCCCAGTCCAGCCACCCCAGCTCTCCGCTGTGCAGCTCTTCTCTGCCCAGTGCCCACTGTGCGCCTGCAGTAGGCAGGGGGAGTTTTCACTGGAACCCAGATCACAGCATCCCATTGCGGAGCCTGGTCCTGGTGCTCCATTTCAGCTGGGCCTGCTTGCCTTGGCCCCTGCCCAGCTCACTCCCCTGCTCACTCTGTTTTGTTTTTCTCTTTGGACTATGCCGAGATCGTGCTTGCCTCTGAAGCGTGGCGCTCGCGGTGGCCTCCTTCTGGGTGTTTGTCTGCTCCTCTGTCTCCCAGATGTTTGCGAGGCTGGCTCCGTCTTCTCATGGATCCTCCGCTCACCTCCTCCAAGCGGCCTCCTCTGACCATCCAGTGTCTAACAGCCCTCCCCAGCGACCCCGCGGAGGCTGAATCACAGAGCCTGGCATAGTTGTCTTTATAGCAATGATCGCCAGTTGATTTATTTTGTGCATTTTTGTGTGCCTGCTGTTTTCCTCCCCTTGTTCACTCCGTGATCCCTGCAGCTCTGTATTCTCATCACGTGGTAGGTGTCCAACCATTCTTGCTAAGGGAGGTAGTTTCCTACGGCCACTATAACAAACTACCACAACTTCAGCTGCTTGAAACGACGCAGATGTATTATTCCCTTGTAGTTCCGGAGGTCGGGAGACCAAAAACCAAGGTATCAGCAAGAGTGCCTTCCTTCTGGAGGCTCTTATTTCTTTTTCTCCAGCTTCTAGAGGCTGCCTCCATTCCGTGGCTCATGGCCCCCTCCTCACATCACTTCGACCTCTGCTTCTGTCCTCACGTCACCTCCTCTGACCTTGACCCCCGCCTCCCTCAGACAAGAGCCTCGGTAATGACATTGAGCCCGCCCAGATCATCCAGGATAACCTCCTGTCAAGGTCCTTAACGTAAGCACACCTGCACAGTCCCTTTTGCCACGTGAGGTGGTCACACAGTCTTCGGTTTCAGGGATGAAGATGTGGCCATCTCGAGTCCACTGTTCTGTCTACCACACTAACAGAAGAACAAAACCCATGAGTGTGGTGGTTTTAAATTTTGTCCACAAACTGGTCCTCCTCCCTTCAGGAGATGGAGCTTTAATTCCTTTCCCTTTGCTTGTGGCTCAGACTTAGCGGGTCTCTTCTAACAGATAGAAGATGGCAGAAGCAATGGTTTGTAAGTACTTGGAGACTAGGTCATCAAAGGCATTGTGATCTCATCTTTGCTTTCTCTCCCCTAGGTCCCTGGCTCTGGGAGAAGCCAGCTGCCATGTTGGAAGGATGCTCAAGCAGCCCTGTGGAGAGGCCCACATGGCGAGGAGCCGAGGCCTCCTGTCAACCGCCACGTGACTGCGCCATCCTGGAATTGCCCCTCAGCCCCAGTCAAGCCCTCCGACGACTGTAGCCCCAGCTGACACCTGGACTGTAACCTCACGAGAGACCCTAAGCCAGAAGCAAAGCACCCAGCTGACCACTTTTAAATTCCCTACCCACAGATACTGTAACATAATAACTACATGTATTGTTTTGTGCCACACAGTTTGGGGGTATAGCAATAAGTAATTAAGACAATAAGTTGTTTTAGAACCCTCCAGACAAAAGAAAAACACATTGTTTTGTGCTTTGATAATCTTTGAAACTCTCGTATCCAATCAGGATCCCACACCACCCAAAGGGACAAGATGAGGAGTCTGATCCCAGTGACCCACCTTGGGGACTGTGATCTCTGTAGGACCTTCTCCAGTTACCATGGAGCCCAGCACAACACATGTAAGTCGGTGACCCGAGACTCTGACTCAGAACAATCCAGATAGTACAGTTTCAAGTGTAAATTCGTTCGTCAGTTCAGCTCTGTCCCCTGGGTGTGTCACTCCTTCAGGATTTCTTGCACATTCCATTTCTCTGATCTCCTTTGGCTGCTGTTACAAGTATTATCCAATGCTTCCTGGCCACCAATTATTTTAAGTCTTTTATGTTATTATTTCCTTTACTTCTTTGTCTTAACAACATTCACCAGCCTTGCCTAATGGCGTTCTGGATTCTGCCAGGCTTCAGGACCTCCTGCCCATGTCCCCCTCACCGGAGGACCTAGCTGATGCAGCGGGTTGACCCTCTGGAGAAGGTCACCTTGCCTGATGCCTGCCTGAACTCTCATTGTTGTTGCCATGGGCCAGATGCCTGTCAGTCAGGATCAGATACATGATGCTGCAGTGACAAACAGCCCCAACACACCGGGGTACTAAACACTCAGTGTTTGTTTCCTCCACATGCCACAGGGCCATCGCTACGTGTGTGGGGACATGGGCTCGTCTCTGTCTCGTGGAACCAGGCTGAGGAGCCTCGAGCTTCGTTTCCATGCTCGGCGAGGCAGAGGAAAAGGAATGTGTTGAAACAACACAGTTGCTCTCAAAGCCTCTCCCTGGAAGTTATATGTGCCCCTCTGATCACATTTCATCTGCCAAAGCGAGCCACATGGCCACAGCCAACTTCAAAGGGGACGGAGAAACAATCCTAAGGGGTGCCTGAAAACGGAGCCTTGGAGGAATCTTACGAGCATCAGCAGCGTCTACCGCAATGCCTTTGGTCTGTGGCCTGCCTGACCCCTTCCCAAGCTCTCCAGCTCACAGACAATCAGATAAGGTTCCCTCAGTGGCAACAGACAGAAACGTAATTAAAGTTGGCTTTAAGAAGAGATCAATCCGGGCCAACTCTCGCTTGCGGGGACACTGTTTGCAGATATTTAGGCGGTGTTTTCGGAAGCTGGTCTCCTCTCGGGGTTCTGCTCTTGCTGGCGCTGTTGCCATTCTCCGCCCCCCGAAATGGCAGCCCCGGCCTGCAGCCGGCAGGGAGGGTCTTTCCAGGAGTTTCAGCAGCAGTCCTGCGCTGGGGCTCACTTTGGTTCCTGGGTCGGCCTTGTGCTGTGCACCCCAAATCCATCACTCTGGCCGAGCAGTTGTGACCCCTTACTGGCCAGGCCAATTTTATCCTTTGCCCAAGAGCCAGGGGCGGGTCACCCTCACAGGAATGACCTGGTTTAAGAGTGGAGGAGGGGTGGTCCCGGGACGGAACGAGCGGAGGACTGGATGGACGCCATGTCCTTCTAACATCTCTCTGGGTGAGTTGTGGCCTCTGGAAAGTGCACTGAACCGGGTCCCTGTGTTCTCGGCTGAGGCCGGACTCCGTTCCCGCAGAGAGCTGGTGGACGGTCACGGTGTCCGTCGGCTTCTGGGACCTGAGCACCCAACCCCCACTAGGGCCAGCTGGGGCTCAGGAGCACGTTAGAGCCAGCGGGTCTCCAGAGCTGTGTCCCGCTCAGGACACTGGAAACATTGTTCTAGCTGGGAATTGTAGCGGAAGGGAAACAGTAATGTTGCCACGGAACCTCAGTTTCTCCTGCGTGTGCTGTCTCAGTGAAAGCAGCAGGAAGACATGGTCTCGGAGCGTGCCGGAGACAGCCCCGGGCACAACACTGGGAGCACCCCGCCGGGATGGGGACTTGGGCTGAGACAGCTGGTCTTGCTCTCCAGCCTCTGGCAGTAATTCACCGCAGGGCCGGTGTCGGCGATCACGCCAGCTCTGACGGAAAGGCCGCGTGGGCCCGTGGAAGAGAACCTCGTCCCGGGCTCTCCCCGGCGGAGGCGGCAGCTGGCACCCCAAAAAGCCCCGTCAGCGGGAGTGGGCCGCGGGTCCTCGTCTGTGCCATCGGGAATCACAGACCCACGGGCCAGGAGCCCCGATCACTCAGAGGCGGTTACATGCCGACGCCGGGCAGCGCCATCCCTGGCGTCCCCTGGGAGCGCACTGCCCATCCCGCAGCCTGGCGGGTCCTCGGTCCAAGGCGGCCCAGCAGGATGGGCATGATACTGTTATGACAAATTCTTTAAAGGGGTCACTGAGCACAGCCAGGCTGAGTCAGAACTGCGGCACCTTGGTCCCCAACCGCGCAGTCCTGGCCGTCGGTCCTGACATGACTTTTCTGTCGTCTCCGGAGCCGCCTTGCTCCCAGCATGCATTGCCGCGTGCCACCCTCAGCCCATCGCCGTGTTTGCGATGACGCCTTGCATCCTTCTCCACTTCACGTTTCCTGAAAAACAATGAACAATCTCGGTCTTTTCATGGAAAAGAATTGCCCATGATTTCGGAAGAAAGCAGGTTTTGTGCCGGATTTAGAAGGGCACGTGCCTTGCCGGGGGCAGCTGCGCACCCGGCCGGGCTGAGCCGAGCTGAGTTTGCACGTCTGGCTGAGAGCATCCACCCTGGGCCTTCGAACAGTGTCCTGCTCGCCACAGCCTGCGTCCTGACCGAGTCCCCTCGACTCCCGCGGTCGGACCGCAGCGGCGAAGTCCTGTGTGCTGCACCCGCGTGCCTGTCCTCGGGGCCTGGGACCGGGCGGAAGGGACGGTGCTGGTGGCCGTCGGTGTGCCGGACTGGATCATCTCCAGTTCCCACACGACCCTGCAAGCTGATTATAAGCTGATTCTGACCCTTCAAAGAGACGTGTTGGAGTCTCAAGCCCCAGCACCTCAGAATGTGACCTTATTTGGAAAGAAGGCCTTTACAGGGATAATCAAGTTCAAATGAGGTCCTAGGGGAAGTCCGAATCCAGTGGGACTAGAGTCCCTATAAAGGGGAGGACACAGACAGGCACGCACAGAGGAAAGACTATGCGAAGAGCCACAGGGAAATGCAGGTAAAGACCGTGGTGATGCCCTGGCTGGCGTGGCTCAGTCGCTCGGGCATCACCCAGGTACCAGGAGGTCGCCGGTTCGATTGTCCATTAGGGCACATGCCCGGGTTGCAGGCTCGATCCCCCGTGGAGGGGTGTGCAGGAGGCAGCTGATCGCTATTTCTCTCTCTCTCCCTCTCCCTTCCTCTCTCTAAAATCAACAAAAACATATTTTTAAATAAGATTGGAGTGATGAGGCCACAAGCCAAGGAGAGTCCAGAGCTACCAGCTGCCGGAAGAGGCCAGGACCCTTCCACTACAGACCTCAGAGGGAGGGAGGGAGGCCCCGCAGGGCCTGGATTTTGGACTCCAGCCTCCAGGACTGTGCGATGACCAATGTCTGCTGTCCAAAGTAGCCCAGTTTGTGGTACTTTGTTACAGCGGCCACAGGGCAGAACTGACTGTTTCCATTTCATAACCGAGGACGCTTAGTAGCAGGCGTTTCTCCAGCTCCCCTAGCTGCTGCTGTGGAGTGAATCCAAGTACGAAGGGGTCTTTAGAGTTTCTTGGTGCCTGTCTTCCCGGGGACAGGGTTGCTGCCGGCTGGTGACGACCAGCAGCCCTGCTTCCGGAGGGTGGTGCTGATGAACATGACATTCCAATTCCTTGCCTCGCTGCACCCAACTGCCATCCTCGCATTTCACTGCCTGTCTTGTGCAAAACTCGGGTACTGTGACAGGTAGACTGGGCGTGATTATAAATGACGAGAGCCCCTCCTGCAGATTTTGGCCCCTGATATCAACCGATATACGAGGAATGGGTGACTTAACATCCACCTTGGAGGACTGGAAGGTGTGTCACTTGGAGATCAGAGGCGGAGCCCTTCGCAGACAGAGGGTCGCTCCAGCCTGAGGAATCGGGAGGTGGCATCTCAGCGGTTGGCTCTGAGAACAAGATGGCAAGAACAGGGTGACTTGTCAGCATCATTCCTGCTGAGAGCCCGGAGCCTGGGTTCAGGTGCTCCCCAAAGCTCTGGTCCCAGGCGGGACGCCGCAGCGGAGCGTGCTCAGCACCGTCTCGCGTCCCCGCCGCTTCTCCATCACGCCAGCCATCTGCACCACGGGGCCTGTTCATCCACAGCCCAGGGACCGTGACCACAGATCACAGACATCCGTTCGCATGGCACAGAAGGTAGGAGATGAAGAAACTTCTTTATGCATGCAAATCGAAACGGCTTGTGTTCCCGAATATAATGACGGGGGGAAACATCTGAGTTTCCAGATGCGCGCGAGAGAGACTTTCAAGACGTACAGTCACACCGTAACATTCGGATGGATTCTTCGGAGATGAAATATGCCTCTGATTAGGGAAGGTTTTTTTCCTCCCCTTTTGATTAAGTCCTGTGTGCATTGGGGCCTCATTTAGTCGTGGTGGCGGATGCAGAATGAAAGGGTAAAAACTTCACTTTGATTTATGATCATGGTTATTAATTTCTGATGCAGCTTTTTGGTTTGGATTATTTGGGGGTGGAGGGATTCGGCAACGTATATGAGAAGTCTGAGAGATTTACTGGCGTAAACATCACAGCTGAGTTCTCGCCGTAAATAACAAAACTTCTAAAAAGAAGTATTAAATCCCACATGAGTAGCAGGTACAGGAAGGAACATAAAAACGTAAAAAGTAAGTCGACACAGACGAGGACTTGTGCACAGGTGACTTCTGCAGGGAGCCTCGTGCACAGGGCTGGACAGATGCACCCCCATTTCCCCTAAGACCCACGATTCCCACCTTATTGCCCTGGGATGGGGTCCTGGACACTGCTGCGGGCAGCGAGCTAAGACCATTCCTGTGCTTACTGTTGCTAATGACCAGGGTTCAGGGGATATAAATTGATGGATTATTTCCTATCCCCGATGTAAAAATGCACAGTCACAGGCTGCCTGTATCCAAGTTCCAACTTTGAGTGCATGCTGTATTAATAACATTTTCAGTCTGGATGTGTTATCATCATAATTAGCTACTTCATATTAACAACAGGAAGAGAGCAGAGGGAAGGCCGGCCATTGTCAGCGTGGTCATCTGGGCAGCCTCACCAGGAAGCTACAGCTTCAGGCTCCCCAGGGAACCACCTGTCCGTTCCCTGCAGATCACTGGGGGAAGGGGGCCAACAAAGGGGGAGATGGGCGCGTGCGCAGTGACGTCGAGGCCACATAGGGGAGGTGCCTGCCTGTCAGTCTCGCCTGGGGAACAGTGAATTGGCTGGGGGTGGACCTCGTCAGAAGCCTGTGAAGTCTTGGAAAGTCAGTTGGTTAGTTTGAAGAAGCATCTGGTTAAAACTCCCAGACAAAGAGTTGCCTCCGTCCCGGGCTCCCCTCCTCCTGCTTGTTTGCTCTGCTCTCTCTTGTTCCTGTACCCGCACTGGCCTGTGTGTTCCCCTCTTTTCTCTCCATAGCCGTGTGGCCTTAAGCAGCCTGTGGCCCATGGCGTGCAGACCCCACACGCCATGGACTGCACCTGGGAACACAAGCTAAGGTAGCCAGATGCTGGACTGGACTGTGCTTTCATGTGGAGCGGAGACTCTGGGCAGTGGCCTTAATCCTGGCCCCGCCAAAGAGAAGATGGGACTTCTTCCATGGCAAGATGGACAGAGATGGGACCTTGGGGGGAGCCCCCTTAATTTTACATCATCAATAAAGCTTTCCAGGAAACCCCATCCTCCCATGGGGGCCTCAGGAAGTTCTTTTCCCCAAGAACTCCACTTCCACTGATCATAGATGTATCAGGTGACACCCCATTTGTGGCTTGGGCAAGCACCTCAAGGTGGCGTGAGGGTGTCAAAATGGTCTAGCAGACGAGCGTTCAGACCTGGGGGGTGTCAGGGTTTAGGGGACGCAGGCTACCAATGCAGCAGGGCAAGCTGTCCACTCATGCCTAAGGTCTCTCCTCTCAGGAGAGACCATGGTCATGGATGTACCTGACTGACGTCCATGGTCGTGGGTATACCTGACTGACGTCCACGGTCATGGATGTACCTGACTGACGTCCACGGTCGTGGATGTACCTGACTGACGTCCACGGTCGTGGATGTACCTGACTGACGTCCACGGTCGTGGATGTACCTGACTGACGTCCACGGTCGTGGATGTACCTGACTGACGTCCACGGTCGTGGATGTACCTGACTGACGTCCACGGTCGTGGATGTACCTGACTGACGTCCACGGTCGTGGATGTACCTGACTGACGTCCACGGCCGTGGATGTACCTGGCCCGGGTCTCCAAGCAGAACTTCGGGTGGAGTCACAGTTCCAGGGACATTCCACCGGAGCCCCCAGCACACGCAGACAGCAGGTCCTGTCTCCAGGGATGGGTCCAACTGGGAGCACGAGGGGCTGTGCTTCATAGACAGGACCCAGAACCTTGCCGGAGACCCAGGCGCACCTGCGGCAGAAGCCAGGAAGAACGGAGGGCGGGCGGCAGAGGGTGTCAGGTGTCGAAGCACATGGGCGGGGAGGGCAGGGAGGGAGGCTCCGTTCGGGGTGCTCTGCCTGCTTCGTTCAGTATGACGGATTTCACCAAGAGTTGAGGAGACTCGGGGAGCGAGAGGAGAGGCCTGTGCCTGGTCCCGAGGCCCATGGCCCTGTCCCGCAAGATTTTGTAGAAACACCAGTAACGCTGTTACCAGACCTCTGGCGGGAGCTGAGCATGCGTGTCCCGAGCTGTGGGATGTGCTGCTGTCCCCACGCCGCGAACCCGTGAGCCTCTCTGTCAGCATGGCCCTGTCTCCTGCGAGGCTCACCCGCTGCTGAGCGAGTCCGACTCCCAGGGCCCTCGCCCGGCCACGGAGGAGCTGGGCTGCTCTCCTCTGCGCTGGGCACTGGGCGCTGACGGCTGACAATGTCTTCCCTCCGCTCAGCCAGGCGTTCACCTGGGGCCTTCCGGAAAACTAGCACGTGGGACTGTCTTTCCTCGGATGTGAACCGGGGTGAGGCTGGGGGAGGGGTGGGCATGAGGCCGTAAGGCTGGAGGAGCTCCTGACAACTGCCCAGGGTGCAGCTCAGGAGAGAGGTCCGGGAACACGGGGCACTCTGAGTTGGCTGAGAAGGTCCAGGAGGAGGCCCGGGAGGAGGTCCGGGAGGAGGCTCGGGAGGAGGCCCGGGAGGAGGCCCGGGAGGAGGTCCGGGAGGAGGCCCGGGAGGAGGCCCAGAAGGAGGCCCGGGGGGAGGCCCGGGAGGAGGCCCAGGAGGAGGCCCAGAGGGAGGCCCGGGAGGAGGCCCAGGAGGAGGCCCGGGAGGAGGCCCCAGAGGAGGCCCGGGAGGAGGCCCGGGGGGAGGCCCGGGAGGAGGCTCGGGAGGAGGCCCTGGAGGAGGCAGAGCAGGAGCTGGGGCTCTCGGTTCTACCTGCCGAGTCTCTTCTACGGTCTTGGCAGCTGGGAAGGAGCCTTCTCTGGTTTCTCTCTGCCCGGTTCTCAGTCGCCACCCTGGGCCTCCTGACTGACCCCGTGCTCGGCCCACCCAAGGGGATGTCCTGGCGCGTGGGTCTCCCTGTGCGGGCGGCCAGCTCAGGCCCCCGATGGTATCTCTGTTGCGCTGAGGAAGAGATCTCCTTTCTCTGAAATGCGAGTGTGAACTTGGACTTCAGGTGAGAAAGAAGAACTTAGGAGGAAGGAAACACACGTTTGACCGATTCAAGCAATTAATCAAAAACGTACAGTCTGTTCCCCCAACCCTCATCTAAATAAATTAAATCTAATGAAACAGCTGTTACAACTAACATTTAGGCAAATCACATTTTTAACAAATTTTTCAAGTGAGCAGATGAGTCGCAGCGGCCGTAATTCAGTCAGAACCGCCCCCGGAGCGCCGTCCCGAGAAGCTCGGGCTGCTGACTCCCGGCGCTGTGTGCTCAGACACAGATATTTAGGGGGTTGTTTTGTTTCGTTTTAAGTCTGAGGCGTATTCGGCGTGGAATTCTTTGCAGTAATTAAGATTTGTGGACGGGGAATTTTAGAACTAGGCATCCTTCCAAGTGTGTTGGACATGCGGGGAGAGGGTCACCGCTGACAAAGGGGTGACGCAGAGGAACGCGTTCCGCGGGGCCGGTGCTCTCGGTGCCACCGCAGAGTCTCAGAGAAAGCTTTCGATGGTGCCCGACCCCAGGCACACAGGACAGACGCAGGGACAGGGAGTCAGGAGGTTCACAGGCAGGAACTGGGCTCCGGTGAGCAGACCTCTGAGCGGCTGGTCCTGCTCTGGCCTCGTGTCCTGCTTGGCACGGACTTCTGGTCACCCCTGCCTGACCCCATGCACATGGGCTACACGGTAACTCGAAGGGGAAGTGCGTTCTCTCGGCTCCAGCGCCTCCACTGGCGGCCTCCGTTCTCCTCCCCACGTTCGTGGACAGACGAGCAGAGACCGGAGACCAGAGCAGAGACCAGAGATCAGAGCTGAGACGAGAGATCAGAGCAGAGACCGGAGCAGAGACCGGAGACCAGGGATAAGACCAGAGACCAGAGACGAAGAGCGACTTTCCTTCCCTGAGCTCCATCCGCAGGTTCGTGAAGCTCCCGGGGAATCACAAGGTGCCGGCGGCCTCTCTGCGCCCAGCTGTCCCTCCGTTCGTGCCTGGACCAGCTGCCGCCATTGCTCCAGAGCCCAGCGGGGCCTCACTCTCCACCTGCCCTGTCGCCACCCACAGGCAGCCCAGCAACTACTCTCTGGGAGCTGCTCCCATGCGGCTGGGGTCCTCAGCAGCCCCCCTCTCCACAGTGCCCACCCATCCCAAGACTTGACATCCTGTCACAGACAAAAGGCTGGTCTTGCTGGGCTGGTGTGGCTCAGTGGACTGTGCACCGTCCCATGGACTGAGAGGTCCTGGTTCGATCCGGTCAGGGCACATGCCCGGGTTGTGGGCTCGTTCCCAGTGGGGGGCAGGAGGCAGCCGATCGATGTTGCTATCTCTCTCTCCCTTCCTCTCTCTCCAATCAATCAATAAAAAAACCTGTTAAAAAATAATAAAAGGCTGGCCTTTTTAGCGTCTGTCGGAGACACGTGAGTGGGGCACTCCCAAGGCAGCCTGGACTTGGCACCGCTTCGTTAGTGAGGACAGTTGAGGACGTGGGTGTGGGAAACTGTGCCAAACCGCAGGGTGAGTCAGCTCTTTCTGAGAGCATCTGCCTGGCCTTCTCGGGAGCGTCGAGCAGGTGACGGACACGTGGAACGAATCAGTGGCCCTGAGACGGCCGTCCCCACAACAGAGCCGTGTCGAGCCACCCGCCAAAGACGTTTGACAAACCTCCTTTGAGAACAGCGACCTCGCTCTTCTGTCTCTGACATGTAGGTCACAACAGGCCCTGTCGCATGTCTGGAATTCATGGCAGATATTCTGAAGGAGCACAGGTGCGTCGGGGTGCAGGGAGAGGGTCAGGCTCCGCTGGGACAAAGGCCCACCCAGGTGGGTTGAGTAAGACTGAGGGGGTTAGGACAAGGGAGTCCCCCACCCACCGTGAGCTCAGTTAATCCAGATTATACACCATCGTCTGGGCTGGGACAGGTCCTGGCCAGAGGTGGCCACAGCCCAGGGGATGAGCTGCAAGCAGGAGGCAGGGCCCAGTGTCTACCCAAACCGTGGCCCACTCTTGGCCCAAACCCACTCGTTTCTGTATTTTTGTAGAAAAGGACGCACTGAGAGATGAGTAGGTGCTCAGCTCCAAAAATGTGACGTTGTCCCATCCCTGTTTCTCGTCTACCGGTGCTTTCATGGCTGCTTTTAAAGAAGTTATTACAGCCCTGGCCGGTTTGGCTCAGCGGTTAGAGTGTCAGCCTGTGGACCAGAGAGGCCCGGGCTCGGTTCCCGCTAGGGGCACGTACCTCGGTTGCAGTTTGTCCCCGGCCCCGGTTGGGGTTGTGTGGTTGACAACCAGTTGATGTGGCTCTCTCTTCCTCCCTCTCTCCCTCCCACTCTATCTGAAGATAAATGCAAAAATGTCCTCGGGTGAGGATAAAAATAAGTTATTGCAGTCCAGCCATTCTGCTCGGGCTGGAGTGGGTGCTGAGTGACCCTCGTGCCCTGTCCACGCACGCGACACCACAGCCGGGACGTGAGATGCATCACACACCCCACAACCACACTGTGCCCCCAAGTCAGGCACGGAGCACCGTGGGGGTTTCATGAGAATGCCCGGCTGCGCTCGGCTGCTGGGTCCCCGCTCAGGTGCCTTCTCCTCCGTTCCCTTCTTTCTCCTTCTTTTCTGTATGTTGACAATGTTCACAAAGGACTTTCCTCTGCTTCTGCAACACAAATACAAGAATGTTAACACAAAACAGCGGATCCTGAACTGCCCTTGGGGCCCAGGCCTTGGACCTCACCCAGCAGACGGATGGGTTTAAAGGAATTTCCGAGTCCGTGGAGGCTGATGGACAGTATGTCGCTGGAGTTGGGACTCCTTGGAGGGACCAGGCTCCGACCCACGAGGGTGTGCCCGTGTTTTTAAAGCTCCACCCTCCGTGTGCTGCCTCGGACATCCTCCCTTTGACGCAAATGCCAGGAGAAAGGGGTCAACAAAAAGAACCTCCCTCTGCAAGGAACTGCTTTGTCCATTCCTGCCTTACAAAGTCGTGGGCATCGCGAGGTCACGTTATCGACTTCAACGACTCCGTTTACGAAGGAGACTCCAAGGAAATATTCACCCGGGTCCTCCAGATTCAAAGGGTGTGGCCGGGGGAGAGCATTTCCTCTGCTTACAGGGATCGTCTTTGCCCCCCTCCTCGTTCATTCCGCCCTTTCGGCCAGTGAGACAGGGGAACATCGCATCGGAAAATGGCATGGCCACTCACGGTCCTTACAAATCAGGCGCGCACACCATTCCCCAAATTAACTTGATTTAGGCTTAAACAGAGAAACCGTGCGCATGGAGCCTCGTTTTCCACTGTGGGAGAGATCCAGGTCGTCTGTGACCTGGGAGCCAGAGCCGGGGCCCACGGGGCAGGGAGGCTGCTCGTGAGACCCCAGGGCTGGGTGCTCGAGCAGGACTGGGGGGAACCAGGACACGAGCTGCTCACTGGGGTGAGGACCCAGTGTTAGGACAAACAGAGGAGGCCGAGCGTCGGGCAAGGGTGCACGGGACACAGGCAGCGGCGGTCGGCGAGCCCTTCCTCTGAGCTCTGGTGACACCTGCTTGCTGGCTGGCACAGTCGCTGGTGAATGGGTGTGCCGGTGTGAGATCGCGGTCTGGGAGGTCCGGAGGCTCACGTCGGGAGCCAGACCTGGCCGGGATCTCATGACCCAGCTGAGCACCCCCATTCTGATACGAAAGCGCAGGTGATGGCTGCCCAGAGTGCCATCAGGGACGGACCACAGCCACCCAGTGCCCAAGCTGCTCTATGCTCTGGCTGGCTGGTTGCAAGTTAAAATGGTCTTGGGAACTGATAAACTGAACATACCCTTAACCATGTTCTTCAAAGAGAATGCCAAGGAGCAGAAGCCTAGGGCCACAAACCAGCATGTTTAAAGCTTTTGATACGTATTGCTACATTGTCTGCCTGGAGGTTGCACCAATGTATATATTTTTTCTTTGTGTGTGTGTTATTGTTTTTTTTATCCTCACTGAGGACATTCTTGCATTTACCTTCAGATAGAGCGGGAGGGAGAGAGGGGAGAAGAGAGAGAGAGAAACACTGATGTGAGAGAGACACATCTAGTGGTTGCCACCCACACGATCCCAACCGGGGCCAGGGACGAACTGGAACCGAGGTCCGTGCCCTTAGCGGGAACCGAACCCGGACTCTCCGGTCTGCGGGCCGACGCTCTAACCGCTGAGCCAAACCGGCCAGGGCCCAGTGTATCTATTTTTACCAGCAGTGCTGGGTGGAGGAGGAAAGAATATCTTCCTATTGTGTAACTTGGCTTCCCCTTGCTTACCAGAAAGGTTACATTTGTTTCATATAATTACCATGTATACTTACTTTATATGAATTTCCTACTCAAGATGTTTTTAAATTTTTCAGTGAGTGTGTTTATATTTTCTGTTTAAATTCTTTGACTCTGCAGGTAGAAACTGGAGGTCAGGTCCAGCTGGCAAGCAGGCCCCCCACGGCCCCGGGAAGCTCCGTGGCTCTGCTGTGATGTCAGCCTCGGCTCCGCAGGCCAGCGCGGGCTCCGCCCCGTCACGCCAGGTGGTCCTCGGCGGTGTGGTGGTGACTGCTGCTCCGGGGTCCTGGGGACCCTCCCGTGGTCTCCCCTCTCTGCCCCATATGCTCACGCTGCCCCCAGGGAGGACCGACCAACCTCGGGGCGCTGCCTGCTAGCGCCGAGCAGAGCCTGGTCACCTTTCTCCTTCTCCAGTCCTTGGGGACAACACTTCCATCTTCCCTAAAGTCTCATCCTTCATCCCTTTTGTAAGCCACCCTATCTCCCGCAGCGTCAGGGCAATCCATCCGACCACTCTCTGTGGGCAAACTGTCCCCCACCTGCCCGGTTAGGATGGCCCTCCTGCCGTCACACCTGTCGGGGGTTGGGGGCTCGATATCCTTGAACTTAACCGTGGAGGGTCAGGGATCCCCAAGTCCTGGAAGACAAAGCAGCTGTCACCCACGTCAGGGAAGGGAAGATGCCATCCATCCTTTCCCCGTGACCTTCGGTCCCACGGCTGACGGCTTAGCTGGTGGTTCAGTCACGACACTGCCCCTGGGAATGAAGTTGCTTCTTGGGGGTCCCTTCATTTGGCTGTGTCTGTGGGGGGCAGGGAAGAGTGGAGAGTGACCCCCTGCATGGCGGTATCGCAGGTGGGGTCACATTTTGGAGCGCACTTGGGGTGCGCTGACACTTGCTCCCCTGTAGGGCCGGGGAGGGGTGGGGCGGGTGCCCGATCAGGGGCTGGCAGGAAGCAGAACTCCTGACTGGAAGGATAAACACAGGACACATCTTTCTGCCATTTAGAGAGAAAATGGTTTTAAATACCAAGTAATGCGTGTTTAGTATTTCCCCGTGTGTTTGCTTTGTGGCTTAACTCTTCCAATGGGAAGGAGATGAACAGCACGGTGATCAAGGCCTCTGGCCAGGGTGTCTCCAGCCGGGGTCTCTCCCTTCAGCCCAGGGTCTCTCCCTTCAGCCCAGGGTCTCTCTCTCCAGCCCAGTGTCTCTCTCTCCAGCCCAGGGTCTCTCTCTCCAGCCCAGTGTCTCTCTCTCCAGCCCAGTGTCTCTCTCTCCAGCCCAGGGTCTCTCTCTCCAGCCCAGGGTCTCTCTCTCCAGCCCGGGGTCTCTCCCTTCAGCCCAGGGTCTCTCTCCAGCCGGGGTCTCTCTCTCTAGCCGGGGTCTCTCTCCAGCCCGGGGTCTCTCTCTTCAGCCGAGGGTCTCTCTCTCCAGCCGGGGTCTCTCTCTCCAGCTCGGGGTCTCTCTCTTCAGCCGAGGGTCTCTCTCTCCAGCCCAGGGTCTCTCTCTCCAGCCCAGTGTCTCTCTCTCCAGCCCAGTGTCTCTCTCTCCAGCCCAGGGTCTCTCTCTCCAGCCCAGGGTCTCTCTCTCCAGCCCGGGGTCTCTCCCTTCAGCCCAGGGTCTCTCTCCAGCCGGGGTCTCTCTCTCTAGCCGGGGTCTCTCTCCAGCCCGGGGTCTCTCTCTTCAGCCGAGGGTCTCTCTCTCCAGCCGGGGTCTCTCTCTCCAGCTCGGGGTCTCTCTCTTCAGCCGAGGGTCTCTCTCTCCAGCCAGGGTCTCTCTCTCCAGCCGAGGGTCTCTCTCTCCAGCCGGGGTCTCTCTCTCCAGCTCGGGGTCTCTCTCTCCAGCCAGGGTCTCTCTCTCCAGCCGGGGTCTCTCTCTCCAGCCGGGGTCTCTCTCTCCAGCTCGGGGTCTCTCTCTCCAGCCGGGGTCTCTCTCTCCAGCTCGGGGTCTCTCTCTCCAGCCGAGGGTCTCTCTCTCCAGCCGGGGTCTTTCTCTCCAGCTCGGGGTCTCTCTTTTCAGCAGAGGGTCTCTCTCTCCAGCCCAGGGTCTCTCTCTCCAGCCCGGGGTCTCTCTCTCCAGCCGAGGGTCTCTCTCTCCAGCCGGGGTCTCTCTCTCCAGCCCGGGGTCTCTCTCTCCAGCCGGGGTCTCTCTCTCCAGCCGGGGTCTCTCTCTCCAGCTCGGGGTCTCCCCCTTCAGCCCGGGGCAGGGGGTTCTGCAGATGTTACCCCAGTAACAGCCCACAGCGACTCATTAAGGCGGAGCCATGGGGTCTGGGGAACGCGGTTCCAGAATGCTAACGCATACACGCTCCTGGGTAAAATGCCGACACTGAAAACATCCCCAATAAAAGTCAAAGTCGAGCACACACATGTTCGAGTAATTTTTCTGCAGCAGGAAAGGACCTTGGAAGGCGGCCGGTCGAATCATCTGACTTTTCAGAAGAAGCTGCCGTGCAGGGAGGTGTCCTGAGAGAACGTGGGTAAAGGCAGCATTTCTGGCGTCCACAGGGCTCGGCAAAGGCCAGCCCTTCTCCCCTTGTTTAAAACCCTGCTCTGGTTGGAGTTCCCGTGAGGAGGCGCCTGGCCGCTGCTCGGCCTCCACAGGTAAACGAGAATGACCCGCAGCCAACCGGTTGGCACACAAGCAGCATTCTCAGCTGGGTCGGAGTCCCCAGGGAAGGCTGGCAGCTCCGGGGAGCCTCCCAGTGTCCCCAGCAACGTCCTCGCTGTAACTGGTGGGGACTCGTCCTAAAACTAGACCTCACGGCCCACACGCATCTGGTCACTCTGTCTCCTGAAAGGGTCACTTCTCGGTGAACAAAGTTGTATTTTTACCTGGTTATCCCACTTCTCGGAACCGATCAACAGGTAAGGACAGTGATTGGAGCCAGGAGGAGCTGCGAGTAAGAGCAGACCATGGCTCCCTGTTTGTGCGAGCCACAACCTGAATGCCCAACCAGGGACTCCTTTGCCCCATGTGATGTCCTGGAGGAAAGGGGACGAAGGTGTGCCTGCTGGGTACCCCACCTTCAGGCTCATGAGCTGACAAGCATCCCTTCCTCCAAAAAGACATGGCTCCAGCCAAGTTCAAGGTGAGCTGCATTCATCTCACACACCCTCGGCGGGGTACTGCTGTGCAGTGAGTGACCTGCACCCCGTCCCTGGAAGCCCCATCCAACAGGAGAGAACTAGACACAGGTGTCAGGTGAATTCAAGGATGGAATATTATACAGCTATGAAGAGTGAGGCAGAGGAGTGAACACAGGTGTCAGGTGAATTCAAGGACAGAATATTATACAGCTATGAAGAATGGGACAGAGGACTAGACACAGGTGTCAGGTGAATTCAAGGACAGAATATTATACAGCTATGAAGAATGGGACAGAGAACTAGTCACAGGTGTCAGGTGAATTCAAGGATGGAATATTATACAGCTATGAAGAGTGAGGCAGAGGAGTAAACACAAGTGTCAGGTAAATTCAAGGACAGAATATTATACAGCTATGAAGAATGGAGTTGTAAGTGGGTGTTTATTGAAAATGGCGATGGTTTCAAGGTAACATCACAGAAGAAAGCAGCAGAACCTGAACAGGGCACAGTGTAGGCGCCAACACAAACACCCCAAAGACAGCGGAAAAGGCTCTAAGCAAACTTTTAATTTTTTTATCCTCACCTGAGGACATTTTTGCATTCATCTTCAGATAGAGCGAGAGGGAGAGAGGGAGGAAGAGAGAGAAACATCAATGTGAGAGAGATACATCGACTGGTTGCCACCCACACGACCCCAACCAGGGCCAGGGACAAACTGCAACTGAGGTACGTGCCCTTGGCGGGAACCGAACCCAGGACTCTGGTCCGCGGGCCGACGCTCTAACCGCTGAGTCAAACCGGCCAGGGCAGGAAATACGCCAGTCTCACCCCCATCAATACATACCCTGGTCCTGTGTGTGTTTCTGTTTAAAGGCACCTTGTTGAATATGGATGTCTCATACATAACTGATCACATGCAGTGTTTCTTCCTAAGAAAACACTGGCTGGGAGAGAGCTGACACTTCCATGATCCTGGCGAAGTGGCCACACTTTTCTCTGCCTTTTAGCCTCACAACAACGCCTTTGCCACTACATTTAAAAAACTCGGCAAATGTAGCTGCTGTTCCCTTCTCCGTGGCTCTCCACACTCGAGGTGTCCCCAGAGCAGCCTGCGTACACTCGGTTTCCTCCCCACCCACTGACCTGACCACGGCCGACAGCACAGCCCGCGGCCCGAGGGACACGCCCGAGACGCGGGTTTGCTCCGGAAGGCACAGCGCCGCCTTCTCGAGCTCAGGGACGCCGACCTCCAGCACCTCGGCACTGCGCTGGGGGCCACTTTAAACCGTGAAAAAATCATCACCAAAGGCACCAAAATGCAGAAAAAAACAAAACAACAACCACAGAAAACCCGTGGCAGTCGATGGACCACAGAGGGGCCCTGGTGGCAGTCCAGCTTGAAGGCCGCCTTGCCCGCCTCCCGGGGTCGTGCCTGGGGCTGGTCCCTGGCCATCTCAAGGCCATCGAGAGCTGACGTCACAGTCAGGAGCACCGTTGAGAGAGAAGGTGAATTTACAAATGCGGAGTCTGCGCACGAAAGGGAGCGGCAGCAACGGAACCCGAACGGACCAGGTTCTCATCGGACCGGTCACTGCGCCAGCGGACCCGTTCTGAGGACCTCTTTGACCGGCTCCATAAGTCACGTGGGTCCAAATTCACCACGTTGCCGCTTTCTGGGCCCAGGGCTGGTGCGCTGTCCACAGGGAATCATAAGCTATAAAATTTAATGACGTTTAATATGTTTTATGTTAGAGAGCAGTAATTTTCAATCAGAATCATTAGGTCTGGGTTTTATTTTTCGGAGCCAAATTGAAGCAAGACCGGCTGAAACCTGAGCACAGCGGTGGCGACAGAGGGGCCTCTGGGGGAGCCCCGCACTTGGGGGGGGTCGGATTTCACTTCCCTTGGCTACACCCCCACCCAGCACCTGGGAAAATACACCCTCCGCCCACCAGGCAGCCCTGCCCGCCCAAGGGCTGCAGAAAGAGCTTTAATGTAATTAACAGCAAACAGCATCCATAAACATTAGCTCAGCGAGGTTGTCACGGTGACGCCAGGGCCTCGGGCGACAGCTGTTCGGTCACACCCCGCATCCTGGCCAGGCTCCCCGGCCGGTGCCTCTCCTGCGTGGCCCTCTGCGACCTCCACACCCCGAGAAGCAGAGACCTGTGATGTCTCCAGCCCGCCCTCGCCTGTCACGGTCCCAGACACCACCTCATCGCAGGGCGGGTCGCTGCCCCTCAGCAGGAGGGGATGGAGGTGGGGAGAGGGCAGCAAGCACAGCCTCCTTTTGCGCCCCCCGGAGGTCTGCCGTCCAGGAGGGCTGAGCAGATGAGGTGCCCAGCAAGCACCATGAATATAAAAAGGAAGGTAAAAAACTGTCAGCCAAATGTGTCTTGTAGGTCCAACCTTCACGGTGACAAGGTTCATGGTGACCATAGCTGATGGGGCTGGTGACGGCAGAATGGGAGCTTCTCCTGGTCGTCGGCTCGGGTGCAGAGTAAGGACTTGGCATCGACCTCGGGTCTGGGTCCGACCAGCCAAGGCAGCGGCGGAAAAGCCGAAATGGTTCCTTACAAAAGGGTCAAAGTGTAGCCAAGAGCTGCCGTCTCCCCAGGACACGTCCCCGGAGGTCCTTGGAGCTGCCATCTCCCCAGGACACGTCCCCAGAGGTCCTTGGAGCTGCCGTCTCCCCAGGACACGTCCCCAGAGGTCCTTGGAGCCCCACGAGGCTGTCCGTTGTCACGTGGAATTCTGCGCCGGGGCCTGGAAGGGAGCCTTCCAGCCTCATTATGACTTTTTAATGGCAATTCTGGTGCTTTTCTCTCTAACAGCTGACATTGGCACGCGCGAGTGGTTGTAACATGAAAAGCGCTGTAAGAAAAGCCGCGGCGGGTGGGCGCTGCGTCCGTGCCTGAGCAAACAGCCGCGTGTGCCTCTGCGGGCGCTCGCGGACACCAGGGCGTCACAGGCCAGCTCAGTGCCAACAAAAGCACATGTTCCAGAAATAACCAGCCTGACTGCCTCGACACAGTGGGACGTGGTGCGAGGGGAACGCCAGCGTCGTCACGAGTGGGAGGTGGCCGGGCGGGGCTGAGCGCGGAGCAGGTGCCCCAGGGCAGCCGCACAGTGGCTGTGAGCTGGTCAGTGCCAGGAGGCGCCCACCTGCCGTGCACGGCGGCTCGTCCCTGGGAGGACAGGGCTGGTCTACCTGCAAGGCATTCTTCTTCTAACCCCACACTCCACGAAGACACCAGAACACTCTCCTGGGGCCTGTCACTAAGGAATGCACCAAATACACATACAGTGCCCACAGCACCTATCACTGCGCACGCGTGTGGTGTGCCGCTCTCCCCTCTGAGTCGGGCCTTCGTCACCGGGCAGGGCTGAGGCCTCCTGGGCAGGGGCTGCTGGGGTCCGGTCTCCTGTGGCTCTGCCCCCGGCCTGCTCGCTCTTGGCAGTGTCCGCCTCCGGCAAGGATCTGGGTGGGGGGTTTCCTACAACACGCGGGACACTCTCCTGCCGATGTTTTGTATCAAGAGAATGAGCTACCCGTGGCTCTTTCAGCCTTGGCCCACGTCCTGGCTTTTCCGTGGGTCTCCACCATGAGTCCCTGGGACTCAGGTCACGAGCTCAGGTCCTGGTCTGCTCCGGCCGCCCTGTCAGCACACCACAGACTGGGCTTAACCAGTGCTCACCGCCTCGCAGTCCCAGAGGCTGGAAGCCAAGGTCAAGGTGCCGGCCAACCGGAGAACCGGCGGGAGAACACCTTGCTGGGACACCCGGGACCGCGGCACCGCCGGGGAGCAGCCAGCTGTGTCAGAGCCCGGAGAGCCATCCTGGGAAAGCCCCCAGATGTTCCAGGGACAGGGGCTCTCCCTTCATTCATTCAGCAAGTGGGCGCGGCCGCCTCCTGTCCGGGCACCGCGCAGGCCGCCCCGTCCGCTCGAGCCGCCATAACCGAAACGCCACGGAAGGTCGCTTCTCAGGGCTCCGGAGGCTGGAGGTCGAGACAAGACACCCAGATTTGGTGTCTGGGAGGACCTGCCTTCTCTGTGACCTCACGTGGCTGAAGGGACACGGGGCTCTCTGGGGTCTCTTTTTTTAAATTTTTATCCTCATCCGAGGACATTTTTGCATTTATCTTCAGATAGAGCAGGAGGGAGAGAGGGAGGAAGAGAGAGAGAAGCATCGATGTGAGAGAGACACATTGAGTGGCTGCCACCCCCACGACCCCAGCCGGGGCCAGGGACAAACTGCAACCGAGGTAGGTGCCCTTAGTGGGAGCCGACCCCAGGACTCTCTGGTCCGCAGGACGACGCTCTAACTGCTGAGCCAGACCGGCCAGGGCCCTGGGGTCTCTTTTAACGCTGTCACCTCCTCATAGGTCCTGTCTCCAAGTACAGACACACTGGAGGTTACAACTGCAACATACGGATTGGGGGGCAATGTTCAGTGCATCCACTCCGCCCTCAGGCCCCCAAATTCCTGTCCTCCTCACATGCAAGTACATTCATCCATCTCCACAGTCTCAAAGTCTTCTGAGCTCCTTCCAGCATCAACTCTAACCCGAGAGTCCCAAGTCCCGTGGAAATGCGTCTAAGCAGCGTCCCCGTGGCCGGGAGCAGCGCGCTCACCCATTGCTCACGCTGCCCTCCCTGTGGCAGCAAACACAGCTTCTGTGACTTCTCAGAGGGGCCGCGGGCGTGGGCGTCCCGCTGTGCTGACACCCCCGGCCCTCTGCGTTAGGTCAGCCGATAGGACAGCGTCTGATGATGACACCTCCCGGGGGAAGGTCGGTGGGAGCAAAGGGATGCCAGAGGTCAAATCACTCGACGACCTTGCTCGTCAATAAGACGAGACGTGACCTTCAGTGGACGTTGGCTCCCCGGATGCCGGATTCCGGACGTGCTTACCCAGCCGGGCTCATCCATCCCCGGAGCCTAAGGCCTTGCCCCCTCACCACCCCTGGGGCGGGGGCTGGACTCTGCGGACAGCTCCGGAGGCATCCACCATGCAGGACCACTGGGCTTAGCTGTCAGGGGAGCGGGGACTCGGAGCCTCGCCCTAGCTCCCTGTGGGAAGGCGTCTGTGGCCCAGGGGCAGGAAATCGTGGTATTGAAACTGGCCGGGCGCTGAGGACAGAGAGGGGAGCAGGTCGACATGAGCCTTCCGAGCAGTGGCCCCGGGGGAGGCTGAGGGAGGGCCTGACGTGCAGGTGACGGCTGGTGACTTGGAGGGCCTGCTGGGCGCTGTGGGGCGTGACGTGGCCGTGGGGCAGCAGAGGGGGCCGGGTAGGACGGCAGGGTTACTGAACCCTGTCTGTCATGCGCACACGTAGCAGAAGCCTGGAGTTTCCCCCGTCATCCGGCATCGCCCAGCTGGGACGGGAACCCAGCAGATGACTACACGAACGTTTCTGCTTCGGACTGAAAACTGGGCGCCTGGTTGGGAGTGCCGGTGAACTGTGGTCTTGCCCCACCCCTCTCCTCCTCAGAGTCCAGATACGCACCTCTAATGACGAGGGGATGAGGGGAAGGACCTCTTCTGGCTGCGCCCTGCTGTGATGGGCAGAGAGAAGAATCCAGCGCGATCGGGGCATCCCAGGCTGGAGAGAGCCGTGCCTTCCTCCCGAGGGGTGCCGGGCAGACAGCGGGCCTCAGAGAGAAGCCAGGAGGCCACATGGCACCAGAGTGGCGGAGAAGCCCCAGGCAGGCGAGGCCCGTGGACACCACGGGATGTGGGCGGGTCCTCCTGCACTCGCCACGGTGGCGACAAGGAACCTGATGTCTGGAGTTTGGTGACTTGGTTGAGGCCACTCAGTTGTCCGGGCAGAGTTGACGCAGCCAGGCCTGCTTCACCGAGATGCCTGGAGCTCAGCCTCTAGGTGTGGAGTGCAGAGGGAAAGGGGAGGGGGGAGGGGGAGGGGTTAGGGTTAGACAACCGAGGCCACACGGGTGCAGCTCATTGCAGCTCCGGGGGTGGAGATGCCGGGAAACTGAGGCTCTGTGCCAGACGCCCTCTGCTGTCTCTGTGGAGTGGAAGACAAGCCCCGGCTGGGTTGGGGTAATGGAGGTGGCGGGGGGAATCCACCTGGAAGGCATCTGGGGGATCAGACCTGCAGGGGCAGCACTGTCCTCAGGTCTGCTGATGGAAGAGGAAACGACACTCGGGGCCCACTGCTCCTCGTCTCGGAGACAGACAGGGACTCTTTCATCCTTGTCAGAGCAGCTGCCTGCAGGGCGGCTGTCCTGGGGCAGGAGCGGGAAAACGAGACCACAGGGCCGGAGGGTGGATGGAGGGATGGAGGGCACAGTGTGGAAACTGGGCTCCTGGTCGTTCAAGAAGCTGGACAGCAAATAACCTGGAGGGGACACAGAAGAACTCGCCTCTGGACCCTCCCTCTCTCCCTCCCTCCCTCCCTTCCTCCTCCCTTTCTCCCTCTCTCCCTCCCTCCCTCCCTCCTTCCCTCCCTCCCTCCCTCCCTTCCTCCTCCCTCCCTCCCTCCCTCCCTCCCTCCTTCCCTCCTTCCCTCCCTTCTTCTTTCCTTCCTCCCTTCCTCCCTCATTCTTTCCTTTCTTTCTCGTTTTCTCTTAAAAATAGAAGATATTTCCATGTGTTTATTAGTTTAGGGAAAGAAGCCAGTACACCAGTGTATGAAGGAAGAGATTTAAGATAAAAGGAAAAAGCGCGTACTTCTGAACAGAGGGCAGACATCATTAAAGCCTCCTTATGGCCAAGAGAGGGTCACTGATTCAGTAAGGACTGCCTATCCGGCGTCACCCCTGGGCGAGCAGAAAAGGAACAGCCGGCATCTCTGCCCTAATCCCGAGTCAGTGGGGACCAGGGAGGAGTGCCCCAGGGTGTGAGGCACGCCAGGACCTCAGCGGGGGCAGGGCGGGGGGGGGGGGGGGGGGAGGGCAGGACAGGCCTTCTGCCTGTGCTCACATTGCACTTGTCAGTAAGGACAGGCTCCAGCTACCTCCTGCGCACCATGAAGGGAAACTCGACTGTCTCTGCACTTTTCTCTGAAAAGCAGGGAACGTCCTTTTTATGAAGCTTGCCTAGGACAAAAACATGGAGCGCCATCCCTGGGAGCGGCGAGCAGCTGTGGGCTTCTGTCCAATGCTAACGAGCTCCGAGCTTTGAACAAGGTATCTGCATCCATCTGGTGCCTACCTCATAAAACAAAGTCCTTATCTCCCTAAAGAGGCTCCCTTCTCACCCAACACTGCCTCTCGGGGGGGAGCTGTCCCCGCCCAGCAGCAGATTGGCTTGGAGAGGGCACCTTTCATCGGCTGTGTAAACAGACGGCCCTGGATTGAAGGGAAGAAGCCACCCGATGATAGAAGGCCAGAACCTGTTAGTCACACTGCGAGTCAGCTGCCGGCTCTGATCTCTGCACCAGGGGCTCGGGCTGGGGGTTCTCAGGCGTACCGCCTCCCGCCCCAGAGCAGAGGGAAAGCGTGGAGGTGGACGTGTGCCCATCTGGGTGTGGCACGGGCCCGGGCAACAACTCCTGAGTTTCCAAATCGATAGATCTGAACGGCATCCATTTGAATCGGGGACTTGTCACCACGAAACACGGCTCTTTCGTCTTGAGGAGCGGACCTCCGAGCCCGCCCACACGGAGTACCACACTCCGTTGCAATGCCGAGAAGGACGTCTTTCCTAACCTTTCTGTATAAGGGTCTAGTTTCTCTCTGGACTATCCGGAAATGAAATGTTGTTTCCGAATGAGACGTGGCGTGAACTCTCCACCTTAGGCCCTGGGTCCCCGCTGCCAGACATTTCCGAAGGGTTTGCTTCCCGGGAAAGTGTCGATGAAACAAACTGCTGTATTTCGGGGCAGAGTGGAGAGTGCCTTTGAAGCCGCATCTGGGGAGGGTGGCCGGGAGCCTGGTGTCCGCCCGATGTCCCTGACTTTATTCCTGATTTTTCCTTCCCTGACGGGAGGGATCTGTCTCGGAAGGTCTCCTGCCCCTGTGATAATATGGTTGTGTCTGATGAGGGAGGAAATAATCAGAAAACCAGTTCTGCCCGCAAGCCCTGAGTGGATCGGGGCTCGTTTTCCAGGGAGGCGATTCTCTCCAACGCAGTCTGCATCCGGGGCGGGCGTTCGAGCTGCACCTGCCGAGAGGACGGTACTTGCTGGAGTGACTTGTTTCCACAGACTCCACGCCTGCCCAGGTGACAGTCACAGGAATGAAGCGAGGCAGGTGGCGTGGCGTGTCCAGGTGGGCTGTCCGTGCGGCCCTGCTGTTCCCTGGACGGAAGCAGGCAGCTGCAGGCCTCTGTCCCCTTGCCCTCCCAGCCTCGTGCTGGCCTGGCCCCCTGGCCCCCCTTCCCAGCACACACCCGTCTAAATCTCGCAGTTCCCCAGGGCCCCGCTCCCATGGTGCCCCAGCGATCGCCGTCACTCCCAGCGGCTGGCGCGACTGGCCACCACCCCCATTCATTGTCGATAAAAGGCCCCCATTCGTGTTCTAGAATGCATTCTTTGGGCTCTGCTCCCCCTTTGTGGATATTTAAAATGGTTCATGTGGTTTATTTATTTTTAAAAGCCCATCTTTAGAAGGTCCTTTTAAAAATATGTTTTTATTGATTTTTTAGAGATAGAGGAAGGAAGAGAGAGAGAGAGAAACATCCATCGGCTGCCTCCTGCACGCCCCCTACTGGGGATTGAGCCCACAACCCGGGCATGTGGGCTCAATTCCCTGACCGGGAATCGAACCCGGACCTCTCAGTCCATGGGATGGTGCTCAGTCCACTGAGCCACACTGGCTGGGCGAGAAGGCCCTTCTTTAGAGAGAAATTGCATCAATCTTCATGTAGTTTTCTGTTTTGTTTATTCACTAATTATTGGCCTACATGTTACTTGGGTGTGGTCTAAGGAGCACATTGTTATATTTTTCAGCCAGGGAACCAGCTCTCCCGCTGCCCTTTGGTAGCCCATGGGCCTGGCTTCTGCTTGGCTGGGCGCTGTCCCCCGATGGGCTCCCAGCCGCTCGTTCTGAATCTGCCGCGACCAGACTCCCCCTACCGGAATCAGTTCTGTGGGCTTTTCGTCACCTTGGCTCCGGCTAGCTCTGTCCACGCAGTGATGACTGGAACTTCTTCCCAGCGTTCGGAAAATCGCTGATTTATGCCCTCCAAGTCCCCCGCTTCGTTAATTTTGCAGCTTCGTGAGTGAGTTGAGCCCGTGTGCATTCCAGCGGCTTTGGGGGCACAGCAGCGGGAACTGCCTCCCTTCCAGGGTCTCCGACTTCTCTTTCCTGTCTCCCTGATAGCTTCCTCCCGTCCCTTGCGCGCTGGCGGGCTGCCCTCCTGCTTTTCATTTTCTTTGGTGTTATCGCCTCGCCCAGGGAGACACACCCACGTCTCCACTCGCTACCGAGTCCTGCACGTCAGCGTGTCCCTCACGACGCACCCCTCCTTCCTGGCATTTCTTCCACGATCTTAGGCCCAAAGCCAGCTCCAGCCTGGCATCAGGCAGGCACCCGCGTCTGCCAACATAATTCCCGACCATCTCTCCCTTCTGGCCTTTCCTTTGGGGTCCCTGCCAGCCCCCAGCTCATCATTCCATTTTCGTGATTGTCTCTTGGATTGTCCCGGTCGTGTCTCACTTTATTGTCCCGTTTTATACCCTCTGGCAGTCACCGTCCACAGCTCCCAGCCCCTGGTTGGAAGCCACAGCTTCAGAAGTGGGACACTGGAGATTTTTACTCGGGGAGCCCAGCTGTTCGATCACACACACACACACACACACACACACACACACACACACACACAGAGTAAACACGCACATAAACCCGAAACAAGCTTCACAAAACAACAGTTGTCCTCAACACGTGCAATGTCCCCCGACGTTTCTGTTCCATTCAGCAGCCGTGACCCCCACACTGGACGGCGGATTAGCAGACCCCCTGGGCTGGAGAGAGTGCTACATCACCAGCGGGCCCAGCCGCCTCTCCCTCCAGCTGACGCGGACACGGCGCTCCTCCCAGGAATGGGACATATGGATATGCATTCAAATACTTACCCGCCCACCCACTGCCCCCCTCAAACGCTCCTCCTGGGATCCCCCAGGACATTGTGGACCCAGCTCCCAGGTCCCACGAGGAGTCTTTTCTGCTGCCCTGCCTCCTGGCGTCCCCAGTCCCCTTCTCATTAATAAGCTATAACTTATTTTTTGAAGTCACAGAATGCACATTCTAATATGCATTAGTTCTTGGACGTCAGCCCTCGTGGCATAATAAAGACCCTGTCTGGCCTCTGTCTCCATTCCTCACAGAGTTCCAGACCCCTTGGAATTTCCTGAGCAATCGGACATCTTCGCTATTCACAGGAACACACTTTGGCCACACCTGAATCTGTGCTAAGGAGGCGGGACCTCTGTCCAGGCCAGAAAGACCACGCCTGCGACCTCTGGGGAGGTCGGGGCTGGAGACTGCGTTCAGCCCTGTGGCCGATGGTGTAATCAATCACGCGTAGGTCAGAACCCCCCATAAAAACTCTGACCTCGAGGTGTGAGGGAGCTTCCCGGCTGGTGAATACGTCGATGTGCCGGGAAGGCGAGCCTGGCTGCCGGAGGGGTGGGCCGGGACCGTCTGCCTGCCCTCCCCGGACTTGGCCCTGTGCATCCTTTTTTCTGGCTTGAATGTGTATTCTTTAAAATAAAACTGTAATGATAAGTACAATTGACCCTTGAACACTGCAGGGGTCAGGGGTGCGGACCCACCACGCAGTTGAAAATCCACGTATCACTTTAGCTCCCCCCAGGACGTATCATGCCTGCCCATGTTGACCAGAAGCCTTGCCGATAACAGTCGGCGAATCCAGTCTGTGTGTGTTGTGTGTGATGCACACCATTCTCACCATCGAGCAAGCCAGAGAAGAGACCGTGTTATGGAGGACATCATAAGGAAGAGAAAACACGTTTACAGTACCGGACTGGACTTATTGACACTGTATATTTCCATCGCCTATTTTAGGCTACAGAGTTTGTTTTCGAGTTTCTGCAAATTGTCGACCAATAAAAAAATCTGCGGATGAGTGGACCAGGCAATTCACACCCAGATGGTCCGTGGGTCAGCGCTGTCCTGAGTCGTGCAAATTGTTCCGGCAAATCATCCAGCACGAGGTAGGGATCCTGGGAACCCCCCATTCACAGCCGAGTCGGACAGAAGTGGGGGACCCTCGGAACCCCCTTTGCAGCTGGCATCTTCAGTGAGGGCAGTCTTGTGGGGACTTGCCCTTTAGCTATGGGGCCTGTGCCAACTCTGGGGAGTGAGAGTCACAACTGAACTGAATTATGGGACCCCTAGCTGGTGTCAGAGAATTGGTTAAGAGCCACAGACATTATGATCCTCTGAGAGACTAATAAAAACATTGCTTGTCGGTCTTGCGATCAGATGATCTGGGCCCGGGACACCTCATTTTTAAGGAGCACCCTGGTGATGCTTCCACGTATTAAAATCTGAGAGCCAGGGACCTCTCCGTAAAGCAGATCTGTGGAATATAAGCAAGGAGAATGCCACGAGAAGTAAGTCAATGCTAACCCCACAGCCAAAGCACCGCAGCCGGTTCCCTTCGCCTTTCCACGGAAAGCTGTTTTATTACAGACCTGATCACACCGTGCATTCAAGTTTGGGCTCTGCTTTTCCACTTAACATTCTGTCACATCAGATCTGTTTTCCTTGTTGTCGCAGACGCTTTTAAAATGTAAGTAATCACTTCTGCGAGAGCGTGTTTCCTTACCCGTGCGTCTCTTCGGGGGCACTTGTAACACTGCCCGTTCGTCTCTGCTTTGAGTTACGTCGTGACGAAAGTCGGTCTCTCCGCCGCTCTCCCGGTGTTTGTTTTCATTCCCATAGGACTCCCAGAGGCCGGGTGACTCGGTCACCACCACGGATGGCCGCTGGCTCTGGGCAGCGCCGTCCACTGGTACGTACGGGGCTTCTTCTCTTCTCCGCCACGAGGTTTATGTTCACGAGCTTTGCTAACTTGATAGGTCAGATGGTATGTCGTTATTGTAATTGCATTTCTGCCATCTTAGTGCTGTGGGAAATTCTCCCCAGTGTTTGCTTACTGACTGCGTTTCCTTTTAGACTTCTGGGTTCAGGACCCCACCCCGCTTTCTCCCGTGAGTGTCTGTCTGCGTGTTTACTACCACGACCTTCTCTTTATCCGTTTACTCTGAAATCACGGTTATATTTTTAATAGATTGGCACTTAAGAATTGTCTAGTCGCCCGGCTGGCTCAGTGGTTGGGCGTTGACCCATGCACCAAGAGGTCGCCGGTTCGATTCCCGGTCAGGGCACATGCCCAGGTTGTGGGCCCGATCCCCAGTGCGGGGCATGCAGGAGGCGGCCAGTCGATGTTCTCTCTCATCGATGTTTCCATCTCTCTCTCCCTCTCCCTTCCTCTTTCTCTAAAATCAATACAGAAAAATAAAAAAAATATATAAAGGAATTGTCTAGTCAGACTGACAACTTTTCCTCCATCATTTCTCTGCTGCTTCAGGACGGAAACTCTCGCCCTTCTCGAGACGTCTCCTGATGGGTGCTCAGCCTCCTGTGTTTCGCTGCTTTGAACAAAGCAGGTGACGAAATAGGTCCTTTTGGCTCCATCTGGGGTATAGTTTGGTGCATGATATGAAGCAACCGAATAAATTGTTTTCTTAATGTTACTGTTCCAAAAACATGTATTGAAGGGTCTTCCCCTTTTCTCTGATGTTCTGAGAGACTTGCCTTAATGGTCCTGGTCACTTTGCAGGACCACTGTCTGTGAGCAGCGTGACCCAAGGACGGGGCTCTGGCGTGGCCGGCCCCGTAACCCCAGAGTGAGCAGAGTACACAGGCCTCTAGGAAGGTTCCTGAATGGAAGCTTAGAGGAACACGTATGTGCGCCTGCAAGCCGGCTCCTCCCGAGGGCAGAGACGCCCGGACCGGGCACAGACATGGGGTCTCAGCACTCTGCGCCTGAGTGGAATTCATCACATATTCACCTGCTCACATTTGGGCCTCTGAGGTTTCTCCCAGGAGCGTCGGCCCCCCGGTGCGCCTCATCTTTAAGCCGTTCTTTTCGCACCGCTCGTGTGGCCTGGGTACCTATTGTTAGTCGTCCTCTTTGCCACCGGTGGAAGGAAAGGATGAGGCCTTGGAGACAGCCTGTGACTTCATGTCTCACATACTGTGGGTGAGGAAAACGCCCTTTCGAAGACACCGAGGTCCCCAACGGGACTTGAAGCCTCCCCACTGGGACCCAGCGGACACGGCTTCCTATCCACTGCGCTGCGCCCCGTCTCACCTCTGAGGGCCCTCCACCCCCGCCCAGGCCCATCGCACTGACTCTCATGTGCCTTTGACTCTCGAGATTCCACCCCTGTGTGGACTCCGTCAGGTTTCCGTTTCTCTTCTTTTCTAAGACTAGAGACACACAGACCCCTGCATCTGTCCCTAAGCCTGGCCGACTGCTTCATGGGAATCTCTAAAGGTCGGTGTCCCCAGAAGACCACAAGGTTTGGCCCTCCCCCCCCACCCCCCAAGGCGGCTGATGGCAGGGCCCGGGTGGAAGCGAGGGACAGGCCTGGGTCCTCACTCGCAAGGTCTCCCGAGGACACAGTCTGACATGAACGTGCCAAGTTCAGCCTGTTCTTCCTCTGAGGTGTCCTGCGAGTCTGCTTCCTCCTCCCCATCCAGGTCGCCACGGTGCAACCTGCCTCCGTGACAGGTGCGTCTCCAGGGCTGCGTGCTGTCCCCCCGCCCCCGGCACCGAACCAGAGTGTGACGTGTGGAGCGAGTATGTTTTGAAAAAAGTGTGTTCTGTGTTTAATGTTGGGATCCTGAAATAAATCGAAAGCAGTCTTGGTGACACAGATTACAGGAGCCAAGCTTGAGCATCGCGCCCTGGCTGATGGAGAGTGGCAGGTGGCCTGCGCAGGTGCGGGGAGGACCACGGGCCTCCCAGGGGCTGCGTGCCGAGACGTGGGCAGCACTTGGTTGTGACGTTTACCTAAAGAGGAAAGGCCGAGGGGCATGACCCAAGCGAATCTCCCCACCTTTGCTTGTTCGTTCATGGATTCATGGGCTCAGCCGATGTGGCCGAGCTGAGCCACATCGGGAGCACGGAGCCCGAGAAGTCATGGCCCGAGCCCAAGGGGGGCTTCCTCCAGCCCAGAAGAGGCCAGCGATCAGCCGCAGGTCCTCTGCAAGGTGATGGCCAGATCTGCAGAGAGGTTGGGGTGGGCACCTGACCCAGGTGGGCAGGTCTGGAAGCTTCCTGAAGAGCCCAAGCCGGGCCCTGAAGCTGGGCAGTGTCAGCAGGTGGAAAGGGTGGTGAGTGGGGGTTTCTCAGGACGTCTGAAGACCCTGAGGCACGGGAGAGCCAGGCCCGGGACAGGGAAGGGACATGGGTCCTTATTCAGCGAAGAGGCGGCTGGGAAGGCTGGCTCCTGCTTCTCCTCCGAGAAGCCCGAGTCTCCAGTCTCTGGTGACCGTGGCTGTCATCGGCATTGCTTCTGCTCTCACTGTTGTCATTTCTGCCAGAGAACGGACTCCAGGTGGGAAGGCTGGCCCCGGGGCAGAGGCCCTAGAAACACCCTTTGGTCTTTGGATGGGGGACCTGAATTCCATCTCTTCTGTTGGGATGAAGTCGGAGAGCGGGGAGGTGTATTCTGAGCCAACGTCGTGGACTCTCAGAGTGGGAGGTGGCGAGGGTGCCCAGGGCGCAGAGGCGGTCGGAGTTGCATGCCAGGATTTCGTACCCTCCATGTGCCCGTCACTCCATTCACATGCCTACGTACAGTTTCAGCACCGCGAGTGGGCAATTCCCTCCCTGTCTTGGCCTCATGTCTTCGGTCTGTCAAACAGGAGTTGACGGCCAGGTGACATGCATGGGCCCTGCCAACCTCCCGCTGTTGCCGTAGACACAGCAGGAATCCTCCAGAAGAATTCCGGCCCACTCCTTGCCCCCCACTGGCCAGCACCCATGAGCGGCTGGGCCTGGCAAGTGCCCCCTGCTCCCCAGCAAGCCCCACACCGGGGGCTCCGTGCTTCCTGAGGGTAGCGTCCCCGGCCAGCGGCACTCCCTCACCATGCTGAAGTCGTGGTCAAGGCCGATCTCACCGTCCCGTTCTCACCCAAAAGGAATTCGACCAAGCAAAGTGAAGCATGAACTGCGCCTCCCCAAGAGGTCCGTGAGGTAAAAGGGTTCCTCAGCTCAGCTGCACGGTACCCTGTTTGGCACTGAGGGAAATCACTGGACTTCGGAACGTGTTTCTGGGTCACCCTCTCCGATGCCCGGGCTCTGAAACGCTGTGGGCACGCCCTGGCACAGACGTGCTGCTGCCCTCCCACAGCAACCCCTGGCCGGGAGGACACCACACATCTAACTCGGAAAAACACATCACTGCATAGAAAGGCCCCGGACACAGTGATGAGATTTCAGAACTCGGCGGAATTCAAACTATTAGGAGATGCCAGTCTCCAACTGCCTCTGGAGACGAAGAAAGCTTGCCTCCCGGCGGGCACTCAGATGCTCCGTGACCATCCTTTTCAAAGTGAAGACAGGCCCAGGGCTTCTCTGTCCACTCCCACCCCCCGCAAGTGTCAATCCTCCAAATTCAATGCAGGGCAAGGTGTTCCTCTTCGTGTTGGCAAACCAGCATTTCTGGCCAAGGGTGGGATTTCTGGCTTGTGCTGTGTATGTAGGTGGTTACTGTGTGGTTTCACCTGTCGTCATATGTTTTATTTTACCAGAAATTTGTTGTGCATTTGTGAAAACCTCTCCTCCTCCCGTTAGAATCGCAGGAAGGAGCAGGAATGGGAGCAGCCCACCTGTCAGCCGGCTGGTGAGAAGGTTTGGGAACTTGAGGAAGTATGATGCTCATCCATCCATCCACCCATCCATCCATTCACCCATCCATCCATTCACCCATCCATCCATTCACCCATCCATCCATTCACTCATCCATCCATCCACCCATCCATCCATCCATCCACCCATCCATCCATTCACTCATCCATCCATCCACCCATCCATCCATTCACTCATCCATCCATCCACCCATCCATCCATTCACCCATCCATCCATTCACCCATCCATCCATTCACCCATCCATCCATTCACTCATCTATCCATTCACTCATCCATCCATTCACCCATCCATCCATTCACTCATCCATCCATCCACCCATCCATCCATCCATCCACCCATCCATCCATTCACTCATCCATCCATCCACCCATCCATCCATTCACTCATCCATCCATCCACCCATCCATCCATTCACCCATCCATCCATTCACCCATCCATCCATTCACCCATCCATCCATTCACCCATCCATCCATCCACCCATCCATCCATCCACCCATCCATCCATCCACCCACCCATCCATCCATCCACCCATCCATCCATCCACCCATCCATCCATCCATCCACCCATCCATCCATCCACCCACCCATCCATCCATCCACCCATCCATCCATCCATCCATCCATCCACCCATCCATCCATCCACCCATCCATCCATTCACCCATCCATCCATCCATCCACCCATCCATCCATTTGCTCATCCATCCATTCGCTCATCCATCCATTCACCCATCCATCCATTCACTCATCCATCCATTCACTCATCCATCCATTCACTCATCCACTCATCCATCCATTCACTCACTTATCCACTCACTCACTCACTCACTCATCCATCCATTCACCCATCCATCCATTCGCTCATTAATTCACTCACTCACTCACTCACTCACTCACTCATCCATTCAGCAGTGTGCATCCACAGGGTACCTGCCGCGCGCCAGACCTTGTACTTGCTACGTCCGCCTCTCCTTCCGTGATCCAGGCTTCTCCAGCCTCTGAACCACATTCGTCTGCAGACGCTGGCCTGGGCACCACCGTGCGGAGCACGCAGGAGCAAGTGCTTGTGGGATGGATGCATTTTGAGTGGATGAATGATACGAACCCACTGTCCTCGTGGTAGCCACTGGGGTCCTGCCCCAGCTCTGTCACGTGTCCAGGCCCTGGGGCAGGGCAGCGGGCCAGGCTGCTCTTGCTGTGTCCCAGGGAGTTTGACAGGGCCCCTTGCCCTGGCCGCACCCTCTGACCAGTGTCTGCAGACCTTTCCCAGTGTCTTCCCACACAGAGGCCTGGTCTCCGACTTCGGGCTCTGCTCCAAGCAGCCCAGGGTCCTGGGAGACAGCCCCACTCCTGTTCTGGTCTCCTGAGGCAGAATTCTCCTAACAGCCCACCTGACAACCCACTCATCTCCCCATGGCTGCCTGGTGGTCCCTGGTCTCCACTGGACGCTGGGACTCTGCCCGCTGTCTTGGGGGGCTGGACGCAGGCACTTCCGCTCAGACTCCTGCCCCCCAGCGCTCCCTGGAGGCCTGACCTGGTCCTCGGGTGGGCGGGGAGCTCAGCCTCACCTCCCCTACAGGAATGTTTCTCGAGGACCGAGGACCCGGACGTGTGCGGCCTCGACCTAGCCCCCTGCATCAGCACAGCTGCCTGCACACGGCACACGCAGGACAGTTTCTGCTCTGAGTTCTTCCCGTGAGCTAGCCCCCCATCAATGGATGTACTCAGATGGAGAGAGGACTTTACACAGTAAGAACCTTTCGCATGTACTTCTTTTTAAAGATTTTCTATTGATTTTTAGAGAGCGGGAAAGAGAAACATCGATGAGAGAGAGAACATCACTTGGCTGCCTCCTGCCCACCCCCCACCGGGGACCGAGCCTGAAACCTGGGCGTGTGCCCCACCGGGAACTCAACCTTGAACCGGTGACCTTTCGGTGCGAGGGACAGCGCCCAGCCAACTGAGCCACGCAGGCCAGGGCCTTTTCCATGTACTTTTTGTTATTTTTTAGGCGGGTTGATTGAGACACACGATACACCCTGCACAGAGTGAACTGTGCGTTTGGTAACTGCTGACGTTTTTGGACACCTGTGAGACCAGGGCACCCGCCGCCTCCGGAGGCATCTTCCGCTCCTGCGCTCCCTCCCTCTCCTGTGCCGGTCCTCCGACCCCGCAGCCTCGGACCCTGTCTCTGTCACTGCAGAGTTCTTGGCGTCTGCCAGGACGTTAGGTCATGTGATTCCACGGCATGTGCTGGTTTCAGTCCTGCGTGTCCACGCGGCACCACTGCTCTGAGGGTCAGCTACGCGGCGTGCTCATTGCTGAGCGGTAACGCGGTGTGGACGCCACGGCTCCCTTTCCCCTGTCGCTGACACTGGGCTGTGTCCAGCTGCTGGTTATTGTGCTAAGGCTGCCATGAGCACGTGTGTGCACGTCCTGTGTGGAGGCAGCTTCTCCTGTCCTGGGTAAGTACCCGGGAGTGCAAGGCCTGAACCTAACTCTTAAGGACACCACCAGCCTGTCTTCCGCGTGGGTGAGGTGTGAGCTCCCGCCAGCAGGGTGCCAGCCCTCTCGTCGCCGCCCAGTTTGCAGGTGTCCCTGGCTGAGCACACACGCGCGTGGCATTTCACGAGGCCGATGCTGAGGACATTCCCAAGGGACTGGGGTTCTCCGGGAAGCTCTGGGGTTGGACGTGTGTGATATTGCAGCGATTATCCGTGGGCGCTCCCTGCCGCGGTCCCCTGCAGGAGGACAGCGCCGTCCCTCGGGGCTCCCCTCCAGACCTGCCGCAACACAAGGCCTTCCATCTGTCTTAAACCTTTCCCAGTCCAACGGGAGGAAAGTGCCTCCATTTTCAAGCTTGAATTTCTTCATTTATTAACAAAACTGAGTGTTTTCAACGATGGCCGGTCATGTGAATTTATTATTTTATGAATAACATGCTCTCGCGTTTTAAATTGTTCTGAGGTTTCCGTCACATTGAGCTCTCCAGGTGGTGGCCAGGCCCGCTGACAATATCCCCAGCGTGTTGCTTTATCCTCGGCATTTTCAGGGTTGCTTTAGCGTACAGGCACTTGTCCCTTCCCGGTCGGAACAAATCGGTGAGCGGCTCCTTCGTGTTCTCTGATTTGGGTATTATACCCAGAGGGGCCAAGCCAGTCCCGGATTTATTTTCACTTACATTTTCTTACAGCTATTTAAAAAAAAAAATTTTTTTATTATTTTATGATTTCATTTTTAAAGAATCTTTCCATCTTTAATCCAGCTGGGATATATTTGGCCCATCGGCTAAGATAAGGATCTAAACTAAACAGCTAACCAGTTCTATCATCGCCGCATTAACTAATTCATCCTTTCAACAGTTACTTGACAGGCCGTCCAGGTAAGAGGAGAAATTAGCACTCTGTTACTTGGGGGACCTGATAACTATCTTCAAATATGCTGACGTCCCTGCTGTGGGAGGAGGATCGGACAGGCTCTGTGTGGGCAGAGAGCAGAGCTCGGCTGGCTGGCCGTGGGAGGAGGCCGGGGCGACAATCCCGGGGCGGGGGCGGGGACCAAGAGCCCACGCATTTGCCAGGGGGCAGCGAAGACCTGCCAGGAATGGACACAGCCGCTTTGGCCAGGGTACCTTCATTCTGGACCTGACCTGAAAGAGCTCCCCTGGCCACTGGGGAGGACGGTGTGTCCGGGCTCCCGTGTCTGGCCAGGCCTGAGATCCCTGCCCTGTCTGTCTTGGGCAAACCAGGACCCAGAAAGCTCCGTTTCCATAACTCAGCATCAGACCCAGAGCCACCCAGGGCTGGCCAGGCTGCGGCGACTCGTACAAGCAGGACTTTCTGACGTGGTCACACAGAAGCAGCGGCCGAGGGACCCTGGCGTCTCCGGGCCTCGGGTCCCAGCGGGCACCCTCGGCAGCCCAGCCCCGCGTGAGAACTGACTGAGGGGCAGCGCAGGGTGCACTCTCCCGTGGTGTCTGGGAAACTATTCGCTCTGTTTATTTTGGGCTGAAAACATGGCTTTTTATTTGTGTGTAGTTCTTTAGCAACCGAGAAAAATTAGGAAGTCTAAACTTAACACACGCTAAATATATCACTGTTCCACGAAAACCGTGACGTCTGTTTGCCCACCTGGTGCAAATGCAAGCGAGACCGTCCCCAGTGTCCCCCGGAGAGAATCGCCTGCTTTTCTCCGTGGAAGGACTTCTGGGACCCAGCCCAGCTCTCGCTCCGGTCACCCAGTCTGCTCCGTTACCCCGTCTCTGCACAGGGCACAGCCCTGGGTCCCTAAGGTTCGACAGATGAGGCGACAGGCCCTTAGTTGCTGTTCTCAGCAGAAGCCACGTGGGCCCAGCGGAGGCTGACCCTTGTCTGAGAAAGACAAGCCGCCCAGGCCTGCTCCCCCACGTCCCTCGAAAGGGCAGGGCCCCTGGGCTCCGCTGCGGCTGGGGTCATGGGAGTCGCTCTGAGCCTCCAGCAAGGCCTACGTGCCCATCAGGACATCTGTGTCCAGGACAGGAAATGAGGGTAGAGGGGCCTGGAGCGTGGTGACTAGGAGCCCTCTCCAGCACAGCCCGCCGATCCTCACGTCCCCGCAGGGGAGGGGGCCCTGGGGGAGGGGACAGGAGACGGGACCCTGCTCTGGGGTCCACCCCAACTTTGAGATTAGTGTTTCATTGTAACAGTCATGACAAGCACTGCCCTCGGCCTTCCCCAGGGCGGGCACGGACCCTGGTGGCTAGGAGCATGGCCTGGGGGCGAGTCTGACTCGCCCGCTGTGATGTGGGCAGGCTGCTAGGCCTCTCTGGGCCTCAGCCCCCAGCCCCTTCACCGGTGAGAGGGGATGACCCTCGGTCACAGGCATCCCCCAGCACGCCCGCCATGCCTGTGTGTGGACCTGGGTGTCTCAGGGCAGCACTGATGCAGCACGAGGGCAGGTGCTGGGGGGACAGGCCGTGACCCTGCCTCAGGACCTCCCGCTGTCTGCCGAGTGACCTCACGGCCGCCCTCCCGAGGGATCCCGGGGACAGCGCCGTCACTCGCCCTTGCTCCAGTGTCCAGAAAACAAGTTACAATTCACAGCTTATATTTTTCTGAAATTTTCTCGCATTTTTCCCCCTTTGACTAAGCTTTTGGAGGAAATAGGTCTCTAGGTAAGACCGTAAACGGCACGGGTGCAAGAGCATGCCCTTTGCTTCGGAGACAGACACGGAGGGGGCGGGCCCTGAGCAGACTGCGAGAGATGCCCGTGTGAGTGTGTGAGTGTGTATGTGTGCAAGCGTGTGTGAGTATGTGTATGTGTGAATGTATGAGTGTGTGTGAGTGTGAATGTGTGTATATGAGTGTGAGTGTGTGTGTGCAAGTGTGTGTGAGTATATGTATGTGTGAATGTATGAGTGTGTGTGAGTGAGAATGTGTGTATATGAGTGAGTGTGTGTGTGCAAGTGTGTATGTGTGTGAGTGTGAATGTATGAGTGTGTGTGTGAATGTGTATGAGTGTATGTGTGCAAGTGTGTGTGAATGTGTGTGTTTGAGTGTATGAGTATGTGAGTGTGTGTGTATGTATGTGTGTGTGTGAGTGCGTGAGTGTGTGTATGTATGTGTGTGTGAGTATATGTGTGTGAGTATGTGTGTGTGAGTGTGTGTATGTATGTGTGTATGTGTGTGTGTATGTGTGTGAGTGTGCGTGTGTATGTGTGAGTGTGTGTGTGGATGTGTGTGTGTGTGTATGAGTGTGTGTGTGAGTGTGTGAGTGAGTGTTTGAGTGTGTATGTGTGAGTGTGTGAGTGTGTGTGTGTGAGTGTGAGTGTGTTGTGTGTGAGTGAGTGTGTATGTGTGTGTGTATTGTGTGAGTGTGTAAGTGAGTGTGTGAGTGTGTGAGTGTGAGTGAGTGTATGTGTGTGTGAGTGTGTGTGTGAGTGAGTGTGAGTGAATGTGTGTGTGTGAGTGTGTGTGAGTGAGTGTATATGTGTGAGTGTGTGAGTGTGTGAGTGTGAGTGAATGTGTGTGTGTGAGTGAGTGTGTATTGTGTGAGTGTATGTGTGTGAGTGTGTGAGTGAGTGAGTGAGTGTGCATTGTGTGAGTGTATGTGTGTGAGTGTGTGAGTGTGTATGTGTATGTGTGAGTGTGTGAGTGAGTGTGTGAGTGTGTGTTCTCAGCATTCCCTGCATGCACTTGGCCCTTACCCTCAGAAGAAACAGGATCCGCTGTCCCGGGCAGGGCAAGCAGACCAGCCTTTATTCCTCTCCTCTAGACTCCCTCCGGAAGGTTCCCAGCCACGTCGGAGATTCGGTTTCAATTTGCACAACTGCCAAAAGTGTGTAGGTGCCGGCCCCTGGCGAGGGCTGCCCTGCGGCCTGTGGGCCTTCTCTTCAGGCCTTTGTCCTGGTCTGGGCTGCTGCGGAGACATCTCCCACCCGGGTCCGGTTTCCACCCCTCTCTGCCTCCTCTCCCCATCTGGCTGCCTCTGGACTTGGTCCTTTCCCCCTTCTGACCTCAGCTCCCTGCAAGGACGGTGGCCGGGCCTCCTCTGGTATTGCTGGGTAAACACAGGACACTCAGGAAAACTGGAACGCCAGGGACTTGGGACGCACATATACTACAGCGTTATTTGTGTTGACCTGAAATTCACGCTTAACAGGCACCCTGCATCTTACTTGCTCGGTCTGGCAGCCTCTTCCTTGCTTTGAGCCACTTTGGAGGGTAGACCAGCCCTAGCCAGCCTCCAGGACCCCGTCCCCAGGCCCAGTGCCAGGGGGGACTCACTCCACCTCAAGCCTGCTGTCCCTTTGTCCCTTTCCGTGTCCAGTAAAAGGACTGGCCTCGAACACGTTGGCCAGCCCCCCCAGAGGGAAGTGAGACAGCTTCATTTCTACCAAATACTGGCTCCGTCCCCCACCGGTCAACTTCAGACTCGGTGTAAAGTCCGCGTGCCCCTCCTAGGTAGCTGGCTCACTTTTTATTACGACTGCGGGAGGTTTCAGACTGATGAGTTCAAGATGCCCGATGGTCTGTGAGCCAACAGATCTCCGAGAGCTGGGGCTTTCTGGAGTTTTCTTCTTCAGGCGTTGAGAGCCACACAGCCCTGCGGGGCCCTCAGCTCAGGGCAGGCAGCGAGCAAGGAGCCCAGCGTCGAGACGAGAGGTTCCTTCTCCACCCTCTGCAAACGGGGCCCTAGCGCCTTCCTCGTGGGTCCGCGTCAGGCTCAAACAAGGTAACTCACGTCAGTGCCTGGCCCTGGGGCGTTCAATAAATACACAGAAACTGTTACAGTCCCAAGAGACAAAGGTCACTCACTGTGGACTGGTGAGGTGAGCAGAGGGGACAGGGACTCCACAAGCTGGATAATCGAAGTCCAGAAAGAGGGTGACAAGGGGAGAGGGAGTGGCAAGGCCCTGGGGGAGGCCGGGACACGGGACAGTGAGGGAGCAGCGCTCAGAACCCAGGGGGCCACCTGCCACGGCATCAGCAGCCTGAGGCCGGTCTCCTGCCAGAGCCTAGGAATGGGCATTGCCACGCCCCATGCCTGAGCTGCCTGCACCCTGATGTCTGCAAGGAGGGCACCGTTGCCTTTCAGAGGGCAGCTCAGGGGCCACTGTGCTGGGACCCATGGGTGCCTTCCTTCAGCTGGCCACCGTCCCCCCGCTCCCGCCCAGGGAGGCTGGCCGTGCGGCTATGTTTAGAGCCGTATCCGGGATTTGATTCATTCAGTGTGGTGAGATGGCAGGGACACACGTGCCTCGAGAGAAGAGGAAGGGGCATGCCACGTACATGGGGCACACCAGGCCACGTGGGGCGCCACCAGGGTGGTCAGGAGGCACAGGGAGCCCAAGGGGAGCGTGGGCCAAAGCCTTTGCTGTGGCGCTGTGGGGTGCGCTGCAGGGGGCAGGTGGACCAGCTGAGCGAGCTCAGGGGTGGGTAGTGTGAATCATCCCAGTGTGTTCTGGGCTATAAGGTGGTCTCTGGTTGTTCCATGCCTGGTCATGGGGTAGTCTGGGGGGAGGCTGGTCTGGGGTGTGAGGACTCAGGACTGGTCGGTGGCGTGCTCGCAGGCACGCCGCTTGCTGTCTCTCGGAATTAGCGAACGCTGGGAGGGACAGTCACGTCCAGAGTCCACAGAGCCTCAAGATGTAAAAGCATCACCAAATATAGAAGATAAGACGCACGATCGATTCAGGCTGCAACCACGGGCTCTGGGGGGCGGGGCACCCTGCAGTGGTTAGGGAGAGCAAGCACAGTTGGGGTGCTGGCTCACCTGTCCCCTCCCTGGCAGGTCATCACCTGACTGCGGTCACTCGCTGCCCCTTGAAGGGCCAGCTGCTCTGCATGACTTTCTCCTGTGCCTGTCAGTCCTCAGGCTACTGCACACGCCTCGGGGGCCCGTGCCCCTCCCAACGTGTGGGGGCAGATATTTCTAAAACTCTCCCAATTACCCTAATTTGAGTGTGCCCTCTGCTTCCTGTTGGGACTCTTACTAACACCAGAACTGGTCCCAGAAGCAGACCCTCTGACCCTCACAGCAGATTCTGAGCCTGGATCACTCAGACAGCAACGGCCACGGAGGTACCCTCCCCGCGAGTAACATGAGGAATGCACCACGCGCAGCGGCCTCGTGACGAGTGGATGATCATCCCGTGATCATCAGTGGCATCGTGGGGTGAGGCGCAGGTGGGGGCCAGCGCTGGGAGGTGGAGTGGCTGGGGGCGGGGGGGGGGGGCACTTAGTCACCATGGCAACAGCAATGATTACGAAGATTATGGAGCAATCTGGCTTCTTCGTGCCACCTGGAGAGCGCGCAGAGAGAAGGGGAAATTAACGGCATGAATATGCAATTAAGAACAGGCGTGCGGAACCGGGGATTTTTCTCCTGTGATCTGGAAGCAGAAACGAGGGCGGTCCTGGTCTGGGCGCTGGAGATGGGACCGCAAAGCGAAGCAGTAACTCAGGAGCTCAACCGACACGTCCCAACGGGCCTCGTTCGGGGAAGGGTGACGGGAAGGGGGGCCCTGCGTCTGGGGTGCGGACATGTAGGCACACCATTCACATGTCCCCAAACCCCCTTATCAGCATAAATACTCGCTTTGTTGCAAACAGTAATAGCGGCCGCCCGCCCGTTCCAATCGTGTGTGCTACCTGTGTCCTTCTTCCTCTGGGGCTCTGCCTGCCCCCTGTCCGAGAACACTCTCCGCACCCCCTGGCTGACTCCGAGTCTCCCGTCACCGGTTGTTCCCCGCCGAGTCTCTGTTGCTTTATTGTCTTAGTGTGCGAGGCTGAATAAGGACCCGCCACCTGGTGGGGCTGGAACAATGGGCACTTCCTTTCTCTCAGCTCTGGAGGTGGGACACCCAGGGCAGGTGCGGCAGCCTTGGCTTCTGCTGAGACCTGTCTCCCTCGTTTGAAGACGGCCACCTTCTTGCTGTGCCCTCCGTGGGCCTCTTCTCTGTGCCACGTGGAGAGAGGTCTCTGGTGTCTCTTCCTTATTTACAAGGACCCCAGTCCTATAAGACAGGGGCCCCATCCTTATGACCTCATTTAACCTCAACCACCTCCTTAAAGGCCCCATCTCCAAATTCAGTCACCTGGGGCTTAGGGCTTCGACATATAAATTGGGGGGGGGCACAGTTCAGACTATAACACATTTCAGTCTATAACACCTGCCTAAGAAGAACGGTCACAGATGGTCTCTATTTCTCATCTTCCACGTTTGTGGTCTGTCTTTTACTGGAGCGTCATCTCAGCTTCATCCGGACAGAGCCCTTCTCCGCAGCACTCACTGGAGCAAGGCCGGGAACAGAGCAGGTTCTCATAAATGTTGCTGGACGAAGGAATGCATAAACACATTGTGTATAAATAGCCGGACTCCCTTGCAGGACACTGCAAACTCCACAAAGGCCCTTGACCCACTGCTAAAACTTGACTGGGTGCAGGCAGCCGTGTTTCTGATCACAGAATGACACGAGAAAAGTGGCTCAGGAAATCAGTATGGCAGCAATACGAGGAGGGACTGGAGGGGCTAAATGATGTGGTCAAGGCCACTGGGAGACTAGCCAGCTCGACCAGAAGGGTGGAGTTGAGGATCTAGACATATAGCGAGAGCAGTGAGTGTGAGAAAGGGGGTACGTTTGAGAGACAGACAAGGAAGAACCGAAAGAAGGAGGTTTCACTGGAGGGAGAGCGAGAGGTAGCAACAGGAAGCTACAGGGGGCTGAGTGAATGAGCCTGGAAGCCTACGAGGATGCATCCTGTGTGGACACAGGGCAGCAGGGAGGGAGGGTCTGCACCAGCTCACACTGGGGCACTGCCCTCCCGTGCTTTCGGTCTTACCTCTGATGCCGCCACGGCCGTGGAAGAGCTGAATGTAGACTGTGATCGACGTTGCACTGGCAGCGGCTCACCTCGAGAGCATGCCTCTGGTCTCCACGTTCTCCTGCGCATGTCCGTGGGAGCCTTCATGCCCGGCACCTCTGAAGTCTAGGAGAGCTTTTATCTCATAGGCCCATCCTCCACCAGGCCCGGGATAGGAGCTGGGGGCGCATGCGTCTCCATTGTGTTCCTTGGGAGGATAATTCTGAGATTTATTTTATTCTCTCCTCACTGGGTCCTGTTGGGCTGCGCCAGCTTCATATCACATGTCAGAGTACATCACACTGATTGTATTGACTTTTCCTCCTTCCCTGTCAACTCCCCAGGCCCTTGATCCTATACCTGGGTGAGTCCTCAACAAAAACTGCCTGCCCACAGCCCTTCTCTGGAAAAGCTGTGTTTCCGCCGGGGAAGGGGCCTGCCAACACGAGTCTCTACTGGTGGGAGATCGTGCAGCTGGTTTGTGATGCGGAAAGTCTGATATAATCCTTCGTTCACTCTCTCTCAGGTGCTCACTCTGCGCCTGGTGCTGCAGAAACCCATGCCCTCCTGCCCCTTCGGAATAGCCTGTGAGCTGATGAGAGCAACTCTTATTCTCCACCCCATTTAGAGAGAATTGTCTCAAGGTCTCCGTGTTCACGAGCCACAGCTTGACCAGTCATTTCCATCTAATGGATACCCCACTGGGGTGTGTGCACCTCCAGATCACCAATGAGACGATCCCCCCAACTCAGCTGTGCTTCGTCCAGCGAAAACAGATGTGGAAACATAACTGATCTCCTCAGAAGAACGTTCTGGGCCCAGACCATCCCTTTGATTCCTGACTGCCCAGGCCAGGCATCCTGGCCCTTGGTTATAATCCTCTAACCCCTATCTGTATCGCTGTGCATTTATCATGTGTCTGATCATCCCCATGAGATAATACGCTCACTGAACGCTGGGACCCTTCCTGCCAGCGGAGGGTGATGGAATCTAGGAATTCAAACCAGTACCCCGCGGGCGATCGTTCTGAAGATGGGCTGAAATAACGCGGGGATCCCGCCTTAAGGAAGGCTGGCGGGCAGGTACCCAGGTTGTGGGCTTGCGGTCTCCTCGCTCTGAGTCAGTTGTGGTTGACCTCAACTACCTTAGACTCAAACTAAGCGTCAGATCTGTGTTGTACTAAAAATCTGGTTAGACTGTAATTTTTCCTTCTAAGCTTCGTGAAGACAGCCTCACTCAGAAATACTCACCCATGAAATAAAACATATCTGCTAATGATGTGCCGTAAATCGTAAAGGAGGGGAGTTCTTGGGAGCCTGTGAGCATTTAGGATGGATGTTAATGACCTGGAAACGAGTATGGAGAAGGTCAGCTCTGGGGAGGTCTGGCTGTCTCCATGGTGACATCCCCAGTGACCCTGGGGTTAGGGAAGATCCCACTTGAGCCCAGCAAGGCGGGCCTGCCAAGGTCTCTGGGAACTGGCCGACGGGAGGCAAGTGCACAGGAAGACCAGCCCGGGCACGGCCCAGGGACGGAGCGGCTGCCAAAAAGCACAAATTCCATGACTTCTTCTCCCTCCTTTCCATGGGAATCTGCGTTTGTTTGGGAATTGGCTTCCTCATAACGTCTGAGCTCTGGCCTGCTCGCTACGCAGACACCGAGCACACCAGTGCCGACGAGGCCGTGGCAGTGGCCCGGCCGTTCCAGGTGGCGGCGTCCCAGGCCCTCAAGGCGTCTGCTCTGCCCATCCACTGGGTGCCTGTGATGGACAGGACGGCTGGTGTTGACAGTGGGCCTATTTGCATGAAAGTGACACCTCGAGGAGCAGATCACTGAACACCTATGAATGCTGCGAGGGGCGCCTTGCACTCACACTTGACGTTGTATTCAATGTCCACAAGGCAGGGACCTGGTTGATGTCATCCCTACGCTCACAAATGGGGTCAGAGTGTAAGCGACTTGCCCAAAGTCAACCAGGCAGAATGTGGCAGAGCTGGGACCAAGCTCAGGCGTGTCCGAGTCCAAAGTTGGTTCTGCATCCACGACAGATCAGAGGTTCCCGGGACCACCTCCCCGGGTTCGATGAACTTGCGGGAGTGCCTCGCAGAACCCGGAAACATTGACTCACCGGATCGCTGATTTATTATGAAGGAACATCATTCAGGAACAGATGGGAGATGCCGAGGGCAGGCGTGGGGAACGGGCAGGAGCGTCCCTGCACTCTGGCTGGCTCCCCTCAGCACCTCCACCTGTCACCGCCCTGGAAGGTCCTCTGGGGGTGTTGTGGACGCCGCATTACATACGATCGATTAACTCCTGGACACTGGTGATGGAACTCAATCTGCAGTCCTTCTTTCCTCTTCCCAGGAGGTGTGTCTGGGGGGTGGGCGTTGGGACTGATAGTTAAAACCCTCTAGCCACAAGGTTGGTGACCTGGCAACCAGCCCCCATTTAAAAGTCCCCTTTTTACAGAACACAAGAGTTTACTCACTCTTCACACTGAGGAAAATCCAAGGTTTTAGGAGCTCGGTGCCCCAGTCAAGACGAAGACCAAATATGTTTTCTTGTCACAAACCACGAGATCACAGAGGCTTCTCGGAGGGTGTCCTACAGCAAAACGAACGCGAGCATCCCCAGGTGAACTCACCCTACAGCTGCAACGTGACCCGAAAACCCCCGCTCAGCCCAGACTCACAGTGTGAGGGGCAGGCATTAGGGACCCCGTTATTTGGACAGTTTCTTCGCTTTAATTACAACACATAGTTTCTATTGTGATTGCGTACCCTGTTTCGTGCTCAGGAATACACATTTTTGCCTAAAGCTCCGTTTTCCACACACGTGTCCGTGTGGTAGTGCTGTTACTTACTCTTGTTTACCCCCTCCCGTGGTTCTGGCGCTGGCCTCTGTCTAACGACTGACTCTCCGTGTCCGTGAGCGTGACGGCTGACCTTTGCCACATGGAGAGCGTCGTGGGCAACTCAGTAGCACTACACACTGTGTCCTCTGCGCCTTCTGGTGTCCAGGCTCCGGAAACCTGCCCCGGGGCCTCAGGTATGATGCATGCTGTGGCCCGTTCTCATGACCATTTCCTCCTACGTGCTTTAGTTCTATGGAAGAGAATCCGCACCGATCTGCACTTGGGAAGTTCCTTGAAGAGCTGGTGGGGTGATCTCACCTTGACGACGGTAGAAATGAGGGTCATGCTCAGTACAGTCAAGGCTCGGTGTTGAGATACTTTGTTTCCACGTGTACTGTTCCTGATAAATTGTTACTGGCCAAGAGGACCTGGTGCCGCCAAAATTTTACCTCCTGGCTTTCTTTTTTTAATTAATTAATTAATTTTTTTTAGCCTCACCCGAGGACATTTTTTCATTTTTTGTTCAGATAGAGTGGGAGGGAGAGAGGAAGAGAGAGAGAAACATCGATGTGAAAGTGACATATTGAGTGGCTGCCACCCGCACGACCCAACCAGGGCCGGGGACAAACTGCAACCGAGGTACATGCCCTTAGCGGGAACCGAACCCGGGTCTCTCTGGACCGCAGGCCGACGCTCTAACCGCTGAGCCAAACCGGCTAGGGCTTAACTCCTGGCTTTAATCGCAGTCCTTCTGGGACGAAGTAAAGCGGTGCTGTCAGTGGGGGTGGGTCCTGTTTCCCAGGCAAGTCCAGGGACAGTGTCTTCTGTGGTCAAGAGAAGAAGGGCCACGGGTCTGGACAGGAATGGTGGACAGGAATGGACTGGGAGGGGTTCCAGAAATGGACAGAGTCCCAGTCTTAGGGGGCCGCATGATCTTCGGATGAGTCCTGAGACCCACCCCAGCTCCTCTGACCTCTCCTTGGACTAGAACTTGGCAGAGGGCAAGGTCTTGGGCAAACCAGGGTCCGGCTGGACCTGAGCCCTGCCTCGGGTCCATCCCATTTGTCACAGAGGGCGATGGTGGACGGCTGGTGCCGCTGTCTTCGACCGGCACAGGTCCCAGTCCTCTTTTGTGAATGCCTAGTCTCACTTGCTCAACTTGACCAGATGCTGACGGAAGGTTAGAGAGATTGAGGACGGTGTCTGATTTCTCTGACTGGTCATGAAGCCGCCAGCCACAGCCCAGGGTAACTGGGCGGATTTGTCTTACTTCCCTTGGCCCATGAGCAGTTGCAATGACCGCCTTGGTCCTGAGTGCCGTGTCTTTGTCGTGGGACTGGACCCAGAACTTGACGTCTTTCCTAAGGCTCTGTCCACACCCAAAGGCAGGCACACCTAGTGTCACCTCCTGAGCACCCAGGATCATGCCCTGGGTCTTCCTATGAGACAAGGTTCCTGGCCGGCTGGGCTCAGACCACTCTCTGTGTAATCCAGATGCCGTAGCAGGGGCAGCCACCATAGCCAACATTTCTGGTGTGCTTATCACACCCCAAGTGGGCCGTGACTGTACCCCTTAATTCCCTCCAACTCACCACATTCTTTGAGGTAAGTGTCAGGTGTATTTCCATCTGACAGGCAAGAAATGGTAAGAGCTAATATTCATTCATCACCTCCTCTCAGCCACTTACCTCGCTCAGTGCATGCCATGCATCACCCCACTGGACCCTCCTGTGCTCAGTGCATGCCATGCATTACCCCACTGGGCCCTCCTGTGCTCAGTGCATGCCATGCATCACCCCACTGGGCCCTCCTGTGCTCAGTGCATGCCATGCATTACCCCATTGGACCCTCCTGTGCTGTGGCTCAGTGCATGCCATGCATCACCCCACTGGACCCTCCTGTGCTCAGTGCATGCCATGCATCACCCCACTGGGCCCTCCTGTGCTCAGTGCATGCCATGCATCACCCCACTGGACCCTCCTGTGCTCAGTGCATGCCATGCATCACCCCACTGGACCCTCCTGTGCTCAGTGCATGCCATGCATCACCCCACTGGATCCTCCATGTGCTCAGTGCATGCCATGCATCACCCCAATGGACCCTCCATGTGCTCAGTGCATGCCATGCATCACCCCACTGGGCCCTCCTGTGCTCAGTGCATGCCATGCGTCACCCCACTGGACCCTCCATGTGCTCAGTGCATGCCATGCATCACCCCACTGGGCCCTCCATGTGCTCAGTGCATGCCATGCATCACCCCACTGGTCCCTCCATGTGCTCAGTGCATGCCATGCATCACCCCACTGGACCCTCCATGTGCTCAGTGCATGCCATGCGTTACCCCACTGGACCCTCCTGTGCTGTCGCTCAGTGCATGCCATGCATCACCCCACTGGACCCTCCTGTGCTGTTGCTCAGTGCATGCCATGCGTTACCCCACTGGACCCTCACATGTGCTCCGTGGGATGAAAGCTTACTTCGTGAATGGGACCACCGGAAGCCGGGAGAGGGTGAGGGGCTTGCTGGGGGCCACAGGGTTCACTGGTATCAGAGGCAGAGGACTGACCCCCGGGACAGTCTGGCTCCAGAGTGCATCCCGTAGACACCCTAAAACCCAGATGGGTCACATTGTGCTGAGGGCGCCCAGCTCCCCAAGGCTGCCTGAGGGTTCTCCACATGTTCTCGGAGATGACCCTGGTGCCCTTTGAGTGGAAGTCACCCTCTGCGTGGGTCAGGCTGGGCGAGGCTGGCAGGTGGAGCTCAGGAGTGGATGCTTTCGGGGGGGTGCTTGGCTGACACGGCCCCAGAACACCTCAGAAAGTTAGTGTGTCAGAAACACAGTGGTTACATCCCGTCTGTAGAAGTGGGGGTGGGGGAGGGCAGATGGCACAGGGGAATTTTCGCATAATAACAACCACATGTCCTCAAAGAGAGGGAAAGGGTTTCCCTTTCTGCACAAGGACCCTGGAAACTGCTTCAGGAAATTAGCCCCAACCCCTGATTAAGTTCGGCTAAACGCGGCGGCAGGCGGACAGGGAAACGGGCCGCATCGCGTGGTCCGACACCCTGACCGTGAGCCGCAGCCAGCGGACAGGGACACTGTGTGGACAGAGAACGCGGCAGAGGATCTCGGGGGAAGCTGACCTCGTCAAAGCTCGGGCTGCCCGTGTCCCACGGAGCTCGAGGCGGCTTGACGTTCACCCCCACACTGGCTGAACACAGGAGGAACAGTCACCTGGAGAAGAACCTGCATGATTCCCTAGCATGTGGTCTCCATGTTAGACGCTGCGAACAACATGAAACGCGACCTGCCTGCCCACCTCTGGAAGCATTAAGCCAAGACTGCGTCAGCACACTTGTCAGCACTCACGGGTAAGAGCTGTGATCTGTGCCTTTAAAAATCCCCCTCCTCAGGAAACCTTGACCTTGAAATGAATGACAATGACCCCACTGTCTTCAGCCCCCATCACCCTGCCACACACCCTCCCAATTCCCTCTGCGTGTCTTTGTCCGTGGGCGTCAGATAATGAGATCCTAAAGCGATGCCATGTCCTCCTCCTTTTCTTGCCTCATTATCCCAATGAGTGTGAACTGACACCACTGGAACTTCCCTTGTGATCAGAGTCAGGAAAAGCTTGGCCAGCTCCTGCGCCTTCTCTTCCCTCTCTCCCCTCCTTCCAAACTCTGGACCCCGGGTTCAGCGATTCCTACGCATCTTTTTTGCAGACGGGAAAAAGGGATTGTGACCGACGGGGACAGAAGTAACTCTGAAGAGTCTGAGAGCTGGGGCTCAAAGCACCTGTCAGACACCCCCTTCAGAGCCCACGTGTCTGGGACAGCTGAGACCGGGACCTGGGACTGCAGGAAGGAAGCTTTGGCCCTCCCGCTGGAAAATGGAGTGGTTTTTGTTTCTCGAAGACGGAGGACATCTGAGCAGACCTCTCATCACGGACACACCGTGTGTCAAGGACCTTTGATTGGGGCCGAATCCGGCTTCGAGGGGAGCCCCCTTTCCAATGCGGGAGGAAGGCTTCTGCAGACTGGGGTCTGCATGTTTTTGGTCTTTGAGACGAGTGATGCTTTTTGACTCGCTACTGATCTTCCACAGCCAGCGGCCGTCAGAGTGTCCAGTCCCACTCCCGCTGACCTCCCTCGGGTGCAGCGCCGACGAGAACCTTCTCCCTCCCACCGACACGCGGCTCTGGAATCCGAGGAGCACACGTGTCTGGTCTTCCGTGGCCTCTGTTTCAGAGTTGTTACAAAACACATACCCTCTTCTGTGACATTAACTTTGTTTTGCTTCTTGAACTTCTCTGCTCTGTCCTTGGAATGAAGAATGTGTTCTTACACACGAGCCTGGCATCAATGTATCCATGAGGGCCCAGCCATCAAAACAGCTGTAGCCAACGAAAGAGAGCCTGGCATTCTCTGCAGGATCGAGGATGGAAAAGGGCTCACTGGCGAATCGAGACATCCTGCCCCCCAGCACCGTCCAGGCTCATTCCGTTTCCACTTAATGACAACTTAGTGAAAGCTGTGGAGACAGAGTGTGACTTTCCCTCTAGAAGGGACCTAGAATCTGTAGATCGGTGACATGTTCTCTTTTTGTAATAAGCAGTATTTGGACTCATATTTGAAGTAAAAATGTCCTTTCTTTTTTTTTTTTTAATCCTCATCAGAGGACATTTTTGCGTTCATCTTCAGATGAGCGAGGGAGACAGGGAGGAAGAGAGAGAGAGAAACATCGATGTGAGAGAGACACATCGAGTGGTTGCCACCCACATGACCCCAACCAGGGCTGGGGACAAACTGCAACCGAGGTACATGCCCTCAGCGGGAACCAAACCCAGGTCTCTCTGGTCTGCGGGCCGACGCTCTAACCGCTGAGCCAAACCAGCCAGGGCCGTCCCCTTTCTTAAACCTCTCCCACCAGCCACGCAACTTCCCGATTTTAGCCTTCGGGGTAGCACAGATTTCCTCTTCTTCCTCTCCCTTTGTGATCTTTGATACTGTGTTTGAGGCTTGAACCGTCACATCGAAACTGTCTTTCATTCTAAAGAGTCTGGACGTTCTTGTGTGACATCCTTGAAAGGAAACGGGTGTCTGAGGGCGGGTTCTCAGCACACGGCCTCAGGTAACCGTCGGGTGCTGAGGTCTCACCCAAGTCGAGAGCCTTCCCCAAGTTCGTCTCACTGCTGACCCCTCCCCTGGCCTTGTAGAGTGCTGTGGCTGCACAGTGATTGATGGCCAGAGTGCAGTCACACGGACCCATGTTTTGTCTTTATTTCCAAGAAGTTGATCACCCTGTTTCTGCGCAGGAAGAAACTCAGGGAGAAGCGGGGGCTTGCCCGCACCCACCCCACTAGTAAGATGAGGCAGAACTGGAGTCCACGCCCGGGTGCAGTCTGGGCTCCGAGCAGCGGGCCACGCAGGGCTGCCTGTGCCTGGAGGCCGTTCACAATGTGACCACATTTTACACCTCTGAGGTCCTCCCAGCTCCCTCGAGCCGGGGATGCTGACTTCATTGTTCTCAGAGGCCTGTGAGGACCGCGAGAGCAGACAGCGGTCACAGACATGAAGGCGTCAGTCTTGTCCGGCCAGGTAAGCGCTGCAGGGGCCGATGCTGAAACGCTGACAGAGACGGGACCGAGCCTCAGCCCCTCTGGGCTCTCCCTGTGAGAAAGGGTTCGGGGACATGTCTAGGGACCCTCCCACCTCTTCCAGTCAAACAGGTGGGGCAAGCGTAGGTTTACAGTTATGTGTATGGACAATAACACATAATTAATAAGTAATAACACAAGAATGAACTCGGTCTAGTGTGCTCCCAGCTGGAAACCTCCCCTTGCCCACCCGTCGGCAAGAGCTTGGGACCCTGGCTGTTCACAGCTCATGCCTAGAGCATGACCTAAGTACCCGGAACCTAAGCACAGCTTTCAACTCCTGTTCCCTAGGGAACGAAGAAACAATGATTTATCATTGTCCAGCGACATTCTTTCCTCCAAACTGAAAAGCCCTGTTTTGTTTTGTTTTAACTTGTATAATGAGGACAGACAGAGTGACCTCATTTATCTTTTTTCTGAACGTGTGACCTGTGTCCGCCCCTCTGTGAACCGGCTCTGCCACAGTGTCCTTCCATTTTGGAGACTAGAACTGGACGTGGTTTACAGTGATGGCCCCGTACGCACTAGATATCACTTAAAACGGTCTCCATGTTACTAGGCTAATGCTTTCCCCTGCTTTCCAGAAGGCCATGTCATTACTGACTCGCACTCTGCTACTGGCCAGGAACGGACTCCAGATCTCTCCCAGGGACGAGTGTCCTGGATGTGTCCGTCCCCTGGTCCTGAATTACGGCCCAGTGGTCATCCTCGCCCGTGCCCAGCTCACTGCTCCCTGTCCGCGGTGGCCTCTCCCAGAACAGCCTGGATCACGCCGTCTCCTTTCCTTTCGATACTCACGCCCACGGTGCTCCGGGTCGTCTGTGCAAAGAGCTGCCGTGGCCAGCGTGGTGAGGCTGAAGCTGTCAGGAGTTCGGAGCGTCGTCAGAGGGTTTAGAACAGCCCCGTGCTGGTGTCACAGCTCAGACGGGTGAGGAGGTGGGGCTGGGCCGACCCTCGCACCCACTGCCCCGGCTTCCAGTTCCTCTACTTCCCCAGGGCATCCCGGTCAGAGCAGGACCTCCTGCGTGGTTCTGCACGAGCAGGGCTTTCCAGGACGTGGTCGGGGTGCGTCAACAACACACATCTTCCCTCCAGCAGCTTTCATCCTGCCGTCACTGAGAGCAGACAAGTGTAACGTCGTGTCTCTGGGGTAGTGGCAGGGAAAGAGCCTATCTGGCCGCAGCACAGCCCACACTGTCCATGCTAAGATTTGCCACGTTTTTCATTCATTCATTCATTCATTCATTCATTCATTCATTCATTCTTCATTCATTCATTCATGCATTCTTCATCCCTCCAACACACTTTTGGGACTACTGTCGTGTTTCAACTGTTATGCTAGGTCTGTGCACCCAGAGTCCTGCCCTCAAGAAGACCACGGTCAGTGGGCTCCCCAAAAAGTCTTTACAAAACATACCACACCCCAGCAGAGGAAGACGATGCGTTCGGAGAAAGTTTTCTGGGGAGCCAAGCATCCAACTCTATGCCACCTGGACAGGGGTGTTGGCTGCAGTGCTGTGGCAGACAGAGCACAAACATGGGGGCCAGCAAGCCTGGCTCTACCACCCACTAACAGGCTAAGTTACTTAAGTTTCCAATCTATTAAATGAAGCTAAACCTAGAAACTACCCTGGGGCTGTTAGATAATACGTCAACGTTTTCTCTGAAGAACTCAGTAATACCACTCACAGGAAGAAATGCTGAGGTGCTATAAGCCCCCCTTCCTTAACCTAACCCTAACCCTAACCCTAACCCTAACCCTAACCCTAACCCTTACCTAACACTAACCCTAACCCTAACCCTTACCCAACCCTAACCCTAACCCTAACCCTTACCCAAACCTAATCCTAACCCTAACCCTTACCCAACCCTAAATCTAACCCTAACCCTAACCCTTACCCAACCCTAACCCTAGCCCTAACCCTAACCCTAACCCTCCTTACCTAACCCTAACCCTAACCCTAACCCTAACCCTAATGCTAACCCTAACCCTTACCTAACCCTAACCCTCCTTACCTAACCCTAACCCTAACCACTCACCTTCACCGTTTATTATCTTGAACAAAACAAAAATAAAACCCTCTACCCCTCTAATCTGGTTTAAAATTCTGTACACAGCGACACCCTACAACCAGTCACTGTGACTGTTATATGACGCTCTGGGCGAGGACTGGGCAGCGAAAGCCCAGGTGTCCACACCGAGGGCTGGCAGGCTCCGGGGACCTGTCTCGGAGAACAAAGGACCCCGTTGTTCTCCAGGGCTGTGGGACCCAGACGAATCAGCTGGGGGCTTATTGGTGTTGTTCTGGCTGTTGCTGTTGTTTGGGGTTTGGTAATAAAAGACGGGGGCAAATGATGCAGGGCTGAAGGAGTCCTAAAACGCAGACGAGTTCTTCCGTTTCGCTCTCTGCTCCTGAGGTTATGCTGAGAGCCACGGGCCAGGAGCAAAGTCACTCAAAAGATGCACGGACGCTGTGAAGTAGGGATCTGGGCATGAAGGGGAGCGGGGCGCAGGTGCCTCCTGGGTGAGTCGGGACACCTGGGAACTTTCACCCTGCTCGCGTGGGGGAAATCAGATCCAGTCAGTGAAATCAGAGCCGGGGTCCAGGGCAGTCCTGGGGTGCAGTTGCCCACACTGTGCACACAACTGCATTCTGTGAGCGATGTGTGACCCCAGTGACTAGGTGGTCTGGAGGTGAGTTCTCAGGGACCCTCTGAAGTCCATTCGTCAGTCCATGTGGGCTACTTTGTATTCTCTCTCTCTCCGTCCATCCTTCCTTCCTTCCATCTCTCTCCCTCTTCCTCCCTCCAGCTCTTCCTTCTTTTTTAAAAAATAGGTTTTTATTGATTTTTTAAAGAGAGAGGAAGGGAGAGAGAAACATCGATGTGAGAGAGAAACATCGACCAGCAGCCTCCTGCACGCCCCTTACTGGGGATCGAGCCCGCAACCCGGGCATGTGCCCTGACCAGGAATGGAACTGGGACCTCTCAGTCCCTGGTACAACGCTCAGTCCGCTGAGCCACACCGGCCGGGCCTGATAGCTTTTTTCTTTGCTTTTCACATTCACTCATCCACTCTTCTCACCCACTCACGGCGTTGTTCAGGGAACACCCTTCAGCACCCACTGCAGTAGTAGGAATGCAAAGGACCGTTTTATGTGTTCTCTCCGGCTAGAATTGGGAGGGGCCTATTACAGGATTCTAAAAAACTGTGCATGCGTGCGTGTGTGTGTGCGTGTGTGTGTGTGTGTGTATGTGTGTGTGTGCGTGCGTGTGTGTGTTGAAAGAAGAAATTGCTGAGTTGGAATGAGATATTGAAAGGGAAAAGACATTTTTAGTTTGGTTCAGAGCAAGGGTGAAAAGTCTTATCGTTTGAGGCTGATAATACGCTATTAAATTCAACACAAAAGGCACGAGTCCTGAACCACAGGCTGCTCTCAGCACTCTTTGCAAAATGGAAGCTTAGATTTCATATTTCTCAAGTGTGGACGGAGCGCTGGCTTCCCTTGCTGGCCACTGGCTCTGTCCTGGTGCCATGGGCTGGCCCGGCGAGCTGGGGTCCTCCTAACATCTACTCCTGGACAGCGTGTACCTGATGTTCCCGACCACGCTGGGCCCTGCTTCTCGCGGGCATGCCTGTCACCCTCCGAGACGCTGTGAGAGCAGACCGGGCGCAGACCGTGAGAGGGGACTGGAAGTGCCTCGGTATCTCCTCAAAACACGCCAGACGTCGGACCACGACCACGGCTCCGCTCCTGCGGCGTCTTGGGTCCTGGTCCATATCAAGGGCCAATCTGCTACAAATAAGGAATGTCTCCAGGCGTTTTTCCGCCTCTCTCTTGACCTTGGGTCATGGTCCCTCAGTATTTTCCGTGCCCGTTGGAGCGGTCTCTGAACCCTGTCAAACGGAATGGGGCTGGCTGTGGGGCATCGTGGAGATGGGCTGGAGACCTCGCCCAGGCCTCAGTGATCAGCTCCTGGACCGCAAGTGGCCACTGAGAGGGTTGGTTCTATAAACAGCCTGGAGCGGAGATCGGTGATCGGTGACAGCCACCGGACACAGGCCCTTTAATCAGTGAGGTTCCAGCCCACCCCCGTTTCTGAGACTTTCTGAGAACCGGGAGGCAGTGCCGAGGAATGTATGTGCAGCGCATAGAGGTGACCCTTCCTGCCACTCCCCTGCCCCTGCAAACAGACAAGTCCCCCCGTGAGCACCGGCACCTCCCCTCCTGCCCTTTGAACCTGCTCCGTGCACTGTGCCCCACAGAGCTCAGGCCAGGGTTCCCGTTTCACCAGCAGGCACTGGCTTTTCTTTCACGATAACAATCCCAACAAGAACTCCTGGCGAGACAAAGCAGGGGGACCAGGCAGCCTGCTGCCCTGGCCGGAGACGGCAGAGGAATGTCCCTGCCAGGTGCTGGCCGGGCACACCTTGACGCCCGCGGGCTCTGGACACTGCCCTTACCCCCTAGGAGCCCAGGCGTATCTTTCAAGGGAAGAGAAGGCAGGGGGGCCCTCCTCACCTCTGCTGTTTCCTCTCCATCTGCTCCATTTGTGGGAGAACCTTTCGGGCAATCTGTGTTACCCAGACACTTCATTAGAACAGTAAGCTATTAACTGAGTGTATTAACCTATGAAAAGTGTTTAGTAATAGCAAGAGAACAAAAGGAAGACAAAGAACCCAATTAAAAAATGGGCAGAGGACCTAAAGAGACACCTCTCCAAACAGGACATACAAATGGCTAAGAGACATATGAAGAAATGCTCAACATCACTAATCATCAGAGAGATGCAAATTAAAACAACTATGAGGTATCACTTCACACCTGCCAGAATGGCCGCCATCAACAAATCATCAAACAACGAGGGTGTGGAGAAAAGGGGACTCTAGTACACTGCTGGTGGGAATGCAGACTGGTGCAGCCACTATGGAAAACACTATGGTGTTTCCTCAAAAAGTTAGAAATTGAATTGCCATTTGACCCAGTGACCCACTTCTAGGAATATATCCTAAGAAGCCTGAAACACCAATCAGAAAGAGTACATGTACCCTTATGTTCATAGCAACACTATTTACAATCGCTAAGATCTGGAAACAGCCCAAGTGCCCATCAGTGGATGAGTAGATAAAAAAGCTGTGGTACATATACACAATGGAGTACTATGCAGCTGTAAGAAAGAAAGATCTCTTATCCTTTGAGATGACATGGAGGGACCTGGAGAGTATTATCCTAAGCGAAACAAGCCAAGCAGAGAAAGACAAATATCACATGATCTCACTTATTTGTGGAATGTAATGAACAAAACAAGCTGATGAACAAAATAGACCCAGAGACATGGAAGCAGGGATCAGACTGACAAACCTCAGAAGACGGGGTGAGGGGAAGAGATAAACCACAGAACTTATATGCCTGTATGCATAACCAATGGACATAGGCAGCAATGGGGGGGGGCAGTGTCAATGGGGGGAAAAAGGAGAAACATCTGTAACAAAAATAAATTAATAAAAAAATTTTAAAGATAAATAAAAAACAAACAAAAAAAATAATAATAGCAAGAGATCGTGTTGCTTATCTTAGGGTTGCTGCCCAGTGACGGGGCGGGAGGAGCTGAAGCCGCAGGATGTGCTGAGGTCCTCCGAGCCGGGGCCCGAGCCTGAGGGAGAGGCCGAGGAAGGCCAGTCAGAGAACCCCAGGACCCAGGCCGGGAGACACCCCAAGAGAGAATGCAAACCGCCTGCGATGGCGGTGAGCAAGGCCTTCCCCTGATGGGGTGATTCCCTCCACAGCGTCTCCGGCTCGGGCCCGGCTCAGGGCACATAAACTGTCTGTCCAGCTTCCTCGATGTGTCTGCTGTCTGGGGGAGCAGGAGCTCTCGGGTCATGGCCAAGTTGTGTGAGCCCCGAGGTCCCTCTTGCCTTCTCTCCGACCTCCTGGCCAGCGTGCGGTCCAGGCGGCTCTCGGGGGCCGTCTGAGGACCACCCCCCTTGCAGCCTCCAGCTCCGCGCTGAGAGCGGCAGAAAGTCCTGCATGCTTCTCTCCCGACAGCAGAATCGGACGCTCAGCTAGTCCCGAGGGAAAAGAATCCATCCAGTCTGCTTTCTCCATCGTGCAGACCCCCGCCAGTCCCCGGGTCTGCTCTGGTGGGAGCTGCCGTCGTGTGGCCGCTGCGCTGACACGGTGTCCGGCGGAGCCCGTCTCTCTCCCGTCGGGGTGCTGGCTCCTCCAGGGGCTGTTTGCGGGACCTGACCAAGTGATAAATGTTGCTTATTTTAATCCTTTCCTTTCTTCCACCAGAGGTTAATTGTTTGGTATTCTTTGTTAAACTAACACTTTTGATGGGTTAAGAACCACTAAGGCCACTTAAATAAACAGACTGTGCAGGTAAGCCCAGAAACGGAGTGTGGAAATGAGCTCGAACGTGAGGCCTCGGGGCTGGTGTGCCGGTCCATTGACGTGGAAAACGGCATGTGGATTCCCTCAGGGGATTTAAAATGCCCGACAACTGCTAACAAGTATCCTCCTTCTTTCTTAGGGGGAAGAAATAGACCCCTTGCTATGTAATCATCCTGAATTATTAAAGTAAGCATTGAAGTAATGTTATACCACCCTTCAAGGGCACTGCTCACACCGATGCTATTTTCCATTCCATGTTTCTCGTAAGTAAACTCAATCTGTATACAGGGGTGGGCAAAAGTAGGCGTACAGTCTTCTGTCAGGAAAAGAATACAATTGTTCATAAATAATAATGCAAGGTTATCTGTGTTCCGCGTACTCCCAGCTGTAACCGACCTTCGCCCACCCCTGTGCTTATCTCGCCCCACAGCTCACAGGCTCTGGGATCTAGGTCACACGAGCCTCATAAAATGCTCTGGGGAATGTTCCATTTATTTCTATGCTCTGGGAGCTTAGCAACGTCACGGGAATGCTGAGTTTGTTTTAGCAATACTTGTGCAGTGAGAAAGCAGAATAACCATCGATGTTCAGAAAAGGAAGTGTAGGAACAGCCTTAGGATAACCCGGGATAGGGAGGTGTGTGGCACAGGCTGGGTTCTTCCGCCAACTCTGGGGCAGAGTTTGGAGTCCAAGGTGACTCGTGGGGACCAAGGGCAAAGGAAGGGAAGGAAGCCGACGAGGAGCACGAACTCTATGGCAGACCTCCCAGAACCTTGGCCAATCTGACATTCATCTTCTAGCAAGTCTTTGAGTTCGTTATTGTCAGTCCTCAAACTTTCTTGTTTTCTAAAACATTTTGCCTATCCTGAGACATATCCATACAGATTTTATTTATTTAGTTAGCTATTTACTTATTTATTTATTCATTTACTGAGAGGGAGGGGGGAAGAGAAGCATTGGTGTGAGAGAGACACATCAGTTGGTTGCCTGCCTCCCACACAACCCCGACTGGGGTAGGGGATCAAACCTGCCGCCCAGTATGTGCCCTTGACCAGGAAACGAACACCTGACCCTTCATCCTGCGGGGCGACGCTCTCACCGCTGAGCCAAACCGGCCAGGGCTCCATATACATTTTTAAATAAGTTATTGCTTTGTACAGACGTGTCTGCTGATGATTTGATTTCAAAGCTCTAGCCTGAGAGCATAGATATCTACACTGTGGACTCGACGGTTCGTCAGGATTTGTCTCTGTCCATGTGTGCGTCTTCCATGTCTCCCGAGGGCGTATTGTCATTGTCACCGCACACCAGCACCTCTCCTCTCCGGCACTCTGCTTTGCACAGGCCTCAGCGTTTGTATTTTTGATGCTATTGTAATTGTTATCTTTAAAATGTCAATTTCTAGTTGTCCGTTGTTAGTAGACAGAAATATAGCTGATTGTTGTATATTGATCTTATGTTGTTCAACCTGGTTGAAATCATTCATTAGTTCCAATAGTATTTTTCTCTCTTTTTAGCTCCTTGAGGGGTTTCTACATATATAATTTCAGTTTACCTCTTCCATTTTATTCTAAAGTTGTTCCCCATATTAGAAGAAATGCATCCCAACTCACCGTTGAGTGTGAAGTCAACTCTAAATGTATAGTAGGTTCTCTTTACCAACATGAGGACGTTCATTTGATTCTGGTGTGCTGAGAGTTTTAGAGTGAGTGGCGTCTAAGTAACGTCAAAAGCTTTCCTGCGTTTGAGATATTTTATGATTCTTGCGTGTTATGCTGTTAGCGTAGTAAATTTCTTTGATTGATTGTCTTGTATTCCTGAAGTGAACCCCACTTGGCCATGTTATTTTTTTAATCTATTGCTGGATATTATTTCCTAACCTGTTTTGAAGAATCTTGCATGAGGGGTATGGGTCTATAATTTTCTTTCTTGTAATATTTTTGTTGGGCTTTGGCATAGGGTTAATGCTGGCCTCGTAAAACGAGCTTGGAAGTTTTCCCTTCCCCCTCTATTTTCTGAAAGCATCTGTGTGGGGTTGGTATTATTTTTTCCTTAAGTATTTCATAGAATGTAGCCTTGGGATCGCATGGGGCTGGTATTCTTTTGGGGGAGACTTTTAAATTAAATATTTAATTCCTTTATTTAATATGGGGCTACTGAGATCTTTCTTTTCTTCTTGAATACATTTTGTCACATTGTGCCTTTCATGGAACTTGTCTTTTTCATCTTTATTATGCTATTTGTTGTCAAAAAATGACCTAGCTATTCTCTTATTGGCCTTTCAATGTTGGCAAGACATGAAGTGACACCCCCTCTTTCATTCCTGACATTGAGAAGTTCTGTCTTTTCCCCCCTTTTGTTTCCTTGATCAGTTAGAGTAGAGTTTAACAAATCTTTTCGCTGTGACAGACTTGGTGTTATCAATTTTGTCTATTGTTTGTTTGCGTTTATTTCATTGATGTCACTCTTTTTTTTAAAATTTCTTTTCTTTATTGATTTTAGAGAGAGAGGAAGGGAGACGGAGAAAAAGATATAAACACTGATGAGAGATAACATCGATTGGCCGCCTCCAGCATGCCCCCCACTGGGGATGGGCCCACAACCTGGGCATGTGCCCTGACCGGGAATCGAACCAGCGACCCCTCGGTGCATGGGTCGACGCTCAACCACTGAGCCACACCTGCCGGGCTGACTGTCACTCTTATATGTCTTCCTTTCTGCTTCCTTCAGGTTTTAGGTTGTTCTTGTTCTGGGTTCTTACATTGGAAGATTAGGTCATTGATTTTAATCCTTTCTATGAGGATTTAAAGGTAACAAAAAAATCTCTATAAGTACTTTAGCTATATCCTAGAAATTTCGCTAGTTACATTTTTATTTTCATTTAGTTCTAGGCGACCTGTCCCTGTCCCCTGTGGGGGTGTCTGGAAGACTGAGACGAGGGCCGGGAGATTTGCGAGGAGGTTACAATTGTCGGACGGCGTCTGGAGGTCCAGAGCCCGTGGGAAGGAAGCAAACACTTAAGAACCTTCGGTAGGAACCTGCAGCACGCTCGGCTCAGCTAACTGTCCCCACGCACCTGCGCCTGCCCCAGCCCTGCTCGCAGCTCATCAGCCGCGCCGTGCTCTGCGGACCTCCCGCCGTGGCCAATGCCCCCTGTCTGCTGGGCGCCGCCTGCGCTTGACCACCTGGACCTCCACGACAGCTTCTCGGGCTGGCCCCCCGCTGGCACTTCCGCGTCTTGGCCAACAGACATTTTCCAAATCAGTGAGCAAAACCAAACGAGTCAACAGACTGTACCTGGCAAGGGGCCGCTCACTCTTTGTGGTGGCTTGGACGCGGTGTTCTGGGCATGGTGGTCTGGACTTGGTGGCCTGGACGTGGTGGCCTGGGCATGGTAGCCTGGACGTGGTGGTCTGGACGTGGTGGCCTGGACGTGGTGGTCTGGACGTGGTGGCCTGCATGTGGTGGCCTGGACGTGGTGGCCTGGGCATGGTAGCCTGGACGTGGTGGTCTGGACGTGGTGGCCTGCATGTGGTGGCCTGGACGTGGTGGCCTGGATGTGGTGGCCTGGACGTGGTGGCCTGAAAGTGGTGGTCTGGACGTGGTGGCCTGGACGTGGTGGCCAGGTTGTCTTGTGATGTGAGTGACTGCTTCACATTCTCCCCTGCGCCATCCCACTTCTGTCTCTCCTGCCTCCTGACCCGTCATCTGTCTTACAGACACTGTGTCCCTCACCTGCCGTGGAGGGCAGGTGATCAACATTGGTTCAATGGCTAGAACACTGAGCAAGGCCCGGCCCGGCCAGCAGTTCAGAAGTCAGCTGATTACAACACTTCTTAGAGAGAGGACCACCTGTGGGCAGCTCTCCGGGTAACAGGGAGTTGGGGTGCAGAGCCCCTCTCCTCTCACGCTCCTCCCATGCCCAGAAGGCAGGGGGGTCGTGGAGGAAGGTCCGGGCCTGTTGGCGAGGGGGCACAGTGCTGGGAGGCAGGTGGTGACAGCCCCCTTGAGCTGTCCAGGATATCACGCGCTCGAAGCCCTATCATCATTTAACAGATCTGTGACAAGCGGGTGCGACACTGGGTTGTCTTGTACACTGCACGGCCTGGACGTTTTACTGGGCATGCCCACTGCTGGCCAGTAAACGTTTCCCAACCAGTGAATAGGACTAAATGAGCAAGTGGGCTCTTGACGCAGCCTGGTGGGCAGAGACGGTGCCTGGAGGTGTCCAGGTACTGGCAGCAGAACAGCCGCAGGGGTGCGGCTCCCCGGGCAGCGGGGCCCTGGCCTGAGGCAGGCAGGCGGCCCGCCTGGCTTTGCCCTGCTCCGGGGACTTCCGAAGCTGTTTGCACGACTGCCCGCATTAATCACACAGCCGTTTCTGAGACATCGTTTATGCTTGCTGGAGCCAGAGAGGCATCTGGAGGCATTATTTTTACTTTCTGAAAGTAAACTGTGAGCCAGAGAGTGAAATGCCATTGGTTCCACTTCATCACAAAGCCCCGAGGACAAATTCTGGCCCCTTCTGGATTTACCTTTGGTCTCCTGACAAAGTAGGAAGAAAGAAACTGGAGGGAAAGTCAGGACCCGAGGAGGAGGAGAGGAGAGAGCTCTGGGTCTCGAAGGCGTCAGGGGCACCGGACTCCAGCCCTCTGCCGGGACCAGGGCACCTCCTTCTACTGAGGGACGGGTTGTCCTCCTTGCCCCACAAAAGTTCAAGGCATTTTTATTCGGCCAAAGGGCACGATGACACTGAGTTTGGGGACCGGGCACTTTCCAAACAGGTGCAAAGGATGCCTGTGGTTACTCGCTTACATTGCTTCCAAATACCAAATTTGACACATGGTGTGGATAAGCCAGCACAGTTTATGACTCGAGGCTCTGTCTATTATATTTCAAGATGGCATTCATTATTTCTCCAGAGGATAAAAGCAATATATAAATGCTGGTGCTTTTTTTTTTAAAAGGGAAATTGAAAAAGTATAAAAAGGAAAATGAAATCATCTGTAGGCATGCAGCTCGGACATACCTCCTGTCCACATTTCGATACTCTTTCTTTTTTTAGACCTTCCCCACGACCTTTAATATTCCGCGAGAATATAATTTTTATGGATTTGTAACATTCTGTATTACGCTTGTAACTTAAATTAGTGTGGCCATTCTTCTGCCACAACTCGAGTTCTTCATCTTTTCCTCATTGTTGCAGAGAGGACTGCACCAAACATTCTCACACATGCATCTCAGGCCACCTTGTTTCATTGTTTGCTTGGGGAACGTTTCTGTAGAGGACACACAGAGGGCCAACAGGCATATGAAGAGATGCTCAACGCCACTAATCATCAGACAGACGCAGATTCCAACCACAGTGAGCTAGCACCTCACACCTGCCAGGATGGTTACTACCGATAAATCAATAACCAAGTGCTGGCCAGGACGTGGGGAGAAGGGAAGCCTGGGGCACTGTTGGCGGGAAGGCAGACTGGTGCAGCCAGCGTGGAAAGCAGTATGGAGTTTCCTCGAAAAAATTAAAAATGAAACTGCCTTATGATCCAGCGAACCCAGTTCTGGGAATCTGTCCGAAGAAACCCAAAACACTGATTCAGAAGAATATACGTACCCCTATGTTCATTGCAGCATTATTTACAGTAGCCAAGATCTGGAAACAGCCGAGCGTCCATCAGTAGACGAGGGGATAAAAAGCTGTGGTACATGTACACAGTGGAATACTATGCAGCTGTAAAAAAGAAAGACCTCTTACCTTTTATGACAGCATGGATGGACCTGGAGAAGGTTCTGCTGAGTGAAATAAGCCAGTCAGAGAAAGACAAGTACCATTATGATTTCACTCATATGTGGAATCTAACAAACCAAATAAGCTAACAAACAAAATAGAAGCAGACTTATAGATACAGAGAACAGACTGACAGTTGTCAGAGGGGAGAAGGTTAGGGGGGCTGGGTGCAAAAGGTGAAGGCATTAAACAAAACAAAAAAATACCCCATAGACAGACAGCAGTGTGGTGACTACCAGAGGGGAGGGGTGGGAGGTAGAAGAGGGTAAAGGGGGGATCAATGGTGACGGAAGGAGACTTGGCTTTGGGTGGTGAACACAGTACAATGTACAGATGATGTATTATAGAACTGTACACCTGAGCCCTATATAATTTCATTAACCAACGTCACCCCCAACGCATTTAATAAAAAAAAGGAACTAAAATAAAAAGAGAGACTGGGAATCAAAACACATCACCTTTCTCAGGTGTCTTAACCATATTAATGCTAAAAACAGGTCCTCATTGTGTCGTACCCATGCGTTAATTCACCAAGAAAAATCACCGGACTTTCGGCAAAGACCCCCCGACTCTGGTCATCTGATTTCTTTTTCTTGAAACGTTCCACCCAATGTCCTGAAATAGACGTGCAGTGACCCAGAGAGCCTGCCGCGGACACAGGGGAGCCTCCGTCCTGCTACGGGTCTGTTTTCTGCAGCAGTGGTTTTCGGTCGGGTAAACCGCACGGCGCTGTGTGCGTGGGCACGGTCGGCAGAGCTCCGGCCCTCCAGGCACACTGCCGGTCTGGGCCGGGCCACACGCGCCTTGGGCCACCGGCCGCCTGGGCTGGGGTTTCCAGCACTGGGCACACCAGGGTCAAGAGAAATGCAATGGAGAAAACCACTTGCGTGGCTCGTGTTATGTTAACCTGAGGTTATCACGGACTCTGCGGGGCCGTGGTTTCCGTGTTGGCCGGGGCTTCCAGAAATCAGACCGCGCCGTCAACAATGAGCTGGTTAGCGTCCACGGAGTAGGTTTCCCTTTTCGATCTTGAAATTCCTACGCCTTTGTGTCATTTTCCTGCTAACTACGACAAAAACAAATAAAACACATTCCCCGAGTGAGCACAAGAGAAGAAAGCTGACCGGAGAAAGCGGTGGGCACCTGCGAGGGAGCTCCCGATCGAGGTCAGAAAGCCCAGAGCAGCAGGGCGGGGACCCGCGGCGTCCGGTGTCTCGGGGAGAAGCATTTGGAGGAAACACGGCGCTGACACTGACACGCACGTAGCTGTGTTCCGGCCGTGGCCGTGGTCTGCACGGCTGATGCGAGCCAGGAAATTCGGAGCTAAGGCGGCGGGAGCGTGCTCTTGGCCTGGCTCTCGTCAGGCCTAGTGCCATCACTTGTAAATCTTGGAGGATCACCTACTGTTTTGAGGCCCCGACCGCAAACTTCAGCACAGACATTGCTTCCATGTTTCTGCGAGAGTGCAGAATTCTTTTCAGGCATGAAGGGGGGCCAGGCCAGTGGCCTTTCATTTTAAAGGACCCCTCCCCCTTCCATACCCCTTCGCCTGTGTTCCTGTCTTGGAGAGGAGAGGGTGGGGGAAGCCGCACAGCCCAGAGCCCACGTTTGATGGGAACGATGTGCCACCTTTGCTCATTCGTGACCGTAGGTGGTTGGGGAGCACAAGCGAGAACACAGAAGCCCTGCCTCCTGGGACTTACATTCTAGTAAAGAAACGAGTGACGTCGAAGTCAGTTCTCCTAAGCGACCGGGTGAGATGTGCCGTGGAAACTACAGAGCAGGGTGAGGGAAAGCAGCTGGCTGCCCTCCTGCAGAGCCCCTGGGACGGGCCGAGGGCATGAGGGAAGCCCCGGGGGCTGCCTGGGGGCCTTTTGCACAAAGACCCTGGCACAGGCCCTGGAGCAGAGGGCGGCCACGGTCGGCCCCCAGGTGCGAAGGGTCTTGTACGTGAGGGGACAGGCCGTGGGGTCACCGTAAGGCCTGGACGTTTGTTCTGAGAGACGGATGTCCCCCAGGAGGGTGTCCACCCATCGCACAGAGCCGTTTCCAAGGGTGGCCGTGTGGTGGCCGGGCCCCTGCTGGCTCAGCCGCTCTGTGGGGAGCTGGGCCCAGGGGGCGCTGGGATTCCTCTGTCTGGACCCGGGGACCCAGACCCACTCTTGGGCCCACGTTCCACCTGTGGGGCCAGCAGCGGCATGTGACCCAAAGGACCGCTGAGTGTGCAAGAACCACGGCCTCATCGTCACTGACAGAGGCCGAAACCCTTCCCCCGAGGCCGGGCTCCCTCCTTCCTGCCGCTGGGCCACATGCTGGAGGGTGGGGAGAGAGGGAAAGCAGTCCCCTGGTGAGAAGCGCCATGGGGTCCCTGCCTCCTTCTGAGCCCTGGAGGCCGGCAGGGGTGGGGTGGCTTAACATGATATCCCCCAAACATGAGTTAATCTCCCCCCGAAAGGAAGAAATACGTTTTCCTTCATATTGCTTTATACTTTTTTTACTTTTTAAGCGTCAGGTCTTTTATCTCTAGTATGACTACGGATGAAATATCTCTATTTCGTATTTCCAGGTAATTCTCCTTCCAGCAAACGCTCCCGTGGGAATCGCGAGCGGCCGGAGAAGCACACCCTGTTGTGACCGCATGTTCCTTCCTTGTATAAACAGGTCCCTCTGGGCCCCTTCTGCTCCTGGAGTCCCAGCATGTCATCGTCTCCACTGGGCCGACAGGGCTCGTGTTCAGCTTCCTCGATAGGCCAGAGAGGTTAACAAGTTAATAAAATCCTATTTATCAGACTCCGGCGTCCACTTCCTCTTCCCCGTGGCTCATGGTTGTAATTATTTTTTATGGACTCTCGACATTTCTTTAGATCTGGTTTCCGTGCGCTCCCTGCCATTTCCTGAGAACCGCAGCCCAGAACGAGGGAGAGCGCTGGGTCCGTGGAAAGATGTCTGTTACTCATTTCCACCTGGGTGGAACGAGGGTCAGTCTGCAGGGAAGTGTCCAGACACTCCAGCCTTGACCTCGTGCACCGCTTTCTCCCCTCGGGTGGAGTGGGCGGGACCTGGTGTCCCTCGTAGCCCCAGTGCCACCCACAGGTTAGGAGACTGGGAGCCAGATTTCCACCTGCAAACTGGGGCAACCCTGTTCGAACCACATGCGTCCGTGAAGACAGACTGCAGTAATGTATATGCACGTGGTTTTGGAAACAGCGACGGCCGACATAGACAGCGCAGGAACGGACTTGGTTGCCTTCGCTGCCGTGGTTTCCGGCCGCGATGTGCCGGAGAGGTGGGGATTGGACCGAAGCGAGCCAGACGCTCTCTCGGTAGTGATGGCTCATTTATCAGCGTTGCTGACTGTCAGCCTGGAGACCCAGAGGTGATTAGCTGAGAAACGAGGAAGCCCATCTCAGCGGGACAGGCGGGGGTGCTGCGCCCTGGCTAGGGGCCACAGCTGGGCTGTGGGAACGGACAGACACCTGCCCCAGGACCGGCTTCGTCCCAGAAGAAATGGCCAGAACCCAGCGTTCTGTTCTGAGCCAGCCCAGGGGCCTTTTGACTCCCTCCAGGTCTCTGTGTTAACGGGCCTGTGCTTCCAACTTTGGCCGAGGAGGTTTCGTGTAGAAGTGCAGTGAACAGGGTGTGTGTGTGTGTGTGTGTGTGTCTGCAGGACTGGGATCTTCTCAGCAAGCCGATGACTGGGGTCACTTCCCTTCTGCCTCTCTTGAAAACAGCACCTAGTGACCAGCGGCCCGGCAACCATGGAGCGGCCCAGGTGGAAAACCCGATGACTTTCTGTTGGATCAGGTGCCAAAGGGATGGCGTGGCGAAAGGAAACTTCCATTCGCCAGTGCGCAGGAGAAGAAGGGCAGACACCCCAGAAGATCCCTGTGACCCGCCACTCATCCGGGAGATCAGGGGCTGAAGGGGGGGCAGTTGGGTCCGGTGCCAAACAGACTGTGAGACACTTGCAGCTGAGGAGCGAGCCAGGCAAGTCGCACAATAGCAAACAAACAAGCGAGCAGGGCTGTCTCTGCCCAAACACCCAGAGAGGAAACAGCAGCACCTGAGGCCCCCAGGCGGCTCCCGACTCCTGGGTCCGCCTCTGCGCACCTCGGCTCCCACATGCCCAAGGTTCCTTCTGCCCCTGGTCATTGTCAGTTTTCTCCTCTTCTTCCTCCGGACCTGGAAGGAACTGGGCTGAGCCCCAAACGCTAACCTCAGGGCCATCTCCAGCCCCGTGCTGTACAGACAAACTCCCCTCTGCAAGGATCGCAAAGCCAGCGGATCAGCCACCACGAAGCAAGCATGGGGATCTATCCAGTAATTCAGCACTTAGTGTGTCAAAGAGAGAAAACGTCATGACGAATAACATGGCAATGAACTTGTCGGGTAAAATGGAATATATCTCAATCAATTTCACAGGCGCACCCAGCACACGCAACCCGGGGTATATCGGAACGCACTGTTGGTCTTTCATATGCTCTTTAAAAACCCCGAACACAAATCATTGTCATGCTCAGTGGTGACACACATGGTCATTCAAATTAAAGTCGGGGCAGTGGAATGAATGAATGTGTGCGTCCACTCTAATTACTTATTGTTCTGAGAATGCCGGCCGAGGTCATTAGATAAGCGATTACTTGATGACTGTGTAATTGCCTATCTAAAAACACAAAAGAATCAACTGAATAAATTATTGGAATCCACGGGAGAATTCAGCGAGCTGTGTGGTTTTAAAATGAACAGGCAAAAATCAATAGCTTTCCCTTCCTTGAACCTTCAACATTTAGAAAATACAACAGAAGGGGACTCCCATTTATAATAGCAATAACATTTGAAGAGCTAGGAATAAATTTTATGAGACAGTGGCAGGACGTGTGTGAAGAATTATTCTACTGAGAGAGATAAACTTGACGGAGGGGCAGTTTCTGAGTAAATGAGATAACATAGCTTATCGTCCGAGTGGCAGAGTCAACTGTGTACAAAACGAAATTACCCTAAAGCGGGCTGCATATCCCGTGGAAGAGTCAGTAAACCACCAACAGGATACTGTGGGGTTTCCCAGGATGATATTAAATTACATGTGGGAAGACAAGTGTGTGAACAGGATCAAGGGATTTGTGGAGAGGCAGCGATGAAGGCTATCTTTTCCAGATATCCCCCTGTTTCGTGATTCCAGGGAAATCAGAGCGTGGGTAGGCAGAACCCCTGAGCTGACCGCATCGGCCAGAAGAGGCTGAAATGCCTGTGGGATTGCAGCACTTTCCACACAGGCAGCAGACGGAGGAGGGCGAGAGCAGCTGAACGCGGCCCTCGGTCTTTGGGGAAGGCAGACTGCTGGGCCCTGGGTATAGTATGACGCAGCAGTCGGAGATTACACGTTTTATGGGAGGATAAATGGAAAAATGATGACGGCGATGAAATCTTTGCTGGGGGAGGTGGGAGTCAGTAGTGGGAGAGAGAAGGAACTTTCTATTTTACTGAGTTTGGGGAAAAATGACTTCAGTGTTTTGCAAACGAAAGAGACATACATCTTTAGACGGATAACCCAAACAATACGAAAAAGTTATAAAAGAAAAAAATAAGATCTGTTGACCATGAGCCTAGACATGTCGTGACAGAGAGAGTGATATACTTATAGACAGATGGCTAGAAATGGTTTTATAAACATGGAATAGACTGTAAAATGTTATTGATCACAAATGCACTGCATTTAATTCTAAGGAAGTGCTGGATGAGGGCGGGCTTCTTTGCCTCTCCTCCGTGGGAAAACAAATTGGCTTCTAACAGACGCCTAGAAACTTAAGAAACGATGATAAAGCCGTCATAGGTCACCATCTCTGCATCATTTCGGTTGCATGTTTCAACTTCTCACGGCTCCTTTTATTTTATTTTATTATTATTATTTTTTTTATCCTCACTTGAGGACATTTTTGCATTTATCTTCAGATAGAGCGGGAGGGAGAGAGGAAGACAGAGAGAAACATCCAGATATCCCCATGTTTCGCAACTGCAAGAGAGAAACATCAATGTGAGAGAGACACATCGAGTGGTTGCCACCCACACGACCCTAGTGGGGCCGGGGACAAACTGCAACCGAGGTACGTGCCCTTAGCGGGAACCGAACCTGGGACTCTCTGGTCCGCGGGCCGACGCTCTAACCACTGAGCCAAACCAGCCAGGGCCTCATGGTTCCTTTTAAATCACTGTTAAAAACGATGGAATGAGCACGCCTCCCTCCTCCAGCCCGGCCTCCACCTGCCCACCAGGCTTCAGTAGCTGTCGTGGTACATTTGATAGTTTCCTGGTGCCCACCGTCTGTTCCGGGGCAGCAATTCCCAGAGCCGCGTAGTCCCGACCCTGGGTTGAAACACGTGCCCTGTTTGCTGGAAGTCCATATTCTGCGGTGTGTCCTTGGAGAGAAATTTCTTGACTTGCTTCTTTGTTTTGTTTTGTTTTTTAATTTTTTGTTGTTGTTGAAAGTATTACAGATGTCCCCCTTTGTCCCCCATTGACCCTCCTCCCCGGTCCCTTCCCCCACCGCCCCCAGCCTAGTGTCCTGGTGGATTGGTGGTGCATATACGCATATCAGTTCTTCGGTTTATCTCTTCCCACCCCTCCCATCGCCCTTCCCTCTGAGGTTTGTCAGTCTGTTCCCTACTTCCATGTCTCTGGATCTATTTTGGTCGACAGCTTATTTTGTTCATTATGTTCCACCAATAAGTGAGAGCCTGTGGTACTTGTCTCTCTCTGACTGGCTGATTTCGCTCAGCAGAATCCTCTCCCGGTCCCCTCATGTCGTCTCAAAGGGTAAGAGACCTCTCTTTCTTACAGCTGCACAGTGTTCTGTTGTGCACATGGGCCACAGTCCACTTGCTTATTGGGATTCGTGGGCTGGCTGGCTGGGCTTCCAGGGGTAGCTCACAGCTGCTGACGTGAGTTCTTCAGCGGGGTCCAGGCGCTGCCGTGATTTTGGAGAGCAAGCGACTGGGCGATGCTTTGCTTTCCCTCGACAATCCGCAGGCTCCCGCCGTGGGAGGGGAAGAGGGAGCCAGCACAGACATCCCTCGGAATGACATTCTTTAGCCCAGAGCACTGTGCTGCCCACGTACTCCATTATTATGCCACAGTGGGACCTTGGTTCTCAAACTGAATTCATTCCTGAAGGCTGTTTGAAAACCGAAGCGTTTTCTCCCATTAAACATAGTGTAAATTGAATGAATCCGTTCCAGGCCCCCAAAATGATTCCCTGTTTTAATCTTTCTTATGTACAGTCCATGTGTAATGTACTGTTTAATCTATAAATAAGCACTTTACAAACAAAAAGGACATTGTAAATGAAAACTTAACAGAAAGGAAGTGAAATGTACAGCAAAAAAGAAAATATAGTAATGATAACAAGCAGCAAAAACAAACCACGAAAATGTTCGCAGCACGATTCCCTGAGCCGTTGACAGCGGCGACGGACGCGCGCTGCGCATTCTCGCCTTGTTCCCTGAGAAACGCATGGCTGATCCTACAGGTGTCGGCACGAGGGGGAGGAGCGGACTGCTCCAGACGGCAGACGTTTGAAAACCAAGGTTTGACTGTAAATGTATTAAACACGCACCAAACACACAATGCACACACCATATGTACACACCACGCACACACCACTCACACACCATTGCTTAGCAGCACGTGGTAAAGGCCATGTAATGCGCCTATTATTCTTCTTATTTTCCTCATTCTTAACAGTCAGTAGCTTCAGCAGGTCATGAATATTCATTTATCAGCATCACTTTGTTCTACCGCGTGATCTGCTCATCTACTATGCAAATTCGGGAATATTTTTATTTGGGGGAAGTCTTTAAAACTATCTTTACTAATTTAACATGTCTATTCTCCTATTCATAATTAGTCCTCTTCTTTTCTCTTTTATTTTGCACAAATCCTCAAGCCTGTCCATTTACGTCCTTGACAGCATTTTGTGTTTCTTCCAGTAGGATTTTTAATACATTTTAGTCAATTCTTCCATTCGAAGGGATTATGAATACAACAAAGGTGCATAGTGAAAAGAAATTCAGTGACTGCCAGATGTCGGCATACACAAATCTACAGCTTTCATGACTGTATCTTCTTTCTTGGGTGTCAGTACAAAAGCTATTTATGAACACTTACGTTTTCCCACTTCCCCACGCACATATTTTACTTTAGAAATGCTGTTATTACAGCCCGCTTTGTCCACACGTGCGAGAACATGGGGGATCGAGTTCTGGAAGTGCAGTTGCAGGTCACAGCCGTGGGGACACGTGGCTGGGCCTGGGGACAGTTCTGGCTGAAACACGAGGAGACACGGTCCTCCTGGCATCTAGTGAGGAGAGGCCAGAGGTGCAGCTGAGCACCCCGCCGGGCACAGGACACCCCCCTCCACAGAAGTTTCCCAGACACGGCATCAGCAGTCCTGACGCCGAGAGAGCCTGTCCTGTGAAGATAAGCCACCGGCACACACGCGTTCAGCGCAGGTCGTGTGACGGACATGCCAACAGGACCCAGATGACAGGGGCCGAAGGAAAAACAGCCTCTGGATGGAGATAGAGGAGCTATACAAATCATGTAACAACACAGAAGTGATGAATAATTTAGGGGAAAATGAGGACCAGACATTGCCATAGGGAAGTAATAAATATATTAGAAACATCCCAGGACAGAAATAATACAGCAGTAAACCCATTAATAGTGTAGGGGTCTGGCATTAGAATACAATAATAATAGAAATATGTAATAACTAAAAGGTGTTCAATGGAGCCATAGGAAAGTGCCCTTCTGTAGGCAAGAAACTGCCCAGTATTGGCAACCCGTGTGAGCCAACCCAACGTTAATGGCTTACTCGTTGACAAGGGGTGGGCTGAGCAGATGTTCATCATCTACCTTGTTTCTTAAACTAGAGTGACAGGTCCCTGTCGGGATGCAGAGGGGCACTGTGCTCTCCAAGATACAGCAACTGTATGTAAGATCAAAGAGGAAGTAAGTACCTCCTTTATCCGATGTTAAAACCCGCACTCCACATCCCTCATTGTGAAGCTGATATCCACACAGACTAAAGAAACAAAAAGAGAGCCCGGCTGGTGTGGCTCAGTGGCTGGAGCGTCGTCCCACGGACTGAGAGGTCCCGGTTCGATTCCGGGTCAGGGCACGTGCCCGGGTTGCAGGCTCGATCCACAGCCGATCAATGTTTCTCTCACATTGATGTTTCTATCTCTCTCTCACTTCCTCGCTCTCTAAAAAATCAATAAGAACATATTAAAAAAAAAAAGAGAGAGAGAGAGATGAATAAAAATGTTTAAAAGATCATCGAGGAAGAAGTCGGGCAATGAAGGTCCAACATACATACAGCTGGTGGGTGCCTGTGCTGTAGGGATTCGCTCAGGGCGGCAGCAGAGGCCCAGCAGAAGCCACCTTACGAGGGAAGAGGAGCGCCACCTGCTGCCTGGGAGACCTCATCACATTCCTGGGACGCTCTAACAGAGAAAAGGGTCCTGAGCCATACCTGGTCAGACTGGTCAGCTCCACGGACAGAGAAGCAACATCACAGGCTTTCAGGCGGAAACACCGCAGTTCGCCTGAGGGGGGACACAAGGAAGCGCCGTTAGGCTTAGACTCCCCCAACACAGCTCTATGGCACCAGCTAGCTCTGGGAGATTTAGGGAAAATGGGACCCCGACTGTTGTACCCGATGAAGTTGTTTTTCACGGATAAAGACAACAAAAAGTCATTATCGAAAATGCAGCGTCTCCTGAAGAAACTAGTAAGTCATATTTGAAATAAAGGAACATTTTAAAAAACAACTTAGACAAAAGGGAACTATTATGACAGGGCTGGTTGGTGGTGAGCATTTCACATAGGACCAGAGGTAAATAACCATGGTAGTTACAGTTACGTTTATTTTATTTTATTTTATTTTATTTTATTTTTTATTTATTTATTTTTTTGGTACATGCCCCTCGCGGGAACCGAACCCGGGACTCTCTGGTCCGCAAGCCGACACGCCAACTGCTGAGCCACACCCGCCAGGGCCATGGTAGTTATGTTCATGAAACATGGTAAAAGTCAACATTTTGAGAGAAGATATTTAAGGCGAAATTTTAAAACAATCTACAATCTACTAAAATTTCTGTGCTTATTAGTAAGAGAAAGAGAAGAGAGTGGGCTGAAATCTACCTGTACTGTTTTATAGCAGAAAGGCAATAGATTATTTTATTTTTAAGATTTTGTTTTGGAGTGTTAAAAAAAGTGAATGCTGTCTATCGATGTTATTTGAGCAATAAAAGTAGTCACTAGGAGAACTGAGGACCAGTTATAGGGTTCTTCAGTTCCCACCAGGTGAAAAAATACTGATCATAAAGATGAAAGATACAAAAGGAATAGAAAATATTTCATTCTGACTTAAAAAGGGAGGGGCTGTGGCTCAGTGGTTGAGCGTCGACCCATGCACCAAGAGGTCGCCGGTTCGATTCCCGGTCAGGGCACAAGCCCAGGTTGTGGGCCCAATCCCCAGTGGGGGGCATGCAGGAGGCAGCCAATCGATGTTCTCTCTCATTGATGTTTCTATCTCTCTCTCCCTCTCCCTTCCTTTCTCTCTAAAATCAATAAAGAAAAAAAATTTTTTAATAAAAATAAAAAATAAATAAAAAGGAGGGACATGGATAGCTTAATCTGTGAAAACCTATGATCATTATTCCCTTTGTTGCCAGATTTGTGAAGAAACCATATGGTCATCACAGTAGGTTCAGAAAAAACTTCAATTAATGCCCTGGCTGGTTTGGCTCAGCGGTTAGAGCGTAGGCCTGCAGTCCAGAGAGACCCGGGTTCGGTTCCCGCTAGGGGCACATGCCTCGGTTGCAGTTTGTCCCCGGCCCCTGGTTGGGTCGTGCGGGAGGCAGCCACTCGATGTGTCCCTTTCACGTCGATGTTTCTCTCTCTCTCTCTTCCTCTCTCTCCCTCCCACTCTATCTGAACAAAAATGGAAAAATGTCCTCGGGTGAGGATAAAAAAAAAAAAGAAAGAAAAAGAAAAGCAAAAATGTCCTCGGGTGAGGATAAAAAAAAAAATGTCATATATGATCAAGTAACAACTGCTGGCAAACTATTAAGAAAAAGTAACACCTTACACTTAACAAAAGACATCAACAAAACAGAAACCGTCCCACTGAAGAGGTGAGACGATGAAGAACTCATTTGAAGAGAATGGCGAGAACACCTTGTCTATTATCCTTGTTTCTCACTAATAGCGTGCCGGAACCCTAGAAGGACAGGACAAAACCTCCGTCCCCTAAAAACGTCCCCGAGCGGAACAGAGTGTAAAGACACTGGCCAGAAACACACTGGTAGCTCCAGCCACCACGAATTGGACAATGTAGTTACAGTATAAACGTTTCTGCCAATAGCTCGGCAAACCTCTCAAGAATCTGGGAATAAACCTAACGAAGGACACGTATGGCTATTACGTACTGAGAAAACTGTCACATAACTTAAAAGTTGCTAACTAGAGGAAATGCGTCCTGGGCTTGCAAGTGGAAAGGCAACGTCAGAGGGGTATCAGTGAATTCCAGGCAACACCCCAGGGGCTTGGCGACCAAACCTGACATTGGCTTTTATCATAAACTCCACGCGAGGGGGAAGGGCTGAGAACAGAGAGGATGTTCCAGAGGAGGAAGAGTGTGGGAGCTGGGCCGGCAGGGGAGACTCCATAACATTGCGTAATCGGAACAGTCACCATCCTACAGGGACAGGTGACCCCGGACCCGAGACACCTGTCAGGTAAACTAAAGAAATAAGTCTAAAAGGTAAAACATTACGCTCTGTGGAAGAAAAAACGAGGACCACAGCCAATGTTGGTGATGGTGTGGGGCAATGGTGATGCTTCTGTCCTGTGGGTGTGTCGAGGGGCTGTTGGGGGGGGGGGCAAGGTCTCTGGAAAACAGTCTGCCTCCTCTAGGGAATCTGGTGATGGGTGTCCCCTACATTCCTGCATGTCACTGGCTCAGACTAGATCCCACAGAAAGCCTCATATGCAGATGGATGTTCATTTCAACATTATTTGTGAAACAGAAGAGTAGAAAAAGCCCAAACGCCATGCGTGGGAAATAGATCCTTCATGCTGTATTCACAGGACAGACTCCCACGCAGGTCTGAATGGGCCTGTGCGAAGGAGACCGTGATGGGACGAGAACATTCCACCGTTTGAAAGAAACAGTGTCTGAAGCCAAAGTAGAAAATGTGGTCGACAACACAAATTACTGTGTTGACAGGGAGCACCAGCGTCCCTCTTGAGAAGAACTCGGTCTGGTTAGAAAACATGGCTTCAAGAACGCTCGGTCTGGAAGGAAACCCAGACAGTGTATTCTGGAGAAAAAGACGTCTGACAGAGAACTCCGTACTGTGAAACTGGGATGGAGTAGGAGTGTGAGATCACAGAAAAGGTTTGCTTAAAAGTTGACACTGCACTCTGGCGACACTGGACTGCTGGAGACATGACATCGTGCAATGTCCAGCCCTCCGAGCGCACAGCACCGAGAGTGGCCCTGAGGTCTCCATGGACTCTGGTGGCGGTCAGCACAGGTTCACTGGTTGTGACTGATGGACCATCTCGTGCGGAATGTAGCAAAGGGGGTGACTGTGGGTGTGGGCGCGTGGGGACAGGGGGTAAATGGGACATCGCTGTACCTTCCAGTCAACCCTGCTGCAAACCTAAACGTCCTCTAAAAAGTAAAGTTTATTTAAAAAGCCAAAGTTCGAATTGGACATGGTAAAGAAAAAGAAATTGAGTATATTAATTCAAAGATTTCAACGTTTGCACATCCTACAACGATTACTTCGGTAACTCAGAAACATAATTAAGACATTTCAACTCTCCTGAGAACGAAAGAAATGCAAATCGCAGCAGCGTTTCACAGAGCCAGTTGTCGACGTGTGATTAAAATGACATGACGCCTTATTGGCGGGAGGTCAGGGAGCAGACCCTCCCCTGGACGGCTGCGGGATGTAAATTGGTGCAGAGTATCTGGAGGGCATCTACGCCCTGGGGGACACTCAGAGCCTTTCAACTGTAATTTCACTTTAAGTAAATTAACCTCAGCCAAGGTCAGAGATGTGCAAAAATATTTACATAAAAAGGAGTATGTTGTTTCTAAAGTTATAAAAGTAAAATATAGGAGACATCTGTATAGACATCAACGGTAGAAACTTACTTCAATAAAATAGGCTACGTCCATATGCTGAAATACTACCCATCGTTAAAATACATTTTTCAAAAACAATTCAGTTTTATGGAAAATGTTTGTGACATACTGGTAAGCTTCAAAAGTGGACTTCAAAACAGTATAACAATTTGAGTCCTATTTTGTGTACATGTGTGTATCGTATATATACATGGCTACACAGATACACACATATCGAAGGAGAAAAGGGAGTGGAGGAAGAGGGAGGAGAGACACAGAGAGACAGAGAGACAGAGAGAGAATAAACGAACGGAAGGAAATAGACCACAATGTTAAATGTGTTCATTTCTGGGAGGTTTGACATCGTTTCTGTATTTTCCCATCTTCGTACAGTGTACACACATCTTACTTTGGTAGTGACTTGAAAACGCAGAGGAAAAATACCTGGAGTTTGGGGAGCCAGAGCCACCCAGGGCCTTGCTCCCGAGACCACGGCTGTGCGGTCACATTTTTCCTGGCCCAGGGCCCTTCCGTTTCCGCAGATGCCAGAGGGCAGAATTCACTCCTCTGAATCCAGCCTGTGTACCGCAGAGCCGTCCAGAAGTGCGGGGAAAGGAACATGTTATTGCTGGTACACGCAAACCGATCGAGGGATCAGACACCGCTCGGCACCGCAGCGGAGAGACTCTCCTCCGTGAACACGTGTGGCCCGACACAGGGCCGCGGGAGCGTCGCGGGGTGCTCGGATCCCGTGGAACCGACGGGGAGAAGGAAATCAGGATCCCGCCAGGGCTTGAACTGAAAATGAACTACTGGGAGGAACCGCATTGTGTTGTGAAAATAAAAGTACTAATTTGATAAGGAGATTAAGGGAGTGGGTTGAGGAGAAGGGAGGCTCGCTTGTTAAAAATTTACCATACTTAATGGGATTCATTAATCACCCCATCTGCTATTTCTGGTTATAAAAACACCAACCGAGAAGAAAAATGATGGAGGTCTTACGCCTCTGGAATGTTCGGACCCTTTGCGAGGATTTGGACACGTAGCTTTTATTCTTGGCCAAGAGCAAAGGTGCATGAAAATGCAAGCCTCAGAGGCAGTCACACGCGTGTTTATGCAAGATCAATAACCAGCAGCAGCAGCAGCCCACACGGGGCCTGCACGCCACACGGAACACATTGAACCTGCTGAGGGGAGGAGCTCTTTGCTCACCTGTTGGGCGTGTCCTCTCCGCTCTGCAGTTCGAGAGCCCACAGCGTGGGTGACGCTAATGTTTCATTCCCTAACTGTGCTGGTCATCTGCCATTTCCTTCTACAGATTTAAGACAGGAAGGACTGATTTATTCGAGGCTATGGCATATACTGTAAAACTATCAGATAAGGAAAAATTTGAGATATTTTTTACTAAACGTTTGTGTGTTTTTTTCCCAGCACATTGAACACCTGTTCTGTTGCCATCTCTGTTCCAGGACCTGCAATTAGAGACACGGTTAATATTCAGCCCTGGCTCTCACAGCGTTCCATGTCCAAGGAGACTCCCCAAAGTACAATTCAATGTGGCAAGTGTTCAGAGCGGTGACTGGCACAAAGGACTTTTGAAGCGTGTTAATTCTGCCTACGTTGTTGGGGTTATGATAGTCACTCATGCTATTCACGGATATTCCTGGTCTTCCAAGCACATGGCGCGTTACACTGCTCTACCCTGATTTAACGTGGTGGGGGCATGTGGCTTGGCCTTCAACAGGTTGCCGGTGGTTAAAATGACAGAATCCCACTGCTGACCACATTGGACGGACTGGTGACGTGAGCAAGAGATGAGCCTTTGTTGCGTCCAGCCGCTGAGACGCGGGGGTGTTCGTTACCGCAGCATCGCCCAGCCCTGCTGACTGATGCACGGAAGGGCAGGAGAGTGGGGACACACAGCAAGGGCAGGGGCCACGGACACACAGCCCTTTCTTCTGCCTTGCCTGGCCTCCTTCACGTTCTTGTCCGCTCGGTGAACATCCCCTCATTTCTTCCCGGCTGTTGGCTAAATGTCATGTACCGACCACAACCACCTGTCTCTTCTCCTTCCCAAACGAGACTGAAATGTCAGCAAAAAAAAAAAAAAAAAAATAGCAAAGGTGTGACTTTGCCAATGAAAACAGCAGAAGACAGGAAACGTTAAAAGACAAGATATCAACACAATTGTGGCTGATAAGAAGCAGCTGGAAGAGACACCGGCTAAAGGAACTCAAAGGGGAGAACACTCAGCAGTAACTCAGTTTCCCCAGCAGAGCCCCGAGAGGCGGCAGTGGGAAGGCGCAGGCCTGAATCAGGGGGGATAGGGAAACTAGACAAATGAAAAGGCAGACTCCCCCAGACCTCCTCATCACAGACCCGTACCTACTTCCTCCAGGAAGAAAATAAAGAAGTCCTTGTCTCGGGTGCACTAAACACACAGAAAGTCCTTGATAAGACTCAGAATTTTAAGTGAAGATCTTAATATTTAATAGTGAGAACCCCAGTTCTCTTCCCTGTGATGACTTCTAAAGTGTTCGCAGTCATAGGCGTGCCCCCAAAATAAAGAACTCTAGATGCTGACATTGAGGAATCCCTCCATAAAAGCAGTGACCTTGCTTCTCTCAGCCTACGGGGACCCCACCTGTCACCCGGGACTTTCTGTTAGCTTGTCCCACCTTGAATGTGAATGATGGACGAGGACCACAGACCCTGGAGGGTCGCTTCCAACTTGGACGCAGGAAAGTCGATGGAACAAAGGCACGAACACGAGGGCGCTGGGGGCACCTGCAGGGAACAGAAGACAACTTCACACACACGAATGGAAAGCATTTTGAGAAGGAACAGAAGACACTGCATCCATCGCATAAAAACAGAACGTTTTTAGAACATGAAACACTTCGAGACACGAAAGGGCTCTGGGAAATTGAAAATGTGAGCCAGATGGATGACAGAGCCGAGGACTCTCTGGTAGAGCATGAGAAGACAAAGTATTAGGAGATTTGGGTTTAGGGGACCACATGGAGGTCCAGAAAACAGCACGAGGGAGCCCCTTCACGGTCCTGGGTTGGGCAAAGGCGTCTTGAGCAGGACGGCGACTGAGAGGAGCAGGTGTCCAGTGCCGCGTGTCCACAGGCCGTGGGACCGCAGCACTCTCCTGCAAAGCCAGAGGGGGGAGGGGACAAAGCCACTTTGGAAAACTGAGCGTACACATACTTTGTGGTCCGACATTCATTTTCACTCTTGATTGTACACCCAACAAAACGTGAACACCTGCACTAGAAGACACATACAAGTATGATTTCACGGTATTCAAAGATGAGCAACCCAAATGCACACCATCGGTAGCACAGATATATTTCAGTACACGCACACACACACACACACACACACAATCCTGTAAGTTCCTGTTATATAGAGTTTAAAATAGCGGTAGGGACATCGAAAACTGTGCTGTGAGAATCGGGACAGTGGCCCCCCGGGGGCAGGCAGTGGTGACTGAGAAGAGGCACCTGTGAGGCCGTGTGTCCCCGTCCTCAGTCTGGCGTGGGTAACAGTGCGTGTCCTCTTGGTGAAAATTCACGCAGTTGTACACTTGCTGTGTTTCCTTCTCTGGATAAATTTCATACTGCAATCAAGAAGTCCCTTGAAATGAATCCTTTGAAATGATGTTCAACTTGAAATAAAAATGTACTCTAATCAGACAGGATCTGAAAGGATGGTTAAGGTTCTGTTTCGTTCTGTTTTTTTTAGCTGTCTTTGGTTTCTTCTTATACCTATGAATGTTGCCCCAAAATGAGATGCCCTCAGCGGTAGCTCCCAGTAGACGCTGTCTGGGTGCGTGGGCGCCACCAGGCCGGGAGTGCATGGGGGAGGGGAGGACTCAGCCAGTCTTGTAGGGACAAGTGAGCGATGAAGTGGGACCCGGAAGCCAGGTCTCGCAGCCCAAGCTCCTTTCACTGGCTCTGAGAACCTCGACGAAACACTGAACATGTCTGGGTCCCAGCCTCCTCCTCTATAAAACGGAGTTACCAGTGTCACAGTGAATCGCGGGAAGGCCACACGGCCCAGCGTGCATGGCGGTGTCCTGGAGCCACCGACATCTGCACAGCTGGGCGTGTCCAAGCAGGCTCCAGACAGGTCCCTCTTGCCATCTGCGCTTTCGCTGCTTCCGATCACACCTGACCTTCGACATCTGCTCCCTTTCTTTTTTTTTTTTTTTTTCTTTCTTTTTTTATCCTCACCGGAGGACATTTTTGCATTTATCTTCAGATAGAGCAGGAGGGAGAGAGGGAGGGAGAGAGAGAGAGAAACATCGATGTGAGAGAGACACATCGAGTGGCTGCCACCCACACGACCCCAACCGGGGCGGGGGACAAACTGCAACCGAGGTACGTGCCCTTAGCGGGAACCGAACCCGGGACTCTCTGGTCCGCGGGCCGACGCTCTAACCGCTGAGTCAAACCGGCCAGGGCAACTTTTACTTTGTATCTATGTTTCCTCTGGCCTTTGTCGATACACGTAGATAATTTATACCCACCTCCAGTTAGTGTGTCTGTCGTTTTATGTTAAAACACCATGGAAATGAATGCACCCACGCACATACCCATGCGACCATCTGATGTCACCCACCAGTGGCCGGGAGGTCTGCCGAGGCCAAGCTCTGGCAAACCACAGGACGCCGCTGCGGGGAGGGTGCTGCAGGAGGACGGGGAGCCAGGGCACCCTGCTGCGCTCCCACCCGTGCCCAGCGCCAAGCTGGTGCCCCGGCCCCTGCTCCTCCTGCCGGTGGCCTTCCAGGGACCCTGAGCTCATCCCCAGACCCAGCGGGCCTCCGCGCCCCAGGCTGTGGCGCGGTATCTGCGGACACATGCGCTTCCCTTCATTTCCCCAGACAGAGCCAAGCCGTGCTTTTTGTAGCTGAATATGAAACGAATCGTAAACTGTGCGTGTCTTTCCGCATCGGAACTGTCACGCCGGCCACTCGGACAGCCCGAGCGCGAGCTGGGCTTCTTCGTGGACCAAGCGGCGTAGAAAACAGGCATTGCCGGAGCATCTGTAAACCAGGGACGTGGGACCTCTGGGTCTTCTCTGTGGGACCGGGGGTTAGGGAGCCCATTCTAAAGGCGGGCGCGCCTCGTTTTCAGTCAGCATTGTTTTCGAGGCGCCCCTGCCCCTCCCAGCCCTCCTGCCCTGCCTCTCCCTCACTTTCCCTCTGTCCCCCCTTCTTCCCTCCAGCCGCCCTCCGATGGGGGCCAGATATGGGCAGACAGATGACGGTGAGCTTTGCGACCTAGTGTTTATCTGTTTGTCATCTGTCGTCAGTGACTCTGGACTGACCAGGAAACCCCGGGGCGCCCCTCTAGGGGCCCTTGGTTGTGGTCTCCCCAATAAATTTGGAAACAAAAGAGAAAAGCCTTGTCGTACCTAAGGGAGCCTTTGAAACAGAAGCTGATGTTGACCCCAGAGAGTGTGGACGAAAATCCACTTGCCGCCCATTCGGGGGACACGTGGCGAGTGGGAGGTCCCTGTACTTCTGCTCTCGACTGACACCCTGGTCTCAGATTCTTCCCCATGCCCCTCATCATCGCAGGGGGATTCTCCTGGCGTCTCGAGTGCGCTCGTCCTGGCCCCCAGGAGAGAGCGGGTCAGCAGAGATCCGCTCCCTTCGCTGGGCAGAGATTGCCGCAGTGTCGCGTCTGCCCCAGGCCTGCGGACCCAGACCCCAGCGACTCCAGGCGTCTGCGTGGCTAGATCAACACAACAACACAACAATAGTGATCATCAGTGCAGAGATAAGATAATAGGTTTGATGACCATTTTCCCAGGACGCGGCCGACTGGATCCTTTGGTCGCTGGGCAGTAGGCAGACCGTCTGAGTACCAGCTGCAGTGTCTATGATCAGCCAGCCGACCAGGTCACCTCTCCCCTCCCCCAGCGCCCTGCCCTTCTCCCAGCCCTCCCCTCCATTCAGAGTGGGAGGGTGGAAAGGCCACTTACAACTCTCGGGCGTTTTCTTCTTTGTTTGTTTGTTTGTTTGTTTGCGCGTCACCTTTCTCCCCCAAATACACTGTAAAGTCACTCTGTGCCCGGAATGTAGAAGACACCCAAGAAATACTAATCCCACCAACGGAGTGGCCAAGTCTTCCGTTTTCAGCTTGCCATTCTACAAGCAGGGGGTGCCCTTGCGAGTGCCCGTGGGTGCCCCCCCCCCACCCCACGGCGGTCTCCTCCAGGCTCTGCCCGGAACTGTGGGCTCTGGGGAGCAGGTGCCCTGCAGTGCACCCCCCAGCTGAAGGAGCCAACACGCCCCGCACTGGGCCGTGCGCCAGGCCCCTTCTCAGTACACAGCTTTGCCTCCGGGAAATGCTCTCTGGATGCAAGCTGGCAATGGACGAAAAAGAGAAAAAAGGGAACAGTGAGATCATTTTTTCTGTCTGTCTGGCAAAGGCAATAAAGGAAGATACGGCGGAGTGTTGGTTGAGCAGAAGGAAAGCAGGATCTCCCCACCGAGGGGGTGTCGATTCGTCTACGTTCCCGCAAGGTGATTCGAGCATTTGTGGCAAATCCCTTGACACGGCATGCCTTTTGACCCTGACCTTCTGCTGTCAGACGCTGACTAAACGGCCTGCGTTTTCATGCTGCGTGGAAACGGACTCCAGGCCCCGGCACGGCCGCCCGGGGCTTCGGGAGCAGTGACGCACGCCAGGCTGGCGGGATGGAGAAGAGCGTTGTCCTCTGTCCATCCACAGTTGTGTTCTCTACAGTAAACATCCACCACGGGCAAAATAAAACTGAGGGTATAAAAGGAACCGAGTCTTCCAGGACTGCAATCAGCCTCTGCCACGGGCCTTGTTGACAAATGGTGCATTCTTGACAATAGGGCGGGTGTCTGCAGGATGTGGAGCGCAGATACCGAGCAGAGAACGGTAAATATTTACGCGACGGAGGGGCCAGAGGGGACCCGGTGTTTACCCAGTGCGGGTGGGAGGAAATCGTTCCGGAAGCCGAGAGGCAAGAGGAAGAGATCCGTGATTGAGGAGGGGTTTGTGTTTGAAGACGCAGAACGCAGCTGGCTCACTGTGAGGACTGCCCGAGGCTTTCCCTGCTCAGAAGGAGATTTCCAGGCAGGGCCTGGCCTTATCAGCCTGCTTTCCCTCTTCGTGTCTGCCAAGACCTGAAGAGGGCAGTCAGGCGGGAGGGGGGTTACGGCCAGCTGGCACGCAGGGGGCCCACTGAGGGCGGGGTCAGAGCCGTACCTCCGAGGACAGAGTCCTCTCAGAACACTCTGGCCAACTCAGATGTTCGGCGGAGGGTACTGAGAAATTAGAACTAGAGGACAATGGTTGACAATATCCATCCACCTAAGGAAAAAACACCTTTTTTTAGTATTTCTGTTCAGTTAAAAAGTTTTATCTTATCAAAAACATCTTGCAGCCCGCTGGTGTGGCTCAGTGGATTGAACGTCATTCCATGGACTGAGCGGCCCTGGTTCGATTCCCGGTCAGGGCACACGCTCAGGTTTTGGGCTTGATCCCCAGTGGGGGGCGTGCGGGAGGCAGCTGATGGATGTTTCTCTCTCACATCAATGTTTCTATCTCTCTCTCCCTTCCTCTCTCTCTAAAAAATCAATAGAAACATATTTTTTTTAAAGCATCTTGCATATGGTACCTACAACGTAATAGATACCCAGCAATATCTGTGGGATAAATGGATGCAGTCACAAAGCACCATCAAAGTTTGGCCTGCTGCTCGATTCCACCCACAAAAGCAAGATTGAGGATCGTCACACAGCGGCCTCTGAAAACGGTGAGGCCTATGCGATCGCGGAAGGGGATCCCACGCAGGTACTGGACGTGGACAAAGATGAATATTAAAATGACGAGAACCGAAATTTCAGGCCCTAGAGAAGTTGGCGTGGACTGAAAAGGGGCAGAGGTTTTGTCGAAGAGTAAACTCGGGATGGACCTCAAAAAAGCGGCAGGACTGGGGGAGCTGCCAGGATGAGGGAGAGCCCCCGGAGATGGCAAGCGGGCAGGGCAGGAACGGGGCGGGCGCTCGGGGAACAGGCAGCCACGGAACCAAATCTGAACGTGATCCCTGACATGGGAGAAAGGACGTCACTCGGAGCAGTTTCTCTGAGCCAGGGGGTTGGCACGAATTTGAAATGTGGCCGCAGTCCTCCCCCTGCTGCCCCCATCCCCGAGGCTGGGTCACTGTCCATCATGGGCACTGTGCAGGTGTTCCCTGCCCGAGGCCCAGGTCGGGGTGTCCCAGTCCAGGACGGTGGCCCCTCCTTCCAGGCTCCGCCCCAGCTTCCCTCCACCACTCTCTCTGGCATGGCTCACTCTGCCCCCCGGGCCTCAGGGTAATGCCGTCAACCCCTCCTGCCCCGTCACTCACTCAGCACTCGCAGCCACCGTCATTCTCGTAGCTTCTTGAGTGGGCCGCCAGTCTTCCCAGCCAAGATCCCGCATCTCCTCCCGGACAGGCTGTCCTCCTCCTGGCCTGGCCGGTGCCGACTGGAGTCACAGAGGACACCACGTCCGTCCTGAGCCCACGGTGACCTGGGCCTCCCCTCCCCACCCTCGGGCGTGCACACACCAGTCCCCTCACCTATCTCCTTTGCCGCAGGGACGTCCGCAGAGCAGGATTGTCACTGTCCTGGCCCCCAGGGTCTCCCGAGCACTTGGCTCGGAACTAAGCATGTGGGAGTCCCCAGCCGCCTCCACCAAGTCAATAATGAGCAGGCCCTGCCTCTCGGGGCCGTAGAGAGGATTCGATAAAATCCTGTCAGCGCAGGACTTGGGGGGTCCCCGGAGCCCGGAGAGGCTCGCTGGGAGGAAAGCGTGCCGAGGCCAGCACCCTCACTTCACAGTGCGGGAGGCAGAGCCGGTCAGGTCCCTCCAAGGCCGCCACCAGGGAAGTGGCGGAGTCTCTTCTGGGCCTCCGTTCTGTCTCCAATGTCCCAGTCCCGGGAATGGCGGAGGGAGCAGAGCGGGGCCCGGACCAGGAGAAGCCCCTCTGGGGCTGCAGGGAGGGCAGGCAGGTGTGGCCATGGGCGCTGCGGAGGCAGAGCTGGTCCTCGAGGGGAGGGCGATGACAGAATGACAGTGAGAACAGCTAACGCGTCGTAGAGTAGCCCAGGACCGTCCACTCACGCGGGTCACCTCAGAGCAATGGCGGGGAGCGTCCCCTTCCTCTCCCTCGTCCTGCTTCGTACCCCGTGCCTAGTGAGCTCCACAGACACACCTCCCTTCAGGTGCACACCGACCAGCCGTGGGTGCCGTGACCTGGAGGACAGGGAGGTCCCCGGGCAGTGCTGAGCACACTCACGATGACACTCTCACCACGTCTCAGCCTAGGGGGAGGGCTGAGGTGTGGGCCAGGGAGCCCTGAAGCAGGTAGATGCCCCAAATGATGGGACCCAGAACGTGACAGAGGGAGCAAATGTGGGGACATCTCAAGCCCCCCTCTCCACCCTGGCTTGGTGGAAGCAGGTCAAGGGGTGTAATTCGCCAGCCAGCTCAGCCACCATTTGCCACACTTCTCCCGTGGCCGTGTCCTCAGCTGCTGGATCAGATGGGTCCTTCCTGCCTCCGTGGGCCTCAGCAAAGCCCGGTTCCGTGCGGCGCAGAGTCTGGTGAATCCGCAGAGCAGACGCGTCGTTTTCCCCAAAGGATGGTGACGCTGACAGGGATGGGGCTGAACGAACACTGCTCTGCCTCCTGCTTTGATAGCACAGAGGAGAAGCAGTCTGTGCTCAGGGAAGAGAAATGATTAAGAAGCCTACATCTGGGGATATTGTCCCCAGGTCCTGCTCAGGGCTGTTATTAAGCAGGTCGTACGCCCGGGGGACGGAGTGCGCCCGAGGTGTGAGGCCGCCGTGGGGTTGGAGGGCGCGGGGCTGGCCCTGCACGGACCCGTCACCTGCCTTGGTCCCTGCCCACACGATGCAGGCGAGTGACAGTTTACGATGAACGTCCCTGCAGGCCCAGCAGGCTCTACACTCATCTCACGTTCAGTTCCTGGAGCAGAGGGCGACGTGCCCGCCGTACGGCGTTCAGTTGTGACCAAGTGTGGGCCATGCCCTCCCTGCCCCCTGTAAGTGGTGCGTGATGCCAGGGTCAGCCACGGCGGGGGGGGGGGGGTTGAAGTTATTCCCAGAGTTTCCTGTGCCATTCGCAGTGATCTGTCGAGTCCTGACTGCCAGACTGAAAACTGGGAAACGGTGCCCACTGGAACGGAGTCCTGACTCGCCGTGGAAACCGGCGTGCCCTCCCTCCAGCTCCGCCTGGGCGCCCGCACCCCAAGCCGCGGGCTCCCCACTTTGCATTGTGGAATCAGCATGTTCCATCAGAGCTGAAAAGCTGCAGAGGCGAGATCAGACAGCTCCGGGGGCCCCACAGACAGACAGCACCGCAGCCCCAGAGGTGTCCCCTGGGAGGGACCCGCCACACAAGTACCCCTGAGAGGGGACAGCCTCCCGCTGCTTCCTCTGGCCAGGCCCTGCTCTCCCGGTGCAAGCTGCAGGCGCACTGGGGCCTCGCTCTTTTTCATCGTCAGACAGCCAGTTCAGCTCTAACTTCCCGGGGTCAGTTCTCACCCCGTGTCCTCGTGAGGACTTAATTAATTAATTAATTAATTTTATTTAATTAATTAATTTATTTATTTTATGTTACTGTGGTAAGAACACTTAGCGTGAGAGCTACGCTCCACAGCTATGGAGTGCCCAATACAGACAGATTGTTTCTTTATTATTATTTTTTTGTTGATTCTCACCTAAGGATATTTAATTCCATTGGTGTTTGTTTGTTTGTTGTTTTAGATAGAATGGAAGGGAGGGAGTTGGGGGAGAGAGAAACATCATCGATGTGAGTGAGACACAGGACTGGAACCCAGGTACACGCCCTTGACCGGAGTCAAGCTCTGGAGCCCTCGGTCGTCAGGCCGACGCTGTGACCCCTGAGCCAGGCCGGCCGGGGCAGGCGGCTGTTTCCCACGGGTGCAGTGCCGCACACCAGATCTCCACAGAGCATTCACCCTGCAGAAATGACCTTTTACACCCGACGTCAGCAAAGCTCCCCCTCCCCCAGCCCTGGGACCCGTCGTCTGCTCTGCTTCTCGCAGTCGGGCGACTTCGGGTTCCCCACGTCCGTCACATCCCGGGTACCCGTCCTTCTGCGGCCACCTGACGTCACTCAGCACCGGGTCCTCCAGGGCCGTCCGTGCTGCTGCCTAGGGCAGGATTTCCTTCTTTTTAAGGCTAAATAATAGTGCATTGTGTCCATATAATACATATTTTCATACATTCATTCATCAGCGGATGCCAGCGGGTATATGAAGAGATGCTCGCGCCTCACACCCTTTGGGGTGGCCCCCGTCACAACACGACAGACAAGCGGGGCCAGGAGGCGGAGACCGGGGACACTTGCTGGGAACGCAGGGTGGTGCTGCCTCCATGGACGCTCTGGAAATAGAATGACCACGTGACCCAGCAATCCCATCTCCAGATGTTCACCCAGAGGGACTGAAATCAGGACCTCAGAGAGGGTTAGCACCAGGTTCCTCCTGCACCGTTCACAAGGACCAAGGGCGGGACCCGCAGAGGAAGCGGCAACCCAGTGGTCACTGTGCCCGTGATCTTCCTCCTCCCCCTGCTCTTCCTCCTCTTCCTCCACCACCTTGCCCCCCCGGCTCTGCCTTTTAAAAGTAGAGGGCATCTGCCTCCCAGCGGCCTGTCCTCCTCCCGCAGGGCCTTGGCCTCGAGCATGGCCTGCCCACGGCTGCCCCATGATTCTGTAAGGACTGCTTGACCCTGGAAGTTGGTGCTTCGTGATGCAGAGCTCTCCACGTGCTGCCTCAGCGTGTCATCATGTCCTGACGGCCCCCAGCACCCCGCTGACACTGACCTGGGTGTCTCCCCAGAAACCCCAAGCCCATCCTGACGTCACCCCGTCTCCTCCGCTCCCCAACCCCTCCACCCCTTCCTTGCACTTGAACCCGCCCATCAGGAATTCCTATGGTTTCCTCCTCCCTGCTCTCCTGACACCCTCGGCCCCCACATCTCTCAACTTTGGCAGAATTTGCACCTGTGACAAATTACCTGCCATTTCATTCTGTGCTGCCGTGTCCGTCCTGTTGACCTTGGCTGGGAGCGTGTGCTCCTTAGTGGAGATGCTTTGTTCCGCATCCAGACTCGAGGGCTCCAAGCCGAGGTCATGCATGCTCCGGACTGTGCCGCTTACCTCTGTGTTTCCCAAACCAATCCTTTTTTTCTTTTCCTTTATTGAGCCGCCTCCTGCATGCTCTTCACTGGGGATTGGGCCCACAACCTGGGCATGTGCCCTGACTGGGAATCGAATCAGCGACCTCATGGTGCATGGGTGAACACTCAACCACTGAGCCACACCGGCCGGGCCCGATCCATTTTTTAAACTGAAATAAATTCATGGTTAAAAGAACTTTTGATCGCCTCTCGAAACGGCAAGTTGGTATTGTGTGGCTTGCGGCTGCCGAAGTCACTGTAAAAGGGATTCCCTGGGAGCAGAGCTTCGAGATTGATTGGACTCCACCTCCCCACATCGGAGACCGCCCTCGACAGGAAGCGGACCTCGCTTATCAGAGGCGTGTCCATGACACCCCAGGAGCAAACGCAACCTCTCCTTGTGTCCAGACAGGGCTGAAAGGGAGCAACTCTTACTGCAACTCACAGTCCTTCAGTCCAAGGTCCACTTACCCACCACTCAGGACTCCCTAAGACAGAGTCCAACAATGACAGTTTATTGTGCCATTTTAAGTGACAGATCCTATGTGTTACCTCATCCAAGCCACCTGAAAGTCCTCTAAGGAAGTACTATTGCCACCCATTTTCCAGGTGAGAACACTGAGGCGTACAGGATAAAGTAGCTTTTCCGAGACCACCCAGTAGAAAGTGGCTGAGTCGGGGTCCCGCCAGGGAGGGCAGCAACCTCAGCCGGGCTCCCTCCCTCCTGCACACCCGTCTCCTGCCGGGCTCTACTGGCTGAGTCATGCACTTGAACCTGCAGGAGCCAGACGCGCAGGACAGAGCAGAGAGGGGCGGTGGTGGGGCGATGCCTCTGAGACCACCAGGGTCCAAGCCGGGGCCTTCTCTCCCGCGCAGTACCATGTGGCTGTCTGGTGGATTTCTCAGGAGACATTCATTGTGCGTGTTCCCCCTGCTCTAAGAAGAGGGGCCGTCTCTGTACTTCCCAGCCACAGGGACATTTGCTGGACTACCTGCAGCCGTCTGCAGACAACCTTCCCTGCTCGCTTTCAAGTTTATTGAAAAAATGGTGCCAAGCATCCCAGACTAGGAGAGATGAAAAGGAAATGCAATCATTTTCTTGGCCTGGGAACAGGACTGCGGTCCACGGGGCCTGTGGACAGGGGTTGCCCACACGTCACTCCCTGCCGGAGTACCTAAGAGGAGGCCCAGCCTCCTAGGGTCTGATGGGGACACTTCAGGGTCTGGGTCCCAGCATCAGACCCTCCACCGTGGCCAAGGCTTCCGGCGCTGCAGAAACACAGAGCAGAGAGCGGCCAGACCACACACGGGACAGAGCGGATATCAGAGGCCCTTCTCGGGGCTGGGCGCACATGAGCCTCGGAGTATGGCGTGGGGGAGGGGAGAGGGCAGCGCGCAGCTCAGTTCTCCCCAGTCTGGTGGGTTGCCCACGTGGATTCAGGTTCAAACTAATCTGGAGAAAACGAAGACGGCCTCTTTCTTGCACGCCTGAGTTCATGAAATTCTCAGCTGCCATATGCTATAACAAATGAGGGGACGCTACGAGGTCAGTCCCCGATCTCTGCCAGCCCGAGTCAGGCTGATGGATGCGTGTAAATGGAGCACTCTCGCCTTGGCCAGTGAAACACCGAACTGCATAAGGGGCCGTCCTGCAGGAACCCTCTTCGCGAAGGGAGGGCTGCAGGCTGGAAAAGCAGCTTCCCACGGAGACACCTGCCGCCCAGGCCAGGGGAGCAGAAAACGGGATGCACTTACCCCTGGTCCCAGCGGAGCCGCCCGGAGGTCCGGACCAGCAGGGCCAGCGCACCCGCATCCTCTGGGCACGAGTAGTGAGACTTTTGCTCCATCTCCACCTGGGGAGGGGCGGGACATGTGGGGCCACTTCGATTATTGAAAATCAAAAGGAACTTTTTTCTTTTAATCATTTCTTTGCACAACACACTGAAGGCCACAGGCCGGTCCCCACATCGATGTCTTCTTTCATTTCGCTTTAATTGAGTTCGGCAAACCGAGGCCGCTATTCGTGTGTCTTCCGCGGAATCTCTGAAGCTGCAGCCGGGAGAAAATAATGGGGTCCCCTGAGAATTCACTTCCTGCTTCCAGGGGGAGACCCTGTTATCCGCTGGTGCCTTGTTCAGTGAATGCCTTCCGCTCAGAGGCTACTGTTCCCTGAAGCTGCTGGCCCCTAAGTCCCTTGGCAGGGCGCGGGGTCGAGCAGCAGTCACCTGGCAGGTGACCAGGGATGCGTGCGGGGCTCCCACAGTCCTGAGGGAGGCTCCCGGCCCAGGGCACCCACACGGAGCAGCAGCCCCGAGCTGCTGGCGGTCCGTTCCTCCCCTGCAGGTGCCCCAGGACTGGCACACCAGGCTCGGCCCGCCCCCCCACCTCACCTTGGAGAGATAGTGGAGGCTTGGCTCTCGGGACCTGTCGGTGGTGAGGAAGAGGGGTGACGGCCGGCGACATTAGCGCCCAGGATGAAATTCTTAGACCTCTCAGAGTGCACGTTACACGTCCAGAAGGAAGCGGATACTGGCGAAGATGAGTGTTCAGCCACCTGCCGCCGTTCCTGTGGACTAGTTCACGGTGTGGGGGAAATGTTCAGATTCCTGGGCGCCCTGGTCACTGCTTACCGAGCTGAACCGAAGAACCGAGTGGGACTCTCAGGCTGGCGCATTCAAAACAGCTGAGAACGGAGCCACAGCCCCTAGGGGGAGTCCCCTGGGACGTCCCCTGTGCACTTTGCACCTTAGAACCGACATGGTTGCCCTGGCCGGTTTGGCTCGGCGGTTAGAGCGTCAGCCTGTGGCCCGGAGAGACCCGGGTTCGGTTCCTGCTAAGGGCGCACACCTCGGTTGCAGTTTGTCCCCGGTCCCTGGTTGGGTCGTGCGGGAGGCAGCCACTCGATGTGTCCCTTTCACATCGATGTTTCTCTCTCTCTCTTCCTTTCTCTCCCTCCCACTCTGTCTGAACAAAAAATGAAAAAATGTCCTCGGGTGAGGATTTAAAAAAAAAAAGAAGAACCGACATGGGTGTTTGTGGCCGGAAGAGGAAAGCCCGTTTGCCGGGAGGAATCTCTCAGAACTGTCTCCTGGGCCTTGGGGAGCAAAGGGGGGCCTCTGCAATGGGAAGGCAACCCCTGAAAGGACTCCTTGAGGCTCGGGGATGTGCGAGTCCTTCCACTCTGGTCTGTCCCCATTTGCATGTGAACTGTGTTCCCAGGCAAGGCCACTGTGCACAGGACAGGCACCGCCCCGCACACACCGGCCGGGCAGCCGGACAGGGACACGATGCCCACTGTCCCCAGGTGTCTCTGAAGGACGTGGGTCATTCCAGGCTCTTCTTCCTGTTTCCTGGGGTATGTTAATGTCATCCTCTCTTTTGAAAGAATGTTGTCTATTATTTCACTCCTGCAAATAGAGAAATGGAATTCAAAACTCTTCGCCTACTTATTAGATATTTATAGTAATTAATCAGAATAAGAATGCCTGTTTAGAGATATCTCAGAGGGGGACAGGTCACGAAGGCAGGTGACAGCTTTTGTAATCTGTAGGGTGGCCTGGCCAGTGTGGCTCAGTGGTTGAGCCTCAACCCCTGCACCAAGAGGTCACCGGTTCAATTCCCAGTCAAGGCACATGCCCAGGTTGTGGGCCCGATCCCTAGTGGGCGGCATGCAGGAGGTGGCCAATCGATGTTCTCTCTCATCGATGTTTCTTTCTCTCTCTAAAATCAATAAAGAAAAAAATGTATAATCTGTAGGGTGCTTTCCGAGCGCTATATACTGCTGTTCGATATTGTCACCCCGTTCCGCACTCTGAGGGACCCCGAGTCACCCCCGAAGGTGCTGAGTTGCCGTGAATGCACCAGCAGCATTCCACCGGAAGGCCAGGACTGCGGAACGATTTCCGTGAGCCTCTGGGATTCACCATCCAGAAAATCCCAGTTCACCAGTGATGTCCTGGCACAGTGATCACAGAAAGTCATGGTGCGGAGAATTCTCTAAAACGTAGGAAAGGGGGAAATCAAAGTGTGTCCACTGCATGTCCTGCTAGAGCAACACCTAACGATTTACCAAGCCTACCCGAGGAGCAGCTGAGCCCTGGAAGAAAGTTTCTGTTTTTTTTAAATTTGATTTAATACTGTTGACGTGGCGGTAAAACATCGCAGATGAATGATAAGATGCAAATTACTTCTGTCTAGTGGAGGAGATAATCAATCCCAAATGCGGGTGGGATATTTCTGTTTGTGTTTTGTTTTGTTTTGCGTTGTTTTGGGCTCTGTAAACCATGACCCGTTTTGACTCTAACTCTGCAAGCTTATTGATCATAATCTCTGCCTTGGAACTAGTCTCTCACCATCTGGTTCCCTCATTAATGAGTTAAATAAATCTTCAAAACATGCTCACTATGTATTTGTATGAGTTATGTTCCACAGGCTTTAGGAAATAATACTCGGACAGCTGTGGGGTGGTTTTCAGAAAACAGGGATGGTCTTAGTGTGAGATTTATAGCAAGGGATCCTGCCTGGAGAGGGAGCTTTCACATGCGTCCCTAAATAAAAGCACGTCGACGAAAGAACTGCCCCAGGAAGCTTGGAAAAACCGCAGTTGGCTTGGGAGAAAGTCAAGTCCACGTTTTGGCTGTATGGGCCCTTGCTGGTGGTCAAGTGTCCATGACAGTGAAAATGTTACCCACACATCAAAAATAGTTTATGGGTAGCAGCTGAAAGAAATAGTATTTCCCTTTCTTGAGTAAGAGTGAAATCAAAGCTGACCCTCTTTAGTTGTTCACGGAGTAATTATTTCGTCATGGTCTCCACTGCCCTCTCCCCTGGAGTTATGTTCTTCTGGAAGAAAAAGCAAACAGTGAAAAGGAGGCTGATACAATAAAGAACCCACTTTAGGTCTTTTTTCTCTATGACACAGTGACATTTTTCCAGGAAAACTCAGCAGGAGAGCTCTGGGAGGGCGAAGCTTCGGGGAAAATTCAGTGGCGCAGGGTCTGGGCTCCCGATGAAAACCTTGAGCGCTTTCCCAGGGCTGCTCGGCTTATCTGCGCAGCTGTGTAATTTACGGGGTCAGGGGAGTCGGGGTATCACCAGCCCTCGAGGATTAAGCAGCCCTTCCTAAGTGCTAACGTCCAACGTTCATTTGGACAGATCTGGAATGTTTCTTATACGAAGTAGTGGCTCCTTACGAGTTTAGGAAATCTTGTGAGACATGAAATGTAGTTTCCTTCTGAAATCTCCTCAAAGATGGAGATGACAGCGAGCCACCCTCTGCCCAGAAATATCCAATGACTCGGGCAGCTGAGCAGTCAAGGTAAGCGGTGTTACAGTGAGGTGTGGACATGGAATGCCTACACTGTCTGAAATGTGCCCATAAACTTCTTATTAAAACAAAATAAAATAAAACAGCACAGAGGCGAAGAGAAGCCGAGGTGGGAAGAGAGTCCAGAGACCCCCAGGCGAGAGGGCGGCTGGGAAGGGCTCTGTTTGTGTTGTGCTGTTTGGAGGTGGAGCGGAGTGCTGGACCAGGGCTGGCTGGACATCGGAACAGAAACAGGGAAGAGAGTCTCTGATCCGCCCATACAACATCATGACGGTCATCCTAAGGGCTGTGGAGTCACAAAGCCCAGACTGGAGCCCCAGCTTTGCCTCTTCCTCCTGCGTGACCTCAAACTGTTCCCCACACGTCTTGAGTCTCGTTTCTTCATCCGTCACTTGGAGACAGCAGCCCCTTGTGAGGACCGACTGTGCCTGGCCTAGTGCCCAGTAATGCTGGCAACTGGCATGCATTGACCTGCTGCAGAAACACCCAGCTACTCCTTGGGAGGTGCCGCCGGAGTCCCGGTATTGTTACAGCTCTCGGATGAAGCGTCTTGGTCTGCTGAACGCCCCAGTAGGACACTGACATTGGGCGGTGACATTCTTTTACATAAAAGTAAAGCACGCAGCACAGGTCCTGGCACAGAGCAGAGTTCAGTGAGCCGCAGCCCACAGGCTGCGGGTCAGTCCAGCAGCATCTTCCTTGCACAGAGCTTGAGATGGGGGGGGGGGGGTCTCCGTAACCTGTGATAGCCAGAGTGCAGCGAAGGGGGGACGGTGTTTCTCCAACGTCAGGGTGAAATACATTTACCTCCCGATGACTCGGATGGCTGCCTCCTCCTTCTGCCTGAGGTCTTACCCAAAATCCATTTAAAAACTCTCAAGATGGCCTGGCTGGTGTGGCTCAGTGGTTGAGCATCGACCCATGCACCAAGAAGTCGCTGGTTAGATTCCCGGTCAGGCCTCGTGCCCAGGTTGTGGGCCTGATCCCCAGTGGGGGACATGCAGGAGGCGGCCAATCGATGTTCACTTTCATCGATGTTTCCATCTCTCTCTCCCTCTCCCTTCCTCTGTCTCTCTAATATATCAATAAAGAAAAAAGATTTTTTTAAAATAACTCTCAAGATAACATTAAGCCCATAGAGATGAGCACTTATAGAATCATAAATCTTGTTCATTGGAGCTAGTTAATTCTTCACAAATCTGTCCTTTGTTTAAGACGTTTACAAAGTGGATGGGAAAAGCAACCAACGTGCATTCCACACAGATTGCTAGCGCAGCCCTCACTTCCCGGGGTCCCCACGGCTTTGGGGTGAAGGCTGGAAGTCAGACCCTGCCATCACTGACTTCCTCAGGGGCACGGAGACCAGGTCCTTGCTGGCGCAGAGCTTGCCACCGCAGGAGACCAGCTAAGGTCTGGAAGTGGCCTCACTGGCCTTGGGTCCCAAGACCTGTGCTTCCCGCCAGCCTCGAAGGCCCTCCCTCTCTTCTCGGCAACAAGCTGAGTTGCCAAGCTCTGGCCAGCAGCTCTGCTGTCACCTTGGCCCCACTGGTGGCCATCACGGGTGATCTTGGCATTCCACCTCCTTCAAAGCAGCTGTGGACAGCACTCCTTGCCGGTGGCCATGGGGAGGAAGGTAGGAGAGGTGTCCTTCCTCCAGCAGCATTCCAGGGTGGCCGTGTCTCTGTGTCATGAGAATCCCTAAGAATAGAGACTTGGTCAGAGACCATTCGAAAGGTCATTCTTCAGCTTGACCACAATTAGCTTTGATTCTTCTAATTTCTCTATCTACAGACAACTGCCTGGGTCTGAAGAGGGCCCCGGAGGGCTCCGTGGGTTTAGACTTGGAGAAAATTTCACAGTTCAGAACTTACTGCGGAGACAAAGAGAATCATGACTTTCATGATGAAAGCTTGAACTTCAGAGAGAACCATCATGGCTCCTGCATCTCCGCCAGGGAGGGTGGCACTTCTGTGAAGGACGATCCCGTCCACGCTCTCCGCACAGGGTGGGGAACATGCCTTCAAAAGGCTTAGTTCATTCAAACTTACAAGACCGCCACAAGGCCACCAAAGATTTAAGAACAGATTGGACACCTGGAATGAAATTAAGGAAAGGTTTGGGATTTTCTGAGAAAAAGTCCAAGGGTGGTTTTCTCTTTCTTATAGCAAACACAGTAAACTCCTTCCTTCTCTTTGCTATCATCATCATCACCATCATCACCACCACCACCATCATCATCATCATCATCATCATCACCATCATCACCATCATCACCATCACCATCACCATCATCACCATCAACATCATCACTATCATCATCATCACCACCATCACCATCATCATCATCATCATCACCATCATCACCATCATCACCATCACCACCATCACCATCATCACCATCAACATTATCACTATCATCATCATCACCACCATCACCGTCATCATCATCATCATCACCATCATCACCATCATCACCATCACCATCATCACCATCATCATCATCACCATCATCACCATCATCATCATCACCATCATCACCATCATCATCATCACCACCATCACCGTCATCATCATCATCATCACCATCATCACCATCATCACCATCACCATCATCACCATCATCATCATCACCATCATCACCATCATCATCATCACCATCATCACCACCACCACCATCATCATCATCATCATCATCATCACCATCATCACCATCATCATCATCATCATCATCATCACCATCATCACCATCATCACCATCACCATCATCACCATCAACATCATCACTATCATCATCATCACCACCATCACCATCATCATCATCATCATCACCATCATCACCATCATCACCATCACCACCATCACCATCATCACCATCAACATCATCACTATCATCATCATCACCACCATCACCGTCATCATCATCATCATCACCATCATCATCATCATCATCACCATCATCACCATCATCATCACCACCATCATCATCACCATCATCACCATCACCATCATCATCATCACCACCATCACCGTCATCATCACCACCATCACCGTCATCATCATCATCATCACCATCATCATCATCACCATCATCACCATCATCACCATCACCATCATCACCATCACCATCATCACCATCATCACCATCATCACCATCACCATCATCACCATCAACATCATCACTATCATCATCATCACCACCATCACCATCACCATCATCATCATCACCATCATCACCATCACCATCATCACCATCATCACCATCATCATCATCACCATCATCACCATCATCATCACCATCACCATCATCAGCATCATCACCACCATCACCATCATCATCACCATCACCATCATCACCATCACCATCATCACCATCATCACCATCACCATCATCACCATCATCATCATCACTATCATCACCATCACCACCACCATCACCATCATCACCATCATCATCATCACCAGCATCATCATCTCCACCACCACAACCACCTAGGGTGGACCATGTAGAATCAAAGCTAAATAGAAACCAACATCTGTCAGTGGTTAGTGTGTGTTAAGTACTGTTGCTGTTTTATTTAGTATGCTGTCTTTCTGTTTTACTTCAGTTACCATGATTTTAAAAACCTATTTACAGGACTTCCATTGGTCTGGTGGTAACACAGATGTTCCAACACAATTTTCTGCATGGAATCGCCCACTCCACAACCAGTGATTCTCCAGCAAATGGTGCTTTAAGAAACCTAATCCTCACATGTTGCAAAAAAAACTGTTGCACATGCTAGTGGGACCACAACACACTTTAGGTAAAATTAATGTGTTGCCTATCACTATGGACAACTTTAAACATTTCATTGAGCAATGACTTAAGAAAATGCATATTTAATTAAGAGAAATGCTAAACAATTAGGGTAAAACACTGAAATTGGAAAAGTAATGCATTTAACAATCACCTGCTAATTTGTAATATATGGCTATCTTGCCCAGAGGTAGTTTGATAGTTAATAAATAATTTTATCAAGTGCAGGTATTTTTTTAGTTTGTAAAACTCTTACAGCTTGTATTAAGCACTCACACAGTAAAAGAATAGATCACTTATCCCATGATTAATAACTGTTTCTCTTGTAAAACCTTTGCCAGGTTTGTACCATTTGGGGTTTAGGATGAAAAGGCATAATTTGAACCACAGTTTTGTACGGCCCGTAAGAAAGTCAGTTATGTATAAAATAATTTTAGTCAAAAGAATAAAAGGTCTTCCGTTATCCTTGGTTTTGAGGTGTGAAATAGGTAGTTTTACACAGAACTAGGATCTGTATTATGCAAAAGTTTTATTTTAATGGCATTTATGTAAATTAGGTTTGTAAATTTGATAAAAGACAGAGCCTTCCAAAGACAGTTCCTCATCAGTCTTGGCCTTCTTGTGCTGACAGGTGGTCTTCACGAAAAACAACCACAAACTTCACAACCACGTTAGCATTTGGACATATTCTGATAACAAGAGAAGCTAGCACTTACGTAGAACATGCTGCCTACATTACCTCGTGGGATCCTCACCTCAATTCACCAAGTAGGTATTATCATCATCGCCATCATCACCATCATCACCGTCATCACCATCATCTTCTTGATCATCTTCATCATCATCTTCTTCATCATCATCATCTTATTCTTATTCTTCTTCGTCACTCATTTAAAGGGGAGGAAACTCATGCACACAGAGTTTGAATCATTTGCTCACGATCGGCCATCAGCATAAAGGAGCTGGACACAGACCCAGGCTTGCTGGCAGCCCAGTCTGCTTTCGGGGCTCCCCCACGGCAGGTGTGCAGGTCGCTCTGGTGCCGTGAGGACTTTCCAGCATGGGGGGGGGGGCTGTCAGCACCGTCCGCAGACGCCATGGTGTCTTGCACGGATGGCCTTACACGTTCTACTGACTAAGGAAGGCAACACCTCGAGCCACACGTTAGAGTCCGATAGGTACACACCCGCCCTTGCCCTGGAACGCGGGATGGGTATTTTGGGTCATCGGCACGAAGTGCTTTCTGCCAAATGAGACATTCACTCATCGGTGAGTGCTAGTTTCCATTTACGTTTTCAAATGACAGGGTTTTATTGACCACAAGACGCTTCTCTACGGTGTGGTCCAGTTTTAAATGAAGCCTGCTGAAAACGAAGCCTGGGGTTGGACTGGACACAGGTATTTCCAAAGCAGGTTTTTCCCTCTCTGTCTTTTGTTTTCCGTTTATTTTAGGATAGTAACCTAGAAAAATGAGTGGCAGGCCAAGGTATCACTTCCCTCTAAATACCAGTTCTTTTTGTTTTTCTCTCTCTTTTTTATAGTGTGGGTATAGGGCTTATTTCGTTACCTTATTTATTCATTCTTATTTAGCCAAACACTATGTGTATCCATTTATTTTTATTTTCTTTTTTAAAAGACTGTTGTCTAATCCTCACATCATCCTGATGTTCAAGTCACTTCTTACTCCTACTTCAAGGAGGCAGCTCTCATCCACCGTTCTTTGTCACAGTTTAAAATACCACTTTCCACCCTGGCCGGTTTCTCAGTGGTTAGAGCATCAGCCCAGGACCAAAGAGTCACGGATTCGATTCCGGTCAAGGGCACGTACCTTAGTTGCGGTTCGGTCTCCAGCCCTGGTCGGGGTCGTGCGGGGGGAACCAATGGATGTGTCCCTCTCACATCAATGTTTCTCTCTCTCTTCCCCTCACACTCTATCTGAAGATAAACAGAAAAATATCCTCTGGTGAGGATTTAAAAAATAATTATATATATATATATATATATGAGTTGTATGGTTTTTAGTAAAATTAATCATACTAAGTCCAGATCAAAGGGTAATAAGACTATTAAAAGAATTTACCAAAAATTGTCTAATTTTTAAGCTCTTGACATATTTACACATATATATTTCCAACTTGGAAATCTCCAGTCCACAGAATCTCTGATTCTGATTGCCACTGAAATTCATGTCCCCGAAACAGTAATGACAACAGGGGCACTTCTTGGACGGCAAGTGCTGTCTTAAGCATACTGAAACCGTTAACGCGTTTAACCTCACAATAGCTGTGAGGACTTGTTTTCAGAAGCACAGAATGGCTAGCTCACACAGCAATGGAGGACAGATCACAGAGGCATCAGGATATCTTTATCACGGTCATTTTGGTCAGAACGCCCTGTATCGAGCACCCTGTACAGCTCTCCCAATGCCACCATGAAAGGGTCTGGATGCTGAATGAAAAGAGTCCGTCGTTGAGATTGTAGACCCAGGACGGAGAGAGTGACCGAGGGACGCAAGCTCCTGGGAGGAAAAAGGAATGCGATTCAGAGCTCAGGTCCAGGGGAATTCTCTCAGGAGCCAACTCATCGTTGGTGAATGAGGGGCGGGAAGCGAGGAGTCGGTCTGTGTGCCGATGGCCATAGGATCTGCAAACGCAGGAAGACATTGGGGGTTCTGAGCCCCCGTGTCTCCTCTTGGTTAAAGCCAGGATGCTCTTTTCAAAGGGAGAGGCAGAGGAGGTGGGGTCAGAGTTCGGGAAAATGGTAGAGTTGAGAAAGCGGCCCCGCCCTCTGCAGAAAGTGAGAAGGGCTCAGAGGCCACACAGAGGGCCGGTCAGGCAGCTGCCTGTGCTGGCTGCTCCCGGAGGCTCGCGGTGCTACGCAGAGGGAGTCCTGCTTGGGCTTTGCTGGAAGAGGGGAAAAGAAGAAAAAGGTCAAGGGAGGGAACACATTAAAGGGCGAGAATTTGAATATGTGACAACCCCAGATCTGGGCTGCATGTCAGACAGTGGAGGAGGGGGGAGGGGGAACAGGGAGATTGGGAGAAGACCAAGGGACCAAGTTCTCGCAAGTGTTGCCGAGTCAAGGACAGGAAGGGGAGTTAGAGAACAAGAGAGCTGGGATGAGGAGATGCGGTGGCCAGAGAGATCCGAGGGTGGAGGAATTGAAGATTTCCGAAGTGGAGACATCCCAGGGACACGTCTAAGACACGGCCCTGAGACTGAAGGCCCGAGGAGCAGTGGGAAGTGGATGCCGGTGGGTTGAAGAGCTACAAGAACGGTGTCCACGTGGTCAAGCCCACGGATATGTAAGCATCCAGAAGAGCCACGCATCTTGGAGCCGAAGGGGAGACAAGCACCGGGTGACCACTTCCTGTGAACGTGAAACACGGACTCAAACTGGATCAATGACCAGGGAAAGGAAGGCTAGAAAGTGGCAGACAAGACGGCAGACTCTTCACGCTCAAGAGCCTGGAAGTGGCCTTGAGAAGGCAGTCAGGGGAGAAAAGGGGATAAACGGAGGAGGGGAGAAGGGCCCTGTAAGCAGAGGCGGGCCCCTGAGTGCTGGAGTCGGAGTTCCCAGACCACTGGGGCACAGCGGGGAACCAAGGAGAGGGGGAATGTGTGTGACCAAGACGTCGTCAAGCCTGCAGCATGGATGAAATGTCAGGACTCTCGTACCAGTGAGACTTACGCGTCGTGAGTAATGGAAAGTGTGCTTCAGTTGTCAAAGTAAGTGAACAGAATACATTTTATGGGGTGTTATTTTTAGTTTTACACGGCCAGATGTCCCAGCTGTACAGTGCTTCACGTGCCCGCCTTTCCTACAAGCGCCATAGACTCCATTTGCTTGGAGTCTGGAAACACCAGGTCTGGCCTCTCCTACCCAGAGACACCTCTCCTATCACCTCACTTAGGTGGACCCTGGGCAAGAGAATCCAGGGAACCCAGTAGGCTTCTGGGCAACCCAAATAGATGTCACCACGCCCGGGAATTGTACCCACTGAACATCAGTCACAGCCTATTTGAGTTTAAGGCTAAACTCGAACCAAGATGGGTTGTTGGGGTTCCTGACCATTGCAGGTCCTGCTACTGAATGATGAAGGGCAGAGAGAGAACAATAAATCACCAGGGCGCGTCACGGAGGGGCCAGGAGAGGAAAGCTGAGAGGCTGCCACGTCCCAGGACCACGAGGAGCAGCGGACGAAGAGCCACAGAACGCCGGGGAGGAAGCGACATGCGCTCTGAGGCCACGGCTCTGTGATGATTGCAGAAGTCCGTTAGGATCAACAGTCCACTTGCTCTGATTGGGGGCTCTGAGCGGTGACCCTGGGGCCTCTGAGCCCACTCGTCCGAGCCCATCCCCCTCCTTGGCTATCAGCTCCCTCCAGCGCCCTGTGTCCCTCCCACAGACTCCAGGAATTGGACCATCTCTTAGAGATTCAGCCTTCCCAACGCCCGAGCCAACTGCCAACTCAGAGGACCTTTTCTTTTCAAGGGCTTTTGCCAGGGTTTTGAGCCAGAAATAAAATAAAAGAGTGACAAAACAGATATATGGGGATGTTCCAAAGACCAAGTTCTCTAAGCGGTCTGGTCAATAAATATTTGTGGGGTAAATTCATGATCTGTTTGGGATGAGCTCAGACTTCAGTGCGGCTCTCGCAGCCTCTCCCTGAGCCAGTGGGCTCAGCTGTCTCCTGGAAGCTACAGTGTTTTATTTCTGTCAGATGCTTTGGATATTTGAGATGGAGGCACAGATTTTCAGCTGAAGCACAGACTCCTCATATGAGGCTGGGCGCTCACATATACACGTCCACTGGGTGCCCCTCCCTGTTGGCTGCGCCCTTGAAGCCCTTTCTCCAGCCCAGCGCCCCGATGACCCCTTTGTGGTCCAGATCAGTAGGTCTCCGAACTGACTCCTGCTTTGGGGGAATCCTTTGCTCTCCCATAGATTTCCGAGGGAGTCTCCCGACTCGGTCCATTTCAGTTATCCTCTGGTGTCAAAAAATAAAATAATTCGTTAGTTTATTTTGAAAAGAAATTGTTTGCCCTGGCCAGTGTGGCTCAGTTGGCGGGACATGGCCCTGTGCACCAGAAGGTCACCAGTTCGATTCCCGGCCGGGGCAAGTGCCTGAGCGGCAGGCTCAGTCCCCAGCAGGGGTGCAGGAGGTAGCCAATCGACGTTTCTTTCTGACACCGTTGTTTCTCTCTCTCTCACCCTCTCCCTTCCTCTCTCTCTAAAATCAATAAAAATGTATTTGACATGTTTAAAAATTAACAGTTTGTATGGTCTTCAGCTGCAGAAAGTTGACTTTTGTGGCCCCTTTGTCTCAGCCCCGAGCGGATCGGGGCAGTGACTTCATTCGGAGCTTCCTCCCCTGTCTCGGACCCTCGTGCGGTGAACGAGCGGCCGAGCGCTCACCTCAGTGGGTGGATTTGTCGCGACCAATTCACCACCAACAACAATACGTTATGATTCGTTGTGCACAGTCGGGCTGTTGAGCTCTTCCTCACTTTCCAGCCCTGTCAGGAGCTCCAGACTCACGTTAACTGTGCCTTGCCCCGGCCCTGGAACCAGCCATTCTTCTGGGAGACGGGTTCCTTTTATTGGAGGTGGTGTTAGGGACCAAGGGTGCCGCGTGAGCTCATTGCTATGGGGGCGTCTTTGCTTCTGGACTCTCAGCAGAAAGAGCTTAGAAATATGTATGTAGCCCCGGCCGGCTTGGCTCAGCGGTGAGAGCGTCGGCCCGCGGACCAATGAGTCCCGGGTTCGATTCCGGTCAAGGGCACGTATCTCGGTTGTGGTTCATCCCTGGCCCTGGTCGGGGTCGTGCGGGAGGCGGCCAATCAATATATCTCTCTCACGTCAGTGTTTCTCTCTCTCTCCCTCTCTCCTTCCCGTCCACTCTATCTGAAGATAAACAGAAAAATATCCTCTGGTGAGGATTTAAAAAAAGAGAAGAAAGAAGTGTGTACACTACCCCGGGTCGAGCACACATCTACCATTGCTTCCACGAGTATCCGTCTGTACCCGTGCTGGACTGAACACGCGTTCATACGTACGTTTCCCACTCGAATCCCTGTCATCGGGATTGCTCTATGCCCCCGTGCTCGTTTCTCGTCTCCCACTCCGAGAGCGAGCCCCCCGCCACCACCTGCCGTCCGTTTCCTGAACCTCTGGATTCTGGCGTGAGGTGCGGTGGTTCTGGAGGGTGAACCCCGAGGCCAACAGGAGCAGCGGCACCGACCGGAGCACGGCCCCCGCTGGCGTTCCTTTCTCCTCTGCCTTGGACTCCGCTCGGCTCCAAAGCTGCCCAGGTCAGCACCTCTCCTCCGTCCGCCCTCCGGTGAGGTCGTTCCGTACGCTGGGAAGGCGGATTCTGCGGTTGCTGTTTGCACGCTATCCCGGGTCCCCTGGCTTCCTTCCAGGCTGCTGGTTGACCTTTCTCAAGCTCCTTGGCTTGCCGCGCAGGGGTCTCCGCGAGTGGCACCACCACGTGCCAGGGCGCCATGCTTAGGAGCAGAAACACTCTATTGTTCCTGCAAGGGCAGCAGACACAGCCTGCCCTCTGACCGTCGCGGGCGCCCATGATAAACAGCCGGCTGGGCGGTTTTAAACAGTCGAGAGGCGAGGACGATGTCACTCACCTCGGCCACCTGCTCAGCGCCCAGAACAACTGAACGGGTCCGGCATACGCACTTTCTGCCCCTTTGATAGACTTGTTTGGGGGAAATGTTCTAGTGATTAATGAGCCATTTCCTTACTGATACACCACACCTGTCACCGTTGACAAACGACTGACTGCAGGGCGGCCTGGGCGAAGCCCCACCCTGACCCTGACCCTGACCCTGACCCTGACCTTACCGCAGGAGGGAGGGGGCAGGCCGGGCGGGGCTGGTGTCAGGGAGGAGGTCAAGGCCCGAGGTGGGCAGGCGGGGAAGCGGCTTCCGCAGCAGGCTGGTGGAGGAGGTGAGTGTGATGGGGACCCAGGGAGCCCACAGGGGCGGGGCTGAACCCGCTGCAGGGCTCAGAGCCTGTTTCTTCAGTGACATTCCTCCGGTGGTCCCTCAGGCAGGAGCTCCTTCTTTGGGAATGCGTCACTCTTCCTGTGACTCCTGACAGCGTGCTTTGTGCCCCAGAGCCGCTCCCTGGCTTTACCCGCTGTGGTGGGCCCCAGGGAGCAGCGGGGGGCTGGGCCCCAGGACGTGGGACAGGAACTGACAGCCCCTGGATACGAGTGTCCCTGGGCTCCTGTTGCCACCCAGCGCCCAGAGGATTCCCCGAGACCGCGTACTGTGCCGGCCGGTGCTCTCGAGTCTCCACTGGGACAGTCCCCAGCGGGGCCCCTGCTGTGCGTGGGGCTCATGGGAGGGGTGATCTGCCAGGCCTATTCCCCAGGGGAGGGGCATCGAGCCAGCGTGCCCCACTCAGCCCAAATGTCTTCACTCCGGGCTCTGTGGAGTCCCTTGGGCCACCTCCCTGCATCTCACCTGGTTCCCAAGACGGGGGGAGATGCAGCCCCCTCCCTGCTGAAGGGACAGGACGTGTCCAAGGCCCCTGAGTCCCGAGCAGCTTGGTGACACCCGCACCCGGGCAGGTTTTCTCCAGCCCGGCAGAGGAGGTGAGCACGGGGGGGCCAGGGGCCCTTCCCTTCCCGGCCCTCCACTCCTCAGGTCTCAGCTCAGATGTCACCTAGACCCGCTGCCCCCTGGCCAGGAGAGACCTCCTCTCAGGTCCAACAAGGGGCCACTCACCCTCAGCACCGGCTCACCACCTTGTCACTGAGGAGGCCTTTGCCATCACCCCCTCACCCCTTGAGGGTGGGATTCCTCAAGACGGGGACGAGTTATTCACATTCCCGGAGCCTCTTGCAAAATACCCGTGCACCACGTGTCCGGAAGGACGCTGTGGATGGAGCAATGACCCCGACCACACCTGTGGGGCTGAGATTGGCCGCAGGGCCTGTCCGTCTCCTTCATGGAGAGACCCCGCCCACCCCCCTTTGTGGTCGAAGAAGAATGAAGGCTGATCGGGGAGGAGCCCTCCCTGGGGATACTTTAAAGCACCCAGGATGGGAACCGGGGTTTTGGGGTTTCGGCAGCACCCCCCAGTGCTTTTCAAACGGTGGGCTGTGAGGTCAGCGTGGACGCGGTGAGCACTTGTTCAGTGGAATGGAATGAACGAGTGAGAGAAATAGGATGGATATGCAGGGTGAGGGTTGTCCCACTGAGCTTTCGTTTCGGTTACATTATTAATCACACACGGCCGCTGGCACCCGCTGAGGTTCATCTGCGGGCCAGGCTCGGCGCTCGCTCTGGCCTCCACCCGCCCCTCAGGAGCCAGTGGGCTCTGCGCCTGTGTCGACACCCTTTCTGGCTCCTCCATCCCACGTGGACCAAGGACTGGGTGGGTGATCCCGGAGGTTATTACACTAAATAATCAGTTTAAAAACAACAATAACATGGACACGCATAGCCTTCAGAGTGACTGGTAACAGATAAGCATGCACTCCCACACAGAGCTAACCATTCCAGCTATGACCCAGAACAGAATTCTCCATGTATGCGCTCTGTTTCAAAATCCCACCTGTCCACGGACATATACATACATATTTAATATTGCACGGAGGAAACGTTGTAATACATCATCATGTGAAATCTATTTTATAAACAAACACTGTAGAAAATGTTATAGCTAAGTGAGGTAGATTGGTTGATACAATTTTGACAGAGGGTGTGTGTTGGATAATGTTAGGAACAGCATTGCTTTGAAGCCTTTTGAGCCAAAGTAACAGTCATAGAAATGTAAACAGAAATGCGGGCCACAGACCGAGCGCTTAGTTGCGTGATGGTCCCAGTCTCTGTGGAACTGTTCGGTACTAGTATGCATAACAGTGGACAAGAAACGGTGTGCATATCTTTGTCATTTAATGCCACTTGGTTCACGAGTCTCTCAAGGAAGGAACCCGCTCTGAGATTCTCCGCGTCTCACATGGGAGGATGCCCACGTCGGCCCTCTCCGAAGATGGCCAGGAGGCGAAACCTAAAACCGTGGTCTTCAGTGCACGCAAGAACCTAGACACCGTGTGAGGGCAGGAGGGAAACAGGTGTGGGGCCTCTGCCCTCTGGGGCCAGGGGAGGAGCCTCCCGCCCTCCCTCCCGTTGCCAAGGTGACGGACGCAGGACATCTGCCCCTCCTCTAACACGTGAGCACTCCAATTCTCATGGAAGTGTGATGACCAATAAACCTTCAGTCAATTGAAATTTTATTCTTTTTATTATTAAAGCCCAGAGGCTTTGATCTTAGTGTCAACTATTGATTTTAACATTTGGTTTTGGCATTTGGCCAAAATGGGTATTCCATGCATCTCTGGTGTGTGTGCGTGTGTGTCTGTTCAGTGTGCTCATATGTGTGTGCATGTGTGTGCGTGTGTGCCTGTGCAGTGTGCTCGTGTGTGTGTGTGTGCGTGAGTGCCTGTACGGTGTGCTTGTGTGTGTGTGTATGCATGTGTGCATGTGTGCCTGTACCATGGGCTCGTGTGTGTGTGTATCGGCCCTTGCGTATATGCATGTCTGTGTGTGTGTGTGTGTGCTTCTGTGGCGATTACTGGGTGCACCCACCGCAGGCCTGGAGGGGGCCCCCTCAGGGTCATGGTCTGGGACTTGACACGGTCTGGCTCTATCTGGAGGAGGTGAGTGATTATCCAGGGACATTTAGAAATCCTCGTGCTCGTTCATCGCACAGATGCGGGGTCACCTCTGGAGTCCAGCGTGTGAGCCGCTTCCTGTCGGCGGGTCAGGACCCTCCGAGCAGCCTACACGAGGGGTGGAGGAGTGCGCAGGTCAGGACCTGATTCTGCACCGTAAGTACAGTGCAGTGGGCATGCAGTGGGTTCCACAAACACCCCAAACTGGGCAGAAGTGCGTGTTGCTTGTTTTTCTGAAAGTGTCCATTTTACTTTCAAAGGGGTCGGGGCCCCGGAACTGATCAGAAGCTCACGTCTCTGAGAGTCCCTGTGAAGCAGACCCCGGTTCACCGGCGTCAATCCTGGGCAGAACAATCCTACTCTTCACTCCGTGGCATCAACACACGAAGTACCCGCACGACGAGGGTCAGAGCTCCAGGCTGAGGGCAGGGCAGGGTCCTTCCCTGGAAGGGGATAAACCAGGACAAGGGGACACTGGCCTGCCCAGGGTGTCCAGGGACCCTGAACAGTTTCCAACCCAGCTGTGGGATGAGGGCCCGTGGACAGGAGCACAGCAGAGAAGGGTGGTGTTTGCGCTCCAAGCCTTGGACACTTGACTGAAAGGCAGGGCTAGGAATATCCCGGTCCCTTGGGACATAAACTTCATTTGTTATAAGTCAGGTTGCCTTGTAAACAGCTCTTGCGGATCCCCAGAAGGAACGCGAGCCTGTCAGGACTTGGCTTGTGCCGGCCTCATCCGCCTCATGCTGGGAGGGGTGCAGGAGGTCATCGGGAGCTCTGAGCCAAGGTGGATCCTTGGGGTCAGACCGCACGTTTGCCCCTGGTGCTTGGGGCCTTGTGAACTCACAGCTGGACACATGAGCTGGATGGTGACACTCCTACGGACTGCATGCAGAGGAGGCGCCTAGGTCCCGGAGAAGGTGAATCCAAGGAGCTCTTAACCCAGCCCATCTGCTCGAACTCAAACGTGAGCCCTCCGAGGGTTCGGGTTGGGGGAATTCACATGCTTCCACGTTCTCTGTGACTTCAGCCCCTGGGGCGGTCCTTCTCTCCTGGTTATGCTTCACCTGTTCTGTCTGTGGCTCCTCACTGACCCTGACCTTGTTGCTTATCTTCGGTGTTTGCCCCTTGCCCTGCAACTCCTCCCTTTGTTCCTGGTGTGGGGACCTACTCCATCTCAACACCTGTCCGTCAGGACTCTCTCGGTGCAAATGACAGGCGGAGACTATAGCTAACTGAACAAAAGGGTGCCGCCTAGGAGAAAGCAGGGCACGTCTCACAAAATAGAATGAGAGCCATGAGCAGACACTTGGATGGGTCTAGGTAGCAGGACTCATGGGCAGGCTCCTCGGGGCTCAGCCCTCATGATGAGCAAGTCTGAGCCCATGTCTGACCTTGAACCACTCAGCCTGATGGTCAAATGTCAGCGAGAATCGAATTTGTCTGGTCTGGACCATTTCCCACATCTACAGTGTCGGATGCATTTGGAGGGGCGGTGGAGTGGAAGACGGTGGGTCCCCAAAGGCCCTGTCACCCAGACAAGGAGAATGGACTCTGGGCAGTAGGGACGTGTGTGTCTAACATGATGCCTCAGGCAGGACACAGACACAGTGAAAAGACAGAGTGTAGGCCCCCAGCCAGGGCACTTCTGAAGGTCTCCACGGTCCTCTCCCTGAACATCACAAGCTCAGAATGATAACAGCGTGTTCCTGGAACCAGTCCGTGCTGACCTCCCACGGCAGGGCTGAGCGGGGCTGACGGATTTTGTTTATACGAGCCGACCATTCGGTAATCTGGCAGCCACACTCCAGCCATTGTCCCACAGGATATGAGATAAGGGCGGCGTGGATCAGGAAGGGCGAGTCAAAAGCAGTGTATCATTTCGGCCAGGAGTGAGATAGAGGAACAGTGGGTTTTCAACAGAAACTGTGGAGCTCAGCATCTCTTCAGAGCCCAAGAATGCAAAGTCCAAGGTCATCTCTGAACAACAGTGCTGTCCATATTCCATCCTAGGACATATCTCACTGTGCAGGACCGTGTGTGTGTGTGTGTGTGTGTGTGTGTGTGTGTGTGTCCCATGATATGTGGGCATGTCTTCCATGGCAAGGATTCTTACCCATATCTGCAGCCAATACACCCAACACAGTGACTGATGTATAGTGAGCTTTTATTGGGTATTTGTTGAATGAATGAATAAATGGATGGATGGATGGATGGATGGATGGATGATGGATGGATGGATGATGGATGGATGGATGATGGATGGATGGATGGATGGATGGATGGATGGATGGATGGATGGATGGCTCTTCTCTCTCGCTCCCCCTTCCCTGTCCTCCTCACTCCCCCCGGCTCCTGGGGAGCAGAGCAAGCCTTCACCGGCTCTCCCCTGTGCTGGGCCCCAGCACCGGGGTCCCAGAGGCCTCCAGGGGTCCATCTTCTAGGCCACAGTGTCAGGAGAATCTCCCAAACGAGATTGGCTCCCCACTTGCGTGGAACTCTAGTGCCAGCTGCTGCCACGACACACAGCCGTCCCCGCTGTCGCCGGTGGCTGGGAAGCAGCCACAGTGGCTGGGAGAATGAGGGGGGAGGAGATTATCTATCAGGTCCCGACAGACAGAGGAGGCAAAGGCCGAAGCACTCCCTACAGGTCACTATTGGATCTAAGCTATTAAGATGGAAAATATTGGCTGAAACGGGACAGGCTCAACACACACAAACACGAAACACCTACACACGCAGGCAAAGGTTGAAGGCCTCGCAACAAGTCCACGCCCACCGGGGCTGGTCTCTCCCTTTTCTCAGCAGCTCAGACCAACCCACGGAAGCACAGCAAGGCCCTGACTGTGGAGGAAGGTCACGTCCACGCGGAGAGCACGGCGGTCCGATGCCTTCGCAACGTCCCCCAGACGACCGCGGGATGTGGCTGACCGTGTGATCGCCGGCAGCTCTTACCGACGAGCCTCAGTGCTGACGAGCTGGAGGGACGAGGGTGAGGACATCTCTCAGTTCTCACGGAGCTTCCTGTTTCGATAAATCTGAAAAACAACTGGGCAAGAACGACAAACAGCCTTAAGACGTCCACTTGGGTCAGGGCTAGGACTCTCCCAGGTGAGCACGGGACGTTGACATATGTACCTACCTTTTTCCAGTTGTGTCTATAAGGATGAAAATCTGGCTAAATAAGCTGGTAGAGCTGTACAGTGGGATATCATGCAGACACTAAGGATTCCGTGTGGTGGATTGAAAGGATAGTTAGTCAACACTAATTTTTTTTAAATATTTTTTCTTTATTGATTTTAGAGAGAGAGGAAGGGAGAGGGAGAGAGAGATAGAAACATCGATGAGAGAGAACATCGACTGGCCGCCTCCTGCATGCCCCCCACTGGGGATCAGGCCCACGACCTGGGCATGTGCCCTGACCGGGAATCGAACCAGCGACCTCCTAGTGCATGGGTCGACGCTCAACCACTGAGCCACACCGGCCGGGCAGTCAACATTAATTTAAAAAGCAATGGTAAGTATTCTATATGTATTAAGATATTTATTTGTAAATAAACATGCCTACGTGTTGATACTAGTTTGAGTAAAAGACTGAAGATAGGCGGGGTCGATTGGCTAGCCACTGGGGAAGAACACCCCGTACAAAAGTCACTTCCAGATTACTATAGATCTACGCGTTAAAAGGTGAACAATGAAGAATGAAGGGGGAATTTTTTTTTTATGAACACGAAGCAGGCAGAATTCTCAAGCAGAATGCAAAGCGTCCTGAACCATAAAGAAGAGAAATAAGATCAGCGTAACGTTAGACGTGTCGAGGTGCAGAAACGCCGGCCACAGGCAGGACACAGCTGCAATGCATTCGTCGAAAAAGGACTCAGCCAGGAAGCGTAAAGAACTACTAAAAATCGGTGAGAAAATGGATCGCTTAGTAGGAAAGTTGGCAAAAGAATTTCTAAAATATGTTTTTATTGATTTAGAGAGAGAGGCAGGGAGGGGGAGAGAGAGAGAAGCATCGATGTGAGAGAGACACATCAATAGGTTGCCTCCCATGTGCACCCCGTATGCGCCCCAGCTGGGGATCGAACCCAAACCTGGGCAAGTGCATGGATCGACACTCAGCCAACCGAGCCACACCGGCCAGGGCTGGGCAAAAGGGTTGGAAAGCGCTTCACAAACAGGGCTATCCAAACGGCCGATCAACATGCAAAAGAGTGGCTGAAATGAAAAGATCACGTGTCAGCCAGACTGTCATAGAGCTCCCAGCAGGCATGGGGGTGGGCATGTTCGCCACCTGGTACAACTGCTTGGGAAACCACGTGTCCTAGTCGATCACGGTGTACCCGCTGTCAGGTGCATACCCCACAGCGACGGGCACGCACGCTCACCAAGAGGTGTGTTCACCAGAAGTGCCCACAGCTGTGCTTTCTGCCGTAGCCCGACGTGGAAATTACCCAAGGGGCCAGCAGCGATTTACAAGTAAATAAGCTGTGTCATCACCACCCCCGGGAACACCGCCCAGCTGCGCAGGAGCAGCTGAGTGTGACGGGGTGCGTGGATCTCGGAGCGTGGATCTCGGACGTCAGGCTGCGCTGAAAGGAGCGGGCCGTGTGGATTCCTTCTCACAGGAAGTGGGAACGGACAGACCTCACCCGTGGCCCTGGCTGCCACCCCGGGCTGTTTGCCACGGGCATGCTCGGTGTGTGACAATGTACCACGTTTCGCCCTGAGGACTTGCACACTTTTTAATGTGTGTTATTTGTTTGTCTCAGAAATGAGAAAAGGCCCTGGAAGGTGTGTAAGAAGTTACGTTCTCTGGGTTACGGCGTGTCTTGCTTTCTTCTTTCCGTCCGTCTTTCTAAAATGAGGACATGTGACGCAGACGGTCGAACGTTTTGGTCTTGCTTTGCAGTCCGTCAGTCAGCCGGAGTTTGTCAGAACAAGCCCTGTGGTGTGTCACACTTTCTGGGGAAGTGTGTCCTTGGGGGTTGGAGCCCAGGGGAGCAGCCTCCTGTGCCCAGAGAAGGCCACCTGGTCACACAGCCGCTCACAGTGCCGCCAGGATGGAGCACAGGAGCTCACGCTCCCCGGTCCACGTGGGAGCGTCCTCGGTGCACTTGTCTGCAGCGGCTGGAAGACCGTCTTCTTTGTCCCCGTCTGCTCTTAGGGGTGGACCCTGACCTGTCTCATAAGGACCAGAAAGTGTTCAGGGGACCTGGGAAGAGAAGTTTGTAAATCCATTCCAAGTATGGCTTATTTCCCAGGAAAGACCCCCCACCGGCAGTGGCTGGTGGGGACAGTGTGGTTAAGTCCTGGTCCTGTTTACCCCCCTGTCCACTGCACATGTCGCCCCACACACCCTGTTCTCAGCAGCATTCGGTCTCAAGCCCCGTCTGACTCTCAGTGGCTTGAACGGCAAAAGCCACGACCGTCGCACCCAACAGACACAGACGTGGCCTGGCGCTCGGGGTGTGTGACCTGCGCTGACCCCATTTCCCGGTCACTTCTCAGCCCTGCCCATCTCTCTGTGTTTGCCACCCCTCGCCTATGGGTCCAAGAGAGCAGCAGCCCCAAATCTCCGTGCTTCTGCATTCACACCCCTCTGAGGCCTGCGCTCCGGGCTGGCGGAGCACTCCTGAGCCAACCTGGGTGCCCAGGGGCACGGCACGCTCATGGCCAGCTGCACCCCACCAGTTCGCTGTGCCGGGGCCTCGGTATCCTGGGGCAGGGATGGAGTCCCTCAGGGACTGCTGACTAGGGAGGGAAGTGGAGAGGGCCGGGAGGCGACCCTGCAGGCCTTCACGCCCCTACCTGTGCGAGGAGAAAGGGACCCCGGCTGTCCCACCCCAGACTCCACAGCTCACATTTGGATTTTCTCCCTTTAAACAGATGGAGAGAAAGGTCGCAGTAAGAGCGTCCCTCACACCCCTCCAAGACTCCTTTTAAGAAAACTGTGCAGAACGCCTCCCTCCTTGGTGCCAGGCCCTGTGGAGCACTGGATAGAAACCCGGAAAGGGAGACTCCTTGACCTCAGGAGCTCGGGGCCCGCCCCTCCTGGCCTGGCCCTGGGGCTCCGTCCAGTGAGAAGCCCTTGGAGGCGGGAGCAGCAGGTGCGGGTCTCAGTGCAGGTGGCTGGGGAGGGGCTCCCTAGTGCCCCCGGCTGGGCAGGGCGTGGCACACCCTGTCCGCTGCCTGCTGAGGCCCAGCATGGACTCTGGCTCCTGCCGTGTGGTCGGAATTGGCAGTTTCCCTCGGTCCCGGAGGACAGAGGGACCTGGGCAGTCGCAGGTCACCTCCCTCCCCTCGGCTCCCCTCAGAACGACCGACCTGCCCCCCTTCCTCGGGCCTGGGAAGGAAAGACATGGTCTCTCTGGGATCGATCCATGCGGCCGCCTCTGACTGTCTTCCCTCCCGGTGACCTCTTCTTTCAAAAGCACTGGCCTTTAACAAGGTCGGGGGAAAATCCGCCAAGAAAAGCTCAGGGATGCCTCTCTGAGGGCCGACCATCCCCTTTCATGTGGCGAAGGGGTCCCTCTGAGGGTCGCATGGTGTAAGCCTTGAAAGGCTCGCTAATAGAAACCACAGTAGAAGGACCCGTCCAAGAGTCCTGACCGGGACTGGCCAGGTTTCAGAGGGACTCTGGCCCCCCTCCGATCGGTCTTGGATCGGCGGATGGACAGTGTTTACAGAGAGCTCCCCAGAAGAGATAACACGTTATCACTCCTTCCCGCCCGAGTCTGTGGAAGCAGGTTCGTCCTGGAGATCACTGAGTCCTGATCCCAGACTTCTGGAAGCGGCTCCTGGCCTGTGTACGGCCCCGCACAGCTGGGATGGCTAAGGGAGGGGGAAACGGGGGTCCCGACTGCATCGCCCCCGGAGGGCTGAGCCGGACTGAGCAGTTCCGAGTCGCGCTTCTGCGGGGAGCCAGATTCCCGCGTGGATGACACGCCAGGAGGCTGGGGGCTCGGAGGGGCCATGGAGAAGCTCAGCTGCAGTTCCCAGAAGACCAGGCCCTGTCTGCGTCCGACAAGACAACACAGGAAGCAGCAGTCCCTGCGACGTGGGGTCACACTCCCCTTCAGGCTGAGCCGAGTGTGGCCACCTGTCAGATGGGAGATGACAGCTTACAGGTCACCCTCGGCTTTTGAGCCAGGACCTGGCTGGTCATGGGGTGGTCCCAGCCAGCGGCCAAGCAAGACGATGGCACCAAGGCCTGGACATTTCCACCCGCCATGGGACTCCGCCAGGGAACTCACGGGTGGAGATCACTGAGTCCTGATCCCAGGCAGCGGAGAGGTCAGCTCTGAGCCACAGCGGACGGCTCCCCTGCCCCTCGGGCATCTTCCCTTCTCCTTTCAGAACCGTCAAACCGTGTTCTCCCTGTAACTCTGTCTCAGCGGTTGCTTCTCACAGGGTCCAACGGACACATCCCACGCCCAGACCCCCATGACTCAGAGCTCTGATGCACATTCACCTGTCCACGAGGGGCTGTAGGAGGCCCCACTCAGGGAGGGGAGCCACGCTGGAGCGGAGCCAGGGCTGTTTAAGGAGCAGCAGGGATGGCTGGAGAGTTGGGAAGAGAAGAATCCGCTTGGAGCCTGGCCCGACCCACAGCCTCCGCCGCCCGGGGGTTCACAGAGACCGTGAGCCGAGGGTGGGGCTGGGGCACGATTTTATTGAGCAAACAGCACCCCTGGGATGTCCCTTCGTGAAGGGTTCATCTGAGCAGACTCTGCCTGATCTGGGGCAGCGGTGTCCGTGACAAGCCCTGCTGAGGCAGAGGCGTACCCAGAGTTCTCACAGCCCAGAAACGCCAGACTGAGCCCACGACCCTAGACTGGTCCTCATCAGACAACACTCTGAAGGATGAAGAAGACACTTCTCACCACCTGGTTTGCTGACCCAGCTCCTATCATAAACAAAATGCCTTGTGTCCAGGATTGGCGTCAGAGTGGTGCGGCGGCCCCATCCCTGCCCCAGTAGGGGGCGCACCAGCCAGGGCAGCCTCGGCGGATGGGCGCTCAACACTCCCGTCTTCTTCTGGGTGGGAGACCGTTTTCCCAGAGCGTGGCCTATGCAAGTTCTAAGGCTGTGTGTTCTCTGAGATACACTCTGGTGGCTTCTCCATGTATTGATGGGAACGACCCCCTAAACGAACTTTGGAGAACTCCGTTATTTTTTTTTTAATGTTATGTGGAATTTTAGAGGTTTTTTCCATCGAAATGCAATACAGAAGTGCAGTTACACCAAGTTTCCCTGACCTTAGTCCTAACTGTAAAATCTAACCCTTAAACATCTAACCCTGGTCTAACCCTAACCCTAACGCATGCTTCTTCAAGAGTGCATATTCTCATCTCTCTGCTCATCGACATTTCTGCAAGCCTGTAATCTGGCATGTGGCTCTACGAAAATATGTCTCAAAACCCAAAATTAATGGTTTTGTTTTATTTTTATAGTGGGTGGGTTGCAGAAAGCCAGAAGGAAACTCTGTTTTCTGGATGGCTTGTTTTACTTGGAAGGGAAGACGGCCTCTCTGATGGGTGTCCTTGACGGCAACAACGCCAAGAAAAAGCCCTGCCAAGGTTAAAAGGGTAAATATTTCAAAAAGCAATATTCAGCAAATTATTTTCAGGAAGAATGCTTACTACCGCCCTAATTATTTATTAAGGCTTAGAAGTCCCGGTCATTGTAGCATTATAATGATATAGGAAGCAGAATTAAGTGAACGCATATGGGAAAGGAGAAAAAGACTCCTCGGAGATAACACCAGTCAGGGACACACCATCAGTAAAGAGCAGGCGACCCCGGTCCAGGTCCCTCCTCAACCGCGTCGAAACAGAGACGCGGCTTTGAGAAAACAGGGAACGTAAAACTAGCACGCAGAGTTCTACCAGAAGTTGTGAAAGGTGCTCCCTTTGAGGGGAGAAAAGTATTTCTAGATGTAAAGATAAATCACTCAAACAGAATTTTTATGAATTTGGCAAAAACATTTCGAAGTTCACCTAAAAGAGCGATTGGCTTAGACGTCTATAAGACGGTCTGAAAAATAAGAGCGGGGGGTGGGGGATGTGTATTGTCCTAGCAGAGCTCAAAAAAACATTTTAAGGGGAGCACTAATTAAAACATTAAAATGTTGGCTTGACCCCTGAGACGGAGGTCAAAGGAGCGCGATGCGTCGGAAGCCTCGGTCCAGGTGACCACCGGCGGAAATGCAGCCGGTCACCACGGGCTGCCATCATCCAGTGGCCACACTGAACGCAAGCAAAGAAAAAGCAGGGCAAAACTGACTTAGCACGTATTTTATTGAACCCAATACACCAAAAAAATATGATCAGTTCATTTTTTGCACCGTCTCTGAAATCTGGGTTTCACAGGCCAGGCAGCCAGAGCGGCCGTCGTGCCTTCAGAGCACAGGGGCTTTTAGGGTGACTGAGCGAGTCTCAGGGAAACGGTGAGGAAGGGAAACAGGTTTCCCTAAACCAGTGGTTCTCAACCTGTGGGTCGCGACCCCTCTGGAGGTCGAACGACCCTTTCACAGGGGTCTCCTAAGACCATCGGAAAACACATATTTCCGATGGCGGTTCATAACAGTAGCAAAATTACAGTCATGAAGTAGCAACAAAAATAATTTTATGGTTGGGGGTCACCACACCACGAGGAACTGTGTTAAAGGGTCGCGGCATCAGGAAGGTGGAGAACCACTGCCCTAAAGGGTCTGACAAGGATCTGTGACACCTAAAGGTGGAACTCAAGGACCCACACCCTCGGCCACCTGACACTGATGGACTAGATCATAAACTTTTTTTTTTTTTTAATCCTCATCTGAGGATATTTTTCCATTTATCTTCAGATAGAGTGGGAGGGAGGGAGGGAGGGAGAGAGGGAGAAACATCGATGTGAGAGGGACACATCGACTGGTTGTCTCCCGCATGACTCCAACCAGGGCTGGGGACTGAACCGCAACTGAGGTACGTGCCCTTGTCTGGAATCGAACCCGGGACTCTCTGGTCCGCAGGCCGACGCTCTAACCGCTGAGCCAAACCGGCCAGGGCATAAACTATGTTTAGAAAGAGACAGGCCAGTGGTAGGTTGAACAGTGTCATGACTAGGGGACCTGGAGGGGGGCTTACAGGTTCTGTGCAAAGTGGCCGGAGGAGGAAGGGACGGAGGCAGGAGGGGACCGACACCACAGAGGTGGAGGACTTGTTCGCTGAGGCAGACCCTGGGGAAGCTGCCGGGAGTCCAAGACCCAGCAGCCGAAAGTAGTGAGACCATGTCCGGGGTGCGGATTCAGACAGCTCTGAGGACCAGTCCTGGCGGGCGAGGCTGTGTAGCAGACATTTCCGGGAGCGAGTCCAGTTGGAAGTCCAGAAGGGTTGGGCCAGTGTTGGGTAGTCTGTGTGCAGTGGACAGAGCCTCACCCACGGAAGCCCCACCAAGCAGACATGGAGCTGCACCCTGGGGAGAAGGGCTTCTGGAAGTCAAGGTGACCCTCCAAACTGTCGGGGTTTCACAGGGCTCCAATCCTAGAGACCACAGATACACCGTTGAGTAAGAGAGCAAGGTGGGCCCTGGCCAGTTTGGCTCAGCAGTTAGAGTGTCGGCCTGTGTACCAAAGAGTAGTGGGTTCGATTCCGGTCAAGGGCACGTACCTTGGTTTCGGTTCAGTCCCCGGCCCTGGTCAGGGTTGTGCAGGAGGCAGCCAGTCCATGTGTCTCTCTCACATCGGTGTTTCTCGCTCTCTCTCTCCCCCTCACACTCTGTCTGAAAATAAATGGAAAAAATCTATATATCCTCAGGTGAGGATTTAAAAAAAAGAGAGCCCTGGCCGGTTTGGCTCGGCAGTTAGAGCATCGGCCTGTGGTCCAGAAAGACCCGGGTTCGGTTCCCACTAAGGGCACGTACCTCGGTTGCAGTTTGTCCCCAGGTCCTGGTTGGGTTGTGCAGGAGGCAGCCACTCAATGTGTCCCTTTCATGTCGATGTTTCTCTCTCTCTCTCTCTCTTCCTCTCTCTCCCTCCCACTCTGTCTGAACAAAAAAATGGAAAAATGTCCTCGGGTGAGGATTAAAAAAAATAAAATAAAATAAAAAATTTAAAAAAGAGAGAGAGAGACAGCAAGGTGGGTGCTTCGGACAGACGACCGGGCAGTGGAGGGTGCTACTATGGGTCGAACTGTGTCCCCCAAAATTCATGTGTCGAAATCTTAATCCCCAGAACCTGAGAATGTGCCTGGGTTTGGAAACAGGGTCTTTAAAGGGGTGATGAAGTTAAAACGAGGTTATTTTGATGGGCCCGATCCAATATGACTGGAGTCCTGATAAGGAGAGATGATTAGGACACAGACAAGCACAGAGGGATGGCCATGTGGGGCCACAGGGAGCAGGTGGCATCTACCAGCCAAGAAGAGAGTCCTCAGAAGGAGCCAGCCCTGCCCACACCTCATCTTGGACATCCAGCCTCCAGGTCTGTGAGACAGTACATTTCTGCCGTGGAAGCCCCCAGTCTGGGGAGCTTTGTCATGGTGGCCCGAGCCGACCAGCACAGAGGCAGAAGCTGAAGACTGGGCCAGGGAGCGTGTCCGCAGGGTCAGCACGCAGGAAGGTGTCTCTGCACGCTGGAGAAGCAGCACAGCCTCCTGAACAGACGTTTAACCTGCGTGGGGAGACGTCACACAGGACACGGAGTGGCCGGCCAGAATGCACAACATCCAGGTCAATGTGAATTTCAAATAAGCAACACATTTTTTTAGTGTGTGTCCCAACTATTGCATGGGGCACGCTTATTCTAAAAAAAGTATTTGCTGTTTAATCTGAAATCCAGTTCAAGTGGCCATCTTGTATTTTTATTTCCTAAACTGGACAGCCCCATGGAAGTACAAGGGAAGGGCCCCGAAGGTCAGGCAGGAAGTGCAGAGAGAGGAGAGGAGGAGGGGCTGGGGAGGGTTGAGGAGGGGGAGGGGAGGGGAAGGGCTCGACCTAACCCTGCAGGACTTTCCAAAGTCTGAAGCAAAAAACAGAATTACAATGAAACATCAAACGGATTTAACTGCATGAATGTTTAACTAAAGTGAAAAGAAATAAGGAAAAATAATGGACTTCAAGAACCATTCTGGCAACACCGAGGAGCTGGTATGAATATAAAATGTTCGCTTCAGTTTGTAAGAAAATGTCAAAATCTCGGAGACAAACATGGAAGGATGTGCTCGGACACTTTGCACAGACGGATCGAGTCATCAAGCAAGTTAGGAAAAGTACGCTGTCTTTTAAAGGCAGTTGTTTTGGTGTTTTTAATTAAGGATCGACTCACCTTTTTAAATAGGAACGTAAAAAAATACAGCTGAACACTTGGTGAGGCAGAGGCTGTGGCTGAGCCCCTGACACCCCTTCTGGGTGGAAGCAGGTTTGCAATGGCCCATTTTTGTCGACCCAGTGAAACCACCCTGCTTTGATCCTGAGGGTAACAATGTAACCGCGGTGGGAGACGGTGCCTCATTCTGTCACGGTAGCTGTGAAATCATCCACCACGTGGACACTCCTGGATGGGAACCCGGTGAAATGAAACGCATTTCATGTGAGTCTATTTTTCTCTTTAAAATTTCCTTTTGGGTCATTCACATATTCTTCTGTTATTTTAACACATTTTAAAGTAAGAAGCAGTCCCTTCTGTAACCACAAGTTTCCGTGAGGGAGGTGTGCCTGCGGGAATCCCACCTGGCTCCTTACAGGAGGGTTTGGAGCCCCGGCCGCTGGAGGCCCTTGGCACGGGTTCCGGAGACTCCGTCGCCTCGCCCTCTGCCCTGCCGCCCCGCTGCTGGCTTTGCGGCTCTGAACAGCTGCTGGGCAAGGTCTGCGGTGGCCCAAGGTTCCCTGTACTGCGGGCTCTTCTTAACGAAGAAGTATTTCCATTCATTTATTTTAACTGGGATATGAGCCCTGGCCAGTTTGGCTCAGCGGTTAGAGCGTCAGCCCGCGGACCAGAGCGTCGGTTCCCACTAAGGGCACGTACCTCAGTTGCAGTTTGTCCCCTGCCCTGGTTGGGGTCGTGTGGGTGGCAGCCAGTCGATGTGTCTCTCTCACATCAATGTTTCTCTCTCTCTCTTCCTCCCTCTCCCCCTCCCGCTCTATCTGAGGATAAATGCGAAAATGTCCTCCAGTGAGGATAAAAAATCAATAACTGGGATATGAATGCCCGGAGGTCCCCAGTGTGCTCGGAGGCCAGCTGAGGCCTTTGGAACAGCCGACTGAGGGCTCAGACTTCCTTCTCTCGCACACACTTTATCTTTCGGCTGTGCCAAGGGTCGGACTTGAGATGCGGGGCTTGCAAGGAGCAACCCCTCCAGCTCTTTCTGGAAGGGGTGGGAGGAAGATGCGTTTGCACAGCCGTGTGCTGGCCGTTCCGATGCCTCGCTCTCCTCCTCCCCATCGGGACGTGCGGCAGGCTCGCCCCATTCTGAGCAAGTGTATCTGCACTGCTGGGCCTCACCGCGGCCCCCGCAGAGTCGGTGGGCTAGCGTCGCGGAGGGTCACCCCGAGGGCAGAAGATCCGCAAGGACGTGCATCAGCTCCGTGGCGCGTGTGGATTCTGCCAAGAGGTCAACGGATGTCACACAATGTCTGCAGCCGGGCCAGGGTCCAAACACCCGGGAGGCGGCAGGGATCTACCTGCCTGTTAGCATCCCCGTGCAGGACGAGGCGGGTGCCTCTGGAGAGCACGCGGGGGCCACGAGGTAAAGTCACACCGGTCAGTTTTTAGCACCGCTGGAGAAAGACTGAAGGACATTCTCCAGGAGTCGAGCTGAGCAGACAGCTTGCTCAGACGGTATTTGGCTTTTCCTGGGACAGCCCCAAGCTGTCAAGTACGGTACATCAGCTCGGCCCTCGGGCTTGGCCGCCACTTTATCACGGATCACAACCAACCCACACGCTTTGCCTTATCTTTATGGGAATGTACACTCTGCAATTGCCCATGAAATCGCTCATTATTCAAATGCAATATGACCTGCAAAAGGGCCAATACAATTTCAGAGCTGTGTCTGGAAGTATAAGGCAACTTTCTGGCTCACTGGCTTAACGTTTTTGTTTGTTTTTTCTTTGGATCACTAGGTATTACATGGACAAATACTGAAATAATGGGGCCATGGACAGGAATCGAAGATCTGAGCTTTCCGAGGGTCTCCGGCTGTGCTCGTAGGGAAAGTCGTCTCCTTGCTGCTGACGTCTTCTAGCTTGAGGGTTTTAAGGAACAATCCATTCATCATCCACTTTGCTGGCAAGAACACCTCGATGTTAACTGAGTCCAAAGGAAAATAGCTGTGTCTGCCACCTATCTCCCAAAATGTGAATGCTCAATTAACTCTAAATACTTATTTTTGGCCCTGGCCGGTTTGGCTCAGCCATTAGAGGGTCGGCCCGCGGGCCAGAGAGTCCCGGGTTCGGTTCCCGCTAAGGGCACGTACCTCGGTTGCAGTTTGTCCCCGGCCCTGGTTGGGGTCATGTGGGTGCCAATCAGTTGATGTGTCTCTCTCACATTGAAGTTTCTCTCTCTCTTCCTCCCTCCCTCTCTCCCTCTCACTCTATCTGAAGATAAATGCAAAAAAAATATGTCCTCCGGTGAGGATAAAAAAGTTATTATTAGTATTTTCTCAGACGGAGTTGTTCAGTACATCCCGCCACTCATCCATCCGGTCAGCTCCGAGAGGACTCGGATCAGGACCTGAGCAGCAGAAGGGTTTCCTCTAGAGTGAAGACTGGTCACGTGATGCCTGCCCCCCATGTTCCGGGGCAAAACACCCCCAAACTGCTGAAAATGAGACAGCAGAAAACGAGGCGCCTCCTCTAACTCCCCATCGACATATGCCGTCAATATCAGGAAATATCAACAAAATGTCTTCTGTTTATACTAACCTACCCTTTCAGCCACCATTCACTGGTTGGGGCAGGAGGGGAGGGGGAGCTAAATGTTCCTTCCACGTAAATGCTTAATTCCATCTGATACTTTCAATAATTGCCTTTGTCCTTCCCGGAAACAAATCAAACTGTGTGTCTCAGATCCAGTCCCTCTCTGCCATCTCTCCGGGAGGGTTATTCCCCAGGTGAAAGGGGACTGAGTGCGCTGGGAGGGGAGAGTCGAGGTCCTTGAGGGCAGGATTTTCTGGTGGCTGGGCGGTGACCTCTGTCCCCAGGCTTCTGCTGGCCTTGCAGGCGTTTCCAGCTCCGTCTGAGGTGTGATCAGCAGCCCGGTCAGCCAGGCTCACGATGCCCTCCCAAGGCCTCCAGGTGGTCCCAGCTGGTGCTGGAGACACTCTGAGACCCTGGTTCCCATCTTAGGACTTTGCTGAAGAACGACACGGTCCCTGGAAATGAACCCAGCTCCTGGAAACACAGAAACAAGAGCTGACCAGTGGGCAGCTAGGCAGACGGTTCACGGGCACGCCGGATTAGCACATCTGGCAGCCGAGGCCCAGAACCGGGTGACAATGAGAGCTCTCGCTTGGGCAGATGCGACAAAAGCCTTCTGCGGACGGGGCCGAGCTGAGCCTTCGTGGGAAGGTCAGCCTGATGGAAAATGTGTGCCCCCAGGAGGTGCCCGGACGTCCTGCAGGATGAACCCACGGAGAAGGCGATCGCAAAGGCCCGCGACTCTGTGTCCGGTTACTGACAAGCCCTGAGTGGTCAGGGAGGGGACTCAGGTGGCAAGTGCCTCCGGCCACATCTCTCTCCTCCCTCCTTGGTGACATCGATCCCACGTGCTGTCAATTGTCATTTACATTTCAGCTGCTCTCTAGCCACCCCCAGTCTTGTCGAAGGTATTTTTTTCCCCAGAAGGTAGGTTTTCAGGGCAGAACGTGGGGGGCTGGCCAGGCAGGAGGGCATTCCCTGTGTTCCCACGGAGGCCCCTCCTTCAGCTCTGGCTCCACAGTCCTCAGCAGCTAGGAGGAGCGCAGGGAGCTTGACGAAGCTGCTGGAAACTTCTGCGGCCTGTCCTTTGTCTCCAAACGGGGTCCCTGCCGGGCTGCTCACCCACAGCGTCAGCTGAGTCCCAGAGCTCGGAGGAGGAGAGACGAGACCTCCATGTCCGCTCCTTAAAGCTCACCGCAGGGCCTTGCGGGATGGCCGCCTGGGCTGGGGCCGCTGCTGTTTACCAACCGTGAATCTTTTGTCTCCCTGAACAGGAAGTACTTGCCCAGGGCCCGGGGGTGCCTCCTCCTGGACCCCACCTTGCATCAACATACCCTTCATCCCGACCCTGCCCCCACCTTTACAACCCCCCCAGCCAGCAGCTCTGAGGGCACACGGGGTTCTGGGGCCAAGTCTTATGCATTGAGGGTGTTGTGTCCTTGGAGAGGGACATGGCTTTCGAGCCCCTCCCCCAGCCCTCTCCAGGTTGGGGGTCACCCGGGAAGCGACCGTCTTCGCAGTGGGCCCAGCTCAGCCCCTCCCGGTAAGAATGTCCTGTGCGCCATCCATCTTGATGCTAACCAGCCCCCAGGCTCTGCCCCCAAATTCCAAGCCTGACCCCCTGCCTCGACCCAGTCAGCTCCGAGGGGCGCATCTGCTCTCGGGGTTTCTTCCTGTCGGCCTCACGCCGCTCCACCCCCCGTCAATCCCCCGCCTGCTCTAGCTCTTGGACTTGAGAATTTCACTGACACCCCCAAGGTCTTCCCCACTCACGTGAGGGCTGGTCAGTGCCCCGCAGGTGTGCCGGACCCGTTTCTCTGCTGCGGGCTGGTCACTGCCCCGCAGGTGTGCCGGACCCCGTTTCTCTGCTGCGGGCTGGTCAGTGCCCCGCAGGTGTGCCGGACCCGTTTCTCTGCTGCGGGCTGGTCAGTGCCCCGCAGGTGTGCCGGACCCCGTTTCTCTGCTGCGGGCTGGTCAGTGCCCCGCAGGTGTGCCGGACCCGTTTCTCTGCTGCGGGCTGGTCAGTGCCCCGCAGGTGTGCCGGACCCCGTTTCTCTGCTGCGGGCTGGTCAGTGCCCCGCAGGTGTGCCGGACCCGTTTCTCTGCTGCGGGCTGGTCAGTGCCCCGCAGGTGTGCCGGACCCGTTTCTCTGCTGCGGGCTGCAGGCCGATGGGGGCCCGCCCTGCCTGAGGGCACCCATCCCCGTCTGCTCCTGGCCCGGCCCCGAGCTCCTGCACACCACATGCTGTAGGTCTGGCTCCGCGCTGGCCGCACCGTCCACACAGTGAACGGACCGCCCCACTTGGACAGCGGCTGCAACACCTCCAGGCTGAGGGGTCCTGGCTTTTCCAGAATCAGAAAACACGCTGAGGGAGCAGACAGGAAAAGAGTGCTCCTTCCGTCACACCTGCTCCCGGTGGGGACTGTGTCGTCACTCTGGGTGAGTGCGAGTGCGTGCGAGTGCGTGTGTCAGCTGAGTATGTGTGAGTGAGTGAGCATGTGTGAGGTGTGTGTGTCAATGTGAGTCTGTGTGAGTGTGAGCGTGTGAGCATGTGTGTGTATGTGTGCGTGCATGTGTGTGAGTGAATGTGTGTATGAGTGTGTGTGTGTGGTGTGTAGGAATGCACGTGCATGAGTGTGAGTGTAAGTGTGTGAGTGTAAGTGTGTGAGTGTGTCCAATGTGTGTCAGTGTGAATCTGTGTGTGTGAATGTGAGTGTGTGTCTGATGTGTGTCGGTGTGAATCCATCTGTGTGAGTGCATGTGGTGTGTGTGAGTGTAAGTGCATGTGTGAGTGTGTAGTGTGTCAGTGTGAGTGTGCAAGTGTGTCTAGTGTGTGTCAGTGTGAATCTATGTGTGTGAGTCATGTGTGTGAGTGTGTGTGTCTGGTGTGTGTCAATGTGAATCCATGTGTATGAGTGTGTGTGTGAATCCATGTGTGTGAATCCATGTGTGTGAGTGCATGTGTGAGTGTGTGTGAGTGTGTGTGCATTTTAATCTGTGTCTGCTGTTCTCTGAGCTCAGCCAGATGGCCTGGTGCCTCGGGGTCACCTTGGAAACAGTGGGCACTGTTGCTCTGCGAACCTGAGGCCCATCCCCAGCTCCCTCTCTCTGGCCTGGCGAGAGGGGACCACGCGGCACAGTCTGGATGGTGACACTGCAGAGCCAGTTAGGCGAGGCCCTGCTAGCTGACAGATCCCCCTGCAGAATTAGCCGTGTGGCGCAGTAGGGTTGATTCCCACTCACGTTGCTTGCCCCTCGTGGATCTGTGGGGTCTCTGCTGCCCACAGACCTGCAGGACCCAGGCTGAGGGAGGTTGCCACCAAAGAGGACAGGAAGGTGGGGGACACCTCAGGCTTTCAAGTGCCCTCGCTCTGAAGTGCCACGCGTCCCTTTGGCTCGTTGGGTAAACTCATCACACCGTCTCACAACATACAGCTCGATGACTGTCACAAACTGAACGGGCCCATGCACTCGGCCTTCAGATCGAGAAGTAAAACACTCCCAGCACCCGAGGCCCTACTTCCGCCTCACCCAGGACCACTGCGCTCCTGACATTTAATGCCACTCATTCACTTTCCAATTTTTTTCAACTTTATACTGATGGGATGAATGGCTCACATCAATGGTTTCTTTCGTTCGACTTTATGTTTGTGAGTTTATGCATATCGTGGTCATTGCCGTTTATTTTCGTATGACATTACCCTGAACACAGGTCATCCACCTCTTCTCCGACGAGTGGGCATTCCCTCAGTTCTGCTCCGTCCCCGCTTGGTGACCTCGGATGTCTCTGAAATGTGATCATCTCAGCTGTAAGACAGGCAGAATAACAGTCCCACCAAGCAAGACGTTGTGTTGAGCCCTGGCTGGTTTGGCTCATTGGTTAGAGGGTCGGCCCGTAGACCAAAGAGGTGAGGGTTTGGGTCCGATCAAGGGCTCGTACCTCAGCTGCGGTTTGTCCCCTGCCCTGGTCGGGGTCATGCGGGAGGCAACCAATCAATGTGTCTCTCTCACATCAATGTTTCCTTATCTATCTATCTATCTATCTATCTATCTATCTATCTATCTATCTATCTCTTTCTCTCTCCCTCCTGCTCTATCTGAAGATAAATGAAAAAATATCCTCGGGTGAGGATTAAAAAAATAAAAAGATGTCGTGTTGAACGAGCAGCTACATGTTGGACCACTCGTCAGTTGTTGGACACAGGGAGCCTTCCGTGAACACTAGCTGTCGTCAGCCCCAAATCATCCCTGTTATCACTGTGGTCGTCACCAGCATCAACAACGTCAGCGTCGCTCTCATCAGCACGGTTTTCACTGTCGCCCCGTCTCAGTCGCCTTGTGGTTATTAGGTCCCTGCTCTGCGGTGCGCTCTCTCCACGTAGAAACCAGGAGTCATGAAGATCTCTTCCTCGGGCTTCGGAAGAAGAGGGTGAGTCAAACTTGTGAAAACGCTTTATCACGCATGGTCCCACCTCTGAAGTCCCAAGGTCACACGCGCTCTGCTTTCCCCCAGAATTCCCAGGCTCTGCAGCCTTTGAAACCCATTTTACAAGGGAAAGCAGGAACGAGTGACTTGGATAGAGAAGGAGGTGGAGACCTCTCTAGACACAGAGAGCAGCAGAGACTCCTGGAGGCAGTGTTTCCTGAGAGCGTCACCTCCCGGGACGCCCAGGACAGCTCTCCGAGGTGGGCGTTCTGCAGTGATTAACCTCATTTTGCAAATGAGGGAGAGAAACCTCAGGGAGATCAAGGAATACACTCAAGATGACGGGACCAGTAAATCACAGGCCCCACGCCCTCCCCAGCCCGGCACTGCGCGTCCGGTGTCCGGAGTGCTCTAAATCTGCAGACCCACGCAGTCACCTCTGCGCAATCTGAAAACCAGAAATGAATCCCCGTGCCCCTGGGAGTGCTCTCAGAGCAGAGATACCGCAACAGATCCCGGTTATCCTCCGTACCGCTCGGCTTCCACCTGGCTCGGAGCTATAAGTCAATCTTCCAGCCACTGAGCTCAATTCCCAGGGTGCTCTTAAGAGACAGGAATTCCAGCGGCAAACAGCGGAACTGTTAGACCAGATTAAACTTGCCAAAGCGGTTTGAGCTGAGCTGAGAAAAACGGACCCCCGTTGAAATGATACGCTATCAGCCAACAGTAACACAACCCTGGAAACAAACCTGCCCACTTGGTATTCAACACGCAGAGCATGTGGCAGGGAGGAGAATGGGCCACGTTCTGGCCACGGAGGGCGTGGACCACGTGAGCTGTGCTGAACGCACTTCTCTCTCTCCCCCCCACCTCTCTCCTCTCCCCTTCTCCCCACCCCAGTAAAATGATCCTGTGGGGAGTTCCCTGGTCCTGACATTGGACTCTGTCTGGACGGTGAGTACTGACGGTTCAGGCCCTGAGCTGCAGGTTGTGAGGAGGGGAGAAAGGGGGGGTCCCAGGGATTCCCTGGGAGCATCACAGACACTGGGAAGCAATCTGGTCTCTGCTTTCACTCCATTTTTCTCGTAACAGCTTAACAACGGAAAACAAATGCTACGGAGACTTGACTTTCCTAGGGAATCGGCGCAGTTGGAAAAGCATCCCAGTCCGCATTGCACAGGTCAGGGCTTTCCTCCGACCACAGCAGCTGCTCGCAGAGCCCTCTCGGGTCCCCCGAAGCCCCCTCAGTGTCCTAGGCCAACCGCACGATTCTGCACAAATGCTGCACAGCCTTGTCTGTTTGTACTCCAGTTTCTCTGTTTTTGGAGAAGCCCGTGCACTAAGGCCGCACAGGGGTAAGTCTGTCACCTTGGTGGAGGGGAAACCATAACCCTATAACCAGGGGGGAATGTACCTGCGACATTCTGCAGACACCTGGGCCAGCGACCTGCCGTTTCTCTTCTCGGCGTGGTTTTGACTGCCACTGGCCTGTGTTAGAATGACTCAGCAAGGTTAACGTGCATTTGTTCCCCCTCGGGCAGAGGCCCGTCCCCGCGCTGGCTCTGGACCATCTCTCTGGGCCGCACTTGCTCTCTCTCCCTCCAGGAGGCTCAAAAGTCCCTTTTCGGTCTTTTCTATGGAAAAGTGCTTCTGAAATCCAAACTTACGCCGTATTTTGACTCACACAGGCCTTTGTCCGGTATGCTTCGTATCAGATTATCCTCCTCATTGCAAGAGGCGGAGTTTGTTGAAAGGAAACCCGTCATCACCGGATGGTGGTCACGCTCCTTTGACCCTGGCCGGCACAGGGGTCCTGTGACCCTCTGAGACACCTGTATCCCACTTTCCTCGATAAGAAGTGTGTACAACTGTCCGCTCAACTGTCCCTTCGTCTGCAGGCCTCTATTCACCGGCAGCTTTGTCCACATCCTAGAAAACGAACGCCTGTTAATATTGGGGGCGGGGTGGACACACCAACTTTGGGGCACTTTCTCGAGTGACATCCTTGTCATGCTTTAGGCCGTCCCAGCACGCGTGGCCCGACTCAGCTGACAGCTCCCACTTGGTAGAGATGAGTTGGTAACTGAGGGTCACGGAACCAGCCCGCCTCCCCGGAGCACTTCTGGAAAATGAGGGGCTAGAAGTCCCCACCCCTCCATGAAGTCTGATGCCACCTGAGGGGTGGGGCCCCGCTGTCCTGGCGTGTCCCTCAGAGGGGCGCTCTCTGCCTGAGCCGCTCAGCAGGAGGACGGAGGCCCGTGCCCTGCACAGCGGGGGGTCTGCGAGCGAGCGGCCAGCAGTGTCCTGACAACAGGCAGGGCCGCGCTTGTCACCCACCTTCCCATCACCGGAAGGACCGAGGCTAAAAAACAGAAAGGTGACCATCCGACGTCCTTGTCCAGGAGGGCGTGCCTCTCCTCCTGTCCAGTCCCTGGGGCCTCCTCTTGTTTTTTATTTACTTATTTATCATTATTATTTTTAATTCTTTTTATTTGTTTTTTTGTTACAGATGTTTCTCCTTTTCTACCCATTGACACCCTCTTCCCAATCCTGCCCGTCCCCCGCATTGTTGTCTATATCCATGGTTACGCATGCGTGCAGGAAAGTTCTGTGGTTTATCTCCTCCCTGCCGTCCACTCTCCCTGCCCCCGATCCCCTCTTCTGAGGTTTGTCAGTCTGTACCCTACTTCTGTGGCTCTGGGTCTACTTTGTTCATCAGCTTGTTTTGTTCATTATATTCCACAAATAAGTGAGATCATGTGATACTTGTCTTTCTCTGATTGGCTTGTTCCCTTAGGATAATCCTCTCCAGGTCCCTCCATGTCATCTCAAAGGATAAAAGATCTCTCTTTTTTACAGCTGCATAGTACTCCATTGTGTATATGTATCACAGCTTTTTTATCCACTCATCTACTGATGGGCACTGGGGCTGTTTCCAGATCTTAGCGATTATAAATAGAGCTGCTATGACCATAGGGGTACATATATTGGCCTGGAGGATGCTGGGAGGGTACAGTAGGGGTGGGTGGGGCCCACGGTCCCAGGAGCCGGGGCACAGCTGTGATGCCCACTGGCTGTGGGGCCGTGCAGGTGTGTCCCCAGGAGATCTGATTGTGAACGGCTTGCAGACATTGCATGGCCCTGGGGACCGCTGGGGGCTAAAGGCCTTCCTCCCAACATGGCAAAGAGAGGGGCCCACCCCTTTCCAGGGGCCACTGGGCTCTCTGCCTCAGGGGAACGCTGAAGGCAAAGTCACTCCTCAGACCTTGGAAACAAACCGTCTGTCTTTGTGGAGCGCATCCTGGCTGATGGGCCTGCCGGCGGGCACCGGGTGCCACGGTGTCTCCTGAGGTTTCAGACACCAAGGAGGGCTGGGAGCCCAGGAGGCAGCGCGGCCCTTTGACCCCGCAGGCGACTGAGAACCACGCCAGCTTCCGGACACGCAGGAGGCCGATGTAACCCACCCACGTTCACGCCCCCGCTGCAGACCACCTGCTCCCTGCTCTCTGTTTGCCACGGCTCTGCGCTCGGGCTCAGGCTGTTTGTCCACGAGTGCTTATAACAACTTCACGTGATTGATTTTTGCTCATTTCAGAGTCCGTATTTACCTCTGAAGAAAAGCAGGGTCAGCCGTGCCAGAGGGCACCCCGGTGCCCTGGGGCATTTTGCGAAAAGACTCTCCGTACATGCACACCCCTTAGAAAATGCTGCGCTGCTGCCCTGGCCGGTTTGGCTCCGCGGTTAGAGCATCGGCCCTCGGACCAGAGAGGCCCGGGTTTGGTTCCCGCTGAGGGCACGTACCTCGGTTGCAGTTTGTCCCTGGCCCCTGTTGGGGTCGTGTGGGTGGCAGCCACTCGACGTGTCTCTCTCACATCGATGTTTCTCTCTCTCTTTTCCTCCCTCTCTCCCTCCTGCTCTATCTGAAGATAAATGCAAAAATGTCCTCGGTTGAGGATAAAAAAGGGGAAAAAAAAGAAAACACTGCACCGTTTATCCTGGTGGAGAAGCGTCCAAGCCCAGCAGGACCCTGTCGCAGTCACGTCAACATTTCCTCGCCTCACCCCGGGTTTGGGCTGACCTTTCTCTCTCTCTTTTCAGTTTTGGAGAAAGACGCCCTCTTCTGAGCTCTGCCTCGGGACAGCGCAACTCCCCGCGACCCACAGCTCTCCAGCTGTGTCTTCTGGAACTGGAACGCAGCTTCTTTGTTGACCCCTCTTCACCCTGACACATGTCCTCTAAGTCCGTCCAGGTGGGAGTCAGCCAGCCAGGGTCAGACCACAGAAATGTGCAGCCCAGGCGAGGTCCTCCTGGCGACCCCGGGGGTGGCAGCAGACCAACGGCACCTGGAGGCCCAGACCTCAGCCTCCCCACCCCGACGGCAGCCCCCACGATCCTTTAAGAAGCTGCCTGAGACTGCTTGGCGCGGCCCCTGGAAACCGAAGAGGGTGGGCTAAGAGTAAGCAAAGCTCTCGCTTAATTAAAAGCACATTTATAAAAGGTTAGGCCTGGCGGGGAAATGATGACAAAGGCGGTTAGAATTGTAAAATCAAGCCATCCTCTCCCGAGAGGTTTCTTCCAGATCCCTGTGCGTTCGGGAGGCCGTGTTTTCCCTCCAAGGGAGCCCAAGCATCTGAGCGGGGGTTAGCCAAGTGTTAGTTCCTCCGCTGTTTTCAAACAAGTGCAACTCCCCCCCCCCCCCCGAGTGCCCCCACCTCTGCAGCCCAGGGCAAGAAGGAGGTGCGGGAGGCGCGTGCCTAGACCGGGCTGCGTCCGGAACCGCGGGCACCGGAGAGCGCAGCTGAGTCTTTGTGGGAACAATGGACCTTTGATAGCGCTCCAGTCAGAACAGACGCCTTCAGAAGTCACTGGATCGCTGTAGCAGATAAAGGAGGGAAAAGGAGGGATGGAGGACAGTGAAATTTTAGTAGTGACTTGATAGCCATCCTCATCTCTTTGAACAGGAACTGTGCAAATTCTTTGTAATTCCGGAGGGCAGACCCAGGGCCGATGGGGAGATTACAGGAGAGCAGACTTCTGATTAACAGAGGACCTTCCCAGCAGCTCACGCTCAGAGAGGAAGGGCGGACCCTGAGGAGGGGCCCTCGGTGGGGCCGGACACGGACTGCACTCCCATCTGCCCGGGATGTAGAAAGTCTCTGCGTCTGCACCAGGGCACGACGCCCCTCAGAAAATGTGGCTTGCTCAGAAGGCTGGAAGACGATTGTTCTGGCACGTCTGATCGTTTGCGTGAAATCCGTTTCTGAATGAGAGTCCATCCGATCAAGTGCAAACAGGTGACGCTGTCTACGGGTCTCAGAAAGCCCGGCTTCCTCGGTGAATCATCAGCCTCTCCGCACACGGACAGCTTTCTTGCTCCCGGCGCCAAGGAGCCGGATCAGCCGAGGGAGCGTGTTTCTTAAATAACACGGGTGTTTCCAGTTGGCAAAACACGGGCTCTCTGTGCTATTAGAGGAATCGGTTTCTTTCGACGTGATTAATTGTGTCCGTAAAACAGAAAATCCATCAAAGACAAAATACTTTTCCCATCAGAAAACACAAATTCCCGCAGTGTCATTGACTACATGATGTGACATTCTGTTAATAAGCTCCTAATGTCCAAAGATACATCTGGGCTCACTGTCTACTGTCTCCCCCAGGAGACAAAGCCGGGATGACCTACGACAAAGCCGGGGGCTCGCTCGGCGCCGTTCCGCTGGTTCCGGAGAATCCAGACGAGGGTCCTGCCCTGTGCCCGCTCTGTGGAGAGGAGCCCTGGGGGGCAATCGATAAAAGATGATCCCATTGCCAGTGTGAAAGGGACCTTCCATCCAAATAAATCCAGAAGCCCAGCACTCTCCCCATCTACTGCTATCGTCCTGGCCCAAGCGGGGCAATGACGGCACCCTCCCCGAACACGCTTGTACAATGGCGCCCCCTAGGGTTGTGTGGGCACAGCCTGTGACCCACCGGCATCGCTCCCCTGGATTCGGAAGCTGCATCCGAACCGGGCTAGGGCATCCAATCCATCTCGTCCCCTCATTGTTACTCTAAATTCAGCAGCCTGAGCGATCCTGTTAAGAGCCAAGTCGAATCATAGTTCTGCGCAGCTCCAAACCCTCTAAGGGCCCTCACTCCAGCCAGAGTGAAAGCCCGAGTCCTCGGTGGCCTGGGCACCCGCATGGTCCAGCTCCTCCTCACCTCTCGGACGCACCAGCGCCGCTGCTCTGACTCGCTCTGGCCGGCCCCTCGGCGAGGACTTCGCGCTCCGTGGGCGTCTCTGTGGCCAGCTCCCTCTCCCCTCCCGAGTCTTCAATGCCTAGGGCACCACCTCACAGGGGCTCTTCCCGCCACGTTCGTTCAAGTCTCAGCTGCCCCTCCCTGCCCGGTCTCTTCCCCAGCTTTAGGTTTCAGCACCTGTCACCACTGACATGAGACACAGCCGACCCGTCTGTCTTGTTGTCTGTCTCCTTCCAGGGAAGCAGTCTTTCTGGAGGCAGGACTGTTCTCTGTCTTGTTCATTACTCCTGTCCCGCCTGGCACTGTGCCCGGCATGTCGGAGGGCCTCACTGGACATTTTTTGAATGAATAACTGGTTGAGTGAATGGGTGAGATGGATGAATGGAAGGACAGATGGACGGATCCCTTCCTCCAGCTCAGACAGCCCAGCATGCTGCGTAAGAAGGGCCTGAACTGGGGAATCCTGGGACCGCCCGTGCGGACTCTGATTCTGGGGGTGGTCTCCAGGGTTAATCATTTCAGTGAAGTTTGAGTTCGAGAAATGACACAGGGGTCAGCAAAAGGCTTTCCGTGGGCCTGAACAAAATGACAGGTGACGTTCGGATCCCCCCAGGGAGCGTGCTCCAGGAAGAACGGGCTTGAATAAGAGGTGTCAGTGGCCATCTGCAATTTGAAGAGCGTGTCTGTCATGCGTCTCCCCCAAGCTTCCTCAAACTGCCCCACCTGGAAAAGCCATCGGCGGAGGAGGCACTGTGTCCCCCTCCACGGGGGCGGTCCCTTGCCTGCTGGCTTCCTTGCCAGGAAAGTGCTGGAAAGGTGGAGCAGCCCAGCTTTCTCCCAGTGCGGCAAGGCCTGCACCTGTTCTAACAATCACCGCCCGGCTCACTAGCACCTCTCATGCTCCCAGCGTGCCGCCTGCTCCAGGCCGCCTTGCCGGGTCCCTCCCTCCAGTGTTCTGGAGGTCACTGCGAGCTCCGCTGTGTCCCCTGCTTACCTGTCTCACCGCACCTGTCTACGCAGCATCGTAGTGCTCACAGGTGTCCCGTCTTCTTCCACCACCAAGACTAAATGCATGCGCTCAGTAAGCAACTGCAGACAGGGAGGAGGGAAGGAGGGAAAGTGGGGCAGAGTGAGGCCCCACGGCTTAGTGACAGAGGACAATGAGATGAGAGGGGAGACACGACGTTTCAGCAGAGCCCTCCGGGGTCACCTTGGCCCCCTCCGTTCATGGTCACGCCCACGGCTTCCCTGCAAGACCCCGTACCTTCTGCCTGGGGGCTTTCTCTGGCTGCAGAGCCTGGCTCGGCCCAACACTGATTTTTAGGATCACCTCCAAAGCGTGTTGCTTGCACTCACATCTCGGTCACGGGGTCAGCTTCCAGGGGAGCCCGACTGAGGGCAGGCCCCAACACAAATACATGCAAGTCACTTACACCGACGTGCAGCACGTGAAAAGCTGTGATCATCTCACGGTCGTCCCGAGAGGTTCTGAAAGCGTGCACAATTATTAAAAATGTTTCGGCGACGGGGGAACACCTCAGACCTCGGATAACGGCTGACCAGTTGTAAAAATAGTTTAGAGTAATTGTGTGCTTCCAGCTGCACCCCAGACAGGGCAATGCTTTAATTTCCTGTTCTGTGCGGAATGGGTTCTTAAATTCTTATTTTCCTTGATCTTTTCTGCTCTCCCATGTGCAGCTTAGGGCCCCTAGGTGTCCAACCAGCTCCCAGGCAGCACACGCAGAGGAGAGCTAAGCTCTGGGCACATGCAGTGACCAGTGTCCAGTCTGGGAAGCGACCCCTGCGGGGGAAAAAACAAATAAATACCAGGAACTGAAATGTACATAGAATGAGTTACATTTTAAGTGCATGCGCTGTTATAGAATCTGATGTTTTTCACTGCGAAATTCATGGACACCTGCAACCCATTAGATAAGGACACTGTCTGCTTCAAGCTGATGTCACCCCTGGGGGTCAGGGGCTGGCCTGGGCTCCCTGTGTTCCTTTCTCAGCTTGTGTCACTCATGGAGTAACCACCTCTAGCCAGGACTGTGTTCCTTTCCAGAATGCCACCTTCTGGAGAGCTGACAGTGTCTCCTTCACAACTGTGTCCCCACAACCAACCTCATGCCTGTGAATATTCAGGAGATACTAGTCGAGTGAAGGATGGATGGATGGACGAAAAGGTGGGTGAATGGATGGATGGATGGATGGATGGATGGATGGATAGGTGGATGGATGGATAGGTGGATGGATGGATGGGTGGATGGATGGATGGGTGGATAGATGGATGGATGGATGGATGGATGGATGGATGGATGGATAGATAGGTGGGTGGGTGGATGGATGGATGGATGGATGGATGGATGGATGGATAGATAGTTGGGTGAATGGATGAGTGGGTGGATGGATGGATGCTTTTCTGTTGGTTTTTTCTCTGTCTCCTAAGTGTCAGAAAACCCTTTCACTGAGAATCTTCCTTAAGATGATCATGTTTTTATTTATTTATTTATTTATTTATTTATTTTTTATCCTCACCCGAGGACATTTTTCCATTTTTTGTTCAGATAGAGTGGGAGGGAGAGAGGAGGAGAGAGAGAGAGAGAAACATTGACATGAAAGGGACACATTGAGTGGCCGCCTCTCGCACGACCAACCGGGGCCGGGGACAAACTGCAACCGAGGTACGTGCCCCTAGCGGGAACCGAACCCGGGTCTCTCAGGACTGCAGGCCGACGCTCTAACCGCTGAGCCAAACCGGCCAGGGCAAGATGATCATGTTTTTAAAGGATACTTTGAAAGGAGATATGAGTTTGTATTTGTTTTTATACAGTCTGAGAGTTTGCCTCTTAAGAAGATAGTTTAACACGTTTATTTTTCCACATTGACGATTTGCCTGGTTTCATTTTTATTTTATTTTATTTTTTAATTCACGTTCTGCTTTGCTTGGTTATAATTCTGTCGTCTTCATTTACGATTTCTATTTTTTATGTTTCCCGCATGTTTTCAATTTATTCCCTTTCCTGGTTTTTGCCATGTTGCTAAAGCCATTCTTACCGCGTCCCTCTGTGATTTGTACATTTACTATTTGTTTATAACAACAGTAATGGCTCCGTTTATACCATAATGTCAAAGTATCTAACGTACAGATATTCTTGATCAAGATCGATAAACTGCATGTCCTAGACCCTCCTCGTAGGATGAAAGGATTCACTTGCAGCAAATTATGTTGTTCTTTTTCTTTGGCCCTAATTCCTTCCCAAGATTTTGTTGAAGTTTTGGGGAATTTAAAATGCAGATTATTCTCATTAAATTGTTTTTTGCAACAGACCATTTCCTTCCAGCACAGTAACTGTCCTACTCGCGCGTTAGGCTGTGTGATCTTATCCACGTCCACGCGGGAACGGCACAGTTCAGGCGGCGGGATCCGCACCTCGTCTTCCCCACGGTTGCCTCCCTATTTGATCGCCGCTCAGTTTTCAAGAGATCCTCTCCAGCGACTTCCCTGCAGGGAGTGAGAGCCCCCTGAGCTCTGGGAGGGGCGCCATATGGCCCCCGGGTGGGAGGTGACTTGGTGACATGGGGTGCTGGGGGCTCCTCCGCCGAGGAGATGGGGTGCGGCCTGCCTGTCCTGCTTGGCTTTGGCAAGCTACCTGCGTTTCTGAAATTCTGAAATCCTCACAAAGTTCTAGTTATGTGCTTCTCTTCCAAAAATCCAAAATGCAGAGAGCTTTTCTTTTCTCCCTGGTTGTAAAAGGAATAAACGGTCAGCTTTCTGCAGGGGCCGGTCTGTTTACTTCTTTGATTAAAGACTAAATTAAGCTAAGCGTGCGTGCTCTCCTGTTTCCATGTTCTCTCCTCTCTGGGGACGCCCCCGGTGTCTTTGAGATGCTGAGTGGCTCTGTGGTCCCAGTTCCCAAAGTGAGTCCTTCCATGGGCAGGGACTTCCTCCAGCGAGCCCCTCCTCTGAGCCACGGTTCGGTTCGGATATCTTACCACTTCTGCTTGCCTGTGTTCAGGAAGGGACATGACTGTCCGTGAGTCCTCAGTGCGCTCTGAGCCCCAGGCTGTGGCAGAGGACGGGGGCTACTCAACGCTGATGTGTGCGCACAGGGCCCAGGGGCAGGTGCACCCGGCTGCTGGAGGGCTGCTGCTGCCAGAGGCCCCACGATGCCAGGGTGCAGCCCTCACAGAGAGCCCGCCGTGACGAGGACCCCTTGACCAGCTCTGCTGCCTCCCAGAGGCCGCCCACAGGGAGCCCTACAGTACTGCCCATCCCCTGCCCATCCCCTGCCTCACCTCCAGTCCTCTGTCCAGCAGGGAATTTTGTGCCCAAGTAACTTCCTGGGAGGCAGCCCCTTCGGGAGCGGCGTGGGGTGGGGGACTTCCTGAGTGTGCCTGAAGGCTTCCTTTCGGTGTTTTCTGTGGCTCCCCCACACCCTCTCTAACGTCCTGGAAGGCCTTGTGAGGTTCAGACTTCACGGGCCCGGCCCCTGGGTGGGCTGTGGGGCCTAAGAGGGGCCTCGGGGTTCTCTGATCCCCGGGCATGTGCCTGCCTCCCAGGCACCAATGCTCAGCCCGAGGGCGGGGCCTGGGACTTGGGAAGACACCCTGCGACCTGGAGGAAGCCACCGGATAGCGGGCCTTGGTGGGTTTAGTCTCCGAAACAGCAGGTCACATCCTGCATAGAATTCTCCTGAAAACACAAATGCCAGCTGCTGTTCCTGGCTAATTCTGGACGAGGAGGTTCTGGCACTTGGCGTGTCGAGAAAGAGGCCACAGATTTCCACTTTTCATTCCCGTTAACACTCGCCCAGCGGCAAGGTCACGGGTGACCCACACACACCACTTGTTGGCACCGTCAAATTATGGGAAGCACAAAAATTTTAAGAGTGTTTGCAACACAGATATTTAATTGTAATATCTTATCCTTGCTTCCAGAGAGTTTGCACAGGGTCCTGACCCACCCATCGCGCGGAGCGATTATTTCTCTGGACAGCTTCCTGACATTCCCAGGGAGAGGACGATGACTGGTGATTAGGGGACCGCATACCACGGGTCCCGCTTCCTGACGTGGCAGGAGGGTGCTCGCAACACCCAATCCATCAAGGCTGTCCCCCGCCCGAGCCAAGTGCGCAGCGACGTGCGGTACACGGAGAGAGGAGGGGGGGTCTCATTCTTCACCTTTTCCAGGAATGTATTTTTGTTTTGGTCAATTTCCCAAATAAATGATGGTCTTGTCTTACTTGCTGTATTGGCGGAATTCTCCTGAGCATTGTTTAGTACATTTAAAAGCTGTGCAATGACCAAACGTACTTAAAATGTGAAGAAGAAAAAAAAAAAGAGTTAGCCAACAGAACGCGGAACGGTGCCTTCCTCGCCGGCTCCAGCGGACACGGAGCCACTGCCACCTTTCCGTCCACGGGGCCTGCGTGGAGGGCAGCACACGACCCTGCAGGAGTCTGGATGCTCTGTGTCCACGCAGCTCGTCCGCCTCACCCCGCGCGCTGTGCCGCACGCCCCCCTCGGCCGGGACTCCACATCCCGTGTCCTCGGCAGAGTCAGCCTCGGGATGCACGAGCTAATGATGCCTGTGGTTTTGAAACTTTATTGTTATTATTTGTGCGGGACATTAAAAAAATTCTGTGGACAGGTTATTAAGAGGATGCTGAGCACCGAAGACATTGTTAGACCTCATTACTGGTGATTGTACCCAGATGTTGTGCATTTCAGGCATCCCGAAGGGTCCGCGGTGACGTCAGTGACCCAGCATCTCACTCGTCCTTGCAAACCTGGAATCTAAATTCCCCTCATTAAACACAGAGCATGAGCGTGGAGCGGGTGGCGGGTGCCTGGGCAAAGCAGCATCGCTCAGGCGAGGCTTGGGACGGATTGAAGAGCAAAACACGGCTCTGGCCGCTGTCGCAACGTCCAGTCTGGAAAACGGGGTGCCTGGTGTGTGCACATTCTAATTCATAAACGTTCCTATTTGGAGAGGAAACTCCCGGGACACAACCAGGATGAAATGAATCATGCCCGCGAACATGCAGAGAAACATTGTTGCATTCAGTGAGAAGGAGCCAAGGCCCAGCGAACCTGGATGAGTGTTAACGTGGACGGAATCCCTAGCCAGGGCCACGGAAAGGGTTTTGGCTCCCGCTCGGTGAAGGCACAGCGTGGGGAAATCACAACGTGCCCAGCAAAATGAGTCCTGCGACCTCCATGAGATACTAAACCACATTGTACAGCCAGTGCTCGAAAGAACGAGGAGCTGGTTTTGGAACAGACATGCAGAGGTGTGCAATAATAAACAAAGGGAGGGTTGTTATTACATACCGGAATTCAGTATACAGTATGATAAATGAGCGCTGCACTGAGGGGAAAGATGCATTATTTAATAAACGATGTCAGGATGGCTTGGGAGGAATTTGGAGAAAATGGATCCAGAAGAAAACCTGGCGTGACCTGTGGAGGCTTCCCGGTGGCTTGGCCAGTGGAGGGCGACAGCAGGTCACAGGAAGGAGGCAAGACGGTGTGTACAGGGTGGTTTTCCCAGTCCTGTCCTCCGTGCCAGATGGCTGCTGGACGTCTGCTGGCCTGTCTACTGGCCACGGCTCGGCTCAGACGGCCTCTCCACACAGGTACCCAAGGAGCCGGGACGACCGGCGTCCAGCCGGTGCCAGGCAGTGCTCACTGCCCCTCCTGGTTCCCTCGGCCCCGCTGAGGCCTGTGATCGTGCTCAAGCTCGAAGTTCCAGTGGTTTGCTCCGGGCGAGGGAGCCGTGCAAGGGCCCTGGGGTGCAGCCTCTGCGTCTCCGCTTCCCGTGCACCTTCAGAATCCAGTTTCTCCATCCGCCCAGGACTGGAGAAGACGCTGCGATGCTGGTTCCCGCTCACCAGGCACGTTCACGCACGTGGGTGTGATTCTCCATGGGGGGCGCGTCCACCCCAACCCCGGGGACTCTGAGCAATGCCTGGAGACATTTAAAACGCATAAATACATGTTAAAATGTCACGCTCTGCCCTGGCCAGTTTGGCTCAGCGATAGAGCGCCCACCTGCGGACCAATGAGTCGCGAGTTCGATTCCAGCCAAGGGCACGTACCTCGGTTGCGGTGCGTCCCCGGCCCTGGTCGGGGTCGTGCAGGAGACAGCCAGTCAATGTGTCCCTCTCACATCGATGTTTCCCTCTCTCTCCCTGTCTCTCCCTCTTTCTCTACCTGAAGATAAATAGAAAAATGTCCTCGGGTGAGGATTAAAACAAAATGTCACGCTCTGTATCATGGCGGAGCTTTTGAAAGACTCCTTCATTCCAAGAAAGAAGCCAGGCTTACCCCCTGGTCACTATTCCCACTGGGAAGTTCCCCGCGGTGGCATAACCAGGAAGAACGAATACTGATGAGTACATTCACTGCAGAGAGAGCTAATAAGTGACTGTCTGGTGCCACCTGGGTGTGGGGACACAGAGGGTCAGTCAGAAACCTCCACCCTGCACGGAGCTGCCCGTCAAGCAGGGCAGAGGCAGTGGGCACAGGACTGAATGCGCAGGTGATCGGTGGGCACAGCGCGTGTCGTGAACAAAGTCCGCACGGACCACACGCAGGACGTGACGGAGGCTGGCATCTCCATGAACGAGGACTCAGACCTCGTGCAGAGGCCATGTTTCTCATGCACCTGGATGTTGAGATGTGGGGAGGGACAGTGGAGGCAGAGGGAAGCACACGAGGAGACCCCGAAGCAGGAACAGTGGCGTGTTCTGAGGGACAGAGGGAGGGCAGAGGAGATGGAGTCCCGGGCACAGGGAAGGGCAAACCAGGCAAGGCCTCGGAGGAGACGAGACCAGACGTGCAAGGACTTGGAGGGGAGCCAGGATCCATCCAAGGGCCGTGGGGATCCTTCGACAGATGAAGGGATAAACAAAGCCTAGTCCGTCCACACAGTGGAATATTACTCAGCCTTGAAAAGGAAGGAAGTTCTGACACGGGCCACAACATGGATGAACCTCGAGGACATTGTGCTGAGTGAACTCAGCCAGTCACAGCGGGACAAACACTGTCCGGTTCCATCTGTATAAGGTTCCTAATGTCGTCGAATTCATAGAGACAGAGGCTGGGGTGGGGGGTGGGGGATCATTTAATGGGTACAAATTTTCCCTTTCACTGGATGAAAGAGTTCTGGATGTTGATGCACGACAGTGTGGATGTCCTTAACACTCCTGAACCGTGCGCTTAAAAACGGTGAAGGCGCTAAATTTTATACTACGTTCTTGCCACAATAAAAATATTTCTAAAAAAGTTTAGACGTACTAGGGAACTGTGGGAAAGTTTTCAGCAGGGGACAGCCGCACTTATATTTTTAAATATGATTACTTAAAGACAACCTGACTCTACTAAAAATGTTTAAAAGACAAACTCCTTAGAAACCTAAAGGTTCATACAAATACCTCCAGGAAGGAAACAGCTACCAGAAATATATACAGAAGAAAGAAAAGCAGCAAAGCCATGAGTCATGGAAAGCAAACCAATAAAATCTTCGTGAAATCCAAGATGCCATTCATAAAAGCCTCGAGGATTTGAAATGATAACAAATAGAACTCCTTGCACGGGGGAACATTATAAAACACCTTGCGAAATTGCTGAAGAGGTGTTCGATGAATTGTTACTGGATGAGAGAACAAAATGATAAAGCTTTAATAAGACATCTTTTTAAAAAGACCGAGTGGAGAGACACTGTGTTCTATTTCACAGGTATAACGTGATTCCAGTTCAAACGTCATGTCTTGTTTTCGTCACTCAGCCCAATGATGGTAAGTTCGCTGAGCACCATCAAGTCGGTGGGAGTAGGGGTGGGTTTCCCACGAAGCGAGGGAGACAGAAGTTCTAGACCGACTCAGTCTCTGGTCCTACACGGGGAGCTTAGATGCTTCGTGTGCATAACTTTGTCTTGTTTTTCTTGAGAATCCCCAGGCTGCATAAACTTCCTGTTCCACGGGTCTGGGTCTTCCCTGTGTGAGTGTGTTAAAGAATATTCCAAACAGAGAAAAATGAACTGAAACTTAGCCTTTTTCGAAAACAGAGTATTGGCTCCTGTAACAATAATAAGAAGCCAAGTGGAATTGTTAAAACTAGAAATAAGGCCTGGCTGGTGTGGCGCAGGGGTTGAGCGTCAACCCATGTACCAAGAGGTCACCAGTTCAATTCCCGGTCAGGGCACATGCCCAGGTTGTGGGCCAAATTCCCAGTGGGGGGCATGCAGGAGGCGGTCAATAGATGTTCTCTCTCATCGATGTTCCTATCTCTCTCCTTCTCCCATCCTCTCTCTCTAAAGTCAATAAAGAAAAAAATTTTAAAAAAGAACTAGAAATAAAGATAATAAAGATGAATGGATAGAATATGCATAGCAGAATACACCCAGGATAACCTAGTATCACACAATCTTCTGAAAACAAAGGGGTTGAGACAAATTGTCATATAAATTGTTGGGATACTCTGCCAGCAATTTGGAGAAAAATTAATTTCTATTCATACTTTACATCAGAATCCCCAAATAAAGGAGGTTTAGCTATTACAAGCATATTCATAGAGAAAATTCAGCAGAAACACATACGATAAAATGTTCAAATGAATTACATTAACAAATAAAAATAACATTGATACTACCCTTTGAAAATATTCATACATCGCTTCTGGGCCTTTTGGCTAAGATCAAGTGAAAATATTCACGCATGTTCGGAAGGACTGAAAGACCCTCATAAGAAAACGAGTCAAGGCCAAATACCAAAACAATGCATACAAAAGAAGATGAAAATAATAAACCAGCACTTGAAAAAGAAACACATATAACAGTAAATGTGAAGCAAGATTTTAAACTTAAATCAGAAAACTAGTTTACATAACACGTGTGTTGCTGGGGTGACGCTAACACACGTGTGTGCCTTTGCATGTGTGGGTGACATACCCATGATGACTTGTAAATTACTACACGCCTTCTGGAGATGACTGTGTTATTGCAACTAAAGGGTTAACTTACTTTTCCCACTTACAGGCTTTTATCTAGAAGACGTGTTTAAAGGAAATGATTATATAGCCGGTATAAGCTCTATTTTAAAAGGCAGTTGTCACCCCGGCCAGGGTGGCTCAGTGGGTTGAGCATCATCTTGCGCACCGACTGTAACCAGTTTGAGTCCCAGTCCAGGCACGTGCCCAGGTTTCAGTCTCGATCCCCAGTGGGGGGCTTTCGGGAGGCAGCCAATCGTTCCTCTCACGTCAGCGTTTCTCTCGCTCTCGCTCTCTCCCTCTCCTGCCCTGTCTCTCTCTCTAAAAAAAGAAAAAGGCAATTGTTTGTTCGAGGAGAAAATAACAACTTACATGTTGAATAACAGAGAAATACGTAAGTAAATGTGGGTACTTTAATTTGACAGACTATTTCCTGGCCATTAAGCATAACTTAACAGATCAGATAGAAACTTGGGGCAAGTATATGGTATAATGCTATAAGGTGAACCCATTACATTACACGGACCCGAAGTGAACAAATCTCTACCCCCACCCGCCCATCAAAGGAGAGAGCGGGAAGTGAAATTCAACATCTCTTTGGCCCTTGGGGTGTGTGTGTGTGTGTGTGTGTGTGTGTGATGTGGGAGGAGGGTGCTCAGAACTAACTGGAAATTGCCAGATATCATAACCCCTTTAGGTAAGAAAATAGTAGACTCCCCTGTTTAATAAAAGAATGCATATTTCCATAGCGTGGTTCTATTAACATTCTGCCTGTCGGGACTAGACCCTCTTAAATGTCAAAGTCAGCATGGAGACGTCCATTACCTGCATATAAACCTCGGGGTCTTGGCAGGCCATCTTTAAACATCCAGATAATTCCAAATAAAAGCAGAAGTCTTACTGTCATGTGTGTAAGCGAGTTTTCTTCTCACTTTCTCATTCCTGGTCACGGATTCCACTGGACGTCAAATAGGAGGTAATTTTCCACTTTAGCTCGGTGTGATTCTAGCCTTTCAAACGGAGGTCTTTGAGCCAAGTTCCAGTCAGGAAATGAATTTTTATAGCAGCGTTAAAAGGGAGGAGCGGCCCTGGCCGGTTTGGCTCAGCAGTTAGAGCATCGGCCTTCGAACCAAGAGTCTCAGGTTCAGTTTGGGTCATGGGCATGTACCTGGGTTGCAGGTTTAATCCCCGGCCCCGGGGACGGGGTCGTGCGGGAGGCAACCAATCGATGTCTCTCTCGTTCTCTCTCCCCCTCCCTCCCTTCCACTCTATCTAAAAATCAATGGAAAAATATCCTCGAGTAAGGATTAACAACAGCGACAACACAAAAGGAAGGAGCAGGAAGGCTGTGATACTGTGACATCCTTCCCAGGCTTCAGCTCCATTGTGTACCCCGTGTTCGTCAACAGGGGCCAGCCGGCTCGTCTCCAGTGGGTGTCATGTTCTTTAACGGAGGCATGTACCATTGACAGAATAAATGCTGCAAATCACACAGAAGGGCTTTGGACACGTGTTAATAGCATCAGGCTCATTCTCTGTCAGGAGGCTCCTCCCAAGTGGTATTCCTCGTTGGAGGGAGCGATGTGCTCCCCTGGAGAGGGTGCTGTCATCATCGTCTTGGGCAGCATCAGCACAGAATCCTCAGGCTTCCTGTGAGGTCAGCACTTAGAGCTAAGTGCTTGGCGTATGGTTAGCGCATGTATACTTTTCAGCTATTGTTATTGCTACTGTTATTATTATTGTCACCATCATCGTATTGCTGTGTTTTCTGAGACCTCGCCAACAATGGAAAATGTCTGGGAGGAAATGGCAGTATTTACACAGTGATCCGAAGACACTGACCCGGGACGAAGCAGCCCACAGAAAATACGTGGTACTGCCTCGTGAAAGAGAGACAATTCGTGGCCCCAGAGAATAAACTCGTAGGACAGTCAAGGTTAAACAGGTCGTGGGGTGGGATTTGGATTATAAACAGCAGGCCACATCTGGAGGTTTTGTCAGGACTGGGTATTAATTTTAAGTTGGCTAGGTGACGGCTGGGGAAAAGGGGGGGGCAGGAGGGATGGAGGAGGAAAAAGTAAACTGTGTACCTTCTGTTTTTGAAGAGAAGGTGAGAAAGAGGAAAGGGATCGGTCAGCTGGAGCTTCATAGATGACGGCGGGCCCTGTTCCCACCCTCTGTCCTGTAGCCACACCTGACTTCAGAGTGACCTCCGCTCTGACCTTGGACTCAGTCTGGCCGACGTGGGGGGAGGGATGTGAACGAGTGGGAGGCAAACAGAGGCTTGGACCGTGCCTGTGTGACTGGTCTCGCTGTGCCCTCTGCAGTCACGTAAGAATGGGCCGGGGTAGGCGTCCATGGGGTGAGGAAGCAAGGACAGAGCCCCGGGCTCCAGCTCCCTGGCGGAGGCCACCCTGCCTCCGCCCACAGCCAGCAGGACTCCTGGACGAGGACTCCCCAGACCAGACAGGAATACTTGTCTATCTTACTTCCTAAATATTCCTCACACCTGTCGACATCTCACCTCTGCCTTGTCACCCAGGATCATTCATTCACTGAAAACATGGTTGATTCCGCATTTACACTGTTCTCGGCACTGAGCCGGCTGCCCGACCTGGACAGGGAGCAAGCCAGGCGGGCTTCCTGGAGACCCGTGGTCTCTCCCCGTCTTGTACAGCTCGCCCCGAGGCCCATCCCACACTGTCATTACAGGGACACCCATGCCCTCATCTCGTCACGTCGTGCCTGCCGAGCCCTCCCGTGCTCCTCCTTGCTCTTGGTGGGGAGATCCTTAACGTGGGCCACGGGTCCTGCCCAGTCAGCCTCTCTCCTTTGACCTCTGTATTTTCTGGTCACCATGCTTCCTCTTAGCAGGAGGCTCTGTACTTTCTGTTCCTTCTGTTGAAAATGCTGTTCCCTCCGTCCCCAACCAGTTAGCACGTTCTGTAACAGGACCAGCACGTTCCAGTGTCTCTGCCGGCTCTCACAATGTGGGGCTCTGCCTCGACACCCCACTGAATGCACTCTGGGTTTTGCAGGACAGTGATCAGTCTGTATCTGTGTCTGCCCCCTCCCCCCGTCTGTAGACCCAGTATATTCCCAGCGTCTAGTACCGTGCTCAGTCAATATTTACCAAATGGATGATTGACACCATGTCTGCTTCAACCATGAAGAAGCAAGAACCAGGAAGGTCAGGTAACTTGCCCGATATCAGATATTGCAAACATGTGCAACTGAACTTGAACCCAGAGGCTCCGTTTCCGATCCGCTGTCTCGCGCATCCTTGTACCGTGGGGGCCGTGCCCTCGGAGGGACCCAGCGCCTAAGCCTCCCGCCGGGTTGCACCCTGGGTGGCTGGCTTCGTCTCAGCTGCCTGGCCAGCGGTCAGCCGAGTGTCGGGACACAAGGCTGCGGGTCAGTGTCCCCGGGTCTGCTCTGCACCAGGGACTCCCAGAGAACAGGGACGCTTCTCTCTGTTTCCACAAACTTCTCTGGCCTTTGCTTTTCATTCTCTAAAGGAAATCTGGACCTTGGAGGAGACCATCAGAAGACCCCTCGTTTCGGGGAGCAGCGGCTCCTGAAGTCATTGTGTCCTTGTCGGTGCAGAGAAAAGCGGCCGAGCTCCGAGTCCTGTTGAAAGTGGGGAGTTCGGCCGCCGAGGAAGTGATTAATGTCCTGACACAGTGATAGATGATAAACATAATAGAGCTTGAAGGCAATTAGTGGTGTTTTGAATCTTTAATAATAGTGCACACTGTTGAAAAGAGATATCTCCATCTCAAAGCAACGCGTTTCCGAGCAAAGGGAGCTTTGGTGACAACTGAGTATCAGCGTGGTATGTATGTGGACAAGGGACAGAGGGGAGCAGAGAACGAGAGCCATTGCCTTTGTCAAAGTGCTGGGACTGTCCTGGAGTCTTTGGCGTTAATTTCCTCGAGCATTGTCATGATGGGATTGTCACTATTTATTTAAAAATAAAACCCCAAATGGAACGCCGTCTCCTTCGAAGTCTACGTATGGTTTTCACGAGACCATAGAGCTGGAGTTAACGTACGCCCTTTTCTCTGCCTCCAGCGACAAAACCGCTCTCTGTCCCATCCCCGCGTGGACGCCATGCAGAGCCATTGTCCCGAGCTTTCTCCTCTGCGGTCTGGAAAATGCTCACTCGGCCCCGGAGCAAAGGGTCAGATGCCAGCAGAAGGAATGCCCTCGGGACAATGGGGCACTGTGGTGCCCGGGCCCCAATTAATCACCTTCACCTTCAGGGAAACTCAGCACAGCTGCTGGGGACGGCGAGGTGACGGGGGCTACGGGGAAGGGAGGCCGACCCGAGCGAATCCGTGAGCCTCCGGAGGGAGCAGGATTCGGGGTCTGGGAGGCCATCCGGGCCCGCAGCAACCTGTAATGAAGTCCCCACTCCTTCACACCCTGGCTCGTTCCACCCCCGATGGAACAGGAATGTTGTTCGAGATCTTAAATAAAAAGCCTGTGCAATGAAGGATTCCAGGGCGTCGGCCGCAGGAGGACGTCGCTGGTCCGCGCAGTCTGGCCTCTGCCTCCTGCAGGCCACAGCTCAGAACTTAGCTCTCAGAGGAGGAAGCCACCCCTGAGCCCTGGGGCCGCACAGCACTGGCCCCTCTGCCGGCCCTGTGCTAGCGCAGCCTGGCCACGGTCTGCTCCCCGGCCACCACCTGCCCAGCCCCGGGGGAGGACGCCCTGAGGCCAGCAGGCTCAGCAGCAGGGCTCGGAGCACCTGTCTAGTCCTGCAGAGCCTCGAGCCCCAGGGAGCCAGCCCTGTCCCCACTGTGACCTGTCACTGCCTCGGGCTCCAGCGCAGGCCTGCGTGAGCCGCCTGCCCGCAGACAGTGAGTGACCGGCAGCAGCCTGAATGCACGCGCTGGGATCCAGGTGGCACAGAGGGCAGGGAGGACCCGCCATCCTTTTGTGTTTTCCTTTTAAATATCAAGTTGTTGTTTCACTTATTTATGCATTCATTGGTTGATCCTTTTTTTTTTTTTTCCTATCCTCACAGGATAGTCTTCCATTTATCTTCAGATAAAGAGGGAGGGAGAGAAAGAGAGAAACACTGATGTGTGAGACACATCGATTGGTTGCCTCCTGCAAGACCCCAACAAGGGCCGGGACTGAACCGAAACTGAGGTATGTGCCCTGGACCGGAATCGAACCCGAAACTCTTTGGTTCTCGGGCTGACGCTCTAACCAAGCCGGCCAGGGCCATTGGTTGATTCTCGTATGTGCCCAGACAGGGGACGGAACCCACACCCTTGGAATATCAGGGCAGCACTCTAACCAACTGAGCCACCCGGCCAGGGCTGTGCGTCTGTATTTTCCACCGACAGCTGGCTTTTGAAGTCCGTAAGTTACTTAACTTCCCAGTTTTCTTGGTGCCGAAGTGCCGGGAGGTTCTTGAGGTGGAGACGCTGACTGGGTCACTACGCACCGGGTAAGTCACACACATCTGAGCCGCCGGGCCGCTGTGACCTTCCCGTGCATAACACCTGTTACAGACATCACAGGTGGGGCTGGGGGACTTGCTCATTCACGCTGGGTTTTATCCGTTTTCCCTCCAGGAGACACACGGCAGGCGACCCTCCTGTGCCGTCAGGGCCTGCTGTCATCAAGGGAACACGCACCTTGTCCCGTGACTGTGTGGGGCCTGCCATCCAATACGCTCCCGAGGACTTACAAATCGTTTTCACTGGGACGCTGTCGCTTGGTGGGATCTTCGCCTCCTCTTGTCACCTTGCTTCTCTAAGTGAAGGTGGAACAGCCACAGCGACGATGAGCCCGGGCATCGGCCCGCCGTCCGCTTCCTCCACGCGTCCCCAGGCAGCCTTCGCGGGGGCCGTGTAGAGACATGACCGAGGCTGGGAGAGGGCTAGGCGACTTGCCTCAGATCAGCAGTTGGTGACGCACGGGACAGGATCAGAACGCGCCAGAGCCAGTGTGTCTCACCTTCGCTGCAAATTCAGTCTCCCTTTTCTGTGTTCCCGTCATCCAGGAAAACAATCTTCATTTGATTGATCCCCCAAAATACATATATTTAGTTCTCTAGTGTTTTAAAATCTAAGGCGGGCTACAAATTCTATATATCGGTAATTATTTCATTTCCTGAAATGGGGGTGACAACATTTTCATTGGCGGGTCGTAAACTCAGGCAGGGGAAACCCAGTCGTGTCCCCAGGCTCCCTTCAGGAAGGTGGCCTCGGTACCTTAAAAAGGGGGAGCCTCTCGCCTTCGTGAGCCTCACAAATGCCCTGGGCGTGCTCGCAGCTGCCTTCATTCCTTGGCGCTCGCGAAGACTTCTCCCAGGTGTTCCTAATGTGGACGTTATTTTCCGTTGCCCGTGAGCCAGTCAGGGCCCTAAGTACCTGACTCCGAAAGTCCCCACTGCTCGGGGACATAGTGCTGACTTCAGACGCGGGGCCAGAGCTCTCTCTGCTCCCCTGAGGCTGGTCTGTACATTAGGGGCTGGTGGTTGGTATCTCCTGGCTCTCCGCACCCTTTGTCTCAGACTGATGTCTGAGTGCACGGTGCTCCTCACGCCTGCAGCATGTACGGGCTGCTTCTTCAGCAGACACGGCACAGCTCTTATGAAATACTTTTGCAGTTACTCTAACTCCACCTTGGGATCGTCACGCTCAGTGCTAAACAGACCCGTGCCAGCTGTCCTCAGGGTGACATCTGGTCCAGCACCGTGGGTCTGGGTTGTGCCTGACTTACCAATCTTTCTCATAAGAAAGACCCTTAGACCCTCCTGATTGCAACCTCAGGCTGAACCTGGGCCTTGCTCACCATCCCTCCTCCCCCACCCTGTCCCACACCCTCCCCAACCACAGCCCTCCCCAACCACAGCCCTCCCCAGCCAGGGTCCCTCCCCAACCACAGCCCTTCCCAACCAGGGTCCCTTCCCAACCACAGCCCTCCCCAACCAGGGTCCCTTCCCAACCACAGCCCTTCCCAACCAGGGTCCCTTCCCAACCACAGCCCTCCCCAACCACAGCCCTCCCCAACCACAGCCCTCCCCAACCAGTGTCCCTCTCTACAATGCCTTTCCTCCCTCAGCCTACCTGCCCTTGGGTCATTTTAATTAATATGTCTTAATGACCATGTTAATATTAATACATCATGTTAATTAGTAATAAATCAATTTTGTGTCTTCTAAAGACATATTCACGTAACTAATCTGACTTTTAAAAAATTACATTCATTTGACATTACACAGATTTATTTTGCTTTACCCATTGAAAACCACAAAAGACAACAAAAAATGTCTTCCCACGTCTGTTCCTATAGGCGATCGTTTCCTTTGGGTGTGGCATCTCCTGTCGGATGAAGAGGGCACTCTTTACCCAGTGAAATAATTACAGCACCATCATTGAGATCGTCAGTGGAGGTGAAAATCTCTCACCGACGCATCCCATCCCCCTCGCTAACGTGGGGACTTTATGGATGACCTGCTTTCTAACACTTTTTCATAAGATGCTGAAAAATAACACATTTATAAATCGCTCACATAATGAATTTTTAACAACTTTCTTGGGAAATAACTTTATGTCCCCATAAGGTTTTCCTGCCTCTTGTCCAAAATGTCTTTCTGGCAGATTTGATGGCCCTTAGGGTGATAATTGCATCGAACACCTGATGTTGCCAGCATGTGGGGGTCACGAGGCCTGAGTGCAGGGGGCCCCTGCAAGGTGCAGAGCCCCACGGCCCACCTGGCCCTCCCGTCTGGGTGCAGCTCCAACGACATCGGCTACGTCTTCACTGACCGGAAAATAATCTCAACATAGTTTAATTTAATTTTTAATTTTTATTTTCTTTATTGATTTTAGAGAGAGAGGAAGGGAGAGGGAGAGAGAGAGAGAAACGTCGATGAGTGAGAACATCAATTGGCCGCCTCCTGCATGCCCCCACTGGGGATCTGGCCCACAACTTGGGCATGTGTCGTGACTGGGAATCGAACCGGCGACCTCGGCACATGGGTGGACGCTCAACCACTGAGCCACACCGGCCGGGCTCAAAATAGTTTTAAATGGAAAAGCTTCCTTTGGACAGCAGGTTATGGAGTATGGTTTGGGGGAGGGTCCATCTGTGTTGTCTGTAAGCAGTGCTCATGCGAGCTGTCCCTCACTGAGTCCGCTGTCCCTCGCTGAGTCTGCTCCCCTCTGTCCCCTTGCGGTGGTGTGTGGACCGGGGAAGCCGAGCCTGCCCTCAGTCTTTCAGATGCTCCTTGGACCCCACACTGATGAACCCTGAAGAGCTGGCCTTCTGGACAAACTCAAGGGCAAGTTGGATGTCGTGGCTTGTCTGCTGAGGCCACCAGCCATGCTTGCTCTCGTCCCTGACTGAGCTTATACCCTGGGCCTCACTCCACCTCACCCACCCGCATTTCTCTTTTTCCCCTGAGGAAGCTTTCCCCTCCTCCTCCTGCCCGCCTCCTCCTCCTCCTGACTCCACTGCTCAGCCCTCTGCATGACAGCCCTCCCCTCCCTTCAAGGACATTCGTCACCCTCCTCTGTGCCACCTTGGCACTTTGTTGACTCTAGTTAGAGACCTAATTCCATCTACCTGGGTCCCTCCCCTAAGAAAGGGTGACTCCTGTGAAGGATGGGGATGTCCCACCGTCGTGGCCAAGGGCTGGCGGGGGTGCCGGGAAGCACACTGGTAGGCTGGGGGCGGAAAGGGCTCGGCGCTGACCGGGATGCTCCGTCGCCGTCCACTGTGCTTCCCACGCAGAGCTGGAGGGGGTTCTCAGTCCTGCTGAGATGCCACCGCAGGGCATGGCCCAGCGAGTCCTTGTATGACGTGTCTGGAAAGCAGAGCGCCCAGTGCTCCAGAATACGCTGACTCGTGCGCTGAGAACCAGCTGGCCTGCTCCTCCCGGTAAAGGTTTCATGGTGCCTTTGACGGGACGCGAGTTAAGCGCGCTGAACCCAAGCCCCAGGCACAGGCTGTTTTAAGTAATCAATCCCGCAGGCCCGCCTGGGGTGGGGGCTGGGAGGACCGGGGCCCCCAAGGCACTGAGGCGAGCGGGGGGCCTGGGGGACCTGCTGGGGGGGGGCGGGGCGGCATACCCGGAGCACAGGTGTTTCGTGTGCAGACTGAAACTCGTCATTGTCAGGGAAAGCTCTAGTCCAAGAAGTAGACGGGGACAGTCCGTCACCAGTTTCACGGCTCAAAGTCCCCAGAAAAGGGGAGCACCCCAGCTGTGGCAAGGAATCGCCTCCAGCACTGAGGGGAACGAGGGCTCATTCAGGCGCGTATTTGGGGTGCTGGGCCTGGGTTCAGCTCCAAGGGGAGGGCCGGGAGCAGGGGACGGGCTCAGGTTCTGTGACCTGACCCCATGGGGAGCAGCTCCTTCTCAGACCCCCGTGTGGGCTTGGGGCTTTGGAAGGCAGATACAGGCGTGGACCGAGGTGTGTCTGTGATCCTACCTGGAACCGTCTGATCCCCATCTGGGAGCGAGTCAAGGTCAGACTGTGTTCAGTCCACAAAGTCACAGGCACCCCTGGAGCCCGAATGGCGCAGTGAAAACCCCATCGGATTGTGTTCCTCCTCTGTTCAAAAGTTTCCCAGGCTCCCTGTCACTCAGAGCACACTTCCCGTGGCCTTCAAGGAGGCCTCCACCCAGACATTCTGACCCTACCTTCCAGTGCCCCTGCCCTTCTCGAACCCTGCTCCACCGTCCAGCCCTTCCTTCCACCTCAGGGCCTTTGCACATGACACACCCTCTTCTGACCCTTCCTCGCAGAGCTGTCCGGTGACCCCTGCACTTCCTGTAGGTCTCTACTCCCAGGGCACCTTCTCAGGAGGCCTCTTTGGACCAGCCTGTGTTGGGTAACCCTCCCCTCCCCTGCGTCCTTGTCCCCACTGAACGGAACCCCATGTGGCACTCCAGAGTGTGCTTGTTTATTTTCTTGTCTGTCTCCCTCCGCCCACACCCACTGCAAGGGAAGCTGCACCAGGGCAGGGACTTGGGTGCGTGCCCTGCTCTACCCCCACGTATTAGCTGAGTGAGCGATATTATTATTGTCATAATTTACGCTTTTTATTTTTATTTTTTAATTTTTTTCCCTTTATTGATTTTTAAAGAGAGAGGAAATGAGAAGGAGAGATAAAAACATCGATGAGAGAGAACATCGATTGGCCGCCTCCTGCATGCCCCCCACTGGGGATCGGGCCCACAACCTGGGCATCTGCCCTGACCGGGAATCGAACTGGCGACCTCTTGGTGCATGGATTGACGCTCAAACACTGAGCCACACCAGTCAGACTACCCTTTCTATGTTTTTTTATGTATTCTCCTAGTTATAGTTAACTGCCAATCTGTTCTGTTGACAGCCCAATCATTTTTAGAGTGTTTTCCGAAATGCCGTAATGAAAAATCGAAATGTGCCATTGAAAAAACACTCGCTCGTGGGCCACCTGCGCCAGCCGGAGTTCTGCTCTCACCCGGGCTCCGGCCCCCGGAGACTCGAGACCTGTGTGAGCGGCTCCTCTTCCTTTGCTAATGAGACCTTTTAAAATCAGGAACCCTGCAATTAGGCATTTAAAAAAATTCTTTTTTCTTTATTGATTTTAGAGAGAGGAAGGGAGAGGGAGAGAGAGATAGAAACATCGATGAGAGAGAACATCGACTGGCCACCTCCTGCATGCCCCCCACTGGGGATCAGGCCCACCACCTGGGCATGTGCCCTGACCGGGAATCGAACCAGCGACCTCCTAGTGCATGGGTCGACGCTCAACCACTGAGCCACACCGGCCGGGCATGCAATTAGGCATTTAATTAATGGTCAAAGTGGATGGGGATTTTCATAAGTGTGCCAAAGTCATTTAAACCTGATGAACTTGAGTTCAATCGCAGCTCCGAACGCTTGCTCCTGGGCGGCTTTGATGTGCTCGGTGTATGGGAAACTGTTTCCCCTCTCACGACACTGGTTTGCTAAAAATATTTCTGTTAATAACTTTTTAGTAATCTCCTGAGTCCTGAGATTCTGGGAACCCTGCCTTGTAGACACACAAATAGCTTTTAAACCGTGTTTTATTCTGCCTGGGAGCTTTTTCATCCCTCTCTATTATCTTTTCTCATTGCTTGCTTAGTTTTCCTTTTTTCCCCCTTTTTCAGTGTTATTTTTTTCCGGTGTGATTCGTCACCAATGGGTCTCTTTTTCCCCCAGAAGATCAAGGTGCTTTTTGCACTAAGGACCAAGCTTCTCTGTCACGAGCTACTGATAAAGGTGGGAACGGGGTGTCTGGTGAGGACACCTCTCTTAACAGGGTCTGTCGCCTACAGTAAAATGCTAAACGTCGACCCAGCCCAGGAAAAGGCGAAGCACCTTACATTCCTTAGCCTTGGCTTTCCATGAGATCTGCTCAGGGTCCATTTCTCTGCATGCACCCTCCGTCTTCCAGAGCCAGCGTTTGAAGGCTTTCCCAGCACAGCCTTACCTAGAGCCGCTTCCCTCCGCGCTAGGACGAACCAGCCGCCCTGGCCTCCTCTGTCTGGCTGCTCCTTAGCACTTAACTTAGCTAGTGTGCATGGCCGTGACATGCAGGATGTGCTACCCCTGGAGGTTGCCACTGTTACGTCCATTCTGCAGATGAGGAAACTGAGGGTCGGTCGGAGTGCTGAAACAACCGACCCGGAGCCCCCGCGATGCAGACAGGATCCGGACTCCTGCAGGTGTGAACGAGCCCACACGAGGGCTGCGCTCTATACGAACGCAGTTTTCATTTCAGCCACGCAGAACTGTCTGTTAGCCTCCCACGAGGTTGTCCTGGACCTCCTGGCTTTGCCTGGCGTGTCAGTTTCCTTGGCGTTGCAAAGCTGATTCCCGCAGCCTCAGTGGCACCCACCCGAGGGGGTCGCCTAAGGCAGAGACTCACCTCCCAAACCCAGAAACAGAGCCTGTCCGCCCAGGGCCTTCAGACTCTACATTCTAACCTTCGACTGCTTTCCAGCTTCCAGTGACTCCCTTGGTTCTTCGTTAACCGAAAAGACAAAACAAAAAGCAGACCTGCGGAAAATTAGAATCCCCTTCCCGGAACACTTCGTAGCCTTGGGGGGCCTGCACGCTCTTGACACCCCGTTTGTAACCCCAGCTTTAACACTCACCTCGGGAGCACCCGCCGCCCCCCGCCGCCAGGCCGGGACCTTGCTCGCACCTGGCGCGGGGATGCTGGCTGAGTCCGCAGGTTAGCGGCCAAGGCTGGTGGTCGCTGATGGACAGCAGCCCCGGCATTTGAGCGGGTGAAAAGCTGTTCACTCCAGTGTCCACAGCAGCTCGATCCATCCAGAGAACACGTGACTTTCAGAAAACGGTCCCCTGCGTTTCTTGCACACGTGTAGTTCCATGCTTCTGTCCCTCTATTTTGGGGGAAAACAGTCCTTGGAATATACAGGTGTTCGCAGAAAACAGTGAGAAGACACGGGTCATTTAGAAGCCTCAACAAGTTGAGGTTTTATGGACATGCCTCTGATAACAGTGACGTTAGACTTCTGAGATCCAAATGAAAGGGTTCAGGCTCTGGTGTTAATTGATAGGAAACCACCTGTGGCCAGAGCCCAAGAACATTTTCCTTGAGACAAAAGATCACAGCAGAAAGGCTTCTCGGGGACAGCTTTGTCAATGCTAATTTTTAACAGGGAAGACCGGTCCATTTCAAGTTGTCTTACCAATGAGACCTAAGGCTGTGCGCCCCCGTCCCTTGTACCTAATCGCACCTGGCAGGTGATTTCCTGGATCAATAGACACTGGGCTCGTGACCTCCGAGGACAGGGAACAAACTTGAACTTCCTTAAGGAGAGCTCACCGCGTGCTCTCCCTCGGTCCCTAGCTCTCCTTCCTTCTGCCCTCTCTGGCAATCTCATGGCGAGTGTGTGTGTAATCTATCTACACACAGGTGGAAAGAAAAATCTGTGAAAGCCGGGGGACAAAGCCCTTCGGTGCCGACATGGCCTCGGCCGCTCTCCTCTGCCTCCAGGCTCCCTGGCTGCCTCCCCAGGCCCACGGTCCTAGGCGACTCAGGCTGCCTTACGAACTGTTAGAGACTGGGTAGCTGACAGGACAGACATCTGGTTCTCACGGTGCCGAAGTCCGGTCAGGTGGGCGTGGTCGGGCTCCCGTGGGGCTCTCTTCCCGACCTGCAGACGGCCGCCTCCTCTCTGTGGCCTCACCTGGAAGAGAGAGCTCTGACGCGTCCCCTTCTCACAGGACACCGGCCCTCGGATCAGAGCCCCACCCTTATGACCTCCTGTGACCTTAATCACCTCCTTTAAGGCCCCTGGGGGTTAGGGCTTGAACATAGGGATTTCGGGGGGAACACAATTCAGTCCATGGCACCCGCCTCAAAAGCCTAGGCCTTGAGACTTCTGTGTCAGTCCTCATGCTCCCCAAATTCCAGAGAACGGGGGCCAAGCGTCCTGACGGTCTTACCGACGACCCCCCTCCCGCCCACGCAGGAGCAGGGCACTCAGCACGGGGGAACACTCCCAGAGGAGCCCCAGCTCAGCCTGCGGCCCTGCCGGGTCAGCTCCCAGCTTGGAGAGGGAGGACGCTGGCCTGACAGACGTGTGCTTTCCCTGCGGACCCTCGGGAGCAGACGGCCTCCTGCGGCATCGCCAATATCTACTAAGGGGTGAGAGCAGATTATAAAGGAAAATATATGGTTTCGTATCCTGTTCCTTTATGAAAGTAAATATTTATGGAAACCCCCCTGAAAGGCATGAAAATGGTGTGGGAAGTCGAGTTTTAAGTGATTCCTTTTCTGTTTGCTTCTTTGTATACAACAATTGTTTTTTTTGCAATGGACATATGTCCCCCTTAGAATCCCAGGAAAACACTGAAAACGTTATTTTTCAAAATTTGAAAGTAAAATGCAGAAAAGACTACAAGGCCATTAGAGTTATATTAGTCAAAGTTGAGTAATTTCCTTGAAAAGAAAAATAATTCTCATGGGCTCGGGTTCCTGTGGTTCACAAATTCTTTCCTGTAATGGTTCTTAGATGTGCAGACACACAACCCTTTCTTCACTAGCAATGGACGAGTACAGAACACACACAAGAAAAGGGGCCTTGAAAACAAATAACATTCAAATCAACGCTACTCATTAGCTCTGACAGATTGCGTGATTCCGCTGCAAAGGAATCGCCCGGCCCGCGGTTCGCGGTAGAAGAACGTACCAGGGGCATAATGTGTACTGGTTATTGCCTGCAATGTGTTTTAGTGTCTAGCTTGATGGACCGCTGTTCGAATCACCGATAGTATCATCGTCCTAATTTACCCTTTTCATTTTTCTATGTGTTCCCCTCGTTATTTTTCACAGCCAATCCACCATGCTGACAGCCCGGTCATGTTCAAAGTGTATTCCAAAATGCAATAATGAAAAATCAGGATGTGCTCGTGGCCCATCGTCTGCTACACGGCCTGCTCACCGGCTGCTGCGATTGGCTCTGCGGGGGGCATGAGACGTGGGACCTGGCAGAAGCGTCCCTGTGAGGGCGTTGCGAAGGGACGGCTGTGGCTCAGGTCCCCTGGGCTCCAGCGGCCGGGGTGGTCGATGCCAATTCACCCACCACGCCTTCCTGTCTAACCTCTGCAAACCTTTACTGTCAGTCAGACGTCACTTCCGATTTGGTTGGAGCAGCCATGTGACTTTATTTTATTTTATTTATTTACTTTTTATCCTCACCCGAGGACATTTTTCCATTTTTGTTTAGATAGAGTGGGAGGGAGAGAGAGGAAGAGAGAGAGACAGAGAGAAACATTGACATGAAAAAGACACAGCGAGTGGTTGCCTCCAGCACGACCCCAACCAGGGCCGGGGACAAACTGCAACTGAGGTACGTGCCCTCGGCCAGAATCGAACCCGCAACTCACTGGTCCGCGGGCTGACGCTCTAACTGCTGAGCGAAACCGGCCAGGGCGTGACTTTAATCTTAAGGATGCCTCTGCTTGTATACATCCAGGACAATCAAAAAGAGTCTCACTTTGCAACCCTGGTCTCTTAGATGGTGTCAACTCAAAGTCTTCGCGTGTTAAATAACTTGGGAAAGTGACGTGTTCGTCCGTAAGACGGTCGTGGCTAAGGAGAAGCTGTGGTTGTATGGCTGAAGAATTCAAGCTGAGACCACGGTGAGCGGGGAAGGGGGCTCCCGTCTGCCGCTGGGCTTATTTTATGAGACCACAGGACACTGGAGTGATGACAGAGGTCAATGTGGACCCTGAAATAACACGGAAACGCGGGTTCCGATAATCCGAAGTAGGTCTAGGCTAATTGTTTAAAAGCATCATTAAAAGGGAAAGCCAAAATGTAAAATGCTCACGGAGAACTTGCCAACTGCTGTGAAATGGCCACGACATTCTGTTTTTGAGCTCCCTAACCCGGTACGATGGTGGTCCCCGTGTCCTCGGCTCCCGGACGCATGTCCAACCTGCACCTCTGTCGGCGTCCAGAGTTTTCCCTGCGGCTTTGCGTCGACATTCCCCTCTTCTCAGAGGAACATCCGCCAAACTGGCGCCAGGACCCACCCATCTCCAGGATGACCTCGTCCTCACTGGAGGACCTCAGCGGTGACCCTATTTCCAAGTCAGCTCCTATTCGAAGGCTCTTTTAGACATGGGTTGGTCATCTTCAACCCAGAAAAATATCAGTAACTATTTCCTGAGCACCTGCTTAACGTAGAAGACGAACGCGTATGCCTCTTGATTTCCCAGATTCCACAGTCCAATATGAAAGTTCAGAGAAGCGTACTCGTACTGTCCAGCTTGTCCGTCTCAAGTCACTAACGAACGTGTGATACCTGTCAGAGCTCCAGCCTGTCTGGGTGTTGCCACTTTGGGGAAAAGAGTGGAAGAACAGTCACTCACTCCTCGTCAGTCGGCGTGTTCCGGGCACTGAGGTCCATGACGTGCATAGACCCTGGGGGACAGGGTTCCAGGCACTGAGGTCCATGACGTGCATAGACCCTGGGGGACAGGGTTCCGGGCACTGAGGTCCATGACGTGCATAGACCCTGGGGGACAGGGTTCCGGGCACTGAGGTCCATGACGTGCATAGACCCTGGGGGACAGGGTTCCGGGCACTGAGGTCCATGACGTGCATAGACCTTGGGGGACAGGGTTCCGGCACTGAGGTCCATGACGTGCATAGACCCTGGGGGACAGAGTTTCAACAGTCATGAGACAAGGTTCCTGCTCTGAAACGTGTATCAGTGTTTAATAACAGTGTGAAGCCCCTTCCCAGGCCAGGCTCGCCAAGCAGCTGCCGGCAGGACTGCCCTTCCCCACCGCCGGGAGGAATCCCCTTTGAACCTCCCACCCAGGAACTTCTGGCACAGAAAGCAAGAAAGGGAGTTGCTGTGTTTGGGGGACGGTTGTGCCAAGGGAGCCTCTCCCAGCGAACCCCTCCCTTGGCAGGTCCAGGCTTTCCCCCCGGGACAGAAAAATCCGCCTTCCTGGTGCCAGACTGACAGACCCGGCTTGTCCTGCTCAGAGCGGGTGTCTCCCCTTAGCGGGTGTCCCCCTTAGGCGGGTGACTCCTGAATCCCATGACTCAACGTTGCCGGAAGGAGGTTAACGGCATTTTGAGAAGAGGCAGGGACAGATGAGGCCCTGTTTTCCACTTCGGGAAGCTGGGTGACATCAGGCAGGGTTTCCAACACTTTTATGATGTTTGCTTTGTCCTGCAAACACCGATTATTGATGACACAGTGTTTTCCTTTAAGTCGACGCCCCTGAAAATGTAAGCAATGGATTCCCATCCTCGGCAATAATATCCACGGAAACGGAAACCTGGTTTAATGCTCTGGTTACACGGTGTGGTTATATCTTCCAGTTATAGCTTCTCTCATTCATGTCGATGGGGAAGAACACGCACCCATCTGCCACGCCAGGCCCTCTCGGGTGCCTCACACAGAATGCGGTCCCGCTCGAAAACCCCCGTGTCTGACCGCAGGCTCACTGGCGTTCAGTCCCTGCCGTCCCAGTGGTGGCCTGGAGTCGGGGGCGATGACACAGGTGGGAACGGAGGATGGGGAACCGGGTCACGTGGCAGTCAAGCCCGTCGAAGCCCCAGGCCTGGGCCTGATGCCAACTCGCGATGGAACACAGCACCTACCTTCTCTTTTGAATCCTCACCTGAGGATAATTTTCTATTTATCTTCAGATAGAGCGGGAGGGAGAGAGAGAAACATCAACGTGAGAGGGACGCATCAACTGGCTGCCGCCCGCACAACCCCGACCAGGGCCGGGGACGAACCGCAACCGAGGTACATGCCTTTGACCGGAATCGAACCCGAGACTCTTCAGTCCGTGGGCCGACGCCCTAACCGCTGAGCCAAGCCGGCCAGGACAGAACCTATCCTCTTTAGACCTCGGTTTTCTCGTATGCACCGTTGGAATAACAGCTCCTGAAGCCCGGCACTGTTGCGAGTATTGACATTCACTTGCTCACAGACACACCGAGACCGCGGACCAGGTGCCAGGCCCTTTGTCTGGCTCCCAGTTCCCAGCGAAACCCCATCCACGCCACCGACGTACATGTGCCCCACCCTCGCGAGCTCCGCACGGGGAAACCTCTCCACGTGCGTTCCACCCACAGTGCAATGGAGTCACTTGCAATTAAGTTTCTAATGTTCCAGTTAGAGAGCTGGATTCCCGGGCATGGGCGTCCCTCCTCACAGTCTGAGGCTGGTGTGGATGCAAAGTAACCCATCCCTGCGGCGTGCTCTGTCTACGCGGGGGACAGACAGCAATCAGCTGCTCCCCGGTGCACGCATGACCGTCGGGACAGTCCAGAGAGCGAAGGGGCCTTCAAGCACAGACACAAAGGCCTGGCTGGGTCAGAGGGACACGAGATGGCGCGTCTGACGCCCTTCGGGAGAACCGGTCACCACGTTCCCTGAGCGGGGGTCGCCGATGAACCGAAACACCAGGAAGGACCCCGTCTGTGACCCAGGCTGGGCTAGAGGCATTCTGGCGGCCCGAGAACGAGCCCCGGCTAGGCTGTCTGTCGGCAGAGTTGCCTGGTCATGAAACCGCTCCGTGACTGTGGTCACCTAGAGTTCAGTGGAGTTCCCTTTCATGCGTGTCTTTGTTTTATTTTTCCCGTGAAGGAGCCACTGCGAGAGTGTCTCTAAGGAATGTCTGGAACCTGTGGACCCTACGGATGACGGAGTCACCGCACTAATACCCAGTAAGGGCTGACCCAACGGAGGACCTAGGTCACCGGTGACAGATGGCATGTTTTGGTCCAAACCCGGGGGCAGCGTCCACGGCCCCAGGGAACGCTGAGGAAGGAGCTGGAGACATTCAGCTTCGGTTATCTAATGAGGCTGTGGGGTGATTAATCAGACAGCACAATAGGGACTTCAAATATTTATTTTTCCGTGACCTATCATTTATTCAGTTTTACTTCAAAACATCACCTGGACCTTCCCGTTTCGCTGCTGTTAACCGTGCAAACGTAAACGCTCAGGGTAAGTTAGATGACCCGATGACTTTGAAGTGGGTCGTGTTTCTTAATGTCCCTTTCTTTCACGAAGGCTCAGGAAATTCAGCGCTTGTTAAAAATCACCGCGTACGTCCGAAGGGGAATTTATCATATTTAATGGCTTCAGGGTTCACTGCTGCCGAGTCCACATTCTCCGCTCTGAGCGGCAGAGCCAGGGAAGGAAATCACAGAGCAATCTTTGATGTCAGAGGAAAGCAACTGGGACGGCAAGGAAGGAGGTAATGGGGTCGCTTCCTCGGACAGACACGAGCCCCACAGACCGGGGCGCAGAGGGCGGCCTGGCCTCAGCGTGCCAGGATCCCGTGTTTACTTCCCACGAAGGTCAACCGTGTCCCTGAGCGTAGAACCGCACCCTTGCACGCTTCCTTGTTCCTGGGCGTGTTCAATGCCTTTACAAGAAGATGTAAGTGAACCAACTCTTGCAGGAAAAAAATCTAAAAACCCGACACTAACAACCTGTTTTTTCAAAGAAGTAATCAAAGTAAGAATTTTGGCTCAATACATTTTTTTCCCAAAGAAACTTGACAATATGATACATAGATAGTTTTCTTAGCTTTTTTTTTTTTTTTTTTTTAATTCTCACCCTACGATATTTTTGCATTGATTTTCAGATAGAATGGGAGGGAGGGAGGGAGGCAGAGAGAGAAAGAGGGACACATCGACTGCATGACCCCAACCAGGGCCAGGATCCAACCGCAACCGAGGTACGTGCCCTTGGCCGGAATCGAACCTGATACTCTTTGGTCTGAAGGCCGACACTCTAACCGCTGAGCCACACCGGCCAGGGCTTCCTAGCCTTTTTAAAGGTTCATGATTTGAATGATGTTGTTAAGAAGCTAACCGGTGAAAATCTAATTTGGGCAACTTGTCTAAAGGAAACTTGTGTAATGAAACTTAGCTCCAGGAAGACCCCCCTCCTCTCTGCCACGTTCCCCTTCATTTATTCCGTCGGTGAGCTAACATTCGAGAAAGCAGGTCAGCCGGGAGGTTTGGGTGATCAGCCGGGCTCTGCCTGCCCCACCCGCCATCACCAGCTCCGTTCAGGCCGACGCACACCCCTCACCACCTGGCCCACGAGGAGGGGATATTCTCCACGGCAAGGAAGGTCAGTTGCTGCCGGGAAGAGGGAGATGTTTTGGAAATATAAATAAAAGCATTCAGAATAGAAACCAAAGCTCTCTGGGTCAGCACACTTCAGTGCATAACATTACAGCGCGGACCAGTGATTGATTTGCAGAACTCTTCTGACTCCTAAAAACAAGGTTAAATTAGAGGTCTTTCCTCTGCGCTCTGTTTAATCTGTTCTACTTCAAAGTCCCGTGGAAAAGTATAGTCTTTAAAGTTCTGTTCATAAAAATTAGGTTCAATTATCTGGACATTTTTCTTGGGTGAAATAATACATTCTCAAGGATGTTAGATAACTGGGGTGCTGCTGAGGTTTACCCCAAGAAGCTAACGGCGGGGCGCTGCCCACCCCTACAATATTTGCATAGGCGGAGTAGAATCACACAGAGCGGCTGAGCACCCACCAGGTGGAGGGTTATGAGAAGTTCTCTGCAACAAGGGGAGTGACCTCTCCAAGGCCCCGAAAGGAGCCCCAAGGGGAGCCTGACCTTGGAGGGGCTGTCTGGGAGAGAGCTTGGTCAGGAGTCCCACCCAAATACCAGGGAATGAGCAGGAGGTTGTTCCTCCAAGGAAAACAGGGAGGCTCTTACCACAAAAAGATAGGAAGCAAGCAAAGATGATACAAAGTGATTTTCTAGAATATTCTGCCCCCTTGTAGAATCTCCCACAAGTGCCACACTTGAGCCCAGTGACCTTGCAAGCAAAGACAAAGGGGGTATTTTTGTTGTGTAAAGAAAAGGGCGAAAAGGGGGTCCCCATGCCATCCTTTTCCCACGAGCGAGGGTGGCAAACCCCCAGGTCAGGGTAGGTTGAGCACCGGGGGGCAGTCCCCGTAGGTGTGATTGACAGGACTGTCCGGTAGACACAGCAGTTCTGCAGCCCGCCGGATCCATCCACCGCAGACAGAAGAAGCTCAGGTGACAGCAGAGAGGACAGAGCTGAGACAGAAGTCTCCAGTGTGTGCCCAGCTCAGTCACGTCCTCACACTTACTGAATAGTCCTCACAACTCTGTCTAAAGCTCCGACTTACTTTTGAGAAGATGAAAGCCATCAAAAGCCAGGGACTTAAAACATATTTGAAGAGTCACCTTTACCATGTGGCCTTGGGGGTGTTTTGAAACCCTGACGGGCTCACTCGTTCAGAGGGAAGGCCGGCACGCCGCAGAGCGCGCCTCGTTAGCGGAGGCCGTGCCCGGGCACGGGAGCCCCGCTGCCGCGCCCACGAACTCGGGAAGGAGGGAACTCTGCCACTCGAGTACAGAGACCATCTGTCAGCGAGGACGGGCCTCACGGGGACGCCGTGGCTTCCTTCCAGTGGGTTGCTCGTCATCTCAGTGACACTGCACCCGAGCGTGTGCAGATATAAAGTCTGCCGTCAAGTCCCGGGGACAACAGTGGGGCCCCAGGAAGCTGGGACATGGGAGACAGACTGACAGTGTTTATCCAGCACTTTCCAAGGACAAGAGCCATTGAACACGGTGGTGCAAATATTCCGGCCACTGAAATGATGTTCTCCAGTATGATACGGGAGGGTCGCGGCCCCCACGCTCTTCCTGACTTCCCCTGAATCGATGTTCACTTCCTTGCTTTGCAGTCACCCTTTGAGTTCCCAGGTCCCTCATTCGGAGAAGCGGGTCTCTGAAAAGGAAGTATCCCCTATGGAAAATTAACAAATCACCTTTTAGTTTATTCCATCCATTCACGCCATCGGCATTACAATTTTCTATACGCCAGACACTGCCACAACTTGATGGCATTCAAATTTGAATTGGATACAACCCTAGTCATCAATGTCTCCACCCTGGAGATGTTCATAGACACTGCAGGACTGCCTTCGGGCAGCTAGAAGGACAAAGGGCCACCTAAGCAGTCTGTGTGTGGTCAGGGATCCAAGCTGTGGACCCTGAGAAAGAAGACACCTACGAAGAAGGTCTCCTGGTGGCAAACGGGGCTCAAATTGTTAAAACAACAGAGCCCAGCCGCCTTTTCTGCACAGGGGCCTCTCCCACAAACTGCAGTGCAGGGAGCAGCCTGAACTCAACCCTCTGAGCTGCCCCATAAAGGACTTCCTGGAATCCTATTTCAGCCAATAGGACGGAGGCATTCCCCATCCAATTGGAGCTGCTCAGCTCTGATCAACCAGAACAATTCTATTCTGACCAATCAAGACAGTGCCTTTTGAACCAATCAAACTCTGAGGATTTGGAGCCCTTATTTGCATGAGGCGGGACCAATCAGGGGCCAAGGGCAGGGGCTTCTATGCATATAAGTCAGCTCCCCGCTGGCCCTGGGAGTCCCCTTTCCCTTCCCACCAAAGGCTGCAGACTGTGTCTCCGGGGCTGAGCTGAAACTCTAAAGGTGTGTCACCAGCTCAGAGCTGTCTAGCTGGGGAGGGCCTGGCCCCAGGGCTGCCTCACAGCCCTGCTACCTCACCGTTGAGCTGTTTTACAATGAATGAAGTTTCCTTCGTTACCACATCCCGAACTGGGGATTCCTGCTGGCCTTCATCATCGGCCGACAAAGCAAAGGTTGGGTTCCTGTAGCAGGCTTGGTCTTTAACTCAGCCCATCCTTTAGGAGGTAAAATGTAAGAGAAAGGAGAGCAGAAGACCTGGGGGGTGTTATACAGCATGGTATGTTTGAGAAACCTCAAGAATGTTGGCGTGGAATTTGAGGTCGTGAGTGGTGAGAAGTGTGTGTGGAAAATGACACAGGAGCCGGAAGTGTGTGTGCTGGTGGGCTCCAGGGGAGGGGAGGGGGGCCGAGAGCCAGGGGGGAGACTGGAGCACGGCCTTCGCAGGACACTTTAAACCTCACTGGAAGACATCAAAGAATCCCCGAACAAAAGCGAGACGCATACATTTGTGGAAAGGAAGGCTTGGTATCACAAAGAGGTCATTTCTCCCAGAGTCAGCCCAACACAGTTCCAATCCCAGTGCTCGCGGCTGCTCTTGGTGAAGCTCTAGAAACTGGTCCAGACGTCTGTTTTGATGAAGAGCTAAGAGAGATGGTTTAGAGGCTGAACCGCATCCCCCTTAAAATGTCCGTGTCGAAGCCCTGACCCCCAGGACACCAGCCTGTGGCCCTGTTTGGAGAGAGGGTTGTTACAGAGGTCATGGGTCTCATTCCGTGGGAGTGGGGTCCCCCTAAGAAGAGGAAGTGTGAACACAGACACGTACAGTGGGAAGACCATGGGAAGACACAGGGAGAGGGTGCCATCTACAAGCCAAGGAGAAGATCTGGAATCTTCCCTGAGGGCCTCAGGGGGAGCCAACCCTGCCGACGCCTTGATGTGAGGCGTCTGGCCCCCAGACTGAGGAAATAAATCTGTCGTGTGAGCCCCACTGTGGCACTCTGTTACAGCGGTGCTAAAACGCTAATGCGGGGGATGTTGTCGGACACACATGGAGCTGTATATGAAGCCAGGTAATTTAAGCAGCATTATATCAGGACCGAGACAGACAGACGGCCAACGCAACAGAATGGAACATCCAGCTTCATCAGAAAAACAGACGCTAAAATCTGACAATAACACCAGGCTGCCAGGTGGTTCTCGGGCTCTTCAGACATTAACCGATGACACACTGACCTACAACCCGCCAGTTCTCCCACTGGGTGCAAATCCTAGAACAACGATCATGTGCCCAGAAGGCACTGTCGTCTTTAAACCTTTGGGTGGTTCTTTCAGCAGACTGGGGTGGGGGCGGTCCTTAAACCCACATGCCAATCAGTATGCAGCTGGGTTTTTCCGCTCTGCCGCTGGCTCTGCCCTGGTGTCCTGTCCTATGAGCTGCAGACACTGTGACTTCCTAGGCTCTCAGCTCTGTTTCCTCAGTCCAGTTGGGGGCCCTCGGGCTCTGCTGGGGGCCCCGCCCTGTAACCACAGCCTGGAACCTCTCTGGAGGCAGGAGGATTGTGTGATTACTGATCTACTAGTTCACAGGGCCAATGTTGTCCACTGCCTGATGTCCAGTGTCTTGAAAATCGTTATTTCATATATTCTGTCAGCTCTGATTGTTTCAGGCCGGCGGGTAAATCCAAGCTCGACGGTGCCGTCTTCCCGGTCTGAGCAGGCTCACCTGATGGACGGAATCTTGCTGGTTTTTGTTTGTTTGTTTTAATCCTCACTCGAGGACATTTTTGCATTCATCTTCAGATAGAGCGGGAGGGAGAGAGGGAGGAAGAGAGAGAGAGAGAAACATCAATGTGAGAGAGACACATCGAGTGGCTGCCACCCGCACAACCCCATCCGGGTCCGGGGACAAATTGCAACTGAGTTACGTGCCCTTAGCGGGAACCGAACCCGGGACTCTCCGGTCCGTGGGCCGACGCTCTAACCGCTGAGCCAAAGTGGCCAGGGCTGTTTTAAGAAATGAACTAGAGCTCAGTCGATGTGGCTCAGTGGTTGAGTGTCAACCCATGCACCAAGAGGTCGCCAGTTTGATTCCTGGTCAGGGCACATGCCCAGGTTGTGGGCCCAAGCCCCAGTGGGGGGCATGCAGGAGGCAGCCAATCGATGTTCTCTCTCGTCGATGTTTCTATCTCTCCTTCTCCCTTCCTGTCTCTAAAAATCAATAAAGAAAGAAAAATTTTTTTAAAAAGAAGTGAACTAGATTAACGATTAGATTTAGACACCTTAACACCAATCCTGAAACTTAATATCGAGTGAAAAAGGTCAAATGTGGAGAATAATGCATTCTGTCTGAAATCATGTACGGGGTTGGAAATAGACAAGGTCGTCCTGTGTGTAGATGTACACACTGCAAACTCACAGGCGAGGCTAGGAAAGCCTGGACCCCGTGAAGACGGGGCCTCGGGGAGGGGGCCTGAGGCAGCGGGAGGGAAAGGCTTGAGCGTCCTCCGCAATGTGTTATTTAAAAGAAAATGAGAAAGATGCAACAGACAGGGTCGTATATTAGCACTACTCACATCTGGTGGTTGGCTGAAAAGATATTTATGAATTAAGTACAATTTTTCTGTACCTTCAAATTATTTCCTCAGTGGAAGTGCCTCCCGTTTAGGTTCTCGGAAGCTTCTGCTGGCTGAGCAGACCTTCGAATTTGCCTTTGGGGCTCACTGTGCTTTGCTCACATTTGCATAATTAAAAGCATCACGGAGGCAGCTTCCTGGGGAAGGAAGACCCTTCTGTAAGGACGTAGCCAAGGCAACAGAGCTGGAAGAGGTCAATTGTTCTGGGCTAGCCTTAGAGATGCTTGCAAACATGTGAGCAGAGTTCTAGAAGTGCATCTCTGCGAAGGGTTTTCTTCCGGGAATTGTTTTTGTAAATATTCATTTGGACTGCAGTATGCACACAAATTATTGTTCATTCTCTGGCTTTTAGGGAGATGACTATATGTGTGTGTGTGCACACGAGTGTGGGTGTGTGCCTGTGTATGTCCTGTCCCTGTGCAAGTGTGGGTGTGTGCCTTGTGTCTCCTGTCCCTGTGTATGTGCGCATGTGTGTGTGTGTCCTGTCCCTGTGTGTATATGTGTGTATGTGTGTGAGGGTATGTGCATGGCTGCCTGTACATCTGTATGTGTGCATGCTGCACGTGTGTATTCATAGACGCATGCCCGTGTGTGTCCTGCCCATGTGTGCATATATGTGTGCCCTGCCCGTGTGTGCATATGTGTATATGTATAAGATTGTGTGTGTGAATACGTGTATGTGTGTGCATGCACACGTGTGGTGATAGCTTTCCTTCCTTTGTTCCCAGATTTCTGTACGTCCTTACGAGAGGTTGCCACCTGGTCTCCGCTACACTTGGGGAATTGAGGACCACGCACTGCACAGTGGGGGACTCTGGAAGAGGCTCAGCTGGGGCCCCCGGGTGATGGTCTCGGGAGGCACGGGGACAGAGGTGGCCACACGCGTGGCAAAGAGACCATGTGGAAGACGGCAGGGCCCACTCCTGAGTGACTTGGAAATCCTTTGAGGAGACCCCTTTCCAGTGGTTAAACCATTAGGGATCCTTGTGACACTCACGTCTCGGCATTGCTCGGAACCGGAACGTGTGACTCTACCTGTGGTCACGGAGTGGCGAGGACCAGCCTTCTGGGTACAGCCGTCAGGAAGGAATATCCATCGAGGTGTGAAGTCCTGACCTTCCCTTGCTGCTCTGCAATCTCCTCCTTATTGGCAAACTTGGGAGATGCTCCCCCGGGGCGGAGCCGGTCGGGCGGCTCAGCCCTCCGTCCAGCCTGCCCCTCTCTGGAACCACGACTCATCCTCTGGTCCCAGCGTCCGGGCGCCAGTGCCTGGCGGGGCTGCCACCTTACGGATCACCCCGAATCGCCTTCACAGTTACAGCTGGTCAGGTGGCTGCAAATTCCTCGTGCAGTGCCCACAACTGCCCCGCGCTTCCAGGAGGGTTGGGGGGGAATGAGAGCGAGGGGCCCTGAGGAGCTGCCAGGTCAACAGTCAAAACGCTTCTCAGCCAGGTCTCCTCAGGAAAACAGAAACCCCTCGACTGTTCGAACAGAGGACCTGTCACCCAGCATGTCCTTCAGCAGGGACGGGGAAGCAGAGCACGTTCCCAGGGCGGCGGGCAGCAGGGACATCAGCAATGAGGGCAGCAGCAATGAGGGCGGCGGCTGCTGTCATGGGGCTGGGAGGGCTCCAGGGCCGGGGTCTGGAGGACAAGGGAGCTGGGGGTGGCCCCGTGAGGCCAGGCAGGGCGGAGGAAGGGCAGGGAATGGTGCTAAAATGTAGGTGCTCACGGAAGGACAGACGCCCAGTTACGTTTGAACGTCAGATAAACCAGGCATCGGGTTTTAGTGTGTGACTATGCCTCGTGCAAGGCTTGGTGCAAAGTTATAGAAAAGTGTCTTCATTGCAAAAGGCCAAAGCTTCCTTGCAAGAACAAATGAGAAGTAAGGGGGGAGGGAGTTAAGGGGTTAACACATCAGAATCTTCAAATGACTTTCGAGGAGAGACCAAGACAAATGTATTCCCGCAGATGCTGGAACGGGAGCCCCAGGCTGGGGGTGGGGCCTGTGGGTTTGCTCTCAAGAATTCCTGATAATGAGTCATGTCCCTGATTGAAGCCTGAAACCAATTAGAGGTAAAAATGTGTTCGGCCTGGAGATGTAACCAGAACTCGGTGACGTCAGGCGGCGTGAAGGACGAGGCGGGGGAAGTCTGAGCGGGACCTCTGCACCCTGGTGTGCTGGGGAGAGGCCAGGACGGAGGGCTCAGGGGGAACACCACCCTCTGGGTGCAGGGGGTGCGGGAGTCTGCAGTGGTGGCACCACACCTTGTTCTTGAGGGAGGAATTGTGTGCAGGTGGGCGCTCACTTTGGGGTGCTGGGTCACCAATGGGTCTACTAGCTCGCACACTCACACATATACACACTCACACTCACACACACATACTCACACTCACACACGCTCACACACACACACGCTCAATACACTCACACACGCTCACACACATGCTCACAAACACACACACTCACACACACACATGCTCACACTCACACGTTCTCACACACATGCTCATACACACTCACACATACACACACTCACAACACACACACACTAACACATTCACACACTCACACACACACTCACACGCTCTCTCACACATGCTCACACACACACTCTCACACATACACACACAACACACACACACTAACACATTCACTCACACACACGCTCACACACACACACTAACACATTCACTCACACACACGCTCACACACACATACACTCACACTAACACATTCACTCACACACTCACACACACTCACACACACGCTCACACACACATGCTCACTCACACACACACTCACACTCACACACTAACATTCACACACTCACACACACACGCTCACTCACACACACACACTGCAGGCAGGGAAGGTAGAAATGGGTCACACTGCCCACACAGCCTGAACCCCTGGTACCCTTCCCTCACCACGGAGCAGTGGAAACACCCCCATTCCCAGGCCTCTCCCAACCACCAGTACCCGAAGTCTTGATGCAAAGGGCCTGGGGCGCACCTAACGGTTCCTGAGGGCTGATTCTCTCTGGGAGCCGCTGGCTGGACCGTGACGAGAACACCAGAGCACGCGAATCCAGGGCGAGCTACTTCCTCGTGGAAGGGGCACCTCTGAACACTCCGCCCAGGTGGCTTCCACTCAGGCATGCACACATGAAACCGTGCGTGGCCGAAGACCCAGACTCGGCTAACTGGCCAAGAGGCTTTCCTGCCCGCCCGCTTCCTCTTGTCGTTGTTATTGTTGTTGTTTGTCAATCCTCACCCGAGGTTACTTTTCCACTGATTTTTTTTTTAGATAGAGTGTAAGGGAGGCAGGGAGAGAGAGAACATCGATGTGAGAGAGACACATCGATTGGCTGCCTCCTGCACAACCCTGACCAGGGCCGGGGATCAAACCTGCAACCCAGGTACGTGCCCTCGACCAAGAATTGAACCTGCGACCCTTTGGTCCACGGGCCGGCGCTCTAACTGCTGAGCCAGTTTTTGTAGGAACATTAAGATTTTACAAAAACCTGAATGACCAGGAAGCTATTCATTTTTATGCAATTTTCCCAGTGGAATGCTGGCCTTGGGATCAAAGGCTAACAGGACTGTTGCCCACAGAGGTCTCACGCTGACTAAGAAGGCAGGTCTTCAGCAAAGCGAGCCATAGGTTAGAAGGGCCCATGAGAGGAAAAGACACACGCTGAGAGGGGGTGGGGTCTACGGGGTGGCAGTTCCAGGACAAAGAGCTTAAGGAACCGGGACTTCCGGTTTCTGGTACTTTGCTCTGAGTCCCACTCTCCTGGCAAAATGATCCCCTGGGCCAACATTGCTCCCAGCTCCCTCCCGAGACGCCCCTTGCAGTGATCGTGCACAGAGCTGTCTCTGCTGCTGCCTTCAGACACAAACACACGCACACTCTGCGCCCCCAAGCCCGGCGTGGGAGCCACGCGCTGCGGGTGACTACTGAGTACTTGAAGTGTGGCTGCTGCTTGGGAGACACTAAATTTTTTTAGAAGTATTTTTTCTTTATTGATTTTAGAGAGAGAGGAAGGGAGAGGGAGAGAGAGATGAACATCGATGAGAGAGAACATCGATTGGCCGCCTCCTGCATGCCCCCCACTGGGGATCGGGCTCACAACCTGGGCATGTGCCCTGACCGGGAATCGAACCAGCGACCTCTTGGTGCAGGGGTCGACGCTCAACGGCTGAGCCACTCTGGCTGGGCGGAGACACTAAATTTTCAAATTGTATCTTTAAAATCAAAACGGACACTCAGCTTCATCAGTAGAAAACTTTGAAGTATTGGAGCCACCTGGGTACCTGACTCTACCTCGGGGTCAGGTTCGTGACATGTAAACACAGATCCCGTGTACGTCGTGAAAATCCAGCGACTGCCTCGAGACGTACTGTGTGTGTGAAATACACGCGAGATTTCAGACTGAGTGCAAAACACGTAAACGATCTCACTGGGACGTTTATACGGGTCGCATCCAACTGATGATATGCTGGATATGTCGGGTTAAATGAGATAGTATTTCCGTTAATTTGCGTGTTTCAGGGTTTCTCCTTTAACGCGGCTGCTGGAGAACTTGGCTCACACTGTCTGCACCGGCCAGCGCTGCTCCGATCCCCACGCGCCTGGGTGGGTGGAGAGCGCGCTCCCCCGCGCCCCCGTCTGTGAACCGGGCCGGCGGGGCAGTGGGCTGAGGGCAGGTGGGCGGGAGCTCTGGAGGGCACGAGCCGTCTCAATGTGGATGTAAGTGGAAGAATTGAGTTTTCTTCCCAGCCCTCTTGTTTCCTTCACTCTCGGGATCTTCAGAAACACAGAGTGAAGAGGTAGCGGCGTTTTGAGTGTACTGTAGCGTTACAGTTACGCCAGATGGCCCCTGTTACTGTTGTTGGTGTAATTAGCTACTTAATATTAACAACAGGAAGAGAGCAAAGGGAAGGCCGGCCTTTGTCAGCGTGGTCATCTGGGCAGCTTCACCAGGAAGCTATAGCTTCACGCTCCCCAGGGAACCACCTGTCCGTTCCCTGCCGATCACTGGGGGAAGGGGGCCAACAAAGGGGGAGATGGGCGCGTGCGCAGTGACGTCGAGGCCACGTAGGGGAGGTGCCTGCCTGTCAGTCTTGCCTGGGGAACAGTGGATTGGCTGGGGGTGGACCCCGTCAGAAGCCTGTGAAGTCTCAGAAGTTACAATCCCCAAAGAGTTCCCGCTCCCTCCTGCTCTCCACGGCTCTGCTCTCTTGCTCCATGACCAGCACTTGTCCTTGTGTTTGTCTTTCTCTCCATAAACATGCAACTTGAAACAGCTGCATGGCCGCGCGGACCCCACACGCCACGGGCTGCAGCTGGGAGCACAAGCTAAGCGAGCCAGATGCTGGGACTGTGCTTTAATACGGAGCAGAAATTATGGGCAGTGGCCTTAATCCTGGCCCCACCGAAGACAAGGTTGGACTTCTTCCATGGCGAGATGGACAGAGATGGGACCTTGGAGGGGAACCTCCTAAATTTTACATCATCAATACAGCCTTCCAGGAAACCCCATCCTCCCGTGGGGGCCTCAGGAAATTCTTTTTCTCACCCCAAGAACTCCACTTCCACCAATAACGTCGCCATGAGAAACATCTGATTGCCCCTAGAGAGTTCACCTTGAAGACCTGGAAGGGCTAGAGCACTGTTTGTCTTCTGAATCCTTTACCTGGGAGAGTCCCAGGGCCCATCCCCCTCATTCATACTCTGCAAGGGCCTGTGGCCTCCACCAACAAGAGCATGGAGAGAGGAGATCGGGACGGAAGGGACACCGGGTGAGGGTCGGTCCAGGCTGGTCTCTGGGCCGTGTGGGCCACAGGTCTCACACGGTGCCCCGTCTCCAGAGCCTGTGAGTTCGGGACGGCGCGTGTCGGTAGGTGACTGTTTTCTTTTGGGTTCGTCAGGACTATAGCCCAGAGCTTCCCTTAAGAATCTGTAATGCTGGCCCCTGAGGTAGGAAGTGACTTGACATGTCTGCCAGTCTTGGGCGGGACCCAGCTGCCCTGCAGTGTTGGGTCCCGCTGAAGAGTGACCCTGGCTGGGCGTTCCCCTCGCCTGCTTCCTGGGCCTGGTTCTCACGGCCGCTTGCGGAGGCGATCTGATCACCACCACTTTCACTTCTAAGGGAAATAAAGATCGTGCCTGGAACAGGGAGGATTCACGGACGTTGTAGAATTCATCTTCCTGTCAGAAAGAGGCTGGGCCTCTAACTGAGACTCACTGGGTCCCTCTCGTGAGCAGCAAGACTGTGCCCGGAGGAACTGGCACTTACGTGAGCCTGGGCGGGACACCACCTTCGTGGCCAAAGGACTGAAGACTCCCTTCTTGCCAAGTTTCCCCGCTGTGGTCAGGAAAAGAAAGGGGCTTACAACCTCGGAGAAGAAATAACTTGTTTTCTAAAAATCCAGATAACTGGCAAGGAGATCATTTTATAGCCCCAAAGAGTCGTTAACGGATTAGGGTCTTTGTTTATAGACCCTCAGGTGTCATGTGACGGCAGAGGAATGTGGTCATTGGAGCTGCATTCCAGCGGGTCTGCCTGAGGCCTGCGTGTTACGGTCCACGCAGCGCTGCCTCACTGGCACCCGGGGAGGGCGGATGCATCTGTGCTGAGCCGGAGTGGACCCGGGGGACTGCGTGCCTCCCAGGCTGGGTCGCCTGCAAAGGGAGGGGGCTGTCGCACGTTTGGTAAGCAGAAGGGGATTACCCCTGTGCCCAGGCTGGAGGCACACCCCATCCCCTGTCCGGGGGGCCTGGCGAGGGCTGGCAGCTCACACACGTAGCCAGGCATACCTCATGCTTTTCAATTCCACCCGGGGGAGACGTCAAATCCACGAGGGCTCACAGCCCTGCCCAAGTCAGAGGCCTAGAGGACAGCAGGCCCCGCCCAGTCCCCAGCGGGGGGCGGGGTGGATGGGGGTCCCTTGTCCACAGGAAGCTGCGGTGTGTGAGGAGGAGCAAAGCCACTCCGCTGCCCCGTGGCGCTGACTCCGTGCCCACGGAGGAGAAGCGGGTATCGGGCAACGATGCAGGCCTGACCCCTTCACTGGCGTTCTCAAGAGAGTGATAAAGTACCCAATCAAGTACATTTAAAGAAAAGAATAAAAACTGGAGAGCATCTATACTCCCACTGTGCAGAGATCGCCACTGACAAAATGTCTATAAAACGTAGCACAGTCTGAATGTACTGTTTCTGGCCTGCTCTGCCGTTCCAGAGCTCGGTTTCATGCTGCTGGGTATTTTTCAGTATTGTCTGTTTAACAGATGCACAGGGGTCCTTTTCTGAGATGCTGAAATCCATCGCGCCATCGTTCGAGGCTGAAGCTGACCTCGTACGAGACACATGCACCTTGGTGTCAGCAGATCTCACTGCTGAAAGAATTCCTTTTCTTTCGGTTTCCCTGTCCCTTCCTTTCTTCCTCTCCGCATCAGGTGACCCTCGGTGGTGGTGTAACCATGTGTTCCTTTAGCTCTGCCTGTCTTGTCTGCTGAATATTTTCCCGAAGACCACATTTCCTGGGGGCAGCCCAACCAGTGACCGAGCGAGGCCGGTCTGTCCTTCTGTCCCAGGAGACGTGGGCTGAGTCCTCTGACCAACCACACATTCTGTCTGAGGTCGTGGTCCCGCAGTGGACAGTCCTGGGAACAGAGCTCACGGACGGCGGCCTCACAGTGGCTGGTCGGAGCAGGTGGGCTGGACCTTGCCAGGGATGCCCCCCTTGGCCATGAAAGGCGGGCAGAATTCAGCGAGGATATTTCAGACAGCACTTGAAATTAATATTTTTAAATACACATACTCACACACATACAACGCAAGACTAACAAGGGAAAATTCTGGGACGATTTGCTGTTCGTGTGACTTTCCACAAGGACACAAAACACACCTGCTTCCTACCTCCCAAAGGTCTGAGCTCCTCCCTGCTGAAGAGCCTCAGGTGTGGTCCCACCTGTGTCCTAAGCCATGCGCTGGCCCTGAGGAGCACCTCGCTCTGGGGACCGGGCTGCGGGGGGGCGTGAGAAAAATGGAGGGCGGTTTACAAAAAAAAACATGATATGCAAGTGTGTAGAAGTAGGAAAGCTTTGTGCATAAAACCAAACTCCTCCCTGTCTCTAGAATTTCTAGGTTGAGACAAATCCTAAGATCCCATCCCGAGGGCGGCCCTGCGGACTCTCTGACTTTGTCCCTCCAGCACCGGGTGCGGAGAAGGTTCTCTGCTAGGGACTCTGGAAGCCGGGCCAGGGCAGCGTGTCAGGCTGTCCCCTTAGTGTTGGGGGCTCTTCTTCCCAGGGGCTCAGGGGGCTGTGCCCTGTTCTGGACTGGACCTTGGGACCACGCAGGATTAGGTTGTCCGGATCAAGCCGGAAACACTGGAAAAGGAGAAAGGGAAAGAATGCCCTGGAAAGTCTCGAATTTCTTTTGTTCGTATTGTTTTATTTTGTAAATCGCCAGTTAACAGGAGGATTAAATTCCTGCGAAGCTTTCGCTGGCCTGGAATCCTTTTGTGGTGAGCGCCCCCTTGTGGTCCACCTTTCACATTTTCCCCAAGAACACAAAGTACCTGTGCCCAGGCTTCAGGTGCACCTGCCTCGCCCTCACACCTGCACAGGTGTGCCTCACCTTCCCACCCGCGGGCTCAGGCCCGTCTCAGCCCTGCCCCTGCAAGCCTGTCCCACTTTCTCAAATTAAGACGTTAATTTGCTGGCTCCAACCCGGGACTCAGGTGACTACTGTGCCCCAGGTCACTCCTGCTTTCTCAGGCTGATGCCACACCTGACATCGTTGGCTTACACAGTGCCCACCTACCCTTCCCCCCATGCCTATACTGACTCACAACCACCAGTCACCACGAGATTCCCTGAGTCAGAGGACGTGAGGGGGAGGAGGAGGGAGTGACGAAGTGACCACTGTCTTCTGGGCACGGTGGCACTGGGCTCATCTTATCTGAATGATCCCCACAACAACCCTTTGGGGTAGCAAATTTTCCCCCACTTTAAGGATGAGGGAACTGAGGCTCAGGAGGTTAAAATTTTGCTTATCTTGAATTTCCCTAGATATTATCAGCCTATTAAATGAGGTCACTTTGTCATAGATACTCAAATCCCACTAGCTTGTAACTCCCCTCAAATAAAAGCATGACCCAGCACCCCCACGGAGTCCCCTTGGTTCTACCTGGCCGTCCCCGGGCATCTCACCTGGGCTCTCCTCGCTGATATCTCTGCTGCTGGGGTGCTCTGGGAGAACACACAGGACAGACTCCCGAGGGCCAGGGTGCTGGGTCCTTCCGCCCTCTCCATGCTGCAGCCAGGCCGTGCTCCTGCCCAAACCGGGCAGGCGTCCTGTCCGCCATCGGGCGTCACGCCCGTGACCCGGGGCTCACCTGAGGACCGCTCTGTCTGGCTCCGCCCAGAGCCCTCTGGCCGCAGGGCTCAGACCTCGGGCCACTCTTGGGTGCAGACTCTGCCTTCCTCTCCACCCCGTGTTCTTTTCCTCCTGTCACTGTAGCAGGTGACCACAGGAGCGGTTCAGTCCGCACAGACTTGCAGTCGGACGCTCTGTGGGTCAGGAGTTCAGGACCGACCTCTTGACTAGCGCCATCGGCCACCTGTGCTCCTTGGGGAGGGTCTCGGAGGGAATTCATTTCCTGTTCGGTCGGGGGTGGCTGAACTCAGCACCTGGTGGTTGTAGGACAGGGACCGACACCCTGTTTTCTGGCTGGCTGTCACCTGGGGGCTGTTCCCAGTGTCTAGAGGACAAGTGGGTTGACAAGGTGTGCTCCCGATGGGCTGTGGACGCTGACTTCAGCCAGGTGCACGTGGACACCGCGCCTTCCGTCCCCAGTCCTCAGAACGACCCCTCGGACCCCACTCAGAGTGACAGCCGTCCTGCTTGGTCACTCTGTTATGCAAAGCAGACGTTCTGGTTTCTGTCAGTCTGTCTCCGTGTCTCCTGCCATCGTCCCACACTCCACCATGCTTCTGTTCATTTCCACATGGCTCCTTTTCACTGAGATCCTGGACAGCCGCCCACCGGTCACAGGAACATCGGATTCTGGGGGATGGAGGCTGGTGGAGGGGGTGCCCCTGCCCCGGAGCCGTCAGTTCCCCGGCAGCCAGGGATGTTCAGAGTCAGAATCAGTGGACAGGAGGGCAGGAATGGGGAGAAGGGCTGGACAGCTGGCAAAGGGGGAGACCGTGTCGGGCAGCCGGAGGTGGAGCGGAAGGCTGGGAGGGTTGTCAACTGGGGAAACAACAGTGGGAAGTGGGGAGGCCCCAGGTGACTCTCGGGGTCCAGAGTCACTGTCCACGGCTGTGTTTAACTCTTTGGAGAAAGAGAAAGGTCAGCAGCCAACTCCGTCACCCCGCGGGGCTAGGAACCTATGGCCGCCCTGGGGTCCTGCCTCATTTCCTGTCACCGTGTCCGCCCCCCTCTCAGACTCGCAGGTGACCCCAATCTCCAGCCGGAGCCCCGCGTTCCTGGGTGCGCCTGGGCCTCCCGCACCTGAGCCCGCTGCAGGCAGGCAAAGGCTGACGACCACGCTCGGGAGCGGGAAAGGAGGCGTCCGGGGGGCTGGTGAGAAGACGGCGGGATCCGGGCTGTGCACACAACTTCCTAGGAGCCACGAGACAACCGGAGGGTGTGAGGTTCTCGGGGCTGGCGCTAGAGTGAAGATGGGGGCGAGACCGTGGGGTTTGCGGAGCCCTAACGGTGACTTTTAAAAGGCTCTGTGCTCAGGAAGAGATGCCAGAAGAAGAGGAGAGAGCAGGGGCCAGTGTCCCCACCCATGAAGGCCGATGGAGGCCGCTAGCCCGAGGGCGAGGGGCAGGGCTGCGCTCCCGTCACTGCCCTGCGGCTCCGTGAAGATGGCTCACGTCAGGGAGGAGACCACAGACGCTGGGGCACCCGTCCTGGATCAGGAAGTCTGAATTGCGCCCAGACAAAGCATGTCCACCTCTAGGGAGCTAACAAGCCCGATTGGTGGCCCGGGGCCCTAGGGAGCTAACAGGCCCAGATCGGTGGCCCGAGGCTCTAGGGAGCTAACAGGCCCAGATCGGTGGCCCGAGGCTCTAGGGAGCTAACAGGCCCACAGCCGTGGCCCAAGGCCCTAGGGAGCTAACAGGCCCAGATCAGTGGCCCGAGGCCCTAGGGAGCTAACAGGCCCACAGCCGTGGCCCGGGGCCCTAGGGAGCTAACAGGCCCACAGCCGTGGCCCGAGGCCCTAGGGAGCTAACAGGCCCAGATCGGTGGCCCGGGGCCCTAGGGAGCTAACAGGCCCACAGCCGTGGCCCGAGGCCCTAGGGAGCTAACAGGCCCACAGCCGTGGCCCGAGGCCCTAGGGAGCTAACAGGCCCACAGCCGTGGCCCGAGGCCCTGGTCCTCACTGAAGCCGTGTTGGTGCAAAACCCGCCACTCAGACGGACCCGCGGGCGGAGAGGAGGAGGCAGGGGAGGCCCTGCGTGTCCTGCTCAGCGCCCTGGTTTTGGAGGGACCCCAGAACTCAGACCTGCTGGGATCTGTCCGAAACGCCACGCAAATGCGGCGGGACACAAGCCCACCCCAGCTGAGCGGCCAGGGCTTTGTCTTCAGTTTACGTGGGAGCAGCTCCCCCCTTCCAAGGAGGCTTCCAGAAGTTGAGGAGGACCCCTGGGGAAGCAGAGCAAAGCCGGCTCGTCCCCGGACCCAGCCCCTGGGAAGAGCAGAGGGGAGCGTGCCGTCTGCTTCCCGCCCTTCTGTGGGTTGACGGAAGGGACACCCTGATGTTCAGCCCCCAGGAAAGGGCTTAAGCACGGAGCCTGAGCCCAGTGTGCGACCTGCCTCCTGGGCTCCGTGTCCACACCCGGGGGCGCGTTCTCCTCATCTGGGCCCCTTCACCTCGCCCCATCCCTCCACCTCCCCTGAGGGCAGCCAGGGCGCCTGTCCCCTTATACCAGCGCTGCAGCAGCCGGGCTCGGGCACCGCACCACAGAGAGACGATGTGATAATAAGTTACTTTCATGCCTGGTGTCTGCCTCTGGGGATTCCGAGAAACTGTCTTTTATTTCTGTTCATAAATTCTTACGGTAACAGCCTCACTTGGGAATGAACCCAGATCCGCATTATTTGTGGACGTCCACTTGTGGGTGTGGGGTGTCCCCCTCGCTGTGACTTGCAGAGCTCGGCGGCTCGGTCAGCCCTGTGGCCACGGAACGGCGGGGGGTGTCGCTGATTCTCAGGACTTTCCGAATTAGCTCTTAAAAGCTTGAATGTCATTGGAAAGGGTTTCGCAATTAAAACCAGGGTGAAGATTGTCCCTGAGAGACTGATTTATACTGTGACGGGATGATTTAAACACCGTGGCATCTAGTCTGCCGTGACCCCTGCCTGAAGGACAGACAGACTCCCTCCTGAGACGCGCCCGCACGTGGCTGAGCACACGGGCTCTGGGTGGGACCGCCCGGCTCCAGCGTGGGCTCCATCTCTCACTGGCTGTGTGACCTCAGTCAAGTTGCATAACTTCTCTGAGCCTTGGTCTCCCCGTCTGTAAAATGGAGAAGGGAACACCCACTCCAGGGAGCTCCATGACACGGTGCAGGAAGGAGCTGAGAACGGCGATTTGCAGACAGTGACAGTCACAGTTGACATCTACAGAGGACTCACCACGTGCCCGGCGGACTCACGGAGCCTCTCCACACCCAGTGAGGCTGGGCCGGCGGGAGGGCAGTCATCACCACTCTCCCTACTTCCCGAGACGCCACGCAGACCTGGGCTGGGAAACCATCCCACTTAGCCGTTTACTGTCTGTTAACCACCCAGGAGGCCCTTCGTGGGGACTTGTTGACGTGACTGGAAAATTAAGTGACCAGCCCCCCAGCGCGGGTGGGGCAGGTGCCTGAATGGCAAGGCAGCCCTGCCAGCCCCTGGAGGGGCAAGGTCGCCTCTGGCTTGTGTGCTGGGTCTGGGAGCCGTGGCCTTGGAAGGCTCTGCCCCCGCCTGGTGGGTCCGCGGGGCCCCGGTCCGGTGATCCTCAGCCCTGTGCATTCACGTGGGCCTAGGCGCCCCGGCAGCCACGGATCCCCGCCCGAAGCACAGGCCTCTCCCTGCCCACTGCCTCCACCGTCCAGCGGGATGTGCAGGCCTGACCAGGACAGCTGAGCCCGTCCCAGGCCACCCGCCTACCGCTGGCCCGGCCTCCCTCTCACCCCCTGAGTCACCCCACCTCCGCTCATGCCTTTTCCAACCTCCCGTTCTCCATCAGCACCACCCAGGCTTTGCCACACTCGAGTGAAGGGCGCAGTCCTCCAGACCGCCAGCCACGACACACGGCAGCTGCAAGTGGGGCGACCCCAGGGCCACCCTCACTCAGACCCGCTCTCTACAAGCCTGGGGGTCCCCACAGACACCCCCACAAGAATGACTCACAGAACTCAGAAGAGCACTGAGCCCACAGCGACAGACTCCTCATAGCAAAAGGACATAAGTCAGAACCTGCCCCGGAGAGAGACCCGAGGAGCAGAGCCAGGGCTGGGGAGTCCTGAGTGGAAGCCTGCGGGTCCTGGGGACGCCACGCCCTGCCGTGGCTGATGTATGACAGTACTCCCGGTGTTGCTGGGCCAGGACGCTCCCCGGGGTTGCAGGATCCGGAGATTATTGGGGTTTTATGACCGAGGCAGAATTGATTGAATCATCACCTGCATGACTGAATCCCCGCTCCAGCCCCACCGGCCCCCAGACGTCGGATGATAGGATGTGGCTGGAATCCCAGCTCTGTGATCGCGTCACGGTCTTCTGGCCCGGCTGGCCCGCACCCCAGCCGTCTCACCGGGGCCCCCGTGAGTGACCTCACTGGCACAGACTTCCCGGTGTGGTCCCAGGGGCCCGCCAGGAAAGCTGAGACACTCCATCACCAGGGAAATTCCAAAGGTCCGGTTACCTCCCAGGAACGAAGGATAAAGCCAACCAAATGCCTTCCTACGATCAGCTGCCGACATCCCTCTGGGTGGCGGGACGTGGGGCAGGGCGCGCAGCCTCTAAATTCTGTAACCAGAAAGCACTTAACCGAACAGCAAACGCACAATCCTTCCATCGCACGCACACTGCCCCTTCGGCCTATAGGCTTTGGGGAGTAACTTTATTTTATTCCAGCCCCATAATTCAATGTGCATCGAAGTCCACTGAAGGTCATCGGTCACCCTGAAATGCAGAGGCTTCTCCGCGTGTCCCCGCGATGCGGGAGGTGGAAACCACGGGCCAGGCATGGCTCCTGGACACTGGTGCGACTTCAGGACACTGGTGAGGTCTAAAAACCTCACCAACCAAGGCAGAGCGAGCAGCTTGAGAGGAAGTTACTATGTTTGTAAAAACATCAACACTTTCCTCTGACTTTGTAAATGGGGCAACAGCTTGTACTGTGCCCGAAATTGCATCACCGCCGAGTAAACTCTTTGAAGACTTCAGTTCAAGTGGACGGCGTCGGCGCCTCCTGTGAACATCGTCACCTGTATTTTACAGGTTGGAGGATGTGAAGGGCGGGCCTCTGGGGCGGGACCTCGGCCGAGGGGGCAGCAGGCGACCCAGGTCCCAGCGAGCAAGTCAGAGACCCCATCCGTTAACCCAGGAAGGACGAGACAGAAGAGTGACACACCGTCACCAAATCACCCTCGAAAGACGGAGGGTCCTCTCAAATTCTACCCTTAAAGTAGAAACACCGGTTCTTAGAAGGACCGACCCCTCCCGACAGCCCCTTCTCCGCCAGTGGGTGGCTTCCGGGTATCCACTTTCAATCAGAAGGCCACTTCGGGTGGTAGGGAATGGACACGAAGGACTTGGGTGATTTTTAAAAACCCCACCATACCCCCGACCCCTGGCCAGGAGACTCAGGGGCCTTCCCGCCTTCCCGAGGAGTCAGACTCGCCAAAGAGACTGTGATGTCTGTGTCCTGGACCGTGACACCCTCAGACATGGCTGGACGCGCCGGCCACGTTTCCTGTCTCCCCCAGTCTTCCGCGTGATCTCCGGGAGAGCAGGTAGAAGCGGCCAGTCCTCTGAACGAACTGGCAATCCACTTCCGTGTTCTGTTGGCAAAGCAAGACCACGGCCGGCCACGTCCCGTGTGGGTCCCTCAGGGGTACAGTGGGAGTCACAGCTGGTGGCACCGTCTCTGGACTCAGCCTCCCACAGCTAAGAAGGACACCGGTGGCCCTGGCAGGTTTGCCTCGGCAGTTAGAGTGTCAAGGGCACATACCTGGGTTGCAGGTTTGATCCCCGGGCATGGTCCGGTGCCGTCTCTCTTGGCCTGCTGGGGGTCAGTGCAACGCAATGAACTACAAGCACACTCTGGTAGGAGTGAGGGGGAGCATCGCAAGGGAGCAAATACTCCAGATCTCTGGGTGCAGCCGAACTTATTTGCAAAGGGGTTCCCCAAGTTACATGTTGATTTAGGTAATTATTTCCTTGAGATGGCGTCTCTGCTGACCATACAGCCAAGCCCTGTCTCTCGCTTTTAACAGTGAAGAAACATCAAAGGAGATAAAAAAAAAATAGCAAACCCATTCACGCCTGGGCTTCAACACCCATTATCCTCTGAGGCGGTCTTACAACCCACTGACATGCAAACCTAATCTATTCACATGTAAACAAAACATTCAGTTCCCCTCCAGGCAAACCTTATCTATCCACACACATACTTTGACCCTTGGCTGGCCAGGTCCCGAGAATGCATATCACAAGGTTACATTTTGTTCAACCACCAAGCCCCCATCCCTACAGTCGGAGTCAAGGAGAGGCAGCCCATCGATGTCTGTCTGTCTGTCTGTCTGTCTGTCTCTCTCTCTCTCTCTCTCTCTCTCCCTTCCCTCCACTCTATCTAAAAATTAATGGAAAAATATCCTCGGGGGAGGATTGACAAAAAGAAAAAGAAAGACACCAGTGTTTGGGTTCAGAGTCCACCCTAAACCAGCACGACCTTATCTTAACTTAATGACATCTGCAAAGACCCCCATTCCCTACCAAGGTCACACTCACAGGTTCCGGTGGACATGGCCTGGGGCCATCTTTCAGCCCAGACCTGGGAGTGTACCCGCAGTTTGGTTGCACTGGGTCGCGGTTGCCTCCGTGCGAGGTACCTTGATGCCCCTCCCCCCGCAGCCACGGGGTACCTGTTCTCCAGCCCCAGCAACACAGCGTGTTGGCAAGCTTTGGACTTTCTGCCAACCTGATGCGTGGAAAACGATCTCAGCGTTCTGCTTTTCATTACAGATGAAGTAGAGCGTTTTTTTCTTACGTGTTGATGTGTACATTTTGTAGGGGTCTGTTGAAATGGTTCCCATTTTTCTGGTATTTTCCCTCCGTTTTTACATGGAACTCGTCCAGGACCCCCTTTTCCGTCGCTTGTGTTTCTGTGATGCAGGTTTCATGGTCATCTGGACGGAGTGGTGGCTCTCACCGGCTTTCCAGCCCTCGGAGCCCCGGCTGCTATTTGTGGGGAGTCTGGGACACGTGCAGCTCGGCTCCTGAAGTGTCCTGCTCGCTCCCCTCTCTGCTTGCACCTGGGCCTCTCTTCCCTCCCTCTCCACTGTCTCCTTCCGAAAAACGTTTACTCCATTCCAGCAGTTTCTCCCGGGCTCGGGGTCCCGCCAGGGAGAAAGCCTCATCCGTCCTTCCTGAGAGTCAACGGGGTCTGAGCAGCCCCAGCTCCACCAGGGACGGCTGCCCTCCCACAGCGGAGGGGCAGTGCCCACCCAGCTCCACCAGGGACGGCTGCCCACCCACAGCGGAGGGGCAGTGCCCACCCAGCTCCACCAGGGACGGCTGCCCACTCACAGCGGAGGGGCAGTGCCCACCCAGCTCCACCAGGGATGGCTGCCCTCCCACAGCGGAGGGGCAGTGCCCACCCAGCTTCTGGCCCAACTTGTCCTTCTGTGCTTGTAGTGAAAACCGTGGCTATTTGGGGGTTTTCCTCTGCTTTTTCCTGCACAGACAAAAAAACACGCGTGTCCTTGATCTGTTCGTGGGCGGTTCCACCTGCTCCTGTTTTGAAGTCCTTGCGAATACCTCGTGAGCCCGTTTTACCGTGAACTGCCTCTGGCTTTCGGTGTCTCTGCCTAGGCGCTCTGGCCATTCATTCTTCCAGGGGGCTTCAGAGACACCGAGGAGCTCGACTACTGCCAGCGTGGGGGTCCTCACCCGGCTTTCCTCCCCTGGAAGACCTCTACGTAGTTACTACAGTCAGCTGTGAGTCTGGTCTAGATTAAAATGTTGCCCTCCGGTGCTGTGTTTCAACACTGCAGATGGCATCTTGGGGATGCACAGGACTCCTCCCGACGTTTGCGAGTTCATTCATTCTGTGCGTCTCATCCATCTTTTCTTCTACAAGGCGGCTGTTGAGTCACAAAGGAAAAGCTTCGCCCACAGAGGACTTCACTGGCGTTGCCTTCCAGAACCCTGCGACCTCGTGTTTCACCTTTATGTTTCGAATTCGCGTGGAGTGTGCTGCTGTGTGGGGGTGAGCGTGGTGTTCCCGCACCATCTATCAGAAAGCCGATTGCTTCCCAGTGTTCGCAATGTCACCTGTATCATGTAATATTTCCCGTACACAGAGCGTGCTGTGGATTGAATTCTGAAACAATAAATGAAGCAGATAGTCGAAGTACATTCGGCTTAGTTATACGACCTGTTCCCAGGGGACTGCCGCAGCTCCCAGTGAGGGTGGCGTTCTAGGCAATGCACGAGGGTGATGCTTACAGGACAGCTCGCGACCACGGTGTCCTGGACACGTTTTCCCGTTTTCTACATGTTCTTCTAACCCTTCCTCATTGATAGGTTATCTTTTGGGTTTCACAAAAAATGTAAACTATTAAAAATCAGACTCAGAACGGCTCCTATGTAAAACACGTTATGGAGTATGGGAATTATTTGTCCAGCGGCAGACCGTCTTTCAGGGGACGGGACCTGACTGAGCAGCGGATTCTGCGACATCCTGAAACCGACTCCCCATGCTGTCTGCTCAGGCTGCCGCAGCCGAGGTCAGCACTCTCTCAACTCTGTTATCACTGGCAGACGTTTTTCTATTGATCATTTGTTTTTAAGGATAGAAAGAGGCCCCTCAAAAGTACAGCGCCTCAGGCTTCCATTTGAAAAAGTAATTTTGAGGAGGAGGAATTAACCGCCCAGTGCTGAAAACAGGAGATGAAATAAGCCAGTACCTAACTGCTCAGCCCCAGGCCTGTCCACCTTCCTGCCAGGCGCCAAAGTTAAGATCCTACGCGGTGCGGCAGCACCCTCTGGTGGGCACGTCTGAGATCGCACCCAGCCGGTCTCCAGATTCTTGCCTCAGCTGCCTTTCGCCCTCTACTTTGTAGGGGAGAAAACTGGAAGTTACTTCCCGGGAAGATCTGACCTCCAGAAAAAGTAGATATAACGTTTGCTGTATCAAAAGTTTAAAAAGATGTGTCTTGAAAGCCTGTGCAAATAAGGGACGTCCCAACCTAGCCTTCATCTGGCTGCTTTCCTATCATTAACAGTAACCGCCGTGGATTAGCCCAGACACTGGACTGAGACTCGGCTCACCCAGTGCTCAGAGCTGCTCGCAGGGCAGCTGCCTTGGTCTTACAGGCACAGAAGGGGACCCGGAGAGGAGGCCAGGGGCTCACCCGAGCCATCTCATTAGTGCAAAGTCTGTTGGCCCATGAGGCACGTGCTGGCCCAGACGTCCAGGTGTGCCCACAGCTGCATCACGAGCGGCATCGCCACAGCACCGCGAGGGGCCACCTTCACACCCGCATCGACACCCCGATGCTGAGCATCTTCTTGTGTGCTCGCTGGCCACGTGTACGTCTTCTTCGGAGAGAAGTAACTAAGTCCTTTGCCCGTTTTAAAATTGGGTGAGTTTCCTTTCTAGTGTTGAGCTGTAAGAGTTGTTTATTTATTCCAAAATCCAAGTCTTTCATCCAGTACACGATTCACGAAAGGTTTTAATTTTGATAATGTCCAATTTATGGACTTTTTCTTTCTTTTGTTGCTGTGCTTTTGGCGTAGTACTCAAGAATCCACTGCCTGATTCCAGGTCGTGAAGACTTCCTTCCAACCGTTGTATCGCTTCAGCTCCCTCATCGAGGTCTGCGAGACAGTCTGAGTTCGTTATTCTATGTGGCAGGAGGCAGGGGTCCAACTCCATCCTTCTGCGTGTGGACACGCAGTGATCCTGGTACTGCTGGTTAACAAGACTGTTCTCCTTCCCCACGGAATGGTGCTGGCACCTACTCAAAAATTACTGGGCTGTAAATGCAAGGTTTTTTTGTTTTGTTTTTTCTGGGCTCTCAACATCTTCCATCAATCTATGTATCTACCCTGTCTTGATTGCTGTACTATGTAGTTAAGTTTTGACATTAGATGGAAAGTGAGTCTAACTGTTCTTTGTTTTCAGTGTCTCTTCTGTGTCTCTGAATTTTTAAAGGAATTTTACGATTTGTCGATATCTGCAGAGGCGCCAGCTGTGATTTTGATAGGAATTGCGCTAAGTCTGAATGTGAGTATAAAAGCTTCCAATTCGTGAACAAGGAACATATTTCCACTTAGGTAGGTCTTCTTCAATTTCTTTGAACGTTTTCCAGTTCTCGCAGTATAAAGTTTGCACTTCCTTTGTTAAATGTGTTCCTATTTTATTCTTTTGGTGCTAGGATAAAGTTGTCTTCTTAATTTGTTTGTTCGTTGTTACTGTATAAAAATGTAATTGATTTTGTGTATTGATCTTCCATCCGTCAATCTTGCGTAACCCGTTTATTAGTTCTAATAGTTCTGTAGTGGATTTGTTGGGAACCAGGTGAAATTTCAGAATTCTCAATGAGCCATGCTCCAATTTCCAACATCGTCAATGCTGGTTCTCCTGTGAGAAGAGTTGGGGGGGGGGCAGCAGGTACAGGGAGCGAAGCCAGGGTACTGAGTGACACCTCCTCCCTCCAGCCCCGGGGACCCTTCCTTCCCTTCGGCATGCTGACCCAAACCTACTCTAAGCGCAGTGAGAAAGGCAGCCTCCTGCCACCCCGCACTCAGCGTCTCCAGGGAGCGGGGCTTCCCTCGGGGCCTCTCCTCCACCGCCCTGCTCAGTGAGTCTCTTCTTCCGAGCCCCACCTCCACAGAGGACTGCCTTCCCCCACACGGCCTGTATCCTGCCCCTCACTTCTCCCGTCTACTGCTGAATGTTCGGGGGTAAAGACAGGTGAGCACGATACAGTGACAACTCCAAACGGACCGCCGGCCACCACATCCCTGGAAACGCATGGGCCCCTCACTGACGCTTGCAGTTCTCTGAACCCAGGCCAGGGTCCCACCGTGGGCGACCGCTCCGTTCACCACACCCCGAAGGCGTCTTTCCTTCTCTCCCGAGACCATCTTCGTCCCCTTTTCAGCTCCAGTCTCCAACTCTGAAATTCTTGTATCTGCCTGTCAAAGAACATTTTGTCCTCTGAATGGCACCCCAGATTCTACCTCTGACCTGCGACTGTTTTTCCAGAGCGCCCCAGGGATTTTCTGTTCAGCAGAGAACCATCCAATCAGCAGTGTTCAGCTGCCAAAGCTTAAAAACCATCATTTTCCTCTTTACATGATCATGCCTCTGGGCAACTGATCCCACTGAATTTTTCTTTAGCCAAAAATGGGCTGGAAGCCATCATTACACGTTGAAAATTCAAAACCCTCCTCTTCCAATTGATGCCAAATGATCTTAGAATTACTTTGTCTTCAGCCCTTCTCTTTGTACGGCCGATGAAACGTGGCCGCTTCATTCTCCAGCTGGACGGGAACCTTCCCATGTAATGTTGTCAACTCTTTGAGGGACTTGTGTAGTGACTTATTATTTTTTTTTAGGTTCCATCCAAAGAATTGCTAAATACAATGATTTCCACATGGAAACTGTTCATTAAGCAAAAAATTTAAATTATGACTGAATTGCACTGTCCGTTTTCATACTATGCAATGCCAGTTTGTAACACAAACACAAGTGCGTTTAACTCATGTGCAATCACGGAAACCACGCAATCTGTATGAACTACCTCATGCAAACATGTGTGTTTTGTTATCGGGACAAAAAGGGAGTCCAAGGTCCCGTTGTGTCTGCTGGGTGGTGACAGCCCTGAGTCCCCATCTCCCCTTAGAATCTGAACCTGCTTCACATACGTAGTGAAGACAGCAGTGTCCCCAAAACACTGACAGCCAAGGGACCCTCTCATATTTTCTTACTTACACTACTTCTGTGTAGTAAGCTGAAGTATTCCTATGATGGTACTGAGAATTATGACATTAACCTGGCAGGAAAGGGAATGTCCTTTCCTTTCAGTCTTTTATTCGTCAGAAAGCCAAGATGGAAAGTGCTGGTAGGCAGGTGCATTAAAAACGTGCTCGGCCTGGCTGGTGTGGCTCAGTGGATTGAGCATGGTCCCATGCACCAAGAGGTCACTGGTTCGATTCCCAGTCAGGGCACATGCCCAAATTGCAGGCTTGATCCCCTGTAAGGGGACTGTAGGGGGCAGCCGATAGATGTTTCTCTCTCTCCCTCTCCCTTCCTGTCTAAAAAAAAAAAAAACCAATAAAACATATTTTTAAAAATAGATTAAAATAAAAACACTTCATTTTGTGAAGCATTTTTATGGTTCGGATGAGAACAAAACACACGCGCGCATTAGGTATTTAATACAAACGGTGTGATTGCTGTAATGCCACACGTGAGTGAAATGCGCTTATACTCGTGTTTAAAACTGGCATTGCGCAATATAAAATGGATGGTAAAATTCAGGCCAATAATTTATTAGTACTCAGACTATTGTAAATAGTCCATATAAAACGCTACGTAATGTTGAAAGGCACTGCAAAGAAAACACTTTGTATTGTGTTATGTTTGTCGGCACTCCCCCACGCCGTTTTTGGAACGAGGGGTCTTGCATTTTCCTGTGCTCAGCGCCCACAAACGGTGCGGCCTGCACCGGGGATCAAAGCCGGCCTCTCCCTCGGGGGTCTGCGGAGAGCAGCCACACACGCCTGCGAGCACACAGCACACGGGCGAGGCTGGCTGCCCACGGGCCGCGCAGCAAGTCCGAGAGGCCTGGGAATTGCCCCCTGAAGCCTGGAGAGCCGTGCCAAGGGCTGGATCGAGGGGTCCGGGCAGAGAGGAACGAGGTCAGCCCCGTGTGAGGGCCCCGCGGCCCCGCGGAGAGAGGCCTGGAGGGCGCAGGCCTGCGGGTCTGCAGAGCGCTGCGTCGGTGAGGTGGTCCCGGCGGCTGCTCAAGGATGCGGGGTGCCCACGTGCAAGGACGGCGTGCCCTTTGCAGAGATGGGGAGGGCCGACGGAGCCGGTGTGGGGGCAGACCCAAAGCTCCGTTTTGAACCTTTAAATTTGCACGCCTCTCGGTGGGAGACCTCGAGTCGCCCTGAAACATGCCCTAAAGCCGCCCTTCTGGGGTGTGGACGCGCGCACGCTGCGCGCCTTCCCCTGCGGCCAGCCAGTCCTCCAGAGCACCGAGCGCGCCGGCCAGAGCGGCGGCACCCCCCCCTTGCCGGCCGCAGCGACGTCCTACGACGCGCCGGAACCGACGTTGCGCCTGCGCAGGGGCACACGCGGCGACGGCGGCTTTTACGTCATCACGGGCGCGACGCCCCCGAGGGACAGCCTGGGGTCTGCTTGTCGGGAAGGTGCGGCGGCGGGACCGGCTGGGAAGATGCCCGTGGCCGTAATGGCAGAAAATGCCTTTAGTTTCAAAAAGTTGCTGGATCAGTGCGAGAACCAGGAGCTGGAGGTAACGACTCGCGTAGCGCTGGGAGAAACGGCGGGGTCTCCTCCGGGCCCGGGCGGCGCCGGTCTCCAGGGTAACCGGGCCTGGGGCCTGCGGCCGGGGGCGGGGCTGGGGGCGGGCGCGTGGAGCCGGGCCGCCGCCTGCTCCCGAGGCCGGCCGTCGGGCCGGGTGGCCCGGACTCGCTGCAGCTTCTCGGGGTCTGCCTTCATCTAGTGAGCCCGCAGATCCTGCGCGTCTTGCTTACACCCTGCACCCTGCTGCTCGTGTTCGTGGGGCGGTGGGGCAGTGTCTTCAGTAAAGGGAGGAAAGCTACATCATGCAGCTATTAAGGTTAAGATTTTTCCTTACAAAGCATTTAAAAACCACGAGTAAACACGTTAGCCTGAAACAGCAGCTTGCTAATAGACACGTAATAGGTGTTTTTTAAATGAATTAACGTTGAAGGAGGTTAGAAATCTCAGACTCAGCTGTGATGAGTTTTTTTTCCCTGTTTATTATGCATTTACTTAGGTATTCAGCATATTTGATATAATGGGCAGAACCGTAATGCTTTAAGGAATCTGTTGGGCCCTGGCCGTTTTGGCTCAGCGGTTAGAGCGTCGCCCGCGGACGGGAGAGTCCCAGGTTCGGTTCCCCTTAAGGGCACGTACCTTGGTTGCAGTTTGTCCCTGGCCCTGGTTGTGGTCGTCTGGGTAGCAGCCACTCGATGTGTCTCTCTCACATCGATGTGTCTCTCTCACATCGATGTTTCTCTCTCTCTCTTCCTCCCTTTCTCCCTCCTCCTCTATCTGAAGATAAATGCAAAAATGTCCTCTGGTGAGGATAAAAAAAAAAAAGGAATCTGTTAGAAGTGTTAGTTTCTTATAACAGTAGGATCACTTATCTAAGAATTTGAGGCCTGGGGAAGGATCCCATTTAAAAATTCATGTTCCACCTGGCTGGTGTGGCTCAGGGGACTGAGTGTGGTCCCATGGACTGAGAGGGCCCAGTTTGAGTCCCAGTCATGGCACATGCCCAGGTTTCGGGCTTCATCCCTAGTACGGGGCATGCAGGAGGCAGCCGATCGACGTCTCTCTCTCTCCCTTCCTCTAAAAAATCAATGCAAACATTTAAAAAAAAAAAAATTCATTTTCCTATATAGCAGCGGTTCTCAACCTGTGGGTCGCAACCCCTTTGGGGGTCGGATGACCCTTTCACAGGGGTCGCCTAAGACCATCGGAAAACATTTCCGATGGCGATTCATAACAGTAGCAAAATTACAGTTATGAAGTAGCAGCGAAGATAATTTTATGGTTGGGGGTCACCACAACATGAGGAACGGTATTAAAGGGTCGTGGCATTAGGAAGGTTGAGAACCACTGCTATAAACACATGGGCCCAGAACGGAGCTAAGTCACTGCTGATGACAGATTTAAGCTCATACTCTGGGTTTTAATATAAGCGTAAATGAGGTTATTCTCTTTCTTTTTGGCCTTCTAGGCTCCTGGAGGAATTGCTACACCCCCAGTGTACGGTCAGCTTCTAGCTTTATATCTGCTCCATAATGACATGTAAGTACTTTTCATCTCAATCTGAGAGCAGCAGTTTCTTCAAGATTATACAGGAAGTATTCATACATTGAAATAGCGTCACCGAAACATAGGCGCAAGGAGCTAGACTTTTATTATAATACTTCCTACGTCTATGTTAAATATTGAATCGTAAATTTTGATTAGGCTGACTTACTTTAAAATACACTTGTTTTACATATACTTTCTGGAAAGTACTCCAATTTGTTATGAGAAACTACGGTGTCTGTTTCAAATTCCTTGGACTCTATTGACCTTTTTATTTTTGTCTTTCTGTGAAACTTTTCATGACCTTCATTTACTTAACATGTGATCAATAGATCAAGAGAAATTGAAAGGGAAGATAGAGAAAGCTAAGAGGAATTTATTCCCTACATGCGTGTGAGATTTCTTGAAAGTTTTTTGCTTGTTAATTATTTTTAATTCATGTTCATTGAAGTAAAGTCAGAACATAACTGCAAAAGAATAGGAAGGACTCATAGTTCTACAACCCATCGGTGACTACTGTGACATTTTGTTCTAAATTCTTCTAAACTTATTTTCATATCTTTTAAAAACCTAAACCAAATTTTTATTACACATATATCATACACATTATTTGGTTTTTATGTTTGTAATCCTGTCATTTTATGTTTGTTGTAGTCCAGACTTCCAGACCCTTAAAACTGCCTTGAAGTTTTGGTGGCTCTGTGCCCACCGGTGGGGGGCGGGTTGATACAGAGAAAAGCGTGTGTGCTGTATGTATTGTGCAGGGCCGCCAGATCCTTGAAAGTATATACATTTATTTTTATAAATAAGTAAATCATTTGGTCAATTCTATTTAAATCTTTGTGTTTTTAGTGTACTATTGCCTTAATTTAAGTTCTGCATCATTAATAAAAAATGTACTATAAATGGCAAAATGTTATTTTGATGAAAATATTTCATGTCTTTTAATCTGGAAAATTATTACTTCCCTTGGACAAATTCATATAAAACTAAATTTCACTCTATATTGTGTAGAGTTTTTTTTTTTATTCCTCACCTGAGGATATTTTCCCACTCATTATCAGATAGAGTGGGAGGGAGGGGGAGAGAGAGAGAGAAAGAGAGAAACATTGATGTGAGAGGGACACATCGACTGTTGCCTCCCACATGACCCGACCAGAGCCAGGGACGAACCGCAACTGAGGCACGTGCCCTTGACCGGGTAATCGAACCCATGACTCATTGGTCCAAGGGCTGACGCTCTACCGCTGAGCCAAACTGGCCAGGGCAAGTATTTAATTTTTTTAATTAAAAAAAAATTTTCCCCCTTTATTGATTTGAGAGAGAGAGAAAGTGAGAGGGAGAGAGAGAGAGACAATCGATTGGCCGCCTCCTGCATGCCCCCCACTGGGGATCGAGCCCACAACCTGGGCATGTGTCCTGACCGGGAATCGAACCTGCAACCTCTTGGTGCATGGGTCGAGACTCAACCACTGAGCCACACCGGCTGGGCCAGGGCGAGTATTTTAAAGTATATTTCTGTATGTTTGTATTGGGATCTAGAATTTTAAACATTTACTGAGATGATTTTTTAAAATTGTGAATTTTTTCTTGGGGGCTGCAAATTAGGAATAATGCAAGATATCTTTGGAAAAGAATACCACCTGCTATAAAATCTGTAAGTATTCTTTCTGTCTTATTACTTTAATATGGCAGTGACATTCATTTAAATGGCCACCTCATACGTTTGTTTTCTTTCCCATGTGGTTCACATAAATTGTTATTAAAGTGGTATTAAAGTTTAGAAATAGACCTTCAAATTCTTCTAATCAGAAATTTTAGTTTCCCTTGGATGTTACAGGAATCTGTGCTCAGCTCCTACCGATCAGATTTCTCGAGGCATTTCATGTGAGTGTCACTGATTGTACAGTTTCTTGTTAGTACTGCTCTGAACCTGGTCGCGTTTGCAAGAATATCCTAAAAATGATTACTCGCGGAATTAAGATTATTTTTGCTAATTAACATTTTAGGTTTCTTATTTTGAGTAGAAAATTAGATGGAAGAACCTCTTAAAAGTTTTTTCCGAAGTGGAATGAAGTAAACTTTTGCTTTCAAGCAGTTCACTTTATCTGGCATAGATATGAAGTGAAGTTTTAAACATTCACAGAACATTACCAAGAATTCACCCAAACTCTTTTGTTCATTATTGCTATTCAGCAGCAGATCAAATTAGTATTTTTACTCTCTCTTCTTTTCCAGGTCATTCTGTTAATGCTCCTCCAGCTTCATGGGCTTAAATAAAGAACAACCATAAATTATGTGCGTGGGGTCAATGGTATTAGTGGGAGCTTTACCTTCAGAGAGGCTGCAGTGTATGACGCTTAGATTAGTAGTCTGTGTTTTTAGCCATTTTGCTATACTCTGGTCCTAAAAATATATGTATATTTTTATGTATATGTCAGTAATACACGTTTTTTGTGTTATATATGTGTATCAAGTAAATATAAATACAACTTTTAAAAACAAAGTTTAACATATTCTCAGATTTAATTCTGAAATATTTTTGGACTGCATTCTTATGCCTTAATTTGCTATTAAAGTAAAAATGTATATCAAACATAAATAGACTACTGTTCACAGCATTTAAAACCTTTTTGATAGTATTGAGCTTAACAGTGATCGCACATCTTAAAATAAATGTTACTGAATTATGTTTTAAGGCACAGTTATTGATGACTCTGCACAGTGAATATTCTCAAAGGCAATAATAATATCTATTGCAGGCAAATTCTGAACTTGGGGGAATTTGGTCAGTAGGACAGAGAATCTGGCAGAGAGATTTCCCTGGAATCTATACGACCATCAACGCTCACCAGTGGTCTGAGACGGTCCAGCCGATCATGGAAGCGCTTAGAGGTAGTGTTTCTTTGTGGTGAAGGGTTGGACCAGACGAGACCTGTTCCCCGGGTGCTGCAGGGTTGAAGTGAGGCAGTGGTAGGCTTTAGAAGGATGTGTTCTGCTGAGTGAATGGGGCAGTTTTCGGGATTCTGTCTTAGATTTGTTATAATCCTGTTGCTTCATTTTCTGTTGCTTGTGATGACGTCAAGTTCAGAGCTTCACTGTCTTTTCATTGGATTCTAGGTTGAAATTGCTCTTGTCAGGTTTTTGCTACTAAAATGAAATCTTGTAATACTCTGATAAGTTCAAGCTGGGGGTTCAGATTTGTTTTGTTTGTTTATTAATCCTCACTTGAGGATATTTTTCCATTGATTTTTAGATAGAGTGGAAGAGGGGGGGAGAGAGAGAGAAAGAGAGAGAGAAAGAGCAAAACATCGATGTGAGAGAGGCACCTATTGGCTGCCTCTCGAACGACCCCGACCGGCCCAGGGGTGGAAGCTGCAGCCCTTCAGTCCAAGGGCCGACGCTCTGACCACTGAGCAGACAGGCCAGGGCGGGGTCTGGAGTCTTTGAACCCTTGTTTTTGAGTGTAGGGACTGCTTTGGACGTGATCAGCCTCGGCCTTCAGTAGGCGTTTCCTTCCTCTAGGTTTTATAACTAATCAATCCAGTGTAGATGCTTCAAGGTGCTAAGTCTGATGGGACGTAATAAAACTCATCCCTGCCTCCATCTTTCCATTCTCCCACCCCCAGCACTTGCTTCCAATCTTCCTGGGTCACTCTTTTACACACTCACACAGTGGTCCCCTGGTATGTTGCACCCGTCCTTCTCATTGCCTCGTGTCTGTGGTTGGTTCCTGCCTTCCCTGTCCGCCTCTGCTCTGGAGGGGTTGGCCGGCAGGGTTGTTGAATAAGCGCTCGTCACTCTGTGAGGGACAGCAGCTTCAGCGGGGAGCAGAGGTGAAGATGGCTTTCGAGCTGTGACACTTCTCGGAAACGTGAGGCAGAACAACTGAGTGACCGACGGGGCGGAGGAGGAAGTGGCGGGGGCGGCAGGAGGGGTGCAGGACAAGGCTGCACATGCGTAGCGGCGGCATTTTGGGTGTTTGCACAGGAAACAGCCTCACCTCTGTGTGGTCGTCGACTCTCAGAGAGCTCGTTCAGCCTCGTGGTTGCAGCCCGAGGACCCAGGCTGTGCGCCTTTCCCGAGTCAGACAGCAGGGCCACGGGCAGGACTGCTCAGCTCTCCCGACTCATCCGTGAGATTGCAGTCGATGTGGGCACCACAGGACGTGTGCAGACAGACCAGGGACAGTGGAGGGCAGAGAGAAGGGCGTGCAGGCCACACAGCCACGCAGACCCACTGCGGGGAGGGGAGGTGTGGGCTTGCTGAGAGCCGGGGCTAGTTTGGAGCAGAAGGCAGGATCGGCGTAGTTGTTAGGCAATGTCCCGGGAATGGAGAGGATTCTCAATATGTCCCGGGGGCTCCTTTATACATATCTCCCTGCCTGTTAGCTGTGGGGAGTAAAGTCCAGAGTGTTTCCCAAGCATGTCGACAGCCAGGTGGAGGAGCCCTCATGTTCCCAAAAGCCCCGGGCAGGGGGACAAGCCTGTAGGCTCCGCCCCCTCCCCTGCTGAAGTCTGTCTCACTCCTGAGTGGTTTCAGGTGGAGCTGTAAGCCTGGGGACATCCCACACGCGCCCTCTAGCAAGGCTCTATTTAAGTGGAATATTCCTGGGTTCAGTCCTGGGTGTATTGACTTCTCTCCCTCTCATTTTCACTGTCCCCTGAGACCGTGTCTGAGAGGAATGTGAGACACGTCTGTTTGTTCTGCGGTAGTTGAGCTGCTCACTGCTGGACACGCGTGTGTGTCCGAGGCGAAGGCTTTGGGCTGGCCTAGTCTTGCTTACGACATTTGCACAGGGACAGGACGTGATGTAACTGCGCACTTCACAAGCGTCAGCTCTTTGGTCACTGTGCCCACCCCCACTCCCACATAGAGGCAACGAGGAGACGAGCCTTCACCCTGGTGTCTCAGGCGTACACCTCGATCATCGCCGACGACTTCGCCGCGTTTGTCGGGCTCCCTGTGGAAGACGCTGTGAAAGGTATGGTTGGCCCGCTTGCTATTTTTCAAGGAGGATGGAAAATGTGTGTGTGCTTTAGAGAAGTGACATGAAGCAAGCTGCCCAGCACCCACCAGGGCCAGGCCTGCGTGGCAGGCACCCGGGAGGCAGGCGCAGTGTGTGGATTCCCACCTGGTTGGTTACCAGTGCCACCCAGTTAGGCAAAGAGAATAGTTGACCTCAGTGCTCACTTCGCTCTGACGGTAAAGGCAGACTCACCCCAGCATCCCTTTCCCGCCCACCTGTTCCCATGGAGTCACCTCCCGACCCCCGCCCAGGAGCTTGACCCACTCCTGCCCTCAGGTCTGTGGGCGTGCCTTGGCAGTTTCCTCCTCCGGGCTGGACTGCGGTAGCATGTTGCGTGGGCCGTGTGGCGCTGTTTTACCGTGATCGGCATTTTTACTTTCCAGCCACACGGGGCTCCGTCAAGCAGCACACCTTACTCTTAAGTTCCCAAGGCCTAGCTCAGCTCCAGACACATGGGAAGCGGGTCAGTGCACGTTCTCAGCGCAAGTCACGGGTTTACTTACTTGACTCCTCTTGAACGTGATCCGTGATTTGCTCTCTAATAAATACTGTACCCAGAGTCCATCCTGGGTAGAAGTGTGGTCCCACCCCCATTGCTAGCTGTGACCTGGGACAAGTCACTGGAATTCCCTGCACTCCCTGCCCACCTCTGTTCAGCTGTGGCTGTATCCCGTGTCAGGGAGTTGTTGTGACGGTGGCGCAGAGTGACCTACAGCACCTAGCGCCTGCCTCCTGTCAGTCTGTGCACGTCAGCTGCTCTTGGTGTCTTCCTCACCTTTGCTCTTACTGATACACTTCCAGACTGCGTGAGTCTTCCTTGTGTCTGTTTTTGTTTTGTTTTTTATCCTCACCCAGGACATCTTTGCATTTATCTTCAGAGAGAGTGGGAGGGAGAGAAGGAGAGAGAGAGAGAGAGAAACATCGATGTGAGAGAGACACATCGACTGGTTGCCACCTGCAGGACCCCAGCTGGGGCTGGGGACGAACCGCAACTGAGGTACACGCCCTTATCAGGAACCGAACCCGGAACTCTCTGGTCCACGGGCCGACGCTCTAACCGCTGAGCCAGACTGGCCAGGGCTGTCATGTCTTTTTAATAATGTGGATCGTGTTGATACCCTAACGCATGCTGCACAGAAGGCCGTCGTCTCTAGTGGTTACACCAGCCTGATAGCGTGAAGCGGAGGTTTGCCGTGTTTCACGACGTTTCAGAATTAAGTCTGCGTGAGGTCGCTGTCCCCAGCGTGTCTTCTAAAACTGCGCGTGACAGGTCAGGCTGCCTGTGTCAGGTCTCCCGGGAGAGTGGTGCTGTTGACAGTACAGACAGTGGGGGTTTTTGATTATTTCTTCATTTTTGTGTTAAACACGTTTTTAGGTATACTAGAGCAAGGATGGCAAGCTGACTCCACCACGAGAATGGTGATGCCCAAAAAGCCAGGTAGGTGGCGCTCTTCACCCGTGCGTGCAGCACTGAGCTGTGGCCACATCAGCTTCGGATGTGAAACTGCAGTGAGTTGATACAGAACTCCGCTGCACTAACAAAGTGGAAATCACTCCCGTGTTAAATACAGAGTGATGGACACAGGGTTGAAAGGGCCCTAAAGGTCACCTAGCTTTACCTTATTAAACGTGTTTCTCCTATCAACTACTTTAGGTGGCTGTTTTATCATTCCTATTACAACTTAATTTTTACTAACTACTGATCTGCCATTCTTTTCTTTGTGGAGCTCTCTCTGACTGTGTTCATCCTTAACGTCTAAACTGTTGCCTTCAGAAGTTTTTTAATACTCAGATTTTCGTTTTCCCTCTTTACTGTAGACACAGACCCTTCTAAACCAGACTTTCCGTGGCTTTTACCTTCACAGAATTGAGTTATCTGGGCTTCCTGTGAGAAAGGGCTTTACCTTGGCGGGCTGGCTGTGTGCCCAGGCGGCACTCCCCGCCCCTCGGCCTCCCTCTGAACGGGCCGGGCAGCCCTGCCCGGGAGGCTCCTTCCTGCCAGGGGTTGAGAGCCAGGCTCTGCCACCCATGCCCTTCCCATCTGCTCAGCGCGCCTCTGGGGGTCTGGACGTTGCTGCCACAGGGGAGTGATGCGCAGACCTGTGCGCCCCCTGTTGGGGGGGAGGGCACGGGAGGCTGACCGGGCAGCAGCTCCCGCTCTCGGGAAGCACGTGCCCTCATGCGGGCCGCGCTGGGAGTGCGTGCTGTGCGGGGTTCTTGGGGATGGCTTCTGGGAATCGGACTTTTAACTTTTGCTTGTGTAGTTGCAGGGGCCCTGGACGTTTCCTTGAACAGGTTTATTCCTCTGTCAGGTAGGTATTTCACGTGCTCATCTAAAATATGTTTCATTGTTCTTAATTGTTCTGTAGCTTATATCTTATTTCTTAGTTCTGATCTCAGAGATTGAATTCTTTGTTTGGTGTTTATAGTAAGGCTCCTGGTCACAGAAGTGACTGTGGGTGCCCCTCTAGCCCACTGTGAGCACTGGCACCCTGGGCCAGCCGTGCAGCCTCCTGGGTGGCGGGTGGGGGAGCCGTGACCGGGCTCAGCGGCATCCCAGGCTGGCACGTGCCACCTGAAGTGCCGGCCTTGGCAGTGGGTTCTGTGTGTTTTTGTTCGACAGTGTGATGCCCACCTAGCGCAGTGCCTGCCCCTGGAGGGCGCTCAGTGGTTTATCCACAGAAGCCCATGTCACACGGGTCGTTCCAGGAAGAGCTGTGTTCTCTTCGCACGTTAACTTTGGTCACAGCGAATTGATGTGGCTTTGCTCCCAGTTTGGGAAAGCTGCCCATAAAAGTTCGAGACTTCTTGGCTTGTTTTTCAAAAATGTGCAAAATCAGGGCACATCTGGGAGAGTTTTCTTTTTGTCAAATTGAAGAGCTTAGTGGGTGGCAGAACCGGAGCCGCGCTCGCTGCTCACTAACGTCAGCCCCTGCACGCACAGAGCCCGCCCCGGCCCCGCCGATCCCCAACGAGCAGCAGCTGGCCAGGCTCACCGACTACGTGGCGTTCCTGGAAAACTGAAGCCGCACCTGGTTCACGCTCCGCCTCCGAGTCCTGCATCCTGACAGTTGTAAACTTTGTATTTTCAGTGATTGGATGGGCCAGCTCCTCAGCAGTCCGTCCTGAGAATGTGATAGAACACAGGTGTAACATAAAGTGTGTCCTATGTGTCTGTCCTCGAGCACCGTGCTGACTGGTTGTTGGGCCGAGCTCGCTTGGTGGTAGCTGACAGTCGGGGTGTCTCGGGGACCGGGAGGACAGCTCCCCTGCCTCGTGCCGCACAGCGCTGCGCTCCGCTGCCCCCGCTCGGCGCTCCCTCCCTCCGCACCCTTGCTCCTAGTTCGGGGTTCACCCGAGTTTGAGGAGGGCTGTCCCCGGAGGCAGTGTGCGAGTCGGGTGGTCCTGACGCGCCCTCTCTGGGGGACACGCTCTTTCTCCCCGGCTGCCCGAGTCACTGACCCAGGATGCTGAACCCTGCTGTCTCCTCTGCCCAGGCTGTTGCCTGGACTCTGCTCTGAGTGCGAGCGTGTCCGTTGTGGCAGTGGAGGGCTTGTGCGGGGACGTAGGTGGGCGTTCGACCAGTGTCACGTGCTGTTTCCTTCAGAAGGGGACGCGGGGAGGCCTTCTGTCCGGGAGACGCTGTTGAGATCAGTGACGCTTTGGACTGTCCTGCGGCCCTCTGGGCCGGCTCATCCCCTCGGGACTGCCTTCTGGGAAGCGCCGCGCAGGCTTTCATTTCCGTGTGACAGCCCTCTGGATGTTTGAGGTGGTTCATTGTATCTTCAGGTTACAACACCCGAGTTCCTTTATTTCGCATTTGTTTAATAAATATTTCATTGAATTCCTCACCTGTTTCATCTAAGGCAGTTTCTAGAAACTTCACTGTCCTGGTTTTTCTGTTGACATTGTAGTGTGTTGCTCTCTGTTAAAATATGAGTTTCCTAATTAAATAGAAGTGACCTACATAGTGTGACTCCGTGACTTGTGTTTTCGCTCATCTCAAGAGGCCTGCACGGGATTTTCGCTGTGCGCCTGAGGTGGTGAGAGCAGGCCTCGTCCTCGAGCGTCTCCAGGTTAAACTAACAGCCACAGCGCATAGGGGCCAGGTGGCCACAGCCCCGTGAAGTCCAGGTCCGCCCCGGGGCCACGGAGGTCAACAAAGCTGCTGAAGAGTGTCCAGCTCCACTGCAGGCACCGGCCATCTCCTGAGTTTGGATAAGTGTTCTTTGACGTGTGCCGTAGGAGGAGTGTCTGCGAGGAGATGTGGGGGACGCTCACCCTCCGGGTTGGACTGTCGCCTGGCAGGTGGCAGTCATGCTTCCGGAGGCAGACGTGAGTGCAGGTAGAGAAGGTGGGTTTGAGGGAGAACGAGGAAGAGCTTTGCGATGTCCTGGACCAGCGCTGTCCACCAGAAACAGGTGTCACGTAGGGATTTAAGAGGTTCTGGCAGCCACAATAAAATGAAAAAGGAAAACATGAAATTAATTGTAATGTATTTTTTTCAGCCCAACCCAAAATATCATCCGCTAAACATGTCATTGATACAAAAAAAGGGGAGACGTTTCACGTTCTCTCCTTCGGGCTAAGTCTTTGCAGCCCCACGTGGGTCTCACTGAAGGCAGCTCCGTTCGGGCGGCCCCACGTGGACCTTACTGAAGGCAGCTCCGTTCAGGCGGCCCCACGTGGGTCTCACTGAAGGCAGCTCCGTTCGGGCGGCCACGCGGGCGGGGCGTGGGGCTCGGCTGTCAGCTCAGAGAGGAGGCTGTTGGGGCCCTGGTGACGTCAGGGCGCGTTCCTGGTCTCCCTCCCCCCGCCTCGTCGGCACTTTCTGTAGCCAAAGCTGGTCACACAGAGCTGCCGCTAACAGCCAGGCCCTCTGCCTCCTCTGCCCACAGTGATGGGTAGTGAGGGCGGAGGTGCCCCCGGAGACCCAGCTGCCAGCAGTGCCAAACATTCATGTGTTGGGAGTTTGAAAACACGCCGCAATGAAACTGCAGTGAACAGCGGGGGAAGGCCCCTGCTCGCCTGGAGCGGTCCTGCCAGGGGCACTGTCCTTGTTAGCAGGGGCCGGGCTGGGTCTCCGGGGCCCTGACAGCCTGCAGCTGGCGGGGGGGGGGGGGGGGGTGCCCCTCTGGTGGAGGGAATGGCCTTGGGCATCTGGTCTCTGCTCCTGTGGTCACGCAGAGCCATAACCCGCCTCGACCTGGCTTCTCGGGGAGGGAAGCTGTCACGCAGTGGGAGAGGCAGCAGACATCGCCTAACGTCTGAGACAAGCTACGCCTTGGTTTAAACGGTGGGCGTCTTCCTGGTCAGTTGTGACGGGTGGACGTGCGTGACGTGTCGCGTGTGCCCACCTGAGGGGCGTGCGTCCTGGACGTGGATCACGGCTTTCCTCCTGGGTGGGGCTGGAAGAAAGGCTGCGTCCTGAAGAAGAGAACCAGGCCATTTTCCACTGGGAGTCACATGACGAGGGAGTAGCCAGAAACCAGGACTGATTTAATAACGTTCTCGTGATTCGTACGCCGGCGCCCAGCCTCTAGAAGAGCAACTCGGGACAGCCGGCACAGTGCCCCACGCATGACAGTCCAGAGCGGTCAGCACCCGTCCGCAGGGATCCGGTGTCCCTCAGTAACAGGCTGAAAAACGGCGAGGGTGTGGGGAGGCTGGCGGCGAGGGAAGTTAGAGAAGGGTCCAAGAAATCCCAGCTCCATCTGGCAGCCAGCCCCTTGGATGCCTCCCCTTCAGACTCGGTTCCCAGCAGACCGCACAGGCCTGGGGCCCGTTCCCCACGGCAGGGGCGGAATGAGGAACGTGTCCTCGGCCGCCTGGATCTGCCCGAGGCACTTGGACATGGATGGGGTCGATGAGCAGGCTTCGTTTTCCAGCACCGTCCCGCGTGGCCGGGCTCAGCGCTTGTTTGGATGCTGTGCCTGTCACTCACGGGCCACAGCTGCTGCAGTAGAGGGGCGTCTGCAGGGGCTGCGCTGCCTGCCCACGTCCCCTCGTGGTGGCAGAGGGCTCTGACGAGACCCGGACACAGGGTGAGCGCTGGGCTTTGAAACCCTCTTGAGTTACCAGAAGCAAGTGTTCCAGCCAGAGCCAGACATCTGTGTGGTGCAGCTGCTTGGCATCGACCCGCCCACCTCGGTCCTTCTCTATCCACGTGGGGCTTCGGCCCTTCCTGTCCCTCCATCTGTCAGCAGCAGGTCACACCACCGAGAGACACAGTCTACAGAGAAAGAGGTCCACAGGCTGGAGAAAGCGCTGCAGACAGCTGAAGGTCGAGACGTTTCAGAGAACACAGACATCTTGAAGCCTTCGTCACGGGTCCAGACCACAGCGTGTACGTGAACCTCGGGGATCTCCTGTCCACGTGGCCCGTCAGCGTCGTCATTTTTGTACAGAAGTAATCTGGAGGTGGGTGAAGACGGGGCACAAGAATATCCATCACCCCATTACTTGGAGAATTAAAACAGCATTGGACAGGAAGCTAGCGTGTGGGTGAGCAGTGGACAGGAAGCTAGCGTGTGGGTGAGCAGTGGACAGGAAGCTAGCGTGTGGGTGAGCAGTGGACAGGAAGCTAGCGTGTGGGTGAGCAGTGGCTTAGATGCGAAGCCCGTTCCCGCGGCGTGCTGGGCGGCTGAGCGCGCAGGCCCTGTGGAGAAGGGTGAGAGGGACTGAAGTCGGCAGGGCCTGTCTCGGTGCCAGAGGATCCTCTGCTCAGCAACGGGGCCACGGCTGCAGGTCTGCTCGGTGAGGGCCCCCGGTCACTCAGATGGCTGCATCTCTGAAGAGTCGGCATCCAGGGTGGGGACTTCGGGTCTCAGCTCTCAAGCATGACCGCGTCAGACCTGGAAATCACTGTTCAGCGTCCTTGTCTAAAACGGCGCAGAAAGATGTCAGTGTCTCTCAGTCCCTGAAACAGCTTCTAACGGCCACGGCTGTTTTACTCCAACTTCCAAAATCCAGCTTTGGAAACAGGTCTTCACGGTTGTAGAGAGACGGCCTCAGACACCATGGCCCCTCGGCGTGCCTTTCCCGCCAGGCTCCCCTGACGGCTGGTCACCCGACAGGCCAGCCTCTGAGAGTCATGCACACTTCCCTAGCTAAATTCATGCTTTGGGGTTTAAAATGCAGCCTAGAGTGCTAAGAAAGATGTTTAGCGAAGAAGCCCGTAGCTTTCAACATTTTGAAAAGACCACTCGCCCTTGCATCAGGGGCTGCCTTACTTGCAGCGACAGCCTGACCTCAGCCCCGCGTGCCCCTCGGCCCGGGCTGGGCCTTCCCGCGTGACCGTCCGCTGGCACACTGCCCTCCCTAGCCAGGGCCCGGGTCCGCCCGTCTGCCTTCCCTGGTCCCCGTGGCACAGCAGAGACCAGCCCACACGTCGACTGCGTTTCGCTACGAGCTCAAGGGTGGCAGTAGGAAGGCGGAAGCCGGGGCAGAGCCCACAGTGAAGTCCTGGAAAGGCCCTGCCACCTTCGTTCATGTCACAGGTCGCAGAGGTTCAGCGTTAACCCCCCCATAGGGGTGCTGTGCCCCTCTGCTCACCCAGGGTCCCGGGGTCGCCTGGGAGCCCTCCGGCTGTGCTTACATGGTCCGATGTCGCTCAAAGTATTCATTGTTTTGCTTTAACACTTTCCGTGGGGAGACCACATTTGGGAGAATGTCCTCTTCTGCCGAAGGGCCCCGGCAGTGGGTGTGACTTGAAGGGCCTCCCAGGGCTGCCCTGTCACCCGGCCACTGAGGGCAGCGGCCTGCACTGGCTGCCTTGGGGAGGCCGGCCACGTGCCCTCAGGGTTGCCCCCCGGACTCGGCAGCGGGGGCCTGGCCCTCGGGACCCAGGTGACGGCTCTGCAGTGTCACATGGAGCCCGCGTGCGCACATGTCCCGGCCCTTTCTCAGGCACGCGTCCTCAGACCGACGAGAGGCGAGGCCTGGGTGTCCCTGGGCCCCAGTTCACGGGGGTGCAGTGCTCAGTGAGGACACGTGCTTCCAGAGCGTCACCAGGGCTGAGTGACAGCCACAGCCCCGCCCAGCCTGGGGCACCCTTTCTGAGCAGGAGCAGCCTCCCCGGTAGCAGAGGGGCCTGCGGGCGTGAGTCCGTGAGTCAGGTTGCGGAGGGACCTTGTTCTGTGGGGACAGCGCTGGCGTGCCGAGTGGAGTGCTGAACGGGTTCTGTCCCTGTCCCCAGTCCCTGTTTAGGGAGCTTGGCTAGAATGACCTTCACGTGACCCGCCCACGGCAGGACAGGCTGGCCTGCTCCCGCACCCTCCCTTCCCGGGACCCTTCACCTCCATCCCTCAGGGAACCAGACCCCGCGCCAGGGAGAACAGTGACCGTCAGGGACCCCAGCAGTGTCCTGACCGAGATCCGCCGCCGGCCTGTTCCCTGCTGGGGAGCAGCAGCCTCCTGGAGAAGGACCCTGGGCCTGGACGGGACTGCAGGTGCCCACTGCCGGGAGCCGGTTCAGCCGGGGCCACTGCACCAAGTCTGTGCCTCGTCCGGGCTGGACAGAGGTCGGGAGGAGTGTGCGTGCCTGTCTGCTTTCTAACCTGGTCCTCACATCGGAGCTTCCACACTGATGGCGCCAGTGCCCGTCTGCAGGGCCGCAGCCCCCCGCCCCGAGACCCGAGGGCCGTCCACGGGGCCGCAGCCCCCCGCCCCAGACCCGAGGGCCGTCCGCGGGGCCGCAGCTCCCCGCCCCGAGACCCGAGGGCCGTCTGCAAGTGCCCTCGGCGTTGCCAGAGGTGAGCGGGTGGCGGGGTTGAATCCACGGCATTGTCCCCGTGAATGGGAGTCCATTTCTTTCCCATTGGGAGTGTCACCTGGAGCCACCGCTGTGGCCCACGTTCAGGGTTGCTGGTGTGTCAGGTGGGTGCACTCCTGTGGACGCACACGCACGTGGACCTGAGCACACGCCTAAAGCCACGCAGGACCACCGGCAGGAATCGTCTGTCCACTCCGTGTCTCAGCTGTCTTCTCCTACCCACAGACCCTCTTCCCGTCCCCCCACTCCTGCTGACTGTCCCCACCGAGACAGCCCGCTGGGGCGCCCTCCCTGGGGGTGCCCTCTGGGAAGGGCCGGGTGCAGGTGTGGACCCACAGTGGGGCAGGGCTGCTGGAGCCCACCCAAGACCCCCCGCCCCAGCTCCACTTTTAGGGCTGAAAAGGGGTTCCTGCGTGGACCTGGGCTTTGTCTCGGGACCACACAGGGCCTGCAGGGTCTGTGAAGGTCATGGACGTGTGTGTGATGGACCAGGGCATGTGACTCCCTCTGAGTCTAAGGGGAACAGGTGGACAACCTGACCCAGGCCAGCCCCTGGGCCGGGGGTACCCTCCGCCAGGCCCCACCAGTCCTCTCCACTGGGGCCTCCAGGTTCCCTGCACCCCACCCCCCCAAATCAGGCCCGACTCTGGTCTTCAGAAGCTCCCTGGTGTGAAATCGGAGCCCGGGGTCCCCCGTGGATCCCCTTTCTTCTCCTCCCCTCTGTCCACACATCTCCACACTCCACTCCCCCATTAAACCTTGATTTCTGTTTCAACCTCCCTGCCCCTCCATCCGTTCTTTTTCTTTCTCCGTTTCCTTTGGAACTGAAACAACGTTGTAAACGGACTCCGGAAGCCCCTTCCCCTGAAACAGTCGTCCCACCACTGCCCGGGAAGCAGCGCTCTGACAGGCGCCTTCCCCTGCGCCTGGGGCCCTGCGTGCCTGGACCGCGTGTCCCCCGTCCCCGACCCAGCTGTCTCCTCCGCCTGGCTCACCTCTGAGCGGCGCCAGGCCTGACCCCTGGCCTCACCGCGCTGAGTGCAGGCCTGCGCTGAGCACCGCGGCTTGTCTCCCGCAGCGTCTGGGAGGAGGACGGGTGTGGGTGGGTCACCTGCTCCCAGACGGCCTCTCCTGGGCTGCCTCCCTGGAGCCTGTCCCCCAGCGGGCAGGAAGGAGGGGGCCACCAGAGTCCCGGGCAGCCGGCCCGGGGAGACCGCCGCACCTGGCCTCCCTGTCAGGAGCGAAGCCCCTTGGAAGCAGGTGAACATTCTGCCGCTGAACCGGTCTGCTTCCCCTTTGCCTACAAACGTGAACAGAGACCCCGAGAGACGCAGGGAGGAGCTGCTGTCCCTCCGCCGCTCCTGGGGTCCTCATCTGAGCCTCCGCCTCCGGAGGCCTCGACTGAAGCCGCCGCTTCCCGGGGTCCTGAGCCCCACCAGCTCAGCAAACACCCAGAGCTCCCTGACCCCCATCCTTCAGCAGGATGTGTGGCAGGGGTGCTGGCTCCCACTCCCCTGGGGCAGACACCCTTCAGTCAGATCAGTGGCCGGGCGGGGGTGGGGGCTGCACCCACGTGAGTGCCCCTGCTTCCCAGGTCCCCCCAGGTCCCCAGCTCGTCCTCCTCCCGCCTGCCTCCTCTGCGCAGGCCAGAAGGACCTGGAAGGAGCCCAGCTGCTTGACGTGGTTGAAGACCCAGCGCTGGGACCACGCGGATGAGGCGCTGGCAGGGGGCGAACGAGTGCCGAGTGGGCTGGCTCTCCCTCCGGGGACCAGTCCTGGGGGAGCGAGGGAGCAGGAGCTGGGGCGTGAACACGGGGTGAGTGTGAGAGACAGACCGTCCGTGTGGAGGGTGCGAGGGGGACTCAGCGAGTGTGAGCGTGTGGGTGTGTGTGCACCCAGGGCCTTCCCGCCCTCGCCCCACCCCCCTCGCCTCCCCAGAACTGCTTTCTCACGCTAGGTCTGACACCAGGCTCTCTTCCCTGGCACCCGACCTGGGTCCGCCCGAGGAGGTCAGCTGTCAGCCCGCTCCCTGCGGTGCCGCTGAAGTCACCCTGGACGGCGGGAGCAGTCACCTGGGGTGCCCGGGAGGCCTGGCCACACCTGCAGCAGCTGCTCGGCGGGAAACTGTCCCTGTTGTAGAGCATTCCAAGGACACGTCCTGACTCTCAGAACGTCAGCTTATTTGTCCAAAACCTTACATTTTGTCCCCATTGTTAAGGGTGGCACCCTAAGCCAGTGGTTGTCACCCAGCAGCAGTTCCGTCCCCGAGGCCCCCTCGGCAATGTCTGCAGAGACTCCTGGCTGTCCCAGGAGGTGCACCCAGCCACACTGCCAGTCAGGCTGAAGGCACGGTAAAGGCCTGCTGACATCCAGGCAGTTGGTCTCGTCTTCTCTGGGTCCTCTTGGGGCCAGCAACTATGCTTGGGGATGAAATTCAGCAAAATAAGAGCCATCTAAGGAAAGGGACACGTGACTCTCAAGAACCAGTGGGAACACACAAGAAGGGCGATGATCAGACCCTCAGGACACGGACGCTGAGACAAAGGACAGAGAGCGAGAGGCAGCCCCACAGAAGGGGAACAGACACATGTGTGACGTTGTCGGGCAAAGGCTCATCTCTAGAACATACGCAGAGCCCCTAAAAACCAGTGAGAGTAAAATAGTAGCACCCATCCAAAAGTAAAATGGGTAAAAGACTACAAAAAAAAAAAAAAATGATGCCCAGTGACCAGCAAACATGGAGAGATGCTCAGTTTTTTGGCCATGCAAGTAGCAGAAACGAAAAGCGCCGTGAGGCTACAGCACACGCACCAGCAGGACTACGATAATACCGATTTACAAACAGACAATACCAAGCGTCCGTCACAATGTGGAGAAGCTGTGACTTTCATACACTGCTGACGGGAGCGTACACGTACCGCCACTTTGAAAACACGTCAAGTTGAACAGAAACTCTGGGACCAGGGGTTTGGACCCCAGGCCTGCGCTCTTCCTGCTGCTTCCTAGACAGGTGTTGGCTCTGTGCACGGGGCACCACAGTGCAGGAAGGTCGGTGTGGTGCCAGTCAGGGTCCCAGCCCGAAGCCCCCCCCAAGCTGGGCAACGTGAGAGCTTGGTAAGGACAAGGAATGACGCAGGGCCTCGTCTCCCAGGCTCCAGGCAGGGCTAAGCCTGCAGCTGAAGCGGGAGCCACGCCCCGCAGTACTTCCCACCATCCCCCAGGGGACTGTCTCCTCGAACCCGCAGCCACAACTGGATGAGGTTCCACTGCAGCGCGGACACTGCCACTAGGGGGCGCTGTGAGGGCCGCTGAGGGTGGGACTGTCCTATCGGGTTCTTCGTGCCAGGGGACCAGCGGGCAAAGACAGCAACTGCCCTACTGCCGTTCTGAGCCAGGCCGTTCCTCGTGGCGGGGGCGGTCCTGGGCACCGCGGAGTCTCGCATCCTCCCTGGGCCTGTCTTCCTGAGGGCTGGCTTCCCCGACGGGCCGACGGGTCCCCACCCTTCCACCTGCAGAAACGTGCGTTTCCAATGCGCCTGAGCCTCACAGGAAAGTCAATCCCCGATGTTTTCAAAATGGGGAACTTTAGAACCCTTGACCTCTTCCTGGCGGATGGATGCAATGTGGACTGATGTCAAGCAGGAGCTGCCGTGAGGGGGAGGCGGCGCGAACCTGGGAGTCTCTTGCTGGAACAGCTGGCCATCAGCTGTGGCCATGAACAGTCATCCGGGGACCCGCAGCCTCCGCCTGCCAGGACCAGCCGACAAACGCCAGCAGGGACAGACGTTTCTGCTCTCCTCCCAGGCCCCCCACCTCTCCCTGTGGGCGGTTCTCGGGGCGAGGTGACCCCCACGGGGCTGCCGCAGGACTGAAATCCAGCCACTCCTCACTGAACCGCCCCTTCGCAGCCCCTCGGGGAGGGTTAGTGGCGGGATGGGTCCCTCTCCCTTATTTCTTTTTTTTTTTTTCTGATACCATTTCTTATTGTGGATCATCGGGCACCGAGGGGCTTGGATGGGTCCTTTCCCTCGTCCACAGGCATCACGAAGAGTTTCCCCTTATTCTGTCAGATCGGTTTGGGGATTGGGTTGAGTAACGGACATAAAACCCACGAAGGGTTAGCATGCCGGCCTGGACGAGGAGCCTTCGTGGACGCCCTGCGAGGGGGTCCTCTGTGGGCCTGGGCGCGTGCCCAACGCGGAGTCAGGGATTAGGGACGAGATGCACTCGGCGTCTGACCTGACACCCAGACCTGGGACCGTTGCTTCGTTGGCTGGTAAAACCCACAGCCAGCTGGACGGTCTCCCTCATGAGCTCATTCTGAAGTCAGTGGTGATTTACCTCTTACTCAAGCCCTGGACATCCCTGGCCTCGGCGGCCCGAGCCAGGAGGGCTCCCTGACCTGCCCTCCGTCCGCCTGGAGAAGCTCCCAGCCCGTCTCTGCGATCCTGGATGGCGTGTGCGCCTCCGCGGGAGTCTCTGTCTTTGCTACGTGTCTCTGTAAATGCCAGTCTGGGTTCTGTTGCAATCAAAACAGCCTGTCAAGGATCTGTGTGATTAGTTCAACGCGACCTCTCTCGCCAGCACTGTTGACTTTGGATGACGATTATCTCTGCTGCTCATCGCCAGAGGCAGACCCTCTCCTGGCTGATCTTACTCCCCAGGCTTTCAAACACGCCCTGTTGTCCGTTTGTCCGTTCTCAAGGAACAGCCCGAGCCGTGAAAGGCTCAGGGTGGTTAGGGCAGCAATGTTCCCCGTAAAAGATTTTGAAATCTCGTAAAATCAGGCTCATTTTGAAACAGTTTCAGCCTCAGCACAATTGCAGACGGCACAGAAACGCCTCTGCACCCCCTTCCGCTTCTCCCCAGGTGAGCGTCCGGCAGCCGGTGGCATGGCAGTCGGCCCGGAGAGCGTGTGGCGTGTCCAGTAACCACGGACCCACTGTGCCACCCAGGTCCTTTGTGGCCAAGGTGCAGTTCCGAACCTCCCGGGTCCCCTTCAGTCTGGGACGGTTCCTCAAGCTCTGTCTGTCAGGACCCTGACGTGAGTGCAGAGTAGCAGTTACTTTGCAGGCTGGGCCTCAGTTTCTCTGTCTGACATCGTCTCACGATGAGACTGGGGCTATGCCTACTTGCCAAGGACGCCCAGCAGCAGGGCTGTGGCCTCCTCGGGGCATCGTGCCCGGGGCAGGCGAGGTCCGCAGGTCCTGTTACGGGTAAGGGTCTGGTGACTTGGGCGAGGTGGACCTGCCACCTGTCGAGCTGCCGTGTCTCCCCCGTAAGGGAGACTTGGGGAGCGGCTCGGGGGCCGTGCAAGCACCCCGTCCTCACCGCACTCCCTCCCTGATTCTGCAGCTTCGGAGCGAGTTTTGCCCACGGCAGCTATTGGTGTGAAACAGCAGCCCGTCCGGCGGGTCGGGACGCAGCCTCAGGGCAGGGATCCAGGTCCGGCGGAGCGGAGGGACCGAGCGGGGACTCTGGCCTCCTTGGTGCTGGGACTTCGCAGAGCCCACAGGCTCCCGCCCTTCATCCGTTCCCCGGAGACCAGCCTGCTGTCCTGTAAACACTGCGTCCTCCGTGGGCTTCCTGCCACAGGAGTCCCAGTGACTCAGGTGGGGGTGGGTGGGCTGAGGGGTCCTCACTGGAACCTCAGGACCACAGCCTCCCACACCAAGGCCACTGACTCATGTTCCCACATGCCGTCTGGGGGAACCGCCGGCCGCAGCCCTCAGCCGTGGGTGGAAAGATTGCCTCTTTGGGACAGAGAAAACCCGTATTTTCTCTCCTACGCCCTTTCTGACCACGGTGAAACAGCAGGACTCACGTAGCCCTGGTTTCCAGCCGCGGCCACACGCGGAGTCTGCCTCTGGGTCCCCCGGGAGGCCGGCAGCCCGGGACAAGGTGGGGTGAGGTCCGGGGCCGCCAGCCCCTCTGCCCCGTGCCAGGGCCCGACCCTGCTCCCCACCCGCCTCAGCTCACTCCGCTGAGAAGCTGTCACCGCGAAGCGTCTCCAGTCCGCTCACGATGGACAGCCCTGCGTCCCCCTCCTCTGCAGGCGTCCCACGGACAGGGACTGCACGAACCCGAGGACCGTGCCGGGAAGCGGGTCACACTGGAGACAGGAAGGTGGAAATGCACAGGTGGAGGCTCCTGGAACCGCCTTCCACGTGCTGAGCAGGTGACAGGGAGGGGGGCTCACCTGTGTAACACGCACCTGCTGGAGAAGCTGTCCTGGGAGGACTGACAGGGGCTCCTGCCTCAAAGTCCAGTGCAGGCCCCGAGGGCAGGAGGCTGCAGGACCGTGTGGGGACGTGCGCAGGGTCCGCGGGGGACGCAGGGGCCTCGGTGGGGGGCGCAGGGGCCTCGGTGGGGGTGCAGGGACCTCGGTGGGGGGCGCAGGGGCCTCGGTGGGGGGCGCAGGGGCCTCGGTGCGGGGCCGGCCCAGCTCGCATCACTGAACCAGCCACCGCTGTGGACGGACAGCTAGAGGGGTGTCCTGTGGGTCACTGCACGACAGCCTCCACGGGGCCGGCCTCGTGTCGCATGGTCCCCTCGTCTGATCAACACAAGCACCCCGATTCTGACCAGTCTGCACACGGTCCCCTCGTCTGATCAACACAAGCACCCCGATTCCGACCAGTCCGCACACGGTCCCCTCGTCTGTGATCAAACACAAGCACCCCGATTCCGACCACAGTCTCCTGTCAGGCACGTTAGGTGGACATGAACACCAGTGTCCTGTCTGCTTGTTAACTGTCCTGAAGGGTTTCAGAGCCAAAGTCTGCTGGGAAGTAAGACTCCTTTCCACGCTGGTGCCACGGAGGGGCATCTTGGTGACCACGTCCTCTCACACTGGGAGGGACACACGGGAACACAAAGGGATGCGTGTCTTCCCATCAAGACCTCGGTTCTCCCAGCCGGTGCCCACACAGGGCCTTGCCATCAGCTGTCTGGTGCGTCACCCTTACATTTAAAGGGTAAGACTCAAGAAACAATGAAGGAAAATCATCTGCATGGAGACCAGAGACCCAAATCAATAGAAGAAAAATGAGGAGGGACTCAGAGAAAACAGAGACAAGGCAGGAAGCTAAAGGGAAGAATTCTCGGGCCAGTCTTAGGGAGATGAGGAGACTACGGCACGGAGGAACAAGAATAAAAGTCACCCACAGATGAAGCAGAGGAAGTAGGTTTTAAACACCGAAAATGCGACGGCAGAATAACATGTGTGCAGGACAGTTGGAAGATAAACTCAAGGATGTCTCTGAGAGTAGAAGGAAGAGGTGAGAGAGGAGAGGAGAGAGAAGACGGGAGGAGGAGGGCTGGAATGTGCTGAGTGCTCTCTGCTTCCCTCCTGACCCCGCTCTGCCCTGCAGCTGACCTCCAGGGCCTCCCGCAGAGGACCCAGAGCCTGGCTTCCCGGAGGAGATGAGGAGGAGGGGCGTGGAGGAGGGCTGACCACATCTCACCTGCATGCAGCTCCTCTGGGTGGGGGTCCCTTTCCACACACTCTCCCCTCTGGCTCCGAAGCAGCTCCCCCACCTCCCTCTGGGCTACAGCCCCACAGGTACAGCCCCAGAGCACCGCCCAGGCCTTGGCACACCCTCCCTCCGTCCAATCCTCTGCAAGTGCCTTGTGTGCACGCACCCTGCACTCTCTTGTCTCCCGAGGCCCAGCAGTCGGAGCTCAGAAACGGGCCCCAGAGAGACCGAGGAGGAAAATCATCAGTGACTGTCCCTAAGAGGGTTGTCCAGAGCTTACCATCCGAGTCCCAGATTGAGAAGTCCCCTGACTGAAAGGAAGGACAGCCCACACAGGAGCAGTTGGTGTGTGATGTCACAGCTCCAGGGGAAAGAGCAGAGGCCCCAGCAGCCTCCAGGGGAAAGTGGTCACGGTCGGGACGGAGATCCCCAAATGGCATCGGACTCTTCAGGATCGATGTGAAAGTTCAAAGAAAAATCTATGAAGCTGGAGTTCTATACCCAGCTGAGCTGTCCATCGTCCTTCCTGACGGCACTGCTGCGTCTGTGACCAGCAAAACAAGGGTCCGAGAGAGGAGAGGGAGGACCTGGGATTCAGGAAAGAGGGGATCCCAAATGCAGAGCAGGGTAAGGAGATGGCGGGCTCCAGAAGAGCGGCCTCCGGGGGACATAATGGGACTGTTAGATTCTTTCCAAATATTTAAGCATTGGGAAAATATTTGTGAGCATCTGACAGATCAGATAGATCATTTGCAGAAAGCACCGATAGAGATGTAGAAAACCAAGACAGTAAAAAATGATGCAATTGTTAACTCAAGGAAAAACAAAAAGTCATACAATCAAAAAAATCCAACAGTAAGCAGTATTTACACGATTCCATCGAATCTTAGATTTAATCATGTTGGAAAGATGCGTGGAATTAGGGTGGGGTTAGCAGAGCTAATCCTTTTCCATCCCAGGCCCCCAGTGGAGAGTAATGTCTGACTCTGGGCGCCCGCGATGTACCAGGGCAAGCATATTATTTAGAAATATCAAGAAGAAATCTGCAAGTATGAGCCGAGAGGGAGAGGTTGGAGCAACGGAAGAAGTGGCTCTCGTCCGACCCTAGTAGCAGTGCTCGGGCCCCTTGCGGCGTGTGAGTGCCCCACCTGGACAGGAATTACGGAAGCATTCCAAGCGTGCTCAGAGAGGGGGAGGCAGTTTGGAACAAACTTCTGGCCAGCCACAGCCAGATGTGGCCTGTGGGAACGCGGGCATCATGTAAACAGACAAGCCAAAACTTCTGATTTTCCCATGAAACATGATTTTAAGTGATGGCCAGTCATTCTAAAAAGACTAAACCACAGTGAAGGCCAAAGCAAACATACAGGCACCGTGTGTGCAGGCCACACGTACTGCAGTGCCCTGTGACCGGGGAGGGGACCTGGCCCCTGGCGGGTCTGCCCAGGGTCGGCCGGCAGTTGTGGGCTCTTGACTGCAGGAAAGATCTCACAACAGGAGTCCGGGTGGATTCTAGGGGACGTGTATTAAAGCTGGGGACAGTGCAACAAGGAAGGGCCTAGGGTAGAAGGAGCAACAGGAGAGAGACTCGTTGGGAAGTGAGCCCAGGCTGGGCTGCTGGCCCCCTGAGGAGTCAGAGAGAAGGGGACAGGTCAGGCGTTTTTCTCGGGACAAGCTGCCGCTGCCCATCGCTGCCCTGGTTGCAAGCCTCGTGGGGTCCTGTGGAGTTTAGGAGACGCGTGCCTGTGGGGGAAGAAGGGGGAGGCTCGGGCATGCTCTGGGAAGGAGAGTGGTGCTGGGACCGTCGTGCTGAGGGGTTTGAAGGGCTTGGGAGACTAGGGGAGATTCAGAGAAGGTTGGGACAAGGACATTTGGGAGGAGCTGTTGGTTGTTCCGCATTTCGGCCTGTGGGTCTTGACCACGAAGGGGTCATGGAAACAACCGGATGGGTCACAAATAGCATTGTTGAAAACGGAATGGAGCCCTGGCCAGTGTGGATCAGTGGTTAGAGCATCGGCCCTCGGAACGACGGGTCATGTTTGATTCTTGGTCAGGGACAGGTCCTCGGTTGCAGGTTGGCCCCAGCCAGGGCACATGTGGGAGGCAACCGATCTCTCTCCCTCTCTCCCTCTCTCTCCGCCTTCCCTTCCTACCTCCCTCCCTCTCTCCCACTCTCTCTCTAAAAAAAAAAAAATCAATGAAAACAATATCCTCAGGTGAGGATTTGAACAACGGAATGGAGTGGAGTAGCCACAGCCTGCCCTCGGGACAGGACACGCTGCCTCGGGAACTGCCACAGTCACCGTCCCACGCACACCTGCGTGAGCGCCCGCGCAGACGGGGCCCCGGTTACAGGCTGGGAGGCCACTGGCGTGGCATTCCCGTGGCCCGCTTGGCACAGAAGGCGGTCTGGGAGGCCACTGGTGTGGCATTCCCGTGGCCCGCTGTGCTCAGAGGGCAGTCTGGGAGGCCACTGGCGTGGGATTCCTGTGGCCCGTGGCCCGCTTGGCACAGGGCGGTCTGGGAGACCACTGGCGTGGCATTCCCGTGGCCCGCTGCACACAGAGGGCGCTGAAGACCGGAGGGGACTCGGACAAAGAATCTGGCTCCGACTTCCACTGGCTCTGTGACCTCCGGTAAGTCCATTAACCTGTCCGAGTTTGTTCCTTGGACGATAGAACGGGGATACTCACGCTGCTGCCGGTTGATGTGAGGAAGACGGAAGCACTGAGGCTCCCCTGGAGACGCAGCGCCCTAACTGCGAGGCGACACAGTCGGCGGGCCAGCAGCACGGGTACTGAATCGCCCTGAAAGAAGGGACAGGGCTGAGGAGTTTTAAGATTTTGCAGTTCCCAGCTCCGTCCACGAGATGGCAGCCTTGCTCCAGGGGGCCACGGGAGGCAGCTCCACGAGCGGCCTGACTTCAAATGGGCCAGGGTGTCCCTAAGAAGGGTCACACGCACTCTCCCCACAGCGGCAAATCTCCTCTGCTGACCCGAGGAGGTGTTCCCTGTCCTCAGAGCACCTGCCTGTCATTCTCTTAAACAAAGGATCGTGAGCCAAGGAGCCCAGTCGAGCCCACGGCTCCCACTCACCCAGCAAACCTGCCAGCGTGTTCCTGGGCATCGCCACGTGGTGGGGACACAGGGACGCAGAAGGTCAAGTTCGTGTTGGGAGAAGTTTGAGCAAGATGCCAGGAGAGGGAAGGAAGGTGGGCCCCTCTCACCTGGCTATTTCCACCTGACTTCCGCCTCCCATCACCAAAGACACACACACACACACACACACACACACACACACACACACACACGGAACTTCCCCTCGTCCTCCCTGCCCTGCCCTGCAGGTTGCTAGAAAGAAGTGTCCCGTGTCCCCGCCTCCCCTTCCGCGGTTCATGGCTCTGACCTTCGACCTGCACCCACACAGACCGAAGCCTTTTCCCTGGTGGCGTCCTGGTAGCAATTCCACGTCCTTGCTCACGTCCTTCCCGTGTCCTCCGAGTGCGGCCCCGGCCTGCCCAGTCTTTGGGGCCGAGTCCGGGTGCCGTCTGTCCTCGGCTCGGCACTGCTCCCTGAGAGCTGTCCCCGCGGTGGGGACTCCCTGACCCGCCTCTGCTCCAGCCTCAGGCCTGTCCCACAGGGTCCTCATCTGTCCTCTGAGAGGCAGGGACCCCCTGCCGTGGCAATGGATGTGTGCTCAAGGTCAGGACACGTGGCCAGCGAGGGGGTGAGGAGGCTCCCCGGAACGAGGTCAGCGGACAGAGAGAAATGGAGTCTGAGAGGTGGGAGGCTGGAGGAACCTCACCCTGGCGCTAAGCAGAGGCCCACAGAGGCCAGGGCCGGGTGGCCCATCCGTGCACAGTGACAGGGAGCTCCGGGGGCTCTTACGGCCCTGTGAATTCCGCACCTTTGACCCTCAGAACAACTCGCTGTGCGATTCTCCGCAGGGGTTTCTCTGCACTCAGTGCCTCCTCCTTCGAGAGAGGAGGGTGCCGCTGGGCCCCTCCTGGCCTGCCAGCTCGGCCACACTGCGGGTGCGAGGGGGGGATGGAGTCCTGCCCCCGGGGGCCCAGGGAGGCGCCCTCGCGCCCACTTCCACATGCTGAGCCCGTGTTCAGCGTCTCGTACATGTGATCACCGTTGGTCCCACACCAGCCCCAGGGATGGACACTCACTGTCCACTCCCAGGCCAGGAATGGGGATCAGAGAGCTTCCGGGGGCTGGTCACAGGCACCCAGCCAGTGGGCAGCTGGTCCAGGATTTGAACCCCGGCCTCAGAGTCCACAGTCTCGCTTAATTCTGACTGTCCCTCCCACCGCCCACCTCCACGGCTGGCTGTTCAGGTGGCAGAGAACAAGGAACTGTTGGCATATGGCATAACACCTGTGCTTCTGTGCCCGGCCAGGCGGCTCCGTTGTTTGAGGCTCAGCCCTGCACTGAAAGGTGGCCGGTTCGATCCCAGTCAGGGCAGTGCCCAGGTTGAGGGTTCGATTCCAGTCAAGATGCATACGGGAGGCAACCAATCAATGTTTCTCTCTCTCTCTCTAAAAAATCAATTTAAAAATGCTCTTAGCCCTGGCCCGTTTGGCTCAGCGGTTGGAGCGTCGGCCTGTGGACCAGAGAGACCCGGGTTCAGTTCCCGCTAAGGGCACGTACCTTGGTTGCAGTTTGTCCCCGCCCCAGTTGGGGTCGTGTGAGTGGCAACTGGTCGATGTGTCTCTCTCACATTGATGTTTCTGTCTCTCTCTTCCCCCCTCTCTCCCTCCTGCTCTATCTGAGGATAAATGCAGAAATGTCCTCCGGTGAGGATAAAAAAAAAATGCTCTTAAAAACAGTGCTTTCGCCCTGGTCGCTTTGGCTCAACAGTTGGAGCGTCGGCCTGCGGTCCAGAGAGACCCGGGTTCAGTTCCCTCTAAGGGCACGTACCTCGGTCGCAGTTTGTCCCCGGCCCTGGTTGGGGTCATGTGGGTGGCAACCAGTCGATGTGTCTCTCTCACATTGATGTTTCTCTCTCTCTATTCCTCCCTCTCTCCCTCCTGCTCTATCTGAAGATAAATGCAAAAAAAACACACAAAAAAAACAGTGCTCTCTGCCAGGGCTCTGCCCTTGCACCCCGGTCCTTCTTGCTCGACTTGGCATAACACACACGCTCTCGTCTGCGTCCAGGGACCGTGGGGCCGCGGCCAGCCTCGGACCTGGACGGTGCCTGCTGCCCCAGGGACAGACACACAGCGCATCGTCACTGCGGATGGACCCCGCACTGGGTGCTCACGGTGCTGAGAGTTAGAACTTGGGAACTGGCCGTTACTGTAAACGAAATCACACACATTTACGATTAAACAAACTGTTATCCACAAAGACAGTAAGTTCCCCAAACGTACCACGTCTTAATTACTTTTATTACATTTTGCCATTACCCATTATTTATTTATGTAATCTGAATGGTCAAATGCTACGTAATGTGTGTCCCCAGGCATCCCTTCCCAATTCTGTTTTCAGTGATGTCATGTCGGGGGAAGTATTTACACCGTGGGAATTGGCAATCATTATAATTTGGTGTTTTGGGTTTTTCTGTTTGTTTTTGTTTGGAGAGCTGGTTATTAGATGGTTATTGGAGCCCATTGGATAGTAACACATATGCACCATCTTCTGTATTCGAAGCAAGATGTTCAATCCCATCCAGCTACGTAGACATGGAAGGAAAAATGGACCCTAAGTCTGGAAGCCTAGGCTTCTGGAGAGTCTAGCTGAAGGGCAGAGAACTGCGAGGAAGGCGGGGGATGGGTCACCCTCGCAGCCTCGCTGCCTTTGGCCTGGGGGAGGGATCACAAACTCACAGGGCCCTGCATGAGGCTCTGGTTGGACCTGGTGCAACGTTCTCTCAAAGTTTCACCAGCAGAGAGATTTTTGCCCCCCACACCCCCCCAGGATAGAAATTAAGAGAAGAGGCCAGACAGATTCAGAACAGGGCAGAAGGAAAAGGAGGAGAGGAAGCTTGGTGCCGGGGGGCTCCCTGGTGGCGTGGGTTCCTGGGCTGCGCCTGGCGCTGACTCGGGCTGATGGCCTCCAGGTTTGAGGAGCACCCAAAGGGAACCCTGATCTTATCTAGGGGAAGCTCAAGGAATACCCGAGGACAGTCCCCTCCACCGAGGAGCGGCTCAGCCTGTCTCAAAAGGCTCACGTTTCTGCCCTGCCTGGTGTGGCTCAGTGGTTAGAGTGTCGGCCTGTGCACCAAGGGGTCTCAGATTCGCTTCCTGGTCAAGGGCATGTGCCTGGGTTGCAGGTTCCATCCCCATCTCCAGCCAGGGCGCGTGTGGGAGGCAACCAATCGGTGTGTCTCTCTCACACTGATGTATCTCCGTCTTTGTCTCTCTCTCTCTTTCTCATCCCCCCTTCTTCCCTCCCTTCCCCTCTCTCTAAAAATCAATGCAAAAAGTATCCTCAGGTGAGGATTATAAAATAATTTTTTTAAAGGCTCCCATTTCTTCAATGCAGAGGAATCCGACCGGTCCTCACATCAAGTTCACCAGGGAGAGAGTGGACCCCTTTCTGAGGTTCTCCCTTGGAATTACTCCAAAGGAAATTACAGATGGTTTTTCTGTGGGACCACCCAGGAGGACTTCCTGCCCCGCCCTGAACGTCGCTGGGCCTTTGTCAGGAGACACGCCGTCGGCGGAAGGCGCAGAGGGCGTGGCAGGCTTGGATGGTGCGGGAAGACACCGTCTCGCAGGAGACCGAGTGATCGGGGGATGAGGGTTTTGCCGCTGGGACAGGGGAGCCTGGGCCAGGCCCCCGGGGCTGCTGAACTGAGAACAAGAGGACTTTTCTTCGGAAAAGAGATGCCGGGTGACAGTGTTGGAGCTCTCCTGGGCTGCCCTTCCTTAGCTTCTGTTGTTTTGAGAGAAAGCCTACATTTCACGATGCTTTTTGCAGATCCCCAGGTGGTTTTGAATGGTCTGTTTAAGAAGACAGCCGAGCCCGGCCGGTGTGGCTCAGTGGCTGAGCGTCGACCCTGCACCAAGAAGTCCCTGTTCGATTCCTGGTCAGGGCACATGCCCAGGTTGTGGCCCAATCCCCAGTGGGGGGCATGCAGGAGGCGGCCCATCGATGTTCTCTCTCATCGATGTTTCTCTCTCTCTCTCCCTCTCCCTTCCTTTCACTAAAATCAATAAAGAAAAAAAATTTTTTTAAGAAGACAACTGAGGCCCCGAGGGTCTCCTGGGGGTCCTCAGAGGGAAAGAAGCCGTGTCCATCTGCACACGGAGGGGTGCTGCCCAGAGGTGCTGGGAACAGGCACCTGGCTTCGGCAGGAGGTGGCGGCCACCTGCACTTCCTTAGGAGTGGCTTTGGAGGGGCCCGGGAACTCCTGGGGTCAGAGGGTCTGGGTGGGTGGGCTCCATCATGACAATTGGCCGGGAGGGTGCTTTGGGGACGAGACCCTCAGAGAGCCTCCACACTGCTTCTGTGGGGACTTGTCAAGGTCCCCGAATATGGGACGGAGACGGAGCGACAAGGTGTCCATGCCAGAGGACAGGAGCCGCGATGCTGACCGGGAAACGGCCAGCCCAGGGCCTCAGGGCAGCACCAGCCAGGCCAGAGGGAGGAGCGGCGGGCGGAGACCAGGCCCTGCTGGCCGGGGCCCAGGCCAGAGCCGAGAGTGGCAGGGACGGGAGGTGCTGGTCTCGCACCCAGCGGTGTCTGCGTCCCGGGCCCTGGTCTGACAGCGACTGTCCACCTTCCTCGCCTCGTGGCCATGAGCTCACGACCAGCGTTCTGTGCACAGCAGCACACGTATCTTCTGTTGATCTGACAAAACAAAATGGCATCGTTTTGATTCATTCGCACCAGACGGCTATCGTTGTGTCGGCTGTTGTCATTTTTGTTTTTTTAATCCTCACACGACACTTTTCCGCTTTTGTTCGGATGGAGTGGGAGGGAGAGAGTGGGAGAGAGGGAGGAACAGCGATGTGAGAGGGACACATCGACTGGTTGCCTCCCGCATGACCCTGGCTGGGGACGAACCGCCACTGCGGTACGTGCCCTTGACCGGAATCGAACCCACGACTCTCTGGGCCGCGGGTTGACGCTCTAACCGCTGAGCCAAACCGGCCAGGGCCTGTTGTCATTTTTCTTTGACAGTCTGAGGGGAAAGAGGTCAGCCCCTGACTAGAGGGCAGGGTGTAGCGTGTTTTAACAACGCACTGCTCGGAGACAGCCTGCGTGTTTCCAAACACGTGTGACGTCTTACCTGGTCAGCCGTCCCGGGAGCCAGGGCGCACCCTCTGCGGCGCCATCTGGAACGGGGCACACAGGAAAGCGGGACGTTTCCCATTGCCAGGCGGGCGCAGGGCCGGTGCGCACTCGGTGCGGAAAACCAGGTCTCTGCGGGCCGCTCAGCGACACAGGAAAACTGACGGCCAGTGCGGGATGGGCAGACGGGAGCTCCCACGTGACCCCGTCCTGCACTCCTAAACGCTCCTCCGTGACTGTCTGAAGGAGGCGTCCTCCCTCCCTCTTGCTTGTCTCCTGAGACCGGGAACGACGGGACGGGCTGAGGAGGAACCTTCGCTGGCGCAGGGAGGCCTGGGCAGGAGAGACCTGGGGTCCACGGGGAGGCTCGAGGCGCCCAGGCCAAGACGCATCGCTGCCGTCTTTCCCACGCGCCCCTGGGGCCACCCCGCGTCCGTGGGGAAGAGACTCACCGTCGAGGGCCCCCGTGGCCCGGCGGGGAATGTGGTCGATGGAGGATGAATGGTCAGCCCACATCACAGCCTGTGGGAGGGTCAGGAAATGCCTCCACGTACCCACAGAGCGTCGCCTCCTCTCCTCAGGACCCACTGAGCTCGGTGACACCTCCCAGAGATGGAGGGGACGGGCGCTGTGCCAGAGCGGAGGTCTCAGGGAAGCGCAGGACAGAAGACCTTCCAGAGGAAGAAGCTGGAACCGTGTCCTCACTCGGCGAGGGGGCCGGCCTTGGAGCGCGGTGGTGGGCGGGACGGCCCCAGAGGGTCTGGTGCAGGAGGCCGGGCAGCCTGGACATTCTGTGACATCCGCGGCCGTGTCCAGAGGAAGAGCGACCAGGCCGGGTCTCAGTGACAGCCTGTGGCTTAGGTGCGCAATTTAACAAGGTTTTCTCAAAGGGCTGCCTGACCTCCAGATGTCTGCCTGGCTGGAGTGTCCCGGGGTCTGAACACACACACACTCACACACACACACTCACACACACTCACACGCACACACACACTCGTACTCACACACATAAACAAACACACTCACACTCATAAACACACGCTCACACACACACACAAAAAAAACACTCATAAACACACACACACTCACACACATGTACTCACACACACATAAACACACATACACACTCACACTCATAAACACACACATGCATGCACACACTCGCACACACACTCACACACACAAACACACATGCACACTCACACAACACATTCACACACATAAACACACTCGCTCACACACACATAAGCACACACACACAAAACACACACATACACAGTCACACTCACATACTCACACTCACACACACATACACACACATACACACTTACTCTCACACACAGAAAAGAAAGACAAATTTGATGAACTAGAAATGGAAAACTTCTGTGTAAGAAAAGATAAGCCAAAGACATTCCTCTGAATGAAGTCACTGGAGACCCTTTGACATGTGACCTGGAAGGTCACCAGCCGGCCTCTGGAGAAGGAGGACAGGAAGATCTGAAGGCGGCCCTCCATGATTTCAGCACAGGGACCTGTAGGGCCACACTCAGTACTGGCGTCTCTAACAATGTTCGGAAACTAGTCACAAATTCTTCCGAAACCCACTTTGTTGGATAGTTTTATTTTGTGGAGCCTTATCTTAGAATTCGGCCATTTGAAAAGATGAGACGTAGTATCTCATTTATTTTTTAAGATTGAATGTTTTAGAGTGATTTCAGGTTGACAACGAAATTGAGAGGGAGGGACACAGAATTCCCCGCCGCCGCCAGGCGCCGCCCTCCCGTATCAACACCGCCCTCCAGGACTGCACTTTTGTTTTTTTAACCAAGGTTGAACCCACTTCACATTAATTTGGATTTCCCCCAACAACGGGTGAGACTCGGCGTCTTTTCAAACACGTGTCGGTCCTTTGGGTCGATTCTGCATCACTGGGTGATGCGTGCCTTTTGTCCATTTTCAGCCTGGGTGTTTATCTTTCCGTGCGTTTGGTTGCTTAGGTTGGAAGGGTTTCCCTGCAGACCCCCACACGAACCCCGCACCCTGTGTCTGCTGCTGCTGGGGCGTCTCCCCACTGCTGTCTTTCCTCGTGCAGAACGCCTCCATTTCTGCTTCGGCCAGTTTCTTTTTCCTTTTCTTTGTGCTTGTGCCCATGTGTGCGTGTGTGTGCACACGTGTGTGCATGCGTGTGTGTGCACACGCATGTGTGTGCATGTGTACGTGCGTGCGTGCACACGTGTGTGTACGTGTGTGCGTGTGCGTGCACGTGTGTGCGCATGCACATGTGCGTGTGTGCGCATGTGTGTGCGTGCATGTGTGTGCACGTGTGTGCATGTGTGTGCGTGTGCGTGCACACGTGTGTGCATGTGTGTGCGCGTGTGTGTCCTTTGAGAAATGCTCCTTCATCCTGAAGTGGTCATGACCTTCTCTATTCTCTGCTGAAGGTGTTCAAGCTGTCTTTTCACATTTAAGGCTTGGAGCGGGTGAACAGCCCAGAGCCCTTGCTCCGTTTTCCAGGCAGCCCGTTCCTCCATGAACCTCAGACTCCGCCACGGTCCTGGGTCCAGGGCCCCGCGTGTTCCTCGGCTCTCGGTCCTGTTCCGTGGACGGATTTTATTTCCCCAAACCAGCCACACACTGTTGTCAATGCTCCAGCTCAGTCATAGGCCTGGACATTGGCTGGGTGACGTCACATTTACACTTTCGTTTGGGGAGACGGCGAGTCCTCCCCGGAGTGAATACGATCTTTCTTCCTATCTTTTGTTTTTCTTTCTTCGTGTACGTAAAACAGATCTTACACTCTCCAGTAGAGCTTTATTCTTTTCTCCGCAAACAGCTTGTTTGCGCGTATTCCTGTTCCCCTCATTCCTGGCTAGGCCTTGGTCGCCACGAAGAAGATCGTGTGTAATTTATTAATTTTGTGATTTGTGTTTACAAATGGAGGAATGCTGTTGCTGCTTAGTATAGGGATTTCACACCTGAGAACCCTGCTGGATTCATTCATGAAGAGTAATTATAGCCTCTGCCCAAAACGACAATACGGGTTCTTCTTTCCCCATTTTTTGCCTCTTATTTAAATTTTTCTTCTGCTATGTCAGTGTCCGGGACTTCCAGCAAAACGATAAATAGAAACTGTGAAGCAGGAAAAGTTTTCGCGGCCGCTGACATTGAAGAGACTGTTTCCATGACTTCAGCATCTAACGTGGGGTCTGCTGTGGTTTTGGCGCAAATACCCCCTTTTGAGTCATCTTTACTGGATTGTACTATATTTTTATTGCTTGGAGCAAAAATCCTACCGTCTGTTACACATGCTGACCCTCCCTTGGGTGGTTAATTTCCCATGTAGCTTGTATTTGTCATTGTGAGTTCACTGTCACTGGGCACAGTTTCATCTGTGAGCGGCCCCCGAACCCGCAGCTGGGCAGTTTCCTCGGGTGTGGTTGGTATTTGAATCTGCAGGGTCGGAGAGGGTGCGCTGGACCCAGACCCCCGACTCTGTTTATTTCTAGGCTCAAGGTTCTCACACTGCCCAGGTCACTCAGCTACCAGTCTGTTGCATGTGAGGTTCTGGCCTGAGACTGTGTCTCGGGGCACAGCTTTCCTCCAGGGAAGGAAGGCGTCCTCACCATCCCTCTGGCCCTGCTCTATGCCGAGATCATTCTAACCTGCCTAACTCTATGCGCCCAAGGTCCTGTCTCCTGCCCTACACGGACGTCCCATACTGCCCTGGCGTCAGCTTTGGCTGTCATTTAGCTTTGAGTTCTCTTTACTTGGGGCACCTGACGCTTCCCCTCCTCACTTTGAGTGTGGCTGTACTTCCGTGACAATTTCTTCTCCTGACCCCAAATACTCGTGTGCACTTGGCTTGGGAGAAGTGGGGGCACGCAGCGGCCTGGTGACCTTGCTCCCAGAGGCCTTCCCTCTTCGCTCGCTCCTCAGTGTCCTGGAAACTGTATCCACAGGCACCACAACCCAAGTGGCAGCGGACCAGAATGACAGGTGACTCCCTGCCACCGGAGCCTGCAGACCCATGTGAATCCTGAGCGGTCAGCCTTTAACACGCTCTCACGTGGCGGTTCACACACCGCGGAGCAGATCTCCTGTGGCCCCCGTGACGTGGCTCCTGGTTCCCACTCCCCGGGGCTTCGCTGCCGCCTTTGAGAGCTCGTCTGTCTCCACAGGGACCCAGCACCTTCCCTGTTGCTGGGTCGGAGAGGCGATGCTCCCTTTTCTCTTCGGCATGGCACAGAGACGTCGGGAGCTGCCGGGCGCTGCAGTCACTGTGAAATATTTTCACTGCCGGACCGTCGGCAGACGCGTGAACTCTGCACGGAGCTCCGGCTCCGGAATTCCTGCCTCACGAAAAAATATGGTGACGGAAACAAAAGATCAGCTTGTTGTCGAGGGTCAAGGAGTTTTTCTTTTTTCTGTCTATGAACTTTGTAAACCAGTGTATTGAGAGAGCTGGAAAATCAAATGCAATTTTATTCCTGATTCTGACACGCCTGAAAACCCGATCTCTTGAATCATCTTTCTGCCTCTGGATTAAATGTTGGGCAAATGTCATCGCTTTTCAAATCACTGGAGGTAATATAAGGACAGTGTCTTTTTCCGGGCTTTGAAACGTTGTGTGATGGCAAGCCTTCAAACTCGTATTTAATTGAAAACATCTCCCTTTCTCTCAGACGAACCTCAGGCTCTGGCGCGTGGGCACAAGTTTGCACTGACTTCGTTTCTGTTTCTCCTCTTTGCATTGCTGCTCGTCCTCCCAGAGTCCCTGGGCTTTTCCACGCGTGGAGCCAGGGAAGAGAGGGCTGGGAAGGAAGGGGTCCCCTCTGCAGGCTTGAGGAGAGGCCTGCATCCGGCCTGGCCCCCCAACCCCACGGGGGGCACTGTGTTCAGTCAACACCAACTCTGAGCCCCGCTACCGGCCACGCCAGCAGGATCAGAGCCTCCCGCCCTCAGACTGCCAGCATCAAACACTTCCACCCCTCCCAGCACCCCTCGCGGCCCTGTACCACCTGGACGGCCCTCACTGGACTTCAGGTGCAGGAGGGTGAAATCCAGCATCCCTCCATGGACGGAGGTGGAAAGTCACAGTCCCAGGTGGCGGTCTCCAAGGAACCCGCTTGTGCACGGGTATCAGCCTCGCCAGCCCTGATGCGCTCTCAGCCCGGCGTCCTCGGCTGCGAGCGGACGGACAGCGGCTGACGCCCGCAGGACTGCCTTGGACACCCCGGCTCCGCAGGTGCTTCCGCGCCCGGTCTGGCTCCGGGGGCCCGGTGACTGTCCTCTCGGTTCCTCCGGGGACCGGGAAAGGTGACGGAGAAATTGCTCTTAGCATCTGTTGCAAACGACTGTGCTCGTCACGTTCCTCACAGACTCGTCAGCTAACGAGAACACTCTGCTCCCAACTTGAAATCAAAAGCACATGGGGAGACAGAGCACTTGCATTTAGCAATTTTTCGGCATCTGAGAAACACACTACAGTTTGGCTTTAACAATTCCGTGCTGTGAAAAGAAGATGGAGTCCAGTTTGAGCACAACCTCGAGCTGCACACGTGAGAGCGTCCTCTCTCCCTCCACCACGTGGGGCCGCGGCAGGAGGCCCCTGCACCCCTGGAAGAGGCCCCGGCACCCCGCGCGGACTGCACCTTGAGCTCGGACCTCCAGCCTCCAGCACTGTGAAACCCGTGTCTGTCGTTCCAGCCGCCCCACCGACGGCGTTCCTGCCCGGCAGCCTGGGCTGACGGCCACAGAGAGCCGGCGGCGTGCGGTCACTCCCCGCGTGGACTGGCTGCTTTGTCCAGCCTCCGCCAGGGTCCTCGGCTCGGTCCTGGGGACTTCAGGTGCGCTCTGTAGGAACGGGGGCCTAAACCACCCCTCCAGCTCCGCGCCAACCCTGCTCCTGCAGGGGTGGGAAGGTCGCCAGGACCTCGCCCCACACCAGTGACCAGCGCTGCTCCCCGGTTGGCTCTGGGTCCCGGTGCAGGTCACTCCCTGGGTCCCTGCAGGAGGGGCCGTGGACTGTGCAGTGGCTCGGTGCACACGACCCGGAAGCAGCTGGCCCAGGACCTGGGGCTCGAGCGCGTCCGTCTCGCGTGTACATGTGTACATCCCAGGGGAGGCAGGACTGATGTCTGGTGGGGCTCGATGGCCTGAGGCAAGTGAACACAGGGCAGGGAGTGGAGATGTTCCTGGTGACTCCTTCGGGGACCCGAAACATCAGGACAGAGCGACACAGTATCAGCAAGGCCGGGGTGAGGCGGACAGCACCGTCCAGCCGCCTGACTCACCAGGCGTGGCCAGAACGCTTCACCCCCTAGGGCAGAAAACACGGGCGTGGACCGCACGTGGGCCGTTCACTGACAGGGCCTCACGCCTACAATAGTCAAGTCAACTTCAAAAGAGTGAACTTTCGGAGACTGTTCTACAATCACAGCAGAAATGAGTTAGGAAACAAAAGCTCTAGAAAACTGCAGGGATCGCAAAAGCAGGCCAAGTTCCCATGCTGAGAGAGACCCGAGCCGTGCTTGCCCGAGGTGGACCGAAGGGCCAGGAAGGACCGTCCTGGGCGGGGGTGGAGATGGCCCGTCGTGACGGGGGTGGCTGTACACCTGGGTTATTGGCCTTCCACTGTGTAGACATTTTACCTCAATTTTATAAAACAGGTAACTGAGGCATCCTGTCCCCTTCCCGACTGGCTGTGACAGTCACCTGTACAGAGGGAGACCTATGTCTTCCCTATGACGTGTCACAGCTTAATTTCGGCTAACATCCCCGTCACACCCAGGTGTCTTGATTCACCGGGAGCGGGCCCAGTGGGGTGCCCCCTGGAGGCAGGAGAGGTCACGCTCAGGTCTGAGGTGGACATCAGCCTGGGCTCCTGTGCGGCTGCAGCGGGGCCGGACTTTTCGAGAAATGGTTCATTTGGGGAGACCCAAACCTCGCTGGTTCCATACCCGTTGCTCTGAGGCCTCCGCACGGGGAAATCAGGGGCATGTGTTAAAAGCTGTGTTTTGGAACAAAACTGGCACAGAAGCGACGTGGTCTGGTCGACATTCTCAACCCTGCTGAGATTCACGAGAGTCCTGTGGCACCTCTGTCCCTTGCAGTCACTGAGAGAGCAGAACGAGGAGACACTCCCCAAACGCAGTCCGTGGCCGTCCGTGCGCTAACAGCCTTCCAGTTAACCCTCACTTTGCGACACAGGGACACAGCTTTTTTTCGTACCAAAAGCCAGGTTAAAGGGAGAGAGGGATACTGACATATTTTCTTCAATTCCCACTGATGAACTGGTAAGAGGCTTTCTTTTTCAGAGACCAGCGTTTGATGGGTCAGGAGGTCAGGAGGTCAGGAGTGACGAGGGGCAGAGCACTAACCTGCCGGCTGTGGACGAGAGGGGCACCGAGGGGCTGGGGCGAGGGCAGGCCAGCGCCCACTCGTGACTGGGCTGGAGGATGCCCGGCGGCGATCAACAGCCTTCCTATCACACACTTTCCATCTGTTCCATTTCCTTTATTGCAGAAGAGATTGTCCAGCACATGAGTTTGCTCTTCTCCTCGGAGAGGAAATGAAAAAATAACAGCAATCTATCCTCGTTCGAGTCAGGAAACAAGCTGGTCGCCCTTCAAGAATGCTGGCGGGCGTCGGCCCAGCAGGGAACAGGGCCCGGACTCCTCTGTCCACGCGCAGATGAAGGGCGCAGTGCGGGAAGGACGGGAGAGTGGCTCAGAGAGGGGTCGCACTAGGGTTACTGGGGGGGGGGGCCTTGCTTTTCCTTCCGAGGAGCCGGACTTGGATGTCGGCTGCGAAAGGTTTGTGAAGCACATGGAATTCGACCGAATCTTCCAGAGAAGTGCTTTGCCCACACATCCTAGAAAAGCACACAGACGCACGCCCCAGACTGCGGCGAGGGGCACACCTCCACGCTTAGAGCGTGAGGTCGGCTGGAGGTCAGGCAGATCTGAGCTGTCATGTGAACTCTGACCCTGCACAGGTGTTGCCCTTAACGTGTTCCTGTCTCACCTGTACAATGGGGACAGTTGTATCTTCCCCACAGGATCTAACGTGTGCATTCACGTGGAGACCTCTCAGGTCATCCGATACTCAGGACACTCCACGTCAAACCCACTGCTGATGGAAGTCACAGCCTTCTAAGTGAACAAAATAGATCCAGAGACCCGGAAGCAGGATCAGACGGAAGCACCTCGCAGGGGAGCGGGCGGGAAGAGATTAACCAAAGAACTTACATGCCTACATTCATTGCCCGCGGACACAGACAACAGTGTGGTGAAGGCCTGGGGGTGCGGGAGTGGGGAGGAGGGGGTCCATGGGGGAACAAAGTGGGGGACATCTGTAATCTGTTCAACAATAAAGATAAATTTTAAAAAAGAAGTGAGGACCAGAGGTGTTACCCACTGTCTCTCACGTAGAGCTCTGTGAAGGAGCAGACATGAGGTTGCTGGGGTCATTGCTGGGGTCGCTGTCGAAGGATTTCACCGTTGCTTGTCTCCCCTGCCCCAGCCCCCTCAGCACAACCTGTGCAGGCAGCTGCCTGGACAGAAACACGCACCTCCCTGCTTTCCCACGGTGCACTGGCCTTGCTCTAAGACGCCGTTACCAACGGTGTCGGGACAGACGTGCCGTTCGTGCCGGGTCAGTTTCACTGGGACCCCGGGGAAGCGATTAAACACAAGGAAAGATGATCATGACGAACAAGAAAAGCTGGATTCTTCTTAAACCACATCTGATCCCTGGTTTGAAGCGGTTTGGGCACGGTTTGTTTGGATGGCGATCTTGGCTCTCTGGCTCCTGGGTTTGTTGAGCTCCTTGCATCTCAATTTTCATCCAGTTTGGACAGTTTTATTCATTATTTATTATTAAAGTATTCTTTCCAATATACGTACAATTGAGGTCTCCAAAGGGGACTTTTGATAGGATTTTGCTTCCTCCCGGAGAAGGAGGGGACGGTAGGGAGCACAGATGGATGCGGGTGGGTGCTAGGACGCAGGTGAGAGGCGACTAGGGAACACCGGGGGAGATGCTGATGGCGTGAGGAGACAGGTCCACTGCAATGTTCCTAAGTCACAATCGGTGGCACAGTCGGTGGTTTCTGCAGCCACGGATGGGAGTACGCTCACCCGCGGTAAACTGCATTTGGAAGAGGAGAGAAACTAGGAGCAAACATCCAGGAATCTTGACATTAAATAATTATGCAGAAAGCGAGCTCACAAGCAAGAGAAAAGAAGTGCCTGGGAGGAGATAGGGAGGAGACCAGGGGAACGGGTTATCACGGAGAGCAAGGCAAGAACCTCCACTCGAAGCCTGGGGCGGTCGGAGGGAAACAGAATGGCTTCTTTCCACACCACCTTCCCACCCCATAGTCAAACCCATTCCTGTTACCCTCAATACTTGGTAAAAATTGTGAAAGGGGGGTTGATTGCATATTTCTATTTTTTTTCAACCATCCCTCCACCGCCCTCCTCTCTGGCAACCGTCAGGGCGTTCTCTGTATCTAGGGGTCTGTTTCTGTTTTGCCCTGTTTGCTCATTTGTTTTGGGGGTGTTTTATTCTATTTTATTTTTTTAGATTCCACATATAAGTGGAACCATACGGTGTTTGTCTGTCTCTGTTCTTTTTACCCTAATGCCTTTTCAACATACCCACAGCCTCTCTCTCTCATTTTCTCCAACTTTTTCCCCTCCCTATTCTCCCTCTCCCCATCTCAAAAAAAAAACAGAAACAGAAACTGGCTCAAAAGTGTTGTCAGAGTTTTTCAAATCACAGGAGCCTTCTATGCAATCATAGTCAACGATATTTGTAGAAAAAAAAATCAGTACAAAACTAAGGTGACAAAAACTAAAACGTCACAGAGTCGAAGTTGTCATTGACTAAAATTTTGCACTAAGTAAATCTTCCTGCCTAAATTTAGATGTTTGAAGTTGGACTTGGTAGAAATAATGGATAATGACCGCAAAAAGCAGCGACTAATCAAATCACACTAATTGAGGACTCAGACACTGATTTTTGTTATAAACTCTTCCTAATACATGGAGAAAACTGACCTGGGTGGAACTGATCCCTGGAAAATGAAAACGAAAAAAAGTAAAAAATATGTATTTTCATGTATAGAAAGTCGGACAAAGAATTATATTTGTTCTAATGGACTTGACTCTAGAAAATAACTGTTTCACAGTAAATTCATCAGCCCTCTTGGAACCCTGATTAAAATGTTTTCATTCAAAATAGCCTCAGGGTGAAAAAGTTTCAGTGCAAACTGCTCTTGGAATCTGTCCCCTGAGATTTTGTTCACGGTGATCTGTGGGTGCCGAGGTCAAAGCCCCATTAACCTCCGTTTATTTGCGTGGAGTCGTGCGGAACAGCCTGTGACTGAACGTGGCATGATGGTTCCTTTCTCTTTTCATGTCTCACTTTGTGTATCTGTTTTCTCTCCTGTTTATGGCTAACGTGTGAGTACCTCTGAGAAGGGTAATGTTAACAGCTGTACTCATTGATGCAGGTGCTGTTTTGCATAGAATCGAAAGCTGAAAATATTTCTACGTGAATAAATAAAAATGAATCAGTCTTTAAGGGCACAAAATCTTTTCCATGTGTAGAATCCATCTAATTTCACTGACATAAATACATTGAAAATTAGCAAGCTCTGTTCCAGAGACAACCCTTCTGTGTGTTCTTACTGAGTGGTATTCTCAGCGAGCTGAGACTTACAGTCTCACGGGCACGCGCACTGATGGGTGCCTCTCTTTCGACAAGACGGGGCCGCGGCTGCCTGGCTGCAAGCCTGGGATCGTGTGTTCTTTCCCGTTTTCTCTGTGATTCACCATATTATTGTAGGCGAGCCGCACCGTCTGGGGCCTCACTATCTGGCCTTTTCCGAGAAGCTGGACTGCACTTTACAGATCATCTCTCCAGCGATGTGAGGACCCAGGAGGCCGTGTTTGTGTCCTGTCTGGAGAAAGTGAGCATGAGGCCTGAAACCTGGTGCCCGGAGGGCCGGTACTGCGTCAGGGTGTCCCCTGTGACTTCCCAAGGTGACAGCAGGCGTGTGGGAATTTCTCCCTCACTGGCGACTGAATCCCGGAGCCCGGTGGTGAGAATCGTCTTGGAGGAAAAGGAGACTCCTTTGGTTCTCTGTGGGTACCCAGTGAAAACTGCTCTTGGGCTCTGTCCCCTGAGATTTTGTTTGTGGTGATCTATGGGTGCCGACAGATGGGGTGGAGGGTGACGAGAGTGGCCACAGGCAGCTCCACTCTGGGGTCCCCTCTGTGGGGTGGACTTTAGGATGTGTGACCTCAGTCAGTCCACACTTACCATTCTCTGGATCAGAACAGAAAGTTCCCAGATCTGGGCTCCCAGATGTAAAATGTCCCAGATTCGGGGTGCCAGGGAAATCGTGGCCCTCCTTTCCAGGAGGTCTCGTCCCTTGACTGAGGGTCACAGGGAGGTCAGCCAGAGCATCGCCCTGGCTCTGAGGACAGGTTGATGGCGCTGCTTCCTGGGAGCAGGAGCCAATGTTCCAGCTGGGAGACGGTGGGAGGGCAGGCCCGCCCCTGAGAGCGCGACCGTCTGCGCCCTGGGCCTGGAGCAGGAGCCACGGTCCCTGTCGTCCCCCACGAGGCCAAGGCCACTCTCTGAACACCTTCAGTGGTGCCTCTGTGTCTAACGTCACTTCGGGTTCTTAAGGTGTCAGACAAGTTGAAATAAAAGTTGCCATTATGACAGAATCCCGGAAAATAAAACCCCTGGAGGCCACCTCCAAGCTCAGGAAAGGCGTGAGTCCCGTGACCGACTTCCCTTGTTGAGAGAGGGAGAGGCGTCGGCAGAGCCCGGGGTCTCCGTGGAGCCCAGCTGGCTGGACGCGCCAGCCCCCTCAGACCCCGCTGAGCTTGCGGGCAAGCTGTCCGCACGGACGTGCGGCTGGATCCCGTCCCTACCTGAACAGAGGGCACCGCCTGTCGTCTGTGCTGCTGCGGATGCGGAATCGCTGCTCCGATCGCGTGAACTCGGGTGGCGTCTGGTCTCCATCTGAGCTGCGGAAGGAGCAGAAGGCTCGGCGGTGACCCCAGCGCCTGGGGCCGGGAGCCCACTCCGCTCACAGGATCGGTTCTTCCCCTCGAGGCCCTTTGCCCTCCTCTGGACTCAGATCAGCCCGTGGGATAACAAAGGAGAAAGTTCTCCCTTCTATGCCTCTGCCCCCCCAGGCTTAGCCGGCCAACCCTCAGACGCAGGCGTGGGACTAACCCTCCCGCTTTACCTTTCCCCTTCCCCCGCAGAACGGCGACAGAGACACAGGAGGTGTCCTCACGTTCTGTTTGTGATGTAACTCACACAGAATCTGGGCTCCGCCTGGTCCAAGCTCGGCACGGAGTCAGTTCAAGGAAACAACCCCAAAGTGATCAGGCAGCCCAGGTTTCCCCGGGAGAATCGCCAGGTTTCCGAAGAGCGGATTCAGATGCTTGACGCGCACGGAGTCTGCGCACCTGATGGGAGCGGCACGCGGGCAGGTGAGGCTGTGCCAGGTGGGGTCGCCGTGGGGCACGCCCCTCGGGCTCCCCTGAAACATTAGCTCCTTTCAGCTCCTTTCAGTCCCCTAAGGGAGATGTGGGAGGAGACTAAGGCAATCAGGTGTCCCTTTTAGTCACTAGACTTTGATTGCAAACCTGCTAGGTACCGGGTCCTGTCCTAAGTGTGGGAGTCGGTCAGGGAAGACATTAAAAACTAAAAAACAAAACAAAACAAAAACCCTCCCCTTAACAGAGCTATGTTTTAATAGGAAAGATGTACAATAAATAAATAAATGACTGAAGCAGGCAGGAAGAGAGCATCTCAAGTGACGGGGGCAGGGAGAGACTTTAGATGGGAGTGCGATGACCAGACAAGACCTCTCCAAGGAGCTGGGGTTCTGAGCACACTGAAGGGGGAAGGAAGGCGCCGCCCCGATGGCTGGGAGAACATTCAGAGGAGCAAGTACAAAGGCCCTGTGGTACGAATGCCACGTCTGAGAAGCCTGAGGAGAACAGAACGGCCAACTGCGGGTGGGGAGGCAGAGCCCGCTGGGAGGGCTTCGGCGTGTGCTGAATCAGGCAGGCTTGCGGGGGGCGGGTTTGCGGGGGGGCAAGCTTGGGGGGCAGGCTTGGGGGCAGGCTTGCAGGGTTCCACGCGCTGTGGTGAGTCTGGCCGCTGTTCTAACAGCATCACAAGGGTGCTGGGTTGAGGAGGGATTCACAGGGGCAAGGGCAGAAACAGGGAACCCAGACAGACGGCCACTGTCATAACCCAGGTGGTGGCCCTGGAGGTGGGCAGGGGCAGGTTCTGGACTTGATATCGAGGGCAGAGGGGACAGGTTGGAAGAGGGTGCTTTATGGCCTGATCAACAGGAAAGGTGGCTTTCCTTTTTTTTGTTGTTTTTTATTGATTTTTAGAGAGAGAGGAAGGGAGAGGGAGAAACATTGATGAGAGAGAACATCAATTGGCCGCTTCCTGCACGCCCTGCACTGGGGATCAGGCCCACAACCTGGGCATGTGCCCTGACCAGGAATCGAACCGGCCACCTCTTGGTGTGTGGGTTAATGTTCAACCAGTGAGCCCCACCGGCCAGGCGAAGAGTGGCTTTTCCCTCAGCTGAGACGGAGAGTCCGGGGAGGAGAGACGGGAGCTCGGCATCCTCTGAGCAGAATTTGCTACATGTGCATGACCCATCCCGGGGTACGGGGCACGTGGGCAGCTGGGCGCATGGGTGCGGAGTGCAGGCAGGGCAGTCCGGGTCAGGTTTAAGACCACCAACATCGATGATACTGACAGTCCCGAGGCAGATGAGGTTGTCCAGGAATCCCACATAGATGGAAAGGAGAGGAGGCCCCAGGACCCAGCTCTGGGCCACTCCATCCTCAACAGATCAGGGATGTCCCGTACACGGGCCTCTGCTGACCCCCCGGCCCAGGTGGCCCTCCCTCCCCTGCACCCGGCTGCCTCACGCAGGAGCCCTGCTTCCCTGCCTGAGCACATGGGTTTTCCTTCGCGACCAGACATCTCCGTCGTTGCCCGATTCACTCCACTCAGCCCCAGATGGTGGCTCCACGGGGCGGCGCCGTCTCCTGTTCACTGCCGACTCGTGACCTTGCTCGCCAAGGCTCTCAGCAAGGCTCTGCGGGGTGTCACGGGACCGTGATGTCCACCAGCTCCCTTCTTCCGGACGTGTGCACCAGCCCAGATGCTGGGCATGCACCTGCCAGTGGCTCCTGGCTGCGTCCCTTCCTGGGAATTGCCCTCAGCCTCAGGGTCTCCGGGTCCCACAGGTGTTCCATGCCAATGACCGGGTGACGTGGGGACATGGAGACCTGATCCCCTGGCCTCCACTGCGACACCGTGAAGGACCGTCCCATCGAGGAGCTACACGAAGGCCTTGTCTGCAGCCCGGCGATGGGCCAGCCTCCCCTCCCCCGCGTCCCTGCAAGGACGCCCCCTGAGAGCACCGCCCAGTAGGCCTGCAGGCCACGTGGAGTCTGCGGCTCTGCTTCCAGGGAGCCTGGTCTCACACTGTGAGTGAACCGCCCATCGATGCTCCCGGCTCAGCGAACCCCAGCTGCTCAGGAAATGTTCTCTGCCCCGGGGAATCCACTGGGGCCCCTGTTAGAGGCACGATCCCTGCACGGGCCTCCCAGGCTCGTCTCACTCTGTGTGATCACTCGGTTCACGCTGTCTCCCTCAGCCTGGCGCTCTGTGAAGGCGGGGCTGCGGGGTCTTGCCTGCTGCCTAGCAGGTTCTGAGCAAACACTAGAAGGAGTGAGCCTGCCAGGACAGCCTCGCTGTAGCCAAGCTCGGTTCCCTCGCGGTGTAAACTGAGGAAGCAGGTCAGGACTCGGCGTGAAACTCCAGCAGGGTCTGCCTCCTGCCCCCGACGGGCATCACGGGCTCCAGCCTGAGGCTTTGAGGCCCCGTGGCGCTCTCTGCCCAACCACGGGGGCCGGCACGTCTCAGCACGCCTCTCCACCCCTCAAAGTTGAAACCCCGGTGTGACGATGAAGTAGCTGCCATATGGCTGTCTTTTGCTTGAGGATAAATAATACAAAAATAAATAGAGAAAAAGACAACAGTCTTTTTTCAAGGGAAGTGGAGAAGCAAACGCGTTGGAACCCTTTCCCAAAACAGGACGTCGAGGCTGAGATTCAGGCTGACTCTGTCTCAACGGGAGCATGTACTTCGCCTGACCTGGGACCTGGTAACTGGTCACCTGGAATGTGGTAATCAAACACCTGGACCTGGTAACTGGTCACCTGGAATGTGGTAACCGGTCACCTGGGACCTGGTAACTGGTCACCTGGGACCTGGTAACTGGTCACCTGCGACATGGTAACTGGTCACCTGGGACGTGGTAACTGGTCATCTGGTAACTGGTAACTGGTCACCTGGAATGTGGTAATCAAACACCTGGACCTGGTAACTGGTCACCTGGAATGTGGTAATCAAACACCTGGACCTGGTAACCAGTCACCTGGGACCTGGTAACCAGTCACCTGGGACCTGGTAATCAGTCACCTGGAATGTGGTAACCGGTCACCTAGAATGTGATAACTGGTCACCTAGGACGTGGTAACTAGTCACATGGGACCTGGTAACCAGTCACCTGGGACCTGGTAATCAGTCACCTAGAATGTGGTAACCGGTCACCTAGGACATGGTAACTAGTCACGTGGGACCTGGTAACTGGTCAACCTGGGACCTGGTAACTGGTCACCTAGAATGTGGTAACCGGTCACCTAGGACATGGTAACTAGTCATGTGGGACCTGGTAACTGGTCAACCTGGGACCTGGTAACTGGTCACCTAGAATGTGGTAACCGGTCACCTAGGACATGGTAACTAGTCACGTGGGACCTGGTAACTGGTCAACCTGGGACCTGGTAACTGGTCACCTGGGACCTGGTAACTGGTCACCTGGGACGTGGAGAGTCTGCAGATTCCCAGCAGGTCCATTTTAAGTGCTTCTCCCTGCATGACCCGCACCGGGCACATGTTCGAGGCCATACCGACCTGAGTCATGAGAAACGCTGCACAGGAAAGCAGCGTGGGTTTAGGCGACAGAGCTGAGCAGCCTTGTCCTGCCTTCGGTCAGTGGTGCGCCCAGGAGAGGCCTTTGTAGAGACACCTGAGTGAAGCTGCCTTCCACCCGGGGCCTGCGGTTCTCAGTGAAACCTGAGTGTGCCACCTCCTGGCCGGCTCCGCCCTGACACCCTGTCTGTGCCCTGCCTGCTTCTGGGATTCACCATCACTCTCCCTGTGAGTCACTGGACACACCTTGTCACCTCATCTGATCTTCACAATCACCTGTAAGGCAGATGACCCATCTTCTCCCTCCTAGGCTCACAGACTGAGGATCAGACGTTCCCGAGGCCACGTGGCTGGTAAGGGACGGATCCACGGTCAGTCCCCGGTGGGCAACCTCAGACTCTGGGGACAGCACCTCATGGTGGCCGCTTGACCGCCTGGCGGGACGAGGGGTTATCGGGTTTATGACAGGAGGACACTGAGTGGCGTATCTGAAACCACACGGTGTCATCTGGTGGAGACGGGGACAGAGTATTCGGCACGAAGTCTCTTTGCCACGTGACCATAAGACAGCTCGGCTTCCACTCGTGGGCTGAGCCAGATGTGCCGGTGCCCGCTGCGCTGGGACAGTGCCACCCAGGAATGCGTCTGCTCTTGATCCGAGACTTTCCAACCCGCCGTCCCTCCAGAGCGTCCCCCGAGAGGTGTCGGCGCCTCCAGGCCGGAGGAATGGGCAGTGAAGGGCTCCACTCCGCAGAGGCAGCAGCAAAGGGGCCTCCCCGCTCTGCATCCGTGGCTGCCCACGGCCATGGAGCTCGGACACGACCCCTCATACCCGCTCCCCCGCAATCCGAGGACCATTTCCGTCCCTTGAACAAGGCAGCCGTCCTCACAAACCGGCCGTCGCACAGTCCCAACCAAGATGGCTCCCGTGCGCGGCCGCTGGCCATGAGCTGGTCGCTTCAGAAGCAGCTCCGTTCCCGGACCCGGCCTGGAGCAGACACGTGCTCAGGGCACCCCGGTGGACCATTCTCTCACCCCGGGGGGTGGCGCAAACTCCCTACGAACCCTGTTTCGGTGCCAAGTTCACGTCAGACGATCAAAGCTGTGCTCTGGATGAGAACTGTATTTGGGGTGAGTTTGGGAGAAGAAAGAAAGTGAAGAAGGGAGGTGCCTCTGCTCTGCACTCGACCTCTCCCAGGAAGGAAGAGGCTGAAGCCCCTTTGCCACAGAGGGCCCGGCGGCAGGGAGGGAAGGACTCCAGGAGACTGAGCTGACAGCGACAGCCATGGTCCCTGCAACCGGGTCTGCACAGAGGAGCTAGGCACTGCTGGGGACACAGGCCTCGGAGGAGCCCCAGGGTAAGGGGGTGATGAGAGCTCTGTGTGCAGGTGCAGGTGGTTCTTTATCCCTGTGTGTGCACAACTAGACAGGACAGTCTTGCCTCCACCCACTGGACAGACTTCATCTGTTGGACACACACACACACACACACACACACACACACGCACACGCACGCACACACACGCATACACACACACGCACAGCAGCCCTTGGGGTGGGAAGCATGATCTCTGGTTTTACAGATGGGCGTGAGGCATTCCGAATGTTGGGGTGACCGCTCACATGTTCGCATTCCTCTCGTCCATGCAGACCAGGGAGGAACATACTCCCACGTTCCCTCCTTACACTGATGCTGGGCTTGGCCATGGGACACGCTTCGGCCCGCGGACCATGAGCAGATTGAAATGAGCACCAGCCTTCGAAGTGCTTGTGCCATTTGGCTTGGCTCTTACGCACTGAGATCGGCCATCAAAGGAGCGTTCTTCGAGGGGCCTCTGCCTCTCCAGCCTGGGCCCCCAAAGAAAACATGTGCATCAGACTGCGTTTCCACCCGAGACCCAGAGCCAAGCCCAGCGGACCCACAGCCTGAACCAGACCGGGGCTGACCAGCTCCTCTGCACTGACATGCAGGTTCCTGAGCAAGAGGGTAAACGCCGATTCAGCCACGGAGCTCGGGGCGGGTTGTTACGCGGCATGCTGGGCGAGAGCTCACTGATACAGACAGGTCCTGTAATTCACCAGTCGGGAGAAGCTTGGCTCCGAGCATTCAGCCTTTCTCATCTCCACACCCATGCTTTTCAAACTGCACCGTGTAGGGCCCACCGTGTGGAGGGGGGGCCAGGGCAAATTGGGGAGCAGCCCTCTCTGCGGTGCTGCTGGCCACTGAAGCTCCCAGAAGGAGAAACATCACATAGGAGCTGATTCAGAAGAGGGGTTCAATGAGAAATCTCCCCAGATACAGGTTTCCGGAAGATGTGCACAGGAATCTGGGCTCCACCTACCACTCAAAAGAAATCACACCCGTGAAGATTCCTGTCTGAACCTGGGGCACTTCCATTGTAGGTCTATTTGCACTGGAGTCGGCTGAAACACCCATTTTCTACATTACAGATAACATCCGGTAGCTGAAGTGTGAAAATAGTACTATTTCGCAGAAGGAAGGACATCACAAAGCGTGGTGACCAAGCCGGACCTGTCCATTCTGCCCCGCGGAGCCGTGGTTGGCGGACCCCAAGCCCTGAGCCCTCCCCCGAGGTCCTGCAGGAGGACTGAGTGGAGGTGGGAAGTCGGGGATGTGGGAACAGCGGGGTGACCGTGTGTGGAGCTGAGCGGTGGGTGGATTCGTTTGTCCTGACATTTCTGTCTGTGACCTGGTGCTCCTCCTGTCCTCTCTGCTTAGACAGACATTAAGGAAACACAGTGAATTCAGTCCCGAGATGGAGAGGAGCACGTAGCAGAAACTAAGTGATAAAGGAGAGCCTTAAAGTTTGGCACGGATTTCTTTTGGAGAGGATGGTGTCGAATTCCCACCCTCTTCATCATTTCAAGAATAAGAATTTATCGTTACAAGCAGAAGTATAAAAAATACTTCTTTTTTCCCCATAAAACTCTTGAACCATGGTAGAGAAACAGATGTGCCTTAACCGTTCCTTTGATTTTTTTATTCCCTTGGGAAATGCTGCGTGTACGTGTTTGGAAGCGTCCTGGGAGTTTTTTAGAAAGAGTTTCCGATCTGATAAAGACCCGAAAACCCCTCCTGGGCCCCGCAGCCTCTGGATTTCCCCCATCAAGTCGCGGTTCTTTGGAGGCTGAAGTGGCGTCTCGTCTGGTGCTTAGGGCCGTCCACAAGCAGGCACGGCGCCGTGCTTGGCCCCCACGCGGAGGAGTCGTCCTAACAGCCCACGGCGCCTGCCCGGTGATCTGAGTCTGCAGACAAGGCTCCGGAGCGTCACGGACGAGTGGTGGGCTCAGGCCTGAACCCACGCGTGTCTGCGTCTGAATTCCACGCATTCCCGCAGCTCCAACTCCAGACCACTTCCTCCTGGGCTGCTTCCCGCTCAGAGTCCAGGAGTGAGCGGGTGAGTCCCTGACCTTCGAGGAAGGAGGACAGAGAGCTCCTGGGATGGGGCAGGGCCTCCCCTCAGGCCATCTCTGGTTCACCCCCAGCCGTCTGTTTTCAGCATGGGGCTCTTTCACCAGCTGGTGGTGGAGGGAGGTGCGTGAGACTCAGTCCATCTTCCTTTCAGTTGGAAATCAAAGGGAAACCTTGGTGTTTGGGGAGGAGGGGTTATGGGTACAGCAGGAAACAAGGGCCACGCAAGGCTTAAGGTCCGGCTCCTTCCCACCCTGCGGCCTCTCACGAGGAGAGTCAGACAGACGTGTTTGTTCAAACGGGCCCTGCCTGTCTCAGCGCGGAGGGGAACTTGATATTCCCTGTAATTTATTTTTCCCAGCTGGACGCCAATGTCAACAGCAGCTCTGTTGAATCATCAGAGATTTGGTAAAGGGTCACGATCACACTGAAAATCAGCGTTTTAGCATTTTTCTCCAGCAACTTCTGACACCACATTTCTGTTGTGATCCATATGACTGTGATTTCTGATAAATCAAGGGGTATTTCTTTTCTGTGGTTGTTAATCCCCTCCCGAGGATATTTTCCCATTGATTTTTTAGAGAATGGAAGGGAGGGAGAGAGGAAGGGGGAGAGACAGAGAGAAACATCCATGTGAGAGAGACACATTGATGGGTTCCTCCCACACGCAGCCCAACCAGGGCCAGGATCAAACCTGCAACCCAGGTACATGCCCTTGACCGGTCATCGAACCCAAGACCCTTCGGTGCTAACCACTGGGCACACCAGCCTGGGCAAGGGATGAGTCTGGATGATTCTTTTCCCTCCACCGATGCTATCCAACCCATCAGCGCACCCCATCTGTGGCCCCCCAGTCTCACGTCTTCACTCCTCTCTGTGGCTGAGGCTGCCTCTGGTTCCTGCCCCATCACCTCCCTCTGGTCCCTGCCCCATCACCTCCCTCTGGTCCCTGCCCCATCACCTCCCTCTGTTCCCTGCCCCCATCACCTCCCTCTGGTCCCTGCCCCATCACCTCCCTCTGGATGAACCGAGACATTGTCACAGTGATGTCAGAACATTCGGTTCCAACAGGGACTGTGTCCCAAGCCCAAATGTGTGGTGACCCCCGAAAGCCCACCTCTGCCCTGGGGGCCCCACTGCCATGCCCAATCCCGCGTGTGGTCTCCCAGGCCTGAGCCTGGCGATCACAAGGCTCCGCCCAGCAGACCCGGCGGGAAGGCTGCCCCCTGACGGCAGTCTGGGGCAGTGGGCACACCGCCGTTGTCTGGAGGGAGCCGTGGTCAGGACTCAGGCCCCTCCCGGCCAGCCGCATTCTCACCTGTCCGCACAGCCTCCGTTCTGAGGCCTCCATGGGGCACCGTGGCTGGGGCCCTGTCCTCACCCTGCTGGGTGCCTTTCCACGCTACACCTTCCCTCTGTCCCTCGCCATGGCCCATCTGCTCCGAGTCTACCTGGCACCTGCCCAGCGCCTTTCCCTGTGGCCGACGGGACCCTGGGGAGCGGGCCCTCTTCCTGCCTGTTGCCGCCCCATTGCATCAGGGGTGAACCTTGACGGTTGCTTTCAAGCTGGCTCGCTGCCCTGAGTGACCAGCTCAGTACTCAGTGGCTCTGTCTGCATTGTGACCGGAGGAAAACATCTGCACGGAGAATAGCATCACCACTCTCCTACGGCCCAGAGACGCTGGACTGCTCCCCTGCCGTCCTCCACGGCTCGGCTCAGAGGACACCTCGGCGCCTCGCTGAGGCAGCCACACCCGAGCACCTTCTCCGCAGAGTCCCCACCCTACTGCCTTTATAACGATGGTCACGGCCCGCCATTATCTGCTCACGTCCATCTCCCCATTGAAGCGCCGTGCGCCCCGTCCGCGGCCTTCACCGAGCTCGCAGCTGTGGGGTGCTCGCGCCTGCCCTCCGGGGGCTGCGTCATGGGCAGCTGTGCCCTTTCCCAGATCCTAAAATGCCAAATGTCGGGGGCGGAAGGGACCCCCAGTGAATGACCCTGGAGAGAGGTCAGCAGTGCTGAAGCCACTCACGGACGTGAGTATCTGGGGACATGGAGAAAGTCAACGAGGTTCATCAACCCAACACTGCCGCCTGGGAGGCCTGCGCCCCAGCAGAGACCAGGGAGCAGGCTGGCAGACAGCCGCCTCCACGCTCTCCTTCCCACGCTCTGCACCCCAAAGGAGAGCACCCCTTCCCCTGGGCCTCAGGGAGCTTCATTCTCTGACGTAGACACGGTGCGTGCCTCAGCCAGACCCCCCAGATCCCTCTGTCACCTCAGGGGTCCCAGTGTCCCACTGCCATGCTGGTCCCTCTGTCAGGTTCTGCTTGTCCCACACGGGGAAAGGCCCACTCCAAACCACGCGTGGCCGTGGCGAGGAGGAGGACAAGCTCACGTTGACCTTCCCCCTGTCTCCTCGCGAGCTGCTGTGCTGCTTCTCTGCTTTTCTGCACAGGTGCACATTTTGGGGTCGGGCTCCTGCATCAGGTGACCAGCGGTCTGGCCCCGGGCTCCGTTCCTCCAGAGGACCCCCAGGCCACGAGGGAGCTGGGACCCGGGAACTCTCCAGGGGCACTGCCCTTGCTGCCGCGTCAGGGATGACTCTTCGGGTTTCTGAAACGCTATGGCCTGCCTCGCTTCACAAGGCCATATGGCTTGGGCGAACGAAATGAACTTTCAAACGCTATCATCGGTTTTCCATTTCTTTCTTATCTGGGTTAACGTGGCCTCAGCTCATAGCTCTCAAGTGGTCAGCTTCCTTGGAAAAGACATGTCATCAGGAAAGCACTCATGATGCCCTGCTCCAACCAACTCCGGCTCCGTGGGTGCTCTCTCCGAACCGTGGGAACTGCAGTCTGGGGTCCCGCCTTGGCCTGGCCCTCGGTGTGTGGGTGCCCGTCCCCGGGAAGCAGTGGGGGGGGGGGTGGGACGCCGGGGCCGAGGGGGGCCCTGGGGCTGAGTCGCCCATTCAGAGCCTCTGGGCCACAGACACTCGGTCGCTCTAGCTGACAGTCCACCCAGCCAGACATGTGTCCCCCATTTTTCACCCACATTCCCCTCCACAAGTGACGGGAACTTCCCACTGGGGGTTGAAACCGCAAGCTAAGGACCGCTGAGCTAGGAGTAGCTATTTTTTTTATTTAAAGATTCTCAACCCAGAGAATGGAAGCATTTATATTTTGGCATTTGAAGTAAGAGCTGAGTAGTCCTCTGGGGACATTGTGGGTTATCCCCTTCACAGTGGGAATCAGACAGCTTTTTCTCAGCTTCTTTATGGGAGACGCCCCAGGAATTCAGCACAGGGACGAAGGGATGAAGATCCGTTGCCAGAGTTTCAGGGACGGGAGAAAGTTAAGGGGCGGCGGACTCGGCCAGCTGTGCCTGGCAGGCAAGGGTTTTCCACGAATCTTCCACGAATCATCTTCCGCGAATCTCGGGGACTTGGTGTGATGCCCTTAGCTCGCAGGCCTCGGGTGGGAAGCCCACGCCCACAGACCCACTCTGCTGGACTCTGTCCACGTCTAAGATCCCGAAGGCCAGCAAGGCCCTTCCGAGGGCGGCCCAAAATTCTCAGGTGGGCCTTGCCCCTCGTCCACGTCCCTGGTTCACCGCATCTCGCCCCGTGCGGTCTGAGAGCCCAGAGCAAACCCAGGCCTGAGCCGCTGTGTGTGGGTGGCGTCTGCCAGGGGTGTGACGGGCGGCCCAGAGAGAAATGCTGGTTCAGACAGGCAGAGGCTTGGGTCCGTAGAGGCCTCGTAGGGGTCAGGTGACCCCCCACTCCACAGTCCCAGTGAGGCATGGGGGCAATGGGTAGAACTTCGTGGAGACACTGTGAGAGAAGTGGCATCCATCCCAGGGCCACGTTCCAGCTGCCACTCATTGCCGTCTCAGGAGACTGAGAAGAGGGCCTTCCCCTGATGCGTGGAGCACTCGCCGGCTCCCCACGAGGACCCGCGCCTCCCAGTGGCGAGCAGTGAGGCGTGGGGAGACCCTGCCGCTCACCACACTCACGTCTGGGGGGAGAGGGAGCCTGGAGACCCGGAGCCATATCAGTGGTTCTGGGGACGTCGAGGCTGGACCCGTGGGTGAGGATCTTGGTCCTCGTCTTGTCTGCCGTCTGCCTCCCCGACCTCTCGGGTTCTGACACGGCTTCCCCGCTGTGCTCCCACCTGCACCCCTTCAGTGCAAGCCCTCTCTGAAGCCCCATCCTCAGCCCGCTTCCCAGGGTCCCCAGGTTAGCGTCCTGTAGCTGCTACAGTCACATACACACTCGGGGGCTCGGAAGACACGTTTATTCTCTTATAATTCTGGAGGCCAGAAGCGGAAGCAGCATCACTGAGCTGAATAAGGTCCAGGTGGCGGCAGGTCTGCGCTCCTCCGGGGACGCCGGGGCACAATCTGCTCTCTCCCCCAGTGTCTGGTGGCCGCTGCAGTCCGTGGCTCGTGGCCGCGTCCCTCCAGATGGTGTCTGAGGTCACGTGTCCTCCTGACCTCTGTGGGCCACACCCCTCTATCTCCTCTGTGTCAGAGGGACACGTGTGAAGGCACTGGGCCACCTGCACAGCCCAGGATCATCTCCCATGGCCAGGTCGCTCATGCAGTCACCTCGGCAAGGCCCTTCCCGTCCTGTCCAGGGATCAGGATGTGGACATCTTTTCGGGAGCCCGTTTTCAACTCACCCCAAATTCCAGATCCATAGCTTCGTCCTTGGCCTCTATATCGAACTGAAGACCTACATTTCTAACAGCCCACCAAACCGGCAAGGTCAGGACAGGCGGGCTCGGCACCTGCCACGGGCCACGCGCTCTGGGCCGGCACAGGCCAGGCGAGGTCAGCCTGCACCCTCCCAGGGGCCGGGGCATCTGGCGTGCCTGCTTTGTCTCCCAGTCGCCGTGCCAGGGTCCCGGTGGCAGAGACGTCTGCAGGCTCGGTTGCGTGCTGAGCATCCCCCGTGGAATCGTTTCCTCGCTCTGACGCATCTGGGGAAAGCACCTCTCTCTGTGACTGGTGACACACGGTATGAGACACAGCAAAGGCACCAGGCAAACGACAGGTCAGAAGCAGGGATAAAAAAGGAACTCGCTCCTAGAATGGAGCCTGGCAGGAGGGGCCGGTGAGAAGGCACCTGCCACGTGGGTCTCCAGCCAGATGCTGCTCCCTTCAGCTGCAGCGCACATGGCCCCGTCCGCTCTGTAAGCGCTGGGTGACATCTGGACATAGGCTGTGCTGGCTCGGCCCTTGCCAGGAAACGGTCCTCTGCAGGGGAGGGTCTGGGCGCGGTGGGGGCGTGGGAGAGGCCCCGAGCTGCAGACGACGCTGTGTGAAACTTGACGGTTCCGTGGCTTTGGGAGTTTGGCACGAGGAAGCCGCAGCTGCCTTGGACAGAGTTAGGGAAATGTCTGAATGGACAGGACGGGAAGGCCGAGGAAGCCACGGTGTCACCTCCCTGGCGTCATCAGGCCGGTTTCTCGTTCCTCGGGCAAGACTCGGACGTCCTTCCAGACGGACATGGGGGATTCTTTCCGTGAAGCCTCCTTTTGCTCGTTCCTGAAACGGCATCAACATGAGTACGATGGTTGACGTCCAGCTCGATGTTCAGCCCCCCGGTTTATTTTATTTTATTTTTTTTTTAATTAAAAAATTTATTTTTTTATCCTCACCCGAGGACATTTTTGCATTTACCTTCAGATAGAGCAGGAGGGAGAGAGGGAGGAACAGAGAGAGGGAGAAACATCGATGTGAGAGAGACACATTGACTGGCTGCCACCCACACGACCCCAACCGGAGCCGGGGACAAACTGCAACTGAGGTACGTGCCCTTAGCAGGAACCGAACCCGGGACTCTCTGGTCTGCGGGCCGACACTCTAACCTCTGAGCCAAACCGGCCAGGGTGTGATTCCCTGGTTTATACGTCCTCCTTTGCTCACAGACACACCCAAGCGCGCTCCCGCCGGGAAAGCCACCCAACCGTGTGGGAGAGCGGTGACGGGCACACACGCTCTGATTCCTGCAGGGTGTCAAGGAAAACCCACGTGTGCCCCACATCAGCCTGTGTTCTCCCCACGCCCAGGCCGGCACCGGCTCCGAGTCCCCTGACGCTTCTCCCCGGCGTGGCGGTGCTGGCGAGCCCGGACGGTCCGCAGAGACCGCCACCCCGATGCCGCCTTCTTCAACATCAGAGAACGGACCTAGAGAATTCGTATTCCCTCAAGGAAAATTCCATCTTATTCTGCTTATTTCTCGCTGATTGAATGTTTTATGAGCCTAATATAAACCCAAGTGTTGTGTCAACATCGCGAAGCTCCGGAGGGTGGACCACGGCCAGCGCGGGGGGCGTGTTCTCGCCGCGTGCAGGGACCACGCAGGGCGCAGGGGGGGCAGGGCCCTGTGCGACTTCGCCCAGCGTGGCGGCTGGCTTCAAGGCCGGCCTCGTGGAAAGGCCTAGACCAGTAGCCAACTTCAAACCCCACTGAAACGAATCAGAAGCTCTTTTGATCATTGGTTGTGGCGAAAGGAAGGAACCCATCAGTGTGGGTGGGGAGGGAGATGTTCCATGCTGCTCTGAAGAGAAATCTATTTGAACTGGCGGCTCCTTCTGAGGTTGGCCAGACTCGGCAGCTCCAGAGGCTGGAACTCGGCTCTCCTCACTGCTCGGGACCAGAGATGACGACACCCAGTAAAACGCTAAGCCCGTGATAACACACAGCAGGCCGCGGCCTGTACAGAAGGACATGCAAAGGAAAAGTCTGGCCTCTTCCTCTTCCTCCCAGCCGCAAAGCTGCTCCTTCGGTTCCCTTTTAGAAAGCTTTGGGAGGTTCGGAAGGGGCCCTGACCTTGGTCCCTTGTCCCCCCACCTCGGGGACGGGGTCTCCTGGCTGGGCTCTGAGCCCCACTTGCCCTGCAGCTGGCGGGTCCCCTAGAGGCGTGCTCACCTCACTCCCCGCTGGAATCACCTGGGAGTTTAATACACGCAAGCCTGGGCCCACCCACCTGCAGCATTTCTGGTTGACCGGGTCCGGGGCCTGGGTGTGAGATTTTCGACAGCTCCCCGGGGGCCTCGGGTGGAGCCAGGGTGCTGGGGCTCTGTCCACAGACACAGGTTTCCTTCTCCCACGTAGAGGGTATTTGAGTAAAGACGGAGTCTTCGTGGGCTCAGGCTGCTGCAACAGAGGCGCCCTTGATGGGCGTGAACAACCGACAGTTCTCTCTCCCAGCTCCGAGGCTGCACGTCCCAGATGCAAACACAGGCGACCCGGTGTCTGGAGAGGGCCCACTCCTCCCGGGGTGGAAGGGGCCCGGGGACTCTCTGGGGTCCCTTTTCTAAGAACACTAATCCCCCTGGTGAGGGCTCCACCCTCATGACCTTCCTGCCTCCCAGGAGCCCCACCTCCTGCTTCATCACCGCAGGGCCGGGAGCTCGACCTCCGAATCTGGGGCGCACAGCATCCGGGCCACCGTAGAGGGGCTCTCCACGTGTGCCGGGGGTGCTGCCGGACTGACAGGTGCTTGGTACAGACGGACAGGGACGTACGCGGTGTGGATAAACACACGAAATGGTCCAGAGACACCGTGGTGGGGCAGGAAGCGGACACGTGGGGAGGCCTGCTGAAGGACAGCAGCGTGGAGCGAGCTCTGTGGAAGCAGGACCAGGCCTCGGGAGGGCCGTGGGCTGAGAACGGTGCAGCCGCACGGTGCAGTTGGGGTGCCCCTCGCAGGCGGTGGAGTTGGAGCACACGCTGCACATGCACAGATGTTTCTAGAACATTCATTAGAATGAAAGGGTGTAAAGGACCACATCAACCTGCCCCGTGTCTATGAAGCCCCGCGTGTCTTTAGGGTCCAACAGAGAAACGGATGACGGTCTCCTCCGAGCCGTGGGACCCCCAGCCTGGGTGCAGGTCACAGAGTGAACACTGGCGCCGCTGAGCGGAACTGAGCAGCGGGTGACAGTCACGACGCACCCGGACCCCCTGTGCACACACGGCTGAGTCTCGGGCCCCAGAGTCCAGCCAAAACGGATGGGAATCTCCTTGCAAATTGCCTGGGAAATCGCTCCTTGTGCCGCTGGGATGAGCTCTCTTATTTGGACTCTTTTTTGGGAGGAAAGGAGAGGTGTTTGCAAAGCAAATCTATCCCTGGGATCGAAGCCCTCGACTGGCGGAGTGTGCAGCCCGTGGGCATCGTGGGCCACACCGGAGGACGGTTGGAGCGTCCCCGCCTGCCCCTCGGGGCTCTGGTGGTCCCAGGGCGTTTAAGCGACATGGCCGAGAGCTCTGCTCCGTCCCGACCCCGCGGCGTGTTCAGTATGATGTCCACTGCATCCCACTTTCAGAAAAACCTCAAGAGCCGGGTCCAGAGGGCTGTGGCTTCATCTGCTGCTGAGACACAGACACGAGCCGTGTCAGAGACACACCACAGGCGGTTCTCATGAAATCCCCCCACGGGAGGAGGAAATGATCTCTGAAAACTGCAAACACGCTGACGGGGCGGAGGAGACCGTGCGCACAGGGCAGGCCACAGCAAAATTATCCTTCAAAAGTGAAGGACGAATGAAGACCTCCTTGGACAGAAAAAACAGAAGGAATTGATCAGCAGACCTGCCCTGCAAGAGATGTTAAACGCTGGTCAGAAACTTGGAACCACATGAAGAAGGAAGTATGTTGGAGCAGAAATAAATGAAGGTACGATAAAATCATCTTTCCTGTTCTTCATCTTAATTGATCCAAAAGATACTTGTTTGTGTAAAGCAGTAACAGTATCCATGCATTGGGTTTTTATGTCATGTGGATAAGAGAAAAGTGAGCAACAGGGGGAGGAATTGGAGACACTCTGTCCTAAGGTTCCTACACTCTATGGGATGTGGTACAGTGTTACTTAAAGATGGTTGTAGATTGTTTAAAAACATATATGGTAAGTCCCAAGACACGCACTGAAATGTCTTTAAAGGAAGTATAAATGACCAACCACAGGAGGAAATAAAATAGAATCACATATAAGGCTCAATTAAAACCAAAGAAGGGGGCACGTCAATTCCAGGAAGTTAGAGTCGATGTACCTCTCACCAGTCCTCTAAGGCCAATCACAAACCTGGGTGTCCTATAGAAACAAATGTAGGAAGGAAGACATGAAAGGAGGGAAGGAGCGGGCAGATGGCTAGGGACCTTACAGCCCAGAGAATTATATGGCAGTGAGTTCTCTGGGCTCTCTTTACGCCTCACATATCCAACTGGGCGCTGGAGAAGCTGGCCACCCAGAAACTCTAATAGGTGTAGACAACTCCCACCACCACCAAATACTTTCTTTTTATTGTATTTTTTTAATTAATTTATTTTTGTTACAGATGTTTCTCCTTTTTTCCCCATTGACACCCTCCTCCCCATCCCCCCACCCCGTCCCCAGCTTTGTTGTCCATGTCCATCAGTTATGCGTACATGCGTATAAGTTCTGTGGTTTATCTCTTCCCTCCCCCCCACCCCCTCTTCTGAGGGTTGTCAGTCTGTACCCAACTTCCACATCTCTGGGTCTCAGATACTTTCTCTCCGGCCGAAGGAATGGGACAACCTAGCAAGACAGAAAACTTTTAGACAATAATCACTTTGGTCCAGGCAACCAGAACACACACACACACACACACACACACACACACACACATACATACACACACACACGCACAGACTGTGGCTCCACTCCAACACACACCAGCAAAGCTGAGTGTAGAGCCTAGAAGTCCCATCTCCAGACTGGATGAAGCATCCTAACCTCCCACCAGTGGGACGGGGTCAGAAAAGACCAGGTAGGGAGCTGGGACTTCCACCCCCACCAGCCGTAGCAAGACAGCCCCTTCCCCACTGGAGTGGTGTCAGGCGAGACCCAGTGAAGACTTGGGAATGAGGCCACCCTCCCTCCATTTGGTGAGGGGAGGCCACAGAGAGAGTGGTAACTGGGCACCCCATTTCTGCCAGTCCAGGAGGGAGGGCGGGCTGCTGGAACCTGGCATAATGACGCAGCAATGCCACCACGGGAAAGGGGGGTCAATGCGGGGCAAAGGAGACATCTGTAATACTTTCAACAATAACAAAATAAATAAATAGCAAAATCATCATCATGAAAGTCCTTATGAATGGCTATTACTAATTGTTACAATTCCTTTACGTCATTGACAACTCAAGGTAGAAATATTAGGTAGTGTACTAGAATAAATAAGCCTGCGTGAAATGTATGCCCTATAAAACGCATTTAAATTGTATTTAATATAAAATATTGTACCCTAGAAATATCCTGAGTTATTATTTCCTTCTTGTAAGAACTTTCTAATCCAAAGGGGCATTTCTAGTGTTCATTTATGAACAATAGATTAGTGAGTTTACCTTGAATAATTTAATTGGTATGCTAACTTTCCATAATCTAGTTCACACTTTATTTCTTTGTTAAATAGATATGATGTATGTTTTGGGGAAAGATTCATGAGTGAAGATAACATGCGGTAGCATATAAGGAAATATAAACAAAACTATAAATAAAATGTATTTCTGCTTAAAAACAAGAGAAAGTTTCAGAAAAGGAACAGAAGACATAAAATTGACCCAAATGAACTTGTCCGCTGTGACACCAACATTCTGTTCTTGGAATAAGTCCCCCTGCGTCCTGGTATGTCATCCTTCCTGCGAGTTGCTGGAACCACATCACAAGTACTTCGCTGAGGATTTTCATGTCTGTATTCCGGTCTGCAGTCTTCTCCGGATGTCTCTGTCCAGCTTTGGTATCAGAGCAAGAGTGGGCTTGTGGAATGAATTGGAAGATGTCCCATCATGTTCTATTTTTAAAAATAATTTTATGAAAAATGGGTGCTCATTTTTCAAATGTTCCGTCAAATTTACTGGTCAGACCATCCTGTCCCAGGATTTTCTCAGTGGGAAGATTTCAGATGAATAATTCAACCTCTTATTTCTCATAGGTCTGTTGAGACATATTTCAGTTCAGTAGTTTGTGTCATTTAGGTCAAAGGATTCCCTTATTGTGTGTGTGTGTGTGTGTGTGTGTGTGTGTGTATGTGTGTGTATTTTTAAATCCTCACCAGAGGATATTTTTTCCCCCAATTATCTTCAAATAGAGTGGGAGGGAGGGAGAGAGAGGGAGAGAGAGAGAAGCATCAATGTGAGAGAGACACATTGACTGGTTGCCTCCCACCTGACCCCGACCAGGGCCAGGGATCAAACAGCAACCAAGGTACGTGCCCCTGGTCGGAATCGAACCTGCGACTCTTTGGTTCGTGGGCCGACCCTCTAACCGCTGAGCCAAACTGGCCAGAGCATTTTTAAAAATTCTGTTAAGGTTAGTAGTAACGATCCCTATTTTTTATGTAGTATTCTGAGACTTCCCTCTTTTTCCTTGGTCAATCCAGCTAACCTGTAGATTTTTTGTTTTTCAGATGTCCTTTATTCGGTTAAGAAAGTCCGCTTCTAGTCTTAATTTTCTGAATTGTTTTGTGCGTTTTCCAAGCATGGATGAGTGCTGAGTTTCCTGAAGTGTCTGCTCTGCTTCTGTTGCAATGGGTCCCTCCTCCTCGACCACAGCGAGAAGACAGTAGACTGGGCAGTACGAGTACTGCTGAGGAACCCTCGTCGCCGCAGCCAGGGAGCGACTGTTTCCCGGAGTTTGGTACAGACACTTTACTGTTGACGTGTGCGCATGCTCCAGCCCTTCAGAAGGAGTGTTACAGAGAAGCCTGAAGTAATATTCATGCTGTGGTTTTGCAGAGAAGAACCTGTTACGAATGTTAACGATCTCGAAATACACCGGTGTGGGCAAAGCAATGCCTCAAGAGGCCAGCGGGGGGCGTGCTAGCCTGACAAAGAACGCGGGAGGGAGAGGGCTGAGAAAGTTTGGGTCAAAGGAGAGCATCGGACTCTCCCTGTCAGATACTCAGATGCGTCATAAAGTGACTGAGAAATCAGAGCTGACCTTGAATGAGGGCAGATCAGGGGAATAGAGGGTGCGTCAGGAATACAAATAAGTGCATGAGAATGTAATTTGTGATAACGGTGTCATTTGAAATCGGAAGGGGAAATGGATTATTCAATAAACACTTTTGGGACATTTGTAAAAAGTAAATAAATAAAGCTGGATCTTTGGACCATTCTTCATATCAAAATAAGTTCCAGATGGATAAAATATTTAAAAGCAAAATATAAAATCATAAAAGAATGAGGAATCATTTGGAGTGAAATCATTAAGAATATTCAGTAGAGTGATTTAAAACCCAAAAAATTATAAAGGAAAAGAAATTGTTGTTTAACAGAAAAGAACAGTTCAAAGAAAACACCCCTTGTTTGCTTTGCATCATCAGTGATACATTAAGGAGAAATCTTTGCAACGTATAATAGGAAATGGCTGATTTCCTTAATATACTGTCAGTTTAATAAGGACCTGAATGATTAGCAAGAGGCTTCGACTTTTTCTGTTAAATATGTGCCCTAAGGTTCTAGAGAGTTAACATTTTAATTGTAAGTATTACTACAATTCTTTTCCTTCGTGATTTCTTATTTTGCTTTTTATGAATAAAGTCCTTTCTTACTGAAATTACCATTTGCTTGTAATTCTTGTTGTTTCTTAAGGGAATTAATTTTACATGGAGTTCTCTTTTCTGTTTAGAGTCTACTGCGGTGCTCGGCATCAGGCAGAAATCCAAACCAATGCATTTCTGAATCGTTACTTGTCCAGGTCTATACGCGGTGCAGCCCTTCCCTCCCGGATCGATAAGGACCTACTTTGTCCTGTGATTTAGATGAGTCTCCACATGGTGGACTGTGTCCACCTATACTTACATCTGCATTTGTTTTTGTCACCAAACCTCTCGTGGGTGTTGAAGAAAATGAAGATCAGGGGAGGACCCTGCTTTGCCCCAGGTCACACAGCTGGAGTAGGGTGGAGCTCGGGTGGGGTCCTTGTCCATCTCCAACCCCCAGTCTAGTGTTCTTCCTCTAGGCTTCACTCCTCTCAACCAGGCTTCCTCTTAGGTGGGGGGTGATGACTCCCCCTTCCCCACCGGCATGCCCCAACCTCTGCTCCGGACGAGGAGGGACCCGTCTTGTGGGCAAGGCCCTTCCTCACCGTGTCTGTGAAGAGGCATCTGTGCTCTGATTCCTGGGCTCTGCTCTGTGACGCCACATCCCAAGAAAGACGGCCCCCTGGCTGGAGAATCAGGCCCTGCTCCCTCCCCTCCCACAAGGGCCGGTGCCCCAGCTCAGGACTCAACCTCCCTGGGCGCTGGGCTCAACCTCCCTGGGCTCTGGGCTCAACCTCCCTGGGCGCTGGGCTCAACCTCCCTGGGCGCTGGGCTCAACCTCCCTGGGCGCTGGGTTCAACCTCTCTGGGTGCTGGGCTCAACCTCCCTGGGCGCTGGGCTCAACCTTCCTGGGCCCTGGGCTCAACCTTCCTGGGCGCTGGGCTCAACCTCCCTGGACCCTGGGCTCAACCTTCCTGGGTGCTGGGCTCAATCTCCCTGGGCGCTGAGCTCACGTCCCTGAGCGCTGGGCTCAACCTCCCTGGGCGCTGGGCTCAACCTCCCTGGGCGCTGGGCTCAACCTCTCTGGGTGCTGGGCTCAATCTTCCTGGGCGCTGGGCTCACTTCCCTGGGCGCTGGGCTCAACCTCTCTGGGCACTGGGCTCACCTCCCTGGGCGCTGGGCTCAACCTGCCTGAGTTCAAATTCTAGCTCTGCTGCTTCCCACTGGGTGACCCCTCCGTGCCTCAGTTCTCCATCTTGAAAATGAGAAGCACAGGAGCGCTGAGTAGGTTTTGTGTGATTAATGGCATTATCTCACGTAAGGTGCTTAGCACAGAGCTTGTAAATAAATGTCAGATGCAGAGATTAATTTTTTTTTAATTTATTCGGTTGATACATTGGTATCTAGTTGAATTTATATTGTTTATTTTAGAAGGCACATCTTTTTCTGTTTAGTGTTGAAATTGGCATTTTGGATGCTTGTCATCATGTCTTAACCAAACACCCTACTGAAAGTCATGCTGTCCCTTGTCTCCTGTGGCCGGACCATGAGGGCGTGGCCAGGTCACGAGGGCGTGGCCGGATCACGAGGGCGTGGCCGGATCCTGAGGGCGCAGCCCATGAGTTAGGGATGCAGGTGGTTCCCCGACCAAAGGGGGAGAAGCAATCGTGAGGACACGCTTCTCTGGACAATGCACTTGGGGAAACAAGCGTTTTGCTCATGGAGAAAATATGTTTTGATCTCACTGGGTAAAGAAAAATAACAGACTCCAGAGACAGAAAGTTACTATTATAGCATTTTTGTCTCATGAAAAACTGATTGGCTTGACTATTGATGAAACGTCTCTGTGCAGTTATTCTCCAGACGATAAAATCCTGTTTATAGAGTAGCCTTGCTGGCCGGGTTCATTCATGGTCGGGACGGTCTCACCAACGCGAGGCAATCCCGGGACCATGCCTCTCAAACGCTGCGCCAGCGGCCTCCTGGGACCTGGTCTGACCAGGGAAGGAGCTGCTCTCAGAGCTACCACTTCCTATGCTCCCTCAGTTTCCCTGAAACTCAACAGTCCGAGAGACAGGGGGAAGCGAGGGCGGGTTTCATTACAGCCCCTGCCCAGGTGTGCGCGGTCCGGATGAGAGGCGTCTGCCCTCAGCGCGTCTGTCAGAAAGCACGGCGCCGGGGTGGCCTCTGCGTGTGAACCCAGGGGATGTGACCAGCACCCTCCCGAGAAGGGCTTTCCCGTGCTCCAACGCCGGGCACAAACCCCTCGGCCTTTCTCACGGCCCCCACCTAACACTTCCGTCCCTCATGTAACGTCTGGACAAGCCTGTTGGGGGTTTGTTCCGCATCCAGTCCTTACCCCTGGTCCTGTTAGCCGGGACGGTCTTTCTTGTCCATCCAAACGAAGCAACAGTATAAAACCCAGTAACTGTGTTCCTCAGTGGGACGCGTGGCCACATCTCGCCGGCTGAGGCAGGACGGAAGAGCACCACACAGCCGTGCGAGCTCGTGGAGCTGACCGGGAGCCATGTGTCTGCGTGTCCTCTGCCTTGTTCACACGTGCCTCTGCATGCCACCCACACAGGCTCGCGTGCGCACACCAACTTTTCCAGGATGGCTGAAGTGCAAGGGTCACACAGAACCCAGGATCCCCAGGGCTGGTCTCATGGCACAGCTCCAAGATCCGGCTCGTTCTTGAGTGGCTGCCAGGCTCTCGTGGAGTCTGGGCTGGAATCGCTCAGGAAGATGTGCGTACTGGTCGAGCGTGCCATGGGTCATCCGGTCGTCCTGGCAGCTGAGATGGTGGACCTTGATTCAGGGCCAACAGGGACCTTCCGAAGCCCCGTGGTGCCACTCTCGTGCCAGGGCCAAATGTCTGGGGACCCGCCTGCCAGGGCCAAATGTCTGGGGACACTCACAGAGGAGTGTCACACCCAGGCAAACGACCGGCAGAGGCTGATCCCTGAGAACTGCAAAAGGCCAAACCCTTGCCCAAAGTGGCACCAACTCTGGCGTGAGGCACGATTCACATTCTAGAGCTCCCCGCGGGATTCCAGGAGCTGGGCTCCAGCCAAGACCTTACACCCTCTCTGCTGATCGTGCTCCCTCGATAAATCCTTCCACGGGTCACTGTGCCCATCTAGCATCTCCACGTGGACAACCAAACTCCCCTCGGATTGGTAGGGACACGGACAATATTCTCACCCTCAGGCGGCCTGGAACAGTCGCCCCCTCCCTCTGTGCTGTGCAGGGGACTCATCGGCTTGCACCAAACCCAGGAACGGACTCACACGGGCTTGTAGAAATACCCCGTCTGCACATGGTAGCTTTAAAACGTGCGTTCAGAGAGTCACAATGCAATGCTATTTATTTGTGGGAAACGAGGAAGCTGAAAGCAAATTCTGCAAAGAAATGTGCCGATGCACAGAGGTCCGGGGTCCAGGCTACCCCTTCGAGCTCATCACTGTCGTGTAACATTCTAACGTGCGCTGGACAGTTTGAATTTTATCGTCGGCCACAGACGCTGTCCGTGTTTTCCTTGAAGCGACGGGCACATTTCATCCCGTGTTCGGCAAGGCCCTGCGAAGTACCCAAGTCTGCAGAGCCGTGATCTGTCCGTGCTTCTTTCCGTAAATACGGTGTTCTAGGGGAGAAGAAAGAGATTCGCGTGGCTGACAACCCAATTACACGCGTGTTCTTCGAAGAGCGCGCCTCTGTGTTCCGGTATGCGGAGGGAGGGAGGTGCTGGGGCACCCTTTTCGTTTGGCCACTCAGGAGATCCAAAGGACAGTTCCTGAAGGGTCCAAATTTGATAAAACCAGGCATTTGCTCTGCGGTGACAATGCGAAAACAAGGTCCACGGATGGGTTTGCCACCAGCCTCTGCCTAGGTTCCCGCCAAGGCGTTGGCACCATCAGGGAAAATGTCAGCACCGTGGAAACGACAGAAAGAGTCTTAGTGGGTTTTGTTTTGTTTTTTAAATAAACTCTATTTTAGAACACTTAGATTCACAGAAACATTATTAGTACAGAGAGTTCCCGTGAGCTCATCGCCATTGTCCCTTATTGTTAACATCTTGCATTCGTGTGTACGTTTGTGACGACCGAGGAACCGGCACTGAAACGCGATCGTCAAACAGAGTCCACGCTGCACAGATGTCTCTGGCTGTGGCCTGACGTCTTCTTCTGCTCCGGGAGCCCTTCCAGGATGCCACGCCGCGTTCGGTCGCCATGTCTTCGGCTTGGCTGTGGCAGTTTCTCAGACTTTCCTTGTTTTTTTTGTTTGTTTGTTTGTTTTATATTTTTATTAATTTTTAGAGAGAGAGGGAGGGAGAGGGAGAGAGAGAGAAACATGGATGTGAGAGCAGAACATGGGTCTGCTGCCTCCTGCACGCCCCCTACGGAGGATCGAGCCCAAAACCCGGGCCTGTGTCCTGACCTGACCAGGAATCTAACCGGCAGGCTTTGGGGGCCCCGGACGCCTAAACAACCAAGCCACAGCGGCCAGGGCAGACTTCCCTTGATTTTGACGACCTTCACAGTTTGGAGGAACACTGGCCAGATATTTTGTGGAATGTCCTTTACGTGGGGTGGGTCTGATGTTTCCTCTTGGTTAGACTGGGTTGGGTGCTTGGGAGGAAGGCCACAGAGATAAAGCGCTATTCTCGTCATATCTTTCCAAGGCTACATTCCAGCCACATGTCATCACTGTTGAGGTTGACCCTAGTCGCCCAGCTGAGGAAGTGCTTCTCAGATCCCTCCACTGCACTGGTTGTGGTTGTTAGTCCTCACTCGAGGACACTTTCCCATTGGTTTTAGATAGAGTGGAAGGGAGGGAGGAAGCAAGAGAGAGAGAAACATCAGTGTGAGAGAGACACATCGATTGGTTTCCTCCTGCAAGACCCCGACCGGGGCCAGGGATCGGACCTGCAACCCAGGCACGTGCCCCTGACCAGGAATCGAACCTGTGACCCTTCCGTCCACAGGCCGATGCTCTAACGGCTGAGCCACGCTGGCCAGGGCTCACAGTTACTCTTTCACGCCCCTGTGCACTCTGCCCTCCACGATGTGCAGCCTGCCCGAGAGGGAGACAGTCCACCTCCCTGAGGGCCGAGGAGCTCCTACATGACTCGGAACCCTGTGACACGGGATACTTTCTGAGTGTCCGTTTGAAAATCGATTCGCCGTTACAGAACTCCGAAAGGGTCTTGAGGGCGTGCCCGAGGCCTGCGGACCACACCCTGAGAGCCCCTGTTCTGCACCACGAACGCGGAAAGGGGTGCGTCTGGAACCGGGGGTCTGCTCTGGCACGAGAGGGTGCTGCCCTGGTCCCTGGAGACGGCTGAGGACAATCAGAGCCTCTCTCGAGTGGGAGTCTGCGGACAGGCTGAGACTCCTGCGGGTGCAGGTCTAGTGCCTCCCAGCAGGCAGAGCAAGCAGCCCAGACCCACGAGTGCTTCCGCAGGGTGAGGACAGTACCGACCGACTGAGTAACAGGAGACAGAGAGACGGTAGCCGCGGGGGCTGCCCATCTGCAGCTGCGGTGACGGTGCGCTGCGCCCCCGACCTTCTTCAGTCCACAGAGACTGCGTCTGACCCGCTTGGTTCAGGCCTGCCCCATGCACCTCTTGGGTACCACCCATGTGATGCCACAGGTAACCCCTCGGTCCTCACATACGCACGACCCAGGTGTGCAGAGTAGCGCTCCTAGTCTGTCCCGGCTCCTGTAACAACATACCACAGAGCGAAAGTACAAGGGAGCATCCAGCCATACCAGAAAGTACCAGTTGGCTAATCGTTTATTTCTCGCAATTCTGCAGGCTGCCGAGTCCAAGGTCATGGTACCGGTAGAAGCAAGGGCTTCCTGGCTTTACAGACGCTCATCCTTCTGGCTGTGACTTCATGACAGAAGGCGTGAGGGACCTGTCTGGGTCTCTTTTCTAAAGACATTGATCCTATTCATGAGGGTTCTGCCCTCATGACCTGATCACCCCTCAAAAACCCCACCTCCAAATACCATCACTTTGGAGATTAGGATTCAACATAAGCATTTGGGGAGAGACACGCACATTCAGCTTATAACAGCAGTTAACTGCCTCGCTGGGGACATCGCTGAACAGCGAGAGACGGGATCCAGGAGACAAATGCTTCTTCCCATGGGACCCACAACACACTCTGAGCGCACGTGTGTCGTCCCGGGTCCCACACACCACCCAGAAGTCTTGGGGGACGGGGCTCCCCCGAGCTGGCTCTGAGTGTCCTCCCAGAAGTGACTTCCCTTCACAGGCTCCCTTGGCAATCTGGCGCTGCACACATTTTAATTCCATTAACTCGAGCCCTGCCTCACACGTGGTGGTCCCGTCAGTAGGACCGGGCTCTCATCTCGGATCTTTCCGGAAACTGTGTGCATGCCCACACATTCGCCCCAGGGAGTCATCATCTGGGGAGCCAGTGATCGTGACAAGGAGAACCGGACATTCCGGGACTTTCCATCTGGGAACGCTCTGAGCCCTTTCAAACTGTGTTTTTCATAAGGAAAGGCAATTTTTCAAATAGCATTTTATAAAGAAAATATAGTAAACAGATAAAGGAGAGGTGTGGAGACCCAGTGCTCTCCCCAGACAAGCCCGGAGGCAGCAGCCCTGAGCTTGGAGCAGCCGGGCCTCTGCTCTGCAGACTGCAGGCCTCTCCAGAGAGGCCGTGGGACAGGAGTGTCACCGGGGGCAGCTGCTCCCGGGTGCGGCTCGGGAGGCACTCAGGGAGGCAGAGCGCTGCCCGTCCGGCCTCCACCTCCAGACGCCCTCCCGGGGGGACCCTCTCGGCGGCACAGCCTCCCTGCGAACGCACGATGTCCTGATGCTTGAGGCCCCAGAGCTCGGAGGCAGAGAGGGTCGGCATCGTTCTGGATTCTTTGGTTACCAGCAACAGAAACTGACTGACTACTTACGTCCAAAAGGGAATGTGTCAGACCAACGTGGGGTGACTCGCAGAGTCGGCAAACCTCTCGCTAAAATATCAGGCTCAGAGGGGAGCCCACCACGGTCACCGCTGACCAAGAGCGTGTGGGAGGGCCCGGAGGCACCTGGTACACGAACCCCTTCTACTGCTCAGGTCCACTGCTGCCCCTCATTATGTCCACTCCAACCAAGATCGAGTCCTTCAGACTCAACACACACCTTCGTGGAACAAGGTGTCCCGCTGTTGCAGCTGACCCAGAGACCTTCATCGCCTCCCTCCACCGTCCTTCCCAGATCCCCCTCCCCTTCAGCTAACACTGGTCTGGGCTGATGGCCTGGTCGGACGACCCAGACCTCCGCCTCTGAAGGGCGTGAGCACTTGGCTCCCTCGCCCCCGGCAGGCCACGGTCACCGCGATGGCCTGAGACTGATGTCACGGGTTGAACAGCACCAGGAACAGCTCCCGTGAGCCTGGGAGCTCCAGAGGCCCCTCTCCCCCGGGGGCAGCCCGGGCTCCTGTGGACAAGCGTCAGTGACCCCTCCCGACCTGCCCGCGGACCAACGGGAGGGATTGATCCAAAGTGAACAGGCTGGACTCAGGGCTTCTGAGCCTGTGAACGGGGCCTCCCGGGGGAACGGGAGGTCCATGCCCCTGACCCGTCATGGTGCACACTGGACACGGATACCCGGGTTAGAGGAGAGACAAATCTCCCACGTAGAACAACTTCTAATCATTTCTGCAGATGTTCTGCCCTCGGGGAGATGGACATGACTCCCCACTCCTTACATCGTGACTTTCTTCCTCAGCAAGGAATGTACAGGGACAGAGTGACTCTACTTTGGATACCACGGCCATCAGCAGTCACCAATCACACTGACAGCAGGTGTCCTTGACACGAGGGGATGAGAATGGCCCTGTCCTTCTGAGGTCTTCTTCTGAATGACCCATAATCCCAGTCTTATCATAAGGAAAACATCAGTCGAATTCCAGTGGTGCGGCACCTCTCACGACACTGGCCCAGTACTCTCAGAGCTGCCGAGGGCATCCAAAATCGGCAGCGTCTAAGAAATTGTTGCAGCCAAGAGATGTGCTCCTTACCTGGGCGGGATCCTGGGACAGGAAAAGGACACTAGGTATAAACTGAGGAAATCTGAAAAAACGTATAGACTTCAGTTAACAACCATGTGCCAATATCGGTTTATTAATTGTGAAAATGCACCCTGGTACTGTAAGGTGAGTAGCCCAGGAACTAGGTGTGGGCGGTACGGGAACTTTCTGTGCAAGTTTTCTGTGACTCTGAAGCCATTCTAACCAGTCAAGCCTACTATTTAAAAATGAGTTGTCGTTACACAGAACGGCATGGATGAATCGCAGATACGGGGTGTTAATCGAATGAAACCACTCAAAATGTTGCGCACAATATGATTCCACTTGTATGACATTCTGGAAGGAAAAACAACAGGATCGGGGGAAAAATCAGTGGTTGCCAGGGGCTGGGAACGGAGGGAGAGGCTGACTTCAAACGGATGTGGAGAAATTTGGGGGTGATGGAACTGTTTCATGTCCTGCTTGTGGAGGTGGTGACATGGTTAGGCATGTTTATCAAAATGATCAGAACTGCATGATATGCCTGAAAGTTGCTGAGAGTAGATCTTAAATGCTCTCATCACCATGAAAGGAACTAGTAATTATGTGGCATGATGGAAGCCATAGCTAGCAGTATGGTGGTGATGATCACTTCGTAACATATGAATGTATCAAATCAACGTGTACACCTTAAACTTACACAATGTTATGTGTCAATTATGTCTCAATAAAGCTAGAAAAAAAAAGAAACAATCATCAGAACTGTGTACTAAAGCTGGTTTATCTTATTGTATGTAAATTCTACTCTAAAATTTTAAAAGTGAACGGATGCCTGTCGTAATTGCCAGCCCCGCGCTTGGCTGACCTCTCTGCTTCGTGCCTTCCAGGCTGCGGGTCTCAGCCCCTCCTCCACTCCTGAGAAAAAGACCCACTGGCACAAATCCTCGGAGCCATGGCAACTTAGTAGCGCCCCCTGTGTCTGTGCAGTTTAGCCCCACCTGCCTCAGGGAGGATCCAGGTTCATAAAATACTGGTGCAATGGCTCGTCCAACAGGGTAATTTGAGGAGGATTCGGGGCAACCGACAGTGAACCCCAGAAATCATTACCACTCCGGGCCTGAAGGGGGAAGCAGGGAGTCACCAAAACCCAAGAGGGTTCTCAGACAACCTTGATCCGAGCTATGATCTTTGGTGAACAGATGTAGCCAAGCCAGGGAGACCTCTGGGATAGGTGCCCAGAGTCTCCGGAAATACTCAGACTTCATTCATTCTCATCCTTCAATTTCCCGCATGTGGTCCATGCCGGCCAAACCCTGCTAGAGGCAGAGGGGCAGGGGGCCTGTGGACAGAGGCCTGGGAGGTGAGCCCTGGGTCACAGCAGCTGGGGGAGGGAAAGGAGGGTATATGGACACCTTCGTCCACCTCAGCACACAGCAAACAAGAGGTTCTTGAGCTTCTAGAACTTTACACACACACACACACACACACACACACACACACACACACACACCCCTATCTCACCAGAACCTTTGACTGAAAATGTCAAGCGAAAAGGCCAAGAAGCGCTGTCAGAGAGGAGAGGAGAATTCTACCTGAGTTTGCAGCATGAAGAAATCATGTTTTCCCTTCTCAGGAAAAAGCAAAAAGCAATCCTTAAATGCTTTAAAAGACAGACAGTAGTACAGCACAGGCTTCTTTTTTTAGCCAAAGGACAGGGACATGTACTCCTGTGAGATGAGATGGTGACTCAGGGACCATTCCCTGCCATTTGAGGTAAATAGAAGCTCCCTCGGTCTGGACAAGAGTTGTCAAGGGATCTCATTGAAGTCGCCAGCATCCTGAGGCAGTTCGCTTTTCTGTCTTTCTACCTTGAGCAGGGCACAGGGAGTCCTCCTGACACCGAGAAGTTTCCTCGGCGGCCCCACGCGGTGCCTGGAGCTCAATAGAGTTTAATCCATACCTGTTGAATAACAGACAATAGTAAGGGCCATAGAAATTAATTTGAAATGGCACGATGTATACCAAGATCTGACTGCACATCCGTGGCTCCTCCAAGGGGCCAGCTCACTGAGGTTACCACTCTCATCTGCGTTAGTCCTGAGACTAACTCCTGGTGGGTTCAGGAGATCACCCACCTCCCAGCAAGGCAACCCCTCCTGAGGACAGTCCCACCTGCCTCAGTCTCCTCTCCAAACTCTCGCTCGCTGGCCGCCTCCAGTCCTGCCGTCCCTGCCACTGCTGTTCAGTGACCCAGCGGTCACGGTTGGCTTGATGGCCACAAGGTGTCCCTCCTGGCTGGATCCTTCCAATCTACTGCTCTTGCTACTGTTTGTCCCCAAAGAACCTGCTGAAGCCCACACTCCAGGTCATGGTCATGGACCCTGTGCTGCAGGCCCATGGCTGCCCCACCGGACTGAGCCCTGGCTGGGAAGGGACGCTTCTGAGTCCCCACACACACAGGTGTGTAAGAAGTGCTTGTTGAATGGCCACGTTTGTCAAGTGTGGCCTCCCCCAAGGAAAAGCGAGCTGGCAACATGGAGAAGTCACACAGTATTTGATCAAAGGGTGGAGTTGTACATGGCTTACTGGTTTTCAAGAGGAAAAAGACGCACACGAGAACATCAGTCAGTGTTGCTAAGGCACCGAATTTCTATTTTCAGATTTTGTGTGGAGCCAAGTGCAAATTTCACCGCCAGGAAACAAAAGGGAACTTATCCACCTTAGAGAAGGCTCATCAGCCCGCGCAGGGGATGGACGCGCGCGCAGGGGATGGACGCGCGCGCAGGGGATGGACGCGCGCGCAGGGGATGGACGCGCGCGCAGGGGATGGACGCGCGCGCAGGGGATGGACGCGCGCGCAGGGGATGGACGCGCGCGCAGGGGATGGACGCGCGCGCAGGGGATGGACGCGCGCGCAGGGGATGGACGCGCGCGCAGGGGATGGACGCGCGCGCAGGGGATGGACGCGCGCGCAGGGGATGGACGCGCGCGCAGGGGATGGACGCGCGCGCAGGGGATGGACGCGCGCGCAGGGGATGGACGCGCTGGAGGCACAGCCTTAAGCAGGTCAGGTGATGGGAATGAGGCCACTGGGCACAGGCCGCTTGGTCATTACACACGAGCAGCGTCTCGGCAGGGTTGTGCCCGTCTCCAGAAGCTGGTCTGTCTTTTTCTGGCTTTTCTCTTTCTAACTAGTCCTGTCCTTGCTGCTTATAACTCTGCCTGTCCCTCTGTCCCCCTCCGGGAGCCTGGCACAGACCCCCTGCCCTGTGCCCCACACCCAGACAACCCTCAGGACAGCTCTCATCACTCCTCAGACCCCTCCCCTTCCCACCTGACAGTGAGCTCCGTGGGACACAGCCCAGTAACTGCAGTATGTGATTTCTGAGTGAGTGAATGAATGAGTGAACAAAAAATAAAAGAAAAACGAGTTGGTTCTGGATCACCTTACACCTCAGACGCCCTTGATGTCCATCCCAAATTCTTCTTTCTCCGGGTGCCATTCAGACTTTGGACTCCTGACCACCCCCACCCCCTTAGTAAGAAGCATGGGGGGGGGAGCAGAGGCTAAAAGTGTCATTCTGAAATCCACCACCCCACTCCTCTGCCACTTCGATTTTATGGAGTGGGAGGGAGGAAGAGAGAGAGAGAGAGAGAAGCATTGATGTGACAGAGACACATGGACTGATTGCCTCCTGCATAACCCCAACCAGGGCTGGGGATTGAACTGCAACCGAAGTACGTGCCCTTGACTGGAATCGAACCCAAGACTCTTTGGTCCGAGGGCTGATGCTCCAACCGCTGAGCCAAACGGACCAGGGTCTTCTCCGCCACTTTTTAACCGCTGTCATCTTGGCTCAGTACCTAAACCTCCTCAAACTCAGTGTTCCCATCTGTAAAACTGACGTGATTCCCAAACGAGGCGCCAGGGCACCCCAGGGTGTCACTGCAAATCCCAGAGGCCCCTACAGACACTCCAAACTCTCAAGGGGTCCTGGAGACGTCTATGAGATACAGCACGGACTCTCGACGGACCCTGTAGCCGGTCTGCATCGGCCTCGGTCCCAGCACTGCAGCTCCTGGGCTGCCTGGAGCTAGGGTCCCGGGAAACCTTCTGAGATGCTGAGGACCCTGTGATCTGAGAACAGTCTGGGGGCCCGTGTCGTAGGGTCACTGTGAGAATGTAATGACAATCCACACAACACGTTGGCTACTTGTCTGGTGACCCACACCGTTCGCTGGGACCCTTCACGGCCCCCTTCTCAGCTCCATCATGGAATTCTGCGGCTCCCGTAAACCATCGTTTAAGTTATGATCGCACTGAGACTCAAGCAATAAAATTATAAGTAATCGTTCCAGTGTCCCTGTTTTCCCCAGTTACAAATCGGAATGACAAAATCGTTTAAGAAAAAATATCTGTGCGGGAACAGGCAGGCAGGCGAAGTCCTCAGGGGCGTTCCTTCTAGGAAATGAGACCCACAGACATTACCCACACTCCACTGGGCACAGACCACCAGAGAGCAAACAACCCTGGAGCCTGCTACACTGGAAATCCACACCAAAAATAGACCTAATCGAATGAACGAAAATCTCTGGAAAGGGCCCATTTTAAACAGTAATTGGAATCACTCACTGATAGGAGCCGAATGCCAAGCACTGTGCTTCTAAAACACTGAATGTCCTAGAAACAATTTGCTCTGTTACCACTGCTTTTTTCAGATGGACGTCTTGTTTGTTTGTTTGTTTCCAAGGTACCCACCCCTGCAGCCGCTGCTGGTTTCAAACCAAGTGCCACGACTTCGCTAGTGATTAACAACGTACAAATGTTATGTGTCTGAGTGGGAGTCCCCGTGTCATTTTTACCAAAAGACGCCCAAGAATCACTACAGCCAGAAATCAGCTCTCGGTCTGAAGGCACAAACACCGAACAAAACCTGTTGTCTTTTTTTCCAGAAAATTCCAAACCGCCTGCATTCTTGAGTCTACTTTTTTTCCAAGTGGACTGCAGCATTCAGTTGTCCTGGGGTCCTGAGTATGTCAGAGCCCCGGGCCGTCCCAGACGGGAGCGGGAGGAGCTAGCCACGAACGTCCCCACAGGCTCACCAGGTCCCTTCCGTCAGCTGTGCGGAGAGGGGTTTACCTCCGCAGGCGAACGACTCCTTGTACCGGGAGCGCAGGACCTTGGGAGAGAAACACCTTAGATTCAGTTCGAATCTAAATCGACCTTAAAGGGTTGGTTTGTGTTTCTCATTGTTCAGACGTTTCAAAGCAGCAGATTCTTGTTGGATAAACCGTCACTGAGAAGAGCGTGCACAGCACAGAGATCCGAGATCTTCCTCGGAAACTCGGCTCCAGCCTGACGGATCGAGGGAGGGAGGCCCAGAAATCGCTCGATCAGGAGACAAGCCCATGGAGTCACAAACACATACTGGGGATTTGAGCATCCTAGTAACCTGAATTTTAGTGTTAGAACCAGTTCTCACATTGTTGCCTCTAAAAAAAAAAAAAACCACTGCAAGTCCCAGTCACCCAAGGAGCCTGCTTCCAGCATCAGGTCTGCAGTGAACGCTCGGTGAACAGTGGGGAGATCAGTAGATCAAGGTCATAAAGCAGGTGTCAAGGTCATCCATTCAGTCCGGGTGCACTGTCTCATTTCATGTTCCCGACACTCAGGGAAGTCAGCACCATCTCCGTTTCGCAGATGGTGGAGCTGAGATTTAAGAAGGCTGGCGGACCTCCCTGGACCCCGCAGCCAGCCAGCACCAAGCACAGGTGTGGAGCCTGCCCTGGGCCAGATGCTCGAGAAAGCTTTGTGGAAATGAACCGAGCCGCCCTCAGGACCACACAGCTCCCGTTCCACTGGTGTTTTCCATGCGTTCGGCTCTAGATTTGTGGAGAGCCGTAGCCAGAGGCAGCACAAAGGGCTGGGGGACGGTGAGGAGGCTGGCGGAACGGCCACCTCTCCCCACGGGACTGGGAATCAGGACACTTATCTCCCCAACCACCTTGTTGCACAACCTGTTTCTTTTTTTGGAAAATGGCAGGACCTGGCTAGATGGTGAGGGGTTCCCAGAAACCGGGGTCTCGCCCTCTCCTAAGAAGGTTGGCACATTTCACACTTAGGGTCTGAGGAATGAGGCACGGCAGGGTCTCCCGGCAAATTCTCCAAGCCCCACGGGAACTGTGCTTGCCCAGCTGGGAACGGCGTGGATCTCACAGCCCACGCTGGACGCGCACCTGAGCGCCGGCTGCCCTCCGTCCCAGCCCTGACCGCTCGCAGCCTTCTGCGCAGACCGTCGTGTGGGACGTCCTTCAACGACGTGGTCGTCTTCTTCCACGGGCTGGCCTAGGGGACGTGTGTTTTCCTCATGGCGCAAGCCACGCCTCGTTGATCAAACAAGAGGAATCCATGGCTTGTGGCTGCCACCGTCTTTCCAGGGCGGAGTCCTTTCCGAGGAATTTAGCAACAACCATCAGATGGCGCCGTTCCCGAGCTCGGAAGAAGCCCAGCCCTCTCCTTGCCAGCGTGAACAGGGCCGCGGGCGGCAGGCGGCTTCCCAAGCTCACGCGGTGAGCTCACCGCGGGGAAATTCATATTTTCCTCCTGACACACCACACCCTCTTCCTGCCAGACAGGGCTGCAGGGGGCACGTGGGCGTCCACCCCCGCCTTCACCGGGAGCGGCTGCCCCTCCCACCTCAGCTGGCTGGCCAGGCACAGGCCCTGTACCCACGGCTCGGGGACAGACCCGCACCCACCTGTGAGAGGCCGCCAGCCGATCGGGAGGGCGCAGAGAGGCCCCGGGGGTTCAGGCCCAGGAATTCAGCAAGCAACACAGCTCCCTTTAAAAAAGAAAAGAAAAAAAAGGGACAGGTAACGTTTTATTTAGTAGGTAGGAGAAAGTAACAGCAGCCTTCCTGAGAGAAAATTCCAGAAATCCCACTCGGATGTCTGTGCCGGGCCTGGCTGCCCCGGAGGGGCCGTCCCACCCCTGGCGTATGGACCGTGCGGTCTCAGGGCCCAATGTCACGAGTGAAGGGACTCTCCAGATTCATTTCCGGACAGCTGTGTTCTCAACTGCCAACCACCAAGAAACCAAAAGGCAAGTTTCCTTTGAAGTCCTGGGCTTGCTTTCTTCGTTTACGATGACAGCTCGAGGTCAGAAGATGAGACACGAGGCATTCACACGCAGGCACGCATCCCCCACGCTCCCACGCTCAGCGGTGCCAGCCCAGCTGCTTGGCAGCTCGGCCAGGCTCGGCTGGCGAGGCCCGGGATGGGCTCAGAGTGGCTTCCTGCAATGAAGGGGTCGCACGCATCCGCTGAGCAGCGCTGGCGGACACGGCGCCTCGGACAGCCTTTCAGTCCGTTCGCGAAGCTGCTGCACAGAGAAGGCAGCGCGGGGACACAGGAGGCCCAAGTCCAGCCAGCGAGGAGGTGTCTCCAGAGGCGGCCGCCCGAGCGCCAGCCACGGGCTTTGTTCACGCAGCACTGGCTTTAAAACTTTTCAAACTTGTATTTTTTCTCCTCAAAAGATGATAGTCTTATGTCAATTACAGCTCAACCAGAAGGCAGAAACCACACGAAATTTAGACGGGGAGTCGAGTTTGTTTGTTTATTTTTAACTCTTTAAAAAAAATTTTTTTTCTTTATTCATTTTAAAGAGAAAGGAAGGGAGAAGGAGAGAGGGATAGAAACATCGATGAGAGAGAACATTGATTGGCCGCCTCCTGCATGCCCCCCACTGGGGATCAGGCCCACAACCTGGGCATGTGCCTCGACCGGGAATTGAACCGGCGACCTCTTGGTGCATGGGTCAACACTCAAGCACTGAGCCATACCGGCCGGACAGAGGGAGTCTAGTTTAAAGAATACATGAAATGGGAGGTTGGAGTAACAGGGACTGGGGAGTGAGGAGCAGACAGACCCCTGAGGACGTGGCACCAGAAGATGGAGAGGCTGCTCTGTCCCTGGGCTGAGGTCGCCCCCTCAGGGCGTCCCCACCCCGCCGGGGCTGAGAAGATTCGGATCCGTCAGAGAGGACACAGTCCCGTCCCACAGAACAGGTGCTGTGCTGTGAACCAGTAGAATTTTCTGGAAAGCAGCCCTCTAGAACAGGCTAGAAACATGTTCATCTGCGTGCCAGGTCTTGAGAGGTGTGCTGACAGACGTGCTCCCCTGTAACAGCAGACAGACAGACAGACAGACAGATGCTGCGGTGGGGGTGCTGGGGCATGCTGGCTCCATGGGGGGCGTGAGCGGGGCGCCAGAGGCTGGCCAGGCTGCAGAAGGGCACACAGGGCAACCCCGAATTTGCAGGAGCTGGCTGCTGGGAAGCCATACACACCGTGGGAGTGAGCCAAGAAGACAGCCCAGAACCACCCTGGCTCTGGCAGGGCCTCCCCAGGGGCCTCCCTGACAAATGCCGTGATACATACAAGCAAGGGAAAAGTGTTTAAAGCATCCAGGAAGGTAGATTTGGAGCTCAGAGGCAACAGAGTGACAGCTAACACAGTCCACCCCTTTGGCTACTCAGCTTCCCTGTGTGCCTTATGTACATTGTAACTACTGTGTGACCACAAAGCAACACTGTATTTCTTCCCGCGAGAGACCGCCACCTGTCTCGTTCCCCAAAACACAGAGACACGGCGTCCCAGTGACAGCATGGCTTGCTGGCCGTGTGAATCATGTCTCAAATCCAGTCACGTCTCACTGAGGTTTATTGCATAAACCCTCAAATTAATTTCCAACGACTTGTACATGAACGAAAAATGAGGAAGGGAGTTAAAAATGATTAACACAGAAAAAAATACTTGGATGCAATCAGCAAATAGAAAATACACGGAGCACCTCCCATCCTGCTTCTGTGGGTGGTAATGAAGCGTGTCGATGTCCACGGCTTCTTTGCCCACTGGTTCAGGACAGGCTGCTCTGGGTCCTCGCGCGGCACAGAGCCCAAGGCTCCGCTCCCAGAGGTCTGAGTCCTCAGCCATCCTGCCTTTTCTTTGGTTCCTCTAGTTTTCCATTAAGTTTAACATCCGTTCATTCTTTCATGGAAGTACCAAGAGGGACTTAGAGGATCCCCTGGGTTCCAGACACAGTCCCCCGCGCCCCCACTGGGGTTTCAGCAAGAACTTTAGCTGAGAGACTAGCTCTTTTTAGGCTGTGGGTCCAGTGGCATCAGGACCTCACCTGTCCACGTGCAAGTAAGTCTCTTCTTCCGGTTTAGTGAAGTCATTGTCCCATCCCCAGTCTTGGGAGCCTGAGACCTCCAAGCCATCGGGACTCGAGGGCCAGGACGTCAGCTTCTCCCTCGGACCCAGATCAGCATCCTGGTCTCTGATTCTAAGCACAGAGTGAATCCCGTAAGACAGCCCCACCTCTGAAGCATCCAGTGAAGCTCTTTTAGGAAATGCAAGAAGGATGAAAGAGTCACAGGCAGGGAATATGGAAATCATTCAAGAATGTTTCCAACTCTGAGAGTTGTTTACTCAATGCTGATTCTTTAAATTTTCAGACTTGTGGGTCTCTTTCCTCGGAACACTGTTGCCTAGAAAAGGAGACCCCGAAAGCGCCTCTGCCCCCGGTTCCTTTATCATCGCAACCCCGCCTGGCAGGCGCGCTGACCTCCACATTTTGCAGAAAATCAAAAGGCTCCGAAGTTAACTTATTAGCTCTGTAATCGTAATTTATGTCACAACTCGGAAAAATTGCGTAAGTGAAGGCAAAGTGAGGTCAAATGTTAAAAAATGGTTTAATAACTGCAGACTTCTGGAAATGTTTTTATGATTCAGGCCAGTGCTCCTGACAACCACAGCTCCGAGCTGCCTTGGTGGGAGTGGTCTTATCGGCAGGGATTTGGGTAAAGGACGAGGGCCAGGCTTCCACAGCCACAGCGGACCCTTGAGGTATCTTATCTCCAAAGCCAGAGGACTCCCTAGAAAAAAACAAGTGTTTCTCATTCTATTTCCTTCAAGAGGTAGAGGAGGAGAAAGTCAGGGAAAGAGGGAGAGGAGGGAGGAGGCAGGCAGGCGAAGGAGATATTTTCATGCACGTTGCTAAGAATTCTGGTCTCCGAGAGATTGACTCACTTCCTCGGAGTGATGGAACTATGAAGTCATAACCTCAAGCCTGTCAGACACCAAAACCCGGCCTCATCTGCCAGTCGGTTGCTTGGTCGGTTGGTTGGCTGGTGGGTTTCCCCCATCCATACGCTATTGTCTGTGCCTGCTTCACAGGGGACTCTCCAGAGCTCGAGCACAGTTCTTTCAGGAGGACTCGAAATAAAATGATCAAAATCGAACGTCAGGTGAAGCGGAGAGGCAAAGGACAGGTGGCTTCCAGGTAACTCAGTGAAGAATTTATGGTTTTGTACTCTGTGGGATTTGACAGCAAGCAAAAAGAAGAAGAACACAAGTGAAATCATACAGTTCTTGACTTCTTCGGACTTATTTTGCTTGGTCTGATGTTCTCAGGGTCCATCCACGTGGTCACAAAGGGCGTGTTTCATCTTTTCTTATGGTGGGTAGTGTTCCACTGTGTGTGAGGGCCACTTCTTCTCTGTCCAAGCATCCACTGGGGACACTTGGGTGGTTTCCGTGTCTCTCTGCACGGCGACTTCCAGCCAGACAAGCCACAGAGGCTAATCCTCTAGAGACCATGTGTCCACACTGCTTAGTCCAGTGATGCAACTCAGTTCGTGTCCTGTTAGACTTTTCTGTTATATTTGACAGTGTCGATAGGGTCCCTCCGTTTTCAAACTCGGGTGCCTTCATTTCTGAGCACCTTCTGGTTTTCTTCCTTCGTTGATGAATCCTTCTAAATCCACAGTCTTCCACCTAACCCATAAACATCACTAGTTCCCAAGTTTTCCGTCCAGAGTGACCTCACCCACACTCATAGTGTTAGCAACCACCTGTACTGGCAACTCCCAAAACCGTGTCTCACTTCTGATCTCAGTTCAAACATATATTCTACTGGCCTGACAGACTTCCCCACCTGCAGAAAACAAGGCACCAGCGGTCCCCAAACCCATTCTCATCCATAAGTGACGCCCCCATGCATCACAGGAGTTCCCCAAGCTAGGTCATTTTACACCCTCCCCTCCAAACAAAAAAACAAACAAACAAAAAAAAACAGAGAGAGAGAGAGAGAGAACAACAGCTTATTCCAAAAACACGTGTGGAGAACCCCAACAGCGATGGGACTGGGTGACAGCAGGCTCACGCGTGAGTGGACCTCACTGAGAAGAGCTAAAGTCCAACACCCATCCTCAGTCCGGCCTTCCACGATAGACGGAACCCTTATGTTTTTCAAAATAACCCATCGGGCATCTGCTCTATGCAAGGATCTTTTGGGGCTGTGGCCACCCAGAGATAACTAACGATGTGCTTGGTCCCTGTTGGGTGGATGTGAATATATACTGCGTCTAGGGGGGAGGGAGAGGTGTCCGGGTATCCAGTGGGTGCTGCAGACCAGAGCAGGGTCGACCAACTCTGGGCCGAATAAATACAGCTTCCTGGGGCCAGACTGACCCGCAGGCCCCTGTCTGAGACCCTTTCTTAGAAGAATGACGCCTGGGACCAAGGAGATGCTCTGGTGGCCAGAGCAGAACATTGGAAGTCACGGACCATCTCCGTGGGACCCGCCCCTCCATCAGCGCATGCTCCGTGGGACCCCTCCCCCCCACCCCCATCAGCGCATGCTCCGTGGGACTGCTCCCCCCCCATCAGCGCATGCTCCGTGGGACCGCTTCCCCCCCCATCAGCGCATGCTCCGTGGGACCCCTCCCCCCCCCGCCCCTCCATCAGCGCATGCTCCGTGGGACCGCTCTCCCCCCCCACCCCCATCAGCGCATGCTCAGAGCAGACTTTCCCGCCTCTGCAGCCGCTGGTTTGGCATCCACGGCCCAGGCTGCACTCTCCCCGGGGCCTGGCACCGTGCGGAGCCCCGCCGCCCACACCGCCAGGGGGAGCCTCGGTATCTCGGGGGCCTGCCCCTTGCCTTGGCAGACAAGGACCTGGAAAAAGTGGACAACTTACCCAAAGCCATAGCGCTTGTGGGCGGAAAGTGGACACCCGATCTCTTCCCAAGCTGGCGGTCCCTGCCCCAACCTCCACCCCGCTCTCGCTGCCCTCTCGCAGGAAGGGGACGGCGCACCGTCCAGCGGACCAGAGAGCCGGGCCTCTGGCTCCCAGCGGCCCCGAGGCTCTGGCGTGACTTAGTTTCCCTGGAACGGAAGAGAGAGAAACCGACAGGTCCGAGCCACCACCAGGGCAGACGTTCCAGTTTCACCCAGAACTGCAGAGGACGCCCTTGCTTCTCCGTCTGCCTTAAACTACACGGGTTCAACAGCGAATGGACGACAATACCAACGTAAGTCACCGCAGAAGAATTGGTTGACTTTGTAACATCTGAGAGTGGCAGAGACCTCTGAGCAAAGCCTCGGGAGAGACCGCCCGGAGCATCACTGGCTGCACCAGGGAGACAGTTTGCGTACCTAGAAACACCAGAGTCAACTGGGAAGACAGACGAGTGGACAGACATTGCTCCAAGATAAATGGAAAAGGCTTGATTTTCTGACTGTATCAGAGACTTTTGTTTTTAATATATTTTGATTGATTTTAGAGAGAGAGGAAGGGAGAGAGAGACATTGATGGGCTGCCTCCTGCACGCCCCGTACTGGGGATGGAGCCCACAACCCCGGCATGTGCCCTGACCAGGAATCAAACCCAGACCTCTCAGTCCATGGGACCACACTCAATCCACTGGGCCCCACCGGCTGGGCTATAAATTATTTTAATATAATAATATCTTAATGTTGCATAGAGGTATACTAATATTATAATTTTGCTTAAAAACAGCACTAAGAATAGTCATAATATCAATATCCAGAGTATAATCTAAAGAGAGGAAAAAAGCAGAACATAAATTATTACAGTTTTGTTTTTTTTTTAGGCAGAATACAATTTAAAAGGAGGAAAGATCACATGACACCCACGGTCAAGGATAGGTTGTGGAATTCGGGCTGCTTTTCCATGTCCCTTCTACTTTCCGGATTCTGCCAGTGTTCCTCGGTGAGTGGTTATTACTAACAATGACACTGTCAGAATACCCTCTGCCTCCTCATCTTCGTGCAAAGGAGAGAGGTCCCCGGAAGGACACAGACGGCGTCTGCATAATCATGGGAATCTAAGCCTACTGTTCAGAAGTGTACAGCTTCTCCTTTCACCCAACAAGTAGTACATCGGGGTTCAGTCTCTAAATCACGGATCTCGCTTTTCTTTGATATGCAGTCCTTACGCTTCATCTGCAATAAAATGATTGATCTCTTTCTTCGGGAAGGTTCTGGGATCCACAGTGTCGTGAGAATGTACCTACTTCATCCTCACACGGGCCGGGCCGAGTCTCTGTTCTTCTATCCACTGACAGAAACGCCTGCCAGTTGCGTTGTTGGAGAACAACTAAGGTGAAAACAGTTCTATTTCTGTCCCGGGTGACCTCAGGCAGTTTCTTTGGTAAAGAGTCTGTTTCTGTGGAAACCGCTTTTGCAGAGAGCGCTGAGGCTGCCCGGTTCAAACGTGGTGCCCTCTTTGGAATTATTGGGAAGGACTAGCGAGGCCTTTGGATCAACTGCAAAGTACCGCCTGCCAAAGAAAATAACGTTGGGCAAGACGTTTGCCTCTTCTGGAAGTTTCCAGACCTCCTCTCTTATTTATCAGAGACAACCTTTGAAATGACTTCAGTTCTGACACCCCGATCCAGCTCACCCAGTAGGCAGCGAGGGGACCTCTTCACAGAGTAGCACCCAGGGGCCCCTTCTTCAGCCAGGTGTCCAGGGCTCAGCAAAGACCCTCTCTCCTCCGTGCCTCCCCTGCCCCCTGCCTCCCCCACGCCCTCTGTCCCTCTGGGGCAGCTCTCCCCCAGCGCCCAGAGGCCCAGGCCTGCCTTCCTTTCCCTGCAGTCTCCATTCCTGTCTCTCTTTTGCACTTGACCGTGGTGTCCCCCAATCTGGATCCTTCTGGCTGGTCGTGGGGTCCGCCGCTCAACACACTGCTTGTTTACGTGAGCTCCTGGAAGAGCAGAGATCTGGGGCTCTGGGTTCGGATCCCGGCTCAGCCCCTCAGTGGCGGTGGGGTCTTGGGGAAGTCCCTCAGCTTCTCAGGAAAGGGGGACAGTGATGAGACCCTGCTCACTGTGGGGACAAAGGTGAGGAAACTGGGAGCGCAGAATATGAGTCCGCCAATCCCCAAACCCTGCTCTAGCTGAACAGGACGAAGTGGCCGAGTTCCCACCTGATTAATTACACTGCTTCTCAGTCCGTTCCCACAGATCTCTGAAATGTGTGTTAGTGACCCGTTATCCCTGGGACTGAGGCCCAGAGAGGTTCTGTAAGTCCCCACTCCCAGTGACAGGAGCTAATGGGACCCCAGACACACCGTACCCCCAAACTGCTCCTCTCTGCTTCTGTGCTCCAAACACAAGGTGTGCCCCGAGCGCTCTGCTGGGTATCATAAAGCACAGTAGCCACCGATTTGTTAGTGCAGTTACTGAGAGACTAGGTGCTTTGATCTGGAGTTTATCCACTTGGCTGATAAACAGTCACAGCTAGGTAAAAACAAACAAAGTCCCAGGTAGTGACGATGTGGATGCAGCGGGAGGAGCACAGCCTGGGCTTGGAGCTGGGGAGACGGTCCAGTGGCCTCCGCTTTTCCCAGTTTCGATTCCTGAGGTTTCAGGTACGAGAAGTCAACCACGGTCGGACACGATTAAATAGAAAATCCCAGAAATCAACAGTTCCTAAGTTTGAAGTTGCTCGCCGCTCCGAGGAGCATGACGAAATCTTGCACTGCGCTCCGTCCCGCCAGGGACGTGAGTCACCCCCTGTCCAGCGTCTGCACTAGCCAGTCCAGCGTCAGTCCCTCAGCGGTCGTCTGGGTGATCAGATCAGGCCAGAAGGAGAAGTGAGAGGCCACGTTCACACGTCTGTTACAGTGTCTCGTTACAATTGTTCTATTCTATTACTGTTGCTGTTCACCTCCTGCCGGGCTGGCTTATAACTTAGACTTTGCAGCGGATGTGCGTGGAAAGGAAGACAGCGGGATTTGGTGCTGTCTTCCATTTTCGGCGTCTGCTGGGGGTCGTGAGACGCACCCCTCGTGGGGAAGGGGACTTCTCCCATGAACACAGGCTGAGGGCTGCTGAGCTCCGTGTGGCCTGCCCATGGCCTCTCCATCTGTAGGCTGGCTGCAAAGCTATAAATGGAAGTTTAAGTCTTTTTCCATACTGGGTGCTGTGCTGCCAAGTGGGGAAGGAATTCGCTTCCTGATGCCAGCTGGCCGGGTCCCTAGAGGCCACAGCGTCCAGTCTGGGGGAGGAGGGAGTGCGCTCGGCCCTCACCTCAGAGGTCTGGCTACCAAGGCTTGCAAGCCCCTTTGTGTGTCCGAGTCCCACCGATGGGGGAGCACCTGAGGACTCCAAGGAAGCCACTGGCTCAGACAGTGTTCCTCTTCCCTTTGTCCCAAAGGAGGCCAGTGCCTCTGTCACCGAGCGGTGCCACACCCAGTGATCACCCAAATGCTGACCTGTGTTCATGGGTGCCCCCTCCGACAGAGCGACCTTATAGAAAGAGGTGTGCCTGCTGCACGTCACTGTGCATAGGACCTGGAGACGGGCCTCAGAGTGGCGCCCAGCGCATGGAAATGCCCCCGGGCTGTTGCTTCCGGTCAGAGGTCGCGTTTGGATCTGTCCTTGCCTGGCGCTGCTCCCTCCACCGGCGTATTCTTGACTTTAAATTGGAGGTGAGGCCCTCTCATTTTACCTCTTATGCCCCTCAGATCTGAGGGCTGGTTCCAGCTGCCCCACCACCCCTCCCAAGCCCCCCGGAAGCCCAGCAAAGACACACACTCTCCATCCCTGGGGCGGGGCGAGGAGAGGAGCCGGAGACCAGCAGACAGGCCAGGCTGGACTGGACGGGGTGCGGTGAGAGGGAGGAAAGCGGGAGAGAGCAGAGTCCTGGCCGCTGTGGGAGCGAGGCAGGCCTTCAAGGTCCAGAGTGCTGAACCCACTGGCCGTTTAGGTAAGACGACACTGTCCCATCGTGGACTTTGGCTCCATGGAGGGCACAGAGGTCCGGGAAAAGCCACTTAAGTGGGCACAGAAGCCTGATTCCAGCCTTTTTTTTAGCAGAGCCGAGAAGGGACAGGGCTGGAGAACTCGTGAGATTGAAGGAATTGCCGCGTGTCGTCTGTCTTGCTTGTGGCTTGTCTGTGACTTCAGGACAGGGCGTGTCAGGGCTCCTGTTGCTGAGGAAGATGCGGACGAAAACGCTGATGACGCAGGAGAGAGGTGCCTCCAGGATCCAGCTTCTAGAAGGAGCGAGGAAAGGACTGCAGGCAGGCCTGGGGTCTGGCTGGAGGCAGCTGGCGCTGCCGGGTGAGGGAGGGAAGGGTCACAAGCGGTGCAGGCAGGGCCACCAGGAGGGCGGTGCGTCCGGAGGCAGCACCTCAAGACCGGGCCGCTCATTTCAGATGCCAGCTTCCGACTCGTATACAGACGGCCGCTGAACATTCGTTTGCTCTGAGCCAGGGACCTGACCCTACCGTGAAGTCAAAACGAAGAGTGATCTTGTCCCTGCGATGCCCCTCACTCCCTGGCGGTTCCAGAGGAAGCTTCGGCAGCGTCCTGTGTGCACGGCTCGTGGCCTCTCACGTGGTAGCTGGGGACGTGGCGGGACCCCCAGCGCAGCGCCGAGCAGGGTGCCAACTCCACTCCGGGCCACTGGCCGTGCGGAGTAGGAGACGAGGACAGTGAGCCCAGACGAACTCGGTGGTGTGTAAGAGGGATGGGTAAACAGCTCTGCACTTGAGTTAAAAATGGACTGGGACTTCTGTGCATGTTTGCAATCAGGAGAAACGTGAGCACGATGATGGGGTTTGTGGGGACTCATCTACTTGGGAAGACCCAGTCCACGAAAGCACCAGAGACCGCCCCTCCTCCTCCCACATCCGATGAAATTCTCCCAAGGAACCATCCAGAAGGAAAACATCTTCGGCTGCACCCAGTACGGACCATCCCCCAGCTCTGTCTCTCAGGAGAGCCTGTGGTCACCCACACCAAAGCTCGAGATGGAAGATCGGCCCTAATAGCCAGCTGGCCACAGCCTCTGCGTGAGGGCGCTCCCACACGCCCGAGCTGGGAGAAAGCCCCCTGGACCGTCTGTATCCCGTGCACTCGAATTTACCGAAACTGCCTTGTTTCAGCAATGGATTCTAGGTCACTCTTTCAATAATTTTTCTTCTCAATTTTATTTTTAAACACTCAAAGCAGATAGACAGAGTCCTCACACAGTAACTACTCAAAGCTATGCTTCTGCTCAACCGTGTAACAAGACCAATCATTCCTGCATTGCCAACCGCACCGGGTTCTCGGGGGCACAGGGAAATGACTACCAGGCTCTGCCAACATGGACGTTCCCCAGAGGGTGTATTTAGCCCTCTGAGATGGTCTGTGTAACGCCTCAATTAACTAGGATAAATCGGGAGTGAGTTTCTGGTTAATTTATTTTGGAGGTTAATCAAATAAATTTTTTTTGTTTCAACCTATGCTTAAAATGTTTATCCACTTTCAATCACTGGTAACACCATCTGGGACAGCTCTCACCACGCCCACTTCACTGAGTGCACATGGGGACGTGTGACCAGGCACGCGTGGCGTGTGCTGAGCTGAGAGGGGGTCGGCGTCACCAAGACAAGCTCCAGGAAGACGGGGTGCTGAGCGCCCAGACCACTTCCCTTCAGTAGGTGCGCAGTGAATACCTGTTCCAGCAGAAGCTCCGGAGATTAACCTTGTTTTTATTTTTTTCTTCCAAAACAGAGTATTAACAGTATTGACATTCTAATAGGTTGAAATCCCTTAGGTTCTTACTATCTTTACATGGAAAAATTTCAAATGGAAAATCAGAATATTCAGAGAATGACCATTGATTACTCTGCCTGCTTACATCCAAGGATAGAGTGAGTTGAGAACTTTGTAAAGCAACGAATCCCAATGTCTGCATGAAGGTGGCACACCCCAGAGGCTGCCGTTGGCCGGGGGCAGGACTCGGGGTCCCTGTGGGAAAGTGGGCGAGAGCATGGGCATCAATCAGCAATGGGTCAGGCTAATGATGAAGACAAGGAAAGTCCAAATGAAAGAGTTCCTGGGAAGGCCAGCTCTAGAGGCCTGAAGAAAATTGTCTGATCTTCTAATATCATGCAGCCCAAAGCCTAATGAAATGACCATGACTTTGAAACAATGGAACCAGACGTCAGCTGCCGCCCTCAGTGCACATGGGAAGGGGACCTGCCTTAGCGTCAGGGTTACCTAAATGTCTCCTACTAGTAAGGGTTGTAAAATGTGAGTCATTTTGCTTCCAGAACAATCGGAGACACCAGGAATGTGAGCGCTGGCCAGTGGGCAGGCTGTGGCTGGGTCCTTGGAGCTTCCCCAGGGCAGCCCCAGGGCCAAGCTCAGGCAGACACTCGGCCACTTCCAGATGGGAGGGCTTCTCAAAGACACGCGGGCTTGGAGGTGAGCCCGGGAAATGCGTGTCCAAGCTCCTTGACCTGAATGTGGAAGTCACTCACGTCTCATCTCACAGACACAGGAGTCCACATCAGGGTACGGATTCTAGGATCGAGAAGTCCAACACCACTTATATGCCATAAAGCTCTCGAGATTGGAAATTTCAGCTGTGTCTGCACAGGCAATAACATGGTGACCAGGGAGCAGGGCACACAGTGTCCCTGTGTCTACATGGTGATAACGTGACTAGGAGCAGGGCACACAGTGTCCCTGTGTCTACATGGTGATAACATGGTGACTAGGAGCAGGGCACACAGTTTCCCTGTGTCTACATGGTGATAACATGGTGACTAGGAGCAGGGCACACAGTTTCCCTGTGTCTACATGGTGATAACATGGTGACCAGGGAGCAGGGCACACAGTGTCCCTGTGTCTACATGGTGATAACATGGTGACTAGGAGCAGGGCACACAGTTTCCCTGTGTCTACATGGTGATAACATGGTGACTAGGAGCAGGGCACACAGTGTCCCTGTGTCTACATGGTGATAACATGGTAACTAGGAGCAGGGCACACAGTTTCAGCCGTGTGAAGAGACTTCAATCACACAGGAAGTAACCAGATTGAAGACTCAATCACAGGTCTTCAGGGTCCATCATGAAGCAAAAGGCATCTTAATTCAATTCGCCCAATGATCGTATGGAATTACCTCCGGTGGAATACAAATTCCATGAGGGCAGGGATTTTTGTCTGTTTGTTCATTGATGTATCCCTAGTTCTTGAAACATAAGCTGTTCAAGTATTTGTAGAAGGGAAGGAGAGAAGCAGAGAGGGCAGAAGGAAGGAAGGAGGGAGGGAGGGAGGGAGGAAGGGAGGAAGGAAGGAAGGTAGGAATGGTGGAAGGAAGGAAGGCAGGAAGGAAAGAAGGAGGAAGAAAGGAAGGAAATGAGGAAGGAAGGAAGCAAGGAAAGAAGGAGGAAGAAAGGAAGGAAAGGAGGAAGGAAGGGAAGGAAGGAGGGAGGAAGGAAGGAAAGAAGGGAGGAAGGAAGGGAGGGAAGGATGGAGGGAGGGAGGAAGGGAGGAAGGAAGAAAAGAATTATGTATGCTTATTGAATTCTTAGCACCCACTCAAAAATCCAAATTATGATGTTCTCAATAAAAACCCACCCAATGGATGAATGAGTGAACAGAAATACAGCATGCATGAACGGATGGAGAATTTCAGCAGAGAGAAGTTGTAAAAAAAGGGTCAAATAGAAATTCTGGAAATAAAAATAGATATGAAGAAAGCTCTTACTGGCTCATTACCCAACATAGCCACGTAATCCCTAAACATAAAGGTAGCTCAGTGCAAATGACCAAACCATGACACAAAACACAAAGGAAAAGGCAATGGAAAAAAAATTGGTCAGGGAACCCAAAAGTTATAGGACAATATCAAAAAGTGTAACCTATGTGTAACTGACATGTGTAATTGACATCCCAGAAAGGGGAGAGAGAGAGAACCGGAAGAAATAGTTGAGGTGAAAATAGACAAGAATTTATTAAAACAATGAAAGACATCAGACCACAGATCCAAAAAAAACACTATAAACACTAAAAAAGAAAAGACACACCTGAACACATTATATTCTAACTTTATTAAAATAAAGACAAAGAAGCCCAGCCTGTGTGGCTCAGTGGATTGAGCATCGTCCCACGGACTGAGAGGTCCCGGTTCCATTCCTGGCCGGGGCACATGCCCAGGTTTCAGGCCCGATCCCCAGTGGGGGCATGCAGGAGGCAGCTGATCCATGTATCTCTCTCACTTCAATGTTTCTATCCGTCTGTCCCTTCCTCTCTCTCTAAAAAAAAAATCAATAAAAATATACTTAAATAAATAAAAATAAAGATAAAGAAAAAAGTCTTGTAGGTATCAGACACATTAGCAGCATAAGAGCAGAGATAAGAATTGGTAGCAGACTTGTTTAAATGTGCAAGCTGAATTCCAGAGACAGACGGACCCTGAAGGTCCCGGCTAGCCAGGGTCCTCCCTGTTTAAACAAAGCCGTGTGTCGAGCTGCCTCACGCCGTGGCCAGGTGTCCACAGCTACCCCGCCCCCTCAAGGACAGCCTGAATCTCCTGTGCAGAGCCTCTGCTGAGTGACATCTTTGGAAGTGCACTGTTTTGCACACGTACTGGATAAAGGACCGTTCTGAAGCAGTTTCAGAAGAAAATGCACATGCTGATAAACAGATTTTACATCCAAGTGTAGACGGGATACAGCGCCGGGTCAGCTGACCTGGACACCAAGGAACGACCTTCCAGCGAGTGACACTGAGGATCACGGTCCTGGAAGGAGAAGGTTTCACCCAGCAAACTGGCGCTGGGCCGGTGCAGCACACTCCAGTGTCCGTGGGAAATAAAAGCTAGAACAGAATTACGGGACGCCTCGCTGCTTCGGGTTTTACGATCGTGGTTTTTTAAAGGGACATAAAACGTGGATCACGAAGATTTATTTTCGGTTCCATTAGCACCTTGCACGCCATGCTCACGTCACACTCAGCCTGTCTGCAGCTCAGACGCAGACTCGGAAGGCGTCCGGAGGCGCCGACTCTCAGACCACAGCTCTGTGTCCACGGCTGGTGGACTTTGGAAATGTCACTTTGCCTCTGAGTCTCCCTTCATCCTCACAAGGTCGTTATGAGTCTCAAATATGACAGTTCCGGGGAAGTGCTTAGCACCTAACACAAGGAAACACCCAACCACGTTCAGCTGCCGTTAGATAATCATTGTTTCCGCTTGTTACGCCGTTGTTCTGGTCATCATTCGGTCAGAGTTGCTTTGATCAAAGCAAGGGGACAACCAGGGGACTGCCTCTCTTCGTGGGCCTTATCCCTTGGGTGTGTTTAAAGCCCAAGGCGTGTTCTCCTGGGACTTTCAGGGCTCCTTGTCCGTTCTCGTTGACGAGGTGTGGAAGGTGAGAGCCCGCTCCAGCTGGGAGCTCGGAGCCGGCTCGGCCCTGCGCAGACTGGACCAGCGTGGGCGTCCCTGGACGCAGCCAGACAGACCCTCCCCACCCTGCCTCTCCGGGAGCCCGCGCTCTTCTCAGCCGGCCTGGGTTGGAGGACAGAGCACCCTGGCTTAGCATGAGGTGATCGAAGGAACTTTCACCCCCAGCACCCCTGGGTCTGCAAAAACGATTTCTAAGAACTGTTTCGTTTGCAACGATTGTCTCGCTGGCCAACGACACACGCCAGCTTCCTGAGCAATGGCGCTGTCCTCTAGACCAGGGATTCGTCAACCATCCTACAAAGGAGGGGATGGTAAATATTTGGGGCTTTGCAGGCTAGGCACAATCCTGTTTCATAACCTTCTCCTTCTCTTTTTTTCCACAGCCCTTTAGAGATATAAAAAAAATTCTTAACCCATGGACTGCATGAAAACAGTCTCATGGGTGGGCAACAGCCCCCGACCCCGTTCTAGGTCCCGATCCCCTTTGTATGAGACAGACAGCGTGGCCACGGAGGAGACACACTCAGGTCCCCCTCTTCGCCAGAGCCCGGTTGGAAGGCGGCCCCGGTTCAGCCTGCAGGAGCGGGACCCTTCGGAGAGTTAATTGGAAGAGAAGAGGCATTCACCGAAACGCGCGTTGAAGCACACTGTGTATCTCCACGCGCTCGCACACATGTGGTCTCCGCATTCCAAGTGCACAGAAACATCTGACCTTTTCCAGCCCGTTTCCCTGGGAATGAACGTTCAAACAAAATGTATATTCTCCGCGAGCCCCGGGTTTCTGGCCGATGACACGTTTTACGAGTTGACTTTGGAGGGCGTTTTATTTCCATGAGTGCCTGCCTGGCTGGCTCGCTCCCGCCTGTGCCCTCCCCCACCCACGTCCTCTCTCTCTGTGTCCCCTCGGTCACATGTGCGCCCGCCTCCCGCCCTCCCCCCGCCTCGCGGCTGCTCCGAGGGCCTCCGAGGCGAAGCTCCCACATCTGGTTTCCATCCACCACGCTGTTCAACCGAAGCCCAGCCGACCCCGATTTCCTGTTCATAAATCATTACTCATCTGGGACGCACCCGGGACCACTTCGGGGCCTGTTTCCTCAGCACGCTCCTTTTTTTAGAAGAACGCTTCCCTTCCGCAGCGCGGCGTGGGCTGCCCTCCCCCCGCGGAGCCCTGTCTCGGTGTTCGGCTCTGGGAAGGGAGCAGAAGGGGAATTCACTGAAATAAGGCATTCGGACAAACTGCCTGAAAGTAAGAGCCGGGTAAAACCTAGGCGTGTATGGTAATAAAAGTAGCGAGAGAACTGGAAGCACGCGCGTTGCCCTGGAAAGAGGTGACGGTTGGTACTGGAAATAACCTTTCCGGGAGTGGAGGCCATTCACACGGTCACCGCGATGCGCCAGGCCTTGCCTGAAACGGTAACTCACTTCATTCTCTCCACAGCCCTCACGAGTAGCCACTGCTGACCTTCCTTCACAGGTGGGGAAACTGAGGCTCGGGAAAGCCACCAGCTGGCCCACAGCGCCGGGGAGTGAAAGAACCCGGACCACCTGGCACCAGAGTCCGTGACCTCAAGGACCTGATGCAAAGGCGTCTTGATTTCTTCAACTGTGAAATGACCCCCATTCCACCAACGGGGAAATCGAGGCACAGAAAAGTCACATAAACAAAACCGTTACAACTCTTTCCACGTTTTTCCGAGCAGCGACTCTTTTTTTAGTGCTTCTAGTGTGTTCTAACGCTGGACTCTCTTATTCTGCAATAAACTCCCGTTTCCACCTTTTTCAGAGAAGCATGTGATTTGCATGGATTTCTCTTCACTGACTTGTATCACAGGAGAAATACAATAAAGATGTCAAAATATTTTTATAGAAAATTTGAAGTCAAGCCAATGATGTTCCTATGGTCATAATATCTGATTTTAGAGGACTTTAAATAAGAAAATAAAAATGTGAATGAAAGGGCTCGAGCTCTGGTTTGAGTCCGTGAGTTTTATATATATATATATTTATACTCACCTGAGGACATTTTTGTACTTTATCTTGAGATATAGAGCGGGAGGGAGAGAAGGAGGAAGAGACATCAATGTGAGAGAGACACATCAACTGGCTGCCACCCACACGACCCCAATCGAGGCCGGGGACAAACTGCAACCGAGGCACGTGCCCTTAGCGGGAACTGAACCCGGGACTCTCTGGTCCACGGGCCGACACTAACCGCTGAGCCAAACCGGCCAGGGCGAGTCTGTGAGTTATATTATTGGGCAATAGCCGACGTGAGAGTTTCCAGCGACCGATGTGGGTGTTTATTCGATGCTAAGCCCAGGGCCGGTGCTGAGAAAGGACACATCAACCTCTCCCCTGCACAGAGTGACCCTGCAGAGGCAGACACAGCGACTGTGGTGAGATTCTCAGTGATCGTAGCATTTTGCAGAAACGTGAAGCATCAGCGAGTCTTTCTCCGGTATTTTCCCAGCGGTTGTCAGTGGGCTGTGGGGGTGGGAGGGAGAAAGGTTCCCCTCTAAAATCTCAGGAGCGTTCGTTCAACCAAAGTTGATTTTTCACTCACATGACCGGTCCTGTAAGGTTCAGCAGGGGCCCCCGCGCCACACCGTCATTCGAGGACCCAGGCTGCTGAAACCTTCGGGAACATTGGGGCCTTCGTGTCCACCATGGGGAGACTGAAGAAAGGGGCTGGCTCCCTGCGAGCTCAACAGGATAGAATGCTGTTCCTTTTCCTTGGCCAAACTCACTGTCTGGACCCACGACCGGCAAGACGGATGGAATACACGGCGGAGCGGGCGAGTCCTGCTGTGTACTCACGGGAAGGAAGCCAAGGCTCAGAGGAAGGAAAATATCGAGCCTATTCCCTGCCTCTTTGTCTCTCCACCGCTAGAGTTGGGGAAAGAGATCCCAGAGCCTTTAGGAACGGGGACAGTCAGAGACAGATACCCTATGAGGGATAATTCGATGGCGATATTGATTCTAAAATACATTGCAATTAAATATATTACTTGTAAATTCCAAGCACTTGGACATGTATTTTATAAGCATTATATTTTTTAATCTTTTTAATTTTTTTTTCTTTATTGATTTTAGAGAGAGGAAGGGAGAGGGAGAGAGAGAGAGAGACATCGATAAGAGAGAACATGGATTGGCCGCCTCCTGCATGCCCCCACTGGGGATTTGGCCTACAACCTGGGCACGTGCCCTGGCCGGGAATCAAACCGGCCACTTCTTGGTGGTCGATGCTCAACCATTGAGCCACACCAGCTGGGCATATTTTTGAATCTTTACCACAACTCCATGAAGCTAAATATTTCACCCACAGCAGGTGCACGGACCATACATGGTGAATCTGGCCGTGGAACACTAGTCAGTGGGACTCCAGAGCCCGTGCCGTTACCTCCGTGCTGTGCGGCTACAAATCCCCGTGTGCAGAGACAGTCCCGCACACGGCTCAGTGAACTTGCATATCGATGGCCTCAATATCTCCCCCATTTCCTCTTCCATGTATGGCTCCAAATTTGGATGTTGGTTGCCTCTATCCCGACCTTTATTTCTTCAGTCTCTTTCATCTGCAAATACCTTCTTCATTGGTTTGGTTTCGTTAACAAGACTTGCACCACTTTCGCTGTTAGAAGGGGTGCCTGCATCATGTGAAGGATGTACATGCAGAATACAGCAGACGATTATCTTTGATTTATTTATACAGGAAGACGGCATCCAGGTGGTAGTCTATAACTCTAGTCTTCTAATATCAGCCCTCTCAGGAATCCTCAAGAACCCCTCTCTGGCTCAGTGATTTCTGTTATGCAAGGGCAAAATGTGGATAACGAAGGGAAGTCAGAAGCTAATGGTCAGGGACTGATTGTAGCACAGGGCACTGGCTCGGCAGAGGTGGGGGACAGTCGTCAAGGTCGCTCCGCCCCGGAAGGAGAGCGGGCAGCTGCCGTTGTCTCCTGGGGCTCGGGCCACATCCTCCTGAGGCTTCCGCTCCGGAATGCGCGGTAGCAAGTCGGCCTTCCCCGCGCTCCACGCACCTGGTCATAGTGGGAGTGGGTCGTCAGTGCTTGACCCCCACTGGGCAGCCGGACCACTTCGTCGTCCCCCAGAGGCCGGAGCGAGGGAGTCAGGTAGCTGTGCACCTGCATCCTGGCGGTGAGGTCTTCTGACGCAGATGGAACAAGTGATGTCCTTAGAGATTCCAGGAGGTCCAGGAGGGGCTGCTGATGCGAACGGTGGGTTTTCGTGACCGCTAAGTGATGTTGGGGGAGAACGCCCGCACGAACCCTGTCTTTCTACTGAACACTCAGTGTGGCCAGCGGGCACTAGGCTCCTTCCTGGCAAGAAGTCTAGAAGTAGGTGTTCTTACTGCCTCCGCTTTGCATGGCAACAACTGGCTTGGAGCGGTCCCGCTCACCCAAATGGTTCCTTTCGTACTGACGCTGTTAACAGACACCACAAAGGCGGTGGCTTGAAACTTTATGATTTCACAGCTCTGGAGGCCAGAAGTTCAAATTGGGTCTCACGGGTGAAAATCAAGGTGTGGGCAGAGCGGAGCCGCTGCCTGAGGGCTCCAGGAGAGACCCGGTGTCCTCCCCTTTTCTTCTCTGGAGGCTGCCGCGTCCCTGGGCTCATCCCCTCCGCCTTCCAGCCCAGCACCGCAGCTCTCCCTGACCTGCTTCCATCCCGACGCCTCACTGCCCGACCCGATCTTCTGCCTCCTCCTTCCGCGTGTGATTACCTTGGGTGCCCCGGATAACCAAGAGAATCTCCCGGTCGGCTGCTTCGCAAACTCAGTTCCCCTTTGCTATGTAATGGAACGTGTCCACAGGTCCCAGGGACTGGGCCATGACCTCCGTGTCTGTGGGAGGCCCTCATTCTTCTACAACATCGAGGTTGCATGGCCAGCAAGGGGCAGAGGCTGGGTTCAAACACGAGTCTGACGGCAGAGCTCATATTCAAAACCGTCACATTCTCCAGGTTCTCCTGCGCATCCCTGCATCCAAGGCCTCCTCTTTCGCAAAGCTCAGGGCGACTTTCACCTCTGCTGAGGAGCATCTCCTGAGTAAACTCTCCCCCCGAGCACCCGGGGCGCGCAGCCGCCCCCCCTCCGCAGTCTTCCAAGTGCTCGTAGGGTCCGGAAGCGAGACCTGATCCTCGCCCTGGGGAGTGCACCTCCTCGTCTGCCGTCCACCCATCTGGTTCTAAACCTTGGGGATAAAGACAGCACAAACCATCGTTCTTCTGTAGGAAAGCTCTTCACCTCTGTGAGGGAAGTGGCCAGTGGCCTCTCACCCCCGCGTCTCACGGCCACGTGGAAGGGCTCTGGCTCCTTCCCCCTCTGCCAGGCAAGAGCACGCGCCCTTGCACGCACCACAGTTTACCGGTGGCCTCTCACAGAGTGGCAGTCCCTCGGTGTGGTCTAGCCAGACCGCCACCTAGACACCACGTTTCTGTAAGCTCCTGTGAGGTCACACGAGCGTTGCCGTGGGCCTGTGACAGTGTTCATTCACATTTAAGTAATACTAGCAGGGACTAGAATCATTAAGGTATTTGCAACATGCCACCCCTAAAATGTTACATCTTTTATCCCCTATGGGGAGGTAGTTTATTTGTGGGATTTGGGTGAGCAGACCCAAACAAAAGACCTGACTTTCATGCCTAGTAAAATGTATTTTTACAGAGTCACCCCCTCCCCCCAAGGTCTGATCACTCTCTCTCCCGGTTTCACGCCACCTGTGAACATGAAAGTCGGGACTTAATGTGCTTCTGTCCACGACACTGGTGAAAATGCTGAGTGGTTTAGAACTGGGGACAGATCTCTGCAGCAGAAAGATCAAAAGCCTCCAGTCCCTGAGTCAGCGATTCCTTTGGCCCCTCCGCCGGTCAGGTCTTCACCCCGTCGCTCTCCGGCGTCCTCCAGCAGATCCTGCAAAGCCTGTCAGACGGCTTGACGAGGAGCAGACGGTGCCCCGTGTCAACCGCGTTCCCAGCGAACCCTCTGAGAAAGAGGAAGTGCGGTCTGTGAGTCACGGCGGCTGGAACTGGAGGGGCTGTTTGCCCCAAACCTTCCACCGAGTGAAACACAGCGCTAGGAATGATTGCGAACTCGTCACCTTACACAAATGACCATTATCACCTTCGAAATCTGTGGAAACATAGGATCGAGAGCAGAGACACAGAACCATATCTGCGTCCTTTGCCCGTGGCTACGTCTCAGAACACCTTCGGGGTCCTCTCGAGGGATACACACAGTCAGCCCCGGGTCTCTGGGGTGTGGACTCCCCTTCTCCGACATAAGGAACGTGTGGCATAAAAACCACAGGCGTGCCCTCCAGCACGGTGCACTTGAAGCGACCTTGACATCATTCACACACACCTTTCCCATCGCCAGCCAGCTCAGGAAGGCCACACGTCGAGCTGCGAGCCTCGGGGACGTTCTAGTCGCAGTCACCTCCTTCAAGACGCACCTGCGGCCTGCGGACAGTTTGGAGGGCAGAACGCCCCCTACGGCCGAGACGTTAACAGCACGATTCCCGAGAGAAGGTTGATGTCGCTTTGTTTGCAGAACCCGTCTCCTACTTCGCAACCCAATTTGTGTGTATGAAACAGCTTACGCCAGAGCTCTGGCATCTTTGGGATGGTTCGCCCGAAGAAGGTGTTAGCCAGTCACATTGAAAGGACACCTCTGAGGCACGTTCGGGCACACCTGCTAGCTGGTGCCGCTCAGTCAGCAGAGATGACCCGCACGGAGGGGGACAGCGTGTGTTCTCCCCTCACCTGGACGCGCTGAGCAGCTCACCGGGGGGTGGAAATGTGTGAGGCGAGGACCACAGGCAGAAGACCGGCTCTCTTCACTCCTGACCTTGACCTGGCCTCTCCCAGTCTCAGCACTCAATTTCCTCATCTGTAAAACGGGTTCTTTGTGCCTTCTTCACCATGCCAACTTCCTCATCGTGGTCCCTACGCCACCATTCCACACTCCAGCACTTCTCCGCCTTCGTACCTTCTCCACCCCACCCCCCTCCTCCCCTGGACCTCGCACCCTGTCCAACACTGCACCGTGCCCAGGGCACCTTCTTCACGGAGCTGCGGCGAGGGGTCAGTGAAACAACGTGTGTGGAGTCGCCAGCCCTGAAGGCAGGCCAGACCGCAGGCTCTCCGTGACTAATGGCAACACGTGTTTTCCGCCGGGTGAATCAGAGCTTGCTCACACAGACCGGCTCCCGAGGATGGGTGCACGCTGCCTTTGATCCCGAGCTCGCCATCTGCCCGCTGCAGTTCCAGTCACTCCACCCCGTCCCCAGCAGACCGGCTCCTAGTTCAAACAGAGCCTGAAATGACGTACAAGCACTTCAGCATCGACTGTCTGTGCTTGCCATAACAACGTCCCCAAACTCAGGTGATTTGCGACAACGTGGGTAGACTTGAGGGGCATTCTGCTAAATGAAGTAAGTCGGACAGAGAAAAACAAATACCATATGATTTCACTTGTGTGTGGAATCTATAAAACAAAATAAACAAAACAGAAACGAACTCCTAGATACAGAGAACACACGGATGGTCACCAGATGGGAAGGTGGCTGGCGGGATGGGTGGAAGGTGAAGGGATTAAGAAGTACCGATTTCCAGTCATAAAAACAGTCACAGGGAGGTCAGGTATAGCACAGGGAATATATCGATGATATTGCAATAACCATGGATGGTGTCGGGGTACCAGACTTATCGGGGGGATCACTTTGTACATTATATAAATGTGTAATCACTATGCCGGACACCCGGAAATAATACAATACCGAATGTCAACTGCAATTGAAAAATTAAAAAACATATATGTTTTTAAAGTACAGGGCAGTGAGACCATTCACTCTTAATTGAGATATAAATTAATAGCGAGGCAAAGTCACTTCAGGCCTTGATGGTGATATTTATAATACCTTTTGATACTGAGGGAAATAGTATTCTATAATAGCAAAGGCGAATACTCACTAAAGGTTTAAAATGTAAAAATCCTACTGAGCTGTGCAGCACAAAGAACGTTCCACAGACGCGCGCTCAATGAGCAGCGTGTGCAGACGGGCAGACTGGCGCGCAGGGAGGTTAGGTCTCGCTCCACGCCACGCACACCTTCGGGGCCAAGGCTGAGACTCGAACCCCGTCTGCCAGGCCGCCCCCGAGCCCAGACTCCGCCCTCTCAAGCACTTCTTCCCGCTTTCTTCCCCGTTCCTCGAACGCCGCCCACGCGGTCGCTGTCTCCCTCCTGGTCACCATCAGAGGACCCAGGCACCGGGCGCTGCAGGTGCGGATATGAGTCACCCTGAGACGTGGCTGGAGGAGGCCGGAAGACCAGGCCTGTGTTCAAATGGGAGAAGTGTCTTGGGGCTCGTCCCCGCACATGGGGCCACCCAAGGAGGACCAGTCGGGTCGGTGGGAAAGTGGATCAGGTGCTTCCCGAACAGGGGGGGCTGGTGCTCCTCACCCACCTGGCTCAGGTCATCTGCAGACAGGGCTGGAGCAGAGGAACCGACACCCAGGTGGTCCCGGGGAGAACGGGAGTCAAGCAGGAATCAAGACCCAAGCCAGGAGACAGTGGCTGGGGCCGAGCATCAGGGAGGGAAATAAGGGACCCAGTCACACCACGTGGGTCTCGGGAGAGGCTGGGGGAGCCGGCACTGGGTATCAGGCAGAAGAATTCGGGTCCAGGTGCTGAGCCAAGGATGCTGATGGACCGCTGCCCTGGTCAGCACTGGCCCCGGAACAGGAGGACTGACCCACCCAAGGAAGGATGTCGCGGTGAGCATGCTGGGACAGGTTGGGAAAGGAGGGCTCAGTGCTCATCCTGTCCCCGTCACCTCTTCTCCTCTGCCCTGGGAACACTGTGCGTTACCATTGTTGTTGTGGTTGAATTATATGCTCGTTTATCAAGAGTCACTGAGTTCCCACCATAAGTCAGGTGGTGTTTGAACCGTGGTTCAGAGGTTGTTGACGCGGACCTGAGGTCTTCATCACGGGGAGGGCAGGCTGCAGGGAACACTGGTGATGGGCAGAGGGAGGGGTGGGACTAGGGAGGGGCTGCTGAGTCACTCACCTTGGCCACAAAATACAAAGGGGAACCAAAAGCCTCCGCCATCAAGATAAATCATATTTCATTGCAGAATTTTTTTAAATCAAAATAAGTGCAATAATATCCATGATGAACAAAATTACGAAAATATCAAAATAAAACAGAATCTGGCAAAGAAACATACGGAAAAGAAGCGAAAATCACCTCCTTCCCCGTAACGAAGGGTGAGAGGGTGGTGAGTCCCTCCTTCCTGCATTCAGATACAGACACCGGGGGGCAAGGGCGGGTTCACGGTCGTGAGTATGCAAAACACGGAGTTTATGTTGTTGTTGTTGAAAGGATTACAGACGTCTCTCAGTTTTCCCCATTGACCCCCTCCTTCCCGCTCCACACCCCTCCTGCCTCCCCCAGCCTAACATCCGTGTCAGTTAGACTGACAAACCTCAGAGGGAAGAGGGGTGGGAAGAAATAAACCAAAGAACTCATATATGCACAACCAATCAGAGTTTATCCTTGTAGGATTATTTATTAAGGATGGTATTATTTTCCATAGGAACAACAAATGAGGCCACCACGTGGCACAGCCCACTGTCACGTGGCACAGCCCACTGTCACGTGGCACAGCCCACTGTCGCGTGGCACAGCGTGCAGAGATACCTACCAGTCACGTTCCGTTTTTCTGAGTCAGCCACGTGGGCGTGTGTGGAAGAGGGAGAATGATAGCTACTTGCATATGCCCCGTTCCTGTGGTGGCAGGCCCTGCTTGTACCCATCCACTTCCCCCACTGGATGACAGGGACAGGCTGGGCACCCCTGGCTCCGTGGCTGGGTGGGCTGGGGAACACCTGGCTCGTGACTGGTACCCTAGGTGGCATGCCCAGCGGCCACCTACTAGCATGACGGCAGCTGTTTCCAGCGGGAGTCCGTGCATGCTCCAGGGGACGCCGGCGGGCCCCCACACCGCGGGAACGCTGCTGTGACTCCGTCCATCCGGGCCTGTCACCTGCTCCTCCGGCTCGATCACATCCGCGGTTAGGGAAGGACGCCGAGCTGGATCAGAGAGACGTAGCGCGGCCTCCCAGCTGGTCCCCACATGTTCCCTCCATGTATCGTATGATCAGCTAAAACGTCTTGCAAGAAAATAAGCTAATAGCCGTACAAATATTTAAAAAGATACCAGCCCTAACGTTTCCCTAGAGAGAGCAGCCCTAAATGTTCAAGGAAGTGGAAAGTATTAAACAACCTAAACAGTGTTCCGCTTTAGAAAGGCAAAGTGCAGTAGCGCACTCTGAGGTTACGAGCCACGGATGCCACTGGAAAGGGCGAAGCGGTTCCCCGGGGAACCTGTGCGCTGATCCGAGAGAGTCACTTGGCAGTGAGGTGAGGACTAAGGGCCTGGAATCCACTGGAAAGAACAGCGACAGAAGCGCAATCAGGGGGCAGCTCGAACGCCAATGCTCTCCTTGATAAAGATGGAAAGGTTCACCTACAGGGTCTGTGCGACTCCTCCGCCCTCTGGCTCAGTGGGGGGACCTCAGGCTGCTGTCAAATCAGATACTTGGCTCCCTGCCTCACTCAGGGAAGGATTTGGAAGCTGAGAGCCTTTGCGGTTGAGGCGAGTTTGCCCCCCGGAAACACTTTGTCACACAGCCCACGCGTCCCTAGAGATGTCCTATGTCCTTTGGCACCCGGAAGCCAGGAGCACCCATTGGCTAGCGATTCTGGGCGTGTGCATTGACCACGAGGCCCTGTGGGATGAACCCACACCCTCGCTCCCCGAGAACCATGGGATCACGGGAATACATGTCACGTGTGAAATCCACTGAAACCCGAATGTCTGCTCCACCCGCTGCCCGCCAGCCTGGATCCGCTCCGTGGCAGCGCCGGACTCTGCTTAGTTCTGTTACTATTTATAGCTCTGCTCCAAATCTGTGCACTCCTGGGAGGCCTTACATTCATTCCACTTGGAGCTTGTCACTGGAGCACCCCCCCCCCCCGACAGCTCCCAGGTGAGCTTCCCGATCTCTCTCCTGGCACCCAGCCGCCAGGTGCGTCCTTACACCACAGCTCGGGTGCACGGACCTGGGACCTGCATCAGAAAGGTTCTGGGCTGTGCCATCGGGAGCAATGCTGCGTCTCAAGGGTGGTCACTGTTCTTGGAGTGGAGGAGACCGGCTGCAGTGGGGGACGAGGCGAAGAGGTGGGCAGGTGACCGCCATCCAGAGGAAGAGAGCGGTCTCCATGAGGTTGGGGGAGGGGCCACAGCCGCTCTGGGAGGTGGTGATAGGAGCAGGGCGGCCTGGCTGGGGTTCTGCTGCTGCCAGAGGGGACTCGGGAGACACAGTGGAAAGGTTTGGAAAGGAGGGTGATCCGGAGACGAGGACGGCACCTCCTGGGAGGCACGATCGGAGATGATGGCACCTCCTGGGAGGGGCGATCGATTAGCCTCCCGCTGCCAGCCCTGGCCCCTGTGGACTGACTGACAGGCAGCTGACTCGATGCCCCTGGCGCCTGCGTGTTTCACCCAAACAAGGCCAGGCCCTAACCAGAGGGAAGGGAACCTAAGCTTGGGAGTGTGGACATCAGAAACAGAAGATGCAGCTGCCCCGACGGCACCCTCTCATGTGCCCACCGAGGGCAGAGGACTTGCTCCTGGTCTGGACGTCCTGCCAGCCGAGGCGCAGCAGGGACACACGTGTTGCCGTGCCTACTGCTGCTGGGCCCCATTTTCCGCCCCCCGTTTTTCTCCACTAGCAGGCCGCCTACGGTGCGGTCAGCCCCTTGGCTTTGGGGCCCTGGGACAGCCTGAGAGGCTGAGAAACCCGAGGCCTCTGTTCACAGCACTTGGGGTGTCCCTGCAACAGGACCTCGGGGACCCGGCCGGCCGCTTCAGCTGGGGTAGCCACGGCGTCCGAGCCAGGGCCTGAGACCGCTGAGTCAGCCACACGTCGCGCTGACCGCCCAGGAGACCACCCAGACTCTGCCTCTGCTGACTCGCTGACCCCTCTGCCCTTTGCCGGCCTTTGGCCCAGGAGTGTGCTCTTCTCCGTGGTTTCCTGAGTAAGAGGTGGCCTCTGACAGGAGGTGAGGCCACAAGGCAGGTGACAGAGAAGGGCCCAGGGCGGGGCAGACCTCAAACAGCAGCGACTGCACCACTGTGGCCCTGAGCTGGAGGCGGCATTTCTGAGATGGCCGCAGAGCCGGCGAGAGTGACAGACACGAGTGCATCAGGACAGGAAGCCGCGGAACAGAACGGATGCTGGGAACTTTTAAAACGGGCTAGATCTGTGAGAGTCATTCAGTAAGTAAAGCAGTCTTTAAAATAGAAAATAAATCCGCCCCAGAGAAAAATAGCTCGCTGGCAAGACAGACGTTCAGACTGCGGTGTGTTTGTCCACCCAGCAGCTGTGTGACTCGGGGCGAGGACAGCCGCTCTGAGCCCCACTGGCCTGTCTGCAACACCAAGGGCTGGGTCGGTTCCGGGTTCGAAATGCGGGCCAGGCATGGAGGACACCCCTGGCCTGGGAGAGCCACTGTGCGGGCCATGGTTAGACTTTACAACTGTTTAGAATCCATTCAGTTTGCTGAAAATTTAGACTTCGCTGGCAATTTAAATAATTGAAATAATGCAGCATCAATGTTCATCTATGAAATCAGCGAAGATGTAAGAAGGTGAGCACCCCTTCCCGGAGGAGACATTTCAAAGCCCATCTGCAGGAACGTGAGCTGGTGAGTTTCCGGGCATGGGGTGTGCCCACGCATTCCAGCAGACCAGGGGTGTGTCGTCTCTACCAGGTACAGTCGTCCCTGTTTATCGCGGTGAATCCGTTCCAGACGCTTGCGGTTGCACTGGCGTTGAAGGGTTCCTGGGGTGCTCGAATACATAGGCCTACAGTCCACACTTACAGTAATTGTAATTGTAATTGTAATTGTAATTGTAATACGGGGGTGTATAACTGACTCAGATAACCGAGAGTGCACTGTATCGTTTTCATTGTCTCGATCAACTTTTTAATGAATATATTTGAGAAAACCACGATAGAGTGAAGCCGCCAAAGTCGAAGCGCAAAGTGGCGAGGGACGACTGTATTCTAGTTCTCCTTCGTGCTACAGTAACGAAAAGGTAACCGAGTTGACATCTCCGCACGAGGGGACTTATCAGTGTGTTCTTCCCAAACGTGGAAAGAGTGTAGGTCTACTCAGCAGCCACATCAGGCCAGTCCGAGTCCTCTGACCCTGCCCTCATCACCTCCACCCCTCGCTGCTTCCCGCCGGTGGCACAGCCCGGATTAGGGCCCTTACCACCGCCCGCAGGACCGTCAGACCCTCCTCTCTGCCTCCCGCTGGGCGTGAACCTCACGGTGGGGAGTAGATTGTCTGCTTTCCCGAAATTAAATTTCCAGTCAATACCCTTCCGCCTCCGCTATCTCACACACAATCTCTTCTTCCTAATGAGCAGGGCCTTCCAACCTGGTCTCTGTCAACTCCGGGAGGACCCACGGTAGCAAAGTTCACGTTCCCTGCACACTTCGTCCCTCCAAACCCTCAAGCACCGCCGTGCTCTGTGCACCCTGGGGGGGCGGGGGCGGCACCCTCCCAGACCCCACTAATGCCAGCCCCACCGCAGAGCTGGCCTCTGTCCTGGGTCTCCCCAAGCCTCACTCTTCTATTCTCCCCTCCTTTGGGACAGATGTCTCCCACTTACTGCCTGTATGTCTGCCGCTGAGAGCGAGGGCCGGGATGTTCCGTGTGCACCCCCCGACTGCCTGCAGGGGGCCTCCCGGCCGCGCGTGGATCAAAGCCCCTGCCCTTTGCACTGCAGTGACTGCGCACGCGACCCGACAGAGACCGTCATTCCGCCGCCGTCCACGCGGAGTGAGTCCGCGGACGCACACGCTCACGGACACCGGCGCGGTCTTCGACGTGAAAGCTCACACACGCCCCCGCCCCTCTGGCCTGTGGGATTCCCAGCGTGGAGAAGGCCCGTTTGAGAAGGAGGACCTGGTCTGCACCTCGCCTGCAGACGCGTCTGCCTCCAGGCGCTGCCTTGATGACACCGCCCTGGGCATCGGGCTCACGTGGGTCGGGCCCTTCCTCCCTGGTGGCCGGACTGCCCAGCACATACCGGACACGGGCTGCGGCGGGTCAGGCGCTGTGCCCTTTGGAAAACGGTGCTGCCAATCACAGTGCGTCTTCCGACCGCGTGGGCGGCGCTCGGTCAGGCACGCGTGTACAGTGAGACCCCAGGCCTAGCTCTGTTCCTCCCCAGTCAAGGGGGGGGGGGTCCATTGTGGGACCAAAGCTTCAAAGTTTTGCACAGTTGTGTATAGCCGACCAGACACAGCAACTGTGGCTCTGTGCCTGTAACCAGAGAGGCAGATGGCGGGCCTGTGGCCAGGCTGGCTTGGGGGACATGTGTCTGGCCTGAGTGTATTGACGTCTTCAAACCGAACGCCTGTGAGATGGGCATTTTCCCCACAAACCTCAAGCCCCAGCGGCCCCCCTGAGGCCTCCCGCGTCTGTGAAATCTGCCCCGCCCTTGATGACATTGTCTGCGACCTCACCTGAACCCCGCCTCCCGAGTGAGCCCCAGACAGACAGGGCCAGCCCGTGAGTGGTCTCTGAGGTGCGGGCACAGTGGGGACCTGGCCACGTGGACAGGGCCATTGCCTTGGCGCTGTCCCATTCTGCCTACTTGGAAGTGGTAGTGACCTGTGGGCTGGGACCCAGGAGCCTCAGGAAGCCTGAGACTCACCACTGGGGTCATTACAACCGGGGGTGGCCTGAGGGGGGCCCGGCTGGCGGAGCACCTCTCGGAAAACCAAAACTTAATTTGGGGTGAGGTTTGTGTGAGCGCCTCTGCCAAACAGGGAAGGACAGGGCCCCAGGGAGGCCAGCAGACGCCCCGGCGTGCTCACAGTTGGTGCGAATGGCCCGGTATTTTTAGCTCTCCTCCCTGCCACGTGGACAGACACTGCCTGCTGGACAGGGCGATGGGTTCCATGTGTGCGAGCTGGAACGGACAGCGCCACACCCCACGGGCCGGCGTGCTTCCTTAAAAGGCATGAGAAAGTCCATAGGCCGGCCGCGGGGACCAGGCAGCCAGGGGCGCCGGCGGGCCGGCCCGTCCATCCTGGAGAGCGCTCCCGCCACCCCGGACGGCCAGGGCCCTGCGTGGGAGCGCCCCTCCGGTGCCAATGCGCTTCTGTTTCCAAACTCAAACGAGCACAGGGATCTGAGCTGACGTGTTGCGGTGTGGTCCTCGAGGAAAGTAGATCCTGTGTGACTCCCAGAGCCGCCGCCTACATTCATTCCCCTCAGATGTTTATGTTACGATTCAAAGCCGCTTGGCCGCTTGGTCAGAGCCGAGGCCGAGCAGACCCGGTCTTCCGCTCCGGCCTCTCCCGGCCAGCCTCGAGAAGGGGACCGTTTCTGAACACGGTCTCAGAGGAACAGGATAGAATAGGACAGAGTTAGAATACACTCCAATTTGGGACCTTTGTTCTGAATCGTGTGAAACGTGTGTATGTTCTTATTCCTGGAAATGTGAACATGTATGTTTGTTCTCCTGAAATTGTGTCTTATCCTGAGCAGTCTGGGGCCCCTTGACGAGGGGGGCAGTCCGACGGCCTTGACTGTGTGCAACTGAGGGCCCGTCCCCCCTAGTACCCGCCAACCTGCAGAGCAGCAGAGACGGAGAGTTTGAAGTCTTGTCCCACAGCCCGAAACGCGCGCTCAGTCTTTATGCCGTTTTCCAGAACGCTGTCAGGGGTCAGAGCGTCAGATCTGGCCCAGGAATAGTGCAGTCCGTCAGAAAACCAAGGGGTGGGCTGCAGTGTCGGGCCCAGCCCGCCGGCGTGCAGATCGAGGGAGGCGGAAAGCGGGGCCTCGGGGAGCCGTTGAGGTGACTGACGTCACGTCAGGGCCGGAACGCCAGACCCCAACCATCTGGAAATGTCAGCAAGTCCCATCGCTCAAGGGCTTCCCTTTCACAGAAGCTCCAGACCTTATTCCCGTGGCTCTGTTTTGTTCTTTGGAAAATATGAGCGTTCACTGGGACAAATAACGCTTACACCATCGGGTGAGCTACACACAGCTTGTCACGTACGGTGTGTGCCACGGACGCACACACTAACCGATGTCCCCAGCCGCGGATACAGTCAGCCCACATCCTCCCCACCAGAGCCCACGGTCCCGGGCTCCGGCCAAAGGGAGGTGGGCGTGTCTGTCACCTCGCCAGCGACCGGTTTAGGGAAGGCCCAGGAGCCAATCCTGACCCGTGGGGTGCCAGGGACCTGTGCTGGGAGCCATTAGAGGACGTTTTCTCCGTCCTGAGACTCCATAGACACAATGGTCTTCCTTCTCCTGGACACGATGCTGTGCCCACGTGGGGCCATGTGGCTACTACCCTGGAAATAGCGGAGGGAGAAGGGAAGAACTGGGCCCCAGAGACATCATCCTGCCGTCTGATCCACCAAGCCCGCCGCACGTGTTCCAGATGTCCTGTGAGCTGGGGATCAAAACTGTCCCTACGGGGCCGCGCCAATTCCAGACGGGTTCAGCTCCTGGCCGCTGAGAACATCTAACCGACCCCCCATCCCCCTCCGACACGCAAACGACTCCTCTCCAGACTCCCCGGCCCTGGTCTCAGCCGCTTTCCACACAGCGGAGCTCCGTTTTCCTGAACCCGGTTCCCGCCTGCTCTCGGTGACACCTTCCCTTCTGGGGGTCCCTGTTGCTCCACCTTCCCAGGACCTCCACCTTACAGCTCCGCTTCAGCTCCGTGGCTTCATGCCCGGTGCCCGCCCTGCTCCTCGGCCCACCTCGGAGCTCGTGTGACCACAGTGGACAGTCACAGGGGTGCGGACAGCGCCTACCTCAAATGTCTCCCTGCTTTCTGACCTAAGGACCTTCTCTAGCAATAGCCTGGACACAGAGCCCAGGAGTGTGGGACTTCCCACCCCGGGGACCCAGCCAGAGGAGATGAGAGCCCCTCTCGTTGGCACACTGCCCCGGCTCCACGGGTCCCCGGGAGCTGGGCGGTCACGGCCTCGCTGCTGGGTGGTAGCCGCTCAGCATTGACACACTGCTGGCTCCTCTGTGTCTTGCCTCTCGGTTCCCACAGTGCTTCCTAACAAGCTGCCTGTGGCCCAAACCCGGTCGGCACCTGCGTTTCGGGGACCCGTGTGAAGACTGAGTCCCGGGGGACCAGGCGACTCCTAGAAGCAGAGCTCCCATCAGACGCAACAGCTCCAACCCGAGGCTTGAACGGCAGACTCTTCCCCAGGAGATGGCCCCCCACTTTTCTGTGTCGTGCTGTCTCTGTTTCTGACATCTGGGAAAGGTGTGCCATCCTGCACTCGGGGTTCCTCGGGAACACGCGTGGCCCCTTCCCGCTGCCGAGCCCCACGTCCCTTTCACTGGGGGCCCCTCCGCCACAGCGGCTTGCAGGTCCCCACAGACATCTCCGACTTCAGGCCGGAAAGCCGAGTGGTACCTGGAAGGTGTTCCCATTACGCACGGAGACCCCTTTTCCTTGGTTGTCTCCCATCACGCACTGCCGAGTGTCTCTGGGCTAGGAAGACTGGATTTTAAAATACTCCTGCTTGCCCTGGCCGGTTCGGCTCAGCGGTTAGAGCGTCGGCCCGCAGACCAGAGAGTCCTGGGTTCCGTTCCCGCTAAGGGCATGTACCTCGGTTGCAGTTTGTCCCCGGCGACCAGTCGATGTGTCTCTCTCACATCGATGTTTCTCTCTCTCTGTTTCCCTCCTCTTTCCCTCCCGCTCTATCTGAAGATAAATGCAAAAAAAAAAAAAAAAAAGTCCTCGGGTGAAGATAAAATAAATAAATAAGATGAAATCAAATACTCCTGCTTGCCCTGGCCAGCGTGGCTCAGTGGTTAGAGCGTCAGCCCCTGCACCAAAGAGTCACAGGTTCGAGTCCCAGTCAAGGGCACGTACCTGGGGTTGCAGGTTCAACGCCGGCCCTGGTCAGGGTGTGTGCAGGGGGCAACTGACTGATGGGCCTCTCTCACATCGATGTTTCTCTCTCTCCCCTTCACTCTTTCTGAAAATCAATGGAAAAAACAGATGCTCAGGTGAGGATTAACAGAAATTAAAAATCGAAATAAAATACTCCTTTGGTGTTTCACTCTTTGGTAGTTTTACGCCCAGCGTGTGGGAGGCAGAATCAGGAATGATGTGGAAAGGGATCCATGGACCGGGTGCACAGGGAGCCTCGGACCTCTGACGGGCTGACCGGCTCTGGGGCCACGCTCCCCAACAAACAGGAAGGCCGGGGGGACCCATGGCGCTGAGCGGCTCAGCGCCCAAGTGGGCTCCGAGGGAAGGCGGAGGCGGAGCGGTGTCAAAGCCCAGCTCGGGGGACTGAGGTGGCAGAAAGAGCAGACCCTGGGGCGGCGCCTGCAGCTGGACGTGTCCCCGGGCTCGGCACCCCTGGCAGCCCCGGTTTCTCCGGAAGCCGCGCCCTGACGGGTGAGCCCAGAGACCTGGCTCCTGCAGACCAGCGAGGGCCAGCTGGAGGCCTGACAGCCGGGGGTCTGGCCGGGAGAGCCGACTCTTCCCCAGAATGAATCACTGTGGGGGAAGACGCTGAAACGGACCTTGAGGGTTCATGACGCTGGCTCCCATCCACGTTCGCTGTGACTCTAACCACGGGGCAGACAGTTGGAGAGGGTCGTGGGGAGGGGAGGGCAAGAGAGGCCCTGTGTCCACGAATCCAGCAAAGCTCACGGTAAAGGGACTGAAATGTGCTCGTGGTCGAGTCCAAACAGATGTCCCCGTGACTTGGCCCCAAGCAGGCTGCCCCTGCACAGCCCTCACCAGGAACAAGTGTCCAGCTTCTCCGGACAATGGAAGGGAGATGGGAAACCTGCAGTCAGAGGAAGGGGGAGGGTAGAGACTCTGTCTGCTGAGAGTGACAGAAGGTGTCGGGTAGGGTGCGGGGCAGGACACGTTTTGTGCTGGAGGAGACAGACCCGTGGCTCCCTGGACTCCTGGGAAGCAGGCCCAAGCCCCAGGGTCCTGTGGCGCCAGCTCAGAGGAAACTCTGCCGGAGCTGCTGGGTCACGGTGAGTTGCTCAGACACAGCCTCCCGTAGGTCACAGCTGGATGACCTGGACCACTCTGACCTTCTGTGTCATCATCTATAAAGCTGGGATCATGACCGATACCCCACAGCACGGCCTGACACCGAGTGCGTGAGTCACCGAACACGACCGCTCTTGGAGGAAGGGGAAGTGTGCTCACTGGGGTCCCACCAGCTGCTGCAGCAGCCCCAAACCTCCGTGTCGTACCCAGGACAAGCCGAATGCTTGCTCTGGGCTGGCAAGCCAGCTGGCTGACTCTGAGTCTTCCCCAGAAAGAACTGGGTGGACACTGGGGTCGGGACATGCCAGGGGTCGAGGAAGGACGCGGAGTCCCTGGCATGGAGTGGCAGAGGACGGGTCTTGGAAGGCGGCCACGAGTTTTCAGGGCAGGAATCCTGCCACTCAGACCACACTTGCCGAACCGAGCGGGACAGCTGTCCCAGGGTTTGCTTTCCGTCTCTGGGGAATAAATGCAGGAAGCTGAACAGGACATACACGCGGTATCAGTTCTTGCATAGTTTGGACCAAAACGTACCCACAGCCCACACTTCATCCTTCTGCCATCGCTCTGGTCTTGGCAGCTGTCACCTCTCACCTACGTTTCTGCCACCGCCTCATCGCTGGTGTCATCGCCTCGCCGTTCTGGCATCTGGCGTGCACACCGCAGCCAGGGATCCTTCCACACTCACGACAGATCACGCCAGTCTTCTGGAGCGAGCTGCTGAGCGACGGCTGGCCGACCAGCACCAGCGGCCCTCCGGCCCCGCCCTCCTTCCACCAGAGCGCGCTCCTTGCTCTCGGTCCCGTCCGACCCCAGCTCTGCCCTCGGCTCTCGGCCGGGCCGCCTCCCTCACCGCCTCCGTGCGTTTCTCCAAAGTCACCTTCTCAACACGAAGGGTGGTCACCCTATGGGCATTTGATGGCTACCGACCACAGCCCTGTGGGCCTCACCCTCCTGCCCACAGCCGTAGTCATTGCCCAGGGCAACATGTCGCGTTCTTCGTCACAGTTCTTACACTCGGTCTGTCTCTCGCCACGAGAACGTCAGATGCTCCCAGGCAGGAGCGCCCTCTGGCTCACTCACTAACTTATCCCTAAGCCCAGAGTCCCCCATCATGGTCGCCAGCTGTGCGTACGAACAAGCGGGCCTGCGTGGAAGCGGGATCCTCCTGTGAAACTGAAAACCGGGGGTGGCTGAGCCCATTCGTTGCCCCTCCCTCCACTGTGTACCCAACGTCGGGTGAAAGCAGCTTTGGGAGGTCTAGACGTGGGCAGTGAGAGTGCTGTCGCCGCCCGGGAGGCAGCGCGAGGGTGTCCCGTGGCTGAGTGGGGTTCTGACAGCCACCTGCCCTGCACCTTCTGGGTGAGGGTGTGAGGTGTGGCCACAGGGGGAGCATGTGCCCCGGGGCTCCCCTGAAGTCCAGGCTTCCTCTTCCTCGGCCTCCACATGCTGACCGTGTAAGGGAGTGGGAAAGGCGGACGTTACTTTCCTCCTCCTCTTTCCCCACCCAAAGCGTGCATGTGTATTAGTGTTGTCTTGTTCCCACGCCTAGGTCAGTTCCACGGGGTGGAATTTCCAGTGATGAATATTTATCACGTGATAAAATATCTAGCACGTGATAAATATTCAACAAACACATGCAAAAAAATGAGAATGAATGACTGAGTGAATGAGTGAATGAGGGAGTGAAGGAATGAGTGAGTGAAGGAATGAATGAGTGAGTGAATGGATTAGTGAATGAATGAGTGAGTGAGTGAGTGAATGAGAGAATGAAGGAATGAGCGAGTGAAGGAATGAATGAGTGAGTGAATGGATTAGTGAATGAGTGAGTGAGTGAGTGAGTGAGTGAATGAGTGAATGAGAGAATGAAGGAGTGAGTGAAGGAATGAATGAGTGAGTGAATGGATTAGTGAATGAATGAGTGAGTTAGTGAGTGAGTGAATGAGTGAGTGAGTGAAGGAATGAGTGAGTGACTGGATGGATGAGTGAATGGATGAATGGATGGTTAAGTACATTCATACAACACAGACCATAACACAATTCCAATTTACAAGTACTGCAATTTGTGTATGAAAGCATCGTCAAGTTTAAAATAACTGATAAAGGTAACATGTTTTGTTTTGTGTATTTTTAAGTGCGGGAACATTTAAAGAACATTTAAATCATCACACCAGAAATACCCACTACTTGAATTTTGTTGTGCTTGCTTTCAGTATTTTTTCTTTGCAAAAAATAAAAACATGTACTTGTGTGTGTGCATGTACACACATGTGAATGAAATTATCATAATAAGTATACAGGTCTGTATATTTTAACATGCTGTCATGAACATTGACTGATTACAGTAGTCCCTCATTATCCGTGGTTTTCCTCTCCACGGTTTCAGTTACCCATGGGCAACCGTGGTCCAAAAATATGAACTGGAGAATTCCAGAAATAAATAATTCCCGAAGTTTGAAATGGCATGCTGCTCTGAACACCTCACTTCATCTCATCACGTAGGCACTGGGTCATCTCACATCTTCATAAGAAGGGTGAGTACAGCACAATAAGATGTTTTGAAAGAGGAAGACCACATTTACATAACTATTTTTACAGTTCTGTTTTTAGTTATTGTTGTAAATTCTTACTTGCCCCATTTATAAATGAAACTTTATCGTAGGTATGTAGTATAGGGGGAAAAACACAGAATATAGGGTTTGGTACTCTCCGTGGTCTCAGGCATCCACGTGGGGTCTAGGAGCGTGTCCCCGTGGGCAGGGGGGACCACTGTAGTTGCGTGAACCATTTACCAACATCACGACGTGTACAGCGCCTCCCGTCCTTTCTTTGGCTGGGGAAGCAGGACGTATCTAAGGATCCCCCTCTTGTTGGCCATTTTGATGACCTCTAATTCTTTTTTCATTGCAAATCATGACAGATTGAAAATCCTTGAACATCCATCTCTGTACATCTCCAGATGTTTCCTTGGGATACATGTCTACTTGTAAATTTACTGGGAGAAAAATCACAAAGACATTAAATGCTCTTTACACACACTGCCGGAGAGCTTACAGAGATGTTTCATGTTGTGAGTGTGGTGAAGGTTACGTGGACACAGTCACCAAACTCGTCAAACAGCATACACACACAGATGCACGTGTTGTATGCACAGTCCATTTTTTAATGGGATGCAGTGAGTAGGTCTCAAGTGAACAGCGCAGGAAGCGAGACGCCCACCATTCCTCCATCTCCTGGGCTTTCGTCTTCCTGGTTGAAGCTCCCACGCCCGGGGACAGCCTGGATGGCTGCGAGGATGAAGGGGATCTTAAGCAGCTGCTGAGGAAGAGGAGGAGGAGGAGATCTGAGGCAGCTGTGGGGCTGAGATAGCTTGTTAAAGGGCGTGTGTAGGAAGTCAAACCGGGGCATGTGTGATGAACCTTCCCTGCTGTCCCCTCAAAGATCTTCAGTAAGACACCCACTCGTCACTAACGTATGGTGAACGCAGATTCTTAGGCACTACTGGGGTGCCTTGGGGGTGCCAGTTTTCCTTCTGGGAGAGTTAGGGGCATGAGGGGGAAGGGCAGTGTGGAGCCCATCAAGGGAAGACGGGCCCAGAGCTCTCTGCTCATTAAGTTCCTGCAAGAGGCTGCTGGGTGTCTTACGGATCCTGTCCTCTCAGAGGTGACCACCGCGGGCCCTGATGGGAGCGCACTGCACACGTGGTCACTGCTGCATTGGAAGAGAACCAGGGCAAGGTCACGGCGGCCTTTTCAGGGCGATGGGCTCGTGTGCAGCAGCCACAGTCCTCTCCCCTCCCACGGGGAAGGGTGGGAACTCACTGCCAGTGGCAGCAGAGAGGGGCATTCAAATGACCCCTTCCTTGGAGACAAAACCCTAAGAGAAACAGCCCAGGCTGAGGAAGTGGTCTGAATCCTTCTCACCACCACCACCGAGTCAGGGACCGAGACCAGCTCCCAGCTGACCACGTGCCTGACCGCCGGACCTGCTGGGGGAGCTAGGTGGTTGAGCGGGGAGATAGAGGCCAGTTGATGTGACAAGGTCATGAGTTTCTGGTGGATTAAGAGACCCAAGAAGGTGGATGGACTTGAGCCGACTTGATTATATTGTACCCCAAGAGGGTGGTCTACTGAATAAAGATACCCCAGGCATTCCCCCAACAGGGGGCTCTGAAGAGGGGAGCAGGAGGTTGTCAGAAGCCCAGGTAGTTCCCACCGGTGCTGCCAGGGATCCATGCGTGCCCCGAGAGAGTGAGCATGGGGACCCCGCTGCAGAAGGGAGCCAAGGCAGGCAGGGGGGGAGCAGCACCTGCCAGCAGACGATCAACCTCAGCTTTGCCCCAGGAGCCCAGCTGAAGCTTCAATGGAGACCTGGAGGACACAGGAACGTGGGAGAGAGCGTCCAGGACTCCTGCACTCGAACCCACCACGGCCATGCGGCCAGCCTGCACTGCAGTTCACAGTGAAAGGGACTGAACTTCTCGAACGAGCAGGACCCAGCCTCCAGGTCCAGCAGTGATGGTTTGGATAACCCACGTGACGGAGTGACGGGATTCCGCCGAAGGGTCTCCACTGGGGCTGCCGTCCAGCTGTCAGCGTGGATCCACGTCACAGGGGAGGGGGCAGGGACAGGAGATGCGAGAACCGTGCTGTGGGCTGAACTGTGTCCCCCAAACACACATGCTGAAGTCCCAGCCCCCCGACACCTCATGATGCGATCTTCTTCGGAAACAGGGTCACGGGAGACAGAATTCGTTAAGGAGCGGTCACACTGGAGTAGGGTAGACCCTAATGCAATGTAAGAGGGCCCTGCAGAGGCAGGGACACAGGAAGAAGCCACGTGAAGGCACAGGCGGAGACTGGAGACAGGTGGCTACAAGCCCAGAAACGACCACAAGGTAGGAAGAGGCGAGGAGGAACTCCCCTACGGATTTCAGGGTAGCACGGCCCTGCCGACACCTTGACTGTGGGCTTCCAGCCTCCGGAACGGCGAGACAGGAAATCCCTGCTGCCGGAAGCCACCGGACTGTGGCCCTTGGTTATGGAGTGAGCAAACGGGTCTGCTGTCCCTGACCACGTCCTCCCAGCACCGGGGCTGCTCCTCTCCCTAGCCCTCGGCAAACAGGTCTTTGCTCCGATGGGGTGCTCTTGGCTCGCACACACACAGCCTGAGGGGAGGTGCACAAGCTCACCTGTGTTCCTGTGGGGCTGGGAACTTTGGGGTGGCTCTCGCTGAGCGGGTCCTAGAATGCACGCTGTCCCACCCGGGGTGCATATCCATTTGAAGGGAATTCATGACCTCCCTGGGCTCTTTCTAGGCCCACTGGGTTGGTCTCATACTACAAAGGGAACCTTTCAAAGGTGAGGAGGGGCTGGCGTTACCTAGAGGACAGAGGTGGTCCAGGGCCCCCCAACCGTGGGAGCTTCTAAGGAGTCCCCAAAGCTTTGCAGTTCCCCTGAAGCTGCCTGGATGGTCAGCCAGGCCCCCTCAGTCCCAATGAGATGCCTGCACCCGTAACGCCCAGTGTCATGGAGTCCTGAGTCCTCCCCGTTTCCTGCAGTGCCCGGCCGCGACGTCCTCTACCCACACGCTCCTCCCACTGGTCACTGTGCTTCGACTCTCTACCACCTGAACTAGGGTGCAAAGCCCCTTTTCCAGCAGCTCCTGGGCGGGCACGCTTCTCACTTCCGGTGCATTGTGCCAACTTAGAACCCGCACCCCAGGGCCCGGGGCGCTCGCAGGGGGTGGTGTGTGTGGCCCCGAGTCTCCTCCTCTCCAGGCTCTGCACACTCTCTCCTCCTCCCACCCCCTCCGTAGAGTGACTGACGGTGTCATTCGGGATCTCACATACAGTCCGCCCTCGCCCAGGTCCCGCCAGCGTGTCTACCAGGGAGGATGTGTGGTCGAGCAAGCCCAGGCTCCTTCCTCGGCGGAATTCAGGCCCCACCTCGGGTGCGCTTGTTTGCCTCCTGCGTTATTTCTGAAGACAGGAGATGAAGGTCTTTAAGGAAGGAATGGAAAGACGCCCTGCTTCCTCTCTGAGACTCCAGAAGGGGGCGGGCGCCCTGGGCCAGCTGCACATCATCTCTCAGATACTGTGGGGCAGGCGCAGATCCTGGGAGGCCAAGGCTCCGGGCCCAACCGGAAGTTAGAGGAGAGGGTGGAAGCCAACCGGTTCATGTGTTTTTTTATTTTTTATTTTTCCTTAATTGATTTTAGAGAGACAGGAAGGGAGAGGGAGAGAGAGATAGAAACATCAATGAGAGAGAACATCGACTGGCCGCCTCCTGCATGCCCCCCACTGGGGATCGGGCCCACAACCTGGGCATGTGCCCTGACCGGGAATCGAACTGGCGACCTCCTGGTGCATGGGTCAACGCTCAACCACTGAGCCACACTGGCCAGACCCAACCGGTTCTTAAGACCAGAAATCCTGCTGGGGTCCTAAGCCAGAGACACAGTGCAGGGGGCCGGGGCGTCTGGAGCAGTGGGCTGGCCCCGCCGGCTCTCCCACGCTGGCTCAGAGGGATCTCCCTCCACAGTTCCCCTGGCCTGGGGGTGACTCCGACCACAGCTGCTAGGGAAACAGGACAGCAAACAACACCAAACCCAAGACACTTTCCATATACTTTATTAAAAAGTTTCTTTGTATAAATTTCCTAAAACCTTTAAAATTAAAATTAGACCCCACCCACCCCTGCACCAAAAAAAAAACAAAACAAAAAAAAACCCCAACAAAACACAACGTTAGAGGAATGCCAACCATGTTCCCTGTTATGACGTCCTGTTCTCTCTTGGCGAAGGCATTGGTCCCGGGCAGTGCACACAGGCTGCGAGAGCCTGCTGCCCTCCACCCGGATGGCTTCTCAGAGGCTTTGGGAAAGACAATTCTCTCGAAATCCAATCCAGGATTTGGGGGGGATGGAAAATCGGGACGCTGTGCATTCGCCATGACAGGCTTTCCATCTAAGGTCGTGCTTCCTGGAGAGAGGAGACGGTCAAGCGGAAGAAGAGAGAGCGGCGGTGAAGTCTGCGGCTAGCTCCCAGACCTTCATTTGCAGGAAACAGGCATAACGTGAGACTCGGAGGGGTTTGAACCTACAGGGATGTCCACACACACACCGGCAGTGGCTAACTATGACGCAACGTTCAGAGTATAGGCTATGACTGCCTGGAGACAGGGGGCTGGGTCCGCAGTCACTAGCACCGTGCGGACAGGCCAGCGGCGGGCGGTTCCTCCCGAGGTCGAGTGTACATCAAAGCGTGAAATGGAACAGTGCCAGGGACTCTATACCCAGGGCTTCTATGAAGACGAATTGCCAATGGCTGCCTCCTTCTTCTTCAAGAGGTACGCGTCCCCGGTCCGCCACGCTTAGGTCCCCATCGCAGTGATGACTCGGGGGTTGACAAGCACTGAGGGGGCGGGCGGGGAGAGAGGAAAAGGAAAAGCCGTGTCACTGACCGAAAGGACACTCTTTCTCGTGAAATGACCCCACGGCCTCTGGTGTCCATCACCCATCTCTCATTGTCCTATTCAAAAGCCTCAGTAGTTTCCCGGAGCTTCTTGGCGGGGGCTTGGGGGCTCCCCTTTACCTGAGCCTTTTCTCACCACACCACCAGCCAGGCCTTTGTGCAAACGGCACTCCCTGAACTGCTGGCCTGGCCCTCAGGGAAGCCGGCGCTCTGTCCCCAATTAAGTTGCCCAGCATAATGGAGATATTGGGTGTCCCCAGTATCAACATCATTGCTTAGCGGAAGCAAAACTGTTTAAAGGTGAATAGACGGGGTGAGTTACCTTTGGTGTTATCTACCATTGTTCATTACAGTATTTCCCTAAGAATCACGTTTGTTACAGTATTTTACGAGTAGCAGGGACTTTAGCAACATTTCCAGTAGTGAGGAGCAGCGGGCCATGTGTTTGTCCATTGGCACAAGTGCAAGGCTGCGAGGGTGTTTTTAAGAATAGTCGTCACTCAGAAAATCCCTTCCGTGTGCTCTATTTGAAGAGAGGATCTATTTTGTGTTTCATATCTGCCGTCATCACTGTCACTGACCCATCTCAGAAAGGTGAGGTACTGGCCGGGGTCCCTTTTATCTTGCTTGCAAATGCATCAGAGCCTGAGGGGTCAGACTTACCGGGGGCACAGACCTTCTCGCATTCCTTCTGGGAATCGAACCTGTTCTCGTTCCCACCGCAGCCGCCGTACCAGAACCTGGCGCAGCTCCGGGTCTGGGCGTCATAGTACCACTTCAACACGAATTTCCGGCACGTGCCTTCCTCCTTGGGCAGCTGACATATATCTTAACAACAGAGGAGAAAAGGCCACTCATTAGAGCCCGCAGGGGACTCGTCTCCAGCACCAGGGCTGAAGGTCTCATCGCAAGGCTGATGGAGAAAGAGAAGGTGAGGGGGAAAATGCCCTAAACCTCCCAAGCCTCAGTTTCCCCACAGCCAGATGGACATAACAGCCACCTAGAGCTTCATCAGCAACACGCACAATCGAACCGGCCAAAGGGCTCCATGAACCGCCCTCAGAATCCCACCGTCAGCTCTGATTCGATGCCGGACAATTTAAGGTGAAATGAACGGAGCACCCCTCTCCCCCCCCCACGTCCCAGAGTCTTCGCTGCCGCCCCCGAGAGGACCCCGAGCTGACACCTGAGTGTTCTCCTCCCTGGCAAACAGCAATCCCTGCTGTCAGAACAGCGTTCAGAAAAAGGCTGTGCCTTTCACTACACGCCAACTAGACTGAACATGAAAGTCAGCCCTGGCCGGTGTGGCTCAGCGGTTGGAGCGTCGGCCTGCGGACCAGAGAGTCTCGGGTTCAGTTCCAGTCAAGGGCACGTATCTCGGTTGCAGTTCGTCCCCAGCCCTGGTTGGGGTCCTGCGGGAGGCAGCCAGTCGATGTGTCCCTCTCACATCGATGTTTCTCTCTCTTTCTCCCTCTTTCTCCCTCTCTCTCCTTCCCACTCTATCTGAAGATAAATAGAAAAATATCCTTGAGTGAGGATTGAAAAAAAAATGTTTTAAAGAAAAGTTAAAGTGGGAAAATAATATTTTATGAGTGTGTGTACATGAATGTATGTCTGTGTGTGTATATACATGTGTGTACATGAATGTATGTCTGTGTGTGTATTCCGTGTGTGTACATGAGTGTGTCTGTGTGTGTATATACATGTGTGTACATGAGTGTGTGTCTATGTGTGTATTCCGTGTGTGTACATGAGTGTGTCTGTGTGTGTATATATGTGTGTGTGTATGTGAGTGTGTGTCTGTGTGTGTGTACATGAGTGTGCATCTGTGTGTATATATACGTGTGTGTACATGAATGTATGTCTGTGTGTGTATACGTGTGTGTGTGTACATGAGTGTGTATATGTGTGTGTGCATGAGTGTGTGTCTGTGTGTATACGTGTGTGTGTACATGAGTGTGTGTCTGTGTGTGTATATACGTGTGTGTACATGAGTGTATGTCTGTGTGTGTGTTCTGTGTGTGTACATGAGTGTGTGTCTGTGTGTGTATATGTGTGTACATGAGTGTGTGTCTGTGTGTATATGTGTGTGTACATGAGTGTGTGTCTGTGTGTATGTGTGTGTACATGAGTGTGTGTCTGTGTGTGTATACGTGTGTGTGTGTACATGAGTGTGTATATGTGTGTGTGCATGAGTGTGTGTCTGTGTGTATACGTGTGTGTGTAGGCCAGGGCCTTCATAGCGGCCAACTTGAACAGAAAGGAAGGAGCGGAGCTGCCGCTGCGGTGAAGTCGAGGCAGCAGGCCCGAGCACGGCTGCCCGGGAGGAGAGGCATTCCACTTCCAGTTAAGGAAGTTTACGACTTCAGTGCGGCCCGGACTCCTGATGTGGCCCAGCTGGGGTGAGGCCGGCTCTCCGCGGGGCCTGCGGGGGAAGTTCGCGCTCACACTCAGTGAGACGTCTGTTTACAGTTTTCTGGCGAGCTGCCGGCGGTGCTGGGAAAGGCAGGCATGAACGTCAACCGTTATCTGAGTCTGGAAAACGTAAACCTTTCCACAAGACTCCCTGGCCCTGGCGTGGACGGTGCCACGTGTTTCCGTGAGCGGCTCCCAGGCCTGACTCACCAGCCCTCCCCACTCGGGGCCTTTATCCGCAGCTGCGTGGGCCGTTCCCAGCAGAGGTGGCCACGTGTGCAGTTCTAACTGATATCAAGGAGGAAAAGAAGCCCTGAGCCTCGGGGCGAGAAGCAACGCCCGGGTCTGCCACGTGGACCAGACCCCGAGGTACACAGGGCTGAGGCTCAGAACCGGTCTTGAGACTCTCCCTGGTGACTGCGGGGAGCGGTCACCCAAGCTGAGGGCCGGTGTCGCCGCAGCCGCATCTCCCGGCTGTGGACCCTCTCGGCGGCCCCGAAGCCAGCGGCTCTGCCAGGAGCCTTGGAAGGCCCGGCGAAGCCAGCGTAAAATGACGACAATCCACCAAAACAACACTCTTTCTCTCGAATACGCCAGTGACTGCAGGGGAAAGCCTGGAATGTCACGGAGGGGACTGGGCAAGGCAAGATGATCCCACCACCCAAATGTATCCCTTGTTGACCGGTGGGTCCCCTCTGAGCGTGACGCCCAGGCCAAATGCTTGCCTCATCCCTTCTCCTGTCTTCCCCCAACGGCCCATGTGTGTCCATCATATTTGTGCCAAGTGCACTCAGCCCTGACCATCTGTGTTTAGCTGTCCCCTTCCCGCTCCCCTGTCCCCTGAAGCAGACACGCACCGTCCCCAGGCCCACGGACACGGGCTCAGAGGAAGCCTGCCGACCCCGGCCCCGCCGGCTTCCCAGGTCCCTCAGCCCGGCGCCGTAACCCTCAGCACCAAACCAGCGCTCTTGAATTTCACACCCTCCTTCAGCCAGCATCCTTAACATCCCCGTCTGCTTGATTCGTGGAACGTAAGGACACCGTTTCCCTCGACACGCAGATATTTGGGAACCCCAGAGAAATCAGGGTGTCCTAAAAAAATGGATACAGGGTGTCTGTAGATTCTTTTACATCTTGAAAAGGAAATGATTTTAATAAACACTGGCTTTACAATTACGCTTTTCTGTGTCTACATTTTTTGGGGGGACACCCTCTATATGAATGAGGGCCCCACACTCTTCCAAGACAAAAACCTGGGATTCTCCACTTTTTAAAGCGTGGAAATGCGTTTCACGTGCGTAAGAAGCCTGGGAATCACGGCTTCTGAGACACCGCGTGGGAACTGGCCTCGCCCGAGCTGTCTACTAGGCCAACACGACCACGCGAAAGACAAAAAATAAATCAAAAGGTCTTGGTGTCCAAAGAGGGATGATGGTCGGACCTCGCTGAGTTCTTGCCTGGAACGAGTCTGTGGACATGACGGTTGTCTCTTTCCCCCAAAGGAGGCGCCCCCTCGCACACAGCCCTGGAGGGAGCCCGGAGCCCTGGCTCTGATCTGAGAGGCGTGCCCGGCCACAGTTCACCCACTTTCCCCACCTATATCGGGACCCCAGGGGGAGCCGAAAAGATAATGGGGAGGGATTATCAATAACCTTAAAAAACAATGACGTAAGTTTCCTGTTAAGGGAACGGTCTGAAGGGAGGCCCAGTTAGGATCACCGTCTGGGCAGCTTCCTGGTGACCCGGTGCCGGTGGGTCACGGGGCTCCGGGTGGACATCCAAACACAGGAGGGAGCGGGTGCCCAAGGAAGGTCCAGAGGACCCTGCCGGGAGCCCCTTCTGGGCACAGAAGCCGAGCAGCAACCGCAGGGTAGAGGGCACCCTGGAAATGTGGCCCATGTTTGTGAGAAAGAGGTGCACGCATGTGTGCACCCCTGTGTGAGGTTCGTAGAAAAATCAGGAAGGGTGTACACGGGGTCATTCACGGAGCCCGCCGTGGCCATCCAAGCTGCCACCACGGGAACCACAGTCCTTATGTTGTCCTGTGTGTTCTGAAACTTCACAGTGAATGTCTATTATTTTATAATTAGAAAAAGATTTTACTCTTTGAGACAAAATATGCCGAATTGCACAATCTCATCTTTTTTGTAGTTTGAGATTTCTATAGTGTCTGGAAGCAGCGATTTTTAAAATCGATTCTGGGAGGGAGGAACAGAGAAAGAGAAACACTGATGTGAGAGAGAGACATCAGTTGGCTGCCTCCTGGAGGCACCCTGGCCGGGGATCGAACCTGCGACTCTCCGGTGCACAGGACGACAGCGCTCCAACGACTGAGCCACACTGGCCAGCGCTAAGAAGCAGCATTTGAAAAGCATCAGCTTTGACGCGTTTTCCCTGAGCCGAATGGGGGGGGGGTGTTTCCACTGCAATTATAATATGTGGCCTGTCTTCCTGACGGGCTAACGGGTCCACACACAGGGAGACGGGTGACAGGCTTCCAGCCCTCAGAAGCAGGTACATTTGCCTGAAGGGCAAACATGTTCCTGAGTCTACATTTTGAGCACAGATGGGCCCAAAAGGTACCAAGGACACTTGCTGTATTCTTTTTTTTTTTTTTAATCCTCACCTAAGGATATTTTTCCATTTATCTTCAAACAGAGTGGGAGAGAGAGAGAGAGAAACATCGATGTGAGAGACACATTGACTGGCTGCCTCCCGCACAACCCCGACCAGAGCCAGAGATAAAACCACAACCAAGGTACGTGCCCTTGACTGGACTCGAACCCGAGACTCTTTGGTCCATGAGCCAAAGCTCTCACCGCTGAGCCAAACCGGCCAGGACAACTTGCTGTATTCTTAACTTCATTTTCAATGTAGTTGTGGTTAAGTTTTGGACTCTTTGCTCTTTCAATCTTGACCAACAGACTTTTATTTTTTAAGACTTTATACTTCACAATAAAAAATAAAAAAGAAGCCAAATGCCCTCTGAGGCCCATCAGAACCCAAACATTGCAACTGAAGTGGGCACATTCTCACACGGAGAGAAGCACCCGGCCTCGAAGGTGGCGATTTCTATTTGGCCACGCAGAGAAAATATTTGAAGCTATTTAATTAATCTCAACGTATGGGGTTAAGTTCATTCTTTATATTGTGATGAACAGAAAGTCACATATTTCCCCCCACGACATCGTTTTACGTTAGCCAGTGCCATGTAGTCACGGTGGAACACGGCCAACCAGATGATGTATTCCATCAAATCTCAATCCTAATTGTATTATGCACTACATTATGTTCCACAAAGTAAGACAAAACACTGTCAATAAACCATGACATGTCACCAGTTATAAGTCACATTTCGACTTTATATGTGTTACAGTGTAGCCCTGGCCGGTTTCGATCAGCTGTTGGAGCATCAGCCCGAGGACCAATGAGTCACAGGTTCAATTCCGGTCAAGGGCACGGACCTCGGTTACGGATCCCCAACCTGGTCCGGGTCGAGCGGGAGGCAACCAATTGGTGTGTCTCTCTCACGTCGATGCGTCTGTCTCTTTCTCCCCCCTCCCCGTCTCCCACTCTATCTGAGGATAAATAGAAAAATATCCTCGGATGAGGATTAACCACAACAATAAAAAAGATAGACCTGAAGCCCAGTGAACTTCCACTCGTGAAGGTAGAAAAAGCATCAACACGCGATACTAAGGGGCATGGCTCTCGGGAAACAGACCACGTGTCTGATTGACCGGCGCGGCGGGAAACAGGAGGGATTCCACTGCGTTCTCCTCCTTCAATAAAAGCTCGTCCCAAAACTTCACTTTGCCTGAATCGCCCAGAAAACGTGTCTTTGGGAAAATAATGCATATCGTGGTCATTGGTATTGAGATGTAAAACACACCTACAGAGACTGAGTGAGAATGCAGGCACTCTATTTTTTAAGTTACTCAATAAATGGATACATTATTTCTTCTCTGATCTTCCAAAATATAGATATCATTAAAATCTTTTACCCCACGGGGAACATTTCTAAGACAACCTGATTATTGAAGGAGGGGAGGGGGAGAGACAGGAGGTTGGGAGGGAGAGGGGGACACAAGCTTTCATCTCCTAATTCTGTTGACCCATTTTGAATTTTAAACGTTTTAAATCTAATTGATTTAATTCAAAGCAACTCTCGAAAATGGCTCGCGTGTGTGTGCTCCGGAGCTGTCCCGCGAGCTGTTTTGTTACCCGCGGGGCCCTGATCAGACACAAAACCAGCAGCTCACATCTTCACGCTGCTGCGAATCACCGGGCGGAAAGTCCACCCACGTGAGACAGTGAAGGAACATTCAGGTCCTGGGTGTGCGGGTCACGGGCTCATCCGAATGAAGGACAGGGGTTTCGATCGACCCCAACAAGCAACTTGGAGCCTTGAAAGACACACAAGCCTCCATTTCAAAAGCTCCTTTGTCTCTGTCACATGGAGAGAGGCCTACGTGATACACGTCTGGACGGAGGCACCTTCCTACTTCTGAGTCCGTGTCTCAGCCTCAAAGAAAGACAGAGAGCAGCCCAGCCAGATTCTTGTTTAAAGACTGTGATGTTTATATGAACTAGACACTGTTTACATATCCTCGTCCCTTCTGGACCACACATTAGAGAGCCAGAAACATCCCAGACTTGCTGTCTTACACCCAGGCATTTTCTCCCGCCGAAGCAGTGAGGTTGCTAGAAATGTTCCATTTCTCGTGCGCGGTAGGGGTGGTCCCTGCGTGGGAAAGAGTGCACACAGATGTTGGTGACTCTGGAGTTATCATCTCGTCTGTCCTGACCCATGTCCTTGGGGAATGCCTATACGTTCTTGGGCGTCTCTCAGCTCAAGCACCTTCTTGGGGACCCTTCACGGAGGTGACTCAGGAATGGAGCTGGAGTGAGTGGGTTAGGAGCTGTAGGGACCCAGTGCAGGGGACAAAGGCTTCTCCAGGGTCCTTTGATGCAGGACTCAGAAGCCCAGTGGTGTGGCTCACTGGCTGAGCATCGACCCATGCACCAAGAGGTCACTGGTTTGATTCCCGGTCAGGGCACATGCCCAGGTTGTGGGCCAAATCCCCAGTGGGGGGGCATGCAGGAGGCAGCTAATCGATGTTCTCTCTCATCAATGTTTCTCTCTCTCTCTTCCCTCTCCCTTCCTCTCTCTCTAAAAAATCAATATAGAAAAAAAATTTAAAATGAAAACTGCTTAGGAGCAGAAATCAAAAGAGTTGAGACCTAATTCTCTTCTCCATCCCACACCCTCCCCCCACATTCCTCCTTCCACTGTTTTCCGTGTGAGTTGAAAATCCTAACATTGAAAGTGTTTATAAAACCTCCCATGAATTCCTGAATCATTCCCATAAACTGACTTCAAGAGGAGACCATGTCTTGTTTTTCTATCAATTTTCCCGTTAGAAAGACTTGAGGAGTTCCCAAAACACCTGGCTGTCCCTAACACAGACCAGCTCCTCAGCTTGTGTCCAGAAGCAATCGGCTCTAAACATGTTTCAGTTCTGTAAGTGCTTCATGTATCTCCCGTGCTGTGTATCTGTGAGCATAACAGTTTCACAATCCCTGCACTGACTCGGTTACCTTCGTTCTTAGAATGCCTGCTGCTACATGTGAATATGGGCCGTGGTTGTATTAAGGAATGGTAGATAGATGATACACAGATACATAGATACATAGATACATACATAGATACAGAGATACAGAGATAGATACATAGATACATACATAGATACATAGATAGATACATAGATACATAGATAGATACATAGATACATAGATAGATACATAGATACATAGATTGATGATAGTGTAGATGTATAGATATAGATATAAATATTAGACATAGGTTATAGATTATAGATATAGACAGAGACATAGGAAAAGCCCATTGATGGAATAATGTTTCTAGCAACAAAGATTCCCACTAGAAACAATGGAAAGAATCAAGGGGCCTCTGCTCCCAGAGTCAGAAGCCACCCACTTTTATGGGAGCACAAACAAGACCGGGTTCCGACTCCACAGAAATGGGAAGATGGCGAAACAAACAGCCTCTGAAAACCCTACAGCGAACAGAGTCGAAGGAGGAATCCCGGTCAACACTCCAGGAAGAACGAGCCGTTGCCCTGACAACGCGGTACGCATGGGGACGCCCGGCTGCGTTGAAACCCAGCACAAGGCGAAGCTGCCGGGCGCCCAGCAAACGCCTCGCATCACAGTCAAGGACAGAAACAACCGCTGGAAAGGGCCACGCCTTCCTCCTCCTGGCTGTGGCCAGCACTGCAGAAACAAACGAGCCGTCCCCACACTTCGGGAAAGCTTGTGCTGTGGGGTCTGTAAGACCACCCTGTTTCTAACTGCCCCTGGAATGTGGACTTTGGATGTAGCAACAACATATTCTGCGGAACAGTTAAGCAAAGCTTATTGACCATTTTGATCATCGGGGCCTCGTGTGTGAGTGCCCCGAGTTTGTGTCCTGCTGAACGAGGGGTTCCGGTCTCAGAGAGTTCCACTGCTCAGGAAAAAAGCAAGGAGCAGCGGTCAGTCCAGAAACCCGTCCAGCTAGTCCCGGATGACGTGGGAAACAGGCACTCGCTTGGCTCTGGCACACGGAGATGGGATGACAGACTGAGCCCGGCATGTGCTTAGGGAATTGAGACCAGAACACACATCCCATGGGGCATCTTCAAACCCGTGTCTTCCATGGGTCCCCATCTGGGTGACCTGTGTGCTTCTGAGCATTTTTTTATTAGATGGGGTCCCTGAGTGGATGACACCCTACTCTTTGCAGCATCGCAGACCACAAATCCACACTAGTCCTAATACGAGGAAGAATGATTAACGATACATGGATTCCTGGCTGCAGCATCCAAAGCAACTCCCATGCAATTTCCCCGAGAGCCTGGGGACAGACAAGGTAAGTGGCCACGGACAGCTTGGAACAGACAGCATGAGACCATGTTGGGCCACACAGAGCGGACTTGGGACTTCCCCGTAGAAGTCATCCTGGCCTGGGAAGTAGAACCTCAGCAGGTGACCGAGAAGCAGACCGCAAAGGCCGCGTGTGCCTGGGAGAAGGCTGTCCCCAGGCTGCCAGTGGACCTGACGGTCTCACAACTCACCGGCCTCGCTGCCCGCCAGCGGTTCCGTGCTCACCATGAGATTGATGGTTGAACTAGAGACCGACCTTGCTGGTTGCGGAGGTGGAGACTGTGCTTTCTCTAGAAAAGAAAAACACGTGCAACCAGTGGGTAACTCAGAAGCTGAAGGCTAGGTCATCCTGAGGGGCGGGGCAAGCTTGCCTCTCTGGGTTAAGAGAAGGGTGGGCCACTGACAGGCAGAGACCCAAGAAGCCTCTCGGCCACTCCGCATGCCTGCTGTCTGCCAGTCCCACTCATCTCAACGAGCAAACAGAGCACATCTCTGAGCTTTGAACGCATCCTCTCATTTCCCCACACAACTCTTCTGTGTCTGGCCGAGGAAACAGATCCCTGTGGGGGGCGGGGGGGTCTTTGGACTCTTATCTTCATGGATTATGTGGTGACTGGTGAGAATTCCCTTCCCCTGAGCAGTTCCTTGATCTGAACAGCACTGGCCCAAGCAGAAAGAATGTGAGTCGCCCCCTCCACACCCCAGGAGAAGCCAGGGTGAAGAAGAATGTGGGGGGAGGGGGATAAGAAGAACCCAGAAGGGAGGTGGGGGCATGAGTAATTTAGAGGCTGGAGAAGCAGGCAGGGCCAGGCCTCGGTGCAGAAGCGCTGGGAAAAACAGAGGCAGAGCCCAAGCACGAGGGACAGGGGAGGGGAATTCTGGTGTCCTTTCTGCAGTGGCCAAAGAGCCCCGCGTCCCCCCACGGGCTGCTGAGATTTCGTGGACGCCTCAGTTACTCCCTAAGGAGCCAGTGACTCTCAGGGGTGCTTTCTGTCCACGGAACGTGGATGCATGCTTCTGAAACACGGACGTGGTGGGCACCGGGCCCGGCCAGGTCATACGGACATAGTTCTTCCTTCCAGGGAAGGGGCGGCACCCAGGCCAAATGGATCTGGCTTCCCCTGTAAAGGGGCCCAGGACCCCAAAGGCAGGGCAATAGGTCACAGGAACCCCACCTTCCATTTTCTCTCGTTTATACAGCTAGGTGCAACCAGAACAGGGTTTTGTGTTAACCTTGCTGTTTCAGAACGCATTTGATGAATGAGCTGTCCCCTCTGTCCCAGCGATCGTCCACACACAAGGCAGGCACCGACTTTCCTTAAACCCACCGCGTACTCACTTGTACTGAAGCTTCCGTGGAAGGTGGCCCTGACCTGAGACCTCAGGTAGCACACCACCGCCACGTGGTACGTCTGCCCGGCACGCAGGCCCCCGATGACGCGGTCCGTGACCGTGAGGTTCTGCTTCAGAACCAGGGACTGATCGTGGGCTGAGGTGACGGTGAGGTCGTAAAAATAAGGACTGGGGGGCTCCGGCCTCTCCCAGTGGAGCCTGGCGCTGTTCTCGGTGATCTCGGACACCTGCACCTCTCGGGAAGCCTTGACTAGGAGAGATCAGAGCACAGCGTGAAGGTGGAGAAAACCACATCTGGGGAAACGCGCGGCGGCAGACGAGGGCTGAAGACAAGTACCAGGAGACAGATGATCGGAAATTGAGGTGAGGCAGGGAACCCATTTCTTGTTCAAGCTCCCGGGAAATGCTGGTCTGCGACCGAAGCAGGCGAGGTGTGAAACAACTCACAGTAATTAACGCTCGCATTGTGCGTCAGCAAGGTACACGTCTCCCTCTAGTGAAAATCTCATACTAAGAAGATACTTTGAAAATTCAGTCTGGTCCGGCCTGTGTGGCTCAGGGGCTGAGCATCGACCCATGCACCAAGAGGTCGCTGGTTCGATTCCCGGTCAGGGCACATGCCCAGGTTGTGGGCCCGATCCCCAGTGGGGGCATGCAGGAGGTGGCCAGTCGATGTCCTCTCTCACCAATGTTTCTCTCTCTCTCTCTCCCTCTCACTTCCTCTCTCTGTAACATCAATAAAGGGGAAAAATTTTGAAATAAGAAAGTGCACAGTCGGGGTGCTATCTGAAGTGTAGTGCTTCATCAGAGCGAGCCCCATGATTTAAAATACACCGCGTCCTGAAGCTTTAGGGTACGACATGGAATTGTCTGGCGGAATCTCTGCTCTCTCGCTGTTCATGACATGAAGACAGTTTCCATGGGCCTTTTACGAGCACATACATCTGACGTCACCTCCTGTACCGTGTGTGACACTCTACAGTAATCTCCTAGCATCTTCTTTGAGGAAAAAATAAAATAGCTCCCTCTGGGTCCCATTAGGGCCCCCGACCCCTGGTGTCTCATTCAGTCTGGAACCCGCTGTTCCCCTTGGCAGGGCTAGCACCTGGCTCAGCCTGTGGGGCGGCTGACCACCCGGTTCGCTGAGCCACCTGTCACAGCGGGCCGCGGGGGCCCCTTCTCTGCAGGTACGGGCATCACAGCAGGACAGAGTCAGCATTGCAGAACTCCACCCAGCTCTTCTGAGGCCTGTCCTAAGGGAGGCATCTGGCTCCGGAATCCAAGCACAGCCCCCACCCAAGAGCCACTGGCTTTCTCTCTCTCTCTCTCACTCCCTAAATGGGGCCTGAAACCCTCCGCTGAGAACTCGTCCCTTCCTCGTGAGACGCTGGGTTTCCAGGAGCGAAGGGCCATGCCCGCCCGCGGACTTCCCAGAGAGAAGGAGCAGTGGGGGCTCGGGTGGGGAACGAGGAGGGGGAGCTCTTTCTGCCCCTTGCATGAGCTCCCGGGCCTCGCACGGACTAAGAGAAAGATCACTCTCAGGGAACAGGCAATGTTTGGACAATTCCCTGCCCTGGTCAGCGCCTGTCAGACGCACAGATCACCCCGATGTGCAAATCGAGGATCAGTGACTACATTGAGATTACTCGGGAAGCAGGCTTTGAGGGACATGCCCTGGACACCGTGCATGAGGATGGCACACGGGGCAGCGCTACCGGCCGCTTTCTTACCCACGGGCTTAGCAGCGTCTGGCTTGGTGGCGGCCGGTCTGGCTGCCTGGGGCTTGGGGGCCTCCTTTGCAGCCGCTGGTTTGGCAGCGGAGGGGGGTCTGGCAGCTGCTGGCTTCACTGCTGCCGCTGGTTTGGCGGCTGCTGCAGGTCTAGAGGCGGCGGGCTTCGTGGCGTCTGTCCTGGCAGGCACGGGTCTGGGGGCCGCGGGCCTGGACGCAGCTGACTTTGAGGCCGGCAGGTTGACCACTGTCACAGGTTTGGTGGTGGTGGTCACCGGTTCTGTGGTGGCCACTGGCTTGGTCGTGATCACCGGTTTGGATGTAGGACTCGAAGTAACATTATTCGGAGTGTTTCTGTTAAAACAAATTAAGCATCGCTTCAGCGCATCTGCACTTTTGCCTGCTACGTAAGATGGACAGACAGGACCTCATGAGCAATGCAAAATCTGCTGTCTGATCAACGTGGGTGCCGTGGTTTTATGTATCACCCCTCCCGCGGCGTGTATCAAATTCCTTCTCTTAGATCCGTGCCACCAAGAACACACTGAAGAGCGTGTGAACTCATCACATCACTGCAAATGAAGCGTCTATTGCCCTGTAAACACCTTCTCTTCAATTTATAAAATAAGAGCAGGGAGAGAGTACAGGGACGATCGAGCCTGGAATGATGACAATTATTCTTACTGTTAACAGTAATAATCAGTTAATAGCTACTCTCATTGTAAGAAAGTGTCCAGCCAGCAAAGTGCTGGGTGGAGCTGGGAAATACCGCATGGGCCTACACCTCACTCCCAGGCTTGTGTGCACTTTGGTTTGCAGTGATTTGTGTACACGTGGTTTGGTTTGGTTTGGTTTGTTTGACACTTTCTTGGTCTGGCTGAATCCCTAACGAGAATAGCAGCGTCACGAAACACAGCGGCACAGACCCGCCCCTTGTTCATGTCCGGCCCTGATATGATGAATATTCGTTATTTCGTAGATACATCAGGCTACAGGTCATGTGCAGTGTATTTTCGAGTTGTGATCACACAAATTCAAACACGAGGTTTGGTTGTTCTGCTTTCCCAGGGACTGCTCTAGAGGAACTATGAAGACACTAAAAGGCAGGTGGCCACAGCATGTACGTAAGCCCAGTGGAGGCCAGAAGAACTGCCAGCTGAGCCCAAGCAAAACTTGCTACCCCGCAGAATTGCAAATTAAATAACATTGTTGCTCTAAACCACTAAGTTTGGGGCCGTTTGTTACGCAGCAACAGCTAACAGATACTTCTAAAAGAATGTTGCACTTGGCCTTGGGGAAGTCACATTTTCTGGATCCCGATGTCCTCACCCCATCATGTCAGGCATCGGGGGACTTCTGCATTCCCTTGGCACTGTGATTTGTGAGACAGTTATATAATCACTTACACTTGTTTGTGACCAAATTTCACAAGAGTCTTTGCTGGTTGGTCCCCTTGGAACCAATCACACTGCTTCCTGATGTCTGGGGACAGGTAAAAAGCATTTTCACCTAGAGAGATATAGAAAAATATACGTATTTTAAGTGTATGCAGATCCCTTGCAAATTAAAATTAATCTGCTAAATGGATCACATAGTAGGTAGTCCACAAACATTTTTTTACTTCATTCATTCTTCCAGACAAGCTAAGTCCAGTGAGTTTTAAACATTAAGTATAATGGTGCTTGACCCATAAAACATTTTACGCCAATATCTTCTATTTGGAAATATCTGGGTGATTCAGTGATAGATAATATTTACCCAGTGTGGGCGGGAAGACAGGAATAAAAGGAAACTTGCAGAGTTTAACCAGTTCCAAGCTCTCAAATATCGAATTATAACCCAGTTACTTTTAATATTTTCTCAGTGCTGTGTTTAACGAAGTTTTCTTTCCAGTCTTCTGCAGGTGGTGACAAGGGCCCTGGGGCACCTGCTACCTAACCTTTGTTTCACCTGTTCTTCCCTAAAACGTCCGGGGCACAGGCTTCACAAACGTCAATGCTGTTTTCATGGACCCGACCTTCCCTGGAATAACACACTCTCCGTCTATACATGTTTATGTGTGCCTCATCCGTCTCTCTCATGTGTTAACCACCTTCCTGAGACAGCTCTGGGCCAGGCACTGTGCCAGGCTCAGGGACCACAGTGGTGAATGAGACACTTTTTCAAGGACCGTGCAGTCCGCTGGGACCACAGGCCCACAGTGGAAGACCAACGGGCCATGTAAGTGTAGCACCCTGATGAACAGTGAGCGAGCCTTGGGCATGGGGATCACCCAGGTGAGCAGGGCCAGCTGGAGGGGAGTTTGGAGGACGAATGGGACCTGCTGCTGAAGCAGAGGTGGAGAGCATCTGGACGAACCACATCGACAAGACCCGGAGGTTTCCAAGTGTGGGGTTGGTGGCTAAACCCAGATCAATGCAACCCCTTCTAGAAGCTTCCACGATGCCCCATCAGGATACACTTCTCTGTGACATGTCAGCATATTACATCATGCCCACCTAGACTGTCAACTCTCAGGGACACTGTGTACAGCTGGAAGGTACCCAGTGAAACTCGGTTGAATAAGAGTGAACAAGGACAGAGTTTCCATCTGTGTTCACGTTCAGCCCTGGCAACTCAAGGTGTGCCTGGGACGTGGTGGGCGCTGACACCTCCCCGTAAAATGAATGAACAAGTCAACATCACCACACGAGCCGTCTCTCCCAAGCCTGTGCCCCGCCCTCCCTGCTGGCCCGAGGGTGTGGCTGGCAGAAAGCCCTGCGGCCGGTGTCTCACGCGGGACTTACTGCTGACGAAGGAGGGCAGCAGCCTCCCGAAGCGCAGGAGCGGCTCCTCGTTCAGCTCGGTGGACTTATCCGCCAGTTTGAAGAAGACATCATTCGGTTCGCTGGCGAAGCTGTACACCTCCTTGACATTGACCTTCCTGCCGATGCCCAGGACCACGAAGAAGTAGCCCTTGCACTTGGCCTGCAAGATGGCCCTCTGGGCCTCCTCCAGCTGCCGCTTCGACAGCTCGCCCGTCAGCATCAGAACCACGACCTTCAGGTCCCGCGGGTTGGGCGCGCTTTCGAAGACGTGCTCTACGGTGTAGTCCACGGCGCGGCCCAAGGCCCTGGTCCCCTGCAGCTGTGCCATCCTCATGCCCAGGGCATCCACCACCTTCTCCTTGGAGCTGTGCTCAGTCAGCGAGAACTCCACCTTCACGGGCGGCCTGCTGGCGTTCCCCACGGACTCGTAGGGCGCGTGCTGCACCACGGCCACTCTGGCAAAGTGCTGGGAGGCCTTGGGGTCGGGGCTCAGGTCCAGCTGTCTGACCAGGTACCCTATGTACTTCTTCATCTCGTTGAACTGGAACAGGGTGGTGGACTCGGAGCTGTCCAGGATGAACGCCACGTCTATGTCCACGTGGCTGCCCGCCGCTCGCCTGTCCCTGAAGGAGGGCCTCCAGCTGCCTAAGCCGCAGGACGGGTCGATGTTGCAGATGTCTGGAAGGAAGCACGGAGGCCCGTTTACACCGGGACGCCTCAGCGAGCCACGGCCCGCCCGTCTGCTGGGGCCTGGGCCACTGAGACTCTCAGAACACGGGAACCTGTTCATATCTTGCCGGCACTGTTGTGTCCGGATTTCTGTCTTCATCACTGAGCACTCACTAAGTGAAACAGGTCAGTCAGCCAAAGTCTGCTGGCATTCTGTGGCACTGGCATTAAAAAGGAAGGAAGAGCCCTGGCCGGTTTGGCTCAGCAGTTAGAGCGTCGGCCCGCGGACCAGAGAGACCCGGGTTCGGTTCCCACTAAGGGCACGGACCTCGGTTGCAGTTTGTCCCCGGGCCCTGGTTGGGGTTGTGTGGGTGGCAATCAGTTGATGTGTCTCTCTCACATCGATGTTTCTCTCTGTCTCTTCCCCCCTCTCTCCCTCCTGCTCTATCTGAAGATAAATGCAAAAATGTCCTTGGGTGAAGGATAAAAATAAAATAAAAATAAATAAAACAAATAAATAAAAAGAAAGGAAGAGAGGGAGGGGAGGGGATGAGGGGAGGGGAGGGGGGAGGGGGGAGGGGAGGGGGAGGACCTTACTTTTTTGCCACTCTTTGAAGAAATGTGTTCTAGAAAGTCCCAAAGCCAGATCATTAAAATCGGGGCTCCAAGGTCAAATTTTAAGCAGAGCCCACTCTCTCCTTTATTACTTATAAAGCGAATCCTTCCCCATCTAAGAGGGGCTCTGTTTGGGGTTCTGCTGTAACCGTGTGACCTACTGTGGGTGTCTATGGGGTAACTGCCAGGCTCCATGGATCTGCACTGAGCCCTGCGCCCAGAGGAGGACCATCCGCTCGGACGTCCCTCCACGCACGGTAGGTTCTGCAGCTGCACAGGTGTGCCCCCGGAGAAGGGCCTTACCCAAGCACACGTGACACGTCACGACGTTCTTCAGGAAGTCCGTGAGGTCCCTCCGGGCAGGCAGGACCAGCGCGTGTCCCACGGCTGTGTTATTGATCTGGTTCAAACAGAGGGAACGTTCGGTAGGATGTTCACACTCAGAAACCACTTGCAAAATACAGCTGAGGAATGAGCTATCACATCAACAAATCCGACTTCCCAGTATCTACTCGCTGTTTGAGAGGGAGGGTTAGGGGAGGCCTCGAGTTTAATAGGAAAACATAGGTTTCCTTCTGCTGAAACGAGCTGAGTTCAAATCTCACTCCTGCACTTTCTGCTGGCCCCCAAGCGAGATTATTTAACTTCTCGGGGGTTCAGTTTCCTCGGCTATAAAATGAGATAACAGTAAATTCTCAACAGAGCTATTTGAAGGATTAAGTTTGGTAACAGATGTCAAGCGCCTGGTATAACCTCTGTCGAATAGTGGGGCTTACATAATACTGTCGTTTTCAGCAATAATAACAACAACTGGCAAATGTTAGCTTCATTCCTTGACCTCTAGAAAGGGACTTGAACGACAAAGCAAGTCATTAAATCATCTCCAGAAGATTCACGACCCCGCCCACCGCAGCACACCATCACTAGTTATTTATTTCGTGAAAAATTAAATTCAGTGAATGAGTGAATAATTAACTTGTCGAACTCGCTAAAACTATCCTCTTAAGACACGTGTGGGCCCTGGCTGGTTTGGTTTGGTGGTTAGAGGACCAGCCCGTGGACCAGAGTCGCGGGTTCAATTCCTGGCAAGGGCACGCACCTCGGTTGCAATTCAGTCCCCAGCCTGGTGGGGGTCGTGCAGGAGGCAACCAGTCGATGTGTCTCTCTCACATTGATGTTTCTCTCTCTCTCTCTCTTTCTCTCTCTCTCTCTCTCACCCTCCCACTCTATCTGAAGGTGGAAAAATATCCTCGGGTGAGGATTTAAAAAAAAAAAAAGACACGTGTGGTTCAGGGTCCCTCGGCCCACACAGTGCACCCCTCAGGACACACAGCTGGCGGCCACAGCGGGATCCCCACGCCCGGTGCTTCGTGCTCCCCTGGCCCACGGACTGCAGACCAAGCCCTGAGAAACGCTGGCCCCTTGCTGACAGGGGCAGCGGGAAACCACCGAATACCCAGTTCGGAAGGAAAAGCCTCGGGGCCGGCCTCCACCCTGCCTGGTGTCCTACAGATGAGAACCCAAGTCCCAGAGAGGTGCGTGACGTGCCCACGCTCCTGTAAGAGATGGGAAGCCAGACCGTGGGCAGTGACAACACCCAAGGCCTCCTCGCTCCGTCCCGCTCTCCTCCGTCACCCACGCCTCTCGGACAACAAGCCCGGCATCCACGCTGAGAAAATGTTAGCTGATTAAGTGTAACAGTGTAACAAGCTGTCTAAGCAAATGACGAGGGGGCTCTTGTCCGTGTCACCAGCTGACCCTCGGGTGCCAGCCTGGCTGAAGAAAGGTGTGAACGGGGGTGCACACAGGGGAGCTGGACTCAGATGTCTGGGGACCTCGCTCGCAGATGGCAGACCTCGGGTTACCCTGGGAGATCCCTCCAACACGTGAGGAGGGAGCCTGGGGTCTAGTGTGGGAGCCAGAGGCTGTCCTGGGACCCTCCCTACAGAGTCTCGGCCAGCCCAGCCTCCTCCAGGACCTCCTGCAGGCGGTGGGTCAGGATACCCCACGCAGGCACGTTCACGCCTGAGAACCTCCCCAGAGCCCAGGGAGGGGCGGGCGGTGTCAGGGCACAGACCTGCAGAGCGTTGACCAGCTGCCGGTCCTCCTGGCTGGTGAGGAACAGAGGAGTGATCCCTGCATCCCACAGCTTCAGCATAGCCTCCCTGAGCTGTGGGGACGCCCTCGTGGGCTTGTTGCTGAAGAAAACGGCCACTTTCCTCATCAGGAATCCGTTCCGCACTCTCTTGAACGTGTTCCTGGCCACGAAGGACATGGCGGTCTCCAGGCTCTGCTGCTTGGACGTCAGAGACACCTGAAGGTTCTTGATCCTGTCCAGGAGGACCGACTTCTTCTTGGAGTCGGCGAACCGGATCTCCGTGGTCACCTCGTTGTTATAGGTGACCACGGCCACGCGGGCCCCTCGCGGGCAGTTGCTCTCGGCAATGGTCAAGTCACCCACGATCTTCAAGAGCACGTCCCTCATGCGACTGAAGGTGTCTTGGGTGACCCCCTCAGAGGTGTCCAAAGCGAAGGCCAGTTCCGTCGGGAAGACGGGGCATTCCAGGGGCCCTGGGAAGGGGGCAGGTTCACAGACAAACTTTACTTACTGGAAAAGGGGTCTTCTTCCCTCGGAAGGAAGTCACGTCACTGACATGAACTTACCGTAGCAGCAAGCTGTAAAGGAAAGAGAGAAGCGGGAACGTCAGGTCCACCGTGAGAGACTCAAACGTAAAGGTACAAGTGTGTCCCCGACCGCAGAAAGCCGTGTACTTACGACATTTGTCTTTGATGCTCTGGATAAGGGCACATTGCTTTAAAAGGAAGGAGAGAAGGTGTAAGGACAGCAGACAAAGGACTCACGGACAGTGACGCGTGCTCATGCATGTAACTTACGTCGATCGAGTCGCCTCGGTTGCCTTTGTGACCCTGAAAAGCAAGGAAGGAGAGGCTGACGTATGGGACGTGGAAGGCAGGGAACCGTCCTCGGCCCACAAAACACGATGGAGGAAGCAGAGGCGGCCTTGGCTGGCCTGGGTCCTTCTCGGACCCTCCCTGTAAATTTGACTTGGCTCCTCAAAGAGCAAAGGAGAGAAGACTTGGGATAAAAAGCGTTTCCTGTGAGGTGAGGAGCTGCACACCCTGGAGACCGGGGAGCTCATTGCAAGTCCACAGAAGCCACACACTTGAGCTTGAGTCCAACACCACTGTCTCCAAGAGAGGAGCTTCCTTCCACCTGCTAGCTCAGTCCACCCTGCTCACGGAGGACCGCGCGGTCACCTGTCGCTCCAGGTCTAAGGCATCCCAGCTGATTCTGCTCAGGGAGGGACCCTCAGCTGACCTCGGCATCTCATCCCAGTATGTGCCCACCTGTGGTCAAGCTGTCCCCTCGTGGGCCACTCGGTGTCTCTCCATGAGGCTGTTCCGACCTGTTCGTCCCCAGAGTAACTGGTGTATTGATCTCCCATTAAATGTCTCACTCACTGAACATCCAACTCAACTGTCTTCTTCTGGGTTCACCCAGTCCCATCCCTTAACCTTTTTTCTGGGAGTGACTCTCCATTCCTGAGTTACTGGTTCATTCTCCATCAAACCTCATCAGTTTCAATGTAGGGAGACAGTAGAGGGAGAAATTCAAGTAAGGAGACAAAGAGGTGTGTACTGACGAGATTTTATGGAGGGGCCCAGAGGGGACCCTCCTGGCTCCATATTCGTCATGTCGGACGAACCGCCCTACCCACGAATCGGGAGCTCGCTTGGGGTTTTACAGACCAAAGGAAGGATTCCCAGGCCGAGGTCGGACACAGTTAGTCTCCCACAAGGTGCAATCCAGAGGTAATACAATGTGTCCTCTTCATTTGTCCCTACACAAGCCTCAAGCCAGGACACCACACCAGGAAATTCGGAAGCAAACTGCTCTATGCCCTGGACGACAGCATGTCATGTGTTCAAAAGCTCTTTTCCCCATTGTGGTGTCAGAAAGGAAGTGTAAAAAAACAAAAAACCGACAACAAACAACAATAACAGCAAAAATGCAGCACGCCATCTCTGTGAGAAGGAGACAGTGGACAGTGTTCAGAGACCACGTACAAGGCATCCAGCCCACAGGTGGCTTGATGGGAATTGGTAGGTACTTACAGGTGGTCCTGGGTAACCAGGGTCTCCCTTCTGCCCAACTGTTCCTGGAGGTCCTGAATCTCCCTGCAAGGGGCAGAACAAGCATTGTTTAACTGGAGCAAAAGAAGGGACGTTCTGCACTCCTGCCCTTGGAAAGGGTGGTGAAGGTCATCTAACCTAACATCCCCTGTCACCACAGGAAAGCTTCACTTTCAGGGTTCCTGTGCCCCAAAATTCAAATGTAAGGACAGGAGGCTCTCACAAAACTGACGTGCACCTCCCCACAACTGTGTTCTCCGGCAGGCTCAGGTAAGACAGGTGCCTGAGGACCATTAATGGGACTGTCCATGAACGCACAAGAAATCAGTAACTGACAATTAATTATGTCACTGTTTGGTGTAGACCACCAATGCAATGTTTTTAAATCCCACCTTAATTTAAGTAGTGACTGATCTAATTTGACTGTCTTCACTGAGCAAATTTAGCAGGACAATTACTGTGATTTTTAACTATATTTTAAGCTAAGAATAACTGCTAGGAACGTTTACCCAGATCTAGACCACAACTGGCTAATTCAAGACTCAGTGCAACCTCAGGAGGGTGAGCGACACCCACTGAGGAGAGTAACTCAGAACCAAAAGCAGCTTAAGGAAGAGGAGTCCTATCAGGGTGGGAGGCAAGAGCAGGTGGTCTTAGCCTGGTCCGCCTCTGAGCCTGGGACCCCCGCAAGCACGTCAGGCACCCAGTGAAACCCTGTTGCTTCACCGTTGGCTGGGCAGGACCAAACGTGACCACACAGACTCTGACATTACTCGTTCTGAGACTTGAATCCCCCTGCCACCCTGTGGGGAGTGGACCAAGGACTAGTGACCCTTGAGATGTGTTGGAGGAAGGGACTCTCGGGGCCTCCCCATAAGGGGGAAACACAGACACAACCACAGGGGGTCCTGAAACATTGGTCTTCAGCCTAGGATCCCTTTCCTTGCACCCCATGCACTCACTGGCCAGATTGCAGGGGCGAAGGAGGGTGTTCACGGAAGGTGGAGGTGTCGGGGTTCGAGCTCCCTCCCACACATGTCCTCATCCCCACTGCAGCGACGCTGCAGGCAAACTCACCCTTCGGCCTCGGATGCCTTTGGGTCCTGGCGCCCCCCCTGTTCCTGGGTCTCCAGGGGTGCCCTGAGGAGAGAGCCAGGAAGAGGCACGTTAGCTCTGGAATGGAAGGTGTAGCCGAGGCCCCTGGGGCACCTGGACCATGCTCCCAGCAGCCACACAGCTGACTTTGGTTACTTCTCCCTGGTTCCCAGAGCATGTGCGCCTTCTGCAGAGTCAGCCTTAGCTCATTGAGTCAATAATGATAACAGCATGTAGACCCCGCATTTTAGGTTGACAACGTATTTTACTGCGGTACCGTCCATTGAATCCTCACAAACACCGTGACAAGTCATCTCCATTGTTGTGACAGAGGAGGGGCTCTCTCAGAGACAGGGGGCCTTCCCCAAGGCCACTCGGTCCGTAAGTGGCTGACCCGAGACTCGAACCAAGATACTCTGATCTGTAGCTCGTGGACACACCAGACTCATCCTATAGAACAATGGTGATGCTTTACCACCTGCGGAATATTTACCTTCGGACCTGGGTATCCAGGAAATCCTCTTTCTCCCTATAAAAGATAAATACATGACTCAGTCAATATCTGGTCTCGATTTAAATTCATCTAAAATAAATTATTCTTGAGCAGAAAAATATATATATCCATAGCGTCATCAAGAGAAAAATGTCACCGTATCACGATAAAATTTTGAGAGAGGATTCCGCAGAAGTACCGCATCACACGTACGTACCTTTTTGCCTTTGCGTCCTTCGCTTCCAAATCCGTCTCGCCCGTCGTCTCCCTAATTGTGGAAGGACAGGGTTACTGCAAGCCAACATGTTGGGCATGCCACACCCACCCCTGTCTGAAGCCCTAGCAGGGTCCTTGGGCCCCTGAAATGTTCCCAGATCAAGGAGCCTCTCAAGGAGGTGTTCGTGCTCCTGCTCGTCCTCCGGGTGGGCACAAGACCATGGGTAAAGGACTCCTTGAGCAAATGGCATTGGTGGTACCAGTCCAAAGAACTACTGCCAGCTATTGGCAAAGCTACCGCTTGAAGGTGGAACCAAGGACTCATCGAACCTGGGAATCTTAGAGTTGGAAGGACCCCGGAAGGTCACCTTGACCCTGTGCATCTGTGAGTCTTTGATGCTACTTCAAAGCCAAACCACGGGACTCACTCTCTCGTACCCTCCCGAGTGGTCTGTGCTCAGACCTTCTTCTTCCCTGAGTCCCTTCCCCTCCTCCCAGCTCATGTCACCAGACTGCCATCTTTCCAAACACCCCCTCCCCAGACCCTTACATCTGTCCCTATCACTTTCTCATGGGGTCTTTGGAACTGGACATAATTACCTCAAAAGAATCAGAAGAATTTATGTGAAAAATACATCAATAGCTCTAAAACATGCATGGAACATGCTACTTAGTTCATTTACAGTTTTTGTTTTTGTTTTTTTCAATCCTCACCTGAGGATATTTTCCCATCTATTTTCAGACAGAGAGAGAGAGAGAGAGAGAGAGAGAGAGAGAAACATCGACGTGAGAGGGACACATCGACTGGTTGCCTCCCGGAAGACCCTGACCAGAGCTAGGGACAGAACTGCAACCGAGGTACATGCCCTTGACCGGAATCGACCCTGAGACTCTTTGGTCCTCAGGCTGACACTCTGACCACTGAGCCAAACCGGCCAGGGCTGTTCATTTACAGTTTTAAATGGACATCAACAGCAAAAAGCCATTGCCTCCAAAACTTATGGAAACAGAATCAGGAAAAGATTTTCCTTCATGGTTTGAAAAGATTTTAAGTTTGATGTTTTTTCCCTCCGCTACTAAAACTACGGGCAACAGATATGGGTTATTTTTATTTATTTATTTTATTATTATTTTTTTTTAATCCTCACCCGAGGACATGTTTTTTTCTATTTATCTTTAGATAGAGTGGGAGAGAGGGAGAGAGAGAGAGAAACATCGACGTGAGAGGGACACATCGACTGGTTGCCTCCGGCATGACCCCGACCAGGACCGGGGACGGAACTGCAACCGAGGTACATGTCCTGGACTGGAATTGAACCCGCGACTCATTGATCCACGGGCCAATGCTGTAACCACTGAGCCAAACCGGCCAGGGCAGAGATGGATTGTCTTTAAACTTCGGTTCACTGTAGAGAAGTTACGCACACAAGAGAAATACTTGGACGCTTTAGGGCCACCAGGCAGGTCACCTGGCCAAGTCACATAGTTTCTGGGTACACTGACTTAGTTTAGAAAAATTTCCAACGTCCTGTAGATTTCTTTTCCTCGTATAGAAATATATCCTACGAGATTGTTGTTAGCGAGCTGTTAGATTATTTTAAATAACAATTTCGTAATGAGTTATCAAGGTCACGATTCCTGGGATGTCTCATTCAGAGGACGCTGTTCCATCTGCACTGAGACCTTCTCGATCCCATTCCATTTTAACCCACGGACATTTATTTCTTTGCAGAAAAGCTCCACGGGGTCGAGCTCACAGAGCGTTCGTAAGACCCAGGCTGAATGTGGTTCCAGCCTGTGAGCCAGCTGGTTCACGTACCCCGAAAACAGAACGAAGGTCTCCACCCACACCCCCACGTGAAGTGAGACTGACTTTGACGTCGATTTGCTGGTGACACGCAGCAGATTTCAGTCCCATCCCCAGTGACAGAGAAGCAACCCTCCAGGTACCTCTGTGGGGACCAAACCTGATCTTCAATGACAACAGCTAGCCCGGCACGAGTCCCATCTCCCGCTTCCCGAACGTTCCAGCAAAGAGTCAGCGACAACACACTGTGATCTTACCGTCTCCCCACGGGGCCCCCGGCTCCCGATTCCTCCCTTTGCTCCTGGGTCTCCGGGCTCACCCTGCACACGAGAAACAAGGCTGAGACGTCTGAGGCAGAGAGGGATCCGATGCCAAGCCCTGTCGTTCTAGGGGACGCCACGGTCCTGCGTGGATCCCCGGAAAGGCGCCAGGGAGGCTGCCGCGTGTTCTCTTCACGAGCACGACACGGGGACGTGCGGGCGGGGAGACCGAGAGAGGGAAACAGGAAAGAGGAAGCCGAGGGAGCCAGTGGGCGCTGAATTCAGCTGGGAACCCCAACAATACGGACAAGAGGCAGAGAGGAAATCCTGGGTTCTCGGGAACACATTTCTTTTACTGAGGAAATGCTGCCTTTTCGGACTGGTTCTGATAAACTCTGGTTCTTCTCCAGGTGTGTAGGGAGAGGCGGTCAGATGACGGCCTCTGTGCAATGAGCTCTGACACCCAAAATAGCCCGGGCTCTAGGCTCAGTGGGACGCAGACAACAGTGCGCACCGTCAATGTCCCCACAGAGTGCGGTCAGTGCGGTTCTCGTGCGGTGCTGCGTGGCCCGAGCGGCTGACTGCGTGAGGATGCTGGACAGGGGTCACCGGCCACCGCAGGAGCAGCTGCCAGGAGACAGCCAACCCACCCAGCACGAGCGTGCGCTCCCTCGGGGCGGGGGCGGGGATCCCACTGGCCAAGCTGGCTCTCACAGGGAAGGCTGGGGTGGGAAAGACCAGAGGGAAGGCCAAGGGATGTGCAAAGGAAGCAGGGGGACAGGCTGGTGAGTGAGCGAGAGGTCCCCGGGGGCTGGCCAGGCCTGACCTCAGGAAACCAGCTGGCCCTCCGTCCAGACAAACCTTTCTTCCCAGGGGACCGGTCCTGCCGCGTTCTCCAGGAGCACCTGCAGGCCCTCCGCTCCCCTGGGGCGGGAGGAGAGGAGAATCAGTGAAATGTGCCCCCTCCGAGCCCCAGTCTGAATGCCGCCCCTCCCCCACCCCTGGAGGGCGGAGCTGCGCTACTCAGCGTCTCACGCGGGGCTGGAGACCCAGCTGCAAGCGTGCCTGGCTTGTGCAATCCACAGTGTCAAGGCACGCTCGGGCCAGTTTGCACAAACGTCCGCACGGTGCCGTTTCCAATGTACATGCATGTCCCGAGTCCCTAACTGGAGGACGAGCACCCAGGTTTTAGGTGGCTGTTGTCCTTCTCTGGCCACCCTCCACAGGGACACCTGGTTGAGTGAATGAGTCAATCGATGCTGATCGGAGCCTGGGAACGACCCCCACGGACATCAAAACCAGACGGCAGCCGCTCTGCGTCATTGGTGACTGTTCCCAGACCTCTGCCTCTTCCCTATTCCCTCTTCAATTCTCGATTAATCAGAGCTCAACTAAATGTTGGGGGGGGGGAAACCCCAGAGCTGTAAAAGTAGGTGTGATGGGGTTTCGGGGCCGGGTGGACTTCGTGCGCAAACGACGGCCCTCGCCTTCTTCCTGCTCCCACTGCCAAGCATGGGGGTGCCTCCAGGGGCTGCGGGCGCAGTCGGTCACTGTGTGCTCTGTGCACATGGCAGAGAGGCTCCCACAGCGTCCTGTCGTGCAGGAGGGACAGAGATGAGGAGGACACCTGGTCCCAGCTTGACCGTCACGGCGCATCTGCTCATCGTCACAGCCGAGAGATGTTGAATTCTGCAGTCTCAGCTGCAGGGACACCTTCTGTGCCGAACGGGGGGATGGGCAGCTCCTTACACCAAATGGCGAACCTCAGAGCCGGTCTCCAGGGGTCGACCATGACACCATCTGTCACAATCTGAGCATTTCGCTGGATTTCCTTACATTCCGTGCAGCTCCACGCCGAGGCCTCGGAGACAGGCGGGTCCTCTTTGCTGACCCCAGCTGGCCCAGGTTGGGAGGCCCCCTGGGACCTCAAGCCCCTGGAGCACCCAGAAAAAAGGGCCCCTACTTCCTCACGTAAACTGGCCGCGGGGACTGAGGTTGACCCAGGGTCGGTGTCACCCAGGAGTCGGGTGAATGGGAAAGTCTGTCCTCAGCAACGCCAGGCACAGAATCTCAGCCTGCTCGGGCCCCATGCCATCCGCTAAGCACACAGAGGGTGGGCAGAGACGCACTTACCCGAGGCCCGGGGATGCCCTGTTCTCCCATCAGGCCTGGAGGACCGGTGGGACCGGCTGGACCCTGAAGGAGGAAACGGCTGAGGTCAATGCTGTGTCGAGGAGGAAGCCCAGGGTGACCTGTGCCCTTTCCACGGAGCCCAGAGCCTCACTCCTGCTGCCGGAGGGGCCACCAGAGCCCACACTTCGATCCCCGCTCTGGGAGCAGCAGCCCCAGCCCGGAACGCGAATGGGGAGGTTGGTTTTGAAAAACACAAACTTGTACACAAGGTTCACAGCGGCAGTATTCATAATCCCCAAAGGGGGGACTGCCCCGTGGGCTGTGGGCTGCGCCTACAGCGGAACATCGTTGGCCATGAAGACGAGCAGCCCTGTCCATCCTCCAACAGGCGAAGCTCGGAAACACGCTCGGGGGAGAAGCCGGATACGAAAGGCCACCTACTGGAATGACTCCGTTCACGCCAAGGCACCCCCATAAAGACGGGGAGGAAATGAGTGTCTCCAGGGGCTGGGGGCGGGGAGCTGAGGGGTGACTACATCACAGGGGTGGGGTCTGCTCTGGAAAGGCGACACGTTTGAGACCAGACAGAGGTGATGGTCGTCCAACACCGCCCGCGCACCAAATGCCCCTGAACTGTTCACGGCAAATGATCAGCTTTGTCTGATCTTGTAACATTGACTGTCACCTTGATTTTTCTTAAATATGAGAGCATCTGGGGAAATAGCAGAAGGCATGCAGGCGCCCCTGGGTACTGACCTGTGCTCCTCGGGTCCCCGGCTCTCCTGCGGAGCCCGGCTGGCCCGGACCACCCGTGTTGCCCTTGGAAGAAGAGAGAAGATGCAGGGAGGGGTCAGGACTGTTTATACCAATGTCAGCGGTCTGCTCCACGTCACGTCTGGACGAGGGGACAGGGCCACGATCCCAGCTTTAGGAGGGGCTTCGAGGCCACTGACCGGGTCACCCCAGGGTGAGACAGCCAACATGTGGAGCCAGCTGTCACTCGCACTGTTAGAACCATCTCCCACTCTGGCCTCGCCTTTCCTGCAGATGGCTTTGGGCCATAGTCTGCTTCCAGACCCAAATCTGTGCAGCACCAGTGAGAACACCTGGACACTGAGTTGCTGCGACTCGCTAATGACTAGCTAAGCGGAAACGTCGCGGCCGAGAGATGCCCAGGAACTGCCTCCTCAGTCTTCTTCCCTCCACCCCCTGCCCTGTCCCCACTGTTCATCATGTCACAAGTCCTTCTGAAGAGGCTAAAGGTAAGGAGATGGATAGCGATAGCGAAGGAGGAGGTTTCAGCGCGTAGGCGGAGGACACGAGGACGGTCCCCAGAGCACACGGCGAGTTACCCGGTGATGACAGCAAGGGGGCGCCAGCTCAGAGGCTCACCTTAGCTCCTGCCTGTCCCCTTCGGCCATAGCCACCCTGCGGAAGAAGTCACACAAACTGTGAGGGGAGACGGGACGGAGACCGGAGACTGCGGCTGAACCCACAGTGTCTGTGTGCCAGGCCCCGCTGCCCTGAGGGAACCCCTCGCCGCCTCGTCTGCCAGGCTTTGCCCCCACGCTGCCCCGTTAGTCACCCAGATGGAAGCTCTGAGAAGGACGGCGGACCTGCCAAGCCAAATAATCGCTCCTGCTGCGCAGCCCGGGCCAGTTTCAAACGCGGAATGCGAGAGGGGAATGTCAAGCGGTCTGTTTTTCTACAATTTCCCCGGCTGTCGGGGAAGTCATGAACTACGTTCATTAGAAGGAAGGGACTCCCAGACTCTCCACGTCCTACTGGCCGAGGGTCACGGGCCCCGGTGAAGCGAGGGCCCCGTGCGTGAACTGGCACCCAGGAGAACTTGACTTGGGCTCAGGTCTCGGCACCGTCCCCCCCACACTCCAGAGGGGGCCCTCGGTCCCAGTCGGCGGGGGCTCGCTAACTCCCACGCTCTGCGGCTTCCGCTGCTGCAGGGAGGTTGGGGTGGGGACAAGTGAACGTCCCGGATACATCTTCGCAAGGTCAGGCGCTGTGTGCTGGAGACTGGGACACGCAGCGGGGGCTGGGCTTGGCCCTCTCCCAGGGGACCAGCCAGGGATCTTCTGGGAGACCGTTTTGCTGTTAGTCACTGCAGTGGCAGCTTCTTTACTGGAAGACTTTGGCCCCCTTCCAAGGACGACACGTGGAGAACGGGGTGGGGGCAGGGCCAGTCAGTCCGCCACAGAGGAGCAATGTGGCTGGTCGCTCCCAAAGGGGACAGCCTAGAGCAGGCCAGAGGCCACCCGTGCTCTGAGATTCGGTCCTCGGGCCAGAGGCAGCCTGTGGAGGCCCTGCAGGCCCGGAGGGTGAGGTGCCCGGCGGGAGGACACCCCATCTGGGCCTGAGCCCGGCACAGTGAGGTCCCAGGAAGGAGGAGGCCATGCCGCCAGGCCCCACCCTGCAGCAGAGGCGGCAACCAGGCCTGTACGGAAGAGCCCCGGACTGTATCCAACTCAAACCCCTTTCCACCTGGGCGCGGGGTTCAAACGAACTGTATGCATGACTCTCTCTAGAAACAAGTGTTGGCCTGCTCACCAGCTGAGCTGTGTGGCACATTGTAACAACTGAGTAGCTCCTCGCTGCTTTTTCATTAGCTAGCTCAGCAGCACGGTTCAGAAACGATGCTCAGAACTTTTAAGAGAACGTTTGCAAATATTAAGTCTTCTGATTTTTAAAAGCAACATCATGCCCACAGCGTATCATCTGAGCACGGAGGAGCGCTGCTTCTTCCAAAAGCCCTCGAGTCCGCGTGCTCCCTCCGGCCGTCCAGCCGCTCACCCCCTAACATGTCGCCGCCACCGGGCAAACGCTGCCCGGCCCCTGCCAGTGTCTGAGCGGAAGCCTGTCCAGGGCACCCACCAGCGTCCTGAGCTGGCCCCTGAGGATTACAAATTCCAGACACTCCTCCCTGTGCAGGGACCATCTTGTCCCGGCTCGAGCTCTGAGCACCCCTGGGCCCTGGAAGCTTTCAAATGCCTTCTGTGCCCCTCTGGCTTTAGGATGTGACTCATCAACAAGACGCAGGGACCAGGCATGCAGTGAGCTACCACCGCTAACTTTCTGAAAGGTCTTAAAAAGCCACTGTGAGATGAAATTCCCTAGAAAATGGAGTCTAGTTTCACTGCTCGAGTCCCAACAGCACGCATGCGCACACACACGCACACGTGCACATGCACACACACGCACACGTGCACACACGTACATGCACACATGTGCACCTGCACACATACATGCATGCACACACATGCACACGCATGCACACACACATACACACATGCATGCACACCAGTTCTAAAACCAACAGAGGTATGAGTCCCCGTCAGTCTTCCTGCCCTCATTCCCTCACTCCCCTGGATTCATGTTACATTTGGCTATTTTAAATACTTAGTGGGATAAAACCTGGCCAAGTTTTCGAGAGCAGTAAAGGTAATACTTTAAAAGCGTCTGTTCAGTATGATCGGGGGAGAAGGAAGCGGGTCTGGAGAAGAGGGGAAGCGCAGAGCAAGTGGGAAGAGAGAGATCTCTCCAGCAGCGTGATTTGGGTGACATCGCTTCAGAAATTCCCTTACGTTCCAGAACAAAGAGCAGCTGGGTAGCTCTGCCCGGGCGGTCTTTGGGATGTAGGCAGCGCTAGCTAACCCTCGGAGATCCCCCAGCCCTCAGGGGTACTCACGCTCTTCCCGGGTTCTCCGGCCTGTCCAGGCACCCCGTCTCTCCCAGGGAGACCCTGGTGTGGAGAAGAAACTGGCATGAGCTTCTCGTCTGCAGAGAAGAATGTCTGACACGGTGCTATTGCCCAAGACGCCCAGGAAACGGGGTCGATACACAGAGGGAGGTCGGACACTTAGTGGGTGCATCCCCCCCACACAAGCCTCTGGCTTGACAAGCACTTCCCCTAAACCTCTGAGCAGCCCCCGTTCTGCAGGGAAGCCCCTCTGGGTAGGGTGGCTCTGTTCCCCGGCAGAGATTTTCTTCACAGGGACGCACAGTGGGCTTCGGGGGACCCTCTTCCCCTGACCTCCTACGTCCACAGCCTTAAAGGCCACTCCCTTGGCCTCCGGGCTGGGGACAAGGTGGTCTGAGTGGTGTCTCTTGGCCCTCAGCACAGGGAATCCGGGAACGTGGGGCATCGTACCATGGGCCCGATGTCCCCAGTCTCTCCTTTGGGTCCTCTCTGCTGGCTGTCCCGTCCTGAGTCACCCTGAAAACAACACAGGTCAGGGAATGAGCCTCGTGGGCAGGAAAAGAGCACCTTAGGGAAAGAAAGGTGTCTGTCGCTTTTCTCGCCTGTGGCTCCATGAAGCCTGCAAGGCAATGACGGTCCGTGGGTCAGCCTCCTGTCCTCCCAGCCAGGACAAGGCAAGAGGGAGGCTGGAGCACCATTCTCCCTGGGCTAAGCATGTTTGGCCCACCCCGCGGCCAGGTCCAGGGAGGCCGGGACGTGTCTGGAGGGACTGCCCGCAGAGCCTGTGTTCACGCCCTCACTCATCTGTTGTCTGACCACACGGCCCAGCTGGATTACAGTGTCCGAGACCACACTTTAGGGAAACGTCTCAGGCCTTCGTGGGACAGGGCTTGTCATCACTTATCTCTGCAGTCAGACAGCAGACCACCTCCAGCAACCGCAGTATTGAAGAAAGAGCACAGACCACATATGTTCTCAAGATGTTTCAAAGCAACATCAAAAGTAAAATTCCCCCTTTCGAGCCTCTGTTCCCACAACCCTCTTCCCCCAGACCTGGGTCTCAAATCGTCCGTAAGGAATCCTCACCGGGTCACCTCGAATTCCAGCATCTCCTCTTTCTCCTCTGTCCCCCTTAGGTCCTTTGTCCCCCTAAACAAAAAATACACATGGAGACTGAACATTAAATAGAATTGCACATTTTTGTCTCATCCTGAAAAACACATTCTTCAGTCCACAAGTCTTCAATAGACCAATGTGAAGCATTTCCTCCTTGGCCAGGAAGGTAGCATTACTTCCAAATGTTTCTGATTTGTTCAGGTAATCCACCAATATTTATTAGGGGTCCTCTCTGTGCGGACACGAGGATTTATTCCCAACCAAACAAACTCAGTCCCTGCCCTATGGGACACAGTCTCCAAACAAGACAATAGAATGTCATCTCTCACTGCTGGGACTTAGGGACGCCAAGGGTACAGCCCTAGAGGAGATCAGGGAAGGCTGCCTGGAGGAAGTGGTCTTAACATACACCAGTGAAAGAAACAGTCCCTCAGTAGGTAAAATGTTTACAATGTTTCCATCCCAGCAGCACTGGAAATGCACCTACCCTTCTCCCAGGACTCCCTTTCTCTCCAGAAGAACCAGGCACGCCCTTGTCTCCCTGCCAAAGACAATGAGGAAATGTCATTCCTGGCACCATGGCTCCGGTCCCCAGTAGCTTCAGGACCAAAGCAGCTAGGACTTAGAGCCTGAAGTCACTTACATCTTCACCGTCAAGACCATCCAGTCCGATCTCCCCTAATTCACCCTGCGAGGGGACAAGACACACACGTGAGGGCAGAGGTCCTTCAGGCAAAGGAGGATGAGACATTCCGGGAAATAGTTCAAGATAAAAAGGCCAACGAGCTGCGTACCTTCTCTCCTGGGAACCCGCGAGAGCCCTAGACAGGAAGGGAAAGAGGAAACGTTAGCTCCTTCCTGGGGGCTGCTCCCTCAGCCACACGAGAGGGCTGCCCCCACCCCCATTTGAAGGTCGCAGAGGCTGAACATCCAGTATTAGAGATTTATTTGTTTGGATCACCCTCTCACTATCACATGGAGGTCCCAAAGCTAGTTTCTCTGGACCTGAGCACTTGGGTGGTTTGGCTCCCTGGGCAGGCGGGGTGGCCCTTCCCTTTAGCACCTGCTCTTGCATCCAAGTATATCATACAGAGGGCCGGTGAGTGCAGCAGTCGCCCCCTTTCTCTCGCTGCCCCCCCTCCCTGGCTGAAGCCACGGGCACTGGCCTTCTCTCCGCCCTGGCCCACGTCCTGCCCGTCCTCGTGACGGTTTCCTGGCGGCTTCCTGCCGCCGTAGGAAACTATTTCTGCATGCTCAGGCACCCTTCCCAGTGCGGCCCGCCTCCTGACCCACCAGGCTGCGGGCCGCCTTCCCAGGAGAGGCCACGGGCTGCTGACGCTGAGGCAGAGACGCCCGGCGGTGTCCCCCACCTCTGCACCTGCCGCTGACCCCCACTGGGCTGGTGCTGTGGCCCCCCACACCGGGGTCCCCCACACTGTACCTTTATTCCCCTCTGGCCGGGGCAGCCCTGGAAGCCTTGAGTGCCATTCACGCCCGGAGGGCCCCGTTCACCCTGGGAGGGGACAAAGGCGTTTCAGAAGCTGGAGGCTCTTGCTCCTCCGTCCGCCCGGGTCTGCAGCGCTCAGGCCTGCCTTCAGAGCAGACTCGCTGCCCGCAGAGCTCACTGAGCCACGGAGCCCCGGCCTCCCTGCCCCGGGCCCAGGGCGCAGCCTCCTGGAGGGAGGGGTCCGGGGTCTGCAGCACGGAGCGTCCCTCCTGGGGGACCGAGGCGAGCGGGCCTCTGGGCACCAGGTCCAGGTGGGAGCCAGGCCCCCATGGACCATGCTCAGCCTGACTGCTCGTCTGTGTGGTCCCTGGTGCCCAGCTCTCCAGGGAGGCTGTGCCCAGCCCTGAGGCTGGCACTGCCAGCTGGGACCCCATGACCTCACCTGCTCCCTGTGGGGTCCTTTAATCCCAGGGCTGAGGCTTCCTCTGGGTCTCAAAGCCTCTCAGGCCACGTCTGTCCCTGATACCACTTCCCGGAGGCTCTACCCACCCTCAACTGGACCCCGAGGCTGTTGACCACGCAAACCCTCCCTGGGAGACTTCCCCTAAAGGGCGTAACCCCAATTACAGCCTGCTTAGGGCCCCCCCGTACCCCGCTCCCGCTCACTCCCATCTCTGCTTGGGTGTCGGAACTGAGCGGACCCTGACCATGCCAGAATCGGGGGCCCTCGGCCTCTGCGGCACCAACTCCCCCTCCCCACCCCACCCCACCCCCGAGACACGAAGGAGTGGAAGTCCCAGCTCCACGGCCTCCGGTCAGCTCGGGGCATCGCGCTATTTTCCGTCAGGTAGGAATCGGGGCGAAGGCTGAGGAAGCAAGACGTAATGTTTTCCCAGTGGGAGAGTCACTAGCAGCTGAGTAGACCGTGAGCCCCACAGCTCAGCCCCACGGGCAAGGAGGGAGTAATGTTTCGGGAAGAAAACGTCACTTACGGGCCCGCCTTCGTCACCAGGGTAACCGCGGTAGCCGTCTTCCCCAGACACACCCTGGAACAGAGTAAGCGGTCCCGGGTTAGAGCCGTGGGATCCGGACGCTGGCCGTCCTCCCCGTCAGCAGCTCCCTGGCCGCCCCACGCGGCCGAGCCAAATGCAGCGTGGATTCAGGCGTCCCTTGAACTTGTTGTTTTCCGCTCATCATCCCCGTGCAGTCGTTCCGTCCGGACCTGTGAGGCGCCCAGCCTACCCAGAAATCCTGTGACAGGCAGACGCTGGCACCCGGCTGACCATCGCACTGAGCGAGAACCAGGGTGTCCAGGAACAGTCCCCCTCGCCCGGGACGGGGTGTGCCCTGGGGTCCTCTGTCCTGGGGGCCCGCCCGCATGCCCCTTCCCCAGCTCCAGCCAAGGTAGCGACAGGTCTGGAGTCCAGCCGCGGGTGCGAGGAAAGGGCAAAGCCACCGCCGTACCTTGGGCCCGATGCTGCCGATGGGTCCGCGGTCCCCCCTCTGTCCGGAGCATTTGCAGGGCACCCCACAGCAAGCCTTCTCGGCAATGTTGTCCTGCCAAAATGTAAGGAAAAGTTCAAGTCTCAATAGGCCTACCAAAAACAGCACAGACGTGCCCTGAAGGTCAAGCTCGGATGTGGGGTCCACGGTGCGGGAGGAAGCCGCTCCCCGTGGCCTTCCCTCGTGGCTTCGCCCTCAGGACGCGGGAGGGGTGGTTAAAGGGAGACTGGAGAGCAAAGTGGAATCGATCTCACTCACAGTGTCCCCTCAGGCTGGGCATTATTTCTAGAAGCTTCCAACATAGATATTCAAGTGTCCAACGTTAAACGCAACTTTATGTATTTTTAAGCTCCAAAGAGCAAACCAAACGAATTGCAATGATCAGATCAGAGGTGGTTCCAACAGGGATCCACAGGCCCTGCCTCAGGACCGCGACCCGGGTCGTGGACTCCAGCGCCCGCCTGTAGGACTCGGGCAGCCTGGGGCGGGCAGACACGGCCACCCTGCCTCCAGCCACAGGCACCGCGGCTCCGGGTCACAAGTGCCCTTGGGCCACCTTACACCCTGGACACTCCCTTCCCACCCCGGCCCCTGGCTCGCGTGGGAAAGCGCACGCCCAGAACACATGTCGCTAAATGCAGTGGTCAAATGTGCGCGTGGCAGAGAGCTTCCTGGAGGTCTCACTTTCTCCGACTCATCACGAACTCAACGTCCTTCCAGCCAGTTTTTTTTAAATCTTAATTCCAGTGCTGGGAAGAAGGCAGGGAGGAGCAGGGGCAGGGGCAGTTTGTCCCACAGTCCACTGTGGCCACCAGCAAAGGACCTCGGAGTTGTCCACTCAGCCCACATCCCCAGGGCCCCGCCCGCTCTCCCCAACCTCCAGCTGGGAGGGGGGATCTCAACAGGGTGAGGGAGCCCCCAGGGCCCCTTCATTTGCCACAGGAAACCCGAAGACAAGGCATTCGAAGCGGGTCTCTGCCCAGAATGGTCTCTCTGTCCCTGGTTTTCACCGGGCAGGCCATGGACACTGCTGCTGCTGGGATCGGGTGAGCTCAGTGTGTGGCCACCTTCTCTGCAGTCTCAGGAATGAAGAGACATGCGTTCGAGGGAGCAGAGGACACGCAGAGGTAACAACACAGCCCACTGAGGACCCGCTGTCCAGCCCGCTGTCTCCAGCTCGTGGGCGTCTCCGATTCCAGGACTCACGCGTGGCAGCAAGGCGGGACCCAGGTGCAGGTACTGGGTTCCGTCACCCACCCAGCGGGCCCGCCCCTCGCCCAGCGGTAACGGGAGCAGCCGGACCCCGTGCGTCCACACGGCGTGCGGTGCGGACGGGGAGCTCACCAGCTGTTCCGCCAGCTCGTAGTCCAGGTCCAGCAGGTTGAGCCTCAGGGGCCTGTTGTACGTGAAGCCTCGGCCGAACTCCAGCGCCATCAGCTGCTCCAGGTTGGCTACGCGCTCGAGGCCCACCAAGATGAGAGCCCGGACCCCTGCAAGGACAGCACGGTTCCCGAGGGTCACCCAGGCACGGACAGCCACCACCTCTTCCTTTTTTTTTTTTTTTTTTAAAGAAAACGTCAGTATATCATTTGACTGCAACTAAAACACATTTAATCGGGCTGGTTGGCTCTGAAGAGCCTGGAACTCAGGCATGTCAGTCACCAGACGGGTGGGTGAGCACAAATGCAGGTCGTGGCACCGCGACGTGTGTTCACGTGCACGTTCGCAGGTTCCGGCCCTACCTGCACAGGTGTGCTGTGGAAAGAATGGAAGTGCCACACCTCCCCAGGCAGGTCATCTCCCCTCGTTGCTCGGGAAAAACAGGCGACAGACGGGATGTTCTTATGATAACTGATGCTTCAGGAATTCTTCTTACCCCAAAGCGTTGGCATCCGCTTGCTGGCGGTCAGAGCTACCAAATGCCAAGGCCACGGGCAGACAAATCTGACACCTGACTACGCACCGCGGCTCCTCCAGTCCCATTGGCTTTGGGAGGTGTGCTGTGATGGACCTTATGCTGAAGTATGCGTTTACTTAATGCTGTGGTACTGTTGAGCTGTCACGACCGCAAACTGAAAATACAGCACCGTTTTTTTGCTACAAAATTAATTCCTAGTTTCTGCGATGTAGCTAAATGAACCAAATCTTCGTGTTCTCTTGCAAAAGCACCATGCTTTTTAGATGTGGTACCACCTGAATGAGTCCGAGAACCTGCAGGGCCCACGCCAGGACGCGGTCTGCGGTTCATACGGTATCCTTGGGTGCCCCTGCCCATCGCCCCCGACAGGCGACAGAGGCCACGATGCTGAGGAGGAGTGCCCCCAAGGACTCCGTGAGCGAGTCCTTTCGTCCAGCACAGCACTGCGTCTGCCTCCCCCACATCTCCCCCTCATGCTGAGAAAGCCCCGGAACCTACCTTCTTGTCGGAGCTCCTCCGACGCCCTTTGTAAATCCGCCAGATCTCCGTCCGCCCCATCAGTGAAATGAATGACCACCTGAAAGTGAAAGCTCGGTCAAACGCCAGCCGCAACGGAACGGAAACAGCACGGGAGGGAGCTGAGCCAGTCCGAACCCCCTTCTCACAGTGGGGAGCACTGAGGGCCACGCTGAGACACAACCACCCACATCACAGCTCTTTGCCCTCGAGCAGCGAATCAGGTGGGAAGCGAGGAGTGTGCTGTAGTGCTCGGTCTATTCAAAACACAAGCAAATACGCTTATCTCACCCTCCTAGCTATGTGATGTCGTTTCTGGAAATCGTGTGGTGTGTGTGTGTGTGTATGAGAGAGTATGTGTGTGTTTCAGTGTGTGTGCATGAGAGAGTGTGTGTGTATGAGTGTGTGTTTGAATGCATGAGTATGAGTGTGCAAGTGTGGGTGTGCATGAGTGAGTGTATGAGTGTGTGTGTGCACACAGTAAACACACGTGTGTGCACACAGAGAGAGAGAAACATGTATAGAGGACAGACTATTTAATAGGTGGGACTATAAATATGAATTCATCCACAAATTCAACCTATTCAAGCTTAATTTCTGATTTCCAGGATATTTTAGAGCTTAAGTAAAATAAGGTGATGGTTCACTTCAGGGGGTCACGATGGGTGGGCTAAGGGCTGTCACACACGGGCACTAGCAGCCCGTCGCGGGGCGGGAGCTCAGGGGGCCCCGCGGTGGCCCTGGCCAGGACTCACCTTCACGCTGTCGGGAGACGCCCGCCTGAACTTGCTCTGGTAGGCCTTCAGCGTGTCCGCCGTGAGCACGTAGGGGTGCTGGCCTCGCATGTTCCGGAACTTCTCGAACAGCTCCGGCTGGTACTCGGCGAAGTCGAAGGCCTCCACCGGGCCCGAGGGCGTGTTGGCCATCACGGACACCTGCACGGTGGGCGTCCGGCCGCCGCTGCAGCTGAGCCCCTGCATCTGGCTGATTCTGTTCAGGACCGTGTCCATCTTGGACTCGAGGCCCTTCTGGGTCACGAAGACGTTCTGGTCCCTCGAACCGTCGAAGCCCAGAATCACATCCAGGTTGCAGGCTGTAAGGGGAAAGCGGGCCGTGAGCTCTAGGCGGTCTGTGCCCACGAGTGCGCCGGACAGGCACAGCCCGGGGACGGGGCCGGGCGTCACGCTCAAGGGCAACGTGAGATCGTCTGCGGACGAGCTTTGAGGAGCAGTTATCTGCCTCCCCCACAGGGAGCCCTGGTGCTGACGGGGAGCCCCGACTGCAGGCCTTTCAGTGTGCTCTTTGCACAGGACTGATGCATTTGGGCGTGACACGCGGCTACTGTTTGGATGCCTCTCAAGTCCCTGCACTTGGGAGCTCAAATACCCTGGCCTCATGTCATTGATCTAATAAACCTACAAACAGAACCGGGGATCAGCAAAGCTGAATTATTGGGGGGGTTAGAGAATGGGGCATGAAGGGCAGGCTGCCGCTCTTACCCTGGAAGAACGCCCAATAACTGTGACCGCCAGGACCCGACCCACGGGGACACGAGGAAATGCCCGAAGGAACCACACGCGTAAGGGAGCCACGGGCCAGCTCTGGGGACCCAGGTAACTAAGTATTCGTGCACCTGGACAGGCGGGACGCAGTGTGTGCCCAGGAAGGGGATTACCTTTGGACACGTCAGTCACCCCCGGACACAAGATCTCGTGCATGGCGTCATCCAGGGTTTCCAACACTTGCTCCTTCAGCTCCGACAGCTCCTGGATGTTCCCCACCCGGAAGGCTGTGGCGCTGTTGGACGCGATCTTCCCGACCTCCGAGTCGACGTGGCCCAGGCCCACCGCGAACACTTTGACGCCCCTCTGGGTGAGGGCCAGGCTCGCCTCCTGAGCGTCCTCCGTGGACTTCCCGCCCGTGATCACAAACGCGATCTGCGGGACCCGCTGGTCCAGGCGGCTGCCCCCCTCGGGCACGAAGTGGTTCAGCCGCAGGTGCTCGAGGCCCACCTTGGTGTTGGCGTGCCGTCCCCCTTTGTAGACCACCTTGTTGATGGCGTCGATGATCTGCTGCTTGGTGGAGAAGTCCCTCAGGAAGAACTCGTCGGTGGGGTCCGAGTTGTACTGGACCAGCCCCACCTGGATGGAGTCACCCTCCCCGTAAACCGTGTCCACGATTTCGGATACAAAGTGGAGCACCTCCTGGAAGCTGCTCCTCTGGAAGTTGATGGAGCCGTCCAACAGGAACACAATGTCTGCTTTCTTTTTATCTAGAAGGGACCAAAATGAAAACGAGGAAGAGTTGTGTCTCCAGAGCCACCCATTCATATACAAGCTCTAAGTTAATAATCGACCTAAGACATCCCTGTAACTTATTCACAGGGCACACCGGGGCGCTATCCCATGCCTCCACGGGTTCCAAAGTCACAGCCCTCGAAACACGATGCTAAAACCCAGAAGGTACACGATACATCACTGAAACAAAAGAGGAAGGACCCGTGAGAGCTCCATGAGACGGGGTCCCGGTTATCCCATACAACATGGGGTTCTGCTCTGGACTCAGTGGTCCACGACCTCGGGCGTCTTAGGAAAGACACTGAACACTTTTCTCTGGTCGAAACAAAGGCTGACGTCTGGCAGGAATCGGGGCCTGTGCTAGAGGCAGAGCAAGGACAGTCTGCAGAAACAGACTGGAAAATGGCAAGCCGACCCCACATGCCTTTGGGGGGCTGCCTGCCAGCATCCTGAGAGCTGTGTGGGACCCTGCTGAAAATCACTGGCATTTGGGGTAATTTCCTAATTATACCAAGTGGTCAAGATCTGAGCAGAGAGGGTCATGGATTGGCCAACATCAGTGATGCCGTCCTATCCTGAGGGCCGCCTGGGGTCACCCCTCAGGGCACCTTCACAGAACCTCCCAGTGGGGTACCTCAGCCCCACAGAAGCTCACGGAGGTCTCACGGAAGAATCAGTGACCGTGTGCTTTCTGGGATGTAGTTCCTTCTGCAATTTCAACTCATCATTATTCTAGTATTTAATATCTAGTATCATCTGCAGCAACAACCCGATGAGACGAAAATTATTCAAATGAACGCTAATTACATTTCTCAATGGAAAACAATTGATGTCACACTCTGCGATCACGGGTCCCGGAGCTCGTACCTGTCCGTGGGGGCATAGGCGTGTCCACCCCCGGGGGCGCGGGAGTGACCCCAGAGGGTCCAAACGAGTTCAGGACATTTTCTTGTATGTTGGGGAGGTCTCTGAACTCTCGCACCGTGAAGACCAGCCTGGGGTTGTCGGTGATGCTCTGCAGCTCCACTCGGTCCATGTTCCGGTCTCCGACCCCTAGACTCACAATCCCCGAGGAGCGTAGCACCTGTGCAAACTTGGACACGTCGTCCTGGGATCTTCCCCCCAGAAACAGAACCAGGTGTTGGGGGACCCCGTCTTCTATCCGGCTCCCCGCAGACTTGATGAAGAGATTTCTCGCCACGAATTCCAGAGCTTTGCCAACGTTCCGCGGAGACCCGCCTCTGAACCTCAGGCGACGGATGGCCTCGAGCACGGCGGCCTGGGACTTATGGGTCTTCAGAAAGAAGCCCTCGGAGGCGTCATCGCTGAACTGCACGACCCCGACTCTCACTTTGTTGGGGCCGACCCTGAGCCTCTGGACAAGCCTCATGATGAAGTCTCGGATGTGGGCCATGCCTTCGGGCCTCACGCTGTCAGAGCTGTCGATGAGGAAGACCACGTCGGCCGCGTCGCTCTGGACAGCTGCGGACAAAAGCAGACCTGGGAGCTCAGGGCGCGGCCGCGCGCGCCTGTCTGGGAGTCAGCGCCTGTTCCCGACCTGGCGTGCTATCCTGGACGCGGCGTGGCTTTGCGCCACGATGGGAACATGGGAACGCAGCCTCAGCCACCTGTGCTCCTCTCTCGGGCTTTTCAAAATTGATCATTCAGCCCTGGACGGTGTGGCTCAGCGGTTAGAGCGTCAGCCCGCGGACCAAAGAGTCGCAGGTTCGATTCCAGTCAAGGGCACGTACCTCCGTTGCGGTTCAGTCCCTGGCCTAGTCGGGGTCACGCAGGAGGCAGCCAGTCAAAGTGTCTCTCTCACGTTGATGTTTCTCTCTCTCTCTCCCCCCCCCCACTCTATCTGAAGATAAATGGAAAAATATCCTCAAGTGAGGATTGAAAAAAATTAATCATTAAAAGCGGGCCTTTTTTACTCAAACAATATCTACTTCTTGAAATATTTTAAGTTCTCCAAAATGTTCTGAGTTTACTCAACTTTAATTTCAGATTTACGGTCTGGGTTACAACCAATTTTAAAAATAAAAGCAACATTGCCCGGCCGGTATGGCTCAGTGGTTGAGCGTCGACCCCTGCACCAAGAGGTCACCGGTTAGATTCCGGGTCAGGGCACATGCCCAGGTTGTGGGCCAAATCCTCAGTGAGAGGCATACAGGAGGCGGTCAATCAATGTTCTCTCTCATCGATGTTTCTCTCTCTCTCTCTCTCTCTCTCTCTCTCTCTCTCAAATCAATAAAAATTAAAAAAAAAAATTTAATAAATAAATAAAAGAAACATTTAGCCCTGGCTCAGTGGCTCAGTTGGTTAGAGCATCAACCCCTTACACCAAAAGGTTGCAGGTTCAATTCCCTGCCAAGGCACATGCCTAGGTTGTGGGTTTGGTCCCCGCTTGGGGTGTGTACAGGAGGCAACCAATCGATGTTTCTCTATCCCATCAACGTTTTACTCTCTCTGTCTCCCCCTTCCTCTCTCTCTAAAAATCAATAAAAACGTCCTCGGCTCGTGTCCTACCAGAAGTCCTTTCTAATACGGGGCTACTCCGTGGTTCTCTGCCCTGTGCATCCTCCCCTCTGGCAACAAGCAATAGGCCCGAGGGGCTCGATCACAAGGGTGCCTTTCTTTTGTTTTAACTCATCACGAGGACCATGGGTCTTTGAGCCTACTTTTCTTGTATCCCAAACTCTCAGAGAACAATAGCAACAACTCACCGGGAGGAGGATAGGGGGTGCTGGCCAGCATCTGCTGTATCTGCTCCAAGGTCAGGGTCGTGATGGGCGTCAGCAGCTTCTGCTCCAGGCTGGGCAGCTCCCGGAAGGTGCCCACCGAGAACACGTATTCGGGGCTCAGGGAGATCTTCACCAGCTCCTCCTGGTCCGCGTTCTTCGCGACGGTCAAGGGCGCCACGCCGTGCCGCTTGAGCTCCAAGGCCGCGTCGTCCACCTCATCCCCCGATTTCCCGGACGAAACGAGGACCAGGAACTGAGGGACGCCTTCTTCAATCCGACTCCCCAGTGGTCTCTTGAAGATATTCCTGGTCACGTACTCCAGGGCTCCCCCGAGGTTGACCTGCCGCCCGCCCTTGGGCCGCAGCCGCCTCACGGCGTTCCGCACCTCGTCCTTGCTGGTGTAGGCGTTGAGCAGGAACTCCACCCGCGGGTCCTCGCTGAACTGGATGACCGCCACCCGGGTGGTGTCAAAGCCCACGTCCAGCGAGTCGACCAGCCTCTCGATGAGGGTGCGGATGTACTGAAACTCGGGGCCGGCGCGCTGGGACCCATCGATGAGAAAGACCACATCCTTCTTGCTGCCTGCGTCTGCGAATCCAAAGACATCGTGGGTTTCACCTTCGTCCAGCATTAGCAAACCACCTCCCGGGCTGTCATGGTATCGCCACCTGACGGGCAAAGTATCCTAATTCTAACTATTATAGTTAAAATGCCTGAGTCCTAGCACAGCGAGGACGAGTCGGGAAGAAGAGGAGGGACACGGGAAGGATGAGGAAGGGTAACTCGGAGGGAGGCCGAGACTAAGCACTCCGGAGCCACGCGCAGATGAAGTGGGGTGGTGTTTGGGAAGAGGGGCCCTCAGCTGTGACAGGAAGAGCAGACCCCCGAGTTCTGCCAGGGGGAGGGGCCCTGAGAAGAGCACTCTGTGTGGAGTGACCAGAGTGAGGACAGCATGGGGTGGGTGCGGAGCGGAGTCGTCGAGGATACAGGAACTCATCTCAGTGGAGGCCGAGGCGCTGCTGGGGCGGGGGGGAGATTATCTGGGGCCGAGAGAAAGCAGTGCATTTGCAGCGTGAGAACAATCACCCTCCCGTCCTCGGTGGAGAACTGGTGACTCGGGAGAGAGAAGCAGCTGATGACAGGTACTGGAGAGCCCAGGGAGCAGAGGTGGGTCGCTGAGGTCACAGGAGGGAAACTGAGACACAGACACCGAGGCTGGGAGAGACCACGCGGTGCTTCTGGAAGCTCTTTTCCAATCTCCTTACTTTCCCAGGGAAAGGGGATTGAGCTCCCATCTCAGAGTAAGTTGAGAGAGGAGAGCGCGGAAGAAGCGGGGTGGGGAGACAGCAGAAGGAAGGAAATAGACCTTTGAAAGAGAGGGAGTGTGGACGGACAGGAATCCTGTGGCCGCAGACATGTAGGCCTGTGCTTCAGTAAAGAAGCTGCACATTCCGTGCGCAGGTCCTTCCGGCGGGCGTTCTCGGAACACTGGGGGCCCCGGAGGCACCCTGTGAAAGGACTCCTGAGTAGATGCCTCTGCATGCCCACGGCACTGGAGACGCGGGCACAGAAGTGAGGGCGGAAACCTCTTTCCCTCTGTGTATCTCACTGCTGCCCACATTTATTTGATGACAAACCCTTTCAGTGGTTCTCACCTTCCTGATGCTGCGACCCTTTAACACAGTTCCTCATGTTGTGGCGGCCCCCAACCATAAAATTATTTTCGTTGCTACTTCATAACTGTAATTTTGGTACTGTTATGTCTTAGGCGACCCCTGTGAAAGGGTTGTTCGACCCCCAAAGGGGTTGCGACCCACAGGTTGAGAACTGCTGCTTAGAACATTCTGGTGAGGAGAAGCTGACCCCTCAGTTGCACTATGTCCATCACCCTCCCCACCCCCATTCACCTGAGTTCTTACTTGATTTGTCTCCTCCCTCCCTTCCCCCACTCTGCCCCCTGAGGCTGTGGCTGGCGTCCTGTAGAATGTGAGCCACAAGGAGAAGCCTTCACCATGCGGCTGTCCCCGGCCAGGGGCCCTGCTGGAGGGGTGGACATATCTCAGATCCCTTCCTTCTCAGTGGCCGGGCTCCCATTGCTTTCTGGTTCATGGTGACAGGCCCGGGAAAGCAGGGGAAGGAGGGTGTACAGTGAACTGCAGTCATACAGCCAGGTGGCCTTCCGGTCATTTAAGACACTTCTCAGCACCAAGCAAGTTCAAAAGCAATCTTTACACTTCAGCTCTGGAAATACCAACATGTATGTCATAGACCGGTCATGGAAGGCAGCTGGCTGCACCTCCCGGGCAGCCCAGAACCACCCTGAAGGAACCCCTGTGGCCAGCGAGGTGGGCGGCCCCGCCCTCAGATACCTGCACACACGCCTTTGTGCAGAGTTAGGGTAGGCTACACCATAAGCGAGGAACAGGCCCTTCTGCCGGGCTTCAATTTGGCCAAAAACGTGAACCTCAGCATCTCCCCACGCCCCTGCCGTTTCTGGCCCCCAAGACCAAACACAGTTCCCAGGCCATGGAGTTCCAGTGGCACCGTACACGGCAGAAGAAAGAAAATTCACACACTCTGCAGCCCCCAGATGTTTCAAGGAACAGTGACCCGGAGCCCCTCCTCACCTGGCCCCCCTGGAGTGGGAAAAATCGGCTGCAATCTTTTTAGCTCCTCTCTGTCGAGCCGGGTCACCCTCTGGGAGATGTCCTGTTGGACCTCCCCCAGCTGCCCGAAGGTGGGAACAGTGACGGCGAAGTCTGGGATGTAGGAGAGGGTCTGCATCTCGGTGATGTCGGCGTTGCCGATGCCGACTCCGATGGGCACTGCCCCGCCGCTCTTCAGGACCGCCGAGGGGCCCCTCACGTCATCTCCAGACCTGTCAGCCGTGAGGACGATCAGGAGCTGGGGGACGCCTTGTGTCATCCTGCTCCCGGCGGAGCTAGTCAGGATATTCCTCAGGACGAAGTTCAGCGCAGCCCCGGTGTTGGGGATCGGTCCTCCCAGCAGGGACAGCCTGCGTACGGCATTGACCACGCCCTGCTGGTCCATGTACGAGTTCAGGTAGAACTCGGGCCTGGTCCGGTCACTGTACTGCACCACGGCCACACGGACCCGGTCCGGGCCCACATCCAGCCCTTCCACCACTCTCTGGACAAAATCTTTCAACAGAGAGAAGCCGCTCCTGACCCCGTCTGAGCCGTCGAGCAGAAACATCACGTCCTTCTCATCTGAAACTGGAAGACAGCCAATGACTCACACGGGACACAGAGGGCCACTTTCCCACCCCTTGTAGTGGGCTGAATAACGGCCCCACAAACATGTCCGATGCAGAATCCCCAGACCTTGACTTTGGGGATGTCCTTATACGAGGGAGGAGACAAGAGGGTCAGAATCAGAGGGAAAAGAACTGAGGCCGGAAACAGAGGTCAGAGAAGACTTGGAAGCTGGAAGAAGGGGCCACGAACCAAGGACCGCAGGCGGCCTCTAGGAGCCGGAAAGGGCCAGGAGACGGACAGTCCACCAGACGGACAGTCCACCGGAGCCTTCAGGAGGAACGCAGTCCTACCGACCCCTTGATTCTAGCCCCGCGGAACTGGCTTTACATGTCTGACCTCTAAAGCTGTGGGGTGCTGAATGAATTTTGTTTCAAGCCACCCCATTTGTGGTCAGTCGTTCCCGCAGCCACAGGACACGGGCTCACCGGTTCACACAGGTAGCCCTTTTGTATTGGGAGTGTTCCCTTTCAAAGGTCGCTCAAGGAGACCCTGGGGCCTGGAGAGAGGTGGTGGCAGAGGCTGCATCACCGTCACCACGTTGCACACGGCAGTTCCCAATAATTTGCTGTAAGTCGCAGTGGATCAGTGAGGGGACTGTAACCCAGATGTCTGGTCCCCGTCCCAAACCAACCGTGTGTGGGCCCAGCGGTCAGCACAGAAAGTCCAGATTCTCAGTCTGTAAGCAAAAGGATTCTACACGCAATGTACCCCTCCGGTCACCGCGTTTGTATCGGCAAACGGACCGCGGCTGAAGGCGAAGGCACGGTACCGCCGATGACACATGTTCCTGCAGTTCGTGCCGGGAAGGGATCTGTCTCCCATCACGCTTTGTGTTCTCCGTGTAGGAGAGGAATTCTGACAGTGACACTCACTAAGTGAGACGGGGGATGAAGATGAAGACTGGCGTAGCTACAGTGTAACCATGTCGGGTGCCTTCTATTATGCATAGAGTAAAAATCGTGTTTCTTAAAAGGATTTCTACTTTTTTTTTTTAATCCTCACCCGAGGATATTTTTCCACTTCCACTTATCTTCATGTGGGGTGGGGGTGGGGGGCGAGAAACATCAATATGAGAGGGACACATCGACTGATTGCCTCCTGCATGACCCCGACCAGGGCCGGGACGAACCGCAACCGAGGTGCGTGCCCTTGACCAGAATCGGATGCGCAACTCTTTGATCCGCGGACCAACGCTCTAACCACTGAGCCAAACCGGCCAGGGCTCTTAAAAGGGTTTTTAACCACGAATATGTCTAAATCTTTATCATGTATCTTATTGTGAAATACTCTAAAGTCCTTCAAAATAATCACCCTGAGCCCAGCTGGTGTGGCTCAGTGGTTGGGCGGTCGACCCATGCACCAAGAGGTTGCCGGTTCGATTCCCGGTCAGGGCACATGCCCAGGTTGTGGGCTTGATCCCCAGTGGGGGGCATGCAGGAGGCAGCCAATCAATGTTCTCTCTTATCAATGTTTCTGCATCTCTCTCTCCTTCTCTCTTCCTCTCTGCCTCAAATCAATAAAGAAAAAATATATATTTTAAAAATAGTAATAATCATCACCCTGATTCTCCTGTTTTGCCCTAAAGAACAGAGAGTCCAAGTGGGGAAAGGAAAGTCATATTCCATTGTTCCTGCAGAAACCATCCTCGGATGTTCTGCCTTCCCTGGGCACCCGAGGAGGGCCTCCCCCTGAGGCCGGCAGCCGGCAGCCCCCCGCCCACCCCCACACTGGAGATCTGAGCTGCAGAAGCAGCCGGGATTTCATACCTGCGGTCGGCGCCCCATTTTGCACCGTTTTTAAGAGGTTCACAATCTGTGGCTGGAGCTCTCCAATCTTGGGAATGGACTCTGCAACCAGGATGAAGGCCGGGGAGGGTACCAGCAGCTCGAGCTGCACGGGGTCCGCGCTCTTGGCCTGTAGGATGAAAGGCACCACGTCGCTCTGCTTCAGCAGGCGGGCCTGCTCTTCCACCGCGTCGAACGACCTTCCTGCCACCAGCAGCACCAGGAACTGAGGCACCCCGTCCTCGATGCGGCTTCCGGCGGACTTCACGAAGAGGAACCTGAGTGCGTAGTCCAGGGCGTAGCCCAGGTTCAGGGTTTTGCCCATCTTGATTTTCATTTTCTTCACGTGACTCAGGATCTCGGGCTTATTCTGGTGCTCGTTGAAACGCGACTCCACCTTGACATCGTCGCTGAACTGAGCCACGGCGACTCGGGTCCCCTCCGGCTTCACGTCCAGCTCGTCGATCACCCTGGAGAGGAAGTCTCGGACAGGGTGGAACTGGCCCACGAGGTTGGCTGAGCCGTCAAAGAGGAACAGGATGTCTCGCTTGCTTTCTACAAGAGAGAGGAGGTCAGGACACCGTGAGGTTCAAGGACATAACAGGCACCACGCTGACTCCAGCCCAGCTGCACCGGCCTTTGGTTACGGGAGTTCACGCGATTCCTCGGGCGATCACTGTACCAGCAAGGGAAGGCCGAACCCTCACCAGCCGTCCGTACAGTGTCCGTCTCAAAGTCGTGCATACACGCAAAGGACCCGAAAAACAAGATGGGTTTGCCCACTCTGGAAGCATGCGTCTTCAACAGAGCCAGACAGGAAAGCCCAGAGCGGCGTGTTCTTGCAGGAGAACACACATGTTTCCAAACTTCTAAACTGCACTATCGAACATGTGGTCCTTTTGCTTAAAAATTGACCTACGTCGTGCAGCCGGTGTGGCTCAGTGGATTGAGCGTCGTCCCATGGACTGAGAGGTCCCGGGTGGATTCCCAGTCGGGGCACATGCCCGGGTTGCGGGCTCAATCCCCAGTAGGGGGCGTGCAGGAGGCAGCCGATGGATGTTTCTCTCTCACATGGATGTTTCTATCTCTCTCTCCCTTCCTCTCTCTCTAAAAACTCAATAAAAACATATTTTTAAACAATTGACCTACCTCTAGTGACAAAGGCTGAAATGGGTTGATCACCCAGGGGTAACTGAGCCGAGACGAACACACCAGCTCTAACTGGGTTACATTTTCATTGAGTTGGAGGTTATGGATTAGGACCCAAACTAGTGTCCGTCATTGCTCGGAGGGGCAGGCTCTCTGTCCCTGCTTTCCAATCTGCTGCATTTAGACAACAAAAGAAGGAGGACCGCCTACAGGGCTGGCACAGGCCGTGTGAACACCATGTTCAGGTCACCCACGGAGGAGTCCTTTGGTTAGGTCCGTGTCTCCGCCTCCCGCCCGGCCGTGCGGTGTCAGCACGCTGGACGGCCGCATGCGTACTCTCTCACCACCGTACCCATTTGCAGTGAGAACGAGAAACCCAGGTCCCTTTGCAAATCCTGTCACCATCACAACGGCGGCAGCTTTTGTGGTGTTGACAACAAATACATTTCTGCACACAGCAGATTTCGAACATAAAAAATGCCAGTGCAGTCCGGCCAGTGTGGCTCAGTGGCTGAGCGTTGACTCCTGCGCCAAAAGGTTGCCGGTTCGATTCCCGGTCAGGGCACATGCCCAGGTTGTGGGCCCGATCCCCAGTGGGGGGCATGCAGGAGGCGGCCAATCCATGTTCTCTCTCATCGATGTTTCTATCTCTCTCTCACTCTCATTTCATCTCTCTCTAAAATCAATAAAGGAAAAAAAATTTTTTTTTAAATATCAGTTTAGGAAAAGCACTGTGATTTCTAATGGGGGGTCCTCACGTGTGATGGGAACCCTTCTCTATCTGCACCCTCTCGCTCACACCTGGGTTTGCTCCCCAGCATCCTCACAGCTGCTGAGTAAAGGGTGGGATAAGATTCGAGGAACGTGAACTACATGTCCCAGCCTTGCTTCCAGGAGCGAACACCCTTCAGACAGAGAGCGTGACCTTGCTGGTACAGTGTCTCAAACCCCCACTCGCATCCGCCAACCAGAGGGAGTCCACCGAGTGCCCGCGGTTCGCCATGCCCTTGAGTTCGCGTCGGGCCACCTGCCTGCCGGGGAGGTGTGGGGTGGGAGCCCCGCGCGGCGGGGAAGCGTTACCTGGCTGGGCGAGTGGGACCTCCTCCACACCTCCACTAACATACGTGGTCAGGGGCTGAAGGAGCTGCTGCGGCAAAGCGGGCAGAGAGCTGAACTCGTCCATGAGATACACCAGGCTGGGGTTAAAGGCGATCTGCTCGAGCTCGGCCTTGTCCGCCCGGTGCGCTCCCACACAAAAGGTCAGGACGCCCTCGCGGGCCAGCGCATTGGCCGCCGGCAGAACGGCATCCTCGGACGGCCCGGCCGCGAGCAGGAGCAGGAGCTGCGGGACGCGGTCGCGGATCCGGCTGCCGCCGGCTTCGGTGAAGTGGTGGGCACGGACATAGCTGAGGGCGGAGCCCGTGTTCAGGCCCGACCCCCCCTGGAGCTGCAGCCCCCGCAGGTGCGTCAGCAGGTCTGCCTTGGAGTGGTAAGTGTCTAGGGAGAACTCCGTGACCGGGGCGTCGCTAAACTGCACTAAACCCACACGGATCCTGTCACTCCCAACATCGAGGCTGTTAACTACGTTCGTGACAAAGTCCCGCACGTAGGGGAAGCTGGTCCTTCCGACGTTGACCGATCCGTCCAAAAGAAAGATGATATCCCTTTGGTTTGCGTGAACTGCGGTGAAGCACAGAAAACAAGGTGAGACATACGCACGCGTGTGTGCCTGCAGCGGGTGCGCACATGTCAACACGCAGGACACGGGACATGGCGGAGGCAAAGCACGGCCGTCTCGTAAACTGTGGCGGGGGCGCGCACGTCCCTCCGGGCAGGTCGACAGCCAAGTTTACGAGACCAGGTTGGCTCACGGAGACACAGAACCAGGGGCAGAATGCTTCCAACCAACCCGAGGATCGGGGTCCTCGAACCCGAACACCCTCCCCCGGGAATGAATTCTGCGAGCGTGCTGTCGAATTTTGCCTCCCTCGTGTCTGTGACCACGTGTGTGCAGCTGGGCCCCCTGGGTTCACCTCCACCCATTCACGAGGTTCCCCTGACAGGTGCATTGGAAGCGTTCACCCAAGTTGGCCTGAGAACATGAGATCCTCATGACTAAAAAGCTCAGTAACATTCGTCTGCTCCCATCCGAGGGACTCCCCGGAGCACCCACGTGTCATTTCCTCAGGGAGCGTCCCGAGGTTGCCAGGTGGCGATCCAACAGGGCACCCGTGGGAACTCCTCTGGGTGAGATCAGGATCACGGAAACATGTTCAAACACAGAGTCTACTTGCTATGCTTGGCTCAGGCTGTACGCACAGAGTCCGAGGTGGAATTCTCCAGTTAGAGTGTTTTCCCAACACACTGAGCACATGCTGCCCTTTGAGGAAAGTCTTCCCATCTCTTCCCTGGTGGCTCACTGGTTTTATCCCGTGTTCTAGCCATCGGACTTTGGCTACGAGAGTGTGGATCAGAATTTTTAGGAAAACAAAAGCGAGAGAGACAGACAGACAGAGACAGAGAAAGACCGATGGAGAGAGGAGGGGGATTTTAGAAGATCAGAGAGCCGAGGAGAAAGCATGCATTCATTCGACATGGGTCATGCAACATGGGTCATGCAATGTGTGTGGTACAACGTGGGCCATGCAACACGGGTCGTGTACTGCACACTCTTCCAGTGGTCAAGCTGGTGGCGGAAAGGCCTGTTTCCATGATATTCATCTTCGTTAAGGACAGCGCATTACACTTACTCAACTCACAAGCTCACAGACTGCTTGAATGTTTTTTAAAGTAACTTCCCACTGATATTCCTATTCAACGAGGGATTTGAACAACCACTGGGTTTCTCTCTTTGTACCGGTTCATTCGTACCCTACGCTTTGCATGGAGGGAAATCCCTTCAAGAGGGAGGAGAGAGGGTTCACGTTCTGTGCTGGTTGGGTTTGGATCCCTTAGAAGGACTGTCAGCTCAGGAGAGGAAGCTCCAGGCTGCAGCTGGGTGGTGGGAGAAGGAGGCCGGACAGATGTCACCAGGAGAAACAGAACACTGGGACCTCACAAGGGACAGGAACTGAGACGTGACCTCCTTCAGCTGGAAGCTTCCAAGACAGGTGGCCCTGACCCTACATTAAATCGTACAGTTCTTATTTTATGACATTCGAAGGCGCACAGTGACATCGTGGGACATGCAGCTGCAGCACAGGGCCGCCCAGTCCTACAGTCCCCTGCTCAGGGGACACAGAGAGTGAAATCAATCTTGTTTGTCCCTCCTGCGTCACCATTTAGAGAGGTCTCCTAACTGAACACAAAGAAAGCTCCCTTTGGTTTCCTTTCTGAAAGGCTCTCCCGGAGGCCACCCCATGGCACGCCTGGCACCCTCCCACCGCCGTACCTTCAGTGCCGGAGAGGGTCCTGAGAGGTGCCAGCAAGCTGGGCAGCATGCTCTGCAGAGGGGCAACTTGGAACTCGGCCGGCATGAACACCAGGGACGAATCGAAGGCCACGTCCTCCAGCTCAGCCTGGTCGGCTGCTCTGCTCCCGACGGCCAGGCACATGACCCTGCTCCTTTTCAGCTCCTGGGCCGGCTGGCTGACTTCGTCTCGGGACCTACCGCCTGTGAACAGCACCAAGAGCTTAGGGACGCCCTCGGCCTCCCGGTGGCCGGCTGCGCGCGTGAACATGTTGTTCCGCACGAAGTCCAGGGCGGCGCCGGTCCTCAGGACGGAGCCCCCTATGGGCTTCATTCTCCGCAGGGAGGTAACAACTTCCTTCTTGCTCGCGTGGGTATTGAAATTAAACTCTGGCTTCACAGTGTCCGCGTACTGAGCCACCGACACTTGGATGAGATCCTGCCCAATTTCCAGCTTCTGGATGACCTTCATGATGAAATCGCGGATGGCGTTGAAGTGGGTCACTTCCAGGCCCGACGAGCCATCCACCAGGAAAACGATGTCCCGCTTGTTCACTTCGACGACTGTGGACAGCAACACCAGAAGGTGAGCGGAACGGTCCTACCAGCCACATCCAACCGTGACTCCACCCGGCTCGTCCCACCCAGAGCGCGTTTGCGTGCGCCCTGCCACCGTGAAGTCAGCGGGAGCTTGTCCCGGCACACACAGGAGCGGTGACAGTGCGTCCTTCCCTCCCAGACGGCAGGCCCGGCTCCCCATCCATCCCCCACCCACTGGGCACATTTTACAAACCTGGTGCCCAAAAACAGATTTAGGGTTAGTGGCCACCTGGTGAGCACGCTGTCACTGAAAACGTCAGGAAGGTCTTTCCCGCCATAAATCTAAGGCTTGGGTTCCCGAGGCCGCGAGGAAGCCATAGCTCAGATCACTGAAGCAGCGCTCGGTGACAGCTCAGAGGCCCTTTTGTGTTACACTCTTGACGTCATGAACACCTACTGCCAAGTGCAAACACCGACCCTAACTCACGTGACATGCGACTAGACGGACATCGATCGGTCCGCACTCTCCTCCCTAAGAGAACACATGGAAGGCACACAGACCCCGAGCACTGGGGGCAGGCACACGGGGACCATGGCTTTGGTGCCCAGTCATGATGTACATAATATATTGCAAGTCCTCGGCTTCCGTGGAGACCTGCCGATGCGTGGAAGTCTCACGGCATGAGCCGCTGACACACGCCAGTGTCCCACCCCAAGCGAGCCCCTTTGCTCTTTCACCCCGTTCTGCTGGGACTGGGTTTGCGAGAGCCTTGTTGGGAGGTGAACCTGAGCTCCGGCTAACCTGTCGCCTTCGGCCCTCACCTCCCTGTTGACCAACACCGTGTCCCCAAACCGGCTTCCCTGCAGCCCGCAGCCAGGACGGGCGACTGTCCTCTGTGTCCAAGCAAATCCTCCTCCACTGTCCAGACCCCATGGCCTTTCTCGCTGCTGTCTCCTCTCCACCCTGCTCTCAGGGCGACTCGAGGCCACTCTTAGGCTACTCTTCTCAGTGACTCAGGACCTGACTTCCCATAGACATGTCCTCCTGTCCCCAGCACCTGAGTCCAGGGGTCCACAGGCATCACCCTGAAATCTCACTCGCTCCCGCCCCTGGCCTCGTCCCTCCAGCTCCCTCAGGCTCCACCGCTCCCGCCAACCTGGAGCCCCGGGTGGGCTCCCTCGGGCTCCCAGACGGCCCCTTGCCAACCGCCCGTCCCTCTGGCCATCTCCGGGGCCTGCCCTCAATGCTCTGGCCCTTCCCTCCGTCAATCCTCCTGACGGAGCGGCGCCCTGCCCTCTCTCTTCCCCACGCATCCCCAGGAGGCTGGACGTTCCTGACACAGTCACAGCCAGGCGCCTGCGCTTTGCGTTGCACTCCCAGGAGACACTGCCCTCTCCTGGCTCCCAGCACCCCCACTCTGGTCCCCCCATCACCGGCTGCACCCCTCGGCCCAGGTGCATGTGGGCACCCAGCTCCTCTCACACTTGTGCTCACAGCAAAGCTGTTCGTGCCTCTCAGGTTCGTGCCCCCCCACTGGGGGGCCCGGCTCCTCTGCACTTCAGGACGCCACCTGGAACTGTCTTCCCTCTGCCCCTCCCTGCTGGCCTGCTTTCTTCAGGTGACCGCAGGCCACCTGCCCTGGCCGCTCCGCCAAAGTCTCTGCCCCATTCCTCCCATGACAACCCCCTGGCGTGCCCTCATCCACCCCGGGGGACGCTGGGTGTGGTTGTTGGTCTACCCTGACGGGCCAGCGGGCACTGGTCTCGGCCACCAGCCCAGTGTCTCCAGGGCCTGCCCTTCCGTCCGGCTCACACCAGACAGCCAAGTGTATCTGCCGAATACTTACAAACTGATCACAAAGATTAAAGGTGATGTTAGCACTCCATCCGCTAGTTACTTTGGGGACACCAAACGAGGGCAATGGGCTGCCCAGAATAAAAAGGGATTGAAACTTCTCCAGAACGGGACTGTCTTCCCCTTCTGGGCCCCCTCCGTCGCCAGGCAGCATCCCGCAGCTGGTGCGAGGGGGATTCGGCCCCAAGGCCAGCTCACCCGCTGCAACCCTGCGCTCTGGCGGTGCTCACGAAACCTGGGGGAACTGTGTGTGTGTGCTCAGGTGTGCAAACCCAGGGAAACCTCAGGAGGTTGCATTTCAACCAGAGCGATGTCTGGAAATACCGAGAGAACCTTCAGGAGACAATGTCACATCAACTCTAATGGATGCCTGGCACTGTTGGGAACACGATCCCCGGTGGACAGAGGGGATTCCCAGTTCACGGCACGTGGCACACCCGTGTCTGCCGTTCTTTACCTGCCGGGCACCCAGCACCACCATATTCTTGCTTAAATGGTGAAATCCGCCTCCCACAGCTCTCATGCATGTATTTATGGGACTTGATTGGTTCTGTATTTTTTACATGACTCCACTTGGGCTTTGTGCCAAAGACCCTCACTTGAGTGTATGTCATAGTGTCTCTGCTCAGAACTACTCCTAACTTGACCGGAAAACCTTGTCCTAAGCAGTGCGCAGGCGAGTGCTGTGGTGTGTCTTACCTGCACAGGCACCTCTCAATACCAGCACACAGAGGACTTGGGGGGCAGCCCCCCGTGTCTGTGAGCACACCTCTGACGTGCTGACTCCCCGAGGTCAGCCCACGGCCCTGGGGCCCATCTCTCAGGATAGCACTGAGCCCCTGAGATCCGCCTTTAGCACGACTGCCCTCTACGGAGAGGACACGGTGATTCCCGAAGGAACAGGTGTGTGGCACTGGCCTTGGAAGCGCTCTTTCCCCATGACCCCCGGTCCGCCGAGAGCTCTCCACGCTCACGCGCCCGTCTTTGGCTTTTGAGAAACCGACCGTCACAGACATCACATCCCAGAGCCAGCTCACCTGGAGAGGACCCGGCTGTGGTACTTACAGGTGCTCCTGAGGCGAATCGTTCTGGGAGGCGCCCGCCTTCCTTCCACAGACACCGACACACAGAACACCCCGCCCCCTCGGGTGGCGGGAAGAGCATACGTACCTTCTGTGACAATGGTTGGCGGTTGTAAGACAATGAGCCTTTGGGCCACGCCCACAATGTACTACAGTAATTGCTCCTGGAGGTCCCCCAAGCTACGGAATTCCGGGACAGTCAACACCAAGTTGTCATTGGTGGCTATGTACTGAAGCTGGGCCCTGGGCGCGGCCTGGGCTCCGAGGGCGAACGAGAACACACTAGCCTGCTTCAGCGCCACCACCCCGTCGCGGATCTCGTCACTAGAAGGCCCGGCACTTATGAGCACCAGCACCTGGGGAACCCCTTCTTCCACTCGGCTGCCACCTGCCCGGGTGAAGTGATTCTCCACCACGAAATCAAGGGCGTAGCCGATGTTGGCCAACTCCCCACCAAGGAACCCAAGGGCCTTGACCGCCTCCAGAGCCTGGGCCTTGGTGGGGTAGGTGTCCAAGGAGAACATGGTTCTGGGCTCATCGCTATACTGGACCACCCCCACTCGGATCTGCTCAGTTCCGACTGACAGTTTCTCAAGGAGATTGACAAGGAAGTCTCGAATGACTGTGAAATGGGCACTTCCGGTGTTGTTTGATCCGTCAATAAGGAAAACAATGTCAGCAGAGTCTTGTGCTTTAAAAGAGAGAAATGCAAAAAAATGTGAAAGCGTTAGAACACGTGACCACATGCGTCGTTCGGGGGTTCTGACATGTTTCTTTGGAAACCAGGGAGAAACACGACAGACGGACACACAAAACACATGTCGATTAGGGAACGTGAAATTCTCTTTTCGCTCTGCATTCCGAAAGGGTAAGAGGCAACGCTCAGAAACGACGGCGTCAGCTAGGGGCCCTTCTATCCCATTCTCGTCGTGCCGTCTGCCTAGGGATCACATTCGCTTTTCCGTGGGCAAAAAGGGTGGGTACCTATTCTAGAAATTTCTACGAAGTGTGGAGGGCAATGCAGTTTCAGGGTATCATCATCCCTACAGGGCAAGATAAAGGTGTACGTCAGCAAAGGCCCAAAGATGCGTTCTCATTGTTGGACATTTCTCTTACTGTCCTCCAGTGATTGTAAGCATTTTCCTTGTCCAAGCGCACAGTGACAAAGCGGAATGTCAGATTCGGGGCTTGGGGACGCATCACCCAGGACGGTAAGCCTTTGATTCCTTGAGCGACTGTTATGGCTTCTTTTTTTTTTTTCTTTGAAAGCCAAGATGGTTGCATACATGCCACTTGGTTCCTCTGAAAGGAAGAGCTCAAACGGCACTTCCAGTTTCCCTGGTAACAGTACGGAGAGAGAATTGAGGTGTGGTTTCCTTTCTCTGGGACGACTGGTTGCGCGGAAGCCCAGCGCAGGTCTGGGGTGAGCTCGATGGCGTGTTCGAGGGCTGTGCTGTTGCCTCTGTACCCAGTCAGGAATGCAGAGCAATGTTAAGCAGAGTGATATGAAACCAGTCATGACCCAATTATCCAACCTTGTTTTTATGACATCCTCCCTGCTTGCCTAGGGGGAACGTGTGCATCCAACGGCCCCCTCATTGGAATTAGCTCTGGGTGATACGCATGGAGATAAACATGGTCAGTATGAAACTTCCATTCCCGATGCTAAGAACTGGGATTTCATGGTAGCACTGAGGAACCGGTCAATCTACAAACCTGAGTCGACTATTTCAAAGGCTCAGCGAGAACATTTAAATCAGACTGATTTAAACTATAGGAAAAGCAAAATCATTCTGGTAAGCGTTTGTTTAATAACTCACGTGCATAGTAGACCAGGAAGAGATTTCACGTGAATATATATGATATTCACATTCTGAGATTTTAGGAAACTATATTTTGGGTATAATTATAATATTATAGATAAGGCCATTCATTCTGATGGTCTTAATGGCAGTAAATATTTTATACTTAAAACTATTTTTCTTTGTGCCAACTAAATGGTTTTATTTTCACTGCAGAAACAGGGTACCAATCTGGTCTCCTGAAATTGACAAGAGTTGCTACAGTGAAATCACGTTCTCACCCAAGCTTTCTCATTGGGTTAGCTGAGCCACGAATTGCTAGAATCAGACCTTCTCTCCTTTTTTCCTTTTTTCCTCAAATGCACACGATCCCTGACAACATCTTTGCAGATGAATTCTTTGCATAGGGAAAGATGTTAACTTGGAAATAGCCTATAAGATTGCATCAGATTAACTTGGAAATATAAGGTTTAATGACTTCAGTAATTAAGATCTTACATTTTTAATCATTGTGATACAAAGGAATTAAATAAGACGGCCTTTGCTAAGAATTCCAAAGCATTTGCCAATCTTTAGACAAAACATGGGATTCCTGAAGGATCTGTGGGAGGGCGGTACCAGCAGTGTGACTGCACAGCAGGCCAATGAGAGGGCTCTCACACCATCACATGACTAGAGGTTCTGCCAATCACACCGCAGAATTCCCCAACATCTCTCAGGCCTAAACCAATGACCCCAAGGGACCAAGGAAGCTTTGCCCCATACGTGGCACAGCAAGACATTTAAAAGATGAATTAACAATGATCCCAGGGTCAATAATAGAAACTATGCCAGGATGACACCTCTCTTACTAATTTATTACTTATTTTTGTACTGCAATTTACAATCATATAAATAAGATCAGTGAACCCGGAGGGAGGGAGAGCCCTTGACTATTTCGCTTCTCAAAGGTCATAGAAAAATGTTGGATAATTTGTCATCACTGAGAAAACAACCTTGTCCTCTTGTGCACACATGATGGGACACACACGGGCATGCTGTGTTACCCAGGAGAGCCGAAGCCTCGGGGAGACTCGAGAGTCACGCTTCTTGTGAACAGCAAGGCACACCAGTGCTCGGAGGGTGATCAGATCTACCTAGAAGTAAAACTGGGGACCTCTCTGGCTTCCTGCCTCTGCGGCTCCTGTCTCACGCCCCCTGTGGCGTTTCCTACGGAAAAGTTTCACGAGGTCCCTAGGAAATCGTAGGTTCCTTCAACACCCTTGGAAACACGGTTTTCCTGAGCACATTGGTGTGGACACAACGCCTCCCCCAGCTCATGGGGGGGCTTCTTTTTTTTTTTTTTTTTTTAAGGTAAATTTAAAAGATCTCATTTGCATTTTCTATGCAAATACAGAACGGCTCATGGGTTTCATGAGTTCTTGAAATCTTTCTATTTTGCAGAGGAAAAGCCCCTACTGGACCCCTCCCTGAACATTGATCACCCTCGGCTTGAGGTTCCCTTGAACGTTTTTGTGTCTTATAGCCACTTAAAAGAGGGTTTTTTTTAAAAAACACAGCTCTCAGAGATTGACGGAGCAGAGTTCATTTAGAACAATGGTGATCATTAACATTATATATATATAATTACATAACTTTATATAATTATAACTTTATATAATTATTAACATTATATATATATAATTAGGTAACTTTTCCCCATGAATATATATATATATACATATTCATGGGGAAAGTTACCTGGTGGACAGGCAATGGGAAGAAAGGCTCTAACTCATCAGACGTCTGCGTATTGCCTTCCTAACTGACTACCTTTCCCCAGACGATGAGCAGAGAATTGTGATTATTTCGTTTCTGTGGAGCATGCAGTGGACATGACTCTGGAGGAATTGCAGAGTGAAGTTAATTAGAAAAGACAGCACAAAGGATTAATAGTCCACCCTGGTGCCGCTGGTGGCTCGCACACTAGAAGACAGAGATGCCTTCTCGGCATAAAAACAAAGGTTTTACGGTCGGTGTGGAAACAGACTGTGTTCACAGGCTCACTTGACATTCGTATTCTCATTCTCTGTTCATTTATATAGTGATTAAATATACAGGCAAACTCGTCTACTCTTTTTCCTGATTTGGTCAAAACATCCGTAAAAGAGAGATGCCCCGTTTCTCTATGGATTCCCGTCACTGTTTTTGACACGGATGTGCTATTATGCCTGTGTTGGGAAATGCGATCGTTAGTGAGTGTTGCTGCTGAGGATATTGTAGCGAGTGGAGTAGGTCACTACAGGTACGCTCCTTCGTTTCCTTCAAACCTGGCGTGTTTGCTTTGGGTGCTCCGAGGGTGCCGTCTTCTTCCCCTGCGATCTGCACGATCAGCCCTCACACGGAGGCGAAGCATGTCATTCGAAGGAGGGGACGCCTTTTAGTGTTAAATGTTCAATACTGCCTGTCACTCACTCCTCTCTATTAGAAGTAGACCCACTGGTAGGACGTTAGCTCTCTCCGCCCGCCGAATCTGATATCACTGGGAGCCTTGGGGGGAACCATCCTAGGAACAACCCAATGAAACACTTTGCTCACAGCCAAGGTCTGCCTGCCCCAGGCAGCTGGCTCCTCCCTCCTCATCCCCGCCTCCTGCATCCCCGCCGCCTGCCTTCCCTGGTCTCAGAGGACGGCGGCTCTCCTCCTGGAGGGAGCTCGGCTCTCCTCCGGGAGCTGGCTCTCCCCAAAACCTGATTCCCCTTAACCCCCAGCCCATGTTCCTAAAGTCTTGCTCTCCGTTGTAATTGGTTCCACAGACCAGCTCCCTGCACCCTGCCCATCACTGACGAGGAAGCCGAGCCCTGGGCATCGGTCAGAACTGCCGTGTGCAGCACACTGGACGTTTTACTTGCAAATTCCTCCCCTGTTGGTCTCTCAGACACAGCCCTGGAGCGAGGGCTCACGGCTTTGCTTCCCGAACCCGCCGGCCAATTCCCTCTGCACATGTCAGTGTGCAGGAGCCCATCAGTGTCGGGGGACGCCTGACCCGTACCTCCAGAGTGACACTGACGGGGAGCCCGGGGCTGGAGGGCCTCTGTGGGCACAGCCGTGGGTGTAGCACGAACGTGTGAGAAGACCAGACCCGGAGCCAAGCCCTGAGGGCTCCCAGCTCTGCCTCTCTCTCACTGCCTGCCACTTACCTCCCTGCACCCCATTTCCTCCCACTGGACCTGGACTGGGTCCGAGCCAAGGTTTCTGACTTCATCAGTTCTCTGAAGTGAATTCCATGGAGCAGAAGAGAGGAGCTCTGTTGTCACCACGGGACACAAGAGTGGACGCCCCCTCTCCCTGCGCCCCGCCCTTCCACATACGGAGGGGCCTTTAAGGGGATGGCGCCTCTCTTCGACCACAGATGGCCATGCTGAGGCTTTCTTCGCTAAGGATCATAGCGGTACCTTTTGTGGGATATGGCTGTTTTGAGTTAGAATTTACTTGTTTCAAAAAGCGCCCTCTTGGAGCCGGGTGAATGCTCCCTCTTAGAAGGTGACCACGGAGAACGTTCAAACCTTTGTTTTTAAACCTGCGAACGGCCATCTCTTCCCTAATCCACCCGCCATGGTTTAGCCACAGCGTTGCTTGGGTGCCAGCAGGGGCCAAGCTTGTCTCCAAAGAAGAGCGAGGCGGCAGCAGCTGGGCGACATTGCCGTTACCTGTGAGGTCTTTAGGGGTCTCTGTGTCGCCGGCCCCTGCTAGAGCCACGGACGAGTGCACACAGGACACTATGTTTCCTACTATGTCGTGAAGTGAAGTGAGATTCTCTAGGTTGAAAACATGCATATTGACCGGCTCGCTTGCTATTTCTCTTAAGGCTGCTTCCTCTGCTCTCTCAACTCCGACTGCAAACACGTTAAGGTCAGCAGACGCCAGTTCCGCCGGGGGCAGGGCGAGGCGGTGGTCCGAGCGTCCGTCGGTTAACACTACGATAACCTGAGGGACTCCATCCCTGGCCCGGCTTCCAGCAGCCTCAGTCAGGTGGTTTTGTATTACGTATGCTAATCCTTCTCCGGTCTGATTGCTTCCCCCAGTCAAAGACAGGTTGGAAATGTGGGAGAGGACCTCTTGTTTAGAATGATACGTATTTAACAGGAACTCGGTATGTGGGTCGCCGTTGAACTTCACCAAAGCAAAACGGAAATCATTTTCTCCCACCGCTAAAGATTCTATAACATCATACAGAAACTCTCGAACAAGTTGGAAATGTTCCTTTCCAATGCTCCAAGAGGAATCCACTAGAAATATTATATCGGCAGCGGCACCACTTTTGACATCTTTAAAAGAAGACATTGGTTTAGATTGTTCTCCTGTTCAAGCAGTGACTTCCTAAACCCACTCAGTTTGCGCTATGCTGACTGAATAATCCGCACCTTGCTGGCAGGACCCGCAGGCAGCTGACTTACCTGAGGAGCGGGCACCTGGCGCACAGACTCAGTAGCAGCGGGTGTCACTGGCCCGAGGTCCGGACACAGTCACTGAGTGCATGCTGCTAGGGGCAGGCTCTGCCGTGGGAGAAATCATCCCGGGGTGTCTTTTAACTCAAGCACGATTTTGGTGGCACTTTGAGCCTCAAAACCCACCTGACCACATCGGAAGGCTGTCCTATTTCAGCTGAGTAAGCATCGTTTTATAAGTTCACTCCTCGGTGTGGGGATCTGAAACGGGGCCTTGGTGAGAGGGAATCGTGGAAACTACTGCTGTCCACATTAACTAGCTGCCGATGCTCCGGGTCACGTCGAGAAAAATGCGTGTCGTAAATAAGTCTCCCTTCACTGAAGATGACCTGTCTCCTCTAGAGATGGACAGGCTCGTGTTCCTCAGACCTCTCAGCATGAAGAAAGGTACTTTAACAACTTGCTACGTGATTTTAGGGCCAGAAAAGCCTTCGTAGGTGTTGGACATTATTTCTCTCTCTCAAAAATGAACCCAGTTGGCCCTCTCGCCAGTGGGAGCAGGAGTCCGAGGGTGGGGGGCTGCCCCTCTGCAGTGGGGGCCAGGCTTGCTGACCACAGCAGACTCCTGGACTCTACTTACCTCGGGCGGACCCGGTGCCCAAGCAATGGGCCCCTTCCGCCGAGTGGCGCTCAGCACCCACCACCTAACCACTAGGGGGCCTGGCGGGAGGGTCCCCATCAGAGGCCGGGCTCTAGGCAAAGGAGCGGAGCCCTAGGCATCCTTGGAGCTCACAATGCGTGAAGGATGTCTCGGTTTCCTAACACTCTGCAAGCAAATTCTCAATCGGGTGCATTAAGATCGGTTTTTAAAAACAGTTGGGGGAAAGTGGTTTTTAAAAGATTCGATGGTTCTGGGTGACAAACGTTTCTGGACCCAGGACCGCAGAGCGAGGGCATTGCTCTTTTGTTTCCAAGGACACTGATGCTGGCTTTCAATGGGCATCTGCGGTTTTAAGCGCTCGGGGCCAGAAACGTGGCAAGGCTGTCCTGATGGTCAAATGTGTGCTATGCAAACTTTCTGCTCGTGCTCAGTGGAACCACCCGCCAGCTGCGAACCAACCCAAGGTATCAAACCCAAGTTCTAGGAAAAGCAAGCCGTCTCTCACTGGCTAACGGGTGTCTGAGCAGGTCTGTGAACCCGATGGGCATTCTGCCGTGACGGCTTAGCTGGCTCCCAGAGGCCACTCCGAGCTCTGCGTCCTGCCTCGAGCTCCTGAGGTCCGAGACCCGACATCGGGGTCCCCATTCCTCCCTCACAGCATCCCGAGGCCGCCCTGGTCCTTACCTGCTTGTTGCTGCTGCGCTCGAGTCACCGCAAAGCCCGAGAGGAAAAGGCACAGGATGGCCACCGAGCACAGGTGCCGGTGTCTCCTCATTTTGAGTTTGTGCGAGCACCAAGTGCGAACCTAGAAGAGACGAGGGCGGAGAATGAGCAGTGCCCGCCTCTGAGACTGCTGCCTCGTGACGGAGGAGCTTGCCCCTCGTAGGACAATCGCTTTTGACTGGACACGTCCACGAGACTCCTTGAACCTGGTGGTGGCATTCCTTTGGCCGTGGCTAAAAACGGTGCCACTGGACCTTCCTTCTCTCACAGGGAGGCAGGCGGGGTGGCGTGGCAGAGTGGAGAGCCCAGAGCCAGGGCACCCACAGGCTCGGGAGGGGCGGGGCGGTGGCACCCAGCTTAACTCTGAATCCCGCCGAGGGCAAGCCCACAGCAGAGCTTCAGTTCACAGCGGGCGGACACGCAGCCACAGCGGCTGGAAATCTCGAATCGTGCCCTTATTCTCTACTAACATGTAGTACTTTTCCTTCAGCAAAACCCTGCCGTGTGCCCACCTCCAATCTCAGACTGGAACAGGCCGGGGCCACTGGGCCAGCAAGGCTGGGAGCCAGACCTGAGGGCTGACTGCGTGCGGGGTCCTCGTACCCACCACCAGCCTGTGGCTGCAAACACGACTCCCCGCCAAGCTCGTGCTCTGATAGGCTCACTAGCCCGGGTCACCAGACCTTTATTCTGCCAGCAAACAGCACCCTCTCCCCACCCCAAACCAGAAAGCACCCCCACCGCACCACCCCTTCATGTCAGCCTCTTCCCCCTCTGGTCCCCAACCAAAGAGATCAGCTCGAGGGCCTGGGCTCTTTAAGATCCCTCCAGAGAGCTGGCCAGGACTTCTCTGTCCCGGCTGACGTCCCCTTGCAGAGACAGCACCTCTCCCCTCCCCTCCATCTGAATCTCTGGTTCCTCCCAACTGCTTCCTGGGTCAGGGGTACGAGCCCTGTGCAGTCCCCTAAGAGCCCACACTCGAAGGGCTCCATGCTTCATTTAATGCTGTCTCGAAATTCTTAATAACTTTCGAACAAGGGTCCTTCGTTTTCGATTTTGCACCAAGCCCACAAATTCTGTAGCTGGGCGGTGCACCAGGGACTCCTCTCCCCCCAGACTGGCCAGGGCTCCCCCCGGCCGTGCGTGCTACAGAGCAAGGAGGGCCACGGGCCACCCCGGGCTGTGAGCCGTGTCCACGGTACTCCGCGGGGCAGGTGCCACGCTCTGCTCTTCATCGTGTCTCACCTACCGCCTCTCTGCCTTCCCAGGCACGCGTCAACGCCCGAGCTCGTGGAGAAGACACCGGCGCTCAGAGGGGAGCTGGCCCAGTCACACGGCTGTGACGGGACGCCCTGACACTCACCCGGGACCCCACTCTGAGGGTTACTAAGGGACGGGATGAGAAGAACATCAGTTTTTATAGTCCGTGGCGACTTGCCAGTCAAATTCAATAGCCTGGACGTGGAGCGCGTCAGGAGCCCGATTAGGAGACAGCAACAGCGGGGAAGACAGGTGCGTGGAGTCAGACCATCCGGGATCCCGGGTCCACCCCCCCACCTGGGGCAGGTCATTCACCTGCCCGGTTTCCTCATCTGTAACCGGGGAGCTGGGTAACCCCTCTCGGCCAGCTGCCAGCGAGGACTGTGGCGGCGGCTTGTTAAATGCCCGGCACAGAGCGACAGTAAGTGAACTCTAACTCCCATCCTCTTCCAAGGGAGGTTTTGCCAGCATTTCTCAAAGTGTGTTCCATGGAACACTCATTTCATGGACGGTTCTAGAAAACAGGAGGGGTTCCATGAGTAACGGAGTTTGGGGAGCACTGAACACCAAGCCCCCCTCTGGCACAGTTACAATACGCATCAGCACGGAACAGCTCTGAGAACAGAGAAACTGCTCCCCTTCATTTAACCCAGTTTCCCGAAGGTGTTTCCCGACTCGTCTTTCTTCGGGGATCCCGCTCACATCCAGGGAGACAGGGGCGGGCTTTGGGAGAGAGCCCTCCCCACGTCTGACCTTGCCAGCTCCCTGCTGCCCGGGGCTCTGCGGGGCCCGCCGAAGGGCTGTCTGCTCCCTCGGGCTTGTGTGGGGATCCATGCCCCTGGCTCGCCACCTCCCAGGGACAAGTGTGAGGGCGGAATGTGCAGGGGACCAAGGTTTCGCCGAGGAGGCTCCTGGGAGGGGCCAGAACCTAGCCCGTCTGCACCGTGAACTTTCAGGTGCCAGTTCGTACCGCTGGTTATTTTTCGGAGTCTCAGAAAGTACAGTTTGATGTTGGAACTGGTGTCGAATAGACTACAGCCCGTTTGGTTGAAGAAACTTAGGTGCATTTGATCTAGGGAGATTGGGTTACCACCAAAACTTATATTTCATTGTCAGGGTTTGAGGGTTAAAAGGTCTTGTGAATTAAAACACGAAAAGGCATTCAGGCCCGGCCAGTGTGGCTCAGAGGACTGAGCGTCGTCCCATGGACTGAGAGGTTCCGGTTCAATTCCCGGTCAGTGCACGTGCCTGGGTTGTGGGCCCGATCCCCGGTGTGGGGCGTGCAGGAGGCAGCTGATCGATGTTTCTATCTCTCCCTTCCTCTCTCTCTAAAAAAATCAATAAAGAAAAAAAATATATTTGGGGAAAAAAAGGCATTCTGCTTCAGTGTGAATGAAAGTCAAAGCATCTCTCTCAGTTTCCAAGTATATGTCAGATTTTTAAATACTATTTTTCCCCCATCTTTTAATCCTAAACATCTAAACACTTCTAAATTGCTTTTGTATCCGCTGCTCAGGGGTGGTTTAACTCCTCCCTGCGAGCTAAGGGGAAGCGAGAGCAAGCCAGACATGCAAAGTAGCTCCTGACATGTCATCGCTGCTGACAAAGAGGACAGTGACGGACTCCATGACCCGGAGGAGGAGAGGACAGAAACACACCACACATTGAATGGCCCAGAAGAAGTGGGCAAACTTCCAGAAACTCACAACCTACCAAGACTGAATCATGAAGAAACAGAACATCTGAATAGACCTAGAACGAGTTGAGAGATTATTTCCAGAATCCAAAATCTCCCAACAAAGAAAACTCCAGGGCCAAATGGTTTCAGTGGAGCATTTCCCAAACATTTAAAGAGGAGTTGACACTGGTCCTTCTCAAACACTTCCTAAAAAATTGAAGAGGAGGGAACACTTTCAAACTCATTCTATGAAGCCAGCATTACCCCAACACCCAAATCAAAGAAAATCACTGCAAGGAAAGACAGCTATAGATCGATGTTCCTGATGTGCAGTGATGCAAAAATTCTCAACAGAACACCAGCAGATTGAATCCAACGACACAGTAAAAGGATGATGCGCCCTGGCCAGTTTGCCTGAGTGGTTAGAACATCAGTTCTCACACCCAAGGGTCACAGGTTCGATTCCCAGTCAAGGGCATGTACCTGGGTTGCAGGTTCAACCCCCAACCGCAATCGGGGTCGTGAGGGAGGCAACCAATCAATGTGTCTCTCTCATATCAATGTTTCTCTCTCTCTCTCTCTCTCTCTCTCTCTCTCTCTCTCTCTCTCTCTCTCCCTCCCTCCCTCCCTTCCACTCTATCTAAAACTCAATGGAAAAAATAGCCCTGGCCGGTTTGGCTCAGCGGTTAGAGCGTCGACCTGCGGTACAGAGAGACCCGGGTTCGGTTCCCACTAGGGGCATGTACCTCGGTTGCAGTTTGTCCCCAGCCCTGGCTGGTCGTGCGGGAGACAGCCACTCGATGTGTCCCTTTCACATCGATGTTTCTCTTTCTCTCTCTCTTCCTCTCTCTTCCTCCCACTCTATATGAACAAAAAATGGAAAAATATCCTCGGGTGAGGATAAAAAAAAAAAGAAAAAAGAAAAAATATCCTCAGGTGAGGATTAACCAAAAAAAAAAGCAGAGTCATCCCTGGAAAGCAAAGATAGTTCAACATATGAAAATTAATCCATGTAATACACCACATTAACAGAATGAAGGACATAAAAATCGATGCAAAAATATCACATTACAAAAGTCAACACCCTTTCATGATTAAAAAAAAAAAAAACATTTAAATTAGCAATAGAAGGAAATGACCTTAACATGATAAAGGCCTTATATGAAAAGCCCACCTCTAACATCGTACTCAATGGTGAAAAATATGAAAGGTTCCCTTCCAAGATCAGGAATAAAGCAAGCATGCCCTCTCTCATCACATCTATTCACAGAGTTGTGGAAGTCCTAATCAGAGCAATTAGGCAAGAAATGTAAATGGCATGCAAAATAGAAAGAGTGAAGTTAAACTGTCTCTACCTGGAGATGACATGATCTCATATGCAGAAAACCCTAAACAGTACACGCAACAAGCAGTCGCTGTTAGAACTAGTAAACAAATTGAGCAAAGTTGCAGCACACGAAATCAACACACAAAAACTGGTTGCAGTTCTAGACACCAACAGTGAACAATCTGGAAAGGAAATTAAGAGATAAACATTGCTACACACACATACACACACACACGCACATGCACACGCACACAGAGTGGAAAGACATTCTGTGTGCCTGCGTTGGAAGACAATATTGGTTAAATGTCCATGCTCTTCAAACCGGTATACAGATTCAGTGCAATCCCTATCAGAATTCCAATGGTATTTTTTTGTAGAAATTGTTTTTTAATGCTAAAATTCATACAGAATTTCAAAGGACCCAGAGAGCCATAGCAATTTTGAAAAAAAGAAAAATACAGCTGGAGGCTTCATATTTCCTGATTTCAAAACACATTAAAAAGTTACAGTAATCAACACAGTATGGTACTGGAATAAAGACACATGTAGACCAATAGAATAAAATAGAGAGCCCAGAAATAAACCCTCACGAATACAGTCAAAGGATCTTCCATAAGGGTGCCGAGGCTACACAGGGGTGAAGGAGAGTCTCTTCGAGAAACAGTGTGGGAAAACTCTATCCACATGCCAAAGAATCTAGTGAGACCCTTACCTCACACCATTTACAAACGCTAACTCAGAATGGATCGAATATCTAAATGTAAGACCTGAAAATATAAAACTCCTAGAAGAAAATCTTCATAGCATTACACTGGGCAATGAGTTCTTGGATCTGACACCAAAAGCTCGGGCAACAAAAGCAAGAATAGACACATGGGACTTAGATCAAACTTCAAAACTTCAGCCCAGGCCAGTTTGCTCAGTGGTTAGAGCGTCAGCCCGCAGACCAGTGAGTCACGGGTTCGATTCCGGTCAAGGGCACATACCTCGGTTGTGGTTCGGTCGCCAGCCCAGGTTGGGTCGTGCAGGAGGCAACCAGTCGATGTGGCTTTATCACATCGATGTTTCTCTCTGTCTCTCTCCCCCTCCCCCCCACTCTATCAAATACTAAGTAGAAAAATATCCTCAGGTGATGAATAAAAAACAAACAAAAAGAAACTTTGGTGCAGCAAAGGAAACAACAGAGCGAAACCCACTGCCTGGCTGGGTGGGCTGCTTTCTCCACGGAGGGTGACCTCCTGAGCCGTGGCCCCAGCACTGGCCCATTCAGTCTCCAGAAATCCCTCAAACCCAGGCTCTACCCTGGGCATCCCCCAGACCCTCCGTCCACCCGTGTCTTCCTTCCCCCCATACCTTCCTTCCCCACGCTCGGCTTGACCTATTCCTGAGTTTTTCATTTGGAAAAAAGGAAAATCAAATGCAATGTCTGCGATTTGTGTGCGTGTTCTCAGTAACTGAGGACATACCCTTCAGAACAAGGTACCAGGACATGGTACCTGTGCTCTTCTTGGTTCTTGCCATTGAAATTGAATGTTGGACTTTTTATCAGCAATAAGCATCCTACTAAAAAGAACTATTTTATGGAAAAATCGGCCACATGATTTACATTTTACTGGATCCTTTCTGGACATACAGCCTCTCCTTCCCAAACCAACCTGTCACATTATAATCGGTCTAGACCATTTTTTAAATGGAATCCACAGACTTCGAAGAATCTGACAATCTCCCGCCAATGTATGCAGAGGTGTAGGTGTGTCTGTGGGGTTTCCTGGGGACAGGGTCCAGGTCCGCATGCCATTCTAACTCCCCCTCAAATCCGAGCACCCCTGCGCCAGTGGAAACCTTTAAATGTCTGGTCCGGGCTCAGAGTACAGGACCCGAAGTCTTTTTCCAAGGGCACCCCTTAGTCTGGGCGAGAATAACGTCCAAGCCGTTCTGGGGTGAAATCCGTCACGTCTCTCTGAGACATTACTTACTTCAACTATTTTCTAAGGAAAATGAATTTTAAATTGGCTGAACATTACATGTAAAGGTTTTTATTTCCGAGATGTTAATCTGTAAGAGAGCAACCCTCTAAACGAACTGCTTCTCACTGGCACACGAAGTAATGGAAGAAGTACACAGTGCACGGGAATCGTCCTTCCCCAAATCTATACAGATGTTGAAGGGGGGGGGCCGGGGAGGGGAGGGGGTGGAAGGGAAGGGAGGGGAGAGGCTCGTCCAGCTCTGGAAATGAAGGGCGGGAGAGACATTGTGAGCTAACGAGTTCTCCAGGCCGGGCCGGTGACTAAGAGCCTCACATGATTTGGTTGAGCCGAGTTCCCAGGTGGGAGACAGGCCTTCCGCGCCACAAGCTTTCAGCTACTCCGCTCAGCGCCAGCCCTGGCTCAGGCGCTCCCAGCCAGAGGCCGAATGTTTGTCACTGCTTCTGTTTGCACTTAAACCTAGTCTATGGTTTACCACGTCGGGGAGTCCCGATTTCTTAAACAAGTTCCTGGCAACAAATCTTGGAGAAATTATTTCATTTAGATTATTAAAAGATGTCAGCCTCAGAAGGGGGGTCGGGGAGGAGGGAAGAGATAAACCACAGAACTTATATGCACGCATGCATAACCATGGACACAGACAACAATGCTGGGGACGGGTGTGGGGGTGGGATTGGGAGGAGGGGGTCAATGGGGGGAAAAGGAGAAACATTTGTAACAAAAATTAATTAATTAAAAAAATAAAAAGACAAAGAGATGTCAACATCATCACCCAGGTGGTCACCTGGACTGCCCATTCTAATAAGGGGGAATGAGGCGGTCAGGCACACATCCCGTCACCCTCCCCCATACCCTGCGCCTCCTCCCCAGGAAATAGAGACTAGAGAGCCCCAGGAAGATTTTCGGGGCTCCTCTGTAGATCGGATGCCAGCAGCCCAGTGGCTGCCTACGCCCGCCCCCACGCTTTCACAGCTGGGAAACGAAAGCAAGGTGAGCCCCAGAGAATCGCCCAAGGCCGCAGATCAGACAGAGCCAGATCAGAACAGAAGTCTGTTTCCGAAGCCCTCCGGAAAACCCAGGAAACGCTGAGACACTGTGCCCCGTTTGGCCCGGATCGAGGAGACTCCCCGTGTCTCTTGAGGAATCAATAGACTTCTTTGGGGATGACAAACCTCCTCTTCTCTGTCAATAGAATCCATTTGTTTACTGCTGTCCTTTCAAACATGGAAAAGCTGGCTGCTGGAGACCCTCGGGTTGGGTGGGGTGACGCGCCGCTTTGTGTCAGACTCTGTCCCAAAGGCAACAGTTTCAAAATAGAACTTCAATACACTTTTATTCTTTCTAGTTAGCATTAGCAATTCCTCTTTTTTAAATCAGCCTCCTTGTCAAAGGGATTGGAGGTGCCTGTTTTCTTTTTTTAATACAATTTTTTTTCTTTTATGGATTTTAGAGAGGAAGGGAGAGGGAGAGAGAGAGAGAAACATGGATGAGAAAGAACATCGATTGGCCGCCTCCTGCATGCCCCCACTGGGGATCGGGCCCACAACCTGGGCATGTGCCCTGACTGGGAATCAAACCGGAGACCTCTTGGTGCATGGGTCGACGCTCAACCACTGAGCCACACGGGCCGGGCTAGGTACCTGTTTTCTTTTAGTAGCTGTCCACTTGTGACTTAAAAAGATGCCTCAGATGGCCCTGGCCAGGTGGCTCAGCAGTTAGAGTGGCGGCCCACACACCGAAGCGTCTTGGGTTCGATTCCCTGTCAAGGGCACATACCCGGGTTGCAGGTTTGGTCCCTGGCCCCAGTCGGGGATGTCTCTCTCTCACTCCGTCCCTCCTTCCCTTCCACTCTCTCTGAAATTCAATGGGAAAAAATGTCCTCAGGGGAGGGTTAGCCAACAAACAACAACAACAGAGACGCCTCGTGTTATAAAGGTTGCTTGCGGCTGTCCTCCTGGCCTCGTGCTCAGCTCTATTCCAAAGCCTTTCCCGGCTCCGCTGCGATGCTGTGGGTTTAGTTCTCATGAAGCCTACTCACGAGCGTCTCCATTTTCCATGTCTGGAAATCTTTTTTAAGAAAGAGACACAAGGAAACAATTTTGAAACCAAGGCTTCAACCCCCAGAGCTTGCATTGTGAAGTCATTTCTTTGGGAGCCTTTGAACCGGGCTGGCCCTCCGGTCAAGGGCCAGGACTCCTGTTAACTCCTAACTGTCCCGGTCCAAGTGCGAGCCGCAGAAATAAACGGTCGGAGACACGGCGGAGAGGGGCCCGCTGCTGGGAACGAAGTCATGTTCCAGCAAACCCGAGGGTCCCCAGCCGGCAGCCCCTCCTTCTCGCTCTTTGTTCGGACTCTGCTCCCTTTCAGCCTGAATCCTGTGAGAGGAACCCCATTCTCAGCCCCAGAGAGGAAGCTAAGAGCGGTTTATTGGGTCCATCTGTCAGGAGGAGAGCAAACTCTAATACATTGTTGTCACTGGAAAGAGCTTTGGGGCCTCTTCAAAGGCAGATGTTGGGAACAGCCCTGAGAAAACCCTCCGGAGAAATAGCAGAAGCTCCCACCGCCGTCCTGGGAAAATCCACGAGATAAGAAATATCAGCGACGAGTAGGTATCTGTGCACAGTGATCCGCTGGTCCCAGGCTCCAGCGGGTTTCCCGTGACCGCAGAATTTTAACCCTTCCGACCCCGTGTTCACCCAGCCTGGCTGCCCCGTGCTGCCGCCCTTGTCAGACGCTGCGTGGTGACTCCAGCCCTCAGCTCTCGCTGGTGAGCTCCGGTGACCACACCTGTCCGCAGCTCGTGTGGGAAGAGAGCAGTACAGGAAACGAGGGGTGTCCCCTCGAGCGCAGCCTCTTCCCTGAGCAAGGTCACGTGTGAGGATTGCTGAGCAAGTGGGGGTCGGCTTCCTTCCCCCAAAAAGGCGACTTAAAGGACCTCCAGACCACCTGCCCGCTCAGGGGGAAATGTATTTAAAGACGTACTCCCCAGGTCGGAGACAACGCCCACCAAGCAGGACGTCCCACTCTGCTGTCGCTGGAAAAGCTTGGTGCCCGGATGCAAATGTCACAGAGACATTTTACCCTCTGAATGAGCCAGGTTTCCCTCCGCTGGCCCTGCTCAGTGCGAACATGAGGCGGAAACCAGCTCAGACTAACGCCGAGGTCGAGGGTGCTGAGGGGATGCTGCAAAAAGGCACGAACACCCGTTCCACCCCAGCCCCACGACACGGGTGCGGGCGGCCCAGGTCCGAGCTGGGTGCCGGCCTCTCCCTAGGCCCCCGGGTTCCAATGCAGAATGATTCAAGGCGGCTAAAATGTTCTCCCGATTATTATTATTTTTTTTTATCCTCACCTGAGGACATCTTTTCATTTTGTTCAGATAGAGTGGGAGGGAGAGGAAGAGAGAGAGAGAAACATCGACGCGAAAGGGCCACATCGAGTGGCCGCCACCCGCACGACCAACCAGGGCCGGGGACAAACTGCAACCGAAGTACATGCCCTTAGCGGGAACCGAACCCGGGTCTCTCTGGACCGCAGGCCGACGCTCCAACCGCTGAGCCAAACCGGCCAGGGCAGTTCTCCTGATTATCAAACGTAAGGGAAATTAAACATGTGGGTTTGTTTTCTGGTCTGATTCATGATCGAGTCTAGAAGAGAAGCTTATTTAGAATAGAAACTTTACAGAGTTAACTGGAAACATCTGATCAAGGATCAAGTCTGGAGTGAGAGTGCAGGCTGGAAAGACTCCCGCGTTTCTGTCTCTGTCAGTCAAGGCCAGTGGATCCCCCCCCCCCAGGTGGGTGCAACCGCCCCATGTGCTCTGCCACCGCGTCCTCCAGCTGTCACCCCAGGATGGGTTTCCGCCACCCCCCCCAGCAACAGAGAACCCCCGCCTCTAGTCGGGACAGTCCTGGGCTCAGCTGAGCTGGCTCCTGCCCCGGGGGCCGCGCTGGGCTGCCGAAATCAACCCATGAAGGTTCCAGAGGAGACCGATGCGTTTCCTGGAACGGCTTCCCTAGAGGTCTGAGTCATCTCCAGCTGCTGTTCAGCTTTTCATTTTGAAACTAAGCCAGTCCAGCCATGAGCTCTTCCTTCCAGTAGCCAGGGCCCATGCTCTGGGAGCTGGATGTATAGCGCGAGGCGGGGGTGGGGTGTACCCAGACATTCCCGATGCACCTGGCCTCTCCTCACTCACACCCTCCCTGTTTCCTGCCCCCTAGCCCTCGGGAGGACAGCAGATTACACTGGGCTCGGCGCAGCCAGACCCCTTCCAAAGACTAGCAATTTGCCTTTGGGAGACGGTTTGGCAGAACTTTGCGTATTTGTCTTATTTTTCTTCTCTCCTTTTCCTTTCCAGATTTTTTAAAATAACAATTACCTCTTTGCTAAGTCCACTTAAAATATGCTACTCCACAGAAGACCGGTCCATGGAAAGAAGTGCCTTTCTTCACATGATACTCAAAACTGCACTCCCGGAGACAGCTCCCTCGGTGCCCCGGTCCCCGCGCTCTGTCCAGGGCCAGCTCTGTGACTTCAGGCCACTAATTCACCATTTCTTCCTCCGAAGTGTCAAGGGTGTGGAGAAAGCGTCCACCAAGGTAGTAATTTTCTGATATTTAAAGAGCCAAACGGAAGTCATACTTACCAACCAGAGAGAAGGGCCTGTGCCTGAGCCGTTCCGGCCCCGCCCTGGACCCCAAATCTGCCTGCCATAGGGCGCAATCGCGACTATTAAGCATAAACAGATATGAGAGCAGAGGCCAAGCAGAGGGCTAGGCTTCTCCTCCCCGAGCCGAATTCTGTAACCGGGACCCGAACAGTGGGTATCTCAGGCTAACAACCCTAAGTCCGAGAGTCAGTAATCTATCTTTTATTAACAAATATTTTAAATGCGACATTCATGATTATAGTTTGTGTGCATTTTTTAAATATGTTCAGACAGCCCAGCCAGCGTGGCTCAGTGGATTGAGCGTCGTCCCATGGACTGAGAGGTCCCGGTTCGATTCCCAGTCAGGGCACGTGCCCGGGTTTCGGACTCGACCCCCACTAGGGGGCGTGCAGGAGGCAGCCGATGGATGTTTCTCTCTCACATGGATGTTTCTATCTCTCTCTCCCTTCCTCTCTCTCTAAAGAATCAATACAAACATATTGTTTAACAAATAAATATGTTCAAACAAGTGGCCCTGTCGGGAGAAACTAGCAAAGGGCAGGTAATGGAAAGTCTGAGCGACTGAACCAGTTCATCTGAACATCCCATCCAGTCCTAAATGTCACAGATTCGACCCGGAGACAGCATGAATGTGCAAATTTGCTTTGGTTCTGAAAGGCCTTACTGTTCGTTCAAACTTCTTAGTAGGTATAGGTACACGTTTCCTTTAAAATGCTTTATTTGGTGAAGGCCTTCGTAATGAAATCATGTTAGAGTAAAGAATGCCTCATTTCAAAGCATAATTTCAATACACTCGTACCTGAGCTGGGGAAAAAAATTCTAAATTAACATCTACTTCAGATACTGCAGCCATATTTTTTAAAATTATGTATTGAAGCCATTTCTCCGTGGTTTTTAAAGTTACCCCCAGCTCTGTTGCGCTATCCAGCAACCTCTCCCCGCAGATCCTGGAACCCCACCCTGAGAGACTCCATCCCGAACCACATGGACAGTTTTCCGGAGCGCGTGGGATATATCGCCCTCTAGAGGAGAGAGAGCAAACTGCACTCTCAGGAACAGTTCTAACTCAAATTTCATCTCCTTCCCAACACAGACCTATGCGACCAGAAGGTATGAAACGTTATGTTTTCGAGAATTAACATAATTAATTTCCGAGGGGAATCCCTCTGTGTAAATCAGGATGCTGAGAGTGAGACCGTCATTGCCCAGGTTTAGGGGGACAGTGTCTCTTTTGGGGGGGGGGGCGATGATCTCCGGAATTTTTACATCGGAAAGGGAGAAACCACATCTAGAAATACCTAGTTCAAAGATGTCTGAATTAGCATTTTAAAGCAGAGCTACTAACAAAAATGTTGTAAATGCCAGGCCGCTCCCCAGATCGCCCCTATTTCTGCAGGCAGTGGTGTGTCTCACTGCCCGCTCTCCACAGCTAAGACGCCCCGAGAAGTCTGCTCCCGCAGGTCACACCCCGGACAGACGGGCGGACAGACGGACGGACAGGCGGGGCCCCTAGTCAACCTTGGCGTCTTCTCCAGGAGATAGCAGGCCCTCAGCTTTCTCCCAAAGAGAACAGTGGAAAGCCAGTTTTCAAATAAAACCTCTGGCGGAAGACATCAACATGCCTGCAAGCAGTCTGCTGCGGAGAGCCCGCCACGGCCGGCGCACGTTAGACCCTAACTGTGGAATTTCGCGTGACGTGGGTGGTGGCTTTCGGTGCTGGGGAAGACCACGCTTCATCCACTGGTCGGACACGGAGTGAGGAGGCATGAGCCCCGATGGCAGAAACTCTGCCCACCTTCGAGGGGAAGCGGGTCTGATGGCAAGTGGGCTCAGGCAGTGGCGCTTTGAGCCTCCTGAGCCGAAACCGAGGTCCGAGGGGAGCCTCGTTCGAGCCACAAATTGGTCATTGATGGATGCGAGGGTTTCCTCCCACGTTATCATCAGTGACGTGTTCGGTTCTACGCTATGAAATCGCGGAAGACGCCGTGGTTTGAGAATGAGATACAAGTGAATGCTAAACACTTGGGAAATAAAAGGAGGTGCAGAAAAAAGACAATTCCTCCCCAGAAAGATGCTTTTCTTCTGCCAAGTTTGAACATTCATCATATACCCGATCACGGAGGGCGGTGAGGGTGCTGAGGGGGCACACACCCTCCAAAGCTGGAAGAGCGGGGGCCAAGGACTAACATTCTAGAGGCTTCCCAGCCGCTTCCCAAGAAGGTGGAGTGGCCACACCCTCCGGGCCCCACATTGGAAAAGGGCAGGACAGACACCCTCCACTGCCCTGCTCTGGTATCCTTTCCCAAGTCCTCCTCTCCACCCCACCCTACCTCCTCCCAATGTTTCCCACTGCCATGAGTGGGCACTGAGACAAGGAAACCCACAATGGAAAGCCCTCGTCTCAACAAAGAACATAGCAAGACCATGTGCCCACTCTTCAATCCGGATTCCTAGAAAAGCCACTCGCCCCCCAGCCCTACGCCGTCACCCTCAGCAGCAAGCCCACCCGAGAAGGAAGCGAAATGCAGGTCTCCTCTCTCGGGGCCCCCACGCCCAGCAGTGGCCTGAACACGGGGAGCCACTCAGGGGAGCTGATCCCAGAGCTGTGCCCACCCCGGGCCAGCTCACGTGTCCAGCATTTTGTCCCCACTCCTCGGCAGAGCCGTAGGGGGCATCAGCAATGTTGCCATTACTTCTCACAGAGCCCGAGAGGAAGACATGGTCTCCCGGGGAACGAAGCAGACAGCACATTCCAAGTCCAGATGTGAGTCAGCCGGGCTCCCCGCCGCAGGCCACCTGCTCTCCTGAAATGGTCGAGGTTTCACTGCCCGCTCTGCCACCCACGGGCTCTGGCCTCTCAGAGCCCCACTCCCCATCCTCAGAACCGGGACCACGCCCAGAGGCTGCCCCAGAGAGCCGCTCCCGGTATCTGCGGCCCAGCAGAGAGCCCAGGAGTCCCGGTGATGTCCCCCAGCCAGCGGGTTCTCAGTCCGACTTTGCTTAGGAACAAAGAGGATCTGATGTTAAAGCCATCTGTGCTCAAGTTTTTGACGTGTTAGGAATGGGTCCCCTGGGTGGTTGGGGGATCCCAGGCCAAGAATAGTCTATCTGCATCAGCTCTGGGTACCCCTGCAGCCCTGACATCCCACAGTTCTCAAGGAGCTGCCTGGCATGGGGCAACACCCTGCATGCCCACTGGGCACAGGGCACCCCCGGACGCTCAGAGCAGTTCCTTCTGAGGGTCCAGACCAACCTCTAAACCTGCTCCTTGGGCTGGCTGGGAAGTGATGATTTTTTTACACTCCCCAATATTCCACGGGGCCCTTCCGGGGACCCCACCCCCGCTTCAATCCACACAGATTTCCCAACACAGTAAGCCCTTGAAACAGGTCCCCAAAGCAGTCTGGCAACTGTCGGGGAACACTTTCCATCCTGGGCGAGAGGACCGGGCCCCACCCTCCGGCCAGGGAACAGGCCTGGGCCTCCGGCTTGGCACCCGCCCCCCATCAGGGCAGCCCAGGCCGGCCTGTGGCCCCAAGGGCCCTGCCTTATCCACTGGGCATGCTGCCCAAACACCAAATGCCTTCTCCTCGGCTGACCCTGCAGCTCCTTTAAGCAACCCCAGAGAACAAAGGCTTCAACAGAGCCCTCTGAAAAGATGGAGCCCGGGTGGTAATAGCTAACTCTTGACTTGGCCCTGAGCCTGGACTCCAAAGTCACTGGAGTCCTCCACCATCCCCGACCTCGTGAGGTCTGGGGCAGAAAACCCACCTGGGGCACCTGGGAGAACTCAGCCTCCCCAAGGCACCGCCCCACAGGTAACTCCTGAGTTCCCCCCAAGCTGCTCCTGCTACCCGGCAGATCCCCACTGTGTTCTCGAAGGAGGGGTCGAGGGCCAGCACCTCGGAGCTCAGCCCCACAGCTGTGGGCTCACAGGCTGAGCTGAGAGCCCGGGGGCCCCGCAGCCGCAGCCACAGCCCAGGTACCCCGTGGGCAGCCCACGCCTTGGCCGAGGGAGGGAAACCCAGCGGCCACCAACTGAGAAAGACAGATCGGCCGAATCTTCCAGAGACCTGCGAGTTATAACGAAAACCCACGGGGAGTCGGGAGCCAGCGGGCCGTGGTCAGCAGCCCAGAAGCGGCCCCTTCTTGCCCACGGGCTCGGACCACAGAGGGAAGTCGCACTTACCCCGAGCAGACCTGAGGAGGTGATGTCCCGGCTTCTGTGTTCAGCTGTGTTGGGTCGGGTGCATGTTCCCCGCTCCCAGAGTTTCCCTTTCTTTCTGCAGCAGGAGGGGACCCTGGCGGAGGAGGAACACTCCGCTGCGGTCCCTGCAGGAGGCTTGAGCACAGAGAACTGAAGGCCTTTGGTGGAAGATTGGGCTGCACACTGGCCGGGGTCCAGGGTACAGTCAGGGCTTCCTCCAGCTCCTCCCCCTCCTCCTCCCTCCCGACCCCTCCTCTCCCCCTCCCCACCGCAGGCCTGCCCCAAACTGTAAATGAAAACCAGACTCCCTCCGCTCCTAGCCCGCTGCGGGCTGATGTCACCCTCTGAGCGCTGTCTTCGCCCCACAGCGCTCGCTGGGCTCCTGCAAACCCCACTCCCGAAAAAGAAATCCGCCTCTTCTGCACGGCACCTTCTGGGCCGGGCCCCGGCGGCGCGGAGAATGGGTTTTGGAATTTCTTCGTGGGTATCCATGGTTTTCCTGCGATGTTTTCCAACACCATAGGAAAGGCAAACAGGAAATGCAGCCGCCCTCCGCCCTCTCCACGCCCGCCCCTTTCTCCTTGAAGTTTCTGAAGTGAGACTTCTAATAACCTCCCCTTTCAAGTAGGTCGACCAGCAGTTAAAATCGCCCCAGTTTTCCCAGACCAGAGCTCTGTGTGCCAGAGACAAGGCCAGAGGGGGCTGCCGCTCCCCAGTCCCCACCGGAGGTCTGACTGTGAGGCTGACCACCCCACTGAGGGCATGTCGAAGGGCACAGAGCATCTCTCTCGCTCAGTTTCAAACACATTCTCGAGGAAGAACTTGCGTTCCTACAGGCTTTGCAGGGTTCACATTGACGTACGCTCTCCCTTCACCGCGAACGGCGCCACCCCAAGCCCTTTTCCACGGGTGGGTAGATGCCATTTTTTGCTAGGCGGGATTGTGGTCCCATTTCACAGATGGGAAAAACCCGGTTGAGTAGCAGAGCTCAGAACTGAACCCTGGCCTCGGACTCCTCACTGCTCTCCCGCCTGTGACACGCTGAGTGTTAACGTGGAGTGTTGGGAGACGCCTGAAGGATGCTTCGGCTTCGAGAACCTTCCAAAGCCAAGTTCGGGGAGCAAGGACATCATGAACTTCTCTCCGCAGAGTATGTCCTTCAAGTCCAGGAGCAAAGGGGAGACAGTATCGGAGAGACCATGCCCGCTCCCCTCCCACGGCCCCAGGGGTCTAAGGTTCAGCCTGCAGAGCGTCGGGCTAGGGGACAGGTATGAACACCTGCATTGGACAGGTATGAACACCTGCACTGTGGATTCTCTGGTCGCCCCCTGTAGGTGGAGAGGAAATGAGTGGAGACTCTGAGGAGAAATCACATTGCTTGTGTGATGTGCGGAAAGACGACATTTAAATAACTGGGAATATAGCCTCCTTGGCATTGGGGTCTAAAGGAACCACACTCGATCACATTGAACTGTGACTAGTCGCTGACGATCGCGGGCACCCCGGTGGCAGCGGGTGGCAAGCTTCCAGCATCCTGCCTGGTGCCCGCTAGAGGCAATTTTGGTTCCTGTGGTTCTCTCTCTCGTTACTGAGATTAGGCGTCCCCTCTGGAAGGTCCAGCTCCTCTCTATCATCTGGTCCCAGCGGAAACCATCTCAAAGGTCAGCACTGACCTAAACATGGGGGGTCCTGGGTCTGCCTGGCCACCTGAGGGACCGCACAAGCCACAGACCCTCTCGGTCAGGGTCCCCTTCGGTGCTGGGTGGAACTGGTCCTGATGCCTCTTCTCATTTCCATCTGCACAGGGAGGACATTCCCTCGGGTCTCCCAGGCTGCCTTGTGCAGGGCCCGGTGGGGATTCGTTTTCCCTTCGGTGCGCCGCTGGGACGCAGGTGGACAGAGGCGCTGGCGAGTTTTCTGTTACTTTGGCTGGTCTTTCTGCTGTGGCCAAGCCTCTCCCCGACCCCCTCCCAGGCTGGGGCACCCACTCCAGCAGCCACTGGGTGTCGGCAGCTAATGGTTCACGGCTGCACCCTCTGGGGGAATGCCCTTGGCCCTGGGAGCCAGCTGTCCTGGAGACGCTGGGATGAGTGTGGTGGGCAGCATTCTAAAGGAGACTCCAGCGTCCCCGTGCTGAGGGGCGGAGGGAGGGGCCGCTGGGCTCAGCGCAGTCCCACCACTGGCTCCCAAGAGCTGACGGGAGGAGCAGCAGCCAGAGTCCACGTGCCAGCTGAGGACGCCACTGCCCCATCTGCCACCCCTCCCCTGGACTGCGGCGGGCACGCGCTCCTCACACAGGCTCTCCAGGGCAGGCCCTGTTCACCACCTCCCGGGACGGCCAGGGGATGGACCGGATGTCCTGCCCTCCAGCCCACTCCTCGGACCTCCCTGACCACTGCCAGCCGTGAATCCCTTTCTGCTCACAGCCGCGGGAGGGCATTCTCCATCCGCCGGGCGCCCGGTGGTGCAGGTGCCTGAACCACATCAGCTCCGACGTTCCGTTCTGAGATATTTCATGTGACAGACACAAACAGAAAGAAGGCTAGGCCACGGCGGGACTGTGGTCACACACCTGCTTGTCGTGAGGCTGGAGGTTCATCCTTCCCGAGGGGATGTGAGATTCCAAAGTCAACTCAGGGAAACGCTCCCAAGAGGCCCCCTACAGCCCGGCTATTTCAGGAGCAGTGTGAGCACCACCGAGGAGGAGCTGAGCTCGCCCGCAGCTGGAGGGCAGCTGGAGGGCAGCTGGAGGGCAGCTGGGACTCCTCCGTCCACCCCTGGGCCCCTTAAGTGACATAGCGCCTTCTTGCCACTAATGAACCACGGGTGGTGGGCAAGTTGACTTTCTGGGCTGTTTCTTCATCTGCAGAATCATGGTAGCTGTGAGGACAATGTGAGGACCAGCTCCCCCTCCCGGGGGCTCGGGCTGTATGGATTTTGTTTGCCTCTGCCTGACCTTCCAGCCCCGGCTGCAGGCTCAGACTGTCCACCGGCCCCGCCTCGGCCGAGGATGGAGAGCGTGTGGTGGGCGCCCTGCCCCGTCCTGCCCGTCCTTCTCCTGGCTCCTCTGCTGCTCAAAGAGTGCTGTTGCAGCCACTTCCAGAGAGTCCACAGCCCAAGGACATTTGTCCTCCGATCACCAACCCCAGCTGACTCTGAGGGAAAAGACCTTGCCCGCGGGGGACCTGTCACGTCGTTTGTCTAGACCCCACTTCCCTTACGTTGGGAAAAGCCCTCCCCTAACGTCCTCCGGTGCTCCCAAAGCCAGCTGCACCCCCACCGCTGGGTCCAGGGGTGTGCACAGGGCACAGGTGGTAGCCGAGCCCTGCACCTCGGTCTCCAGCTCCAGCCCACAGCCAGCCGTGTCGGGACCCCCTGGTCTGACCCTGGGAGTTGCCATAGTTGCAGCCCCATGAAGGAAGCTAGCGGAGAGAAGGAGGCAGAGTGCCATCCACCCCCACTCCCCGGCCACCTAAGACCCCGCCCACCCCACAGTTTGGTCCCCCCCCCAATCTGGACTCTCCCTTTGATGAGGTGAGCGAAAACGCATTCATTTTTGACACTGATTTGAGTTAGGTCCTCAAGGCTTGCAACCCAAACAGCCCTGCCTGGCACCTTCAGTGGCCACCTGTGGGCTAGCAGGTCCGGCAGGCCACGGCGGAGTGACCACGGCAGGTCCCTGGAACCCCTGCCCTTGCAACCATCTTCATCTGCATTTTCCTGGACTTTCCTTAAAACCATTTTCCTGGCCCTGGCTGGTGTGGCTCAGTGGCTAGAGCATCGGCCCGAGCCCAGAGCAGGTGAGGATTCGATTCCCGGTCAGGGCACGAACCTGGGCTGTTCCATCCCCTGCCCGGGCAGGCCACGTTGGGAAGCAACCAACCCCTGCGTCTCTCCCATCAGTGTCTCTCTCTCTCTCTCCCCCTCCTCCCTCCCTTCCACTCTCTCTAAGAATCAATGGAAAAAATGTCCTTGGGTGAGGATTAACAAAAAATAAATAAAAAAACATTTTTCTAAGGGAGCAGACGGGAAGGGGAGTCCTTGTCACCGAGCCGCAGTGAACACAGAGCCTGAACCGGAAGTGAGACCCCGAGATGTGGGGGCTTGGACGTCCATCGGAGACAACCTGTCACAATGTACGTGCTGGCGAAGAAACAGCCGAACAGGAGGGATTTTCTATCCACCTCGAACCAGGACCTTGCGGGGAACACGCGTGAGCCCCGCGTGGGGGATGAGAAGGGTCTCTCGGTAGAAGCGCCTGCCAGCGCCCCGTGGTGCCAGGGAAGCGTGTGTCGGATGGCCCCCCGAAACGCGCGATCGTCCCGGGGATGTGGGCACCGGGCGCGCTCAGCTGATGCACTGCAGACGGCACACCCACCGCCGGACGGGCCGAGGCTGCCGTTGATGGGAACTCAGAAATGTGAGCCAGGAGATGTTTGGTTTTCTAGCGGCCGGACTACACCAAAGTTCCGATTTGACTCATTTTCTTTTTTTACATTGAAATAGAAATTCCATTTGTGAAGGGTGGGTGGGTTGGTTCTGAGCCTCGGGCTGATTTTCTCTCAGGCATGAAGTCAAACATCGACTCATTTTAGCTTCACTGTCATCTCAGCCAAAGGTACTGAGGGGCTATTGTGTGAAAGGCTGTGCCCCGAGGGGGAGGTGGCGCCCAGAGGGGTCAGAGCTGAGGCTTCACTGGGGACTGATCTCCCCTCGCCAGCAGGACCTGGGACGGGACGCACCGGGTAAGTGCTGGAGGAGGCCAGAAGAGGGCGCCCTCACTTCCAGCCTGGAGAATTCGGGGTTCCGGAAGCTGCGGCCTTTGCTGGGGGACTCGAAGACCAGACATTTAGCATGCGGAGACAGGCCACGCGGGAGCAAGAGGTTCCCTGTAATTTTCAAGACTGAGCTGAGGCGGAAACCACGAGGACTAGTGGGGAGTCGGAGCGGGAGGGTGCGGGGCCCCAGATCCTGCCCCGTGCAGATCACGCCTCCCCACCCCACGAGGAGTCAGGAGGGTGGTTCAAGAACCAGGCGCTCCAGGCTGTAGACATGGGGCACAGACTAAGGAAAGGGCGAGTCCCTAAAGTGACCGTGGAAGGAGTGGGGGTGTTAGGTAAAGGGTCCCCATGGAAGAAGACATGTCCCCCTCAGCCCGCGGCCCGTCAGCCTCCGTACAAGCCGTGGCCTTCACATACTCGGTGGCACAGGGTCCTGGAAGCGCTGTACCAAAGGGAGGCCTGCACGAGCAGAGGCTGGATCCAAATCCAAGGTGTCCACGGACACGCGCCCCTGCGGCTTCCAGGGGAGGCCTTCCTTTCTTCCCCCAGCTCCGTGGCTCCCGCCGTCCCTTGGCTTGTGGCGGCGACACCGTCTCTGTCTCTCTCGTCCCTGTCTTCTTTTACGACAGCAGTCAAACGGGATGAGGGGTCCACCCTACTGCGTGACCTCATCTGAACTATTACATCGGAAACAACCCTAGTTCCAACCAAGGTCCCATCAGAGTATGGACCAAAAGGGGCCACGTACTGACCCCGACAAGCTCAGGGGAGGCCTGCACGGCGGCCTTGTACAAATTCCGAGACCGAAGTAACCACGCAGGATGGTCTGAAGTTAAAATGCCTAACTGAAAGTGGGTCGTGGCTGGTAGTCGAACCCCAGGCCTATGGCTTCCATGACAAAGGTCCGTCTTTACCTTCAGTGAGCCTGTTCATTGTCTTTTTGCATCTAGGAAAACACACCTTTGAAATGTCAGAGTGATCTCCTCTTCCAGACCCCTCAGGGCACCCCCCCTCCCCCTGCAGCAGAGCGGAGACCACAGACCTATCATCGTTACCTTGTCCCCACACGCATCTCCGCATCTCCACGTGCTGTAAGGTTGCGGGTTAGCTCTGCCGTACCCTCCAGAGCAAAAGAAGTAAGTGTCTCCGCCCTGCCTGGGTGGCTCAGGTGGTTGGAGCGTCATCCCATTCACCAAAAGTTTTCGGGTTCGATTCCTGATCAGGCCACATACCTAGGTTTCTGGTTTGATCCCCAGTGGGGGTGCAACTGATCGCTATTTCTCTCTCACATCCATGTTTCTCTCTCTCTCAAGTCAATAAAAACAAGCAAACAAACAAACATATCCTTGGGTAAGGATTTTTAAAAAAAAGAAGTATGTGTCTCTCCAATTGGCTCTTTATCCAATCCCAGAGATTTCCCCAATTTGCTTCCCAGAAATTGTTGTCGGTTTGGCTCAAATAAACTCATAAGAATTCTCTATGGGTCTGGATGTTTCTTACTTCGATGGGAGGTACTGGGGGTTAGGACTTGGGCATACAGTTTTGGGGAGTCATAATTAAACCCATAACACTCTTTCAGCAGAAAACCAGGAAGTTCCTCCATGGAGAAACTCACTGGATCGAAAGAAAAGATATTCAGATGCTACCTGGGGTCCCACCGAAAAATAGGTAGGTCCTCACCCAGCTGCGGAAGCCGTTCCTCAGCGGCCATCCTTGAACACAGAGCTTCCCCCAGACCTGTGTGCCCCGTTCTTACGTGTGAACAACCAGGGACGCCCTGAGATAAGAAACTTGAACAAACAGGTATGAACTCGCTCACTAAGGAGCTCGAAGGAGACAGAGAAATGTTTCTAAGGCGCGGTAATGGATAGTCATAGAAATCGTAAAAATATTGCAGCCTTGAAACCAGAAAAGAACGCTATTTTTAAGTGGAGAATATTTGCTGAATAAGGAATCTGTTTAGAAGTTAAAAGTGCCAGAGCAAATCTCACTTACATATGGATTCTAAAAATGACTTCACAGAAGCAGAGAGCGGAACCAGTCGCAGGAGCAGGAGAAATGGGGACCTGTCCGTCAAAGATGCCGGGGAGGTGTCGGTGCAGACTGTTACAAGTTGTGTAAGTTCTGGGGATCTAATGCCCTGGTGATGAGACTTGAAACTGTGTCACAGCCTTGAAACTGTTGGGAGAGCAGATCTAAGTGTTCTCATGACACAAACTGGCAACTCTGTGACGTGACGGCTGGATTCGTTGCTGTGGTCATTCCCCGATTCGACAACACCTTGTACACCGTAAATGTACACAATTTTTATCTATCGATTATATCTCCATGAATCTAGGGAGTGACTATCACAACAAAACCAGAACATTCAATAGAACTTGTTGGAAGATACACGCGTGGACATCCAACAGAAGATAGGACAGACTGTCCGAGAGAAAATAAAACAAAAGACAAGAAAATAGCAGGCCCATCCCGGAGGTCCCATACTTGAGAACCAACAGTAACGGAAGAACAGAAAACAGTAGGGAGAAAATTATTAGATAAATAACATGCAGAATAGAATTGGATTAGGAATGGACAGGATTTGGAATTGGGATGGGATGGAATAGAAAAGTACAGACCTGGACAGCAGCCATGCGGGGGGTGGGGGGGGGCAGGCGGGGACAAAAAGACTTGGACCGTAGGCACAGCTTTCCAGGGACTGGCCACGGGGCGCTGAGCCGGTCCCCCAGCCTAAGCCCGTTTTCTCTGTGGTCAGATGAGGACAATTCCCCCTCTCCTGGTCCCACAGGGCTGTCATGGGGCCGTTTGAGAGGTGCGAGCGGGAGAGTTTTGAAAGCTCAGGAGGTCCTAGCGGACCTAGCAGGTCAAGAACCCCCACCCCACTCTCTGCCCGGAACACCTCTGACAGTCACTTCCTCTGCCCATCACCCTCGGCCCCGGACAGAGCGAGCCCTTCTGCCCCGGGCTGCCAGTGGGTTTGAGCCTGACCCCCCGTGTCCTCACCGCCGAGCACCCAGCACCCTGTGGACACATGGGATGGGAGGGAAGGGGAGCATGAGCCGGAGGGAAGGAGGGCCAGGCACCTGGGGTGGGGGTAGAGATGGAGACCACAGGGAGGGAGAGTGCCCAGGACGGGAGAGGATCGCAGGGGCTGGGCCGCGCCCGGAGATGACTGGGCGGTGAGTAAGGCTGGGCATGGACAGGACAGCCAGCTCACGGCTGCCACCCACTGCAGCCCAGAGCACGGAGCGGGCGGGGCCAGACACTGGAGCCCAGCAGACAGACTGGGGGGCAGCCATTCACAGGACTGGACAGGCACACCCGTCGCAGGGCTCCCTCAGCCCTGCCCTGCAGGCCGAGTGAATGGGGTGCTCACAGAGGACGCCGTGGGCAAGGGCGGCCCCTGATTCACGCTTCGTAAGCAGCGCTGAGGTCCTTTTTCCACTGGCTGCCCCTGCCTAGGTGCGGTAAACAGAGCCGGTGACCATGCCAGTGGGTCCCCACCACGCCCTCCCCGGTCTCCTCGGCTCACCTCTCCAGTGCTAGGCGTCCCTTCTCACCCACCCTGCAGCAGCTGCGGCGGAGGAAACGCAGAGACACTGAAAAAGACACATAAGACTTTCGTGGAATCTGCTAGCCAAATTCTGGGAGAGGCGGGGGAGGGGCTGCCAGCCTCTTTCTTAGAGAGACCGGCAGGGGGCAGAAATCCCCACCGATTTCCCGCAGCAGCACTGCCCAGGAAGCTGGCAACAAGGCTGGATGCTTCATTGCTTCATTCATTCATTCATTCATTCATTCATTCATTCATTCACTCATTCACTCATTCATATAGCCAAGCCATCCCTGGGGGCTTTCACATGCCGGGACCTGCCAGGGGCTAGAGACACAGAACACACAGGGGAAGGGCTTGCACATTCTCAGGACACCCTTTTGTCACCTTCTAATTCCCAAGAGAAAGGTCCCCTCCAGGTGCCACAGCAGAGAGATGCCTGGTGAGCCGACCGGTCGGTGGCTGCCACCGTCCGTGTTCTGGAGCCCCAGGAGCAGCTGCAGAGACACTCCCCATTCCAGAGCTGCCCTGGCCAGGCTCACGCCTTCCGGTGTGGGGCACACCTGCACTGGTTCCTGGGGCTCAGGGCTCTTACAGCCTACCTGCGGGTGTCGCCACCCAACCCTGGGGGCCCTTCTCAGCTCAGGGGTGCCCGCTGCTGCAGGTGTGGCTGACAGAGGGCCCTGCCTGGGGCCTGCTCTGCGGGACTGTCCTGGAGCAGCCGGTGGCAGAGGCTCACACGGGCCGTGACGTCCACACCGGCCGACTCGGAGTTCCTCGCAACCCTTGTGGGTGCTCCCAAGCCTGCTGGCCGCCTGTCCCTGCACCTCTGCCCACATCACCCAGGACGTGACGGATGAAGCCCTGAAGACCAGGCCTCCAGAGCCGTCTCTGTTGGCGTTGGGCCCTAATAATGACTCAAAGGATTCAGAGTGCCTTCCAGAAGCTTCCCTCCCTGCCCACCCTCATCCCCTGCGGACATTCAGGGGCTGTCTTTGCTGGGTGAGGAGGGATGGGACATGTTGAGGAGGCCACTTCCTCAAGATCACAGGACTCAGGTCCCAGGTGGGCGTGTCCTTCCTGCCCGGACCCTCGGAAGGAGTGACAGTGTGGCGTCCTTCTCCAGCCACCGCAGCTGCTGAGATCATTCACAAAGGATCCTTGAGAGGGGCGGCTTGTGCAGGCATCAGGACGATACACCGGTAATTCTCAGGTGCCTTCTGGCCCTTCCTATTTGCCTGCATGAGCTAGGAGCCTGCGCACCAGAGCAAACAGAAACGGTCCCGCCCCGGGAAAAGTGAAAATAGCACAAAACGCAGGAATAAACAAAAAAGAGCAAGAGTCTGTTATCTGGGTCATTTTTGTCATACAGCTCCTTTTGAAGTTAGTGATGTCTAACATGATTGACAGGGGCCCACGGCAGTATTCCAATTCTGCAGAGCCCTGGGGGAGGGGTCCAGGGCTGCCCCTGCCCGGGGTCAGAGCAGATCCTGCCCGAGGTCAGAGAACTTCCTGCTGGTTCCAGTTCCTCCTCCTCAGTCCGTGACCCCTCAAAGCTCCCAGCGCGTCCTGTGTGCGGCACTCAGTCCTCTGCCCGTCCCAACTGAGCGGGAGTGACTTAACATGTCCCTTGGCCAAAATGCTTCTGAAGGCGTGCAACCAGAACGGTGGAGGGGGACGGCGGAAGCTTGGCATTTGCTGCTCCGCGAGCTGTCTGCCCCGCGTTGCCACACGATGGATGAAAGGCGCAGGGTTTTCAAAGCCCCTGGCACCGCCCCGAACCAACGGCGGAAATCTGCAATGTCATGACGAGCTCACACGCTTAGGGCTCCTCAAGCCTCTGCGCCCCGTGATTCCGGGCCCCAAGCCCATCTTCACCTCCAAGGGAACCCCAGAAAGCCGCGCCCTCGGCCCCACGAGCCTGGCGGACGAATGCTTTCTTCACCGTGTCCTCAGCATTCTGGGGCCAAGCTACACAGAGACGTCACCAAGACCTTATTCTACAGAACACAGCTCAAGACTAGAACTTTGCCTCTGGTGCCATATGCCTAGTTCCTTCTATAACCAATTCAAAAAAAATTTTTTTTACCTCTCTTGATGTTGATCGGGAAACCCCTTTTCCAGGCAATCTCTCCTTTTCTCTTATTTTAATTGCTTTTTATAAAAGGGTGTGTGTGTGTACAGTAGGAATTTCCATTGCTTTAGGACAGAAATTCAGGATAAAAATGATCGAGTGTTACATTTTACATAAGGTAATTATGTATACTCTGTATATTGTATTTGGTTAAATTAACTAATATACCATTTAATTAAATATAAAATGCAGAGTCTCAGAAATCACTTCTAAGCAGTCTTTACTGGGATGTTTCCTCTCTAGAGGAGCTGACTGAGATGTTCATAGCCTTCCGGACCCTGAAGGATTTCAGGCCAAGGCCCAGCTGCTCGGGGCTGCCATGTCTTTCTTTCCCCGCAGGTTTAACGTGGTATGTCGAGGGTTAAGGAGGTCAGCTTCTGCTCTTCTCACACAAAGCGGGTCCGTACATCTGACCCTAGACTCCCAGGACAACTTCAGTTATATCAGTTATACTAGATAGAGAGATGGATGGATGGATGGATGGATGGATGGATGGATGGATGGATGGATGGATAGGTAGGTGGATGGATGGATGGATAGATAGGTGGATGGATGGATGGATGGATGGATGGATGGATGGATGGATGGATGGATGGATGGATGGATGGATGGATGGATAGGTAGGTGGATGGATGGATGGATAGATAGGTGGATGGATGGATGGATGGATGGATGGATGGATGGATGGATGGATGGATGGGTAGGTGGATGGATGGATGGATGGATAGATAGGTGGATGGATGGATGGATGGATGGATGGATGGATGGATGGATGGATAGGTGGATGGATCGGTGGGTGAATGGATAGATAGATATACACACATCGACACAAACATGTACAGATGTGTGTGTTTGTATGTTTGTACATACCTATGCATGTAAATACTTTCTAGAGACAAGTCTGGGGTTCTCCCCCTCTCTGGCCCCACCCCTCCCCGGAACCCTCTCCTACATCTTGGTTCTACAGTTCCATGTGGTTACGATGAGGTGATAACCCTGGGACCCGAGGAGAGCATGCCCACAGCCCCGCAGAGGCCCCAGCCCAGGGCCCCCAGAGCTCCCAGGGTTCGAGAGCAGCTGCAGATATCACCTTTTGTGTTAAATGAAGTTTTAAATGTTGGAGCAAATTTTTTTGAAATACAACACATCCTGCAGGCTTTCAGTCATGACTTCTGTCACAGAAAGGGGACCGCTGGGGTGGAAGACCTGAGGACGATCTCAGTTCTGTCTGGCTCCTCCCCGCAAGGTGGGTGGGGGGCCAGTAGTTGAGTGCATCTCCTTCCAGCTCCCTTTCAGCTCCACGTTTCTGATTCCCCCACTCCTCCCACCCCATTAAAAAAAAAAAAATCCTGACTTAAATTTTCTAACCATCTCTCCACGTAACTTATTAGAGCACTAACTAAATTATAACGTTGTCTATTCAAGCACGGCCTGGCCAGTGAAAGTTTAACCGACTACCAGATTCCCAACTGTTTTCCATTGACCCATATATTAAAATAGTAGAAGCCGTTGGTCTCCTGAGGTTTCTGGCCAGCCCTGGATCCAGCAGAATGACGCACCGTTGTGGAATGTCACCAGGGCAACAGGCCCCAAACACAAACTGTCAGCACTTCTGAGGAACAGCAGCATTTCGGGTGCACCTTCCCTCCGCCCCCCCCCTCCCAGCCCCTGCCCTTTCGAGTCTGCCATTCTTTTAGGTGTTCATGGGTTTTTCAATTACTGCAGTAATAGACACTACTTTAAGAACTACTTAGCTCCCTGAGATGACTCTCTGACTCACTGAATTGCCAGTGATGACTGTGCCGGCCCCTTCTGTGGAGCAAAGCTCTGTTGCAGCGGCCCCCCCTCCCCGCCCCGGGAAAGGAAGTGGGTGCCCCATCACTGGGGTCTAGTGCTCAAGGAAGCCGTTCATAAGAATAGCAAGGCCTTGCTCGTCAGCCAGACAACTAGTCTACCCCAGAGCAGGGCAGCCCAGGAGGGAGCAAGGCCGACGTCAAGTCAAGGGTCTGCGAGCCTGGAGAGGGGTTCGGGCACCAGCATCATGCAAAGGAAGCCGTAGCTCTACGCCCAGGAGAAGGTGATCTGCCCCACGGTGCCACGCAGCATGTAAACATCTGCTAAGTGACGAAAATGAGGAGACACCTCTCCTTCACACAGTTCATAATCCCCTCTCGGAGTGTCATGGAGCAAAGTGGCCCTGGAGGTCCAACAGGTGGCTGTGTCCCTGGCCCTCACCTGTCTGGCTCCACAGAGAGCTCATTCTGCAGGGACGTGGGCCGGAAAACGGGGGGTGTTCGCAGCTCAGGGAGTGTGGTGGGTCAAATGGTGCCCCCCCAAACTGTGTCCGTGTCTTCACCCCCAGAACCTCAGGATGTGGCTTCATTTGGAAAAAGGCCTCTGCAGCCGTAATTAAGTTTAGGATTTTGAGATGAGAACACCCCGCGTGGCCAGGCGCGCCCCACACGCTGTGAGTGAGTACAGCCTGCGTAAGAGACAGGAGAGAGGGACACTGGGGAGGCAGGGGAATGGAGGCACCTGGAGTGATCTGGCCACAAACCGAGGACGCCAGAGACGCCGATGCCAGAAGAGGCGAGGACGGAGCGTTTCCCGGAGCTTCTGGAACAAGCACAGCTCTGCGGACACCTTGATTTCAGACTTCTGGCCTCCAGACTGTGAGACAGCACATTCCCCTTGTTTTAAGCCGCAGGTTTGTGGTGATTGGTTCCACAGCCCCGGACACTACCAGAGGAAGATGCCCCCCAAGGGGTCTCGTGGGCCCCTCGCCCAGTGAGGGCGAGCTCATGTTGGGGATGGGAAGGTCAGTGTGGACGGCGACAGTGGGGGTCCCTCACAAACAAGCCTCTGACCTCCAGGTCGCCCCCCGGTGGGGCCCACAGTCACCCCCACATAGGAACCTTCCATCAGATCCTGAGGCTCCAAACTCAAATGTGTGCCCAACAGAATCAAAGACCAAGGACCATGGACAAACGTAGAGGAAAAAGGAACTGAGCCAAAGCGAACGACAGAGTGGAATGAACTTCAGAGAAACTATTTGAAACTGTAGGGTTGGGAGTTTGGCGGATGAAAAAAATGTTACCTTGAGGTATGCATTCTCACGGCCTGGCCAGCCAAGGACCAAAGTATGCATGAGCATAGATAAGGCATGCGTGATAGGGTTGGTGCGCCGCCCTGAAAGTGTCAATCAAAGCATGCATAATGGGTTGGAATGCCACCCGAGAGAGTGTCAATCAAAGCATGCATGAGCATAGATAAGGTATGCATGATAGGGTTGGAAAGCCGCCCTGAAAGCACCAATGGGTTTATAGCCGAAGTGTGAATGTGTTTGTTATGTATCTCCGCTGAAAACAGCGAAAGGCAGTTGGAACAGGAAGAATGCTGGGTTTGGCTGAAAGGTCAGCAGAGACGCGATCTCAAGGAAATAATTACCTAAAACACCATGTAACCTAGGGAACCACTTTGCAAATAAATTGTGCTGCATCCAGAGATCAGGAGCGTTTGTACCCTTGCGATGCTCCCCCTCACTCCAAGCCGTGTCTGCTTGTAATTCATTGCATTGCGATGACCCTCGGCAGGCCGAGAGTCAGCAGAAACCTCAGAGAAACAGATACAATAAGTATTCTTAAAACAAGTACACTATTTTTTTAAGTTTTATATAGAATAATAATGACCACTTGACAGTTAAACGTATGAGGATGAGAACAGAAAAACAAAGTAATAGAAAACAAAACTGAAGAACTCTCCAAGAAAGCAGAACAAACATAAAAGAAATGTACCGTGAAGGAAGAAAGATATGTCCATTAAAGAGCCAGTCAGTCCGAGAAGTTGTGAATAGAGAAGGGAAATTATGAAAGAAATAACACAAGAAAACAGCCCAGAATTGAAAGACTTGAGTCAACAGCTTGGGGGGTCTGACAGCAACCATTAGCCCTGGGGGGGACTCCTGAACCCCCCGTGGTGAGGGGACCAGATTGCTATCTCTCCTCTCCCCTTCTCTTCACCTCCCACCACCCCCACCAGTGTGAGGAATCCTTGCTCTTATTTTCTTATTTTTAAAAAATCGGTAGCCCTGGCTGGGTGGCTGAGTTGGTTAGAGCATCATCCTGATACATGGAGGTTTCAGGTTGGATCCCCAGCCAGGACCCCTACAAGAATCAACCCATGAATATGTGAACAAGTGGAATGACAAATCAATCTCTCTCCCTCTCTCCCTCCCTCTTTCTCTCAAATCAATTTATAAATAAAAATTTTTTTAATTGGTAACATTTACATTTGATGATGTTTCCATGTTGAGTGAATGATCCAAAAATTGAATCTGAACGTTAAACACACATCCACATGCAGTGTAAATTTTTTTCACTGCACAAATGAACAATGCCCTTCTCCCTCCAGACCAGCAATCCACCGAGCACTCGGAAACTCTCTCTCAGGTCCTTTCCACACTCACCAGTTGTGCTACCATGTCTTTGAAACCTCAACTGTTTTCTCCTCCACCACCTTCTCCTTTCCCAGAGATCTCCTCTCGAAGCCTTTTCTTCTGGCCTGAGCTCAGGCCCTGGTCATTGCCTGCACCGTCTCCTAGGATCCAGGCTCTTGGAGGGGACACACGCCCTGGTCATTGCTTGCACCGTCTCCTAGGATCCAGGCTCTTGGAGGGGACACACGCCCTGGTCATTGCTTGCACCGTCTCCTAGAATACAGGCTCTTGGAGGGGACACATGCCCTGGTCATTGCCTGCACCGTCTCCTAGGATCCAGGCTCTTGGAGGGGACACATGCCCTGGTCATTGCCTGCACCGTCTCCTAGGATCCAGGCTCTTGGAGGGGACACACGCCCTGGTCATTGCTTGCACCGTCTCCTAGGATCCAGGCTCTTGGAGGGGACACATGCCCTGGTCATTACTTGCACCGTCTCCTAGGATCCAGGCTCTTGGAGGGGACACACGCCCTGGTCATTACTTGCACTGTCTCCTAGAATACAGGCTCTTGGAGGGGACACACGCCCTGGTCATTGCCTGCACCGTCTCCTAGGATCCAGGCTCTTGGAGGGGACACACGCCCTGGTCATTACTTGCACTGTCTCCTAGAATACAGGCTCTTGGAGGGGACACACGCCCTGGTCATTGCCTGCACCGTCTCCTAGGATCCAGGCTCTTGGAGGGGACACACGCCCTGGTCATTACTTGCACTGTCTCCTAGAATACAGGCTCTTGAAGGGGACACACGCCCTGGTCATTGCCTGCACCGTCTCCTAGGATCCAGGCTCTTGGAGGGGACACACGCCCTGGTCATTGCCTGCACCGTCTCCTAGGATCCAGGCTCTTGGAGGGGACACACGCCCTGGTCATTGCCTGCACCGTCTCCTAGAATACAGGCTCTTGGAGGGGACACACGCCCTGGTCATTGCCTGCACCGTCTCCTAGGATCCAGGCTCTTGGAGGGGACACACGCCCTGGTCATTACTTGCACTGTCTCCTAGAATACAGGCTCTTGAAGGGGACACACGCCCTGGTCATTGCCTGCACCGTCTCCTAGGATCCAGGCTCTTGGAGGGGACACACGCCCTGGTCATTGCCTGCACCGTCTCCTAGAATACAGGTCTGCCTCTTCCTTTGGGGGTCTGTCCTCCAATAACTTCCCAGGGAGGTAAACTTCCCGAGCGCTTAGACATGGGAAATGCCTTTGTTATTCCTGCATACTTCAGCCACTGGGTATAAACGCTGGGATGACCATCCTTTTCCTCGGGAACTTGCCGACCTAGCTGCCTTCCGCTCCCAGGAGAGGAGCCTGGGCCAGTCTGACACCGACTTCTTTGCAGGGTCTCTTGCTCCCCTTTTTCTCTCTGAGAATGTCTTTCCCCCCCGTCTCTCCTGCTCCGACTTGCGGCTTCTAGAGGTCGGGAGGACAAACCGAGAACACACTGGGAAATGAGACACAGGCTTGCCAGTCGGGAGCTCAGAGATCTCGCCTGTGCTGGGGGAGGAGCCAGCTGGAAAGACGCACCTCCCAGCGAATGAGAGAGCTCCAGACCTTGGCTGAGCTGCTCACCCCAGCACAGTGACCTGGGGCCAGGGTGGACCTCCCGACATGGGGACAGGGCATAAAACGTGCGTCCTGCATTCCGCTCCCTCCCAGAGGAAGAAAGAGGGGGCTGCCCCCCAGTGACCACACTCCACTTAAAGTCACAGGGGCGCAGGGGGAAGCAGGAGGTCACACTGGTGGCGGCCATCGGAGCAGCAGGGGCCGACCCCAACAGCGGTTTCTGAAACTACACCTCGTCTGACGTTGGCTCTCCGGATCCATCCTCTGTGGCTTTTCTCTCTCTGTCTTGCGTACGGTCTTCCAGGTTTCTTCTACTTCCAGCACGGCGCTGACCTGTTTGCTGTGCTTCGTCTCACACCACTTGCCATTGTGATGACTCCGCCACCGACGTTCCTGGTTCGTGGTGCGTCATCTTGTTTTAATTCACTGAAGACACGGATGAATCGAGGTCCACGTTTGTTTGTGTTTCATGTGTGACTCTTTTGTTTGACTCTTTTGTTCTTCTTCTGTTTTGTTTTGTTTCCTTCACTGTGTCAGTGGGACCATCTGCAAAGCAGACGTGGGGATGGAGTGAGACCTCCTGGCAGTGAAGCCTGTGACGACTGGAATCAAAGGGGACCGAGTGTTTCCCTCTGGCCTCCAGGTCGCAGGCTCCCCTCCTGTAAAGCCTGAGCTCCGTCCTCCTCCCCAGCGGGTGGTAGCAGACCCGCCCACATGGCGGGAATGCCATCTGGGGAGCACTGGTCCAGCTGTGGGGGGGTCTGGACCGCCTGCCCCCCCCTCGTGCCCGGGCCCACTCAGGCTCCACCCCACACCTAACCACCTCTGTGTCAGGACGGACTGCCCTGCACACACCCAGCTTCATGACTGTGGGTCATAAACAGAGACATCAGCCTGACCACCAACCCCACATTCTCAAGATCTTCAAGGGCAGCACGGACCGTGCCAACCCACCCACCTTCCGGAACAGGACGCTGTGTTACCCACCGTCTCGGCCGAGGCGGGAGGGGTGGTCTCCGTCGGCCTTGGCGCAGGGGCAGCTCTGGCTGCGCAGTCCCAGGACCCAGCACTGCGGCCAGGCCACTGCCACACGCTCAGCCCAGTGACATGCTCGGGAACCGAATGCAGATTGGGTGCCACGCCGTGTACCCAGCCACGTCTGAGTCCACGCCCACATGGCTGCCCCTATTCCCAGGAGACTGAACCATCACACTGGTCAGGGTCCCCGTCCGTGGGACACTCCCCCAAGGCACCACTCTTAAATCTGTTGGCACCTGGGCCGCCATCCTGTGCCAAGGGCTACCCACAGTCCACATACCACTCGGGAAGGGGTCCCCTTGCCAGCCAGGCTATGAACGATCTAGTCCCTGAATCCAGTTCTTGGTCCTCTGCAAAGTAAAAACAAAGGCAGACGTGCCAGAGATTGACGGGCATCACACCCTCGACAGACACAGGGAGAGGGGACCGGAGGAGGCGGGGCTGCAGGTGGTGACGCAGGTTGTGCTCCTGGGAAAGATGACGAAGGACGGAGGGCAGAGCAGGGAACCCAAGACCCAGCCGGCCCCTGGGAGGGCACTGGGCAGCGATCCTCAGAGGAGCCCCACTGGCTGAGGGGTGTGCCTCACCAGAGCCAGGCCCAACCAGGCAGTGAAAGAGCGCGGTGTTCCTGGGGGAGCACAGCCACCGGCGCCCCGACCACCGGGACCACGTCCTCTGAATGCCCCTTGCTCCTGCTGCCTTTCTGAGTGCTTTCCTCTGCCCCTGTCCTTCACCTTGCCCGCTTTCCTTAACTTCTGGCAGTCACCAGCTGTGCCCTTAGGACGTGGCAGTGGGCGCTCTGGGGAAGCAGCTGGCAGGCCTCACATGGAGTATCTCGGACCTTGCACCTCAGGAACAGGATCCGGGGGAGGGTCAGTATCCACCCCAGGTCAGCCTGGCTCCGGGTACCCAGCAGAGGCCATGCCAACTTCCAGCGTCCCCAAGGAACTCAGCGCATGTCTTGAGAGCGGACCTGCAGGGAGCTGGTTGGTCGGTCGGTTGGTTTGTCGGTCGTTCAGTTGGTTGGTTGGTTGGTTAGTTGGTTGGTCGGTTGGTCGGTTGGTTGGTCGGTTGGTTGGTCGGTTGGTTGGTTGGTTGGTTGGTTGGTTGGTTGGTCGGTTGGTCGGTTGGTTGGTCGGTTGGTTGGTCGGTTGGTTGGTTGGTTGGTTGGTCGGTCAGTTGGTTGGTTGGTCAGTTGGTTGGTTGGTTGGTTGGTCGGTCAGTTGGTTGGTTGGTTGGTTGGTCGGTTGGTTGGTCGGTCGGTTGGTTGGTTGGTTGGTTGGTTGGTTGGTTGGTCGGTCAGTTGGTTGGTTGGTTGGTTGGTCGGTCAGTTGGTTGGTCAGTTGGTTAGTTGGTTGGTTGGTTGGTTGGTTGGTTGGTTGGTTGGTCAGTTGGTTAGTTGGTCAGTTGGTTGGTTGGTTGGTTGGTTGGTCGGTCGGTTGGTTGGTTGGTTGGTGGGGTGCATTTTCAGGTGGAGGTGAGATGTTCTGGGAGCAGGAGCAATGTCTCAATGCCAGTATCCGGGGAGGGGAACGTCCAGGGCTGTGCTTCCACTTAACCCCTCAGTCCAGGGCCGTGGCCTCCTCCACATGAGCACCCTGAGTCTGGGGGTCTCCAGCTCCCTGGGGTGACAGCCCCTCCTTGGGCTCCTCATCTCTGCAGGCACCGCACCTCCACACCTCCCCGTGTGTCGAAGCCTCCGTCCTCTGAAGGACCCCTTCCGCTGTCCTAACGTCGTGGGTCTGTAGGTGCGGCGACCCCCACACTGCAGGCGGGAGGCATGAGGTCCATCCAGCACCCCACCTGGAAGCCCTGGCCCCCGGGCTCGGGACAGATGGCCCCTGTAAGGCTGCTCGGGCCCCGTGTTGGAAGTAAACAAGGCTTACAGTTTGTATTTCCAAGACCACACGACGGAGCTCTCAGATTCTCTCTTCCCACCGCCCTCCCCTGGGCCTGCTCTTGGCTCCACGCTGAGCTCCTGCCCTCCATCGGGCGCCCCTCCTGAGTGCCTGGGACCGGAGCCTGTGCACCCTGCTCTGCACAGTCCCATCCGAAGGCTCCGTGGCCCAAACACTCCTGGAAGCAGCTGTGTCTCTCAGGATTGCTCAGAACAGTCCTAACGCCCAGAAAACTCCCCGGAAAGTCACCCGGCCTGGGTCCCTCTGCGGTTCCGTCCGACGGGTCTCCTGTCCATGCAGGCCTCTCGGCGATGTCCCTCTCTCCTCCAGGCTGGCCTCCCGGGACCACCCCGCAGCTCAGCAGCCAGCCATTCATCCACAAGCCGGTGTCATCCCACCTGTCCCAGAAGGGCAGCTTGGCTGGGGCACCTTGGGGACGCCAGAGACGGCAGACCATCTGACCCATACAAGTCTCTAGTCAGAGGTGACCAGCGAGGTCCCGTGACCAGTGTCCACAGGAGAGGGCTCAGCCAGGGGAGGAGGGGACGGGTCCAGAGGAGGCCTCCACCCCCACCTGGAGGCAGGACCTGGAGAGCAGACCAAGGGGGCAGGGAACACGGACGCTCAGCTCTGTCCCACGCCACATGTCCCCTGTCACGGGCCCACAGGCAGCCCGGGCAGAGATGAGAGTCACACGCAGAAATGTCAAACGCGTTAGACTTTCTACACCAGCACCGACGGGGCTGCGTCCTGATGCCGTGGTAAATCCCCAAATTCACTTACGACTGGACAGCACACAGTCCACCCGTCACTGCAGCGGGCCGCAGCGGGCGCTCCGGGGGCGCCGGGGGTCCATCGTGCGCACATTCGCGATGAAGTGACTCACACACATCTGGCTGTTTCTGGACCAGCAAATGCTTCACCCCTGCTCTCTCCACCCCACACACCAGCACCAGCACCTGAGAAACATCTGCGCTGCCAGAGCGGCTGTGGACCCCTGGGCGGGGGCGTCCTCAGCCCAGGGCAGCTGTGGCCAGGCGGGAACTGGGTGGGTTCGCCCTGAGTCCCCCTGGCCACTGCACCCCTCCTGACCCCGGACGGCCCGGCAGCTCCCTGCATGGCCCTGGACCACCACCCACCCTCGTGGCAGAGTGGGGGGCTCACACAGGCCAAGGCTGGGAAGTAGGGGAGCAACCCACAGCTGGGAAGAGTTCACGGGCAGGATGAGCAGGTCTCGGGGGGCCGCCAAGCCCTGCTGGTGGACTGACCACCATGGGAATCGTGTTCTTTGGAGAAGGAAATACTGCGATTTTCCACATACTAAGCAACACCCAGTCATTCTCCAGCAGAAATTTCCACAGATGTCCTTTGGGCTTGGTTGTTACAGTGCTGGGCAGGCCGCTGAAATGGAGCAAAGGTGCTCAGGGGTGTGAGGAGAGGCTCGTGGCCCTACAGGAGAAAAGACGTGGCAGAAGTGAATCCCAGTGAGACAGGCTTAGCCAGGGAGGGGGAGGGGAGGGGGAGGGGGAGCAGAGACAGAGGGGGAGGAGAGGGGAGAGGGAAGGGGAGGAGGGGGAGAGGGGGAAGAGAGGGAAAGGGGCGGAGGAGGAGTGATAGAGGGTGGTGAGAGGGGGAGGAGAGGGAGAAGGGAGAGGGAGAGGAGGGAGAGAAGATAGGAGGGGAGGGGAGGGGAGGGGAGGGGAAGGGAGGGGAGTGGAGGGGAGGGGAAGGGAGGGGAGGGGAGGGGAGGAGAGGGAGAGGGGGAGGAGAGGAGAGAGGGAGAAGGGAGAGGGAGGGGAGAGGAGGGAAGGGGAGGGGGAGAAGGGGGAGGGAACTTTGGGTGTCAGCCTAAGAATAAGACGCACATGGGAGCACATGGAGCAACCCCATGAGTGAGCTCTGGAACTGGTAGGGTCAGCTGTTCTCCAGCCCAGGCTGGGTTTTATGTTGCTGCAACAAGACATTTTCCAAATGTTCCTGTTGGATTCCTGCAGGCTCTGCGGGGCAGTCCTTTGGGGAAGCCGGGTTCGGAAGAGATTAGGGGTGCGGACAGTCACTGGTGGATGCCTGTGCGGCCCGAGGGAGGAGGGGCAGCAGGAGGCAGCGGGCAGAGGATTGCTGGGCTGACTGCCCTGCCGGGGAGAGGGGGAGGAAGGACCTCAGACTCCAGCGAGGTTCTTCGGGGAATGTGTCGGCCAGGCTGGGAGGCCCTGGAGCCAAAGCCTACGGTGGGGGAGGACCCCACAGCGGCAGGGAAGGGACCCCGAGCAGGCCCAGTGCTTGGTGAGACCCAGAAAGTGTGGCCTTAGGGGGTGAGCGCCCCCACAGGAAGGAACCCCCATCCTATGGACTGGAACCTCCCCTGGGGCATTCATCGCTGTGAGAAATAATCTCCTTGATGGCTCCCTGTCCCTGGGCTCTCTCCACCCAGTCTCAGCTCCCTGAGGGCGGGACCTCATCTTCTTGGTATGAAACTTCGGCCCCTGACACACGCAGACACTAAGCAGGTCCCCAGATATCGGAGGAAAGAGGAAATGCATGGAGAGAGACCTTAGCTCGACGAATTATTAGGTTGAAACAGGGATTTTGACACCATAGAGGCTTAACTCATCAAATTAGAATGGTAACTACTCAGATTTTTTTTTTCTTCATGGATAGCACACAAAAATCATGTATGTGTATTAAAGAGGAAGTCGCCTGTGCACTCATGATGAGGGCAGCCCCCGACCACAGCTGGGCGCCGGCCACGGTGCTCTCTTCAGCAGAGGGTTTGTGATGCGCAGAGCTGCCCGCGGTATTGTTTTCAGGCCTCTGTCAGGCTTTCCAAATAAACACATTCCTCAATCAGAGAGGGGGCACGAGCCTGGATATCAAGGCACACACCCTCATTTTCCGCTAACGGTGCAGAATCATGCAGATGAGAGCTTGTGTCCAGGACACAGCGGCTGGGGCAGCCAGGAGAGCGAGCCCCGCCCGGGCTCCTCTCCCCTTCTGGGGCACAAGCAGGGCCCCCCACCCCGCCCGGGCTCCTCTCCCCTTCTGGGGTACAAGCAGGGCCCCCCACCCCGCCCGGGCTCCTCTCCCCTTCTGGGGCACAAGCAGGGCCCCCCACCCCGCCCGGGCTCCTCTCCCCTTCTGGGGCACAAGCAGGGCCCCCACCCGGCCCGGGCTCCTCTCCCCTGAGCCCCTGTGGTCGGGAACAACCCGGAGAGAGCTTCACCGAAGACAGTGCTGCTACATTACGGGTTTTACAAATAGGCTTTATTTTTGCAAGTAAGCAAAAAAACAGCAACAACAATAAAAAGATGCCTGTGTTCCTAACTCGAACAGTGTAAAGACCTTTTCAGGACACCTCAGTCCCGGGGGAAGTGCAGCGAGCCGAGCCCAGGAAGATCGGGCTTGGATGTGCGCGACCGGTCACTTCTCACGTCAAATGGGAGGCAGAGCAGACGGCCTGACCCGCCTGGACCACCACCTGCCTCCTCCAGGTCTCTGGGTCCCTCCTGCTCTGCCTCGGGGCTTCAGGCTGGCGTGGTGGACCCGCCCATGTGTTCCCTTGAGACACCCGGGCTCCCGCATAGCAGTGACCGGACAACCGTGGCCCCCTCTGAGACCCCTGCCACGGCCTCCAAATAGCCACGTCGCTCTCCCCAGGCCCGGGGCTGCTGTCCAGGGTCCCTGCTCGGACTCCCTCCAACAACATTTGCACCATCGCCCCTTGTTGCCCCGTTTCCCTGACTGGGAGACTGAGGTCCAAAGGTCAGGAGAGAGGCGTGGAGGCAAAGGCTGAGGAGGCAGTGCCGGGGTGGGGCCCATGCGAGGATTTCCTCTCAGCTGTTTCGGAGCTGGGGACGCCCGGCCTGAGGACACAGAGACGAACCAAACGGGCAGATGGCTGCTCCCCCGTGACTGTGAGGAGCTCTTGCTGCCGGCCCAGCACAGGGAGGGTGAGGAGGGTATCCCTGTCCTCCCCGGCACCCCGGCTTCTCCAGGGGCGACTCTCCCCTCCCCTGAGAGTCACCCCTTGTCCAGGTGATGGGGCTGACTGAGAGGTTCCTGGACGGGGCAGGACCCTGGGGATGGCAGGCAGGCTGGGCCCAGGGCAAACCCCTGACCACAGGAAGATAGTTCCCTGCTGCTCCCGTCCAGGAACACGCCCAGTGCCCCAGGGCACAGGAGCCACACGGCTGTGACCTCTAGGGTGTCCTCACATCCCGGAACGGCTGGACAAGGGACTCAGGATGCTCCCCACTCCCAGGAAGGATTCCCAAGACAGGGGCTTCTCTGGCTGGGCTGCTGAGGGGCCGTTTCAGGCCTGCCCTTGGGGCGGCTGCTTGAGAGCATGGGTGGGTGGGTGGGTGGGGGTAGAGGTGCAGGGTGCTCGGGGCCCAGATCATGGCGTCATCTGTCACCAGAAACGCCCCGTCTCCCTGTGATGTTAGTGACGAGTGGAGACTCGGACTCCAGTCACATTGGTTATATCCCCTCACCCGAGAGGGCTGCAGGGGTGGGGGCGGGGTGCCCAGCAGCACTCCAGGGCCCACCAGGCCGTGGCCCGGGACTGCGACAGGGAGGCCCAGGTGCACACGAGGCCAGAGGAGGAAGAGGCACAGGCCCCGCCCCACATCTAGAAAGTTCTGCAACCATGTGGCTCTTTTCTTGTCCAGAAGAGAAGGAAATAAGCTGCCTTTGGAATGCCAGGATGGGGCGAGTATCTGCACTTAGAACAGAAAAACTGAAACAACAGGCTATGTGTGAGGCCCACTGCTGCGTGGGAAGTGCCATCTCCCTGCCCACCACGGCGAGGGCACGTCTGCCCTGTGGGACCCCCGGGGCCCAGGAGGGGAGCAAGTCTGGTCTGTGGGACCCCCGGAGTCCAGGAGGGGAGCAAGTTTGGTCTGTGGGACCCTCGGGGCCCAGGAGAGGAGCAAGTCTGGTCTGTGGGACCCCCGGGGCCCAGGAGGGGAGCAAGTCTGGTCTGTGGGACCCCCGGAGCCCAGGAGGGGAGCAAGTCTGGTCTGTGGGACCCTCGGAGCCCAGGAGGGGAGCAAGTCTGGTCTGTGGGACCCTCGGAGCCCAGGAGGGGAGCAAGTCTGGTCTGTGGGACCCTCGGAGCCCAGGAGGGGAGCAAGTCTGGTCTGTGGGACCCCCGGAGCCCAGGAGGGGAGCAAGTCTGGTCTGTGGGACCCTGGGAGCCCAGGAGGGGAGCAAGTCTGGTCTGTGGGACCCTCGGGACCCAGGAGGGGGGCAAGTCTGGTCTGTGGGACCCCCAGAGCCCAGGAGGGGGGCAAGTCTGGTCTGTGGGACCCTGGGAGCCCAGGAGGGGAGCAAGTCTGGTCTGTGGGACCCCCGGAGCCCAGGAGGGGAGCAAGTCTGGTCTGTGGGACCCCCGGAGCCCAGGAGGGGAGCAAGTCTGGTCTGTGGGACCCTGGGAGCCCAGGAGGGGAGCAAGTCTGGTCTGTGGGACCCTCGGGACCCAGGAGGGGGGCAAGTCTGGTCTGTGGGACCCCCAGAGCCCAGGAGGGGGGCAAGTCTGGTCTGTGGGACCCTCGGAGCCCAGGAGGGGAGCAAGTCTGGTCTGTGGGACCCCCGGAGCCCAGGAGGGGAGCAAGTCTGGTCTGTGGGACCCTGGGAGCCCAGGAGGGGAGCAAGTCTGGTCTGTGGGACCCTCGGGACCCAGGAGGGGGGCAAGTCTGGTCTGTGGGACCCCCAGGGCCCAGGAGGGGGGCAAGTCTGGTCTGTGGGACCCTGGGAGCCCAGGAGGGGGGCAAGTCTGGTCTGTGGGACCCCCGGAGCCCAGGAGGGGGGCAAGTCTGGTCTGTGGGACCCTGGGAGCCCAGGGGGGGGAGTGGTGGGGGTCACGGGCTCCACCTGCCTGGCAGCCCCCCAAAGCATCTCTGCACCCAGCAGCACGTTCTCATGCCGGGTCCATTCTCTTCCCCTGAAGGACACGCCGTGCCTTCACAGGTGATTCTGGGGAAGACCCCGCATGCAGTGGCTCCCACGGAACCCCCATTTCTCACCCCGGTTCCCAGCACCCATGTTGACGCCCTCGGGGTCAGCACTTTATCAGAGAGTGAAAGCGCTTTCAGGAACCCCGAGTTTCCTGTCTGGCACGGCCACGCTGACCCGTCCCCGGGAGCCGCAGAATGTTCTCGATGGGGCCTGGCTGCTTCCTGTGTGGGGCCCCTCAGCCCCCCGCAGTGCCCTGGGGGGGGGGGCAGTCTCGGCTCCAGCCCACCTTCAGGACTGTGAGGAGTCCAGGGGCCCTGACGGCATAACGTCATAGAAAGTTCCAGAAGGTGAGGTCGGGAAAGGGATCCAGGTCCCGGGGTCTCTCGAAGGCCCTGGCATTATTCTGAGTGGGACCCTCTGGCTGCCAGGGTAGGGTGGTAACCAGCCAGGGCGAGGACAGGGCCAGGGACGTCCCAGACTTGCAGCTGTGGACAGCTTGGGTGCGGTGGCCTGAGGCCTGGTCCCCAGGACGTCGAGTGCACCTGTAAACCCCAGCCTGACGCCCACTCTGGGGACCGTGGACCACGAAGGCCGCCGAGAGGGTCCAGCTGAGACCTTTCTCCGGCAGGTGTCACGGCCTCCGGGAAGCACGGTCTGGACCGAGAGCGGGCCCAAGGGGACTGCAGGGTCCGCACAGTTACGGCCAGGGGTTCGGGCCGGCCAGCCCACTCTCCTCAGCTTCGAGGACAGAGATGTCAACATCCAGTGGCCAGAAGGGCTCTTTGGGGAGCTCGTGATGGAGGCCCTGGAGAGGGGTCAGGAGCCCCAGAGCATGGAGATCGCGGGGAGGGGACTGTTCTCCGATGTCAGAACTCGGAGGAGAAGGAAAGGAGCTGGGCTGGGGAGTCGGGGTGAGGGGGCGTCCTCCCCGAGGGAGACTCGCCTGTGGGGTTTGAAGAACCCAGTTCCCCGCCAACTTTCCAACCCTTTAACGTGGGCCCTGCTTGTGATGCTAGAGTCCTCGTCCCTCGGCAAGACAAGGAGCGGTGAGACATCACAGACCAGACCTCAGCCACCGCCCTGGAGTGCCACTGAGCTCGAAGGTGGGCTGGGAGACGAAAGCCATCGAAAACATTATTTTATGATCAATGAAATGGCGACAGAGTAGGTAACAGACAGCAAATTGTACATGCACTGTAGGGATGAATGCCAGGGCATCAAAGACATCTGTCACCCAGCACACCAAGTCCAGACCCCCGCTGTCCAGGCTGCTCATTGTCCCCAACCAGGGCTTTGGGTTTTTTCGGGGAATGGGGGGGGGGAGTGTGAGAATTCCAGAATTTGCCAAGAAGCTGTGATGTGCCCCCTGGGAGAGGCTGCCTATGAAGTCACCAGCAGGAATTCGCTCCTCATGGGCTGGGACTGAATCACAGACACCAGCACATCTGAGCAGCCCTGAGGCACAGTGGGCAAGGAGCTGCGGAGGGTCCTTGGGGGAGTCCAAGGGCAGGGAGGGCACGGGGCACTGGGCTGGGAGCAGGGGACTGGCAACCCCATGGCAGGGCTCCCCCACACCTGGGCAAACCCGCTCACGTGGCCCCCTCCCCATCCTGTGATCCCTCAGTGGCAGCAGAAGTGACCCAGCCAGGTCATCACCCCTTGCAGACGTCTCTCCTGAGTCAGTAGGGCTCCTGCTGCAATAATAGCGCCAGGCCCACGGGCTAGCGCAAGCTGACTCACTTACCAGGAGTGAAAATCCACGGAGACCCCAACCAGGATGGGAGTAGGGAGGTTGGCACACAAGGGCACAATTCCTGGTGGGTTGTGCCAGCACAGGACGACATGGGCCATGCATCTCCAAGGGAAAGATGTTTCCTACTCTACTGCCCCAGCGAGAGCAGCCATGGCTTTCTCCTCCCCTGGCAACAGCCCAGCCAATGAGAAGCCACCATTGAACCCCCAGTTCCCTCCATGGACTCTGCTTACCACAGCTCCTCCGGACCCCCTTTCCGCGGTAAAGTTCCTCTCTTTTGTCCCCTGGACATGCCTAGGTTTTGCCGCAGCCTGGCTGTCCCAAGTTGTAATTCTCTGCGACGGACCCATTTTTGCTGGTGAAATCACTGTTTTACGTTTAAGGTCAACACAGGAAAGTTCAGGAATGGCACTGCCTTGGGTCGCAACTGGACCCAGGACTCCAAGGACGTCAGCAGGGCTTCGCTCCCTCGGCCATGCCTCTGCCTGGCACTGACCACCAGCAACCCTGCAGACGGTCTCCTTCCTCCCGGGGCCCTGCGTGGGTCATGCTCTGCGGCCAGGAGGATGGCTTGGGGGTGGAAAGTGGGGTGCCAGTTAGCAGGTCCCCATAGCTAGATGGAGGACACAGTACAATGAAGGGAGGCGGGCAGCCGAGGATTACGTTCACACAGACTTCCAGAGATCTTTGACACGAGCAAAGCGTTTTCATAGACATTGACCTATTCACCGTCTCAGCAACCCTGGAGGTGACCGGGCAGGAACGATGCCACCAGAGAAGCAGGGTGGCTAACCCAGTGCTACCCAGAGAAGCAAGGCCATGAGCCCAGACCACGGGGATCAGAGCTGCTGCTCCGTCCTGCCGTCCACGCCAGGGGAACCCGCGTCCTTTTCTTCCCACGCCTGCACTCTCCGCTGGACAAAAGGACGTGAATGCCCCCCACGGGAGGGCAGCACAGAAGTACTGGTGACAGGCTGGAGAGGCAGAGTAAATACCCTGCATCCTCACCCCTAGAGAGAGACAACTCTAAACACTCCTCATAGTCCCTGGAGGCTGCAGGGTAACCTGCCCTCACACCCTGTCTCACTGTCACCTCCCAGTAAGTGACCTGCACTCAAACTCTCGTCTCAGGGTCTGTCTGCTTCTGCAGAATGAGGGTGCTGTGGGCGTACTACCACACTGTCAGTACAAGAGGTACACGGAAATCCTAGACAACAACCAAGTTCTATGCCAAACCCGCCCCCCGCCGCCATGCGTCCCTCCCCACGTGCTCAGCCCACAGGGCTGGTCGCTCTCGGCCCCTTTCTGAGGCCTGGGCCCAGCACAGGGAGAGCGAGCATCCCGGTCCCTTAGCCATGTCTGCCCTGGGAAGAGTGGGTGGGGGAGGGAAGCCCTTGGGGTCTGCCGTCCCTGCTCCAGCCCATTGGCTCACGGAGCCCAGGAGCCATTAAAACTGTCCCTGTCACCGCGTCAGCCGTTTCCTTCCTCCACCGCCAGCCTTGCGAAGAGACACTGGTCCAGAAGTGTCAGCTGGAAAGGCGGGTCCCGGCCCACCTGGTGAGAGGGCCTGCTAAAAATAGGCATGACTCACGGCTGGCCGGGAGGACCTCCCCGCCTAAAACGCCACCTCGGGCGTCCAGAGGAGCAGAGCCAAGTCTGCCCTATGTGCACAGCTAGGCGTGTGCACGACACGAAGCCGCAGGCCCGCCCAGACCCCCTCCCACGGAGTCACCTGGCCAGGGCGGGCCTGAGGGCTCTGCTCTCCCGCCGGTCACGCCGAGCGCAGCCCACACCACCTGCCGGCCGGGAGCCCTCTCGGAGTCCCTGCGTCAACACATCCCGTCACTTAGGAAAACAGAATGACACTTTCCATAGCGGTGAAACGCCTCGGAGCTGTTCCCAGAGATTTGCGCTCCGCGAAGGGGCCACGTGGGCTTTGCCCAGTCGCTGGGACAGGAAGTCCTCGCAGTCACATGAAAAGAGGAGAGTGAGTAAGAGACGGAGCCCGAGTGAGGGAAGTCCAGGGAGGGCCGCGTTCAAAATAAACACTTTTCAGAGTTACAGACAGGCCCTGATTTATACTCAGGCTGAGTTCCAGGGTTGTATTTCCAAGTCAGTCATTGGGAGCTGGAGATGGGTTTTCCCATGGAAACTGCTCAGGGGTCCCAGGGTGAGCCCAGAGCCCTCCCCTCCTCTGACGGCAGGTGGCCGGCGTCACTGCTGACCCTGGCCCAGTTCCCTCAACCTCGCCAGCGTGGCTTCTGGGAGAAGTAAGTTCTGACGTCCACAGCAGGACAAAGGAGCCCCTCTCTCCTGGCAGGGGCGGAGCTGGGGAGGGGTTCCAGGAACATGGGTGGGGCAGTGAGACTTGGTGGGTAGCCATGGCTTTGGGTGAATCCCGGAACCCCTCAAGTTCTGGCAAGACCCATAACCTCGCTTAGCCTCTGTCAGGTCACCTCAGAATACTTCCCACCTGATGTTGTTGGGAGGCGTAAGTGGCTGAAAGTATGTAGCGCTCAGGGTACAGGGCCTGGCCCCAAATGAGAGCTTAACAAATAGTTGTCATTTTCGTGACTGTTACTTTTTGTGTGCAGGAGAGAACTTGATCATCAACCTGAGCATCTCAGGGTTTGAGGAGTTCACTAACTGTTCCCAACAAAGGCTGGACCACATCTGTTTTACCCAGATATGATCCTGTGCCTGGCCCATGGCAGGCTCTAACCAGGATCAGATGGATGGATGGATGGATGGATGGATGGATGGATGGATGGATGGATAGGTGGATGGATGGATGGATGGATGGATGGATGGATGGATGGATGGATGGATGGATAGGTAGATGGATGGATGGATGGATGGATGGATGGATGGATGGATGGATGGATAGGTGGATGGATGGATGGATGGATGGATGGATGGATGGATGGATGGATGGATGGATAGGTGGATGGATGGATGGATGGATGGATGGATGGATGGATGGATGGATGGATGGATGGATAGGTGGATGGATGGATGGATGGATGGATGGATGGATGGATACATGGATACATGGATACATGGACGAGTGGATGGATGGATGGATGGATGGATGGATGGATGGATGGATGGATGGATGGATGGTTGGATGGATGGATGGATGGACATATGGATAGATTAATAGGTGGATGGGTAGATGGATGGTTGGATGGACAGGTGGATGGATGAATGTATAAAGATCAAATACATTCTGCCTTGTTTTGGTTCACCGTTGCCTCTGGTTTGAGTCCAGGCCCCTCTCTCACAGCCCCACCCCTCAACACTGCCACAGGCTTGGATGCCATTGACCCCCACCCAGTAATTGAAACTCTCTGAACCCAGGCTCTGAGGAATCACCTCTTGGTACCAGCTCTTCCTTAGACTCCTTCCCTGACTTTGGTCCCTCAGGTGCCTTTTCCATGGAGGTATCTCCATGGCTATTCCTAGCCCGGCCCTCCCTTCTCTCTACCCTGTCCATGGGGGTCCTGCTCCCAAGGGGTTAGCTTTCATGTCCAGCCTTGGTCTCTTCTCTGAGCAGCAGAGCACTCGATGCCTGATGGTTGCTTCCCTACTGCGGTCTCATCACCACGTCCATTTCAAAACCAGAATGTCCTCTTTTTCTTGTTCCCTTCCCAGATCTGCTGCTCCTCCTGGGTCTCTGCTGAGAAGCATGACACCCTCAGAGCCACAGCCTTGACCTCTCTGAGTCACTGTCACTGCTCTCGTCCGCCCCATCCAATCAGTCAGGAAATGAGAGTGAGCACGCCCTCCCCGTCCTGGTCTTTGCCTGAGTCCAGGCCCTGTTCTCTCCTGACTAGTGTGTTCACTCCCACCTGTCACACTCAGGGACATGAATACCAGCCACTCCCACAGACAAGCCCCTAATCACAGAGCTCACATGTCTCCTCTCTCCAAGACGTGGTGGCTCTGAACACAGCCATTTCCTTACCACTCATGATGCTGGGGGTTGGCTGGGTTCATCCGGGTGGCTCTTCTGCTCCCCGTGGTGTTGGCTTGGGGGAGCCGTCTTCTCTGGCCTCAACTGGGCTGGAGCACCCAGCGTGGCTCGCTCGGACGTGTGGCTCCTGAGGAGGGTGGCCAGAGCCCCGGGCACCTTTCTTTCTCCATGTAGTGCTCACCTGTCCCCCTTCATCGGTGAGCTCAGCAGGGCAGCTGGGCTTCTTGGGTAGCACCTGGGACTCCCCAGGTGGGCAAGCCGGCCTTCCTAGGGCCGAGGTCCGTGACCACCACAGCCTCATTCTGCCCCATCTTGTTGGTGCAAGAGAGTCAGGGGGCCAGCCCAGATTAGGCATGGGTGGGGGCACACTGCACAGGATGGTGCTGGGGACGGAATGTCTAACCCCCCGTGTGGTGGGGGGGGCTTTGAGAGGTGATTCAGTCATGAGGACAGAGCCTCCATGAATAGGATCGGTGCCCTTATCAAAGAGACCCCCAGAGCTCCCTCAGCCCTCCACCTGGGGGACCCAGTGAAAATAAAACAGGAAGCTCTCACCCGAGGACGCATCCGCCAGCGCCGTGAGCTAGGACTTCCCAGCCTCCAGCCGGTGAGAAGGGCAGTCTGTTGTTTCTGAGCCCCAGTCCTGGTCCTTCACCAGAGCTGCGGGAGTGAACTAAGACAGGTGCGATTATTCGCAGGTAGGTGAGGGCAAGTCGCCACCCTCACCAAAGGCACAAGGCTCAGACGTGGAGGGCTCTTCTCTGCCCCGGGGCTAGCTGACATCACTTGCCATTCGTGTTCTCCAGGTCATCAGGCAGAGAAACCAAGAGGACCACTGGAGGAAGGGACTCTGACGACTCTACCACGTCACGTCTGTCCGCAATTCACTGGCCAGAACTGCGCCCCCGACCCCCGGCTTGACCACAAGGGAGGCTGGAAAATGTGGGGACCGGGCATCTGTCCAGCCAGCCTTCATCGTCTCTGCCCCATCATCGATTTCCCCTCACGATGGCACCCTGCTGTGGACACGAGCAGACTCCCATTCGTGGCTGTGGGCACGTGAGCGGGCACAGACTCTGCTGGAGGCCACCTGCCCGGCTTCCCGCTTGCTCCCACTGGGTGTGGAAACAACGCCGTGTACTGGGCCCTCCGCCCGAGACTCCGTGGGCACCGCTAAGCCACAGACGCCGAGGACTTGGTGACAGCAGAACCCCACCTCCCGTCCTCCCGGAGTGTCCGTGATGTTGGCCAAACAGGGAGGGAGTCATTCCTCTCGAGGGCGGAGGCTGCTTGTGTGACTGCTGGTCCCCTCCCGCTCCAGCCGGGGAACACAGCGTCCCTGTGGGAGGCAGACTTGGCCGCCCTGCGCGAGGGGACGTGTTAGCCTTTCCACAACACTGGGCCCGATTCAGGTACCCCGTCAGCCTCCGGGGGAGAACCAGAGAGAGGTCCAAGAACAACAAACTGCTCAACCTGTAAGTGAAAGTGGAAAGGACTCGGATTCATTCTCCCGAAGAACAAGGAATGAGTCAGCACCAAATGCCGGGGAGCAGCAGGTCGCGAGGGGCCGTGGGCGTCCCCGGACTTGGACTGCAGCCCCGGCTCCATCCCTCACCAGCCGTGGGGCACCGGTCATGTCACTTCACCTCCCTGACAGCACTCTCCTCCTCGGTGTCGTGGCCAGAGTCCCAGTAGCTCGTCCAGCGCTCGTGCCCCCTGAGCCGGACGCTGTGTGCCAGCCGCGGGAACCCTCCGTGAGTGTGGGTGTCCTTGCTCTGTCACTCCTATTCCGCTGGAGTGACAGGGTGTCCTGCAGTGACCAGGTTAAGTCAGAGGGGACGTCACTGAACCGTGACACTGGCGGATCCCGAGTGTGGTGGGCAGGGTGCCCCACCTGGCTCTCCAGCGTGGTCCCCCCTCACACCCACACCGCATTCCCGACGCAGGACCTGCAGTTCCAACTGACCGGGGTTCCTCCGGGTGAACGCGAGTGAACTGGGGATGGACTGGAACCCACAAAGGCAGCAAAGCGAGGGCAGGATCCCGGCTCAGGGGGAGGAGGAGACGTCAGAGGACATTCTACGTGCCCTGAGTTTCAGGGTCACGCGAAAGACAGCCTGGACTCACGGAGACTCCGTGCCTGGAGTCCCTCGCGTGCAGCTCAGGAAAGGTGCTGCTGGGCCAGGGAGGACCCGGCCCACGAGGTGCCGGCTCTCTGGAAACCGGACCTGGTACTGTGCCCTCGGCTGCCTGGCGGGGTCACGCGCCTCAGAGTGCAGCTGTGGCCGCCCGGGTGGTGGCGCATGTGTGTCTGATTCTGTGTGAGGACACAACCGGCCCCATGCACCAAACGCTTGGTTTTACAGGGGTTACCACTCAGGAAAGGTATAAATAGCCTTTACTTTAAAAAGAATCCGTTTTAAAGTATTTTTTTTATCCTCACCTGAGGATATTTTTCTGTTTATCTTCAGGTAGAGAGAGAGGGAGAGAGAGAGAAACATTGAAGTGATAGGGGCACATCAACTGGCTGCCTCCCGCATGACCTTGACCAGGGCCGGGGACAAACCGCAACCGAGGTACATGTCCTTGGCTGGAATCGAACCCGAGACTCATGGGTCCATGGGCCGATGCTCGGCCACTGAGCCACACCGGCCAGGGCTGTTTTAAAGTCTTAAGTAAATACTGACAGGTCACAAAGGGGCTGGAGGATCAAGCAGCTTGAGGGACGGAGCCACCAAGGGGAGGCTGTGGAGTGGTCACTGCAGACAGAGGTTTCCTGATGGATCCAGGGTCCTAAGCGCAGCTGTGTTCAGGGACGAGACCAGAAGCCTACAGAGCAGAGCGGCCAGCAGGGAGGCAGCCCGGAGCCCGTGGAGAGCTGGGGAGGGCGTGGCCCAGCTGCTGGGCTCCATCAGGCTGGCGCCAAGGGGACGTGCGGTCCAGGGCTGCCGGACTCTGGTGTCAAAGAACAGTTGGACATTTGGACTCTTGTGAGACGTTTCCAGATTTCTCCATGTGGGTGGCTAGCACAGAAGGTGGCAGGCCCTGGGGGGGCACAGATGGCATGTCATAGACTGAAGCGCGCCCAGGAGCGTGCAAGCTCTGCCCACCGACCACCCTGAGCCCTGGGTGCCAGAGGCCCCCGCACACCACACCTGGGGTCGCGAGCTCCAGGCAGAAGTGGTTGTGTCCGAAACGTACCCTCCTCTCCCCGCTGAAAGATGAAAATCTTACTTGAAGAGGGTATTTTTTTTTTACAACACTTTATTGTGAAAATGTGCAAACATAGAGCAACGTTGGAAGAATTTTACAGTGAAAATCTGTATCTCCACCACCGAGAGGCTGCCATCTCCTCCTCCTCCCTGGGTTTGCTCGATCACATGGGGGTCCGTCCATCGCCCCTCCCGCCGACATCCACTCTGAAGGCCTTTTCCGGACAATCAGCAGGCGGAGGTTTCAGAAGGGGTCCCGGTCATTTCCTGTCTTCTTCCAGATTCCTGTCCACTTTCCCTCCTGTGCTCTGTGCTGAAGGGAAATGGAGACCCAAAGCCACTGTCTTCCGGCTTCTGGGTGGGTCTACACTGAGCAGACACGGGGGAGGGCAGGAGGGGAGAAGTCAGGGTCTCTCTCTCAGGTGGCCCTCATCCTGACTACAAGGGACCCACAGTCCATCCGTCTGGGGTCCCAGCTCCTACCAGACACGACTCCAGCGTCCACCAAGTGACCGAGATCCTGGGCTCCAGCAACACCTCCCCCCCGTGTCCCTTGAGGCCTCGAGCGGAGAGTGACTTCCTGCTGTTGCTCACGTCTAAGTAACATCTTGATCCCGTCCTGAGGAGCTTTTCTCGAGCTGAGAAGCAACGAGGAGGAGGCCCAACCGCAAACGCTGAGGGTAGGGTCCCAGTGCCAAAGTCTCTCTCCAGGGACACTTCGAAATAGACAGTGAGTCACACGCGTCACGGGGGCGGGATGGTCAGGGCCCAGCTGGGACGAGTTAAGCGATCGACACAATGCAGGGGAACGTTTTATGAGCTAAATCGCATCCAGTTGTCCGCTGCAACCTGGGAACGCTGCTGGAGGCTGACATCTGCCACAGCTCCAGCTGCTGGGCCGAAACCCGCTCAGCTGCAGGAACGCCCATTCCTCTCAACCCGACAGTTTCCGTACGACCAAGTGAACTCATTTGGAGCGTGCACGCCGATGGGCTCTGATACATGCGCACACACATGTATATTAAAGAACATGTTTTGACGAGTTTCAGCAAAGGCAAACACCCATGCAGCCACCACCTAAGCAGAAACAGAGAACATTGTTGTCACCCCAAAAGGGTTCCTCGTGCCCCCCTCTGTCGGAGCCCGCCGTCAGCCCCAGACGATCACCTGCCTAAACTGCCCAAGAGTCGTGTCCTCCGGAGTGTCGCATCAACGGAACCGCGTTCTCTGTCGTCTTCGGTGTCTGGTGTCCTTCACTCGGCGTCAGGTCTGTGGGAGGGACTCGGGTGGCTCTGTGTATCGTCAGCCGCTCACTCTTATTGGGGGTAGTCGCCATCCCATCGTACAAGGACCACGTTTTGTTCACTCGTCCACCTGTTGACAGACATTTGCTTTGTGTCCAGCTGTGGGTGACGGAGTTGTGAACACCTGGGCGCAGTTTTCGTGTCTCTTCTCACCCATTCACTCTTCCAGCTCTCCACTTTGAGATAACTGTAGTCGCGAGTCGCTGGAAGAAACGATACAGAGAGGCCCTAAATGTCCTTCACCTGGTTGCCATCAGTGGCAACATCGCGCATGACTGTTGTACGATATCACAGCCAAGAAACCGACCCTGACGCGATCCAGCGACCTGATGCAGTCAACCAGTTGTATATGCACTCATACGTGTGTGCGTGTGTGTGCGTGCGTGTGTGTGTATTTCTATGCGATTTATCACGTGTAGATTCATGCAGCCACCAGCCCAGAGACGGTACAGACTAGATGTGTCACAAGGTGCCTTCAGAGCCCCAGCCCCTGGCAACCACTAACCTACTGACCTCTGCAAACGTGTCACTTCCAGGATGCTACTGAAATGGACTGTTATCATTTGTGACCCTTGGAGAGTGGCTTTTCTCAGGCAGCACAATTCCCTTGCGACCCCCGAGCGGCTGGTGCGCCAGGGCGTTCCTCTCCGCTGCCGGGAAGCTCCCCGAGGTCTCAGAACCGCGGGGCCTTTCACCTTTCACCGGCGGAAGGACACGCGGTTGTTTCCAGTCCAAGGCTAACGCAAGCAAGGTTTCTGTGAATATGTGTGGGCGGGTTTTTTTGTGAACGTAGGTTTTCAAATTTCCACAGTAAACAGCCAATGTGTGATCCCAGAGCGTGCTGAGTTTCGTAGGAAACTGCCAGGCCCTTTTCCAGAGGGGCTGTCCCCTCGGACATCCCTACCAGCCAGGGCAAGTGTCCAGTTTCCCCTCACCCTGCCAGCGCTGGGTGTCATCCCTGCTTCTTGTTTCAGCCGTTCTTACACGTGACATCTCATTGTGGTTTCGTTTGCATTTACCTAATGACAGACGATGCTGAACATCTATTCATGGGCTTGTTTACCGTCCGTGTGTCCACTTTGGTGTAAAAAAAAAAAAAAATTCCTGTTCATCGTGTCTTTACCCATCTTCTAACCAGATGTTGGGGCAGGGGGACTTTTTACTGCTGAGTTTAAGAGTTCTTTCTATATTCTGGATACTAATCCTTTATCGAATGTGCAGTTTGCAAATCTGTTCTCCCCATTTGTAGCTTTTCTTTTCACCTTCTCCCCAGAATCTTAACAGGCCAAGAGTTTTTAGCTTTGATACAGTCCAACGTATCCGTATTTTTCCTTTTATGCACGGTGCTTTCGGTCAAATCAAGCAACCAACTCCTTGGTCCAAAACTTTTCTCCTATTTTTTTCCTAAAAGTTCAGCGGTTTTATAGTTTAAGTCTGGGGTCCATTTTGAGTTGGTTTTTGTGTGATGGGTGAGGCTCGTTTCTTTGTCCACAGGCGCCCGGTGGTCCGGCACCGTCTGTAGGGAAGTCCCCCTCACCGGGCTGCTCACACACCCTTGCCAAGGGGCCCTGGGTCTGTGTTCTGTTTCTGGTCTCTCTGTGCTGTTCCTTTGATCGATGTGTCTACCCATCTGCCGCTGCGATACAGTCTTGATTGCAGTTGCTATGTCCTGCCCCCTAACATCATAACCCATTCTTTTTTTATTTTATTAATTTATTTTTTTTTATCCTCACCCAAGGACATTTTTGCATTTATCTTCAGGTAGAGCGGGAAGGAGAGAGAGAGGAAGAGAGAGAGAGAAACATCGATGTGAGAGAGACACATCGACTGGTTGCCACCCACACGACCCCAACCGGGGCCGGGGACAAACCACAACTGAGGTATGTGCCCTTAGCGGGAACCCGAACCCAGGTCTCTCTCAGGCTGATGCTCTAACTGCTGAGCCAAATCGGCCAGGGCCATAACCCACTCTTTTTTAAGGAAACAAAATAAATTGAACTAAATGCCTATGTAATTTTCCTCCTATCCTTTGAAGATGCCGCTGGAGCTGGGACACAAGTTAGAGATGAGAGCAGCACGGACTGCCCCTACCCAGTCACACCTGGAGAACAAGGGGCGGGGCCCAGTCCTTGGGCGGGGCCTGGGGAAGGCTCAGCAGGGCTCGCATCTCCCACAGTGGGTGGGGGTGGGTAGCGCTCTAGTCACAGGGAACTGGAGATCTGACACCCAGGGCAGGGCGCTTCAGCAGAGGCCCGGCCAGTGGGCCCCAGGGACACGGCACACGAGGAACTATATCGGAGGGATTCCGTCTGGGCCTCATTTATCTCTACACGATGCTCCCACTGGTAACTCAAGACTCTCCACCCGAGGCACCTTTCCTGCTGGTCGGAGCCTCCTCCATGATGGGCAGGGAGCGGGTGGATAAAACCCCAGCTCCCTCAACCCGGGCTGGGGTAACTCGGAGGCCTGTGCGCCCTCGCCTCCTCGTCTCCCAGCCAGCAGGACTCCAGCTGCCCACCGTGGTCACTGGCTTCGTAATGCTACACTTCACCACCTCAGGTCCCTGGCTCAATGTCCCTCACAGGTGCTTCCCTGGGGTGTCCTCCAAACATAAATCGTTTGCATCAGATGTGCTCAGGGGACACCCACCGAGGCAGAGGCCCAGAGCTGGTTGCCCTTGGCCTGCACTGTGCATTGACACCACCACGTCTCACTGCAGGCCCGGGTTCAGGCCCGCCAGCCGCTCCCCGCGGGTCGGACTCGGAGGTGAACCTGCCCATCTCGGCCGACAGCTTCCGCATTTTTACCGGGAAGGGGGGGGGATTATTTGAACGTTCTGTTTTATTCTTATCTTATGACAGATGAGCGGTGTTATGGACTGAATGAGCCCCCCAGAATTCACATTGGACCCTAACCCCCTGAGGGACTGTATTTGGGGTCAGGACTTATAAAGAGATGTATAAAGTTCAATGAGGACCTAGTGAGGGCCCTGATCCGATAAGAAGAAGGAGAGAGCACAGACGTTTCCCCACACAAATGCACTGAGGGGAGGCCACGCGAGGGCAGCGGGAAGGCGGCCACCGGCCCCCCAGGAAGAAAGTGGCGCGAAACTCGACCTTGGACTTCTAGCCCTAACCCTGTGAGAAAATGGATTTCTGTTGTTTAATCCACTCAGTCTGCAGCCCAAGTGACTAATATAAGTAGTAAATAGAAAAGAAGAAGAGGGGCGGGGGGGAGGGGGTGCTGGCCAGTTTGGCTCAGTGGTTGGAGCGTCAGCCCACAGACCAAAGAGTCCCGGGTTCGATTCTGGTCAAGGGCACGTACCTCGGTTGCAGTTCGTCCCCGGTCCTGGTGGGGTCGTGCAGGAGGCAACTAGTCCATGTGTCCCTCTCACATCCATGTTTCTCTCTCTCTCTCTCTCCCCCTCCCTCCTTCCCTCCCTCCCACTCTATCTGAAGATAAATGGAAAAATATCCTCAGGTGAGGATTTAAAAAATGAAGAAGAAGGGGGGAGGGGGAGGAAGGAAGTTAGTTCATGCTAGTGATAAGTCTCTAACTCAGGGCAACCCAGACCGTGATGGAAGTCGTCAGAAAGGCCGGAAGCTGGCGTCCCTAGCTTTGATAACATCATAGGACCAAAGGAGAAGAACCCAATTCAAGGGCACGGCAGGATGCTAGACACGCTCAGTAAAGAGGCCCGGCCGTCATCTTTCCCAGGCCTTTTGGAATAAACTCCCAACAGGTAAGCTTCTGCTCCGCTGGGAAAGACAGCAGCGGCCTGGGCGCGGAGGGGAGGCCTGGCGAGGCTGAGCGCCGGGGGGGCGCGCTGCGCGGAGGGACCGCGGCGCACCTGGTGGGCTGCTGCCCCCTGACTTGGGCAGCTCCGGGAGCAGCTCCCCAGGCCCTCCAGCACCCGGACGTCTGAAGTCATCCTGCTTGTGCCACCAACTGGAGACGCTGCGATCGCAAAGACCATCGCGCTGAAGAAACCAGACACTGGAGACCACTGGAGACGTGGCAAGCCCTCTGGCATGAGAATAAAAACATGAACGCGCCCAAGCCGCCGCGTAGGTCTGCTCTGAGAAATCTGTCATCGTAGGTGACACTACAACCACCCCAGCTCCGGTCGGTGGGCGCGGGCGGGGCGGCTCCAGGTCAGGGCGGGCGGACAGGTCAGCAGAGTCGCGTGTGCGGCGCGGCTGCTCTTCCCGGGTGCCCGTGATGCTGGCTCCCCAGGTTCCCCGGGATCCGACTGGGCCGCGGGTCAGCCGCAGTGACCCCTCTGGCCAGTAGAGGGCAGCCGAGGGCAGCAGGACTCAGCTGGTGGCACAGGGTGTCAGGCTGCCCAGGGGCCTGTCATTAAAGCAAGGGCTGAGGGCGCCCAGGCTCCGCAGAAGCTCTCCCAGGAGCCTGGTGAAGCAGCTGGGCAGACAGAAGCCGGCAGGGTCATCGGGCTCCTGCAGACTTTGCCCTCTGGGATAATGGTTCCTACCTCAGTTCCAGGATGAGCCCCTTTGGCACAGATCTCAGGGTCAGACCTGTGAGCCCTGCACTCCAGGGCAGCTGGGGGGGGCGGGGGGGGGCTGTCTGCTTCTCTCCAAGGCCAAAGGAGGCGCGGAGGGACACAGAGGGCTCAGCACGCAGGGCCAGGGGCCGAGCCAGCAGAGGAGGAGGTGGGTCAGATCAAGGAGCCCGGAGCCCTGGTGATTTTCAGAGTGTTTCTTACAGCCGTGGATGGTGAAGAAAAGGAAGGACCTAGGCTAGAAGGAGCAACAGGAGAGAACCTGGGGGCTGCTTGGCCCCATGAGGCCAGGACAGGAGTGTGGACTTCGCTCTCAACTTCCAGTCCCTCACTTCACTGTGGGGCTAACTGTCCCACTGGGCGGGGCTGGAGCACAGGCCAGACCAGATGGAGAAAACCCAGGGTGTGGGGCAGAGGCCGTAGGTGCTGGGTGTGAGCGGACAATGAGAGCTTCTGGACTTCTCTACAGAGCCCTCGCGTAATCACCTGGAACCCGGGACACATGTTCCCACAGCCACAGGGCTGGCCCCACTCCAGGAACCACACAAGCAGGGATGACTCAGCCACCAACACAGACAGCCAGTTTCCCATTGTTTCCTGGGAAATGGCAGACCCAGGTCCCATCCATCTGCCTCCAAGAGCTAGAAACAATGCCTGGCCCCCTCCCCTACGCGGTCCTCCTGGCCCACCCACCCACTGCTCCTGGCCTGCATCTGCAGCCTAAGTGATCTACCTTCTGGTCTGGCCCCAGACAGGGGCTGGGCTGCCTCGGGTGTTCAGGCCAGAAAGGAAGGAACTGGGAGCCAGTGGTTGCTCTGGGGGTGCGGGGGTGGAGCCCTGGCCTGGCTGTGGACCCAGTGGCTGTGGGAGGGTCCCTGGGGGCCTCTGCCTCCTCCTGGCCCTGGGACTGCCATGGGCTACAAGCCAGGACCTTGACCCTGTGTTGGGATGGAGGGAAGTCCCAGCACTCCTGACACCCCCACCCTGGGACATTCAAGGGCTCCCTCAGCTGGACTCGGGGAGCAGGTCAAGTGATGCAACGTGCTGGTGTGGCTCCGGGTAGGTCCTGCGAGCAGCCCAGCTGGAACGCAATTTCCCAAAGGACCCCGCATACGGGACTTGGGCCACCAACACACCAGGCAGGGGCACCAAGAGATGAGCTCTTTTTGTAAAATTTAAAACTTGCTACTAAAAGCAATCCCAAAATAGCATTCAAGTAACTACTGTGGATAGAACCTGGGGGGGGGGGGGGGCGCACAGGGCTGGATTCCCATATCTTATTTCTGTGGCTGCATCTGGTTTTATTTGGAATCACACAAGGGGAGGGATAAGGAAGACCACCTGATAGATGCAGTTCTGGGTTTAAAGGCCCTAGTTCCACTGACTCGGGTAACAGCGCGCTGTTCCTGGAGGGTCTCCTAGAGAAAGGTCGTGGGCTGGGGGCTCCAAGGAGTGAAGTGCATCTCAGGCCCGTGTCAGAGGCCCCTGGGGGTCCCAGGGAAGGACTGGGGAGCTGAGGGCTTGAATTCCGGTCTTCCTGTGGCCACCGCTGGCTCCTCCTGGAATGGGGGCCAGTGACCAGCCCCACCCCAGGGAACAGACGCGGGGGCGGGGCGCCTGCATGTTTGTGGGGGATTCACCGCCAGCAAAAAACCGCATCCCTGCCTTTAATTAGGCGTTTGAGTTAAGCTCTTTGGCCGCAAACGGAAAGCCTTTGAGGCCAGAGCCAGGCCCAGATGGAGGCGGTGGGGAGACGCAGGAGGAGTGGGGGAGGGAGTCCTGCTTGGGGGGGGGGGGGGGTCGACCTCATCCCTGTCGCCAGCAGACATTCGCGGTGCACTGAGACCTCCTGTCGCATGCAGATCTGGTTCGTGCTGCACGGAGACCTCGCCGCGCTCCCCTGCACCGCACCAGACGCTCGCCTTCCTAGGGGCGCGGAGCGCACAGCGCAGGAGGGTGTCCTGCGTTAAATGAGGGGAAACTGAGACCGCCCGGGGAGGAGCCTGGGCTCCAGCGTCAGCCTTAGGGAGTTAAACGCCCTGGCCCTGCGCCCCTTTAGGGCAGTGCCCTGGGAGCCTCCCGCCGTCGGCCTCTTTCGCCCCCTGTCGGTGCGGAGGAGTCACGGCAGGAAATGACCCAAAAGTAGGCTTGGGGTTGTATGGCCTGTCCTGACCCTATGGCTTCGCCCTGCAGGGTCTACTCTGCGAATTCTCAGGCTGCCATCCAGGCAGGATGTCCGGAGGGACCAGGACCTGTGACAGAATCCTCCTGTGCTCTGAGCCCACTGCCACCTGTCAGCCCTCCAAATCACTTGCTCAGTGGATCAGTGAGGGAACAGTCCTCTGGGCCCTCCCAGGGAACAGAGTCGTAGTGGCGTCTTCCATCCACGCAATAAACGCATTCTCTCTTTCTCACTTCCTAAGCCTTCTGCGCCCTACTCAGTGCTCTAGCGAGGCCACCGCGCCTCTACCCCTCACCTCCCTCGCCCCACGCTTTGCAGAGCCAGCTCAGCGGTGTATTGAGATCATTTCCAAGTGTCCTTGCCAGGAACTCCAATCCTGAGATGGGGAGATTTCTCCCAAATCAATAAACCCTATTGTATTGTTGTAATGTGACAGTGAGATAACCAGAGACGCACAGCCGAATTGTAAAGGAGCACTTTATTTCGCCGCAGGCTGTGGAGGGCATAGTCTCCCCTCAGATCAGCAGCCCCGATTCTCCTTGCTCGTCCCATTTTAAAGACAGAAGCCCCCTCCTCCTTTTACCCCCTCCCCTCAGGGGACCAGTACAATAGTGGAAGTTACAGAGATTACAGAAATCAAAATTAGCATTATTCACCTATGGCACTCAAGTACTTGCAAATACCTGCAAATACCTATACTCAGGAAACTGCAAATACCTCCCAATACATGGGGCAACTATAATCTTAGGCAAAATTCCTTTACGTCTAGGGGTAATTAACCTGTTGTTGGGAGAATATCGAGGAAGATCTATTGATGATAAAAATGGAGTCATTTAGTTGCCTTAGCTAAGGGGCCTACATAAAAATGGAATCGAGTCGCCTTAGCCTCGGGGCCCAGATCAGTATACCTTCCAGGCCCATCTGCATTTCCCCCTGCGTTTGGTGATACAGTAGCCAGGACCTCAGTTCTGTGGCGGAAGGTGCGTTATTCCCAGAGCAGGAATTTTATTTTCCCGTCTGGGCTTTGCTGAGACCTGGCCCAAGTCGTTGTTCTAAAGGAAATAAGGAGGGATGGGGACAGGTCTTGGGAACAAGCACCCTCTGGAAGACATCCGTGTTTGCACAGTGTCCTGGGAAGAGGGCAAGGCCTGCTCTGTGCCCCGTGGCTTCTGGGGAATCGAGGGGTTCAAACTCATCCACCCAGGTGTCCCCATCCCAGGGCACAGGATTCCAACGCTTCCCTCTCAGGGCGTTCCCTGTACCACTGATGTCAGTACAAGACGCCAATGTCAATTTCAGATGAACAACAAATCATATTCCGGGGTAAGTAAGTATACCCCATGAAATATTTACAACACACTTATACTGAAAAAAAAAAAAAAACCTGTTCATTGTTTATATAAAATTCAAATTTAACTGGACAGCCTGTTTTTTCTTATTATTTGGAACCCTCCATTGGCACACTTACAATTAAGTCCTGGGTCTGGGCACCAGCAGCGTCTGCCCTGGGGGGCAGGAGAACAGGTTTCTGTGAACACGGCCAAGGAGGCCCTCCGGCTTCCCCAGCGAGTCCCAGGAGAGGCCTGGGCCTGCTATTCTACATCCCTTTTATTATGTTTTTATTTTATTTTATCCTCACCCGAGGACACTTTTGCATTTATCTTCAGATAGAGTGGGAGGGAGAAAGGGAGGAAGAGAGAGAGAGAGAAACATCGATTTGAGAGAGACACATTGAGTGGTTGCCACCCACACGACCCCAACCCGGGCCGGGGACAAACTGCAGCGGAGGTACGTGCCCTTAGCGGGAACCGAACCCGGGACTCTCCGGTCCGCGGGCCGACGCTCTAACCGCCGAGCCAAACCGGCCAGGGCTCTACGTCCCTTTTAAATACTTGAAAATTCTAATCAAGTGTCTCCAAACCCCAAGTACATGTACCCAGCTCATTTCAGAGCCAGTGAGCCGCCCCGCCCCCTGAGTCGGGGGCACTCGCTCCCGTCTTGAAGGTGAACTCGGGGTGCCGAGGAGAGACCAGGAGGCAGGAAAGTGAAACATGACCTCGTTTCCACCCTGACCTGAAGGCGGCCCTGTGCTCCAGGCACAAGCGTCCCGTGGGGCTTTGTGGGGTCAGGACTCTGTGGGACAGGGGGCTGGACATTCTCACTGGATTTGGGGTTCGGGTGGTGGTGAGGGAGTGGGAAATGGGGTGGCTAACACGGAGACTGGGGGAGTGTGCGGAGAGAAGAAGGGTGAGGTGAGGCTCAGCAGGCGAAGCACAGGGCTGCAGGGACATTTCTTGGCTGGCAGTGGGCTTTGGGACCCGGCCACGGGTGGGGGCAGACTGGGTGAGATACTGTGGGAAGCTCGCTCTTGGTTCTGGGTTGGCTTCCAGTTGGCACTGACCCCCGAGTCCTGGCGTCAGACTGACCGAGAGGGAGAGGGACCAGCCGCTCGAGTGGGGGCCCTCGTGGCAGCGGTCACTGTGGGAAGGTCACAACATGCGAACACCCGGGACGCCCGTCCGGGACCTAATGTGGAATACCAAGTACAGCTCGCACGTCTGAAACCAAACCGGTCACTCCGTGAGTCACAGATGCCAGGAGAGGCGGACAGAACTGCGGCTGCATGCCTGATTTAACCGTCCTGACTGCCACCTGGTGCAGCGTGGGCTGGTTCAGGGACTCCCCGGCAGCTGCCCGCCGCCTACCAGGCTGGCAACCTCCAGGGGGCTCTGCTTTGGAGTTTCCAGGTCTGCTCCGCCCATCTTTCCTGCCTCTGGCTGTGCCTGTTCTCAGCTGCTCACTCCTGTCACTCCTGCCGGGCGGAGCCTGCCTCTGGGCCTGGTGACAGTCTAGGCTTTGAGACTCTCAGACCTGGGTTTGCATCTGACCTCACCTCTCTGCGACCTTGGGCAGTGTCTCAGCTTCCTGACCTGCACAACCCAGTGGACACCGCGCAGGTCAGGCACCCGGCGCAGTGGGCACCGCGCAGGTCGGGCACCCGGCGCAGTGGGCGCCGCGCAGGTCGGGCACCCGGCACAGGGGACGCCGCGCAGGTCGGGCACCCAGCAGAACATAACACATCGGTCGGGCACCCAGCCAGTGCCTTCTCAGCACACAGTAGGTCTTCGGTGAGGACCGTCCCCCTCCTGCTCCTCACCTTCATAAACACAGAACTGGGATTTCCCACAGTGGGTGGTCTGAGCGTCGAGCATAACCCTTGATTGCCCGGATTGTCTCCCTTCCGCCTGAACCCTCTCCGCCCATTCCTAGCTCCCTGGTAGCGGAAGCTCCCGACTTAGCTGATGTGGGGACGCCACGTGCTGGCGGGCCGGCCCCCCTGAGCCGCAGTGCCCGCACCCCAAACCCCAGTGGTCTGAGTGCTCAGAGCCCCGACCTCCATCTGCAGGAGCCTCTGTCCTCTCCGTCCTCTCGGCTGCCCCTCTGGCCGATGAGACCGCCTTCCCGGCACCTACCAGAAACCATCCCTCACGTGTGCCGGTGCGGGGACAGCATGTTGCCAAAAAAGGCAGAGGAGCCTCCATGTCTGGGCACCCCGACGGGTGGCGTGGTGACGCGATGGCACTGTGTTGAGCTTTGAGTAGACGAGCACTGTCCCTTGTCCTCTAACACCTTCTTCCCGGGGACAGACAACAAAAGGTGATCTCAGACCAACGCAGGAAAGAGGAGGAGGCTGAGCGGAGCCGGGGCCGGGTCTCGCACCCAGTAAGGACCCATGCACCTCGAAACAAGAAGAGAATGAGGCCCCAGGGAAGCGGTGCTCCCAGGAGGGCCGTGCGGGCCCTCTCCCACCGCGGCCCGCTTCCCCCCAGGCCCCTGCCTGCGGACCCTTCTCCTGGGGTGGGGGCAGAGCTGTTTGGAAAATGCCCGTCGGTCAAAGTTAAAGTCAGGGGCGACATCAAAACATGTACTCATGATTGTGAACAATTATCAAAGGCCCGCCGTGTGCCAGGCACTCCGGACATCAGAGTGACAGCCCCCGTACCCCAGAGCTCACACAGGAGAAAGGAGTTCAGCAGGTCGGCACACAAACCTGCCGGAGGACCATGAGGATGGCCCCGCAAGAGCGTGCAGGGAATGCGGGGGACCCAATGGCGCAGAGCGGGACAGCCAGGAAATGCTCTTTAGGGGAGGATGCTTGAGCCGCCACACAAACAAGGAGTAAGTAACACAGGGCCCGGGGAGGGGAGGGGTGCCATTCGGAAAAGGGCTGGAGCCCCGAGCAGAGGTGGGGGGCAGAATGAGGGTGGGAGGCAGCAGACAGGTGCTCTGACAGGGGTACTGACCCCCAGGAGGTGTGAAGTCCCAGGGCCCGTGCACCAGGGCTGGTGGGAAGCGGGCTCCGTCACCTCCTCGAGGCCCTCCTCCTGCAAACCCTGGCTGTGATGTCGCCCCGCTGCACCGCTGTGTGGAGAACGCGTGCAACGATGGGATTTTTCTCAAGTTTCTAGATCCATCAATGTTTTTAAAAATTCATTTAGTTTGATAAAAACATTTTTTGTTTTTGTGGTTTTTTGTGGGTTTGTTTGTTTGTTTGTTTTGGTAATTGACAGAGTTTGCTGGACATGGCTGGGATTTGGGCAATATTCTCTGTGTGCTCAACTTCCTGGATGTTCATCTAAAAAACCCAGGTGCCTCCGTAGCCCACCGCCAAGCTGGCCCAGAGGAAGGAGACGGGAGAGCGAGCGGTGGGTCTAACTGCTGCCTGCTGGGAGCTAGGGGCCCAGGCCGGGCGGCAGCAGGGAACAGCAGGCCTCTCAGCACCATCCCGCCTCAGTCATCTCGCAGGAAGTGGGCCCTCCCAGAGGCTTCAGATGCTCCTGTGGTTGGGGGACCTCCTCTCCCCTGGGGTCCCCTGTCTATGAGCAGAGATGAGGTAAGTCCAAGCCCAGCCCTCCGTGGAATCTGCCTGCCCAGCTACCCCTGGAGATGGAGGGCTCCCAAACTGTGAAATTAAAGGACCCTAGGACTCATCTCCCATGGGGAGCGTCCTGCTGGCAGGGCTGAAGCGATCCTTGCTCTGCCTAAATCCTAGCAAAGGCCATGTCTCCAGACAACCCCCGTTAAGACTAGGAGGTGGGGAAGAATGCTCTACTGCCCCCTGGTGTCCACCGGCCACCCCGCCGCCCCTGAGGGCTGAGTGAGAGGCTCCGGCCAGAGGTGTAGTAAGCTGCCCCTCACTCACTGTGTGACCTTGGGTAGACATCACTCCCTCTCTGGGCATCACCTTCTTCATCTGTAAGACACAGGACTGACCACGTAGTCTCGAGAAAAAGAAAGCCATCCCCAAGCAAGTGAACAAGGAATTATAGTCACAGGGGCAAGGGGAAAAAGTTAGGAAGCCAGAGGGCACCACTGAGAGGCACACTGGGAGCTTTGAGAAACTGAGGGGGGCGGGGCACAGGCCCAGTGGGGAGGCCAAAAATGTCAGGAGGAGGGGAAATAACCAAGCCCTGGGATCCTGCCAGGAGCCCCCCCACCTTCAGCTGCACTGCTCACCCCTCCCCTCCTCTCACCTCTATCTCCTCCCAGGTCCCCCTAAACAGCGAAACTAAGAAATCAGATATTCTGAACTGACCCTCTTGAAATAAAGGATATTACTGAGACAACCGGCAAAACGTGAAGCGTTCTCATGGTTAGATGACAGCAACATGTCATTTACCAGTTTTGATGGGTGGCAGCTTTGCAGAAGAGTGTCCGGGTTTGTGCAAAATATGCACCTCAGCAACTTATTCACAAAGGGGGTGAGGGTTCTCTAGATCGCATTTGCAAATTCTGTGATTTCGAGACTATTTCAACAATTCAAATTTTTAAAATTTCTAGAATGTATATACATTAAAAATTGTATATACATGCTTTGATGCAGCAAATGCAATTTCCAGGTTTTATTCTACAGATACATCGATATAAGTATGTATGTACAATAGTACTTATGAATCAACATAAACATGTCTATGTCAATGATAGTAAATATTACATACAATGTACATCTGTATGGCAGGTGTTTAAAATAGCAAAACATCCAAAGTTAACTGTCTATCAAATAATTACAGTAAACTCTTACAAAGGATACCTTGTAACCGTTGAAAAGAATGAGTTGGGTCTATACTAACAGCAGTTACTAAGTACCTAGCACTCACCTCATTCAAGAGCGTCATGTGTCCTGATTCAAAACAACCCTGCAGTGTAGGCCCTATTACTGTCCCCACCGTGCAGAAGAGAGGATTGAGCCTGGGAGATTCAATAGCGTGCTCAAGATGTCACAGCTCTCAGCCAACACACCCAGCCTGGCGGCCAGTTCTGGGACAGCCCACGTGCTTCACCACACGTACGAGTTGGGGAAGAAACACAGACCCCATTAATAATGATTTCCCCCGAGGAGTAGGAATGAGCAAATCTGAGTCTTCACTTAGACTGTTTCCATTCTTCACCATACATTTTTATCATATAGCTCCACGTATCCACTTTATACATCTTTAAAACACACTAATGTAAATAAATAATCACCAAAGGATAAAAAACATCTTTTTTTTTTTTTTAATCCTCACCCGAGGATATTTTCCATTTTTGTTCAGATAGAGTGGGAAGGAGGGAAAGAGAGAGACATAGAGACATCGATGTGAGAGAGACACATCGACCGGTTGCCTCCTGCTCGGCCCTCGGGGACAAACCACAACCCAGGTGCGTGCTCTTGACCTCGAACCCGAGACTCACTGGTCCATGGGCTGATGCTCTAACTACTGAGCCCAACGGGCCAGGGCTAAAAAAAAAAAAAACAACAACAACAAAAAATCTTTTAAAAACCCACCCTTAAGGAACCTACAGTCCTAATACCAACTGTGGGGGAGGGGGGTTAATTTTACCAGCAGCTGTGAAGTGCGGGAAAGGACTGAAAGACGTGAGAACGCTCGTGGGCGTGTGGAAACGTGCACTTTGCTTCGGTCTGCAGGGTCTGCACCCCAGCGGATGGAGCTTGGTGAGAGCCCTCCTCCGAAGTCCAGGGGCCTGAAATACCCAGTTTCACCCCCAGCGCTCGGTGGGCACACCTGCGACCAAACTCTGCCCTGGGTAGCATTCTGTGGCTTTTGAAAGCTCCTCCTCATATCACCAGGGTCCGGTCAGGTTTCATTTCCTCTACCACAGAATGGAGATAATGAGAACTGTTCACCTAACAGTGTTGATTATTTACGTATTTATTTCTATTCCCATCCCCATTGTGCGGATATGGAAACTGAGTTTCAAAAGTAGTTCCAGGGGAAAGAATGTACTTTTTTTTTTTAACGACAGGTGAGAGGGAGGAGGGGAGAGTGCTCTCCTGCGCCCAAAGGCGGGGGAGAAAGGTGGGGATCGGAAGGAGGAGCGAGGCCGGCGGGAGCAGGTGGCGGCCGCCCCTGAGAAAGGCTGGGCTGGACGCGGGGCGGAGGTGCCGCGGGAGGAGGCTGTGCCCCGCGCCTGCACCGCGTCCTCGAGTGCGCCCCGCCATCTGCGCGTGGATCCCGACAGCGCCCAGAACCACGACTCTGTGACCTGCAGGGCCCTTCTTGGTGGGCAAGGACTCGGTGCCCTCCCCGCGGCGCGGCGCGGCTCCCGGCGCTGTGGACTCCCGGTCCTGACGCCAGGCAGTGCGGAAAGCGGTGAGGGGCACGGGATCTGCACGAGGAAACCCCAGGCTCAGAGTCCCACTTCCCAGCTGATGTTCCCATGTAGTCCTTGGCTTTGGCTGAGGCTCTTTTCCAAGCCTCGGTTTCCCCATCTGTGCCGCCGGAGTCAAGAGCGTTCTCCCTGCAGAGTGGGATGGGAATCCCCCGAGGTACCTACTGCGCGCTCCGCGAGAGTGTTCAGGCAGGCGGGTGCCACCGCTCAGAGGGCAGGACGGTGCGGCAGCCTCACCTGCCAAAGCCCTGCCACTGGCCAACTGTGGGCTGCACCCGCCGCTCCACGCCGCTGCCTTTCTCCCCAAAGCTGGCTTGGGGCAGGGAGAGAGGGGTTGTCCCCTGCACGGGCGCCTCCCGCGCGGGCACCGAGGTTGCTCGGCCCTCCCAGCCCAGCACCCCGAGGTGCCCGAGCTCCCGGAGCTGGGCGGGGCGCAGCCCACGTGACCCGGGGGGGCAGCACCCGGACCTCGCCCGCAGCAGCCAGGCCAAGACAGTCAGGAGCTCCTGGCTTGCGCCCTGCACCCCAGTGCGCCCTCACCAGACTCCCAGGCTCTTCGGAAGCAGAGCCCACACGTCCCTGGAGAGAGCCGGTGAGTGCCAGGAGAAGGGGGAACGGTGGGGCACCGGGGGTGCCCAGGACAGGCGACTCAAGCTCAGGGAGGGTCCGGAGAGGTGTGCAGCTCCGCTGGCGTGGACACGCCCCCAGGGACCCTCTGGCCTGGCTGCAGGCTGGTGAGGGAATCCTGTCCAGACCCCAGAACCCCAAATCTCACCCTTCACCTGGGTACTCTGATCAGACTGACCAGGTCCCATTTGGAGGGAAACGGTGCTTTCCATCAGAAGCCGGGTGGTGGGTGTGCGTGCAGAGGGGCTGGGGCTGCAGACCTCGCACTCTCACTGGGGCCCTTGCCTGGGGCCCAAGGATGTTTGAGTAAATACTTCCTCCTGGCTTCCTGCCCTGGTGCGGGGGGCAGAGCTGGAGGATGTCCTGGCCTGGGAGGAGGCCTTCAGAAGCAGGGTTTTGTGGGAACCCTCTTTGGTGTGCTGCCAGGCCCCAGCCTTGCCCACTCGCCCTGTTGCAGAGACATGGGGAGGGTCCGGGCAATGCCTGAGCAAAGTGTAAATCTCCAAAGAGGTCATAGGATCGGGTCTTAACCAAATATTGAAAACCCCACTTCATTTTCAGTTGGATTGGGGCCTTTACACCTTCTTTCTCTTTTTTTGTATTGTTTTTTTAAAATCTTATTTACATATTTATTTCTGAGAGGTTGGAGCAATGATGGGGGAGGTGAACCCCCCGGCAGGCAGCCCCCTCACTGCAAAGGCTGACCCTGCCCAGGCTGTGCGGCCCAGGGAGAGGGCTGGACCTGCGGGGCCTGGCCGCGGGGCAGCAGCACTGGCACATGGGCAAGGACAGTGCCAGGCACTCAGAGGAGTGTCGGCATCTTACCAATTGAGGAGGCATCAGTGACTGGAAAATCACCACCAGCTGAGTGGGTCTGGTGGGAGGACTGGGGTGGTCAGGTAGGCTGATGGGAATGGTGATTCTGGTGGCCTTGGAGGACAATGTCATGACCGCTCATGTGGGGTCAGCCTGCCAGGTCTGCTGTCTTGTTCTTTCCAGAAGCAGCCTCTGGAGGAAGAGCCCTCCTCTTCCTCTCCACCTTATCCCCCTCCCTTTAACTCTGGCAGCCCAGCACCTGTGGACTGGAGAGGGCTGAGGGCTCTCGGAGCCCGCCTGGTATCCACGGTACAGAACAGAGAGCTGACACTCAGGGAACTTGTCCCAGGTCACAGGCCGGCTGGCGCCTGAACTAGGGTGGAAGCCAGCTCTTGCCCCTCCGCCCACCGTCCTGCAGCCTCAGCTGGGACGCATCCTTGCTGTGGAAGCTGAGGCCTTCGCTGCAAAGGCAGGACCTGTGTCCACGGATAAACGAGGGACCTGGGAGCGCAGGGAGAAGGGGCAGGCAGTGGGCAGGCTGCAGAGCACCCACCCGGGGTGGGCCGTCCGCTGTGACCTCAGAGCTCTTCCCTGAGCCACAGGTGCGCTGGGACACCTGAGCCGGAGAGGGCTCCGGGGGGAACGTGCTCACTCTGCAGCTGATGGGGGGGTTCCTCCCAGTGGGCGGCAGGCCCAGCTCCGGGCGCAGCGTTTGGAACCAGCCACAAAGTGAACACAGAGGCCCCTTGGCTCAGAGCCATGCCCGGGAGTGTGCCCGCACCTTCCCCAGCAAGAGCAGCACCTCACACCTGCCACTCTTAGCTGGGCATTTAGGGAGGGACTTTGACTGGCTCCCCAGTCCTGTTTGCTCAGGCAGGGACGGCTGGTAGTCACCATTGTGAAGAGGCTCAGGGCCAGCTGCCCGGGGCGCGTAGAGCTGAGGGACATGGAGGCGAGCCCAGTCCAGATCGCCCCTTAATTGGGCCAAAATATGAACTCAAATGCCCTGACACTGGACATTCTGGGTCCAGGATATTCACTGTATAAAACCAGTTCCACTGTGTCTTTCCAACCCGGTCACCTCCGTGTCACCCCCGTGTCACCCCCTCTTCTCTCCCTTATAACTATCAAATGACCGGGGAAGGTCAACAGTCTCAAAAATTAGAAGTGTGATTAAATCTGAGCAGTGGAACGGGGCAAACTGAAAGTGTTTCGTTCAGGAACCTCATGACTAGGAGTTATCTCCGCTGCAATGGGACGGAGCCTGGGGGTGGAGTCTGCCCTCCCAATGCACGCACCCTGGGAGGTTCCCCCAGGCCAGGCCAGATGCCACAGCAGCCCTGCACCCTCCAGGGGTTGCCCTTGACTGCCGTGGGTGAGGGGTACCAGGTGGAGATCAGGCCTCCGTGAGCAAGGGAGCAAGGAGTGATGGGCAAGGACATGACAGGCTGAAAGGCTGTCCCCTCCCTGAGCCCACGTGGGCCCCGTGGTATGGCTGTGCCAGGCAGAGGGGCCGGCTTTCCCACCTACCCCAGGTGTCCAGCCTCAGGCGAGCCCAGGGGCACTAGCAACATGCCCCGAAACGCTAGTGACTTTTGGTGTGTGCATTTTAAATGCTGAAGTCAAACATGTTCTTCATTCAATTTAAGAGTATTTTCTAAACATAGATTTTTTTTAGGCTTTAAGCATTTTGTTAATCCATCAGATGGGAAGGTTAGGTCACAGTAGGTAAAGGCCATGCCGTGGCCGTCGGCCCTCAATAGCTGGCTGTCCCAGGACCAGCGCCCCCCAAAACACCTCCCCCAAGGTCCGATCTGCAACTTCGGCCCTCTGCCCTGCGGCTCACCCTGTCCTTGGGCCAGAACTAAAAATAAGCGTTTGGGTAAAAATGTTCAGGTAACGTCTAACCCATGAAGTAGCAACAGTGTGGTCTTGGGTTAGCTACGTGGGATGTGTGTTTCAAAGTGTATATTCCATCATCACTGTTTCACTACACAGAGCACAGTGGATACATATGTATCACTTTCCTAAAACTCAGGGTCAGCTGGGCAGCCGCCCAGACGGTGCTGGGCCGAGATGCCAGGGTTCCTGTGCCGTCCGCCTCCCTCCGCGGGGCCTCCCCTGGGCCCAGCTCAGCGTGTTTCTGGCTGGCCTCGCTCAGGCAGCAGGAGCCCGCGTGGGCCTCGTCCCCAGGAGAGGGCGTGTCCATACCCAGCTGACGGTCACGAGCTTCCTCTGCTCTGAAAATAGAACGCCAAAGAATTCACTTCTTAGGATACAGTATTTTTTTCAAAAGTAGTAAAAAAAAAAAAAAAAAAAAAACCTGAATAAATCCCACTCATCTGTCAAAGAACTTCCCATTTTCTTAAACCCAGAAACGGAAGCATCAGTCCGTTTTGTTTTAATGTTTTCTTGTCCAAAATCTAAATTCAACTCTAATAAGGACAGTTTGGATGATCCTGGCCCTCGGGGTCCCCTCCTGATGTGGGGTTCACAGTCAGACCACGCTCGAGAGCAGAGATACTGACATGTAAGTTATTTTCCAGCAACTTTAAGGCACAAGCCAGGGAACTTTCTGGTCAACAGCCATGGAGTCTCTGCGGAAATTTTCTTCTCAAATGGTATCTGAGCGCTGCTCTGCTCAGAAAATATCACTTTTCATAATTAACCTCTCACGCGAAACGGAGGGCCGTTCCCCATGCGGGCTGAGTTCCGTCCACGTCCCACGGTGAGCACTGTCGGACGGTGAGCTGCGGTGAGCCGGCGCCCCCACGGTTCAGGAGCCTGGTGGAGGCTCTCCCGTGAGAGCAGACAGTTGGACCCTTTCTGGGACATTCCCGGGAAGACGGATGTCAGGCCCCAGTGAAGACCTGCTGAAGCCACAGGGCAATTGGCAAACTTCCAGTCACCCACAGCGGAACTGGCATCCAAACAGAATCGTGCCCCCAAGCCAGGCTGTTCCCTCCCCCAGGACGCCTCAGCCAGGACCCCAGGACCGTGCCTGGGGTCCCCTCACAAAGTGGACCCTAGGGCAGGGGGAAGGAAGTGTCCCTTGGCGTCCCTTACTCCACAGTGGAGAGAGAACAGGGACCATGCCTAAGGGTGTGAGGTCCAGGAGGTGGAAGGAGACCCCTTAAAAGCAGGGGGTGGGACTACGCACAGGCTCACTTACACGCCTGTCACCCAGGTCCAGTCACACCGCCCGGGCTCTGCGCTCTGGGCGTCGCCTGGTACTCTGTGAGTCAGCCAGCATCTCGGGCTTCCTGGGCTGATGCTATGATCCTGTGATTTTCCAGGTGTGACCCTGACCAGCCGCCGAGATGGGGAAAAAGCTGGACCTTTCCAAGCTCACGGATGAAGAGGCCAAGCACATCTGGGAAGTGGTTCAGCGGGACCTGGAGCTGAGACGGAAAGAAGAGGAGAGACTGGAGTAAGTGTGTGGGCTGAGCCCACGAGCCCACGCTCTCCACACCTCGGGGCTCGCTGGGGGTGAGCGGCACTGACGGGAACCAGGTGCTGGGAAAGGTCTCCCTTCTGGCCTCGGGTTCCTCACGATTAAAGCAAGGGACCTGGCCCCCCAACCCGACTTTCAAGTGTGCCCAGAGCGGTTTTATTTCAGCTTGGTCCAGCGTCTGGGGTGACATCCCCAAACGGGGTGCTGCTGGGGCCACAACACTGTAGGAGGGAAAGAGCTGCAGGCGATTAAGGGGTAAAGGCTGGATTCATTCTGAAACACCCCAGTGTTGCGGTCGAGGGGTTTCAGGACAAGGCTGCTCCCCGCCTCCCTTTCCCATAGCTTTGGAGGCCCCCGCCCTCTCCCCATCCCTGAGCTCAAACCCGCCGGCATTACCAACCCCGCTACCTTGCTTGTCCCGCCCCCAGCCCCTAACGCTCTGTGTCCACTGGGCTGCTGTTATCTCTCCTGGGCGTCTGTGGATTGGCGGGCCTGCGGGGAAGGGGACATTTGAGCAAAGACTCGAGGGGGTGAGAGAAGTAGCCAATATGTTCCCTTAGCCTCTTGCTGTCTGGGAAGCTCTTCCCCTTCTGTTTTGAATGGCAGCCTTGCTGGACAGGGTCGTCTTGGGTTCAGATCCTTGTTTCTCGTTACCTGATGACTTCATGCCATGCCCTTCTGGCCTGTGGTGTTTCTGTTGAGAAGTCAGCTGATAGCCTTAGGGGGGTCCTCTGTAGATAACCTGTTGCTTTTCTCTTGCTGTGGTCCATGTACACAATGGAACGCTATGCAGCTGTGAAAAAGAGAGATCTCTTACCCTTCGAGACGACGTGGAGGGACCTGGAGAGGATTCTGCTGAGCAAAATAAGCCAGTTATAGAAAGACAAGTACCCCATAATCTCACTTATTTGTGGAACATAATGAATAAAATATGCTGTCGACCAAAATAGATCCAGAGACATGGAAGTAGGCAACAGACTGACAAACCTCAGAGGGAAGGGGGATGGGAAGGGAGGGAGGAGATAAACCAAAGAACGTATATGCATATAGGCACCACCAATGGACACAACATTAGGTGGGGGAGAGCAGGAGGGGGTGGGAGTGGGAAGGAGGGGGTCAGTGGGGAAAAAAGGGGGACATCGGTAATACTTTCCACAATAAAAAAAAGCAGTAGCCAAGAGAGCGTCTAAAAGGGGCCCCGGGCAGAGCAGGGACACGGGGCCGGGGTGGCACACGTGGGTCCTGTGGACCGTGCAGCACCTGGGTTCTCTCTAAGTCACCGAGGCCTCCGGCGGAGGACTGGCGGGACCGGACCCCGGCTCAGCAAACTGTGCGCCAAGGAAACACGGTGGAGCCGGGAAGTCCGCCCACAGATTGGATGTGGGGTGGAGAATATGGGAGGAGTCACAGGGGACTTGAAGGTCATGGCCCGCGTCACTGAAAGGGTGGCGTTGCCCCCTCATGGGGGAAGGCACAGGTAGACCAGGGCTCGGGGAAGCAGGAAGCAGTGAGCTCGTGAAGCTGGACGGGAGACCTATCGGCCGCTAGGCGGACGGCGTGCGCACGCTGGAGCTGAAGGGCTGTGACGAGGGCCTTTCACCACACAGGTGACACTTCTCAGTGCTGCTGTGCTTACTACAGTACATTTAGCGGCGTGGACACACAAACCATGTCTCCTGCAATCAGGATGTCAGCAGGGCTGAGCTCCTTCCAGGGACTCTAAAAACCCTTGTCTTTCCAGCTTCCAGGAGCACCCCCATTCCTGGCTCCTGGCCTTCCTCCACGTCCAAGCCTCAGCGTACCCCCTTCACCACCACCCCATCTGACTCCCTGCCCCGCTTCCCCTTCTGGGGACCTGGGGTGGCACTGGCACCCAGAGCATCCAGGACCACCTCCCCCGTCAAAATCCTTAACTCAGTCACGTCCGCAAAGTCCCGTTTTTGCCAAGTGAGGTGACACGTTCACAGGTCTGGGCAACTAGGATGTAGAGGTTTCTGGGTGAGGGGGACCAGTATTCAGCTGACCCCAGTATTCAAAGCCACAGGACGTAGCTGGAGGGGTTGTGCAGAAAGTGCTGTGCGTCCCGCATGTGGATGAGTCCGTCTGACACCACTATTCCTGATGTTCACATTCCTCCAGTCATTTCACTGAGAGAGGAGACAGCTCGGCTCACCCCTGGGGACTGCAGGGAAGGGAGGGCCCCTGCAAGCGCAGAGTGTGACTACCCCAGGCTGTGGACAACTGTGGCTCAGGCCAGGGCCCCAGGCCAGCTGGTCAGGGTAAAGTCCTCGTTCAGAAGTGCCTGAGAGCCCTGGCTGGTGTGGTCCATGGTTATGGTGCTGGCCCATGGACCCGAGGGTCATGGGTTTGATTCCCAGTCCAGGGCATGTACGTGGCTGGCCGGTTGGATCCCAGCCCTGGTCAGGGCCCATATGGGAGGCAGCCAATCAATGTCTCTCTCACATCAATGTTTCTTTCTTTCTCTCCCTCTCCCCAGTACCCCTCTCCCTTTCTCTCTCTCTAAAAATCAATGGAAAAATATCCTTGGGTGAGGGTTAAAAAAATTCTTTTTAGAAGAATTGCCTGAGAATGGGCCGGGGTTGGGGGCACTGGGTCATCCCATGTGTCTTCTTGGCCACCGTGTGAATGGGGGGCGGCTTATTAAATATCCTCAGTGCCCATCAGACGGGGAGGGGGGGATGTTAAAACAATCGACTACCACAGGGCCCCTGGGAAGGGCGGCGCACAGCCATGTGGGAAGTCCCCATCCAAGCACGCGGAGTCCGGGACTGACGCCCGAGGGCGCGCACGTGACGGTTGTCCCTGAGCAGGGTTGACCGCGAGCCTTTCGGAAGCAGTCATGTGATTAGGGAAGTGGGGGTTAGGGAGGGCGCCTTGTATTTTGTATCATTTTTAGTGTTTGTGTCCTCTCACTGTGCTATTGGTTAAGTGAAGTGGCCCCTGCCTGTGAAAAGCCCCCCCCCAAGTCCCCACCCCATGGCCCCGGGGCCCATGCAGCCTCGGGCCCTGCGTGTGGCCTTGGACACAAGCTGGCGGCTGAGGCTGAAGTGAGCTCAGATAACGACTCCGGCGCTTGACACCGAAATTGGTTCTCCAGAGCGCGCTGGCTGGACCACCAGAACCCGTGATGTAACTGAAGATAACGTTTAAATAGAAACTGCCTTCCTCCCAGCCTGTGCTCAGTCTTTGTGTGTTTAACCATTTCAACATAAATGCTCATCCGTTCGCCCCCACATGCCCCATCCTCTGTGGCCTGCCTCTGGGTTCTCCTCGGCTCCCAGCTCCCGGTTCTCCGATCTGCAGGTCAGCGGTCGGCGGAATGGAGACCCTGGCCCTGCGGTGACCGCTCAGTGGGTGGCAGGACAAACTTGGCAGTTCAGGAACTGTTCAGATGAGCGTCTGGTGTTTTGTCCTCCTCCGAAAGGGATGCCAAACCCACCAAGGCGGCTGACAGAACACAGTTAATGGGGGGGGGGGACCTGAAACCAAGAAGCAAACCCGTCCGTGTCTTGGGGACCACTGTCCTGTCCAGCGGATGTGGACACCGTGTGTGGGCTCAAGGGCAGCTCACCCAGAGCAAATTTGCCAAAAGACAACTTGCTAAGCGGACAACTCACCCAGCACGCCGATCTGAAAACTAGCAAAGAACAAAAACCAGTGTCTCTCTTTATATTTGCAAAGTCAACAGAAATGTGTGTTAGGTGGGTTTCTCCCCAAAGAGGAGTGCCCATCTCCTGGAAAGGATGTCGGAGCGGGCCTGGGAAGGGACCCGGCACCTCCTCACCACTGTGAGACCAAGGGACCACCTGGCACGGGAGGAATGGGCTTGTCCCTGACATGCACAGGGACCGAAGGCCTCGGGCCTGTGAGACTGGTGTTACTAACACCCACATGACCAGGCATCCCCCAAACACCGAAGCCTCTGAGCCCTGGGCCAGGCCTCAGGCCCCCTCCAGGCTGTGCTGACGGCGTTCAAAGTCCCCCTGGGGAACACGGAGGCGTCCCATTGTCCCCGCCAGGAGGCTGCAGAGGCGGGAGGCCCTGGCCCCTCTGCACCGAGAGCTTCCTGAATGCCCTTCCAAGGAGAACGGGTGTTTATCCCAGGGCACAGGGTTGCCAGCAGCACGACCTTGTGTGGGCTCTTCCCTGGACCGATGGGAAGGATTTCCCCAGGGTCTGCTCCTGAGTGACAGGCCTCCGGGCAGGAAGAGGAGGAGAAGGAAGCAGGCGGCCGCCTCCCCTGTGACTTGGCCCGGGCAGATCAGATCTCTCCCCGAAGTTGGCATGGGCGACCAGGGACTTGGGAGTGGGTGTTTACTGTACAGGGTGTGATGTTGTTCCTGGCTTCCCGTCAGGATGCAGTGCTGAGCGCCAAAGGGTCGAGAACTCAGAGATGTGCTCAATGAGGACGTTAACAGCGCTGGCATCAGAGGCGCCCTAGGCTGGTATCCGGGCGCGGCGTTGCCATGGGAACGTGGGTCTTGCCGGGGCTGAACTTTGAGCCTTAGAATAGGGTCGACGTTTGTGTGAGAGAATGGACGTCCTGATGCCAAGTCTGCTGCCCAGTGCAGGGCTTGGGCTGTGAGCCCAGGGGTGCGGCCACCTCCCTACGTGTGGGGAAGGGGGTGGATGACAGAGGCTTTGCTCAAAGGGGCTCCTCCGTCCTGACAGACGCGCCAGCAGCATTGACCTTCGCTGTCCTCAAGGGCCCCCGGGGAGATGATGGTGCTGGAAGGAGGCCACCAGGAGGGGGGCCAGGTGAGGCTCCTGGGAGGTGGTTCCTGCCTGTGGAACAAGAAAGCAGCTTCTGAGACCAGAAGGCACTTTGGGAAAGGACTGTTTCTTACTGCTCGTGTTCTCTTTAAATCCTTCCTTCTCCTCTGGGATTTAGTTCTTGTGGAGAATATCAGCTGATCTGCACACCAAGGGATCTAAAGAAACCTTGAGAAAGAACGAAGCAGGAGGAAACTTGCGCCCTGATTCCAAACTATACTACAAAGCTACAATCATCAAAACAGCATAGCGCTGCATAGAACAGGTGTATCAGTCCATGGGCTAGAGAAGGGAGCCCAGAATAAATCCTCACTTACATGGTCAATTAATCTACGGCAAGGGAGACGAGAACACACCATGGGAAATGACAGTCTCCTCAATAGGTGGTGTGGGAAAGACTGGACAGACACCTGCAGAAAAAGGAAACTGGACCACCTGCTTACACTCCACACAAGAATAAACTCAAAATGGATTAAAGACTTGAATGAGAGACCTGAAACCATAAAACTCCGAGAAGAAAACACAGGCACAAGTTCTTTGATATGAGTTTTAGTTGTGTCTTGTTGGATATGTCTCCTCGGCCAAGGGAAGCAAAAGAAACAATAAATAAACAAATGGGACTACATCAACCTAAAAAAGCTTTTGCACAGCAAAGGAAAACATCAACAAAACAAACAAAAACACCACAATCTAATAAATGGGAGAAGATATTTGCCAATGATACATCTGCCAAGGGGTTAATATCCAAAATATATAAAGAACCTGTACAACCTAACACCAAACAAACAAACAAAACAATCCAATTTAAAAATGGGCAAAGGGCCCTGGCTGGTTTGGCTCAGTGGTTAGAGCGTCGGCCCGAGGACCAAAGAGCCTCGGGTTTGATTCCGGTGAAGGACATGTACCTCAGTTGCAGTTTGGTCCCAGGCCCTGGGGGTCAGGGTCTTGTGGGAGGCAACCAGTCAATGGGTCTCTCTCACATCAATGTTTATCTATCTATCTATCTATCTATCTATCTATCTATCTATCTATCTATCTTTATCTCTATCTCCCTCCCTCCCACTCTGAAAAAAATCAATAGAAAAATATCCTTAGGTGAGGATTAAATATATATATATATATATATGTATGTATGTATGTATATACATATACATATATATATATATATATATATATGTATACATAATGGCAGAGGATCTGAATAGACACTTCTCTGAAGAGGACATACAGATGGCCAATAGACATATGAAAAGGTGCTCAATGTCACTAATCATCAGAGAGATGCAAATTAAAACCACAATGAGATACCACCTCACACCTGCCAGAATGGTTACCATCGATAAATCAACAAACAATAAGTGCTGGGGAGGATGTGCAGAAAAGGGAACCCATGTCACTGTTGGTGACCGTACAACCCAGTAATAACACTTCTGGGTATTCATTGAAAGAAAACAAAAACACTGCTTTGGAAAGGTATGTGCACCCCTCTATGTCCATATGCTCACCGCAGCACTATTTACAACAGCCAAGATACGGAAGCAACCTAGGTGCCCATCAGCAGAAAACGGACAAGGCCGTGGTACATATATTCAATGGAATATTACTCAGCCATGAAAAGAATGAACTCTTACCACTTAGGACAACATGGATAGACCTAAGGGTATTACGCTAAGTGAAATATGAGAAAGACAAGTACCCTATGTTTTCACTTATATGTGGAATTTCAAAAAATAAATGAATAAACAAAACAGATACAGAGAACAAGTTGACGGTTGTCAAAGGCTGGGGATGAGTGAAAGAAAAAATATCAATAAAAGGAAATAAAATAGCCAGCGCACCACCCAACACCTCATTCACTCCTCAGGCAACCTTGCAACCTGACTGCTGTACGACCCAGTTACAGATGGGGACACTGAGGACGAGGGGCTTCCGGCTCTGAAGAACACCCAGTCATTGCTGCTGGTGGGAAGATGGGCGGGGCTGTGCCTCGTAAGGTTTTGTAGGGTTTATCTTGTAAGTGCTCTACGTCCGGTCATGTTATTTGGGTGTCAAAAAGGCTTTAAGTGCAGAAGAGATGATCACGTCTTGATTGTTAATGTCACGTAAACACGAAGGAGCAGCAAAGGAAACCTCCTTGAGGAGAACATCTACTCGGTAGCCCCGGCTTCGTAACTCCCTCCCTGGAGAGGAGCCCAGAGCCCGGCGCTGCCCGCCTGGACCTGGGACCTGCCCGGGCCAGGCAGAAGCAGGCGTCCCCTGACCTGTGCTCACGGCTGGCCTGTGCCCTGCCTTCCCTGTCTCACCTGATGTCCTCTCGGTCACTCTTCTGCGTTATCCAGGGGCCCCTAAGCTGTGTTTGGGGTGGAATTACTGGGTTTTCATACAGCCAGAGGACGACACCGCAGAGCCAGGGCTGGGGACTCGCCCCTGGGCGACGACTGCCCTTTGCCTAAACAGACGCCCCGTCTCAGGGACGCGGCCCACAAGTCAAATATTAGGCCTGGGAGCCTGTCCCAAAAAGGCAAACAGGTGGTCATGGGCACATGTAAGGTCTGCAAACAGACCTGAATTCCTGCAGAAATCTAGAGAACATCGCCCAGTGTGAGTCATGGGGCACTGGCTTGCCTGTGAAGTGATAATCATCCTTTAGAGATGTGCTGTGAGTTACCTGAATATTCCGTGTCTTCTCTTGTTGTAACGTGTCAGCGAGATAACCAGAGACACGCAGCCGAATTGTAAAGGAGCACTTTATTACATCGGCGGGCTGCAGGGCTCTCCCCAAATCCCAGCCACGAGCCTTCTTTGTTGCCCGTTTTTAAAGGCACAAGCTACAGAAAAAACACTACGTTGTCTTGACGCCGCTTTTGGCACCGTGAAGGGGGGCTGATACAGAGAAGGGAGAGAGAGAAGCTGTTAGGTCAGGGCAACCATGAATCTCTTTCTTCTCATGGTTCCTCTGAGTTTCCCAAGGCCTTCATTTACCCCTTATCTTTACGGTTTTCTTTGGGTGTCTCAAGGCCCTTATGTTTACAAAAAAGAAACTGTCAGGGTGTGTAGGTGCAGTGACTGAGGGTCAGAATGGAGTTATTACACTCTGTACACATCGTCTGGTCCAGAATCTTCCATACATGTTGTTAAAATGTTCTGAGTGGTGGGAAATTAAAGCATATTGGCATTTCAGTGCGATTTTTGTACATTAAAAAATGTTAAGTAGATAGGCACAATGAGTATTGCACCATTATTAAAATCATCATTTCCCTTAGAAGGCATATAAAGACAGGAAAATAAATGAATGTGGCTGGGAGAGAAGGCAGGGGCTGAAGGGTAAGGGGGTGCAGGGCAGGTGGAAAGTGGGGACCCCAGTATTGAAGAGCTCCTGGGGACTGGTTCCAGCTCACACAGCATGTGCTGTTAGATCAGCCTCTCCGGATACCTTCTTTTGTCTTGTTTTCCCTCATACCTAAAATCAGAATAAAATCTGCTCAAATTCACAGGGTTAAGAGGCGCAGAAGGAATACCGTCTGTGCAGATGAATTGAAAGTTGAAAAGGGCTGAATAAAATCAAAGAAGTGTTAATATTTTAAACTTGACTTCAGAGGTAGCTTTTATTCCTGTGTCTCTTTTTGCTAGTGAAATCAGCATCTAAGATTAATTAGCTATTGAGGGAACAAACAAGCTTAAAATAACGCCTAACACAGAGCCTGTTTGTGGTTCGTCTGCCCCAAGCAGGGAGGTGTGGTCTGACACACCTCTTGACTGCTCTCCCTTCCCTTTCTTTCCAGCTATTGTTTTCCCTTATTGCCAGTTTAGGTGCTCGTGATTTCCACTTGGAAAAAACTTTACATTTGTTATGATAAAAACAATTAAAAAATAAAATAATAATAATAACAACAGGGATTGGAAGTCATCCGGCCAGCCACGTGGCGGCCAGACACACTCCAGGGCTGAGTGACCGGGGCCCCAGCAGGAAGTCAGCGGGCGGCAGGGCCCGATTCTCCTGGGCCTTGGTCGCTCAGGAGGGCGGGGACTCTCTCAGCGCCTCGCTCACCACCAACACCGTTTCCTCTTTATTACCTTTTAAAAAAATTTTTTTTTCTTTGTTGATTTTAGAGAGAGAGGAAAGGAGAGGGAGAGAGAGATAGAAACATGGATGAGAGAGAACACCGATTGGCTGCCTCCTGCATGCCCCCCACTGGGGATCGGGCCCACAACCTGGGCATGTGCCCTGACTGGGAATCGAACTGGTGACCTCTTGGTGCATGGGTGGACGCTCAACCACTGAGCCACACTGGCCGGACGAATATTTAATTCTTACATGGAGTGACTGTGTCTCTTCCCAATCAGCAGAAGATAAATGAACGTAATTTCCTTGAACTCTTTGACACTTTTGGTGCATGGGTCGACGCTCAACCACTGAGCCACACCGGCTGGGCTCCTCTTTATTACCTTTTTTTATTAATCCTCACCCAAGGATATTTTTCCATTAATTTTTAAATAGAGTGGAAGGGAGGGAGTGAGGGGGAAAGAGACAGAAACATTGATGTGAGAGAAACACATCCATTGGTCGCCTCCCGCACGACCTTGACCAGGGCCGGGGACGAACCTACAAGCCCAGCACGTGCCCTTGACCAGGAATCGAACTCGTGACTCTTTGCGGGTCGTCGCTCGATAACTGCTGAGCCAAACTGGCCAGGGCCTCGAATCACTTTTGTCATCATCGGTCCTTCGCTTTGGAGGAGCGCAGAGCCTCAGCACGTGTGTTTCCCACCGTGTAATTCCCGACGCGGTCGACCCGGGACCCACTCACGTGACTGCTGTCTCGTTCGTGGCACCAGGTCTCGCTCGCTCACTCTCAGGCTCAGTTTGCTCGCCTGGCTTCTCATGACTTTCTCTGTCCTGACCCCCGTTCCCCGGCCTCTGGGGGACACACACCTTTAGGCTGTTCTCAGGAGTGGCGGGGATGTGGGTTTGACATCTGGGAACCTCTCAGCGGGGAGACCTCACTTTCCTTCCCTGCGGAACTCTGGCAGAATAATGAGCCCCCCAAAAGTCCAGGTCCAGATCTCCCCAACCTGTGAACATGGTCGGTTACACAGCAAAAGGGAATTAAGGTGTAGGAGCCATCAGGGCTGCTGAACAGCTGGCCTGGGCGTGGGGAGGTGACCCTGGGCCATCCAGGTGGCCTTGCGAGGGGCCCGGTGGCGGGAGGGAGGAGGGGCGAGCACAGGAGAGCCAGAGGCACTGGGAGGGCTCGGCCGCATGGCTGGCTCTGCAGACAGAGGAAAGGCCAGAGCAGCGAAAACAGGTGCCTGGAAGCTGGACAAGGAAGGGGACAGATGTGCCCCAGAGCCTCCAGGATGGATCACAGTCCTGCCGGCACTCGGTTTCAGCCTGGTGACACCCAGGTTAGACTTCTGACCTCCAGAACTGTAAGATCATACACTGGTGTTGCTTTAAGCCACTAAATGTGTGGCAGTGTGTTGTGGCAGCCACAGGAGAGTGCCCCCCCCCCAGCCTGGCAGAGAGCCACGAGCCAACCCGACTTGGTTCCATCAGATGAAGCCGGCGTGGTCGGCCCCCAGTGAGCAGCTGAGTCCTCGAGTGTGCGTGAGGCCTACGATGATCAGAAGTCCAGCGCCCCTCCTCTCCAGGGTGGCGAGTGTCCGTGTGTTCTTAGGGGGCCACTGCTTCTGCAGCGGGGCTGACTCACTCCCACCTGCCCAGCTGGGCAAAGATTGGCTGGTTCACTTGTGACCATCCAGTCCCCCCCGTGCGCCCCACCCCGTGATCAGCAAGGACGCTGCTCTGATCTCTGCCCAGGGCTCCGTCTCCTCTTCCAGAGCCCCCCACTGCCACCCCCTGCTTGTGGCCAAGTCAGCGGTGAGTGACAGGGAGGGGCTCATGGCCCTCAAGGTGACAGAGTTGATGGCGTCTTGACTCCACACACTGTCCACGGGCTCTGGGCTGGTCCCTGATGCAGAGCAGAGGGTCCGGTCTGCTTCCAGGATGGGGACCATTGCTCGTGGACCAATGGTCGTGGCAGGGCACTGAGCGGCTGGCCCCCACCCTGAGCTCCTGACCCCCACCATCTACCCAGCATGCTCTGGCCTCTTTGTACCAACGCCCAGACCCTGCCTGCCCTCTGGCCCTCTCAGCACCTCATGCCGTCCTGCTGGGGCACAGTCTTAGGGTACAGATTCACCCCAATACCCAACACAAGTGCTGGACAGCAGAAGCCCTGGCCTGGCTGGCCTGAGAGCTGTGGCCATCGCACCGTCCTCCCCAGCTCCATCTGCGTGGGTGTGCCACCAGCCCCTGGGGTCCTGAGCTGTCCCCACTGTGGTGGCACATTTCCACCGTGCTCCCCACTGGGTTCCACCCCAAGAGGAGGAGAGCGAGGACGGGGGTATAACCTCCCCACAGGCCTCCAGCCTCCAGCCCTCTTCCCCCTCCACATCCCGTCACTTCCTCCTCCTGCCTTGAAGGGGTTTCCTTGCCTCAAATCCGCCTGCACTCAGAGGACACTGACCCCTTGACACTAACCCTTCCGTCTCAGCCTGGTCCCCCGTCTCCTGCTCCTCCGTCTCATGCCCCAGCCAGCACACCAGGCAGACCCGCTGCAAGTCTTCTTCTGTTTCCAGTAGTGAGTCACATCCGAGGCATCTTCTACCCCAGGAGGTGACTCTCACTTGTAGCTGCTGATGCCCCCAGTGCAGTGACATCTGGTCGCCCGGGGTTGACTGTGTGCGTGGCTCTGGCCCCACGCACCTCCTCCTCCAGATCTGAAGCTCTGGGTCGGACTGACGTGCCCTGTGCTGCAGGCACCGCCCGGGTTACCCTGCTGGACCCCAGGGGCCTCCTCTTCCCTCCCCGCCTCTTCTGAAGAGGAGACATTGTGCTTAAAAGAGCCTGAGCAGAATATAATTCTCCTTTCCCCCAAATTCTACACCCAAAATATATCTGTCTCCAGCCACCCTCTCGCCAGGACTCTTCTGGGCCCTGATTAAGGGGGCTGCACATTCTGGGTGCAGGTCGCCCCCACATGCCCTCGTCTTTCTGTGATGGGCCCCGGGGAGACAGCTCTGCCCGGGTGGAGAATGAGGGGCCCTCACTGAGACGGCCGGGCAAGGCCCCGTCCAGCGGAGGGGTGGCCTCTGGGCTTCCGGCCGATGCAGACACAGCAAGAGTGGAAACGGGGGAGACCAGACCCTTCGCCATGGTTCCAGGTGCCTTGTGCTCCTCCATCTGGGACAAAGACTTGACCTTGTCCATGCAGCTTTGCCTAGACTGGCAGTGGGTGACAAAATCCCCCTCGATTCCTGCAACCGCTTGGCCTGTGTGTGTGTGTGTGTGTGTGTGTGTGTGTGTGTGCGTGTGGTTTTCAAAGCTGAGACAGGAGCCTTATTCTGGGGTCTCACTTGGTATTTTCACAGTAGTTGGACAGTGAGGTGCAGGGAACGCCACTTTGACCTGGAGCTGGTCTCCCACAGCTTCTCGGACTCGCCCGCTGTCCACAGCCCCGCCACGCTCTGGGCCCTGTCCCAAGCCCCAGGTGCGGCCTCGTCAGAAGACAGTGGCGCCTGTGTGTGTCTGAGCGTGTCACTGAGAACAGATCGATTTGCTCTCCTCTGAAACGGCAGTGTTTCGTCTGCAGGAGCTCTCCGAGAGAGAACGAAGGGGTGCGTTTACTGTCGGCACATTTCCCAGGCGGTTCCCTGTGGCGGGCTCACCGGGGAGCTGTTACTGAGGACCTGACGGGCTAGGACTGTGGGCTTCCTGGGACTCCGGGTGCCGGCGACTCGGAGCTGGGTGACTCCAAGCTGAGCCACCCTAGCCATGCTCTGCGGGGACAAAGTAGGGGGCGGGGCAGCTCAACTTGCTCCCCTGCTGGGAGGGACCCAAACCGCTTGTGAGGAAATGCCAGCTGGCTTTGCCCTCCGGACTCTGTGACCGCCGTCGGGAGGGTGCAGGGACCCACCAGCCTCCTCACAGGTGCCAGCCTGACGTCCACCTGGTTGGTCCTGTCCTCAGCTCGGGCCCTTAACTCCGGTCGGTGGGGCAGAGCGGGTGTGACCGGCCAGGGCCTCCCGGAACCGGCGTCGGCCTCGCCCCCGTCTGATGAGCCTTTGCCCCGTTCTCTGTGACCTCTGCTCTGTCCAGCTCATCCTCCGCTCCCGTTCTTCTCTTCCCTGACCTTCTGCTAAACAATTACACTGGGGACAAAGTGCCTCCAGGAACCACCTGGCCTGGCCAGGACCACCCGGCCTATCCCTGCTGGGCTCCCCAGAGCCCCCAACCCACCCAGTCTGAGGGAGATGAGTCACCCGATGCTAATGACAAGCCAGCTGCGCAGGGATCCCAGGCTCAGCCTCCGGCTCTGAGTTCTGCCTCGGAGCTGGAGAAGAACACGGGCCCAGCCCTCTGTCACCCTGAGCCACGCGAGGCTGTGCGGGCAGCGCTGGGACCTGCCCCGGCCTGATTCCGAACCTTTGTGGTTCCTGGGCCTCTTTGGCAACGAGTGAAAGTCGTGTGTGTGCATCCTGGAAAACATACAGTGGTCACAGACACGTTCAAATGCAAGTTCGTTCTATAAAAAGAACGTGCTTCCCTCCCAGCCTCCCGAATGGCACGCGTGAGCCCAGCGAGCCGGCGTGTGAGAAGGTTCGGGGCGCGCTCCCACGTTTCAAGCTGCAAACGCACGATGCCCAGCGTGTGCCTTGTTTCTGCGGTTTCCCCAGGGGCTTGAAGGGCAAGATGAGGAAGGAGAGCGCCCAGAGGGAGCTGGTTCCCGACGCGGCCCAGCTGAACCACACCCACTGCGCCCGCTGCCTGCAGCCCCACCGCCTCCTGGCAGCCCCCAAGCGGCAATGCCTGGACTGCCACCTCTTCGTCTGCCAGGGCTGCAGCCGCGCCCACCCTGAGGAGGAGGGCTGGCTCTGCCACCCCTGCCACCTGGCCAGGTGAGCCGGGCCCGAGGTCGGTGGCCCTGCTGGCTGGGGGCCTGGCTCGTCCCCGCGGTGGGGCTGCTGGAGAAGGGTGGGCGTGTGCGTGGTGCCGCGGCCTGAGCTCCGGCTCTCCGCAGAGTGGTGAAGATGGGCTCCCTGGAGTGGTACTATGAGCACGTGAGGGCCCGCTTCAAGCACTTCGGGAGTGCCAAAGTGATCCGGTCCCTCTTCGGGCGGCTGCCCGGCGGAGGTGAGGAGCGGGCGGCGCGGAGGGTGGGGTCTCGGGGGACGCCTTTTGTTCCCAGGCGTGTCTTCCTGTTTCAGGACCAAGCAGATTCCTTGGGGGGCTGGGGGTAGCGCCCGTCTGCCAGTCCCCGTGGCCACTGTGGTCAAGAGGTGCAGACCTCTGCAGCCTGGCCCGGCCCCCGGAAGTCCTGCGTGTGGACACCTCCGCTCTCAGAAATCGTGTGTGTCCAGAGCTCTGTAGCAGGCCGAGAACTCATGGCCAAGGCTCTCAAACTCGGCGGCTAATGGGATAACCAGGGCCTGGTTCACGCCCATGTCCCCCGGTCCTTCCTCCCTAGGTGGCGAGGGGAGGGGGGGTGACACGTTGATAAATCATCCAAACCAGGACATTTTAAAGAGTAAATGTGGGCTCCTGACCACCACACTGAGACAAAGACAGGCCCAGGAGTGCCAGCGACACGGAGAGGGACCGCCATCCTATTCTCGGGGCTCTTTCCCCTTTCCCCAGGCTGCTTCTCCGAGGCTGACATCTCTGTCTTGGGCTGGAGCCGTAAAATCCTGCCTCCTGAGCCCGCTCAGCCAGCTCCGGCGAGGGTCTTCCTGCAGCAGAGGGGCTCGGGGAGGGGCCTCGGGTAGCACAGGAAAGGCCCCGCTACAAGGCTTCTGAAATAACCGCAGCCTCGGCTGCTCAGGGCAGGAACCCACAGGCCACATAGAGCCCCGAGGACCTGGCCTCGCCCTGGGAGGGCTCATTGCCGGGGACCTGGGCGGGCTCCGGAATCTGTGTGATGTTAAAGGTCACAGGGTCCAGAGCTCAGGGAGTCACCGCTGCCGGGAACCTGCCCACTTCTAGACTGTCACCACTGAGAGCCAGCAGGTGGCGCTGTGGGGCAGCAGGAACTCTGCTCCCAGCCGCAGCCCAAGCTCCAGGCCCCAGGGAGGCAGGTCTCAGGTCCATGGAGTGACATCCCACGGGCTAGGTTCTCCCTTCCGGTGCCCATGAACACAGTCCACCAAGAAAGGGCGCAGGGCAGGAGCACAGAGGCTGGGAAAGGGGTGCTGCTAAAAAAGCATCAAACACAGAAAAAAGATGGACGTCCCAGCCAGGACCTGACACAGACCACGTGTAGCTGGTGGGGGGCACCCAGGGTCTGCCGAGTAGCCTTCAGAGGGGTGGGTGCATTTTCCCAAAGGCCCCATGACGGGACGGACAGGTGCTGTGGAGACCGTGTGGGTGGCCGTGGGTGGGGAGGAGCCCCCTCCCTCCAGTCCTCGAGCTCCCGGCTCCCCGAAGGGTGTCTTGCTTCTCAGCACCTGTTCTTGGTTGTAGGTCTGTCTGACAGAGCACATAGCTCGCCCAGCATCCACAGTAAGTCCTTCTTGCTCAAACGCTTGTATCTTCATTCCCACCTCCCTATCAAGAAATCGTGCTCTGGGTCAGGAAGGAACATGGGGAATCCTTTGAGTTTCTTTAACCATGACTCAGGATCCAGAGTTGGGCTGATATCGCTCAAACCCCTGCCCCGGGTGTAGAGGAAGATGGAAGGTAAGAGGGTGCTCACCAAAGGGTCATGGAGATCCCGTCATATCCACTCAGAGGGGCAGGGACACCACCCTGGCGGCCACACACACCCCCGGCCCCCGGAAACCCATGTCCACATCCCCCCGATGCGGATGGAGTCACGTCTCAGTGCCCTCTGTCTGGCTGTTCGATGTGTCTCCTCAACACTGTCGCTGTCCAGGAGGGGCACCGGCTGGCTGGTGCTCATGTCTGGGGGCAGAGAAAGGAGGGGGGAGCACCCTAGGGCTGAGCCTCACCTCCCTCTAAGCTGTGCCTGAGGCTGGGCCTGCTGACGAGCAGGTGAAATGAGACTGTGGGAGAAGCAGTTTGTTTGGGAAAACAAGACTGAGTTCTAGGCCTCCATCACCCACCACCACGCCAGCGTCTCAGAGGGTCTACAAAGGGGTCGGTAACCGCAGGGTGAATCCCTGCAGGTGCGACCACTGATAAATGGGTGCAGAGCACGAGGTTTCTGCTGTGGTTAGGACCAGTTTTAACTGATGCTTGAATAGGTCTGTGTAAGGCCAGCAGAGGGCCTTGCCTGGATGTTTTGTGATGAATGTTGAATGGATGCGTGATGGATGGAATGATGAATGGATGGATGGATGGATGGAGAATGGATGATGGATGGATGGATAGGTAGATAGTGGATGAATGGACAGATGATGGATGGAGAATGGATGGATGGATGGATGGATAGATGGATGGATGGATGGATGGATGGATGGATGGATGGAGAATGGATGATGGATGGATGGATAGGTGGATAGTGGATGAATGGACAGATGATGGATGGAGAATGGATGGATGGATGGATGGATAGATGGATGGATGGATGGATGGATGGATGGATGGATGGATGGCGGATAGATGGATGGGCGGATGGTGGATGGATGGTGGATTGATGGGTAATGGATGGGTGGGTGGGAGGGTGAGTGGATGAAAGGATAGATGGGGGGGTGGGTGGGGTGGGTAGACAAAGGGTTCACCTCCAATCTGTCTCTCCCTGAATGGAGTCATGCAGGTGTCTGCTGCAGGTGGGCCTGAGCCAAGCCCTGGAGACAGAAGCAGTGACAGTGAGCAGACAGACACGGATGGAGAGCTGGACATGGTGGCCCAGGCCCGGCCCCTTGGTAGCAAAGTAAGTCTTCCCCAGCCACCCACCACTCCTCGGCTGCAGCCTTGGGTTCTGACTTCCTGACAATCTCAGTGCTCCTGTGAGCACTAAGACTTCCCCCCTTTGCCACGCCCGGACAACCGCTGAGGTCACTAAGCACCAAGTAGGAGAGTGCTCTCAGCATATGGTCACTGTGAGGAACCCCAAGCGAGCTGTGGGGTGGACAGAGGCTGCAGAGAAAGCTGCAGACCCCCAGACCTGCCTGGCCTATCCGGCCACGGCCCCTGGGTCACAGTCAGGAGGGTAGGCAGGACCCAGAGGGCACACTGGGGACCTCCTAAGGCAGGCGGGTCCAGAGGACACACTGGGGACCCCTAAGGCAGGCGGGTCCCATAGGGCACACTGGGGACCTCTAAGGCAGGCAGGCCCAGAGGGCACACTGGGGACCCCTAAGGCAGGCGGGCCCAGAGGGCACACTGGGGACCTCCTAAGGCAGGCGGGTCCCAGAGGTCACACTGGGGACATCTAAGGCAGGCGGGTCCAGAGGGCACACTGGGGACATCTAAGGCAGGCGGGCCCAGAGGGCACACTAGGGACCTCCTAAGGCAGGCGGGCCCAGAGGGCACACTGGGGACCTCTAAGGCAGGCGGGCCCAGAGGGCACACTGGGGACCTCCTAAGGCAGGCGGGCCCAGAGGGCACACTGGGGACCTCCTAAGGCAGGCGGGTCCAGAGGGCACACTGGGGACCTCTAAGGCAGGCGGGTCCAGAGGGCACACTGGGGACCTCCTAAGGCAGGCGGGCCCAGAGGGCACACTGGGGACCCCTAAGGCAGGCGGGCCCAGAGGGCACACTGGGGACCTCTAAGGCAGGCGGGTCCAGAGGGCACACTGGGGACCTCCTAAGGCAGGCGGGCCCAGAGGGCACACTGGGGACCTCCTAAGGCAGGCGGGCCCAGAGGGCACACTGGGGACCTCCTAAGGCAGGCGGGCCCAGAGGGCACACTGGGGACCTCCTAAGGCAGGCGGGTCCAGAGGTCACACTGGGGACCCCTAAGGCAGGCGGGCCCAGAGGGCACACTGGGGACCTCCTAAGGCAGGCGGGTCCAGAGGGCACACTGGGGACATCTAAGGCAGGCGGGTCCAGAGGGCACACTGGGGACATCTAAGGCAGGCGGGTCCAGAGGGCACACTGGGGACATCTAAGGCAGGCGGGTCCAGAGGGCACACTGGGGACATCTAAGGCAGGCGGGTCCAGAGGGCACACTGGGGACATCTAAGGCAGGCGGGTCCAGAGGGCACACTGGGGACCCCTAAGGCAGGCGGGTCCAGAGGGCACACTGGGGACCTCCTAAGGCAGGCGGGCCCAGAGGGCACACTGGGGACCCCTAAGGCGGGCGGGTCCAGAGGGCACACTGGGGACCCCTAAGGCAGGCGGGTCCAGAGGGCACACTGGGGACCTCCTAAGGCAGGCGGGCCCAGAGGGCACACTGGGGACCCCTAAGGCGGGCGGGTCCAGAGGGCACACTGGGGACCCCTAAGGCGGGCGGGTCCAGAGGGCACACTGGGGACCTCTAAGGCGGCCTTTGCATCTTTCAGGGAGGCAAGCGCCTGGGGATCGCCTCTGTGAGCTTTTTTGTTTTTTTCTAGGGCCAACCATGAGCCTTGTTTTTATTGGTGTTTGTTTCTATTTTCACTTATTTTTTAACTTATTTTTGGTGATAAAAACAAGCGAAGTAAAGGGTTTCCAGGTGGGACGAGGGCCGGGGAGCAGGTTGGAGGGAGGGGTGAGGAGTGTAGACCGAGCTACCTGCAGAGCGGGCGGGGTGAGACGCACGGCTGGCCAGGTCTGCCTGGCTGCCCTGGGACCTGTGCTTCTGTTCATGACAAAGTGCGCTCAGGACACTGCAGGAGGCTCTCCAGTGTTGGCCTGGAGGGTGGAAACCGCCGTGGGGCTTGGCACTGCCCTCTGCTCTGGCATCTACAGTGCACGCGCTCTCCGTCCCCCCTCTGCTTCCCCAGCTGGTGCCCTACTTTGCTTAAAGCCCCAAGGGCAAGGACAAGGGCAAGGACAGGCAGCACCCCACAGCCCTCCAGAAGCCTGCCTGCCCCCAAGGCTGCAGGCACCAGGCCCGTGTCCTCGGTACCTGTGAGCAGCCGGGGGTCCATCAGCGGCTTCTGCCCACCTAAGTAAGGGCGCCGGGCGTGCAGACCCTGTGAGGGGCGCCGGGCGTGCAGACCCTGTGAGGGGTGCTGGGCGTGCAGACCCCGTGAGGGGCGGGTGGGCGTGCAGACCCTGTGAGGGGTGGGGTGGACAGACCCCGTGAGGGGTGCCAGGCGTGCGGACCTCGTGAGGGGCGCTGTGCGTGCAGACCCCACAAGGAGTGCCAGGCGTGCAGACCCTGTGAGGGGTGGGGTGGGCAGACCCTGCAAGGGGCTCCAGGCGTGCGGACCCCGCGAGGGGCGCCGGGCGTGCAGACCCTGTGAGGGGCAGGGTGGGGAGACCCCGTGAGGGGCGGGGTGGGCGTGCAGACCCCGTGAGGGGCACCGGGCGTGCAGACCCCGTGAGGGGTGGGATGGGCATGCAGACCCTGTGAGGGGTGGGGTGGGCGTGCAGACCCTGTGAGGGGTGGGGTGGGCGGACCCCCTGAGCTGGAGCTCATCTGGTCTGTCCAGCACCCACCCCGCCGCCCGGGGGTGAGGGGCATCTGGTCCTCCCTGTCCACCGACCCGGATTCTCTTCTTGCCCAGCCCGTGCCCGCCAAGAAAAAGCGCCTCCTCCCCATCCACAGCTTGGACTTCGAGGCCGACTCTGACGACTCCACGGGGTCTTACAGTCACCCCCTGCGCCTGGCCCCAGTCCCAGGGCCCCTGGGCAGCGTGCAGGTCAGTGGGCTCTGTGTCTGCCCCACCCCTTCCCGAGAGCCTGAGCCACGGGTTGGGGACAGGATCCAGAAACTGCACCCTCTCGGAGGACTAGCATCTCTGGAGAGGCTGAGCTGGCGGCGTGGACTGTGGGGTGCAGGGCAGTTGAGTGAGGGGCCCGGGGTGCTCAGGGTGGGTGCTTGTCCTAGAAATGAGGCGGAACGCTGTGACTCAGGAGGGCAGGCCAGGGAAGCACGCCTGCCCGGGGGTCAGACGGCCGATGCGTCTGGACCTCCGCCTCATCAGCGGGGCAGTGCTCTGTCGCCCAGACGAGGACAGCCCCGTGGTGGCAGAGGCCGCCACTGAAGACCACACCAGCACTCGCGGGATCCGCCAGGTCTGTCCAGGGGCCAGACGTGTGGTTACTCCTTAGCTTCATGACCTGGGTCTGGGGACCCTCCGAGAGGCTCCATCCTCTGTCATCTGGAAGGGGGATAATCCCCACCTCACAGATTACGTTCAGGACTAGCAGCTGTGCCCGTCACCCACAGGGCACAGGCAGCAAGGGGCAGCTTGGGCACAAGCCCCAGAGTGACACCCAACTTCAGCAGGACCCCTGAACTCTGGGGGTCCCCTGGGCTCAGGTGGGATCTGGCCAGAGCTGGGGCAGGGCTGGGTCTGCCCCGGATGATCTGCAGACCTGTCGGGGACGTGCCAACAGGGCCAGGAGCCAGCACCCAAGAGGCCTGTGGGCCACGAGTCCTGCTCCAGCTGTGGTTCGGGGTGTGCAGTGTCCCTTCCCATGGCCTCCAGGGCCGGGGCACGGCCTCCTTCCTGCCCCCAACCCTGGCACCGCAGAGCTGGGAAGGAACGGGGCGTGTGGCTTCCTGAAGCCCTCAGAGCCTCCTCTCCTTGGGCACGATGGCACCATGGAGCAACCCTCCTCAGGCCCGAGGAAGGGTGGAGGGATGCCCCACCCCCACCCACACCCACTCTTGCCTCTCTGGCTTTCGGGGATCAGTAAAATGTATACAGAACAGTACGCCCCTCCCCCAAAAAACGTCCCCCCACTTCCTCGGGGCTCTGGTCTCCGGGGGCTAAGCCCAGGGCTGTCGGAAGTTTCTGCCTCCTTGTGTGACATGTGGTCCAGGGTTTGGGACCCAGCCTTCTTCCTGGAGTCGGGGCGCAGAATGGGCAATACAAGTTCCGTTTCTGAAACTGAAGGGCACTGCGTTGTCAGGGCCGAGGGCAGGTGTCTGGGGCTCAGTCAGTCAGGTGACACCGGGAACCCCCAGAATGTGGACGAGAAAGACCCACAGGCCCAGGAGCTCAACCATCTGTGGTGACAGGCCCCTGTGCTCAGGCCCTCACAGGGGAGCCCGGCGCGGAGGAGGCCACCTCCCGGGAGGTCGTGGTCCTGCAGGAAGCGGATGCCGGGGCCTCTGGGCGGCACCCCCGTTGGGAAGAGCAGACAGACAGCCCCTCCCCTGCCGGACGGGATGCCCTCGCTGAGCTCTGCCTGCCGGGAGAGGCCTGCACGGCAGCCCCGGGGCTCGCTGCCACTCCTGGTAGGTGCCCTTGGCCACGGCCTTTCAACTGCGTGGTGGAGGGGGTTTCTGGAAACCCTGCCCACGCCCCGATTTGGGCAGACACACTGGCTGATGTAAAGCAGCCCCTTCCTCCGTGTGATTGACGGGTGTGCCGTCCTGGCAAGCCCCAGGGACACCTGCTCCCAGGGCTGCGTGGGCCCCTTGCGATGCTCAGGAAGCCAGCGCCGGCCGCACGGCCAAGCCGCCTTCCGAGAGGACGGTGCTGCAGGACGGAGCATGCTGTCGTCCTGAAATGACAGGTCGGTGGCCACCGGACTGGCCTTCCTGACAGAGACAGGGCATCTCTGAAGCTGAGGACCAGGGGCCCCCGGGACGGATGGTGCCTGGTCCCCAGGGGGCTCCCAGCTGTGCCTCTCGAGGTCTGCAGGCCGAGAACCCAGACGTGCTCGGTGGCGTTGGTTGTCGGGCACGTGCTCTAATGGGTCCCCAGGCGCCGTCTCCTCTCTCGCCTTTGGGGTGTGCGCTCCCGTCGGAGTCAGCCCCGCTGACATCGGAGCAAATGAGATCGCACGGGCGGCACAACCTCCCCCGGGTGCGGCTGCGAAATGTGGTTAAGACACCGTGGGGCCGCTTTCCATTCTCCCTTTTCATTATGTTACAGAGGCATAATCTCATGATCACAGGCCCAGCAGGACCTGGAGGCACTGGGAGGGGGAGGCGGGCTTTACCTGCCCCGATAATGAGTAAATGAATCTACACTGACTGAGCAGGCCAACTGGACACCCTCATCCCCACCCCCACCCCGTGGTCCCTCATCACCCACGCTGTGGGCTCGGGGCGGGTGGGGGTGGGACAAGGCGAAGGGAGCTAGAGAGACTGGGTGACGCTGAGAAGCGGCTCTTGGGGACCTGCAGTTCTGAGTCAAGCCCAGCTCCGTGGACCCACTGCCTACCTCACTGATTCCGAGACGCACGTTCACCCATCTTTTTGTTTTTGTTAATCCTCACCCGAGGATATTTTTCCATTTATCTTCTGATCGAGTGGGAGAGAGGGAGGGAGAGAAAGAGAAACATCGATGTGAAAGAGACACATTGATTGGCTGCCTCCTGCACAACACCAGTCAGGGCCGGGGACAAACTGCCACGGAGGTCCATGCCCTTGGCCGGAATCGAACCCGCGACGCTTTGGTCTGCAGGCCGACGCTCTACCGCTGAGCCACACCGGCCAGGGCTCGCCCCACCCTGAAGTGGGAGCATGTCACAGTGAGCGTGGTCGGGGGGGGGGGTGCGCTGGCGGTGTCACCGCGCTCCTGATGGCGCGGCAGACAGTGCGACCCGAGGCTGCCGGGCCCTGGCATGCCACTCCACCAAGCCGCCGCACCCCCGTGCCTCGGTCTCCTCGCTGTAAAAGGGGTCAGCAATGCCGTGTCATCCCACCCTGTGGACAGTACGTGAGCGCTGTGCCTGTGAACGATTGCTGGTAACCAGTTAACACAAACTCATCAACTGAAAACAACACCCATTTAGTATCTGCCTGTGGCCAGGCGTCCAGGCTCAGCTGTGTCCTCGGCACAGGGCCCCCGGCGGGAACCTGGCACTAGGGCCGCCTCCCAAACTCACAGGTTGTGTCCCAATTGACGCGGCCGCCGCAGGGTACGTGCGGAAGTCACTGTGCACGCACGATTTTCTCCCGAATCGCACGTGAGGGTCCACCCTGGAGGCTCCGCCTTCCCCCGCCCGCTGTGTGGCTGTGTGGGTCGTCCCCTCGGTGAGGACGTGGGGATGGTGAGCTTTCCTGCTGGGGCCCAGGAATAAACATTTGAAGCCACACTGCGGGTGACGCATGCTCCCCGAAGTCTGCCCATCACTGTTCCGGCCCGAAAACAGCCCACGGGGACCAGAGGCACCTCCCCTCGTGGGAACTCCGGGGACTCACCTCGGCCACACTCCACACCGTGTGGTGCGATGCTCTGACATCTGCTTTGCTGCCGCGGCCTTCACACCATCCAGGCCTGCGGGGAGCGCCGGCCCCCTGTCCTGCACTTCCTGTGTGGGACGTGTTGTCGTCGGAGGGTCTCAGCCCGTAACATCCAGACTATAATCATGTCTGTTTTCTTTAATCTCCCATTTCTTCATTGGAAAAACGTGTCCACTGGCTTTCAGTCTTTCTCCCCAAATAATCTGACCGACTGTCCCTCCACAGGGGCGAGCACTGTGGGGAGCGGGCAGCTCCCCTCCCCGGACCCGGCCGACGTGGACACCTCCGACGACGACAGCACGCGGGCCCACAGGGAGGCCCCCCACCATTCCCGTCGGGGAGGCCGGGCCTCGTCTGACAGCCAGGTACCATGGCAGGGGACGACCCTCTGGTAGCTTCTTTGGGTGGAGCCTTTTCCCCTTGACACCAGGTCATATCAGAGAAATCACAGCTTTCGCCCTGGCCGGTTTGGCTCGGCGGTTAGAGCGTTGGCCCGCGGACCAGAGAGTCCTGGGTTTGATTCCGGCCAAGGGCATGTACTTTGGTTGCGGTTCATCCCCGGCCCCGGTTGGGGTCGTGCGGGTGGCAACCAGTCGATGTGTCCCTCTCACGTCAATATTTCTCTCTCTCTCTCTCTTTCTCCCTCCAACTCTGTCTGAAGATAAATGTAAGTGTCCTCGGGTGAGGATAAAAAAAAAAAAAGAAATTACAGCTTTCCATATTTTAAAGCTGTAAGATCGCACAAGCCGACTTAACAGAGATGAGTGATGTTATCAAAATACATGTTTGTGTATCAAAGTGAAAGTCAACATGTCAAAGGATCCACTTTAAAGTGAGCACTGCCGTCACACTTAGTACACTCACAGTGCGGTACACTCCCCGCCTCTGTCCTTCCAAACCACCCCTGGGGAGACTGGGCCCTGGCAGGCACTCCCCGTCCTGTCCCAGCCCCGCCCCCGTCCCAGCCCAGCCCCCGTCCCAGCCCAGCCCCGCCCCCGCCCCGCCCGCCTGCCCTCGGTCTCTGAGGATTCCCTGGATCTGGATATTTCATCTAATGCGATCTGGAATCTCACAAATACGACCTTTGGTGCCTGGCTTTCTCCACTGAGCATAATGTTTTCGAGGTTCATTCACACTGTAGCAAGTCTCAGAATTCCATTCCTTCTGATGAAAGTACACATTTACAGCTCTGTCAAGTCTTCTGTCTTTCACAGGAGGAAGGAGTTGTTACTGTATACCTTTAGTAGGCTTTATGTGGGTTTTAAGAAATGTAACTCAGAGCACCTGAGGCCTGTTAGTTTGGTGAGACCCGCACACGTTGGAAGCTACTGATTTCCGACGGAGCTCATCACGAGATTCCTTTGGGGAGCACAGATCCCTTCACCGGTTTAAACCGCAAGCCCGTCTGCAGACCACTGATTAGATCTGTGCAAGTACGTTGTTCTGGGAGAAACACAGCCTGTTTCAGAGGAGAACATCGTGACCGCTAGGTGCTGCAGGCTCACCAGGGTCTCCTGTGGGGCCCTGGCTGCTAGGTGGGGCTGGGGCGGCTTTGTAACTGACACCTCCTGAGGCATGAAGCCCAGACGAGGGTGCGTGGGCCCTGCTCTGGTGGAGAGTCCTGAGCCGCGGCTGCACCGAGGCTGGGCCCACGCACATTGCAGGGGCCTGGGTTGGTGCGGGTCCAGCTTCCTCCGCTGGTGCCTGGCACAGAGCTCCCCCTGGGTCCCCCCTGGGAGATTTGGAGGGGTGAATTTGTACAGCTTCCCTCCCAGGGATCCATAGGCCATGAGCTCTGGACTGTCGGGTGGAAAGGCTGACCAAGTGTTGAGAAGGATAGAGACAACCCTAGGACAGAGACCTGCCTGGGATATAGACCCACTGGGGTAGAGACCTCCTGGGGTAGAGACCTCCATGGGACAGAAACCTCCCACATGGCAGGACCACAGTGGACAGAGACCTCCCACATGGCAGGACCACAGTGGACAGAGACCTCCCGCGTGGCAGGACCACAGTGGACAGAGATCTCCCACGTGGCAGGACCACAGTGGGACAGAGACCTCCCACGTGGCAGGACCACAGTGGGACAGAGACCTCCCGCGTGGCAGGACCACAGTGGGACAGAGACCTCCCACGTGGCAGGACCACAGTGGACAGAGACCTCCCACGTGGCAGGACCACAGTGGACAGAGACCTCCCGCGTGGCAGGACCACAGTGGGACAGAGACCTCCCACGTGGCAGGACCACAGTGGGACAGAGACCTCCCGCGTGGCAGGACCACAGTGGGACAGAGGAGCTCCCAGTCCCCCAGTCAGAAGACAATGAGATGAAGACTAGAATTAAATTATCCCTTTTCAGTAAGTTTCTAATTTAGCAACTTCAGTAACTACCGTTCGGTAAGCTACAGATCCCAGCTGAGACTAATTGTCCTTCATGCCTCCTTGGACTATTCTCTGTCTCATGCTGGTATCTTATCTCTGGAGTTCTTTTCTTCATTTATTTCTATCAACTCTATTTCCTTTGACTAACATCTCACCTGGAATGAGTCCCATGCATCCTTACATCGGGAACCGGGCGGCGTCCGCCCCCAAATGCAGCCATGTTCCCGGCGGAGGAGACGGTGGACTCTTACGGTCTTTGCGGGGGGCTGCTGCGGGCTGGGCGTGGGGAAGCCTCTACCTCTGCCTCCCTCGGAGCAGTCCTTCCAACCCCAGGACTCACCACATGCCCCGAGTTCTCAAGAACAATGTCCTATTGGGGCAAATCTGAATGGTCCTCCTGTGATCTGTTGCCTGTCTCTCCTTTTGTACCCACAGTTAGGACTTTCTGGGTGAGGAACATTCAGGAAGGACTTTCTATAAATAATCGCTCCTGCCAAGAGAAGGCGAGAGATGGCACAGCATGTCATAAGGGGACACGTGCCGGGGCTGAGATGGGGGGCAGGAAACAGAGCCCTGGCACATGCCCCTCGCTATGGTGGGGAGTGAGCCCCCCACTCCAGAGAGCCGGCCCCCCGGGACATCGATGCTGTGCTCAGACCGCAGACACTGACTCGGTTTCCCCACAGGAGCCTCGCCAGTGCCAAATCACGGCTGTACACGTTCACACTTGGTCTGTGTCTGTATCGTGCTTGTCAAATGTTACAATTTCGGTTTGCTGCACAGGAGTTGAAAACACCCATTCACACAGTTTGACATCCATGCAGGTCAAGTAACACGAGGACCCGGACAGCTGGGGCTCACACAGGGGCGGCGCCACTTTGGGCAGAGGGAGAAGACACAGCCAGCTTCGTGGCCGGGGCTCCTGAGCACCGGGGAAGCAAGCGTTCCGTGGGGGCGTCTGGTGGCACCAGGGGCTCTCAGCAGACGGAGAGCCAGGGTTGTGCTGTATCTATCTTGTGTGTGTTGTCCTAGCGGACTCCCTCCTCTCTGTCCTGTGTGTGCTGTCCTGGCGGACTCCCTCCTCTCTGTCCTGTGTGTGCTGTCCTGGCGGACTCCCTCCTCTCTGTCCTGTGTGTGCTGTCCTGGCGGACTCCCTCCTCTCTGTCCTGTGTGTGCTGTCCTAGCGGACTCCCTCCTCTCTGTCCTGTGTGTGCTGTCCTGGCGGACTCCCTCCTCTCTGTCCTGTGTGTGCTGTCCTAGCGGACTCCCTCCTCTCTGTCTGTGTGTGCTGTCCTAGCGGACTCCCTCCTCTCTGTCTTGTGTGTGCTGTCCTAGCGGACTCCCTCCTTTCGCGAGGCCGGGACGCCGCCCTGAGCCCCAGCTCACTTGCCGGCCTGGTGCCTGCTGCCTCCCCAGGGCTCTGCGCCGCGCCTGTCCCTGCCCACCTCCCAGCCCCAGGGGAGACTGGTCCTAGGTCTCATGGAGGGAAGTTTTTCTTTCCTTGTCGCTCTGGAAGGGACGTTTCACAGCGACACTGCCGGGCCCTGGCGAGGTCGGGCTCTTCCTGTCCAGGCCTGAAATGTAGCAGCCAAGCGTCCTGAGTCCTGGGAGAAAGGCTGTCTGCGGGCTCTCCCCCCGAGGGTATTGATCGCTATCTTCTTAGACTCTGAGTGCGACCAGGGGTGGGTGGGCTCAGTTACCAGCGGCCACTCCAGAATGAAACCGTCGTGGTGACACTTGTCAGCCTCGCTCTCGGGGCAGATCCGGCCGCTCAGAGCGCTCGGTGCTCTGGAGGTCACACTAATTACCTGCCGAGCAGCGCGGACGCGTCTTGCCACCTGAAGGCCATTTCCCGCTTCGAGAACCAGGTGACACCAGTAAGATAATGGCAGGAAGGCTGCATCCGCAGGGCTCGGAGAAAACCGAGCCGGAATTGATTTTCTCCTGTCCCCGTCTGGGAGCTAATAGCTTCTGGTGACTCAAGAGGCTGGTGACTCAAAGGACGAGGAAGTTGTACGTCCAGTCACTTCAAGTTGTCTCCTGGTGTGTCTCCTGGCCCACGAGTGACCCACGGCTGTGGCCAGATAACGAGTTTTAGTTTGATCAGCTGGGCGTGGTCAATTCGCGCCTTCCTGTGCCGGCCAGGACAGCCGCTCGGCCCCGCTTCCTCGTCCCGATGAATGTCTCCTATTCGTCACCCCCGTGTGCACTCCTAGCTTCCGCTCGGCGTTCCAGAACCCTCAGTGGGAGGTGATGCCACGGTCACCCTCCCCGGGGCACGGCCTGGGCGGTGACCGTAGCTTCCGATCCACAGCTTGGGGATTTGGCGCTTCCCAGGCGGCGGGTGCTGGGTCTTGCTGGTGGGAGTGGGCTGTGTCCCGGCCACTGTTTCTGTCCCTCTGCGGCGGCGCACGTCAGCGGTGGGGTGTCTGCTGCACCCCTGCAGACAGGGCCTGAAGCCCCCTTGTCAAAGGAGGTCCGGGCGCCCACAAGGCTAAGAAAATAGTGAGTGAAGACACACGCACCCTGCTCACTGCAGCGCTGTTGGCCGAGCTGTGGAAGCAGCCCGGTGCCCATCAGGGCCGACTGGACGCCAAGAAGTGCATTCACACAACGGGGTACGGCTCAGCCGCAGAAAGGACCGGAATCTCGCCACTTAGGACAGCATGGCCGGACGTGGAGCTGTTATGCTCAGTGAAATACGCCGTATGGAGGGTCCCGGCCGGTGTGGCTCAGTGCTTGGGCGTTGTCCCATGCACCCAAAGGTCGCCGGTTCGATTCCGGGTCAGGGCACAGGCCTGGGTTGTGGGCTCGATCCCTGGTCAGGAACACACAGGGGCAGCCGATCAGTGTTCTGCTCTCACGTCGATGTTTCTCTCTCTCCCCCTCTCCTTTCCTCTCTACAAATCAATAAAAATACTTTTTAAATAAGTCATACAGAGAAAGACAAATACCACATGATTTCACTTATATGTGGAATCTAAACAAACAAAACAAATGAGCAAAGCAAAACAGAAACACACTCAGAGAACAGACGGGGGTTGCCAAAGGGGAGGGCGTGAGGGGCTGGGCCGACAAGGGGGAGAGGAAGAGGGACAAACCCCCAGGTATAAAGTAGGTCACGGGCTGTGACGTACAACGTAGGGAACAGAGTCAGTGACATCCTACGATGTGTGGCGACAGGTGGGGACCAGCCTGATGGTGGTGATGACTTCGTAAGGTATATAAATGTTAAATCACTATGTTGTACACATAAAACGAATATAACATTGTATGTAAACTATACTTTAAAATAAATGTATAAATCAATAAAGGGTGGGTCTTAGATGGCCTGGTGCCGTCAGGATCCCCAGGACGGGCCCTCCTACAGAGCCCAGTTCTGGGGGGCTGGACAGGGCCCCACACAGACCCCTTAGACAAGCTCACGTGGAGAGTGGGTGGAGACCGAGGCTCCAGCAGGAGCCGGGGTGCTCAGAGGTGGCCCACTGACTGCAGACCCACTTACATGCCCGTTCCAGGGTCCAGGTGCCAGGGAGCCCACGGACGCTGACACGGAGGAGGAGACCCTGAAGAGAAAGCTGGAGGAGATGACCAGCAACGTCAGCGACCAGGATGCCTCCTCCGAGGAGGAAGGGGCCGGGCTAGACAGGAACACCTGCGTGGAGGACCGCCCCGGGGCGACCCCAGAGGTAAGGCCGCCCAGCAGTCCCGGCAGGACACAGGCAGCAGTGGGGCTAGGGGTCACCAATTTGTAGCTAAGCCAGCAGCCCGGCCCAGGCCGGCAGCCACCCTGGAGGTCACTAAGGGTCCTGACCAGGGCCGCACGCCGCGCCCAGCCCCCGGCCACCCAGCTGCAGCATGAAGAGAAAAGGGGAGCCTGAGGAGGCGGCCCTGGCTGGTGACCCGGGCCCTCCTGCCAGCGGTCACAGTGGGTGCTTTCCTCTCCTAGGTGTGCACGTCCGCAGGCCAAACTCACAGAGGGGAGAAGGGCCACCCGGGCCCTCAGGACCCCGTGCAGGCCACTAGGACCCCAGACGAGGCGCTGTCGGAGCTGGAGGACAGGGTGGCCCTGACGGCCTCCGAGGTTCAGCAGGCGGAGAGCGAGGTAGCCCCACGGCCTCAGGGAGCAGGTGGTCCCCCGAGATAGACAGCGGTGGGGCCTGAAGGTCTGACAGCAGGAGGCAGTCCCTCACAGGAGACCCACAGTCTCCAGAACAGGGGCTTGGAGGTTGGGGTAACTGTGGGAATCGCACCTCCACCCCCGCGCTGGCACTCACCCCACGGGGAGGGAAGCAGGCTAAGCCTTTAGGACAGCCGGGGCTCAGGACCACATTCTGGCCCGAGGAGCGTGGGCCCAGAACCTTAGTTTGCGGGTAGGGGTGTCAGTGGTGTACAAAGGTCAGAGGACAGAGCCAGGCCTCCCGGGGACAGTCACGGTGACTGGGCTCTGCTCGGCCCTGCCCTGGGGACCCACAGAGAAGAGCGGGTCTGCCCCTCAGACTGCGGGGGTCAGAGGGGTCAGCACCCGCTGCCCGTCCCCACTTCTCTGCTCGTCAGCAAGTGTCCCGGTCCCTGGAGGACGGCAGGTCTCTGGAGCTGTGTGCGCTGGGAGGCCAGCCGGAGGGCTTTCGTTCACGTCTCCCCCTTGCGTGGCCCACAGTGCTCAAACTCCCGAAAGTGGCAGCACTGTGTCGGCACGAAGGACACAGCTGTGACCGTCTGAGACCCGGGGCCGCCTTCGCGGGGCTTGAGTTTTCCGTGGGAGGAGAGAGACCGCAGACCCGCGGCCACGGAGGTCACCTCAGGGAGGAGCGCTGTGCGCACAGGAAGGGGGGTGCTGCTTAGATGAGGCGGGCAGCACACGAGCAAGGGCCCTGGGGTGTCAGACTTGGCGTCTCAGGAGCCTGGAGAGGGAGCAGGGTGAGGGTGCGAGCAGAGGGCCCCGAGGGCCACAGGAAAGAATTTGGGACTCATCAAAGGGACCTGAACAGAATGAGGGGACCGGGCTTCTGTCTCCTGAAGTTTCCGCTGGCTGCTGTGGGAGGAGTGGCCCATGGGGGCAGTGACAGAGGGGCGCGCACAGGAAATGCCAGGGGGTGGGGTGATTGGAAACGGTACCCATAAAGCACAGCCCTGTCCCTTAGCACCTTAGTGCCCCTCTTCCCGGTCACTGTCCTCTCCGTCCTTGCTGGGAACCAGCCATCCTGACACCCTCTAAAAATGTCCTGAGCCCTCTGCTCCTGCCTGGGGGCGACCCGGCCCCTCCCCAACAACCATGGCACCTGCATGAAATGGGACCCTAGGGAGCGCATCTGGTGCGACCCCAACCTTAAGGGGAAACATGATAGAATTGGTGTGTCGGGGCAGCTGCTTCTCCAGGACGGACACCGCGGTGGGACGACTGAGTGGCGTCTGCCCGTGTCTGCTGTCCCCCTAGGTTTCGGACATCGAGGCCAGGATCGCAGCCTTGCGGGCGGCAGGCCTCACAGTGAGGACCTCAGGGAAGCCCCGGAGGAGGTCCAAGCTCCCGGTGAGTGGGCAGCACCCTGGGGCCCCCCGAGGGCCTGCCACCTCGAGCCCCGGGCCGGCCACCCTGCCCCCTTGAACTGCCAGCCGTCCATGGGCTGTGCCCTGCGGGAGCACTTTTTCATTCATCACCTGTTTTTCTAACTGGAGAAAGTTCTTTATGGGGGACTCTGAGCGCCTGTGAGGGTTTGAAACACACCACAGGCACCAGCTTACAGCGCAAAGAAACAGCTCGTGTTGGTGCCTTAGTCACTGCCGCTGGCCTGGGCGAGACTGGGGCGGGAGGGTGCGGGGGGCGGGAAGGAGCCCGCACACCCTTCTCTCCTGAGTCACGGTGGGGACGTTCAGACAAAATCACACTGGCGAGGGAGCCCGGCCGACAGTGAAAGGAGATCAGTGGGGAGTCCCAGGCCGGACCACCGGGTACAACACAGGGCGCCCGGTTAACACCGGATGTCACACAGACGACAAGCCACCTGCCCGGGTAAGTGTGGCCGGTGCAGTGGCCAGGACACACAGAAACCATCGGCCTGCATTTCGAATGGCGGAACCGGCCGCCCCAGGCCAGAGCCCCGCGTGGTGTGTCTGGCGGGCCGGCCTGCCTTCCCGTGCTCCTGAGCAAGGAAAAGAGTGCGTCTGTCCTGTGTCTCCCTGGCCCCGTGGCTGGAGGTCACACAGGGCGGTAATCGTACAGGCTTCTTCCGTCCTCCAGATACTTCACCCCCGACTTGCTGGGAAATTCGACCCGAGTCCCGAGGACCCGCCGGCAGGCCCTCCGGATGGGGTCAAGGTGTGTGACTGCCTCCCACCCCCACGGGGGCAGAGTGCGCGGTGAACGCCCCTCCCCCAGAGCATGGCAGGGCTCACAGGCCGGCGGCCTCGGAGACACCCGAGCCGAGGCGGACGTGGGAGGACCCCTTGCAGCCCACGCCACCCGAAGTGGGCAGCTCCCCAAAGCTGAGCATCATTTACGTTCTGGAACTCGGCGCATAGCTGATTGATAGCGTGCATTTTCACGTTGTTAACAGTTCAGATAGTGCCAAAGAACAGAAGGCAGTTCACCCGATTAATTAGAACCTGGAAGAGTGAGTCCCAAGTTAGGCCCCAGTATTTCTAAGAATCGCAGTTGAGTGAAGCCCAGGGACGTCTCCTTCCCTCCAGGTGATGGCTGTGCCTTACCTTCAGAGGAGGAAGCTCGGCGACTCCCCGGAAAGTCAAGGTAAGAGTCACCTGCTTCCCTCCTCCCCACGGGCCGGGTGAGCTCTGGGGCGTGGCCGTGGGACGCGGCATGATGTCCTGCACCTGAAGGACACTCGGTGTGACTGATTTCACAACCACAGCCCGAGGGGAGACCCTCTCCTGAGGGCCAGAGTCCAGGACCCCCCAGGCCTATGTCACTCACAGAAGCAGAGGAAAGAGCTGGGCGGGGGTGGGGGGGGGGACCCTGGTGCACGCATCTCTGGGCCCTGGGAGGCAGGCTTTCCAGGCCCGCGCAGGGGAGGTCGACTGACTGCTCACTGGCACAGCTGCTACAGTGTGACGGCTTGGCCGAAACTGTTAGTACGGAGGAAACGTCTCAATGGGATCGTCTGTGTTTATGCTACTTTGTTTCCTGGGCGGCGAAGGCACCCGTTTGGGGTGAGTGTGTGACAAACACACGCCCCGTGTTTCCCCCAAAGGCACAGACGGCGAGTCCTTCGATCGGAAGTCAGTGTACCGAGGGTCCCTGACACAGAGAAACCCCAACGGCAGGACGGGGAACGGCCACCCCAGCTTTGCGGTAAGTCCATCTCGGCCCCTGGGGCATCTTCAGAACCCTGGGGCCCATCAGATTGCTTGTTGATATCAAGTTGTTGGAGTAAAGAAAACTGGGGTAAAGTAACATGTACAGTCAAATTGGCGAACTATTTAAACAAAAATAGGACACATGTCTGAAATTTACCCGATATGTCAGTGGTGGGTCTCAGCTTGGGAAGGGGACAGTCCATGGGACAGTGAGGATGCTCGGGGAAGGAGACAGCCCCTGAAACAGGCTTCCCCAGACTTCCGTGGGAGAGGGCTCTCTCCAGCTCCATCTTCCCAAGCTCCCCCCAAACCCCAGGAATCATCGGGCTGTGTCCCCCAGGGTGTGGCCTCAGGCCCCGCAGAAGTGCACCTTGAGGACCCTTTTCGGACATCAGAGTTTTCAGCAGCATAAGAGCTGCTTTCCTCGTGCGAGTACCACCTGCCTAAGCCACCCCAGCACCTGTGACCACTTGAAACAGCTGACCCCTGGGGCCACAGGGTCATTACCACATCCCGGGAATGGTCATGATGACTCAGTGTCCAGCGGCTGTGGCCAAGGTCTCAGCACCCCTGATCCCACCGCTCTCCAGCCCACGTCCCAGCAGCACCTGGCCCGGGCTCCCCCTGCCCTCGGGCATTCGGACCCACAGCAGCTACCAGCGTCTGAGCAGAGGCCCTGGCTGCCGGGAAGGCTGAGCGAGTGTTGTCTGCTTCCCGCGGACTCCACTGCCCAAGATGAGACCAAAGTACCTCGTAGCAGAGACGCACAAGAGCCGGGCACGGCAACCATGGCTGTGCGTGAGCCTGTCGGCGACAGGAAGGGGGCATGCGCACTCCACCCCAAGCAAGGCGACATGCTACAGGGAAATGATCAGGGCGGAGACGCCCTGCACGGCCTCCCTTCGCCAGGAAAGAGGCCATCCGGATGATGACCAGAGCACGGCCATCCCCACGGAGGACTGAAGACAATGAATACGGAATTGTCAGTGGGACTTGAGGAAGAAAATGCTTGCAAATGAGAATGTACCTCCTCTGTTTCAGAGCTTTAAATGGGCAAATACTTTGTATCCACAACCCCTTTGATGGGGGCTGGTGTCGTCCACCAAATTCATAGCTGGGGAAACAGAGGCAGGGAAGGGTTGAGTAAAACCCCAAGGGGTTGACTAATGCCTTCTGTGTGGGTGTGGGTGTGTGCACTCCTGTGTGCGTGTACACTCATACATCTGTGTATGTCTGTGCACATGCCCACGTGTTTCTACATACACACTCATGTCTAAGTTCATGTCTACCTGTGTGTATGGTCCTCCGAGTACACCCATGTGTGTGTGCATCGGTGTGCATACCCCTCTGTGCACACTTATGTGTGCATACCCCTCTGTACACACTTATGTGTGCATCCGTGTGCATACCCCTCTGTGCACACTTACTGTGCATGTGTGTGCGTCTGTGTGCATACCTCTCTGTGCATGCTTGTGTATGCACATCTGTGTGCATAGCCATCTGTGCTGCTTATTGTGCATGTGTGTTTGTGCTTTGCAGAAACCTGTGATGATCCACCGGCCCTGAGGGGGGAGAGGTCCATCAGAACAGGACAGAGCAACAGTGACCCCACCTTATGTCCCCTCCCCCACGGCCATCGTGTCCCCTCATCTGCCCTGACTCTCCACTCTGCACGGCCCAGTGGAGAACCAGGAAGAAACACCGGCTGTGACGGAGCCCCACCTGTGAAATGACCATCGTCCTCAGACCTGCAGCTGCGCACCCGCATGCATTGCCAGCTTCCCGGGCCACCTGCCAGCCTGCTCTGATCCTTGAGAAACACTGGAGCCACGTCTTTCCTTCGGGACAGCGTTGTTTACTCTTTCTGAAGGACACACAGAAGACCTGTTCATGGGACCTGTCGCCCCATTCACTGCTGCCTTTCTTAGGTTGCTCGTGAATGGAACGGAGAGGTAGGACAGTTCCGCACCAGCCCTCTGTGTGTTCCTGGCCGTGCATCGGCGCGTGGGCGGGTGTGTGTGTTCTGTGCGGTGGCGACTGGAGAAGGAAATTGGACATCAGGACAAGTAACTGAACTCACGATCAGCTGGGTGAGAGGACTAGAGCCCCCCCCCCAGCCCATACCTATTCTGCAAGTTCATCTGTGGGTCACAGACCAGGAGGCGTCGCCCTGAGGTCGGGGCGGAGCGTGCACACGGTGTGATTGGCGTTTGATCAGTGCCCAGGCACAGACGCAGAGGACCTGCAGGGAGAGGAGGTGGAGCTATAGACGGGGTGGCAGCCTGGGTCCCAGAGGGCCAGGGCCGATGACTCGTACCCGCGGGCCACTTGCCATCAGTTCCGTAGATGAGCCCTAAATCCTCCATCTCAGATAGGCCAAGACTTAGGGTCAGGATTTAGGACTGCTCTGGGACTCCTCTGGGTGTCTGGGGCTCATCCAGTTTTAGGAGGAGCCTGCAGGGACCCTCCAGAGCTGCCTTTGAGCAGAGAAACAGAAACCACCGCTCCCCTCCTGAGCCTGGCTGCGGCTGCGAAGGCTCCCTGGCTTATCAATCCTCAGATGAAATGCAAGCCCATTCTGCAGAGGGCACGGAGCCCTCATGCGAGGCAGTGTCCCTGGGAGCTGCTTCTCTGATTAGATACTTTGGGGAGTGACTTGGGTCAGCTTTAACGTGGCTCTCACGAAGGGTGCTTTGGTCCAGTTCAAATGTACCCGGAAGAGGAAGACGAAGCGATGCCCAAGGGCCTTTGACGACGAGACTTCTGACCTGATGAGGACAAGCCGTGCCCACGGCTGCACCGCCACTAGCTAGGCGCCCCCACTGAGCCCACAGATCACGGTCACCCAGGGGTCTTGGTGTCGAGGGCAGCTCCCAGAGCAAATGCAGCCTCCGAGGGGTCCAGTGAGTCCGCGCAGACGGGGCGGGGTTGGAGGGAAAGGTGGGTCTGGCAGAGTGTGTTTTCAGCTCCACACGCATGTACACAGCACACGTGCACACAGGCACACGTGTAGGTGCATGCATGTACACACTGGCATATGTGTGCTCACATGCACACACGGGCATGCATGTACACTGCACATGTGCACCTGTATACATGCTGGCACATGTGTGCACAAGGTGCGTGTATACCACACACACATGCATGTGCACACACATGCTCCCATGGTGATGCCCAGGTAGCTGCCTCCAGCCCCTGCTCAGAATGGAGGCTGGTTAGAGGGTCGCTCCCCATGCGATGCTACAGATGACTAAAAGGTTCCTGTAAGTGAAAGGGGGTTCAGCTCTTTTTATGGACACCCTTCCTTATTCATAAGGTAAATGAAAGTTAGTGTGAGCTCCCAGAAGTCAAAGAGACAGTCTGGCTGCCCGGACATGTCCCTACGTGTTCCCATAGCGGGGGCAGTGAGTGCTGGGCCCCAGAACCTGCCGTGGCCACTGCTCTCTGCTCATGCCCGCGCTCGGCCAAGGCCAAGTTCTCCTGAGGAGCCGCAAACACACAGAGCAGCCGGGTGGCCGCCACCCCCACGGTCCACCCATCACCACGGAAGTCATCACCTCTCCCATCCACCGAGCGTCCTCCCCGGCCACCACAGCCCAGGCCTGTCCTCTGCGTCCCCAAACCGTGCAGAATCCTGGTCTCTCCTCAGTCTCCTCCGTGACTCTCCAACAGGAACAAGTCCCCGCTGTCCGGGATAAACCGTGCTTGGTCGAGATAATTAGGTCGGTCACGCCTTGCTGGATTTGTGTCTTTCGTATTTTATTTCGAGGGGTGGGGGAGGTAGAAGAGGGGAAAGGGGGAATAAAAGGTAATGAAGAAACAAATTTTTATTCAGGATTTTTTTCTCGTCTGATGCCTTTACTGTCCCTGTCTCTCACTGCCTGCAGCCACCCACTGGGGAACCCCGAAGCGGCAGGGCACCAATGCCACTCTGACAAAGCTACTTCGCTGAAAGGGTGTTCACTGTCCCCCTACACACATAGGTGCATGTGCATACACACACATGTACACAGCACACGTGCACACAGGCACACGTGTAGGTGCATGCACGTACACACTGGCATATGTGTGCTCACACGCACACACGGGCATGCATGTACACCACACATGTACACCTACATACGTGCTCACGCGTGTGCACAAGGCACGTGTATACATGCACATGCATGTGCGCACACATGCTCCCATGGTGATGCCCAGGAGCTGCCTCCAGCTCCCACAGTCTCACACTTCCGTCGCCCCAGGTGGCCCTGACTGCGCACACACCTGTGGGGACCGCCCAGAAGGCCACCTCCAAGACAAGCCCACAGCGCCGGAGGACAGAACCCGTGAGCACTCGGCCACCAGCAGCACTGAGCCACCCCGAGGAGCTCTGATGGGACCGCCCCAGTGACCTCACCTGCAGCCATTGTCAGAGCCCTGTGCCCGCCCTCTGCCACCCTTGCTCCTGTCACTGGTCCCTCCCCAGCGCCCCGGGCTCCAGGCCCACAGGGAGCCCACGACCACAGCCCCTCGTCCCCAGGAGCGGGCAGCAGTGCCCCCGGGAGAGGTGCTGCCCTGGAGAACTTCCTGGAAGTCTGACCAAGTGACACGACGTGTCCTGTCACAACCCTGCAGGTCCGAGGGGCCCCCGAGGGGTCTCCCCCAGGACAGACTCCCGACACTCAACAGTACCGACGACCTCGGACATCATCGGATTACTCAGAACACCCATAGTTAGGTCCTTGGGTCCCAGTTAATGGGAGACTATGGTCCGTTATTTCTGATGGCATCAATATGCAACTCGAGGACATGACTGTCAGATGAAAAACATGAGACTCAAAACATAAACACGGGGGACTGACCCGGAGAAGAGTTGGGGACCCACGGGAGGGAGCACGGCCCTCGTGCAAGTGCCCCGTGTCTCTGACGTGGTGCTTTCATTTCGGTTTCTGCACGTGTTGAATTCCTCCCAGCGGGTCTAAGCTGCTGTCACAGTAAAAATCAACATACGTGTTCTCTTCTCTTTCTTTCTTTTCTTTTTTTTGCTTTTTTGTTAATCCTCACCGGAGGATACTTTTCCATTCATTTTCAGATAGAGTGGGAGGGGGAGGGGGGGAGAGAGAGAGAGAGAGAGAGAGAGAGAGAGGGGGGGGAGGGAGGGAGGGAGGGAGGGGGAGGGAGGGAGGGAGAGAGAGAGAGAGAGAGAGAGAGAGAGAGAGAGAGAGGGAGAGAGAGAGGGAGAGGGAGAGGGAGAGGGAGGGAGAGAGAGACATCGATTGGTTGCCTCCCACATGACCCCGACCAGGGCAGGGGATCAAACCTGCAACCCAGGTACGTGCCCTTGACCAGGAATCGAACCCATTACTCTTTGGACCAAGGGGCGACACTCTAGCCGCTGAGCCGAACCAGATAGGGCTCAACATAAAGTTTCCTGATAATAATAAACTTGTCTATTTTAAATATCAATTATGAAGACTTGTAACCACCTAGAGAGGAACCTGCCTTAAGTTACTGAGACAGGGTGAGAGTACTTTGCATCGAGAATGCCACCATGGACAGCCACATCAGTGAGGGGACAGGACTGAGGATCACGGGGACTTAAACTGTCAAGTGTGAGTGACTTCTTCAAAATTTTCTTTTTATTGATTTTAGAGAGAGAGGAAGGGAGAGGGAGAGATAGAAACATCGATGAGAGAGAACATCGATTGGCCGCCTCCTGCATGCCCCCCACTGGGGATCGGGCCTACAACCTGGGCATGTGCCCTGACCAGGAATCGAACCGGGACCTCCTGGTGCAGGGTCGACGCTCAGCCTCTGAGCCACACGGGCCGGGCAGGTGACTTCCTCCTCGGAGATTCAGAGGCGGGAGGGAAGCGGCAGTTGCCTTCTGTGCAGGAGGCAGTGGCCCGCGTGCTGCCCGAACCGGCGGCGCCTGGCTCTGCAGTGTCCCCAAGGCCAGCGTGAAGGAGGCTAATGTGTTTTAAAACCACTCGGCCCAAATGAAATTATATAACCCAGGAGGGGACAAATCACGTCGCTGATGAGCGTTTTAAAAAAACAGAAGCGAGAAAAGAAAATAGACAAAGACTCTGATGTCTCCCTATAAGGGAGGCGGGGACAGAGGGGAACAGGGGGGCATCTGGGGGGTCGGCGGCTCCTCCTAGGCCTATAAAAGGAGGAAGCTGGCTCCCAGCTGAGTCACCACTCGGGACACCGGCAGCGCTGTCCACCGTCATGGGGAACAGCGGTGAGTAGCACGGGTGGCTTGTCACTCTGCCCGTCTCTGTAAATCTCCCTCTGTGGGCTGGGGCTCTCCAAAGGCCATGCTGGCAGGGTCCCCCACTCCATGTGTGACACCCCAACAGCTCTCTAAAAAGGAAAGGGTGGGCATTTTAAATCAGATGGACAGCACTTTCCGTGTGGCTCAGGGGCAGGCTGGAAAGTCAAGGTCAGCAGAGGGTCCTCCCGGAGACAGACAGGGTGGGGCGCCTGCAGGAGGTCAGCTGGGTGGACGAGCCCTGGCAGGTCCCTGCCTCCACCCCGCAGGACCAAGGTCGTTCTCTGGCCCTTCCGCTGCCCGCAGCACCGTCTCCTCCCGCCGTCTGCAGGGGGGTGTCCTGCTGCTGACAGCAGGTCCCGCCCTCTGCAAGCTCATCTTGGAGCCTGTGGACTGGGCCTGGGGCCATGGGGCGGGGGATTGTGCTTGGTGAGGACACTGGACGCAGACCCCGCTACAATGCCTGGCTGTCCGCTCACACCCTCCAGTGTGCACGGCAGGACTGCATGGGCCTCAGGAGGTCCTGGGCCTGGTGAGGGAAAGAGGCCTGCCCTGGGGTCCCAGCCCCCGAGCCTGGTCCATGCCGAGCCCCCAGGCCCCCAACATTGACTCAGGCTAGGCAAATGCTCTCTCCACCCCTGCAGCTCCCTGGGCTCCTCTGGGCAGCTGCCCACAAACCTGCTGTCCTCTGCCTTCCCTGCCCAGGCCTGGGTGCAGAGCACAGAGCCCTGCAGAGGCCTCCCACCCGTCCCGGGTCCCTATCGCAGACGGATGGTCAGACAGAGCTGTCCAGACAGCCCTCCCGTCTGCACCCACAGCTCCCACCCCTCCCGGGACCCTATCGCAGACGGATGGTCAGACAGAGCTGTCCAGACAGCCCACCCGTCTGCACCCACAGCTCCCACCCGTCCTAGGTCCCTATCGCAGACAGATGGTCAGACAGAGCTGTCCAGACAGCCCTCCCGTCTGCACCCACAGCTCCCACCCCTCCGGGTCCTTCCAATGAGTGAGAGCCAGTGCCCAAGACAGAGCCGGCAGAGGCCGACGCACACGGTCCCCATGTAGCACTCACTGTACAGGGACAGAATGGGCCCCAGGGAGGGCACAGGACTTTGCCAGGGCAGTCTGCTACTTCCGTGCCCATGCCCACCCCGGCACAGAGCAGTGGAACGCACACACACACTCCCACGTACACGCCCCCTCCCACACACACACACGCACATGCGTGCACACACACCCTCATGCACACGTGCACACGCCCACACTCCTGAGCGTGCTCTCTCAGCGCACACGGCACTCACGGCACCTAAGGCCCCAGCCTCATGCACGTGGCCCTCCCGTGTGTCTAACACTGCTCTGCCCTCTGCCCTCTGCCCTCTGCCCAGGCTGCGCCCTCCCGTGTGGGAGCCCACCTGGAGCGGGGCCTCGGCGAGGAGCCAGGGGGATGAGGGTGCTGCAGGCCTGGCTCCTGTGTCTGCTGCTGCTGGGCCTGGCCCTGCGGGGGGCTGCCCGCCGCGCCCCCCAGCACTCCATGGACATCCGCAGTGAGTGCCAGGCTCCCTCACCTGCCCCTCCCCCCACCCCCTGGGCCACCTCCTAACCTGGTCCAGTCCTTGCTGAGAGCCCCAGCCCTGGGGTTGCCCTGCTAGTCACCAGCCCTCAACCCACAGTGGCCCTGTCACCTGCTTCCCAGTGTCCCTGTCTAGCACACATTTGAGGGGTTCACTTCCCACCACCAGGGTGGCCTGGGGCCCAAGCAGGCTTTACCCACCCCTGGCACAAGAATGGGGGGCAAGAGGGGAGTGGTCCTTGGTCCTGGTGTGAGCTTGAACTCACCACCCAGAAATGGCCTCGCCAGACCCTCTGTGCCCCTCCTTTGTGGGTGGGTCCCAGCATGGCCTGGGGGACCAGCAGCAGTGAGGTCAGAGCCCCGGTGGGGAGAGCTGAGCATGTGTGCTGGGCCCCGCCACCCACCAGGCAGGAGCACTGGGCACCACATGGAGGACCCTGGGCACACCAGGGGACACTCTCGTGACTATTCTCGCTTTTCCTTCCCAGCCCCAGACATCGATCCCGCCTGGTACCTGGGTCGCAGAATCAGGCCCGTGGGCCGCTTCGGCAGGAGGAGAGCGGCCCCGAGGAACGTCCCAGAGCTGAGCCTGTGGCCCCAGCCGGCGGCTTCCCCCTGGAGGGAGGCGCTGAGCCCTCCCAGGGTGGGTGACAGCCCAGAGCAGGAGGAGTGACTCCAGCAGCCGCCCCCCGCCCCGCCCCTCCACCAGGGGCCACGTTCCCGTCCATCCTAATAAAAGCAGCCGGCCTGGATCACACGCGTGTTTTCTTTCCGCCCGGCTCCACCCTGCCGGCACCGTCGCAGCTCGTTCCCTCTCTTCAGTTCCCCATCTTTGTATTCGGCCGTGACGCTGACTTTACGGGAGCCCAGAAGGGTCATGCTGTAAAATGATCCACGCGTGGGATTGCACCCTGTTCTTCTGTCCCGTATCCCTGACCCTGGGAGGGGGACGGGTCACTCGCTGCGGGCACGGGTGCTCTGTGTTTTCCGTGGCATCGTGGCCGACGGAGGGGCCACTCTGACAACTGCCAAGTCTGCCGGTGTGTTGGAGGCTCCCCAGCTGTGAGGGCTCCCGTGCCACCTGCAGAGAGCCCCGGTCCCCAGAGAGCTCCAGCCGGGGACGTGAGCACTGGCAGCCTGGCCGGGAGCAGCGGCTACATCACGGCCCGAGGTGCTGACTCGAACCCTGCCCCGCGTGTGAGCCCGAGGCTTCGAGAGGAGCTAGCTCCCTCTTTGGTCCTTTTCTTCTTTCTTTTCTTTTTTTCAACAACCTACAGATAATTTTGACTCTCAAGCTGTCCTAGGTGTAGGTAGTAAATACATTTTATGAGGAGCATGGGTCCGGGCAAAGGGGACTCTTCCAGGGGAGTCAGAGGAGACGCTCAACAGAAACAGGTCCGCAGGGCGGCTCGAAGGGCCACTGATCAAGCTGTGCGTGTCGCCTGCCTCCACCACACACACACACACACACGCACACACACACACACGCGCACACACACACACCCAGCTCGGAGAGGACTGTCCACACCCGGCTGAGAAGGGCTGGAGCCGCTCCCCAGGCTGCGGGCAGGACGGTGGGCTCTCAGGTGCCCACGCAGGACCCAGCGCGCTCCTGGAACCTGTCGACGGAAGCTCCTGAGCCAGGACGCCTGGTGCCCCATCGCCACACCCTGGTGCCCCGCGACCACTGCCCCCAAGTTCCCGGAGGGGCTGAGAGAAGGGGGTGAGCCCTGGCACAGACAGCCGTCCCTGTCGTCTGCCGGCCTCGAGAGGCTGTTGCTAGGAAAGCCAGCCTTTTCTTTAGGGCTCTGGGGCCAGGGACAGTTCCCCTGCTCCTGTTGGACACACATTTGTGGAGAGACTGGTGAGTGTCAGACACTGTACGGGGCACTGGACACCCCCAGAAGGAAGGACAGATGGGACCTCTGCCCGCACGGCAGTCCTCCACTGTCCCGGGAGAGCGGGTTCACCCAGCAGGGCTCACGGCCGTGCAGCAGACCGACCGAATGAAAGCCTCGGGCGGGTGAGGGGTGCTGCTTGCCCGGCTCCGGGGCGGTCCCGATGCAGGGTGGAGCCCCACCTGCCTCAGGGGGGAGCAGGAGGGGAAAGGGGCAGTCACACCTCAGGGGACGGAGAACCGGGGCTCCAGGGTCACAGTGCGCTCCGTCCGCGGGCCGGGCCTGCTGGAAATGCATCAGGACGTTTTAACAATAAATTCTAACAGCGATGCCAGCTTGACAAGACAGGAGTAAAACGGGCACAGACGGACGGGCATCCCAGCAATACGTCCGCATTTCTCTTCCATCCATCAGCTCTCAGACATCTCTCTGAAAGCCTTGGGTTTAGGATCTGGGATCTGGGAGCCGCAGGGTTGGTCTTAATTAAGCGATGGTAGGTCGCCATCTAGTGGCCAGGGGCGACATTGGCCTCCCGCAGCCTCCAAGGGGGGTCCCATCTGGCCGGTGCCGGGTGGGCCCAGGCCCTGCTGTGGCCAGTGGGGCGCAAAGGGAACAATCGCCTGGAAAACTGTCCCACCTGAGTCGTCAGAAACTGCAACGCATACGGCAATACGTTGCCAGGTTTCACCCGTGAAATTGTCTAAGGAAAAAACTGAAAACCAAGGTCGAGGCCCCTGGGAAGCCTGTGTTTTCTTTATCCATCCCTGAGCTTTTCTCAGAGGCCATGACAGCAAGGAGCCTTGAGACCTGCTCCACTCTGCCCAGAAAGGTCACATGGGAGTGTCTTTCCGAGCAAGCACCAGGAAAGGGTGAGTCGTGGGCCACCGGGGCTGTTCCCACCTCCCCAGGAGCCCCACTCCCCGCCATGAGGACAACGCCTGCCCAGGTGAGAGGCAGGGAGACCCCTGGCACCCCGCCTGATGGATGAGAGGGGGAGCAGCAGCTGGAACCTGGGAGGGGGGCCACACCTTTGGGGGGACACAGCCACGCTGTGGTGACCACACGGAGATGGAACCCAGGCGGCACCCGGCCTCTGTGCCCTGACCGGCCCCCTGCAGGGCCCCTCCTCGGCCTGGGGGCCCCTGCCGGTGAATGAGAGCAGAGAGCAGACAGGAGGAGCCCCTGGAAATGCTGGAGCCCTTTGGAGGCCGAGAAGTGCAAAGGCAGCGGGATTGGAGGATGTCCATGTGTCCCTCTGTCCATCCTGACTGTCAGTATAGTGAAGCCACGCTTTTCAGACGGTAACACGTTTTATTCAGCATTTCAAACGTGCTTACCACAGTCCCAGGGGCAAGGATGGGGACCAACCCCCAAACAGCCCCTTGGGCACCTCCCCGACACGGGCTCACCTCCCACCGCGACCGCCAGGCCTCTGTGACTGCCCACGGCTGTGGGGGGGATGCAGGTCACCACCAGAGACGCCGACGCCCTGGGCCTCTTCACCCCTGCGGGCTGCCGCCTCGGTGACTCCCCATGAGCCCCCTTCCCTCCGGCCGCTCCTCCGAGAGCAGCAGAGGGGATGAGCCAGGCCGGGCAGGCGCCCCTGGCCGGGGCATTTGGGACTCGGTCTGAGTCTGGGTGTAGCAGGCAAGGCCATGGGACCCCGACCCTCTCCTGAATGACTCCCACAGGCTTTGGGAAGTGGTTCTTCTGAGGGATGCCAGCTTCCGGGCACCTCCAGGAACTGGCCAGCGTCAACAGTGAATTAGAATCAAGTGCCAGCGTCCACACAGAGCAGGCGGGGCTCCTCCTGGGACCCCGAGGCCCCTCCCGGAGTGGCTGTGGCGGCTTCTAACGCGTGCAGCACTGGACCGGCCCCCTGGACCCCTGGTTCAGGGCCAGCCGGGCATCTCCCCGCTGCTCCTGGCGCTCCTTCCTCTCTGCCCTCTGCAGCAGCTCTCGGGCTGTGAGCACAGAAGGAGGGGGTGGGGGGGTGAGGAGGTGCCCCAGCTCAGCACTCCCCCACAAGCCACTGTCCCGGGGTCCCTGGGGCCCCCACCCCTCCTGACATTTACCCAGAGCCATGAACCTCAGCCCCGACTCTCCCACTCACCCTCTAGTCCCCAGTGATGCCCTGGTGGGCCCAGGAAGCCAGAAAAGAAGACCGAGGAGGCAGAGCCCACCCCGGCCCTCCCGCCCCCCCCCCCCCCCGCCACCGCCGGGGGCCCGTCACTCACCGAGGGCGCCGAAGACCTCAGTCACGTGGTGGTCGAGTCTGGCGGAGGTTTCCATGAACAGCAAGCTGTGGCTCTGTGCAAACTCCCTCCCCTCCTGAGGAGAACGGCCACGGACACCCGCGTCACTTATGAAAAGAGCTCCCTGAGAATGCTTAGTGGACGCCTTCTTTCTCCACCTCCCAGCAGCCCCCTGCCCCTGGTGGCTGGTCACCACTTTCATTTTGGGGTTTGTGTGCTTCCGGCTCGTTTGAGATCTCACTGACCGGGCGTCCTGACTGTGACCCACACAGCAGGTGCCGCCCTGCGGGGACTGACTCCTTAGGGGACCCTGGACCGGGCGGGAGGGACGCTGCAGAGCAGAGTCTGGGAAGGCCACCCTCCTTGGCACGGGCCCTGCCCCGAGGGCTCCCTGGCACCTGTGGGCTCCGGGCGAGAAAGGGGCAGCGTGGACGGGAACCAGGGCCCCTCCTCTGTGGTCCCTCAGCGTCTCCCACACGGCTCAGGCCTGTGAGGAGTGATGTAGGTCACGGGGCAAACTGGACAGTGCCAAGGCAGCAGCGTGTGCCCAGGAGGGGACAGGCACCCACAGGAAGGCTATGGCCTGCCCAGGACTCGGGTCTCGAGGACCGGGGGCTCCCCACACAGGCCCGTCCCCTGAGCCTGCCTGGCTCCAGGTCGCCCTGCCTGGCGTGGGCCCATGCCCACCGCATGGCATCACAGTGGGGTTCACCCCTCACCTGGCCCACGGAGCTCGACTCTTCCCTACGGAACTTCTCAGCCCGTCCCCCACTTCCCCTCCAAACTTCCCCTCCTCTGACCCCAAACCTGGCCAGGCTCCCCATTTCCTGTGTGATGCTGGCAGGACACTTTGTCAGCCGTCCTAAGAGTGCTCATGGCTGGCCTGGGGTGCTCACCACTCCCCACACCAGGTAGTGACCATCGCTAGGTCTGACCTTTCCAGGAAAGACCAGAAATCTCTGCTCAGAAGGGAAACTAAAGTGAGAAGTGTGTGTGCAGGTGCTTGTGAATGTGTGTGCGTGTGGTGTGGGTGTGCACGCGAGTGGGCGCTTGGGTGTGTGCATGTACACACGTGTGTATGTGTGAATGTGTTTACGTGTGGTGTGGGTGTGCATGTGAGTGGGCGCTTGGGTGTGTGCATGTACACACGTGTGTATGTGTGAATGTGTTTGCGTGTGGTGTGGGTGTGCATGTGAGTGGGCGCTTGGGTGTGTGCATGTACACACGTGTGTATGTGTGAATGTGTTTGCGTGTGGTGTGGGTGTGCATGTGAGTGGGCGCTTGGGTGTGTGCATGTACACACGTGTGGATGTGTGGATGTGTGTGCGTGTGGTGTGGGTGTGCATGCGAGTGGGTGTGTGTTTCAGGGTCACTCCATCTCCTGGTGACATAATGACCCATCCCCAGTCCTACCTCGAACGTCACCTCCCGCTCCTCACTGAGGTCCGTCTTGTTGCCAACCAGCATCACCACGATTTCTCCAGGGAGGAACTCCCTCTCCAGGTCCTTCAGCCACTGCTGAGCCTTGAGGAAGGAATCCTAAAAAAGGAAAAAGGAAAAGGGAATCTCAGACAAACTCATGGTTAGTCTCCCCCAGCTAGCTATCCCGGGAAAGAAAAGCAGGTGCCGATGCCACATTGTGTCAACGCCCTGTGACCCTTCTGACCATGTGACAGAGAGCCCCCACCCCCAAGGGCTGCTCCGTCCCTGAGGAGGGCACCTGCTCGTCCGCTGCCCGCGGGGGCTCTGGGCCACAGGGAGCCCCTTCCCCACCAACAGTGCCCAGGAGGCTGACAGTGCCCTGCAGACCAGGGAACGGGGCTCCTGCCCTGGCCCCACGGCGCCCCTTCCCTCCCTACAGCACAGATGAAAGTCCACCTGCTTCGGAGAACTCCCTTCCCGCCTGCTCACCTGCCCCACCACCTCCCTGCCCACCCGCCCTGGCAGGGCCGAAGCCTGCTTTTCCGTCCCCATCTCTGCTCGAGCCCCCCTGCAGGAAGCCCCCGTCAGGGCTGGTTTGCTGGCCTTCCCACCCCCTCCCAGAACCCCGGCCCGCTCTCCTGCTCCGGGTGTCCGCTCACCTCATTTAGCGTCTGCCCAGGTGATGCTCTGAGTGTGGGTGTGCAGCCAGGGCCGTGTCCGCCCTGGCTCTGTAACCCCCTCATCAACTCAGCGGGCACTCAAGGTGTCCTGAGCGACAATGACTAGTGTGCAGGGTGTTCTGGGAGGGCTTCCTGAAGGAGGTGACCAACTTCCTACTGGTTGTGATCTAACCTCAAAGCACCCACACCATGCCTTCAGAGGACAGCGTCCCGTCCCAGGAGAACACGAGCCACGCCCGAGCGAGCCTCACCTTGCTGGTGATGTCATACACCAGCAGCGCAGCGTTGGCGCCCCTGAAGTAGAGGTGGCAGATGCTGTGGTACTTCTCCTGGCCCGCCGTGTCCCAGATCTCGAGCTTCAGAGACGCAGCCCCCAAATCCACCACCTTTGTGAAGAACGCACCTGAAACGCACCACGGAGACCAGGTCTGCAGCCACCGCTCGGGCTGGACGAGCCCTGGGCTCAGGAAGCCGCCGGAGACACCTGCTGCCTGCCGCCCACGGCTGGGAAGGCCACCCTTCTGGGACTGGCACTGCCCATCCCAAACCAGTGCCACGGTCATCGCCGCGGACCCTTCGTGGATTACACACGGGCTTCGGGTGGGAAGGTAAACGCCCAGGGCCCTCGCTCAAAAATCAGCCCTGCTTGCCGAAGTGATGTGATTTTCAGAGAGTCGATTGGTAGCACCGAGACACTCTGCCCCATAGTGTGGTGGGTGTGTCACCTACGGAACAAGACTGGGCCTGGGGGGAGCCAGAAGAAGGGGGGCGGCGGGGTCCCCAGTGGAAGCTGCTGCCCACCCAGACCCCGCATGGGGTTTGGCGCCTATTCTGATAAAATAGCCACGTGCTTGAAATGAAAACTTCCCCTGCAAGGCCGGTGAGCTGGCTTCCCGGGGCTGCCTCAGCAAATGCCCACACACTGGGCAGCTTAAAGCAGAAATGTGTGCTTTCTGTTCTGGGGGCCAGAGGTCAAGATTCAAGCTATCACAGGGTAGGTTCCTTCCGGGAGCTCTGGGAGAGAATCCTTTCCACGCCTGTGGCTTTGGTGGCTGCCGGGGCCCCTCCTCATTCCTGGGCTTAGACACATCACCCCGTCTCGTCCTCCGTGTCCACAGGGCCTTCTCCCTGTCTCTGTGTTCTGACAGGGTCACCAGTTGGTGGATTCAGGGTCCACCTGTAATCCAGGGCGATCTCATCTCAACTCCCTTAACTAACTGCATCTGCAAAGACGCTTCTGCCAAGTCAGGCCATGTTCACAGGTGCTGGCGGCGAGGGCTGGGGCGAGGGCTGGAGGGGAGGGCTAGAGGGGAGGGCTGGAGGCGAGGGCTGGGGCGAGGGCTGGGGCGAGGGCTAGAGGGGAGGGCTGGGGCGAGGGCTGGAAGTGAGGGCTGGCAGGGAAGGGCTAGAGGGGAGGGCTGGAGGGGAGGGCTGGAGGCGAGAGCTGGGGGGAGGGCTGGAGGGGAGGGCTGGAGGCGAGGGCTGGAGGGGAGGGCTGGAGGCGAGGGCTGGAGGGGAGGGCTGGAGGCTAGGGCTGGTGGCGAGGGCTCAGACACAGCTTTGGAAACACAACACCATCCACTGCAGACAGAGGACACGGAGGGGCTGGCTGAGGGTTTTCACACAGAACTGCTAAGATCATGATTCTCTCACGAGAACCTAGTTTGGGGTGGCCCCTTAAAGGAGGCCACCAACCGGGTCCTCTGCCTGCACACCGCATTTTCCTGCTTGCTCAGGAACTCAAATCCGATGAACTTCCAGCGCGTTACGGACTGAGTGTGTCCTCACAGAATTCATGTGTTGCAGCCTAACCCCAGGCTGATGGCATGAGGAGGCGGGGCCTCTGGGAGGTGACTGGGCTGAGGTGAGGTCCTGAGGGCGGGGCCGTGATGGGATCAGCGTCCTCTTGGGAAGAGACCCAGAGATCCCCTCTCCCCTCGCCCTCCCTGCACGCAGGCACAAAGAAGAGGCCGTGTGAGCACAGGGGGATGGCCGCCACCTACACACAGGAGAGGAGGCCTCAGAGAGAAGCCGACCTTGCCGGCACCTGGGTCTCAGACTCCAGCCTCAGAACCGTGTGTCTGCAGGAGGCTGAGCAGACTGACTCTGGGTCAAAGCCGCAGCTTCTACCTCAACGTGGGGACTCATGGCTGCCGGCTCACGAGGGCTCACGGTCAGGATGGAAGTGGACAAGACGAAGCAGGTGCTCCTCGAACTGAGGACATCATGAGGGTGGTGAGGTCATGGGGTGATGACGTCGTGAAGGTGATGAGGTCATGGGGTGATGACATCATGAGGGTGATGAGGTCATGGGGTGATAGGTCATGGGGTGATGATGTCATGAAGGTGATGAGGTCATGGGGTGATGACATCATGAGGGTGGTGAGGTCACGGGGTGATGACATCACGAGGGTGAAGAGGTCATGGGGTGATGACATCATGAAGGTGGTGAGGTCATGGGGTGATGACATCATGAGGGTGAAGAGGTCATGGGGTGATGACATCATGAGGGTGAAGAGGTCATGGGGTGATGACATCATGAGGGTGGTGAGGTCATGGGGTGATGACATTGTGAGGGTGATGAGGTCATGGGGTGATGACGTCGTGAGGGTGGTGAGGTCATGGGGTGACGTCGTGAGGGTGCGGGCCGTGACGGGCCCTGGAAGGGGCTCTCCCAGCTGCACCAGCGTTGCCCGCTTGCTCAGCCTTCCGAAGCTCAGCTCCCCCTCTTCTCCATGAGCCAATGTCCCAGGTGGCCGATGGGCTGCCGTCCGCTCTCCCGTCTCTGACTGGGGACATCAGCCACGCATCCACACCCTCTGTCCTTGCCCTCATGTCCAATCACATCTCTGAATCTGATTTTGGCTGTCTTGGAAGTCGCCACGGCCAGGGTGCGCACGGGCACCAAGTTCAGGCTGGCCTCCTCCGTTCAGAGCCGAGCTCCGAACATCTTCCTTTCTCGTGTGGAAATGATGGCACGAGTCTGTCTAAACCAATGGCAAGTCCCAGCACATTTCCAAGCGGCGCCGGGCATCAGTGACCGTGTGAATAGTCTTGGAAGAGAAACTTGTCTGGAGAGAAACACAAGGCCCTCAGGTGGGCCCTGGGGGGGTCGAGGTGACCTTCCACCCCTGCCCCGTGGACTCCTCGGCTCCAACTCGGGAAGGAGCCCAGTTATTATCTTCCGTGTTCAGAAACCCACTGACCACATTTACCACGTCTCCACAGCGAAAGCCAGAAAGTGATTTAAAAATTAAATGCCAAGAAAGCCTTCTGCCTGAAATGATATTGGCAAAAGGTGGGGTGTGGGGTGCCATCAGGCCAAGAACCAGGAATTTCCACACTCCTGGAATGTGCTGCTGGAGACAGCAATTGGCCTGTCTTCGTGGAGCTACCGCCCGAACTCCAGCACCGGGCTCTGCTCTGCCTTGTGGCCCCCGTCACAGCACAGACCAGGTCTGCTTCCTCCTCTGGTCCCACTGCAGACCTCAGCCCGGTGCCCCAGTGACAGGGACCCTTCCCGCCTGCGCCCCAGCTGCGTTCAGCTCTGTTCTCGCTCTCTGGGGGCTTCTGGAAGCCCGAATACCTTCCACTAGGGGAACTGAATGGACCCACCTGGCCAATGAATGACACAAGGATCAAACTGGGGACCACTCTCCAACTGGCATTTTATTGCCACAAATTAAAGTGTCTCTAATACTTCCAGCTGGTGTGGCTCAGTGGTTGAGCGTGGACCCTGCACCAGGAGGTCACCAGTTTGATTCCCGGTCAGGGCACATGCCCAGGTTGTGGGCCCATCCCCAGTGGGGGGCATGCAGGAGGCAGCCAGTCGATGTTCTCTCTCATCGATGTTTCTATCTCTCTCTCCCTCTGCCTTCCTCTCTCTCTCCAAAAATCAATAAAGAAAAAAAAAATATTTTTAAGTGTCTCTAATAAATGTTAACAAAATAAAAGTGTTTTTGCTTTTTTTTTTTACCTTTTACTCTAATTCTGCTCATTTAAGCCTTCTTGTAGGATTCATCCTTTTCGTAAAAAGGATTCCCTTCCCTGGTTGAAGGGAATGTGGAGTGGGTAACCTCTCGGGCCTGTGGTACAGCAGGTTCTCGGTGTGGAAAGGAAGGGATTCACTCAGCTTCCACCAGCAAACAGGCCCACCAGCCCCCGATGTCACCATCCCTCCAAAAGACGTCACTAGGAAAGCGCAGCACGGAAATGGGCCAGTTGGGATTCCAGGACGAGGGAGCTGCCCACACGCCCTGCCAGGCCCTCCCCTGCAGGGACTGGAAGGCTGGCTGGTGACTGGGGGTGACCGGGTGTCCCAGGGTTCTCGTGGCCTCCTCCCGGCAGGCCGAGCCCAGGGGCTGGGCTCACTTGGCATCTCCACTCTGACTCAGCTTCAGGTCTGCCGGCCATGAGCCCAGCTCCCCTCCTGCTTCCTCCGGATGTTCAGGGTCTTGCCCTGGCACGGCTGGTAGCTGCCCAGCCATGACCTGTTCTGGAGAGCCAGGCCCTGTGCCAGTCAGCCTCCCTGTGGAGCCTCACACACTCACCCACGGACCCAGACCCTCCGGAGGGGCCCAGGACCCCCGATCGTCCCGAGGCTGGCCTGCCCTGAAGGGGGTACAGCACACCCCTCCGGCCCTGGTCCCACCTGCCCCAGGAGTGTGGGGGGGGAGTGGGAAAGGGCAACGACCCTAAGCCACGACATGGGAGAACACCACGTAGACGTCCTGAAGCCCATCTTCACGGAGAGCCCCCCCAGGAGGGCACCCATCCCGTTTCCCAGGAGGAGACGTGGCGAGGCGATGCCAGCCCTTGGCTCACCCAGCTTGTGTGTGCTGAGCGCCCCTGCAGCCCGGGCTCCGGGCACCCACCACCTCCGCGGTTCCATCGAGCCCTCCAGCAGGAGGGGCGCACCTCGCGCCCTGGGTCTGCTCTCTGCTTGCCCCTCCACGAACAGGCGCAGGGGTTTCTGAACGAAGCCGAGACCGAGCCCAGGAAGGCAGCCGCGGTCTGCCCTCCATCTGCCCTCCATCTGCCCTCCGTCTGCCCTCCGTCTGCCCTCCTGGGGATCGCCCACAACAGTCACGGCCTCACACACGAGAGGAACGACCAGTTCCATCTCCTTGTCTGAAAAGTGGGAGCGTCCACATTTATAGAATTATAATAGTACGATAATTAAAATAATATAGAATATATTATAATACAGTGCTAATAGACATATTGTCATAACTAACAAATAATTGTATTTACTTGCTAACAGTGCGATCATCATAATGTCCACCTCCAAAGGCTGTAGGAGGCGTGTGAAGCAGACCCTGAGGAATGAGTGGAGACCACATTCCCACGGGGGATTTAGCTAGAAGCAGAGGAGGGCTTCTCACCTCCATGTCCCCAACACCCAGCACTGGCCCTGGCACAGAGCAGGTGCTCAACGAATCAGTGCTGACCCCCTGGACTGGTGTCTAAACTCAACTAGAGGGTCGGGGGCCACCCGCTAATCTAATCTGGCTGTTCTCTGCCTCCCTCCACACCCTCCCACCCACCATCCCGGAGACACCAGAGTGGGAACAAAGGTCAGAGCCCCAGCCCCAGGGGAGAGGCAGAGTCCTGGGCGTGGAACAGGTTCTTCCCTCTGGAGAGAGGAGACAGCCCCGGCGGGGGGCGGGGACTAGGGGAGTGGAGGGGGCGTGTCTAACCCACTGTGGAACCCCCTCCCCTCCTGCAGGCCTGGGACAGGCCACACCCACCAGACACTGGCTGCAGGGGTGAGTGGATGGATGAGTGAGGGAACGAATCAGTGAATGAATAGATGGGTGAATGGATGGATGAGTGAGGGAACGAATCAGTGAATGAATAGATGAGTGAATGGATGGATGAGTGAGGGAACGAATCAGTGAGTGAATAGATGGGTGAATGGATGGATGAGTGAGGGAACGAATCAGTGAATGAATAGATGAGTGGGTGGATGGATGAGTGAGGGAACGAATCAGTGAATGAATAGATGAGTGGGTGGATGGATGAGTGAGGGAACGAATCAGTGAATGAATAGATGAGTGGGTGGATGGATGAGTGAGGGAACGAATCAGTGAATGAATAGATGGGTGAATGGATGGATGAGTGAGGGAACGAATCAGTGAATGAATAGATGAGTGGGTGGATGGATGAGTGAGGGAACGAATCAGTGAATGAATAGATGGGTGAATGGATGGATGAGTGAGGGAACGAATCAGTGAATGAATAGATGAGTGGGTGGATGGATGAGGGAACGAATCAGTGAATGAATAGATGGGTGAATGGATGGATGAGTGAGGGAACGAATCAGTGAATGAATAGATGAGTGGATGGATGGATGAGTGAGGGAACGAATCAGTGAATGAATAGATGAGTGGGTGGATGGATGAGTGAGGGAACGAATCAGTGAATGAATAGATGGGTGAATGGATGGATGAGTGAGGGAACGAATCAGTGAATGAATAGATGAGTGGGTGGATGGATGAGGGAACGAATCAGTGAATGAATAGATGGGTGAATGGATGGATGAGTGAGGGAACGAATCAGTGAATGAATAGATGAGTGGGTGGATGGATGAGGGAACGAATCAGTGAATGAATAGATGGGTGAATGGATGGATGAGCGAGGGAACGGATCAGTGAATGAATAGATGAGTGGGTGGATGAGTGGATGCGTGAACTCGGAAACAGACAGCTTCTCCGTAGCAGTCCAAATTTGGAACTAAAGCTCTGAATCCGAGTGCGGTGGTTTTCCACTGTGCTGGCCGCCTCCCGGGGGGACTGACTGGCATAAAGAACAAGCCAGGTTTCCCTGTTTTGGGGGGAAAGGGGGTTTCCACCCCCTGGCGAAATGTGAAGGAAGCCGACAGCCGGGCAGACGCACCGCAGACCTGGACCTCCGGGAGCCCCGGCCTAGTGCCTCTCTGAGAGGTGGTGAGAGGGTCTGCCCTGTGCCCACCGCCCCACCCCGGCTGGGCTGGTAAAGGAGCCCAGGTGGCAGGGGACTGCCCACAGTACCCTGCCCAGGGCAGCAGTGGGTGAGAGGCTCAACAGCCAGATCCGTTAGCAGGTGGCCCACAAGCCCGAGTGGAGAGCCTGGAGGGCTTCTTCCGGGCTCCCCACCCACCGCTGCTCCAGCACCATCCTCACACAGCCCGGCCCTGGGGGCCAGAGACCCTGGCCGAGCCTGCACCCCGCGGAGCTCAGCCAGCGCCTGGCCAACAGCAGCCCGGCCAGGGCGCCCGAGGCTCCAGGACAGCATCCGCCCCACGGGACCCGCCCCCGGGTCGGCACCCGGGCTGCTCCCCAGGAGACTAACGAAGGACGTCACTTACATCCCACGGTCGGCAGGATGCTTCTGAAGTCATTCTTCACGTAGCGGAGAGCCAGGCTGGACTTGCCCACGTTGCCGCTGCCCAAGAGGACCAGCTTGAACGGCCGGGGGGCCCCATCGGCCTGCGCCATGCCCTGCGGAGACACACAGCGAGCGGAGGAGGTCCAGCATCTGCCACCAGGTGACCTCAGTGCGTCCACCCCGAGGCACCGCCTCCCGGCAGAGCGCAAACAGCCTGGGACAGACGGGCAGACGGACGGACGGACAGACAGAGCTCCAAGCCAGAGGCCCGGGTTGGCACCCCTGCTCCGCTCTGCACCCCATCTCCTCATCTGGAAAGCGGGGGACCGGAGCTGTGTTTTGAGGAGTGTCGGGAGCAGGTGTGGGGGGACAGCATGTTGGTGGTGCCGGCAGAGACCATGGTACCTAAACGGCCGCACACCCTGAGCAATGACCAATGCGGGGCAGTCATCACGTGGGCTGACTGTCCTCATGCCATGAATCCTCCCTTTTAAAACATCTATTACTTCTTCCTGCCCTGGCCAGTGTGGCTCAGTGGTTAGAGCATCAGCCCATGGACCAAAGAGCCGCAGGTTCAATTCCGGTCAAGGGCACGCACCTCGGTTGCAGTTCGGTCCCCAGCCCTGGTCGGGGTCGTGCGGGAGGCGGCCAGTCGCTGTGTCTCTCTCACGTCGAGGTTTCTCTCTCCCTCTCCCCCTCCCACTCTGTCTGAAAACAAATGGAAAAGTATCCTCAGGTAAGGATTTTCTTTTTAAATAAAAGATCTATTGCTTCTTCCAAAAAGGGAGGGAGGGAGGGAGCCACAGGGAAGGCAAACGACCCATCAAAACATTAGCGTTCGGAAACCTTTGCCCGGACAGTTCCTTGGACAATTCCACGGCCCCTGAGGCGGAAGAGGGTGCCGGGAGGGAGCAGGGTCTCAGCCGGGAGTCCACCGGGGCTCCGGGAGCAGAATGGTCAAGGCTGCCCAGCCTGCCTGGCCTTGTCGGGGTGTCGGGGTGCCCTGGACTCCTGCGTTCCACAGACCCACCGCCACCCAGTGAGGGTCCTGGAGGGGCCCCTGTGCTCTCGGAGAACCCACCCACCCAGGCAAGACTCAAAGCCATGCAACCCACAGACGTTGCCCCGCCAGCTGAGCCCCCGGAAACCCCACCGGGACTGGCCCTGCAGGAAGGAGCTGACAGCCGCGGGCATTCAACACGTCCACACTCCGAGTGACATCCGAACAGATAACGAGACATCGTCTCCAAGTTCGGCACTGCCCAAGTGTCCCCACGCTCGCCCTCGAGTGCACCGGGGTCGCCTCGGGAGAGGGCTGTTGACACACATGCCCCTCGGCCGCAGCCTCCTCTCTGGCCCCGCCCCTGCCATCCTGGCCCCGCCCCTGCCATCCTGGCCCCGCCCCTGCCATCCTGGCCCCGCCCCTGCCATCCTGGCCCCGGCACGTGTCCGTCCCCATAAAGAGCAGTTACTAAAATAGACATTAACTGCTCTTTATGGGGACAGCTCCTCTCCTCAGTGACATCGTGTCAGTTGAACTCCGCCTTAATTCACGCATTGTTTTTCAATGACTCCTCTCTCTCGCTGGGCTGTAACCTCTACGGAGATCTAATTTATATAATTATTTTGCTCATATCTTCTCCCTCCCACTGGGCCACCGCCACTCAGGAGCTCGGGGACTGTGTTCACGGAGCGCACAGGTGGCCCGTAAATGTCTCGTGCGCGCACACGGGACTCTCGGCGAGAAGCCCTCGGGGACAGACATGCTGCTCCCAGAGCGTGCCGGTCACTCCCAGGCAGCTGGCACGCCGTGGGCTGGCACAGGCAAAGGCGGAGGAGAGAGGCCCAGCTGCCCACTCGGAGCGGCCGAGGAAAGCAGCAAGTCCCTGACCGTAAGGCCGCCCTGCGCGGTGCTCACGCGGGTGGAGCTGAGCGGGCCTGACGGCCTGACGGGGGCAGCTCAGAGCCTCCCGTGGGAGCTGAGCAGGAGGCCTCTGCGGGCGCGTCACCCCACTTTACTGAGAGGCCCAGCAGCTCTTCTAAGACAGACAGGCAGAATCGGGAGCCAGATGGCTGCCTTCGTGTCCACACCGGGTGCACCGGGCCCTGGCACGACGTCAGCCACTCGGGAGAGCACAGGACGCGGTCCCACATCCAGACCGCGGTGCCACCCGCCGGCCGGAGCCCGGGCCCAGACTCATCGGCCTCAGTTAGCAAGTCCTCACTTATAAACGGCTCCCCCGAGCTCAGAGGAGCAGAGTGGGGTGACGGTTACCAGGGGCTGGGAGAAATGGGGAGATACCGGCCCAACAGTTACCAGATGTAAACGCGGGGGCCTGGGGTACGCGAGGAGCTCACAGCTAACCGTACTGTCTGCTATTCCTGAGCGCTGCACGGAGAGCAGGTCTGAGCTGTTCCCACCACAGAGGAAAGGAACTCAGAGCCGGGAGGAGGGGAAGCTGACGCTAGGCGGTCCTCCTACTGCGATAGATGAACGTATCAGAGCGACATGTCACAGTCCTGTGTGTCAGTCACACCTAGATAAAGCCGGAAAGGGGGGACGCTTTTCAGAATGGGGTCCCCGAGCTTTCTGTGCCCCGGGGCTCATGCCTTGTTTCTTGCTGGAGGTACTTTCTCACTCGGAAGCAGACGGTCCATCAATGTGGCTGTCATTTCCCTCAGAAAGTCCTGGGGCACCCACAGCGATGTGTTCTCGGGTACCAGAGACCCCCTCCAAGTTCTCCTTGCTGTCCTCGCCCAGGCAACAAAACATGTTTGAATCAACCAAAACAGGTGGACTGTGAATGCACAGACCATTTCTGAAATTCCAACTGCCAATGTCTTACTCCTCTGGCGATGATACATTTCTTTGTTGGAAAATATTATTTTACTATAACACATCACGGTCAACGTGAAAAAGGAAATTGCTACTCATGACCCCATGCCCTTAATACAACCAGAAATCGCACTGTGCCTGCTTTCTTCCAGCTTTTATTTATGAGTCTTAAAAACAAACTAACCAAAACCCTTAAAAACTAACCAAACCCTTAAAAACAAACTAACCAAAATCTTAAAAACAAACTAACCAAAACAAACAAACTAACATACACTTTCGTATCCTACCTTTAAAAAGGCAACCACATGTATCAAGGGCCGTTTTGCTCATTGCTACATGTTACCTACGTTGAATGAGCATGTAACATTCCTACAACTCTCCAATTCGCTGAAACATTTCCCCACTACTGGATCTTTACTAGGTTTTCTTTTTTTTCTCTGTAATGAGCCAGACCCAGTAAGGATTTTTATGTATAATTTTTTGTGTGATTACAGGTTGTAAGCTTTCAATGATCAGAGATTGAAGCCCTCTCTTCAGAGAGAAAATTGGAAATGTGAGGCCTGACCCCACCCCCAGATTCTAATCAAGATGGGTTCTTTGAAGTCTCTGTAAACACAGAGATGTGAGTAGGGCTTAACAGCCCGGTGATTTGGGGCCTCATTCCTTGCTAGCCCATCTCCTGTCCAGCAAAGGAGAAACAAAGGGCTGCAGACTTAACTAGACTTTTGGGAGGAGGACATTCCAGGGACGGTCTCGGTCAGGGTCCCTCGTGGGTGGCCTTCCAGCATATAAAGGACACCGAGATCATTGTGTGGTGTTGACTCCACTGTCCTTGTACTGACTGAGCGCCGGGCTCCTCCTCAGAGAACACTTGACCTGTGTGGCCCATCACTGCCATTTCAGCAGGGACCTCTTTCCTCCCTGACCTCCATGACCTCCCTGACCATCCAACATGGCACTGTGGCCCTCAGCCGAGCAGACTCCGTCCCTCACTGAGCCCTTTGATTATTCACGTATGGATACACGAACACACACACAGACACACAGACACACAGACACATAGAGACACACAGACACACACACACAGACACACACACACAGACACACAGACACACACACAGAGACACACAGACACACAGACACACACACAGAGACACACACACACACACACAGAGACACACACAGACACACACACAGAGACACACACACACACACACACAGACACACACACACAGAGACACACACAAAGACACACAGACACACAGAGAGACACACACACAGACACACACACAGACACACACACACAGACACACACACACAGAGACACACACACACACACAGACACACACACAAAGACACACACACACACAAAGACACACACAGACACACACACACACAGACACACACAGAGAGACACACAGACACACACACAAAGACACACACACACACACACACACACACACACTGCCAAGCTGAAACAATGACTCACGTGTTCCCGGGCCTGGTCACTTCCAGGGAGCCTGACAGCTCGTCATCACCAGGGCCGGCAGGGCCCCTACCTGTCTCTCTGTCCTGGGGACAGGTCGGCTTCCCTCACCAGGCAGCTGGGTGGTGGCCAGGGCAGCTGGGCGGTGGCCAGGGCAGCTGGGCAGGCGGAGGCTGGGCTCCCGAGGAGACCAGGGAGAAGCAGCAGTCTCTGCCCTAGGCTGTGCCCAGCCCCTGGCTCCCGGCCCCTAAGTCAGGCGACTTCCTTCTGCCAGGCTCTGGGTAAGGTCCAGCGGTCACATGGCCACCTGGGGCAGGGCAGGGCAGAGGCACACCTTCGAGAGGACTGTGGGAGCACCTGGCGCCCAGCCGGAAGTGAGCCTCCCGTCAGGTGCTTGCTGCTGCCCAGTGCTGAGCCCCTGAGCCTCGTCAGGGCCTCACTCCATCACCTCCCTGCTCCTCCCTCGGGGCTGCGTGGCTTTGCCCACCTGAGGCCAGCAGCCCAGAACAGAAGGCGGGGAGCTGGGCCCTTCCACACAGCGGAACCAGCTCCCGCCAGGCTGCACCTGCAACCAGAGGCAGCCAGGGGGCGGGGCCCCGGTCAGATGCCGGGCCAGGTGCCACCTGGGGGCAGGGGACATGGGTTCCTAACACCATCTACCAGCTTTGTCAACCCCAACCTGCCTGTGTTCCTCTGTGGGGACCTTGGGAGCCACTGCAGAATCCTGCCTACCCCGAGCCTGAAACAACGCCCACAGGGAAGGCACATCACACCCAGGTGACACAGAGTCAGCCACACCTGGGGCCTAGGCTCAGGCCGACCCCAAACAACCTAATGACCCCTCCCCACCTCGAGAGGCCCAGGAGCACCATGGGGGCTGACCTCAGACACTCAGGGCGCCTGGGGCTCGTCACTGCCCTGCCTGTCATCTGGGCGGGTCTTTTCCCTGAAATCTGCAGGGTCCTCCCACAGGGACTCAGCAGGTCACCCCCCTCTGTCCCTCACCTCCCAGGTGAGGATGCTGGGCCAGAGGTTCCTGCTTCCTCTCCCCACCTGCCACTGTGACCTGATCTCAGCACACAGAAAGCCACCCACTGAGGGGAGGAACCTGAGACCTCACTGTCAATCAGAGGATTCCTTCCCTTGTGGGCCTGCCGGGTGGGGGGCGGGGACAGAGCACAGGCGACCTGACCACACCCCACCCAGACACCCCACCCGGACATGGTAGCGTGCACGCCAGAAGCCTGTGGTGGGGATTAGGCACCAATGAGACACAAGCAACCCACTGGCCATGACCGCAGTTCGCATATGGGCACACGGCTGTGCAGACCTGAGACGCTCTCTCTGGGCAGTTTCTCAGCTTTCCTGTCTGGGCATTGGCAGGGAGAGTGCCCGCTGGGCCACTGAGCTGGGCGGCCTACAGGGGGCAGCACGCGCTCACGCTTGTTCCCCTTCGGAAAGAAATGCAAAATTACAGGCTTTTGGAGCCGAGAGGGCCCCTGGGGAATGTCTGGTCTGAGCACCGGCCTTGTCTGAAGAATCTCAGCCACACACCCACCCAAAGGCTATTCTGCCCCGAGGCAGCCATGCACCTGGCCCCTTTCCACCCGGATCAGCCTTCCACAACTTCCCGCCCAACTTCCCACCGGTCCCCTCCTGGGTCACTCAGCCAGAGCCTGCTGCACTGTGACGCACACATTCTGAGACGGCTGAAGCAGTTCTCGGGGCTGGCAGCTCCCGCTGACCCATCGACCCCTGCTCCCTGGGGCTCAGCCTGGTGACACAGCTCCTGTCCAGTACTGTGCCTGGTCAGATCTGCGGATCTGTGGGCAAGGGGCTCCCCTTCCTCCTTGGGGCTCCCCTTCCTCCTTGGGGCTCCCACGCAGAGCGGTAGTTAAGGATGGAACTCAGGACCTGCCGGTGTGGCTCAGTGGATGGAGCACCGTCCCACGGACTGAGAGGTCCCGGTTCGATTCCCGGTCAGGGCACATGCCCAGGTTGCGGGCTCGATCCCCAGCAGGGGGCGTGCAGGAGGCGGCCGATCGATGTTTCTCTCTCACATCGATGTTTCTATCTCTCTCAAAAAAGTCAATAAAAACATATTATTTAAAATAAAAATAAAAAAGGATGGAACTCGGGGTGATCGTTATCCGAGGTGCAGCACTTCCAGGATGCTCTGACCTGCTGAGGCCTTGGAGATAAGCAGGAATGGTGGCCTGCCTTGCCCGAAACCTTCACCCTCGCTTATCTCAATGGAAAATTCCAGCAGAGATTTCTGAACTCCAAGGGAAATTGCTCCGCTCAGCAGTCGGGTTGGTGCTTGGCTGCTGGCCAGGCTGGGCAGTGCCGGGCAGAGCAAAGTCCTGCCTCGGGGCGCCCAGAGCCAGCAGTGACCGGACAGGTGCCCGCACAGAGGTGGCCACCCCAGGTCACATAGGCCCTAAAGGAGCAGAGGGCACAGGCAGAAGAGACCCGCTCACCTGGCCAGGGGGAAGGGGAAAGGTCAACGGAGACTCCTCCCAGGAGGAGACGCTGACACCCGGACGGACAGACTGATGGATGGAGGAGAACCCTGCCCAAAGGCCAAGAGGAGGGGGGGCTTTCTGAGCCCCAGAAGCAGTGTGAGGGCCTGGCCCACGACACTGTGGGGACACTAGGGAACACTGTCACCGAGTGTGGTCTAGGGTGGGTGGCCAGAGAGGTGACGGTAGAGAGGCCTTGTCCAATTCCATGGGGACTCGAAACAACAAAAACAAAGTCGCTGCCTTTTATTGAGCAGCTACTATGTGCCAGGCACTGTGTAAGTCCCTGACTTGGAGCATCTGACGTCATCCTCTTTCTCACGGCCACCCCACCTTGCAGGCCACCCCTGAGGGCCCTCTGCCGGCCCTCTTCCAGCCATGCCCTCCTTGTGGGGGAGGCATTCGTGGGTACCCTCCCCACGCACACCCCCATTTCTACATCACGTTCTGAGATGGCAGAATTCCCTGCCCAAGGAGCCCAAGGCTGCCTCCCAGGCCTGCATGGCCTCTGCTGGGTGCGCCCTCGCAAAGCAAACCACACCAGCTGTGCCCAGGCCCTCGGGGCCAGGAGGCCGCTGACGGCGCGCAGTGTGCTTGGAGACAGGAAGGCTTTGGTACCTGAAGACAGGATGTGCTCCCAGACCGGAGACTGAACATTGTGACGTTGGCCCTGACTGAACTGAATGCAGCAGGAGGGAGCATTTCACTAACGTGCTTGATGACACATGCAGGTGAACACCTGCGCAGCACAGCTGTCCGCATGGGGCGGGGCCGCATCTCTCGTCTCCTGGGATGATGCACCTTTAACGTCCAGCACACCACTTAGGAATAAATGTTCGGAGTAGAGCCTGCGAGGGGGGCGAAACGTGCCAGTGTGAGCACGTCCCCACCCTTCTGAAGGGATCCCGCCCCCCTCCTCCTGGCCGCCCCGGAGCAGTCTGCAGCCCCGCCGGTCCGGCCTCTCGGCCTGAGCTGACGTGGGAGGCGGGTGGGAGGCAGGGATGGAGAGGAGGGAGAGAGGGCGGCACCCCGGCACTCTGGTTCTCAGCCTGTCTTCACGCCTCACACGCATCCTTGTCAGTGGTACCCAGGCCGAGCATCAGCATCTTCACCCTGTCCGACCTCTGGGTCAGGGCGTCTGGTCCATTTGCATTTAATGTCGTCACGGATACGGTTCTGCTTACGTCCACCGTCTTGGGTGCGCTTTCTGTGTCCCCTGTCCTCTGTCCTTTCTCCCTCCTCCTCTTCTTCTGGTGCAGCCGAGTATTTTTAGTCCTCCACGCTGCCTCCTTACCGGTTTCTTAAGTACATTACATTGTATCTTTCAGTTCTGTGATTTCCATCTGGTTCTTTTTTAGAATTTCTAAACCGCTCCTGAAACTCTCCGCTTCCTGCCCATCACAGGCGCCTGTCCCCACGGAATCCTGAGCACTTCGATCGCAGTGTGTCAGACTGCTCGGCGGCCAGTTCCTGCATCTGGCCGCTGTGTGGTCTGACTCCACAGACCGCCGTTCGTTTCCTGACCACAGGCCCCGCGCTGCTGTTTCTTCATCGTTCCGGGGACTGTCACTGGGCACTAAACACTGGGAATGATGTTTTGACAAAGGCTTGAAATACCCGCGGTTTGGCGAGAGCAGACACTGCAGAAACCACCGTTTCCGAGACAAACAGGACCGGGTGCCCATGGGCCCGAGGACAGTGCGGCCTTGCTCGGCCGCGGTCCCACCCTCCGGAGCACCTAGGACCCGCAGGGCAGAGGAAATGACTCGGCTCTTTGAGCTGCACTTGCGGCTGACAATGAACTTACTTGCCCCCATGCCCAGCAGGCCGGCCCCAGGAACCCTCGTGAGAAATCAGAGCTGAGAGGGGGGTGGCATTCAGCTCCGTGCAGATAAAGATCGAGACCTGACTTAGTTGTATCTAAGGATCCCCTGGGCTCCAGGCGATGGGATTCCGTTTCCTTTTTACACGGTCACTGGATTTCCTGACTGACCCCCCGGGGGGAGAGCCTCTGGAACAGGCCCACCCACACCCCACCCGCACCTGGACCCTCCCAAGCCCCGAGGCTCAGTGGAGGGGCCACATTCCACTCCTGGGCAGCCCTCGTGGGGGGCATGACCAGCAGCAGAAGCCACTGGCTGCCATGCCATGTTCCCGAGGGTGAGTGTGCGGGAGACGCAAGGGGACTCACCAAGATGCTCACAGTCCCGTTCAGAGGGAGCCAGGTGGGGACTAAGGAAGCTGCAGACCCAGGGAAAGCCCCGGTCCATGAAAAGTGCAGCCATTGTATATCAGGAGCTGGGCTGCTGTTACAAAGTAGCACCGTCTGGCTGGAAGGCAGGAACTGGTTGCCTCACAGTTGGAGATCAGTGTGGGTGGGACCAGGTCTCTATGAGGCCAGGGGAGGATCTGCAGGCCCCTCCCAGCTGCCAGGGAGCTGCAGCCTTGGGCGGCCTTGGGCTGCAGAAGCTTCACCCCGATATCTGCCTCCATCTCTGTGTGGCGTCTCCCAGTGAGTATATCTATACCCAAACTTCCCCCTTCATAAGGACACCAGTCATATTTGACCAGGGCACCCTAATGACCCACTTTAACTTAACCACCTTTTGCAAAGACCCTGTCCCCAAACAAGGGCACATGCTGAGGTCCTGGGGGTTAGGACTCCCACACATGAATTCTGGAGCAAAACAATTCCGCCCATGACACCTTGGGTGTCAGGAATATCCACGAGAAGGTCAGCAGAAGTGCTTTCGTGGGGGTCTGCCTCCATGAAAAGAAAACTAGGCATTTGCCCCAGGCCAGTCCTTTGGGGGTTCCTGGGCCAAAAGGAGGACTTCGTGTCCAAGGAATGCCAAGGATTGCCGGTGCCACCAGACCCAGGGAGAGGCGTGGGACAGATTCTCCTTCGGAGCCTCCTGAAGGAACCAACCCTGTGCACACCTTGGTTTCAGGCCTCCGGGACTGAGAAGATACATACTTATCAAAATCCTCCCCATCCCAGGACGGTGCCCAGCACTTACTGGGCCACGTGGAAACGCCCCCAGGGAGCTTACTGTCTACTGAGGAGGCCACAGAAACCTTCACAACGTTACCTGACAATATGAAATGAAATCATTCACATCAGCAATGCATAAATGCCACACTGCTGGCCTGGGGGTGAGCCCCCAGAGCATAAGGACGAACAGAACCCGCCCGCCCGCGCTGTGGGAGAGAGGCCACCTTGGAAGCCGGGCACCCGCAGGCCTGGCACCCCTGGTCTGCTTCTCACTCTTGTCCAGCTCCCTCCCAGAACAAGCAGGAAGCAGAGACACGTCCCCAGAAGGCAGGATGGGGGCAGAGGCTGAGGGACACTCCACGGCAGAAGGTTCTGTCCTCCGGGAACAGAGACTGTGGGAGCCCAATAACCACAGGAAACATGGCAGCCACGAGAGAAAGGGCGCCTTTAGGGTATGCCCGGAGAGGCTTTGCTCCACCTTGGTCTCAGCGAAGGGAGGGCTCCCACTTGCTTGTTCCTGGACGACGCACAGTACACCTTTATGGAATTGGCGCGGGAACGAGTGGCTGGTAAGTAAATGGGAAAAACAGACACCAAAACACCAGGCTTCCCACCTGGAGCACAGCCTAGTGCAGAATCCAATGGCTGTGCGAAGGAATGAATGAGTGAAGGAACGAATGAGTGAAGGAACGAATGAGTGAAGGAACGAATGAGTGAAGGAATGAATGAGTGAATGGGTGGAGACATTTCCTCTAGGGACTGAAATAATTTGAGCACGCTGCATTTGTCCCACCATCCATTCATCAACCACCCAGAAAGACCAAAGCAAGTTCTTGCCCAAGACTGGGAAGCAGGGTTAGTGATGTCGCTACACATGGGTGTGCGCGCGCACACACACACACACACACACACACACACACAGAGCATACCCTGGGATGTGCCGTTGGCTCGTCTCTCCTTTGTTCTCCTCTCAGTCAGGCACCAACATGTCTTCGTCCCCTTATCTGGGCTTGTTCTGCAGGGCTGTCCCTCCTTCCTGGGACCGGCCCTGGCCCATCCCTCAGCCCTGTCCCTTCCGTCCCACCCCCCACACTCCTCCCCAAGGCCAGAGGCCCTCCTCCTTCTTTGGAGGGTGTCTCATCTCTGTCCCTGAGAGGGCAGCAGGGGCTTGGCCAACAGCTAAGTTCTGGTGCTGAGCAAGGGTCCAGAGTCCCCTCCCAGAGCAACAGGACTGGGGTCCTTGAAGGGGACACAGCCATAGTTTAAGGGAGAAAATATAGTTTTCCTCTACCCTTCTGAGCTCTGGGCTGAGACCCGTGTAATAAAAGACAGAGTAATAGAGGAAAACAAACCGAAGTGTAGAAACATGTATAACTCTGAAACAATGAGGGGACATGTGTCACGCCCCAGGGGGCCCAAGCCACCGGCTTACACTCCGTCTTCAGCTAAAGACAAAAGACAGAAGAGCTAGGGGCAGGCACAGGAGCGAGCGGGGGGGTTTGCAGACCTGTGCGCCTTCTCCAGATGAGAGTCAGGGTGACATGGAGCCGGCGTCCTCCTGTCCCCGGGAGGGAGCCGCTCTACTCGTGAAGACAGCCTTCATTCGCGCCCATTGCTCCTAAAACGGCAACCTCAACTGTTTCCTGAGCTTCTCCTGGCCTTGCCGTTTCTCAAAATAATCAGCTCAGACTAGCCCTCATGCCAAAGAGGCACATTTTGGCGTGGCTTATCCAGCTACCCTCGGTGGTTTAACACTTGCAGCCCGAAGGCAGGGAAATCGCGGCTCCGAGGCCACAAGGCTGACTGCGGCTACTGTTTCTTCCCGGGAATACATTGTATCCATCCGCAAAGCAAACATTCCTTCCCGAGTGTCCCAGCGAGACGCTCCAGTTGTTTCTGTACGTGACTCACGGCGTGTGCCGCCCGGAGACCCGCTGGAGACAGGAACAGCATCTAGCTCAGCCTCGGTGTCCCCGCCACGCACCGCGCCCAGCAGGTGTCCGCCGGGCACTCGTGGCGTGCTGCGCGCTGCCCGGCGCTGCCCAGCGGCTGGCTCGGTCATCGCTCCCATTTGCACTGTGATTACATTTTACTGTAAGAACAATGTTTCATAGGGAGAAAACCATATCATCTTTGTTCTGCTTGAGGCAAAGCTGAGTTTCATAAACTGCCTGTAGCTACATTTTATAAACGCTTCTTGGCCTGGGGGCGGAGCACAGGAAGCAAACGAGTAGGTAGCAAACTATTTTCCTATGATGTTCCTAAAATAGACACAGGCTGGCACAGAGCACCGCACCTTGGCCCAGACCCCGAGCACAGCTCCAGCCCAGGGCAAAACCAGCCACGCGGAGGCCCTCCCGATGTTTCCAATTGTTTGGTTCTATCTGGATGTTGAGAAAGAAAGTTCCAGATGTTTTTCTCACAAGAACATCTTCAGAGCATTCTTCGGCATAACAAAAACTTAGTAAAATGTTTCTTCTATTTAAAAGTTGCCAACTTGAGGACAAAGTGCTCTTAAAAGCCATTGCCAAAAACATGGCAACTGTCTTCCTGTAAGAACAAAGTGGAGCCCTGGCCGGTGTGGCTCAGCGGTCAGAGGGTCGGCCCGAGGACCGGAGAGTCCCAGGTTCGGTTCCCGCTAGGGGCACGTATCTCGGTTGCAGTTTGTCACCGGCCCCGGTTGGGGTCGTGTGGGTGGCAGCCACTCGATGTGTCTCTCTCACATGGATGTTTCTCTCTCTCTCTCTTCCTTCCTCTCTCCCTCCCACTCTGTCTGAAGATAAATGCAAAACAGTGTCTTTGGGTGAGGATAAAAAAAAAAAAAAAGAACAAAGACCAAAGGAGATCTGGACCGCCTGTGCTGATTTGGGCTTGGAGGACGGGGTGGAGTCCCTGATAAGGGCGGTGTTTGGCTCATGGACGGTGACTCCTCCAGGGGAGAAGCCGCATTGGCTCGTGGCACCCATAGGTAATAGAGGAGCCTGGTGAGTTTCTGCTCCCACGCCTCACCAGACACACGAAGTCTGTGAACTGCCAGGCTGGGCAGGATCCCCCTGAGACCCGGATCACCTGTGCAGCACCAGAAGGAAACAGGCAAATCCACACACAGCCCAGAATGCCCAGGCTCTGTGCCATGGTTCTAGACACCCAACGAGCCCGGCACAGGAAAGCTCACGGGGAGACAGGACCACGGGGAGACAGGACCACGGGAACTGGGACTCGCTGGCAGGGAGGGAAGATGACGCGAGCTTCCCAGCTGGCACAGTGAGCCGACCCGGACTTCGGGCCAGTCACCTCCTCACCTCAGGTCCTGATGTTCCCTGTGGCCGTTCTGCAGGGAACAGTGGCCGTGGGGCCTGGGAACCCCCTGGCTCTCCCAGCAGCCAGGTGCCAGGGCCGCTGACCACCAAGTGTCCCTCCAGGCATCCACGCCCTGGAGGAGGTGCTGAGCCCGTGTCAGGCGGCCCCTAAGCTGTGGTCCCTGAAGTTCACTGTGAGGAGGGGATGGGATGCCTGTTTGTGTTTTCACTGGTTTGGTTGTTTCTCTCTCATTATTTTTTTTCTTCTTTATTGTTGAGAGTATTACAGATGTCCCCCATTTTCCCCCCTTCACCCCTCTCCACCCAGCTCCTGCCCCCCCCCCAGGCCTGCGGCACACTGTGGTCTGTGTCCGTGGCCTATGCGTACATTCATGTAAGTTCTTTGGTTAATCTCTCCCCACCCCTTCCCTTCCCTCTAAGATCCGTCATTATTTTCTAAGATACTCTTTTTTATTGAAGTAAAACATACACAAAAGCAGATGCACAGATTTTAAGTATGCATGGACGTGTACACACATGTAGACACGCACACCAGAATTCTGTGAGTTTTAACAGATGTGTACGTGCAGTGACGCAGGCGACCAATCGGGCCTGGTTTTCCTGGAACTGTCCCTGTTTTAAAAGCAGAAGGCCCACGTCCCAGGAAGCCCCTCATTCCCAGGTAAACCTGGACGGTTGCTCACCCTACATAGCAACCACCTCACCGAGGACGTAGAACATTTCCCGGAGGCCCCTCTGTGGTCAATCCGCCATCCCTCAGAGCGACCCCGCTGACTCACCACAGCTGAGGTTGCCTGGCGCAGAGTTGCATGGAAGCGGAATCACTCAACACGGATGTCTGGGGCCCGGCTTCCTTCACACAACACAAGGCTTTGGAGAGCCGTCCCCCTGGTTGCCTGTCTTTGGGGTGTGATCATTTTTACTGCCGAGTAGTATTACAAGTACAGCCACAGTTTGCTTCTCCGTTGACCTCTTGATGGTCATCGGGCTGTTTTCAGCTTTTGGCCGTGGGAGCATTCTCACACGTGCCTCTTGGTAGACACGTTTTCCTTTCCCTCGGGTGAGCACCGAGGCGCTGAAGGACGGGGTCCCGGGGCACGTTTCCAAGGGGCGCCCAGGCAGCGTTCCAAAGTGGGTGCCCGATTGTGCGCTCACAACGCACGGCGGTGCCCCGCGCTCAGCGCCCTCGCCAGCACTCGGGCTCTGCGGTCCTTTCGGTGCAGCCGTCCCCAAGGTGGGAAGTGGTCCCTCGCTGTGGTTTTATCTTGTGTGGCCCTCATGATCAGGGGACTGAGTGCCTTTCCTGTAGCTTTTGGTCACCTTCTCATACGAGCTTCAAGCCTTCAAACCTCTCACCCATTATTTAAACGACTCTTTTATTCTTTTCTTGTTACTGTGTAGGAAATCTTTGTATGTTCTGGGTACAGGTGCTTCGTCCTCGTCACAGTTACGTAGGTCGAGTGTTTTCTCCCAGGCTGCGGCTTGTGTTTTCGTTTCCGTAAGGGAGTTTTTAAATCAGCAGAAATTTTTTAATTTTGATGCAATTCAATGTATCAATCTTGTATTTGGTGATTAGTGCCTTTTGTACACTAAGAAATCTTTTCCTACCCCAAGGTCTCAAAGATAGTCTCCTACATTTTCTTCTGGAAATGTTATAGTTTTAGCTACTGAATTTTGGTCTAAAATCTATCATGATGCAATTGTTGCGTATGGCAGGAGACAAAGGCCAAACTTCATTTTCTCCACAGAGGTCCAGCTGTTCCAGCTCCATCTGCTTAAAAAAGGAAGAACAAAAGACCGTCCTGCCTCCAGTGAATTGTCTCGGTGCCTTTGTCAAAGTCAAGTGACCATGTGGGGGCCTGAGTCCCTGGAAACTGTCTTTTTTTTTTTTTTTAAGTGTTTTGTTTTTTCTTTCTGTCGTTCGGTTAGGGTAGATTTATTAACCATTCCTCAAGTCCACTGATCCTTTCTTCTATATCTTCCAATCTACTGCTAATATTATTCAATGAACTTTTCATTACAAATATTGTATTTTCCGGTTCTACAACTTCCCTTTGGCTTACTTTTAGAGTCCCAAAATCTTTTCTAAACTCCCCCATCTCTTCCTCCATCTTTCCTGCAGTTATTTGATACAATCGCTCTGCCACTTGCAAGATCTAGGTTATCTGCGAATCTTTTCCAAGTGATTATTTTTCCTCTTGACTGCGAGTCTCATTTTCCTGACTCTTCTTATGTCTGGAAATTCTTCATTGTATACTGGCCACAGTGGGCGACACCTTTCAGAGGTGGAGAATTCTGTCGTCTTCTTTTGAAGACGTTTGGATTTGGTTCCAGCGGGGAGTTGAGTTACCTCCATCCTTCATATCACCTTGACCTTGCTGAGACTTGGTTCTAGGCTTTGTTACCATGTGTGTGCTTTGACTTTTTCTGTCATAGTCCTTAGTCCTCAAATGTTGTTTGAGTCCAAGGCAGCAATTTTCAACTATGTGCCGCGGCACACTGGCGAGCTGCAGGGATCTTTAAAACATGCAGTACCTGACTGTTTATTCAGGGGCACTGACCTCTTTTCCCTGAGACTGTCAAATGAAAAAATGACAACAGCCAACACAACAATAGCCGTCTGGTGTGAATGAATCAAAATTACCTATTTTTATTTTTATTTTTTTGTCAGATTGGCAAAAAAAAAATTTTTTTTGGTGTACTGCAGAATTTTAGTGATTAGTTTATGTGTGCCCTGAGATGAAAAGGTTGAACATCGCTGCTCTAAGGTGTAGTCTTTCTGGGGTTTTGGTGAAAGCTTCGAGGGGCTTGCCAAGCCCCTCGAACTTGGTAGGACTTAAAGTCCTAACTTGCTCTCCCAGCACTGGGCAGCTGCTGAAACCGCTGTCCGACTTGCCCAGGCCTCCAGCTGCTTTCGTCTGGGTCTCCTGGGGTCTCGTCCCACATGCACGGTTCAGGACTCAGCGGCGTCCTGCCTGTCGGTGTGCAGAGGCTCGGCCCTCTGTGCCCCCCTTGCTGGGACGTCTGCATCCATTTCCGGCACTCCTCGGCCCAGTAAGTGCCGTGTTCTAGACCCGGTGCACCTGAAAACTGGAGGATGTCCTCTGGGGAAGCAGATGTCCTAACTCAAAGGTTGTATCCACTCTAGTCTGTATCTGCTTTTGGTTACTCTCCAATGCCTGCAAATGGTTACTTTTTCTCTTTTGTTTGAGGTTTATGATTGCTATTGGCAGGAAGGTTACTTTGATACTAAGTTTCATCTCCATTGCTAGAAGCTAACATTTTTAAACATTAAAACATTAGCTTCTAGCAATGAAGATGAAGCGGTTTTCATCTGTCACCTGTTTTTAAAATCAATTGAATTGATAGCTAATAATACTCATGCTAGGGGGAAAAAATGATCCCATTGCTAGTCTATATGTATTTGTAGCATTTCTCTTCCATAAGTAAAAATATAATTGGACTTCACGTCCTATCTATATAGCATCTTCTAAAGGGGCTCTATTCAGGCCCTGGCCAGTTTGTCTCAGCGGTTAGAGGATCAGCCCGCGGACCAGAGAGGCCCGGATTCGGTTCCCGCTAAGGGCATGGACCTCAGTTGCAGTTTGTCCCCGGCCCCAGTTGGGGTCGTGTGGGTGGCAACCAGTTGATGTGTCTCTCTCACATCAATGTTTCTCTCTCTCTTCCCCCCTCTCTCCCTCCCGCTCTATCTGAAGATAAATGCAAAAAATGTCCTCGGGTGAGGATAAAAAATAAATAAATAAATAAATAAATAAATAAATAAATAAATAAATAAATGGGCTCTATTCAGTTAGGCCACGGGTCTGTAACCCTGAACAAGAGGGATGCAAAGACAATCTTGGTCCGGAACCTCAGGAACGCTATTCTGAGAGAGATGCTCAGAGCTGGCCCTGTGTACAGGACAGACACCCTCGCCTTTCTCCCCAGACATGCATGGCACGTGTGACATCCTCCTGCAGTGCACCCTATGTGAGCAAAACTCCTGCCCCAGGTGGCACTCAGTAAGGATGAAATTATTATGGTGAAAACCCTTACAGCCAATAATTTCACAAACCTCAGCATGTCACCTGTCCCTAGTCACAAAGGACCAGTGACACATCGCACACCTGTTGGGGCTCTCCGAAGTGCTGCAGCCGGTGTGGGGCCCCTGGGGAGTCCAGAGTGTGCACAGGACAGCGTACTGGAGGTTACCCTGGCTTTGGGGGGTAGAGAGGCTCGGATGGGGACAGTCTAGGCAGTCGGAGGGCCCATGGAAGGACTTCAAACTATCACCCTTTAAAACTGTTCTCAACCTTCCTGTTCATGTGCTCTTTTTTTTCCCCCCTGGAAGAGGAATCCAGCTTTCATCAGATTCTCAAAGACGTTCACAATCCCCACAAATTTAAAAATCACTGGTCTAGAACCCAGACTTTTTTTTTTTACTGTGGATTCTATCACTAAATATTTTTTAAATGGCCCCAAATATATATATATATATATATATATATATATATATATATATATATATATATATATGGTGTATATATATATATATATATGGTGTATATATATATTTTTTATATATGGTGTGTATATATATATATATATATTTTATATATGGTGTATATATATACTTTTGTATAAATTATGTCATGATCTATCATCATCAGTTACTCTATCCACTCAGAAGGAGGTTATTCACTGATGACAGGCAGTGTGAATTCATGTCCAAGTTGTTTTGGATGATCACTCACTGTTCCCAGCCTAACAGCTCACAGGAGGTCAATGATGAGCCCCCGCCAGGAGTAACACAGTCTCACTCACTTGTGTGTGATTTGCCGGAAATCTCTTTGACAATCTTCTCAATCCTTCGAAGCCATTTGTCTCCTCTCAGAATTTTAGCTAAAACTGGGTTACATAATCCATAAATCTATTTAACCTGGTTCATTCAACCACATCAAACTGGTCTGAAAGAATTCCAGCAGGAGACAGTTACCCCACCTCCACCCCCCACCCCCGGATACCTGGCGCATCGCTGCGGGTGGCAGGCGGCCCCTCACACTGGGGTTACATGTGAAATGTTAGTATTTGATATACAACATTCTCATTTTCAGTTTCAAATACACATTCATGGACGTTCCAGTATGTTCTCCCTGTCCCAGTGGACAGCAAGGGGACGGCTTCTCAGCCTCACCTGACCCTCCCGCTCATTTTTAAACCCGCCTTTCGGGTGCGGAAGGGAGGACTCGGCACATTCATCCCTTCTTCAACAACTGTTTACTGAGCGCAGCGGCTGTGTCGGGCCCCTCCCAGGAGCTGGGGACACGGGCGCAAAGAGACAAGTCACAGAGGGCATGCACGTTAAGAAGGAGAGTATGCAACACGCGGATCGGACCCCGCCTGCCCTAAGGCTCCTGGGGCTGGCCAAGGTCACAGGGCCCGGTGGCCGGAGATGGATCTGCTGGCCCCTGGGCCTGCCCCCTGCTCTCGCCCAGTCCGTACCAGCCGGACCAAGACTCACGGGGCGCAGGTCTGAACGGCGTCCCTGCGCCCCCCGTCCACGCAAACCCCTCTCCGCAACCCAATCCCCGCGAGTCCTCCACGCCCCACGGAGGTCCCCGCTCCACCGGTACCCACAGCCCTGGAGCGAGTGGTTCCAGCGGGGGTCCACCCTCCGGTACCCCGTCCCCGGCATCTAGGACCGCAGGACGCCAGCATCCCTGAACCCTCCCCCGTCCCTCGCCCCCATCCTCACCGGCGTCCCCAGCCCGAGTCACCCCCGCGTCTACGCGCCCCGACCCCAGTCCTCCCAACCCTCCCGCAGTCTTCATGCGCACGGTCCCCTCCCGCCCGCCGCATCCCCAACCCTGACGCTCCCGCGGGTCCCGGCAGCCAGCCCCGTCCCCCGCGTCCCCGCGTCCCCGGCCCGCGCCCGCTGACGCCATGACGCCGCGGCGGAGGGAGGGGCGGGGCGGACCCGGCGGAGGGGGCGCGAGCGGCGGGAGCCACGGGCCCGCGGCAGCAGCGGCAGCGCGGCCGATGGACATGGGCACCCAGGGCGCGGGCCGCAAGCGGCTCCCCAACCGGGAGCGGCTGACGGCGGAGGACGAGGCGCTGAACCAGATCGCGCGCGAGGTGAGCGGGCGGCCCGTTATGCGGGGGCGGGGGCGCGCAGCTGTCAGGCGGCCGTCAGTCCGTCCGTCCGTCCGCCGGGGCGGGGGCGCGGGCCCCCAGGCGGTCTTCGCGGGCCGGGCGCATGTCCTCCAGCCCCGGGGACAGGCCGGCGACCCTGACCCTTCCCCACCCCGGCTCCCTTGGGCCGCTGCCCCCTAGGCACGCGGAGCTGGGGCGCCGCCCCTGGCGCCAGGTGGCCCGGGCCCGCGGGAGGGGAGACGAGCGCCCCGCCTTGTTGTGCCGCATTGTGGGGGTGCTGTAGGCCCGACCCTGAAGGCCCGTGGACGTCCCCGGAGGCCACATGGTCCTGGCGAGATGGCCTGGCCCCTGTTGGTGACCGTTTGTCGTGAATTGTCACACAGTGCAGCTGAGGCATTGCTCGGGTCACTGCGACTCCTGCTTCTGGACCGAGCCTGACACCGGGTCCAGGCACACGGAGGTTTTCATCAAAGTTACCTGTGCAGAGTTTATCCTGATGAGGTGGGCGATGCACTGCCCAGAGGCACATTCGCCTGTGCATATCTGTACACGTGCCTCTTCTCCAACAAGGACTGACCTGAAGCGTGGGCAAACCCCTGACATCCGAAAAGGCGCCCAGCAGACTGGTAGCAGCAGCTGCCTGGGCTGGACAAGGGGGCTTGAGTTTTCCCGGTACACCCTTCTGTACCTTGTGAGTTGTGCACCGTGTATGAGTGTGTGTGCGTGTGCACGCTCACCGCAGATGCAGGGTGACCCTCTTCCAAGTGGGGCAGAGGGAGTGAGTCCGCAGAGCATTGTTCTCACACGGAGAAGCTTCCCGGGCGCTCGGTATCTGCGGTGTCAGGTTGCCTCCGTCAGCTGCTTGGGGAGACTCCTCTACCGCCAGTTCCTAGGTGATTTCGGTTTACAGTTTGATTTTATGGACACATGGCTGTCTGTCAGTATTTGTTGAATATCGGATGAATACAGACTTTTTTTTTTCTCTATGAGAAGGAAATGGGCTTTCCAGGCAAACTCCTATTCATCCCTTAAAGCCCGCAGTAGATCCGGCCGTCTGTGAGACCTCCCACACCACCCAGGCAGAGCCTCCCTGCCTCCACTGGTACCTCAGCTGTTGCACCTACACCCGCTGTGATAGTCACGTGGACTCAGCGTTATTTGTTCACCCGTCTGTCCCCCTATAGAAGGGGACACGCAGGCAGGCACTGTCTTAGTTTTATATCCCAGAGCTCAACCCAGAGCCAGGAGCATCGTGGGTGCTCCTCAGTGTCTGCTACACTCGTTAATGTAAAAAGAAGTACAAGGTACTTGAAATACACGTGGCTAAATATAGCCATTGGCTGAGTGCAGTAGCTGAATATAATCCCCCCTCAAAGACAGGCATTTCCGTGTGCATTTGACCGTAAGACCGAGCACGTTTCTCGGGGAGGCCAGAGGTGACCGATGACCACGGCCTCCTCTTTCCGTCAGCGGCTTGGGGACAAAGAAACGAGAAGAATGCGAGTCCTCGAGTCTTCCTCATATCTGCTGGTGTTTATAAACGCAGGTTGGAAGGGAAAGCCTGGGTTGACACTGCCTGGGTTGACATCCTGCGGTCCTGTGTAGCGGGGAACTGTGGTCTTGCCCCCAGCCGGGGAGACGCAGTTGGAGGTGACAGATTCAGACTTGGGATCAGATGTGGGCTTTGAAACTGTGCAAGGCTCCACAGGGACTGTGCCCTCCCAGGGAAGGGAGGTGTCCCGCCCCTCGGCCTCCGTTTCGTCGTTTCTGAGTGGGGAAAATGAAATCCCCCGGGCTGCCCGGATTAAAGGGAGTGGGTACATGCATGAAGCGAGCAAGCGGGTAAGTGGAGAGCCGGCCCCACGCACATCCTCAGTCAAACCAACCGTAGGTGTGGGTGTCACAGGGCCCGTTGGAGGGAGCAGGTGCAATATTTTATGTTTTACCACTAATTGGATTATACTTCCCAGCTGTGAAAATTTGAATCACTATTCAGATTGCAAATAGTCACCGAGTTCTTGTGAAAATGAACAGAATGGTCTTAAGTTCAGTCCTTTCTTATTTGCTCAGTGATTGACAGGACCTGTCGTGCCCCCCACACCCTGACCTAGGGAGGCTGGGAGGCAGGGATGGACCTGGGGAGGACCGTCCTTGAGGAGCTGGGTCAGACTCTGACCCACAGACCAATGACAGCAATAAAGACAGGAGATTTATATAAAAGGGGCACGAATACTGTGTTCTGGAGGTTTGGAGATGAGAATTACACTTGCTGATGGGACTAGGAATGGTGATCAGAGGTGGCATCCTGGAGGAAGTGGCATTTTGAGTTTTTCTCTTTTTTAAATATGCTTTTATTGATTTTTTCTTTAATCCTCACTTGAGGATATTTCCTCATTCATCTTCAGATAGAGTGGGAGGGAGGGAGGGTGAGAGAGAGAGACATTGATGTGAGAGAGACATATCGATTGGTTGCCTCCCGCACGACTCCAACCAGGGCTGGGAACTGAACTGCAACTGAGGTACATGCCCTTGACCGGAATTGAACCTGCAACTCTTTGGTCCAAGGGCCGACACTCTAACCGCTGAGCCACACTGGCCAGGGCAAGTTACTCTTGAAGGGACAGGAGCCCTAACCCAGACTGGCCCCACGTCAGCCCAAATGCAGATTCCTCACCAGCCTCGCCGGCAACGCAGGTGTCTCTGTCCACACGGCCTCTGCAGCTGCCTCTGCTGGGCCATCTTCCGTGGGTGGCCTCGTCCTCGGGGCGACTTGCTGGCTGCTGTGTTCCCAGGCTGCCCCTCACACCCTGTCTCTCCTGCAAGCTAGGAGTAACCCTTCTACCATCTTTCCTGGGCTGCTCCTCACGGAGCTCTGTGACCTGGACAGACGGCTCAGCAGCCCACACCAGCACCTGTGGCGGGGGGAGTCTGCACCCTGGGGCACTTGGGGAGGTGTGGGGCCTGAATGGAAACTAGGGGGTGCTGAAGAAAGTGGTGGGGGAGGGGGTGGACTCAGGCCTGGTGTCCAGGAATGTGCACGGGACGCTAAGTGGAGAATTCCTGGCGGAGATGGTCACCAGGCAGGGAGGCGGGGCCCAGTTCCGCTGGAGCCCAGATTGGCAGAGGAGACCCGCCCCTGTGAGCGATACATTGTATCTCTGCAGTTACATAGGGTTTCACCAGGGCAGTTTGTGGGCAATGGAGTTGCAGCTTTCAGTCTCTGTAGATGTATTCCCAAAAGCAGTGTCTCACTGTCTGTCTGAGGTGGCATTTGGGCGCACCGTTGTCAGGACGGAGGTCCAGGACACGCTCGGAGGCCATCCCCAGGGAAAGCATGGCTTCTCAGCCAGCACAGGTGTTCACGGAGCAGGTGCGCTTTTCTCCCCCAGCGCGGTTAACATCCTGCTAATGGTTCCTGAGCGTCCCAAGTCTCTCCTTCAGCACTCTGCCACTGAGCAAAATGACATGGCTGTCACGACACCCGAGACAGTTCACGGCATCCCTCCAAGTGGAGAATGCCTTTTCCCACACACACATGTGAAAAGTAATGATGACAACTGTCGAGGTGAGCATCTCATCCCCTCTGTGGCCACACCAGCCGAGGTCCCTTTTCCTGCCTCACCCACAGCGTGGTGCCCTCCCCCATGACTGGTGCCACTGCAACAGTGTCCTCAGAGCACATGGTCCCCGCAGGGCAGCAGGTGATGGCCGCCCAGGTCCCCCTATTGGTGGGTGTTGACTCCCTGGCCTGTGGGTGCTGGCTGTTGGGGTTCACAGCCACCCCCCTCACATGAGATGCCCCCATGGTCCCTAGGAGTCACTTTTCGGGGGAGGGGCACCTGCGACTCCTGAGGGGGAAGTGAGGATTCAAATGGTCTCTCCAGGTGGAGACAGTTCTGGGGTACATTCCGGCTCCAGAGCCCCCGTGGGATCATGGGCTGGGGTGAGGGAGAAGCCTGGCTGAGGCCACCTCCTCCCCTGGTCCTACTGCCCCCTCACCCCTCTGCTAGCACCGCCCCTTCCCAGTCCCTGCCTCAGGCTCTGCTTCTGGGGACCTCATCTCAGGACAACCTCCATGCCTCATTCTGGGGAGTCCCCTAGATACAGGACACGCTAACCCTAAGTTCCCCAAGTGGCCCTCATGGACCAGCCTGTTAGAGGGACCCTGTCTCCTTTTCTCCTCCAGGGCCAGTCTGGGGGTTGGGCACACGCTCCTTTCAGAACATCCGAAGGCTGACACAGTGTGGGACCTGACCCACCTTCCTCCAGCCCCCCGCAGATGGGCTTCACTGGGGTCCTGACTGAGCCCAGCCGCAGGGCGCTCTCCTGGCCTCTGGGAGCAGTCCCCGGCCCTCGGGTGGCCGAGGTGACACAGGCCAGCACTTCCCTGAGGGCAGTCTGGCTGCCCCAGCCCTGTTCACATCCTTTGAGCCGCCACCGTCATGGCCTTTTCCCGGATGAATTTGCTTTTCTGAGGCCGCCAGCGGATAAACGCCTTGGGACACAGACGGGTCGTGGTGCTCAGCGTGGCTCGCGCTCTGTGGCCGGGCGAGTGGGAAGAGGTGGGGTAGAGGCTGACCCGCACGGACGCTGCTCATGGGGGCCCTGACCTAGCACAGCACCCACCCGAGGGACTCGGGGTCCCCCAGCTCATCTTCCTCGGACAGACACATGCATCTCGGCGCCTTACCCACGGGTGTTAGGGATGTGACAGGACACGTATTCCAGGGGGACTTTTATCACCATCTGGGCTGTCTGGAGGGATTGCAGACACGGGGCCATGACCTTGGGCTGTTTCTGTGAGTCCCAACAAGATGACCTGGTTGGAGATGGACTCCGAATCTCAGCTGGGGGCTGTCCTGATGGCACTGCTGGCTGGGGCCCACCCATGGCTATTTCTGTCAGAGGGCCAGCTGTTCCCTGTCCCTTTTCTGGGTGAACCTTGGGTGACTCACTGGTCTTGTGGTTAGGGGTGTGATTTGTACACAGATGACGTGAAGAGGTTCCACAGCAGGGTGGAAATCAGGGGACCTGGTGTGTCCCCCGCAAGCCTGGTCAAGGTACGGGACTGGAAAACGGGGAGATGGGAACAAAGAAGCTTGTAAGGCGGCGTTGTGTGGGGTGCCTCCAGGTCACCCCGTGATTGGACCAGGTCCCATCGGAGGAGTTAGAGCGTCTCTGTTTGACTCAGAGAAGCAGGCTCAGAGGTGCCGAGTGACTTCCGAGGCCCCGTCACTAAGAGGTGCCGGTTCCTCCTCCAGACCACGTCCTGGGTCCGGGTTCAGCTCCGTCCACAGCCCTGTTCCAGGCCGTGCCCTGCGGTCAGGCTGACTGGCTCCCCGTCTCTGGGGCTGTGTCCCCAGCTGACCTCGCGCCATCGGCACAGCAGATCGTGGGAGAGTCCCGTCTTCTCGGCCCACTCTGCCTCCCGTCTTCTTTTCGTTCTCTCATCTTTTCAAAACTAATTTTCATTTAATTGAAGTAAGAAATGTTTTTACCCTTGTCCCACATTCGCAGGCCATTCTCCACACAGCAGCTGGGGATCCTTTTCAAATAAGTCAGGTCAGCCCTGGCCGGTTTGGCTCAGCGGTTGGAGTGTCGGCCCGCGGACCAGAGAGACCCGGGTTCGGTTCCCGCTAAGGGCGCGTACCTCGGTTGCAGTGTGTCCTCGGCCCCGGCTGGGGTCGTGTGAGTGGCAACCACTTGATGTGTCTCTCTCACATCGATGTTTCTCTCTTCCCCCCTCTCTCCCTCCTGCTCTATCTGAAGATAAACGCAAAAATGTCCTCGGTGAGGATAAAAAAAAAAAAGAGTGCACCTGTCACAGGTGCTTCTGAGGGTGAAGGAGATGTTTCACGAGAAGACCTCGAAGCGTGACTGGCACTAGCGATGACAACGTGACACAGTAGCTTGATGACGGAGCCGTGTGCACACTGTCAATCATTTCTCTCTCTTCCCATTGGCTCTCTGTCTGCGTATCTAGCACATCTAATTCCTCACAGACTTTCCAACGGAACACCTCCCAATACGATTTTCTATATGTTTTAAACAGATCAGACAATCTACCAGTTCCACGTTATCCCCTCCTGGGAAGTTGTTCAGCCTTTTCTGCCACTCCGTCTAAACCTCTCTGTTCCCGTGTAATCTCTCAGTGGTTTTCCGTTGTCATTGTTCCTTATCCCTTTCTGCAGCATTCCTTGTGATTCGCTGACACAGCGCCGCACCGGAGGACAGTCTTTCCTTTTTCCTGAGCGTTTCTTTCGCATGATGGTCTGTTTCCTCTCGTGCTTTGTTTTGCTCTGTCTTCCCCCTCGGAGCCTTCTGCAGATGGTGGTGATCCCTGGCTGTGAGAGCGAGGCACTAAAACCTCCGGGTGTGAGCAAAGGCCCGGAGGGGAGCTGCCACAGGATGGTGACCAGGCCACCGCCGGGGTGGGGGCAGCTGCCGTGTGGGCACCAGGCATGAAGTGGTCACTGGGGCAGGGGCACGCAGCCTAGAGCTGGAGCCAGGCCCCGCCTTCGAGGCCCGTGCCCTTGCCCCAGTGCCGGTGTTGGAGCCCTTGCTCAGTGCTCACAAGCCAGCGTCTCTGACGCGGCCCCCGGATGGTTTTGTTTCTGATGAGGGGCTGGTAGGGATTGAGAAGGAAGTTGGAAATCACTGCGCCATAAACGAGGGAAGCGTCGTCATCTCTAACGTCCAAACGGGGTGCGTCCTCTTGGTAGTCTTCCACTGAGAGTGGGATAAACGTCAACTTAGGTGAGCAGACAAAGCGGTCATAACAACACGGTTTTCATCGCTTCGGGCATCGAGGGTAACTCGTTTGCTTGCTTGTTTGGAAAATCTAAGATCTGAGCTGTACTTTCCGTCAAACAGACACGGGAAGCCCGGAGCGTTGAGGTAGGCAGAATGTGATAGGGCCTGGCAGCGGGGCAGCCTGCGCTCAGCAAGGAGCCGCAGCCAGACCTGGCCGGGGCCTCCAGGGCGGACTGTCTGGCTGGGCCCACCGCTTCCTGGCGTGAGAGGTGAAGGCATCCCAGGTGAAGGAACCAGGCGACGAGTGCTGTCCGTTATACTCTTAACCTCCGGCCCACCACTGTCCATTTCTCCACCCGATCCTCGCTTCCTCTTACTTTTAGTGTCCACCTTCTTTACGGCACCCCTTAGGCAGGGGGACACTCAGGGGTGGGATTTCCATGTTGACTGACAGCTGACATGGCCCCACCCTGGACACCCTAAGATACTGCTTTAAATGACCCCAGAGACCTCGAAAGCCCTCCGCGGCCGTACTGGCTGTGGGACTTCTTGTGGGGACAGAGTGCTGTCCCTCTGCCGGGTGTTAGGGAAGCCACTGGCCTGAGTGTCCCGGAGTGCCTGGAATGTGCTGGGACCACATTTCAAATTTCACTAGATTTTAATTCGTTTCCATTTAAATAGCTGCCCATGGCGGCGGCCACCCTGTGGGACAGTGCAGCTTCAGAGCCCTGATTAATTCTCGGTTGTCACAGAGGCACAGCCTATAACGCAGGATTGTCGCTGGGTCCCGTGGGGCTGCATGTCACTCATGATCGGGCAGGGGTGTCATGGTGACGCAGGTGGCCGCCAGAACTGACCAGCACAGGAAAACGGGTGGGAAAGAGCTCTGTCAGCCTTTTTATTTATTTATTTTTCTTCTTTATTGGTTTTTGAGAGAGAAGGAGAGGAAGAGAGATGGAAACATCGATGAGAGAGAACACTGATTGGCCGCCTCCTGCATGCCCCCCACTGGGGATCGGGCCCACAACCTGGGCATGTGTCCTGACCGGGAATCGAACCGGCGATCTCTTGGTGCATGGGTTGACGCTCACCCACTGAGCCACACCGGCCGGGCTCCGTCAGCCTTTTAAGTTGTGTGACCATAGGCACGTTGACGTGTCTGAATCTCCTCCCTCTGTCTGTAATATTCCTGGAGGGAGGTGGGGGGTGTAGCTCTGGGGGCCAGACCAGGCTGCCTGGTACCTGGCAGGTGCCCACAGGGAGGTGGCTGTGCCCTGGTGGCTGTTCTGTCCAGCGGGAGACTGCAGGCTGTCCCCGGTCAGGACGTGCCCGGCACAGGGGTGAGACTCCGACATCAGATGAGGGCTGAGAGCAGAGAAAAGAGAGCCGACGGATGTCAACTGTGATTGGAAAGAAAGTGGCTAAGAGAGAGAAAGAAGAGAGAGCGGTCGGATGTGAGCGCGTGCCGGCGGGCCCATGCCCTGCGGGGAGGGCACAGCGGCCTGGGTGCTGGGTGCAGGCGCTCAGGGCAGGGCCCGGACTGCGCCTGAGTGAAACACGCACGGACACTGTGTTGGGACCTGTGCACAGTCTCTTACCTGTCACCGAGCACCTGCCAGAAAGGACCCTCTGTGTTCAATGCATTTGTGCTTCTTGGTCTTGAATGTAAGACTCAGCGGTGAGATGTCACCAGGTTTTCTGAGCGGCTGGCGTCCGAAGCCTGGGCACCGGCCTGCGGTTGACCTGGAGGTGACAGGGGGCGCTCCGCCGGGCCCTGTGCTCTTTGTCGTCGGGCCTCCTGCCCGCTCAGAGGCCACTGCATGCTGCCCGTTTTGAACCCGGGCCCGGCCCCACTCCAGAGCAACACGGCCACGAGGCTGCAGTGTGTGGTGGCCGCGGGGTCCCTGGTTCCGTACTCAGTTCTCAGGTGTCCTGTCTCCTCGCTCTCGGTCAGGCTCCTCGGTCTCGGCGCCCGCACGTGCCGGCGGGTAGCTCTCCCAGGTGGGGCTGGCCCGTCCACTGAGGCGCCTCTAACAGCGTCCAGCTTCTACCCCGAGCGACACCCACTGTCTCCAGACAGTGACAAGTCCCCAGCGGCTTCCTTCACTCGCAGGCCCGCCGGGTGCTGGGCTGCCCTCCACGAGGCCCGAAGCGTGGGCTGACCCAGCCCCCTTCTCCCTCCCTGGGCTCTCCCACCAAACCTCCTGGAAGTGAGGGGGAGCGCCACGTGCCCCCAAAGCTGGGTGGGACAGGGATAGGAAAAGCGGAGCATGCTCAGGACATGGGGCATCAGCCACCAATCGGATTACACGTGGCTGTTGGTGGCGGGTGGGTCGGGAGGGTTCAGAGGGGTGACGGAATGAATGGCCCTTGGACACTCGGTTGGCACGAAGGTGCAGGCTGGTGAGAGGTGGTCTGGGAGGGATGTCCCCTGGGGCCAGGTGACCCTTTCTGCCCATCGGAGACACCTCCCCGGTGAGCCTGGCCGTGCTCGAGGCCAGCGGTCAGTGTCAGTGACTCGGCTGGGCCGGGAGCAGTGTTGAGTCTCACGTCTTTCTCTCCAGGAAAGGGCCAGGCCGCACGGCACAGGTGTGCTCCAGGAATAGCAGGCCGGCGATGGCGCCCCTGTGGCTGCTGAGAGCCGCCTCTGCCCAGAGTCAGCAACGCGGGGTTGGCACCCTCAGCCAGCGGGGTCATGTCCCCAGGCTGCTCGTGGGCTCCGCCGGGTCCCTGCAGCCTTCCCGGCAGGACGCTGGGGACAGTGTTGCCGGGCGCTGCCTGGGCACTGAGCAAAAAGCTTCCACCTGCACCCCTCCCTCCTCCCCTAACCCTGAGGGTGGCTTTTCCGTAGGTGCCCACTGGCCGCGGAGAGAGGGCAGTACCCTGGGAAAAGGGGCCAGGAGGTGATGCTTCTGTCCATTTGAAAGCCCCCAAAGGACAGGGAGCAGCGTCATTCAGTAAGCACCGGGGTGTGACCTGAGCTCACCTGCCGGCATCACCTGCTCCCTGGAAAGCCCAGGTGTGCTGCTGGAGGAGGGACAGGGAAGACCCACCCCCCTGGCCCCCCGTCAGCCTCACTGGTGGGGGTGGGGCTGGTGCCCATTAATACCCAGATCGCCTCCCCCCAGGGAGTCCCACCACCTGGATCAGAGGGGCCCGGGTGTTGGGCAACGAAAGACCAGTGACAGCACATTCTCACAGGATTCATGGTGTCCCCATATCACCCACGAGGCACATTGCTGCTCCTAGTCACAGCTGAACTTCTTAAAATAGCTCCGCAGAGCCGAAGGACAGGTGTGCTGTAAAACGTGGCCTCTCTCCATTCTTCTCGCTCCTGTGACAGAAGGCGAAAACCTGCCGTGTCCAGGGGCTCCCCCCTCCACGGGGCCTCCGTCCCCTCCGGTCCCCTGTGCCCCGGGCTGCAGGGGTGAGACAGGAAGCAACCAAAACCCGCACTGATGTTCTGTGTTCTGCCACGGTCCCCGGTTCGGACGTCTGCCTCGGTCCTTCTGAGGACCTGAGAAGGGACGCACACCCAGACGGCGCCCCTCTCCTCGACCGGAAACTCGGCTGCAGGGTTCTCTTGCCTTTTTCACTTGGATTTTTGGTTTTTGTGAATAGTGCCGCCATTGTAATGTATCTTTTGGTTCTTAAATCCTTTTTCAACTTTGTCTAAGTAAAACGTGGCAGTGAAGGCTGGCGCTGAATCCAGGGCGTGGGGGGGCGCCTCGCCGGGAGCGCGCCCTTCCGTGGGACGTGACATAGAAAGCGTAACGGTGAAGAGTATCACACACCTTCGCCGGACTCTAGCTCTAGTTAACTCTGTTGGCACAGTTTTGTTTTTTTTTTAGATTTTTTTTTTATCCTCACTCGAGGACATTTTTTTTGCATTTATCTTCAGATAGAGAAGGAGGGAGAGAGAGGGGAGAGAGAGAGAGAAACATCGATGTGAGAGAGACACATCGACTGGTCACCACCCACACGACTCTAACCGGGGCCGGGGACAAACTGCAACCGAGGTCCGTGCCCTTAGCGGGAACCGAACCCGGGTCTCTCTGGTCCGTGGGCCGACGCTCTAACCACTGAGCCACACCGGCCAGGGCTGTTGCCACAGTTGTGTACACAGCACTTAGAACTGTTTAGTTGTTTCAGGAGCGGCACGCCCGGCCCCAGGAGGGCTTCGCGGGCACCGTCTTCGTGGGCAGGCTTCCTTTGAGGCCTCGGTGTGCTCACACAGATCATTCATTTCTCCAAGAGACACGCAGGGTGGGCAAGGGAGGGTCACTGTGCCCCTGGGCCACCCTTTTGGGTTAACAAAGCTACTGTAATCATCATAACCTGCGTGTCTTTTTCCATACGAACAACTGTGCACCTGCGTTTGCCCACCCTGTGTAAGCGGCCCGCTCTGCCACTGACTGGCCCGGGGACATGGGTCCTGCCCTGTCTCCAAGCTTCCATCCCTCACCTGTGCAGTGAAGGCAACTCAGATGGGGGACTCAGGAGATGACACACGTCAGCTGCTGAGGTCTGGCCCCCCCAGGCCGGAGGTGTGTGTCCTCCGCAAGTGTCCCCAGCTCCACCTTTCAGTGGCTGCCTCCTCCCTGTCAGACCACGCTGTCTGGGGCCGCGCAGGCCCGGCACGAAGGAGTTCCTGAGGACCTCCTGTGGGGTGAACGTGGGTGAAGCCCAAATGGGAACCCCGGCAGCACGGTGGTGACCAGTGTCTTCTCACTGATATGAACACCTGTGCGTGGGGGGTTTCCTTCCAAGTAGTTTAAACTCCTTGTCAGAATCCACGCATGAATCGTGTGAGACTCGTCCTGAACCCTCACACCCCCACCAGCTGTCAGGAGACAGAATCGTTCTGTCCTTGTGTTGGTGACCTCAGCAGAATCCATCCGCAGAAGGCAGCACCACCCAGAAAGCACACTTGTCCCCGATGTCACGCTGAACTCTGCCACTAAGCCCGGTCTGTGTTAGTGGCTTTGAAACATTTCCTCCTGTTGTGATGAGGCCCTTTTAGGACAGGGGACAGCATTTAGGAAACTGAAACCAGAGAAATCAAACTTTCCTCCTCATTCCCACAGGACGAGGTGTTTTGCACACCGGTACGATCGTCTCTGGAGACATTGCCACGAAGAGGGCGAGTCTGACTCTGGCCAGAGACCTGGGTCCGAGGCGCCGTGTCACACTTGCTGGCGTGGCCGCCTTGGAAAAGCCACGTGGCCTCTCTTAGTGTACCCGTAAAGTGGAGGCGATGGTGTGTGACTGCGAGGACTAGATCAGGGGTGCAGGCAGGATGCTCAGGACAGGGAACTCCCGCCGGTCATCAGGCGTCTAGGCTCCTCGCACACCCTCGGGCACCAAGCAGGATCGTGGCACGGACCATGTGTGCACAGTGGCCACCTGCCTGCCAAAGCCCGAGGGACAGAGGCCTGACCCCAGCCCAGCCCAGGCCCAGAACCTGCCTCTGCCCCAGCCCTGCCCCAGCCCCGCCCCAGCCCAGCCCCAGCCCAGCCCAGGCCCAGCCCCAACCCAGCCCCAGCACCTGCCTCTGCCCCAGCCCTGCCCCAACCCCAGCCCCAGCCCAGCCCCAGCCCCAGCCCCAGCCCAGCCCCAGCCCAAACCCAGCCCCAGCCCCAGCCCCAGCCCCAGCCCAGCCCCAGCCCAGCCCCAGACCAGCCCAGCCCCAGCCCAGCCCCTGCCCCAGCCCAGCCCCAGCCCAGCCCCTGCCCCAGCCCAGCCCCAGCCCCAGCCCAGCCCCTGTCCCAGCCCAGCCCCAGCCCTACCCCAGCCCAGCCCCAGCCCCAGCCCAGCCCCAGCCCTACCCCAGCCCAGCCCCAGCCCCAGCCCAGCCCCAGCCCAGCCCCAGCCCAGCCCCAGCCCCAGCCCAGCCCCTGCCCCAGCCCAGCCCCTGCCCCAGCCTGCCTAGCTGGGGAAGTGGAGGGGTGGAGCCGGGTGCCCAGACACAAGTCCCGCTCAGCTTTGGCCTTCACTGTGAGGAGGGATGAAGCCTGCCAGCCTGCCCCCTCGAGTTCCCGGAAGAAACCATTTGCGAGCGCCCACAGACCCAGAGGCAGTGCAGAGCGGGGAGCGGCGGTGTTGTCAGGTGCACACTGAGTTCCGCACACCGACGGGTTCCAGGCCCAGCAGCCGCCCCTGGACTTCGAGGCCGCTCCCTGCCCGAGGGCGGTGCATCCTCTCTACGCGGGGCAGTCTGTGTCTCCTGATGGGGATGCGGCTTCCTTCCCAAATGGGGGGGGGGGGAGCAGGTGCAAGCCTAGTGTGCCCGTCAGGAGAGGTGGGAGGAAGAGGCGTGGAGGGGAGGTGCAGGAGCTGTGGCCCCTCGGGGCTCCCAGGCCCCTGGTCTTTTCAGGTCCCTGTGGAGGTGAGGACGACGTAGGCTAGAGTCACCATCACCACGGCAACCACAGACCACCACCAGGCTCATCGGGGAGGGATCTTCCCAGCCTTCACCGAGGCGCTACGCCTCTGACTCCCTGCAGTCCGACCCTGGGTGCCGGCCTCGTAGTGTAGGAAAGGGGTGAGTGTGGAAGACCCCGTCTCTCGTGCAAGGGCGGCGTCTTCCTGCTCCCGGACGTGCCGGGGCTGTGGCTCACCAGAGGGTGTCCCTGCACGGAGCGTCCTCAGAGCAGCGGGAGCCCAGGCTCTTCAGCCTTTGGGCTTTGTGGTTGGTCACGTGCTTTGGCTCTGGCCCCTGTGGTGTGATGCGGGTGTTCACTGCACAGCAGACCTGCGAAGACCACGGGCCCCCGCGTGGAATGTGGTCAGCCCGTCACCTGGACCGGGGCTGTAGCCCCCCACAGGACGTGCACAGCGGCTTCTCGGAAACAGTGATGTGAGCGGCTCAACCCAGCTCTGAGGAAACACAGCACGTGGGACTAGAAATGAGGGCGGTTGACTTTACCCGAGTCAGTGGTTCTCAAGGTGGGGCCTCCAGACACTGTACCCACTGCCCCGCACCCATCAGCAATGCTGCTTCTCGGGCCCACCCATCCCACTGAATCAGAGCCTCGGGCTGGGGCCCGGCCACCTGTGCCCTGGCTACCCCAAGTCACACGGGCCTACAGTGGCAAAAGCTGCCCTCTGCCCACGTTAGACGCCCGTGGCAGGTTGGAGGGGCCTCGGCTCATCGCAGCCTCGCCCGGACCCTGCCCGATAGCGGCTTCCTTCTCAAGGGCCACGGTCAACGCAGCCCTGGGCAGAGGCATGGTGACTTGTTCACAGGTTTTTGACTCTTCTGCCCTGAAATGGCCCATCATTTCAGGCACAGGTGGCAGCAGGGAGGACGCCGGGCGGGCTCCCAGAGTCACATGAGGACCTTCGTGCCCAGTAGGAAGGAGACGGAGACACAGCCGCCTGTGCGGGCTGGCCGGGAGCGGTGCCCCTTCCCTCGGACGGCGTGTGGCTGGGAGGGGGAGCAGGGGCTGGCTTTCACCCGCTGGCCCCAGCATCCGGCAAGGCCAGGCACGCACGGTGGCCCTGGTTCTGGGTGTGTCCTGAGGGGACAGGGCGGGACTTTCTTCTCATGGGGTTTCTAGAGCCCGTGGGAAGCGCTGGCTTTCCGGTGATACTCGGGAGCTCAGTGCACGGCCGCGCCAAACCTGAGGCTGGGACGGAATCTGAGCGCAGGGCTCTGCCTTGCTCTGCCGGCTGCTTGGGTTCCGACGCCACACTCGGCCGTCCCCACGTCACCATTATGTCTGAGTGACCCGAGGCCTGTCCAGGAGCTGGGGGCGGAGGCCCCGATCGTCCCCTGGGGCCCTCGCGCTGGAGGAGCCCGGGAGGCCAGAAATAGCCACGGCCGCCCACCTCGTGTTCCCGGCAGCTGCCGACTCCCGCCTGACCCCGGAGCTGCTCTTTCCCTATTTTGGAGATTGTTCCTTTCGGAAACGGTGGCCTCGCAGCCGAGGGGTTCCGTTCCTCGTGTCCGGAGCGCGCTAGGCGCCGGCCGCTCAGACCTGCGGTTCCGCTCGCCGCTGAGGATGTGTGTTTTCTGAACTTGGCCAAGTGACGGAACCTCAACTTCTCTTTGCCTTCAGGGCATGAGCAGCTGAAGCCCTTTTTCCAAGGAACCCCTGCCCCCTGCCGTGTCGCCATTTGCCTGACAGGGCGATGTCCAGGCAGAGAGAACAACAGGTGCGAGGCTGTGGGTTGAGAGCCGCCCTGAGCCCCCGTGGACACGGTGGGGGGCTGGACCTCGTGGGGCCTCCAGGCCGCTGGGAGGCCTGAGCCTGCCCTCCAAGTGCGGGGCGACTGCGGGCCGGCTCCGGGCTGGGGAAGGAGCGCCGTGGTGCCGTGTGCGGGACCGGTGGATGGCTGTGCGGTGGGCCAGCGGGCCTCGCTGCCTGAGTGCAGCTGGCCCAGCAGGAGGAGCAGCCGGGAGGCGCAGGAGCGGGGACTAGGCTGGGTGCAGGTGCAGTGCGGGGGAGGGAGGCCGTGGCCCCTGGACCTGAGTGGGGCAGCATCGGGGTGGGGGTCAGATTCCACTCGCCTCTGCAGGTCCAGCCCCCGGGGCTTGCTGCGGATTGGATAGGGCTGGACAGGGAGGGAGGCACCCAAGATGACCCAGGGTCTTGCCCTGAACGACACGAAGGGTGGGTGTTGGTTTCACCTAAGCCCGTCTGGGGGTTGAGTAAACGCCACTTTGGGGGGAAACCTAGTGTCCTCTCTCAGCAACTCTGATGTCTGTCCCCACGGCCCCTGTGACGTGCTCCCCGGGTGACTCCAGGGTGCAGGGTTCTGATGAGGGAGATTCAGGGGCTGATTCCTAGTCCCTGAGGTGACCACAAAAGGTCGTTTCCATACTGTATGTCACACTCTTCAAGTGAGAGCTAGTTCTTCAGAGTGAGCTTCAGCGTGAGCCATTCCCAGCGTACCCCAGTTGGGGAGATGAGAGCGGTGAACGCCACAGCGTCACCTGCATCCGACGCGGCTTTGCACACGTCGTTCTCGAGCTCTCCTTTCCTTTCTTATTTGTCTCGGTAAACAAATTCCAGTTGTATGTCATTCACTCTTGCACACTTCAGTACCCATAACTGGTTTTTTTCCCTTTGTTGATTTAGAGAGAGAGGAAGGGAGAGAGAGAGAGAGAGAGAAACATCAATGAGGGAGAACATCGATTGGCCGCCTCCTCCCCACAGGCTGGGCATGTGCCCTGACCGGGAATCGAACCGGCAACCTCTTGGTGCAGGGTTGACGCTCAACCGCTGAGCCACACCAGCCAGACAGTACACATAACTTTAAAAAGGAACATTTTCCTATAGACCCGCAATGCTTTTCACACCTGGCAAAATCGCCCCGAGTTGGTTGGTATCTTCTGACACCCAGACGTGGTAGATGTTCTAGCCATCTCAGGAACATCGCGTTGCAGTTGGTTTCTCTGAATCAGGGTCCACCCAAAGTCCGAACGTCACGGTTGGGTGTTCTGCCTCCTCGGTCTCTTTTAGCTTATGGAAGCCCCCTCCCCACTGCGCCCCACCTCGTTGTCACGGAAACCAGGCACCAGACCCGTGGCCTGTCCTACAGCCTAGACTGAGCCGTCACTTCCTTCTGATGTTGTTTTCCTGTGATGAAGTCCGCTCCGGAACGTGCTGTCCAGTGGAAGTGTGATGTGGACCACGTGTCCGTTGTGTATTAGCCACGTTAAATAGGGCAGAAAGAAATAGGTGAGGTGAATTTTAATAATATAGTCAACGTAACCCAGTCTAGCCCAAACAGTATGATTTCAACATGCAATCATACGTAAGTTATTGAGGTATTTTTCATTCTTGTGATGGCACCAAGCCCTGACATCCAGGGTGCAGTGTCCACTGGCCACCTATCAGTTCAACCGGAGCTACGTGTGGCCGGTGCGCGTCGGGCAGCACAGCTCACGTGGCCTCGACGGACTCTGGAGCACCTTGCCCTCAGAGGTGGTGTCACATGGGGAGGTCCTCGGGGGTGGCCCTGCTTTCGGTGGTGAAGGGGTGCACATGGTGGCGACAGACCCTTCCATGATGAACTTGTCCACTGAAAGATCGGTGGAGCGCCCACTGGTGGTACCAGACTAGATGAGCTCACCAAGGGCTCAAGGGCAGTGTGGAGAGGTCACTCAGGGGTGGAACCAGCCAGGCAGCTGAGCGCCGTCCCAGAAACCAGTGAGGACAGTACTTACGGAAGGAAGGGACCACCTGTGTCAAGCCACACCTGTGGGCAGGGAAGGTAAGGGCTGAGAGGTCCATAGGATTTGGAGGTGACCTTGACGAGAGCTGGTGGTCACCCCCTTGGAGGAGGTTCAAGGGACAAAAGTATTCTTCAAATTACAGTGTTCCCCCTTTCTCGGTTTTAGTTACCCACGGTCGATGCCAGTGTGAAAATACTAAATGAAAAATTCCAGAATTAAACAATTCTTAAGTTTTACATGGCACACCATTCTGAGTCGCAGAATGAAATCTCAGGCCACCCCACTCCATCCCGCCCGGGGTGTGATCATCCCTTTGTCCCTCGTCCCCACGCTGTAGACACTCCCCACCGTAGTCACTGAGTAGCCGTCTCAGCCATCAGATGACTGTCACGGGCTCACAGTGCTGTGTGCAAGTCACCCTTATTTTACTGAATAATGGCCTGAAGCACCGGAAACTCAGAGCCTCCGGAGCACAGCACCACAGGGCTTCCTCCAGTGAGAAGGGGGTCTGCACGAGGAGATTCTCCGAGACAGACCACGTCCACATACATATCACAGTGCATTGTTCTCTCTTTTAATTTTTTTTCCTTTATTGATTTTAGAGAGAGAGAAAGGGAGAAGGAAAGAGATAGAAACATCAATTGGGCGCCTCCTGCATGCCCCCCACTGGGGATCAGGCCCACAACCTGGGCATGTGCCCTGATCGGGAATCGAACTGGCGACCTCTTGGTGCAGGCTCGACGCTCAACCACTGAGCCACACGGGCGGACTCTCTTTTGTTGCTAGTTACTGTTGTTGCTCTCTCACTGCCCCTCGTTGATAAGTTAAACTTTATTATAGGTATGGATATATAGAGAGAACAATGATATAGGGTCCAGTGCTCTCTGTGGTTTCAGGCATCCAGCGGGGGTCCTGGAACATGTCCCCATCGGTAAGGGGAGGTGACCGTACCCTGTGGTGCAGCAATCCCACCTCTGGGTATATGCCCAAAGGATTTACACCAGGCCCTGGCCAGTGTGGCTCAGTGGTTAGAGCGTCGGCCCCAGCACCGAAGGGTCTCGGATTTGATTCCCAGTCAAGGACACGCACCTGGGTTGCAGGTTCAATCCCTGGTCCCAGTTGAGGCATGTGCAGGAGGCAGCCAATCAGTGTGTCTCTCTCACATCGATGTTTCTCTCTCTCTCTTTCTCTCCCCCTCCCTCCCTTCCTTCTACTCTCTCTAAAAAAAAAAAGAATTGAAGTGGGACCTAGACCGATGTGTGTGCACGATGCTCGTGACAGTGTTACTGATAGTGGCCCAAAGGTGGAAACAAGCAGGTGTCCATGGACAGGTGAAGGGACAAGCAGAGAGTGGTCTGTCCGTACAAGGGAATCGTATTCAGCCTTTAAACAAGGAAGGCAGTCTTGTCACGTGCCACAACATGGACATTCTGCTGAGGGAAATGAGCCCGTCAGAAAGAGACAAACGTTGTGATCCCACTCGCGTGAGGTCCCTGGAGTGGACACCATCGCAGAGACAGAAGGTGGGGCGGGTGCCGGGGGAGGGAGGGATGGGGAATTAGTGTGTGATGGACGGATCCAGAGTTTCAGTTCGGGAAGATGTAACGTTCCGGAGATGGATGGTGGTGATGGCTGTACCACAACATGAATGTTCTCAGTGTCCCTGAATTGTACACTTACAAATGGTTAAAATGTTAAGTTTTACCTTATGTATATTTTACCGCAACAACAATGAGTGGCAAGGGGAGATGGGGCCGCCGAGGCAGGGCTGACTGTGGGCCAGGTGCCGGGGGGGTGAGAATGTGGGGGCCACAGCCCAGCGAGAACAGTGGGAATGGGGGAGTTCTCCTGCAAAGGGGTTTGCTGTAGAGAAGACGGAGACAATACGTTAGAAATGTTACAACGTTAAGGAGAAGCAGCGTCTCTTTGGCTGCTCCTCCACGGCCGCCTCGGAGACGGAAGTCCCAGTGCTCTCTCGCTACAGTGTAACTGTCGGGGCGGCTTCCAGGAGGCTCTGCAGCGACCACTCTCCACAGACGACCTGACGCAGACACCTCTGGGGCGGGGCCGCGCTCTAAAATTGGATTGTGGCAATGGTGGCACCTCGCCGTCCATCTGCTAAAACCCTTGCGGTGTACACGTCCAGTGGATGGGTTTTACAGTGTGTGAATTACACCTCAGCAAAGCTGTTCACACACGTGGTCGTGCTTCCCTGGCACCTGTGCATGTCCCTTACACAGAGGCCCTGCCCCCGCCCGCTGTCCCCATCTGACCAGGAGAGGAAGGTGGTCACGGGGCGTGGGCTGCGCCTCCCATATCTGCTGTCTGTCTGGGTCCTTTACCGTTTAGATCTGGAAAGCGTTCTAATCTGGACGTGGTGACCTCACCGGAGGCCACGAAGTGGCCCAGCGAGTCTTGGCTCTATTCTGGGCCCCGTGATTAACACTGCCCTGCAGTCAGGGGCCATCCAAACGACGCCAGCGGGTGACAGTTCCCTCGGCTGCCAGCCACGTTCGCTGGCCGCCGGCCTGGGCAGCCCTTGAGGAGACTTGAAGGGTGGGTCCCCGGCTTCCCCAGGCCCTGCTGTCCCTTGGGACCGTTTCCACCCGGCAGCGTCAGGCCGAGAAGCGAGAGAGGGTCAGAGACAGGGACGAGGTCGTGCAGCCCTGCAGAGAGGCCTGAGCCCTGCCTTTTGTTCCAGAACCACTCAGCACCTCACTCCTGTCTGTCTGTCACTGCCCTGGTGCCAGGGGGACATGCCCACCGGGTGCTTACCGTTGGGGAGGCATTCGGCCTCCGTGACGGATGGAGAGCTGCAGTTCCCGCCGGGTTCCAACTCCATAAAAGGTACATGTGAAGCGGCCCCGCTGAGCTGTCTGCTCGGATCAAACAGGGGCCGTTGACAGGTGCTCTCCTAGATTAACAGCATAAAGGCAAACCATCAGCCCTGGCCGGTGTGGCTCAGCGGTTAGAGCGTCGGCCCTCGGACCAAAGAGTCACAGGTTCGATTCCAGGTCAAGGGCACATACCTGGGTTGCAGGTTCAATCCTTGGCCCCAGTCAGGGTCTTGCAGGAGGCAACCAACTGATGTGTCTCTCTCTCTTTCTGTCCCTCCCTCCCTCCCTCCCTCCTTTCCACTCTAAAAAAATCAATGGAAAAATATCCTCAGGTGAGGATTAACAAAAAATATATATATTTTTAATCAAAAGATCAAAATAACTTAGAACTGCTGCTCAGAGGTGTGGCTCAGTGGATTGAGCATCATCCCATGCACCAAGATGTCACCGGTTCGATTCCCAGTCAGGGCACATGCCCAGGTTTCAGGGTCCACCCCCAGTGGGGGGCATGCAGGAGGCGGCCAATTGATCTCTCATCAATGTTTCTATCTCTCCCCTTCTCCCTTCCTCTCTCTCTAAAAACAAATAAATAAAAATATATATTTAAAAAATAACTTAGAACTGCAAAGGGTATGAGAGATTATTTCTCTCTGCCCCATTTCCTTTTCTTGCAAGTGAAATTCAGTGGCCCCGTGACTCACTCAAGGGCACACACGGACTTAGGGTGGGGCCTCAGACTCGATCCGTGTTTCCTGATAGCTCCAGGGAGGGCTGATTCTGTCAGGCCCAGTGCCCCCTTGTCACTACTTCTATTTTATTTTATTTTTTAATTGTTTTCTCTTTATTAATTTTAAAGAGAGAGGAAGGGAGAGGGAGAGAGAGATAGAAACATCGATGAGAGAGAACATCGATTGGCCGCCTCCTGCATGCCCCCCACTGGGGATCGGGCCCACAACCTGGGCATGTGCCCTGACCGGGAATCGAACCGGCGACCTCTGGGTGCATGAGTCAGTGCTCAACCACTGAGCCACACCGGCCGGGCATTGTCACTACTTTTAAATGCCTCAGTGAGGGTGTTCTTGCCACTCTGTGCTTCTTTGGCGTCAACAGGCCTGTCTGTTCAGTGAGATCATGTTCCACATTCAAAATAAAAGCAGTCTGACAATCAGGAAACCCGCGAATGACTGGGAGTGAAGCTAATTAATCAAACTCTTGGTCCAAATGGTATCCTGAGGTGGTGTCCTCGTAACTTCAGTGTTTCTTAGGTACTTGTTGGTTTCAGTGTTCACAAGTGTCCTTTTTAAATGTCGGAAGTGCCGGCACAGAGGGATTTTCAGTGCTGCTTATCCTGCCCTGGGAGTCACTAACCTGAGACACAGCACAGGGTGACCGCCCTCCCTAGGGCCACTCAGTCCGGAGGCTCAGAGCTGAGGGTGCGGCTTGGCATCTCAATTACTTAAAAAGTATTTTTTTATGTACAAATCTATGTAAGAACTGCTATTGCAGGGCACAACCATCAAAACCAACTTTCGAAACTATCATGGCATGACAAGGACGCAGTGACGTTAGCTTACTTTTTATTGGAGGAGACGCAACATCAGTGACATCTTAACGGAGAGGATTTTTACATTTAAAGTGAAGATGGACGTTTGGAATTTTTCTAAGAAGCTGAAATCATGGTGTTGACCTAGATGACCGAAACCCACGCTATTGAGCGCGAAATGACATTTCACTGATTCGGAAATTAGCTGCAAATCTGCCCTCTTTGAAACCAGTGAGACACGTGGGCAGGTGGGCAGGAGAGCAGGTGGGCAGGAGGGCAGGAGGGCAGGAGGGCAGGTGGGCAGGAGGGCAGGAGGGCAGGAGGGCAGGAGGGCAGGTGGGCAGGCGGGCAGGTGGGCAGGTAGACAGGTGGTCTGGGCCCTAATGCACAGAAGCTGTTCTGCTCGCTGGTACATGGTCCATTTAAACTGCATAATATGATTTCACCAAACAGTTCCGTGTATTCATTACAGAGAACAACACAGCCACCAGTGCTGATTGAAACCTGATCACATAAACCAAAGAAAAGTTATCCAAACCCTCCACTGAAATAATGAAACACGGAACAAGAGAAAGACAACGTTTTTCCTTGTTAGGCTGCTATTGAAAAAGACTCAAAATTCCACACACAGTGTAGGCCTGTCTTGTTTCTCAAAATGTAACTTATTGGTTCCCAGTCTGAGATTTATTCGTGCGACACGCTGACAGTTTTGTTACTGAGGTCTCTATTTCATGTCATTTTGTTCTCACCTTGACTCCCTGGACCCGCAATTTGTCTGTAGGAATTGGGGCAGAGGGGGGCGGGAGGCCAGGGAGATCTACCTGGTAGGAATTATGTATGTAGCCTTAAAATAAAAACTGATTTTTGGTGGACATTTGTATTATGTGTTTAAAAACTAGATAAAGTAGCCCTGGCCGGTTTGGCTCAGTGGTTAGAGTGTCAGCCCTCGGACCAAAGAATCACGGGTTTCATTCCGGTCAAGGGCACGTTCCTCGGTTGCTGTTTGGTCCCCGGCCCTGGTCGGGGTCGTGCAGGAGGCAACCAGTCGATGTGTCTCTCACGTTGATGTTTCTCTCTCTCTCTCTCTCTCTCTCTCTCTCTCTCTCTCTCTCTCCCTCTCTCCCTCCCTCCCTCTCCCCCTCCTCCTCTCACTCTATCTGAAGATAAAATGGAAAAATATCCTCGGGTGAGGATTAAAAATATATATGTATATAAATTAAAACCGAACAAAAATTGCCAAAGCAAATCGGTGCTACCTATATAATTCCCTTTTGGTTATTTGGGATTACAGCCTTCTTTTTTATGCAGATAAGGGTTAGAATAAGAAAAATGAAAGAAAAGGTACCAGCTAGCACACTGGGCAGGGACGAGGCACGTGTTGTAAGATATGTGAATAGATCGACTCCGATTACATGTATGCCCGTTTTTTCCAAGTTGAGACACATGGTTTATTATGTCTATTGAAAGACCTTCTGAGGTCAGTAAATCAACTCATGTTGACCGAGCAAATATATATGCAAGGCCGTGGCTAGACCCTGAAAGCAGTGGTTCTTGGCCGTGGAGCTCAGAGCTCTGGAGACCACAGCCCCTAACCTTCGGTGTGTTCACATAGTGTTCTCCCCGGGCCTCTGTCCACACGTCTCTTCCTGTAAGGATGCCAGTCACTGGACGCCGGCCTGCCCTAATCCATGTAACTTCATCTTCGCTTGACTGCATCTGCAAAGAACCCACTTCCAAATAAGGTCCACGCACAGGCTGTGGGGGACCTGGAGCTCGGGGGACAGTCTCCCACCTGGTGGGTGTTGAGAGCACGTCTGAACTTGTTCTTCGGGGTCGAAGTCTGCGGTGTGCGTCGTGCGCTCTTACGTGATTTTTCGGGTCCGATTACTAAATGTATTCTTTTCCTTTCTCTTGGACTTGAAGACGCGTAATGGGATGTCAGACTGACCTGAAATACTTGTTTGTCCGGCAGCGAGGGCCATTAGCAATACCTCATAACTAGGACAGCTGCTGCTCCCGCTCGCAGTCTGGCTATTTATAGAGAAAGCTACTCTTCTCTGGATGAAAGTGCGTTGGTTAACGTGAACAACGGGGCTGTTTTCATGAAAATGACTAGAATTTGTGGTTTTCAAACAGGAGAAGGATCGTGGCCCTTCTTCAGGAAGAGGCTGAGGTCCAGGCTTCCGATGACGAGGCTTGGGGAAGACGGTGCCACAACAAGGTGCCACCTATCGAGACTGGGGAGCTGGGGGTGAGGGCAGAGAGGGGAACAGGGAGAGTTAGGTTTCATCCTGGAAGTGTTTCCAGGGCAGGAGAGTCCCGGGGCTGGGGGGCAGATCAGCAGTGTGGCGTGCAGCAGGGAGACCCAAAGGAACCAGGTAGAGAATGTCGCTGTGACCTTGCAGACGGGAGGTCCTGGTGGCCTCAGCAGGTGACGTGGAGGTGGAGGCACCATGTGGACTGGGAGGGCAGTGGGCTGGGAATGGGCCCCCGATCGGGGGTTGGGCTCATGGCGGAGACCCATGGCCCCCCCGGGCGTGATTCTGTTCGCACATGTGTGGGCTGCCCGGCTGCCCACGGCTTTGCTGGTCCCTGCCGTCCGGGCTCTGTCCTGTGCTGACTTCCTAGAGCAGGCGAGGTTGTCACCGAGCTCAGGGAGCACCTTGGCGTCCAACCTGTTTGCTGCTCCGGGCAGCATCTCGGGCACCTCCCGCTGGACACCTTGGCGTCCATCACGCAGGACCTCTTCAGGACACGAAGGCATCCCAGGAGCCGAAGCTGTTGTTAAAACCACGACTGGAATCTGCGGAGGACCTGGCACCGACCAAGCCTTTCCCTTCGTCTTCCCGGCCGTGCTCTGAAATGGGTGTGGTCACCGGCTGGAAGGTGGCCGAGCGGCCTTGGACACCAGGCGGCTGGGCGCCAGGGTCAGACGCTCCCTGACGGAGGAGGCAGTGTGCCCCGCGGCGCGGACGCCACCTTCGGAGAAGCGAGCGACGCTCTGCACGAAGGCGGGAGCCCCAGCGACAGAGCCTTGTTCTGCATGAGATGAGCTTTCCAGAAAGAATGCCGCCGAGGCACGGGCTTCCTCTTGACAGTGCGAGGGTCTGGGCTCTGGGAGTGTGTTTTGCTGCCTTCTTTGAAATTTTCTTTTTGAATTTTAAAATCGTAAGCAAATGTCATTTTATGTCAGTCATTCCAAATGTCCGCAGTGGCTGCAAGGTACCCCGTCTCTAGTGCCCACAACTGATGTACTTCCGCCCGCTCTGCTCTGTGGTAAATAACACGGGCACAGCCCTGGCCGGTCGGCTCAGCGGTTAGAGCGTCGACCCGCGGACCAAAGAGTAGCAGGTTCGATTCCGGTCAAGGACACGGACCTCGGTTGCGATTCGATCCTCGGCCCTGGTTGGGGTCGTGCAGGAGGCAACCAGTCGATGTGTCTCTCTCGCATTTATGTTTCTCTCTCTCTCTCTCTCTCCCACTCTATCTGAAGATAAATGGGAAAATATCCTCGGGTGAGGATTTAAAAAATAAATTAAAAAATAATAATATGCCTTGGCTGGTTTGGCTCAGCGGTTAGAGCGTTGGCCCGCGGACCAATGCGTCTTGGGTTTGATTCTAGTCAGGGGCATGTACCTCAGTTGTGATTCGTGTGGGAGGCAGCCACTCGATGTGTCCCTTTCGAGTCGATGTTTCTCTCTCTCTCTCTCTCTCTCTCTTCCTGTCTCTCCCTCCCACTCTATCTGAACAAAAATGGAGAAGTGTCCTCGGGTGAGGATAAAAAAAATAAAAATAAAAGATAATAACAACATGGGGACAAACCCGTGTTTAACCATGTTTGCATGTATCTGGGATGGTTGCTGGGAGAGGACCGCCGGGCTCCGAGGCGGAGAGCGCTGGGGGGACCGTGAGCACCCCGATGTCGTGTCTGCACTGCGGAGGTTCACAGCAGCCGAAGAGTCCGCGCACGGAGCCAGGGCAGGCTTTGCTCTGGGAGCTAATCAGCTTCAGGCGTGTCGTCCGCCCAGGCCGCGGTGCTGCAGGGTTAGAGAACGTTTGATTTTAATGATTCAGGAAACATTTAAATGAGCTTCTTCCTCACTAGTAAATAATGCGGCATTTCCTATTGCGGAGTCAACTACTTACGTATGCTTTTTGAAGTTGACGAAACTAAAGTCTACGAGTTGAATGTAAATGTTAAGGTAAAATAAAATAGTAATTTTTTTTTTAAGAAAAGAAGCTGATTTTCTCATTTACTGGAGTGAATTGTTCTGATGTTTTTATATCTTAAAATAACTTTAAGAGCCTATGATTTGAACAAAACGTATATAAATAACTTGTAATCTTCACAACAGAGGGACCCGCCTCTGAGTGGGTTCTGGTAGGAAAGCCGGGGCTGGAGTCCAAGCTTCACGTGAGGATGACTTGGTCCCCGAATTAGCTATGAGCCAGAATATCTGAATCTGATGCTTTGTGTATTGTCAGCACGATATTTAAAGCTGGAGTGCTGTTCTGAGTGACTCAGGTCACGCCGTGAACGCCCAGGAGGTACTGCAAAAGTGGACCGAGCCTGCTGTCTGGAGCTTCGTTCACTGGGAGGCGTGTGGGGATGCCTGTGAAAGCGCCGCTTGTCTGTGGAGGATTGTTCGTCTGCGGCCAGGCTGGGCTGTCTCGGAAGGACGCGGAAGCCCTGCGGCCTGGGCGGGCGACACGGCCCTGCATCCAGCAGGCGCCACGGCCCTGCATCCAGCAGGCGACACGGCCCTGCATCCAGCAGGCGCCACTCTTCACTGTGCGAAGGGTCGCAGACTCCCGCCAGCCCTGGGGTCCGCTGGGGCGGGGGTTCATTTGCCGGGCTGCCTCTGACAGTCCCTGGATGGTAAATGCTGAGAGTTCCCATGACAACCTTACCCAACCTGCTCCAATGACCCCTCACTCCGAGTGTCTTTGGTCCACAGCACCCGGGAGCCCGCAGCCTCCTGTGGAGGTGCCCCAGGGCCTGGGCCACACCACCGACAAGCCACAGGACCTGGGGCAGGCAGGCCATTTCTCCTGTGTCTCATTGTCCTTCCTTGAAAAGTGACTAATTCACAGGCTCGCTGTAGGAGTGAAATAGGAGGGTCCAGGCACGGCACCGGGCGCGGAGCCCGCTGGAGTGGGCCATCCGGGTCGGCACACGCTGGTCCGCACCTGGGCCCCGGCAATCCCGTGAGTGGCGCCTCGCCGTCAGCCCGGCTTCAGAGCGCTTTTCAAGTCGTGAGGCGGTCCCTGCTGCTCGGTGTTTTATTCTCTTTGCCCCACTTCTCGGGCACTGGGATTTTTATCTCCTCCTGGAGATGGGGGAGGGGCGAAGCCCTGGGTCATGCCGCAGCGGCCGCAGGGCAGAGACGTTCCGCTGGCCCCGTTTCTGATTGACCGTCAGCATTATCCCTTCCGCGGTCCCCACGGCGTCCATTTAGGATACTGAGGTGAGATGGCCTAGCCAGGTGACACAGGACTGGCCCGTGCCCCCACTTGGCTCCCGACATGGTCCCCGGCCCCCTCGGTCCCCGCACCTGTTCCTGCTGGCTGCTCCCCTCCCTGGTGGCTCTGCTCTCCGGTCTCTTTCTGTGGTGACATCCACAGTTCCAGCCCACGTGTGGCTCTAACTCTCCCCCTCGGGCGGCTCCGTGTGCTGCCCTGACCCCACCACTGAGCTCCTCATCCCCAGCCAGCCCGCTGCCCCTCGGGCGTGTCCGAGCCAGCCCCACCCCCTTTCCCCGCCCGTCACCCCACATGGTTGTCTCCATAGCCTCCTAGTCTGTCTGCTCCCACAGTGCGCCCCTCTCACATCTGCCTTCATCGTGGTGTCCCAGCGATTCTGGGAAACACAGGCCTCAGGCCGTGATCCTTCCTCACATCCCAGTGACTCTCTGTGCCTTCCAGAACACATTTCAAACCTTTTTTGACAGCACCAGAAGCTCTTAGTGTCCCCCCACCCCGCCATCCCACCTCCTACCTTCCTCCCACAGCACCTTGCAGTCCACCCATCTCTTTCCATCCTTTCCATCCTTCCAGACTCAGTTCCCCTTCCTCCAGGAAGCCCTCCCTGACTTCCCAGGCTGGGGCAGGAGCATCTCACTCACCGCTTATCAATTGTCCTTGCAGCATTTGTCCTGAAGCTTGGCTTACAACAAGTTTTTTGTTGTTGAATAAATTAAGAAATGACCAACAAAGGTAATTATTGTTGATGAAAGAATATGTTTATTCTATTAACTATAATACATGTTTATTGTAGAAAACAATAAGGAAAAGTCAGATGAGAATAGAAAATAAAATTATGCCTGCCCTGTGACCAAGCATAAAGCCTGCCAACGTTTGATTTTATTTCCTTCCGTTCTTGTATCTGTGGACGTTTCTGGACATAGTCTTAATTATGTATTTGGAAACACTGCCTCTTTGTTATCTTTTTTCAGAAAAAGATAAGCACAAATTTTGTATCAAATGCTCTGAAAACGTTTCAGTGGCCTCAGAGCACGGCACTGAGGTCCCCGCCCTGCCTTCGCGGTCCTGTCGTCGGACACGGACAGAGCGGTGACAGCTTCTGTCTGTCTGCGGTTGTAACACCACAGTGAACATCTTTGAGGAACTATTTCTCGTCATTCAGATTCCTCCCTCGAGTCGAGGTGTCAGGAGAGAGTCTCAGTGTGCGGGGACCCTGGTGCTGGCTAGCAGGCTGCTCTGAAAGGTGTCACTCACACCTGCCTCGGGCTGCAGCTCCCCGCACAGGGCCAGGCGCTGCGGCGATCCTCGGCCTTCCTCAGTTGGAGGGCGCAAAACCGCTAGCTCTTTGATTCTTTTTTTTTTTAATCCTCACCCAAGGATATGTTTTTATTGATTCTAGGGAGAGAGGAAGGAAGAGAGAGAGAAAGAGAAACATCAGTGTGAGAGAGAAACATCCATCAGTTGCCTCCCATACACACCCTGACCAGGGATTGAACCCGCCACCTAGGTATGTGCCCCGACCGGGAATCGAACCCACAACCTTGTGGTGCATGGGACGGTGCTCAGCCAACCAAGCCACCCGGCCAGGGCTGATGCTTACTTTTTGAAGTTCTTTTTCAAATTGTGGAAACATGTCTTGGAGCTTCAGCACTTATTTTTTCGGTGATGGGTAGATGACGTATTAACCCTTTCCTTGGCTGCTGCAAATGTTTTTGCTGAGAGTGCGCGTGAACATCTTCCCACCGCCGGAAGGAGATGTGCCGAAGCGTCCTGGGAGCTCGGATCGGTTCCCACGCTGGCCCCACGATGTGGAAGGGGCTCCGCGTGGTGAGCAGATGAAGCCGAGCTGGACGCTGGACGCTGGGACGGTGGGTCCGCGCTGATGCCCGCACCTTGGGAACACCCTCACACACACCCCTCGCTTTGCCCGCACCTTGGGAACACCCTCACACACACCCCTCGCTTTGCCCGCACCTTGGGAACACCCTCACACACACCCCTCGCTTTCCAAAACAGCAACACGGTCTCGTTCAGCACGGACACTGTTCCCTAGGAAACGGTGCCGACGAGCAGGAGCTACCGGGTCTCCCTAACTGCCACCCCCGGTGAGACACGTTCACTTGGCACAAAGCCTCGCGGTCAGTGCCCAGAGCCAGCTTGAGTCAACGCCTGGCAGAAGGGGAGCGTCTGGACCAAGCTGACTCAGAGACACCGACTCATCTAACGAGAACCAGCTGGGAGGGGCTGCTTCTCCTGTGTCCGGGGACACGTGACAAACGGTGGTAGATGGTCAGAATTCTAAAGGGGGCAAAGTCATGCCGCCTCTCAGGACTGTTTGCGGTGGGTTCTCACAGGGGAGAGGAGGCAGTCTGAGTGGCCCCAGTAACAGCCACTGGCTGTACCCGGCTGGCGGGCAGGGGCGGCTCTGTCCTAGGTCTGTGCCCGCTCCTCGTGCAGCTCACTGTCAAGACTGGGTAGTGACGGCTCAGCCTGGGGACCTGCAGTTACTGATGGACCCTTTGTGCTGAGGACGGGCTGGCGCCCTCCATTGTTCTGTTAGTGACTTTTTAAATCCGTGGGCAGCACAGAACTTCTTAAAATAGGGCCGGGAGGTGTGGCTCCGAGGCAAGGGCGTGGGGCTTTTGTGCCCAGTGAGAATTTAATTTGGGAAACATAAAAGTTGAGTCCATATAAAAGATGAAAGCATTCTTTACTCTCCCTTATGCTGGCATTACTGGTTCAAAATGGAGAGCGGAGAGTCTTCTGCACCCCATAGCACAAATGCCATCTTGCCCTTAGAAAAATATTGACCTATGTTTGTTTGTTCTAAAGTTGGTTTATTATGCTGGTTATTCTAAGAGAATAACTACTTTATTTTTTAAATCATCACCCGAGGGTATTTTTCCATTGATTTTTATTTTTCTTTTTTCTTTTCTTTTTTTTTTTTTATTACTTTATTTTTGTTACAGATGTTTCTCCTTTTTTCCCCATTGACACCCTCCTCCCCATCCCTCTCCCCCTTCCCCAGCTTTGTTGTCCATGTCCATCAGTTATGCATACATGCGTATAAGTTCTGTGGTTTATCTCTTCCCTCCCCCCCCACCCCCTCTTCTGGGGGTTGTCAGTCTGTACCCTACTTTCACATCTCTGGGTCTACCCTGTTCCCCATACTGTTATGTTTATTATATTCCACAAATGAGTGAGATTATGTGATATTTTTCTTTCTCTGCTTGGTTTGTTTCGCTTAGGATAATACTCTCGAGGTCCCTCCATGTCGTCTCAAAGGATAAGAGATCTTTCTTTCTTACAGCTGCATAGTACTCCATTGTGTATATGTACCACAGCTTTTTTATCCATTCATCCACTGATGGGCACTTGGGCTGTTTCCAGATATTAGCTATTGTGAATAGTGCTGCTATGAACATGGGAGTACATATATTCTTTCTGATTGGTGTTTCAGGTTTCTTAGGGTATATTCCTAGAAGTGGGATCACTGGGTCAAATGGCAATTCAATTTTTAATTTTTTGAGGTAACACCATAGTGTTTTCCACAGTGGCTGCACCAGTCTGCATTCCCACCAGCAGTGTACTAGAGTCCCCTTTTCTCCACACCCTCGCCAACACTTGTTGTTTGACGATTTGTTGATGGCGGCCATTCTGACAGGTGTGAGGTGATACCTCATTGTTGTTTTAATTTGCATCTCTCTGATGATTAGTGATGTTGAGCATTTCTTCATATGTCTCTTAGCCATTTGTATGTCCTGTTTGGAGAGGTGTCTATTTAGTTCCTCTGCTCATTTTTTAATTGGGTTCTTTGTCTTCCTTTTGTTGAGTTGTATGAGCACTCTATATATTTTGGAGATTAACCCCTTATGTGATGTATCATTGGCAATTATGGTCTCCCATACAGTGGGTTCTCTTTCCGTTTTGATGGTTGTTTCTTTTGCTGTGCAGAAGCTTTTGAGTTTGATGTAGTCCCATGTGTTCATTTTTTCCTTTATTTCTGTTGCCTTAGGTGATGTCTCAGTGAAGATTCTGCTGCGTATGATGTCCGAAATTTTGTTGCCTACATTTTCTTCTAGGATTTTTATGGATTCACGAGTCACATTTAAGTCTTTTACCCATTTTGAGTTTATTCTTGTGTATGGTGTAAGTTGATGGTCTAGTTTCATTTTTTTGCATGTAGCTGTCCAATTTTCCCAACACCATTTATTAAAGAAGCTGTCTTTGCTCCATTGTATGCTCTTGCCACCTTTGTCAAATATTAGTTGAGCATAATGTCTTGGGTCAATTTCTGGATTCTCTGTTCTGTTCCACTGGTCTATATGCCTGTTCTTGTGCCAATACCAGGCTGTTTTGATTACAGTAGCTCTGTAGTATAATCTGATATCTGGTATTGTGATCCCACCTACTTTGTCCTCCTTCTATTCGGGGTCTTTTTTGGTTCCATATGAACTTTTGGAGTATTTGTTCTAGTTCTGTGAAATATGTCGCTGGTATTTTGATTGGGATTGCATTGAATCTATAGATTGCTTTGGGTAATATGGACATTTTAATGATGTTAATTCTTCCAATCCATGAACAAGGTATGTGCTTCCACTTTTTTATATCTTCCTCTATTTCTTTTTTCAATGTCCTGTAGTTTTCTGCAAATAGATCCTTTACTTCTTTGGTTAAATTTATTCCTAGGTATCTTAATTTTTTTGCTGCGATGGTAAATGGGATTTTTTTTTAGTTTCTCTTTCTGTGAGTTCATCATTGGTGTATAAGAATGCCGTCGATTTCTTGACGTTTATTTTGTATCCTGCTACTTTGCCAAATTCATTTATTAGGTCTAGTAGATTTTTGATGTAGTCTTTAGGGTTTTCTATGTATAATATCATATCGTCTGCGAATAATGACAGTTTCACTTCCTCTTTTCCAATTTGGATCCCTTTTATTTTTTCTTCACGTCTGATTGCTGTGGCTAAGACTTCCAGTACTATGTTAAATAAGAGTGGCGAAAGTGGGCATCCCTGTCTTGTTCCTGTTCTTAAGGGAAATGTTTTTAGTTTTTGCCCATTGATTATGATGTTGGCTGTAGGTCTTTCATATATGGCCTTTATAATGTTGAGATATGATCCCTCTATTCCCAAATTGCTGAGCGTTTTTATCAGAAATGGGTGTTGAATTTTGTCGAATGCTTTTTCAGCGTCTATTGATATGATCATGTGGTTTTTATCTTTCATTTTGTTTATGTGGTGTATCACATTTATTGATTTGAGAATATTGAACCAGCCTTGCATCCCTGGGATGAATCCCACTTGGTCATGGTGAATAATTTTTTTGATGTATTGCTGGATCCGATTTGCTAGTATTTTGTTCAGGATTTTGGCGTCTATGTTCATCAGGGATATTGGCCTGTAGTTTTCTTTCTTTGTAGTGTCTTTTTCTGGTTTTGGAATTAGAATTATGCTGGCCTCATAAAATGAGTTTGGAAGTCTTCCTTCTTCTTGAATTTTTAGAAACAGTTTGAGAAGAATGGGTGTTAGTTCTTCTTTGAATGCTCGGTAAATCTCCCCTGTGAAGCCGTCTGGGCCTGGACTTTTGTTTGCTGGGAGAGTCTTGATTACATCTTCAATTTCCTCGGTTGTTATTGGTCTGTTCAAGTTTTCTATCTCTTCCCAGTCCAGTTTTTGGAGACTATATGTTTCTAGAAATTTGTCCATTTGGCTTAGATTGTCGAATTTGTTGCCATATAAATGTTCATAGTATTTGTTAACGATCCTTTGTATTTCTGTGGTGTCAGTTGTTACTTCTCCTCTTTCGTTTCTGATTTTGTGTATTTGGGTTCTCTCTCTTTATTTCTTGGTGAGTCTAGCTAAGGGTCCATCAATCTTGTTTATCTTTTCAAAAAACCAGCTCTTTGTTTCATTGATCCTTTGAATTGTTTTTTTGGTCTCCATGTCGTTTATTTCTGCTCTGATCTTTACTATTTCCTTCCTTCTACTTGCTCTGGGGTTTTCCTTTTGTTTGCTTTCTAGTTCTTTAAGTTGTGAGGTTAGATAGTCTATTAGAAATTTTTCTTGTTTCTTGAGGTAGGCCTGTAGTGCTATGAACTTCCCTCTCAGAACTGCTTTCGCTGCATCCCACAGATTTTGTGTTGTTGTGTGTTCATTTTCATTCGTTTCCAGAAAGTTTTTAATTTCTTCCTTGATCTCCTTGGTAACCCATTCATTGTTTAATAACATGCTATTTAGCCTCCATGTATTCAAATGTCTTTGCATGTTCTTGTTGCAATTGATTTCTAGTTTCATGCCATTGTGATCTGAGAAGATGCTTGATATGATTTCAATCTTCTTGAATTTGTAGAGACTTCGTTTGTGTCCTAACATGTGGTCTATCTTTGAGAATGTCCCATGTGCACTTGAGAAGAATGTGAATTCTGTAGTTTTGGGGTGTGATTCTCTGTAAATATCTATTAAATCCATTTGGTCTAGTGCTTCATTTAGAGTCTCTGTTTCCTTGTTAATTTTTTGTCTAGAGGATCTATCCAGTGATGTCAGCGGGGTGTTGAAGTCCCCTGCTATGATTGTATTGCTGTCGATTTCTCCTTTGAAGTCTTCCAGAAGATTTTTAATGTATTTTGGTGCTCCTATATTGGGTGCATATATGTTTACCAAGGTTATCTCTTCCTGTTGGATAGATCCTTTCAATATTATGTAGTGACCTTCTTTGTCTCTAGTTATGGCCTTCATTTTAAAATCTATTTTATCAGATATGAGTATTGCTACCCCAGCTTTTTTTTCCTTTCTGTTTGCTTGGAAGATTTTTTTCCATCCCTTCACTTTCAGCCTATGTGAGTCTTTTGTTGTGAGGTGGTTCTCTTGTAAACAACATATATATGGGTCATGCTTTCTTATCCAATCCGCTACTCTGTGTCTTTTGATCGGGGCGTTCAGTCCATTTACATTTAAGGTGATTACCGATATGTACTTACTTATTGCCATTTTTGTTTAGTGTGTTTCTATTTTCCTTTCTATTTCTTCTACTAATTACAGCAGTCCTTTTAACATTTCTTGCAGTGCTGGTTTGGTGCTAATGTATTCCTTTAGCCTTTTTTTGTCTGGGAAGCTCTTTATTTGACCTTCTATTTTGAATGATAGCCTTGCTGGGTAGAGTAGTCTTGGGTTCAGATCCTTGTTTTTCATGACCTTGATTATTTCATGCCATTCCCTTCTGGCCTGTAGTGTTTCTATTGATTTCCATTGATTTTTAGAGTGGAAAGGAGGGAGGGAGAGAGAGAGACATTGATATGAGAGAGACACATCCATTGGTTGCGTCCCACACAACCTCAGCCAGGTTCAGGGGTCAAACCTGCAACTCAGGTACGTGCCCTTGACCGAGAATCAAGCCCTCAACCCCTGTCTAACCGCTGAGCCAGACCAGCCAGGGCGAGAACAACTACTTTATCATATATTGAAATAACATCTCGTAAATGTCCAAAGTGGGTGGTCTCTGCTTTTAAATATCTCCCATCGCCTGGAGCCCAAAACCAAACCTCTCCCTGTGCTTTATCCTGTGTTTTCCAGTGTTGCTGCGGGTAAGTCACGAAATGCTGGCGTCCGGTGTCTTTACTACATCATTGCAGTTTCAGTTCTTCACAGAGCCCACGAAATTCTTCTGCAGTGCCGTGGAGGTGCTCAGAGGTCTTGGTCTAAGCGTCATCTCTGTGGGTATATTCACTGTGTGTACATTCACTGTGTGTACATTCACTGTGTGTACATTCACTGTGTGTACATTCACTCCAGGAGACCAGGACTGCTCTTGTTTCTGTGTGAAGTAAAACTGTGACAGTCCAGCCAGTGTGGCTCAGTGGTTGAGCATCGACCCTGCACCAAGAGGTCGTCGGTTCGATTCTCGGTCAGGCACATGCCCAGGTTGTGGGCCTGATCCCCAGTGCGGGGCATGCCAGAGGCAGCCAATTGATGTTCCCTCTCATTGATGTTTCTACCTCTCTCCCTCTCCTTTCCTCTCTCTGTAAAATCAATAAAGGAGGGGGGAAATTTTTTTAAAAAGCCCTGGGACGTGGACTCGGTGGGTAACTAAGTTCTTCAGCTGAGGGTCGGGCCTTCCTGTTACAAACACTGTTACATGTTTCTAGTTGTTTTAGTGAAACAGAATGGGAAGTCTCTCTGCAAGTCTTGAAGTCACCACCAGGAGGCGCAACAGGCTCTGCTGTCCCTGGTGTGTGAGATGACCTGGTGGGAGGGCTGGTGGCCGGACGTGGGGGCCACGGGCAGAAGAGCTGGTAGACACTCCGAGGACTTGGGACTGTACCCCATTCTCAGAGGGACGCCTTCGAAGGTTCCCACAGAGGCCTCACCTTGCCCACAGGAGGCACAGAGCCGTTTCCTGTCTGCGCTCCCCTCGCCAGGCATGGTGTGGGGATACTTCTGTTTTATGTCCTGGCACTTATCACAATTATAATTAATTACTTACCGTGCAGTTGCTTAACATCAGTCTCCTTCTGGAAGGTATGCTCGCCCTTGTCCATTGTAACATCAGCAGGCATGGGGCGGGCCCTCAGTCCACACTTGTTGATTGAATGAATGCATGAGCGACGAATGGAGGAGTGTGCGAGCGGATGATGCATGAATGAGTGAATGGATGAATGAATGAGTGAGTGGATGAGTGAATGGATGAGTGAATGGATGAATGAATGAGTGAGTGGATGAGTGAATGGATGAATGGATGAGTGAATGGATGAATGGATGAGTGAATGGATGAATGAATGAGTGAGTGGATGAGTGAATGGATGAGTGGATGAGTGAATGGATGAGTGGATGAGTGAATGGATGAGTGAATGAGTGAATGGATGAATGAATGAGTGAATGGATAAATGAATGAGTGAATGGATGAATGAATGAGTGAATGGATAAATGAATGAATGGATGGATGAGCAAGTGACTGAATGAATGAGTGAACAAGTAAATGAACAGAGGAGTGAGTGAATGAATGAATGAGTGAAGGAGTAAATGAACAGAGGAGTGAGTGAATGAATGAATGAGTGAAGGAGTAAATGAATGAGTGAGTGAAGGAATGAATGAGAGGTGAATGGATGGATGAATGAGTGAGTGAATGAATGAGTGGAGTACATGAATGAATGAATGAGTGAGTGAATGAATGAGTGAGTGAATGAATGAATGAATGAGATGACCCTGGTAGCAATGTAGGGGACACTGTTTGGGAGCACTCCAATCCATCCGGGTAGACGTGAGGCTTGAGAGAAGGCAGTGGCCGAGGGGTACACGGAAGCGCCATTCAGAGTGGAGGACCGGGTGATGAGCGCAAGGGGGAGGATGCGCCTGTCTGAGCAGAGGCCAGCGCTGGCCCGGGCAGGCGTGGACAAGGCCGAGGCTCTGTGCTGCGCACCCCACAACACTGTCTCATCCCGTCCTGCCAGCACCACCTCGGGTTCCTACTGTGGTTGCCTGTCCCTTACAGACAGGGGCACGGAGACTCAGAGGTGTTCAATCCCGTCTTGGGGGGACATGCAGGAGGAGGACGGCAGGGGGCGACAGGAGTCCGGATTTGTGGCAGTTGGGATGCCTGTGAGGATTCCAGGCGGAGTCCCGGGCTGGCAGGTGGGCTGGGGTCAGGGTTAGAAGTGCAGCTCTGGTACTCACACAGGTCGTGGTCTAAGTGGGGGGCTGACAGAGCCCAGGGGGCTCGGAACGCCACCCAGGGACTCTCAGCTATCCCCCAGCACCCGTGAGTGTGGGGTGGGCACGCGTGTTCCCTTTATTTCCCGTGACACTCAGGAGCAGATCAAATCCGACCCGCGGTCTGGAGTGCCCGCTCTGTCGGCTGAGGGGCAAGCACAGAGGCAGGGCCTCGTTCGGTGCCGAGGGCTCCCTGAACTCGGACAGGAAAACAGCAGCCTTGTCACCAGTTACGAACGTGGGCCAGACGCTGCAGCAGGGTCAGAGCGTGTGCGACTCTGTCACCGACAGGTAGAAATCCCAGGTATTTTGCCAACGCTTTACAGTGGCTGCGGACAGCTAGGGACATCACTGTGTTGTCATGGTGGGTGTGAGCCCTTGTCGTGAATAAAACACTGCGTGTGCTGGGTACCAGCTGGGCCTCTCCTGACCCCCTCTTCGTGCCCGGCCCTGAGAGCTGGACACACCTCCTCTGCCCCGGGCCGTGCCAGCTGGGCACAGGGGAGGCTGTGGGGAGCCTGCCCCTCCCCACCTGCTTCCTGTTTCTGGCAGCATCACCCCAGCAACGGCCTTCACCCCGGCAGCTGCAGCTGGTTCTGTTTCTAGTGTTTTCCACGAGCTCAGAAACCACCTCGGAACTGTAACCTACGAGAGCTGTACCCCGCCCCCCGGTACGACAACACAGCCCTAGCTGTTCCCAAACGTGCTGCCTCTGTGTCCCCTGAGTCCCCTGTGCCTTCTCAGTCATCCAGCCCGCTTGGTGGCCCCTGCGTTAAATTACTTCTGTTCACATAACTGGGACTGTATCTTTTTCCTGTCTGGTCTCTGCAGTACATCATGATTTAAAAATGTATTTTGAGCCCAACCGGTGTGGCTCAGTGGTTGAACATCGACCCATGCACCAAGAGGTTGCTGGTTTGATTCCCGGTCAGGGCACATGCCCAGGTTGTGGGCCAAACCCCAAGTAGGGGGCATGCAGGAGGCGGCCAATCGATGTTCTCTCTCATCGATGTTTCTCTCTCTCTCTCTCCCTCTCCCTTCCTCTCTCTCTAAAATAAATAAATAAATAAATAAAATAAAAATGTATTTTGAGTCCGGCTGGTGTGGCTGAGTGGATTGAACATTGTCCCAGGACTGAACATCATCCCATGGGCTGAGAAGTCCCGGTTCGAATCCCGGTCAGGGCACGTGTCCAGGTTGCGGGCTCCATCCCCAGTAGGCGTGCAGGAGGCAGCCAATCCATGTGTCTCTCTCACATCCATGTTTCTCTCTCTCTCTCTGTCCCCCCTCCCTCCCTTCCACTCTATTTAAAACATCAGTGGAAAAATATCCTTGGGTGAGGATTAACAAAGAAAAAAGTATTTTGATAATGTGTTTCAGAATGACCCATTTCCATTGTAACCCTCTATACTTTGTTTTAAACACTTCAAGATGTTATCCTGAGACCAGCCACAGGCTCCCCCAGCCTGCCGGGCACCGTCCCACGAGTCGGGGAGAACTCAGAGCGGTTGCCCACCGAGGGGCAGCTTCCTCCGTTCGCTTGCAAAGCCTCCAGGAGCACAAAGCACGAGGGTCATTGTTTCCCACCGGTCCTTCCTTTCTGTTCGAGTATATGAACTTGGTGTTATTCCCCCTTGAAAAGTGGTACATGCTCATCGAAAACGTCAGAGAACGGTTTTACCTACGACCTCATTAGGACACAAAGCCGACCGTGGCTGTGTTTCGATGTATTTGCTTAGAATCCTTGCGGCTGCCGCTTTTGCATAGACATCCTTGGGGCGGGTGGTACACCGGCACCCACGGACACTCACCGTCGCGAGCATTTTCGTTCCGTTACGTACTTGCTGTGAACACCGTCCTTACAGCTGGGCAGGGTGCCATAACGTCGATATCCCAAGGCTGACGTGCCCGTTTTCTTAGGATGTAAAACTTTTCAAGTAAATTATTTTTATCTTGTGGGGAAATATGCATAACGTTAACGCTACCATTGAACCCTTTCTAGGCGTACAGTTGGGTGGCAATAAGTACGTTCACACGGTTATGCAACCATCCATCTCTAGGATGTTTTCATTGCCTCAAATTGAAACTCTGTCCCCATTGAACAAGTCTCCATCCCCACCCCCACCGCCCCCGGCGGTCACCGTGTCACTCGTGGCTCCATGAACTGGGTTAACGTACGTTTTTACCATTGTGTGTTGCTTCTCCAACAAGACTTCATGGTAAAATGACCCACATGTATATGCTCATGGGAGCAGGGTCTGCCTGATGCCTGCCTGAATTATTGCTTTTAATTAAATTAGCCACTGCCAGCCCAGAATGCCATCTTGCCCGTCCTCTCTGTTCTTATTTTCCTGATGATATCCGAAAATTCATGCAGGGTCGCGATGGCTAAAATCTGTCCCCATCTGTGAATTTCAAATACGCAGAGCTCATGGGAGGGAGACGGCCTTTAAACAGAGATGTGCTCTGCTCCGGTCAAATTCTCTGAAGACGTCTTTCCACGCGGACTTTCTGATCTGTGGCCAGTTTCACGTGGAGACTGCCTGAGCTCACACCGTCTCACTTCTGTTTTCCGGGGAAACCTCCAGGCGGAGGTTTCTCTTCCTCCTTTGTGGTCTCGCACACACAAAGGAGGAAATTGTTTTTGTTTTTCTATAATTTTTTTAAACTGTGGTAAAATACACAGATCATAAAATTTTCCACTTTTAAGTGTGCAATTCAGTGATATTCGTGAGGTTGTCAGCCATCACCACCATCACGCCCTCGTTCTCTCCATCGTCCCACACTGAAGCGCTGTCCCCATGAGACACTAACTCCCCCCCCAGCCCCTGGCCACCACCCCTCTGGTTTCTACACTTCTGGGTACCACGTGTGAGGGAATCATGCCGTGTTTGTCCTTTGGGGTCTGGCTTCTTTCACTCGCCATAATGTGACGCTGTGGCACGCGTCAGGACGCCCTTTTCTGTTAAGGCCCAACGATACTCCGTAGCCCGGACGCACCGTTGTACAGCTCTGTTCATCTATCAGTGGCCACTTGGGTTGCTCCCACGTAGAAAAGACTAAATTGGCTTTTGTATTTAACAGTAATTATTAGACATTTTAATGTGGATTAATATGTTGATTAAATGGGTGTTCAAGGTCCTTTCTATCATAGTGCTGTTATCTGATGACTGCCAGACCAGCCAGAACCTCCAGCAGGGCCCCTTGGAAATGCTTACCTGCGGCCGCCAGGGGGCAGCCGTGGGCGTGCGACCACCCTCCCCAAGATGTTTCCCTCTGATTTCTCCCGTTCCTCTCTGCCCACACCCCTTTGCCTTCTTCCAGAGATAGATACTAAAAGGCAGAGTTGGTTCTACTATGTTTTATTCTGAATGTAGAACAAGTATTTTAAATAATCACAGACTATCAGAGCTCAAAGCTTTGGATCTTTTTGTCTTTTGGATACTCAGTTGCTTCACCGTGGGCAGAACATTTCTTCTTTTTCAAAAAACTGTGCCATGGGAGAGTCTCTGCACCCCAAAGGGGAAGTTCGTGAGCTTCTGTTGCTCAATGCCATTCGTAGGAGACACCGCTGTAGCTCCTGGTCTGTCCGGAGAGGTCCAAGTCCAGCTGTCCAGATCATAACCCAGCCAGGAAGTGACTGGGGGCCTGAAAGAAAGTAATCGTCACAAAGTTCAGGCTCTTGTGCTAGGAAAGGAACACGGTCACTCCTCCTGGAGCCTCGTGACTTAGAATTCCAGTGAGTATTTCGGGGTGTGGGTTTAAGGAGTTTATCTAGTCCCCCGCGCCAGGGTGTACTGGCATGCTGTGGGCTCTGAGCTGCAGAGAGGGGGCCCCAGAGAGCCTCGAGGGGCGGGGCAGGAAGGCAGATAGGGAGGGGCAGTTGGTCTAGGGGAAGAGTTCACTCCAGTCTCTCTGTAAGTGACGACTGGATACATTAGACGTAGATTAGATGCTCCTGGAACTTGTTGTAAGAATGTGCATCCCACAGACCAAACATCTTCACGCCCTAACAGTCAGCATTTTACTTATTTAAACAGTGATTACAGCCCTGCCAGTCTGGCTCCGTGGTTGAGCGTCGACCCATGCACCAAGAGGTCGCCGGTTCGATTCCTGGTCAGGACACATGCCCAGGTTGTGGGCCTGATCCCCAGTGGGGGGCATGCAGGAGGCGGCCAATCGATGTTCTCTCTCATCAGTGTCTCCATCTCTCTCTCCCTCTCCCTTCCTCTCTCTCTCAAATCAATAAAGAAAAATAAAATAAAATAAACACTGATTATAAATAATCTCTCTTTTAAGCATCATAAACCCTATGAGCTAAGCGCTGTTATGACTCCTGTTTTCAGATGAGGACACTGAGGCAGAGAGAGGGGCTGTGTTCCTTGTCCAAGGCCAACGGCCAGTTTCAGGCGGGGGCTGTGCGGGCCCTACACCCTGAGCGCAGGGTCCTTGCCCCTCGGTGCCTTCCCACAGAAAACACTCCTGTTCTAACACCGACAGGAATGTTGCCTTTCACGGCCTCCAGCCCCCTCCTTCTCCAGGTCTCCTCCCTGCTTATCTTTCTTTGGTCAAAATTAGATTCTAGCCCACAGGCTAGTGTCTGGTTCTGAGACGCGTAATTGGATTCCTTCCAGGGGCCTGCTCGGTGACTGCCGGGAGAGTCTACAGGCAGTGTTCAAGCTATTGAGCTTCTAACAGGCCTGCGTCCTGTCCCGCGTCCTGTCCCGTGTCCTGTCCCGTGTCCTGTCCCGCGTCCTGTCCCGTGTCCTGTCCTGTGTCCTGTCCCGCGTCCTGTCCCGCGTCCTGTCCCGCGTCCTGTCCTGCGTGCGAAGGCTGATTGCCGAGCTGCGGTGCCCTGTGCCCCGAGTGCAGGTGTCCAGCTGCAGAAGGGCGGGGCCGGGGCCCACGTTATAATCACGGGAGTCCTGATGTTCAGACGCCATGAAGCATCGGCCCTGGAACTGCGGAAAGGAGTAGATGGGACATGCAGACACTTGCAGACCACGTGTGTCTAATCCAAAACCATCAGCCTGAAACAGTTCAGTGGAGCAGTTTGTCACGAAGGAGGGAAACAAAAGTCCACAGCATTCCCATATCCCAGGAGGATGATTTTTTGTTTCAAAGTAACAGCAAAAAGGTAAGGTCCCATTCAAAGTAGCATTTAGGAATAAAGAAATAAGCCGGGACCTCCCTTCCCCCGCACCCCCCAAAAGTAATATAGTATTGTATGTCAGCTGTAATTGTAAAATAAACAAATTTTTAAGAATAGCGCGGCTGGCGTGGCTCATTGGGTTGGGCATCTTCCCACAGACTGAGAGGTCCTGGTTGGATTCCCGGTCAGGGCACAGGCCCGGGTTGCGGGCTCGATCCCCGGTAGGGGGCGTGCAGGAGGCAGCCGATGGATGTTTCTCTCTCTCTAAAAGTCAGTGAAAACATATTTTAAAATAATAATAATAACAAAAGGCACTTTCTTTCCGTAAAATAAAAAGAGAGAGAAGCAGGACCTATATGAAGAAAACTAGCAACATACTGAAGGACACGTCAGGTTAGAAAAACGGAGACAGCTACCTTGTCTCTGAAGAAGGCTCACTGTTGAAAGGATGTCGACTAATCCCCAAACAATTTATAAATGTAATGTAGCTCAAAATCCCAGCTTGGGAGAGAAGGTTGACTCAGGGTTCACCAAGTCAACCCCAAAGTCGATGTGGAAGAATAAATAAATATTCTGAGGGCGATTTTCAGCCTTTTTTGTAGCCTGCAGATTCTCTGTTCAAACGAAACCTTACCTCCTGTCCAGGTCCTGCCAGTGGGTCCTTGGCGGTTCCTGGGTGCAGTTCAGGCTCTTAACCTGAGCACCATGTGTCTGTTTGTTAATAAACAGCTTCTGACAAGATCTGAGGGTGTCCTGAACAGCAGTGATGTCCCCACAGTCCCGTCTCGTAAGCAGAGCGGCTCTCTTGTGGTCCAGTCCTAGTCTGCACCTTGTCACGGTCAGTGCGGTTGTCGGAGGACAAGGACCGAGAGGGTGGCTTTGGGAGCAGCAAGGAGGCAGAGCCGGACTCCTGGGCTGGAAGGTAGCAGCTGCCTGGGAGAGGGAACGCTCTCCAAAATGCTGATGAAAGCTGAACCCTAATCCAAGCTAATTAAGTGACGCCGGACTGCCTGCAGCCCCCCCAAACCTGTGTGTAAACTGTAATCCCAGAGTCCCTTATTCTGCAGGAAAAGTAATCTGTGGGTGAGAATAACCCACACGCGTGTGCAGGCTTTCGGTGGGGGCACCTCTTCGTGCCGGACGGGGTCCCCCTGGGCACCTGCCATCCTGTCTGGTGGCTGCTTCTCTCCATCTCGCACAGGAAGCTGCAGGAAGGCCCAGGAGTGCCCTTCAGAGTGGGGGGATGCCAAGCAGAATCCCCCAAACCTCCGCTGTGGAGGGGCGAGGGCTTCATGCTGTCACCGAAGTCTCTGTGTGGCCCGTGCAGGGGGCCCCCCGTCTTCAGTGCTCTGACCTTGTCACTTATGCGCTTGGCCTGGGCACCGTGTGGCCCCTGAGTCTCAGCTCCCTTCCCACCCTGTGGGCCCCCCAAGCCTGAGGGTGGAGTGCCGGCCTTCCTGCTCTGCCTGACCACAGTAGCCGTGGGGCTTGGAGCTCTTAGATCACCTTGAAGTTGTTCTGGGACGAGAAGGCGGGCCGTGGAGATCAGATGATGTGCTGAAGTGTCTGCCCCTTGACCACGGTCTCTGCGTGCGTAGCTCTGGGTTTGGGGGCTCACCTGTACAAGCGTGTAAGTCAGCCTGCTCCGACAAGTCCCTCCAGATCGGGGTTCTCCGTGGGGACCATTTTGCCTCCCAGGGGACATGTGGCAATGTCTGCAGAGGCTCTTGGTTGTCACAACTAGGGTGGAGCGTGCTAATGGCGATGAGTGCGTGAGCACAGGGATGCCGTGATTCACGGGACAGGTGTCACAGCAAGGAATTACTGGGCCCAAGAAGCCAGCGACGCCGAGGCTAGGAAACCCTGCCCGTGCTTATATTCGTTTCCCCGTAAAGTCTAATCCCACGTTTAGTGTGGATGCTTCCACAGACATGGGGGGAGAGGGTGGACTCCAGTGCCATCTGGGTAGCTCAAGGCGACCCCCTGGTGAGAAGAAGCCTTTGGAAACTGTGGTGGGCTCGGGGCCACGCCCTCCACTCATCAAAGGCGGGTCCTGGCTGCCGGTGAGGTCGAGCATAAAGTGCCTTTAATGGACCTCTCGGCGGGTTCCCCGAGATGACGTGGTCAGGAGTGGCTATTTGATCTCCAGTTATTCCAGATTTTCTACTCTCACGCCAAACATGTCTCTGCAGACTGCCATTCTCTGCTCGTCCTCAGACTTCCCTTGAAGGTCACCTAAAATCGTCATTTTTCAGAGGTGAGGCTCTTATGTTCTACATTAATGTCTTCTGCCAAGACATCAATTTGTTCATACAAATTGATGAGGAAGAAGGTGCTCGTTACCTAGCCTGGAATGGTCGGTGACTTTTCCCTGAACTGTGTTTCAGAGACTAGACTGCGGAGGGAAGCCCCTGGGGTGGGCTGTGGCATGTGTCTTCAGTGCTATGCTAACATGTGTGGCAGGATTTTTTTCCTTTAGGAAAATCCCTTTTCTTAGAAAGAGTACTATAGGGCTGGTATCTTAGTGTTCTTGTACCTTAGGAAGAAGGTTGCTCACTTCCGATGTCTTTGTCCCTGCGTCACCTCGTCTTCAAGTCCAGCTGCTCAGCAGCGGTGCCTGGTGTTTTAAACCTCTGAATCCATCCTGAGTGCCTTGCAGTTCCCCTGTTTTCTGTGGGTCCCCTACACCTCCTTCCTATGAATGGCATCTGTCAGTCACGTCAGTAGACATGGTCGGTTTCTGGATTTTCCAGCTAGCCGGGCAAAGGTTTGTTTCACGGAGCTGATTCTCAGGAACATGCTGTCTTCCCTAGAACATTACACTCGCAGGCGGGATGGCTGAGGCCACAGCCAAACGAGTGGGTGAAGATCTGGAAAAAACATCGCTTTCATTTTTTCATCGTCATTTTCTATTCCTGTTTATTTCTCATCCGTGGGTTCTCCGCTGGCTGGTGAATACAGCTGTTGAGAGTAGGGCTGACTCTCCCCAGTCACTGTCTATTCCGATCAAAAACATTTTGAAGGGACTGTTCTGACGGCATATGTGGATTTTTTTCTTTGAATTATAGTTCACTTGGGGGGACTTTTCAGAGTGGTTCCTGTGTAACTGAGAAATGCAAAATGGGTTTTAGTGTGTCCTCAGTAGTTTTAGTAAAAGGCGAAAGATTTATGCGATCTGAAGAGAAACCAGAGTATCCTCAGTAGTTTTAGAAAGCAGTCAGTTGACACTCTTAGTGTGCTGTGTTCCTGAGAAATAGAACTGTCTTCCTGAGAGATGCCACCGCGGAGGGGTTTGTGGCCATGTCCTGGGTGACCACATAGGGGGGATGTCTCTGTGATCACTCTGGTCCGGCCTTAAGGACCGCGGGTTCTGAGGGCTGGACTGGAAAATTGCGTACATTTGTTCTCCAGGATTGCTGCGGACCCATTCCTGGGCACTTGGGAGATGAACTTCATTCCAGAGGAAAATATATTAGAAATTATTTTAAATGTGGGTCAGGTTTTACCCCGCAGCAGCACTCCTGGGCTTTCTGAAACTCTGTGGACCGCTCTGTTCCGGTTCTGAAGACAGCGTCCCCCTGGCTGGGTCAGGGCAGCTCTGTGACAGGTCCTTCAGTTTCTGCTTGTCACCCTCCCTCAGCTCCGTGGCCCGCAGTCCCTAATGCAGACTGTGCTGCTTGTCATCTGTCCATCTGTCCTCCTCCGGCCACACCGGTTTCCTCACCCCATGTAGCTCAGAACCCCGACAGTGCGTACAGGCCCCCACCCCCCTGCCGACCCCTCTCGCTCGTGGGTCTCTCTCAGGCCCCTTCCCACTCCTGTTTCGTTGTTTTCTCTCTCCTTGGACTCCTACCTCTGAGCCTCCAAACAGGCTCTGTCCAGTCTTTCCCATCCTTACGAACAGACGGACAGATGAAGAAATCTCTGAGCACCCCCAAACCTTCCCCTAATCCTGCCTTCCTCCCAGGCTGCAATCTGCCTCTTCTTGCAGGTGCCCGAATGGTTGAAAACGTTTACTTGGAGAATTTTAACAAGAGTGCAATAGCCGGAGTTGTTCTGGTTGCAAACGAAGTGCTTTCTGGGCCCGTTCTCCTCCCTTCCCCGTGCGGACTCCGTGCTCACACCGGCCTCCAACACGTGGTGAGGCTGGCTTCCAGGAGGCGCCCTGTTTCTGTTTCGCTGACTGCCTTGTCTGTCTCAGCTTGTTCCTGATGTACCTCTTACTCAACGCCTGTAGTCACCCAGGACTCCTCTCCCAGCCGCGCCACGTGTCCATCATCGCCGCACACCGGTCCGTACTCCTGGGGTAACGTGCCGGGACATCTCCACCCTGCTTTCTGCCAGCTCCTTGGATTCAGTCCACTGAAAACTCCCTCTCTTCACCTTCCTTAGAACGTCCAAAGGGAGTTTTGTTTTTTGTTTTTTTTTTTTAATCTAGAAGATGGAAAAGAAGCGTGGTGAATTGCTGAGTGATGGGCAGTTATGCAAAACTAATAATACTAATTCCTGCCCTGGCCGGTGGCTCAATGGTTAGAGCATCCGCCCACACACTGAATAAGGGTCTTGGGTTTGATTCCTGGCCAAGGGCGTGTACCTGGGTTGCAGGTTCAGTCCCTGGCCCGGTCGGGGCATGTGCGGGAGGCAGCCAATCGATGTGTCTCCCTCACATTAATATCTCTCTCTCTCTCTCTCTCTCTCTCTCTCCCCCCCCCTCCACTCTCTCTAAAAAACCAATGGAAAAATATCCTTGGGTGAGGATTAGCAAATCATCATCATAATAATGACAATAATAATTCCTAAAGATGTGCCAGTTTTAAAAGAGAGTTTCCTTTCCCAGTTGCTACAAAAATATGAAATAATTGAGATCAATGAGAGTTCGTGGGAACCTGTCAAACTCCTCATTTTGTTAGGAGAATCACCCGTCCATCATCATGTGCTCCACCCCGGAAGAGCCCCCTCGTAGTCTGGGAAGCGGGAGAGGGTGCACGGGGTCATGGGCAACCGTGAGGACGAAGTGTGAGCGACACCCCAGCCCAGGGACGTCTCCTAGGCGGGAGCTGTTTCCTGCTAGAAGCCAGCTCCCTGTAGCTTTATAGCCGCTCTCCCTCCCAGAGGCTCTGTCCGCTGCGGGCAGTCAGGATCCTGGCCTGAGGGTCAAGTTCACCGTGGGCCTGAGCTGGGCCAGCTGCCCGTGGGGTACAGCTTTCTCTGCCAACAGCAGGCAGGGGCTGGCTCCCCCATCTGATGCTCCTACCGGTGGCCCAGGTCTTCCTGGGGGTGAGCACTGCTTTGCCATCGCCCCTGGTCCAGGCCAAGCCCCTGGAGATGGCTAAGGACACTCCCCAGCCTGTCTGTTGACTGTCTGTTCCCAGACAACCTCTGGCTGGCTGGGTTGAGGGAGGGACAACTGTGTCAGGCGGTGCCCTGGATGCTCAGCCCTTAGGACTTTTAGTGGGGACTTGGGTCAAAGGCTGGCTTCGTTCTTCCAACATGCGTCTGTGACAAGTTACACGACTTCCGTGGGCCTTGCTGTGGGTGTGGAATGCTTTGTGAACTAGGGTTCTGTGTGGATCTGGGTGATCATTCCATGAACATCTTTACAATAAGAAGTGTTTTTGGATATTCATCAAAGGATCCACATAAAGTAACAATGTAACTGTTTGTAGAAGTAATATAGATAAGTGTATTCTGTTGTCATGAACATAGTGATTCATGGAAAACAGATGGTCCTGGCTGTAATTTAGAAAAAATGGTTTTGTGTCCGTTGTCTGACTAATGGGGAAGCCGGGAGCCACTCTGTCCGTGGCCGGCGGCTCTGGGGGAGGGCCTCCGGGAGGCGTTGTCTCTGCAGCTCTAGCTCTAGAACCAAACCGCAGCAGGAGGCGAAGCTGAGAACCTAGCAACCGACCAGCACCATGGAGACCAGTCAACCGAGCTTGGGCGTGGCCCCACATTGGTTAACCGTTCAGGCATTTGCTGGTTTGCTGGGTAGCTAGGAGTCTCATGCTCCCAGAACAAAATTAGACCCGTCTATTTACCTTTTGTTCTTTTCTCGGGAAAGAAATTAAATTTTTGCATAGAACCATGTAGTACATCAGTTCTCTGCTTTTTTTTTTTTTAGATTTTGGACATTTAATTTTTGTTGAGAGGGCACACCCATAGAGGCTTTTAGGAATGCCCAAGACAGAGCTTTCCCAAAACCTAAGGTGCCCTCTTGGCACAGAGCTCCTGGGTTGAAATAATGACTATGTATTAACAGGTCATTAACTGTCTGGCAGCCTGAAAGGGGCCAGAAATTCAGAGTCAACCTGTTGGAAGTGGCATCCTGACCCAAAGGAGGGGAAAACTGAACCTGCGTCATTGACCTCACAGCTGTTTGCATGAAGACCGGGGCCCAGGCTGACAGCGCAGCTGGGCCATCACCCTCTTCCTGCCCCCACCCATGCTGCTCGGACCAGGAGGTGGCGCCCTGAGGATGGAAGCTGGGGCTTCTTGTCTGGTTTCTTCTCACCTGATACTTAGGTGGTTTTAGTTTTGTCTTCTTCAAGGCAAATGTTTCTCTTATTCTGCCAAGCCGCCTCCAGAGCTGTGGGGACCGGGATGAAAACTGTGCACCCCTCCCCGTTCCCCGAGCAACACCAGGGCGCTTTGCACACCACGCCCTTCCTCTGGCTCTCCAAAACCACGTTTGTACGTTCCACCAGTCACTTGTTAACCATCCTCACTGGAGGGAAGAAAGATAGAAAAAGAGAGAGGGAGGGAAAGAAAGAGAGAGAGAGAGGAAGGAAGGAAGGAAGGAAGGAAGGAAGGAAGGAAGGAAGGAAGGAAGGAAGAAAGAAAGAAAGAAAGAAAGAAAGAAAGAAAGAAAGAAAGAAAGAAAGAAAGAGAGAGAGAAAGGGAGAGAGAAAGAAAGAAAGAGGCCTGCCATAGAAAGGGTCTCAACGAGGAGCTCTTTTCATTAGGGAGCTACTTATATCAAAATTAACAGAAGGCAACCAGGCCCACTGCACTTTATTCTCGGGGCTTGGAGTCTGAAGAATAGCTCCAGGAAGGGTGAGTTCAGCACTCCACTCACAGGGTAGACCGACGTTGGCCCCATGGCCTGAGACTCGGCCATGGCACAGGAATGGCCGGGCAGAGACAGGTCAGAAGGTCGCAGCCTCCCGTCCACAATGATGTTCACCTGGTGTGCCACAAGAATTGTTAATCCACGCCACACCTGACTTCAGTCGGGGCACTGACCTCTTTGGCCTTAGATTGTCAAATTTAAAAAAGGACAACAGCCAACACAGCAGTAGCCGTCCTGTGTGAATGAATCTAAATTATACCTTTTTGTTTTTTGTCAGCTAGACAAAAAATGTTTTCTGTTCTGCAGAATTTTAGTCATTAGTTTGTGTACCGTGAGATGAGAAAGGCTGAAAATTGCTGGGCTAGAAGCAGGTTAGGTAGAAGGGCAGTTCCCCTCGCATGCTTCTCTCCGTGGAGTAAGCAGTCTCGGGTGTACTACGATCATTCCTGTATTGCTGGCACTGGTAGTTTGTTCCTGGACTGACATTAGTCAGCTGCTTGTTCCTTGCTCCTGCACCCGGCTTCGGCAGCCAGCACCCCTCCCCCCAGCTTTTGTGGGGACTCTGGGTTTGTTTTCCTCCCCAGGGCTGCCCAGTCTGTCCGGGCCATCCCATCTGAGCCCACAGTTGCCGGCATCCTTCCTGCTGTGGAGGACAGGAAGGCCTGGGTGCCTTGGGTGGGGACTTGCTGGGGCAGAGCGAAGAGCGTGGACTGAGAGGCCACAAGGCAGGGGCAGGTTTGCGTGTCCATCGGCCTAGCTGGTCTGCACGTCCGTGTCTTCAGGCGACTCCAGACGCAGGGGCAAGGTAACTAGCTGATCTCATGAAGGGTCAGAGCCAGGAACTGGACCCGCTGGCTCTAGTCCAGAGTCCACCTGGGGGTGGGGGAGCATGCAGGAGCTCTCTGCACTGCCGCAGAGACAGTGAGCCCGCGCTCAAGGTGCGGTTGTAGGGTTTGGAGTGGCGCGTAGCCCTAGGATGTGCCTGTCCAGGTGGGAATATTCACACCGAGGTCTCCGAGAAGGCAGCTACCTTATTAGTTGGCTATCATTCTCATCTGCAGAGTTGTTGCTACTATTAAAATTCAAATTGCTTTTCATGATACATTCCCTAAATCCCACACTTGTTCATGTAGAACAGTTTAAAATTATTTTCTCCCATTCATTTCATTGACCCAAGAGTTGTAATCCACGAACATATTTAAAGGTGTGATAGCAAGAAAGCAAGGTTCTAAAAGGCGTTTCAGTCTCTTTGAAAGTTTTGTGGCCTAAGGACAGGATCCTTGAAAGCTTGGTGCTGTGTTCACCGGGAGCAAGGTTAACACCTGCTGAGTCTCCAGGCCTTCTCTCTGCCTCTTTTCCGTGCCCCCTACCCTCTCCTAGGTCAGGCCCTCCCGTCCTTCAGAGCCTCCTCTGCCCCCCAGCCCTTCCTTACCCAGCCCCCTCCCCTGAAGCTGTGAGCTGTGAGGGCAGTCCACAGTGGGAAGGTGAGTGGGAAGGTTATACACTAACAGGTTGCCGAGAATTAGGTTAGGGGGACAGGGAGTGGGAACTTGGGGGATTGTAACATTTCAGTGTGAATTTGTGGAGCTGCTTTTGCAGAGAATTAGGCCAAGCGATTTATGTTGGAAGTTCCCCTCTGGAGGCCAGAGGTGGTTTTTCAGAAATGGGCCTTCAAGACTGTCCCAGGGCATGGGCTTGCAGGCCTTCAAAATTGTGTCCCCAGGGCATGGGCTTGCAGGGGCTGGGGCAGCCTCAACGCAGGGGTGCTCCAGGCGCCACAGGCACCAGGCCCGGCCACAACAGGTTGACATTCTATTTTTTTTTTCTTTATTGATATTAGAGCAGGGGCGGGGCGGGGGGGGGGGGAGAGGGAGAGAGAGACGGAAACATCTATGAGAGAGAACATCAATTGGCTGCCTCCTGCATGGCCCCCACTGGGAATCAGGCCCACAACCTGGGCATGTGCCCTGACTGGGATTCGAACCGGCGAATTCTGCACGGGTGGACGCTCAACCGCTGAGCACACCAGCGGACATGACATTCTGATAAATGTCAGGATGTCCTGTGGCTTCTGCCGCAGCTTGGCGAGGTCAGGAAACGTTTGGTTGCTTTGTCTGCAAGACTTGAACGAGAGGCGCGCGTTCTGAGCCTGGAGGTGGCGCGCTGGCAGGATGGGTCCCTGCCGCTGCCCCGTTCGGGCCCTGGGCCACACGCCCTCCCGGCCGACCGTGGACCGTGCGGCCCCAGCTCTGAGCCACTGGATGTGCGTCGAACCGCTGGCACCCGCGTTCTTTCTGCGCACGGCTGGCTGATGGGGAGGCGGGCGGGGGGCGCCCCGGCCCGGGACGCTGGCTCTCACCCCCGCGGGCCGTTCACTTTTGTCGTTCTGGAAGCCGGCCCCTTCTCGGGGTGACGCGTTAACGGGGGTCCCCCGGCCGGCTGAGCTGGGGCTGAGGTCTTCGGGTCCGTAGAAGCTCAATTTGCCCTGAGTTTGAAGAACGTCGGGGAGCAGTAGCCCGCGGGAGCCTGCGGCGCAGGCAGGGGGGACCCGAGCGCGGGTCGGAAGCAGCTCGCCCCGCCCCGCCCCGCGCAGGCCCCGCCCCGGCCCCGCCCCTACAGGCCCCACTCTAAGCGGAACCCTGCCCCGCCCGGCCCCTCGCCCCCACTTCCTTCTCCCACAGCCTCTCAGCTCGCCCTCCCCGCGCCTGTGGGCGGGCCGGCTGGGGGCTTTTCCCCTCCGCCTTCCGGTGGGGGCCGGAGGGGGTTGGGTGGATAACCGCGCTCCGGGGGCGCGGGGCGGGGCGCACACAGAGGACGGGCGGGGCGGGGTGACGGGTGGAGCACGGGCGGGGCCGTGGAGCGCCGACGGGGGAGCGGGCTGGGGGTGGAGCGCAGATGGGGGCCGGGCCCTCGCCGGGGCCAGGAGCCGGGGGCGGGGCGCGGGGCGGGGCCCTCGCCGGGGCCAGGAGCCGGGGGCGGGGCGCGGGGCGGGGCCCTCGCCGGGGCCAGGAGCCGGGGGCGGGGCGCGGGGCGGGGCCCTCGGGGCCGGGCGGGGCACGAGGGGGAGAGCCGCCCCTCTGCCCCCGGGGCCGGGGCCACCTGCACCACGCCCCTGCGGCCGCACCCCAGCCGGGAAGCGGGAGAGAGTGCCGCTGCGGCGGGAAGGGCGAGTCCGGTGCTGTCGCGGGCCGTCCGTGGGCTGGGCTCCGCCGCGCTCGGGATGCGGCTGCGCTGAGAGCCTGCGCCCGCGGACCCGAGAGCCCGCGTTCCGGAGTCTCTCCCGGCCGTGCGGGGAGGTGGACTTGCGGCCGGCAGGATGACCAACCCGGCGGCCACGCAGAACAAGGAAATAGACTGCCTGAGTCCAGAGGCTCAGAAGCTGGTAAGAAACATTTGGAAACTTCCGGTTCTGACTGCGAACGTTCGGTCCTTGTTGATGTTCCAAGGTCCGGGGCAGAGGGCACCTTCGGCGCAGTCTGTGCCTGAGGAGGCGTGGGGTGGGCTCCGCCCGGTCGGGGTCCCCCTTAGATGAACGTAGCCACGCGAGAATGTGCGGGCGGGAGCGGGCCGGCTCCCCGTTCAGTTCCCGGCTCCACCGCGCCCCTGCTCGGAGAGCTGGTTTCACCGGACGGTGCTCCTCCCGGGACGAAGAGGAGCTTGGTGGCCTCTTGTGCCGGCCTTGTGACCAGCTCTGCCCAGTTGGGTGACTCGGCGCCTGGGTCTGAGACCTGTGGGTTGTCCAGAGGTTCACTCTGAGCTGTTAGTTTGGTATTTTACAAAACACAGCACCTGGGAACTGGTGCCCAGAGCGGGGGAACTCACCCTGAGGCTGGCACCATCTGTGGCTGGGTGTTTCTGGGAACTTAGCCAGCTCTGGACCTTAGGACCACTGGGGACTGAGCCCACTTCTCAGCCTCCCCCAAGGACCCCAGCTCCCAAATAGACTTTGGCTGGTCTGGGGTGGCTGGGTCTGGACAGGATCCTGTAGGATTCCCAGTCATCTGGCTTAACACCCATGGGTGTGGGGTAGTTTGGTTAAAATTGGCAGGGGTGAGGTGGAGAAGGTTTGCAATTACCCAGTATCGTGCGGCTTGTGGTTGATCAGGAGTGGGAATATTTATTTATTTATTTATTATTTTTAATCCTCACCTGAGGATGTTTTTCTATTTATTTTCAGACAGAGTAGGAGGGAGAGAGAGGGAAACATTGATGTGAGAGGGACACATTGACTGGTTGCCTCCTGCACCCGACCAGGGCCGGGACCAACCGCAACCGAGGTACGTGCCCTTGGCCGGAATCGAACCCACAACTCATTTGTCTGAGGGCCGACACTCTCCCACTGAGCCAAACCGGCCAGGGCGGGAGTGGGATTATTTAAAACTGAGAGGATGCACTTTGGAAAAGAAACATTTTATGAAGTTATTACTGCAGAGACCCCAGATTTCCACTTCATAGGCCTTTGTGGGAACTTGATAAAGGTGTGAGCCCAAAACAATCATTACTCCCTCGCCAGGAGGAACTAACCACCTGCTGGGTGTTTGTGGGAGATTCACAATGAAAAGACTGCCCTGACCTAGGAGGAACTCACCAGTAGGTTGACACCTGAGGCAGGTATAGGGCTGGACTCTAATGCATGCACACTTGGAAGTTACCTTCCTCGCTGAGGACCGTCAGGGGGGTTTTTATTTCCGTTTTGGTCATGTGTTTCCAAGACCTCACTGAAGTTCCAGCCGTAGGCCAGACCTTTGGAGTTGGTTCCTAGCCCTTAACCTAACTGGTTTCTAGGGGCTTAGGAACCTACAGAGACATCCTGGAGTCACCGTCAGGGAAGGGCTCCTGGAGAAGGAGGGAAGGAAGGCTGCTGAGAGAGGCCGAGTGGCCCAGGCAAGCCATAGATGGCCAGCACAGGGCGATGCTCAGAGGAAGGAACTCTGGGCGGGGACCTTTTGAAAAAGAAAAGAATAAACATGGAGAACAAGGATGTGAGGAAGGGGGGGACCTGCCGGTCAGAGGCATGAGTAGAAATAATACCTGGCTCCCAAGGCACTGGCTGAAAGGTCTCCTTAACCCTTCGCTTAACCCTTGGATTGGGTCTGGTTGAGATGCGTGCTTCATAGAAACAGGCGAGGGGGAGTCTGGACCAGGTCCTGACTGAGCAGGTGCTCCATCAGTACTGGCCCACCATCCCTAGTCCAGCGATTTTCAACTGGTGTGCCGCAAGAATTTTTAAGCCTGGCCTGTGTGGCTCAGTGGTTGAGTGTCGACCCATGCACCGAGAGGTCGCCGGTTTGATTCCTGGTCAGGGCACATGCCCAGGTTGTGGGCCCAATCCCCAGTGGGGGGCATGCAGGAGGCGGCCGATCGATGTTCTCTCTCATAGATGTTTCCATCTTTCTCTCCCTCTCCCTTCCTCTCTCTCTAAAATCAATAAAGAATAAAAATTTTAAAAAATAGAACTCAACACTGTGCGAATGCATATCTAGTAGTATAACATACAGGGTGTTTCCGAAAGGAAGAAAGGAAGGAAAGAGAAAGAAAAAGAAAGATGCAGTACCTGACTGTTTAGTCGGGGGCACTGACCTCTTTTCCCTTAGATTGTCAAATATCAAAATGACAACAGCCTACACAATAATAGCCATCCTGTGTGAAGGAATCAAAACTATACTTACTTTTTTTTTTTATTAAATCAGCAAAAAGTATGTTTTTGGTTGTGCTGCAGAACTTTAGTAATTCGTTTGTGTGCCATGAGATGAAAAAGGTTGAAAATCACTGCCCTACTAATTCCAGGGCCCAGTAAGCTCTGAAACCCAAAAGCTGTTGCTTTTTTCGGTAAGTTTGTGGCAGGGTTCGTGGGGCAGTGAGACCTGCCCTGCTGATGGGAGGCTGTTTTCAGTCTTGCCCTCTCTCAGTGTGAATATCCATGCGTATCTCTGCAGCCCGTGGATGACTTGGCGAGGGGCTGATACTCTCGGTTGTTACGGAATACGTGATAGACGCGTCTCACCTGCTAGTTGCATTCTGAAGCGTATCTGGTCCTGGGATTTCCAATAAGAAATTGTGAACCTGTGGGAGGTTGTTTTTTTTAGTACATAATAACAAACACTTGACGGTGAGCCGTGGGGAACAGAAGTAAAACACGGTCCCTGTTTCAGGAGGTGAATGGTCCCCTTGGAAAGGAAGCATGCTCAATGACCAGTTGGGGGAGGTGGGGTGCCTTCGAAGGGAGTCACCCCCAGGTACCCTGGGCGATGCAGTGTTCCAGCTAGAGGCTACTGGGCGTGTCAAACTGATTGGCCAGTTGTTTGCATTGTGGCCCTGGGAACAGGGGTCCCCAGTGGGGAAGGAGGGCCGGGGCCACGTCAAGCCAGAGGAGCGCTGGGGTTGGCAGGAGGAAGGGAGCTGTCCGTCAGCAGGAGCAGAGCAGGGGTCCTGGCTCCTCCCAGAGGGAGCGCCAGGCCTGGAGCCCTGTGAGAGGACTGTAACCACGCATTGCTGTCACTTTTGTAACTTCCTGTGTTTGAGGTGGGGTGTGTCACCTCTGCTTGCTTTCCACATACTGACTGGCAGGGACTGGCAAACCCCAGTCCCGTCCCGAGAGGCAGCCTCCCAAGTCCCACCTCACGTAGGCACCTGTGCCAAGGTCCCCTTAGATCTCAGTGCCTGGGAGCGTTGACAGATGTGGGGATGGAGGCAGGGCTCAGGTGGCTGGCCCAGCTGGAACCCAGCCCAGGGATTTTGAGCCCTGGGGTCACACGGCTTGTCTTAGATGGGTCACTTCCTCAAGCAGTTAAGATACAGAAATACTAAGTTAGGTCTTTTCTCGGAGTATTGGGAGTGTCCCACTAGGGCAGAGATGGAGACCAAATTTCCCTTTTTCTTTCAATGTAAGTTTCTGTTCAGCCTGAACCAATGTCATGTCGCCGAGCGGAAGCCTCTTAGCAAACAGCTTTTGAAACCCTGTAGCCCCACCGGCCGCTACGCGAGCACAGGAAATCGGGTTATTTATAGTTGCAAAACTCTTTTCTCTCGACGTTGATTGGACTGTTACCTATTAGAGTGAGGTCCTTATCTTGATTTTGTGGGGCTGTGGGGCTGGCCGAGGCTGTGATGTGTGAGCTCCTCAAAAGGCAATGTTCAGGAGGAAGGCTTATCCCTGAAGCATCGCTGTGACTCAGCAGAGGGAGCAGGGTGGCCCCTCACATGCCAGCCTCCAGAATCTCTGCTCATATTAGGAATGCTGATCCCGGAGGCCCAGTGAGGTGTGAATCACCAACGCGTTCTCGACGTAAGCCTGGTGCCTCCTGCTGGAAGTTAACGTGGGGTTGGCAGCAGAGCAGTTTTTATGACCTTTCTGTTTTAACTCGGTCTCCCAAACTTCAGTTGCTGTTTTGAATAAAGAAGCTTCTTTTCATGGAGTGGATGTACTAGGACTTTTCATTATTCAAACTGTCTAGGTAAACTTAAGCAAATCACTTCTTTCTCCTAAGTTAAACGGAGGATTATTTTGGCTACATCCACGATTTAATTGTTCAAAATCGCCACACATATGGTTGCAGACCACTGCTAACACCCCCCCCCCGCCCCCAGCCAAACTCCACAACAAAGCCCAAAGAAGCAGCCGAGAGCCCCACCACCCAGGGGTGTACTCTGACACTCATCCCCTGGGGGGGGGGAGGGGCGGGGCAGAGTTTCAGTGGTTTTCTCCTTAATGCTGTAACTCACAGCTTCGAAGCAGTTGTGCCTTGAACCTGAAGAACAGCTCCTTTCAGACAGAGATGGAATTTATCTTCAAGTACTGTAGTGAGGATTCCCTTCTAACTCGAACCAGAGTCTTTCGTTGGTGTGTTTGTGGGATCGAGCCCAGGAAAGAGCATCGTTTCTGATCCTCGATCTTTTTCCTTGCCCGTGGCACGTGGGCGAGTCGCCTTCCTGGGGGAGAAAAGAGGCGTGGGCTCTTGGTGGGGGCTGGACTGCACCCCCTGACGTTTCTCCCCACGTCCTCCTGGTGGGTGCCTCCGAGTGCCTGTGTCCTCCCTGCTCTTCACCCTGACCTCAGCTGGGTTCACCGGCTGGATGCAGCGGCAGTAGGTAGCATTTCCCAAACCCGCTGTGTCAGCCGTGTCAAGTGTTTCCTGTGGGCATCGTCCCCAGTCCTGGCCATCACCTCCTGAGAAGGTTCGTTATCTCCACTTGCAGATAAAAAGGAAACGGAGAGGTCAGGGGACTTTCCCAAGTCCACACAGCTGGCAGGCCCGGGGCCTCTGCCTCGGAGCTGTGTGGATGCCCCCCCCCCCCCACACACGTGTACAGCGCTCCAGGCAGGTCTGGGCTGGAGGCCGCTCCCAGCTTGGTGCCCCGGGCTTCACGCGGGGTCCGGCTGAAGGGTTTCCCTTCCTAAGGCAGCCTCTTCAGATGCCCATTCTTGCTCCTGAATGCCAGGGGGAAGCCTTCATTGCACCAAATGCTTCATTTCTATTTCTGGTCGCTTTCAAAACTTTTCCAAACAAAAGAACACTCAATGGGCTGACGTTTTCTAAATAAGGAAGGGACTCGTAGAAACCGGAGAGGTTCGGACGTTTCTCTTTTTTCCATTTTGCATGCTGTACTAACGTTGTTGTCACTGTTTGTCACCGTGTCGCCAGCCTGGGAACCCCGGGAGCTGAGCCTTTTCCCGGGTGTCGCCCCTCCCCGACGCCACCAGACAGACAGGCCCCTGGAGGGTAGGAATGATGGCTTCTCATTCTGCCCTGGCTGGTTCCGGGACTGTCGCTTGGATACGAAAGGTCGTTAGACCGTGGTCCTGGCTGATCCAGGAAAGGGTGGTGCGCCGGAGAGCCCATCCTTATTCTGAGCGGGAACCACGTCAATGCTTTGTGACTCCGTGGGTGTGGGGTTTGCAGGGAAAACCCTTCGTGGAGTAGGGAAAGTGAGGAGCGGAGCCCAGATGCGTTGGCTTCGGGGAGCGTGTCCCCTGGGGAGCTGCGCAGGAGAGCCAGGCCACCGTCCCCAGTCAGCCGCGTGCGTGACTGTGGGCAGTTCCAGCATGTTGAGCCTGTTGAAGGAAATGGGTACATGCACGCGTCTCAGAAGAAGTGTCCCAGGGACGACCAGCCCGAGGAGGAAGCCGAGCGTGGAGGGTGACGTGCAGCGCTCTCATTCAGCAGCAGGCTTGTGCTGAGACGTTTGCGGAGGTGCGTGTTCTAAGTCACTGCACGCGATGCAGTACCCATGAATGACTGTTCCTGGCTAATAGGAGTTTGTTATTTCAGTACGTGGGGTGCTTTTAAATTTATTAGTCTGACAAGCAACATCAGGAGATTCCCAGCAGCACCCTGGGGAAGAGACCAATGGTCTCAGCACCCAGGTCCTCGGCCCTGGGTGTGGAGATGTTTCACCGGGAGCCTGGTGTCCGCCTGCAGTGCGGGCTGATGTTCAGAAGGGACGCAGTCTGCCTGAGCTCACGTCACCGGTTAGTGTAGAGCCAGTCTGGCGGCTAGGTCTTGAGACCCCTCTGGACATCCTCCCTCTGCAGAAACTCAGGGCCGTGTCGAGAGGACGTGGTCTACACAGAGGCGGCACCCACTGCTGCTTGGGCTGTTCCGCGAGGCCCCCCCAGAGCAGAAGATGGGGTGCCAGCTCCTCGGGGTGAGGGCCCCGTCAGTCAGCCTAGCCAGAGATAGGCCTCTTTGAAGGCCGCTGTTTTATCATAAAATTCCATGATAAAGTAAGCGTGTACTCCATAACTTATCCGCGTTGATTTCGATGGAAACATCGTGTTAAACTTTAACCAGTTAAACTTTAGTCTTTAACTTTGTGCTCTCCACATCTTCCAGTGAGTGAAATTGATAAAGTGTGCTTTGTTTATTTTGTGGCTTACGCGCTGGCCCCGGACCTGCGCCCTGAACCTGTGGCCGGGCACTTCCAACCAGTGTGGCAGGGCTCCAGAGGCCCCGCCCGTCCGTTCCGGTCCACAGCCCTGTCACGCCCGACGCGCTAACCACTGTGCACGCCGGCCAGGCCCACACCATTTCTAAACTGCTTTCCTGGAGTTGGCAATCCCCCACTGACAGCTGTCGTCCCAAAGCGCCTTCCCTCCCTGGCAACTGTCAGTGACGGTTCTGAAGAGAGGCCCCCTCGTTGGGGGGACTTGCTGTGACCGCCTAAGCGAGGGGTTTGGAAAGATGCGCGTTTGAGACTGCAGTGACATGCACGGGCGCAGCCGAGGGACGGGGGGCAGTGGATACATAGTTTAGAGGCCAGCATCGGCCACCGCTGCCGGCCTGGCCAGGTCCTTCCACACCGGCGCAGAACACTCATTGCCAGGACTGTTGGCTGCTGTGAGTAGCAGACGCTTTAGAATCTGCTGCATGGGGGGGGGCTGGAGCTGACACAGAAAACAAAAGTTGGTACTTATTCTACTTCCTGCAGCAGAACAGCTCAGGAAAGGGGCTCTGTCACAGCCTCTGGTCACTGCACCACACGCTCTGCCCCGCGCTGTCAGTCCCTGGAGCACGGGCCGGCGTGTGTGTTCTCCGGGCCTCAGGCCCCCCTCGGGAGCATGTGGGCAGAGGTCCCCTGCTTATTTCTGAGCAGAACAACTTCGTCACTCCTTCCAGCTCCAGCTGCGTGGTCTTCCTCCTACACCGACATGAGTGGGCTTTAAACGCACCCGCCAGCTTTGCCCAGAGGTCATTAACTGGTGATGTCGTGTGGCCGGACAAACCCTGCAGGCTGGTCGTTCCACTTGGTCTTTCAGCCTGGAGGCTGAAATGAGTGCGTGTGGTCCTCTGTCGGATGCTGTGCAGCTGACCCACTGCTCACCTCTCTGAACAGCCCCGCGGGGCCTCACTTCCAACTGACCTCTGCGGCACACACCAGGGAGGTGGCTGTCACTGGGGTCCCTCCGGGGTGTCCAAGGCCCAGTCCTCTGTCTGTTGACCCAGGTGGTGGTCTCTCTCTCTCTCTCTCTTTCTTTCTTTCTTTCTTTCTTTCTTTCTTTCTTTCTTTCTTTCTTTCTTTCTTTCTTTCTTCCTTTCTTCCTTTCTTCCTTTCTTCCTTTCTTCCTTTCTTCCTTTCTTCCTTTCTTCCTTTCTTTCTTTCTTTCCTCACCCGAGGACATTTTTACATTTATCTTCAGATAGAACGGCAGGGAGGAGAGAGGGGGGAAGAGAGAGAGAGAGAAACATCGATGTGAGAGAGACACATCGACTAGTTAGCACCCACACGACCCTAGCCGGGGCCAGGGACAAACTGCAACCGAGGTACGTGCCCTTAGCGGGAACCAAACCCGGGTCTTTCTGGTCCGTGGGCCGACGCTCCCACCACTGAGCCAACCCGGCCAGGGCCCAGGTGGTGTTCTAACGTGTGCTGACAGTCCCTCCCAGACACTCCCAGAGTGTCTGCCCAGCACTGCAGAGCCTTGCTCGCGGTCATCTGCCGTTGGTAAGGAGCTGTGCGTGTCCCCAGCTGCAAGGCAGGGAGCTGGCTTCCCGAGCTGTCATCTTGGTGCCTTTCCAGACCCCAGGGCTTCTCAGGGTGGAGGACACAACGAAAGCCCATCTCAGCCCATTTCTGAAGAGTGGCCGCGGAGTTGAGGCTCATGAGCCCGCCGTCGCCCGTGTAGACCGCCGAGCCGCTGGGTAACGGCAGAGGGAGAGTATGTCCTCTGACCGCAGGGTGAGGGTCTGAGGACACAGGAGTCCACACTGTGCCGAGTCCCGGGGATGCTTCGAAGCTGGGATGAGGACAGACAGAGCCAGGAGCCCTGGAGCGGCGTGTGGCTCTCAGGAACGCGAGCGAGCCTGCCTCCTGCCCAGCACCTCTGTCCGAACAGTCGGGACGCTGGTCAACCAGCGCTGATCCCTTCTCTTCTCTGAGGAGCGTCCTGTGGGCCGTGTGGGTGAACGGGGAGGGGCCCCAAGAAGGACACAGATGTCACTGCAATTGGGGTGCAGGGTGCTGGGCAGCATCTCCTATTGCTTCCAAAGCCTCCCCCGCAGGCAGGAAGACAGTCCGGATGGGAGCCACGTGGATGTGGGCCGGCGGGAGGACAGGGCGTGCCCCCACCAGGGGTTTCTCCTTGTATCCTGGCCAACAACTGCCCTTTCTAGTTCTGCTCAGCTAGGTCCCAGCGGCATAGGGCTGTCCCAGTTCCCTGACCCCAAGGAAAGGAGCAGCCCTTATCTTTGGAGGAAGCTGTTATCTTTGGAATCCCTGGCGCCCTGAGCAGGCCTGTCCGGTGCTAGCAGGCAGGCATGCCCCTGACTGTTGATTGCGAAGCCTTTGGTCCTGCTCCTGTGACATCCACTTCCGCTCTGCGGTTGGGTCTAGCAACGCAGCTCATCCACCCTAGGCACTGTGTGGGGACCCGTCCCCAGAGGGACTCCCGCTGTGCCCTAACTCCTCCACAGAGCTCTCCAGGCTCGGTCCAGCCTGGCCCGGTCTGTGCTGCCCTAAGAGGGCAGGTCACTTTGGTGGTCTGTCTCCCTAGCCAGCCTGTGCGCCCTGTGGCCGGGCCCCTGGCCTGTGGTGTCTGTGCCTTGGAGCCTGGACTCTGGACACTGGGGGACTGGCCTCCAAGACCCTGGCTGGGGGCCCGGGCTGAGGCTCAGATCTGGGCTTCTCTGTGCATTTTTAGCATCTCTCAGACCATAAATGTCAGAATGCTGTCATATTTGTCTGTGGCCAAATAAGATGTGAAAGAGGGACTCTGGAGTCAGAGGTTCGGCTTTTTAGAATTATAACAAGGCAGCTTAGGTGATATCTGGAGTCTTCTTACCCGACCATTTCCTCTATCAAAGGGCGTCTGGCTTTAAAATCCAGGTCTATAAAGCTCTGTTTATGGGATTCCGGGCCAGGACAAAAGGACCCTTGGGGGAAGGGCCCGGCCGTGTCCCCTATAAGGGGCGCTGGAACTCCGGCATTCCCAGCCGACACTGTGGGCGTTCCCGAGACAGCCAGGGAGCCTGGATCTCGTCAGAGGAGCCTGGAGGGGTCAGCGCCTCCCTCGATCCAACCGTCCTGCAGGCAGCATCAGAACAGAGGGGGGCCGGGGTTTGCCTAGGTGGGGTGTGGCAGTTTTAACAGAACCCTGGCCACGTTCTAGCAGCAGTGAGCATGGTTTGGGGAACCTTCATTTCCTTCCTTCCCCTCCCCCCTCGCCTCCTTCCTCCCTTCTGTCATCCTCCTCCCTCTTCCTTCCTTCCTTCAAAAAATGGATTTGAAAATGTCAGACGAGCCAGACGTAGACAGGATGATAGGAAGCAAGGTCCCCACACTTGAGCGGGGGGCGTGTGGAAGCCCAGATGGCTGCCCCCAGGTTCTGACTCCATGGGTCTGGGTGGGGCCTCTGATGCTGCATCTCTGACAGGTCCCAGGTGAGGCCCCTGTGCTGGAAGGACTCTGTGACAGCCATTGGTTTAAAGCGCCCACCTCCAGCCCTAACAGCTAGACCCCACCCACTCCCCCACCCAGGTTCAGGCAGATCTGAGCAAAATCATAGCATTTCATCCTCAAATATTTGAGTGTGTGTCTGAACAAAGATGGTACTGGGCAGAGGAGGAAGGGTCTGGGCCCAGAGTGCCACCGTTTCCTGCGCCCCTTGATGGGACTCAGGCTGAGGGGACGAGCTGAGGGCTTTTGACCACCTCTTGGGGTGTCTCCGTAGGAGGGGAGAGAGCAGCCTGGGACCGATGGGGCCGTGCCAGTGCTCCTGGCTCCTGGACGGGGGCTGCTGCGGGGCCACCGCCTGAGGTCAGAGAACGAGCTTGGGGCAAAGTCGCGATGGCGTGCCCAGCACACTGCCACTGACTGCTGGCAGCGGAGTGCCCACCGTCCCGGTTCCACACTTCCTTTTTTTTGTTTGTTTGATGCCCTGAGCAGTTTATACTTTGTCTCCTAAATCCATAAATCCTTCTGCTTTCCTCCATCTGTTGTCATCTCCCTTGAGGTTGGGGGCTGAGGGTGGGTGACATGGAGGCGTACCCCAACTCCAAAACCCTAGGGCCTTCGCGGTGGGAGGTGCATCCAGGGTTTGGCGAGCGTCCTGTGCACCACGAGGGTCTGGGTGGTGGCCAGGTGGGGCTTCTTCCCCAAGGTTGACCTCCGGGACCACGTGGGCCTCCTGGGACCTTGGGCTCCTGACCTCACAGAGGCAGTGGCCTGGCAGGGGCCTCGGGGCTGTGCCTCCGGCCCCGCCCGCCCGTGTTCACAGGCTCGCCCCCAGCCGCAGCCTCTCCCGCCTGCTGGGCTTCCTGTGGCCCTCCCCGCCCGTTCTGGGTGCACACATTTCAGCCAGAGCGATATTTCTAAATCCGAAGTCATGCCCCACTGTGCCTGCTCAGAACCCTTCGGTGCTTCCGCGTTCCTTTAAGATAAGGTTCCGGTACAGGAGCTGAGCGCTGAGCCTCGACCCCAGGCCTCGGGACTTCCCGCCCACCGCGTGCCCTTGTCCCACACCGCCCGGCCCTGGCGCTCTCCTCTGTGCTCCTCAGGGCCTGGCTTAGGGCGCCTGTGCTCCAGGAAGCCCTTCTGACACTTGTACATGGCCACCAGTTGCTTTGTCTGCATTCCAGGACTTTCAGACTGCACTTTGAAAGACCTTCCCAGCTGCCTCGGACAGTGCTGCGAGTTCATGTGGCCAGGCTGGGGGCCCCGCTGGTGGCCTGGGCTGGAGATGGCCGGTGGCCTGGGCCGGTGGCCTGGGCTGGTGATGGCCAGTGGCCTGGGCTGGTCTGGTGATGGCCAGTGGCCTGGGCTGGTGATGGCTGGTGGCCTGGGCCGGTGGTCTGGGCTGGTGATGGCTGGTGGCCTGGGCCGGTGGCCTGGGCTGGTGATGGCCGGTGGCCTGGGCCAGTGGCCTGGGCTGGTGATGGCCGTGAGAGGTGGTCTTCTGCAAGCCAAGAACAGAAAATGACAGGAAGCATTTGGAAACTCACACCCTCTGATAAGGCTGTGACTGCAGCTGCTAGTGTGTTTTGCAAAGTGCCGGGCAGTGGTGGATTTTTCCTCAGCGCAGAATTACTGAGCAGAGGCCCACGGGCCCTGAGCGGTGGGAGCTGGAGGGCAGGGCCGGGCTCACGCACGTGTCGGGGGGGATGGGTTCATGTTCACACGTCACCAAGGTGGACCGTTGCCATTTTGTATTTTTTGCTCGTGTAATGACTTGGTCACATCAGACATCTTCTCTGGTGACTTCACAGCGATCTGTGCGTGGCCATCGCCTCCTGTGCTCTGTGCTGGGCTCTGGGCACCGGCATGTCGTAGGGTGAGCTGTGCTGTGAGGACTCCAGCGTGTCTCTCTGAGGCACCACAGGCTGGTGTCGGGTCATCCCACTGATAGTAGGCTCAGGCTCGTGAGGCTGGCCGTGCACAGGCTTTGTACCCGCTTAAATACAGACCCACAGATCCGCTGGTTTTCAGTGATCCGGAGGCCACAGGCATGCCCGTTACCTCTTCCCACATCGTGAGCGCTTTGCTGTCCACGCATGAGCCACACGACACTCCTGAGAGACGTGGGCGCTTCATAAGGTGGCGATCACGAGGACTTGGAATTGTTTGCAAATGTATCTCCTCTCTAAATTCTAATCCGTGGACCCCATTGACCCTCCTCTAAGGTTGTCTGGCTGTGCCCTTGTAAGGAATTTATTGTATAATTTCGTTTTGTTCCTGTGGTTGCTTTGTCAACCCAAGTCCATGTCCTTCAAATCAGGGGTTGTCCTCAGGGACGGGACAGGCCTGTCGGACTGGACGTGAGGCCCAGAGGGGATGGGGGACCGTGACAGGAGCCCTGTCCTGGGTAGCTGAGGTCTGTCGGGACAGTGTTTCGGAGGCCTGCCTGTCTGGTGGGGAGACCACCGTAGGGAGCGGGACTACGTGCACGATAGGTGGTCTCTTCCTCAAGGACCTTTGCCCTCAGCACAGCCAGACCAGAGTGGGTGGGGGCTCTCGGGTCACAGGGACACTCGCTGTGAGAGCAGGAGTCCTGTCAACCTCACCTCCTGTTATTAGTTCTCTGTTGCCGTGGAACAGACCTCACAGCGTGGAACAGCACATGTCTGTTACATAGTTTCTGTGGTCAGGAGTCTGGGACAGCTTGGCTGGTCCTCTGCTCAGGGCCTCCCAGGCTGCTCTCAGGGTGTGAGCGGGCCATGTCCTTTCGAGACCTAGGGTCCTCCTCCGAGCTCACACGGTGGGCAGACTCACCTCCTTCTGTTCTGGGACTGCGGTCCCCTTTCCTGTGGCCGCCAGCGGGGTGTGCTCCAGCTCTCAGGCCACCCACATTCCTTGTCGCGTGGCCCCCCACAGGCCTCTCCCACGTGGCAGCTTGCTGTCCCAAGGCCAGCAGAGAGTCCCTCTGACTTCAGACTCTTTCTTAAAGGGCTCACCTGACTGCTCAGGGCCCCCCAGAATAGCCTACTGAGTAACTCAAAGTCAACTGAGGGCCCTTCATTATTTGTGCCTTTCTCTTTGCCGTGTATTGTGGCCCAGTCAGAGGTGGCACCCAGTGCAGTGGGGCCCACGCTCAAGGGGAGCCGATCATGTGGGGCGTGGACACCAGGGGCGGGACTCTCAGGACCACCTCCGAACCTCCCTGCCCCCCTCTGGCAGCCCCCTCCTCTTTCCTACCTTCTCAGTCCCCTTCTTCCTCCATGCCCCCCCCTCTGTCCCCAGCCCCCTCCCAGTTTGTCCCCACCCCGGCCGATGGTCTGTGGCATCTGGTCTGACTCTGAGCCAGTGGGCTGCTGGGGGGCGGCTGCCCTCGGGGTGAGGCCGTCCTCTCGCTGGCGTCCGTGGGGCTGGACGAAGCCTTCCCCTGCCCTCCCTTCCGCTTTGCCCCTCACACAGTCTTCAGAAAATTGAAAGGGGCCATGAGGAATCCACGTTCTGACAAAGCTGTGATTTTGACACCTTGATTGGAAGGACCTGGGCTTGGATTGTTAAAGGAACCACTCGAACAAGCCAAGTTATGAAATAAATTCCTTCCGAGAACACAGCCAGCCAGCTGCTGCGAGCTCAGCTGTGGTCAATTTCCCACTTAGATTAGAATTTAGAAAGAAGATGATTTTTTAATTCAGTACAAGCTTGGGGTGGGGTAATGGACGTCCCCAACACCGGGCCCTGCCGTCCTGACGTGAGCCTGTGCGCGGGTGCCCGGCCGTTGGGGAGACGCTGCCTGACCGGACCCTCGGCCACCTCGCTGCTCGCTGACCCACTGGCCACACTTGAGCCAGCTGCCGTCCCCCGTGGCCCCATTTTAAGATTATCCAGGGAACAGTGTGACGTCTGGAAAATGTGTCTGCGGAACTGGCGGAAGAATTACAAGTGTAGCCCCGAAAAATTAAATGGAAAGGAAGTGGGGTTTGCCCGACACCTGAGGACCTGGACCCTGACACACTTGCGCCACCCACCTCCCTGAAGCAGTGAACACACGTGAGACTGCGCAGTGCTAACAGGCTCGAGCGGTTTCCGTGCTCTCAGAGGAGTGTGGAAGAAGAGCCACAAGTTGGCAGATATGTGTGTGTGTGTGTGTGTGTGTGTGTGTGTGTGTGTGTATTTTTTAATGTAACGCTTCTAACAGCTCTGGTCTTGACCTTGAGAAAAGTTGCTTCCTGGCAGCGCAGGTGTTGAAGGGGAAGCTGAGGGCAGCAGGCGTGGTGAGAGGTGACCGAACAGGGCTTCTGGAAGTCAGGGTCAGAGTGCCGGCCCCGCGCCCTTGGACGGCCCTGACAGCCTCTCCCAGTGTCTGCTTCCTGCTCTGTGAAGGGAGGGATGGACCAGCGACCTGTGGTCCCGTCCTACTCGCATGCTGAGCTCCATGCCTGAGTCTGTTGTAGCTCCAGAGGAAGCCAGGCTGCCCAGCCCTGCCACTCATTTATGGGCTGTGTGACCTTGGGCAAGTTACTTACCCTCTCTGTGTCTTAGTTCCCTCATCCATAACCTGGAGATGGTAACAGTATCAACCTAATAGTGCTGCTTGGTAACAGTATCAACCTAATAGTGCTGCTTGGTAACAGTATCAACCTAATAGAGCTGTTTGGCAACAGTATCTGCCGAATAGAGCTCTTGTGAGGAGTACATGGCATAATCTGTCTAAAGCCCTTAAAACAGGGCCCGCGGCGTTCAGTTAGGGGCCCGTAAAGGGCGGCAATCATCGCTCCTTGTAACTGCCACTGCTGGTGACCCTTTTAACCCGTCCAAGTGTGATGCATTCCTGTATATTTATGAACCTCCAACAAGGTTTCCTTTCAACAGCAGCCTTGTTAACTGACTTGAAAGGAGCCTCTGGTCCGTCTTCTAACACAGTTTGCGGTGTGTTTCAGGCGGAGGCCAGGCTGGCGGCGAAGCGCGCGGCCCGCGCGGAGGCCCGGGAGATCAGAATGAAGGAGCTGGAGCGGCAGCAGAAGGAGGTAACGCGGAGTGAGCTGTCCTTGGTTCTTTCCACGGGCGTTTGCATTTTGGGTCGAGCGTGCGAATGCGGAGGCACCTGCCCGCTTGACATAGCTCATGGTCAGCGCGCACTTGTGCCTGGGACTTTTGTTCAAGGTCAGGCCAGGGAGGGTGCATAGCAGGGATGCCAGACGTGCCTGTCCCAGACACCGACCTGTGGGATCCGGACAGAGCCCTGCCCGGCTTCCTGGCTCTGAACTTCAGGGTGGCGCTGCTGAGCAAGAACCCTGACCCTCCGAATTAAAAGTGTGAAAGTAGTTTTTATACTAACTAAACTGTTTTGTTTAAAAACGTTCCCCTGCGGTGTTTACGCTTTTTAATAGGTTTCCTGAAGCCTGGAGCCTGCGTGGGGTGCAGAGCACAGAGTCAGCGCGTGGATGAGAGGGCAGGGAAGCAACTGCCCCCGCCAGAGCGCACAGGATGTGTTTACACACCTGTTAACGTGTTTGCTACTTATTTTCATAATCTTGGGCTGCAGCCAGACAGCTGAGGGCTCTCTACCTGGCATTTGGAGCTGGGAGCTTTTCCATGGTCTCCATGCCCTTGAGTCAAGGGCAACGAGGGAGTCCCTCTCCATGGGACCCTGTTCTCCTGTGGGCCACACCCTTCGAGGACATCCGCCCTGGACCCCACCGAAGGCTCTGCTTGTGCAGAAGATATGAATTGAGTGTGTCAGAAAGAGCCGGCCAGCTGCCTTCCCCAGGGCTAGTTTGTGTACACACTCTCATTTGGCTCACACAGCCCAAATTTAAAAGTCCAGCCAAAGTTTTAAAACTTGTGAGATTTCGGGGGGAAATCTGGATTTCCAGTTTCACTTAAAACGATTGCAGATTCCACTACTTCCCTGTAGGGTGAGGCCCTGGCCACCAGTGGCTCAGGGTCACACTCTGCCTGGAGGGCTCGTCACTCCCTGTGGAAGTGTGGCACGAGGGAGGGGCGTGGCCAGAGGTGAATTTGGGGAGGGAAATGCTTCCTCGAGGTTTGAGCAATAGGCTGAAGATAATTAGAAACTCAAGCCCAGGACACTGGTCAGAAGAGTCATACCACAGTCCCAGTGACAGGAGGGCCAGGGCCACAGGCAGCGCCACGGTGACGGGGACCACAGGGGCCACGGTTCCCGAGGGGAGGCCACGCCCACGCCAGCGTTGTTGGGAAGTGACTGAGTTTCAGGTGTTACTGGTCCTGTGTTTCTGTGTAAATACAGGCTGAACCCGTGTTCCAAAGTAGGTCGCCACGCTCCCTTCGTTGTTGGAAAGACAGATACGGTTGTAAGCAGGTTCCGGCTTTTATGTTTGCCGCTGGCGTTAACTTAGTGCTTTAAGTGTTTGTGCTTGTTTCTTGTGATTTATGGGAGGAAGCGCGGGGTAGCATTTTCTCTGTGCCCTCCCCCCTAGAACTGCATCGATCATTTTAAAACTGGAAATAGATTCTCCTGACTTTTCACGGTCATTATTTGGACTTTGAAACTTCCTGAGGCCTGATTGCCCTCCGGAAGCACCTCCCTGTCGTTGTCTCGGCTCCGGGCGAGGACGGGACCTGGCTCAGTACTGTCCATGACCTATGAGCCGGTCCAGGAGTGGCTCTCGAGGGTCATTCAAAGAAGCATTTTCAAAGACCAGTGTTTGGGCCGGGACATGAGAGAGGAGCAGGTCTTGTGTTGCAGACTTTTGTCACACACCTGAGACAGGGTCACCTGTGCTGTGGGAGCCATCCTGGCACCAAGCCGCGTCTGCCCACCTGGACTCGGGTACAGATCACAGTCGTTGGGGGCTGCCCGAAAGGAGAGTTCTTTTAGCCTGAACTTGCTTTTAATAATACATATTTTAAATGATAAATTGCCTTTTCAAACTGCCTGGTGTCAGTGTCTCTTTCGAATACTTTTGTTCTTTCAGTAGATATTTGCAGGACACTGGGAGACCTGTGCATTCTGCTTTGGAAATCAGAATGCTAGTGGGGTCAGGATGCTCACGTGGTGGGCATCGGGGTCGGGGTGCTCAGGCGGTGGGCATCGGGGTTGGGGTGCTCAGGCGGTGGGCAGTGGCCCATTTCTCAGGCTGATCACCATCACCCAAGGGTATTTTTCCATTTAGCTTCAGATAGAGTGGGAGGGAGAGAGAGAAAAAGAGAGAGAGAGAGAAAGAAACATTGATGTGAGAGAGACATTGATTGGTTGCCTCCTGCACAAGCCCAACCAGGGCCAGGGACGAACCACAACCGAGGTACGTGCCCTTGACCGGAATCAAACCTGCGACTCTGGTCTGTGAGCCGACGCTCCAACCGCTGAGCCAAACCGGCCAGAGCCAGGCTGCTCAGCTTTTGCGGAGACAGTTGCTCATTTTCCAGCACCAGGAGCCTCCCACCCTCTCGGCGGCTCGTGGTTTGAATCGGCTTTTCCAGTTTCTCCATCCGCCCCGTCTTTTTCATGTCAAGGTCTTGAAAGAGCTGTAAGAAGAACCTCCCCCGATGTTTGCCGCCATGCCAGGTTTTGCCGCGGTGACTGAGTTTCAGCACGGCCCTCCCCTCCTCCCTGTGACTCCCTGAGCTCTGCAGCGGGAGCTGAACCAGCAGGCTCGGGAAGGAGGTGGCAGCCAGTCTGTCAGGGGTCCTGCCTTTGGTGTTAGTCGTCACGTTACAGCTTTTCTCACCTTTGAGAGAAAGTGACTTTCACCAAGAATAGAAATGTAACATTGGTACAAAATCAAAGTGAAAATGAATAACAATGTATCAGCGTACATATCTGTCTTCCAACTTACACATGCTGATCGGATGTGTCCTATCCTTAACTACGGACAGGATTATTTCAGTGAGCACTGGATAACCCATGCAGGTTCTTGCAGAGTCCTTTGCCAAGTTCTTGATTAGAGAATAGAAGGGAAGAGGAATTAGACCAAGACCAGGTGTTCGCATGGCCTCAGCCCCGTCTCTCCGTCTGAGTCAAAGGAAGTTGTCTGTTTCATTTCAGTTCTACACCCTGAGAGCAGTCCTGCCTGTGGAGTCGTGGCCCTTGGGTTTTGGTCGTGTGAAAGGGGTGGGCGGCGGGAGGGAGCCTCAGTGGCTGTACCCAGGGACGGCCCGAGGAGTTAGCCCCTCCCAGCTGCAGGGTAGCAGGTGGCGGCACCAGACCGACCAGGCCCTGGGGTTTCAGAGCCCAGGTCCTGTGCCCTGTGGCCTGCCCTCGGGTGTTTGGTACCTGCTAAGCATCTTGGGCTTTGCAGAGAAAATTTGGTTGGACTGGGAAATCCAGTTTAAAATGCCACCGTAGCCTCGCTCGGTCATACACACAAGTGTCATTTCGTGAGTGGATGGTGGTGGAATGTTGAAATTCTTCATTGTCACGGTGGGTGTCATTTCCGTTGTAGAGACACAGGGATCAAAGGTGTGGTCGTGATCAAGTTCATGGAGCGTCCCACAGAAGGCAGCTTGGTGATTTGGGTCCTCTCAGCACTCAGCTACCCAGCAGGGTGCTCCGAGACATGGGGCAGTTTCCACGTGAGGGGTTGAGCTGTGGGAGGAGGAGGGGAGCGTGGTCTTCCTGTGGGACGCCTTAGGTCACAGCACTTTCTGTCTGTCCTGTGTGCCCTGTGCTCACTCTCCTCACGGACAGGCAGTGGTGACCCTGTGAAGGCGCCCTCTCTGCTGAACCCCAGGCGCTGGGGGTCAGGTTGCGGGCCTGGTGACCCGCCCCCGCTCTGTGGGGTGCGGAGGAGGCAGAGGAATGAGCTCTGGTGGGCACAGCCCGCGGGGACCCTGCAGGAAGGCAGCCACAAGCGGAGCAGGGAAGCCGGGCGGAACCTGGGAGGTGGGAGCAGAGCCGGGCAGGGCTGCAGGGTGGCGCGGAGGCCGGCTCCTCCTGGGGCCCGTGGCCGTGGCATGTGCCCTGGCAACAACTTCGCGCTCATGCCCTGAGGGTGTCTGCGGTATGAGAGCACTGCTGTTAAAGTGTACGTCTGCTTCTTCAAACGGTTCTAGGTAAATTACAGGTACCTTTCGTTACTAATCCCAGAGAACTGGGGTGGGGCAGAGGAGAAGGACAGGCCCTCCTGGGGACTGTCACAGTCTGTGAGGGGGAGCTTCCGAGTTTTATTGACAAGTGAGAAAACCAGGCCTGAGAGAGGTGGACGGTTTTGCCCACATCTGAGAAAATGGTCAAGATTTGAATCTAGATCTGAAAAGCTGCAAAGCTTGTGGTCTTCCCAGTCCACCCTCTGCCTCAAAATCAGCGCGTCCTCAGAAGTGAAAATAAACAGAAGCCGAGGGCAGAGCAGCGCCTTCACCGAGGGGCGAAGTGGGCGGTGAGCGTGCTGGTACCTGCAGCCAGGGGGTGGGGGGTGGGGGGGCCCAGGAGCTGCACAGCCCCCGCCGTGTCCCGGGGGAGTGCACCCTGCAAAGCAGGTTTCCCTGGCGCTGCGCTGGAGAGCCGGGGAATCAACACAAAGGGGTTTATTAGCGAGAGGCTCACAGAGAACATGGGAGCCGTGTCTGTTCGCCTGGCTGTGTCTGGGGGCGGGGAGTGTGCAGGTGTGCACCGTGTACACATGCGTGTGCATGGCGTCTGCGCGTACACCCAGAGGGAAGAGCGAGACAGGCTGACGGGGTCTAAGCTTCAGGGTTGGGGGACGTACTTTAGGATTTAGGGAGGGGCACAGCCCACACCTCTGGGCCTCGCCTTCCAGATCGTGTCTCTGGGCCTGTCATTAGAGGTCACACAGTTAGAGGTGTTGCAGCCCCGTAGCCTGGGGCACTGGTATTTTAAGTGGTTGGTGAAGTGGGAATGAGTATGCTTTGTAAAGCCAGTGTTGAACCTGAAGGACTGAGATTTTGATGTAGAAACTGAGAAGTGGGATCTGTCCTCTCTGGTGGGGAGCCATCCGCCTCCACACCGGAGTTTCTGAGCAGGGCGAGGGCTTCCTGGAGGAGGAGGTCAGATCGGCGGAAGTGGCCAGGGCCTGTGCATGCCTGGAGCGGCAGTGACTGTCGCTGGGGCTCAGGACACCAGGAAGCTGGTGACACCGTCTGGGGGTTCCCAAGTGGCTTGTGGTAGAAGCCACACGGGCCGGAGTGGAGAACGCGCAGAGAGGAGGTGACAAAGAGGTCTGCTGTCTGAGCAGTGTCCACCTGTCATCAAGCCCCAGCAGACCCCGAGGACCAGCCCCAGACCCCCCGCTCACCCCCACACCCCCAGAGCCACCACTGCACCTCCATAATGGGCCTCATCACCCGTTCAGAACTGACCTCCTTAGCTGTGCTTTGGGGGCTGTTTGAAAGGGTGAGGAGGACCTGTGAAGGAAGGAGATAGGTAGATACTCTTTGGGAAGTCCAAGTGCACCTCTGTTTCCTGTGAGAACCTAATAGGGAAGCTGGCAGTACGGCGACCAGGTGACGCGGTGACCAGGGTTCACCTTTTCCGTGGCCGCTGACTGGACACACGGTTTGTTGAGGTCCTGTGTTTAACACAGTCCTAGTGTGGAGCATGCCTTCCTGTGCTCACCCAGGCAAGACTGGACATGCCGGTTTCTGGTGCCGGTCTGGCAGCCTTGGACGGCCCCTGCCTCGGTGACCGCTTTGGGGGTGAGCGAGGGAAGCCGATCTCCCTCTTTCCTAGTCACCCCTACAACACGAGGGCAAACCTCTGAGGCCAACTGCCGTGTCCATGTATGATAAGCTTTTTGAAAACTCGATTTCAGCTCAATTCTAGGGACCAGTGCGCTTAGCTGGAGTCTCCTGGTGTTCTGTTCGGGTCTGCAGGAGCGAGACCAGAAGGCAGCTTTCTGCACGGGCTGGGAACTCGGCCAGTGGCTCTCCAGTTAGCTTTCCGGGCCCGTTGGGCTCACTTTCATTACTGAGAAGCGGTTTGAAATCAAGGATGGAGTACGTTTTCCCATTCGTGGTAAAGGGCGTACGGACTTCTGCCTCAGAATGACAGCGGGGTCCAGTGGGGACGCAGGTGACCCTGCCGCCTTTCCCCGACCTATCTAGAACGAATGTCGATAAGTTATGAAATGACTCATTCTTTCGATGGGACTTCCAAAGTTCTTTAATTCACACTTTACCAATTATTCACAGGTTTTTCTCTCCGGTATGGCTTTTACTCATATTTCTAGGTACATATAAAACCTTTCTCTCTGATGTTTCTACTTTTTTAATTGGGTTTTCTGTTTCTCTTCCTGTTTCTCTTGCCCTTCTCTGTAGATCTATCAGGTGCAAAAGGTAGGCTCTCCCTCCTTGATTGGCGGATTTGCATGGACTGGTTTTCCCTTGCCCGGGGCCTGGTCACCTTTCAGAAATAACCCTTTCACTGAAAATGCATGAGGTTCTGGCTGCTTCCCTCCTGCTTTGTTCGGAACGGGGGAGCCAGGATGCGATTTACATCCCCTCTGCCTCCACAGAAAGGCCCTTCCCTCCGACGCTGTGTGTGCTGGGCGCTTTTCTCAAGAACTCAGGAAACTCAGAAAAAAATGAATTCTAAGACAAAATTAAGTCACCTTTCAGAATTTGGGCAACGCTTTGAAATCAGACATTTAAAGAGAAGGATGATCCACATAATTTCATTAGAAAACTTTAAAAATGTCAGTGCAAATTACCGTGTATTAAGAGATTACTACACACTATTTAAAAAGATCTGTGTCAAAAAGAAAATGATGACAATAAAACCCAGTAGCTTCCTGTCGACCTGCCCCTGTCCCTGATACTCAGACGCTAACGTGCGTCTTTGCGTCCCAGTATTTTGTAGAAGCAGCTGGGGTTCAGAAATAAGTGCACTGAGCAGGCCAGTCGCAGAAACTAAAGATAGCAGCACCCGAGAATGACCCCGATGCGGCAGGAATGCGGGGGGAGTGAGAGGCCCCCGAGAGTCTATAGAAGGGTGCACAGCCTTCCCGTAGATGGGTTTGGTTTGCTGCATCCGGCATCTACACTAGTTACTTTTCATCAACGTACTCGGTTTCTAGATAAAGAACAGCTAGATTCTTCTTTTAGAGTAGCTAATAGTTAAGCTTCATTTCAAAGGTTAGGCCATGTCGGCCCTTTAAACACACTTAGCAGTCCGTTTAAAATGCTGCCCTTGGGTTCCTTTGCTGACTGCAGCCCTGAATGGCGTTCGCTGCCGCCCCCGCCCCCGTCTGCATAAGTAGCGTCCCAGAGGGTGTGAAGAAACCAGTTAGCAGGACCGGCATCTGTCTGCACTTCGCTGGTTTCTGCGGGGTCTGGGAATTAAAATACACACTGAAGCTAGAACCGAATCACACGCACAGCGTCTCGGGGACGTTCGCAGGGAAAAGCAGGGCTGGAACCCTCGCTGTGACTGACGGCGCAGACCTGACTGTCCCAAACCTGGACCAGAGCCGCTGTCTGGTAACTGCCACTTTGACTCATTCACTCATTGCTAGTCCTAGATCGAAGTTACTTTCTTTCCCCTAACTCAGCAGGGACGCACTGTTAGAGCTTTGCCAGAATGGTAATTTGTACACCGAGCGAAACAAGTCCTCAGGGCGAAAGCAGACACACCTCTTTATACGAAAGGTGGCCCAAGGTCACCAAGACAACGAGGAGAGGGAGGCAGGAAGGGCCCTTCCCTCCCAGCCCACTGGGGCTGTTTTGAGTGATGGTTTCTCTTCTGTGGAACCAAAGCTATTTCTGAAAGTGACGCACTTTTGCATCCGTGTGGCTGTCCCTCGCCTGCATGACTCCCCAGCTCACCCCCTGGTTCACACTTGAAGAGTGGTGTGCTCTCTGACTTTGCTGTGCGGCCTGCAAGCTAACGTCGGGACGGCTAGCTCACTGCACTGACCGTTTGTTCCTGGGGTCTTCTCCCCCGCGGGACACGTGGAAACAGCGTGGAAACAGCGGAGGTGCAGCAGCTGGTTCTCGTTTGGATGGTGAAAAGAGCAATAGAGAGTGGGCGGGGCTTGATGCAGGGCTGGCAGAAGGCAGATCAGGGAAACTGACCACAGAGACTTCTTTGGGAACGTAAATAATAGTGTGTGGCTTGACAGAGGCCCTTCTCCTTTTTCAACACATCGTTTCTGTCTTTGTAATTAAGCCACGAGATAAAGGAGGCCGCTGGCGGGCCTCGGACTTGTCTGCAGTGTGGCCGCGGGAGTCCGATGAGCTGAGACTAGGTGAATGCAAAGGAGCTGTAAGCTGCTGCATTTCACTGCCTTGGATATGTAAAAACACGACTGGGAAACGATTGCTTTTATTTCCTGTCTCAATTTCTAGTCTAAGGAACGTCACTTACAGGAAAAGATCTGGCTCGTGTACTTTGAGACCTCAGTTCTGTGTGGGTTGAGTTTTTAAGCCTCGGGTTCTCCCTCCTGGTCGTCCCTCTGGCGGTTTTCTCCTCCCGCCAAGGAAGGGCAAGGCCCCCGGAGACGGACCTCTGGCCACCCTTCCAAAGAAGCCGAGACTGACCCAGCGCTGCCCTTCTCGCCCCCGTTTTCCTCCTGACTGTAAGAGTTTACTGTGCAAAGAGGAAAGTCCCACCTGCGGCCCGGAGGTTTGGCTGGTTGTTCCCAGATGTTCTAACTGGAAATTCAGGGCAAAGTGAGGAGAAAAGGAAACCCGTCTGTGAACTGTACCGGTGTCCCCGCCTGTGGAAGGACTGTGTTCAGTAACAGTAATAGCCGGTCCGAGTCCAGTTTCCCGATTCTGACTGGGACCGCCATGGGTTAGACAGGCGAGGTGGGAAGGTGGAGGCCTCGGCTGAAGAAAATCAGAAGTGACTCACAAACGTAATCGTTTCCCTGTGCAAAGGCCTCTCTCCCTTCGTAGCTATAAAGACATCCAGTCCGTAGATTCAGTATAGGCATCAGATAGCGGGACAAGTGCCCCGGGGACCCAGGGGTGATCACAGTGCCCCCCTTTCCGCTAGGTTTTCTCATTCCTGCTGTGACGACATAGGACTGGCTGCCAGCTTCTGCCCTCCGAGAGGGCACAGAGGGCTCCCGGTGCTGCTGCGCTCAGTGTCCCTCCCTGGTCTCTAGGGGCCATCCCAGGCCCCAGGAAAACCTTGTCCTGGGCCCCTGGGCCTGCAGATGGGAGGGTGGGAAGGGGTGTCCAGGGCCCGCTGTCTCTGCAGAACCCGACCCGCGTCACCGCTTTGTCTTGGCGTGTTTCCCGCACCGTGTGGCTTGGGCAGCAGCTTGGGAATGCAGTCATCTACCCTTCCCCTTCCGGTCTAATCTTCTCTCCCTCTGTCTATAGAAATACTACGGGCTGTACACGAAATGGGGTGACATCGAGCAGTGGATGGTAGGCCTGAATGCGATTATGAGAAACTTGCATGGTTTTTAATTGGATTGTTCCACAGTTTGATTACGTGAATAGATCCCTGTTGCAGCATAATTGAATACTGAGAGGTTTTCTGCCGGGGTCCCCGCATCTGGCCTGGTTGTTTGCATCCCATCCCAGGCCTGGTTAGAAGGACCCTGGCCAGGCGCTGCGTCCGGTCAGTTCCGCAGCAGCTGACTCCCGAGTCTCCAGGCTCATGTCTGGAGGCGGCCGCCCTCCCTGACCTCCTGGGGCAGCGGACTGTCCACTAGGGACCCTGGGGCTGGGCGTGTGCCTGGGTGAGGGCTCTCGCATCTCCAGCCTGTCTCCCCAGCTCCAGCTGGAACCCAGAGGTCCTGTCATGCTCCATTTCCCTCATTCACCACTGCAGTCAGCTGGCCGGCCACCCTCACTCCCTCCTTTACCTGCCTCTGATGTTTGCCCCGCCCCCACCTTGCCCGCTACACCCCTGAAACCACTGTTCTGTGGCAAAAAGTTCCTACGCCATTTCCTGGAGCAGCTCCTCGGTCCTCCTATGTCAGCTGAGAGCTGGTTCGCCCCTAATGACACCCAGTCCTTCCGGCCCTCCCAGGAGGATGTGGGGGCCACAGCGTGCATTCTGGGTGTGGCCACCATCCCGAGAGGACACGGCTTCTCCTCTCATTAATTCATGCACCTGAGTGTGCCCCCCCCCCATTCTTGTCACCGGCCTCCTGGACATTATCACATACCGTTAGCACCTGAGAACCCGGTCAGTGTGGAAGTGTCCTGTTAAACATCCCTGATGCATAAAATAACCTACGGAAGTGGAAAATCACTTCCTAACATCTTAGATGCCTGTGTAGAATATAAAAGACAGTCGTTCTGGAAATACAAAGAGCACACCCTCCCACTGTTAAAATCGTGAGCCTTGCCCTTTTTGGTGTGGGACCGTCCCTGTCGGCTTCCGTGGCAGGGGCAGGTGAGTTTCACCCAATCCTGAGACACGGGTAAAAGGTGTGTCGTTTTCTACACCCCCGAGAAAGGGAAACACTGCTGATTGTCATCGTGAGCATTGCGCTTAGGAGGTGTCCCAGACCTCAGAGACGTCCCGATGTGGAGACCGCATCCCAGGTGCACAGAATGCATTCGGGAGGACCACGGCCTTATTGGATCTGTCGTGGAAATGGTTTATGACCTGATGCCCGAGGACAGGAGAGCGAGGTTCTGGATGTAAGGGAAAGGGCGGGGGGGGGTGAAATGGACCAGACTTGAGCCGTTAGAGAAAAGCGAAGACGCAGCAGCTTGTCCACCACACGCGTGTGTTGAAAGCCGAAATGAAATATGCCTGTTTTTGTGTGTTTAAATACCCCCCTGTGGAAGAAAACATTTCTCACCAGCAATGTCATTGAAGCCTGTAAGCAAAGGCAAAAAGGGTGTTTGGCATTTCTGTCGGAAATGCTGTGCTGTGGCCCCGCTGGCTGGCCGGGCCTCCCCGTCTGTCTCTAACCTCCTGCGTTTCCTGTTGCTTCGGCAGGAAGACAGTGAGCGCTACTCACGCAGACCCAGGAGAAACACGTCGGTCAGTACTGTGTTCCTTCCCTCCTCAGGGTTTAGACGGAAATCGCATTTGTATTTGTAGTGGCTGAAATATCTATATATATGATATCTGTATCTATATCTGTATCTATATCTATATCTGTATCTATATCTATATCTATATATCTATATATCTATATACCTTAATGGCGTTTATTAAAGAAACTGACACTGATATTATTACCTAAAAGACTATGAACTCAGCTTTTAGCATCTTGACCTAACTTTGCGGAGGGGAGAGTGTTTGAGAAATTTAAGTATTAATATATTCATGACAGTTTTAATGCTTTTTTGGCTATCGAATACCCATGAATACTTCGCAGAGTAAGATGCATCGAGACTACGTAGTTGTAGACTCCAGCGAAGTAGATAACAGCACTGTAATGAAATAAATTTAAAGCCATATTATCCAGAAACAGCCCTCCGCAAACAGAGGCACAGAGTCCATGCTGGGAGGGTCTGGGCTCCGGCTCAGGGCCTCCAAGGTGGAGGCTGCCTGTCGCCGCCCTGCTGTGGTGCCTGGTCAGCCGCCTCCCACTGAGAGCCGGCCTGGGTTTCTTTGCGATACATTGTTGCTTCATGCCCGTTTCATCCTTTCTCTCACTAGGCCTCTGATGAAGATGAGAGAATGTCAGTGGGTAGCCGCGGAAGCCTGAGGGTCAGTAACCTGAGTGCCTGCGTCTGCATGGTTCAGTTTGTGTCCAAGCCTTTTGCGTTTTCATCCCTACGTTCACACGTCCTCCTCATTGTCCCTGTAGCCTTGTGGTCAACAGCTAACTGACAAGGTGCTTATTTACCACCTGTGCAGCGCGGGCTGTTTCCTCGTGCTGCAGAGAGGTTACTCGTGAGCACAGGCACCTGTGTGTCTTTCTCCCAGGGTGGAGGCCACAGTGTCTTTATACATTTGTCCGCATCACAGAACTGCCACACCTTGCTGACGCTGTCTGGGCAAGGTTGGTGGGGTGCGGGCAGGTGTGAAGGAACAGGCGTCAGTCACGTCCTGTTTGCACCCATGCTCCCCGCCTGAATCGGAGTCTCGGGCTCAGTAACTACAAGTTAAAATACTTCTCACTCGGCGATGTCTTGGGGAGCTGCCGGAGGCTGCCGGGCGGGAAGTGAGGCCGACTGGATCCCCGGGGCTGCGTCTCCTGTCGTCACCCTGGTGAAATCTCTTCATCACTGTCGCTTAATGGCTGACAAACACAATAACGTATTTTTCCTGAAACTTCCCCCAAAATATTCATCATTATATTTGAAAACATCGTGTGTTTGGAAGTGAGGTGGGGAGACTGGGTGTAAGGCGGTCGGTTAACCTGCGCTTGCAGGTCTGCTCGCCCTGGGGTGAAGCTTCCTCTCGCTGCTGGTGAGCATTGGGTCCTGGTGCAGCCACCACACAGGACTGACGGACCACAGAGAGCAGAGGCTTGTTAGTCACCATGACAACTAAATCATGGCGTCACTCCTAGTCTTCTATGGGCACTCAAGGTGCCTTTAATTTGCTCTGCTGTCTCAGGGTCCCCGGGGCCAAAGGCAGATTTCCGAGGAGATGACACAGCTCCGACCCTGCAGATCTGAGGACTGATAGCGACATTTGCCATGGCGTTTTAGTGAACATTACAGGACTTACGGCAGCTACCATTCTGACGTAATTCCTTTTGCAAATGCACATGAGATCCTAGAAATCATGAAACAAGAAGTAATTTTGTTACGATTTTCAGTATTGCCTGTTTTCTGTCTTTGTTGTGTCTACTTGGGTTTTCCCTGGTGTTGGCCCCTCTCTGTCTGCTGTCCTCGTCCATCCTCACTCCGGCAGTCGCAGCCTGACTTGGAGTCCGGGGGTCCCTACGCCTGGGTGAGATGTTCGGGTGACTTGCTGTGTGATGCTAATGGTTGTTGTGTGACAGATAATAACCGGTGGTGTCCCCACTAATCTCATGGGTGCCTGTCTAAAGAGCCAAGTGCATCTTTGTCCGAAAAGACACACATGCCACCCCCCAGTCTCCACCTGGGGACTGCGGGCGGAGGCAGGTGCCCCCAGTCTCCACCTGGGGACTGCGGGCGGAGGCAGGTGCCCCCCAGTCTCTACCTGGGGACTGCGAGTGGAGGCAGGTGCCCCCCAGTCTCCACCTGGGGACTGCGGGCGGAGGCAGGTGCCCCCCAGTCTCCACCTGGGGACTGCGGGCGGAGGCAGGTGCCCCCCAGTCTCCACCTGGGGACTGCGGGCGGAGGCAGGTGCCCCCCAGTCTCCACCTGGGGACTGCGGGCGGAGGCAGGTGCCCCCCAGAGTGTGCAGTCTTCTCCCAGAGCCTCCTGGGCGCAGCTCTGACCCACCGGGCCGGGCTCTGGGCCCAGGCTGGCATCACACACTGTTGGATTACCAGCTGTTTGCCACGCGCTATGCCGGCAGCTCTGGGTCCCAAGGTGGGAAAAGATGGCGTCTTGCTTTCAAGGAACTCAAATCAGATCAAGGACTGTCGTCCCTTTAAAAGGTTACATTTAAGCCCTGGCCGGTTTGGCTCAGCGGTTGGAGCGTCGGCCTGCGGTCCAGAGAGACCCGGGTTCGGTTCCCGCTAAGGGCACGTACCTCGGTTGCAATTTGTCCCCGGCCCTGGTTGGTCGTGCGGGAGGCAGCCACTCGATGTGTCCCTTTCACGTCGATGTTTCTCTCTCTCTCCCTCTCACTCTATCTGAACAAAAAAATGGAAAAATGTCCTCGGGTGAGGATTAAAAAAAAAAAAAGGTTACATTTAAAATAGTTTTATTCCATGACAAATCCGTTGTTTTCTAGTCGTTATCCATTGAAATTAAATGTACAGCTGGGCTCCTTTGCCAAAAAGACCCCAGTTCCAGCACCAAAACGGGCTTTCGAGTTAAATTCGAAATTACTCTCTGACATCCGTCCAGGAGGGTTTGCGTGCGTTCTGCTTTCTGCGCTGCACGCGTGAACCGCCGGGAGGAGCTCGCAGCTCTCCGGAGGCACGGGGCGTGAGCTCGGCCACGCCGTGAGAGCAGCCGGCGCTGCACTTCGGGGACTCTCCTGCAAGCGTTCTGTGCTTCCTCCAGTCTACTGCATTTCCAAATTATTCGCAAATTCCTGTGTTTGAAAAAGGGGTTCTTACCTTTACGGTGATAATTAATAGTGCCATCCATCTGCCTAGCACCCTGGACCCCCGGGCCTCCTGCTGGGGTTACTGTGCTCCAGGTAAGGGCAGGAGAACCGGGGGGCGGATTGCCAAGGAGCCTCAGTGCAGCTGGGGGGCACAAAGACGCCTCATTGGACTGAGAAGGCCCAGCATCTCCGGCCACCGTCCACGTGACACTGGTGGATGAGCACATTTCTGTGACACAGCCGTGCCACAGAAATGTATTGGCGACATGTTTCTAGCGTTTTAGCCACTTTATTTCCCACTCAAAGTGAGTTACCTTCGGGGCCCGTTCCTGTGGGGCAGAAGAGGGGACGTGTTAGCGAGAGTCAGGAGCACTTTCCTTCCCAGTTTCCGTTCCGTTTTAACACTAAATTCCAGGCATCCGGTAGGGCAGGTCGGAGTTCTGATTCTGCCTGTCTTCTGTGGTTTCCATCTCTCGTGCCCTTGAGAGGGAGTTGTCTTTGCCTCAGTGGAAAAATAACCACACGCCATTCATCCGAAGAGCTAACGACTGAGTCTCGCGTGGCCACGTGTGACGTTCGTGGATGCTTTGAGAGCACCGAGTGGTGTTTGTGAGCTTCCCGACTAATCACGACTCACCACTAGAATGATTGGTTTTGATGGGGCATTAATTCTTGTGTCGTATTTTGCCTCTGTAAGAAACTGCTAATCGTGAATGTCTGGGAACTTGTTAGTCGCATGCTCCCAGGCCCCTGGTGTTCTGATTTCCTAGGTCAGGGCACACTGGATGAATGGAAACCTCATGCAGAGGGTGTACCCTACTATTTACCTTGATGAATTTTTACATTGAATTATAGAGTGAATAGAAGCTGTGTCTGAATTTTCTAAATACAGCTTCCTCATGGGCCGCGATTGTCAGGGACTTACCCCGAACCCAGAACTGAGAACTGACTAGCTCAGGCCGAACCACTACCCTACTCGCCTGGCAGACAGGCTCTATGCGCTGGGATTTCCAAAGCACGGCCTTAAAGCTGGAAACGAGAAACCGCCCAGAAAGTAACTGTGCCCGGGCCATGGGCTTCACCCACAGGAGGGACTTGGCCTTAAGCCCCCGATGCCCTGTAGTCACAAGTGACACCAGATGGACTTTCCTGAGTTGTAGCGGAGCAGATGGGCGGCGTGAGGCATTTGGGGGCACGTGAGTGAGGATTTGGGCGATCCCGGGCTTTCATTCATCCGCTCCCCTCAGCAAACTCAGTCTGTACCTGGCTGATTCCTCCTTGCTGGTCTGTCTGTCTGTCTGTCTGTACACTGTCTTCATTTGTATGCTGATACCACCTTTTCTTCTCTTCTTCGTTGAAGCAGACAAATGGTTACGATGGAGAATTATATGGATCGCAGCCCCCGAACAGAAGATGTGGCAGGGTTAGTACGGTCATCCACATGGCACGGAATTCCCACAGGTCGCTGCAGAGCTTTTTAAAAGTATCGCTCCATGTAGCTGCTTTCTCCCCCTGTGTTATAGTGGGCTCCTTTTTCCCCTCCAGTGCATGATAGAATGAGAGCTCACTTTTTTCCGCTGATAAACAGTCTTGATGGTTGTGTAAGAGCTTCACACTGATAAGAATCTCTGAGTTTAAAAGATCTAGAATAACGATGAGCTCTTTCGTTATTTTACGGCCCTGGGTGTATGTGTATAATGTGTATATTATGTATGTCCAGCTTTCAAATATGCTGAAATTCAACATTTCCGGTCTTCCAGGCTCTCGTTTGTCATTTTAAAGACGGCGGAGCCTGTGTGTTCCTGGATACTGGCGTTGGCACACTCGCGGTGCAGGGGTGGAGGCAGAGGGTCCGAGCCATCCTCTGTAGGGGTGGACAGAGGAGGAAAGGGACCAGGCAGGAGTGCCGCAGAGCAGTGGGGGGAGGCCTGAGCTAAATTTAGCGGGAAGGTCTCCCTGGGTTTCAAAAGGCTAAACTAGATAACATTTTTAATTGTTTCATGACCTGCTGCAAATGTTATACATTGAATTATCTACAATCTTCCTGTCCTTAACGTTTGCTTCACTCATTTTCTTGTAATAAATTTTACTAGTTGTGTAAAACAGTATTTCTTTACATGTATCTGAATTACATTAAGATATACATACAGTTAAGTTCTGTGTTCAGGCTTCAAAGGGTAACCCCCCCTTGGCTCAGGATTTCCCTCCTGCCCCTCAGGACTGCATGCGCTGTCTCTGCCAGCGTGTCTCTTCCAGGTGGGGCGCCCTCCATCTGCCGGCTGCCTTCCCGCACCTGCTGCCGTTTGCACGGACGGCCTCTGGGCTTCCTCCAGTTCCCTTACGTACCTCGTTACATCTCTGTCCACTCGGGGACAGGGCAGGCGGCACACCACTGTCCTGCAGCCTGCGCTGCCACGGAGGACAAGGGCCTCGGGGGCCCCTGGTGGCCCCAGACTGCTTGTCGGGGTTCTATTGACTCAGTTGCAGCTTCTCACCCTCAAGGCATTGCTTCCCCGTGATTGATCACGACGTTTTGTCATTTAGGGTTAGAAGTTACCGTAGGAACCCTTTAGTCTAACCTCTACCCAATGTCACATTCTTCTCTGGAATATCCCAAACATGTAGTTGCCACCTTTTGTGACAGGACAAGGTGGCATCGGGCTCTGTGTTCTACATAGAGCCATACAGTTTAATCTCCGTTTTTTACGTTACAGCAATAAAGCGTGCATCATGATTTATTAAGATTTAAGTAACACCTCCAGAAGTACCAAAGAGCTTGATTGTAAAACTGTTCACCACGGAGTAAAACTGGATGTAAAATTGATTTACTAAGTAATCAAGAAGCATAAGGATTGAGGAACCAGATAGCTCCGTCCACTGCAGCAGCAGGCCTAGGAAGGTCGGGCAGAAGGCCCAGGGCGCAGAGGGTGCGCTCAGAGAGGTGGGCGGGATGTGGGAAGCACCAGTGGGAAGGAATAGAATCCCCAGGCTGAAGGGAAGAGTTTGGAAACATTGTTTCCTCTCCCAGGGAACTCAGTCTCCACAGGGGGCCGCTGGATCCCCAGCTCGACCCCCCATCTAGTTCCGGGCTGGACGGGAGCCTCCTAGAGGATGTGTCCAAGGAACCACAGAGACGGCTGCAGGGCAGCTGCGTTGTGTGGACAGTGGTTCTCGCTGGGAGGGGCGGCTGGCCCAGACCCCTCACCTCCCTGCAGCTCACGGAGCCCTTAGGTGTGCCGGCCTGAAGGAAGACGGGAGATTTTTACCATAAATGGAGTTTTAGTTCGCTCAGAAGGTATCTAACAGTGGAAATCCAGACTAGGAGGTGATAGACGTCCATCATAAGATTTAGTAAGTCGTTACAAGTAACACTAGAGATGGGAAATTGTGAAAAACAGTAAGAGTTCAAGCACAGGACACCACGGAGACATAAACCCTGGAAGGCGGAAGCTTAGAGCGTCTTGTGGCTGAGAATTCCGGCCGCCGCAGAGCTCCGGGTCCTTCGGGGCCCCCGGGACTAACATGGCGCGGCTGTGTGCTTTGTATCTGCCTTTGACCGGGACAGGTGGGGCTGTGGGGACACTGAGGAAGTGCGAGTCGCTTACACTGTCTTCTTTGGTGCCCAGACTTCCAGCTACAGCGGTGACGGCAGAACCTCCACTGTGTCATCATCCAGAGAGGAGAAGTTGGTTGGTTTCCATTTAAATCTCTCACATCCTCTCCAGAAGCTGCAGGTTTCGTAGCATGCAGTCGTGTGTGTGTGGATCAGCTCCTCTCTTAATATCTGTTTCACCACCTCTCATTTGGATAGATGGGCAGACCCGTTTTTGAGCAGGAATTAGCATGGTATATTTAATTCCGACTTACCCCCCTGTCTTTTTAAATTCAGTCAAGTGTTCTGACAATGAATCGTGGGCTTCACCTGAGTACAATGAAAGGAAGTATCCATGTGGCTATTTTGTAGTTAGAATTAACCAGAAGGAAAAAAAAAAAAACTAAGAAAGCTTGACTGACTCTCCTTGAAGGTCCCTGGAAACAGAATCACCTTGTAGGGCGCGAACTCCGTGGCCCTTTCTCAGGGAGGGACAGACTTGAAAAGAAAATCAAACCTAATCAAATCCACACGTCTGCCCAGCGGGCTGCTCCCCTGGCTCCAGGCGTGCGTCCCCTCTCAGGCAGGCGGTGCTCGGTTCTCTCGGAGCCCGAGAGGGAAGGCTGGTCCTCCGTGAGGGCCGTGTGCAGGCAAGCACGGGAGCTCCTGTAGGGCGCACGATCGCACACGCTGGCATTTACTTCTGGAACAGAAGGCACACCTGCCTGCCAGAGACTCGTGTGCAGCGGTGACCAGGGTGACGGGGAGAAACTCATTTAGTTCCTAACTAAGAGCGTGCACTCTACCTTCAGGTGTAAGTAGGGGGGGTAAGGAAGAGTAAACGGAAAGTGACCAGGGAGAGCCACGGGAGCCTGCCTCCTCTCTACCGTGCCTGGTCCCCTCCTACTACCTGTGTTTGCCTGGGGGGGCGGGGGTCCGGACACTGCTGGCAGCTCCATCACCCTCGTCAGCTCGCTCACCCACTTTCCAGACACCCACCGCCACCTCCCAGCCCTGTAGAAATCAACACTCCAGGCTCTGGCCCTTTCTTCCCCAATAGGCGGGTTTGAGGGTTATTGTGTGTATTTTCTTTTAATTTTTTTTCTTTTATTGTTTTAGAGAGAGAGGACCGGGGGGAGAGAGAGGGAGAGAGAGAGAGGGAGAGAAGGAAACGTCGATGAGAGAGAACATCGGCTGGCCGCCTCCTGCATGCCCCCCACTGGGGATTTGGCCCACAACCCGGGCATGTGCCCTGACCGGGAATCGAACTGGCGACCTCTTGGTGCATGGGTCAACGCTCAGCCACTGCGCCACACCGGCCGGGCTGTGTGTATTTTCTTAATTCCAGGGAATGTGTGCTATTGCAAAGAGCACTCAGTCCTTCAGAAACGTCCTCCTCACTTTCCGAGCAGAGGTAGTCGCTCTCAGATAGATGGCGGAGAGACCCAGCACCACACGTGACTCCTTAAATCCACTGACCAGAAGTAACCCCCCTCCAAGGTGGCCAAGAGAGATTAGAGCTGGCCATTTCAAAACGACGCTCGTCAGACCTTCCCTGAGGCCGCGTGTCCCCACCATCACGCCGCCCAGCGTCTTTTACGCGTGCCCCCTCGGAACCTCCCTGGTCACTACTGTGCTCGGTTCCCGCAGGGCGCACCGGCCCCTTTAATTTTATTTAAACCTGATACTGGGAAGGTGTCCGTGGAGTATGTGCCACTGAAGACTTCTAAAGGACTTCTCCAGTCTTGTAGACGTGTCAGAGGCAGACCCTGGACTGGACCACGCAGTGTCGGGAGGTGGCTGTGGGCGCTTCCTCCCACGCGGCCACGTGGGCCTCTGCGCTTTCACCCGGCCCCCGGCACACGTGGCCGCATTTGTGTTCACTTAGGTCGTCTCTCCCTGTCCGCCCCAGAATTCCACTTGCCTGTGCAGGTCATTTTGGTGTGGCTTACTCAAAGCACAGGAGTGACAGGCACAAGTTATGGGACTTGAAGGGGGCGGAATAGCTTAAGGTGCCGTCGGCTCCTTGAATGGAACCGCTTGACCTTCAAGGACAGTCCTGTTCCTGTGTGGTTAGCAGACTGTTGCTGACCTCGAAACCCGGAGCAAATGGCTTCCTCGGCAAGGGTCCTTTAGTTCGGGTAAAACACCTTATTTGGGGAAATTATTAATTTACGGAGTCATATTGCCCAGAAATGTCATATAGCCTCGTGGTCTCAGAATGGCAGCACTGAATCTGTCCGCTATGAACTGTGCACACCGGCTTGGTGTGACTCCTAGGAGACCAAGCCAAAGACCATGTCCAGTGAAACATTCTGCTGCATAAACGAGAGGCTGATCTCTCCACAAACTCTTTATTTTTTTTTCTTTAATCCTCACCCAAGGGTATTTTTCCATTTATCTTCAGATAGAGTGGGAGGAGGGGGAGAGAGAGAGAGAGAGAGAAACATCGATGTGAGAGAGACATATCGACTGGCTGCCTCCCCCACGACCCCAACCAGGGCCGGGGACGAACCGCAACTGAGGTACGTGCCCGTGACTGGAATCGAACCCACGACTCAGTGGTCCTCGGCCGACGCTCCAACCGCTGAGCCAGACCGCCCAGGGCTCTCCACAAACGCTTGGTTTTGAGCTCTTCCCGCCAACCTTTAAAAATCAGAACTCAAATTACAAAAGCGATCAGAACCCCTGTGATCTCGCCACCGATCAAAAGTAGTGAAATCTGGTTTTGCCTGTGTGTAGACTGAAAGGTCCTGACTTGGTCCCCAGCACAGTTTTGTCCATCAACGGGACTGTCTTCCTTTCCTTCCGATCCTTCCTCTCCCTCCCGCCCCCGGAAGTGCGTGCCCATTGCCAGTTTCCTTGCGAGAGGTGGTTGTGTGTGAGTGTACAATCTGGCCCCTCCTGCGTGTTCTCTGATTACAGGGACTGTCCTGCTCGGACCTCGGCCTTCCCCGTAGTGGCCTTGCTCCCAAAGCCCTGTCCGCCCAGCATGGAAACCGGGTCTGTCTCCCTATTGCATGCCACTTCTTCCTGCTTCTCTTCCCGTGTGTCATTTTAGTGTGTGGACACTCCACCCTCCTCTGCCTGGAGTCCAAGGAGCAGAGTCCAGCCGGGGTTTTCATTGGCTCGACTAACTTTCGAAGACGTCTCTCAACTGTTAAAAACATGATCGAACATCATATAAGACCTTATATAGAAAAAAAGGAATTTAGGAAAAAGGAGGCTCTAGTAAATGGGTATTTTCAAAAGCTCAAGCCCTCCCCCCCTAAATTGGTCTCTTGGGTCTCTCCTCCTTTTCCAGCAATTGTTCCCCATTTGGGGCTTCGTTTGTTTTTCAAAAAATATTTTTCTCTTGTCGATGTGTCCAGGAAGCAATTTGGAAGGCCTTTGTGCGTGATGGGACGCCTCCGTCTGGGGGGGCGGGGGGCAGCCCTGTGTCTTGGCTGACTCTCCCCTCGCTTCCTGTTTAGCTGTAGGGCCTGGCGTGGCTCTCACACAAGGGGACCGCTCAGAGCCTGGGTACGGACCATGTGGCGGAGGCTGGGCTGTCATCTCACATTGTCCTCTCCCTCGCGTCGCCGAGTGACTCACCCCGGCCCGGCCCGGTGGCCTGCGCCTGGAAATGAGTCACGACGCTATTCTGGCGCTCAGTCTGCGGCTATGCCAGCCTCTGCGTCCCAGCCTCCCCGCTGGGCTGAGGCCTGGCCGGTGGCCGCAGGCTGACCGCCCCGTGTGCCTTGCAGGCTGCTCCTGGGGCCCTTTGCTAGAAACAGACGCACTGCTGCTCACTCTCCCCGCGTGGAAGTGCGTGGATTAACACACCTGCGTGCCGTCTGAGCCTGGGCTTTGCACGTGCGGTTCGGCGGCTGTCTGGCGGTGTCTGCCTGGACACCGTGCTCCCTTCCCGCCCCCTTCCTTCCAGGACCGCCTGGAAAGAGATGACTAGGAAAGAGTCGCGGAGACGCTGCGCAATTCACGGTTTCAAGTCAGAAACCGTGTCCTATTTACCTTTCCTGTAAACTGGCCTTTGGGTCCGTCAGATTTACTGAAAACGTCGCCTCTTTTTCTTCTAACCCCCTAACTGGATTAGGTGTGGCTCCTGTGCTAACAGGAAGCAGCGGGGCCCCTATCATCAGACTCGTTGCCGTTTTCCCAAGGCTTCTGAAACCTGCCCTTTACTTTACTTCCATCCTCCAGCCCCCGTCTGTGCGGTGCTCCCCTGACCTGACCTGCGGGACCTACCAGGCACCCCTCCCCCTCCCACGGCCCCACTGCGCATGCGCACCGCCTCACCTGCGTTGCCGCAGTGACTGCCAGTGACCTGCAGCTTACCCGTGCGTGGTGCCGGTCAGTCCCCTTTGGCCAGCTCTGGGTTTCCTTTCTCCCGACAGCTGACAGTCACTGTCGCCCCGCTTCAGCCTGCAGGAAGCCAGTGTTTGCGTAGCGTTGCTCCTCACCTCCCTGCAGGAAGAAAGGTGGTTTGTATCGCTTTGGTGTAACCTGAACAGGCACTCATGCTCTGTACCGTCGGACTTGGCACTTACACCGTGCAGGGAGCTTACACACCCACAGTGGCCGTGCCCCATTGTTCGTAACCTTCTGAAGGCCCGTCCAAGTGCACACCTGTGAATTGGACACGTCACTGGCGAGCAAAGCAGCTGAGTGAGCGGAACTGGGCAGAACTGGAGGGCATGAGCTGGGCAGAGGTGGACATGACCATTCACTGTGTGTCGACGCCTTTACCCTTGGTGCTTAATCACATCGGATTTTCGTGTTAATCAAATGCTCTGTTTCCTAGTTCACAATTTTTGTTGTTCATCCTCGCCCGAGGATATTTTTTCCATTGATTTTTAGAGAAAGTGGAACAGAGGGAGAGAGAGAGAGAGAAACATCGATGTGAGAGACACACAGCGATCGGTTGCCTCCCGCACGACCCCGACCGGGGCTGGGGATGGAACCTGCCTCCCAGGCCCTTGACCGGGAAGCGTGCATGGTGTGTGGGCCGGTGCTCTAACCACTGAGCCGCACCAGCCAGGGCTCTAGCTCGCAATTTGTAAAGAATTATAAAACTCAGACTACACTTGACATCCTGTTTGATTGCAAAGACACTTTGCACTGGAGTCCTTCTCTAAACATGGGGTAGGAGGAAACCATGTCAAAACTCGCGATGTGTGAACAAGCTGCTCAGTTAAATCTGGATGAGCGGATTTTCACCTCGCAAGGCATCTTTTTCAGGGTCGTGGGTCTGAAGAACCTGTGGGCAATTCCGTGGCACGTCCACAGCCACGAAACGCCTCTGCCTTAGGTCTCGCACACCCTGCCCCGCCGCACGCAGCCTGGCCTGTGCCCGTGGCTTTGAGCCCGCCCTGCACATCTTCCCTTGGACATTCTTCTTCAGGACGTGTTCCGGGCACATGTCCGTCCCCCTTCACTTAGGCTTCAGTGTTTTCTGGGTGCTGGGAGAGGGACGGGGCGCCGTCCTGACCGTCGGTCTGTGTTGGACGGCCCAGTCTCGCAGGGGCTCCGCGCGCTGTAAGGCACTGTCTGTGGTTGCAGTGTTCTCCCGTCTGCTGCATGACCTGGCTGGCCCGCTCAGCACAGCTCCAGCCGGGGAGATAACTGGCCTGAGTCACAGGGAGGAGACACTGTCTCGTCTCAATTTCCCATTGTATGAAGGGTCACGGATAATGAGTCACCAAGCCTGTGGTTGTTCGTTTAATGTCCTCACTCACTGTGGTCAAAGGGAGAAGACTGACCTCGACCGAGCTTCATCGGCGCTTCCCCCATGACTCTGACAGCACTTAAGTAGTGAAGGGGTTGGTCTCAAAGTAATCAGAGGAGGAAAGGAAACTCAGGCCACAGCTTATTTGCACCTCTGGATAATTGAGGGAGATGAACAAATTCAGAGACCCAGAATATTCCACTTACGTCATTTCCCTTTTTTTTTTTTTTTTTAATCCTCACCGGAGGACATTTTTGCATTTATCTTCAGATAGAGCGAGAGGAAGAGAGGGGGGAAGAGAGAGAGAAACATGGATGTGAGAGAGACACATTGACTGGTTGCCACCCACATGACCCCAACCGGGGCCGGGGACAAACTGCAACCGAGGTCCGTGCCCTTAGCGGGAACGGAACCCGGGACTCTCTGGTCCGCGGGCCGACGCTCTAACCGCTGAGCCAAACCAGCCAGGGCTCATTTCCCTTTTTAAAATTTTGTCTTCCTCTTCGAAGGATTGGAAGGGGCCATGCAATAAAGGCTTGGTAGTTGTACAAGACATTTGTTGAATGAAAAGACTGAGTGAGTGAATGATAAAGGTAAACAAATAGAGAAACGGATCAGTCCACGGAACCGAGGAAGCTCATGAGCCTGTCCTGAGGACCAGCTGGAGCTGAGCCTCAGCAGGAATGAGCCCCCCGCGGTCACAGACTGCCTCCCCAGCACCCCGAAAGTCCTGTAGCTGCGCTGAGCCCACGTGCCATAGAGCGCTTTCCTCAGAAATACTTGAGAACGTTTTTCTAATTTTGCTTTCGGAAATGATTAGCTCCTTCATCAATTCGCTAAATAATCCAATTTTATGTTTTCTGTTTCTCCAGTCATCGTGAATATTCAGGGATTCTTACAAAGCAACCAGTCCAACCTACAGTTTTCTTTAGAATGTAATTTTTACGACTATTTTATGTAATAATTAATTGACATAGCATTCGTTTTTGGTGACATCTTTTTAAGCATTTGTCAATTTTGTATTGCATAACATTTTTCTTGTAGTGGAGCCTACTTTTGTTTTATTTTGTTTTGTTTTTATTAATCCTCACCGAGGATAGAGTGGGAGGGAAGGAGTAGGGAAGAGACAGAGGGAGAGAGAAAAATCATCGATGTGAGAGAGACATATTGATTGGTTGCCTCCTGCACGACCCCAACCAGGGCCACGATTGAACCTGCAACCCAGGTACGTGCCCTTGACTGGGACTCGAAGCCACGCCCCTTCGGTCCACAGGCCAGAGCTCTAACTGCTGAACCAAACCGGCCAGGGTGAGCCTACTTTATTAAATCTTTTTCCCGGTTCTTAAATACTTTTGTAAGCCATTAAAAAGTTCATAAACCTAATGGGTGAAGAAGCTCTAGCTTATATGAGATAGATAAATGCAACTACATGTTTTACTTTTTTATCAGAAAAGAAACAGCATACTAATTCTTTAGGAGAATGAGACTTCCCCCAAGCATGAGGTTCCTGGTGACCCAAGTGGACCCTCTGGTCTCCGCAGGATGTGTCTTGGGTTCTTCCATTTCAGCCTCTGTGGCTGCACTGGACGGGTCGCTGGTCTTGGCCTTCGGTGCACACGCACCGGCTTCTGTGCTGTATTCTCAGCCTCCGGGCTCAGCCAGGAGGGGAGGTTAGCAGAGTGACGGAAACGAAAGGCCTTCTCGCCCTGGCAGCACGAATTCCTAAAACAGGGCCGCGTGTCCCTGGTATCAGGCCATGCAGAAGGAAGAAGACAGAATAAAAAGGAATTCTTTCTCCGCTTCATGGTGAGCCCAGAGGGAGCTCAGCACACTTCTGTTGACTTCAGTTGGACAGGTTAAACCTGGGGTAAAACCCCTCGGAAGAGATCTTGGGGCGTCAGCTCTGTTCTCGGCAGCAAAGCTGCAGGCGGAGGGGAGGAAGGTGCACTGAGCTCCCGCCCTCCCCGTCAGTCTCCAAGTGCACAGCCGGGTCCCCGTGCTCAGGAACGGAGCTTGGTGACACAGCTCTCCCACGCTCTTCACCCAGCTAGTAGGTGTGACCCCTGATAAACACACACACCTGTGAGCAAGCACAGGGGTCCATCCTGTCCTGAGCCCCAAGTCTGCGACCTCAGAGCCCAGGGTTGACCCCAGCCTGCCCAGGACAGTCTCCGTCTGGGAAAACCTTCCTCGTCTCCGTCCTCCCGAGAAGTTCGCCTCAGCCAAGTGTGTGTGTACAGTTCAATGACTGCGTTATCGTTCCGTGATTTGATGAGAGCGAATGACCGGTTTTTGAAAGTAGAACTGTTTTGCTTGAAAACCGTTGTCTTACGCCTTCCTTGCCATCATTACGCCGTGTGCGTGTTACGACCAATGACAGCTGGAGCCTGGACTGGAACTCAGATATCTGCAGCTTACCTTCACCCCACGGGGGCCACAGCGATACGGGCTTGAAGCGTTTTCTTCATGATCAGGCAGGTTGGAGTCAGAGACTCCTGACTGAGGCCAGCGCTGGGGAAACGGGTCAGCCCTGAGCTCTGTCAACACTGTCTCATCGCCACATCCTAAACCAGGGCGCAAGAGACAGGCCACGGCAGGACCCGTGCAGGGGGCCGTCTCCTCTCTCCTGTCGGCAAACCCAAAGGCGAAGTCTTTTGCCCTAAAGTGCTGGTTCGGAGGTTTTCCTTTCTTTTGCACAGTAAAGTTACAGGATGAGGCGGGGAGACCAGTGACTGTCTCGCGTAACCCGTCCGGCCCTGGTTCTTACACACGGTGTCTGTGCATCTGAGATCGTGTCTCGCACGTGAGCGTGCAATAAATGTGTGTCAGATAAAGGAACGGTGTAGGTAGGACGGGTCTGAAGAACTTGCTCCCCTTGACCAAGGCTATTTGTAGTCTGGAATTGGAGTGTTTCGTTCAACAAGTATTTTTGGAATGCACGCTGTGTGCCAGGCTTAGCTGATCACTGGGGACTGGGCAGGAAGTGGAGAGGGTGCAGACCTCACCCCCAGGAGGGACCCTCTAGTAGGAACATCGGCCACTGAGGGGTGGTCTTTACGGTGACAGTGGCGAGCTCCCCGACACGCTGTGGCCCATATACTTTGCAGGAGAGACAATGCCTGCAGGTGTCTCCGTGGGTGCCCGGCGTTGGGAAGGGCACCCGGCAGGGCGGCTCCTGTGGCCACGCCATGCCTGCTGGACGCCGTGACCCCAACTACTGCTGGGACCCTGCCTCCCCTCCCCCTCCCCAGTCTTCCTTGCTCAAGAGGGAAGTGAGAACTTTTTAGAAAACATGAAATGTAGCTAGGATGAGGACACACCTGAATACAAATCAAAGTTAAGAGGGCGTGGCTTCCAGATAAATCAGCCGCCGTGTTTTCCTTTCCCCGGAGAGATTTTAGATTGGTGGACGGACAGAGCGATGTCTACAACAGAGCTAACAGAGCCATGCCTGGCTTTTGACTGAACCCTAGACCGTATGTTGCTTTCACCGGGGGAGACAGAGAAGCAGACGTTTCCTTTGCCCAGCGCCAGGCTCTGTGCGGGGCTGGGAGGCGGCTCCCGTGCACCCCCACGGCGTGACCGCACAGCGAGTCCAGCAGATGCCTTGTGTCCCTTTCTCCTTACTAACCGAGCATTCTGTGTTCTTCTGATGTGTTGATGAACGTTTTTCATTCTCAGCGGGCATTCGCTTTCCAGGGGAACCTGGGCTCCGTGCTAACCTCTCCTCCGCACTGCACGTGGCCGGCCTCTCAGCTAACGGGGCGCGGGGGGCCTGCACGCTCGGGGCATCTCTGCTAACCCTGTCCCTTTGTCTCTGTCTGCGTGCGGCCATCCGGGCTGTGGGACAGCCCTCGGAGCCCTGCGGCCACCTCAACTCCAGCTCCCGCGCCTCGTCCAGAGCCAGCTCGGCGCGGGCCAGCCCAGTGGTGAGTGTGCCTCTGTCCGCTGCCTGCTCCCCTTCCTCACCTCCTGTCCTCTGGCCGCCTCCACGGGCCTGGACGCGGAGAAAGCACGGTGCTCGTATCTGTTAGGTCCCAGGACAAACACAAGGGGAGAGGTGCCCAGTTTGGAATATTAGCTTCACGATGCTGGCTGGTATAGTGGGGCTTCTAAGGACCAGGTGACAGTGCTGGGAGGTGGGGGGGTCTTCCTGGGAGGAGGGACCTTGGAGCAGTGCAGGGAGTGTAGCCGTGTGCACCCATGTGTTGTTGTTTTGTTGTTGTTTTTTTGGTACGTGCCCCTAGCAGGAACCGAACCCGGGACTCTCTGGTCTGCAGGCCAATGCTCCAACCGCTGAGCCACACCGGCCAGGGCCCATGTGTTGTTTTTTATGATTTAAACATGAAAAGGATGGACTTGACGCAGTTTGTTTGACTTGTCATTTGTTATTCGACCCAGGCGGTTTTTAGAGGGCGGAGGGGGGGGGCTGTCGGTGCTGCGACACCCCTAGCTGTGGTCCGTCCCCCGCACCCCACAGCTCCCCACTCCTTCAGCGTGTGTGGAACCACAGAGCTGCTCTCCTGCTGGTCACTCAGCATCACGACTCTTGTTTTGCTTCGGAAACTAAGGGGCCCTGCGATGAGGCCCCCGTCCTCTGGGCCTCGTGCGTGTCTCCGGAGTCTTTGGAGATTGGGCGGTTTCCCTCATCCGATGTTCTGAATGCTGCTGCAATTCTTTGAACAATAAGGGATCTGCAGGGTAGCTTTCCCCTGGGGACACCTGGAGGTGGGGGGCTGGCAGGGACCAGGGGCGGGGTGTTCAGGGGACAGGAGCCGGGCTGCATGCTGGTCGGTGCGCGTGACCCCCCACACCGCGTCCTTGACGAGCCCTGGGCACGGAAGCCGAGCGGGCAGCGTCGGTCTGTTTCCTCCGCCTCTCGGTCGTGGGGCAGTGGGAGCGAGGTTCTGAACGCGGCTGCAGGACAGCTAGGTGCGCTAGGCCTGCAGTGTAGGCGGCATTCCTGGTAACCCCGGAGGAGGCCTGGAGCTGAGCTCTCCGCTGCGCCTCTGTGCGCCGCTGACTTGCTCCATCTTTAAATTAGATGGTCTTTTTTTTATTACTCTTTTAAAGCCTTGAAGGCTCCTACCAAATGCAGATGTCGCTGCTTCTGGGGAAGCAGATAAAGGGGACCCCTGGAGACTGAGCTCATACTGCTGAATCAGGCAGGCGGGTGGGCAGCCTCGGTGCCCCCTCCCTGTGTCCCTGACTCCAAGGCCGAGGCCAGAGCCCGTCCTCTCTGGCCTTGTACTGGCGTGTTCCTGGTAGTGGAGACCAGTGACCCGTCGGGGGTGAGAAAACAGAAGATGGCTCAGGGGGCGGATGTTAGGACGGGAGAGCCCCTTTCTCTGTGGAAGCGAGGATGGCCCCCGTGAGAGCTGCGACACCCCCTCTGCACGCGTGCCACCTGACCACCCCCTCGGGAGCCTCCCACCCCGCCCTGGAGACCAGCGGTGAGGGGACCAGGAGAAGCCACGGCCTGAGCGCACTCAGCTGGGGGTGAGGACACCCCAGAGCCCAGGTGCTCATCACTCTCCAAGGTCCATCCGGCAGGAGTGAGAGAGGCTCAGCTGTTTGATAACATGTAACTTCGGTTTTTAAAATCTGGCAAATCTTCTCATGGATGTTGCGTACGTGACTGAAGGGGGCAGTGTTTTCTCGCTCGAATCCCTGCTGACCGAGTTAGCGCCCCTGCGGCCTCCGGTCAAGCCCCCTCCCGGCTCACCTGTGTCCTAAGTTTTCACCCGTCCACGCGTCGATGTGAACCCTTCAGACCACGAGGAGTAAACATTCTCCGTGGAAGTTCACGGAGGGCCAGCCTTCCTTGTGGAGAAAAGTAAAGGAATTCACAGTTGACCAGTGAAGACCGCGGTTCTAATTCCAAAGAGTCCTGAGCCCAGAGCGCACGGAGCATAAAGCCTGTGATATTGGGCAGTCAGGGCTATTCCGGCATCACAACGACGACGTCACAGAACAACGGGGCCCAACCCGGTCACTTGGACTGAAGAGGCTGAAATCAGACACAGATTTCGTTGTCAGAAGCCTATAGATTTGTGACAGATTGACTCACATAACAGGGGTTTCGTGGATGACCATAAACAGAGGAGTGTGAAATGTGCCCGGTGTCCCGGGGGCCTGATGACAAGAGGCGGGTGGTCCCTGCAACGGGGGGTCTGGCGAGGTCCCGGTCCTGGGGGGCCATGGGCGGGGTCGCAGCTTTTTCTCCGGGTACCACCAGGGAACCAAGCGATGGTGGAGGGGCCCGAGGGCTCCTGGAGATTCCGAATCTCTCTATTCAACTCTGAGTCTGTGGCTGAGGAGGCCTCTGGCCACGCCCACCGCCCACACGGAGCTCTCAGCGCTCTGAGCACACGGCACTGAGCCACCTTCACGGTGGGCCGCACGCAGGTCATCAGTTCAGTCCTTTCCCTCCCGAGTCAGCTGCTCGTTACAGAGGCATGGTTGTCATGTTGTGGGCACATTTAGGGAGCGAAGGTCAGCATCCCGCGGACTGTGGGACGCTGCACCCCGCCCGTCCGAGCACTCCCCTCGGGGTGGCGACCTCGAAGTGTGGGGACATCTCTGCCACGTGCAGGGCGGGTCCCCAGGGGTGTGCTTACAGGGCACTTGGCCATCTCAAGGGCAGAAGGCAGCGTCCTGGCATCCGCAGGGTCCAGGAGACAGAGCTAAGCCAGCCCCTCTTTGCAAGTTCCAAAATCACGGTCCTCATTCTGTGTTCTGGGTCCTGGGCGCTTGCACCATTGCAAGGGGCGGGTGTTTGTATTTGGGGCTTGCTGGACCCACAGAGAGTGTCAGTGGATATATTTGGCCCTGTTGATTGGAAAGAAGCCAGAATCGTGCTCGGATGGCCCTGGTCCTCCTGCCCGGGAGGGAGGAGCAGAGGGCAGAGCCCAGGGCGAGGCCCATGCGGTGAGTGACCCTGGAAGCCCGGCCTCTCAGAGGGACACAGCAGGAAGGGAGCAGGGAGTTACCGGGTTCAAATGTCGCAGCTCTCATTCCTGGCTGGGAGCACCTGGCCAGGCACGTAAACTTCCCGAGCTTCACCTGGAAAGAGGGGGCGATGACACCCTCAGGAAACAAGACAGCACGAGATCAGGCATTGGCAGGGCGGGAGGTGTTGCAGTCCGCCACGGACCATGGGACATGACCCCCAGCCTGGCGACTCATCAGGACTCTGGATGCAGGGGCAGTATGAGTGAGGACAGGGCAGAGGTCTCTCTGGGAAGGAAATGTGAGTGGGGGAGGGGGAGTCCTGTTAAAGAGCAAAGTAAGAGGAACGAAGGAAATGGCAGCTGGCCCACTTCAAGGAAACACAGGTGCCTCAGACCCGAAGATGAGTCCGCCCCGCCCCCGTGGCCCTCCGCCTGTGTCTCCCGGGCCCCGAATCCGCGTCGCTGACACGTCCATCAGGCCCGACCTGCGTGGAGCCCAGCTTCTTCCCGTGTGAGGTCAGAGGCGGGAGTGAGGAACTGTGGGCTCTGGCCCCTCTGAGCTAGAAAAACAGGTCTGCAGTGACTCATGCTTTACATTGTGTGAACAGGCGGGGCAGGCACCGTGCACAAGTGGATATTGAATTGGAAATACGAGAGTTCAAGGACAGGCCACTCAGGGTAATGGCAGTACTATTGGATTTAAACCCAAAAGCTTCCACCCTGACGGTAGACTCCACTGCTGTGTATATTTGAAGGAAAATTGCCCTTAAACGGGGTGTGTTCTGAGAAGTGTCCTCGCTTGTTCATTGAGAGGGACTATGCAGTGACATTGTCTCTGTGACCCCGTTGCCCATTCGGGGCCTGGGGGTGCTGACTGGGGGTGGGGACACCATGAGGAAAAGTCCTTTGTCCCTGGCCCCCCTGCTGGGGTCCCCCAGTGCCCACAGACTGTGTCTGTCTCTGGGGAGGCGGGCAGGCGGCTGGTGATAGGGAGACCCTCATCGTACGCCTCTCCAGACGCCGTGGTTAAGTGAGCCGAAGCGAGGGCGCCTTCACAGGATGGCGGAGACGAATGAATCAGATATTTAAGGCGCTACTTTGAGCGTTTGTTTTGAAAGGGAGAGTTGCCACAGTTTAACATTTCAGAGGAACTTTTTGAGAAGTGACTCTTAGCTGCCGTGTGTACTCAGTCCTCACTGAGATGCCGTTTCCTAAGCCCGCCCCTGAAGTTGTCACGCTGACCTAAAGCATTTCGTGTTGCTCAGAAAATGAGAGTCGTAAACGCAGCAGGCTGCAAGGTATGTGGCCGCCGCCAGCCTTCCACGACTGAGGACACTGGTGTCCGCAGAGGGCCGTGCTGGTGTGGGCGGGAGCACCCCGTCTCCCTGAGCTCGCGCCTACACCGTGGCGTTCCCCACACCACACCATGTGCAGCCACCACCGTGCATCTGTGCTGCTTCTTTGTATATTCTTTTCAGAGATTAAGTGCTGTGCCTTGTGTCGAATTAAACACACCATGTGGGTTACTTACCTGCTCCTTTGTCTATAGAGGACGGAGCGGGTGCGTTATTAAAGTGGGTACAGCTCCCTGGTGGCTGGACACACTGCCACCTAGTGGCAGCCCGGGGCCCTGCGACAGCTTCAGGCCGCTGTCCCTTGTCCTTCCGAAAGCAGACAAAATCATTTACTCGAATATGTAGAGGGGAGCTTGGAAACATCGGTTAAGCACAGACAGCTGTTGCTTTCCTTGAATCGAAAGCTTTGTTTTCCCGGCGTGGTCTCTACTTAAAAACGTATCCTGTGTTCACGTTCTGAGTCCAGTACGTGTTTCGGAGCAAAGGCTCTTTAAAATAACTACTTTTAAAACACTTTTTAAAATTAAAGAGAAAACTGTGCTGTCAGGTGTTTTTTCTTCCTAATTTGATGGTTTGCGAATCACAAAGGCAGTATCTGTGCGTCTGGGACCAGGGAAGAGCTGCAGAACCGGCTGTGTGAAGGGCCCCAGACCCAGGCTTCGGCTCTGCGTGGCTTCTGCCTCCTGCTTCTGGAAAGGAACCCTAGAAAAATGTGGGGGGTCCGTCTTTTATGGGGGCAGACACCTCTGTCGGGGGAGCTTCATTCAGCTGCACAATCTGTGTCTGTCGCTGGTGACCAGCCAGAGAAGCTGCCGTGTAATTCAGGACTCGAGAAGCAGCGGGCGCCTCGCGGTGGCTGGACGGCCTAATCAGCTGGCCCTCCTCACTCCGCTGAGGGTTCAGTTATGCTCTTTATCTCCACCTCACTGTCTGTTCTGCACACTGGCTTATTTTTGCGGATGGAGGCCTTGGGCCCAGGTGGTTTAGTGAATTGATTTCCAGTGGACCAGGCGCTGGGCAGTTAGCTTTTCCTTGGTTATTTGAAATGTTCAGGAATATGTTTATTTCTGAGTGGAGAGAAGACCCGCACTCGAAGGGCCAAGGTCCTCACAGTTTAGAACACGGTGCAGGGCAGTGAGACGGAACCATCTCGCTGGAGGCCACCTCGGCCCCCAGAGCACCTGGGGAGGCCGGGGGCAGGCACACCTGAGCAGGTGATCCCCCAGGTGTGCAGCAAGCCCCCCGCAATGGGATGCAGCTGCCATGTTGAGGGCAGACAGGCACTGGGCCCAGAGACACACAGGCTCACACCGGTCCTTGGGGGCGGGCCGGCTGTGGGCACGTGAGACGGGGGTGCTCTGGGCAGAGGGAGCTCCGGGGTCAGCAGCCCCACCCAGGGGGCTGACCTGGGAGCGAGTCCAGCCTGCCCTCGTCCAGCCCCTGCCCGAGGGCTAGTCTCTCTTCTTTCCTCCCCTGCTGTGAGGAGACAGGAGAGCAGAGAGGTCCTCCTGGAAGCCCGAGCGTGGGCGGGCGTGAGACCAGGTGCTCAGAGCCAGCCCCCGGGTTGAACCTGGGTTTGTTGAGCAGGACGCCCTTGAGCCTGGCGTCCTGAGTTAGAGCTGGTTTGGAGCTGCCTCCTTTTGGAGAAACTGAGTGTGTTGTCCGATCCCGCTGGTCCCCTTAGTTGGCCGTCACACTCGGCTGTGTCATTTTAGGGCTCTGTTCAGGCATCCTCCCCGCGGAGAGAAAGTTGAGGTGCGAGTTTGGAGGAGAGAAGGTGGCAGTTAGTGAGCCTTCTTGGTGGGGACAGACTGTGAGGGCCTCCAGCCCACGTGGGCCCAGGGCGCACACAGACGGGAAGTGGTCATCTTCCCAGGATGTCACCGCCTTGACGTCCTGACCAATGCTTGGCACCAGCACCCAAATGCTGCCCCATAGATGACGTCACTGTGCAGTTTACGTGTTCATGAGCCGCTCCACCGTGGCCTCAGCCCCAGCTCCGTCGGATTTCTCAATCCACAGTCTGGACCAGCTCTGCGGCAAGTGTGCAGAGGTGACCGTGAGTCCCGGGTCACTGGTGAGGCAGGCTGACTCGGGTGGACGTCCTGGCCGTCAAACGGAAGAAGCTCTGAGCTACCAGAGAGACTGGAGCCCCGATGGGAAGGCCATGGTGAGTGCCGGCTTCCCCAGAGAGACTGGAGCCCCGATGGGAAGGCCATGGTGAGTGCCGGCTTCCCTGGAGACTGGAGACAGCCGAGTGCAGGGCTTTCTCATCCTCTGTGACCTTCTCAATGGGCTACGGAGAAGAACTCCCAATGTACCAAAGAAGGGAAAAAGGAAAGCAAAGAAAGCTGTCCTTTTGTCGGACACCAAGCTGAGAAAGAAGGAACATCGCTGTCAGCGTGGCCCGTCCTCAGACCCCCTCGTGGCGCAGGGTGGCCCTGGGTCACCATTCTTGCAGCCTCATGGCTGCCCTGGGTCCCACCGAGACTCCCACCTGCCGAAGGGAGAAGACAGGCCTCAGAGACTCGACCAAACAGCAAAGATGAGAGAAGCCAAATGCTTGGGGTCCCACTTTTCACCCAGAAGAGTCTCCTGTACCTTCAGCCTCCCCCCCCCCCACCCCACCTCACCCCGCCTCCCACGTCTGGCCCTCATCCGCAGGTGATTGAACCAGGAGGTTCGCACGGACCCAGTCACTCGTGAGAAGTAGGAAAGGTTACCATTGGCTCGCTGCTTTCTTGCTTCAGGGGCCACGTGCAGTGAGAACGGTCCGTGGTTGCACCTGCCAGCCCAGGACCGTGGTCCTCGCTGCGCTCAGTCGTTGAGGAGGGTGACAGGTGAGGAGCGCGAGGCCCCTCCGGCATGCAGATGGACCTCCTACAGGGCTGCAGGGGTCTGAGAGTAAACCTGTTCGAGTGAGTCCACCAGGGAGCTGCCCACGGGGGGCCTTTCTGTGATCGGTGTGGGGTTGCGACGTCTTTACGTTCCTGTGGAAATGGTCAGAGTTGAAAAGCCTGGGTCTCGGCCGCCGCGGCCTGGCTGTGTGCCCGCCTGGCAGAGGCGTAGCGGACGGTCTCGTGGGCAGACTGGTTTTAAACGACAAAGGAACCTGTTGGGTTATCTTACAGTCATCTCACCCCGACGTCCAGATTGCCCATTTAATGCGTATCTCTAATATCTGTGTATTTTTCTCTCCAGGTTGAAGAGAGACCAGAGAAAGATTTCACTGAGAAGGTGAGGAATTTCTACCAGCCTTTGTATGGTCCCTGATGAACCTAGAGGGTCCCAACATTTATGGGTGGAACTAACGAGAAAATATGTCGCTTGGTCTTTAGTAACGACCTTCACCAGTGAGAGAACAGGACAGTGTGTGGCCCACCAGCCAGCGTCACAACCTTTGGGGGGTCCCCGGGGTCGCTTCCAGTGTGTGTTAAACCCTCAGAACAGTGAAGGAGTTGGCCATGGCCCAGCCGTGGGCGTAAGATGAACCCAGACAGGTTCCCAGGTACCCGTGGGCCCCTCCACGTGAACCTCTCCTTGTTGCTCTCCGCGAGCCCACGGAAGGTGCTCCAGTGGGAAGCGGAACCCAAGCGAAGTGCTGTAGTAGCGGACGTACAAGTACTTCTGGTTTTCTCTAAAATGGCATTTGATCCTTGCCACGCTCTAGGGGTCTCGTAACCTGCCCGGCCTGTCTGCAGCCACACTGGCCTCGCTGGGTGGCACCTCCTCTCGGAGGGGAAGCGGGGACACCTCCATCTCCATCGACACCGAGGCATCCATTAGGGAAATCAAGGTAACGCTCTCTGCCTCCTTATGACCCTTTATTAAAACCTGTCTTCAAGGAAAAACAGACTTCATTCCTAAAGTGCCAGATCTTTCTTCTCAGTCCCATCTCCCCTGCCTCCCATAAACAGGTGTTCTAGTAACATCAAGACCCAGTTCAGATATGGTCTCCCGCAGGACACCGTCCCTGACTGCCCTGTCGAAGCAGGGCAGACCTGTGCCCAGGCCCCTGCACCCCCTCAGCTCTGGGGCACACCTGTGCCAACACTCACCACGCCACACAGAGGCTTGTGGGCACTCTGTCCACCTGCCTTCTGCACACCTCTGTCCGTTCCCTCTCTCTGTCGCATACCTGCAGCAGACCCCACCACGGTGTGGAGCGGTGTGTTCTTCTCCCGCTGGAACGTGGACACGGTTCTTGGTTACAGTCTCAGCACTGTTGGTGTGGGACAGAAATGCAGCTGTTTGTTAAAGTAACAGTATCAGAAGGAGACCACAGGAAGGGAAGGTTAAGATTCTAGAAAGTGGGTCCTCTGGAGAGCAGAGGGAGGCACTTCAAGGATCTGATTCAGCCTCGTGTATGGAAGTGCTTTCTAGTCATTAAAATGGGTTAGAGGAGAACCAGCTGGCACAGGTGCAGTCTGAGCAGCTGGGGCCCATCTGCCGGGGAGGCCCGAGAAGAGATTGCAGCATCAGCGGGGTGGGCCAGGTTCCCTGAAGGTGCCTTCTGACGCCTGTGCTTTATGGGAACATTTTTTCACTATTCTTCCTAAAACGTCCCGTGTGCCGTCCCCGGGCCGCCTGCAGCTCTGTCCGTTCCTTTGCTCCTCTGACGCTGCCGGCTGTCATCGGGTTTGTCTCTGCTCCTGGCTGTGAGCACGGCTCACGTGTTCAGCAGCGTTTAAGGCGCGTCCGGCTCCGCCGATGCCAGGCACCAGGGCCATGGCGGTGACGGGACGGGCAGAGCGCGGCCCGGAGCTGCGGGGTGCAGGGCCCAGCTGTGCTGACTCCTGTCTCTGGTGTCGTAAGGATCCAGCAGAGTAAACTCTGGGAGCTTGAATGAACCTGTAACCATGAGTAAGACGTCTTGTTCCAGTCCCTGAAACTCTTTTGCCTGTTCTATGAAACTGTGCAAATATAATATATCCTATGAGCTAGACCTCAATTTTATAAAATCCCGTGAAGATGTCACGAGATGCACCTACCTTGTCATCCTGGTAACACGGAACTTTCTTTCCTTTTTCTCTCACACTTATAAAAAGAGGAAGGAAGTCCCTGCTCGGGCTGTGAAGGGAGGCCGCCCAGACGCAGGACCCAGAGACTGCCCGTCTGTGGTCTGGTCCACTTTCCCTTGACATCACTTCCCTTTCTTGCCATCCCCCAGGAACTCAGTGAGCTCAAGGACCAGATTCAGGACGTGGAAGGCAAATACATGCAGGGACTGAAAGAGCTGAAGGTGCCGGTGTGCAGTGTGGGCGCGCGACGCTAACCCTGCTTAACTGACATCCTCCAGCAGGCGGTCCAAGCGCTTGCTGCCCCTGCGGACGCCCGACCCCCGTGGGGAGAGCCGCGTGGTGTGTGTGGGGGGCACCTTTCTACCAAGAAAACGCTTTAACACGTTTCCTGGTGCACGTCTGACCACACGCAGCCTCCCTCCCCGCTGGAATCCGGGAGCTGCCGCAGCCCCGAGAAGGGTTTTTTGTTTTCGGAGCTCCGTAGCAGTTCCGTGCCCACAACGCCTCACTTCATTCGCGTGCCAGTGCCTGGCGTCTAGGATAACAGATAGCGCAGTCTCCAGACACCGAGTCGTTTGTTTGCATGTTGTAACGTTGTACTAATTGGAGCAGCGTCTGAATGTGCCTCGTGCTGGGTCTGTTTGGGTGCATGCACCCCACTGTCGGGATGTGGAAGCCCCACCCTGTGCCAGCCGGGACATCTCATGCCGTTCCTCGGGGGAAGGCGAACCCCAGGGGCGAGGCTCTGTCTCTGTGAGGCAGCCAGGCAGACCGAGGACCTGGGAATAGATGGTAAACCTGTCACGTCCCCAGCTCCCCAGAAAGGACCCCCAGATAGTCTGAGTTCAGTATCACAGGGGCACCAGAGCAGGTGACAAATCGCGTGACTAATCACCTTCATATGTGTTACCTCTTTTTAAAAGCAGGGAAAATTGAGACCCTGGTTTTTAACTCTTGTGATAAAGTCGCCAGTGAGGCAGCCCAGGAATCTCTGGTCCCACCCAAAACCGTTGCCCTGGTTCACAGGAGGGACTGGGCGAGTCCCTGGGAGGCCTCCCACACACAGCACCTGAGACACCTGCCCAGGCCACACCCGCCCCTCGTTAGCTGGGGGTGGGTTACGCCGGGACTCTGCTCTCCTTCAGAATCGCCTCCCCATCTGTTTTGGGGTCTGAACACGCTGTGCTCTCTGTCGCCTGCCCTGCCCACGCGAGGGGCATGTGTACTTCGCAGGCCTCTTTCCCTGGGCGGTCCTTTCAAAGGGATGACCTTTGTCTTTCCAGGGCCCACCCTCTGAGGCCCGTGTGCTTTAATTTTCCTGTGGGGTGAGAATCTGAAATTCCACTTAATCCTCTCCGGGGTCAGAGGCCCAGACGGATCTCTGGCAGCTCATGGCAGGGCTTTGCCTCAGCCGGCTCGCGGGCCCTGCCCCCAGTTCTGGTCACGCATCTGGAGTGACTACTCGGAAACCTGTTGAACAGCCCGAACCACTCCTAGCGGCTACTGAACCCTAGAGTCAGGCCCTCCCAGGGACCAGACCCTCTCCACGGGGTGGCTGCCTCCTCCTGTGACTGTAAATCCTTTCCATCCCGAGTGGAGTGGCGAGAATGTGATCAGATTGAAAAGGAGGAATCTCTGTGTGTTTAAAACGTTGCCGTGTGTTTCCTGTTTCCATTTATTTGCTCTAAGAAATAAAGTCTCAACGTAGGGCTGTTTTTGTGTGTCGAAGAATCCAGAACGAAGCTTTGTTTTCGTCTTCTTACTGCGATTTCAAAAGCATGACCTGGTCTCTGCAGGACTCGCTCGCCGAGGTGGAGGAGAAATACAAAAAGGCCATGGTTTCCAACGCCCAGCTGGACAACGAGAAGATGAACTACCTGTACCAGGTGGACACCCTGAAGGACACGCTGCTGGGGCTGGAGGAGCAGCTGGCCGAGGCCAGGCGCCTGTACGAGGAGAAGAGCAAGGTGAGCGCCAGTGGGGGGACGGTGCGCGGCGTGTGTGCATACGCGGGCACACGCGTCTCCTGCGTGCGGCTCCCGCCGTCCGGCTCTCGGCCTCGCTGTTCACGGGATAAATGTCTCGGCTGTGGAACAGAACTTCGCTTCTCGAGCTGACAGCCCTTTTGTGCTGAGGCGACAAAGGAAGGTCAGAGCGCTCGTGGTGGTGAGGTGGGAGACCGGCACGATTTAAGACATCGAGAGGCTGCTGTTGCCCAGGTCGCGCGAGTGCCCAGGAAGCACCGGCCACAGGCGTTGCAGCAGAGAGTGGCGGTGGGCCTGGGTGACGGGCAGCCGCCAGCCCCAGCCACGGGCGTTGCAGAGAGCGGCGGTGGGCCTGGGGGAAGGGGCAGCCGCCAGCCCCAGCCACGGGCGTTGCAGAGAGCGGCGGTGGGCCTGGGGGAAGGGGCAGCCACCAGCCCCAGCCACGGGCGTTGCAGAGAGCGGCGGTGGGCCTGGGTGACGGGCAGCCGCCAGCCCCGGCCACGGGCGTTGCAGAGAGCGGCGGTGGGCCTGGGTGACGGGCAGCCGCCAGCCCCAGCCACGGGCATTGCAGAGAGTGGCGGTGGGCCTGGGTGACGGGCAGCCGCCAGCCCCAGCCACGGGCGTTGCAGAGAGCGGCGGTGGGCCTGGGTGACGGGCAGCCGCCAGCCCCAGCCACGGGCATTGCAGAGAGTGGCGGTGGGCCTGGGTGACGGGCAGCCGCCAGCCCCAGCCACGGGCGTTGCAGAGAGCGGCGGTGGGCCTGGGTGACGGGCAGCCGCCAGCCCCAGCCACGGGCATTGCAGAGAGCGGCGGTGGGCCTGGGTGACGGGCAGCCGCCAGCCCCAGCCACGGGCATTGCAGAGAGTGGCGGTGGGCCTGGGTGACGGGCAGCTGCCAGCCCCGGCCACGGGCATTGCAGAGAGCGGCGGTGGGCCTGGGTGACGGGCAGCCGCCAGCCCCAGCCACGGGCGTTGCAGAGAGCGGCGGTGGGCCTGGGTGACGGGCAGCCGCCAGCCGGAGCGCGTTTCATTTCGGAGGCAGTGATACAGGAAGCATTGTTTAAGGCCACTGGGGGATGGTTTGATACATTTAAGCAAAGTGTTTCTGTGTAGACACGTACTGTGTATTAGAAAGGTTAAAACAGGGAATCATGTGAGGGTCTGGAACGGATTCATTCAATTTACATGATTCCTAATGGGAAACGGTGACTGATTCGGTGACGCGCAGATCGCTTCCCGAACAGCCTTCCAGAAGGAATTAGGTTCGAGAACCGAGGTTCCGCTGTATCTGTAGGTGGCATGTACATACATGGTGTGTTGGTGTGGGTGCCTTCTCCAGGTTCCACAAAGGTCTGAGCTTTTTTTAAAAAAATATTTTTTTTGTTTTCAATGTGTGTGTGTCTATTTTTATGTTTTTAAATATATGTTTTTAGTGATTTTTTTTAGAGAGAGGAGGGGATAGAGAGATAGAAACATCAGTGAGAGAGAAACATCGATTGGCCGCCTCCTGCACGCCCCGCACTGGGAGTGGAGCCCACAACCCAGGCATGCGCAGTCGAACCGGCGACCTCTTGGTGCATGGGATCAACCACTGAGCCACACCGGCCGGTGTGTGTGTGTGTTAAGCAACAATTCTACACGTGTCTAGGAAGCCCAGACATCTGAGACGAATACCATGTCCTTTGCTGAGGGACTTGAAATACAGACATGCAAATTTCAATAGGTAAAGTGGAGGTGATTTTACTAGGAGAACATTTGTGTGTTCCGTGTAAGGCAGAGACGTAACCGTGGAGAGCACATCCCTGCCAAGGAACCAGCGTGCTTGGCTAAGGCAAGGTTGGAAGCTTCAGGATCTCCCTGTCAGTGCGTGTCCCTGGTTTTTATTTGTCATCTCTTAACACCATAGAGAGAGAGTCGGTTGCAAGTATCAAAGAGTTTAAGGAAATTACATTCATTTATCTTCTGCTGATTGGGAAGAGACACAGTCACTCCATGTAAGAATTAAATATTCGCCCGGCCAGTGTGGCTCAGTGGTTGAGCGTCGACCCCTGCACCAAGAGGTCACCAGTTCGATTCCCGGTCAGGGCACATGCCCAGGTTGTGGGCCCAATCCCCAGTGGGAGGCATGCAGGAGGCGGCCAATCCATGTTCTCTCTCATCAATGTTTCTATCTCTCTCTCTCTTTTTCTTCCACTTTCTCTAAAATCAATAAAGAAAACAAAATTTTAAAAAAAGAATTAAATATTTCCATTAAGGTCAAAGAAGGGTAGAGTCTTATTTGGGCTTCCGGGAGGAAGCACGGGGGTTAACGTGTTAATTTACGGTATCAGCTCCTGACAGCAGACCGGTCCGGCGGCTGGGCTTCCATGGTCTTCATGACATACAGAACAAGGAAGCCTTGCTTTTCGTGTTTTTAGGAATGAGCTGGTTAATCAAACCCTAGATTATTGTCCAATTTTTCAAATTTGCTGAGATAAACAGAAAATTTAATTTATAAGTATCATTATTATCCTTTAAAAAAAAGAACGGGCACTAAATCCCAAGGTTAAAATCAAGGCACCGTGACCACCTCCAAGGCCTCCCCGTTGACAGCTGTAGGACTGAGTTAGAGGCTGGAGGAAGGTCATCCATGAGGCTCCTGACAGCTGGACTCGAAAGACAGGGGAGGGTTTTCATGAGCCCAGCGTCACGGAGTGAAGGGAGGAGCAGAGAGCCTGTTCTGACCCTGCCAGGGTGGGGGCCAGAGGACCGTAGTGCGTTCTTAATGCTCCTTCGGGCACAAGGGACAGCAAAGACCCAAAGTCTAATCCAGAGAAGTTGCCCCGAGGAGGGGACCACATGCCGAGCCAAGTCCAACAGTCACATCCTGTCACAGCTAGAAGGGGACCCATCACCCCAGACTTCAAAAGCGGGTGAGGGGAAACTAAGGTCAAATCCCTTCTGCAGTAACCCGGCTCGCAGATCTAGGGGAAGTGGACCCTGCTGTCCCCTGAGCTGTTGGCGTTCGTTGGGTGCCAGACCATCACTGGGGACAGCACTGCTGTGATGAATCGAGCAGGAGACCAGAGAGCCATGTTGCCAGGTCTCTGGGGCGAGTCTCACGGGGGAGCGGGGGGACTAGGGGGCAGCCAAGCACTTCCGCTGCCCCACCTCTTCTGTTTTGTCCCGGAGTACAGAGTTGGCCAGCCACGGTCAATGAGATAGGCTTACCCAGGGAGACCTGTTTAGTCCCTTTTATCCCAGAGTGTTCCCTGTCATGTTTCAACATCAGGGATAATTTTAGTGTAGATCCTTTGCAAAGCCATGTCCTCAAGCGGGCCCTCAGCACAGCCAGCTCCGTGGATGACAGCAGACACCCTGACGGGGACCCTCCCTGGGGCATTGGCCGTCTAGAGGAGCCGGGGAATGCCATCCGTTCCATCAACTCCCCTGATTTCACAGTAAGCCGCAGGGCGTCTTCTAGGAGGTCCAGAGAAATGCGCTCACGGTGTTAGAAAGGCCCGGGACCCTGCGCGGAGGTGGTCACAGGCCGTTTGTTCCGAGAGGGTGAATCGCGAACTCGGGTGGGAGCCGGGACGCCCCTGACGCTCTGCTCCGTCCGCAGGAGTTCGAGCGGGAGAAGCACGCCCACGGCCTGCTGCAGTTCCAGTTCACGGAGGTGAAGGCCGCCCTGCAGCAGCGAGAGGAGCTTCTCCAGGTGGGTGGCTGTGCCCTTCCCTCCCCCCGGGACGTGGCAGCGTTCTGTTGGTTCACTGCTAAAGCCACGGCTTTCTGGAAGGTCGAGGGCTGGGGCTGACTCTGTGCCTCGCTGCAGGCGTCTTGTTCCTTTCATTGGCGAAGACTCTCACTCTGGGTGGTTGTGTGTGTGTTCGGGGGGGTGGGGCAGACAGAACAATGTCCGCGTCCTAATCCTGGGACCTGTGAAAATACTTCCTCCCACGGCCGAAGGGACCTTGCGGGGGGAGACGACCCTGGGTTTTCGGGGCGGGCCTGGTGCGTCACGGGGTCCTGGCAGAAGGGAGGCAGGAAAGGCAAAGGCGAAAGTAGGGGGTGACGTGAGAGGGGCTGTGAGCCCAGGAACTGGGTGCTTCCAGAAGCTAACAGAAGGGAAATGGATTCTCCCCTGGAGCCTCCAGAAGAGAACCCCGGCCTGCCCACCTCTTGAGCTCAGCCCACTGGACGCACTTTGGACCTCTGAGCCGCGGCACTGCTGGTATACACCCGTGTTACCTGAAGCCGCCAAATCTGTGCTAATTCGCTACAGTGGCAGCAGGGGACATACAGAGTTTATTTTGCCTTTTTTAAAAAATATTTTTTCTTTATTGGTTTTAGAGAGGGAGGAAGGGAGAGGGAGAGAGAGATAGAAACTTTGATGAGAAAGAATATTGATTGACCGCCTCCTGCATGCCCCCCACTGGGGTCCAGGCCCACAACCTGGGCACGTGCCCTGACCGGGAATCGAACCGGTGACCTCTCGGTGCATGGGTCGACGCTCAACCACTGAGCCACACCGGCGGGCTGATTTTGCCTTCTAACTTGTTCAACACTTGCGTGCCTCTCAGTGAGAACTTCCCCCAGATGGGTCTCTTCCTGCACCTCTGCCCACCCCCCCCCACCCCCGTGCTTGCTGGCTCCTGGTGACAGCTCTCTGCAGGTCTGCCTGGCCTTTCCTCCTGTCTAACCCTTCCTCTGCTCTCTCTGCTCCTGTTCTTCAGGAAATCCGCCAGCTGCAGCAGAAACAGGCGAGTTCTATCAGGGAGATTTCTGATCTTCAGGAAACGATAGAGTGGAAAGACAAAAAGATAGGGGTAGGCCTCTCGCATCTCTGCCAGCCTGTTCCCGTGGGCCGTCTGCTTAGCCTGTGTGCTGCTTTCAGACTCTGCGGTGTGCTCGGATGGGTGTGCACGGGCCCCTGTGAGCAAGCCCCGTCACGCAGCGAACACTCGAACGTGCCTGACTTGAAAGTAACTCCGCATTGGAAGTTGGCTCCCAGCGTGGAGAGTCTCGTTTTGTCAGCATGAGCCGGGCTCTGCCTGCCCCGTGAGCGGCCAGGGGCTGACGGAGACACCCCACGGGGGCGGCACTCGGGCAGCCCTGACGTGTGCATTGCCTGCCCACCTTGTCGGGGCTTTTTCTCAAGGGGTTCGAGGAAGCTGCGAGGTGGCGAGTGCTGTGCCTCCCTCCCTCCAGCTTGAAATCTCCCCAGAGACCTGAGACCCTCTCCCTCCCCAAGAACAGAACAGGCAGCCCACCTGCCTGTAGGCACGTGAGGGGGAAGAAAGGGACCACTGACAGTAACTGCTGTGCTTCCTGACAGTGGCGTCTGGGACTAGTGACCGGTCACACCACACAGCTCTGGTGACGGTCCCCAGATGCTCGAGCACATTATCAGAGCGTTGACAGCATGATGCTGCCCTTGTCCTCACTCTGATGCACTCCTCACATTTGCTCAGGATTCCGTGTGTGTGTGTGTGTGCGTGTGTGCACGTGTGTGTGCACATGTGTGCGTGCATGTGTGTGCGCGCGTGTGTGCACATGTGTGCACATGTGTGTGCGCGCGCGCGTGTGTGTGTGTGTGTGTGTGTGTGTGTGTGTGTTTTGGGACCACTTCATGCTTACCTGTGCCGAGAATCCAGGTGGAAAATTAATCCAAATTGCTAAGATAGTGGTCACCGAGGCTTCTCGGGCGTTTCTTCTCATTCCGTGTTTACCCCTCATCTGAGGGCGCGCGGCCTCTGAATTCTCTGACCCGGCTGGGACACCGGGCTAAGCTGGGCATGCTGCCGTGAGCCCGCCGGTGCCCCTGCGGCTCCTGTCTCTCGGGAGCAGGCAGCAGCGTTTCTCGGCTGTCGCCAGCTGGAGGACGGTTTGTTGCTGCCATTGTGTTTGTGTCTTGACGCATGAGCTACTGAATGCCTGGCCTGTGGGCGTGCGGCTATAGCCTCCTCCCTCCTCTGCTTCCAACGGCACCGCTGACCTCTGCCCATTTCTCTCCCTGCTCCGCTGCGCACTCAGGCCTTAGAGAGGCAGAAAGAGTTCTTTGATTCCATCAGGAGTGAACGGGATGATCTTAGAGAAGAAGTAGTCGTGCTGAAAGAGGAATTAAAGGTATGAAGCCAAGGACAGTTCAAAGAGAAAATCCCGGGACAGCGGCGAATTCTGGGATTCTCAGGAGGGAGTGTGTGTGTGTGTGTGTGTGTGTGTGTGTGTGTGCCGGCGTTAATGCCTTTTATGTCACTGGTTTTAGTTCTCCTAGTCTGCTCAAGTCTGGGCTTGGCTGACCCCGAAGAGCCCTGTAAAGCAGGTGCAGGTCCGGGTCCCACGGGGTCTGCCCACGGCTAGATGCTCACACGCGTATCTGAGCTGGAAAGCATCTCAGATTTCCAAGAATTCATTGATACACTGTCTCCATTTTTCCATGCTCATTAATAAATTCTCCAGGACACTACTCAAGGTTAGAGAATGCATTTGTTTGTTACAGTAAAGGCTCAGCTGTAAAGACTTCTCTAGCTGAACAGTGCTATTTCCACGTTGAGACCACTGGATGGTAGGGAAGTCACATTCTGCCGGGGCCGTGTCCAGGGGTCCTCGGCTGCTGGCTGGACACCGAGTGAAAAGACCCCACTCACAGCAGTGGGCCAGAGCTCTGGGTGGACTGAGCACTGGGGAGGCGGAGTGGAGACAGGGCGTGGCCATGGGCACAGTCCTGGGTAGTTAACGGGGACATATCAGTGTGGCCACTTGTATCCAGAGCAGTGAACCAGAGGGAGCGGCTTCGAGCTCAGGTTCCGCAGACTGCTGCCCCCAGGCTGAGTGCAGTGTTGGGGATCCCTCCCAGCACAAGAGGGGGAGGTGGGCAGCAGAGGGCTGTGAGTGAGTGAGTCATCTGTGGTCAAGTAGCGTCCTGGAGTCGTGAGGGGCAGCTGTCTTTAAAGTATTTCGCTATGGAGTGAGCAGAAGTTACAGTTCTTTTTTGTTTTTATCCTCACCCGAGGACATTTTTCCATTTTTTGTTCAGATAGAGTGGGAGGGAGAGAGAGGAAGAGAGAGAGAAACATCGACGTGAAAGGGACACATCAAGTGGCTGCCTCCCACACGACCCAACCAAGGCCGGGGACAAACTGCAACCGAGGTACGTGCCCTTAGCGGGAACCGAACCCGGGTCTCTCTGGACCACAGGTCGACGCTCTAACCGCTGAGCCAAACCGGCCAGGGCTACAGTTCTTATTTTAAAAATTGTTTTTAGAGAGAAAGGAAGGGCGGCCGAGAGAGAGAGAGAAACAGTGATGTGAGAGAGAAATATTGATTGGTTGCCTCCCGTACACACCCGCAACCTGGGTATGTGCCCTGACGGGCATCGAACCCGCCACCTTGTTTTGGTGTACTGGACGATGCTCCAGCCAACTGAGCCACACCGGCCAGCGCCAAGTTGAATGTACCAAGCATTCCAGCCACTTCCTAATCCCTTCCTTCACATAAGTTTCATCCACTCTTTTCAGAACATGTACCTATTTCTTTCTTTTTCTCTGTGCCTCTTTTTTTTTTTTCTTTATTGATTTTAGAGAGAGAGGAAGGGAGAAGGAGAGAGAGATACAAACATCGATGAGAAAGAACATCGATTGGCCGCCTCCTGCATGCCCCCCACTGGGGATCGGGCCCACATCCTGGGCATGTGCCCTGACTGGGAATCGAACCGGCGACCTCTTGGTGCATGGGTCGACGCTCAACCACTGAGCCACACCGGCTGGGCTCTGTACTTCTTTTTAACGAAAGCAACCAGGGTTTTAAAAGTGAAGGTCACCTTGCGGGGACATGCCCGACGCTTCCCGCTGTGGCAGCCCGCAGGTGTCACCTCCTGCCGAAAGCGCCCGGTCACGGCACACCAGGACGTGTGGGCACCGCGGAAGGACAAGCCCTTGCAGGAATGTCTGCACGTGTGTGTGTGGATGGAACAGTCACGAGGGTGGTGCCTAGCTCTTCTTGACTCTGTAGAATTTCCCTCTGCGTCAGGAAAAACAGCTTCTGTGGAAATTTTATTCATAAAGTGGAGTTGAGCCTACCACCACTCAGCGAGTATTACAGTGAGCCTGTTTCTATTCCCAGAAACATGGAATAATCCTAAAGTCCGAAACAACTACCAATGGAGAGACTCCAGACACTCTAAATAATGTTGCATACCAGGGTCCTACCAAGACGACAAAAGAAGAGTTGAATGCCCTCAAGGTGACCGGGGACGGGACCCTAGGTAAGTCCTCCTGTTCCTTGGGACCCTGTCACCTCCCAGTCAGCATTGATCATCTTCCATGCATTACTAGAGTGGAAGCAGTCATCACTGACCCACTAACCATCACGCCGCATGCCTGCCATTTGCTGTGCCCCCTCGTGGAATTTCCTTGCCACACGATGTGGTCGCCCACGCGTGCCGTCTGGCCAGCACCTCTGACGCGTGCTCACCACCTATGGCTCAGGGCATGTTTCTCTTCGCAGAGCTACCACGGGAGGCTGTGAATGTCATGCAGGTAGTCTCCAAACTGAGGGGCAGTTCTGACAGTGCTACTTGGCTTTCCTCAGACCTGTGCCGAGTATGTGACAGAACTGTCAAAAGGTCAGACTAGCAGAGGCTGTAAATTAAGTCAGTGACCACATTTACAAGCCAACATGACATCCTGTGAGAGCTTTGAGGCGGGTGGACAGGAGATGGAGCTGAGACAGAGCACATCTCGGTTCACACTCAGTGTAGCCTTGGGTGGATGGGCCGCCCTGGTGTCTAGGGAGAGGGACAGGCGGCCCAGGTGTCCAGGGAGAGGGACAGGCGGCCCAGGTGTCCAGGGAGAGGGACAGGCGGCCCAGGTGTCCAGGGAGAGGGACAGGCGGCCCAGGTGTCCAGGGAGAGGGACAGGCGGCCCAGGTATCCAGGGAGAGGGACGGCGGCCCAGGTGTCCAGGGAGAGGGACAGGCGGCCCAGGTGTCCAGGGAGAGGGACGGCGGCCCAGGTGTCCAGGGAGAGGGACAGGCGGCCCAGGTGTCCAGGGAGAGGGACAGGCGGCCCAGGTGTCCAGGGAGAGGGGGGCGGCCCAGGTGTCCAGTATGGCCACGTTGTTGACTGCAGAGTCTGGATGGTCTGCCGTTGTCAGAGGGGATGTCTCCATGTCATGTCACATTTTTGCTTCTGAAAGAATAGAAATAGGGGTTCCAGTCGGTGGTAGGAATATCTACCGATTCGTACTGGTCATAACTTTTGTCCTGGGGATAAGCCTCCAGACTCATGGTCACCTGGTGGCCCGGCTTCCCCGCGAGGCCGAGTGAGGTCAGGCCACGGCGCTCCTTCCGTCCGGAGGCCTCATCTCACCTCCTGCTATTGATGGAGACGCAGGAGCCGGGGCTGGCTTCCCAGGGCGCCCTCGCTCCCTTCCTGACTCCTGAAGGAGCACACAGCTCTCTGAATGGGGGGAAGTGCGAGAGGTGGCCGTCAGGCCCTTGTCCTAGCGGAGCAGCCGCGGATTTGATCATGCTCTGTTCAGAGATGACACTCGTTGTGAAACAGACACTGAAAGAACCAGAAATATCGGTTTTATAAGTGGTCTCCAGTTTTTCAATCACAGTTCCAGTAAGGAACTGTGAGGACTTCCCAATAGGCCTGTTTATTTTTTATTTATATATGTATACAATAGTTATGAATATAAAATGTACATCAGAAAACACGCACTCATAGAAATTTTTAAAGTGTGAAGCAAATCTATTCCTAAGTAGATGTCCCCCGTTTTCCCGGGGTCAGCGCGCCCCCTGTGGAGACCGCTGGGTCACGAAATGATCAAGCTTTAACCTTCAGTGGCGTGGTATCTCGATGCTGCCGTCTTGTTTGAAGACTCCAAAACATTCATTCCAAAGCAGTGACATGTTTGCTAACTCATCGTGTTTTCACTGATGGGTTATTTATTATTTAGTGAGCGGTCATCGTGATGTAAGCGTCTGCCTCCCGCCGGGACGCCCCGCCCGCAGGGTGGGTGAAGGTGTTGAGGGCACAGGCTGCTGTCTCAGGACCCGGGGATCAGGTCAGGAGGGTGGGCTTCTTTCCCCCTTGTCCCAGTTACTGCAAAAGCATCTTCCTTGAGATTGACCTTCAGGCTGACTTTCTTAAGATAAACGGCATGTTCCTTTTAAAAATGACCGGAAGGCCGCCTTTCGGGCCGCGTGACCCGCGGTGCAGCTTGACGGCTGAGATGGGCGAGTTGTCAGACACGCTTGGGCGTGAGAATGGGGAGCACGTCCTTAAACCCATCATTTTGGGTTGTTCGGCTGCCTGATCCACAGCTCTTTCTAGGGGTTGAAACTTCACCTCTGAAAGTCAGTTCACACACGATGGCACCAGGTGGCGGCGGTGGCCTTGGTGGTGGCTGTCGGCTGGCACAGCGGCTGCTTTGGGGCACAGACCTGGCAGCGGCTTCCGTCCCCGGTGACTCTGCTGACTCCCTCTCAGAATGGGGCTGGTGGGAATGAGAAACGTATGTGTACCTTGTCATGTATGTTAAGTGGTCACCACGTCATGGAGGTCCCTTCAATTTTCTCAATGGTCTTTTAGGAAAAGCCACTGCAGTGGAGGTGAAAAATGAAATTGTGGAGAATGTGGGGAACAGAGAAATCTGGCAGAATACTGAGCAGGAACAGCAGAAAGAGGACCCCGTAGAGCATGGTGCGGACACACAGGTCTCCCAGCCTGGCGACAGTGCCGAGGCCCCGAGAGCCTCTGAAGACAGCGCCCCCTCCCTGGGAACATTAGCTCCAAGTGAGGAGGGGGGTCAAAGCCACATGCTAGAGAGCGCATCCTTCCTTGAACACACAGAGCAGGTCGGGTCCGGGGAGGCCACAGGCGCCCCGGATGCTAGGACTGGGGCTGCCCTCCAGCAGTCTCAATGTTTGAGTGACCTAGACGGTGACATCCCGGGTCCTGTGACTGGGCAGGGCAGCCGGAATGCCTTGGATATCCAAAACCAAAGTGAAGAAGCTGCAGAAAAGCAGGAGCAAGAAGAGCAAGATTTCCAAACCCGTTCGGGGGACGTTAGCCCAGAACCACGGCAGGAATCTGTCCCTCTGCCACTGTCTGAGCTTGACCGGGTGAGCAGCACCCAGGGCACAGGGCGGGCAGGGCCAGCTGGACAGGGCCAGCTAGAGGGCATGGAGGCCTCAAGTCCTCCAAGGGATGGCGATGACACAGTGAGTCATGATGACAGATACGCAGTAGATGTCCCCAAAGAGCTGGACCCAAGTGCGGGGCATGGCTTGGAGAAAGAGCTGACCAACCGGGAAGTCTCCGAGCCCAGGGCGTTGCCAGTACAGAGCACAGGAGCAGGGGGGGAGAAGGTTGAAGAGGAAGCTGAGGGGGAGGGGTGCAGGAATGAGACACCAGTCCCGACAGATGTCCCCACCAGTCCCTCTTCCCCAGCAGCCAGTGTTCAGGAAGCAGCAGGTCCAGATATGGTCGATGCCGGGAGTGAGCCCCTAGATGGGAAAGAACCCAGTGAAGACAGGAACGACCAACAGGAAGAGGGACTGGACGCATCACAGAAGAAGACGAAAAATAAGAAAAAGAAAAACAGGAAGAAAAGGTCACCTGTAGAACCCCGTAAAGATGTGCAGAAAGAGTTAACGTGTCCGCCCCCAGATCTGAGCGGAGTTAAGCAGGTAGCCTCCGCCGATGAAAAATCAGGTGTAGAAACACAAAACGGGGTCGCTGGAGATCCCAAGCCGAGCACCGTGGCAGGAGGCAGTGAACACCTGGGCTCTCCAGAAGGTCCTGGGATGGAGTCAGATGGAAAACTCGGCCAGGAGGATAGTGACGTAAGCGCGCAGGCGGGGCAAGGGGGCGCTGATGGGGAGCCCTTGCTGATGGAAGGTGAGGCGGTTGGGGCTTCAGGCTGCAGAGCCGGTGTGGAAGGGATAGAGCAAGGAGTTCTGACAGGTGCCACTCCCAGCGCCCCGCCCGAGAAGGAAGACCTGCCTCGCAGTGCCCTGCTCGGAGATGAAAGACCCCCCGAGGACGGTACTGCTGCCCCTCACACAGAAGGTGCAGGGGGCTGTGTGATGTCAGAGCATCCAAGCCAGGAAGCCAGGAAGGTTTTAGATAGCATTAGTCTAGAAGACGATGAACTCCCACCTGCAATAGAGTCGGGGGACTTGCATTCAGAGAGCGAAGCAGAGACGGGGGGCAGGAGTGAGAAGGACAGAAGCAAAGAGGACTGCACCTTGTCGTAGGTGAGGCTTGCGTGTCGGGCGGAGTCAGGGGGCCAGGACGGCAGTGAGGCCAAGCGACAGACTCCCGTCCGTTCCCTCCGCTGGTGAGATCCATGACATGTTCTGGAGTCTAGATGGAGAGACACACACGTATGACAATCAACCACCACACGATCTACTACTTTAAGATACAGACTGTTACTTGTAGATTTATATTTTTATCCCCCAGATTAGAAAGAGAGACACATTGATTGTCAGTCTAAGATCTAACTGAGAGCATTCCGGTAGTATCAGACAATAATGTACACTGTTTATGTTTCTGCTTATGATCAAAATAAACATAGTTCACATCTGCCTTAGGCTGATAGGAGAGTGGATATTCTTGACCAAATATATCGGCATCTAATTGACATGACCAAATAGCATCTGAGATCCCCACATCGTGAGTGTAATTGGTATTTAAATGAATGTGTCTCATTCACATACATGTGCTTTCATAGTTGCTTTTGATCTGTACGTTGTAACCTGCATGGCGGTTTATTTAAAAAGGAGATCATTGGCCAAACAGCATCTAGGTGGCTGAGTGATAGGATTTGCACCTTAGGACAATGACTCACCGTTTTAGGGATAACGGAGATCTGAAGTCCTGGGAGCGCTTCCTCGTCCATACCTCGTGTAAGGACTTTTTCTCAGCCGGTGCTCGGGACCTCCTGGTCCATGACACCTCAGCTGATTTGGGAGGTTCTGACTTCCTGCCAATCACGGACCAAAGTCACTTTATACAAAGGTTTTTTTAATCATTTTTTTCTGGAAGAGACGTAGGTTGACATCACGTTTTCTAGACAACATTAGGGTGGGGAGAATCATTTCTAAAATTTATTTTTTTAGCCTTAAAATTACTTCTCTTTCTGTTTGTCTAATCATTTTCAAAAGAGCGGTAGGAAAGGGGACTGTTTGCGCACTGCTGTGGCGGGACGTGTTCAGGGCCGAGTCACTTCCGAGCTTTGGCGTGACCATGTCTGTCTGCTGTGTCTCCGTCTAGTCTTATTGGGAAGTTCTTGTTTTGATCTTCCTGAACAAAATATATATTTCATATACATAAAGAAGCATTTAAAAAAAATAATTGTGAAGTTAAATTTAAAAATAATTGTACCATATTCCGATCACAAGGGAATGAACATTACAAATGCTGTTAAGGTTCCATGAGAGTCTATGAGCTCACGTTACTGTTACAAGGTATCATTGAGTGCCAAAAAGACCGAACCCTCCGTAACATTTGAGGCAAACGTGTTATCATGTAACTGAAATAAAGACATTTTTCTAGTTTCACAAGCCTGTGGTTCCACTCTGTGGGCTCCTTGGATTCTCACCCTGGCGGCGAGTGTTCGGGATTCCACGCGTGCGGTAGTGGCCACCTGCGCGTGGCTGGCTCCCTGTCGGGGTCCTGAGGGACTCACGCCGAGTGCCCGTGGTCAGTAGGACTGAACTTCTCCTGGCATCTGGACCGGGCTGGGGTTGCCCCATCCGGGAAGACCGAGGAGATCTTCCCCGCGGCCTCTCCCGTGAGCTGTGGGCCGAGGGGGGTCCAGTGCAGGAAGACCTCCGTTCCACATGCCGGGACTTAGAGCTTTGAAGAGTGTGGTGGAAACAGCAGGTAAACATTGACCTACTGCGTAAGTGTCCTGAGTGGAGGGTGAGGGGGCGGCCAGACCCTGCCCACTCGTGCCCTGTGGCTGGAAAGCCCTGAGGCTTGCCGCAGAGTTCAAAGGGTCTTAGCTGGAGTCTCAGACTTCCGGCCAGCTGCTTTCACGCTGCAGTGCACACCGGGAAACTCCTTCCTTTGAAAGGCCTCTGGAGCCAAAGTCACTGAATGTTGAGATCATGACACCTTGTTACCTGCTTTCCTCCCTTCCTCACGCTATTCAGGAGCACGCTCTCGGTCATTATGATCTGCTCCCCTCCCTCGGGCCAGCAGCCAGCAGGGTCGCTTAAGCACTCATTCATTTCATGAATAAACATGTTTCATCACTTCATACATGGAAGGCAGGTGCAGTGAGCAAGCAGGCGGGACCCAGCCCGCAGGGGGAGGGGACAGCTGAGAATCAGGACATGAGCACCAAAGGAGAAAGGGCCTCTGAACAGCCGAGCCCTTTCCTGATACTCCGTCCTCACCGTGAACATCTCTCTGAGTGTGAAATGACGGTGTAGCCCCGCACAGCACTTGATGCTCACAGTGGAGGCCCTTAAATGATGAAGGAAGTCACCTTAGGTCTGTGAGGTATAAGAAGCATGAGGTGTACGAACAATCTGGAAAGATTTCAGTGTCAAAAGATTCAGACTCAGAAAAGAATCCAAAAGTTTCCCTGTCAAGCACGTCCCCAGGGGAACCCAGACCACCGAGGTTTCACGGTAACACAGAGCAGAGGAAAACATCGATCACGATACCTAAAATCTGAAAACTGGGGTATTTCCAGCCCCAAACCAGACTGTAGCTACTGTATGTACAATGCAAATCTTCCTTAAAAAATGTAATTTAAGTATCATCCTGGATGCATGTAGAGAAAGGGGAGAGCCAACTGGGATGTGAGTCATAGGCTGTGATTTTATAACACCATCGGGAAGCAGGGAAGGTGTTGAGAGGGTTCAGGAATGCGATGGATTGCATCTCCTGCTTTCTGTATGTTAGTATTCCCCGTTAATGACCTGAACGTTTACGTCCCCACTGTCACTAGGACCCTGCAGTGCTCCTTCTGGAGGTTTAGACAGTTTGGGATTTCTGTTTTCTGTCAATAAACCCCTGTCCTGGGAGAGCGACTTCCCCAGCATGCCACCGTGGTCATCAAAACGAGGGAACACCACAGTAAGATTCATTCCAAGCAACCAGGCTCTGGAAGGAAAGGAGGGGTGTGTGTGTGTGTGTGTGTGTGTGTGTGTGTGTTCATATGTGCTTGTTCAGTGTGATGATCATAGGTAGGGAAACTGTCATTCAGGAGAAAAGCGCTTTCACCCAGCCCACTGTCCCTCGTACGTCAAAGACAACGTAAGGTTTCTGTTGTTCAGCGGAACAGGCCCGCGGGGCTGGTGTAGACAGTGCCTGTCTGTACAGACCTCCTGGGCAGTCAACAGGAGCAAAAAGAGTCACCTTTAGCAACCTGTCCCTGTTTTGCCTTTTACAGGAAGGAGGTGTTGTCCTGGCCTGGGACCTGGCCCAGGGAGGATGAAACTGACCGTGTGAAACTGACCATATAATCAAACTCAGTCCTGTGAGGAGGAAGTGGGACAGCAGGGCCCCTAGTGGGTTTCTTGAGAGGTGTCAGTCTCCCCTAGTCAGCGAATGTAGGCATGAGGTGACTGTCCTCTGCCGTGGGGAGAGGAGGCCTGAGGCCATGACGGTGCCTGAAAGTAGCCCAGGAATAAAAGCGATAGTATGTATTATCAGCCAGCGACCTGCACTCACCAGGCCTCATTCTGTGCTCTGAAAAGGGATTGGAACCTGCCTTTCAGAGTTGTGGAGAGGGTCAGGTCCAGGTACGGCACTGGGAAGGGTGACTGCTTGGTGGTGTGCCCGTTCCTGGTTGCTGACCTCGCTGTGCCCTGTTTGGCTGTCCAGGGACAATAGGTTTTTATTGATTTTTAGAGAGAAAGGGAGAGAGAGATTAGAAACATCCGTGAGAGAGAAACATCGGTTGGCTGCCTCCCGCTCACCCCCCAATGGGGCACGTGCCACGACTGGGAATCGAATCGGTGGCCTGGCGCATGGGTCGATGCTCAACCGCGGAGCCACACAGCCCGGCAGGCCTTAGCTTTTTGTTTCTTATCTCACGGGTGTCTCAAATGCATACCAGAAAAGTTGTTGGAATTTGGTATAAAAACCAGATTTTTAAAAAAGTAATCCTTTGCCAAAATTACTAAAATACCTTGAATACCCACCTCCTTCGCACTTCCTGATAGAAAAGAAAACCCTCCGTGGGAGACATGTGACTTCATGGTCTTTGATGCCTCGTTTCTGGGGACTGCAGCCACGGGGCTGCCTGCGGGTAGTTTGTGTATCGAGTGGGTATTGGCCGTAATGGGCAGTGACTCGGTCAGCACAAGGAGCAGTCGGCTTGCCGTGTGCTTGTTAAGAATCACAAGGCCCTGGCCGGTTTGGCTCAGCGGTTAGAGCGTCGGCCTGTGGTCCAGAGAGACCCAGGTTTGGTTCCCGCTAAGGGCATGTACCTCGGTTGCAGTTTGTCCCCGGCCCTGTTTGGTCGTGTGGGAGGCGGCCACTCGATGTGTCCCTTTCACGTCGATGTTTCTCTCTCTCTCTCTCTTCCTCTCTCTCCCTCCCACTCTATCTGAACAAAAAATGGAAAAATGTCCTCGGGTGAGGATAAAAAAAAAGAATCCCAACAAGCATGCCAGTGACACAGCACCACTCCTCAGCAAATCCCACTGTTGGTTTTTAAAGCCACAAAACAGACAGTACTCCTTGTCTTCAGATCATTTTGCTTCTTCCTGGTTTCCCTTATCTTAAAACTCTTGTTTTCATCTTAGTTCTGCTTTAAAGTTTCTGCTCCTTAGAAGTTCCACTTCTCTCTGTTTTTCATATTCCCACCACGAGGCTAAAGGTTGGCGTATCCTTATTTTTTAATTTTTTTCCCTAGGACTATTATTACATGTTAACATTTGTGGGGTTTTTTTACTCACTATCTAGGGTATTTGAAGTCTCCTAATAGAAAAATAGTAAAATTGTCTAATAAATTAGCTTCAAGACCACTTTCTGATATACCCAGGGTTTCTTAGGATGCCCATAGTTTTGTACATAGGGCTATAACATATATAAGGTAAAATGAAAAGTGATATTGAATAAAAGATCTGGATTTGTGATTATGAGAAATTGTTTTCAGTTCCGGGTTGGTTTATAGATGGGAAAGAACGGATTACCCATGCGAAGCAATCTGACTGTATGTAATGAAAATGGAACTCAGAGGGATCATGAAATTATCTTTCACTTAACATTTTCTAGTTTAGTTGATTTTGTTATTGTGCCTTCCAAAAATAACAACTTGGAGTGTTTGGAAAAACAGAGGGAACATGATGAGAATGTGGATACATGATTTTTTAAAAGAAAGAAAAAGGTTCATTTTATATGACTTGTTTCCATTTCATACGGCTGATCCAGAGCCGGGCAGCGTGAGAACCACAGTCCCTCGGGAACAGGAGCGTCGGGCCCAGCTCTGAGGTCTGAGGTTAGATCTGGGAAAGCCGGGGGGTGGTGTGATTAGGGTCTCGGCCCTGCGGCTGGTCAGCGAGGCCTTGGGAAAGTTGCTTAATTGTTCTGGGCCTTGGGTCTTAGGTCATCATAACAGTGCCACCCACAAGGCTCCGTGGGTGAAGAGGCTGGTGGCCTGGCGCAGCGAGGGCACAGCACCCACGAGCATCACGCTCTCCATCACATCGTCCTGGCTCTCCTTTAAGCCGGTGTAGCACTTGGCCCAGACCCTACGCCCTCCGAAGGCCACGGTGTCCCCGCTGCACTGCAGATTGCGCTCAGGGAGATGTTTAGGGAGATTTCTAGATGCTCGTGTGTATGCATCCTGATATATCTGGGCAGGGGGAGAAGGACAGAAACCTCATTGTTACTGCATTCTTCCTCGAAAGAATAAAAGCGTTTCACAAGTGGGCTGGCACATGTGTAGTCAGCAAACTCTGATTCGCAAGCAGACAGTCAAAATTCCAGCATTGGGGAGCCCGTGAGAGAAACGCCTCTGGGTGTGCACCTGGAAGGTCCAGGCCGACGACGTGCCGGGAACGTGCCTCGGGGATGCTCAGCGTGTGGTTTGCACCTTGCTAATGATGTTGAACCGTGAAGCCCGTGAGGTCTTGTGTTGCAGTGTGGTTTGGCCCCAGGGCCCTTGCATGCTAACCCCAAGTAGAAGATTAGCCCGTTTGCATGCAGCCGGACGCTGCCCCCGGCGGGACACGCATGTGCGGGGTAACCACCTCCACCTCCCGCGGCTGGACTGCTCCCCATCCTGTGTGGCCTCAGTCGCTGTGGTACGTGTGTAATACCTTCATCATCAGTTTCACTAACCCGAACGCTCATTCTCCAGTTAGCCATCTGCTGACAGGTGCGGTCCGCAGAGGTCCCTAAACCTGTGTCTTTCTGATTTCTTCAGACATCAGGTTGAAAAAGCTTGTTGATGAACGGGAATGCTTGCTGGAACAGGTAACAATCTTTTTATTACTTCACGCATTCTCGAGTGGGGCACCTGAAACCGGGAGCCTTCCTGTCCCTCCTTCTTGCTTTGTCAGGACCCCTAACGCATCGTGCTTCAAAGTAACAATCAAGCCAGCCCGGGCTCTCGATACTGTTCTCCATCTGAAGTCACAGGGTTAGAGAGGAGGGCTCAGAGCCCCAAGGCCGTGCTACACGGGAATCGCTGCCTCACCTGGCTGTTTACATCGCCGGGATTAGCCAGGAGAGGCAAGGGCATGACTGAGTGGGTCCGGACACCACCGATCCACCCAAGTCTGTTCTGTTATGTCAGTGATCAGCACCCCTTTCCGGCAGGTATGTCCCTGTCCTCGCTGATCAGAGTTGCTTTCACCGTGGTTTGCCTTCATCGCTCTCAGGAAATAAGAAGCAGTTGCCCTCTCTGGTGTTTTTCCACGCAGGATAGTTAGCCAACCATTCCACAGTCACTGTCCACGGAAACTGAATCTCTCTCGCCACCCCTCCCCCCATAAGCCTAACCAAAGGTATCTGCCTTACTTTGTACAATGCCATGGACGATGTCTCTCAAACTTGGATAAGCACTCGGTAGGATAGGGAGAGTCTCCTCAAGTTCCCGTGATCGTTTAAACACCTGTGTCCGTGGCGATTCTGTACTTGTCCTGGAAGCAGTGTGCCCGGGTGGTGAGTGTGTGCTGGGGGCTGCGTCTGTGTGTGGGCACCGCCACCAAGTCTGCAGAAACCGGAGGTTCACGGGGCAGGGCTGGGCGCCTCCCTGCACACACCAGGCAGTCCTGCCGTCGTGGCTGTGAATGCAAGTCCAGCTCGAGGGAGGACTGGAGGGCAAACCTGCACCCGGTCGGGCTCTGTGCAGAGGCGCCGGCCCTGGCGGGGACTCGCTCTCAGCACTTCCGTGCCTGGGAGGCTCCAGGGGGCCCCTCCTGACTCCTTAGTGAACCGAGCGGAGGTTAATAGCACCCCGAATTGCTAACACTCAGACAAGCATTTAAACTGTCACTACACTCTCCCCCTGCATTCACCAGTTACAAAAGAATCCATGCCTGCTATTGTAACTAGAACGGCGTTTTCAAACATCATGCTTCGTTTCTGAGAAGAGTGCTAACTGGCAGAAGTTACGTATTAGGGGTGTGGGTTCCTTTATGAAAGGAGAGAGGCTCCCTGTGTCCCCCGAGGATAGTCACCTTTTTCTGCATTTCTCTCGGGCTTCATTAAGTAACCACTGTCCCCTTGGCGTCCCAGAGACACGGGAGAGAACTGCGAGGCCACATCCAGGTGTGTCGATGGGGCGGTTCCCCACTCACACGGCTTCCTTGGTGAGAGGCTCCAGGCCCAGCTGTGTCTCCTTTGGAACAGAGGAATTAACATCCTTTCTGCGCGGGTGTTTTCAGATTAAGAAACTCAAACGGCAGCTGGGAGACAGAGAGAAGAACGGCAAGCTAGACAGCCTGCGCCCCGAGGACGGTGTCTTGGAAAACGGGACGGACGTGCACGTGCTGGATCTGCAACGTAAATGTCAACCCCCGTGGGCGTCCACGTGCTGGCGTGCGCGGTGTCCGTGTGCGTGCGTGGGGAGGGAGAAGCCGCCGTGGCCAGGGAAGCCTGGTGTCCCCCCACGTTGCCTTGGTTACAAAAGCACAGAGGTGTTCCTCTGTAAGACAGAACAGGATGGGCAGGGGCGAGGCAGGGATGTTTCTGGGTGAGCCTAAGACACAGGACAGGTGTCCCAAAACGTGCACAGAGATGTCACCCGGGGACGCACTGCAGGAAACCACATTCACTGCTGGACACAGCCGCCTTTGGGCCTGCTGATTATATGGAAAACCGGAAGGTATTTTTCCATGCCAGTAAACTAGAAAGAGCTTAAGGGGATAAAATGAGGCCCAGTCCCCCCCCCCTTCCCCCACCACTTCTTTTTTTTTCTTTCCTTTATTGATATTAGAGAGAGGAAGGGAGAGGGAAAGAGAGATAGAAACATCGATGAGAGAGAACATCGACTGGCCGCCTCCTGCATGCCCCCCACTGGGGATCGGGCCCACAACCTGGGCGTGTGCCCTGACCGGGAATTGAACCGACGACCTCTTGATGAACGGGTCAACGCTCAACCAGTGAGCCACACCAGCTGGGCCCCCCTCCACTTCTGTGTCTTCTTCACTCACAGGCACTCTCTCTCCTGGGCACTTTCCCAGCCTGGGTACATGGAGAGAGCACCCTCCTATCTCAGCCCGAGGGCTGGGGGCCACGCCAGGACTTAACAGGTTTACAGGAAGATCTCGGAAGTAAGGGCTTGGTTCCCAGTAACGATTGTTTTAACATTTTAAAAGCCCGAGAGCTTAACACATTCTCCTTCTTTTTCAACCTTTAGGGGATGCCAACAGACAGATCAGCGACCTCAAATTTAAACTTGCAAAGTCTGAGCAGGAGATAACTGCACTAGAGCAAAATGTATGTGCGCACGTACCAGCAGTAACGGCAGCTAAGCTGATGGGATGAAGGTTTAATTGCTGGGCATGAAAGGCCGAGGACAAAAAGCAGCAGAGATTTTTAGAACCAAAAAAGGTCCTCAGTATTTCCGACAAAGGGAACGTAGGGAAGGAAAGGTCATCCTCACTGGGATTTGGGTTGTATAATTGAAACTGACCCTTTGTAAAAAAAAAAAAAAAAAAAAAAAAAAAAAAAAAAAATGGTTAGTTGTAGAAAGTAGATAATGTGGCCAGGGAGGTTTTTTGTTGTTTTTCTTCTTCTTTTAAAATAATAATTTTAAAAAACGCTTCCTGCGGGGATGGCCCTCTCGCCGGATCCCTTCCTCTCTCCCAGCCAGGCCGCTCTCCCTGGTCCCTAGGTGTGGGCACTCGTGCATCTAGCATGCTGGGCAAATTTGGGGCGAACTGTGTCCTAACCAGAGGGTGGGATAACAGCAGGTGCCCTTCCCCCTCCTTTGTGTACTCGTGGGTGGAACTTTCTGGAGTTTTTATAGAAACAAAGTGAGGACGGCACCAGGAAGCAATGAGCTTTGTGAATTGTGCCTTGATCCCGGCAGAATGGAGCCTCCGGCCGGCCGTGGAAGACCACCGGACCCTCCTCCTCTCGCTCCTGTCCACGTTCCCTGCCTTTCCTCCCCCCCTTCTGCCTCCCACCCACCCCCGGGAGAGATGAGACGGGAGCAGAGGGCCTGGTGGAGCCTTTGCTTCCCAGGCCTGTTCTGCTTGGACCGGCCCGTTTTCCAGCAGAACCATCCCGGGAAGGGGAGAGATGACAGCATGGTGTCAGCACTGGGAGCCATGCTTTTGGACTAGGGCCAGGGAGAAATAAGTCCCTGATAGGGGTCAGTCCTGCTCGCTCAAAAACAGGAACAACTAGCTTGCTCGGCTCGAACCTATTTCGTAGCCCGAAGTCTAGGTGGTAATCCTGTGCATGGCGTACTCTCCCATTTTATTGAGTTACACCCTTTGATCTCAAATGTGGCAAAGCCACTGGAGAGAGAAAACAGCGCAGTCCATTTACGCAGCTGGTCTGTCCTTCCCCTTAGGTAATACGGTTAGAGAGTCAAGTGTCACGGTATAAATCAGCCGCTGAAAATGCAGAAAAAATAGAAGATGAACTGAAGGCTGAAAAACGGAAACTCCAGAGAGAGGTAACTGCCCTGGGCTGTTTCTCAGAAGAGGATAGGTGCCGATACTCTAGTTGGGCGAGCCGAGAGAGGACTTCCTGGGGGGATCAGCCCCTGGGTCCCCACCGTCCCGGCAGGCCAAGCCCCTGAGGGCCGTGCTCACCTCACACAGGAGGTCTCGTGTCAGAGATCGGAGCTGGCCATGGACCTTCCCGTCTTTGATTTCCTGCGGTTCCACTCGTGTGTCACGTGTGGGCTTACTGTTATTTGTTCTGCTTGGGGTGTGTGCGAGTCTTGGTTCTGTGAAGTCTTTTCTCTCAGTTTTGAAATTTTTAAATCATGATCTCCTTAAGTCCTTCCCGATCCCTGGTCTCTCCACTTTCCCTCTGGGACTCCAATCAGGGGAGATCAGACCTTCCCACTGCAGCCCCCACACCGACCCCCAGCTCCCATCTCTTCCTCGCTCCCTGTCGCCGGACGTGGAGATTTTGCACAGATCTCCCAGCTCACCTCCGTCTGTGTCTTCGAGGAGTGTTCGTTCCTGACAGCTTCTGCTTGTGTGGTCACGCATACCCTCCCCCTTAATCGTGTCGTTGTCTTTAAAGGTGTCGCGCACAGCTGTTCTGTTCCGCACACCTGGAGACTGAAACCCGTCAGTCTCTGGGAGTCTGATTCTGCGGTGTGTCCCTTTGTGTGTGTGGTGTTTGGTGAGGGTCCTCCATGTGCAGGAACCCCCCAGGCCCGACTTGGGGTTCCTGCAGAGAGGGCTTGTCCCAGGGCCCCAGCACCCCGTCTTCGAGGGTTTGGGATCAGAAGCAGGGCCACGGGCTATGCCAGGCTCCGTGGCCCCAGCTCCCGGGCGTCACCAGCTTGGCCTCGCATTCCTGCTTTGGCTTCTGCCCGCAGAAGCCTTGCCCCTGGCTGCCCAGGGCTGCGGGGACCCCTCCCCCACGGACCCCTCCCCCAGCCGGTCCAGGCTCAGCTCCTGTTTGCTTGCCTCACTTGCCTCACTTCGTGGCACCATCAGAATCCCAAGCCTGTGCCATGTCCGGGGTTGAGCTGTTTTGGATCAGGAAGGCTGCTCGCGAGGCCAGGAGCCTGAGCCTTTTTCCATTAAGCAGCACATGCATTCACACACGTATGTGATGTTGGCTGTCTGGGATCCCAGTGGGTCCAGGTCACACTGGAGTTTTGAGTAGGGCTGCAGTCCCGGCAATCCTGTTAGGTGTGGGGGAAGCCCGTCCCTCAAAGCCGCCTCTCCTCCTTGTTCCCAGCTCCGCTCTGCACTGGACAAAACCGAAGAGCTGGAGGTGAGCAACGGCCACTTAGTGAAGCGACTGGAAAAAATGAAAGCCAACAGGAGTGCGCTCTTGTCCCAGCAGTGAGCGCCAGCCCACACGGGAGCCCGGCTGGGGACGGAGAGCACAGCAGGCTTTTCTCCGTCCTGTCTGGGAGCTGCTTCCTTCCCTGCTTCTGGGAGAACACCCGGGACTCCGCCCGGGAGCCAGCAGCTCCTGCCTCGGTCTGCAGACCCCGCGGCTGGGCGCCCAGGACCCGCAGGCCTTTGATAAGCACACTGGGCCCTCGGGGCCCCCCGAAGGCGAGGCAGCCTCTTCGTGCCATTTAAAGGGGTCATCAGAGTAAAGATTAAAGTGGGACTTGAGTTTTCTTGTCACGTGTCTTGCTGAAAATAAGGGGAGATGTTAGGGTGTCAGGACTTCGTTCATGGCAGAATCTGCACCTGGAGCCGCGTCTGCACACCTGTCCGTCTGCGCTTCTCACACGCGAGCACTGTGGAACCACAAGCCATTACCAAGCGAGACTCACGAGTCACAAGGGGTGGTCCGGGCGTAAAAGTGACCTTAAGAAGACTCTTTACCGGCAACAAAGGAAGCTTTTCTAAGGGGGTTTTGCATCCGTTCAGTCACAAGAGTACTTTTTTCCAGGAAAGTCAGCAGTCGCTTACTAAAAAATGACAGCTTTTCATTTGCGTTATTTAATCCTTCTATTTGCAATTGAAGTTGTTAACTTCTTTTAAAGAATGTACTGTTAGAAAAATTAAAAAAATGAAAGGTTGAAAGACTGGCAATGTGGCTTTTTTCCCCCCATTGGGAAGGATCTTTTTTTTTTTTTTATTCTCACCCGAGGACATTTTTTCATTTTCGGTTCAGATAGAGTGGGAGGGAGAGAGAGAGAGAGAAACATTGACATGAAAGGGACACATCGAGTGGCTGCCTCCCACACGACCAACCACGGCCGGGGACAAACTGCAACCGAGGTACATGCCCTTAGCGGGAACCGAACCCGGGTCTCTCTGGACCGCAGGCTGACGCTCTAACCGCTGAGCCAAACCGGCCAGGGCGGGAAGGATCTTTATTTAACCATTTTATATTAATTGCTCTGTATGGTTGGGATCATCCTGTTTATTTTTTAAGCATATCAAGTCAATTCATTTTCCTTTCTGTGTTTAAAAAGAAGGTATGTTCACAGTGAGTAAGAATGATGCACCTGGTGGGGGGAAAAGAGGGACTCCTGCAATAATGTCAAAACTAGAAAAATGTTTAAGTAAATAAATAGTACACCTATAAGAATCAGCATTCTTAGAATAAAAAGTAAACTGAGGATGTCACAGACCAGCGTGGAGACGACTATGTTATCTTCAAGGACAAAAGTAGAGAAAGTTTGGCTACTTGCTGATTTTTTTCTTTTTTTAATCCTCACCCGAAGATATATTTTTTTCCCATTTATGTTCAGGTAGAGTGGGAGGGAGGGAGAGAGAGAGAGAAACATTGATATGAGAGAGACACATCGATTGGCTGCCTCCTGCACGACCCCGGACCAGGGACCAAACCACAACCGAGGCACATGCCCTTGACCAGAATCGAACCTGCAACTCTTTGGTCCGAGGGCCGATGCTCTAACCGCTGAGCCAAACTGGCCAGGGCTATTTGCTGATTTTTAGTTGTTCTTTGTATATGCCATGTTTCAAATAAGGTTAGTTAAGTAGGACAGCTTGTCAGGATATTGGCAAGTACAGACCACGAAAGACGTCATCCGAAACTGAATCTAGGGTTGACACTTGGAGAACGCTGGGGTAGGGGACGTGAATGGGGTGTATAAAGTGGAGAAAACGCTCCCAACGTCGTGCTAGAGGCCACCTGGGTCAGTCCCAGCACTGTGTGGATCTGGCGTACACAGAATGCTCACCATCAGGTGGGAGACAGGGTGTGTCTCCTTGTGCCGAGGACATTTTACAGCTCAGATCTTCTTCTTGAGTATTCCGTAGATAAAAGCATCCGATCACGAGTGCGGGTCCGCGCCCACAGACCCACTGTAGCTGCAACATATTCCAACCACTGTTTCTACACAAACACCCACTCCGCGCTGATCCCAGGAAAGCGCAACTCCCCACAGCAATGTGGTTTTAGATTTACCTAGGATTTGTCAGAGCAAGTCTTAGGATGCTTGGTTTCCAAAGATCTCTAAGTTTGAAATTCTACTTAATGAGCATTACGTGTTCCAAGTCCTTTCAAGAACACAGTGGATTTCGTCAGGGTCCAGCCGAACTACAGAAACCGCCCACTAATTTGAGCAGGGAAGGTAACATCAAGAATGATTCACCGGTAAGAGGGGATACCTCCTAAGGGTGAAGAGGGAAGAAGAAGGGACTCACTGCACGTGAGATCTGATTGGAGGGGTTGGGACCCCCGCCCCCTGGGGGTGCCAAGGGCTGATGCCTGCAGGCAGGAGCCAAGGGCCAAGACTGGGAGCAAATGTGGCTGGAAGCGGCACCACCACACCGCACAGCAAGGTGCCAAGTGAACAAGGAGGAAGGAGCCGGGAAGGGCGCCCCGCTTCCTGCTCTGTCCCTGCAGCCCCCGTCTGACCGCACTGGGCCAGTCAGCAAAGGAGAGAGAGAGGTCTACTTCGTCTTATCCTTGCGGTCCCTTCCACGTCTTCACACAAACGTGTTCCACCAGTGAGACACCCACACAGCTGCAGAGGGCACTAATAACAGCACACACCTGTGTGGCGCTTACGTGCCTGGCAGCTAGACTCCCGTATTTTCATTGACTCGGTTTCCATGAGCACACTGAGAGGTAGGTGCTGTTATCGAGTCCCTGCTGCAGGTGAGGTAACCAGAGCCAGGCAAGAGCACTGGCTCCCTGCACCTGCGGCCACAGGTAGGGAACACCTCGTCCCCACCCCGGCATGGAGGGTACTTGGGGGCTTAGAGGACCTCAGCTCAGTGGTCGGAGTACTGACCTGCTCCCAAGAGCCTCCAGGACTAGATTGCCACCCAGCTCCCAATCTCTCAGGGACCCCACAGGTGGCCCCAAGCCCTAGGCCCACACTTGCCAGCTCGATGCCCATCCGCTGGCTGGCGTGTATCTCTGCGCATGGCTGTCCCCACCTCCCTTTGCTCGCTCCCTTCCCCTCTCTGCCAGGACGCCCCCAGCGCCACTCGCCATGGCTCCCATGCAGTCCCCAAGGGCACTAAATGCTAAACAGGCCCCCCTCGTCCTGAGCGGAATGCCACCGACCATGGTTGGGTTTGTCTCCCTTTGCAATTGCTCATCCCCATGGCTGGCATAGGAGCAAGACTTGAGCAAAGAGTCTTGAACTAGAACTACCTGAATTTTATATTAATAGACCCTAAATCCCAAGAGGTTCCAATCCTGTATTTAGAATAACGAGGGAGGAGGGGTCTTTAGGTCTGTGTTCATCCCTCACCAGTAGCCTTCTGGGCCCACCTCCACCCACGGAGTCCCATCCAGCTCTGCCTTCTGAAGACTGTGCCCCCCCCCCAGGCTCTCTGAGGCCTCCGTGAGTCGTAGCCCCACCCCCAGTGCAGGTGTGCTGAGATTTCCCACACTGGGAGCTTCTCCCCTTGCAGTTAAACAACCCCGTGCTGGCCCAGGGCGAGGCCACCTTTCTCCTTCGCCTGCCTCAGACAGCGTGGCATTTCGTGGCTGCTGAAAGCAGTCGTTCTCTGCCCACCACGATTCTGCTAAACGTGGTTTTCAGATACTGTGGTTTAATATTGCCATATCAAAGGCTTTTAATTCACTCTCCTAACAGCCTAGGTCTGATTTGATTCAGATGCCGGAAAAGAACAAGAGAAATACTGCCCCCACCTCCCATGGACCGTTTGGGCCGTCTTTGGGGGGAGGGGGTGGCAGTTGAAAAGAGGTGTCTGGCTTCTGTATGCCCAACAGAAACTAACTGATCAGATCCAGACAAAATTGCCCGAAGAACGGAGATGTAGCCCCGCTGAGATTTAGCAAAGTGAGGTGTGGGGGAAGGCGGGTGTAAATACATTAATAGTACAGCAGTAAGAGCAGGTGTGAAGACGAAACCTGTGGGGAAATCTGACCTAGATCTGCTGCGTCTCATCTCAGAAAAGGGAGCTGCCGTGGCGTGAATAGCTCCAAAAGCTGAGGCCAGAGAAGATGTCCCAGCCAGAGCAGGTGGTTCGCACCTGGGACCCTCTTCTGTGTTAGACGCAGATGTCTGTTCCTTACTGTGATTTAAAAAGTGCATTTAATATTTCATTTTTACCCTACACACCGTGTGTGTGTGTGTGTGTGTGTGTGTTTCTCTGATTTTATCAAGAATGACTTGGCAGGTTTTCTGGAAGACGACCTCTCTGGAGTTTATGATAATTCACTAAACGTCGGTCAAGGACTTCTACAAGCACTGGGATGGATCTACAGGTAGTGAGTAAACAGCATTTCAGATCATGAACATGATGAAACCAGGTAATGGAATCGAGTGAGCAAGTGTGAATGTGGTCAGGTGTGTATAGTTGTGGGGAGGTTGCTGCTTGAGCTGGGTGGTCAGGGAAGGCTTCATGGAGTAGGTGACATTTAAACTGACACTGGGATTCCAAAATGGCGGCAGAGTGAATGGAAGCTACACAGACCATCTCTCAGGATCAAACTGGAATTACAACTAAAATAAAAACAAATCGTCGGGAAAAAGCAACAGAAAAGCAGCTTGCGAGGACCATATAACCAGGGACACTGAATCGATCCTGGTAGGATTGTGGAGGCACGAGAGGGGGTCTGGGAGCCCACGGACAGCAGCCGTCTTAGCTGTCAGCAGCGCCCTCGGGGTTAAAATCCCAAACCGGCTCCACAACGCAGAGGGCCGGGACAGAGCGCTAAGTTGGACACAGCAACTCACCTTGGGCTCCAGCAGAGGGAGGGTGGACTGGACTGTAACTGTGTGGGGATACTCAGGATTTGGAGGGCACTCAGAGCTTTTGCTGAGTTGCAGCCACACAGGACAGTGGCCATCTTACTCCTTCCCAGGGCTCTGGGGAGAGGCGGCAGCCCCTCCCACGGAGATTCAACCCCACCCAGGTGGGCCAAAGGAATGCAAATTGAGGCTCATTAACAACCACCATCTGCCCCACCCTCGGGAAATCCTCTTATGCTGAACACCTGAGGGAGTTTTTCATTCAACTGAGAACCCAAGGCTCTTCAAGCAACAGAGACTAATAGCCTCCAGGCAAAAAGCTAGAGGATAACTGAACCATTCCTGGGCTTGTAAATCTACCCAGGAAAGTAAGACTTGACAGTGGTGTTTAACGTGAGTCCTCCCACGCTCATCCAAGCCCAGCAGAGGGAGCCACAAACAGCAGAACACCAACACCCACAGGGAAAATTTGGCAGGCTCCAAAACCCACTGAGATAGCCAAAATGGTGAAACAAAGAAACAAATCCCAAATGAAAGAACAAGAGACATCTACCAAAGATGAGATAAATGAAATGCATTTAAGCAAGTTATCAGAGGTAGAGTTCAGAGCCATGATCTTGAGGAAGCTCAACAGCATGAGTAAGGACCTCAACACCATGAGTAAAGATATAGAATCATTGAAAGCCAACCAAGTGGAAATGAAGAATGACATAGCAGAAATAAAGAACATATTGGAAGGACTAAACAGCAGAGTAGAGGATGCTGAGGACCGGATCAGTGAATTAGAAGACAGGGTAGAAGAAATCAGAAAACTAAAAGGAAAAAATAATTAAAAAACAGGAAGACAGCTTAAGAGAACTGTGGGACAACTGGAAACGTAATAATATTTGCATCATAGGAGTCCCTGAAGAAGAAGAAAATGAGCAGGGATTAGAGAATATATTTGAAGAAATAGTGACAGAAAACTTCCTTAATGTGGTGAAGGAAGAAGGCATTCAAGTTCAAGAAGCACAGAGAGCCCCAAGTAAGAAGAACCCAAACAGGCCCACACCAAGACACATAGTAATTAAAATGCCAAAAATTAAAGACAAAGAGAAAATCCTAAAGGCACCAAGAGATAAGCAACAGGTTACCTACAAAGGAACCCCCATAAGGCTATCAGCTGACTTCTCAACAGAAACACTACAGGCCAGAAGAGAATGGCATGAAGTAATCAAGGTCATGAAAAACAAGGATCTGAATCCAAGACTACTCTATCCAGCAAGGCTATCATTCAAAATGGAAGGTCAAATAAAGAGCTTCCCAGACAAAAAAAGGCTAAGAGAATACATTAGCACCAAACCAGCACTGCAAGAAATGTTAAAAGGACTGCTGTAATTAGTAGAAGAAATAGGAAGAAAAATATAACCACACTAAACAAAAATGGCAATAAATAAGTACATATCAATAATCACCTTAAATGTAAATGGATTGAATGCTCTGATGAAAAGACACAGAGTAGCTGATTGGATAAGAAAGCGTGACTCATATATATGTTGTTTTCAAGAGACCCACCTCACAACAAAAGACTCACATAGGTTGAAAGTGAAGGGATGGAAAAAAATCTTCCAAGCAAATGGAAAGGAAAAAAAAGTTGGGGTAGCAATACTCATATCTGATAAAAATAGATTTCAAAATGAAGGCCATAACTAGAGACAAAGAAGGCCACTACATAATATTGAAAGGATCTATCCAACAGGAAGATATAACCTTGGTAAACATATATGCACCCAATATAGGAGCACCAAAATATATTAAAAATCTTCTGGAGGACTTCAAAGGAGAAATCGACAGCAATACAATCAGAGCAGGGGACTTCAACACCTGCTGACATCACTGGATAGATCCTCTAGACCAAAAATTAACAAGGAAACAGAGACTCTAAATGAAGCACTAGACCAAATGGATTTAAAAGATATCTATAGAGAATTACACCCCAAAACTACAGAATTCACATTCTTCTCATGTGCACATGGGACATTCTCAAAGGTAGACCACATGTTAGGACACAAACTAAGTCTCTCCAAGTTCAAGAAGATTGAAATCATATCAAGCATCTTCTCAGATCACAATGGCATGAAACTAGAAATCAATTGCAACAAGAACATGCAAAGACATTTGAACACATGGAGGCTAAATAGCATGTTATTAAATAAATGGGTTACCGAGGAGATCAAGGAAGAAATTGAAAAATTCCTGGAAACCAATGAAAATGAACACACAACAACACAAAATCTATGGGATGCAGTGAAAGCAGTTTTGAGAGGGAAGTTCATAGCACTACAGGCCTACCTCAAGAAACAAGAAAATTTTCTAATTGACTATCTAACTTCACAACTTGAAGAACTAGAAAGCAAACAAAAAGAAAACCCCAGAGCAAGTAGAAGGAAGGAAATAGTAAAGATCAGAGCAGAAATAAATGACATAGAGACCAAAAAAAAAAAAAAAACAATTCAAAGGATCAATGAAACAAAGAGCTGGTTTTTTGAAGATAAACAAGATTGATGGACCCTTAGCTAGACTCACCGAGAAAAAAAGAGAGAGGACCCAAATACATAAAATCAGAAATGAAAGAGGAGAATTAACAACTGACACCACAGAAATACAAAGGATCATTAACAAATACTATGAACAATTATATGGCAACAAATTCGACAATCTAAGCGAAATGGACAAATTTCTAGAAACACGTAGTCTCTCAAAACTGAACCGGGAACAGATAGAAAACTTGAACAGACCAATAACAACTAAGGAAATTGAAGATGTAATCAAGACTCTCCCAGCAAACAAAAGCCCAGGCCCGGATGGCTTCACGGGGGAGTTTTACCAAACATTCAAAGAAGAACTAACACCCATTCTCCTCAAACTATTTCAAAAAATTCAAGAAGAAGGAAGACTTCCAAACTCGTTTTATGAGGCCAGCATAATTCTAATTCCAAAACCAGAAAAAGACACTACAAAGAAAGAAAACTACAGGCCAATATCCCTGATGAACATAGATGCCAAAATCCTTAACAAAATACTAGCAAATCGGATCCAGCAATACATCAAAAAAATTATTCACCATGACCAAGTGGGATTCATCCCAGGGATGCAAGGCTGGTACAATATTTGCAAATCAATAAATGTGATACACCACATAAACAAAATGAAAGATAAAAACCACATGATCATATCAATAGATGCTGAAAAAGCATTCGACAAAATCCAGCACCCATTTCTGATAAAAACGCTCAGCAATGTGGGAATAGAGGGATCATATCTCGACATAATAAAGGCCATATATGAAAGACCTACAGCCAACATCATATTCAATGGGCAAAAACTAAAAGCATTTCCCTTAAGAACAGGAACAAGACAGGGATGCCCACTTTCACAACTCTTATTTAACATAGTACTGGAAGTCTTAGCCACAGCAATCAGACATGAAGAAAAAAGAAAAAGGATCCAAATTGGAAAGGAGGAAGTGAAACTGTCATTATTCGCAGATGATATGATATTATACATAGAAAACCCTAAAGACTCCATCAAAAATCTGCTAGACTTAATAAATGAATTTGGCAAAGTACCAGGATACAGAATTAACGTCAAGAAATCGACGGGCCCTGGCCGGTTTGGCTCAGCGGTTAGAGCATCGGCCTGCGGTCCAGAGAGACCCGGGTTCAGTTCCTGCTAGGAGCACGTACCTAGGTTGCAATTTGTCCCCGGCCCTGGTTGGTCAGGCAGCCACTCGATGTGTCCCTTTCACGTCGATGTTTCTCTCTTTCTCTCTCTCTCTCTTCCTCTCTCTCCCTCCCACTCTATCTGAACAAAAAATGGAAAAATGTCCTCAGGTGAGGATAAAAAAAAAAAAAAAGAAATCGACGGCATTCTTATACACCAATGATGAACTCACAGAAAGAGAAACTAAAAAAACAATCCCATTTACCATCACAGCAAAAAAAAATTAAGATACCTAGGAATAAACCAAGGAAGTAAAGGACCTATTTGCAGAAAACTACAGGACATTGAAAAAAGAAATAAAAGAAGATATAAAAAAGTGGAAGCACATACCTTGTTCATGGATTGGAAGAATTAACATCATTAAAATGTCCATACTACCCAAAGCAATCTATAGATTCAATGCAATCCCCATCAAAATACCGACGACATATTTCACAGAACTAGAACAAATACTTCAAAAGTTCACATGGAACCAAAAAAGACCCCGAATAGCCACAGCAATCTTGAAAAAGAAGGACAAAGTAGGTGGGATCACAATACTGGATATCAGGTTATACTACAAAGCTACTGTAATCAAAACAGCCTGGTACTGGCACAAGAACAGGCATATAGACCAGTGGAACAGAACAGAGAACCCAGAAATTGACCCAAGACATTATGCTCAATTAATATTTGACAAAGGTGGCAAGAGCATACAATGGAGTAAAGACAGCCTCTTTAATAAATGGTGTTGGGAAAATTAGACAGCTACATGCAAAAAAAAAAAAAAATGAGACTAGACCATCAACTTACACCATACACAAGAATAAACTCAAAATGGATAAAAGCCTTAAATGTGACTCGTGAATCCATAAAAATCCTAGAAGAAAATGTAGGCAACAAAATTTCAGACATCATACGCAGCAGAATCTTCACTGATACATCACCTAAGGCAACAGAAACAAAGGCAAAAATGAACACATGGGACTACATCAAACTCAAAAGCTTCTACACAGCAAAAGAAACAACCATCAAAATGGAAAGGGAACCCACTGTAGGGGGGGGCATAATTGCCAATGATACATCAGATAAGGGGTTAATTTCCAAAATATATAGAGTGCTCATACATCTCAACAAAAGGAAGACAAAGAACCCAATTAAAAAATGGGCAGAGTACCTAAATAGACACCTCTCCAAACAGGACATACAAATGGCCAAGAGACATATGAAGAAATGCTCAACGTCACTAATCATCAGAGAGATGCAAATTAAAACAACAATGAGGTATCACCTCACACCTGTCAGAATGGCTGCCAACAACAAATCATCAAACAAGTGTTGGCAAGGGTGTGGAGAAAAGGGGACTCTAGTACACTGCTGGTGGGAATGCAGACTGGTACAGCCACTATGGAAAACACTATGGTGTTACCTCAAAAAAGTAAAAATTGAACTGCCATTTGACCCAGTGATCCCACTTCTAGGAATATACCCTAAGAAGCCTGAAACACCAGTCAGAAAGAATATACGTACCCCCATGTTCATAGCAGCACTATTTACAATAGCTAAGATCTGGAAACAACCCAAGTGTTCATCAGTAGATGAATGGATAAAAAAGCTGTGGTACATGTACACAATAGAGTACTATGCAGCTGTAGGAAAGATCTCTTATCCTTTGAAACGACATGGAGGGACCTGGAGAGTATTATCCTAAGCATAACAAACCAAGCAGAAAAAGACAAATATCACATGATCTCACTTATCTGTGGAATATAATGAACACAACAGTCTGAGGAACAGGGTAGACCCAGAGAAGTGGAAGTAGGATACAGACTGATAACCCTCAGAAGAGGGGGTGGGGGGGGAGGGAAGAGATAAACCACTGAACTTATATGCATGTACGCATAACCAATGGACATGGACAACAAAGCTGGGGATGGGGTAGGGGGAGGAGGGTGTCAATGGGGAAAAAAGGAGAAACATCTGTAACAAAAATAATAAAAAAAAAAAATTAACCACCAAAAAATAAAAATAAAAAAATAAACTGACACTGAAGGATAAAAAAGTGCTGACCATTTGAATATCTAGAGTAGTCGTGCTGTCCAATAGAAACATAATATGAGCCACATACATAACTTACAACTTTTTGTCTTCTATTTCAACAGTTTTAAACACTGGTGATTCATCACATTTACAGGATGAAACTGAACAGTGGTACCTGTGACCCTTTTCACAGAGACTGCTTCAGGAGACTGAGCACAACATTTTTTCTTTTTTAAAAATCCTTTAGAAGGGTAGATGACAATTTTTATTGTTATTGCAAAAGCAAGTATTTTAAAACCGTCATTTGAGTAATTGCAAGAGCAGGCTAAGGGCTTGCTCCTCACACAGGCACCAAGTCAGGCACAGTAGGTAGCTACGAATCATAAGAAAAAGGTGTCTTCACCTTGGATTCTCATAATTCCTGCCTAGAACATCCTGCCATGCTTTGGAATTAGGTTTAAGAAACCTCGGCAAACCTAATCAGTTCCTTTTTTTCTTTTCTTTAATGAGAGCTAGGTATTAACCTGCTGTCTAGTGAAAACTAGTCACTGAATCCTGGCCTGAGAGAGATCCTCATTTCCTGTAGCACAAACAGAAGATCTAGCGAACTAAGGTGTGTCGGTTTTTGAGAGCCCAACAGGAGTCCTTAATGCAGACCCTCAAAGCACAGACCTGTTTCACCTAATGCTCCCGCTCCGGCTCCGGCCCAAGCTCTGGCTCCGGCTCTGGCCCCGGCCCCGGCTCCGGCTCCGGCTCCGGCTCCGGCTCCGGCTCCGGCCCCGGCAGCAGGAGAGGGGGTAGCAGGGACTTGGGCTGACATCTGAAGCACTAAGCTAATGTGCCTGGCAGAGGGAGCCTCGGGAAGCACAGAATGCTATTTCACCTTTGCTGCCCACAAACCTGAGATTTCCACGTTACACTTTAAATGGCACAGTGGCATGTGTGACAAGGCAGAAAAGACAATTGCCGTTCCCAAAGTTGCTTAAGAAATCCTGTATCATTTTCTGCCTAATCAGACATGGTGCCTGTCTGCTTTTCCCTTATGTGGGAGAACACAAAGATTTTAATCTCCATTCCCACACCTCCAGGGCCCTTGTAACATTCCTTAGTAAACTACTCAGCTAGCGTACTACTGTTTCAAGGAAGCATAGGATTAGAGGTGTGTGAGAGTGTATTTATTGAAGGGAAGACTTACTATGTTCTAGGATATTGAAAATCAAGAGTATCCTAGAGCCAAAAATCACTGCAAGTTGAACCAAATCTACCCTGTCTGAACTCTGGCTGTAAATTGGTTCAAATGGGATCCTCTAACTACTACAGGAAAGTAAAAACACTTCCTATTCCATTTACTATGAAATCTAATATAACCAACTGATTGCTAAGTTTAAATCTAGTCTTTTGAGTTGTGAGCACAACATTTTCCAAGATGCATCTAAGCACTGGGCTTCGCATCAGAACTAGAGCAGTATGATTCCAGCCCTACTGGGGCCGCTCTGCTCCCCTGTGAGGTCAGGGACATCTGTCTTGTCCAGCACCGGGTGCCCAGTGCTAAGAAATGGTAGCACATGTTACTTCTCCTTTATTGTGACAACGACTATTACCATGAGTCCAATGTTTCCCAGAGTGTTTTCATGAACCATGAATCCCTAGGAATGTTAGTAAAGGCTCTAAGTAAAAAGAACTCTAGCCCTGGCCGGTTTGGCTCAGCGGTTAGAGCGTCGGCCTGCGGTACAGAGAGACCCGGGTTTGGTTCCTGCTAGGGGCATGTTCCTCGGTTGCAATTTGTCCCTGGCCCTGGTTGGTCGTGCGGGAGGCAGCCACTCGATGTGTCCCTTTCACGTCGATGTTTCTCTCTCTCTTTCTCTCGCTCCCTCCCACTCAATCTGAACAAAAAATGGGGTGAGGATAAAAAAAAAAAAAGAACTCTATCAACAGTCTTTGGTAACACTCAAACAATCAGTGGGTTGGCCTGTTCAGGAGCATGTTCATGTGGATGTCATCGGATTCCTTAAGAGGGAGATGGCTGGGTACCATTTCCCAAGCTGACCATGGAACCACTGTTTCACAGAGCCCTCTGGGACCAGACCTCTGCAGAGCGCGCTCTAAGAAGAACTGTGCGAACCACAGGCTGGGCACCGCATGTGGGCTCCTAGCCTCAATTCCCTGCTCCCAAGCCTGCCTCCAGATGGACACAGCAATCTCCTCACAATGCTCTTCAACATCTTGACTCTTCACAGTCCAGAGAGCAAGGGTCCCTTCTTCTCCCACTGCAGAAGGCCCTGGAGTTGCGGCTTCGGGTGTTTGAAACTCGTCTCTGCTTGAGGACCCACCCAAGAGGGTCTTCAGGTGTTCTTTCTTCAGTGATGGCCGCCACAGTACAAGCCCATCAGCAACCCCATGGCCTTACTCAATGAGCCACTCACTCCTCACCCTCTTCTTCATCAGAACGTCCTGGCGCTGCCATTTTTGTTTCCTTCAGAGCCTGGTGTTCGACTGTCCCAGGCACCAGTTATCCAAATTCATGAAGATAGATAGCTGTCCCCACTTTCAAAGGAGAGTTACAGGACTGATCCTCAGTCTTTCATAAACGCAAATAATCTACTTGTTCTGTTACTGACTTTGATCACAGCCTTTAGAGTGTTTTTGACCAAATTCATGCAAGTGTTTGTGAGAACAGGGGCAGAGCGGGACATACGGCAGTTTCCATGGTCTGTCAAAGCTCAATCTTAGCTATCAATATAAATGAAAAATCATAAATAATAAAAAGTCAGATTCTACAACATAGTAAAAGACTGACTCAACACAATATTGGGTTTGTGGATGGCTTAATATTAGAAAAGATTTTAATAGAAAAATTTTAAAAACCATTCAGCCTGGCCGGTGTGGCTCACTGGTTGAGCATCGACCCATGCACCAAGAGGTCGCCAGTTCAATTCCCAGTCAGGGCACATGCCCAGGTTGTGGGCCCAATCCCCAGTGGGGGGCATGCAGGAGGTGGCCAGTCAATGTTCTCTCTTATCGATGTTTCTATCTCTCTCTCTCCATTCCTCTCTCTCTCTAAAATCAATAAAAGAAAAAATATTTTTTAAAAATAAAAATAAAAAAAACATTCAACTATCTCATTAGATCCTGAGATTTCTAAAGATAAAACTCTTAGACTAAGGAGCAGAAGGGTAATTCCCCAACATCATTAAAAATACTCTCAAACAGCTCGGCCAGTGTGGCTCAGTGGTTGAGCATCGACCCATGCACCAAGAGGTCGCCGGTTTGATTCCTGGTCAGGGCACATGCCCAGGTTTAAAAACAAACAAACAAACAAAAACTCTCAAACAGTTAACAGCACATTTGGTAATACAACAAACAGATGCATTTTCATTTAAATCAGAAAGAAAATAAAGATGCCGGGTTAGCACTGTTTAGCCAACACAATGAAATACAAAATTGTAATAAGCTATAAATATTGGAAATGAGGCAAAATAAGCATTATTTGTACTTGATGGCAAAACTATAGAATGCAATGGGAGTTTGAGCATTCCTAACATTAGAATATATGATCAATAAACAGAAATCAATAGCTTTCCTGTATAACAACACTGAGCAGTTAGATTTAGATAATATCATGGGGATCTCAATTCATAATAATACCAAAACAAAAACAAACAAAAAACCTCCCCATTCCACAAAGTAACTATATTAGGAAGTTTATACATTCTGCTAAGAGATATAAGACATGAAAAACTTTAGAAACATATAGTAAGACTAAATCTCATAAAGATGCAACTTTCCCCCAAATTTATAGATTTATAAATTTCTTCAGAAAATCATTTTGAGGTTTTTTTTTTGGGGGGGGGGATGATCTCAGAAGATTATTATCATAGTCACCTGGCAGTTTAAAAGAAAACAAAACATTATGACTCACCTAGATATTTTTAAATCTATAATAAAACATTTTGGGTGCTATTAGAAAAGTATAAGAAGGCTTCCTGGGGAAGGGTGATAATGAGCTTTGAGAAACACTGAATTAGAAGTAAATCTCTCAGTCACACGTATCTCCTCTCACAACCATCATTATGCTGTGTCAAAATCTCCTGTGGTGTTTTTGGTATTTGGAGTTTTCAGGTAAGAACAGCATAATAAATATCTCTAGGACAAGACTCCCAGAATAATTAAGAAACTTATGATCAGCTCTAAACACACATTTAATTATGGCATCTGAGCAACTTATCCTTTGAAACTGACACCAGGCTAGGAAAATCAACATACATCCCATCATAATTACACATACAATTTTAACATCTATATTGAGAATTATATATTTGAGCCTGGCTGGTGTAGTTCAATGGTTAGAGCGTCAGCCCTAGGACCAAAGGGTTGAGGGTCTGATTCCCAGTCAAGGGTACATACCTGGGTTGCAGGTTTGATCCCTGGCCCTGGTTAGAACATGTGTGAGAGGCAACCAATCGATGTGTCTCTCTCACATCAATGTTTTTTTGGTTATTTATCCTCACCCGAGGACACTTCTGCATTTATCTTCAGATAGAGCGGGAGGGAGAGAGGGAGGAAGAGAGAGAGAGAAACATTGATGTGAGAGAGACACATCAACTGGTTGCCACCCACACAACCCCAACTGGGGCCAGGGACAAACTGCAACTGAGGTACGTGCCCCCAGGGGAACCGAACCCGGGACTCTCTGGTCCACAGGCCGACACACCAACCGCTGAGCCAAACTGGCCAGGGCACATCAATGTTTTTTTTCTCTCTCTCTCCCCCTTCCCTCCCTCTCTTCCAGTCCCTCTAAAAATCAATGGAAAAAATATCATCAGGTGAAGATTAAAAAATAAGAATTGCCCTGGCCAGTTTTGCTCAATGGTTAGAGCATCTTCCTGCAGACCAAAGAGTCGTGGGTTCAATTCCAGTCAAGGGCGCATACCTTGGTTGCAGTTGGGGTCATGCAGGAAGCAGCCAATCGATGTGTCTCTCTCACATCGATGTTTCTTTTTCTCCCTCCCTTCCTTCCCCCCTCAATGTATCTGAAAATCAATGGAAAAATATGCTCGGGTGAGGACTTAAAAAAATTAATTTTAAAAAATAATAAGAATGATATATTTGAGGCCATAGGTTGGCACTGGCAGCTGAGTTGCAAATACCACTTAAAATTCAAAATGAAAATCTACATTCTTTTCAGAAGGCATTCCGTTTCTTCATACTGTCACATTGCCGAGATGAGTTTCACAGAAGGCAGTGTGGCGGCAGTGAGTAGCCTCTCCCAGGTGTCACAGATATTACAGAGCTGCAGGAACAGACAGGTCTCCTTGCCTAGCTCACAGGTGCGCCCACTGCTTTGCTCTGCTTTGCTTCCCTGCTGCATTCTCTGAGGACTCCCAGGGTTTGGCTTCCCCGCCATCAGACCAGAACTGTGCCTTCTCACCTCAGCCTGTTCCACATCTCAGCCCCCAGTGACTTCTGTCTGGTGCAGCGGGACTGGCCTTTCTTGGATAAGAACTGCCTTCAGCTTTTGTGCTCCGGGGCCTGCTTGATACGCAGCGGGACCTCAGCAGGTGTTTGTGGAATAAAAAATACCCCCAACTCCTGAATAGAGAGGTCAATAAGCAAAGGGCAGCGACGTCCACGTGGGAGAAGATCCAATCTTGTCTCGCTCCATACAGCTCCCCCCAAACACCCAAAGCGAGGCTCTCTGCCAAGGAGTAGAGGGGATTTCTATTTTCTCCTTTACATTTTTCTGCATTTTCTGAATTAAACACATGTGACTGCAATAATGTTAAAATGTTTATTATTTTTAAACAAAATGATCATCTAAGCAAAAGTCAATGAATGCAAAACAATTTCACCATGAAAAAAAAAAATGCACATTTTAAGACAGGATAACAGTGCCTTTTGGAGCCTGGCGCAAAAGGGAAAGTACTGATTTGGATATTGTGTTCATTTTGGATTTTTCATTACTTTTGATTTCTTAAACGACTGTGTTAAGATGTTATCTTGATAACTGAGTTTTTTGGTGCTCCTTCAACTTTGCACCGAGGCCAATAAGTGCCTGTCTCACCCTAGACCTGGCTCTGCCAGCGATATCTTAGAGGACTATCGCGGGGAGGACAGGTCGTGGCGGACGCGAAGAAGGGACACGTGGCGGAAACCAGGGCGGCAGCCAGTGTGGGCGGGCGAACGCTGGGCCCAACCCCCGGGCAACACCGCCCCGCTTTCCCACCTGCGGCTTCTTCGCGCAGCCGCGCCGTCCCGGCGGGGGTCTCCGCCTGCAAAGCACCAAAGGCTTCCAGGCGGCTCCGCGGGCAGCGGCCTCCACCCCAGCCCTGCACTGCCCGCTGCAATGGCGCAATCGCCCTGCGCACCGACGTTCCCGCTTTCGGGCCCGCACGCTGGGCCAATCACGGTGCCGCCCCTGTCAGTGTTGACCAATGGGGGCGCGGGGGTGGGGTCAAAACTGGGCGGGCCCCCGGTGGCTGTTACCCGACGGGCAGCGCGGCTGCACGCGGACAGACAGCACTCGCCCGAGGGCGGCGGTAGTTTGGCCTCGCGCGGCAGCGTCAAGGCGGCAGCGTCAAGGCGACAGCGCTGCTTGGAGGTGCGCCGGCCGGGCGAGGGTGGAGCCGGGTCCGAGGGAGACGTGGCAGTGGGCCCAGTTGCGGCAGGGCCCGGCGGGGGTGGGAGCGGCAGCAGTGGGAAGGAGGCCTTGGGGGGCTTCTCGGGGGTCCTGGACCGGGAGGCGGGCGGTTGGGGTTGGGGGGCCCCCAGGGTCTGTGCCATCGTCAGCTGTCCTCGGCGGTCCAGACCGCCCCCCCCACTTTGGTGCCTTCATATTTGGTTCCCAGCGGGTCTCCCAGGTCGGACTAGCACCGCCACAGAATTCATTTGGAGCACAGTCTAGGGGCCTGCCCCTGGGGAAAAGTGGGGTTTACCCGTGCGTTCACCGCTCCGTGGACGTCTACGCGGGCGGGCGTGGGTGTGGGAGCGACCGCGGGAAGTGGACGTTAGCTGAGGGCCGAAGGTGTCCCGGATGCGCGGGTGTGGGGGGCGGTCCGGCTGACAGAGGTCCCTGGCCCAGTGCCGGGCCGGCGAGGTCTCCTGAGACAGGGGCGTGGGGGTGGGGGCCGGGCGTGGGGGCCACAGCGTGGGGGCGAGGGCCGGGGCTGGGTCGATAGAACAAGCGGTTGGGGGCGGGGCGCGGGCGAAGGACGCACGTGGCCAAAGCGAACGCGGAGCTCAGGCCCTTGGAGGGTGTTCTGGGTCGTGCGGGGGTTTTCATCTTGACCCAAAGGACAAAGACAGTGTTGCTGAGTTCTGAGCTGTCGGGTGAACTGATGAGGGCTGCATTTTGGAAAGAGGGTTCTCGCCAGTGGGGAGGTGGCTGCTGTGACCCTTGTGCGAGTCAGGGTTTCAGCTCGACAAGACCTGGTGGGGACGGGGGAGGCAGCGTCGGGAGAGTCTGGCTTCCAGCTTGGAGCTGGGGTTGAAAGCACCGCAGGGACGGGCTTGGTAGACAAGGACTAGAACAGGATGAAAATGGGCAGATACCGAGGAGTGGGATTGCTGGGGTCCCGCGGTCAGTCTGCGTTTAGCTGTTGGAGGAGCTGCCGGGCTGTTTCCCGAAGCGGGCGTTTTATTATTCATACATTCCCCAGCAGGTGCCAGGGTTCCCGCCTCTCCACCTCCTGCCAGTCCTCGTTTTCCACGTTTTCCACGCGTGCTTGTGTTTTCATAGCCAGCCTACTGAGTGTAAAGGGTATCTCACTGTGGTTTTGATTTGCATTTCACTGACGAATAAATGTGATTTCGTGTTTATTGGCCATTTGCCTGTCTTTGGAAAAATGCTAATTCAAGTCGTTGGCTCTTTTTGAAAATTGGGTGGTTTGTCTTTTTTGCTGTTGAGTTGTAAGATTATTTTACGTATTCTGTATAATAGACCCTTATCAGGTAAATGATTTGCGAGTATTTTTGTTAAAGTTTTTGCTTTTGTCATAATTCTTGACCTTGGCTGTCTGTTCATGTCTCGCAACACATTGAATGGAGATTTGAATGCAGAATCAGATATGAATGAGAATCCCACTTGTTAAGACACATATTGAAAGAGATTTGCAAAATGTAAATGCTCTTCTTACTAATTTTTTGAAAATGTTTTTAAATTTAAAATGTTACTTATGTTCAATAATGCTTATTGTATATGAATAAATTAACACATTTAAAATTTTTAGTATAATAGGTATTAATAGATATAAATGAATATTCCTTGGGGTTCTCAATATTTTTAAGAATATGAAGAGTTCCTGAGTCCATAAAGGAAGAAAACCACTGAGCTATACTAAAAAATGTCCATTATTTTAATAAACTGGCTTTCTTTTCATCTTACTCTTTATCTTAAATATTTACCTGACATTCTTAGAGTAAGATCATTATTGACCTAAATGCACTCCTTAAGGTCAGGACTTATTAACTTCAAATTTTTAACATAGTAGAGAAGTCCATAAATCCTTTAAATTGCATGTGTGTGCATTTTCTCAGGGAAGTAACTGTGTGACTTTTATCAAATCTTCAGAAAGTTCATAACCCCAGACATTAATCTGTAGCCAGTCTCATGGTAGTAAAAATATTAAAAGGCTATTAGGCCAAATCTTTCATTATTAGCAAAAAGGAGTTTCTGAAACATGAAATTGGAAGTTGAATACTCAGGGCAGATAATTCCTAAGGTTCACAACTGTATATCTTAATTTGTATGTCATAGGCACTAAATCTCCCTTGCTTCCCACACAAAAGCAAAATAATACAAAAGACAGAAAAAGTGTTCGTCCTCCTAGGTTCCTAGTTCAGTGAGAGCACCCGCAACGATAATGATTTTATTTTACACATAAGTCTAGTTATCCTGACTCCTCTCCTTGCCTTTCGTTTACTTGGGGGCCATCCACAGTAGTCCTCTTGAGATGCTCAGATGTCATGATTTAGCTTAGATGTTGCTGTCTTTGCAAGCTTTCCTTTGTCTGTGCAACTGTGCTATATTGTTGTTTACTTAATGTGAAATCCAAAGTTTAAGTGTTTTTGAAATACAAGTCTCAATTTTTAAAACTCCAAAGGCATTTTGTGTGTGTGACATTATGTCCTTTATGTCAAAATCATTACTAAATTGATTTAGTAACCAGTACTACTGTGGCTAACTCCCACTTGCTTCTCTTTCAGAGCTCAGATTAAATGACACTTCCTCAGGAAGACCTTCCCTAACCCTTTGACTTGTTTAGGTCTTTTTATATTTCCCATAGTACCTTGTTTCCCCAAATCTTCAGGTTATAGGACTGTCCTAGGGTATTGTTTCTGGACCCCAAGTTCAGTTGTGGAATCTGTATTTTTAAGGAGTACTCCAAGTGATTCCTATGTAAGCAAGTTTGAAGAAAGGTACTCTATTTCAAGATTCGTGTGCTCCCTCACCCTCCACATCACACTTTTGGAAATTGCCTGTTACGTGCCCAGCATGCTTCATAAGGGCAGAGACTGATCCACTTCTGTGTGCTCAACACGTAGCATGTGGCTTAGCAAATAGAGGTTCAGTCGTTACTGAATAACATAGTAAAGAATTAATTATCTGCGGAAGGGGATTCATTCCTGAAACTGGTAATAAAGTAGGAATATGTTTAATACCATTAGAAACTTCCAAACACTTATTTAAAATGATAACAATCTGTATTCCCTCTAGCAATGTATGGGTTTCATTTTGTTTACGGCCTCACCAGTATTTGGTGTTACCAGTTAGTTTGTTTTTGCCATTCTAGTGAGTGTGAAGGTGGTTTCGTGGTGGTTTAAATTTGCATTTCTCTGATGACTAGTGATGTTGAGCACTTTCTCGCACACGTAAGAGTGTCGTATGTGTGAAGTAAATGTCTAAGTATTTTATCAGATTTTTTTCTTTATTGATTTTAAAGAGAGGAAAGGAGAAGGAGAGAGAGATAGAAACATCGATGAGAGAGAACATCGATTGGCCGCCTCCTGCATGCCCACCCCTGGGGATCGGGCCCACAACCTGGGCATGTTCTCTGACCGGGAATTGAACCAGCAACCTCTTGGTGCAGGGTCGATGCTCAGCCACTGAGCCACACCAGCTGGGCAGATTATGTTTTTAAAGTTCTATTTGTGTGAGCTCTTTACAAAATCTGGATAGAGTCCTCTCTCGGATATATAAATTGTGAACATTTTCTCCCTGTGTTTGGCTCCTCTCTTCACTTTCCAGTAGTGTCTTTTGATGAGCAAGAGTTTTAAAACTTTGCTGAAGTTCAAATTAACAACTTTTTATTAACACCTTTTTTTATTTTATCTCAGAAATCTTTCCCTACCTCAAAGGCATGAATATATTCTATATTTTCTTTGAGAAGCTTTATAGGTTTGGTTTTCTCATTCAGAAATACGACCCATCTCAGTTTTGTATCGTGTTTGATGTGAGATGGGAGCCCAGGCGTTTCTTTCTGCTCGCAGAAGTCTAGCTTTGCTAGCATCTGTTGAACATGCCTTGCTGCACCTTCCTTTCCACACTGAATTGAACTAGTGCCTTTCCCAAAACTCAGGCGGCTCTCTTTCTGGACATCAGTACTTTGTTTCTTAACCTGTCAGTCTATCATAGTACACTGGCAGTGCCGTAGCTTTATGTCTTAAAATATGTCATCCAACTTTCTTCTTCTAGATTGTTTCGGCTATTCTAGAGGTTCATTGCATATCCGTATAAGTTACAAGCAACTTGTCGACTTCTACCAGAAAAAAATTCGTTCATAATATTGATGGAAATTGTGTTGATTTATAGCTCAATTTGTAGACAGTAGATTTTAACACTGTTGAGTATCTTGATCCATGAACACGCCTGGCCCGCCTTCCTGGACAGCGAAGTCCCATGTGCACAGCCTGGACAGCTCTGGGGTTTTCATGCTGTTGGGGGCAGGGTGGAAGCAGCGTGACCCAGGGGAGGGGGCGGAAGGCGCTGTGCACAGAGCCCATCACCAGGATGCGGCCCACCCGCCTGCCTCTCCTTCCACTCACGGAGGATCTGCTCAGTGTCGCCCACTTCTGACCGTTTACATTCTGACCCGGAGGCCCGATTCCATCCCCAGACGGAGGAGGCTGCAAACAGGGCAGTTCATCCTCTGAAGGGAAAGGGTCCCAGCAGGCTCGGTGCTCAGTCACTACTGTGTCTGGGGAAGCGTCTGTGCCCTCTCCCAGGGCCAGAAAGACACAGCCTGGAGGTAAAGGGAAGCGGAGGCCTTGGGTGTGGAAAGTGGGGGCCTGCACCCTTCTCCCTGGCTTCTGGAGCCCCCCACCACAAGGGTTCCTGGACTGGTGGCCTCTGCACAGCATTTCTCTGGGAGCTTTCTGAGACGGGAAATGGGGTCGTCCTCCCCAAGCCCCCAGCGCAGCAGGTGGGCATCCACAGACCCTCTGGGGATCATCCTCAGAGCCCACCATGGCACAGAGTCCCTCTGACTCCTCCTCCTCTCCATCCTGCTGCAGGGCTGGCTCTGGGCACACAGTGGAGGAAGGTGGATTTCCAGACCCTCCGCCTCCTAGTGCCCTTCTCTGCTGGAGCACAGAGGTGGGTGCAGCGCCCCAGAGGGCTCCTTCCTTCGCCAGCACGCCGCACCCCCGGTCGTCTGTCCCATTGTCCCAGCCCTGGAGCTGCTCCCTCGGGTCAGCTGTGGCTGAGCTCCCGAGACAGGGCGAGGGGCCTGGCCGGCCTTTGCCTTGCAGCGCTCACCAAGACCCCCGCTCACGGACAGGCCGGGTTGGTGCTGCGGGTCGTGGTGGTGCCTTCAGACGCTGCGCCAGGAGCAGCAGCATTCCCACAGGCTCTGCCCAGGCAGATGCCCTCCAGGGCGGGACAGGAAGGTCTCTGAGTGGGTGGAGGAAAAGGGTCTCTGCCCCCCCCCCCAGCAAGCTCTGTGCCCCTGATGCCTCCCTGCCCCAACCTTGGCCTCTGCCCACCATCTGGGCAGGGCTTCACCAGCCTTGCTGGGCAGCACAGACCCTAACAAACCCAGGGGTGGCTGTGGAGAGCTCCAGGCCCAGCTTGAATGACTAGCTTAGGCTTCCTCATGTGCAGCTGGGTTAGGTTCAAGGAACTATTGTCCTTACTTTGTTCAAACACCCTTATTGAAGTACGGTTTATTTATTTCAGTTGTACAAGGCAGTGATTTTAGTAACTTGATCAAGTGGTGCAGCCATCAAATCAAATGTTTCAGAACATTTTAATGCCTCCAGTTAGATCCCTTATGCCCATTACAGTTCACCTGTCTTCCCATACCCTACCCTAGGCAGCCACCAGTCTACTTTCTGTCTCTATAAACTCACTTTTCTGTACATTCATTTCTATGGAGTCATAAAATATGTGACCTCTTGTCAGGCTTCTTTCTATTTTTGAGGTTAATCCACAAGGTTCCAGGTGTCAGTAGTTTGTTTTTTTCATTGCTGGAAGATTGTGTGGCTATACCATGTCACTGGTTTTTGTAAGTCTACAATTAGTTTTGGAAACGTTTTTGATTCGGGTTTAATTTTTTTGGTGGCCTAATGTGTTGTACTTTTTCTTTAATGTTCCTTGAAAATTTAATGAGTATGTCTTGGGTGCTTAAATAATACAATCTTATGTAGCTGTCAACTCACGCTTTTAAAAAAGTTATTCTAATGTTCTATCAGTTTTGTTTATCAGCCCTCTTATTTTAGAATCTTTTACTATGATTGTCACTTTGTCAAATTCTTGTTTTTCTAGTTTTTTTAAATGTAATTCTGTATATTTTAAGAGTTCAACATTTGTACCTCTTCTAGAGTACACATCCTTGAGGGATGCAGGCCGCTGCCGTGGCGGAGACCGTTGCTGATGATGGCTGCCACAGGAGTGGCGGAAGCACCCAGGAAGGTACGGGACAGGCCAGCTGGCTTTATTCCGGGTGGAGAGAGAGACTCAATATAAGTGGGCTAGATAGTTCCCCTTCTAGTGTTGCTATTTTTTAAACTTTCATCCCAGTAATGTAAGACTCAGCAAGGTTTGACTTGGCAACCTCACTCAGGTGATTTTTAGTGAATATGGGCAGCCTACACAGGACCTCTCAGGGAAATGGAAGACTTAGGGAAGAGAAGGTGAACCAGAGAGAATATCCGGCCAGCCTTTGGGAGCTGCTGGTAGATACAGTTGTCTTAAGTGGAACGTGGGCAGGTGGACCTGTGCTACCCAAGTTGAATGTGATTTGTTTTCACACAAATCCGAAATTTCTTTTTTCTCTGATATTGGTAGAGAAGAAAATAAGAAATAACAAGAGCATAAAAAGCAAGATAACTAAACTTTATGTGCTTATGATTGTACGTGGTTTCAATCATTAGAAAAAATTTTAATGCTATTTTAAGTCAGAGGGAAGTAATGGATTATTCAGCAAATGGAATTAGTATAATTGACAGTCCATTTGGGGAACAATTAAGTTAGGTTCCTACCTCATGCTAGAGAAAAAAAAATCTACATAGTGTAGAAAGGCTGTGTTGCATACACACAGAATACATTACAGAAGAATACTTTTATAATCATGTGGTAGGAAAGGCCACAGAGACAAAACTCAGAAGTCAGAGAAGAAAGGACTGATTCATTTAAATAAGCTTAAAAACCATCCTATGATATTATAAGAAGTAAAAGATAAGCAATAAACTAGGAAAAAGTCACATTAAATAAGAAAAACAAAGCATTAGTATCGAGAATATATAATGAACATACATACAAAGTTCGATCAGCCTGTGAGTTCACAGTTGAAGTTAACACCACTTTCCTTGGCCCCAGCCCCATATTTATAACAGCTTATTAGACCAGCAGTCTGCAGCCTTTTTCATCTCATGGCACACACAAACTAATATTGTATTTTTTTGCTGGTCTGACATAAAAAATAGATATAATTTTGATTAATTTACAAAAAATAATAATAGTAATTATCTACCCTTTTTGCTCCAAAGTGACTTTTTAAAAATGAGGTGCCTCTACTTGTATATAAGGATTTCTGGTACCGAGAATCAACCAGTCAGGTACACCTTATGGGATGTGACCAGTAAGATGCAGCTCTGTTATATGACCTAAATATTCATGGTTCAAGACAGAGCGTTCACCCCAGACGGCTACTGTTGTATTAGCTGTTGTCTTTTTTTTTTTTAATCCTCACCCGAGGGTATTTTTTCCATTGATTTTCAGAGAGAGTGGAAGGGATGGGGTGGGAGGGGAGAAACATCGATGTGAGAGAAACACACTGATTTGTTGCCTACCACATGTGCCCCAACCAGGGCTGGGGATCAAACCTGCAAACCAGGTACGTGCCCTGGACCAGGAATCAAATCCGAGAACCTTTGGTGCACGGACAGACTCTCTAACCACTAAGCTACACTGGCCAGGGTGGCTTTCATTTTTTTATTTGACAATCTAAGGGAAAAGAAGTCAGTGCCCCTGACTAAATAATTATTGTGTGTTTTTAAGCCCAGCCATTGTGGCTCAGTGGTTGAGCATCAACCCATGCACCAAGAGGTCACCGGTTCCATTCCCGGGCAGGGCACATGCCCAGGTTGTGGGCCCGAACCCCAGTGCGGGGCATATAGGAGGCCACCATTCGATGTTCTCTCTCATCAATGTTTCTATCTCTCTCTCCCTCTCTCTTCCTCTCTCTCTAAAAATAAAGAAAAAAATTTTTAATTCTTACAGCATACTGGTGACATTTGAATCTGGGTGTTTTATTGCTGACCTCAAACTCCGCATACCTGGAAATGAACTCATTCTCTTCTTCCTGCCCCCTTGCTTTTTCCCCTTTGTCTTCTAAATCAGCTCTTCATAAAGTCCCTATTCTCTAGCTCTAGGTATTTCCATTCAACAAAAACACTAAGTTGTAAGCCTAATCAATATCTTAGAGCAATGGTTAAGCATTTAGTAGCCAATTGTCATGAAGTCAGTTTAGTTGATTGAAATCAGTTTTTTAAAATAAAATAGACCAGAAAATACCAGAATATGTTGGACGTAGTCGTAGTAGTTACTATTTTATAAAATGTTTGTTTCACTTATTCACACACGTCATATGTATTGCCCTTGATATCAAACGTGTTTCTGATTGTGTTCTTGGGCAAAAAAATAAAAATGTGAAAGCCACTAACCCCTCTCTTCCTCATCTGCCATCCTCAAAAGCCACCACGTCTTGTGAGCGGTGGAACTTGTCTACCAGTGCCTTCTCCGGCTCCACTCTGCCCTCGGGATCTGCCTCCGGCTGCCCCTTCGAGCTGTCTTTCTTCCCGTGGCCAAGTGCATTCACGTGACAACCCTTTTCAGAAGCTTTCAGTCCTCTGTAGCGTAGAATAAGAGCTACCCTCCTTAGCACATCATAAAAGACCTTTTTTCTGTTCACAGCTCTAGTCATTCCTGTAGACAGAGCTATTTCACTCCAGACTAGGTGGCTTCCTGGGTCCTGAAAATGCCACATTCTTTCACACAGCTCACTTTATGGGTGCTATTTGATTTGCTTAAGATAGCTATTGCGTTTCAAAACACTTTTTTTGTTGTTAATCCTCACCCAAGGATATTTTTCTATTGATTTTTAGATAGAGTGGAGGGGATGGAGGGAGGGAGAGAGAGAAAGAGAGAAACATCAATGTGAGACAGACACATCTATTGGCTGCCTCCTGTACAACCCTAACCCCGGTCGAGGGATCAAACCTGCAATCCAGGTACATGCCCTTGACTGGGAATTGAACCCATGACCCTTCATTCTGCAGGCAGACACTCTAACCACTGAGCCAAACCGGCCAGGGCTCAAAACACTTTTTAAATGTAGTTTTCTCTGAAGTTGGCTTCCTAGTCTTCTCGAGCATCTACCTGCTTGTTGTCACAGCTCTGTCAGTGCTCATTACCTGCCCTGCATTTATGTGTGCTTCTCTTGTGACCCTCGTGAAGCCATAGTATTTGGATGCACCACCATTTCTTCTTTTCTGTGTCTGCAATGCCGCAGGCTGGACCTAGGAAGCACTCATACTGCGGACAGAGCTGGCTGCCTTACCAGTAGCAAATCCTTGCCTTTGAACGAGTTTGAGAAGAGCCTTGGCCACTGCCTCAGCTGGGCTTCCACAACAAGATGCCGTGGACTGGGTGGCTCAGACTGTGCTCACAGTCTGGAGGCTGCAAGTTCGAGCCAGGGTGCCAGTGTGGTCAGGCTTCGAGGAGGGCTCTCTTCCTGGCTTGCAGAGGGCTGCCTTCGTGCAGCGTCCTCCTCACATGGAGAGAGCCAGCTCTCTAGCACTCATCCATGGTGAGCTCCTCCAGCCTGGTGACCTCCCAGGTTCCTGTCTCCAGTTACTGTCGCACTGGAGTTCAGGCTCTAACATGGGGATCTTGAGGGAGAGACAGTTCATTCCACAGTGGCAACCACAAGCGGTGTTTGTCTTGGATAATGTAAAAGTAGTCCTGCATTGGGAAGAGCTTGGACCAGACCACATCTAAGTTCTTTTCTACTGGATAGATTCTGTAATGTCCCTGCTGTTAACATTTTATCTTCTTTTTTTTTAAATCAGGTGGACCTTCTAAGAAAGGAAATTTGTCGTCTTCCAGTGGTTGTAATGAAGCCAAATTGACTCTTCGTGATGACGACTGGGATTCCTTGGCACTAGAACAAAGAGCTAATGACAGTGAAATCCGAAGCCTTGACAGCGTAGACCTCCTGGAGCTGTCTGTTCCTGCGAGTCCAGATGTGAACATGGAGAGCACGCGCTCTCATTCGAGGGCGTCTGACGACAGTATCAGCTACGTTTTCTTGAATGAAACATACTCTATACATTACTCCGAGTCAAAACTGAAGGATGAAAATCTTGGTCTTTTAAATTCAGAATTAGATTCTGAAATGCAGAAAAGAGAGATGTTTTTTGATGTTTTGGAACATAAAGTTGATAAGATTATTGGCTTAGAAAGAGTCAAGGTTTCGGATGATGATTATAAAGAAGCCGCCGAAGATGTGCAGAGGCACGATACAGATGAAGACTCACAGCAGGACTATCACAGTGCGGAAGAGCAGGAATATCTGAGTGGCCACTTACCTTTTGATCGAACGAAACCCTTAAACATACCTAATGTGGAAGTTGCTGGGTTAAGTGATGCAGGCTATGAAGTTAAACATGCGGGCGGTCTAAAAGTTAACCATGTTAAGCTGGAAAGTTCTAGCACCTCTTTAGATTCGGTTGATGTTTATGGACAAGGAGAGTCACCTCATGTCTCCAAATATCAGAGTTCTGTTATGTTAAGAGAATATCATAAACCAAAGCACGAAAATAAGGAACAAGACACGAGTTTGATATACCATACAATATTTGATGAAATTGCACTAAAGAGTAGTTCTGAAAATCAGGAATCTCTGTCTAAGAATGGTTTCTTAAACCCTCAACAGGCATTACAAACCAAAATTTATACTGGCAAAATTAAATCTCAAGTCACGGAAAGCAAAGAGTTTTGTGGAGATGCAACTGTTGAGAACAAAGTGTTTCAACACCTTGAAAACCGTAGCACGTTACCACAGGACAGAGCTCTAGGGACATTGCTACAGTGCTTTCAAGGTAGTCAGAATCCCTGTACCTCTGTCGGTGGTGATTCCGTCATTTCTGCCTGTGAACGTTCACGTTATGAAAGTCTGCCAGCCACTCCTAACTCAGTCCTAGATTTTTCTCTTACCCCACCAAGGATTGGAGTTGAAGATAATCAGGCAGTGAAAGATAGCTCCCTAAAAGTTACCGATGGCAATGCCTCAAATAGAACGTGCTTACACGGTGTGGAAGGAACACATCCCAAATCTGTGACAGAGGCGGCCAAGTGCACTGTCACCGTTAATCAGACAGTGGATGCTAGCACCGACTTCAGGGCTTGTTTCACAGCCAGCAGAGCGACCAGCGCCAGGCCTTCGGTAGTGTCTGTGTCCAGCAACACGGAGATCACGATGATGAATAAAAGACGCCCTGGGGAGGGGCAGAGGGGGAAACAAAGAAGTGTGGCTTGTAATACAGATGGGTCATGTGGCCATGACGACGACGATACACCGATGATGGGGACGAAAGTGTCACTGGGAAAATCCCTCTCAGTTGACAGTGTAAAACCAAATGGAAGTTTTCTAAATAAGGTAAAACCAGTATGTTAATAATAGAATTTTATTTGACTTTATAAAGAGGCAGTGTATGCTAATGTAAGTTGAATTTCAGCCGAGGATCCTGAGGCTTTGGTGGATGGAGGGGAAGGTGAATAGATTGCTGCCAGCCCTGTCCTTTTCTGGGGGCCGCTGTGACCACAAGTCCATCAGTAATTGGGTTTTACATTTTTCCAGCTTGGAGCTCCAGATAGAACATGTGTTGTTTGTCACATAGTTCTAATCTGATTTTAAATCATGTTTGCAGGATTCCCTGGAATTAAGAAAAACACTTGCTATTATAGACTTAAAGGAACACCCTGAGAGGTAAGTGAGAGCTATAAGCTTGCAGATACAGATGGGGGGAAAAAATCAAAGTAGTTATTTGCTTTTTGAAGTATAAAAAATAGCTTAAAGGGACCTTGAGAGATCATCTGCTTCAGCCATTTGCCTTCTTACAAAAAAATATTAGGATAATAGAGAATGTTAAACGTTTTTCATTTATTGAGATTTCAGTCTCAATAATTTCTTTAGAAACTTGTGGCATCTTTTTAATTCAACCCAAATCCATACTGATTTAGTTACTCAGTTTTCTTTCATTTGATCTCCCTGCAGACCAAAACAAAGTAGCATCTTTGAAAAATGTTATATGTATGAAGAAGTAAATAGCTACTTGCACTGGGATACTTTAATCTTGATTTTAATTTATTGTATAATTTACTTTGCACTTACTAGATACCCTTATAATATAGAACACAATGGAGAACCAGGACCTGGGGGAAGGGGAAGGGGGGTCTCTGAGAAGCCACATTAATTTTCATGCTCTGAGATGGTTTATTTTTTCCTTCATTCTTCATTGTGCTAAGTTTAATTTGGTATTCAGTCCTATAAAGTTAAATGAAAGCGTGGTTTCCTGACGTAGAAGTACTGAGATCAGCTAGCAGTGGCATCTAGCAGCCAGAACTGTTCACATGCAGGAAATGCAGGGATTTGGGCTTTTTAATAAAGTAACGCAGCAAAATATTTGCTCATAATAATGATCCTTAATTATTAAAGGAAATGTCTATTATGTCTAGTTTCTATTAAAAAGATAACACATTTAAGAGTAATTTCCATCCAGAATGCTGTAACTTTAAAAAATTTAAAGTTTTTAAATTTTAAAATTTAAATTTTAAATTTTAAACCGGTTTTGCTCAGTGGCTAGAGCGTCGGCCCGCAGACCAGAGAGTCCCGGGTTTGGTTCCCGCTAAGGGCATGTGCCTTGGTTGCTGTTTGTCCCCGGCCCCGGTTGGGGTCATGTGGGTGGCAACCAGTCAGTGTGTCTCTCTCACATCAATGTCTCTCTCTCTCTCCTCCCTCTCTCCCTCCTGCTCTATCTGAAGATAAATGCAAAAATGTCCTTGGGTGAGGATAAAAATAAATAAATAAAAATGTTGGCCAAAGCTTGCTGTAGGGTGAGAACCTAGAGATTCTGAGTGAGTCAGCACTTCACTTCGAAGTCCTTTTCATAGAAGAAAGCATGAACGTGAGCATTGCTTACTTCCTCGCGTTCCAGAGAGAAGATACTTCGCTTAGACTCGCGACGTCCTGTGTGCTGCCGCTGTGATGTGTTCCTGTAGCCTTTCTGTGTCTAGTACAGCTTATTTAAACGACAGGGAAATACAAGAAACTGAAAATCTGTTTCTAGGGCTATGTCCTTAACAGAAAAATATTTGCAATCTTCCCTAACTTAGTCTTTTATTTTAAAGGGAACCTCAACTTTCTAAAGAAATGGAGCAGACTTTGCCATCAGAGTGCTGTCAGAAAACCATGCAGAGAGCCATCAAAGCCGAGTCCCACCTCTTAAATATTCACTACCAGATGTGTCATCGTCACTGCAGTGACATCTACAAACTTGTCATGGAAAATAGGGAAGGATTAAATAGGTGACTGTTCATTTTAAATCTTGTCATCTTAGAAATTTATAGCTAGCTTTAAATTCTAGAAAATTGCTTTAATATCATTTTGAAGGGCAAAATGAGTAGTAGATTGCAACTAGACTTTTAAAAGTAATACATTTGAATTTCATGGAGAGACGACAGTGCGTTTTGGCATGAAGAATGCAGTGAGAGGGTAGATTGGATGTTTCTGTGAAGTCCAAGTACGGATGAAGTCAGTTGCAGGGTTTCACATGACATTCCATCACACTCTCTCTGGCTTATATAATGAGGAGTGCTGGTACTGCTTCTAGAAAACAATCTTCAGTGGTTCCTTTTACTGAACATTTAAAAGAAAAAATCTTAAAGATTTGATAGAATTAGAACTAAGTATGAAATATAATATTAGTGCTAAATGGATGACTTAAGCCTAAACCAATTTTGTGAACTTAACCTTTGAACAGGAATTTATCAACTAATTCTACTAAGAAGGAGTTAGGATCAGCACTACTGTCTGTCTTAGGGGACTTGAAAGTTAAATATGTGAGTTTGAAAGAGAAGATCAGCAGGGGCATGGCCCTGGAGGAGCTGCCCCCTCTGGCCGTGGAGTCCAAGCTGCTGTCTGCTTTCTCCGCATTCGCTTCCCGGGTACGTGTGTGTCTCGGGAGGAAAATTTTCACTTTATTTAGGTAAAACACTTCAAACTAAAGGACTTTTCTTCCCTTTTCTGTCTTTCCAGCTAATGAGAAAAGAATCACATGCGTAAGTTATGGTTTCATCTAATTTAGGATTTATTTTACCTTAAAAATTGCTTAATTTTAAGTTTTCTGTTTTGGTCCTTACTTAGAATGTTGACAAAATCTTTAATGAAATGTTTCTCTGTTTAGCTTTTCAGGAGCAGATTCTGAACTAGATAATCAAAGTATACGTGATGTTGACATTTCTTCAAGCCTAAAAAAGACTCTCTCTCAAGTGAGATATTTTTAGTTTATCGGTGTAAATCTGAGTTTTTATGGCTTAAGCCAAGTAAACTGTAATTTGCAGATGTTCTCCTGTCCTTCTTGTCATTTAACTGGCTTACTGTGTATACTATTATTTGAGTGGTATAACGTGTCCTGATCAAACAGACATCAACAGTACATATTGAGTAGGGCAACCACATAATGTATCGTTAACCCAGGGGACTTGAGGGTGAAAGGTAGTGTGATGTTCATAATTTACCATGACAAGATACAATCTGGACTGGCTCAGGCGAGAGCCTGCGCTTTGGCCACCATCATGTTGATCCAGTGCGGTAAAAACGGATTATCCTAGAGAATTTATCTCACGAGGGAGAGCAAAGTAATTACCTTATTCATTTAGACAGGGCAAAGTTTTAATTCTCTCTTTATTGAAATGATGAAAATAATTTTAAAATGCCTTTCATAGGTTTTCTTGACTTCTCTTGGTCCCAGGGAAATGTTTGTCACTCTACAAATTGTGAAGTGATAGAGAATCATAAATTAAACTCCATTACCAAGTGAGGCAGGGGTAGGACAGCTGGCGTTTCTTTTTGCTTTCTGACTTCGGTTTTATTATATGGGGTTATATTATATGGGTAGTCTTATATAAGAAGATGCATTCCAAGTCAAAAGTGAAATACTTGATTGACTTATATTCATTTCTGTTAACCTAAATGATAAAAGTAAATTAATTTAGCAATATATTTATTCCATTGTTTTACTCAACTCAGTTATGCACAAAGAATTTAACAGATCTAAAAACAGGTTTTGATATCCTCAAATTTCTTATGTAGTTGCTTAAACAACTTGTTTATTTAATGATATATAATGTTCTGGAGAGGCTGTGTTTCATCATTGTAATGGTAGCAGTGGTATAACCTGCTTATTTGGGAAAGAACAATGAATTATTTTTAAAACTACAAGATGCAATATACCTAATTTTTATAATCTAAGCTTTGACTATAAAATAATACTTTAAGTTGTGATTATATTTTAATACCTGTCTCATTAACAGCTATGCATGAGCCAGTGTAGTGCAGGTAGATTTCAGTTGCTTCTGTACCATCCTCACAATTTTCCATAGCCATGCATTACCTGTAACGTTACTGCTTTGTGGTCTTCTTTAAACAGTTCTTTTTAAATAAACTTATGTGTAAAGAGTAACTTATTTACCACTACATTTGGTAAAGAAATATTACTTCCGATAAATAAAAGGTATGCATAAGCCACATTAAATATATGTTAAATGTTAATATGAAAAATACTTACATGTAATGTATACCTTCAAAAATCATCTGAATTCTAGTGTGTGTGCACTGCACTTTGCTAGATAATGGCAGTGTGAGCATATGGTCACTGTACACAGACTGGGGTCGTTCAAATCCTGATTCTCATTAACTGTGACAGACGTCCTGTTTGCTCACCTGCAGATGTGGGTGGAGAACGACTCTGCTCTCAGAGCCTTCGGTTTTTGTGAGGGCAGTGCCGTGCCAACGAGGAGTGCCCCCACACAGTAAGAGCGCCATGACTTAGTTCTTACTGACTGTCGTCTTTATGATTTTAATCCTCAGGTGGCTCTGCTGTCTGACCATAGTCCTCCTAAACAAGGTACCTCACCCGAGGAAGATGGTTTAAAAAGTGGTGATATAGGTGGATACTTCAGTAAACTGAAACTTGATGATAAAGGTCAGTATAAAAATGTATTGTCTGTGTCATTGCCAGAAATCAGTATAGTTTAAATATTCCTGGTGCCCATTCATTAAATCAAAATAAATATTTTTATTTGACTGAATGGCGTCATTCTGATGATGAATGTTAAGTATGTGCTTTTTACATGGACTTGACCTCTTTAAGGATACGTAATGCTATATCTGATAATGCCAAATAACACAGACTTTTATTCTTCTGGTTCATGTTTTACAGTCTGAAAATTCCTCTGTCCAATTGGTACTTCTGTAAATTGTAATATTTTTCATTTTGTCTTCTATGAAAAAAGATGATATTCCAGAAAGATTACTCATTCAGTTTTTAAAGAAATAAAGAGCTACAGTACTGTTTAATCCCCTTTTAAAGACGTCTGCTGTTAGTCTGTATAGAAAGATAATACAAATCTCTTTAATAAGGAATAATTTAAAAATCAGCCCTGGCCGGTTTGGCTCAGCAGTTAGAGCGCCGGCCTGCAGACCAATGAGTCGCGGGTTCAATTCTAGTCAAGGGCACGTACCTCGGTTGCGGTTTGTCCCCGGCCCTGGTCGGGTCGTGCGGGAGGCACCCAGTCGATGTGGCTCTATCACATCAATGTGTCTCTCTGTCTCCCTCCCTCCCTCCCTCCCACTCTATCTAATGATAAATAGCGAAATATCCTCGGGTAAGGAATAAAAATTTTAAAAAATCAGAAAAAGGAGGCTGGGAATTGGTGTTAATTGAAGGAAAACCGGGCTGCAGATCATCAGACTAAAAAGTGTTTTTTATTCACTTTGAAAATCCCGTCTCAGAATCTTTTCTTTTTTTTTCTTTTGTTTTTAATTCTCACCTGAGGATATCTTCCATTGACTAGAGAGAGAGAAAGAGAGACATCAGTCTTGCCTCCCATGGCTTCTTCTATTTTGTTAATTAATTAATTAATTTTTAATCCTCACCCCAGGATTTTTTCCACTGATTTTCAGATAGAGTGGGAGGGAGGGAGAGAGAGAAACATTGATGTGAGAGAGACACATCAATTGGTTGCCTCCAGCATGACCCCAGCCAGGGCCGGGGATTGAACCCCCCCCCCATTTCTTTGGTCCCAGGCCAGTGCTCCAACGCTGAGCAAAACCAGCCAGGGCAATATTTTTATTTTTAAACATAAAACTAGTATTGTCATCATGTTGGTTCATTCTGGGAAGCTTTTAGGTAACTTCTCAGAGGGGCAAACATTCATCATTCACAGCTACTGGTGTTCAATTCTCAGATTACAAAAACTCTCAAGAAGTAAATGAAGACTGGTTTGACGCTAAAGAGAACCTGACAGGAGTGGACTGCTCAGGAATACAGGAAAGTCAAATAGAGCAGGACAGACAGGATCCAAAGTTTGCACCAGGTTGGTTCTTAACAGTTTGCTAAGAAATCCTAACCTAGCCATTTTTAAAATAGTGCTTACTGTCTTCTGTCTTCCATGTTATCAGGGGTGCTAAGCTGTTTTTTTAAATCCTCACCCGAGGATATTTTTCCATTTTTGTTCGGATAGAGAGAAACATCGATGTGACAGAGACACATCGACTGGTTGCCTCCAGCATGACCCTGACCAGGGCCAGGGACGAACCACAACCGAGGTAAGTGCTCTTGACCGGAATCGAACCCGCAACTCATTGGTCTGCAGGCCAGTGCTCCAACCGCTAAGCCAGACCAGCCAGAGCAGTACTAGGCTGTTTTAATATTTTATTCCTGTTTGTGGCTTTTTATAAATATAAAAAATGAGAACATTTGCTATTTGGAGGTCAGTTTTTTAAAGACTAAATCACTTTAAAACGTTCATTTCTCTTGTCCGACCAGTGTGGCTCAGTGGACTGAGCATTGTCCCATGGACTGAGAGGTCCTGGTTCGATTCCTGGTCAGGGCACATGCCCGGGTTGTGGCTCAATCCCCAGTAGGGGGCGTGCAGGAGGCAGCCAGTCGATGTTTCTTTCTTTCCCTTCCTCTCTCTCAAAAAAAATCAATTAAAAAAAATTTAGAAATTTCCCATACAAAAAAATTTTTTTTTCATTTCTCCTTCAAAGAACTGCCTAAAGCTTAAATCCCAGATTTAGTTAGCAGGTAGAGGTCCATCACCCTCCCCCCTGCTCTAGGCCAACATCAGCGCTCCGTCAGGGCATTCTTCTCTGGGCCACCAGGTGCTCACCAGCTCTGCGGCGCATGGTGACCAGGACAAGCTCCCCAGTTTCCACCAGACGACCAGGACTGAAAACTGCGCTTTCCCTCGCTGTGACCGTTTAGTCTATTTCAGGAGTGTTTTCATCTTCAGATAATCAATCCATAACTGCCTGCAATCGTTGGAACTTCCTCTAATGTCCATGATTACTGCACTTCTACCATTTCTAATGATACGCTGCGTCAGTTTTTTTCTGTGTAATGTGGATTTGTCTTTTATTTTACATAATAACAGTGGTTTTATTTTTCCTACTTGTATGAGTAATACTTATTGAGATTTTTAAATAAAAAATAAAAGTATAAGAAAATTAAGCCCTGGCCAAGTAGCTGTTGGTTAGAGCATCATCTCCATACACCAAGGCTGCAGAATTCAAATCCCTGGTCAGGACACACACAAGAACCAACCAGTGAATGCATAAACAAGTGGAACAACAAGTCGATGGTTCTTTCTCTCTTTCAAAAAATCAATAAATAACTGTTTTAAGTATAAGAAAATAAAAACTACCTGAAGTGTCTCCAATTTACAATAACCACTATTAATATTCCTTATTATTATTATTCTATGTGTTTTTATGCATATACTTAATACACATACACAGTTTAAAATAAATGGCTTTATAGCATCTAGTTTTATTGTAACTACTTTTTTTCCTTACATTTTTCTCCATATCACGTACTGTGTGTTTTGCTTACTTGTTATATTGACTGCCTTCCCACGCTCAGATTTCAGCTCAGTGGGGTCAGGGATTTCTTTATGCTTTGCTCACGGCTGTCCTGGAGCCAGGTGCAGCGCTCGGCCCGTCAGGGGTTTAGGAGATGTACTGTGTTAAACTCTAGTGCCAGGTGAGGTGATGGGTAAAATGTATGTCTCCTGATACTTATTTACTTACCTTTTCTACTGTAGTTCCTTGCTCCCTTATCCCCTAATGTAAAAATGTAAATTATAAAGGGAAATAATTAGTTTCACTGTTTTTTCTATACAGCACATTATAAACCAAAGAAATTAGCAAGTTAAGTTAATGAAGAAGGGTAGGTATTACTGCCTAGAGATGAAGGATTTTACCGAATTCCAGCACTGCCACTGGCTAGATCTGTGACCTCAACTCCCAAGACCTCAGCACCTCACCTAGAAAGTGGAAAGGATGACAGTTGTACTTCACAGGGTGGCTGTGAACGTTACATGGGACGATGCGTATCAAGTGCTTGGCGTGTTGCCTGGATATGGGAAGCACTAATAAGTGTTAGCGCAGTATTGTATAAATGAACATAATAAAATTTATAACTGTCCCATTATATAAAAATTAAAATCATACAAATAAAAACTAATTTAAGAATTCATTCAATAGATAATTATTGTGTAACCTCCTACGTGCCAGGTATGGGTTTTGATAGTAACTTGAAATAATCTTCAGTTCAGTGAATCCTTTTTTATTTCAGACCAGGCTCTCCAAAATACAGGCTGAAAATGTAGTCTAAGACTTTTGAATTCTGTTATCAAATAAGAAAAATATACCTACAATCCTAGTATTTGTGATTTCCAAAATAGTGTTATCTAAATTGCGCCCCTTTATTCTCATGTGCCATTACTGTTACACAGCTTTGTACCTGCTGTCATTTGTCTGACTTAACAGTTTTTTGGTGTGGTGTCCCCCGCAAAGGCATGAATGTAAAGAGACCCTGGCTAGCGTGAGGGGGTGGGCGAGGGTCTTGTGTGCACGCAGTATCTTGGTGCTGCTCCCAACCGGAGATGAACAGAAGACATGGTCTTCGTTAGGGTGTAATTGATTCTGTTTAGTTCTTATTGGTCCATTTTTGAGCTACAACAGACCTAATTAATATCAACGAATCCAACCTCTTTTATTTTTTTTTAACTTTTTTTTTTTTAATCCTCACCCAAGGACATTTTTGCATGTATCTTCAGATAGAGCGGGAGGAAAAGAGAGAGAGAAACATGGATGTGAGAGAGACACATCGACTGGTTGCCACCCACATGACCCCAACCAGAGTGGGGACAAACTGCATCCGAGGTACGTGCCCTTAGTGGGAACTGAACCCGGGACTCTCTAGTCCACAGGCCGACGCTCTAACCGCTGAGCCACACTGGCCAGGGCCAACCTCTTTACTTTTAGGGTGATATGACTAAGGCCCAGAAATCTTAATGCTATACTCCAGGCTCTCGGTCTTCAGTCTCCTGCTGATATTTACTAAAGATTTTATAATGAGCTTTGTGATAATAAAAAATAAAATACTTAACAATTTTCACATTTCTCTTAAAAATATTGATATAATAATGGTTATCTTCTGTTGTATCTTATGTGTTTCTATAAGCAGAAATTAAGAACGTTGAACCCTTACAAAGAGATAAAGGTTATTTGGTGCATGTTGGAGGTCTCTGCCCTTCAGTATCTGAGGTATGCCAGGATTTATTTTTTTGAGCTTCATTTTCAAAAGTCTTTAGTGTTCAAATTTTTATTATTTGTTGTTTTCTACCTTTCACAAACTTTTTTGTTCTTTTAGGCTGATATACGATCCCATTTCCAGAAATATCAAGTTTCTGAAATTTCAGTTTATGATTCTTCTAATTACAGGTGTGTTTCCCAGTGTCTGTCAGTGTGCAGTTATGTGTGCAAGGCTCTGTGCTAGACATGAACCAAGTGGGGATCGAGTCAGGGCCGTTCCGGTAGAGCTTTCCCTGCCCAGGAGGGGGGCACCCGTGGCCAGCCAGCTGCCGTCTTGAACTGGTGCTGGACTTCGGCAGATTGTCACGTGCTTTCCCGTTACTGCTGAGACAGCGGCGGTCCTGGGTGGTGGCGCTCGATCTTGTCTCACGGTGGCAGTGGGCGCATTAGTTGGAGTGGGCTCTGCAGCTGTGTGGCTGGGGCCACTTCCCAGCTCCGTGAGCACTTGCTGAATAAATTTGGGCAAATTACTTAACCTTTCTGTACCTCAGGCTCTTTATCTGTAAAGTAAGGGTGATAACTTATAGCTGTGTCTTCCTGGCATTGCTCTGAAACTGTTGTTAGTTAAGTAGGTAAAGCAGCAGGAATAAACCTGGCATGTCGCAGGTGCTCAGAGACTGCACTTTCATTGTGTTCATTATCCTTGCTTCTTAGTGCCTTCACGGTGTATTTTTAGGTAGATAGCTGTGTCATCTGTATACCATCATATGCATGTTGCTACTGTGTTTTGTGACGTTACCAGAACATACTGATGGCAAGAGTTCATTGGGAATGCCTTACCGTTTTATTACTAAAAACGGTCGTTTATTTCAGATGTTAAACTCTCAGTTAAGAAAGGATCCTGTTTGTAGTTGGGGTTGAAATTTATTTTTTAAAAATTAGTGTCTAATTTTGTCTTAAATGGAGTCACTTAAGACATATACTTTTTTCCTGCTTTTATATTTTAGATATGCATCTCTTGCTTTCAAAAACAACAATGATGCAAAGTCTGCTGCAAAAGAAATGAATGGGATAGAAATAAATGGGAAATCAGTGAATGTGCGACTTGTAAAAAGTCCTGGAGAATGTTCATCACCACTTTCCTCCAAAAATGGAAGGAGAATTAGTTTGAATAATTTGGAGAAAAGCACCAACAAAGAAATCAACTCAGCTCCCTCTGTTTCTAGATTGCCCAGAACTAGGCCAAGGCACCTGGGATCTGAGCAAGACAGAGAGTCGTTCCATTTCTCCCAGGAGGTTAGTGTCCTTGGGCCCTTTGAGTGGTCTGTGTGTGCTGCACTGCAGTGCCTGGTCTGTGTGTGCTGCACCGCAGTGCGTGGTCTGTGTGTGCTGCACCGCAGTGAGTGGTCTGTGTGTGCTGCACCGCAGTGCGTGGTCTTTGTGTGCTGCACCGCAGTGCGTGGTCTGGGTGTGCTGCACTATAGTGCGTGGTCTTTGTGTGCTGCACTGCAGTGCGTGGTCTTGTGTGCTGCACTGCAGTGCGTGGTCTTTGTGTGCTGCACTACAGTGCGTGGTCTGTGTGTGCTGCACTGCAGTGCGTGGTCTTGTGTGCTGCACTGCAGTGCGTGGTCTTTGTGTGCTGCACTACAGTGCGTGGTCTGTGTGTGCTGCACGGCAGTGCGTGGTCTGTGTGTGCTGCACCGCAGTGCGTGGTCTGTGTGTGCTGCACCGCAGTGCGTGGTCTGTGTGTGCTGCACCGCAGTGCGTGGTCTGTGTGTGCTGCACTGCAGTGCATGGCTGTGTGGAACAGGTGACTCTGAAACCAGCGATCTTGAAGTGGGAATGGAACGTTAATCTCAATGATTTTTCGCCTTGGATCCACCCTGACCTGCTGCTGTACAACTCCAGTTCTCCTGAGGGAAATAGATCTCTGCAGACCTACAGAAAAACGCGTTTCCCTTTCACTTTGACTAGGTTCTTTGCCAATGCTTTGCAGTGTTTTTATCTCTTTATTCGCAGACCATACTACATCATTCTTTTTATGACAGCTAAGCTAATCTTATACTTGTTTAAACCATGAAATGTAGTCATTTTATCCTATGTGCCCACATCCTTAAATACCACATGGGAAGTGAAGAAGTTGCCTTGCTCCCTTTTCTCCCATACAAGTCGTTCATATCCAGTGTGGTGATTTCTTTGTTCCTCTTCTTCATCTGACTTTAGCAAAACACCTGGCATCACGTAGGCATTCCATCGTTTTTTTTGTTTAATTTTACATACAGTAGAACTCACTTTGTTTGATGTCTGTGTGTTCACACAAATGCATACAGACATGTAACCACCAGTCAGGATACAGAAGAGTCCGTTGCAAAACACTCTTGTGCTCTGCTGTTTCCTGTTCCTGTGTTGTTACCTTTTCCGGAATGTCGTTCCCGTGGGACAGCGTGTAGCCTTATTAGTCTGGCTTCTTGCACTTACCTTAATGCATTTGAGATGGAAGCATGTTGTGTGCGTGTCAGCAGTTCATTCCTGTGTATATTTTTACAGTTTTTATTGTTTTGTTTCTTTCTTATTACTGAGTTCTGAGAGTTTTTATATTCAGAATATAAATTCTTTATCAGATGGATATGTGATTTGCAGATACTTTTTCCTAGACTGTACTTTGTCTTTTCATTTATTTAATAGTGTCTTTATCAGAGCAGGAGTTTTTACGTTTTTTAAAATATGTTTTTATTGATTTTTTAGAGAGGAAGGAAGAGAGAGATAGAAACATCGATGTGAGAGAGAACATCTATCGGCTGCCTCCTGCACACCCTACTGGGGATTGAGCCTGCAATCTGGGCCTGTGCCCTGACTGGGAATCAAGCGATTCTCAGTCCCCTGTGCCACATCAACTGGGCAAGGAGTTTTTAATTTTGATGAAGTACCATTTATCAGTTTTTTCTTTTTTAACTTGTGCTTTTAGTGTTGTATCTAAGAAACCAATGGTTACAGATTTTGACTGAATTTTTATGTAATGTGTGAGGTATGAATTGAAGTCATTTTTTACTTTGTGTATGTTTTTGTTTTACGTGTGGAATTGTTCTAGCATCTCATTGTTGAAAAGACTATCCTATCTCCATTGAATTATCTTTACAATTTTGTGAAAAATCAGTTGATCCATATATATATGGGTCTGTTTCTAGACTGTTCTCTTCCACTGATTTGTTTGTCTATCTTTTCACCAATACCACACTATCTTGATGATTATAGCTTTATAATAAGCCTTGAAATCAGATAGAATGAGTCTTCAACTTTGTTCTTTTTCAAAATTTGACTATTCTCGTCTCTTTGTCTTTCTGTATAAATTTCATAGTTCAACTTGTCAGCACCTACCAGAAACTCCCACTTTGATTTGTACTGGGATTATTTTGAGTCTGTAGATCAAAGCAAACCTTTTAATGAGTGGATGAAAGAGATACTTGTTGGATAAGACAAAGGGGGTCTCTGTCCTTCACCCCATCCTTTCATACTCTGTTCTTGGAGTTACCCCGCCCTTTTCAGTACCTTAGCGGCCCCATCCGCACTCAGAGACCTCCCTTTCTGCTCACAGTCATCCATGGCTTCCTAACTGGCGAGATTTTCACTTGACTTCTCATTCTTTTGAACTTACCATTCCTGTCTGTCCTGTGTTTTTACTGCCAAACTTCCCAGAATTTTGGTCTCTAAAGTTGTATTTTAACTGCTTTTTTGTTGTTGTCACTAGTAACCTTTTATTGGTCTTTCCCCCGTTGACCTTCTTTTTGACTATCTAGCCTATTTGACGCTTGATCATCCCTTTCTGGAAATTCTTTTCCTTTCATCTCAGTGACACTTCACGTTTAAGATGCGTTTGTTTGTTTGTTTGTGGTACATAACCTCAGTCCACAGTGGGAAAGAAGGAAACAGTGCAGTGGGCCACGTGCTGCCTGAACGGGGGATTTGGGAACTGTGCCCCTCCCCCCCCCGTAGTAGATACGGTTTCCTGCCTCTATAGCCCCGTGCGCTCTGTTCTTCTGCCTCTGCGTGCTGGCTTTCTCTGCCAGCTCGTGACTTTTCTCTTCCTCCGTTTGGCTTTATTCTCTTAATTTAAACTGCAGTACTTCTCAGTTCAAGCCTCTGTCATTTGGCTCATTTCCTCTGCGTTTCAATTCCTTGTTCTTTAGACGGGACATCTGACTGACCCCTGTGATTTGGGTGTTCATTAGTTCCGTGACGCACTCCTGCTTCAGTCAGCGGGGGCAGTAGCCATGGCGTTGGCAGCGGGAAGCTTGTGTGGTTGGTATAAATAGGGCACCATGGGCCAGGGTAGGAGTATGTTATTGTAGAGTATATGGGCAGAGAGGCATCTGTTACCACCTTGTTAAACTATACTCTCAAATTCTCTTACCTTTCCAGCAATTTCCTGTCACTCTTCTTCTCCTTGTATTCTCAACATTTATTCATTATATGTATTCATTTACAGGGGTGGGGAACATCTGGCCCGCAGGCCATACATATAAGGCCTACGAAATCAGTTCCAGCTAACATGACACACACCACCAAATTCACCTGACCAAATAGAGCAGGCTGATTTTTAAGTTGATAATTTTGTATGGCCCAAGACTGATGTTATAAATATCCGAATGGCCCTTGGCAGAAAAAGGGTTGCCCACCACTGATTTAGAAAATAGTTGTCTGCAATGAGAGCCAGAACAGTGATGATTAAGAACAACATATTCATAACCTCGCTCTGCCCCCACTCATCGTGTGATTGAGCAAGTTATGTAACCTTTGTGTCTGAGCTTCCTCGTCTCGGTATGGGGGAATAGTTTCTACTTCACAGGTGTTGTCAGACTTAAATGGCTTGGATACAGACAAATTTTGGAACTGCCTGGCATGGCAGATGTGCTCAACAAATAGTACTTATCATTGCTGTTTACCAGTCACTTGGCTCTTTCATGGAAATCTCATCCTCTCTGGTTTCATCAATTACTTAAACTATTGTATCCCAAACATTTATTTTTTTTAACTGACAGTTAAGACACACCAGCTGTGTGCTCTGGTCTAGACACGGGCAAGGCTGCAGTGAGCAGCAGACCGAAAGCTGTGTGCTGCAGAGCTGAGACCAGGGAGGCAGAAGGCACAGCAGGAGAGCGGGCACTGTTCCCACGGGAGGGAGTTCTCAGCTGTGCAACTTGTCCCGACTTTCCATCCAGGCTTGAAGTCTCAGCTCTTCCTTTGTTGAACTTTTATGGGATTTATAGTGGTTTCGTACAATTTATAGCCTACTTGCCTGGCTAATAGTAATTAATTGACTATTTTAACTTTGTCTCTTCAATTGGATTACAAGGTCCAGCAGTGGAGAGGGTTCTGTATTGTATCACTAGTCTCCTTCCCTGGCCTCTCCCCACCCAGCATGCCTACAGCTTTGGGCATATAGTATGTGTTCGTTGCATGTTCAGTAAATAAGATGTAGAATATGTATAACTACCATGCAGACCAGTGTTTCTGTCAGGTCGGATAAGAGAATTAAGCTTTCGTGCCCTAAGCCTAAGATATGCATTGTAGATAATGCAGTAACCTCTCTCAGCGTCCCTCTGATCTGTAGGAACTAGTTGCGTCCTATCTGTTGGAAAGATGAGAAAGTAGGTCTGTGTTCTGTGGCTCAGATGAGGAATCCGGTTGAGAAAGACTGGTTTAGACATAGCTCCAGACACTTTGTCACTGCTCTAAGAACAAGTGGTTGCCGTTTTTTTAATACATGGCCCTAAGCACAGCTCAAGGAAATGTACTTGGTATAAATAATCCCAAATCAAAGCAAATTTCTTAAAATTTTTGATTTTATAATTTGTAATTGCTATCATTACTGTTAATAATTTTAATTTCACTATTGTAATTTTAAATTTTATTTTAGTTGAATAAGCTGGATTGTGTTTATGTAATGGTTACTGATTGTAAGAAAACTTCTAAAACACTTATTTAGGGTGTCAAGAAGAAGAATTGTAAACAGATTGACTCTGCTGAATTATTACACGATACACCTATTCGATTCATCCCTCCAAACACGTTGAACCTGCGCAGCTTTACCAAGATCGTGAAGAGACTCTCTGAGCTACATCCGGATGTTAGCAGGTGACAACACAATTCTATTGTCACTGGGTGTAAAGTTTTTATGTGAAAATGTGGTTTGATAACTTAGCCATATTTGGAATGCCCAGATGCTTTGGACAGGACAGATGCTCACGCAGATTTGCCTTTTGCACAGAGACCATATTATAGATGCTCTTCAGGAAGTAAGAATAAGTCATAAAGGTTTTCTGAATGGCTTGTCTATTAATACTATTGTGGAAATGACGTCATCTGTTCTGAAAAACTCTGCTTCCAGTTAGGAATAAAAGAAGTAATAAGAGGTAAGTTAATCATATCTTTTATATTTAACTATTACTTAAAAATTTAAGTTACTAATTTCATTTTTCCTAATGAAAAGAATATTAAATTATAAGTAATATTATAAAAGTAAAAAACAACATACTGTATTAGTTCATTATTAATGCAAAACCAGTTACCCCAAAATTAATTGACTTAAACAATGTTTATCATCTCATAGTTTGCAAATCAGGATTCGAAAGTGGCTTAGCTGGGTTGTAGCTTAGGGACTCTCCGATGTTGCAGGCAGATGCTGGCCCGGGCCTTAGTCATCAGGAGGCTTGACTGAGACTGCCGGATCCGCTTCTAAGATGCCTCACTCACAGGGCTGTCGGGGTCCCCAGTACACCCCAGGTCAGTGATTCTAGGAGAAACCACCTCACTCAGTACATCGTGTACTCATGGCTGTGATTCATGACAGCGAAAGGATACATAGCTAACAGAACAAAGGGAAAGGCTCACAGGATAATGTCTGGAGGAACCCAGCACAAGCTTCCAAGAACGCTTTCCCAGTGGAGTCACACAGGATGAGCTTATTTCCTCCGGCAGTGAGCTAGGACAACACCTGAACTGTGCATCAGGGGAGCTCACTAAGACTCAGTGCTCAACGTTTTTACTTGGGGCTGGTCTCGTGGGTGCCCACTGCTTAGATTCTGAGAAGGAAGGCAGCTGTTGAGCATCACCCACACTGCTTATGCAGAGTTGGCACAGTGAGCCACTCACCTCTGGGATTGGTGGGGACCCTCCCAGATCCAAGTTCCTAGACACCAGCCAAGGACCAGCCTTGCAGGCAGGTCTTTCTGAGGACAGCCGTGTCAGGGCTGCTACATCAACTCTCCTCTCCACACGTACCAGTTGATAAGTAGAGGATGCATGTAATCTTGGGGTAATTACTCTAAAAGAACAATTTTGAAAAGCATATAAAAGATGAAGTTGGGCCCTTACCTCACCTCATATACAAAAACTAATTCAAAATGGATCAAAACCTAAACATATAAGAGCTAAAACTATAAAACTTTTAGAAGTCCTGGCCAGTTCGGCTCAGTGGTTAGAGTGTGGCCCACGGACCAGGGAGTCACGAGTTCAATTCCGGTCAAGGGCACGAACCTTGGTTGCAGTTTGGTCCCCTGCCCTGGTCACGGTCGTGCGGGAGGCAACCAGTCGATGTGTGTCTCTCGAGTCGATCTCTCTCTCTCTCTCTCTCTCTCTCTCTCTCTATCTATCTTTCCCTCTCCCTCTCCCTCTCTCTCCCTCCCACTCTGTCTGGAGATAAATGGAAAAAAATATCCTCAGGTCAGGATTTAAAAAAAAACTTTTAGGAGGAAACACTTCACAACATTGAATTTGGCAATGATTTCTTGAGTATTAACATAAAAACAGACACCAAGAGAAAAGACAGATAGATTTGACTTCATCAAAATAACTTTTGTGAATCAAAGAACACTATCAACAGAGCAGAAAGGCAGCCTACAGTTTGGGAGGAAATACTTGTAAATGATCTATCTGATAAGGGTTAACATCCAGAATATATAAAGGACACCTACAACTCAACAAAAACAACTCGATTTAAAATGGGCAAAGGGCCCAGCCGGTGTGGCTCAGAGGATTGAGTGTCGTCCCATGGACTGAGAGGTCCCAGTTACATTCCCAGGCAGGGCACGTGCCCAGGCTGTGGCTCAATCCCCAGAAAGGGGCATGCAGGAGGCAGCTGATTGATGTATCTCCCTCACATCGATGTTTCTCTCTCTCTCCCTTCCTCTCTCTTAAAAAAAAAAAAAAAAAAAACAATAAAAATTTTTTTTAAATGAGCAAAGGATTTAAATAGACATTTCTCTAAAGAAGATATGCAAGTAGTCAATAAGTACATGAAAATGTACCCATCACTAATCATTAGGAAAATCCAATCAAAACTTCAGTGATATACCACTTTGCACCCATTAGTCTGGTTTTTTTTTTTCTTCTAATCCTCACCTAAGGATATTTTTCCATTGATTTTTCTGGATAGAGTGGGAGGCAGAGAGACAACGAGAGAGAAACATTGATGTGAGAGAGACACATCGATTGATTGCCTCCCACACGACCCCGACCAGGCCAGGGATCAAACCACAGCTGAGGTACGTGCCCTTGACTGGGAATTGAACCCGCATCTGTGGGCCGGCGCTGTAACTGCTGCGCCAAACCAGCCACTCTATCTGGTTATTATTTTTAAAATAAATAAATAGTATTGGTGAGGATGTGGAGAAATTGGAAACTTTGTGCTTGCTACTTGGAATGTAAAGTCGTGCAGCCACTGTGGAAATGATATGGCAGTTGTCACATTAAACATAGAATTGCCGTATGATTCAGCAGTTCTGCTTCTGAGTACATACCCAGAAGAACTGGGAAAGCAGGGACTCAAACGGATGTTTGTACACCTGTGTTCATGGTAGCATCATTCACCCCCAAAGGGGAGGAGCAACTGAAGTATCCCTGGACAAATGAATGGATAAACAGAACTGATCTGTACATACAATGGAATAACAATTGGCCTAGAAAAGGAAGGAAATTCTGACTTATGCTACATCACGGGTGAACCTTGAAGACTGTATAATAAGTGAAATGAACCAGTCACAAAAGGACAAGTGCTGTTTTATTCCATTTATACAAGGCACCTAGAGTAGTGAATTAATAGAGACAGAAAGTAGAATGGTGTGGATGCCAGGAGGTGGGGAGAGAACGGGGTGGTGTTAGTGGGTGAGTGTTTCAGGGCAGGAAGGGGAAAAGGTTCTGCAGATGGCTGGTGGTGCTGATCACGCAACAGTGTTACGTATATTTTGCCACAATTTAAAAAATACATCCAGTACTGATAGGGCGAGGGAGAAGGAAGTAATAGGAAATCGTACAAAGGTAGGTCACAAAGGAGAGTGAAAGGGCAGAGCACAGGAGGGACTGGTAGGAAGTAGGAGGATGGTGGCAGCACAGTTATGTCAGTGACTACGTACAGATGTGAACAGACTATATTTCTATGAAAGACTAAGATTATCAGATTGGGTTTTTGAAAACCACTTTAGTGTCTCTAGAGACACATCTGAAAAAACATTAGGAAACCAAAAGGATGGAACAGTGACAGTGCTATATTAACATTAGACAGAGTGGACTTCAAAGCAATGAAATTAATGGTTATTTAATTAATCAGGTGTAAATAATAGTTCTGTATTTGTATGCATCTAATAATACCTTTAGATTTGTAAGGCATGTATTTCCAAAACTAGCAGGAAAAATGGGCAAGTCTATAATTATAATGGGAGATTTTGACATACTTCTCTAATAGAAGAAACAGACCAAAATGGCAATATAGAGAATTTGAACGATCCAAATAACCACCTTGACTTATTGGACGTTATATAGAACATAATGCACACAGGAATGTAGTCAAGTCTCTTCAGGTTGAAAGGGTCAGTAATGTTTTAAAGGGGAAAGGTAAAAGTTTGCAAAAGGCGGAAACTGTGTTGCTTACATGACCTTTGCTCAGCCTTCTGTTGAGTCCCGATAAGGTTTATCTGGATTATCCGCAAGGCAATGGATAACCCAGCAGATGCTGGACGAGACACCAGACCAGCCCTACTGCAGAGTGGACAGTGGGCCAGACAGAGTACATCAGCAGGAACTGCCAGAAGCTGAAAGTAGAGTATATAGCCGACACCCCAGCCCTGATTCGAGGCTGACCCCTTCTCTGCTCAGCCCGCCTGCACCCAGGCACATGCAGTAAAGCCATTTGGCTCTACATTGGCCTTGTGTTGTGGATGTGATCTCCCGCCGGCTCAGACCTTTTACAGGTCACCTGAAATATTTACAAAGTTTGATCATATTCCAGACCATAAAATAAGTTTTAATAACTGCTAAAGGACTGAAAAAAGAATGTGTCCTCTGGCTACAATTTGAGTAACTTAGAAATCAATAATAACAAAAAAGTTGGGCCCTGGCCAGTGTGGCCCAGTGGTTAGAGTGTCGGCCCTCCGACCAAAGGGTCACAGTTTGATTCCTGGTCAAGGGCATGTGTCTCGGGTGCAGTTCGATCCCCAGCCCTAGTCTGGGCACGTGCAGGAGGCAACCAATCAATGTGTCTCTCTCTAGTCGATATTTCTCTCCCTCCTCTTGCTTCCCCCGCCCCTTCCACTCTTTCTGAAAGTCAATGGAAAAAATCCTCGGGTGAGGATTTAAAAAAATAAGTTGGAAATCCTCATGTTTGGAAATAAATAAACGAGCAAGTGGAAGAAGAAATCATATAATGAAAATTAGAACATAGGTTTTAGTGGGTGATGATGAAAATCCTCCACATCAAAACTTGGGCAAGCAGTTGCAGCTGTGCAAATTGAAATGGGTAGCTTCAGACATCCAGTGTTAAAGAAAAGTGACTGAAAATTAGTGAGGGGAGGAGCCAACTCAAGAAGTTAGGGTAATAAAGCAAGAAAAGTAATAACCCAAAGGAAGTAGAAGAAAGGAAGTACAGAAGTGTGCAAACTAATGAAATAAACAAATGTACAGTGAGAAGGATCAACAAAGCCAAAAGTTGATTCTTGAAGAAACATAAAATTGATAAATCCCTGATAAAACTGACTAAGCAAAAAGTGAAAAGGCACAAATAACTAAGGTCAAGAATTTCTTTCAGAAAGGATATGTCACTGCAGATCTTACAGACATTGAAAAGATGATTAACTCTAAAGTCCTGTACTGTTGCATTTTGATTGGAAATAATGTAAATCGTGGTTCTGTTCTTCAAATACATATTTTTGGCTCTGTTCCCTGAAAACACCTAGAAGCAGTTAACACCCAGTGACATCGAGCACAGTTGGCATCTAAGTTGTCACCTGTAATGGCATTGCCTAGCCCTCCTTTTGTCCCTGTTTGCTTTCCTACGGCCACACATTTATGTAGACTGCACGTGTGTACTTTCTAACAGCCGTCTCCCTCACTGCTCTCTACCCCAGCAACCCGCTCAGCCTAACGCTGATAACTTCCCAGTGCTTTCCTCCTCCGTCCTCCTAAACCGAACTGCAGCGCAGCGGATGTTCACATACCCGTGCCCAGGACTGTGTGCCAAGTCAGCACCCAGGAAGTGTGTGCCCTTCCTCCCACACCCACACCCCATAACCACAGAGATCATCCTCTAGGCCAGTGGTTCTCAACCTTCCTAATGCCGAGACCCTTTAATACAGTTCCTCATGTTGTATGTGGGCGTATCTGCATGTGGGCGTATCTGCATGTGGGCGGACCCGCCTGGATACGATAGAGGAGCGGTGTCTCGGTTCCTAAGACCATAGGAAATAGGTGTTTTCCGATGGTCTTTGGCGACCCCTGTGAAAGGGTCGTTCGACCCTCAAAGGGGTCGTGACCCACAGGTTGAGAACCGTTGCTCTAGGTGCTGGGAATTTAGCAATGAAAAGAACAAATGCCTGCCTGCCTTCAAGGAGCTTACATTCTGGAGACGAGAAGGAAATAAACCACGGTAATTTCAAATAGTGACAACTTTGGCAATGAAAATAGAGCAGTGAGCTGGACAGTAACGGGGTGGGGCTGTCCTTACACCAAAGCAGCTTTGGTGTGGGGGATTTGACGTGAACCAAACTTCCTTGAGGATGCATGTTAGAATGTCCTGTTCAGATGTATTCCCCATGGTGTCTGTTCATCTTAAAAAAGAACGATTTTCGCCCTGGCCGGTTTGGCTCAGCAGTTAGAGTGTCAGCCCGCGGACCAGAGAGTCCCAGGTTCAGTTCCCGCTAAGGGCACCTACCTCGGTTTCCATTTGTTCCCGGGCCCTGTTGGGGTCGTGTGGGTGGCAACCACTTGATGTGTCTCTCTCACATCGATGTTCTCTCTTCATCCCTCTCTCCCTCCTGCTCTATCTGAAGATAAATGCAAAAATGTCCTCGGGTGAGGATAAAAAAAAAATTTATAAAAAATAAAGATTTTCATATAATTGATGCTGATTGGTGGCCAGCATCTGTGAGTCGCCTGCGTGGTACTAGCTCAGGTGCTGCGCAGCAAGTGCATTGTCTCACTTACGTGACTGCTGAGGACATGACTGCATTGTCACCACACTGACAAAGCAGTTCCCTCTGTGAGACCGTCTGAATAGTTCCTGCGTGTATGAGATCTGGTGGCCTGATCGTGTTCCTGGTCTAGTAGAGAACTGAGTGAGATGCGGAGTGCAGGTGTACGGTGTGGCGGTTGCTGAGTCGGTGACAGTGATGATCAGTGAGGAGCACTGATCACAACTACGCACTGTTCTGCAGTGTTGGGTGTGGCCCAGTCCATTCTGTTGTTGATTTCTTCCTTCTTCTCTTGACCTTTAGCATTTCCATGGAAAGCACGAGTTCCCTCCTACAGAGAAGATTCTGCAGCACTTGAGAAAGAGATGTGGAACAGTGAGATGATGTAATTCAATAGGCTTGGTAAATGGATTTTGGAATAAGTACATTTTTAAGCTTCCAAGATAATTACTGCTGATACATTAGTGCATTTTTATGACTTCATTGTAAGTCACTTGGAGGTGTTCTCCCTGTCCTCTCCAGGAAGAGGGAACCTGTGCGTGCTTTGGGAAAGTGCTTACATTTTTGTTTTAATCTTTGTACTGAAATTGCAAACATAATCATAAATGGTGGCAATCGTATTTTAAACTCAATGTACACATTTTATCACCCAGATTTAAAGTACTTAACTTTAAATGGTCACTATATTGCTTACATTCATTTAATAATAATTTAGTTAGTAATAAGTTATTTTATGTTAGGTTAGAGTATAAATTGGAACAATTTTCAAAGTCCAATTTTTCTGCCTTATAACATAAATTTCTTTAATTTCTTTTTTAAAGTAACATACTGTTCAAAATTGCAGTTTTACTAATAGTAATGTGGACATTTTAAGTATGCATTTTCTTCAAATATTTAGAGCATTTAATATTTAGTTGGTATCACTTGATTAAAAGTTACCCGTTTCACATCTGTGTGTGATGTATTTGTTCGCATTATCGAAGGCAGAACGACAGCGCCCCTGCCAGTGTGACACGTGCTGCCGGCTGGGGGCCTTTCCCAGGTGCACGTAGTTGGCCAGGTCTCTGGGATGCACGTGATGGTGAGGCCGCACCTCCAACTGGGGGCTTCAGATTGTCCCTTCTGACGGAGGTTTTTGTTTCATTTCAGATACTAATTTTTCTTAGTAATTACCAGATCCACCCTAAATGTGGATTGGGCTCCAGAATGTAAAAAATAATTTTAAAACACTATTAAATGAAACGAGTCTGATTGGTTTTGCCATACATCAAATTTCTACTAATCCTAGAATTGTGGAGATTTTTCCTACGTGTTCAATTATGTGGTTATTTGTATTTAAAGGCTACATTAAGAGTTAGCATTGTCCGGCTGGTGTGGCTCAGTGGTTGAGCGTCGACCCTGCACCAAGAGGTCGCTGGTTTGATTCCCAGTCAGGACACATGCCCAGGTTGTGGGCCCGATCCCCAGTGGGCAGCATGCAGGAGGCGGCCAATCGATGTTCTCTCTCATCAGTGTTTCTATCTCTCTCTCCCTCTCACTTTCTCTCTCTCTAAAATCAATAAAGGGAAAAAAAAATTAAAAAAAAAAAAGAATTAGCATTGAATCAAGTTGAAAGGTGGACTAACATTACTTTCAACATGGACTGGTGAAGTTTCAGATAATTTTAACATACATTATTGCTCAAAACCGTCTTTCTCTCATACTGTGTTACTGGGACACCAAAGAGCACTTGAACGATATCAACTAGAATATACACATGATTGTGTTTGGAGATAACGAGAGACCTGGAGCTAAGCCTGTCACCAAACCAAAGCGGAACTAGATGTTCCCAGTAGGCTCTGCCTGCTGCTCATGTTATTCTGAACAAAGGAGAGGTGTCTGTAACCGAGCAGCTCCGTGTCCCTTTGCGTAAATGGTTCTGCAGCCAGCGTCCCTTCCATAGATATTGACTTGACTGCTTTTTCACCACTGATCATTGTTACTTACTGTCAAGTTGTTTATGTGGCCCATAGTACAATGTTTAATAAGGGTTAGGTCTTGTGGTCCGCAGAATAAAGGCCCTCCAAGCCGTCCTGTCCTCGTGCCCCCAACCTGTGAATGTGTCCCGTGTGAAAGGGTATTAAGTTTGCAGAAGCAAGTAAGGTTACTAATGAGCTGACCTTGAAACAGGAAGAGGACCCTGGGTTACCTGGGTAGACAGAAGAGAAAACCAGAGACGTGTCCTTTTGAGAAAGACTCTACCCTTTGTTGCTGGCTTGAAGATGGAGGAAGGGGGCAAGAACCAAGGAACGAGGGTGGCCTCTAGACACTGGAAAAAGAAGGGACAGCTTGTTCCCTGCAGCCGACATCTCGGCTGTGACCTGGTAAAACTTGTCAAATTCCTGACCTCCAGAGTGTAAGGTAGTAAATGTGTGTGTTTAAGCCACCAGTCTATTGTGATGTGTGACATCAGTAGAAAGCCAATACAGCTCTGATTTCTATCTCTAGAAAGCCGTCAGGAACGCCGTAAGGCTGTTGACAGGTTCTGTGTATTTGTGCCTGAATTTTTACTCTTTGGGGACAAAAGTTATGTATGGGCTGTAAGTGTTATATAAACCCCATAGAACTGTATGTTAATAACATTATGGTGGTCAGGGCTGATCGTCAGAGTCTCCTGACAGATCAGAGAATGCCATTATCATGTATACTGTGGACATGGATTGCTATAAGTGACTTTGCTCTTCCTGCCGTAAGCCAAGAGTCAAACGTGTGGTTCATTTCTAACAGTGTGGTAAGAGGACACACTCTGAAGCCAGAATCTGGGTTCACATTCCTGCCCAACTTCCTTGGCTGTGTTCGCCTGCCTCGGGTGTCTGGTGTGTCAGCTGGAGAAGGATCTGCCCCCACGGCACGGAGGGAAGCAGAGCATTCCCAGTACCTGCTGGGAAGCAGGAGCCGCCAGTCAGGGCCCCGCTGGTGCCGTCTCCGAGCCCTGCAGTGCCTGGTGGCTTCGCCCCGACCCAGTCCTTCCTGCCGTCGGTCTGCACTCCACTTTTTAAATTATTTTTTCTCTTCAAAGAATGTCTATAACTGCCTTGATGTTTCTGGAATGAAGTAGGCCATAAATTAGTATGTTAGGGAACTGCTGATTACAAATGATAAAAACACAAACTAGCTGAAGCCCAAAAGGAAAAGTAACCTACATGGTTGACAGCTCCAGATACTGACACACACGTGCAGGCACACACACACACACACACACACACACACACACACTGAGTAATTCGGATTATTTAGCAATAATTTTGAACTTACAGGAAAGTTGCAGAGAGTTCATGAAAGCCCTTCGTTCAGCCTCCCCAATGTCAACAGTTCACATAACCGTGGTCAAGTCACAAACGCCAGGAGATGAACACAGATCTCATCCAGTTTCACCCTTCCGCTGCCTTCCTTTCAGTCCAGCTCCAGTCCAGGGTCCCACGTTGCACTCGGGACTGTGCTCCTCATCCCCGCAGGCTGGCACTCCTGCGTGTTGTCTGGTCTTGTGGACACTCCGTTGGCCGCTTTGTAGAACGCCTGACTTCCACTTATCAACTGTTTCCTCCTCCTCAGACGGGAGTGACGTGTGTTCTTGCTAAGTGCCCAGAAGTGCGGTGTCCCCAGCACATCCTGTCCAGGGGACTGTGCTAGGTCTCTTCCAGGGGTGCCGTCTTTCATCGCCGGGCTGAGGTGGCCCCTGCTGGGTCTCTGCACGGCAGACTTCCTGTTCTTCCTCTGACTGAGACCTTTGCTAGTGTGCGAATACCTGTTTCTCCTGAAACCCTTACTCATTGGATTTAGCGTCTTGCCTAAAATAACTCTTCTTGTGGTGTTTTCCGATGGTGATTCTGTATGTCTCTTCTTTACTTCTGCAGGTATTAGAACTTTCCTTTAAGGAAAAGCTGTCTCTTCTTCCGTTTGTTTATTCAATTATTTATATCAGCATGGACTCACTGATGTTTATTAACTGTCCTGTGAGCTAAAATACGATCCTGTCATTGCTTATTTTGTCGCTCCTGTCGTTCCAGCTTTAGCCATTGGGAACACCTTCAGGTTGGTTCTGTGCCTTGAGAATCACCATCCTCTGTCAAGTACTTTATTTTTTTACTTCACAGGATATTTTAGGCTCATCTTCTACATTTCCTGCCCAAGCCCTGGAATCAATCACTTCAACAAGCTGTTTGCTTTTATTGGAGAGTGCTACTTAGAAACCAGATCTGGTCAGTAGATGTGCTCACTGGGTTGGTTGTAGGCCCTTTGAGCAGACAGCTCGGAGATCGGTGTGTCTGGTCCTCCGTGCACAGACACGCTTGTCTCTGTCCATCCGTGCCATCATCGCATACACGTGGTCTTCACAGCATTGCCTGACCACACCCTGTGAGAACACTGACCGCCTGGAGTGTGCCCTTTGCAGATGGGCCTTTCTGTCTCTAGCCTTACAGCGCGCAGTCACAGTAGTCTCTGTCTCCAGCCTTACAGCGCGCGGTCACAGTAGTCCCTGTCTCCAGCCTTACAGCGCGCGGTCACAGTAGTCCCTGTCTCCAGCCTTACAGCGCGCGGTCACAGTAGTCCCTGTCTCCAGCCTTACAGCGCGCAGTCACAATAGTCTCTGTCTCCAGCCTTACAGCGCGCGGTCACAGTAGTCCCTGTCTCCAGCCTTATAGCGCGCGGTCACAGTAGTCTCTGTCTCCAGCCTTACAGCGCGCAGTCAGAATAGTTTCTGAACTTACTGCGGTTGTGTGTCTCATTCCTGACCCCCCTTGGTGCGGTTCTGTCATGCATTTGTAATAGAGTGGGGGTGGGTGGGGAGGGTCTTCAGTTCAGGTGCACAGTCTCGCCTCCTGGTTTTTCTGTAGTAGCTCTGGGTAGACTGGATTTTATTAATTTCTATGATGGGATATTTCAAAATTGCTTTTATATCTGGGATGTTAAGAAACCTTTCTGATGGTGGTTCCAATCATCCACAGGCCCCTTGGCCTCCCCTTGTGTCCTGTCTCTCCCAGCCTGCCTGTGCTCCTTGCTGAGGCGGGCTGGCTGCAGGGGGCAGGTGGGCGCTCACTCCCGGGCACTCGGCGGTGGTTCTCTCACTCGGTTATTGTGCAGTTACAAATTTCACCAAGTGACGCCGATGGCATACTTTGTGTCAGATGTACTGCTCACTTGCGTTTGGTTTTGGGAAGTAGGACGATAGGCAGCCGACAGTGTTCCCCCAGCTGAGTCCAGGCGTTGTCGTTTCCATGGACTCCCTCGGGGCTGGGAACAGCCTGCAGAAGCTGAGTGCTCCTGGGCGTCTGCCGCGTGGCTGCGTGGCTGCCTCCCGCTGGACCACGCACTCACTCACAGCGCCGAGTGCCCATGTGTACACGCCTGTTCTCTCTGGAACCACTAGGGTTGGTCATTGACAACGACTGAGGTTTAACCTCGGAATTGCCAGCAAATTCCTGAAACTGTCTAGAGAACACCTGATGTGTTTTCCTTCGAGACTTAGAGATTTGCTTTTCTTATCCGGTCCCCACTGTTGCCGGAGAGCGCGGACCCATTTACCTTGGTTCCTCTGTGTGGATGGTGCTCTTACCCCCTCTGGCTGCTTTTCAGGTTTTCTCCTGATGACTGGGTGTGAGCAATTTGATTGTGATGCTCCTTATCTTTTTCTTCTTCGTGACTCTTGTTCTTGGGGTTTATCGACCTTCTTGAGTGTGTAGGTTTAGGGAACAATTTTTATACAGTCGTTCACACACTTCAGCCTGATAAGACGCCAATTACACATATATCAGGCCGCTTGAAGTTGTCTTGAAGTTGTCTGGCATTCTGTTATTTTACTTTTTAAAGTCTTTGTTTGGGGATCATTAGATCTTGTCAGTTCTTGCTCTTAGGCTTTGTTAGGCATCCCGGGGCAAACCTCTCAGTGTTTCCCGACTACAAAGGCAGCACCCTACCCTCTTAATTACTGCCAGATGTCCTGATTAGCTCGGGGCTTTGCACTGCATTGGTGGGAACCGGAGCCGTTCCCAGCGCTGAGCTCTGGGATTCTTCCAACCTGCTCCTTCCCGGTGGTTCTTTCCCTGCCTGTGCAGGTCAGCACCAGGCTGAGGCGCAAGGGGACCCCCTGCAGGCTCTGGCGGGCTCTCCTCTCCAGCCCCCTGCAGCCCTGCCCGCGCTAGCCGCCTTGGCTTCCCTGCGCTCCCGCTGCTCCTCGGCTCCAAGGCCCTGGGCTCCTTTGGGTTCCCACCTCACTGGGTACCTTGCTGTGGGATCCCCGTGCTGCACTGCCGGGCTCTGCTCCAGGGGACACCTGCTTCATCTGTGTTGTCCAGTTCTGTGGTTCAGGGAGGAGGGTAGCCCTGGCCGGTTTGGCTCAGCTGTTGGCGTGTGAGCACATGGACCAAAGAGTCTCGGGTTCGATTCCAATCAAGGGCATGTACCTCGGTTTCGGTTCAGTCCCCCTCCCTGGTTGGATTCGTGCGGGAGGCAACCAGTCGATGTCTCTCTGTCTCTCTCTCCCCCCTCCCTTCTTCCCTCCCTCCCACTCTGTCTGAAGGTAAATGGGAAAATATCCTCAGGTGACGATTTAAAAAGAGGTGGGGGGGGGGGTGTAAATCCAGTCCCTATTGTTTCATGTTGGGTGGAAGCAGAAGTCTTCTAAGTTAATGTAGAGTTTTTAGTAGTGTTGACCAGCCCTTGCTGCCTCGCCTAGATTGTGTCTTTAGCCCTACTGTGCACGCAGTAAATAAAGCATTTGTCCGTGTTCTCTCCTCTTCCATTGTCGAACCCACTGTCCATCTGCATGGAGGTGCTGGGGAGAGGAATGCTTTTCCGTGCTGCCTATTACCAGTGAGACACATCCGACAGGATGGAGCCGGGGCTGAGATGTCCACTCCTGTGACGGTGTCAGAGCTAGGGGGCAGGAGTTCGAGTGTGCCACACTTTCCTACCTTTGCAGGAGGGGAGCCCACCGTTATTCCCCGGGCCTCTCTTACCAGGCCCAGGGTGCAGATATGAAAACTATTAGGAGAGAAAGCACCACAGTGTGTGTGCCCCCCACTTTGGCATTCCCAAGAAAGTTGTGAACTTCAAAACACACCAACGAGAAACACCCTTTGTCTTGTTTGAGAGAGAAACAAACAGGAGAAATGGCAAAGGGCTGCCTGCCAACCTCGCCTCGTGACTGAGCTTCTAAGAGGAAACATTGCAGGTGGCTGGTGCTGAGGGCGATGGGAGTCCAGGAGTGCCCGGTGCTGGGGGTGCTGAGGACAGGCCCACAGCCCAGGGGGGATGGGCGGCTCAGGCTGTGGGTGGAGGGCGAGTCTGAGCAGAGAGACGCATGCTCCTCTAGTGCAGCATTCACAGTGGACCTGGCCCCGGGCTGGGCTCACTCAGCTCCCGTCCGTGCCGTCCCCACGTGGCATGGTCCCTGCACTGCGCCTTTGCTCTGGCCTGCAAGTCCCCCTGTGCCCTCTCTCCCCAGACCTTAAGGCTTCTCACACCACAGCTGAGCCGTGTGTGTGATCCCTGGATCAGGGCATGCATGTTAGCACTTGAGGTTTGGGGAGGGTGCCCCACGAGCTTCACCAACTCAAGGGCAGGACCTGTGTTGTCTGCCCAGCATGGTCATGCACGTAGTAAGGACTCAAACGTCTGTTAAATGAATACGGTGGGAGGCCAGGCCCCCCAGTGGTGTGAAGAGCTCATCGAGGCGAGAGTGTGTGCCAGCCCCCACCATCTGATGCAGACTGTCACTCAGGACATTTGCTGCCCCAGGTCATAGGCATGCTAACCCTGAGTGCCCTCCCAGCCCCTGTTCAGACCTGGCTGTCAGCTGCCTCCTGTTCTCTTAGCTGACAGCAGGTGGCTCTGTTCCCTTTCAGTTAGCACCAGGAAATGCTCCTTCATCCATACCTTGTGCTCTAACTGTCCTTTCCAGCCACAGAGGTGACCACTGCACCAAGGCAGTGGCTGACTCATTAGTGAGCATAAGTCACTCAGTGGCTCAGTTCTGAAGGAGGCTGTCACAGCCGCCCACGGCTCCAGCCTCGAGTCTGTGTCTCCATGTCCCGCCTGCTTCAGGAAACCTGCGTCCCCAGGGCTCTGTGTCCCTGCAGGAGCCCTTCTAAATGAAGACACACACCCCCCATCAGTTCTCCAAGCAGACCCAAAGTGACCACCTCGCATGCACATCTGACACGTTTCTACATAAGGTCAGAGTCAGAACTTGAGGGAGGCCCTCACAGCCTCCAGCCTCTCGCCACCCATCCTTACTAGCAAGTCCACGGGAGCCACCTTCCAGCCCTGGCAGAGAGCCCTGTTCCCTCTGGCCCCGGACCTTTGTGCATGCCCCCTGCCACTCCTCCGCTGCGCCATGCCCTTCCTCAGCCTGCAGTCCCCAGCCCGCAGGCCTCGGCATGCACTCCAAATCTTCGCTGGCCCTGTGTCCTTGTTTGATTATCATGAGTCTCCCCAAGTACCAAGCTTGCCTGTCCCCACGGGATACCCAGTGTCCGTACCTTGGGGGAGGGGGGAGGTGGTGAGTGGTTTTCACCATTCTCACCCAGACACCATCGCCTCCATCCAGCCGCCCCAGGCAGGAGTGGCCAGAACCTGGGGAGAGGAGGGGCGATGGTGCCCAGGTTGAGACCGAGGTGCCCTGTCTAGAGACCCATGCCTGGTTTTTAAGTTGTCCATGTGTTCGGGACCATTTCAGGAGCGCCCATGCATCAGTTGCAGTACCTGGCCTCCCCCGGAGCCCTAAGGGTGCGTGCACACCCCTCCCCCCAGGGTCCCGCAGAGGCCGCGCGGCGCTCCCCCCTCGGGCCCTCCTCGGGCCGGGCCGCGTTCGCTCCGCACTGTCCGGTGCCTGGGCGGCAGGTGCTGGCCCGCCCGGCTCCCCTCGGCAGCGCTCACCGCCGTCCCCCGCCCCCGCCGGGCTTCCGCCACCCGGAGAGCCGCAGTGGGCCGGGCGGGCCGCCTCCTGCCCGCTCCCGCTCCCGCCCCCGGCGCTGCAGCGGCTCAGACCTCGGCGGGGCGCGCGGTGGGCGGACTCGGCTCCGTAGCGCCATGGCCCCGGGCCTGCGCGGCCTCTGGCTGCTTCTGGGTGAGTAGGGCCGGTCCGGCCGCCCCGAACCTCCCCCACACCCGCCCCGCGCCCTCGAGGGGAGGCGAGTGCCCGGAGTTCCCCAGGTGCGCCCCTCGAGCGTCCCCTCGGCTGGCCGGCCGTCTGGAAGCCGTGGCCGGGCTCACGGGAGGCCCTGGGCGCGGGCGGGGGTCCGTGCAGGGCTGCGCCACTGTCTCGGGAAAAGGGGCAGCTCGGGGCATCGCAAGGGGCAGGGAGTTCCGAAGGGCACGGGGCAACTTACCCCGCACCCCGGAAACCACTGGTTTTCAGGAGTAAAACTACAACGCGCGGGGTCCCCCTCGCCCGCACCTCTGTGCCCCCACTCGAGCTGTGCTGACCGCCCGTGCTGGCTTGCTTAGGCCACCGTGCGTGGGCAGGCGCCGGCAGACCGCGTCCTCGGCAGCCAGAACCACCGCCCTCTATCTAGAAATCAGCGAAAACTGAAAACCGGGCTCTAGCATGCCGCGGTTGCTGACTTGCAAATAAGCCTCCCAGGGACGTCTTTGCAGAAGTGGGGCCAGCTGACCAGGATTGCCACCGCTCCTTGTGTTGGCTGGTACGTGGGCGCTTCTGCTGCTCCGGATTCTAAGAGGGACTCCGGGCGAGCTGGCACAACGTGCCGGCTTCCTCCGGAGGGATTCTCAGCTGAAACCCGGGGAGGACAGCACCGGCACCAGACCTCACAAAATTTAGCAAGAAATTGTCGCCTTAACTTCCCTGGCCACAATCTTCATAAAATGCTAAGAACCCCTTTTTAAACACCTTTAGTTTGACTCATTTAGTGTGTTTAGGTACCTTATTTATTTGTTTGTTTATTCTTCTACTGAGGATACTGAGGATGTGTTTCTAAGTATTTTTACAAAGAGGAAAGGTGAGTGGGAAACACGGATGTGAGAGAGGAACATGGCTGTGTGGCCTCCGGTGCACGCCCCAGCTGGGATCAAACCCGCAGTGGAGGTGGCTCGGTTGGCTGGGCACCCTCCTGTGCGCGGAAAGATGGCTGGTTCCATTCCTGGCCAGGGCACACGCCTGGATTCAAGCTGGGTCCCCAGCAGGGGGCGTGCAGGAGGCAGCCGATGGATGTTTCCCTCTAACATCCATGTTTCTCTCTCTCTCCTTTCCTCTCTCTCTAAAAATCAATAAAAACGTATTTAAAAAACAAAAAATGCAACCTGGCAGCGCATGGGCGACGCTCTAACCAACTGAGCCACACCAGCCAGGGCTATTGAATAAAACCAAATAAGTAGGTCATTTAAGTGGAAGCATCCGGAGGCCCTGGGAAAGCCCCCACAGCCGCCACTGGTTCTTTGGCCTTTCCCCAGAAAGGGGAGTGGGCAGAAGCACCCGCTGGTACTGGTGAAGGGGTGACCCCCGCGCTGTGTTTGCGCTGGGGGCAGTGTGACTTATCCTGGAGATGGCCAGACACTGGAGGAGATGGGGCTGAGGGCCACGCAGGCCCCTGCCGTTCTGCCTCTCACTATGCATCAGCCTTGCCAAGGAGAGTCGAAGCTGCAGGGGACCCTCAGCACCAACACAATCTCATCAGAAAACGGACCTTGCCACTTAAGCGTTTTGGCTGAAGTTATGTGAAAAGCACAATCTTAAAATAATATTATTCTCTTCTTGTGTTAGGATCCATTTGGCTTTACATGGCACTTACTGTTTTGGTTTCCTAAGAAATGAATATTTCTCTTTGACAAGGCAGAGAGCTGGGTTGTGTCCTTTTTTTTATATTTTTTATCATAAATAAATGTTCCCTACTGGTGTGCAGAAGCTGCACCCTCAAAAGCATGTGTAAGTAAAACACTGTGTCATAATCACATATGAAGGCCTGCCTTGTGCCCTGGCCATGTTGCTCAGTGGTGAGAGCCTCAGTCCACGGGCCAAAGAGCCATGGGTTCAATTTCCAGTCAGCGACACGTACCTGGGTTGCAGGGGTTCAGCACCCAGCCCCGGTCGGGGCATGTGCAGGAGGCAGCCAGTTGATGTGTCTCTCTCACATCTATGTTTCTCTTTCTCTTCCTCCCTCCCTCCCTCTCTCTAAAATAAAAAAATCAATGGAAAAAATATCCTCGGGTGAGGATTAAAAAAAACAAAAAAACTTTGTTGTTTACCAAGAAAGCGATACATGTTTTGATGAAAGTACAAAGTCATGCAATCTCAAATTATTCTGAGGGGACTGGCTAATGTTGTGTCTTGGAAAAAATAGACACGACCGTATGAGGTTATCAGCGAACTCGTGTCGCTGGAACCCAGCAGCGACTAGTGGATGCAGAGCACACAGTGTTTTCCTCCCAGGCTGTGGCCGGAGCCAGCTGTCCGTGGAGAGGAGGCGGCCACCCGGCGTGGCACTGCAGTTGTTTGAAGGGTGCTGGTTTGTGGGTTCGGGAGCCCGTCCGCGGTGGTTTTACAGCGAAGCTACTTTTCTCACTCAGTCTGCTGCTCTGTGCAGGTGGTCAGGTCGTGAACATGTCGCTGTTCATAGTGCCTTCTGCTCGGGCTCTGTGCGAACTCTCCTGTTCACAGGAGGCTCTGGCAGGGTGACGTGCCTTTCGGAAGTTCGTGTCTAGCCACTGAAAAGTTTGTCACGGATCAGAAAAGAGGAGTTTCCAGGCGACCCAGCGTCGTTCTGTGTGACTGCCTTGTAAGCTCCTGGTCTGACGAGCTCACCGTCACTCAGGAGGGCTGGCCCACGCTGACTCTCGTGACCTCCTCCTGGGAAACACGCACCCTTCCCGGGGTCGTGCTGGGGGGTGTGGGGCTCTCTCGGCTAAGGCTGCGGTAGTCCCTGAAATAGCTGACTGTGTCTATACACAAGTATGACTGTGACCTCCGGGGACATCCCAGGACGCGCACTGCACGTGACTGCTTCAGACGGCCACGCTGTCCAAGTCCGAGGCCCTGGAGTCCTGGAGCCCAGATCTGGAGGAGTCTTATTTAGACGACTCTGTGTGTCTGTCGACTCCCTGGGGGCGTTTCCGGAGCCCGTCTCCCTTCCGCAGGCGCCTGCAGGCCGTGTGCGTATGCTCAGTCCCGGCCAGGGCCGTCGAGAAACGTCCCTGTCACACGATGTGGCGGTCGGCCACGCGGCTAGGAAACGCTCTCTGGGAACGGCGCTTCCTCCTGACCTCCCCCCAGAATGAAGCAGTTCCACAGCTCCCGCCCTGTTCATGCTGGCGTGTGGCAGAGCGTGGTGAGAGTGATCGGGGAGCCCCGCGTGGCGTGGATTCAAGTCCCAAGAGTGGAGCCTGGCGGGTTGGCTGCCAGCATCCCCCCTTCGGGCACAGAGCCCGGCTTTCCCCTGGCGTGGTGGGCTCTCCCTCGGTGCGTGCGCCCTGGCCTGCCACCAGGCTTGTCTCAGGGAGGGCACAGGACCCGGCTGCACAGTCTGTTTTCTACTGGAGCTGGGGGGCAAACTCTCTTTTCTCTCGGCTGAATCTGCCAAGGCCTGCCTGTGAGCCACGGAGGGGCGAGGGCACCTGCCTGTGCCCAGACAGAGCTCTCCCCATACCTTTGGAGCCCCCAGGTCGAGCCCATGGGGTGGACTGTTCAGCCCTGTGACCCCCTCGTGTTGGAGCTGGTGTGTCCCTTGCAGGACAGCGCCTGGTGGTGGCAGGTGTGCGGTGGGCTCTGAGAAGGGCACGTGTCCTGCCCAAGAGCCTCTTGTCCCACGGGGACTCGGGGAGGACCTCCTGAAGGAGAAGGGTGGGCAGGAGCTGGGTGGGGGAGAAGGGGAGGGGACCAAGGTGGCCGCCGTGGCTCCAGCACCCGTGCCAGGCCTGTGCCGCCTGCCTCTGCCCTGCACCTGCTTTCCGGCGAGTGAAGGGACGACCACAGTGCTGACAGGACGCTGCCTGTTCCCCAGCTGCCACACCAGAGGTGCCCCTGGGCCCCCACTCCCCCACCTGGCCCCCCCCCCGGCCTCCCTCCAGGACAGGGCGACCTTGGGCCGGGCGAGGTTGCGAGAGGAGGGCTGTGTCAACACAGCAGGACGGGAGGGCTCCCCACCGAAACAAGCACGCATTCATTTTAGCATAATGAAGTTATTGTCCACGGAAAAGCTTTTTTCCCTAAGATTGTCTTGTTGAGTGTTTCCTTTGACATCGAAAGACGTCATTTCCGCCGTTTAAAGTACCGATCCTGCCCTGGCCGGTGTGGCTCAGCGGTTAGAGCGTCGGCCCGTGTACCGAAGGGTCTCGGGTTCGATTCCCGGTCAAGGGCACGTACCTGGGTTGCAGGTTCGATCCCCGGCCCCGGTCAGGCACATGTGGGAGGCAACCAATCGATGTGTCTCTCTCACATCCATGTCTCTCTCTCTCTTCCCCCCTCCCCATTCCCTCCCTCCCTCCCCTCCACCCTCTGTAAAAATCAATGGGAAAAATATCTTCGAGTGAGGATTAGCCAAAAAAAACACAGATCCTGGGTGCTTTGCTGGAGCGGGTCCCACAGACACACTAACCTGGACTCCGGGGACCCTGGCCCAGGCCTCAGCCTCACGGCCAAGCCTTTCTTACTCTCTTCTCATGGGGCCTCAGGGCTCCCCGATGGCTCCCATGTGGGTTCCCACGTGGATTCTGTGGGACCAGAGACCAGAACCCCGGCCGCCCTCACCTCCCACCTGGCCCACGCTGACTCTGCCCTCCGCTCACTGTGCTCCCCGGTCCCACAGGCCCCGCCAGGCCACATCCCGGCACCCCTCCCAGGTGACGACCCACCTCCGGAAGCCTCCCCTGGCCACCCCACGCACCACCTCGGGCTGGTGACCCTCTCCTGTGCCCCTGTCGGTCCCCTCAGAGCCTCCATCACACCCCAGTGGCTGTACCCCCCACATGTGCCGGGCTTCACCCCAGGTCAGCCCACCTCGGGTCCCTCCTGTCAGCAGCTCTAGCGTTTTCCAGCAACCAAGGGGCCGGAAGCAGTGACCGCCCTGCCCCCCGGGGCTCTGCACCCCAGCCCGTGAGGCTCATTAGGAAGGGCCCTGACCCAGACAGCGCCTGGGAAGGAGAAAGGCGGAGGTTGACAAGCACACAGTGGGTGCTGGCGCCTGCCTCCGGTCACGCCCACGGGAACAACGGCAGTCCCTCCCGTGCGTCACACAGCAAAGCCCACGTCCCGGGAGACGTGTGGAAAGCGTGGTCGCTTAAACTGGCGTGGCGAGCTCGGCCCCAGGCTGGCTCGATCTGCGTGCCTCCGGAAGTTCCGTGGGTCCGCTGGGAGGACAGAGGGCTGCCGCTGGGTAGGTGGCAGATAAGGAGTTTCACAGAAACACTGAGCTGTTTCTCCTGGGAACATCTCTGTCTCACGCGAGTGGGTCACAGTGTCATGGCCAGGAGGGGTTCGAGAAGGTGGGAGCCCAGGACAGCGCCTGCACGAGGAAGGGCCGAGCCGTGGGCCCCCAGCCCTGCTCCCTGCGAACGAGGCACAGGAATGGCCCGGCTGCAGCAGAAGGAGCCCAGGCCTCGGAGCTGGAGCGGGCGCCGGCCGGAGCCTCCAGGTCCCGGCGGTCATGCACAGGCCCTGATTCGGGACTTTCCAGGGGCCTTTGTGACCACGCATTTGACCCAAAGCTGGGAAGGGCAGAGGGGGACCTGCAGGGTGTTAAAAGGGGCGATACAAGTTTGGTTGAAAAGCCTTGGGCTACTTTGAAGCAGGGCTGGGGTGAGAGTGCGGACAGAGGACCAAGGAGGGAGGTTGGGTGGGTGCGGGCAGAGGACCAAGGAGGGAGGCTGGGTGGGTGCGGGCAGAGGACCAAGGAGGGAGGCTGGGTGGGCCAGGGCAGAGGACCAAGGAGGGAGGCTGGGGTGAGAGTGCGGACAGAGGACCAAGGAGGGAGGCTGGGTGGGTTAGGGCAGAGGACCAAGGAGGGAGGCTGGGTGGGTGAGGGCAGAGGATCGAGACAGAAGGAGGGGACTCTCCAGAGAGTTCCAGGGGGGAGCTGAAGGACGTCTGTGGCCTTGGGCCCGGGCAGTGAGGGAGCCGGGGGTCAGCCAGGCTCCTGGCCCAGACGGAGGGTGGAAGCTGGGACTTCCTGGTAAGACGCAGGGCCTCGGTCAAATTCACATTTCATTTTGATGACAAATTGTTTTGGTGTAAGTATGTCTCATGCAATATGGGGGATACTTATACTTTAAAAAAAATTGTTTATCTGACATTCAAATTTAACTGGGCGCCTTGTGTGTTTACTTATGAAAGCTGGCAGCCCCATCCACAGAAGCACGCTGGGTTAGGCATCCCCTGAGACCCTCAGGGACGATGGCAGGTGGCAGGTGTCCGCACAAGTCCAGGGCACAGAGAGAGGTGTGGTCAGGGGAGTTTGGGGTGAGAGCCTCGGATGGGATGATGTTAAATGGTTCTTAACATCACAAAAACACTAGATTCTTCTGGGGTGCCTGCTGGTCTTTGAGCTAAAGGTCTGCTGGGATTCGTGTGGTCATCGCAGACTCGCTGATTGACGGACGGGGCGGGTGAGTGTCAGGACCGCCCCCCACCGCGATGCCGATCACTGGCTCAGTTTCTGGGAATCCTGTGGGCTGTTTGGCTGCTGCTGTGAGTGGGCTGTTTTCCCAGTCTGTTTTCTAACTGGCGGTTGCTGGGATAAAGAAAGCTCCTTTCTGTGCCTTTGTTCCGGGGTCCCACGGAGCCCGGGGTCCCACAGAGCCCGCTTCTGGCTTTGTCTTCCTCCCCACCCCCACCCCTCGCTTACAGATAGGTCACCTGTGACAAGGCCCGGCTCCCCAACTCCGCCCAGGGTTGACTTTGTCCGTCTGTCCGCCTTCTGTGGCTGAGTTCCTGGATGCCCTGTGCCAGGACAGGGGGAGCATCCACACACGTAACCCTGCCGGGCACACTCACACGGTGCATTGTGACAGTGGAATCTTCTTTACCTCGCTCAGTGCTTGTTAAAATTGTCATCAAATGCACGGACCGTAAACTGTACCCGCTCAACCATTTCACGTGCGTGGCTCAGTGGCATTCAGTACGTCCACCCTAGTCTCACCGCCACCATCATCTTGCCAGCCTGAAGCTCGGTGCCCACTGAACACTCCCCACCCCTCCCCCAGCCCCTGCGCCCCCCATGCTACTTTCTGTCTCTGGCTCTGGCTACTTTAGGGACCGCCTCTAAGTGGGGTCACACAGTGTTTGTCCTTTTGTGACAGAGCTTGTCACACGGAGCATAATGTCCCCGAGGTTCGTCCATGTGACAGGGTTTTCTCCTTTTCTAAGGCTGAATACTTTTCCATTGTATGGATGGACCACACTTTGTGTATCCGGCCATCTGTTGATGGACACCTGGGTTGCTTCCATCTTTTTTTTTTTTTAAATATGTTGGGTTTTTTGTTGTTGTTTTTATTTTTTTTTTCTTTATTGATTTTAGAGAGAGAGAGGAAGGGAGAGGGAGAGATAGAAACATCGGTGAGAGACAACATCGATTGGCCGCCTCCTGCACGCCCCCCACTGGGGATCGGGCCCACAACCCTGGCCTGTGCCCTGACCGGGAATCGAACCGGGACCTCTCAGTCCATGGACGACGCTCCGTCCACTGAGCCGCACCGGCCGGGCTGCTTCCATCCTTTGACTGTCTTGAGGGATTCTGCTGTGAGCACGGGGGTAAATATCCCCTTGAGACTCTGCTCTCAGCCTGTGGCGCCTGCACCCAGACGTGGACTTGCTGGCCATGTGGTGACTATGTTTAGTTTTTTGAGGACCTGCCAGACTGTTTCCACAGCAAATGCACCCTCTACATTCCCACCAGCGGTGCGCAGGGTGCACTTTCTCCAGGCCCTCCAGACACGTCCCCTGGGTGCTGGGAGCGTCCTGGTGGGGTGAGGACCCCTCGGGCTCGCAGGGGGATCTAACTGTGTGAGGGTCGCACTACAGTGGTTTGTCATGTTGAGTCTGATGTCATCTCACTCCACTGCCCACCTTGTAGATGTCACTTTGCACCCCATTCTCTTGTGAATTCAGGGGACACATTGACAGGCCCCCACGTCCAGCACAGAGCAGGAACCTCAAGGAGGGGAGGGGAGGAGGGACGCAGCACCGCTGGGCTAGAGCCAGGGGACAGTGGCTGGGACTGACCAGGAGAACCCAAATCAGGTGATGGCCGGAGACTCTGTTGGCGAAGGCTTCGTGGGAGCGAGCTGCTGTTTGAGGGGACACGAAAGTGTCCATGGACCCAGGAGGACTTGCCCCTTCTCTCTCAGCCCCCGACTGGGAGCTCAGAGGGTGGCTGGGTGGGAATTCCTCTTGCCAAGGATGGAGAGCTCCTTGGGGGGCAAGCAGGACCCCCCGAAGAGAGGGTTTGACAAGGAACAGAGACACCAAGCTGGGGAGAAGGAAGAGCTCAGGGGGGACCAGGGGCTTTGCTGGAAAGGGTGGGGAACGAAATCAACACCAGCTCACAACACACGCCTCACCAAGTTAGCCCGACCAAATAGAGCAGGCTCACACTTAAACTGATGCCTTTGTATGGCCCAAGAAGGACGTTATAAATATTCAGATGGGCCCGGCTGATGTGGCTCAGTGGTTGAGCGTCAACCCATGCACCAAGAGGTCACCGGTTTGGTTCCCCCTCAGGGCACATGCTCAGGTTGTGGGCCTGATCCCCAGTGGGGGGCATGCAGGAGGCGGCCAGTCGATGTCCTCTCTCATCGATGTTTCTATCTCTCTCTCCCTCTCCCTTCCTCCCTCTCTAAAAAATCAATAAAGAAAAAAATTTTTTAAATATACAAATGGCCCTTGGCAGAAAAAAGGTTCCCCACCCCTGCTAGAGGATGGTCAGGGTGATGCCCAGGGGCTGTGTGGGGGATGCCGACCACGGTGGTCCCTGCAGGGACTGACGCAGGGCCTCCAGCCACTGAGATGGAGCTCGGTGACCAAAGGGCCCGGTTCAGGAGGAGCCAGACCAGAGGGGAGAGGGCGGCAGGAGGGGCCGGGAGCTCCTCCCTCGGGTCTGGGCCCCTCCCCCTCTGGAGAGGCCGGCTCCAGACTCTGGGTCCTGCACTGTCGGGAGGAACCTGGGGCGTGACCACCCAGTGATCTGTTGCTCACCCGTAACGCTGCACTGCGGGGCATTAGACATGCGGAAATCAACGCCTTTAACAGGTGAGCTGTGAAGATCCGTTTATAAAATCAGGAAAGCCCGTTGCCCTGCTCTGGTGGCATCGGGTCCCTTGCAGACACCGGGGTGTGCGACGGGGCGAGTCTGCAGGGGAAGTGCCAGCCAGCCCTGGGGCGGGGACCTGGTGCCTGGCGGAGCTGCTCGCCCTTGTTGTCCATGTGCCCTTGTTCCTGGGGGCCCCTCGTGATCTCTGAAGCTGCAGGAGTCGCTCACCTGCTGAGGGAGGTGGAATCCACATGCCCACCTCCCGGTGACCTCCACCTCTGGGGGGGTCTCGGCATCTCCCCGACGTGCTCTGAGATGAGCGAGTCAGGGATTGCATCTCTGCTCACCACTGCTGGGCTGGGCCACTCCGGGCAGGTTGCTTACCCTCCCTGGGCCCCTCTGCCCCGTGTGTCGTGTGTCGTGTCGGAGGACAGAATGATGATAGCTGCTGTGTTGGCTGTTTGCATGGATTAGATAGGCCAATGCCTGCAGGGGGCCTGGGCAGGGCCTGGCCCCGTGGGCTGCCATTGGTACCAGGCTGGACCGGCTTCCCCAGCCTGCGGCCGTGGGAAGGAGCAGCCAGTCTTCTGGGATCTGCCCGTGACCCGCCGGGAACCGTCGCAGTTCTGTCCAGGGATACCCCACCTGCTGGGGAAAGGAGTGCAGCGGGGCTCTTGAGAGGCACAGGGGTGATGGGAACCGAGATGAGCTGCGGAGTTGGACCACAAAGCCTGCCGACGGAGGACGGATTGAGGAGTGCTTGGGGTGGGGCCGCCTCCCAGGACCTCGGGTGAGGCCCGAACCACCCGGCTTCCAGAAGCCAGAACAGGCCCAGAACGTCAGCTGCCACTGGCCAGCAGTGAGATGTCCTCCGGCACAGTCGCCCCTTCACTTAGGGTGCTGTCAGCGCCCCAAAGGAACCGGAAGCCTGTGCGTGGGGGGCACAGGCTCCGAGGTCCAGGGGGCTAAGGAAGGTGTGGAACGTGTGACGCTCACGGTCAGAGAACTGAGTGCCGGGCGGGGCCGAGGAGGTGGTGGCTCACTGGGCCTTGAGGGTTGAGTAGGAGTTTTCACTGGATATAGTTTTCGTGTCTTCAGTTCATCGTTGCCTCGCTCTCGGTTTTCCTTTTTCAGAAGAGGCCGAGGAAGACAGGGCAACATGCTCAAAGTACTGTTTACGTCATTCTCCGGGGCCTCAGAAACAGGCAGGCAGGTGGCTTCCCGGGGACTGGGCTCGAGGGGCGGCGGGACCAGCGGGTGGGCGTGGGTGGGTCTCACCCCGCGGGCCCTGGCGGCTGAGCAGAGAAAGACTCGGCTGCAGCAGCCACCTGCCGGTCAGGGCTTTTCCGATGCCTGTTGGGGGAGGATGTGCTGGGGATCCAGAGACAATCTTTTATAGATCGTGTGGTTTTAACCTGCGGACGCCGTAGGAGAACGGAAGGCAGAAGGTGAAGGTCACCCACAGTGCCGCCCTCCGCGGTCACCCCCCCCGACCTTTCCTTCCCATTCGTCATGTTAAACAGCTTTACTGGGGTGTGGTTGCCATGGAATCACGAATGTGTTCGTGTACGATCTGGAGGGCTCTGACGGAGGTGTACACCTGTGTGCCCTAGAGACATGCGAATCTGTATGCGCCCCTCCGAAAGCGCCCTGTGCCCTTGGCCAGCTCCCCCTCCATCCTCCCTGGGCGCCCTCCCCTTGTCCCTGCTGGGTCCCGGGGCCTGAGTGTCCTGGGAGTTGCCGAGGGTGCTCACACTGAAACCTCGCGGGGATGGGCCGCTCGTGCTGAGGCGGGATCCCTTCCCTGAACGGACCCTCTGGGAAGCAGTCCTGTTAGCACGTGGTTGGTGGGGGGTCCCCATTTCTCAGATGAAGAAACTGTGGCCAAGAGGGAACAGGCCTGTGTGAGCCTAGGAGGCCTCTGCTCCGCCGGGGAGGTCGGGGTGTGGGGGGCCCTGGAGGCACCTGGACTGTGTCCCACCCCAGGTCACGGCACCCACGGGGGCTCTGTGCTAGCCCCCAGCCCCGTCACTCTGACCAGCACCCTCCCAGTGGGGCCCTTCCCCCAGCTCACCCCACCATCACCGGCTCCCCTCCCCAGCCTGGGAGGAGGACGATGGGGGGTCTGGTTCTCGCGGCAGGGTGGCCCTTCTGCCCCGTGTGTGGACAGCCTTCGGCCGCTGAAAACGAGGCCCATGGGGCTCACACTGCGGGGCCCCATCTCCTAGAAACCCGGGCGCCCAAGGTCTCAGTGCGCTGCCCTGCAGCCTGGAGCCCAGGGCCGCGGGGAGCCCCAACCTGTCTGTCCCGGCGTGAGGGACCCCTGCCTTACTCTGCCTGGTGTGAGGGACCCCTGCCTCACTCTGCCTGGTGTGAGGGACCCCTGCCTCGCTCTGCCCGGAGTGAGGGAGCCCCACTCTGTCTGTCCCGGCGTGAGGGACCCCTGCCTCGCTCTGCCCGTGTCCTCGTCTCGGGGGCGGCTTCCTGCTTGGAGAGGGGGCCCCTTTCTCTGAATTCCTCATGGTGCGCGTGCCGGCCGGCTCCTGCCCTGACTTGCAGGAAGGAGCGTGTCTGCTCATGGCCCCGGGAGACGGGCGTGATGAGTGGAGCAATCCGCTGTCTCACGGGAATGGAATCCACACAGCTGGCGTCGCAGGGGGGCAACTCCACTCCGTTCAGACGGATGTGCCGTGTCTCTGCGATGGAAGACACTGTGCCAGGCTGGTTAAGGAGAGGTGCTGTCACCCAAACCATAGCATGCCCAGCCCCCTGGAGGCTGGCCCGGCCTCACCTGGCACCAGGAGGTGGCCCGGGCTCCCCCAGGGCAGGAAGGAGAGTGGAGTCTCCACCCCCAGGGAGCAGGGTCCCACCCTTGGGAGGCAGAGATGAGAGACGAGCATCCAGGGACCAGCTCAGAGCCAGGCCAGGGTCAAGGCCAGGGGCTGTCCTTGCTCTAGGGTGACCACTGAGGCTTCAGGACACGCAGGTCAGTGGGGTGGGGGCAGAGGGCTGTTCTTTGTGGCCCAGAGGGCGAAGGAAGAAGCTGACCTGAATACAGCAGGGAGGGTCACCTCCATGGGAGCACGGGGGGCTGGGGACCAGTGGAGGCGCACTGCCTTGCCCTGGGCCTGGCTCTGCTGGACCCGCTGACCCTCTGGGAACTTGGCAGCCACCAGCGTCCTGGTAACAGGGCCGTCCACAGCTGTGTCAGCCTCGTGGTGGTTGCGTGTGTGGGGAGCCCTGACTGAGGGGCACGGTCCATTGCCCCTGAAGCCAGGCCTTCGGAGCTGGAGGGGACGGTGAGCTCCGGCCGCCCCGCCGTCCCGGCACCCGCCTCGCCACCGCGCAGAAGGAAGTCGGTGGCTCCAGGTCCTTTGACACATGAACGTGCAGCCCTGCTGGGAAGACGGCGCTCATGTATCGGGAAGAGTGGGGTGCCAGCGTGCAAAGGTCCTTGGAGGAGAGGGGTGCTCTCCCCCCCATGGGGCTGAGGCGTGGGCCAGGCCAGGCGGGCCACTGACCAGAGGGGAAGCAGCGGGGGAGGGGATAGGAGAGGGGGACAGGCCACATTTGGGCCTGAGGTTTGCAGGGAAAGGGGCCTGGTGGGGAGACGGGTGGCACCTGGAACAGTGAGGGGTGGGGACCATCACAGAGGCGACCCTGGGATGAGGCTGGACAGGTGGTTTAGAGCCCCTTCCCTAATTCAGTGTCCGAGCCTCCGAGCGACCCAGGAGCCCTGGTACTCCACCTGTCCCCCAGGTAGGCTTCCTTAGGGGTGTCTTCATGGGGCCGGTGGAGCCCGTGGGCAGGGGACCCAGCATAGCCCGGGGCAGTGGGTGAGCCTGCAGCCTGACCCTACCTGGGGTCCGGGAAGGACAGCCCCTGCCTGCCCCTCAGAGAGGGGACAGAGCAGATGTGGGGCCTGAGGAGGAAGAGGAGGCCAGGGGTGGGGCCCAGGGAACCGCCTCCCCCAGAGCGGCCTGGAGAGATGCCACAGAACAGTGCTTGACCATCGGCCCTCATTTTGGCCGCGTATTCATCGAGGCGGGAGGGCCGGGCACATCTTGTCACAATCTGTCCGCTTAGTTATGACTGTAAATATCGGACGTGGGACGTGAGCTCGGGCTCCTGGGGGTGGTGAGCCCATCTGGCTGGGTGGTGCAGCCGGGTCCCCTGGTGCTCTGGACGGGACCCTGTCCCGCTGTGCGCCCCCAGGACAGGCGGCCCCTCCTCCTCCCCGGACCCATCAGACCCCACGGCCGCCCCAGGCGCCTCTGGGATGGGAGCCCTGGGCCCCCGACGTGTGTTTGTGTGGAACAGAGGAGCTGGGCCTGCGGGAGGGCGGGGACCGGCCGGAGCTGACAGCGCCCACACTGTCGTTGCAGCCCACGCCCTCTTCATGGCCACCGCCTGCCAGGACGCCGACTACGACGCGGTCTTGCAGAAGCTCTGCTTCGCCCCGTTCCAGGTGGACATGGAGGGCATCGGGAAGACGCTGTGGTGCGACTGGGGCAGGACCATCGAGTGAGTCACTGTGTCCCGGGGGGAGGGACGTGGCTGGGGGCTCGGGGCCCAGGGCCCGGTGAGAGGATTCCCCTGGAGGCCACAGGAGGGGCCCCTCACCACGGCCCAGGGTGTCAGGATGGGGGACAGATTGAGGGGGACGGAGGGGCCGGTGACAGGGGAGTGCGGACAGTGAGGGGCAGGAGGCGTCCCTGTTCCTGATGACCTGGGGTCTCCTGCAGGGGATCCCCAAGGCAGCAAGAGGCGGAGAGTCCCATTAGGGCCATGTCCAGCCTGAGATCCCTGTGGCCCATCGAAGTGCAGGCGTCTGGGGACCACGGGGAGCACGGCCGAGTCTCCGACGGGGGCCCCATGGTCAGGCTGCCCATCCACCCGACCAGGGCTAGGAGCTCCCTGGTGTCACGGGGAGGCTGTCACTAGAGGGGTGGCCCGCGGCACGCCACAGAGAACGGCTAGCACTGAGCCCGTCCCCTTCATGGCTCAGTTCTTCTGCCAGAGCACCCCTCTTCCCGCCCCACGGGGCTCCTCCGCTGCCTCCCTCCCCTCGAAGGGGCCAAGCGTGTCCGCTCCCAGGCCAGGCCCTCAGCCCCTGGAGCCTGAGCAGAGCTCGGGTGAAGCCCAGCAGGAGCCCTGGGGACGGCGGGGTCCCCTCATTCCTGTCCTTCGTGGCCTCATGTTCTAAACTGCTACAGTAATCATGGGAAATAAACCGGGGGCAGGGCCGGCTGTTGAAACTCGGGACAGCCTGGTCTGCAGGCAGTTTGGCCTGTGCCTCCGCTGAGTGACTGCCTTTAAGTCAAGGGTCTGTCCCCGTGATCCCCGGAAGAGGCCCGGGTCCCTGGAGGCACTCTGCCCTCCTCTGCGCCAGCCAGCAGGGGTTTATGCAGCTGGATGGCAGACTGGTCGCCTGGCAGAAGACAGGGTGACGCTGATGATGTCCCCACAGAGGAGGTGGTGAAGCCACCAAAGCCGGTTCCCGACAGAGCCGAGTGCGGACGGGAACAGTGACCACTGGGGCCCAGGGGCCACACAGCCGGAAATAGCTGGGGTGGGTGAGTGGGCTGGGAAAGTCCGTTTATTTAAAAAGAAAGTCAAGATAACTGAGGGCGCCCTGGCCGGTTTGGCTCAGCGGTTAGAGCGTCGGCACGGACCAGAGTCCCGGGTTCGGTTCCCGCCAAGGACACGGGCCTCGGTTGTGGTTTGTTTCCAGCCCCGGTTGAGGTCGTGTGGGTGGCAACCAGCCAATGTGTCTCTCTCACATCAATGTTTCTCTCTCTCTCTTCCTCCCTCTCTCCTTCCCGCTCTATCTGAAGATAAATGCAAAAATGTCCTCGGGTGAGGATAAAAAAAAAAAAAAAAAGATAATTGAGGGAGCAAGGAGCAAAGCCCTTGTTCTAACAGCGTCATTATACGTTATGTGGAGTGTGTTACACTGCATGACGTTACGTTACGTGGCATATGTTACATTTATGACATGTTTACATTGCATGACGTTACATTATACAGGGCGGGCAAAAGTAGGTTTAGAGTTGTGAGTATGTGAGACAGAGTTCATTCTCGTAGGGTTATTTGTTAGTTACTGTGTTCTTTCCCAAACGGGCTACTGTAAACCTGTGGCATGTTCCATTACGTGACACGTTACAGTATATGACTCATGTTACATGACATGACATGTTGCATTATGCGATGTGCGACATTCCGTGGCAAAGGGGACGCAACGGGGACAGGACCAAGGTTGCTCACCGGCTGACCTGGAGGTGGGAGATGACCCTGGATTATCTGGTGGGCCCACTGTCATCCCAAGGGTCCTCCAGTTGTCCCAGCTTTGGCCATTCGAGCGCCGTCAAGCTGGCCGTGTGTCCTCTTGCCCACCCTGCTGGGCCAGCGCCTTCCTTTCCGCTGTCCCGGAGACGCTCCGGCCCGGCCCTGGAATCGGCCGTTTCTCCAGAGGCCCTGCTTCCTTTTTAAAGAAGGGTGTTTAGAAGTCAAGATGGATCAAGAGGTAATAGAGACAGAGATATTTAGACACGGACACAGACACAGACAGAGATGCACAGTGTATTCATACCAGGGATTGAGGCGTAACCAAGGAAACCACGAAGCGTGCATGGCGAGAACATGGGCGCATGCCCCTTTAAACCTGGTGTCGGAAACGCTGTCTGTAGCAACGTTCACTTCGGGGGCTTGTCTTACGAGACGGGGGTCTGTCTGGCGAGTCCAGTGCGGATGCTGCAGCCTTGAGGCAGACTTTCCGAACTCGGTCCAGGGCCTTTCAGCTGACTGGGGGAGGCCCTGTCCACGGTTGATGGGAACGGTGTCTCCCGAACACCCAGGTCAGTATTGGACGGAGTCACTGGGGACCACAGTCTGGGCAGGCTGACACAGAACACTGACCGTCACCCTGGGGTGCTGAGCATCAGAGCTGCATTCGGAGGAGGCTGAGAGAGGGGCCATTCCCCATTCCCTGCCCCCAGCCCCCTTCGCCCCTTCTCTTCCCCCGCCCCCACCCCCTCCCTGTGAGCAACCAACCTTATTCTTCTGCCTTCTCCTTTCTTGTATTTCTTGTGTACGAGTGAGTAGGTGTACCCGTTTTTTTCTTATAGCCCCCTCTTTGTCACATCAAGTATATTATGCTATGGATCCTCTTTTTGCAGTTTTTTTCACTTAACAGTATATTCTCTAAATCAGACCTTATCAGTGCATAGCCACGTTCACTTTTACCGCAGGGTGCTACCCCACCCCACCCCCGGTGCTTAGTTTCTTCATCACTTTCCTGACGAGGGGCACTTAGGTTTTCCCACACTGCCCCGTTTCAGGCAGTGGTCCTTCCCAGACGGTGACAGGGTAGTGAGTGACCCACCCTGTGGCGTGCGTCTCCGTGTTGTTGGAGCTGTGTCTGCAGGGTGAGACCTGGACGTGGTATGGCTGGGTCCACGGTGAGCGCACGTTCACTGAAGTCGGGCGGGTGGCCTCGGGAGGCTGCACCAGCTTTCGCCCAGCAGCCGTGCGGGAGCCACTCCAGGACTGGGTGTCCCCACTGCGAACGGCCACCGTCTGGGAAGGGCCAGCTGCGCCTCAGTGCGCCTGACTTGGGAGGGAATGCAGACGTCTTCCGTGGGCAAGGGCCACTCGTCGGCTTTTCGAGAACTGGTTGTGCCCATCTTTCCCGCTTTCCAGCCGGTGCCTGGCCCTCTGTGAAGAGTTCTCGTACGTTAGAGACGCCGGCCTTTGTCCGCACACGTGTTAGTTATTTTCTCCCGTTACTCAGTCGTTTTTCTGCTTTGTTTTTGCTGTTTTCCTTGCCACATAAATGTTTCCACGAATCATGTGCATCGACCTCTGATCACCCCTGGATCTGAGTCATGGTTGGACGGCCTGCACACCCGGGTTCAAGGGGAGCCCACCCCGTCTTCTCGAGCCGGGGCGGTTTCGCCCCCCGGCTGGCTCCCGGCTCTGGAGGTCGTCTGCTGTGCAGAGTGAACCGAGGCAGAGTCCGTCTTTATCCAGAGGCTCCGCCCACTCGTCCTGTTGTTCCCAAAGCCCATCTGGTTTCCGAGGCACCTCTGCTCTGTACTGGGTTTCCCTGTGCGCCCCCACACAGCCTCCCGGGCCTTCCTCGCGCTCCCTGCTCGGCAGCCTTTGCTCCTCCCCAACCAGCAGTGGGTCCGCACCCTGCTCGGCGGCATTAGTGATCACTTACCTCATCCCAGGGACTTCGCGTCGCCAGCGTTGATGCACACTGTGCTGGGCACGAGCCCTGACACGCCACCTCCTCTGAGTACACGGCAGTCTCAGGGAGAGGCAGGACTGCCCAGGGTCACAGCGGGTTAGGGCTCTTTGAACCCCACGTCCCAGCTCTGGACAGTCCCCGCAGGCACGGGGTGGCCCCCCTGACGCTCGGGAGGGGCGGCTGTCGGGAGGCGGGTGCTGGCCGTCAGTGGCCGAGGCCCAGCAGGCCTGGTGAGGCCCGTTTGCACCAGGATCCCAAGCCTGCCTGGCGCTCAGGCCACGGGCTGCCTTGCCAGGGTCTGGGGTTCTCGAGGCGACAGGCTGGTCCAAATGACTGGGGGAAAGGAGAAGAAAGAGGGACCCAGAGAGAAGGCCCAGTGAGGGGTGGCGGAGCCGGCTGAGTGGGCACAGCGTCCAGCAGGGGAGCGGGGTCCGGAAGTGGGGACAGCAGGCAGAGCCAGATGGGTGTCAGACAAAGGGCGTGGGTGCTGGAAGGACCCCTCCGGGAGCCAAGTGGGTTAGGCTGTCGGGGTGCAGAGGCAGCAGCCCCGCGGGCAGGACGGACAGCTGTGAGGGTCTGGGGTCCAGGACCAGGCTGAGGGTGAGGACAGGAAGTCCAGAACCAGAGCTGCCCTGTGCCGGCTGCCCGAGGCCGCAGCTGTCCTAGAGCCTGGGCTGGGCCTGCAGGTGACCCCGGGTCTGCCGGAGGGAGGGCTCTGTTTTAACAGCAGCTGCACGTCAGAGGAGACGTCCCTTCCCACTGAGCGACACGGACACGTGTGAGCCAGGCCGATTCTGCATGGGCACGGGGAGGGGAGAAGGGCCACCGTGGGGTGCGGAGGGGCCCGCGCTCGGGTCCCCAGGAGGGCCCGAGCAGCCCTGCCCCACTAAGGACCCTGCACAGACGTGTGGGCGTGTTTCCACGTCCTGACCAGCACTGGGCATCGCTGCTCAGAGGCAGACGTTTCTGGAGTAAAAGCGAGGGCCGGTGAGAGCATCCGGCCGTGTTCCAGCACGAGAACGATGGACACTGCCAAGGCGATGGGCTGTGGCCTGCTCTGCTCTTGCCTTTCGACAGTTGTCATCGTTACTGCCTGCCCCGGGGCCGTAGCCCAGCGTGGCTGTGTTGAAACTCGTGCCAGGGACCCCAGTCCTGAGCCTGGGTCCAGGTTTTCCCCTGAGCCCAGAATGCTCGGGGTGTCTGACGGCACCGCACCGGGACCGCAGGGGTCAGCAGGGGTCAGCAGGGGTCAGAAGGGGTCAGAAGGGGTCAGCAGGGCAGGTCTGCTCCGTGCACCAGGCCGAGTCACGTCTGGGGTGAGCTTGTTCAGCTGCCGCCTGGTTCGCTAATGGAAATTTAACGTCGTGTAATGTATTAACTGGGAATACAATCTAATTTGGGGAGCTGTAGAGAACTAGGAAGAATGTGTCATCAGGAACTCTCATTTCCAGAGGCCTTCCTGTGGTGTCAGCAGGAGAGAAAAAGCAGAACAAAGAAAGAGAAGACGCTCAAAAATGGGGAACACAGCTAGACAGTGGTTGGTTTTTAAGTGAGCAATCGGATTTTCTCCCCAAGACAAAAAATGCTGGGTGGATTTGGAGATCCGAGGCCCCTTCCTGCCCGGCTGCAGCCTCCGAGGCATCCCCCTGGGCAGGAGCCATGTCACAGGGGGCCCCGTCATCAGAGTTCAGTGAACCCCCGAAGAACTCGCCTGCACCTGCCCCGTCCGCACCCCCTCTCTCTGCCCCGAAGCTCCCGGACCGGTCAATGCCGCGGCGCCCGCCTCGGCTCCCAGCAGCTCTGGTCCCGCAGCGCTGGCTTCCAGGGGCTCAGGTCCCCGCGGCCTGCTCCCCGGGCATCCGCCCTGCCCTGCTGACCACACTGGGCCTTGAAGAGCCCTCCAGCCTGGCCCGAGGGCGGCCCTTTGTGAGGCAGGGTCTCTCTGCACAGGGTGCTAACGGAAGGACAACGTGTAGCGTGCCGGCTACCGAGCAGTGACCTCGGGCATGAGCACCAAGCCTGACGCTCCGTTCCAGAGGCCTGCTGACCAGGCGGGGTCCCCCCACCCCAGGCCCTCCGCCGCCTTCCCCCGCTGCTGTCGGAACAAAGAACCTTCTTTGTGTGCCCCGTCCAGAGCCAAGCCCGGAAATTCGTCAGACACGGCTGCTTTTGTTTGAATTCCAACAGGAACTGAGAGGAGCATCCTTCTTCAACCGCGGGACCAGCAGGCTGTCACCCTCCCGGGGTCCTGCTGCTCGACAGGCTGGTCACCAGAGCCCCGCCCACGGTGTGACCCCGCCCCACAGGGACACCTGGCTGCAGTTCCCTCGTGGGTTTGCTCCTCCGGGCACCTGCCCTGGAACCAGCCCTGAGCCCACAAGTGCTTGGGCTACATTCTTGTCAGGATCCTGAGTAGGGGGTCCTCCTGGTGTCCCCAGAGCCCAGGCCCACACCCTCAAGCCCAGGTGCACAGAATCAGGTGGCCGTCAAGGAGGGCTCGGGCAGCTGCCCCCCAGCCTCGTGCAGCCCGGCTGGTCTGCCGAGGGCATCGGTCCCTGCCCTGGGCCCTTCGGGGAAGGGTGTTCACAGCTTCTGGTAGCTGGGCAGGGCGGGTGCAGGCGGGTGCGGTACCCCCTCGGCCTCCCAGACCTGCCTCTCAGCCCTTCGTTTCACCTCCCGCTCAAGTCTTCTTGGTGTGTGTGAACGTGGAGGGCCGGAGGTCCTTCTGTGCTGGCCGTCTGCCGTGGACAATAAAACCTGAGTGGGCCTGGGGCTCTCCACAGCCACCCCTGGGTTTGTTAGGGTCTGTGCTGCCCAGCAAGGCTGGTGAAGCCCTGCCCAGATGGTGGGCAGAGGCCGAGGCTGGGGCAGGGAGGCATCAGGGGCACAGAGCTTGCTGGCGGGGGGGAGGGGGCAGAGACCCTTTTCCTCCACCCACTCAGAGACCTTCCTGTCCCGCCCTGGAGGGCATCTGCCTGGGCAGAGCCTGTGGGAATGCTGCTGTTCCTGGCGCAGCGTCTGCAGGCACCACCACGACCCGCAGCACCAACCCGGCCCGTCCGTGAGCGGGGGTCTCGGTGAGCGCTGCAAGGCAAAGGCCGGCCAGGCCCCTCGCCCTGTCTCGGGAGCTCAGCCACAGCTGACCCCAGGGAGCAGCTCCAGGGCTGGGACAGTGGGACAGACGACCGGGGGTGCGGCGTGCTGGCGAAGGAAGGAGCCCTCTGGGGCGCTGCACCCACCTCTGTGCTCCAGCAGAGAAGGGCACTAGGAGGCGGAGGGTCTGGAAATCCACCTCCCTCCACTGTGTGCCCAGAGCCAGCCCTGCGGCAGGACGGAGAGGAGGAGGAGTCAGAGGGACTCTGTGCCATGGTGGGCTCTGAGGATGATCCCCAGAGGGTCTGTGGATGCCCACCTGCTGCGCTGGGGGCTTGGGGAGGATGGCCCCATTTCCCGTCTCAGAAAGCTCCCAGAGAAATGCTGTGCAGAGGCCACCAGCCCAGGAACCCTTGTGGTGGGGGGCTCCAGAAGCCAGGGAGAAGGGTGCAGGCCCCCACTTTCCACACCCAAGGCCTCCGCTTCCCTTTACCTCCAGGCTGTGTCTTTCTGGCCCTGGGAGAGGGCACAGACGCTTCCCCAGACACAGTAGTGACTGAGCACCGAGCCTGCTAGGACCCTTTCCCTTCAGAGGATGAACTGCCCTGTTTGCAGCCTCCTCCGTCTGGGGATGGAATCGGGCCTCTGGGTCAGAATGTAAACGGTCAGAAGTGGGCTACACTGAGCAGATCCTCCGTGAGTGGAAGGAGGGGCAGGCGGGTGGGCCGCATCCTGGTGATGGGCTCTGTGCACAGCGCCTTCCGCCCCCTCCCCTGGGTCACGCTGCTTCCACCCTGCCCCCAACAGCATGGAAACCCCAGAGCTGTCCAGGCTGTGCACATGGGACTTCGCTGTCCAGGAAGGCGGGCCAGGCTGCTCACTCATCAGAGGCGGCCTCCTGGGACTGGCCCGGGGAAGGGGGGTAGCAGGTGGAGGGACAGGAGCAGTGGCAAGGCAAGTGTGCGCTGCAGCATCCTGGGGTCCGGCCAGGTTGGGGACCGGAGCAGACGTCCCCTCCCAGGGCTGACCTCCAGCCCAGCACTCATGCCGCTCAAGACAGCCCAGTTACAGGGTCTCCCAGGACCCATCCTTCCCTTGTGGCCCTCTCCCCAGCACACGGGGCCAGGGACTCTCGTCCACTGTGGGGGGCCCTCCCCATGCAGACTGTGGACCCACGTAAGCCTGGACCCCTGTGCAAGGTCTGTGACTGCACCAGGTACGTCTTAGATCTGTGCTCCCTCTTCTCCTGGCTTCTTGTGTCAATCAAAACACGGAGACCCCACTTTCTTACAAACCCACTCCTTCTGGGTAGCAAGGCAAGAGGGAGCCGGGTGCCGACAGCCAGCTCTGGGGCAGGAAGGCCAGTGACCGCGTCCTGACTTCTCAGTCCTGCTCTGCTCGGCCACCTCCCGGTTCCTGCTGTTGGAAATGAACGTCTGTGCATGTAGCCTACTTCTTCTTGGGACTCGTTTCTTCACGAATTCTTGCAAACAGGCCGCCGTACCGCGTGGCCTGAGCATTCCGGGGCTCTCGGAGGTGTGTCGGGCCGCCCTCGGGAAGAGACACTGGTTTATTATATTACCAGCAGCCTGCGGGGATGTTTCTTTCTGCCGCAGGTTCCTGGGCGCCGCGTCTGTGGGGTCCGTTTGCAGGTGGAAGTGAGAGTCCCTCTTTTGCTCTCGTTGGCCCGCCTCTGGCTGTTGGGACGGTCGAGCTGCTGTCCCCCAGGTGCGGGCCATCGGTTTTTTCTGGAGCACAGATTGTCTGCCCAGCACCTCCGCCGGGTCGCCGGGTGGGATTCGGGTCGCCGGGTGGGATTCGTCATCTTCTTTTACAAGCTCCTGAATGTTGAGGGAAGCGCTGTTTGTGGCTCTGTCTGTCCCCTCCTCGTGTGGCACTGTGTCTGCCCCCGCGCCGCTCCTCGTGTTCTGGCTCTTAGCCCAGGGCTCAGGCTCTCTGCTCCGCGGTCCAGTCCTTGCGGCCGAGTCACAGGGCCGCAGTGTTACGCTGCGCTTCTGTTTAGTTGCCCTGTGGTCTTGGAATAATGTTTGTCTCCTTGACACAGTGGGTCGTTACATGAGCTCATGAATTAGAATTTATTTCCTCCCTCCCTCGATTGCCCTAACATAATTTATTCAATGACATTTCCTCCCTCCATTGTCCTGTTAGGCTTTGTTTAACACAGACGGCATTCTCGTATGCACGACAGTCCGTTTCTGTTTCAGTTCATCTGTGCGTGGGTTTGGGGGCCTCCCTGAGCATGACGTGGCCGCCCTGGCTTTATAATATTTTCTAAATTTAGGAGATCTCATCCTCGCTCAGTGTGTTCATTTTCCTTCTAGTTCACGTTATATTTGCTCTCTGTGATATATTTTCTGCCTGTGTTTTCAAAAGATCTGAAGAACCACTTTGCCGAATGCCATAAGAAGTCATGCTGAGCCCTGGCCAGTTTGGCTCAGCGGTTAGAGCGTCGGCCCACGGACCACAGAGTCCCGGGTTCGGTTCCCGCTGAGGGCACGTACCTCAGTTGTAGTTTGTCCCCGGCCCCGGTTGGGGTCATGTGGGTGGCAGCCAGTTGATGTGTCTCTCTCACGTCGATGTTTCTCTCTGATTGATATGGCCAGTCAGGGATCAGTCAGCTTGGGAGAGCTGTCCATTTGCAAGTCCTCCCCTGGGGGGCACCTCCGACCTTGGCCCCCGTGTGTCCTAGGACCGGCAGCTGGCCTGGGGCTCCAAGGGGACCCGCCTGGGCATGAATCCTGCAGATGCCATCACTGCTTACCCTCTGCAGGCCTCGGTTTCCTCCCCAGTAACAGGAGTTCAGTCGTATTTGCTTCGCCAACAGTTCCTGATTTCCTCTGTGCGCGTCCTGGATCAGGCTGTAGGAGTAGCGTCACCTCGGCCTGGTGGCATGTGTGTGCCAGAGGGCCCTTGGAGTCCAGGGTGGGAAATAATTCATGTGACATGAGAATTATCTGTTCCCTGGAAGTTGGAGTGAATTCATCCCTAAGACCGTCAGAGCTAGGTGGCCTAGGGGATTCCTTTCTCCAGTTTCTTCCTCCACGATGGATTAATTTTGACTTTCTGTTTCTTGTGTAATGTCTGTATTTCACCCCCACCTGCCGGGCCCTCGGAAGACACCCCCGAAATTTAAAAACCGAGTCTTCACCTCCATGAGTGCAGACCCAGGAGGCTGGTTCTCAGAGGAGGCATGGTGCCCCCCCCCCCGCCCCGTCAGCCCTGGTGGGCCCTCTCCATGACGAGCCTGGCTTGGCAGCTCCCAGGCACCGTGTCTGGTGCCAGAGCTTACCGCGGGGAGCCAGGAATGGGTTCAGATATGTCCCGCTTCCTCCCAGTGGGCAGAGGCGTCCAGATTCCTTCCGGCCTGGAGCAGGGCCGTCTGAGCGGGAGCAGCGGACGGAGGCGAAGAGGCCGGCCAGAGGGACTGGTGGCCAGGACGCCCCCTTCCTGAGAGCCTCTGGCCAGCACACTGCCACCTCGGCTCACTGGCGTGGGTCACCGCCAAGCTCCTGCGTCTGTAAGGAGGGGACAGGAACACTTGCTGGCAGAGCCGTTGTGAACAGGTCTCAGTGTGTCCTGTCCTTGGAACAGCAGGGCCTTTAGCCATTGTGGGGATGGGGTGTGCGGTCCTCAGAAGACAGAGCTGCTGTGTGGCATGTGGGCCACCCACCCCAGCCTGAAGGGTCCCCGTTCTGCGTGCCCACAGCCCCCTGGGTGGCTCCCGGGTGGTCTTCAGTTACGGAGTGTCCATTGCCCTGGGGGGTCCAGACTGGGCCTGCCCCCTCCCCAGGGCCCAGCATACGTGCTCCCAGCAGGAGCCCAGAACCCCGTGTGGACGGAGTGACCAGCCCCAACTGGGCGAGGTGTCTGGAGAGGCTGCATGGTGAGCTGTGCCCGCCCCGCCCTGGCGCCCACCTCGGTCTGCGTCCCTGCAGCCCAGTGTCCCTAGAGCCTGTCCCAGCACCCTGCAGGCAGCCCCTCGACCCTGCCCCTAGAGCCTGTCCCAGCACCCTGCAGGCAGCCCCTCGACCCTGCCCCTCGGCCTGTGGCTGGTTCTCCGCAGGCTGGGTCGGGCAGGGGACCTGGTGTTCCGTCCTCAGACCCTGGAGCCACGCTGTGGCCCGACCAGTGACGCGCTCAGGGGCCCGGGGCTGGGTAGAGAGCTGCCAGTGTGGTCCACCATATCTGTTCGCATCTCCCAGAAACACAGGGAAATACAGTATCCCCTCGATTGGTACCAGTTGCCTTGGTTGGCCCTTCTCCCCACAGGGCTGGGGACAGCCCTCATGTGCGTTGGCTCCTCTGGTCTCCATCTCAGCCCGGGGTGGTCTTCCAGGTACAGACACTGCAGCTCAGAGACTGAGCCCCTCGCCCAGGGACACACAGCAGCTTGGCAGGTCGTGCCCTTCACGGGGCAGCTGGCCACGGGGGAGCTGACCTGCGGCTGTGCTCTGCTGGCCGAGCCGAGCACCCGGCCTGGAGGAGGGGCCCTTCCTTAGTCCCACAGGGCCCGGACAGCCCCACGCAGCCCCCACGCAGCCCCCACACGGCCTGCACACAGAGCTTGCAGTGGCCGTGGACATCAGGATGCAGACAGAGCTGAAGAATCTGCTCGGGGCATCCTCCTCCTCCCCCAAACTGCGCCTCTCAGTTACAGTCCAAGGGGCTGGTACAGGGACACTCAGCTCTGAATGTGTGGACTTTGGATCTGTGCTTCTAAGTGGTATGAGGGGCCCTCGGGACTTCCCACTGCAGCCCCTGTATCCAGGCAGGAACCCCAGATGTCCCCAGGGCTCTTCTGTCCACACTGGGTCCACAGGTCAGCCAAGGCTAGAAGGGGCAGTGACCGCCAACACCCCTCCTTTCTGGCCCCAGGCTGGGGGAGCAAGGGCTCAGTGGCGCCCTCTGGTGGGTCCAGAGTCGCAGGCTCCTCAGCCTGGGCGCTCATTCAGGGCCCTGTGAGCCTTGCCCAGGGGCTGGGGTCCACCAGGGAGCGGAGTAGGTGTGCCCTGCCCTCCCGGATGGAGGTCACAGTCCCGGGAGAAAGTGAGACAGCTGCCATAGGGAGCAGAGGGCTGGGGCGGAGCAGGTACGGGGCGGGGCACTGGGGCCCAGGGGACACAGCCAGGGATGTACCCAAAGTGCCAGCTCAGAGTCTGCCGTGTGCCTGTTGGAGAAGGCAGCTGTCTGCAGGTGGGGACCGGGGCAGCAGCCTGGGAGGGTTTCTCCAGGAGCGCGAGGGGCCTCTCCCCAAGTTAGAGGAGTTAGAGACATGGTGGAGGGCACGGCTCCAGGAGGGACACGGGACCATTCCCAGCCTGGGGTCACGGAGCAGGTCAGCGGGCCTTGAGAGGCAGACATAAGAACGTGTGACAGGAGACAGTGCAGACCCCACAGCCAAGCGTCTTACCCTGCCGTGTCTGCAGGGCCCTGTGCACTGTTCTCGGGGACACGGGGACTCGGAGGAAGCACCTTGGGGAGTGCCCGGACCCTCCGGGCCTTGTCTGCGCTGTGTGAGTGGGGACACCCCTCTGTGTAGCGTCCCCACGCTCCACTGACCAGAGGCCTCTGGCATTTTCCCTCTAGAATGTCTCTGGCTGGAACAGGCTGGCTTCGGGCCAGGACAGACTGAAAGAGCACAGGACACCAGGGGTGGCGCCGAGGGCCTGCAGGGCATGGGGAGGACCTGTCCCACATCCGTTTTCTGTCATCCGAGAGGGGCTGTGTTTTGTCCAGCAGTGGCGATCCCCCGTGTCCCCAGCCAAGAGCTCCGTAGAAACTGTTCTCTCCTTCCCAGCAGTGACACGCCAGCCCTGCCGCGGGCCTTCCTCTTCCCTTGAGCCTGTCTGCTCTAGCGTAGTCTTCCTTTGGGGGGGGGGTCCGCCTCACTCCGCAGGAGCCCGGGGTCGGCAGGTACAGTGCAGGCAGGGGGCCGGCTGCCGAGACCTGATGGAATTTACCTGCGCCATCCAGGGGTGTAGTGACGCCTGTCGTGTTGTTGGGTATTTGCAGGTGCACACGAAGGAAGGCTGGGATTCCTCGGGCAGGGTGCAGCCGGCCCTCTCCCTGCGCTTTTTCTTTTTCGCCGAGATGTCAGAAGTTCTTCTGTAACCCAAGGAGATACGCTGCGGTAGGGACCTTGGGAAACTCATCCTAAGGTGTGCGTTCCTGTCCCGGCGGGTCAGCCGTCACCGGCCGGCAGAGATGCCCAGAGCTGTCCCATGGCCTCTCCGTGGGATGGGACCTCTCTGACCCGCGGGTTTAGGGAGGGCTCGAGCGCACAGTATCCGCCCGCACGCTCCGCTGCGAGGCCAGCGGTGAGGAGTGAGTTCCAGGCGCACAGGCCCGGGGCAGTGTCCCCACTGAAGTGTTTCTCATCAAACAGTGAACAAGACTTCCTTTTACATTCCCTGAGGCATGAAGGACAGAAGCTGCTGTGGGAAAGGGTCACCCTGGCAACCGCTGGGCTTAGTTGTCTGTCCTGAGGGCCACTGGGCCCCGCTGCGTGCTCAGAGGCCCTTTGTGGGGGTGAGCTGGCCGGCGTGCTCACTGTGAGCCCAGCGCAGGCCAGGCCACCACGTGGCTTTTTGTCCCCAGAGGAAGTGGCCGGGTGAGCAGACAGCCCCGCCCTGCTTTGGAAAGGCTCGGCTGGGACTATTTTGGAAGCCCTGACACCAAGGCTGGAAGTCACGAGGTAGATGACGGACCCCACACTCTAAAAATTAAATAAGCGGATTCCTGACTCTAATGACAGTGCCCCGAGGGCGCCAGGAATAAACATGAAGTTTGCCATCCTTTCGAGAGGTTTTGTCCCGTCTGTGTGACTCACCACATTGTTTCTTTGTCATCGGCAGTGTTGAATTTTGTCCAACGCCTCCTCCACCTGTATTGAAATGAGCGTGTGATTTTTGCTTTGACACGATGACATGTGATTTGACAGTCACCGCTTTAAAGCATTCCTGAAATAAACCCACTTTTAAATGTTCCGTGCGGCGAGCTTAGATTCGCCAGCGTTTCCCTGGGACATTTGTGTCTATTTATAAGGGACAGTGGGTTGCACCGGCTGCTCTGCGGCACGTGGGCCTGCCGCCTTCAGAGGGTTGGGGTCCGGGTTGGGTTAACTTCCTTTTCCGGAACTGATTTTTGAGAGAGAGAGGAAAGGAAAGAGGAGAGAGAGAGAGAGAAACATCGATTTGTTGTTCCACTTATTCGTGCATCCATTGATTGATTCTTGTCTGTGCCCTGACCGGGGACCGGACCCGCAACCTTGGCCTGTAGGGACGACGCTCTAACCAGCTGAGCTACCGGCCAGGGCTTGGTTGCATATTTAAAAGAACTGGGAAGCTCGACACCTTTTTTCTATAATCCTAAGAGTTTGAAAGAACTGCCTGGGTCTAGCGCCTTTTGTGAATATAATTGTTAAATAACATTTTCTACTTTTTTCAGATTTTCTGCTTGTTTAATCCCTCATGCTTTTTCTCATCTTCTATCTGTGGTTTTGTATATTGATGTTTGCTCTGTGTTTTTTTTTTTTCTAGGTTACACTCTCCAGAAATGTGTCTATTTTGTTATACTTATTTTTATAAAAAATTAACTATTGAATTTACTTATTCATTTTCCTGTTTTAAGAAAATCAATAAAGCCCGGCCAGTGTGGCTCAGTTGTTGAGCGTCGACCCTGCACCAAGAGGTTGCCCGTTCGATTCCCGGTCAGGGCACATGCCCAGGTTGTGGGCCCGATCCCCAGTGGGGGACATGCAGGAGGCGGCCAGTCGATGTTCTCTCTCATTGATGTTTCTATCCCTCTCTCTCTCTCTCCCTTCCTCTCTCTCTAAAATCAATAAAGAAAAATAATTTTAAAAGAAAATCAATAAATATTAGTTAATCATTATTAATAGTCTTAAATTGGTTGCCCTTTGGAGAGATTTATTTTGTTCTTTTTTAAAAACGTCTTGATTTGGCCCTGGCCGGTTTGACAGCGGTTAGAGTGTCGGCCTGCAGACCAGAGAGTCCCAGGTTCGGTTCCCGCTGAGGGCATGTACCTCAGTTGCAGTTTGTCCCCGGCCCCGGTTGGGGTCCTGTGGGTGGCAACCAGTCGATGTGTCTGTCTCACATTGATGTTTCTCTCTCTCTCTTCCTCCCTCTCTCCCTCCCGCTCTATCTGAAGATAAATGCAAAATGTCCTCGGGTGAGGATAAAAAAAAAAAGTCTTGATTTGATACTTATTTTATTTTTTTTCTTTGTTTAGTAATGAGATAATTCAGTTTTTTGCTGTCTGGCCCTAGTCCGTTAATTTTTACAGACAGTATGGCCATTATTGTTTTCCTAATAGCCTGTAATTGAATTTTTAAATTCTTGTTTGACCCCAAAATTGTGAGTTATCTTTCATTTCTATAAATTCAATTTTTAAAAATATATTGTTTTCTTACTAATTTCTGGTTTTTAATATACAATCAAAGAATATTGACTTGCGTTTTCCTCTTTGGGAATCCACCAGGCCTTTTTTGCTGTTTACATAGTAGGGTCCTGGGATTTCTGAGGAGATGGCTGGTTCTCTGCAGAACAGCAGCCTCACGTGTGGTGGCCAGATCAGGTTTATTAACTTTATTTTTCACAGCCTTTATGCTAGTCTTTGTCTACTGAACCTTGAAAGGTGTTGTGATTCACCCGATGTTACAGGTGTGGGCTGCCTGTGTCCTGTGGGCTGCGATGACGCTTCTCAGTGTGAAATGTCCCTGTCCCACCAATTGCGCTTTGCAGGGGACTGTGCTCGGTCTGCTGATGGCCCCTGCCCTGCTGCTCCGTCCGTCTGCCAGGCCTCGGGCTCACTCTCCTCCTCCAGCTCCTGTTTCACTCTGCCTCTGCGGTGACTGCTCTGAGCAGGGTCAGTGGGACTTTGTTTACGTCTTACACTGTCCCCGCCCTCATGGTGTTTGCAGTCGCGTTGCAGAGACCAACAGTGAGTGGGTAATGACATGAATTAAAGCACCGGTTCTAAGACCCGTCTGAGCAGCAAAGCCCCGCTTTACCAGGGAGCCAGTGAGGATGAAGCATCACAGGAGGCCTTTTCGAGCATTTGAAGGATGAGCAGAGGTTGGCCAGTGAAGGTGGAGCCTTCCACATAGCAAGCACAGCATGTGCAAAGGCCCTGTGGCAGAAGCAACGGCCAGTGAGGCTAGAATGGAGCCAGTGAGATGGAGGGGATTTGGTTGAGGGTGGGGGCCTTTTGAATCCAGCACAGAGGAGCAAGACACAGGTGACAAGATGTGGACAATGGGCTGGGGAGGGGGGAGGGCAGGGCCAGAGCTCTGGCAAGAAGAGCCAATGGTACATTTTGGGGGTGGAGGAAGAGATATGAGAGGAAAGGAAAGCAAGGGAGGGGTTGATGGATGCCCCTGACTCAGCTGGGTGGGGAAAAGGAGACGTGTACAGAGATGCCAAGGCCGGGCCCACACACAGCGCAGGGAAGTGGAAACGTGTTAGACGTGTGGGTTGTGATAACCCACCACGGTGAGTCACTGCTGCCTACTCCTGGGCACAGGGACAGGGCTGAAGGAGGGGAGTGGACACCCCTGGAAGGGGCAGGCCCTGGGAGATGGGGATAGGGTGGGGCAACCTGTGTGTGTTGACAGCCCGATGTGGACAGGACCAAGCTTCAGGTGGGGCTGGGGGTGTCACACTGTTGCAGTCACTGGCTGAGGAGGGAAGGAGTATGGACGCCCCTGCCCAGGCAGGAAGGGTAGTGGAGCAGCTGGTAGGGAGATGGACAGGCTGCTGATGAAGGGAGAAGGTTCGAGAGCCGGCAGGGAGGTCCTGGGGGTGCCGACTGGGAGGAAGGGGAAAGTGGGGGGAAAGGAGAGGGCATCCTGGGGATGGAGGGACCAAGGAGAGGCGGTCCCTGGGAAGGGGCGCCATCTGGTGGCCATGCCCTTTCTGCAAGGAGGCTCTTACAAGCAATTTCTTTCATTGCTGCCTTACAGTTACTGTTTTTCATCATTACAAATTTGCAGTGACCCCCTTCTCACATTCCTTCTGTCTGCATTTCATGCTATTAACTTGGGGTAATTCCAGAACTAGAATTATGGGGTCAAAGGGTATCGTGATTTTGAGGTTATTGATACGTATTGCCACATCACTCTTCAGAAAAGTGTTACCAGTTTATCTTCCATTAGTCTGGCATTTTGACAGACTCCACGGGCCAGCCTCAAATGGGTCCCTTTGCCTTCACCTGTTCTACTGCCAGGATGCCAGGTAGTGCCACCTGCCCCACCCCCAGCAGGTGTCTGAAGCTGCTGGAAGCCACCAGGTTGCGAATTGTCCCGGGTAGACAGAGGCCAACGGTGGTCAGATAAAGGGAGCCAGAACTCCCAAGTGGTTTGTCTGCACGTGTTTGAGGGCTTGGACACACATCGCCTGGTTGGTTGGTGAGTTTATAGAACAAGAAATGTGTCCTGTTTGAGCCACAAAGCGGTAGTCGGGGAGGAAGCAGTGAGAAAATGTCCACCTATCGGCCACCTGCTGTGTGTCGGCCCTTGACCCCGTTTAGCCTGATGTGCCCAGTAACCCCGTCAGGTGGGTGACAGTGTCTTCATTTGATGTAAGGAGACCAGAGCTCGAACAGGTGAGATGAGGCTCCCAGCATCACTCGGGATAAGAGGTGGACGTGGGCTTTGAACCCAGGTCCATGGGGTGGCAGGACCCAGGCTCAAATGCTCCACATCCGGGCTAGCCAGAGCTAGTTAGGGGACAGCAGCAACCACGAGTGTCCCAGAGCCTGTGGGCATCAGGGGACACCTTGTCGAAAGTGAGCCACCATGAGCTGTGGTGCCGGAGCCGTGACCTGTCGCTGGACCTACTGGAAACGCCCACCGTCGTGGTCAGGAGCATTCCCAGCAGTTCGCCTAGGGACCCAGGATAGAAAGCTCGGGCCAAAAAAGGATAACTATTCAGTTACATGAGAACTGGAGAGAGCGCTGAACGGGAATGTTCTTCACGATTATTTTGGGCCCTTAGTCCTGTGTTCTTCTGAGCGGAGGACTGTTCTCCAAGGGGACCTTTCAGGCGCTCTTGCTGACAGAGCTCACAATATTTATTGGCCGCTTCAGCTGTCACTTCTGTATAAATAAACGGGATGAAGAGGCCCAGCTGCACATCGGAGCTATTTTTAGGGGGATGGCTTGGCAGACTGGAAGGATCACATTTCAGGGAGAGAGTGCCTGGTCCCAGAATAGCCCCACAGCACAGGCTCAACCCCAGCGTGTCCTGGGCCAGGGGCTCCTTCCAGCCCGGACAGCTACACCTCCTTCTAGGGACACCCCAGCTCCACTCCTCAAGCACAGAGGATGTGGGACGACGTTTGGGGTCGATTGTCACTGGGTCTGCGGAACACCCACTCCCGCGGGTCCGGCGGGTCTACGGCGGGGAGCAGACAGTGGTCAGACCAGAGCTTGTAACACGTAGCTGTGTGGCTGATCACCAGCCACTCCCAGGGCTGGACTTTGGTTTTGAACCTGGCAGACGCAGGTACCCCTACGTGTGCTGGGCACGTGACATGTCCCGACTCATTCTTTTCTCACCGTGAGACCCCGCCTGTCAGGACTTCTGTGGCTTCTTCCTCTTCTGTTTTCTACTTGAAACATGAGTCGTTCATTTGGGAAAACCATGTGCCCAGTGGGCACAGGTCCTGCACAGCATCTGCTGTCTCTGCCCCCACCCCATGCCTCACGCATTCTGCCTGCTCGCGTGCACTGGGGGCGGCCTCGTGTGCCCTGTGAACTTGGGGCAATGACCCAGAGAGCAGCCAGCCAGACAAAACAGTGCCTGCGTGATCTAGAGACCATAAGGCAGCGGCCGGGGGCCAGGGGCCTTTGAAAGCCTCCATGTGTCTCCCCCATACTGATGTATGGCTTCTGCTCCATTTAATCACTTTCTAGATTAAAAATAAGGAGAGGTGTCTTTACATATCTTCATTTTTACCGTTAAGGGAGCTCTTCATTTCTTCACGTGGGTCCAACATTTTTTCTGTTCTATTCTTTTGACTGAAGGACTTTCACATTTCTTGTAGCACAGTGAATTTTCCCAGAGTTTTTTTTTTTTTCTTTTCTTTTATCTGAAAAGGTCTTTATTTCAACTTCATATTTGAAAGATATTTTTTGCTGGGTATAGGATTCTGGACGGACGATTTTAACCCCCATCACTACCACTAATACTTTAACCATGCCCCCCATCGTCTTCGGGCTTGCATAGTCTCTGGTGGGAAGTCATCTGTAACTCGTATCCTCGTTCCCTGGAGGTGTCTTTTCTCTGACTCCCAAGATTTTTTTTCTTTATCTTTGGTTTTCAGAGTTTGACTTTGACACATCTGTGTGGCTGTTTGTTTGTTGTTTCTGTTGCTTTGTTGTTGTTGTTTTGTCCTGTTTGGGGTGCTTTGACCTTCTTGGGTTTGTGAATTGATGTCTTGTTATTTGGGGGAAATTCTCAGTCATTATCTCTTCAATTATTTCTTCTCCCCATCCCCTCTTTTCCTTCTGGGACTCAGGTTACAAGTTGGAGTTGATATTTTTAAGAGTGTTGTTAATTTACCACAGCTCTTACCTCCTTGTGTTCCAGTTTGGGTCATTTCTACCAACGTATTTATAAGCTCACTCATTTATTCCTTAGAATGGGCTGCGGATTTGCCCACCTGAGGGCTTGTTGCCCCAGGCTGGTGTCAGAAGATGCTTGGCTGGTCCACCTCTAGTCTGCCCTTCGTGTAGCATCCCAGCTGCTAGGTCTCAGGAGCAGGAAGGGCTGTCCCTTATCCCCAGCTCACCGTCTGGGGTCTGGGAATGTGCAGGACATCTGGGGAGCCCCCACGGGAGCCACCCAAGACCTTCGCCTCCTAGATTCAGGGCCACTGCCTGGGTCCTGGGCTTCAGGAGATGCTCGGGGCAGGGAGAAAGAGGGTGGAGAGCCCCTGGCTCGGGTTCTGCCCCAGTCCCCGGCCCACTCAGGGACTGCCCACCTGCTTCTTCACCTGCAGGAGCTACGGAGAGCTCACAGACTGCACCATGCAAGTGATGAAAGAGCTGGACTGCTTCTGGCCGAACGCGGTGGTGGACAAGTTCTTCATCGCCGTCCACCAGCGCTACTTCCAGAGCTGCCCGGTCTCCGGCAGGGCCATGCAGGACCCGCCCAGCAGCGTCCTCTGCCCCTTCATTGTGGTGCCCATCTTGGTGACCCTGCTCGTGACAGCCCTGGTGGTCTGGAGAAGCAAGCGCACAGAGGGCATTGTGTAGGCTGTGGCCTGGGAGCTGCCCCCACGCTGAGGCTGTGAGCAGGCAGGGAAGCCAGGGAGCTCTGGGCCTGGCCTGGTGACAGCCTCCTGGGCCCGATGGCCGAGCAGGCCCCAAGTCCCCTCATCCTCCCTGAGATCGGCGAACAGGATTTCCGAGTGGTGGTGGTGCAGGCACTCACCGGGAAGCCCCCTGCTGGAGGTGGAAGCCGCCCTAGGAAGGGGCTGGGTGCTGGGAGGGAGCAGGACAACTGTCATTATTTCTGGGGAGTGTTCCCATGTGTCTGCAAACCCCCCTTGGCTCTGTTCCCACCTCTTGCCAGACTGTGGATGAGGAGTTTGTGATTAAAAGGATGTCCTTGAATTTGGGAAGCGTCAGTGTTTCTGGGTGCGGGTTACAGTAGAGGGGGGAGGGGAGAAACACCAGGCCCTTCAGAATCCATCTTTCGCTGACAGGGGTTGTTGCGGGGACCTTTGCTGGGGCCGATGGCAGTGAGGCCTGTGTGTGCCCGGACGGTGTCCCACGGAATTCTGCCCCCCCCCCCCCAGTGTCTAGAACCACGGGCTCAGAGGACCGCGATTCACAGACATGACGAAGCCAGATGTGCTCGGTTTGGCTGAGCCTCCCCACACCCCCAAGGATGCCTCCCAGCCCTCAGGTCCAGGCCCCCACCCCCACTCTGCCCTGAGGGTTTCATGCACTCTTTCCTCTGTGCGTCTGTACACCCTCCCCCAGCACTGCCTCCCCATTCATGATGCTTCCCAGGACCCGGCGTGTAGACGGCCTTCTAGAGGTTCTGGATCCCTGAAGGGAGCTCCCACACTGTCCGGCCCAGGTGTCCTCTGAGCTGAGACCACCCCCCTGATGTGCCTGCAGCCCCCAGCCTGCCCTACCCTGCAGGACCTCCCAGCCCAGGACCTGCCCCTCTCACCCTCAGCATCAGCCTCTCCCTCTGCCCCAGGACAGCCCACAACGCCCTCACAGCCGCACTAGCACGGCACAGCCACCAGGGGGCCCTTACCCCACGCGGGTCAGGAAAGGGCCCAGGTGTGCTCACTGCCCTGACAGCCTCCGGGAACCTGGGGTTTCCATGTCCTCGCCGCAGGACCTGGGAGGGGACGGTCGGCTGCCTGTTAGGCCCAGCTTCCTCCGCCCTCACCTGTCGGACACCCGGCCGTGAGAGCTGGAAGGAACCGGGCGATCGTCTTCCGTTATCCCGCTTCTCCCGGGAAGCTGACGGCACAGGTGAGTCACGGTTTGGGCTCGAGGACAGGAAGCAGGCGGAGGAAGCGTCTGGCTTAGGCCTGGTGTCCCGAGGCTTGGGGATGCGGGAAGTTTCAGGAGCAGGAGGTAGCAAGAAGCAGCTAGAGGACCTCACACTGGCACCTAAGGACAAAGGAGCCCACAGGAAGGACAAACCCAGCCTGGCCGAGGTGGTCACTCCTCCTGGCGTTGGCTGCAGGTGCGGCTGCAGAGGCCCCGGCTTCCTGAGCCCGCGGGTCCTGCTCCCGTGGCTGCTGCTTCTGGTCACTTCAGTGAGTCCTCTCACCCAGGACCCACTGCTGTGCCGGGGACCCTGGCCCCTGACTCCCAGGGCAGCCCCAGGTTCCCACTGGTGGTCAGGGCCCCATGTGGGTCTGCAGGGCCCCAGCGCCTCACCCAGGGCTGAGCAAGGAATCCTTCCAGAACCAGTTTGAGGCTGCGACATCTTCAAGGACAGGGCCCCTGCCCTCCCATGTGCTTGCCAGCCTGCAGGTGTGTGTGTGGTGTGTATCTGTGTGTGGTGTGTATCTGTGTGTGTGTTTGCATGGTGTGTGTGGTTTTGGTATTATTAGTATGATTGAAATTTGATTACAAATAAACACATACATAAAAGCAAACAACTTTCTAAGATAATCCAAAGTATTGATTTCCTAGGGCTCTGGTAACAAATTAGTACAAACCAGGCAGCTGAAAACAACAGAATGTATTCTTTCAGTTTCTGGAGGCAGGCAGTCCCAAGACCACGGCTCTGGGGGGCCAGGCCTCGGAGGCCCCTGCGGCCTCTGCCAGCCTCGGTCTCATGGGCACTGCTTGGTGGTCCTTGTTGGAGTCGCACCACACCAACCTCGCTGTCTTCTCTGTGTCCTGCGTCTCCCCTTCTGGTAAGGACACCAGCCACACTGGATGTAGGGCCCCCCCCCCCCAGTGGAACCTCACGTAGCTGAACTGGTTCCGTCTGCAGAGACCCTGTTTCCAAGCAAGGCCGCCTCTGAGCGCCCAGGCGAGCAGGAGTCCGGGGGGATACTTCGATGCAGTACACTCGGCAAACTCAAGAGCCCGAGACGCCCTGGTTCTCCCCTTTGCCCGGCCGTGACAGGCCGTGTTGGGAACTGGCCTGCCGCGGAAGCTGCTTTCAAGAAACAGTGTCCTCGGAGCTCCTGAGACAAATGCCTTGTCCCCGTGCTGGGGGAGGGGCCACTGTTCCCTCTAATATCAGTTTCACCTTTTTTTTTTTTTTTTCTTTATTGATTTCAGAGAGAGAGGAAGGGAGAGGGAGAGAGAGATAGAAACATCGATGAGAGAGAACATTGATTGGCTGCCTCCTGCATGCCCCCCACTGGGGATCGGGCCCACAACCTGAGCATGTGCCCTGACCCGGAATCGAACCGGCAACCTCTTGGTGCATGGGTCGACACTCAACCACTGAGCCACACCGGCCGGGCTCAGGTTCACCTTCTAAAGCCAAGGGTGCAGTGGGGAGAGGGGCAGGAGCTGCAGACCCTCACTGCCGAGGGGCACTGCTCAGGCCCAGGGTGACCCGCCTGTGCTCCGTCTGCCCTTTCCCCTGAGTCTGTCCCAGGGGCTCCCGGGAGAGCAAAGGGGCAGTGGCGGATCAGACTGGTCACAATCACCCTCCTCGACCTCAGCCCTTTACAACAGGACGTGGAGCTTCTGCCACCCCAAGTGCCCGCCCGAGCAGGAGGGACCCGGGGCTGGTGGAAGCAGCCATCCCTCCAGGGCCTCGCTCACAGTCCAGGCCCGCCGGGACAGCTGGGATCCGCTGGGCTGGCTGGGGAAGCTGATGACAGCTTTCAGCTGAAAAATAAGATTGACCAGCGTTATATGTGTCCTGAGCTGGGAAAATGGCCCCTTCTCCAGAGCTTTGTCCTGGAAATCCCCAGGAAAAAAAATCCGTTAGAAGTCAAAGAATCCAACAAATGGGCAGGGAAAAGGACTTGGGACGCGGAATTGGCCAAGTACATGTTGTTCCCAAAGCTGCTCCCACTCAGGAACTGGCGGATGAGACAGGGCATCCTCCAGCCAAGACAGAGGACATCCCTGCGGGGACCAGCTGGGAGGGCGCAGCCTTCAGCGCTGGGGAGCTGGGGCCCACGGGCGAGAGCGCGCTGAGGCTGGGCCCGTGCCTTCCCGAGAAAACCCCAAGGTGAGCCCCTGGGATGAAACTTCCTCTTCTTCATGAGAAACGAGACCCAGAGCCCCCTTCATGGAGGACAGATTAGAAAGATGGACCCACAGTCTGTGCGTGTGCATTCCAGAGCTTCCCTCCTGGGAAGTCATCCCAAGGGCACAGTGAGGGCCAGACGAAGGACTTGTGGGCACGATCGTCACCAGGGTCACTTACACAAGCAGACGAGCGGAAATATCCTCATGCCACGTGAGGGGACCGTCCGGTGAGATGGAATCCAGATGATGGGAAACAGTGTCCCACAATCAAGCACATGGGAGCTGTTTCTCACGCCACAGAGTTCATTGGGAAAGGCAGATTACAAAATCGGAGAGCGAGGTGATCTCAGTTTGGGGGTATGTGAGTGTGTGTGAATGTGTGTGTGTACATGTAAGCATGTGTGTGGTGTGTGTGTTAATGTATCTGTGAGTGTGTTTGTGTGAATATGAGTGTGTATATGTGAGTGTGTGTGTGGTATGTGTGTGAGTGTAAGTTTGAATGAGTGATGTAAGTGTGAGTGTGGTGTGTGTGTAAGTTTGAGTGTGAGTGTGGTGTGTGTGTTTATATGAGTGTATGTGTGTGGTGTGTGTATGTGGTGTGTATGTGTGTGTGTGTGTGTGAATGTGAGTGTGTCTATGTGAGTGTATGTCTGTTAAAGTGAGTATATGGGTGTGTGTGTGAGTGTAAGTTTGAATGAGTGTGTGAGAGTGTGAGTGTGGTGTGTGTTTTTGTGTGTGTGAGTGTGTGTATGTATGTGTGTGGTGTATATGTGTATGGTATGTATGGTGTGAATGTGTGTGGTGTGTGTGATGTGTGTGGTGTGTATGTGTGTGGTGTGTATGTGTGTGGTGTGTGATGTGTATGTGTGTGTATGTGTGTGGTGTGTATGTGTGTGGTGTATGATGTGTATGTGTGTGTATGTGTGTGGTGTGTGTGTATGGTGTGTATGTGTGTGTGTGGTGTATATGTGTGGTGTGAGTGTGTATGGTGTGTATGTATGTGGTATGTATGTGTGAGTGCATGTGTGGTGTGAGTGTGTGTGTGGTGTGTATGTGTGAGTGCGTGTGTGGTGTGAGTGTGTGTGTGTGGTGTGTATGTGTGAGTGTGTGCAGTGTGTGTGTATGGTGTGTGTGTGGTGTGTGGTGTGAGTGTGGTGTGTATGCGTGAGTGTGAGTGTGTGTGTGGTGTGTATGCGTGAGTGTGAGTGTGGTGTGTGTGGTGTGAGTGTGTGGTGTGTGGTGTGTATGTGTGGTGTGTGTGGTGTGAGTGTGTGGTGTGTGGTGTGTATGTGTGTGTGTGCAATGTGTGTGTATGGTGTGTATGGTGTGTGTGTGGTGTGTATGCGTGTGTGTGGTGTGTGGTGTATATGTGTGGTATGTGTGTGGTGTGTGTGGTGTGTATGCGTGAGTGTGAGTGTGAACGCATCCCCAGGCCTTATCAAACCGGGGGAAGATCATATCATGCACTCAGAGAAACAATAACACTCTACAGCTGGGACCTCGCTGCCATGTCACCACTGCTGGACGTCCCTTTCCAGGAACGAAGGCCGCTGGAGGCCATGGTCGGAGTCCCGGTGTTACACTCAAACTTGCTGGGATCCCACGGGGCCCCCTTCCAGCTGCGCGACTCCAGCAGCCTGTCCAGCTCTCCGATAACGTGTGTGCTCGGAGGGGGTGGCCGAGCGTCGGTCATGTGCCGCATCCCAGGACGGCGTGGTGTCCAAGCTCCTACCCGCGGCTGCTTCACACGCTTGGGGTGGGGATGGAGGGGCCGCAGAGGGACTGCGCAGGAGGCTGGGGGCTTTGAAACAGCGGGAGCAAAGTGCGTTTAAGACACACCTCCCTTTTTCTAAACGTAACTGCCTTTGGTTCCTGTGGAACAAGTTAGGAAAGGCCTACAGTACTTTCCAAGGATGCTTGTGGAGGTGAACTTGGATCTGACTTTGGTTTCTTCTCCAGGGGACCGTGCTGAGACAGGCCAGGTTTTCTGTCCTTACTCAGGTTCCACAAATGTGCCCTGGGACAGAGAACACCAGGTTGAGGGCCGCTTGAAGCCAGTGTGCTGTCCATCCTTCGAAGTCATCCCCCTGGCGAAGCCACCCCAGCCACCATCCCAGGGCCGGGCCGGCCAGCCAGGGGTTCTCTCCCTCCACTGTGTCCCTTTCCCAGCAGACACGCCCAGGAGCTGGGGCAGGTTGCTCCTGAGTTTCTGGGTGGGAGGCAGGCAGGGGTGCCGGAGGTCAGTGGTGATGGCAGGTGGAAACTGCCTGTTATCCTCAGAGCAGCCCATCATGGTGGCAGCTGCATCCCAGTGCCAGCCCAGGCTGCCCAAGGTCACACGAGGAGGTCACTCAGACTCTCGCCCTGGCCAGACCCCTTACCCTCTCCACGTTTAAAGAGAAAAACAAGGGGTAGGACACAGGCTAGGGAACCACGATGCCTGGGCTGGGATCGAACCCTACCTCTGCGTGAGAAATGGCGAGACTAGTGACTCAACGTCTCTGTCCCTCGCGTGGTCCCCACTGCACAGAGGGCAGGAGGCGAGGCGAAGAATCGTGATAATGATAACGGTAAGCATCCGAGGGGTGCCATTCGGGGATTCTCTCCTACTCCCCCAGCCTGTCGCCTTCTGTCTTAGGTCGGGACCATAACAAAATACCGCAGACTGGGCCCTAGCCCACACAAGGCACTTCCTCCCAGCTCTGGAGGCTGGCAGCTCAACATCAAGGTGTTCTGAGGCCTCCCTCCTTGGCGTGTAGATGGCGGTCTTCTCCCCGTCCCTGTGTGTGTCTGTGTCTTAATCTCCTTGTCTTATAAAGACACCAGTCCTCTGGGATTAGGGCCACCCCAAAAACCTTTTTTTTTTTTTCTTTATTGATTTTAGAGAGAGAGGAAGGGAGAGGGAGAGAGAGATAGAAACATCGAGGAGAGAGAACATCGATTGGCCGAGCTCTTGGTGCGTGGGTCGATGCTCAACCACTGAGCCACACCGGCCTGGCCCAGTAACCTCTTTAAAGACCCTGTCTCCAAATGCAGTCACATTCTGAGGAGCTGGGGGTTGGGATGCCCACATATGCACGAGGGGAGGGGCGTGGACACAGCCCAGCCCTGAGCAGAGCCCACTTCCCCAACCGTGGAACTCCACCCAGGGCAGTCGGCTGTGCGGGCAGCTCACGGAAGCCGCGCGGAACCGAGGGCGGCAGTGCACCGTGAAAATTCATGGAAAGCAGCATCGTGGCCGGGCACCTGCCCCAGAAACATCCCAGACGGAACGAAAACCTGCTTTGAGAGGCACCGCGTGGTCCTGCGGGGGAAGCGAGCCTGGAGGGGTCGAGGAAGATCACGGTGTGGGTTTCGTCGAGGCCCCCGCGTGGGCGTACACAAGGGCACCGGCAGTTGGCAGCACGGACTTTCGTCCGGTCCCATGTTTTGGAAAGTGGAGGGTTCTCTTCTCCCCTGATGCCACTGTTCCTCGCACACTGATTTTCTTTCTTTTTTCTTTTCTTCTTTTTTCATGGCCCAAAAAGGGAACAAAGAAGAGAAGGGGAAGGAAAGAGGAAGAGAAACATATTTTTCTTGGGTTAACTGGGTGAACCATGGGGAGGGCGGGCAGAGGGGGTTGTTAGGAGAGCTGGAGAGGCAGCCTGCGTGCAGGGGGAAGGGAGGCGAGGGAGCCAGCCTGGGCCAGGCCCTGGAGAAAACAAGGAAGGAAGTGTATCCATCCGCTCCCTCCGTGCTCATTTGACTCACCCCTGCTCTCCTAGCCTTCATCAGCCAGGGGTAGGGAGGTGTCCATTTGGCAGATAAGGAGACTGAGGCACAGAGAGGTGACAACACGGGCCCAGGTGCCCTCCAGATAAGTTCTGGTGCCAGGGTTTGAAGCCAGGGCCCTCCTATCCACAGACCCCAATACGTCACACCTGTGCCGCCTCCCCTGGTCCAGGAGAGTGGAGAACGGAAACTTGGGTTCGAGGAGGGAGCTGTGGTCACCTCCTGCTGTGAGTACATCAGGCAGGTCACAGCTGGGGGGTCTGCAAGTTCAAGTGGGCTCCCAGCTGCAGCACTCTTGCCCCTCCCCCCAGCCCTCCTGGGCCACCTCTGCCCCGGGCAGTGCCCCAACACTGCAGCCTCACGACCGATCCCTTTGGGAAGCCATGGGATGAAGCCCATTTCGGGGAGCTCCTGTCCAGGCTGCTGCAGCCCCACGAGGTGCTCTGGTTCTCCTCAGCGACCAGGTTCAAGGACAGCTCTAGTCTAGCCTGGGAGAAGAAACGGGAGGTCTCTCCATCCTTCCACTCCTCCTGGCCTCAGAGCTGACTGAGAGGCGAGTGTTTCGTGAGCCTCACTCCGGCCCCTCGGCCTGCTATGCCCCCAAGAAGGCTGAGAGCTAGCCCCCAACCAGGACAAGCTGTGCTTAAACTTTGGGGACACAGGTGACATGCCTGAGGGAGGAATGTGCATGTGTCCCCAGGAGCAAGGCTCAGTCCCCTGTCCAGCGCCCAGGGGTCACAGGCAGAGCACCACAGCCCGGTGGGCCCCCACACAGCCCCCTGCCCCCGGCTGTGTCCCTCAGTTCCCACATCTTAACGGCCCAGAGCCCCTCATCCTAACCCAAGGCTGCCGACGGGAACTGCCTTTCCATGGCCCTTCTTTCTCCCCAACCCCCCAACTTACAATTTTAAAAAAATGATTTCCAAACCTGCTATCAATAGAACAGTGAATTCCTGTTGATGGGTTTGGAAGGGGGACTTGCTTAGTTCATAGTTTCCTTCCTTGGGATTTGAAAAAGATGACTGCTTTCTAGTTTTCATGTCCTGGCCACCTAGATCACGCACAGCTGGAAATGATTTTATGGGCCAGGGAACAGGCTGGACAGGCAACCACCCAGGCTGCTCCTGCTCCTGGTGTGGCTTTCCTGCCCCCTCGTCGGCCTGGAGGACGCCTGGCTGCCACTGGCTAGATCCACACCTGGCTCCATGGAGGGCAGGGGGATCCAGAAAGAAAACTGGGGTGCAGCTCAGCCAGCGCCCCGCTAGACCTGCATCGGGCGCTCGGCTCTCCACTAGGGGGCGCGTGTGAGTCAGAAGCCGCAGCGAGGGACCCAAGGCAGGCAGCAACTCCATCGACTCCTTACAGAGCCTGCCACCTGCCCAGCCCAAGGCCTCTCACTCACTCAACCCCTGTTCTTGATCACTAAAGGCAGATGCACGTGCACAGCGCAGAAAAGCCAGAGACATTCCTAGTGCTTACAACAGTGCCTGGCACATGGGAGGTACTCAAAAGTATTTACTGAATTACTTCATTGTAATTAAGAGCAGTGAACCACAGCTTCATCAGCCAGCCCTCTGTCGTTTGGCATTTAACTCGTTAGCAGTTTCCCTCTATTTCTTGTCATCATGCCAAACGCTATTTGAAAATAACCATTTTTATTGTAGAAAAATACAGGTAAACAAAACAAAATGAATAAACAGCCTTCACTGTCACCATTCAGGTGACTTTTTTTTTTTTATCCTCACCTGAGGACATTTTTCCATTTTTTGTTCAGATAGAGTGGGAGGGAGAGAGAGGAAGAGAGAGAGAGAGAAACATCGACGTGAAAGGGACATATTGAGTGGCTGCCTCCCGCACGACCAACCAGGGCCAGGGACAAACTGCAACCGAGGTACATGCCCCTAGCGGGAACCGAACCCGGGTCTCTCTGGACCGCAGGCCGACGCTCTAACCGCTGAGCAAAACTGGCCAGGACCCATTCAGGTGACTTTTAACATACATTTTGGCATGTAGTCTCCAAACATGTGGAAAGGGGACAGGGCGGGTGGCTGACAACAGGTATGGGGTTTTTGGGGAGATGATGATGAACGTGTTGTAGAATTAGACAGTGGGAAGACCGGACAACATTGGGAATATACTAACCACACTGAACTGGGCACTTGCAAAGGCTGAACTTTAGCCCAGTTAGTGTGGCTCGGTGGATTGAGCGCCGTCCCATGGACCGGTTCCATTCCCAGCCAGGCCACATGCCTGGGTTGTGGGCTCAATCCCCAGTAGGGGGCATGCAGGAGGCAGTCGATTGATGTTCCTCTCTCACATCAATGTTTCTCTCTCTCCCTTCCTCTCTCTCTAAAAAAATCAATGAAAACATATTTTTTTAAATGGTGAACTTTATGTTACATGAATTATATCTCAGTTTTTTAATTGCCAAAAAACCTGATGGTAAAATAGGAGTAACCCTACACTAGAGAAATCTGGCAAAGCTCAGTTCAGCCAGATGATCAAGGTTAATGTCACCGGTGGCAAATCATAATTAGATGTATTCTTTTTTCTCTTGGTTAATCCTCACCAGAGGATTTTTTTTCTTTATTGATTTTAGAGAGAGAGGAAGGGAGGGGGAGAGACAGTTAGAAACACCGATGAGAGAGAACATTGATTGGCCACCTCCTGCATGCCTCCCACTGGGAATCAGGCCCACAACCTGGGCATGTGCCCTGACCAGGAATTGAACCAGCGACCTCCTGGTGCATGGGTTGACGCTCAATCACTGAGCCACACTGGCCGGGCCAGGCAAGGATTTTTTCAGAGAGAGTGGAAGGGAGGGGGAAGGAGGGAGAGAGAGAGAGAGAGAGAGAGAGAGAGAGAGAGAAACATCAATGTGGGAGAGACACATTCATTGATTGCCTCCTGAATGCACCCCAGGGCTGGGGTCGAGACTGCAACCCAGATACATGCCCTTGATGGGGAATCAAACCCTTGATCCTTCAGTGCAGGGGCTGATGCTCTAACCATTGAGGAACCCAGCCAGGGCTCACTTTTGAAGTTTTTTATGATTGTTTCAATTTCCTCTTAGATTTTCCATTTCTTCGTGACTCAGTCTAAGAAGTATGTGCATATATATATATATATATATATATATATATATATAAAATTTTTTTTTTTATCCTCACCCGAGGACATTTTTGCATTTATCTTCAGATAGAGCGGGAAGGAGAGACAGAGAAAGAGAGAGAAAGAAACATCAATGTGAGAGGGGCACATCGAGTGGTTGCCACCCACACGACCCCAACCGGGGTCAGGGACAAACTGCAACCCAGGTACGTGCCCTTAGCGGGAACCAAACCCACGACTCTCTGGTCCGCGGGCCGATGCTCCAACCACTGAGCCAAACCAGCCAGGGCAAAAGTTTATATATTTTTAAGAACTTGTCCATTTCTTCTAGGTATTGAATTTGGTGGCTCATAGTATTTCATAGTATTCTTGTATAACCCTTTGTGTTTCTGTGGTGTTCATTGGAACATCTCTTTCATTTCTGGTTTTGTTATTTGAGTCCTTTCTCTCTTTTTCCTTAGTGAGCCTAGCCAGAGGTTTGTCCATTTTATTACTCTTTTCAAAGAACCAGCTTTTTGTTGCATTAATTTTTTTGTATAGTCTTTTTTGTTCTCTATTTCATTTGGTTCTGCTCCAATTTTTATTATCCTTCTGCTGAATTTGGGCTGCATTTGTCCTTCTTTTTCTAGTTCTTCAGAATAGATCTTCAAGATTTAATATAAAACTAGTGATGAAAATAAGGTGGGCCCTGGTCGGTTTGGCTCAGCTGTTAGAGCATCAGCCTGAGGACCAGAGAGTCTCGGCTTCGGTTCCCGCTAGGGGCACGTACCTCGGTTGCAGTTTGTCCCCGGCCCTGGTTGGGGTCGTGTGGGTGGCAACCACTCGATGTGTCTCTCTAGCATCGATGTTTCTCTCTCTCTCTCTTTTCCCCCTTCTCTCCCTCCCGCTCTATCTTAAGATAAATGAAAAAATGTCCTCGGGTGAGAATAAAAATAAAATAAAAGAAAAAGAAAAAATAAAAAGAAAATAAGGTGGTGTTGGTGGAAAGGTAGATAAACAGTTTCATAGAAAAATGGGCAAAGGATATGAAGAGGCCATTCCCAGAAGGAAAAGTCTGGATGGCCAATAGGCATGAGAACAGATGCACAAATTCAGGGAAATGCAAATTAAATCCATTCAGGGACATGCAAATTAGAACCACAGTGAGAGACCAATTCATACCCAATGCCAGGAGGTTACAGACGCGCAAACTGTCACGTACTGCTTGCAAGTGTGGTCAGTACAATGACCACCTAGAAGACCAGTCTGGCCATTCTAGCCAAGTTGAAAATGTGTGTTCTCCATCACCGGCAACTTCTCTTCTGGGGGCAGGCCTGGGAGAAACGCCTCACCTGTGCCCTGGGCTGCTTTTGCCAGAGTGTTTATCACAGAACTGTTTGTCCTAGCAGATCATTGGAAGCAACCCAAATGTCCAGCCAGAGAAAACTAGGTGAACAATGTGAACTATTCTTAGGAAGGAATAACAGGCACCTATTAAAATCAATACTATGGATCTCTAAATGGCGATATGCATAGATTTTAAAAACATGGGATGGCTCTGGCCGGTTTGGCTCAGCGGTTGGAGCGTCAGCCCGCGGACCGATGAGACCCGGGTTCAATTCTGGCCAACGGCATGTACCTCAGTTGCGGTTCATCCCCAGCCCTGGATGGGGTCATGCAGGAGGCAGCCAGTAGATGTGTCTCTCTCGCATCAATGCTTCTCTCTCTCTCTCTCTCCCTCTCTCCCTCCCTCCTAATCTGTCTAAAGATAAATGGAAAAATGTCCTCAGGTGAGGATAAACAAACAAAAAAACATGGGATGAAGTTAAAAACACAAGTTGTGGAATGATAAGCACTTTCAGGGTGTGACTATATGTGTGTATATACTGAGTGGTACCGCTGGCCGTAAGGTCAGCACTTGTTCAACTTTCGGAGACAGCACCAATTCCCCGAAGCCGATACCCCAGCGCTCACGGCCATCAGCAGGCTGAGAGCGGCCAGTGCTCCGCAGTCTGGACATCGCTGGCTGGGCGTTTCCATCCTCGTCACACCATTCGGCGGGTGTGAAGAGATGGCACATCGTGGCTCCGCTGGCCTTTCCCTGATAACTAGCAAGGAGGTGCGTGTTTCATGTGTTTCTTGCCATTTGAGTCACCTCTTTGATGCACGGCCTGTCCAAGTCTGTGGCTGGATTTTCTTTGGGAATTTCTGCCTTCTTTGTGTGTGTGTATAGACTGTTTATAGGTTCTGGATATGAACTCTTCGTGGGATATACGTGTTGCAAATATCTTCTTCCATTCTGTGGCTTGTCTTTTGACTGTCTTATTGGTGTCACTTGAAGAGAGCTTCTGAATTTTAATGTAGTCCAACGTATCCTTTTTGTCCTTTATGGTTAGTGCTGTTGGTGTTCTGTTTAAGGGATTCTTGCCTTCACCGGGGAAAGTACTCTGAGGGTTCTTCTGCAAGAGATTGCACCTTTCATATTTAGATCTACAGTCCTCATGGAACCAACTCTGCTCACACCTCGATCTTGGGCTTCCAGCCTCCAGAGCTCAGAGACAACACATTTCTTTTGTCTACGCCATTCAATTACCGTACGTTCTCCCATCAGCCCCAGCAAGCTAATGCAATATGCTGGTAGATGTTTTCCTACAGTTTGGAAACTCATCTCTATCTAGACAGACAACTTTTTCAACAAATGCCAATATACTATTCATGGCACTCAGTTTTCCATTTTATAGTATACGATGGGCACTGAAAATTAATAAAGGGAAGCCACACGAAAATGGAGACAAGAGACCAGAAGGGGGAGCTCTCACACAGAACCTGTCATACCAGGTACAGGAAGAATTGTGACTGATAGACCCCAACAGAATTGTCTACCGGAAAGAATCTTCAATTATAGACCCCACGGGAAAAGATGTATGTTGCGTCTCTACAAGACATCAGCTGCCCCAGCAACTCAGCCAATGAGAAACTGTCATCTCCCTGAACTATCGATGATCTCCAATGGACTTTTGTTCAACTTCTCCCAACTTCCCCCTTTTTCTCCATAAAATAACGTTCCTCTCTTTTGTTTATTGGACTTGGATTATAGCATTTGCTATAGCTTGCGTGTTCTGAATTGCAATTCTTTGCTGTTCCCAAATAAATCCATTATGCTGGTAAAATAACTCACTTTTTATTTTTAGGTAAACAGCACTTTTTTATGCCGGGAGGTATGACAAAATTCCGTGAGCTCCATCCTTTATTTTCCTAGGGCCCTATGGTGGAGATTTAAGTGGCTTCCAGGCTGTTGCTGCTGAAAACAATACAGCAGTCATAGGGTGACATTTTCCCCTGTTCCTCACCCGACATGCCATGCGGCCTCTGAGCCATCCTCCACAGGCTAGCCTGGGACCTCCCTGAAACTCAGGTCCTGTTCTCCTGCTAGTTGGTTCTTGGCTGGTTCCTTCATGGGATGTGAGCTCCAAGCACATCTGCCATATACATTTTTTAAAATATGTTTTATTGATTTTGAAGAGTGAGGAAGGGAGAGGGAGAGAGAGAGAAGGATCAATTGGTTGCCTCTCGTACGCACCCTGGGATCGAACCTGCAACCTGGGTATGTGCGCTGACCGAGAATCTAACCGGCGACCTTTCGGTGCATGGGCCGACACTCAGCCAACTGAGCCACACCGGCCAGGGCTGCCATGTACATTTTTAACTCTGCCATGTACATTTTGAGAGACATGAAGTTTATAATTTTCTTTATCCTGTTAAAAAACAAACAATATTTGCCCAGCCGGTGTGGCTCAGTGGATTGAACATCGTCCCATGGACTGAGAGGTCCCCGTTGGATTCAGTCAGGGCACATGCGGGGTTGTGGGCTCGATCCCCAGTAGGGGGCGTGCAGGAAGCAGCAGATGGATGTTTCTATCTCTCTTCCTTCTTCTCTCTCTAAAAAATCAATACAAACATATTTTTAAAAATTCAACTGAGTCAATTGGAAGCGCTAATTGCTTTATTAAATGATTTATAGACCAGGCAGCATCTCATCTAGCAAGCAGAGAGATACTCTGAGGAGTTATACAAAATGGAAGGCTTTTATATAAAGGAGCATGGGGCAAAGAAGTCCTGAGCAAAGAAAATGGGAAGTTCACTAGAGGAAAGAATTCAGGGTGATGATGCTTTCTCGTTGGCTGGGCAGGAAGAAAACCTTCCTCCCTCCTGCAGAGGTAGCGAAGTAGATAGCACAGCTTCCTGTCGGAGATGCAAGGTTCAGTCTTTTCGTGTTTGGGGTAAGTGATAAGGAGTGGTAGGGTGACGGCCCCCGCTACAGGACCTCCAGAGTCCAGCTTCAGCTGAGGTTTCCTTTATTAATTTTCACAAACCAGATCATGCCTATTTGCCATTGTTTAAATATTTCACTTGTGTTTTCTTCCCCCAGTGTGAAGTAGGTTTTTTGATAACTTCTGATTGGTTGTTGTTGGTATGGAAAATATACCTTTTTATTTATTTATTTTTTATTAATAGTTGAGTCACTCTGTTATCTCTTATTCACTTTTACATTTTTCAGTTGCCTCTTGGGAGATCTAGGGAGCTGATCACATTGTCTCATTGTTATGGTCATGTTGCCTCGGCCTTTCTAATAACATTTTCCATTTCTGATGAGTGCCTTATTGAGTTAGCCAGAACTTCCAGGATAATATTAGGTAATAACAGTGAGGGTAGATGTCTTTGAATCTTTCCTCAGCCTACTGTGCATGGCCTCTGTCCTCTCTTCATCCTAACCTGCGCCCATGTTCCCAAGGGCCGTCCTCCCACCGCTCAGATGTGGGTCCTGTCTGCTTTCCCCTGCGGTGTGTCAGACACTGCCACAAGGCAGGCTGTGTTCTCCTGTAACACGTATGTTCAGAACTTCACTGAATGAACCTGAATGTGCTGCATATTTAGCACATAGTGGGGCAGCTGAACCGCCATGTGGATGTGACCTAAAACTAACAGATTAGCCCGGCCGGTGTGGCTCAGTGGTTGAGCGTCAACCCATGCACCAAGAGGTCGCCAGTTCAATTCCTGGTCAGGGAATACGCCCAGGTTGTGGGCCAAATCCCCAGTGGGGGGCATGCAGGAGGCAACCAATGGATGTTCTCTCTCATCGATGTTTCCATCTCTCTCTCTTCCTCTCCCTTCCTCTCTCTAAAATCAATAAAGAAAAAAAAATTTTTTTAATCTAAAACAAAAAACAGATTATTTCTACTAGTCACCGCTCATTCCAAAATGATGTTGTGTCTCCTTGTACTTTAGAAAGGCTTTCTAAGCATGATTTAGATTGCCTGTTTTTAAACAACCTGTCCAGGGAAGCCTTAAGCTCCTCCATATTTACTTCTCTAGCAAGTAGCAGCATTAAAATCATTTATTTTGCATAAGACCTGTGTTCAAATTAAGGATCAATTAAAAGAGACCTTTGTATTGTATTGCTATGAAAACAATATATAAACAAAATAAACGAAAATTAAAAAAAAGAGGAAAAGGTATGTATAATCCTACCACCCGGACACAAAAATTATTCATTTTTGTTCATTTATTTCTAGTCTCTACCCATATATTTATCTTTCTCAGAATTGCAGTCATTGAATTTATACAATTTGAATGTTACTTATTTCACTTAATGTTTGTGGTTTTACATAAGCTGCGTAATGATCAAGCTTAATGGCTGTGTAATGTTTCTGTCAGTAAATGAGGGGTAATTTAGTTAACCATTCCCCTAATGCTGAGCATGAGCTTCTTCCAAGTTTTGTAACACAATGGACATTTTTGTGCCAGGGCTTTTTCTGCTCTTGGCTTGCTTCCTCAGGCCAATCCCTAGAGTGAAATTACTGGGTCAAAAGATTCTAAGGCTTTTAGGACTTTTACTGACCAACCAAGGGATTGTGCCAAGTCACCTGATGCCAACAGAGCAAGCAGTGGCCCAGGTCCACTCTGAATGGTGGCTCCTCTTCACAAACAGATGTCACAGCATCACTGTCACTGGAACTCTGGTGTGGGAGTTTAGTCATGAGGGTTTGGAAAGGAGTCACCAGAATGTTGGTTCTTTACCCGGGTGTCCAGGGAGAGAGAGCTGCAAGAGGAGGGCTCTAGCCAAAGGTGGCACTGCCTTGACATGCCAGGTGACTGCTTTAGGTGACTCCAGTGTGGTCCCAGGGGCTGCAGCCCAAGATGCAGATCACAAACACCACTCTGGACATACGAATGCTCAGAACATGGGATGGTTGCTCCAGATGGTTCCTGCCTTGTTCACTCCAGTGTTCACATATCTCTAAGGGATATACATTTTCAACCTTTTTTTTTTTTTTTTTTAAGGGAAAACAGCATTTTGTGGCATCTTGCCCACAACACTCACTGAAGTGGACATCAGATACCTAGTGTAACAAAAAGTATAAGTACTACACAAAATATAAAACACGGGCAGCAGTGTGTCGCCACCACAGTGGGTTCAGCATCCAGAGCGTGCCACAAGGAGCCCTGGGCTGAAGGAACCTTCCTGGCCCCTCAGCAAGGCCTCCTGAATGCCCGTCCCCAGGCTGCCCCTGCATTACCAGCATTATCAGGAGATGACAGGTGCACCTATGGTACTTCCTGGCCCCTCAGCAAGGCCTCCTGAATGCCCATCCCCAGGCTGCCCCTGCATTACCAGCATTATCAGGAGATGACAGGTGCACCTATGGTAGTTCCTGGCCCCTCAGCAAGGCCTCCTGAATGCCCATCCCCAGGCTGCCCCTGCATTACCAGCATTATCAGGAGATGACAGGTGCACCTATGGTACTTCTGTCTTGTGCCATGTTTACCGAGGGCCTTGCTGGCTCTGGGCCTGATCTGAAGGGCAGCCTGGAAGGGGAAAGAATGCAGCTGCAGGAAAAGGCTGTGGGACATGGGGAACTGATTGCATGGCCTTTCCAAGCTTAGAGAAACTTCAGAGTTAGCTGGGGGGGAGGAGGAAACGGTTCCCAACAGAAGGAATACCATGAGCTGCGCTCTGCACTGGTCTTCCTGGCTCTGGTCTCCTCTCTGCCTGGCTCCTCGCCCACCAGCTCACTCAGAGCCAGAAGCCTTTTTTAGAAAGAAAACCATAGTGTCACAAGAGTTTCAAACCTTTCAATGGGGCTTCTGTAAATAAAATTCCTCCCGGTTCTGCTGGTGAACCTCATCTTTCAGATGGCCCACTGTTCCGGGAGCCTTTCCTGACCCCCCGCCCCAGAGCGCTTATCGCCAATCACACAAATGGGCGTGAGAAGAAACTGTGCAATTTGAAACAGACTTTTAAAGTACTTTACAAAAGTGTAAGAGACGAAAGGAGGAATAAACACCATTAAGACACGAACATGAATGGGCCCACCCACTCTGCAGCTTCAGCCAAGGCCCACCAAGGGTTGGTGGCTGTTTGCACGTCTGACCGCCCCGCCCCCTCTCCCCTCCTCTGCAGGCTGTGGGGTGGGCCCTGTCCTCTGCATTCTGGGCACTGTGCTGGGCACACAGCGGGGACATGCACCGAGATGCGGTGCAGGTCTCCTCCGAGCCACAGGCCCAGGCCCAGGCCCAGCGCAGGACTAAATGAATGGACGCGGTAACACGGTGCAGAGGCCGGGGCGCTCGCAAGCGCAGGCTCCGGAACAGACAGAAAGGCCCCGCCTTCATCCGCCACTCGCCAATCAGAGGGGGCCGCGAGATCCGCCCCCGCCCCCGCCCCCGGCCGCGTCCTCTGCCAATGAGCGAGGCCCAGCCGCCGCCGGCGCACACCGTTGTTCGCGTATCATGCACCAAATAAAGTTCTTCAGGGCTTTGATTTTTTTTGTTTTAAAGGGCCCGCTGCGGTTCCAGCAGCCGCGGGCAAGAGTGGCCGAGTCTCCGCCCCGCCACTTCCGGTCCCGCCGCCCGGAGCCGGTGCGGCTGTGAGGGGCCGCGTCTCGCCGCCGCCGGCCGGCCGGGCATGGTGTTGGGCGCCGGGCCCGCCTCGCCTGTCTCGAGGTGCCCAGGTGAGGAGCGCGCGGCCCCGCGGCGGGCGAGAGGCGGTCGCGGGCCTCGGGGCGGCTCGGCTCCCGCGGCGCCGCTGCACCAGGCGGGCCGAGGGCGGGCGGCGGCGCCGGGGCCGCCTCAGGCCGCGCGGCTGCTGCGGGCCGGCCAGCGGGAGGGCGGCGTGGATGGGGAGGGCCGGGGCCGGGCGCAGGCCGGGCTGGACGGGCCGCCCGCACGCGCACTGCCGAGCCGGGCACACGCGGCCTCTCCGCTCGGCCCGCCGTCGCGGGGGTGCCGCTCGCCGCCTTGTCCCGGGGAACGGGGCGCCGGGCGCCGGCCCAAGGTCACCGGCCCGACGTGGCGGCGGGAGCGGGACCGGGACGCGGAGTCCCCTGCGACCGCCGCGGGAGCCGGGCCCGGAGCTGCCGCGGGTCGGGGCGGAGGGGCCGAGGAGGACATCTTGGAACGATCGGGGAGCCGGTCCTGGTCCCAGGCCCGGTCGCGCCGGTGTCCAGCCTTGGGCGTGGCCCTCCCGGCCTGGCGCTCCGTTTCCTCGTCTGGTTCCGAGGGGGCCGGGCCCGCCCCTGTCTGCATTCCTCCGGCGCGGGCGCGGGTCTGGACGGGCTGCGGCGCCGGCGCGGGTCCTCGCAGCAGCCGGAGTCTGGGTGCGAATGTGTGCTTCCCGCACCAGGAGTGGGACCGGGCGGTGGAGGGCCGGGGGGCATTCCGGATCTGGGTGTCACATGGAACAGAAGCTTCCAGAAAGGAGCTGGGTGTCGGGGAACAGGGAGGAGGCCAGCCTGCCTGGTGCAGAGGGCTTCTGCCAGCGTAAGGGGGTGGATGAGGCAGGGGGAGCGTGCAGGTGGGACAGGTGTTCAGAGACCAGCCACCGCCAGGCTAGCTGCTGGGGGGCTTGAGGGCCTCCACCTAGACATACCTGCCATTCAGGTAGCAGGCCGTGCTGGAAGGGGCAGGTTTACTGCTGAAGGTAAAAGGGTTGGGCTCCAAAGGTCGCTCAGCCAACCAGAACGACTGCGGTGCCACGTGGGCGGTTCCTGGGCCCTGGCTTTCTGCAGGAGGAGGGTGGGGTGTGGACTTTTTCTGTGTCCCGATCCGGGCCTCTGGCTGGAGAAGTTGGTTGTCCCCTAGTGACCCGCATGCAGTTCCATCTTTTACCCTTAGATCGGGATTTTTCACGGCAGGAAGAATTGTAAACCAGGAGTTTCCTACTGTGAGCCGACAGGCCCCCTGTCTCCTTGCACAGGTGACCCGGCCTGATTTTGCTCCTGCAGGCAGGTGAGCTGAGTAAATCTTACTTAGTGATGAAACTAGTAAATAGCACACACGAATCTGCTTTGACCAGTCTGAAAGCGAGTCAGCCCCACCCAGAAGAGGAACTCCAATGGGCCAATTACGACTTGGGGAATTTAGAGACTGAGCGTGCTAAATGCTGATCTGTTTCCGAAAATGCTGCCTTAGTCAGAGTGTAATTTGCAGTAAAGGGAAGTTTAGTTTTAAACCAGATCTTCAGTGTATGAAGCATACTGAAAAAGGAAAGGAGAACTCTGAATCAGCTATAGCTGTTCAGCAAACCTCTTGGCAGTTTGAATAATTATTTTCCTTCAAATCTCTTTGTTTAGAGTTAATTTAGCATCTGTGGATACATTTCCAAAGTAGGCCTTTTATCCCTAAAGTGGCATGTGATAATGGTAATGATACAGGTGATGGAGAAATAGATGGTCATTAATTACTTATATTTCTTAGCATGCTAGGGGAGTAAGTCTTGTATTATCTTCTGTGGAAAACGAAGCACAGGTGCTATTTTCTTATACCTTGTACAGTCAGTGCCCAGTGTATTTTATCAAGGACCACAACTTGAAGATTGCGAGCCAGGAATCTAAGTGGAATCGAGTGTGGGGCTTACTCTGCCCCCAGAGAAGAATTCAGTGTGGGGCAGTAGAGTTATAAAAGAACTAACCTGAGCCCTCAGGCTGCAGTGACACAGAAGAGTGTCTGGGTACGTGAGCCTTTCTTTGTGCAGTGAGTCTTGCCAGGACCGTCTGAGCGGCTCCTTTGGTTCAGGTCCTCAGGAAGCTGGGATCAGGCATATGCCTAGGCCCTCACTTTTCCGTGGGGCTCTTTATTGTGACTTTCCTAGTGTGCTGCCTGCTGAACTCTGTGTACACTGTGCTTTTATTTTATTTTTGCATATTTCATTGCCAAGGTCAGCTAGCAGATAAAAACCGAGTGCTTCCAGCCGGACCCCCAGGTGGCAGACATATCTTGGCCGTCATCGGCAGCCGTGTCGATGCGGTAGGACTGATGTGCTCATTCTCAGTGGGTGGCAGACACTGCTTTGTGCCCCACATCTGCTTAAGGTTCCTGATGGATTATTCCCGGTAGGGCTAAGTGAGCGCTGTCTCTGGTAGCTTGTGGGCTGCAGCGCCCACAGGTTTTCCTCATTCTGTCCCCACTCCCAGTGCTCCCCCCGTTTATGAAGTTACTTCATAAGCTGAACCAGGAGCCCCCACTCCGGGTAAACCTGAGATGTGTGCTCATTGGTTGTCACCTGAAGAGGTGACATGGTAGATGGGAATGAGAAAACAAATGTTGGTGTGTTTTCATATTTTGTCAGCTTTCTTGAGGTGTAAGTGAAGTATACCAAACTGCACACATTTAAAGTATGCAGTTTGCTTGGTCTGAAGGGATGTATATACCTCTGAAACCATCACCACTCTCAAGGTAAAAATGTCCCCATCTCCAGGAGGGAAGCTAGTGTTTCTGTGGTGACTGCTTCTGGCAGCTGAGCGGCCTCAGACAAGCCAGTTCCTGGGCCCCCATGGTCCTGGGGTCCACATCTTTTCTGTGAAAAGAGTGTGAGTGGCCTTGGTGTTCCTCAGCAGTTAGAGTGTCAGCCCATGGACCGAAGGGTCTCGAGTTTGATTCCTGGTCAAGGGCATGTACCTGGGTTGCAGGTTTGAGCCCAGGTCCCCAGTCGGGGTCAAGCTGCAGGCAACCAATCGATGTGTCTCTCACATTGATATTTCTCTCTCCCTCTCTTCCTCGCTCCCTCCCTCCTTTCCTCCCTTCCATTCTATCTAAAAAAATCAATGGAAAGATGCCCTCGGGTGAGGATTAACAATAACAAAACGAGTACAAGTCAGGGAGGCCTTCCCAGATTGAAATTCATAGCTTATGAACCCTAACGTGTAGTTGAACTATCTTCTGAAGCATTTAGACCAGTGATTCTTTCAGGGGTTAGGGGTGTGTATGTGTGCGCATGCACATGTGTGTCTGCAGAGGCCATGTACAATTCAGAAGATATTTGATACATTGTTTTCATGGTACAAATAATAGAAAATAGAGCTTTACAGACTGAGCTCAGGCCAAGTTTTCCTCTGGAAGTTTTAGATAATTTTTTTTTCAAAATGGTCAGAGTGGTATTGAAAGGAATTGATATTAAAGCAACAAAGGAAGTTATGGAACTGTCGGGCTGGTGATGAATTTTGCCCTTAGTGTAAAGAAGCTCCAGAGTGCCTCTCCAACTGGGCCAAGGCAAGCAAGAGCTAGGAGGCATGCAGGTGACGGGCATCTCCTGCTGGAAACGGGCAGATTCCGGAGGACGGTGATGCCTCCACAGATGAGGACATTGCTCTAGCCCTTGCTCCCAAGCAGTCAGGTGCGAAGCCTGTGCTGGCCGTGGTTACCCTTCCCCGTAGTTCTCATGGGAGCCTGAAACAGCTGGATTGGAAGCAGCCAGAGAAGAGAATCTGGTTTGGGGCATTAATTATAACTTAATCTTGATGTTCATACTGCCTGAAAATGTAAATAAAATAACAACAACAAAAAAGCAAAGATACTTATTAAAGTTCTAGCCACTCCTTTGTTAAAGGAAGAAGGAAAGCAAAGCATTGTGGTGTCCTGTCCTCCCCAGAAGCTGACACTCCCCTTAGTCTGTCATGGGCCCAGGCATGTCCCCACAGTGGGGAAAGGCAGACTTACTGTGGACAGTGGTGAGCTCACGTGGAACCTGTCAGCGGAGGCTCCCCTAGACTGTGAGCTCTGCGGGAGCTCTGTCCCCGCCGCACCCCAGGGCCTGGCACCCAGTGAGTGTTAAATCCATGGCTCTCCTTTTAAAAATTTTAACTCATACTTTAAAAAGTTAGACTTATGGAGGATGACAGGGAGATTACCCAAATTCATTTTGAAGGAATCCAGTCTTCATGTAGCTAATATGCTAAATTTTTCTATAACTAAAGGCAAAAATGAAAACCACCTACATCATTGCGGTCAGTGTCCAGCCGCTGTGGAGACGTGTCCTTAACGGCGCTTCCGTCTGTCTTCCAGGGCAAAGGCGGCAGTGATGCTGACGCTGGCGAGCAAACTGAAGCGGGATGACGGTCTCAAAGGGTCCCGGGCGTCAGCCACGGCCTCCGACTCCACCCGGAGGGTGTCTGTGAGAGACAGGCTGCTCGTTAAAGGTGATGTCCACGGGAGCTGGCTGGGGGCTCTGTTGGGTACGAAGCAGCCTGTTGCTGAATAGCAGTACCTGCTGGAAAACATGTTAAGTTGGAACCTCGTAGTGCTTACAACGGAGGGACTGCTGTGCACTGTGGAAATGCTGCTGGTGAGGAGCTGGCGTTAGAAACTGGTGTCTCGTGCACGTGGAATATTCTCTGTGGGCTGCCAGGTGCTAGAGGAAGGACTAAGGTCCCGAGACTAGCAGGCCTAAGACTGGTCTAGGTGCTGTGGTTATCCGGCCGTGGGCGAGGGGGTCGTCGCTTCTGGTCTCCTCAGCACCAAGGGAGGGAGTAGAATTCAGTAATCTCTTAGGATCCTCCTCCATTTATTTAAGTCAGAGCCTGAGGAGACTCTGCAAACTCAGTTCCCCTCAGCATTAACAGCAGAGCCTCTCAGAGCCGCAGCCCTGGAGAAGGTTTATAGAATGCGTGTGTGTGCGTATGTGTGTGTGCACACATGTGTGCAGCTTTTGCATCACTGATGGCACAGACTTAAACTCTCAGGAGCATGGGCAGCTTCCCAGGGTCGTGAGCACTGGGAGGTGAGGGAGAAACAGCCTCTGCCTTGAAGGAGCTTATGACCTGTGTGTCCATTTCTTAAGTGTCAGGAGCTAGGAAGCAAAAAAGGGTTGGGTGGTTTGTCAGAACTGCCCGTGTTTGTGTTCTCTGAGGCAGGTGCCATGGGGCGACGGGCATGCGATGTGCCGACACTGAGTGGTGGCAGGGGAGCGGTGTGTATGCACGCGCTGTGTCGGTCCCTCTCAGAAGCACAGCCGTGCTCAGCTTGGGAAGGAGTTGGAACAGGAAGGCCTTGGGTTGGGGCGCATGCTTCCTCGTTGTCCTGCTGGCCCTGAATGTTGACTCAGCTCTGGCTTATGCTGCCTGGTAGGGGAAGAATCGTTCTGTACTTTTGGGCATTACCTACTCTGTCGAGGAGAGCTTTTGACTGAACTGAGTTAGCTGCAGCGGCTTGACCCTGTGAGGTCAGAGGGTGGGCATGGCGGGAGCACCTCACTTGGGTGGGCCCTTTAGGACTTGAATCTCTTTCCCGGGTGCTGGCTCCAGGGTTCCGTCTGCCAAGGACCCAGGAGCCAGGCAGAGCCTGGAACAGGGTGTGGTACATGTTATTGTGGTCCTTGGCATGGAGGGTGTTTTGGTGTCTGGCGAGTTACAGTGAGGAAGGTCCAGACCTTCACTGAGGGGGAGCAGGTGGGAGCTGGCGACTGTCCCCCCTTGTTGACCACGTCCCCACGTGGTTGTGTCATAGCAGCTTTGTACCCTGAGCACTTAGGGCCAGGCGCTCTGCTGGGCACTTGCTAGGGCAGTTCTTGTTGGCTTTTGCTAAGCCTTGCCTGCGGTGGTTCATTTTGAAACTGGACTCGGGTTGAGCACCTTGCAGGAGGCGCTTCAGTGCGGCAGGACAGTGGACCCGCACGCCGGGCAGGGCGAGCCTGGGGAGCTGACCAGCCGGCAGAAACAGGCAGCAGGACAGAAGAGCGAGTGCAGAGGCCCCTGCACACACTGGCCCTGCGCAGGGCTTCACCTGGGAGCGCTCCCAGGGCTCCAGGGCCCGCTGCAGCCTGGGGAGCCCACTGGGGCTCACTGAGCGGGACTCTGCTCCTGCTCCGAGGGCAGGAGGTGTCTTGGGCTGAGTTTACAGGCTCCGCAAAGGTACTCTGGCCTTGTGAGACTCTCAAGGGGAGGTTCAGAACCACCTTGTGAGGTCACCTGTTTGCATCCTCTCAGGTTACTGGGTCCCAGAACACTTGCAGTTGACAGTGGCTGTGGGCCTGGGGGTTCAGGGTAACACACCCCTCATGGGCCTGTGCCCTCCATCTGCCTCGGGTGGCTGGGCCAGGCTAGCTGATCAGTGAGTGGTTTGGGCTTGTGGGGAGGATGGGTAGAGGGCAAGGGTGGGCCTGACGGTGGGGAGGAGGCCGTGAACAAGAGTCACGTAGGAAAGAATGCTCTGACTACTGATGATAGCTTGGCCCGATTCCAGAGCGCTCCTATGCTTGGCTGGTTGTGGCGGTGGCCTTCATCCTGGGGTTTCTGCTGATGGCAGGACGTGGCTGATGTGGGGCCTGGTGAAACATTGGCCTGATTACAGTGATTATGGTGAAAGTCCCTTCTAGGCAGAGCCCCCCTTTTGGGACTTTGAGAACAGCAGGGTGTCCAGGTTCAGCAAGATGGCTACAGTCAAGACTGTCGTGCTGGGCTGACTTTGGCTCGTGTGGGACTATTACTCATGAGGGTCAGTAGGTTGCAGAAAAGTGTGTTAATGTGTCTTGGGACTCAGTGCTGTAGGCTGGGTCCGGGAGCAGGGAATTTGGCATGCAGAGAGTGTCCTTGGGACGTACCTGTGGAGGGGGGAGGTGAGGGAAGCAGGAGCGGGCAGAGTGCGGAGTCATGCTTCAGGGAAGGCCCTGCAACGCCTGTACTCAGGAGCACACATGGCCCTTCGGAGCTGTCCTCAATCAGGCGAGGTGCAGGCGGTCCTGCCCTGCATCCATCAGCCGCCCAATGGGGATGTCCTGTGAGGTGTGGCCCTGGGTGGGGGTTGGCACAGCACACATGGTCCCTGGAAGGACTGAGCTAAAGGCCACCTGCTGACAGCCTTCACTGAGAGGGTCAGGACATGCCTCCCACAGACCAAAGGAAAGAGCAGAGACTTACGGGCAAACGTGGGTGTTTTTTCTCTGGTCCGTTGCCACACTTGACCTTACGTGCTGTGGGATCTGGCTTGGTGCCGATGGCTGTGAGTGAGCTGAGGGAAGAGGCGGTTGACCACTGGCAGGGACAGCTGTCCCAGCAGCGAGGACTAGTCTGGCTGCTCACGGAGGCACCTGTGTTTTGTTTTTTTTTTTTGGAATAGTGGGCCCAGTGCTGAAGGGCGACAGAAGGCTGGGGTCAGCCCTCCCTGGACACACCGGAGCCTGCCTGGGAGCGGCTGGCCAAGGGCACGCCTCTGCCATACCTGCATCTTCGCCCCCAGCTCTTCAGACTCACCCTGGTAGTTCTCGAGGACGTCCTCCAGGCCCGAGCTGGAGAGAGGCTTGTAGCTGCAGTCCCTGGGAGGTGTAGCACAATGCAGTGGTCTGGGCCAGGACCGAGGGCCACTGTGTGCACTGACCCCTGGGAGCTGGGGACACGGGAGAGTGTGCATTTCCTGTCGCCCCTTCAGGTCGGCCTTACTGGGGAGTGTCACGGTGTTTTCAGCCAAAGGCAGGTGGCACTGGACCTTTGTGGGCTGCTGAGTCTGATGGTGCTCCCTACCTCCCAAAAAGCCCTTGGGCAGAATGCCTGCCGGTCTTGTCTGTCAGAAGTTGTCCCCTTTTGTCCAGTGGGAGCATGTCTGTCCCGGGTCTTTCACTTGTCCGCTCAACAGCTTTAGTGCCTGCTGGGCGCCAGCCCACTGACAGTGAGCCCAAAGACCTCAGCGGGCTGCAGGCAGGCTGGCAGGCACCTCTTCCTGTTAGTCTTTGTGAAGCGTGGAGATTGGGAATCGAGCTGCCTGACTTCAGGGCCAGGTCTGGAATCGGGCACTAGAGGGAATGGATCTGTGCAGCCTTGTCCGTGGGTGGCAGCGCCTGTGGTCAGGTGGTTACTGGCATTCTTCTGTTTCAGCGGGTGGGTTCTGGGGCTGGCTCTGTGGTGTCGGCTTGCCCTGCTCCAAGCCTGCTCTGCAGAGCAGAGGGCCCGGCTGCCCACCCACTACAGGTGTCTCCCAACACCTGGGTGCACGTGAGGCCTCCCTCGGGTGAGCGCTTCTGTGTCCACATGGGCAGTTCATGGGGTGGTACTGGAAGGACTCCTTCCAATGCGGTTCCTGGATGAGGGAGAAGATAACCAGTTCTTGTTCTCCAGAGCGGCTCTCTCCGGCCCTGGCCCTGCCCAGGACTTGGGGTGGGCTTAGGGCTTAGTTTGCCGTGTGGGCAGGATATCCCCAAGTGCACCACCTCCTAATACCTGTTGGGGTGGGGCTGGGGCTTCAGTGTGAACTTTGAGGGGGCACGGTTCAGTCCACAGCACTTTGAAACCCCTCTGCATTTAGCAGTGTGTGAAGCTGGGAGTTACATGCTACAGTACATATTTAAAAAGCCAGAGCCGTGGCCCAGAGAGAAGGGCTCCTGCTGACAAAGAACTGAGGTAGCTGCCCTCAGGCTGACCGTTAGATGCTTTGTCGGAGGGTTAAATACCAGGGCAGCTGCCCAGGTAACTTGATGGCCCCCTCAGGTGTACTGAATAGCCTGGTAGGGCAGGGAGGGTCTGTGGAGGCTGAGGAGGGCTCCAGCCAGTCCTGTCTGCTCTTGCTGGAGTGGGTGGCATGAAGCCTGGGGCTCCATTCCCATCATACCAGTCTCTGCTACGGCTGTGCTGGGTTCAGGGCTGCAGCCTTGGCCCTCGGAGTGTGGAGGGGCCCATGAGTGCTCTGGGCCTTCACCCTGCAGTGTGCTGCTATAAGGCCCTTAGACTGAGTGGAGGAGCTGATGTGTGGTGGGCCGGGAGAGGGGGACTGCAGCTGTGCTGTCTCCGTGGAGGGGCTAATGCCCTGGTGTCAAGTGTTCCCCAGGTGAAGGCACTGTGCGTGGATGCTAGAGTGCAGTAGAGGTGCTTGGTGCCCAAAGATAGGAAGCTGAGAGAGAGCTTAGTTCAGGAGCTCTGAGGGGTAATGGTTCAGGTGGAAGGAGGTGGTCAGGTCTCCTGGGAAGTAGCTACTGTCTCCGCCTGTGTCGAAGGGCACAGCTGCTCTCCTGGTGCTGTCTGATGGGTTTGGAGCGGGCTCTTGCTAAGAATCATCTGCATCTAGGATTGGCCTTTTGTCTTAGCTCAGGCCACCATAACAAAATACCACAGACTGGGTGGCTTACACAACAGACATTTATTTCTCATGGCTCTGGAGGCTGGCAGTTCAAGATCAGGGCACTGGCACATTCGGTTCTTGGTGAGGACTGGCTTGCAAGCACCTGGTGACTCTTCCCATAAGGGCACTAATCCCATCGCGAGGGCCCCACCCTCATGACTTCATCCAACCCTAATTAACTCCCAGGTGCCCCACCTCCTCATACCATCCCACTGAGGGGTAGGGCTTCAACATAGGAACTTTGGGTGGGGACAGTTTTGTCCACAGCACCTTTGGAAGCCCTGATCCCCAGCTGTCCCAGGAGAAAGGCTCCTTATGGCTCAGGACATTCACGCAGGGAGCACAGCCACCCTGCCAGCAAGTGTACCAGGCTCAGGGCCAGGCACTGTCCCAGGGCTGGTGAACATACAGCTTCTGCCATGGAGAGAGTGCAGGTTGGGGTGGCAGGCAGGCTGGAACCAGCTAGAGCACTGTGTTGAGCAGCCCACTGCAGAGGGGGTGAGTGTGTGCGTGGGGGGGCCATGGTGGTAAGCGGTGGCCTCTGTGATGTGATCTCTCCGTGTGGTCATGTCTCAAGTGGGCTCTGTGGTTTGATCTTTAGTCAGAAAGGAAGAGTCCTTTCTCGGAAGGAAGCTTTGCAGCCACGGAATTGTGCAAGGTGCCCGGTGCCTCCCAGGAAGGCTGGGCCAGTGTGCAGTGGAGGTGCCAGCATCTGGGAACTGGGGTGGCCTCAGCAGTGTAAACGTGTCTGAAGTTCCTGTTCCCTCCCAGGTGGGGTAAGTCCTTTGGCACTAAGGTTATGCAGGGAAGGTCTGCTTTGCCAAGAGGCCTCAAGCGTGGAAAGCAGTTCACTGTTTCTTCGGTCAGAGTCTCTGTGCACGTGGATTCTGCAGTGAGAACTGTTGATGTTGGTGAACTAGCATTTGCCCTCGTTTGAGGTGTATTGTCGTTTGTGACCGCTCCCTGAGAGCATCACCGGTGAGCTCTGCGTCTTGCTTTGTCGTGTGTACTGGGCTAGCATCCTTGTTGAAGTCCTGGTGCCTGCACTGGCTGTTGGACCAGAAGCCTGCAGGTGTCCTGCCTGTGGTGGGGGTCATTGCTGACTGGTCTGGGGGCTGTCCCCAGCCCTGTCCGCCTTCCCTGAGTGAGCTACACTGACGGTGGAAGTGCAGGCATAGTGCTCTTCTTAGGACTTGAACTCAGGACTACAGTGTGATGTTGTCACATCCATTGGTGTGACTAGCTGGGTGTAAGTGTGTTAGCTTGGCAAATAGCCGACAGCGATGACCTGTAGCTGGGGGAGTAACACTCAGGGCTGGGCCCATGCAGAGCTCCTGGTTTGCTGGTGTGTGCAGGGCTGCGGAGGGGGCTGCTCTGCGGACTGGGCTGCGGTGGGCACGGCCCTGCGTTTCACTGATGTGGTCACTGAGCCCACACTGAGGTGGGTTTGGGTTTAGTGTGTAGAGGGTATTCCCATAGCTGTTGAAAAAAACAGGAAGAACCTCTGCGGGCAGTGGGCGGTGGGCCTGCAGCCAGAGTGCAGCCTGTCTTAGAGGGAGGCGTCCTGCGTATCTGGGGTGTGGGGGGCGGCTCTGTTGCCCAGCTGTCATCATGCCCTGGTCAGCACCTCCCTGCCCCCCCACCCCTGAGTCCAGACCTTCTCTCTTCCCTTGGCACAGGACTGTGTTCTCAAACATGTCACTTCTGTTATGTGCCCCCTCCCCCCCCCAGTCCTCTGGGCACGTTTTTTGTTTCACTGGGCTTTTCAAGCTGGGCAAGCAGAGTTCCGACTGCACACAGGATAGGCCCCAGAGAAAGCTGGTCTGTGGCCGGCATCAGCCTCTCACAGACAGGAAGGTCCATCAAGGACTGTTTATTGTAAATTCTTATCAACACAGTTAAATAATAGTATAATAAAATACGTAAATAGAATTTGCCAATAAACATAGTTTAATTATATGGATAACATTTATTTTAAAGTGATTAATATGAATGACTCACTTGATAAAATATCTGGTTTTCTGATCAAATGAATGCCCTGTGTGTGCCCCTGTCGGAGGACCTGGTATGGGTACCTCGGGCATCAGCGCTCTGGTCCTCCATACCCCGCTTTCTTTAGTGAGCACCCCACTCAAGGGTAGGGCAAAAATGGGCCGGTCAGGAGGCCGAAACTCAAGATCACTATGGCTGTTGTGAGAGCAATGATGTGGAACTTCTCCTGGCTCGTATTTGTGGTGTTTTGTTAAGTGGGTATGTTTGAATGTGCTACCTAAGACTGCCAAGGAGGGAGACCCCTGGGCTTGCATTCCATCCCAGAACCTGGTCCTTTTCCAGTCACAGCCAGAGGACGATGGAGTCACTGCTCGCCCCACGCCCAGCTCTGCTGCTTGGCTCTGACGCCCTGGACCCCGAGACAGCGTCATTCCCTGGCTCCTCTGGCCCACCCCACTTTCTGGATGCCATTCCAAACCCCAGGACCCGAGCTGATCCATTTTGTGGGCCACTTGTCCCTGCCCAGGTTCTCAGTCAGCTGAAGTCAAAAGCCTATGGGTTTCCTACACCCTCGGCCTCAGAGCAGAACCACCGCCAGTCTCCCACTAAGGCACTCAGCACTTAGCTTTGCAAACACTGTGCCCCCCCCCACTCCTCTTCATCCCTCCCCTCTCACCCCTTTCCTCCCTCCTCACCCCTCCTCATCCCTCCTCACCCCTTCCCTCCCTTCTGCTCTCCACATCACTTGAAAGAATTGTCATACCTGTAGCATCTATATTTTGACTGCTCATTTGCTTTTTAGTTTTTTAAATCTGGTTTCTGTCTTTCCACTTGCCTTCCTGTTTTGAATGCCCTCAGCAGGGTCCATCACATCCGCTGGTCATGCCTTGGGCCTCCTTCCCCTTGGACCAGTCTGTCCCCTGTTTACTGAATCACCACATTCCCCATGTCACCTAGTTTTCCACCTGTTTCTTATCAGTAACTTTTCCAGCTCCTTGCCTTCTGCTTTCTGCTGAGGTTCTTCTCCCCAGTCTCCCCTTTGTCGGTCTCATGACATCAGGTGTCATCACTCTGCAGGGGCTCCTTGACTCTGACCTTGGTTGTGCACCCAGACTTCAGCTTCTTCCTCCCCGGGCTCCCCAGCCCTCTGTGCCATCTTGGACCCCTCTCGCCCCACACAGTTGGCAGCTCCTTCCATGCTTGGCTCTCAAGCACCCTGCCTCTCCCTGCCTTTGCTGGGCCCTTGCTGCCTGTCTGAGTGCCCAGCTCACAGGTTACCTGGCTTTCCCTGTGCCCGTGCTAAAGTTGTCTTCTTGAGGCAAAGCTTAGAGACTTTGTTCAGAGGTCTCCCTGGGCTGGCTATTGCTGCAGAATCCAGTTTAGAACGGGAAATGGCGCTTTTGGGACCTCCCCGATCCTTGTTTCTCATGCTCTGGCCGCACCTCGTCGCTCTGGCTTCTGTGTGTCCGTGTTCTGTGCTTCTGCACATGGCTAACTTAGCCTCCACCTCTACAGACCAAATTCTACTTGTTCTTTGAAACCCAGTCAGAAACCTCCTCCTTCCTTTCGTCTCCACAGCTGGAGGGCATCCCAGAGCATGCTATTCTGTGCCTGAGCCAGAGACCACTTGCCCGCCCAGTTAGCTCTGTAATAGCTGGATGGCTGAGGGTTTGCAGCTCGGTCCTGGCAGAGGGCTGCTAGGCTTCAGTGCTGTCGTGACTGACAGAAGAGGTTCTGGAGGAGAACACTAGGGCCAAGGAGTGCGGCTCCCAGGGCGGGCACCGCCCCAGCAGGAGGAGACTTTCCCCCTGGAAAAGGGAGCGCACACTGGGCGAGCCTTCACAGAAAGCAGGTCTGAGAAGCTGGAAGAGACACGTGTGTATAAACAAATCAGTTTTGGGGCAGGAGCTTCACTCCTTGGGGGAACAGGTTGCAGAGAACAGCCCCGACTGTTGACATGGAGGTCACTTCTGTGTTGACGTTATGGTTCTCCTTCGTGTTCGAGTCAACTCAAGCGCCCTTGGCTGTGTGGGGCATCTTGCATGTCACTTTGTGTACTTGAAAGCAACTTCATGGAGTAAAGGCTAAACTTCAGACCAAGTGTAGGTTTCGGTTTGTTCTGTTCATTTATTTTTTCCTCGGAGTTCTGGAAGAAATTGGTGATTTAGAGCTGGTAATTTCCTGTGGAGTAATTCACTGATATTAACAATAATCTCTTTGTTTCTACAGAGGTTGCAGAACTTGAAGCCAACTTACCTTGTAAGTACAGCTCCCCAGTCCAGCATTAGTGCTGGGAGACTTGCATGGAGAAGCTTAGTGTGTGCTTTGATAACCTGTGTTTCATGTGCATTGGGGATGCGCTGTACTCTGCAGGTAGGGAGCAGAGCTGGCAGGGCTCTGAGGGGAGACGCTCTGTCCTCCTCGTAGCAGAGCTGTGCTTGGCTGGGCTTCCTGTCTGCCCCACGTCCTCTGAGGGAAAGGTCTGCACACCAGCGATGGCCCATCCCAGTCTGCTAGTGACGGTGCACCGTTTGGTCCAGAAAGTGCTTATTTGTCATTTATCTTTGAGGTGGGACGGCCATGCTGCCTGATGCCACCAGGCTCTCGCACTGTGCTTGGTCCTCCTGCTCAGACACAGACACGGTGCACAGTCCTCGCTGTCCAGGCAGTGAACTTGGGATGTGTGGCAAAGTTCCTTTTTTTTTTTTTTTTCAGACCTTCAAAGTCTGAAAGCTTTGGCCATTTTGGCCATTTTAATATTTTTTTGAATCAGAACTTTTTCTCGTCATACTTGGTTAAAAAAGTCGTTCTGACACTGAGGATGTTTGTGATGGGGTGAAATATTTTATATGTGGTCTCCTGGTCTGGGTGAAGGCTGCAGAGAGCCTGGTGGGAGGCCCGTGCGACAGGGAAGAGGGGCTCTTTCCCACCTCCCCCCAAAGCTGGAAAGGTCATAGTGGGGTATTCCCTTCAATAGCCTTGGAATCAGTTTCTCAGGGTAAGTACAAATGTTTGTTTGTTTTTTTAAGTAGTTTTAATATATAGTGTTTATGGGTATACTGGGTTGTAATATAAAATGTTTCTTACCATGGGTCCTAGCCAACAGTGTCTTAAAAGTCATTGGATTGTTTGGCCTCAAAGTTTTCTTCCAGTCAGAACTAGAAGGAAGTATCTTGGGATTCTGTTAAAAGGCTGTCTTTTTGCCTGCTGAAGTCTTTAAAAGTGATTTGCTTTAAACTGTTCCAGGAAAACAAACAAACAACTAACCATGTATTTGGATAGACAAAAGCGAGATTGGCAAACTGTTGAAGCTGGGTGATGGGTTCATTATACTGTTCTCTCTCTTTTTTTTTAATCCTCACCCAAGGATATGTTTTTGTTGTTGTTGATGTTTTTAAACTAATTTTAGAGAGAGAGGAAGGGAGAGGGAGAGAAACGTGGATGTGAGAGAGAAACATCGATCAATTGCCTCCCGTACATGCCCCGACCAGGGATAGAACCCACAATCTAGGTATGTGCCTGACTGGGAATCGAACCCTCAACCTTTTTGGTATATAGGGTGACACTCCAACCAACTGACTCACCTAGCCAGGGCATTTTTCCTTTTCTTTTAAAATTTTATGTCTAAGGCACAATTGGCTTTCAAACCAATATTTTTATTAAGTACCTTAGGTTTAACTGAATATCTTAACTCTTACGGCTGAAGTATCAGATTAAAAAGGCTATGTGCGCCCTGGCCGGTGTGTGGCTAAGGTGGTGGGTTCGATCCCCGGTCAGGGTGAGTGCAGGAGGCAGCCAGTGGATGATTCTCTCTCATTCTTTTCCTCTCTCTAAAGTCAATTTTAAAAAATTGTTTTAAAGGCTATGTGCTGCCCTGGCCAGTTTGGCTCAGCGGTTGGAGCGTCGGCCTGCGGTCCAGAGAGACCCGGGTTCGGTTCCCGCTAAGGGCGCGTACCTCGGTTGCAGTTTGTACCCGGCCCCTGGTGGGTCGTGCGGGAGGCAGCCACTCGATGTGTCCCTTTCACGTCGATGTTTTTCTCTCTTCCTCTCTCTCCCTCCCACTCTATCTGAACAAAAAGTGGAAAAAAAAAATGTCCTCGGGTGAGGATGAAAAAAAAAAAAAGAAAAATAAATAAATAAATAAAGGCTATGTGCTATATCCCTCTTCTCTTCTTCTCCATACCCTCACCCCCAATCACAATGGGGAAATCTAAATTAGTTTATACAGATTAGCCAGGTTTTCCAAAAGTATGCAGCTTATTTCAAAGAGGAAACAAGTCACCATATAAATCTTTACTGTCTGTTCAGTGATCTTTTTATTTTGTTTTTAGGGCTCTTATTTGTGTATGTATCTTTTTTTTTTTTTTTTTTACAGTGATCTTTCTAAAATATTCACTGTGGCTGATGAAATCACTTGTCACATAACAGTGCTGCTTAGTCATTATTCAGTACTAGCCTGGACCTCTGTACATGCAGGTTTATAGAGGGCTCTCTGTTTGCGAAAACTGAAAACTTGCACTTTCAGATAGATGGAGATATCATGAGCATCTTAGCCCGTGCCTGTGACAGAGGAAAAGCCTCGTTCTGGAGCTTTAATAAAGCTGCTCACTGAGCTAAAATAAAACCTGACTTTACCCTTTATTTATGTTTTATCCTCACCCGAGGACATTTTTACATTTATCTTCAGATAGAGCAGGAGGGAGAGAGAGAGGAAAGAGAGAGAAACATCGATGTGAGAGAGACACATCAATTGGTTGCCACCCGTATGACCCCACCCGGGGCCGAGGACAAATTGCAACCAAGGTACGTGCCCTTAGTGGGAACCGAACCCAGGACTCTCTGGTCCGCCGGCCAAAGCTCTAACCGCTGAGCTAAACCGGCCAGGGCTTGACTTTATCTTTAATTGCTGGTCTTAGAACTTTGACTTTTTTGAGCTTTAAATTTTGAGGGTTTTTTTTTTTAAGTAGTTTTATTGTGTGTGTTTTTTTAAATCTTCACCCGAGGATATTTTTCCATTTATCTTCAGATAGAGTGAGAGGGAGAGAGAGAGAGAAACATTGATGTGAAAGAGACACATCAACTGGCTGCCTCCCACACGACCCTGACCAGGGTCAGGGACCAAACTGCAGCCAAGGTACGTACCCTTGACCAGAATCAAACCCACGACTCTTTGGTCTGCAGGCTGACGCTCTAACTGCCGAGCCAAATCGGCCAGCGCTGTCATGTTTTCGTTACATATATTTTACTAGAAAGGTGGCCTTTAGCTTTTCAATTTAAGATTGGGAGAAATGAAGCCCATTTAAATTATTTCATACATAGTTCAACTGTGTGATTTGGGAGAAAGTCTTGCTCTTTGGATCCCATTTTCTTCCCTTCTGAAACAAGGAGTATGCCAGTGTAATCTCTGAGACCCCTTCTTGTCTTCTAGGCCAGGTTAGCATTCATTCTGCAGTGATTCCCTGAAGGCTTGGTTAACTAAAAGACCCCACCCAGAGTTCTGCGTTGTGTTTGTGTAGCATCCCTGGCGTGTTCATGGTGATGGGGTGAGGCACGGTGGAGGGAGAAGAATCCTGAACTAGATCTTAATGTGGGAACTAAACTTCCTTCTGTGTGATCTTGGTCTGCTCACTGAATCTCCCCAGACCTTCATGTCATCTCTCATGACTGAGGACTTTGTGCTACCTGGTCTCCAAGGCCATTTCCAAGTCTAAATTTGAATCATTCTATTTTTGATGAAAATTCATACTGTTGTAAAACCGGGCAAATATTTTCAGTGGGACTTGTAAGAAATAGTAGGTGACTCAAGGAATTTGGCATAAGATTTTCCATGTTTATAAAATATCAGCAATTTCTATATATATTCTTACCAAATTCCTTGGGTATATACCATTCTCCGTATCATTTGAGTGAAGGAGGCAGGTGCAGAGTGCAGCCAGCTTGTCCTGTCTGCACCACTGACTGTTCTCTCCCAGTGGGAGCTCCAGGTGCCTGTCCAGACCTGCTGGTGTGTGTGGTGCAGGTGGGCCCAGCGCACGGCCATCTCGGTCAGCAGGTGGGCCCAGCGCACGGCCATCTCAGCAGAACATCAGTTCACCAATGAAGCAAGTTCAGTTACCAGTTGGATTGTGAAGACGTTTTTTTTTTAATGCCACAGAAAACTCTGGGTGTGTGTTAACTTAGCTGACAACCTTTTCTTTCTAACGTCCACTTTCTGTGGTAGGTAGGATTGACTGTTGCTAGGTGAGCAGACCTGAAGTTTGACCTGGGTTCTTTTTCTGGTTTGTCCACGTGTAGCTATCCTTTATCCATGTGCTTTAATCCCTGTGTGGTTTCTTCTCAAAGTAAAGTAATTCTGAAATTAATGGAAAGATTTCTGTTAATGACCACAGGATAGGAAAGAAAACATCTCAATTTGGAATTAAGTAGTCAAAGACTAGCAGGAAATCACATGGGAAAAACCACTGGCTTGCCACTTTAGCACATTGGCACAATCATGATCAAACAGGCAGCAAGGGGATCCGACACGGTTGACCTGGGTGTGAGTTTCCAGGTCGGCCTCACTGTGGCCGCCAGCTCTCAGATCTTCCTGACGTGTGCTTTCTCTTGCAGGTACATGTAAAGTGCATTTTCCTGACCCCAACAAGCTTCATCGCTTTCAGCTCACTGTAACCCCAGGTAATATTCTTATGTACTTTTTAAACAGCAACTTTTAAAGGCTGCCCAACCCTACAATCTTTGGCTGGACTTGTCCTCTAACTTTTTGAGTTATGACAGTAATGACCTTTCCACATGAAGACAAGATAAATGCTTTGTGGTCAAATAAAGCCTCGTGCTGTGAACCTGAGGGATTCATTCCAGTGAGTGGGGACGGACCAGCAGCGCAGTGAACAGGGATGGGCTGCGGTGTGCGTGAGGAATGTGTACCCTGGAGTCAGAGCTAGGCTCAGATCCTGCTCCGGTGTAGCAGCTGCGGGACCGTGGCGAAGTGACTGCCTCCCCTCTCAGCCACAGCCTGCCAGCCACAGAGTGGGGTGGAACAGGCCCTGTCTCCCGGGACAGGGTCAGGATTCCGCAGATAGCCTGAGCGCCGCACAGCCGGGCCGGGCAGATTGCCAGGTGTCCCGGGAGGGTAACAGTGTGCCCTGGTCACACTGGGCAGTGGGAGGGCGGGCTTGTGCTTCTTCCGTTCACAGTGCAGCGCCAAGGTTCCCAGTCCAGCATAGGCGCCAGCATTTAGCTCGGCAGTGAGTGCGGTGCTGCAGCTGCAGCTGCGGGAGGGCGGAGGGCAGGGAGTTAACCAGAGGGAAGGGAGTGTTGTGGGGGAAACCCGGGTGTTGTAGTTGGAGGATGGAGAGGGGATGAGAAACAGACGCACTAGCTCATTGAAAAGGGAAAGAACACAGATTTCAGTAGGTGATAATGAGGCCACAAATAAGCCCTGGGCTGTCTTCCTGTAGGTAGAATAGTTGTGTTTTTTTTCTTTTATTAATTTATTTTTGTTACAGATGTTTCTCCTCCCCCCCCCCCCCCCCCCATTTAGAATGTTTTTGGGTTTTTTTTTCTGTGAGAGATGTTTTATAATAACAGGAGAAATCCCATTTCAAAATGTGCTTGAAAAGTTTCAAACATTTATTTTTTAAATATGTTTTTTTATTGATTTTTTTAGAGAGAGAGGAAGGGAGAGAGAGACAGAAACATCGATGTGAGAGAGAAACATTGATCGGCTGCCTCCTGCACGCCCCCCACTGGGGATTGAGCCCGAAACCCAGGCACGTGCCCTGACCCGGAATCAAACCAGGACCTCTCAGTTCATGGGATGACGCTCCGTCCACTGAGCCACACCAGCCGGGTAACAAGTTTTAAACATTCATTGAATCCATGTGGTGGTTCTATAAACCGCTCTGGGACAGGAAGGTAAATTCAGTCTGGTACCATTTCCGCTGAGATGAATGGCCCTGGGAAGGAGTGAAACCCGAACGCTGGCCGGAATGGCTGTTCCGCAGGTCTGACGCCAGAGACGCGTGGACTCAGGACTTCAAACTGAGATGGCAAGAATGGGAACCACTCTTGGCCACCTCCACAAAACCCGTTGCGTGTCTGCTGATTTTAATGAGGGGTGTCGAGCACGCTCTGTGTTTCTTGGTGACTCAGGTCCCCACTGCAGGGTATTTTCAGAAATTGTCATGGTGATGAAGGCTGGTTCTCTGTTGAGTAAGCGGTCTCAGAGGTGTGTGTTTGTAGTCAAAACCTTGGCTGTGCTCTGCCTTTCTGGGCCTTGTCAGTGGCTGTGCTCTGCCCAAACGTCGGCCTTGTGTCCTTCACAGCACCTGGTGGGCTGTGCCCAGGTTTGTCACTGTCTTACTTGACTGGGTCTGTGTGGAGTCCAACCTCTGCTTAAGTGTTTCCTTTTTAAACTCCATTTTCCCCCAGTTACACGTATGTTGTGATTATGTCTATGACACTGTCTTTCGTGTTCTTTGTATTGTTCTTGAAAACGGAGCACAGTTGTTTGTTATGGTTTTGGTGTTCTCTGTTGGATCAGATAAAAAGGCACTTGTGTTTGACGCCTGTAACTATGAGTATTTAGTTCTGTTTGTGACGGGCACGGCAGGGAGATGACTGTCACCTGGAGGTGTGTGCCGAGGTGCCCCTCACACACTGAGTCAGAGGCTGCCGGGGCTCCTGCCTGGGTTAAGGGGAGCAGGGCTGCCGTCTGCCAGCCCTGAACACTGGCCTGATGTCGTGGCGTTTTAAAGACTTCTGGAGTCACACTCCTTTTAGTACTGAAAAAATTGACAGAGATCTGCCTAAGGAGTCGAGTTTTAACCACGGGCAAAACAGATGGTGTTGGCACTGGCTCATCGGCAGCCAGAAACCCTGGGGCCGAGTCTGGGGGCCGAGCAGTGAATGGACCGACCTGGGCGCTGGGTACTCAGAGCTCTTCCTCTGGCTTCTGGCAACATCGTCCTGTTCACACTTGGTACCATTTTCAGGTTGGGTGGTTTTTGGAATGTCCCTCGTGCTTGGGGATAAATGTGCTCTTCAGGGAAGAGGTGGAACTGGAATTTAGTGACAGAGGAAAATAAGTGAATTTAGGAGAAATTACAGTCTTCACATCAGCTCACAAAACAAGAAAAAATACTACCAAGTGAAACGAAACCAAACAAAGCAAAACCCTAAACACAGCCTCCTGTGAGGTTTGAAACACTGGGCCGGCCAGCTCATCATTGCCCAGCTGGCCGTGGAGGCCCCTCAGCCCGCCCCGCTGTGGCGTGGGGCTTTTAGACAGAGGGACCATGGACATAAATAACAATTATTATTTTAATTTTTGTTTTTCCTTTGTAAGGAAGTTTATTGAGGTATAAATAAAACGGACTAATTTGAGTTGTACAGCTTAATGAGTTTCAAAAAACATGTGCCCCTGTGTAACCACACCCAGCGAAGATGTCCCCACCACTCGCGAAGGTCCTTTCTGCTGCTTGGCAACCAGTTCCGCGGCCCCTGCCACCCACTCAAAGTTCCTTTCTGATTTCTGTTTCCTGAATCCGTTTTGTCAGTTCTTGAAGTTCATATAAATGGAATCTTAGCTACTCTTATGTCTTATGTAAGAGAATCATATGTGTCCTAATACTTACATGTTCTCTGTCTCTGGCTTCTTGCATATAACATGTTTTAAAATTCATACATGTTGTGTGTGCCAGTAGTTTGTTCCCCTTTATTTGTTATATGACTTTGCCATGATTGGTCATTTTCCTATTGCACATTGGAATTCTTTCCCACTTTGGCTATGATGAAAAAGCCTGTATTGGCGTTCTCTTTGCATACTCATATTTTTCATTTCTCTTCAATTCCACTTCAGAATGAAATATCTAAGTCATGGGAAAGATGTATGTTTAACTTTTTATTTATTTTTTTAATGTTTTTATTGATTTTTTTTTTTTAGAGCGAGAGAGAGGAAGGGAGAGAGATATAGAAACATCAGTGTGAGAGAGAAACATCGATTAGCTGCCTCCTGCACGCCCCTTACTGGGGATCGAGCCTGCAACCTGGGCATGTGCCCTGACCCGGAATCGAACCAGGATCTCTGTCCATGGAACGACACTCAATCCACTGAGCCACATGGCCGGGCTCAAATATTCTTAGGATTTCTGTGATGATTACATCTGTAAAGACAGTTATACTTCTTTCTCACCAACATGTACGCCTTTGATTCCTTTTTCTTACTGCACTGGCTGTGGCTGCCAGCACAGTGGTGAACAGAAGCTGTGAGAACGTGTCTTTGTCTCGTCCTGATCTTGGGAGGAAAGTGTTCATTGTTCATTGAATATGATGTCAGCTCTAGGTGTTTTTAAAACCATGGCCTCTATCAGATTGAAACATTTCTTTTCCTTGCTTGCTTAAAGTTTTTATCATGAATGTGTGTTGAATTTTTTAAGTGCTTTTTCGGTACCAATTGAGATGATCATATCATTTTTCTCCATTATTTTGTAAATATGGTAAATGACACATTGATTTTTGGATGTTAAACCAACCTCATATTTCTGCAATATACCCATTTGGTCACGGCATGGTATCCATTTTTTATATTGCTGGATCCAGTTTGCTAATATTTTGTTACAGAATTTTGTCAATATTCATGAAGAATGATGGTTTGTATGTTTCTGTTCTTGTCATGTCTTTGTCTGGTTTGGCATCAGGGCAGCGGTAGTCTGGCAGAATAAACACATTAAGTGTTCCCTTCTGTTTTCTGGGAGAGTTTGTGTTGGCTTGGTATTATTTCTTCCTTAAATATTTGCTAGAATTCACCAGTGAAGCAATCTGGACATGGAATTTCCTTTTTAAGAAAGTTTTTATTTGTGAATTCAATTTATTTAATAGATATAGGGTTAATCACCTGTTATGTTCATTCTCAAGTCGGCTTTGCTAATTTTTTTCTTTGAAGGAATTTGTTCATTTCATCTAAGTTGTAGAATATATTGACATAAAAGTTGTTCAGGCCCGGCCAGTGTTGCTCAGTGGTTGAGCATCGATCCATGTACTAAGACGTCGCCGGTTCAATTCCCAGTCAGGGCACATGCCCAGGTTGTGGGCAAAATCCCCAGTGAGGGGCATGCAGAGGCGGCCAGTTGATGTTCTCTCTCATTGATGTTTCTATCTGTCTCTCTTTCTCCCTTCCTCTCTCTCTAAAATCAATAAAGAAAAGAAAAAATTGTTCAGAATATTCTCATGTATATAGGATATGTACTGATGTCTCTTCCTGATATTCGTAATTTGAGTTTTCTCATTTTTCTCTTCATCATTTTAGCTTGAGGTTTATTCAGATGATCTTTGCAAAGACTAGGTTTTATTTTTCTGAACTGTTTGTCCATTTCATTGATTTCTGCTCTTTATTATTTCCTTCTGTATACTTTGGGTTTAATTTACTTTGCTTTTCCTTCCTTCTTAAGATGAAAACTTAGATCATTTAAAAAAATTTTTTAAAGCTACCTTGATTTGAGGTATACGATACTTTCTTTTATTTAGCATAATGATTTTGAGTTTCACCCATGTTGTTGCATTAAACAATATCTTGTATCTTTTTATTGATGAGTTGTCTTCTGTCTGTATCCCAGTCTTTTCATCCATTCACCAGCTGACAACCCTTGTGTTGTTTCCACCTCGTGCCCTTGTGCACAAAGCTGCTGTACCCTTCGAGGACAGGTCTGTCTATGTATCTGCTTTTATGTCCCCTGGCAGTGGAATTGCTGTGATAAGAGGAAGTTTAACTTTATAAAACACTGCCATACTATTTTCCAATGTGAAAGCACTATTTCAAATTGCTACTAGCAATGAATGAGAATTCCAGTTGCCCCACGTTCTTGCCAACAACTGCTGTTTTCAGTCTTTCCGATCTTAGCCATCCTGGTAGGTATATCTCTCACTGTGGCTCTGATTTACTGAGCGTCTTTTCCGGTGCCTGTTTGCTATCTGTATCTTCTCTATTCAAGTGTCTATTTAAAATGTGTCCATTTAAAAATTGAAGTGTTTGTCTTATTACTTAAGTTGCAAAGTTGATATACCTGTGTATAAGTGCTTTATTAGATATGTGGTTTTTTAGTGGTTAATAGCATCCTGTTTATTAATTTTACATGTACAAAAAATTCTGATTAGGAAATTCTATAGCTACGTTGTAAATTTTGTATATTTATGTGTATGTTCACCTAAATATGGTTTTAAATGTATTGATTGTTAGATTATCAATATTTCCTTAATTTGAACATTTAATTTATAAAAACTCCCTAACTGATGAATGATAATAAAAGTGCAGCTTATATTAAGTCACAACATTTTAATAGATTTACCTGTTATCCCATTATGTTGGTTAGTGATCATTCTCAGCTTTGTTTCAGAGCTTTGGCATTAAAAAAGAAAAAGTTTCTGAATGTGAAATAAAGTCAGATCCCAAAGTAACCATGGGGGTTTTCAGAGATAGGGGAATGGAATGAGCACTGACAGGCCTTCAGCTTGACCAGCACCCCACCTCGTGGTTTATGTGTCGTGTATCTTAATATGTCAGGGTTTCCGAAATAGAGTGGAGGCTCTCTCATGTCTGGCTCTTTCTAGATTGGTTTTTCATTTGAGTAGGGAGCTAACCACTATGAGGGGATACATTTTTTTTTAAATCCTCACCTGAGGATGTTTCTGTTGATTTTTAGGGAGAGAGAGAGAGAGAAACATCAATCAGTTGCCTCCCATACGTACCCCAACCAGGGATTGAACCCACAACCTAGGTATGTGCCCTGACTGGGAATCAAACCTACAACCTTTCGGTGTACGGGGGCAACGCTGCAACCAGCTGAGCCAGCTGGCCAGGGCAGGGCATAGACTAGAAGAGGAACAGCTTTCCCCTGATAGTCTTCTCTTTCAAGCCCTGGAAGTGCGGACAGCAGCTCCTCTCTGCTCACATGGGTGGAGATGAGGCATGAGCAGGCCACCGCCTGCCTTAGCATCAGCTCCCTGCTGCTAGGAGACATGTACTGCTCTTTCCCCCTCCTGCCAGGAGCTCTGTTGGTGGGATGCTCCTTCGCTTACCATCCTCCTGAGCAGGCGACTCGTCGTCTCTGCACACTGTTCTTACCCTGATGTCTGCCCTCTGCTTCGCATATAACTCCAAGGCAGATTTTCTCATAGTGCACCAGCCTTCCTGGAGAGGGTGTGAAATGAAATGTCTGGCAAAAAAGATTCCGATAGTCACCTGTATACACCTGTAAGGTGTGGATAAACTGTCGAAGACAGCATGCTCCAGTGCTGTAACAATGCCAGCACTGAGTTCCCTCACCACCTGGCAGCGCCTTCCATGTGCACAGGCTTTCCTTTCTCCTTTTCAAAACTCTGTCTAGCGAGGTGTCATTTACAGACAAAGTCGTTGCTGTTCTAGGAGTGCAGGCCTGTGCATTGTGACACATACAGCTGTGTACCCCAGCAGTGGACACGGAGCGGCACCATCAGCTCAGCAAGTTCCCCAGCCTCGCCCTGGCATGCCTCGATCTGATCGCTGTCCCTTTATTGCCTTTTCCTGGATGTCATCTCAGTGGCACCAAACAGTATATAGCACTTTGTATATGGCCTTTGTCACTTAGCGCAGTGCTTCTGAGATTCGTCCATGTTGTTGTATTGTCATTTCCACTCTGAACCGAGGAATGCGGCAGCCTCTGGAAGTTGGAAGATGAAGGAAATGGGTTTTTCCTAGAGCACCAGGAAGGAATGCAGCCCTGCCAACTCCTGAATGTTCACCCAGTGAGACCCGTTCTGGACTTCTGACCTACAGAGGAGAATAACGGTGGTTGAAGGCACTGGGTTTGCGGTCGTTCAAGCAACAGTGTGTAACGAATACCGATGGCTGTGCTTCCATTTCCTAAGAAATCTTTATCTAAGAAAGACAAAGATCTCCTTTTCTTTGTAAATTGATTTTAGGGGGGAGGAGATCCATCTGTTACTCTGCCCATTCATTGGTTGATTCCTGTAGGTGCCCTGACCGGGAATCAGACCTGCCTGCCACCTTTTGGTGTATGGGACGATGCTCTAACCAACTGAGCCACCTGGCCAGGGCTTCCTCTTTTTTTTTAAGTAGTTTTATAGCCCTGGCCAGATGGCTCAGTTGGTTAGAGCATCACCCCATACACCAAAAAAGGTGTGGGTTTAATTCCAGGTCAGGGCACATACCTGGGTTTCGGGTTCCATCCCCAGTCGGGGCATGTACTGGAGGCCTCACATCGATGTTCCGTTCTCTCTCTCTCCCCTTCCTCTCTCTTAAAAAATAAGAAAACATATCCTTGGGTGAGGATTTAGAAAAAAATAGTTTTATAGCTTTAGGTTTTACAATTAGGGTTGTGATCCATTTTGAGTTAATTTTTGCATGTGGTGCAAATTTAGGGTCTGTTTCTCCTCCTCTGCCCTTCCCTTTCTCCCTTCGCCTCTCAGAACGAATGTAGAAGTGTTCTCTCCTTCTGTTTCCTGGAAGAGTTTGCCTTGAGTTAGTGCTCTTTATTAAATGGTGGAATTCACCAGTGACGCAACCTAGGTCTGGAATTTTGTTCTGTTTTTGTGGTGAGATTTCTTAAGTATGAATCCAATTTCCTTAAACAGATAAGAGGCTATTTAGGCTATTGTGTCTTTCAAGACATTTGTTAATGTGATCCACATTTTCAGATTTGTTGGTGAAAGGTTGCTCTTAATGTCTTCTTACCCTTTTAAGTGTTGTAGAGTCTGTGCTGATATCTGCTCTCTAATTCCTGATATTGAAATTTTATGTTTTCTTTTTTTCTTGATCGGTTAGCTTGAGCATGTCCATTTTATTGATCTCTGCAAAGAACCATCTTCTGGTTTCATTGATTGTCCCTTCCATATTGTTTTGTTTTCTTTTCATATCTTTGTTATTTCCATTCTCCTGCTTGTTTCAGTTTAATTTGCTGTTACTAGTTCTCAAGGTGGAGGCTCAGTCAGGTGACAGTGTAACTCCATTTCCTCATCTCATCCTTTCTTGTACAGTTCTCATCTACTTTACCTGTGACCCAGCGTGTCTTCCTTGCTTTCAGCAGCCTATTTCATTTATTTTATTTTATTTTGAGAGAGAGAGGAAGGGAGAGAGAGAGAGAGAGAGAGAGAGAGAGAGAGAGAGATCAATGTGAGAGAGAAACATCGATCAGCTGCCTCCTGCACACCCCCCACTGGGGATCGATCCCACAACCTGGGCATGTGCCCTGACTGGTAATCGAACTGGGACCTCTCAGTCCATGGGACGACCTCCGTCCACTGAGCCACACCGGCCAGGCTCAACAGCCTATTTCTTTATATAGTTATCAACATACTTACTATGTATGACCTTTCGTTCCTTTTTGTAGATCTGAGTTTTCATCTGTTATTTTCCTTCTGCCGGAAGAAGACCCTTGGATTGGTTTTTTGTTTTGTTTTGTTTTGTTTTGGGTGGTACGGATTTGCTGGTGCTGAATTCTGCCAGCTTTGCTGAATACCGCGTTCTCGAGTTGACAGTTCAGCACGTTTGGGACGTCATCCTCCTGCCTCTGCCCTGTGTCTTCCTCATAAGAAGCATGGTGGTTCTCCTTCCACTCTGCCACGTGCGGTTCTCTTCTCGGCCGCTGCAGGCGGTGCTTGGTCACAGTTCAGCAGTTCGATTGTGTTGTGCTTGGGCGTGGTTTACTCTGTTTATCTCACTTGGCATTTAGTGAGCTTTCTGGATCTGTGAGTTACAGTTTTTATCACATTTAGAAATCATTTGAGCAGCATTTCTTTTAAACATTTTTGCTGTAACCCGTTCTTGGGCCTCCAGTTATGTACACGGCGGTCTCTTACATGGAGGTGGCCCCTCCCCGTAGGTGCGGGGCTCCGGGCTGCCAGGGCTGTGCTTGCTTCTGTGCCTCGTGGTCGGGTCGCTGCGAGTCTCGTCCACTGAGGCTCTCATTTTAGGTGCTGTGTTTCTAGCTGCTGCTGTTTGCTCCTCTTCTGCCCTTTCCATTCTTTCCTGTGTGTGTGGTTTCCTCTCAGTCTCAGCCCAACTTTATGACAGGTGTTTGCCTCCTCACAGTGGCTTCCTGACCCCGTGTCCCAGCCGACATCTGTCCGCAGGCTCCTCACTGCCCTGCCGTCCTCCCTGGCTTGGCCGCCAGCCTGCCATCCTCCTCTGCACTCTCCCCCTCTCTCTCTCTTCCCTCCCCAGCCCTGCCCATCCTCAGATCCCAGCTAGACCATCTCATTGGAACTGGTTGTGCCATCTCCTAGCTCTGGGGCTACAGCCAGTTACTTAATCCACGTGCCTCCTTTCTTCCTTCAAGCAGTAATGCCGTGCCCGTCCCACAAGCCAGTTGTGGCAGACCAGGCGAGCGGCCGTGTGCAGAGCCTCAGGTGACCCCAGGGCTGTGCTCCCGTATCACATGGTTGTTTCTGTGTCGCTTGTCCTTACTTCAGGTCTGACCACATAGCAACCCCCACAAGCTTCCCCCTACGTGAGCCAGCTTCCTGTGTGGTCGTGTCCCCATGTCATGCGCCAGTTTTGTCCTTATGCATGAATGTCGGAGGGGCAGACTGGCCAGTGAGCCGAGTCCCACCGGGCCAGGTGTGCAGCCCTCGAACGGAGAATGGGTTTTACCTTTTTAGAGGGCTGTTAAAGTACAAAGTAAGACAAGGCGATGTGTGACAGAGACCTGTGGCCCAAGGCCTGGGATACTTCCTCTCTGGCCCTTTACAAGAAAATGTGTGCCGACCCCCAGTCGTGTTGGCAGGGACGGCGTTTCTCCTGACTCTAAGTGTGAAATTTGCATGGAGTGTGATTTCTAGTATGCTGTAAATATTGACATTTAAAGATAGAGTTTGATATTACTCTTTTAAATGTTCCCAGTGCAATCTAAATACCATGGCTACACCCACCATCACGCAATTTTTTTTTTTACTCCTCACCCAAGGTTATGTTTTTTAAATTGGTTTTAAAGAGAAAGGAAGGGCCCTGGCCGGGCCCGGTTTGGCTCAGCAGTACAGTGTCGGCCCTCGGACCAATGAGTCCCGGGTTCGATTCCAGCCAAGGGTATGTACCTCGGTTGCGGTTTGTCCCCAGCCCTGATTGGGGTCATGCGGGAGGCAACCAGTCGATGTGTCCCTCTCACATTGAAGTTTCTCTCTCTCTCCCTTTCTCTCCTTCTCTCTCTACCTGAAGATAAATATAAAAATATTCTGGGGTGAGGATAAAAAAAAAAAAGAGAGAGAGAGAGAAAGGGAGGGAGGGAGAGAGAGAAATACCGATGCAAGAGAGTGACATCTATCAGTTGCTTTCTGTATGGGCCTTGATCAGACCAGGAATTGAACCACAACCTGGGTATGTGCCCTGACCAGGAAGTGAACCCGAGACCTTCCAGTGTACTGGACAGTGCTCCAGCCAGCTGAGCCACCTGGCCAGGGCCCGCTGTGCTGTTTCTGGAACCGTGAAGAAGAGCGCCTTCAGTGCTTGGAAAGGCCTGTTGCTGCTTTCTCTCCGTGCACGCCCATTTCTATCCCACTTGTCCACAGGACTTTATCCCAAGGTGGCGTTTTTCTGCTTATGAGTCTTTTGTTACTCTATCAGACTCTTCTGTAACTGTGTATGTATTTCATTACTTTAAAAGTTTCTTTAACTGGCCGGGCTGGTGTGGCTCAGTGGATTCAGCATGGTCCCATGGACTGAGAGGTCCCGGTCAGGGCACACGCCCGGGTTGTGGACTCGATTCTCAGTAAGGGGTGTGCAGGAGGCAGCCAATGGATGTTTCTCACCCTGATGTTTCTATCTCTCTCTAAAAAAATCAATAAAAACATTTTTTTTAAAGTTCCCTTAACTGTAAGACTCTTAGGTGCTAAGCATTTTCTTTTAGATGGTTGTGAGTTACTGTTTGTACCGGCTCCTGGCTCCTGGGTTTCTCTTATCTGCTGCCAGCTCCCCCTCCTGTCCCACCTCCTGACCTCAGGTCCCCAGGGACCTCGCCAGCTCATGAACTCTGAACACTTCCATACACAGAACAGCCCCCAAACTGCCCTCCTCCAGCCGACCTCTGCCCCGCACTCCAGAACGTCTGGACGCCGCAGGCAGCTCCCTTGCAAACTGACACGAAATCCCAAAGTCATGTGTCTGCTGTTGGGCTTCGCACAGCTGTGCCCTCTGCCCCTTTTTACTTTCCAGGTGGCAGCTCTGCCCTCTCCACTGCAGGGTCAGAGGTCCTTGGTCTCGTTCTTGCCCACCTCGTGCCAAACCTGCCCTTGGATCCTACTGTTGCTCATTGCAGTGTTGCCACTCGGCTGCCTGCGCCCGTCCCGTGGCGTGACCCCAGCTGGCTCGTTGTGCTGGCCGCCCTGGGCTCAGCCCTGTGTCTGTGTGTATGACCCTGCCCCTCCTGTGCCTGCACCCCTCCCACACTCCCCCTCACCCTGAATAAAGCTGGCACACTTCCAGTGGCCTGCAGGGCCAGGCTTCGTGCCTCTCGGCCTTAGCTCCGACTCCCTGCCTGGCTTCCTGGCCTCTGCAGGTGTCCGGAACGCCAGGCCTCTCGTGGGCCTCACCCAGCTTCCCTCTCAGGGAATGCTCGTCACCTGCTGTTCTTTTTCAAGCCTTTCTCCAGCCACCCCATTTAAAATTGCAGACCTCCCCCCTCCCACTCCCTTAGCTCTTTCACCTTCTGTTCTGTGACTTACTTTTGTTGTTAATCCTCACAGGAGGATATTTTTCCCTTGATTTTTAGATACAGTAGGAGGGAGAAACAAACATCAGTGTGAGAGAGACGCACATCAGTTGGTTGCCTCCTGCACCACCCCAACCTGGGCCAAGGATCAAACCTGCAACCCAGGTACGTGCCCTTGACTGGAAATGGAACCTAAGACCCTTCAGTCCGCGGGCCAGTGCTCTTAACTGCTGAGCCAAGCCGCCCAGGGCTATGCTTTACTTATGTACTTGGTCTCCCACTAGAACTACAGCTCCACAGGGGCGGGGCGGTCTCTGGCTGCTGTCTCCTGGCACGCATAGGCACTGGTGAAGTGTTTGTGAAAGGATGGATGGTGACTTTAAACAGCATGTTGCTCCCTGGCCAGGTGACTTGGTGAGAGCGTCATCCCATACACCGAAAGGTCGAGGGTTCGATTCCCGGTCAGAGCACATACCTAGGTTACGGGTTTGATCCGGCCCCAGTTGGGAAACGAGCAGGAGGCAATGGATCAATGTTTCTCACATTGATGTTTCTCTCTCTCTTCTTTCCCCTCTCCTAAAAATCAATGAAAGTGTCCTCGGGTGAGGATTAAAATAATAATAAAACAATATGTTGCAAGCTTTGATGGTTATTACACATAAAAGAGCATCGTGTCTGAAGTGTGTTAGCGTTTTTCTCTGATTTCGTTGATGCAGTTGTGAATGAATACCACTTTGTGCTAGAAAGAAGGGTTGCATCCCATCTGCCTTCAGTGTGTCTGCGGATGTAGACGCTGGGAGCTGCTTGGCCGTGTGAACAAGTAGACGTCACGGAAGGTGTTGAGCCGTAGCTTTTCATTCTGTCCTTGGACTTAGAAGTTAGAGGCCAAAAATCATGATCTTTCCGCTGACTGCCAGGTTAGGGCCCTTCTTCCGTTGTGTTGGAAGCAGAGCTTGGAAGACAGCTAACGTGGAAGAGGCCCGTCCCCAGTCTTCAGGGCCCTGTGGCATCAGCTTCTGCAGCGTGCGCCAGAGCCGCTTCCCCAGACGCCCGCTGACCTGACCGAGCCCCCGCCACTCTGCACGTGGAAGCATCTCGTTCTACCCGAAATCCTCAGGGCTGAGACATTGTGAAATAGTTTGTTTTGTCATACTCTTACCAATATAACATAAGAAAAACTCACCGCGTGCTGTGTATGTTCCTCAGAAGCGGGAAGCTGCAGACTTAGCTCATTCGGTTTGTCGGGGTATCTGCCGTTACATTAATGGGCAGACAGTTCTGATTGCCCGACTGTCAGCTGCCAGACTCTCCGGCCAAGCCTTCCCTTCTCGTTTCTGAGATGTGCCTCGACAGCCATCTTCCTGCTGAGTGTCCTTCCTCATGGACAGGAGGCGTGGGTGGAGCTGGGGAGAAGAGGCACCATGCCTGTTGCTTATTGCTTCTCGTGGGGTGGTGGGTTCTTTCTCAGTCATCTCGGGATGGAAGTTACTAAATGGAATATTGACAATCCCTGCCAGCAGACTCCATGCACAGGACGTCTGAATTCAAGGCGGTCAGCATGCCCAGGATACCTGTCTGTAACGCAGCGCTCTGCCCTCAACGTAGTGGGTGTGATGAGGGAGTAGACGGCCCTGCCACAGTGCCCATTCAGGGAGCTGACTGGCCGGAGCAGCGTGCTGTCCTTCCGGCCTCACAGCAAGAGGACACTGAGAAGCAGGCCTTCTTCGCAAGCCGGACGGAAATGGTGGAAGGGATGCTGGGAAAGGACGCTGGCACCACTGGCATCCTGAGTGGGTTTTCTGAAAGCTCCTTGGACAGCCTGTTCTCCCAGGGAGATAACCTGCTGGAAGGTCCTGGTGCTCGGGTCCTGGAGGGCAGGGGCCAGTGGGCTTGGAGCACAGGAGGAAGGGAGGGATTCCCCTCATTGTAACCTGGGGGCAGCTGGTGGAGGCCGGTGAGGAGCTTCCCCACTGCTCACCTGTACTTGGACACCCAGTTGCCCAAGGAGCAGGACGTTTTCAGTTGCAGCAGTGACGTGGTTGGCCTGTCCCAGCCTGGGATGTGTGCCCTGGGCCCCGGTGCAGACGGGGCCACAGATGCTCTGAAGGAGCCCTCTGCTCACTGGCCCTTCTCCACTCCGTCCTGCGAAGCGCACACTTGAGGGCCAGGCTAGAAGGTGGATTGGCCAGAACACGCCCACCGGGTCCTTCTGGAGAAAGTCGGTGACGAGCGGTGCTTTTGGGGTTCATCTCACTCCAGTCCGCTCCCCAGCTGCTTTTGAAGTTGGATTGTGGAGATTCTAGGCAAATTCAAGAACAAGCAGGCTGGATTGGGTCCAAAGCTGTGGCACTTAGAAGAGGGCAAGGGAAGTTCTGGCTCAGAAGCAGACCATTTCCCTGAAAGACTAATTCCATGAAATAAATACAGCTTTAGAACAGCCTGCTCTGTTTTCATTGAGTTCAGGGATTATATGATTCTAACAGTGACTAACTGAGAACTTGACCATGCCCGAGGAATATGGTAAAAAACCACATTGGACCAAACACCGGTCTCTTTGAAGCTGGTGGACAGTGGAGTTCAAAGGGTGTCCAGTGCAGTGGAAAGCCACCCATCGGAGAGCCGCAGTGTCTCGGTGGATTGTGCTGTCGCCTGGAGGGTCCAGAGGAGGACCGCGGAGACCTTGTCAGCCAGAAGCTGCCGTCACGGTTCTTGAAGCACCGCAGAGCAGTACCAGCTAGGGGAGCAATGTCTGTAGCCTTTGGGGGACGGGGCTGCCCTGAGATTTGATGCCTGAGATGCCACTTATTGAAAAGTTCTCATATCTGGAGTTAAAAAATATCTTTTACAAAAGTCTTATTTAATACTGTCAGTCACTAAGCACTAGAAATAGACATATCACATAGGTGGAGGAAGGTGGACTAAGGAGTGCTGTGGGGTGGGAGGCAAGCAGTGAGAGCACGCCGCCCCTCTGTGTGATACTGTACATCCCAGTGAATGAGCGAGCTGGTGAGTACATGAAACTGCAAGATTATGAGGAGAGCCCTGGCCAGTTTGGCTCATCAGTTGAAGAGCGTCGGCCCAAAGACCAAAGAGTCGTGGGTTGGATTCCCGTCAAGGGCGTGTCCCTCAGTTGCGGCTCGGTCCCCGGCCCTGGTCGGGGTCATGTGGGGGGCAATCAGTGGATGTGTCTCTCTCACGTGGGTGTTTCTCTCCCTCTCTTCCTCCCTCCCTCTATCTGAAGATAAATGGAAAACATATATCCTCGAGTGAGGATTAAAAAAAAAAAGATTGTGAGGAGAAAATAAGAAATAAGGTATTTCTATAATCTTGGTTGGGAAGACCTTTTTAAGCGTAATACCAGAGACAAACCACGGAACGGCTGGCTTAGAAATGAAAGCTAGTTGGACAGCAGTATCAAAAGGCAAACAGCAGACTGTTACATGTTTATTTTCTGTAAACGGCGGAGGGAAGCGGTAAGATAGAGTGTTGCTGATTTGTTCATGGTGAGAAATAGTTTGGGGGAAGGTGAACCTTCATTTTAAAGTTGTTAATTTTGTCAAATTGTAGAGTTTAATTCCTGGGGGGCACGTCTGGGCTGGTGCACGTGTGTGCTGGGGCGCCCTCTGCTGGCAGCAGCCCGCAGTGTTTACACCTGGGACGGGCTCTCCTGCAGGCAGACTAGAGGACTCTGGAAGAGGCAGAGCAGCGGGTGGCACAATCAAGGGCGTGGGCAAGGTGCTGCGGGGTCTGCAGACCTGGGGGTGGCATGGTGGTGCCACTGCAACCCTGGGCCTCCTCCTGCATGCCCGCCAGCCCCCAGCTGTTGACTGGGCACACTAGCGAGGCAGCCATTCTGTCTGGTTCATGGGTGTGTCCCCAGTGTCTGGAGCAGTGCCCTGCACAGGGTTTGTGCTCAGGAAACCTTTGTTAAACGGCCAGAGCCCTGAGCCAGGCACTGGAGGTACAGCAGTCACCACCAGTCCCTACCCCGAGGAACTGGAGTTCTTGTGGGGAGACCCGCAGCGAACAGGTGACCGCACAGCTTAAAGGAGGGGTTACCTGTCGTGAGGTGTGAGGGGGGACACCCTGGGTGCTGTGATGCAGAATAGGTGGGGTCCAGGTGAGAGCAGGCTGCGAGGGCGCGGGTTCAGGGAGACGGGGGAAGAGGAGCGCTCTCAGAAGGAGGAGGCCCTGGGCCAGGGAGGAGCCGTGTGCTACCCGGGCCGGGCAGGATCTGGGGGCCTGACGAGGCCCTGAGTCCTCTTGTGAACTCGTAGCCCTCTGTGTCTGCCACATCCTAACATGGTGTTCGCTTTTGTTTCTTTTCTTTTTTTTTTTAATTTAAAGGATTTTTTTGTTTTGTTTTGTGTTTTTGATAGATGAGGGTTACTACCAGGGTGGAAAATTTCAGTTTGAAACGGAAGTTCCTGATGCGTACAACATGGTGGTGAGTAACCTGCGTCTGAGCCCCTGTGTCCCCTGCTCGTGGCCAGGTGGCTGTCACAGCCCCGCACTCCCCCCGCAGTGTGTCACGTCACCCACCCAGTCCCGGGGCTGCGCAAGAACTCGCTGATGGTGTGGCCCGTGGCCCTCAGCAGCAGTGTCGAGAGTTCTAGTAGAGGTTCGTTCTGTGAACAAGCACTGGGGAGGACGCCAGGCAGGCCGCAGTGGGGCATAGCCTGCCCGGGTCCGAGGGGCTGTCCCGGCGGGACCCTCACTGCCGATTTCATGTCGGTCTTTTTGTTACACTCTGGCACTGAAGAAAACAGCATTTTATTTACTACTGTAGATTGTTTATGCTATAACACCAAAATTCCAGGGTATATAAAATGTGTGCTTCAGAATTTTAGGGAAAAGTAATGACTGCAGTTTTCAGCTGTAAGTAATTAGTACCCACAGCTACATGATAACCCCTCAGAGCCCTCCTGGGTAGTAATTGTTCCAAGTACTGTCCCATGCTGTCTTTGCTTATAAGGAGCTTACTGACCAAGTAGAAAGGTGAGAGAAAGTGTAGAAATTTATCATAAAGTGTTAAGTGGTAAGTAGCAGACAATAGTGATCAATGATAGGAAACTAATTTACGGGAATTCAGAGTGGAAAAAGAATTGCTTTGGAAAGTGGTCAGGGCCAGTTTAGCTTTTAAGGAGAAACAGAATTGGAGATGTCCTGACTTGGGCTGGCCCACAACCAGGCGAGAGGTATTCTAGGTGTCGGGGAAACCTCTGGAACTGTGTTCGCGGGTGTGGCCGTGAGAACAGGCCACCTGTGTGTGTATATACGGTAGATGGACCAGATTGACTTCTGTGAAGAATGGGGTCGGGGGGTGGTGGGAGAGGAATGAGAAAACTCAGATTTGGGGTCTTTGCTGGGCATTCCACTTTGGCCGTGGAAACCATCGACGATTTTAAACAATCTGGAGGGGCGAGGTGCACCCTGGGGGACACATGACCCTCTCGGTCTGGACCATCGGGCTTGGCACGTGGCCAGCTCTGCTTGTTTATTGCAAAAAAGTAGGTTTGCAGCTGTACTACAAGTAAGTAATGCAATGACTAATAATAACAATACAAGAGTTAACTCTTGTCTCTTTATTCAGCTGTACCCTGCCCCTGCCACCCTGTGCGTCCCCCGCCGTTGTCCAGCAGAGAGGGAAGAAGAGTGCAGTGGTGGCATTAGGTGTCTTAGCAGCCAGGCCACCCTGTGCCATTACTTACCTGCGGGAACTGCTCCCTGCTGGCTGGCAGGTGGAGCATCCTCCCCGTCCCACCCCCAGGGCACAGTTCAGGGCTCTGCCGCTTCCTTGTTTGACGCCAAACCTTTGCCGATGGAAATTGATCTTTATTTATTGGGCTACGACATTAAAAGTTCATTTTGAAATGCAGTTTATGAGGATGGGGACAAATTGGCAATCCAAGGAAAACAAAAATGGAATCTAACTTCTGAGCAGACAGGAAGATAGGCACTCCAGGTCTCTGTCTGTCCGGCTGCCAGCCCCTGCCGAGACGGCCCGCGAGCCCTCCTCCCAGGCTAAGGAGCCTGGCAGACTGCACGTGCTCCCTCGGGTGCTAGGCAGCTCGGGAAGTTGGTTTCAGGGCCGAGAATTAGAATTGGGGCTGTTTGGCTGTTTCTGGCCAGACTTTTAACTGTCCTGACACATGCATCTGTGGATTACTCACTGAAAGAAGGTTCAAGTGAAAAGGTGGGGAGTTTGCGAGTCTTTCGGGAAGAGCAGCGGGTGTTTGAGGAGAGGTGGCCGAGGAGGCGGTTGGCGTAAGCTGGCACACTTCTCCCACAGCCTAGAGGAGTCGGGGTGCCCCAGCTCCGGGCAGCGGGCATCATCGGAGCTGAGTGTCTGCAAGTGCAGGGAGAGAGCGGAACAGGAGGAAGCCTGGGGAAGGAGCAGCCTCATGGAGCGTCCGGGTGCTCCCACCACCTGACCGCGCGTCCTTCTACAGGAGTTCCGTGGGGGACGCCACACGCATGTCTTTGCACATCGGGCGTTGGAGCTCAGAAGGGACCGTGAAGGACTTGCTACTTGGCTTTGCTGTCTGGAAGGCTCTGTCGCCAAAACTGAGTCTCGACCAGAGTTGCCCAGCTTCCCAGCGTGTGCCCTTCACCGCACCCGTGGCCACTTGGTAGTAGAAAGCTGTCATCCTGTTCTGTCCCTGTGTGACTTCAAGAAGCAGAGGGCCAGGAAGTGGAGTAAACGGTAGACATCACTGAGCCTCGAAGACACATTTTCTGTAATAATTGGCGACTTATAGTGATTTTACATTTTTATATTTCAGTTTCTGGCTGCTTTGGAAATTTTCTAAATGATGGGCTGGTCTGATTTCATCAGGAGTAAAACCGTGTTCTCCATCCAGGAGCACTGAGGGCCAGCCCCAGCCCTCCCCCACTGAAGTTAGGGACACTCATCCCATCCCCCACTCTCCCGGCCTCTCTGTGTTCCCTCTGCCTCTCGTCCAGGCTGAGGTGGCCCAGTTGCCTCACTGACAGGCCAGTGAGTGTCACGCACTCTCGGCAAGGAGTACAAGGTGACACCGTCCCCAGGAACCCGTGAGGTGTGGTGCTTCATTGATCCAGAGATAGTTGTGCTAACCTTTTTTGTAGTTAACCTTGACTTACAGAATTCTCCTGAGTCTGTCCACTAGACTGTCACCCCTCAGAGTCTGGAGGGTCTTCATGCGCTGTCCCAGTGCTGGGCCCGGGCGGCCACGCCAGGCACGCCGCTCACACTGGGCCGGGGTGGCCACACGCTGCCCTGCAGACTCGGGGTAGGAAATGAAACCAACAGAGGAAATACACAGCTACGGGCTGTGGGTCAGCGATTCTGAGAGTAATTTCGCGGGCACGGTGCTCGTTTGAGGTGAGGAGACGGCGGGGGCTCTGGAGCCCTCTCACGGCCCACCTGCTTGTGCACCGTGACTTAGGGATCTGTGCTTCGCGGGCGTTCTCAGCCCTCGCACGTACGGTGCCCGCAGTTAGGGTCTGCCACTAAGACTGCGAATCTGAGGGACTCAATCGGCGAAGCAGATCATTATTTAAAAACTTGAAAGAAAGAAAGGACCTATTTGGTAGACACACACACAAAGCCCTGCTCTCCAGCAGCTAAAATCCAGAATTTCCTGTCACTGGACCTCACTCCCTCGAGCCTGCTGGGTCAGCTCTCTCCGCCTGGAACTTGACTGAGAGGACGCAGCAACATTTCAGGAGCTCCTGCCGTGGGCCGGGCTCTGGGCCAGGCTCTGCCAGCTACAGAAGAGGGGCCGCAGGCCCCAGAGGCAGGCACAGGAGCAGAGAGCTCGGCTGGTGATGGGGTGGTGGTGCCCGGGGTGACGGCGGTCTGGCACGTGTCACAGTCCCCAGGTCTGCTCCTGTGCATGTGGGTCGGTCACTGGGTGGTTGAAGCAGGAGAAAGGAACATGGCTTCTTGCTCTTCGGCTCCAGTTCCTCCTGGAAGGGACCATGTCACATCCCCTCACATGTCACCATAGTAGCAACCAAATCCAGTCACGTGTCTGTGACCAGCCCAGAGAGGGTAAGGGCTGTCCCGCCGTGTTTCCAAGAGGAGGAAAGCGGAGATGCCCCCAGCACTACCGTCCCTTGTTTCTCTGTGATGTGTTGTCCTTGTGGGAAGTCGAGAAGCATGGCCGTGCAGAAATGCGTAGGCACCGCTGCTGTCCCCCCAGGGGAGCGCCACTGCCTTTGTGGTGTGTCACAGACGGGAGCCCGCCACACAGCTTGGCAACTTGGCGTCTTAAAATACGATGGACAGCCCTGGCCAGTTTGGCTCAGCGGTTAGAGTGTCGGCTGGCGGACCAGAGAGACCCGGGTTCGGTTCCCACTAGGGGCACGTACCTCGGTTGCAGTTTGTCCCCGGCCCCGGTCGGGGTTGTGTGGGTGGCAACCACTCGATGTGTGTCTCTCACATTGATGTTTCTTTCTCTCTCTCTCTCTTCCTCCCTCTCTCCCTCCCGCTCTATCTGAAGATAAATGCAAAAGTGTCCTCGGGTGAGGATAAAAAAAAAACATACGATGGACGTATCTTTGTGTCGGGTCTGTGTAGTCTCACCCTCATGACAAGAGCCCTCCATCGCCTGCACGTCATGGTCTCACACCGTCCTTCCCCTGGGCACTGCTGGACCAGTGTTTGCTATTATGAGCCAGACTTTCTGAAAAGGGCCAAATGGTAAATAATTTAGGCTTTGTGGATATGGTCTGTCACATACTTTTTTTTAGCAACCTTTTTAAAATGTTAAAACCAGCCTGGCTGGTGTGGCTCAGTGCATTGAGCATCATTCCATGGACTGAGAGGTCCTGGTTTGATTCCCGGTCAGGGCACATGCCCGGGTTGTGGGCTTGATCCCTGTGGGGGGCGTGCAGGAGGCAGCTGATGGATGTTTCTCTGTCATATTGATGTTTCTATTTCTCTTTAAAAAATAAAGTAAAATAAAATATAAAACAAATGAAAGTGTAAAAACCACAATTGAATCACAGACCATGCAGATACCGGCCCAGCCTGCATTTGGTCCGTGGCTGCGGTTTGCTGAGCCCAGGAGTAAACAGCGCTGCAAGCATGTCCCCAAGGGCGTGTGGGTGCCAGCTCTGTGCCCCGGCGCCCTCAGAGGTGGAGTCGGGTGTGGAGTAGTCCTCGCTTCTCTAAGGCTCTTCGTCCACGCTGTTCAGTCACCCCCCACACACCTTGTGCCAACTGGCAACTCACTGTTAGGGTTCGAAAATTCCCTTATCTAAACCCTGATCAAGCTGGCGTGTTTTCATTAGTTTTTTTCTTCTTGCCACTTTGGGAGGAAATAAATGTTTTTTAATTGTGATGTGAACTTTCATTTCTTAAATAAGTAGGATGTTAAATATTTTTCCGACTTATTAGCTAGTTGTGCTTTTTAAGAGCTGTTGTGTGCTTAGCCCTTTGTTCCATTGGGCTGTTTGTTTTTCTTACACAGAAATTATGCGAAACATTTTTTTAGTTTTCTTAGCTGTGCTATAAATATTTTTCTGGTTTTTTTAATCTGTCTCCTGTTATTCTGTACAAGTTTTTTGTCGGCTCACTGCAGTCAAGTCTACTTTTCCTCCATGGGTTTTCGTGTTGTGAATGCTTTAACGAGCCTCAGACCCCGGCAGCTTGTGTGCACTTCGTCCAGTGCTCTGCGTGAGCACACGGCGTCGACGGCCTGCGCGGGGCTCTCACCGTACCCTGAAGCTTGGCCGCCCGTCCACTGGAGAACCCCTCTCCCCGCGGTGGCTGTCACTTACTACACTCCTAGCCTTGTACTGGATGCATGGCAGTGCCAGCCACGGGGGTGGGGTGGAGCTGGCTGTTTCCTGTTTGTCTCGCTCTGAGGCTGGCGGGGTCTGCAAGAATAGTTCTGTTTGGAAAGTATGTCCAAATCTGGGTCCACTGTTCTCACGCCAAGTTTCAGTTTAGAGGGCCATTGACAAGGGAGGCGTCTGTTGACGTTAACTGTGGAAGCTGCAAAGGGACAAGAAGAGGGGCAGATGCAGCCGGACTCTTGGACATGAGGTCAGCACTAGGAGGGGTGACCATGTGCGGGCAGGGACTCCATGGAAGGGAGGGAGAGAGCTGTCGGTTCCTTTAGTTGCTGAGCAGGTGATTCAGTCTGGCCATGTGTTAACTGTCGTCTTTACCCACTAGTTAACTCTAGGCGGCCTGCCCACTGGTAACTGTCGCCCTCTTGCAGAGGCCCCGCCCACAGGCCCTGCTGGAGTCCTGGCTGCACTGCACGGCGGGCCAGTGCACTCCCATTCATTTGCCGGAAAGCAACTTAGAGCATGTTCAATTGACTTAAACTCATTCTAGACCTAAACCTGTAATCCTCAGACAACATTTGCAAAGTTGGATGAATCATTTCTGAGAGGCTCGTGATGTCTTGGGGTTTTGAAATTAGGAAGAAAATGTATGACGTCGCTGAGAAAGTGTTTGTATACAAGTAAAAGATGAGGCCATTAGAGTAGAAAAAGGACGGAGAATATGTGGGTGGTGAAACATTTTCTAGTTGGTATCAAGGGTAAAAATTTGATTACAAAGATTTTTTAAAAGCTTTCTACACCTCAGACTAACACAAACACACATTAGTGCCAAGTAAACAACTGGGAAGATGTCACCCCTCTATGACAAGGGGTTGACACTTAGTATATGAGAGATGTCATGTCGGGGGGTCAAACCAAGGAGATCTGCCGAGGGTCCAGACGGGAAAGGGCCTCCCTCGATGCGGGCGCACTTGGCGCTGTGTCCATGGCCCCATCCCGGGAGACACGTCCTGCAGACGTGAGCAGAGACAAGCTGTGACTCAGCTCGGTTTGTACAGAGAGGGGCAGCCCCCCGAATGCCCAGTGATAGGGAACCGGCTTGTAAGTCCTGCTATGTGTACTGTGGAATGCGAGGAAGCCCAGAGCCATCTGAACTGGTGACAAAAATACGTGTGAAAAAATATATAGCACAGGTCCCTACTCTATACAGAAGAATGAGCGTGCATGCACACGTCTGTGTGTGGCCTAGAAAAGAGGCTCAGAAAGTGTACACCAGGGTAAGAGAGTAGTTCTGGGAGGAGTTATTTTACGTACATAAATATATCTTTCCTTTTTTGTTGTCTTTTTTTCTTAAACGGGTGCGGATTGCTTTTATATTCTTAAAGAACAGCTTGACCCAACACGCCACGTCATAAACAGCGCTCCCGGCCTTCTCCCCGGCACTCACTTCCACCCTGTCCCTGCTGTGCGTGTGTGCGCCCAGACGTGCGTCTCGGAAGATGTCAGCTGTTGCGTCTTCAGGAATACACTCAGGGAGTGGCCACCACTGCGGGGGCAGTGGCTTTTAGCCACAGCTCTGCAGCTCGGCACAGAGGAATCTGTGGGCTCCTGGTGGGCACCAGGCAGGAGGGCGCAGGAGCCCTCCCTGGAGTGTGTGCGGGCTTCTCCTCAGCCCGGCCCGGCCAGCAGCCCAGTCACCATCAGGCCCCGGGGCTTGCAGAGGGTTCTGTTAGGGGCACAGGGGCATGGCGGGCTTTAGCAGCAAGGCTGTCACTTGTGCGTGCAGGGTGACAACAGTCCGGCTGGGTGACGTGAGCCATTGTCCGAGGTTGAATGCGGAGGAAGCAGGGGAACAAAGGACTGGGTGGGGCACGCGGTGAAGCCTTGGGCTGCAACGTGCTCTGGAGGGCCTATGACCTCTCTCTCTGCGTTGCAGCCTCCCAAAGTGAGATGCTTGACCAGGATGTGGCACCCCAACATCACAGAGACAGGCGAGATATGTCTGAGGTGAGTCCCCCTTCCTTCTTGCCTTCCACGTTACTGAGCACTGTGTGTGAGCCTAGACTCTCTTTTTTCCTCACTTGAGAACATTTTTGCATTTATCTTCAGATAGAGCTGGAGGGAGAGGGGGAGGAAGAGACAGAAACGTCGATGTGAGAGAGACACATCGACTGGTCGCCACCCACACGACCCCAATCGGGGCCGGGGACAAACTGCAACTGAGGTCCTTGCCCCTAGCGGGAACCGAACCCGAGACTCTGTGGTCCACGGGCCGACGCTCTAACCGCTAAGCCAAACCGGCCAGGGTGAGCCTATACTTTCTAAAGGGGTGAGTTTGAGGCTGGCCATGTTGAGAGGGTTGGAGACCACCCTGGGGCTTTGGGCTGCATTCGGTGCCAGGCCACTGCCTCTGGACTTCGGCCTCCTGTGCCTTGTGCTGGCCAAGGCTGTGCAGTGTCATGAAGCTGCTGCCTGCCGGGGACGCCTGCCCCCGGGGCCCTTACCCTTTTCTGTCCTGTTTGATGAGGCCGCAGTCCGTCCATGTGGCAGGCTCGAGCTTGGGGACTGTCATTCACGGAATCCAGGAACAGCCATGTCCTTGCCCTTCTGCGCTTATGACACTGGCCTCTTTGGAAGGCAGTGCCCTGTGACTGCCCCTCGCTGTGTGGACAGCAGGGCTTCTCCTTTCTCACGGGTCGACCATGTCGTTTCCCACGTCTCGTGTCAGGCGTGTTCTTACATAGAAGTGCCGTGTCTGAGGGCATGCCCATTCACAGGGCGCCTTCCCTCGGGGTACCGGCCTGTAAGCACAGAAGCTTTAGGGCTGCGCCATCGTCAGGTCAGGTGATAGCTGGCGTTGGTCCAGCCCTGCCCCGGCTGTCACCTGTGCTCGTGCCCCTCTGTGCTGAGCTGGATCCGGAGCCGATTCCTCTTGTCATTCGTGCTGGCTTCTGAGCCATCAGATTCCAAGCAGAGTGTGGCAGGAATCCAGCCGATGCTAGCCTGCTGCCGAAGCCAGAAGCCTGAAGGGAAATCAGCAATCAAGACGGAAACTACAGAAACACAAATCTAAAGTGAAGAGCATCTGGACTGTCACCTGTGACAGTCTGTGCCAGTCAGGATGAAAGAGGTGGACACCTGCCCTGGCCAGACGGCTCAGCTGATTGGAGTGCCGTCCTGTGCACCAAGTTTGCAGGTTCAACTTCCAGTCAGGGCACACTAGGTTGAGGGTTCAATCCCTGACCGGGTGCATACAGGAGGCAGCCAATCGATGTTTCTCCCTCTCCCCTCCCCCCCCCCCAGATAAATAAAAACCTATCCTCTGGTGAAAAAAAAAGCCCTGGCCAGTTTGGCTCAGGAATTAGAGCATCGGCCTGCAGACCAAAGAGTTGTGGGTTCGATTCTGGTCAAGGGCACGTACCTCGGTTGCGGTTCAGTCCCTGGCCCTGGTCGTGGTCGTGCAGGAGGCAACCAGTCGATGTGCCTTTCTCACATCGATGTTTCTCTCTCTCTCTCTCTCTCTCTCTCTCTCTCTCTCTCTCTCTCTCTCTCTCTCTCTCTATGAAGATAAATGGGAAAATATCCTTGGGTGAGGATTTGAAAAAAAAAAAAAAGAACAAGAAGTGGACACCCCATGGGGACGGTGGGCATGGGCTGCAAACCAGCGGTGGGCAGACACGTGGGCGGAAGCGCGGAGGGTGCTCAGGGCCCTGGGAGCTGTTAGGTCCTGATCAAGCAGCCGTGTGATACATGATTCAGCAATGCCAAGCTAATGTTTCACCAGAAGGAAACTGGGCAACACGTTTTCCAAGCACGGAGTGACCCTTACGTGAGGACATGCTTCGTGTTTACAGCTGCTGGGGCAGGGGCAGGGACAGAGACGCTTGGATCCCGCCGAGAACTGGGGCCTCACGGGGACCCTGACGCTGTGGGACTCCCTGCGGGTGGTGCCGCCCAGGATTTTGTGTGAACCTTCCTTTATCCTTAAGAGCTCCCTTTTGAGCTCTTTTTAAATCAGCTAAAAATGCGTGCTAGGCGCTCACCTAGTGCTGACCTGCAGCTCCAGACGGAGACGGTGGCACCTCCCTCTCCAGTAGTTGAGGCCTGGAGTGAGTTCAGAGTCAGGATGACACAGCAGGAAGTTCCCGGTGTCACTGCTGCCGTCACCGTCTGAACGTCAGGTGGCGGTGCTCCACCTGTTCTGTTTCGAGCGTGCTTTTCCCTGCCCGGCCCCTCCGTGTCCATGCAGGAGTGAGACCTGCACGCACCATAACTAGACGCACAGGAGTTCGGGCTTGGGCACGGGCACAGCCTCGGAGGGCTTCTGAGAGGCCTTCTGCTCGGGACCCGAGGCCACGCAGGATGGCGACAGGAAATGCTGCTCTCCGGGGCACGGCGCGTGCCCAGAGCACCTGCCGCTTGCGGAGTGAGGCTGCTCCTGCTGACTCTGCTCTCTGTGTGTTTCAGTTTACTGAGAGAACATTCGATCGACGGCACTGGCTGGGCTCCCACGAGGACATTAAAGGTAGGATGCCCTGGACCGCAGCCCTGCCCAGAGCCCTCTCCCTCAGTAACCAGCCAGAGAAGGGCAGCATGTCCTCTCTGTCCTGTGACCACAGGTGGCCAGGCACACCCTGCCCCTCCTCTCCCCACCACCCACTTCCCGCTGGCTGCCCGGCCAGGCACTCACCGTCCATCCCTCTGTCCCCTTCTCTGCGGTAGACGGCATGTCAGGTTGCCTGCTCTCGCTGTGTCTGTACCATCGAGCTGCAGACGACTTAGTCTCTCTGTCTCCTTCCTCCCCTCCCCAGTCTGTGTAGTTGTCTTACCTTTATTTTTTTCCTAATTTTTTTCTTTATTGATGTTAGAGAGGGAGTAAGGGAGAGGGAGAGAGATAGAAACACCGATGAGAGAGAACATCCATTGGCCGCCTCCTGCATGCCCCCCACTGGGGATCCAACCAGCGACCTCTTGGTGCACGGGTCGACGCTCAGCCACTGAGCCACGCCGGCTGGGCTGGTTATCTTACCTTTAAAGGAGGAAAGTTGCCAGGAGTGGGTAGAGGGAAGAAAAGAACGGGTAGGCATGACTTCTGTGTGTCCCTTCTGAGTTACAGAGGGGCCCTGAGCAGAGGGGGGCAGCAGGACAGCAGCCGGCTCTGCCTTGGGGGAGGGCCCTGACCTGGGGGAGAGATGTGGAGAGGGAACCACGGGACTGGACGAAGGCCCCCTTGCTTCCCTAGCGTGGGCTTGAGTTGCTTTTGGGGTCACGTCACAGTGCCCACATGAGCCACCAGCTGTGGCCTCCCCTCGGCGTGTCTACAGTGGTGTCCAGGGGACGCCAAGGGCTGCTTCATGTGGCCTGATCTCTGCACTAGAAGCAGTCAGATTTGGGCCAGTGGTCACTGAGTAGTGAATAGCTCCCTGACTGCTGCCATCATTTTTGACTGATGAAACAGTTCCAGCCCATCGTGGCCTTTGCCCTGCAGGGTTTGGGCATCTGCATTCCCAGCCTGCACTTTGCTTGGCCTCACATTCAGCACAAAAGCGTGGTCGTCTGGGCCAGGCCTTCCCCAGTGACTGTCCTGCTCTGAGGCTGACAGTCTTAGCAGGTCAACATGGGTGTCAAACCAGCCTGTTTGTGCAGCTCTGAGGACTGGCTGGTACATTGCCCATGCCGTCTGCCCCTCCCCCACCCCCCCCACCCCCAAGTCCTGCTTTCCCAGCATGGCTCCTTTGGCTCGGTCATGCGTGGAGTATAAAAGTCGTCCCAACTAAAAACCACTTCAGTCTAAGTCTGTGCCAGACACCCAGAGATGCTGCTGGGTGCTGTCCCTCGCATTGCAAGGGTGACCCTGAGCAGGACTGACAGGCCTGGGCCCCGCCTTGCGCACAGGTGCAAGGCTTGTTCCCCACGACTAGGTGTCTAAGCCCTGCCTTCGAAAGTATGCACGGAACCGAACCCTCCACTGTATGCCGACTGCCGGTCCCTCAGCTCCGGGGAGGGGGGGGGGGGGGCACGCTGCAGCGCACTGCTCTTGGGGGACACTGAGGCCCGAGACATGAGTGGGTCAGGGGGGCCTGGCACAGTTCCGCACCCGGCCACGCCTCCTGGCCGACGGCTGCGGAGCACTGTGCAGGCCACTCCTGTGGCCAGAGTGACTGGCAGGTGTTGTGTGTCCTGAGTAGGCTCCTAGGGGGAAGAACACAGGGAAGGGGCTTGGGGTCCTGACTGTGGCTCCTCACGAGGCGTGGTCTCTGCTGCCGTGGGTGGCTGTTGTGTCCTCCACCACGCCCTGGCGTGTGCTGCCCTCGTGGGACTTTGCTTCTGTGCAGGCAGCCCCTCGGCCTGGCAGGTGCTCCCTCCTGGCGTCCCTCTCCCTGGTGTCCGTGTCCTCGCCCTGGAGAGTCCTGCGTGGGAACTCGTCTGTGGAAGCTCCGCTGATGCACTGTCTGTCTGACTCCCTCCACCTCCAGGGGCTGGGTGGACAGACGAGGGGTGGGCGCTGGGTGATGAGAGACAGCAGAGGGCAGGGCAGGTGGCCGAGCAGCAGAGTCCCGATGAGAATGGGAGTGGGCCTGAGACAGACGAGCCCTCGAGCTGGAGGAGAGGAAGGCCAGGGAGCCTGTGGTTGAGTCGCCCACCACGAGGCCGCCCAAAAAGTGGATCCAGTGTGTTTTAGTGAAAAATTCTGATCTTTGAATTAAAAAAAAAAAAATGTTAGTTTCGCTTGGCTTTTGAAGTAACTAGAGCAAAATTATTAAGACTCAGTGGGACAGTGAGTGATTAGCTTATATGTGATCCCCAAGAGGCAACAGACGCCAGACAGAACTTACTTTAAAGGTGGCTTTTCAGAAGCCTGGACTCCACCTGGGTGAGACCCTGCCCGGGGCTCTGCCACCACCCAGGCTCGGGCTTGGCGCGCCGGGTCTCGCCCGAGGGCACCTCCTGCTCCCTGACGTGCCGTTCACGGCCTGTGACTGCCGTCGGCATTTCCCAGTCTGTGGTTGTAGTGAGACGCTGTTCAAATTTTCTGGCTGGAGAACAGAGCTTGTTAAAGATGAGCTCCGATGTGGGTTCAAAAGATGGTGCCCAGGAGCCTGAGACTTGTTTTCTTCTCTTCCTCATTCCAGGACGTCGTCTGGGGGCTAAACTCTTTGTTCACTGTAAGTATGTTGCCTGGGGTCCCGAGCTTCTCTCTGCCCTGACTGTGGGTCTTAAGTGTCCCATAGGGGTAGCCCAGGGGGTCAAAGACAGCAGCATGTCTGTACTGACCCCTTCCTGTCACACTTTTATGAGGCGGAGGAAAGGGGCGCTCTCGCAGTGACATGTGGGAGGTCATGGGGGCAGGCGGGATGGGAGCAGGGTGTCCCTACTCCCCAGGCCAGGTCTGTGGCTTCAGTCTCCTCACATGGGGGCGAGTCCTCGGCAGCCCCTGGCAGCCCCACTCCGTCTGCTCACAGCACCCGTCTGCACCCCAGAGGGCCTGGTGTGGGCGAAGGAGGACATGCTCCCCCACCTGAGGCCTTCCACCAGCCAGAACCCTCGAGTTGTTCTCCAGCAGTCCACTGTCCTCAGGAACAGCTGCCTCCGCAGGGTGGAGGGCAGGAAGGGCATGGGAGAAGCCAAGACAGGCAACCTGAAAGCTGGGGTTTGACGCTGTATATAATATTATGTGTTTCCTGGAGTTTGGGGTCATAAAAGAGCTTTAAAAGAAATCAGCGTCTTTGGAGGAAAAAAAAGCTCTGCTACTGTTGGTAAAACATAAAACCCAAGATCACTGCGTGAAAGCGAGCCCGTCGTGGCTAGCCTGCAGGACCGGGCTTTGGAGGGACAGCTCCCAGCCCACAGCGAATGCGATGCACAGCCCTGCCGGTCACCCGGGGGCGCTGCTGTCCTCATCCTGACGTCAGAGGCCACAGGCTGCTTGTGTCTTCGGCAAAATAAAACAGCAGAGCCTCAAAATTAGACCCCACGTCCCCACCTCCCTTTGCCCCCTGATCTGATGTCAGCAGGCAACGCCTGGAACACACGTGACAAACCCATGCTTGCTGATTCCAGGACCTCCCTTAACATCTATGGGGAGGAAACGCCACGGGGCCCAAGCCCCCGGGCGATGTTCTGCTGGTCCCCTCGTCTTGTGACTGTGTTTGGCTTTTTGAGTTGAGTGAATGCAGTGTCACATCTGGCGCTGCAGGGCCTGAGCACGATCCAAACTGCCTGGTGGCCATGCCTCTTCGTAGTGGGCCAGCTCGGGCCCTGCAGGGGCCCACACTGTCCCTGTCAGCCGCCACCACAGCGGAACCGTCCCCAAACCCGTCCTGCTCCCCTCAGATCCCTCGGCCCTGAACCTGAGGTGGGGTGACTGACAACTCGCTGCAGGCGAGGGAAGGGAAGGAAATAAGCGCTGGCTCCTTGGATTTTTTCAAGAACTCCGGTGCAGTCCTCGGCTCTCCAAGTGCCCCAGACCTCCCAAGTCCTGAACAGCCAGTCCACTGCTAATGGAGCCGTAACACGTGCCAGCCGTTCCGTCCAGTCAGGTCCAAGGTGTGGTCAGGGAGGCGGAGCTGCGTCGAGTGAGGCCTTGATGCACACCGGGTGTCTTGTCTAACGTGCTTTGTATTTTTACCTATTTCCAGGACTTGGAGTCTAATTTCCCAACTGTAAATGACCATAGAGATTTATAATTTTTCTTTGTTATATTTTCTTTCTTTGTCATACCCATATTTATTTCCAAATCAGGAGTACAGTCCCCAAATTTAGCATTCGTCCTGAGGACAGATCTGGTTGTATTTACGGTGGCCCGTCTGTGGCTTTGGAAAGCAGGGACTGGTTATGGGGACCAACCTCACTGCTGTGGTTAAGAGGAGGGGCACGCAGTGCAAGGTCAGACATGGCCGCCCCTCTGAACTCCCTGGTGTGTCTTGGGGCGAGTGGGGAGTAGCCATCCCAGGGCTTTTCTAAGGTAGAAAGGGTCTGGTCCTCCCCCGCCCCCAGGCCAGGAGACATGGGCCTAATGGCCCTGCCCTGCGATCTGTGGGTCCCAGACGCCGTCCCTCCTGTGCGTGCCGCCTGCGAAGCGCGTGAGAAGGTGGGGAAGTGTGGTTGCGGCCTGAGCAGGACCCACAGCCTCACCAAGGCAAAGTCGCCCATCACAAAATAAAGTAGGAAGATTGATTTTGAAGGAACAAGGAATAATGGGACTTTTATTTGGAAAGCTCACGAGTGGTTTTTCATTCTTCAGTTACCAATAGCATTAGAAGTTAGCGTGACTGCCGCTCCCTCCATTTTCACCAAACTTTGCACAGTTCATGTAAACTTGACCCCCCGCTTCTTCCGGTCGGTCGTCACCACCATTTGGAACGAAGGACAAGTTGGGCACTTACAGCAGAGGAGATTCGGAGCGGACCCTTGGCTCCCTAGGGCTTCGCTCCGGGCTGCTGGTCAGACCTCAGCGGCCATGGTGACGTGAAGACTCACCCCAGCCGAGAAGCAGGCTCTTACCCTTGTTTACCCACGTTTCTCTCTTTAAGGATCTTCTGAACTTCGACGACCCGCTGAATCTCGAGGCCGCAGAGCACCACCTGCGGGACAAGGTGAGCCGGGGACGGGGTCCTGGTGGTGTGTTTGGTAGAGAGGATACGTCTCTGGGTTAGATGAGTGGGAAGCTGAGAATGGTGGGCCCAGGACTGGGATTGAAAGCAGTTCATAGTGATGTGTCCTGATGGGTGTGAGTAGTTTCAGAAATGTGTTTGACCCAAGGCCAGACATGTGTTTTTATTGGAAGTGAGTTCCTAGTAGAATTTAGTTTACTGTTCCTTTACCTTATTAGCAGCATCGGACTAGAAGGGAGGCCGGTGAGTAGCGGGACACCCTCAGTGCCCTCCGGGCCCAGCAGCCTCCTTTCCCTTCACACCTTTCCAAGGGCTCTGACCGTGCACAGCCCTTTGGTGTGGGCCCAACATCCTGGGGTCGTAGTCACTACTCCAGTCTGCAGGCCTTTTCTTTAACCTGTCACTGAGTCAGCGCATGAAGTGTCACTCCTTCCAGACTGTTCTCTTACTGGTGGGCACTTGGGGTTTCCCCACTACAACAATAATGCATAAATATCCGGCCTTACAGAGCACTTGAACACGGCCTGGGGTCTGGGAGCGGGCCGTGGGTGACGGACGAGGCTGGCAGCTTGCTCACCTGGCGTGGGGCCATGCCGATGCACTTGGAGTACCCAGCACAGACTCATGAAACCGTGTGACAGGCACAGCGGGGAGCAGTGGGTCATGCAGTGCGACTAGAGGGTCAGTGGGTGCTTCTGGTCTGGCCGAGGGGGCCGTCGTCAGGCATGTGCCCTGCGGAGCAGGCTTGGGCAGCACAGGGCGGACAGCACCTCAGCCTCTGCCCCGGCTGGTCCACGCTGACGAGCGTGCGCTGCCCCTGGGCCCGAGCCTTTTCAGGAGGCTCCGTCGTGTTGGGCTCCACTTGTCACTGCTCTGACAAGGACCCCACCCAGCATGTGCTTGTTCAGTCCGTGTGGACTGGACCTCGTCAAGCAAGGAGTGGCGACAGCAGGGAGCCCTCGTGCAGAGCGGGGGAAGCTGGTGCAGATCCGCTCGCAGCGTTCTCCTTGGACGGGAGCCGCTGTTCTCTGTGCGGGGAGGGCACACTTGCAGTTAACGAACTTACCTCCAGGAAGGTGGTCCTGAAGTCAGCCAGGTAGTGATGCCTCCACGAGAGTTCTTAACGCGCCAGACCCACCCGTGTCCTCGTGTCATCGCAGTCGTGGTGTCGGAACTCCGTCACTTTGTCTTGTAGCCATCGTCCACCCCTAGTTTGACTGGTGGCACTTAAGTTCCAGATGAGGTGCTCAATGCTCAGGAGAGGTCACTGGACAGACATCCCCTGTGCCCGGGAGCATACGTGCTAGTGGGAGAGGCAGAGCAGAGAAGCAAACAGCATGGGAGGCGGGGCTGGGGCCAGGAGCGCTAAGGGGGTGATGGGTGTTGCTCCTTTATGTAGGGTGCTCAGGGGAGGCCTTTATGATAAGCGGTAACTAGAGATCTGAGTGAACCAAGTGGCTCTCAGGGAAGAGTATTCCAGAGACTGACACAGCCAGTGCAAAGGCCCTGAGGTGGGAAAGTGCTCAGGGTGTTCAGGGAAGAGCACTGAAGCCATGTGACTAGAGCAGGAGGGCAGGGGTGACGTGACAGTAGCAACCCTGAGTGGCCCTCCCAGGTGCCAGGCACTGTCCCATGCTCTTCCCAGAGTGCATGCGTTCTGCTGACAACTTCAGGAGGGTGGGTCTCTTGTTAGCCTTTATTCGCTGCTAAGACACCAGGAAGGGGCAGAGCACAGGATTTGAACCCAGGCGGCCTGGCTGCATGTCCCATGTCTTCACATGGGCACAGAGGGGGAAGAGGGAGGCAGCAGGCGCCTGAGCACGCAGGGCCTTCTGGAGCCTTGGACTGGGCTTTGACCCGGGTGAGATGATAGGAGCAAAGAGGATTACGACTAAGCAGAGGCACCTTTGGTCCTGAGGCAGGATGGGGGTGGTGGGTGGCATGGGGCCTTCCCTCGCATCCACTGAGCTTGGGCTGTGGCTCCTTAGGAGCCGGGGGTATTGTCGCTTCTGGGCGCTGTGGAAGTGACCTGGTGAGTTTCCTCCGGGCTAGTCAGGGCTTCCACACTGCCCATCTTTGTTGTGGGCGGGGGCTGTGGGAGCCTCTGAATGCAGCCCTGTGGGCAAGTGCCCACCTTGGCCACATCTGTGGGCCTCATTCCCCCATCTGCAAAACAAGGGTCTTGGGATCCCTTCTGCTCCGAGCTGCTGTGTTTGTGCCCCCACCCCACACCCCCACACACAATGGGCACCCAGAGGGGTGCCAGCTCCGCAGGTCTCTGGTTGCCCCTTCCCCTTGGCTGCCGGAGGCTGGTGGCTGAGCGCTCAGTGAGTCCTTGGCTCAGGTGGCTCCGACTGGCCCTGGGTTGTCGCTCGCCCTCACTAACTGGCTCTTCTCCCGATCCCCGTGCCCAGGAGGACTTCCGGAGTAAAGTGGAAGACTACATTAAGCGGTACGCCAGATGATAGGAGGGGAGACTGCGGCGCGGACTGCGCTGAGGGTCAGCGCCAGCTCCGGGGGCCTCCACTCAGTCCTCGCGCTCCCTCCGACCCACCGGCTCCGCCTGGTCCTGTGACATGTCTGCGGAGGAACCTCTTCGCGACTGCCCATTGTAGACGGAGAGTTCCACATAAATACAGCAAGAAATGTGTTTGGGCTCTAAAGAGTTGTCTGCTTACCTTAACATGTTTACTTTTGTGAACCTGTACTGTATAGGCTGCGGAGATGCTTGAGAAGTGGTGATGAACTCAGAACCGAGCTTGCTTCTTCCCCTCCCCCAACTCACTTCCCTGCACCGCAAAGCCGATGACGTGCGGGGCTGGCAGTGGGCGCTCAGGGCCCGCTGCAAGCTGATTGGATGCGCTGTCTCTTAGCTCCTCCCTCGAACCGCGGCCCCGCCTCTGTCCTGAGGCTTCCCAGAATGCAGTCATTCACTGTAGATCTCTTACTGAAATGCGTATTTTATTTAATGTAAGTATATTTTGGAACAGATTTGTAATTTGTACAATTTAATGCTTTAATTATTTTTTTCTATTCTCCTTTAGTTTGTATTTTCATTGTATAGAGCAGACAGAAAGATGTCGGGTCAAGCAATTATTGAAGAGAAATACAAAGAAAATATGAAAGACACATTATTCATTCTGTCCAAATGCAGTGAGGATTTGGCTTTTAAAAACCAGCTCTTGCTTTCAGGTCTGGATGGGGCAAAGAAGTTTTAGGACCCTTTGAGGCTAGATTTGGGTGGTTTGAGAAAACAAAAGGCAGAGCCCTTTGTCATGTTTGGCCCAGGGGAACTGGCTGGAGCCAGAGGGGTGGGGCGGTGTTTCTGTAAGGGTCCTGTGCTGGGGAGTCAGTGTGCAAGGACTGTAGGTGTTTATCAGAGACCCAGACCCTCGAGTCTGAGGGACAGGAGATACCCGGGAGCAGTCAATGTCTGATGCCACGGAGACTGCACCTGTGGCCTGAGTCTGCTGTGGTTCCAGGCCGGTGTGGGGGTGGTGTCCTGGCCGAGGAGGGCAGGAATCGGAACAGCATACAGCTGTGCTCCGTCAGGTCTACACTTCAGAGTCGGTATACCGAGGAGACCCCTGGACCTGGGACATCAAATACAAATAAATGTCCGTCTGGTTTCCTCTGCTGCCTGCCTGCCACTCCAGTTTGATTGACAGCTTCCTTATCTCTGGCTTCCCCCATCTACCATCTCTCCAGGCTGGTACACATTTCTTTTTTTTTTTTTTTCTTTATTGATTTTAGAGAAAGAAGAAGGGAGGAGAGAGATAGAAAAATCGATGAGAGAGAACATCAATTGGCTGCCTCCTACATGCCCCCCACTGGGGATTTGGCCCACAACCTGGGCATGTGCCCTGACCAGGAATCAAACTGCGACCTCTTGGTGCATGGGTCAACGCTCAACCACTGAGCCACACTGGCTGGGTGCAGTGCGCATTTCTTAATTTACAGTAATCTCTGATTAGGAGACCAATGTCCTGGAGGTCATCAGGGGAGGAACATAGGCCATGCTAACTGTTGTGATCAGGAATTGTGCCCATTAGACTTGGGGGTGGTCCCTGCTCATGGGCCACCTCTGGTACACAGAGCGGGAAGGGAGGGGCTGGATAAAGGGCATGGTGGCATCTGAGCCCAGCAGACCTGTCAGGGAGGCACAGTACTCCCACCTGCAGGCCAGCAGAGGCCCCACAGCTTGCACAGGTGTCAATGGAGCCTTTCATTGTCACAGGAACTCGCCAGCCAGACACTGGGCCATACTCTGTCAGCTGGGTCAGGAGGCCAGCAGCAGGCCCGCCCACATGCCTGATTTTTGCCCTGTGACCCAGGGCACGAGTTCCCTTCCTGAGTCCTGGTGCACCTCACAGGGGCTGTCAGGGTGGTTGCAGGTGGAAGAAAGGGTGCCAGCCCTGTGGTTAAATGGAGACTGCCCTCTGGACCAGATGCAAAGGGGTAATACCTGTTGATTCCAACCTCAAAATATTTGACAATAGAAAAACGCTTTATCAGCGATCAAGTTATTAAAAAATGACATTTACACAGAACTGGACCATCCCTTTCTGTCCAGGGAAACCCCATTTTGTTACACAGCACACCCAGCGCAGCCCACTGCCATGAGCATCTTTGCTGGGGCCCGTGGCACCTGGCAGTGGCTGTGGGACCCTGACTTCCAGGCCTTGTGGCTTCTTGGGGTTTCCTCCCCACTCCCAGGACAAAGTGACAGTGTGGTTCCTGTCCATGCACCCCACCAACCTGGTGGTAGTTGATTTTGGATCTGCCAGGATGGCTAGCCCTGGGCCACGTCCCTGGAAAGCCAATTAAAATTCAACTTCATGACAAAGCATTCCTGAATTCAAATCCTGGCTCTATCACTACCCATGTGAACTTTAGCAAGATGCTTTTCTGTGCCTTAATTTCCTATATATAAAATGGGGCTAACTACCTCCTTGATAAGGGTGTCATCAGGATTAGTTCCAATACATGAAAAGTGCTTAGACCACTGCCTGGTACACGCTCGGCCTCGATTAAACCAGAGAGTTATGCAAGCGGTGGCCAGTCCACGGCTTCCTCGGAGTTCAAGGCTGGACCCTTGTCTCGCCCTCTCACCACTTCACAGCTGACTTTCGTTATGGTTGGCTGGGTGCACAAACGTTGGACATTTCCACTTGGTCTCACTGGGAACACATCCAAACGGCCGTGCGCTTCCCCGTCCGTGTTCCTTCCTGTGCAGGTGAAGGCCTCGCTTCTGAGTCGCTCCGTTCGTTACCCTTGGCCTCCTCACGCCCTCCTGCCCCACTCAGCTCTCCCCTGCTCCTGGCACAGCCTGAACCTACCTTGAACCCACCTTCCTTTGCTTCCACGCCCACTGCGCAGTGCTCCTCGGGTCGCCTTGACCAGCTGGCCTCCAGCCTCTACCCCAGGTCCCCGAACCCATCCTCACTGAATGAGCTCTAGTTCCACTCGAAGTCCCCTATGCAGAGGACCTCCAGCTGGGGCCGTGGGTGCCTGTTTCAGGAGACCTCCGGCACGGACGTGGAAGCGGGGCCCGCGGGCCTCCGCACCCGACCCTGCTCCGGGCGCCGGGCCCAGCGGGACGGACGCAGGAGCACCCCGCGTGCCGCGTCCGCCGGCTTCGCCCTGGCCACGCCGCCCCGGGTCTCGGCCGCCGGCCCCTCGCTGACGCCGGCGGACCCGCGCAGGGCCCTGGAAGGTGACATACCGGAGAGACGCCCCCAACCTGCGACCCGTGAGACTGCGACTCGCTGGGGTTCCCGCCAGCAATTCGCGACTGTGGCCACGCCCCCTTGACACGCACGGGCCCCGCCCCGGAACTGTCACCTGACCGCGCGCAGCCAATCAGCACTCCATCCTGTGCCAGTCCGGGAGGCTGGCCCGCTGAAGCGCGGGGATTGGCCCGGAGTGCGCAACTCAGCCAATCCGGACGCGCCCGGGGCTTGCGACCCCGCCTCCCCTCGCGAAGCCTGGGGCTGGCGCTCCCGGTGTAACGGGCTGGGTGGGTGAGAAGGGCACCTTCGGCCGGTGAGCGGGATCCCGGCGGCGGCGGGACCGGGATGGAGGCGACCGCGGCACCGAGCAGGCAGGCGCGGGGGCACGTGGCGAGTCCGCCCGGCGGCGACGAAGAGAAGAGCCCGCCAGAGAGGTGCGCGCTGAGAGCGGAAGGCGAGGAAGCCGCGGGCCCCCTCCTCCGGGAAGCCCTCCAGGCGCCGCGGGCGAGGGCTCGGCGTGCCCCGCCCGGGGAGGTCGGAAGGGGGTGGCCGCTGGTCGGTCGTGGGGAGGAGCCCCACGCGGGGCCGCAGCGCTGGCCGGCTGGCCGCGGGGGAGGCCTAGCGCGGGGATGCGAGCTGGGAAGCCGAGCGGAGCGAGGTGCGGCCCGGGGCGGGCATTGCGCTGAAACCGGAGGGACGCCAGGGGTCAGCCGCGCGCGCCTGGGCACGCGGTGCACGCGGGGAGGGGAACGGCGGGCCGGCGGGAGCGCGGGTCGCGGGTGGCCCGGCAGAGCCGCGAAGCACGAAGGGTGTATCCCGAGGGTGAGGGGGGATCTTGGAGATTTGAGCAGGGGAGTGATGGAATTTAATTACATTGTCAAGGAATCCTGGCTGCTTTTTGGAGAGTAGGGATGGGTTGGGGGTGGGGCAGGGGAGGAAGCCAGGAAAGCGACTGGGTCTCTGTAACGACCTAGGAGGGAGAGGAGGCGGCGGAGAGATGAAGGCGCTGAGGCCGAACCGCAGGATTCTGATGTATCAGTGCTGGGAAAGGAGGGATTAAGAAGGATGACTCCCAGCCCACTGGCCTGAGCTCCTGGGAAAGGGATGGAGACAGGCACTTCCCGTCCCCAGGCGTCTTCAGCCTTCTGGAGCCACTTCCCCTGGCTGGGCGAGGGGGACATTTTCTTGTTTGGGAGTCTTTGCCCTCCGATTCAGGAATGTGGTTTTTTGTGTGTGTTTTTGTAATCCTCTTTACCTGGATATGAGGACTAAGTCAGACCAGCTCTTTCATGAGGCATCCTACTCTGGTTGGGACAAAAATGGGAGCCGGGAAGACGTCCCCTAGGGAGACCTAGTGGAGACGAGATGCGGGATGCCTTTTTACCTTTTGGTTATAAAACTAATAGAGTTGTCCATAATATTGATACACTTTAAGGAAATAGCAGGTAGTGGAGCAGAGTAATCTGCCAGGTATTCCTCAGAAAATAAAGCCATAAATGAGCCAGGCAGCAGGTTGAACAGTTACAGTCACTTAGCTGACACTAGTGCTTGAGGAATTCTGGGACACTTACTTATAGGAAGTGAGAGCAGAGTTGGGGCGCCTGCAGCTTCCAGTCACAGCAGGACCAGAAGCGCCGTAATACTGGAGTGGCCAAGGATGGATGGTCAAACTGCCCCAAAGCCCTTACCACCAGGTGACACTGAACAGCTTATAGACGAGATGCTGCATTAAAACATTTATGGTTCATAAAACAGAAGCTAGGCTGTCAGACCCACGGTTTCAAAGGGAAGTTGCAAATGTACCATCTTGCGGTCCCAGTGTTTGGGCCTGACTTGTTTGGTGAGGGTTTTTTTTAATCCTCACCGGAAGATATTTTTCCATCTATCTTCAGATAGAGTGGGAGGGATGAAGGGAGGAAGGGAGGGAGAGAGAGAGAGAGAGAGAGAAAGAAAGAGAAACATCCATGTGAGAGAGACACATCGATTGGCTGCCTCCCACACTACCTCGACCAGGGCCGGGGACGAACTGCAACCGAGGTATGTGCCCTTGACCGTAATCGAACCCTAGACTCTGGTCTGCGGGCCGACGCTGAGCTTGACTTGTCTTGGTGGGAAAAGACATGGCCCTGCCCCGCTACAGCCCAGGCCGTGGTCAGCACTTGGATCCCGAGACCAGTTCCCACCATGCTTGCACATACCACCCAGGTGTTCCCGTCTCTCATGATGCCTTATGGGCTTGGGCTTGCTTTAAGAGAAGAACTGATTTTTCTGACTTTTTAAGCATTGTAGGCTATACAAAAGGTAGACATAAAAGTGAAAAGCCACCTGAGCCAAACTTGAAGTCAAGACTACTGAAAAGAAAGAACTATGTGAATTGAAACCCAGATTTCAGGAGCACGCCATTCAAGCCCCTAAATCAGTAAAGCAATCGAGAGGCCAAGCCCAGATGAACCAGTGACGCATCTGGAATGAAAAGTATCCGCCTCCCTAAAGCAAGCACTTGATAAACGTAAACTCTCATCGGGGAATGAAAAAAATAAGAAAGAAGACAGTGATACAATTAAGATTGGGATGTGGTGTGAAAATGGAGGGTGTTCAAAGACACGTCAGGGTCTGCAGAATTTAGACGTCTGGGTCTGTCGTTCTGGAGTACCTATTTTCCCACGAAGGGATGAAATACTGGAGCTGTTGTGGAAGAAAAACTTCTGATTTCAGTACATTCTTGGCCCAAGAGGATGTACAAGAGGGAGGCACATGCGGACAGCAAAGGGTGCTGGGAAAAGGTTGCTCCATGTACACATGACTGACATCCGAAGGGGAGCGAAGTCACCATTTCAGTAGATGCTGAAAATTCACTTCCAGAACTTAGTCAAGTAGTAGCAAATAGCCCATGGTTAAATGTGCACATGGTATTTGAGGGAGAGAAGGCATTTCATCAAAATGAAATTAAGGGGGCGTGATTGGTATAAAGCGGAGTTAGGGAGCTGTGACGGCAGCGGAGATTGAGATCACCGTGAGCAAAGCTGAGCCTGCAGTGGGCAAGCCTGGACCCGCCCAGCCAACAACAGGGGAAGCAAACGGCACCGAAAACACGAGCTGAGAGGGACTCAAAAGTTCTTGCCTATTTCATGATGCTTCCCAGGTGGCGGAGTGAAGGCTTGCTGCTGTCGTCTTCTGTTTTGTTTTGTTGTTGTCGAATCTGGCATTTCGGGGTCAACAGTAGGTTCTTAAAAGCCAAAGTCAGTTTTTTCTCTTTGTGCCTCCCATTTTCCTTTGGAGTTACCGAAGATTGATTATTCCCTTCTCCCCACTAACAGAACTGCAGTGTGTCCCGTACTTGAAGAAGCTCAAGAATAGCTCATAAATAGAAAGTGACACGTGTCCACATCTCTTTCTGTTATTCCATAGTCAGTAAAGCCAGATGGAATGTCAGATTTTTAATTCGTTTTTTCATGAGTTTGCGTTCCTACAATACTTGAAATCCTTTAAGGAAAAGATAAAACTCCGCAGTGTTTTTTCCACTCTGGATGGTAACTTTCTGAAGGGGGTTAATTCTGAGGTAGTGTAGTAAGTAGTTACAAAGGAATATATTCATTGATTAACAAATTAGAATTCATTTGCAACTAATTGAAATAAAAAATTATATCAGTACCTATATTACTTGGCAAAGCAATAATATCTCTTTCCTGATTATACGGTCTTGGTATGGTATTATGACTAAATTGTATCTGAATTATAGCCTACACCCTCTTAAAAATTTTAATTATATATAAAGAGAAACTAAATATATATCTGGCTTCCCTGATGGTAAAGTATATCTATAAAATTATAGATTAAAAGTCTTATGGCAGTCCATTAGAGTTTCAGAAGACTAGATATTTAAGCTTTGCTTTATGACTGTCTATCACATTACATAAATAGCTTAGTTGTTTTATAGGGTTTTCAGGCCTGCTTGGACAGTTTGACAGTTCTAGGTGATACGATGTGGATTATATATTGTACTTGATTAAATAGGAATCACAGAATTAGATTGTTTGTGCTAATTGAACCCGTGAAAGGATAGGTTACTTTTTTTTTCTTCTCCTCACCGAGGACATTTTTGCATATATCTTCAGATAGAGCGGGAGGAAGAGCGAGAGAGACACATCGACGGATTGCCACCCACACGACCCCAACCGGGGCTGGGGACAAACTGCAACCAAGGTACAGGCCCTTAGCGGGAACCGAACCCGGGGCTCTCTGGTCCACAGGCCGACGCTCTAACCGCTGAGCCACACGGGCCAGGCAGGATAGGTTACTTTTTGAGACTGTAACAGAGCTCACAAAAAAAATGAAAAATGTTATGAAGGCCAAACTCTGGCAGAATGTAATAAGTTTGGGCATGCATTATGCTTACCTAGATTAAAATGATTATTCCCTAAAATCAAAAACAAACAAAAAACTGTAACAGCCATGGTTGGTAATTGTGTTTGAATTTTTGTGTGGATCAGTTGAAGCACTGTTGTTGACTTTGGTAAAATAATTTGGAATATAGGTAGGATCACCTACTATACGTAGTTGTGGCGGTTTCTGAAGGGTTCTGATGTTGGTAAAAAGATACACAGATACATTTTACTTCTGAGGGTCTTGCAGAGAAGGTGCGTTTTCTGTGACATTTACTTTGTCGTCTCAGGAGTCCAGCGTGCTGTGTGCGGGCGTTGTTCCCAGGGCTGGCCTCAGAGCAGAGCCCATGGCGCTGACTTCTGTGACTCTTATTGATGCAGACAGTAAATGAGGGACAGATCTGGGTGTCAGTGATGGGTAGACCGGGAGCAGCCGCAGGGAAGGGCACCTGGAGTGCCAGGAAGGAGGGGGTGGCTGCCTGGACCCTCACCAGAAGGTCAAAGACCCAAAATGAAGGCGGGGCAGGGCCTGGTCATTCTAGGAAGAGAACCCCAGCAGTTCAAGGGGAGGAGCCGCAGGCCTGCCCCTGGGGGAAGCGCAGAGGGAGGGAGAGTGGGGGGGTGGGTGCCAGGCTCAGCGCCAGCCTCACAGCCTCACAGAAAACTGGTGAAGTTACAACAGGCCGGGGAGAAGGGCCCTCGGGACGCGGGGCTCCCGGGCCGTGGACCTGCCTCCCCAGCAGCCGGGTGGCCGTCCAGGCCCTTGGGGCCACCAGTCCTACCAGGGGCGGGAAGTGTCCGCAGGAGCGCTGACCGCCCTCGAAGTCGTTTCTCTGACCTGGGGGACCTCGTGCAGCCGTGATCCCACGGCCGTCTCTTCTCCTTCAGGACGGTGTACATGGACTACAACGCAACCACCCCCCTGGAGCCGGAGGTCGTCCAGGCCATGGCCGCGGCCATGCGGGAAGCCTGGGGAAATCCCAGCAGTCCTTACCCAGCAGGTAATCCTAGAAGATGCGCACGGATGGGAGGCACGGGCAGGGCTCAGACACTCTACACCGCCTGGTGTCCGTAGTGGGGCATAGATTTCCTGCCAGCTGCCGGTCCGGCTGTAATTCTTGGGAGTCTTTTTCCGAGAAGTCCAGCTCGGTATGCTGAGCCTCGTGGATTCGTCGGTAACCTTGAACCTGTGCTCTGTCTCCCTTTCTCAGCTGACGAGACGTCTCACAAAGTATTTGCAATAACTAACCCTGTTAAAACCCTTTCACGTATCTGTCCCAGTTTATCTTTTAAATCATGAGGATTGAATATTATTCCTGACCTTTTTTAAAAATGCAAATTACTTTTTTTTTATCCTCACCTGAGGACATTTTTTGCATTTATCTTCAGATAGAGTGGGAGGGAGAGAGGGAGAGAGGGAGAGAGAAACATCGACGTGAGAGAGACACATCGACTGGTTGCCACCCACAAGACCCCAACTGGGGCCAGGGACAAACTGCAACTGAGGTATGTGCCCCTAGCAGGAACCGAACCCGGGACTCTCTGGTCCGCGGGCCAACGCTCTAACTGCTGAAACAAACTGGCCTGGGCTCAAATTACTTTTAATGTCTTTAATTATAGCCCGGCCGGTGTGGCTCAGTGGATTGAGCATCAATCCCATGGACTGAGAGGTCCTGGTTCGATTCCCGGTCAGGGCACATGCCCGGGTTGCCGCTCGATCCCCAGTGGGGGGCATGCAGGAGGCAGCCGATTGATGTTTCTCTCTTGCAAGATGTTTCTGTCTCTCTCTCTAAAAAAATCAATAAAAACATATTGAAAAAATACTTAATTATAAATATTATTTCTCATTTATTCTTGTTTTAGTGTAGAGCAGTGATTTTTCAACCTTTTTCATCGCATGGCACACATAAACTAATTACTAAAATTCTTTAACACACCAAAATATATTTTTTGTTGATCTGACCAAAAAAAAAGGTATAATCTTGATTGGTTTACTACTACTACTACTACTAATAATAATAATAGTAATTACCTACACTTTTTGCTCCAAAGTGACATTTTACAAACCAGGTGCCCCTACTGGCAGATAAGGATTTCTGGTGCCAAGAATTAACCGGTCAGACGCAGCCTCCTCGTGCGCTGGGACCCGTGTGTGTGGTTCCAGGCAGATCACTCACCCGACGGCTCCCGTTGTGGCGGCTGCTGTCATTTTTATTTGACAGTCTAAGGGGAGGCGTCAGTGCCTTGACTAATAGATAGTCAGGTATTGCACGTTTTTATTTTTGTTTTCTTAATCCTCTCCCGAGGATATTTTTCCATTTATCTTCAGATAAAGTGGGAGGGGGAGAGAGAGAGAAACATCGACGTGAAAGAGACACACCGATTGGTTGCCTCCCTCATGACCCCGGGGACCGAACCGAAACCGAGTTACGTGCCCTTGGCTAGAATCGAACCCCTGGTCCTCAGGCCGACGCTCTTCCGCTGAGCCACACCGGCCAGGGCATTCTGTAAACATGTTGGTGGCACTTGGTGAAGCAACATTAATGAATTTCCATGTTGGTCCCTCAAGGTAGGAAAGCCAAGGACGTTATCGACGCAGCTCGGGAGAACCTTGCGAGGATGATAGGCGGGGAAGCTCGCGACATCGTGTTCACGTCCGGGGGCACCGAGGTGAGCAGAGCTGGCTCCTTCTTGGGTTTGGTTTGGTTTTTTAAGGAAGAGTCATAGAGTCATGCTTGATCTTGCTGTTTCTAGATTAGCTTGGTATGGTTAACCAGTGTTTGCCCCGCGAGTGAATTCCAGGCCTGACGGCGCATTTGTGACAACGTGTAAGTTACCGTGCCTTGCGCTGTCTCAGTGAAGAGCGCTTCCCCCACTCTGCGCAGAACCATTCCTTTGACCCCTGCTGAGTTTCCAAGGACGTGAAGCTCGGCCCATCCTGCTTCGTTTTAAATCCGTGGAGGATGCTGCAGGCCGGGGGCGTCAGGCCCCTGCTGAGTTTCCAAGGACGTGAAGCTCGGCCCATCCTGCTTCGTTTTAAATCCGTGGAGGATGCTGCAGGCCGCGGGCGTCAGGCCCCTGCTCGGTTGGTAGCACTCAGCATCCCCTTTGGCTCCAGAGAGGAGGGCACGAGGGCCATCGGCAGGTGACGTCGCTGTCCACACAGAACACCTGGAGCAATCCGCAGCCACATCGTTTGAGTTTATAAGAAAATTTAGCCAAGTTATTACATAGAAAAATCAATTGTATTCTTAGGGACCAGCAACAAAACAGGTGTTTACCAGAGCACCAAATGATGTCAAACATTTAGGGAATAAATCTAGTAAAAAATAGTTTGTAAGACCCCCACCCCCTACTCCACCAGGCAAGGAATAGAACATTGCTGAGAGCCGTCAGACAAAATCTGAGTAAATGGAGCAAAGTACCATGTTCACAGATCGAAAGACTCGGCATCATAAATACGTCGGTCCCTCCAAAGTCGCTCTGCAGTTTCAATGCAGCCTCAGTCGAAATTCTGACACTGTTTCGGTGGCATCTCAAAACTCCTTTATACGGAGGTACAAAAGCCGGAGGAGCAGACTTCTGAAGGCCAAGCGCCCAGGAAAACGGCGTGCTCTGCCAGACAGCAAGCCTGGGGACACTGTTCGCAAAGGCACAGGGTCTTCGCCGAGCGTGATGACAGACCAGACGCGGCCGTGCGTGTCCGGGCATTTGTCGTGTGACTGTGGTGGCCACCTATCCTGGTTTGCTCAGAGCAGTCCCAGGACACACCTGTTGTCCCGGCGTGACTGTAACCGTGCCCTCTCCTTCGTAAATGTTTCTGGCCTGGACGATAGATCAGGGTCACCGTGTGGGGCTGAGGTGGAGCACAGCAGGGAGGAGAGTGGCCCCGGAGGTGGGCGGTGCTGGGACAGTGCATCCACAGAGAAGGAGGACACTGCGTTTCTGCTCCGCAGCGTGTGGAACGAAACCAAACAGCCCCGGGGGCCATGAAGACTCATCGTGAAAAGTGAAATGTGTAGCTTCTAGGTGACAAGTTAATATCTTCGTGATGCTCAAGGGTGAGGGGTTTGTTAAACATAAGGAAGCATGGACCATGAAGGGAAAGATGGGTAAATTCTAGCACCACGAGGCAGACTTCAGTTCACCAAAGAACACTGAGGGGAGCAAAACGCCGAGCTGGACAGTGGGAGGTGTCTGCAACCCAAGTGACAAGACAGCGTCCGGAGTCCACAGGCAGAGACCCCAGTGGAAAGACGGCGGGGACCTGGAGGGTGCTTCACAGAGGGGAGGCCCAGGGGGCTCCTGCCGGAGGTCTCGGCCTCCTAAGGGACCAGAGTCCAGGAGAAACACCACAGTAGCACCCGCACACCTGTCGGTGGGGAGTCCCAGTGAGGGAGAGTATGGCCAGGGCTGGAGGCCCGTGACACCCAGGTGGGCCTGGCAGGATGCAAACGGGACGCACTGGAAGACGGTGGCATCATCTGGCTGAGTGGAAGACGCCAGCCCTTTCAGCTGGCAGTCCCACTGGGGACACATGTCCCAGACACACGAGACACGTGGGCACCATGGGACAGGTAAGGACTGTTCATAGCAACATTGCTTGTGACAGCCAGAAACTGGGAACAACCAGGTGTCCCTCGAGGTTAGAATGGACCGGCGTTCGCAGCTTGGACGCAGACCTGCGGCGGAACACCCACGGCTTCCTGCAGCAGCTCGGCCGGCGCTCGCTGGGAGGGTAGCTGAGCCCGGCAGAGCAGAGCGAAGTGGCCTGGCTGAGTAAGGGAGGGGCAGCTGCCACCAGGTCCCCCGCAGCTCCGGCTGCCTGGTGGGCCATCCTGGCCTCATCTGGAGCCCGGTCAGTGCCCAGGAGCATCGTGGCCTGGGAACATGTGGTGCATTTTCTGTTGTGACCTACCGGTTCTGACAGAGGCCACTGAGGTCCCGGTGCCACCCGGGAGTGCGGCCATTGTGAAGTTTCTCAGGACAGTGATCAGTGTGAGGTCCTGTGCCCCCACCAGCAGCTACCTGCTGTGGAGGTGTCACGCAAGAGGGACCTGGGCATCTCTGTCTTGACACAGTTGGTGGGGTCATCTTTACACCGCCATCCATGGTGACCTGTGGTGTGCAGGCCCCGACCCCTTGAATGGGATGGCAGGACCGCTCCAGCCACGTGGGTCCCAGAGGCCCTCTTCCTGCGCAGAATCCCTGTGTGGGCAGCTGTGCTTTCTGTGAGGCCGTGACCTGGGACTCAAAGGAAGTGCCACCTTTCGGAGAAGCGCTTCTGAGTCGTCATCCCGCCATCTCATCGTTACCTAATCTGAGGCCGCCTCGTGCTCCGACAGGTGTCCGCGGTCACACTCTGCGCGTCTCAGTCCCCGAGCGCCGTCCAGGGGGCAGAGCGAGTGGCACCTCCGCCTCCCCACTGCGGCGCCTGGGGGCTGCATCTCCACAGAAAACGTTCATTTGGTTCAGTTCCAGTCACGTGCAGGTCAGAAGGAGCAAAAGAGCCCCTCGATTAGGGACACTCACCAGGGAAGGAAAGGCATGAGCCTGTCCCTGTAGACCCGGGGCAGTGAGCTGGGCGGGCGCTGGTGTGTCCACACCCCGGTAACAGCGGGTTTTCACTGTTACACTTGGTCATTGAAACTATGTCTCTATTTTACACACTTCTCTGTGTGTGTGCTCTACTGTAAGAGAAAGGGTTACTTTTTAAAAAAGGTTTCTCCCTCTGTGTCACTTCTTTCTCCAGGATCCCAACCCTTGGCTTCATGTCCTCCAGAGACAGTCTGCGTACAATCAAACACGCGTGTAGCTTTCTGTCTTTTCTCCTACCTCGTACCTTCTCAGGGACTTCTGTGCAGATGTAAGCAACGTGTGTGCATCTCGCCCTTCCACACAGTTTGTGGGGTACTGTCGGTGACGCTGGCTGCCTTTGCACATTTAGCAAGGGTATCGACCTTTCGGTATCAGCCGCAGAGTGTTCCCTCAGTGTTTTTACATCTGCTGGTTCCAGTGAACAGTGTTGCGTAATTTATTTAACAAGTCCCGTCACTGATACACGTGGAAGGGCTTTCCAAGGTTTTACTGTTACAGACAGCGCTACAGTAACTAATCTTTACATCGTCGTTCTGTCTGCAGATGTAGCTGTAGGACCAAGTGCAGGAATAGCCCTGCCGGGCCAGGGTACTGACGGGGTGCCGGGGCCCTGGGACAGGTGCTGGCTCACGCTCCCACCAGCACTGCGCCTGCCAAAGGGTCCCTTTTGACAGATCTATCAAACTTAAAATCATACATTGCTTCTGCATACATAAGTATGCAAAGCAGGCATAATTGACCGGAAATGAGTTCTGAGGGTTTTAAAAGTTTGAAATGCCTAAATCTTTGTAGTTAGGCCTTTCCAAGCGTGCAGCTCAGCTCAGGAATTGACGGGTTTTTGTTTGTTTTAATGTGAGCCACAAGGAAAATCCCACTGAATGAGATCACTGCTCTCACTCTCCCCTCAGGACAGTTTGTGAAATGATTTTTTTATTGTCTCTCTGCAGTCCAATAATTTGGTAATCCATTCTGTGGTGACACATTTCCACAAGATGCACACCTCAAAGGGGGACACAGCCAGGTGTGGCAGCGCGGCAGAGGGGGCCCTGCCGCACATCGTCACCTGCACTGTGGAGCACGACTCCATCCGTCTGCCCCTGGAGCACATGGTGGAGGAGCAGGTGGCCGGTGAGTGCCCAGACGGGACAGCACGCTGACCCTGACTGACCGATTCAGTGGGGAGTTGCCCCAGGGCCATGGTGAGCCGTCCCCCTCCTGGCTGTCCTCGGGTGCAGGGAACACAGCCTCTTCCTCCAGGCTGCCCCCTGGGTGTCAGTAGAAGCCATGAGGTTTTCCCTTAGGAACAAGTGATGATCACGTGGAGACAGGTCACTGGTATTCCCGAATGATGTTTCAGACCCTGTGTACAACCAGTATTTAAACAGCACTTCTATAAAATGCTGAATGGTGCTTTCCATTGTTTGATTTTAATAATTAAACCTTGGCTTCTACTTCCTCTGACAGGAAGAGGAAGGGTCGAGTAGTCCTCACCTTCAGGTGGTCAGAACCAGGGGTCTCGGTGAAGTTGGGGGAGGGTGGCCCGGGCCTCACCTCGAGCAGTGCCAGGCAGTCCGAGGACTGAGTCAGGCTTGTCCTGCAGTGACAGTGGCCCTGTTGCTGTCACACAGAAGGAACTGGTCTTTCACTTTTCCTGTGACACGAGGTCTCAAGACATGGGTGGAGACCACTGACTTTCCCCCCAGATAGCCAAGGCTAACAGTGTCCTTTAAATGAGAAAGTGATTGCCTGGCCCGTGTGGCTCAGTGGTTGAGCGTCGACCCATGCACCAAGAGGTCGCCGGTTCGATTCCCGGTCAGGGCACATGACCAGGCTGTGGGCCCGATCCCCAGTGGGGGGCATGCAGGAGGCGGCCAGTCAATGTTCTCTCTCATCGATGTTTCCATCTCTCCCCTTCTCCTTTCCTCTCTCTCTAAAATCAACAAAGGAAAACATTTTTTAAATAAATAAATGAGGAAGTGATTTCTCCTTGGTGTCAGCTTTCCTGTTGACTCCTGGCAGCCCGAAGGCGGACCGAGGAAGGGGGCCGTCACGGAATGCTGGTTGGACCAGGAAGCCTTTGGTTTTCCTCTGTGACGACTGGAAAGGTTTTCCTCCTTCTGGTCTTACCTGAATGCATCAGTTTAATTAAAAGGAGAAAAAAGTCAGGTCCAGCCTGGCCAGTTTGGCTCAGTGGTTAGAGCGTCGGCCCTCAGACCAAAGAGTCGTGGGTTCGCTTCCAGTCAAGGGCACGTACCTCGGTTGCAGTTCGTCCCGGCCCTGGGTGGGTCGTGCGGGAGGCAACTAATCAGTGTGTCTCTCTCTCTCTCCCCTCCCTCCCACTCTATCTGAAGATAAATGGAAAAATATCCTGGGGGAGGATTTAAAAGAAGTCAGGTCCAACTTTCTTATTAAGTTGTAGTTCCTCTTATCCTTGCTGCCTTTTTTCTGTCTTACACAGGGAAGGGCAACTTAGTATACACTGTTGGTAGTTACTGTTGCATTTAGCCTCTTGTTTAAAATCGCACACATTTTTACAAAGTATAAACTTCCCGGATGGAAACAGTTACTTAGACGTCATAGAAAGGTGCGAAGTGGCCCCAGCCCCGCCCTGCACAAGCTGCCTGGGCTTTTCTTGTGAGCATTTCACTTTACTAATTTCCAGCTTAACTCAATCGCTCGCAAACATGACCTCCATTTCCCTCAAGTATCTGTTCGCTGAACACCCCATACAAAGTGAGGATTTTGACTATCTCACACCCCGCCCACCCCCCCAATCGCTTTCTTTGTAAGTCAGCTTTATGGAGAAAATGCGTTCACATACTCTCTGGGTCGCCCCTTAAACCGCGCAGTTCGGTCGTTTTAGTCTCCTCGGGGAGCTGTGCCGTCACCACCACCGTCGGTGCTGGAGCATCTCTTCACCCAAAGGAAACCTCGGCGCCACTGTCCGTTTCCCTCCGCCCTAGGCAACCACTGACCTGCATCTGTCCCTAGGGGCCTCCGGCCAGGACGGTCAGAAATGGCCTCATGTAATACGTGGTCTCCTGTGACTGGCTTCTCTCGGCAGTGTTTTAAGGTTCCCGGTGTAGTGTGTACTGGTACTTAATTCCCTTATATGGGTGAGTAAGTTTCATTTTATGTGAATAATACTCACTTTCTATTCATCCATTCTCAGTTGATGAATATTTGGCTTTATGAGAATGCCACTGTGCGCGTTTGTCTGTGTGTGTGTGGGCCCGTCTTCATTTCTCTTGGTGTATACCTAGGAGGGGACAGCTGGGTCCCCGCTAACGGTGTCTAATCATAACCTTTGTTTCCAAAGTAGCCGCACCATTTTGCTTTCCTGCCAGCAGCCACGAGGTTCCAGTTTCCCCGTGGCCTCGCCCGTACTGCCCGCCTTTTCTGTGACAGCCATCCTTGTGGGCGTGAAGCGGAACCTCCCTGTGGTCTGATTTGGATTTCCCTGTGGTTACTGATATTGAGCATCTTTTCAGTCTTTGTAAAAGACCGTCCTGGCCAGGCTGCCTTCCCTTGCCTCCTGTCTGAGTCCTGGCGCAGATGCGTGAGCGCCTGCCCTTCTCTCGGGCCTGCCCTTCCTGTCTTGGGCACGTCGTGCCACCCACCTGCTGGGTGCTGCCTCAGCCCTCGGCCCCGCCCTGCTGTCCATGCGGTGCGTCCTGAACGTGGTCACTGGGTCCATTCACGCATCGGGGTTCTGAGTCTGTCCACCCTGTTCCTGTCACTAGTGTCATTGCCTTCTGTCTGCTTTCTGGGGTTCCTCGGCAGTCCTTGTCCACAGGTGACACCCCTTATTTAGAAATATATTGTTCTCTTGTTTCGGAGGGACCTTGAGAGGAAAAGGGATGTATTTGTCTTATCTTTTTAATTAGTGTTATGTTCTGAACTTCCAAAGGGCCCAGGTTCCTTTGGTCTATTATGACAGAGGACAGGTGAGTTACCACAGCCCGGGGACAATCCTATAAACGCCTCCTGTAGTCCACTCCAAGTGCATGCCCACTGTTTCCCGTCCTCCTTTCTGATGGGGGGTCATTTGCCACATTCCCAGAGCAGTGGCTGCCTGTACCTGAGGCCAGGCCAGTCTGCTTTAGCAAAGATGCCACCTGTGGGGGGACACCTTTAGTAAGAGCTTCTGCCTGACGGAATGTGTGGGGATCTAGACCACCTTCCACGGGCCTTTGGTTTCCGCGAGGATCAGACTGATGAAGCAGACGTGGACGCAGCAGGGGCCACCGTCCTGACTGTGAGCCCAGGCCAGGTCCCCTCGCCCCTGTGTGAGCCCAGACCAGGCGATGCCCTCACCCCTGTGTGAGCCCGGGCCAGGCGGTGCCCTCACCCCTGTGGGAGCCCGGGCCAGGCGGTGCCCTCACCCCTGTGGGAGCCCGGGCCAGGCCCCCTCACCCCTGAGCGGCGCAGGGGGGCGGTCTCAGAGGCTCCACTGGCTTTTCTTCTCCACCCGAGCTCTTACCCAGGTGTTTCCGGGCGTGTCATGTCTGTCTGTCTTTCTAACCAAAACCCTCTATTTATTTATTTTTTTTTTCCTGGCTAATCCAGATTGTATTTACTTATTTATTTATTTAAATCTTCACCCAAGGATATTTTTCTATTTATCTTCAGATAGATAGAGTGGGAGGGAGAGAAAGGGAGAGAGATAGAAACATTGACACGAGAAGGACACATTGACTGGCTGCCTCCCGCACGACCCTGACCAGGGCCAGGGACAAACCACAACCAAGGTACGTGCCCTTGACCAGAATCGAACCCGCGACTATGTGGTCCGCGGGCCGACACTCCAACCGCTGAGCCAAACCGCCAGGGCCCAAACCCTCTCTGTAGTCCCCTGCCCCGTGTGCGTGTGCGGTGCTGAGATCCTAAGTGCGGGGTGAGCGCTGGCCCAGAGCTGAGTGAGTGGAGGTCACGGGTGTGGGTCCCTGAGACGCAGGACGGCGTGTCCCACAGAGTGAACCCACCAGCCGAAGCTTCATTAAGGAAGCACTGACGTCGTCATTTCTGGGTGGGTGGTAGTGGGGGCTTACCGTCCTTCCTAGTTCTCCGAACGTTCACAGTCGATCACGTGTCTGACGGTGGAGAGTGCTTCTGGGCGGCTGTGAGAGATGCCCCGTCGAGAGGATGCTTCGCAGGGCTGACGTCGGGCTTGTGTTCTGTGCTCAGCAGTCACCTTCGTCCCGGTGTCCAAGGTGAGCGGGCAGGCAGAGGCCGACGACATCCTGGCGGCCGTCCGCCCCACCACGTGCCTCGTGACCGTCATGCTGGCCAACAACGAGACCGGCGTCGTCATGGTGAGCCACTTCGGGGGGGGGGGGGGGGGTGGGGGGAAGGGCCAGCTCTGTGGTCCGTCCGCACCGCTCGGCGGGCCTCTGCTGCCCTTCAGCTCTGCAGCGCTCTGGCTTGTCCTTGTTAGCATCTTCTTTCTCTATTCAGTTTCCCCCAAACCCAAGCAACACACTCAACTCTGTATTGCCCCCACTTCAGCCCATCCCTGAAATCGGCCGGCGAATCAGAGCCCTGAACCAGCAGCGGGCAGCTGCCGGGCTGCCTGTGGTCCTGCTGCACACGGACGCCGCGCAGGCCCTGGGGAAGCGGCGCGTGAGCGTGGAGGACCTGGGCGTGGACTTCCTGACGATCGTGGGGCACAAGGTGCGCACACAGAGGCCTCCTCTCCTGGGGAAGACAGCTTGATAACCTGCGGGCTCACCTTCGAGCTGGGCCTGGGGTAGGTGATGAGCCTCTCCCTGCCCTCGGGAGCTTCAGAAGGGGGTCCAGCTGCTGCTAGGATGTCATTCGATGAGTGCCATGGCTGGGATAGCGGGGCACCCGACCCACAAGGAGCAGGAGAGGAGCGGCCAGGCCAGGCTATGGGAGGGCACGGGGTCTCAGGTGCGGTAGAAAGCAGGTGGGTCAGCCAGGGGGTGCATGTTCCCTGCCGCGGGGAGAGTAAGCAGGCCCTCCAGCCACTCAGCCCTCCCCCGGGACAGGAGATGTGGGCTTCAAGAAATTGTTGCTTTAATTTGGTTCAAAGTGTGGCTCCTGCCCTGGCTGGTTTGGCTCAGTGGTTAGAGCACTGGCCCTTTGACCAAAAGGTTGCGGGTTCAGTACCCAGTCAAGGGCGCGTACCTGGGTTGCAGGTTCAGTGCCCGGCCCTGGTTGGGATCGTGCAAGAGGCAACCAGTCAATGTGTCTCTCTCACATTCATGTTTCTCTCTCTCTCCTCCCTTCCACTCTGTCAAAAATCAATGGAAAAGTATCCTCGGGTGAGGATTAACAAAATAAATGAAGTGTGGCTCCTGAATATGGGTTTGGTTTTATTTAATTTTTTAATCCTCTCCCGAGGATTTTTTCCACTGCGCTTTAGATGGAGTGGAAGGGAGAGAGGGAGAGAGAGAGAAACGTGGATGTGGGAGAGACATGTCGACTGGCTGCCTCCTGCACGACCCCCCCCGGGGCTGGGGATCGAACCTGTGACCCTTGGGTCCGCAGGCTGACGCCCTAACCGCTGAGCCACACCGGCCGGGGCAGTGTGGTTAGTGTAGCGATGCATCTCGGGTGGAGCAGGGGGCGGGCTCACCGTGAAGACCCTCTTCCTGGCGCTCGCCTTCCTGGCAGGGACCAGAGCTGAGTACTTCTGTGCTCTGCCCGCTGGGTGCTCCGCTGGGTTCCCAGGTGGGCATGCTGGCCGGGCACTGTGGCACTTAAAGCTTTAGCCTAATTTCGATTTGAAAACATGGATTATGCCCAGAAAATGCCCTCTGTGATCTCTAGTTCCAACTCCTGTCCTACAAACGTGACCACGTGTGTGCAGGAGGGCCTGCCGACCAACACAAGTCCAGGGTGTCTGCAGGGGTGACGGGCGCAGCTGGGGGCCCACACGTTGCAGAGTGTCACTCTGCCTCCGCACGCAGCACGCATGTGTCCTTGGGAGGTCCTTGCTTAATAACGGCTGGCTTCTCTTTTCAGTTCTACGGCCCTAGGATCGGAGCCCTTTACGTCCGGGGGCTCGGTGACCAGACGCCCCTGCACCCCATGCTGTTCGGAGGCGGGCAGGAACGGACCTTCAGGCCAGGGTAGGTGAAGGTGAGCGGAGTCGGCCGCGGGTGCCGCGGTCTCCAGGGCATGGCTGTCTCTGGCACCTTGCTGGCTCAGCGTCCGCCCCCCGTGCCTGCGCTCAGGGCTCACACACCTGCAGGCTTTTGGGAGAGGGAGGAAGTCGCCCTTTCTTTCAACTACTTCGGAGCATCGGTTCCCCTTGTCACCCGGCTCGGCTGCGACAGGTGCCACAGAGCCCCTGGCTGGGACGTGCGCTGTTGCAATGGTGGGGTGTGCGGGGCTGCACAAACCCCTGGGCTCCTTTCCCATCGCTCCTGTGTCCCTGCGGCATACATGGCCGCTTCAACCAGGGACCGAGGGGACGGTCAGAAACTTGAAGAAAGACATCAGTAGCTGCCATTGTTGAGATGACAAAGTTGTTAGAATTATCTAACAGGGACGTCGAGGAGATGACACGATGTTAGAATTATCTAACGGGGATGTCGAGGAGATGACACGATGTTAGAATTATCTAACGGGGATGTCGAGGAGATGACATGATGTTAGAATTATCTAGCGGGGACGTCGAGGAGGTGACACGATGTTAGAGTATCTAACGGGGACGTCGAGGAGGTGACACGATGTTAGAGTATCTAACGGGGAGGTCAAGGAGATGACATGATGTTAGAGTATCTAACGGGGACGTCGAGGAGGTGACACGATGTTAGAGTATCTAACGGGGAGGTCAAGGAGATGACATGATGTTAGAGTATCTAACGGGGACGTCGAGGAGGTGACACGATGTTAGAGTATCTAACGGGGACGTTGAGGAGGTGACATGATGTTAGAGTATCTAACGGGGACGTTGAGGAGGTGACATGATGTTACAGTATCTAACGGGGAGGTCAAGGAGATGACACGATGTTAGAGTATCTAACGGGGACGTCGAGGAGATGACACGATGTTAGAGTATCTAACGGGGAGGTCGAGGAGATGACATGATGTTAGAGTACAGTTGGCCCTCGTTTATCGCGGTTAATCAGTTCCAGACTCCACCACAATAAATGAATTTCCGCGAAGTAGGATTCTTTATGTGTACAGTCGTCCCTCGCCACTTAGCGCTTCGACTTTCACGGCTTCACTCTATCGCTGTTTTGTAAATACCATACTACTGTATTTGAGAAAACGGCGATAGAGTGAAGCCACGGAAGTCGAAGCATGAAGTAGTGAGGGACGACTGTATCCTTGGGTGAGGATTTAAAAAAGAAAAAGCATGCCCAGCCGGTAGGGCTCAGTGGATTGAGGGTCATCCCATGGACTGAGAGGTCCCGGTTCGATTCCCAGTCAGACACATGCCCGGGTTGCAGGCTTGATCCCCAGTAGGGGGCGCGCAGGAGGCGGCAGATGGATGTTTCTCTCTCATTGATGTTTCTCTCTCTCTCCCCCTTCCTCTCTAAAAAATCAATAAAACATATTTAAAGTAGAAAAAGCGGACCATCAGGTGTCAGGACCCACAGTGAGCAGTTCTGGGGTGGACAGGGTGTGGGAAGCAGAGTTCTTGTCATTCCAGGTGGAGGCAGATGGGGGCTGACCGGTCAGCGGAGGGGGGTGGGCCTGTCAGTGGACTGGGCGAGCCAGGTGGGTTCCAGGTCCCACACGGGGCCCCACGGGTCCACCCTGGCAGCCCCTGCAGACAGTCACGGGTCTAGACCTTTGAGATGCTCCTGGTCTGACTGTGTCATCTACAGATGAGGAGGGGAGGCCGCAGAGGGACCCCATCAGGATCCCACAGCTGGCGGGGGAGCTGGCCAGGGACAGCGCCCAGACCTCTGGACTCCCAGCCCCATCTCCAGTTCTTCCCAGCCCACCCGCTGGGCAGAGCCGCAGGGGACAGAGCCGGCCAATGAGCTAGCGGGGAGCTCGGTGGATCGGGTTTCGGGCTCACTTATCTGTCGCAGCAGCGGCGCCCCACAGGCCTGAGGAAACCTGCTCCAGCCAAAGTGGGAAGTGATTCCGTCAGCGCTGGGCTTTCCTGGAATAGCCAGGTCCTGTGGTGCGGGTTCCGAGATGGGCGGAGAGCCCTGGGTCTTGCGGGTTCTCTGTCTCCTTCTCGCGCTCACACCCACGTGCTGCCTGCTGCGCCCAAACCTCTGGCACAGGCTCGTCCCACTCTGGGCCAGAGGCCTCGCTGAACCGGCGGCGCAGTGCCGGGATGAGCCCTTTGGACCCTCGCCTGGCGTGGCCGTGGGACCAAGGCGGCAGGCTCGGGTCTGCGTCGGAGGGCGGCCCCTCGCGGGTGGAAAAGGTCCGGGTGCAATCGTCATATTGCCCGCATGGCCCCGTCCGCCATCACGGGGCAGGACCAGCCAGCTGCAGGAGGGTTTGGGGGCCCCCAGCTGCCGGCAAGGTGACCCCATGGCCCACGGTGAGGAAGGGTAGTGGTGTGGTTTTGTCTGTATTTGAACTCGCGACTTCCACAGAGATGAGATTCCTTCCTGGGACACTTGTCGGTAGCCTTGCTTGGAAGTAGGACTGAATCCCTTGTCTTACAGGACGGAGAACACCCCGATGATCGCCGGCCTTGGGAAGGTAAGCCTGCGACCGGGACAGAGGGAGGGAGCTCAGCCTTCCTCCTGTGTCTCCTTCCACTCAGCTGCCACTCGGCACTTCCCACGCCGCAGTGGGCCTGTCCCACCAGGCGGGTCTCTGACCCCCGCTGAGCGGCTGTCGTGCAGTTCACTGAGCTCTAACACTGCTCCTGGGGATGGCATCAGGCCACAGATGTGGGGCTCAGTCCCATGGAACCCCCAGGCTTCTGACCACGGCTGTGGACCGGAGGTTCCCCCGACACCTCCTCAGATTCCATTCATTGGCTCGTGGGGCTCACAGCTCAGGAACATCGGCTCTAGGTCCTGGTTTGTTAGGAAATTACATGGGAGAGTGCGGGTGAGCCTCCCCGTGGGAGAGATGCGGGGGGCGGGGCTTCCACACCCTTTCTGGGTGCCACCCCCAGCTCCCCGACATGCCCACCAGCCCGGAGCTCTCCCAACCCTGTACTAGGGATTTTTACAAGGGCTTCAGTCGCTCGTTAACTCCATTTCCAGCCCCTCTCTCCTCCCTGGAGAAGGGGGTGGGGCTGGAAATTCCAGGCTCCTGCCGTGGCCTGGCCTTCCGCTGACCAGCCCCACGCAGGAGCCCACCCACAGTGGCTCAGAACAGAAGACACTCGAGCGCCTGGGAAATCCCAAGGGATTTCGGATCGCTGTCGGGAACGGGGCGGAGACCCAGTGCTGGAACAGCAGGGGACAGGCCGGCCTGGGGCAGAGGCCTTGTGTCCGCTCCCGGCCCCTCACCGTCAGCTCCCCAGTGGCTTCCCTCGGCCTCCGGCCTTCAGGGAGATCGCGGGCATGGTCCCACCAGGCAGACGGTGTGAGAAAAGCCCTTGATTTTATTTTCAACCTGGAGCTGGGCTTGTGTAGAGTGGGCTTCACATGCTGGGCATCGGGAAGGGGAAAGCCCTTTTCTCCAGTCTCCCGTGGAAAATACAGTGACGCCGTTGCAGCAGGGACAGTGGTCGGGCTGCGCGTTGGCCGGGTCCCGAGCCCTGGCCGTCCTCCTGCAGGTGGGGGTCATGGTGGCAACTTCCTGGAGAGATGGCTTGAGAGGATTAGCTGTGGCCTGCCTGAGCCTGCGCCCAGACCCTCTGACTCGGCTGTCCACTCGGGACACACCGCCGTCCCCTCCACACCCTCCTTGCCCAGCCTGGCCCTGGCACACGCCCCGTCTTCCCAAGGTCTCTCCCCTGGAGGGTGTGTCCTCGCCCCCCCAGGCACGGCAAGGTCTCCCGGGCTCCCACCTTCCCCGGATCCCCGAAGACCCCCTGCTGTTGCCCCTCTTGTGCAGCGCCAGGCTGTCTACCAGAATGTTCCCCAGCTTTGAAGCTGGTCCCCGCCCCTCCAGAGGCCTCCCTCGTGTTTCTCTGCCACCCCCATGGCCTTCCTGCACTCTTCCCGCGACCCCCGTCGTCCTGACACCCCACCTTTCTGCCTGGTCCTCCTCTCCCTGGGTGGCCGAGCCGAGTCACCATGTCCTCGTCTGCCCAGGACCGCCTCTGCGTGGCTGCCCTGGGACACTGCTCTCTGGCCGGCTCCCCGCGCCCTGGCTGTTCTCCTGAGCCTGACCACCTGCCCTCAGGCTCCGTAATGCTCCCCCCCACCCGTGTCTCTAACACCAGCCTCCCACCTTCCCGGCTCTCACTTCAAAATCTAGGCGGTGCCTTGACCCCGCCCTTGACCCCCACGCCGGAGGCAGCAGCCAGGCCTGTCTGTCCCATCTCCACAGTCACAGCGGGGATCTGCCTCTGGTCCATCTTCTCGGCCACCAACAACCAGTCACGCCCCCCGTGGCCGACACCTGCCAGTCTCCCCTTCTCCGCACAGCGCCGAGTGGTGGTGACCATATGCAGGCCGGACCCTGCCCTCTCGGGTCCAAGGGCTCCGCCCTGCACTCAGGCTGAGGTCCCCGTCACCTCTCCCACTCTGCTCCGGGCCTCACTCACCTTTCCTCGGCTGTGGCCTTGAGCATTGGTGGCCGTCGTGCCCGGAACACCTTTCCCGGCTCTGCCTGCCATCTCCACGCCCCTGCCCCCTCGTGCCCATGTCCCTGCAGAGTGCTCACCCAGGCTCCTGTCCCCATGTGTGTCCACTGTCTGTCTGACTGTCTCTGGGCGTGCTTTGAGGGCTGACATTCTTTCTGGCCATAAGGGCTGGGGTAGCTGGGGCGAGGAGGTGTCAGGAAGGTCAGTGGCACCGCAGGGTCCGTCCACAGTGTGTCTGACGTTCCAGAAGGTGAGCATTTGAGGAGGCATCACCTGTCATCAGGAATCGTCGCCCCTGCTACTTCAAGCTCTCTGCTGCCCTTTGCTTTACGATAATTGGACGAGCTCTTGCATTGCCGCCATCTGTCCCCAGGCTGCTGAGCTGGTGACCGAGAACTGCGAGGCTTACGAGGCCCACATGAGGGACGTCCGGGACTACCTGGAGGAGAGGCTGCTGGTGAGTGCCCCGTCAGCCCCGAGCCGGGTGTCTGCAGGCCTCATCTGTCCTGCCCCGCCCCTGGGCGATGAGGACCGGGACTCGGCCCAGGACACGCGTTCGATTGTGCTGGGCAAAGCAGCTGTGTAGACTGAAGTCCGGTGCCTGGGGTGGGGCATCTGGGAGGCTAGGTCACGAGAAAAGAATTAAATAATGAGACCAGACATAAGCCTGAGTCAGAGACCTCCAGAGAGGGACCAGACCAAGTGGATTCTTTTCCCGACTCAAGAAGAAAACACCAGAGATGGTCCATTTAATGACTGGGTGTAGATCGTGTGTATTCAGAATGTGTATCTCCTAATTAACTTCGCTTTCCATGGTCCGTCTGGGAAGGAGCTCACCCATAAGAATCATTTTGTGCTGAGGTTGAGGTTTTGTTCCCCAGAAAAGTCTAAAGTTCAAACAGGTGGTGGGGCGGGGCCTATGAAACTGTCACTGAATATTTCATTGATTTTTAGGCTGAATTTGGTGAGAAAATCCATCTGAACAGCCTGTTCCCAGGGACTGAGCGGCTCCCCAACACGTGTAACTTCTCCTGCCGGGGACCCCAGCTCCAAGGTGACGGCTGTCTCCTCCTGGTCCATGGTGTGGTGGGCACAGGCTGGGCTGTGCTGTGGGGCCACTTGCTGAGGGAACGGCGCTGTCATGGCTTGGTTGGCCTGGTGGCCTGGGCTGTGTGACGCTTCTGTCTCCCTGACTGTTCGTTGCTCAAGGACCCAGGGCGAGGGAGTGCTCGGCGCTCCCAGTCTGCACGCCCACCTGCAACCTGCTGGGGAAAGAAAGTTGACTACATTTTAGGCTGGTGGGTTCTTTTTGCCAGGAAATTCTACAACATAGTCTACGAGGGTAAAAGAAAGCAGGGACGATCAACTTTAAAAAGTGGCTGAGCGTAAGGACAAGTGCAAATTTGTGGGTTTTCTCTGTTCCTGCGACAGCCCCTCCAGTGCTGAGAGCGGTTAGGATGCTGCATTCCAGATGCAGGGAACACTTAGCCGAGGCCGAGTCCAGGGCCGAGACCTGTTGTGTTTCACTGGGAGCAGATGGAGGGCCCCAGTGAGCCACATCTACAGAGCACATTTGCTTCTTAGGAGAAAAGGTTGTTGCTTGTTTGTTGTCCTGGGTTACAGAGAACGTATTTGCACCATGAAGCACCCTGGGCAGCATCACTGTGTTAATGAGAACCTGGGCTGCAGGTTCTCAGTGGGGGGGAGGCAGCCAGGGAGACTAAATTCCTGGCTCCTTTCCCCCTTCTCCTGGGGGAAGACTGTTCACAGGCAACCTGGATTCATTTGATTGGGACAGATTCTCGTTTACTCTTGTGATCTCTAACTGTGAGAGGAGAGGGGGTGCCTTCTGGCCTCACGGAGACAGCTTCCTGGTGCCTCCACCTTTAGAAAATGCACGTTCTGTTGAACTTAATACCAGGACAAGAAATCACTCAGTGAGGCAGGCAGTGGACGGGGAATAACATTTCCGAGGACAGCTTTCTGAGCAGAATAATGCTGGCTTCTCTGCAACCCAGGGAGAGAGGATGCATGATCCCTGGGTCCCCCTGAGGTTTCTCACCTGTGCTGGGGGTGGGGGGTGGCACAAGGGAGGGCCCCCCAGGACTCTCCGCCTCAGGGCACGTGTGCTGTGTCTCCCCAGGCCGCTTGGTGCTGGCACAGTGCAGGACGCTGCTGGCCAGTGTGGGGGCCGCGTGCCACTCAGACCACGGGGACCGGTAAGTGCTCTCCAGGGCACATGGCAGAGCCGTGCAGCCTGGTGGGGACATAGAAAGGGACCCTGCACAGGGACAGGAGGGGCGGGAGCTGCAGCCTGAAGCAGGGACAGGAGGGGCGGCCTGGAGGGGCCGGGCCAGGCACCAGGGCGCTCGCTTTATCCTCAAGGAAACGAGGCTCCTGGAGGGACTGACACAACCAGGTATGGGCTTCAGGCGCAGGAGGGGGCAGTGATGGCCTGAGGAAGAGGAGGGGGTTCGGTTTCTGGCTGCTGTGAGTGGGGTCTGCAGAGATGGGGTGGGGCTGAGTGGAGAGGCCCGGGCTTGCAGAGAGCAGAGACATGGGCGTGACCAGCAAGCAGAAGGGACAAGGGTTCCCAGAGGAGCAGTCCTGCAGCCGTGGGGCTGTGAGGGCCAGTGGGCCACGGTCAGGAGCAGCAAGGCCAGGCCAGCCTGGAGCACAGGGAAGGGCTCAGGGTGCCATCGCTAAGGGAATGCCCGCCATGGCCCTTGGGGACGATCTGAGTAGCTCATTTCTTTTTTATTTATTTATTTATTTTTTAATCCTCACCTGAGGACTTTTTGTTCAGATAGAGTGGGAGGGAGAGAGAGGAAGAGAGAGAGAGAGAGAGAGAAACATCGACGTGAAAGGGACACATCGAGTGGCTGCCACCCGCACAACCAACCAGGGCCGGGGACTAACTGCAACCGAGGTACATGCCCTTAGCGGGAACCAAACCCGGGTCTCTCAGTACCGCAGGCTGACGCTCTAACCGCTGAGCCAAACCGGCCAGGGCTGAGTAGCTCATTTCTAAGATGAAGAGACAGGCAGAGTGGTCGAGCTAGAGGTGCAGCTGGCTGTCTTCACAGCCAGAGGTGGGGGAGGGGACAAGAGGGGCTGGAAGTACAGCTCAGAAGGGACAAGTGTCCCACGTGGCCCCTGGTGGGGGGGTGCTCAGTGCCCTGTGGGTGTGGGTGGGCCCCTGTGGCACGACCTCCTGGCATACAAGGTCACCCACCCAGGGGAGGCGGGCCGAGAGCTGAGGCTGTCACTGCCAGCCGGTCCTGCCCTCAGCTGTGACGAGGTGACGAACTCACCCGTCACCTGGCCCTGTACTCGAAGGCATGGATCTGGGGGTTTTCAGGCACTGAAGTCCAGCAGCCCACTCGGCCGTGCTGTTTGGGCCCTTGGCCTGTGGCGGCCTGCGAAGGTGGACCCTACTTGGGGATTTGAGGACCCCCAAAGTCTCACGCAGCCCAGCTTCAGAGCCACCTCTGTCCATAGATTTGGGCTGGACCTGTGTGCGCAAAGCCCTGTACTGTGTGCTCGGAAAACCCCAAACAGACTCAAACACTGCGTGTGTGACTGCCCATGTGAGTGTGTGCGCAGGCGCGTGTGTGCGTGCATGTGTACGTGTGTGTGAGTGCATGTGTGTGAGTGCGCATGTGAGTGTGTGTGCGCGCATGAGTGCATATGTGTGAGTGCGTGTGAATGCATGTGTGTGAGTGCAGATGTGAGTGTATGTGTGCACGCGTGTGTGAGTGCATGTGTGTGAATGCATGTGTGTGTGCACGCGCGTGTGTGTGTGTGGGTGCATGTGTGTGAATGTGAGTGTGTGCGTGCATGTGGGTGGGTGCATGTGTGTGCGTGTGTGTGTGATTGTGCATGTGAGTGTGTGAATGCATGTGTGTGTGTGTGCATGTGTGTGCGTGTGCTCATGCGCGTCTGTCTGTGCATCTCCTCAAGACCTGGAAACCCTTGCATCCCAGACCAGCCTCACGGACGCAGCAGCTGGGGTGTGTCCGTGCTCCGAGGCAGAGGCTCTGTTCCGGGAGAGCCACAGTACTGACCACGGAGGACTTTCTAGCACGAGAGGCCCTGGGCCCAGAGAACGAAGGAGGCTTTAGCTGGACCTGAGGACGGGTGGGCTGAGTGTGTCTGCAGAGGGGGGTGGGGAGCTGGCCAAGAGCAGAAGGGGCCCAGTCCCTTCCCTGTCTTGTCTCCGTGAGAGCTAATGCTAGTCTCCTGCCCCCTACAGGCCGTCCCCGGTGCTGCTGAGCTGCGGCATCCCCTTCGACGTGGCAAGGAACGCGCTGAGGCTCAGCGTGGGCCGCAGCACCACCCGGGCCCAGGTGGACCTCGTGGTGCAGGACCTCAGGCAGGCTGTGGCGCAGCTGGAGGGCCGACCTGGTGCTGGGGCCGCCTCGTAGGCAGCCTTCGAGGGCTGCGCCAGGACGACTCCCAGAGCGTCTGAGTGGGGGTGGCGGCCCCTCCCTGCAGTGGGAAGTGGGTCCACGGGCACACAGGCCCACGTGAGCTCACAGGCCCAGGACGCAAACACCGCGTGGGCCTGTCACTGGCCCTGCTGCGCAGTGGCCAGGTTGAAGTGGAAACTCTGGCTGTGACCACAGTCCCTTCAGGAAGCCCGTGGAAGGTGGCATTTTTATCAGGAGGTGCAGGTGGTAACATTTGTAGCTGACTGTGGTTGTCATGGGAACAGGAACGGGGGGTTGCTGGGTCCTGGCCTCCTGGTACGTGTTTGCAGAGTGGCCAGTCTGCCTGTGCGCCCTCCCCCGGGCCTTGCCAAGCCCTTTCCAGGTGGCAGGCCCTGCCAGCTGCTCCGCTCGGCCACTTCCAGCCCCACTCATCCCGCAGGACTGGCCGAGCCACCGAGTCACCAGCCCGTCCTGTCTTTTCCCTTCACATGGTTCACTCGGGGTTTCAGCTCGCAGGGCGCTGAGTCTCGGCGGCCAGGCTCACGTGACTGGTCCCTGAGGTGGGAAGCCAGTCACCCTGCACCTCGCACCTGGCTTGTCTGCGGGATCCTTCACCCTCACAAGTGCTCTGTGACTTCTGACCCACCCAGATGTCACGTCCTACGGAGAGTTCACGGGAGTGACGTTAACTCGCACTTCTAATGTGCGGTTTTAAGTGCGGAGAACGACATGATGACATTGAGGGACGACTGTCAGTGGTTAAATGAACTAATAAAAGATGCCAGTGCTTGTATTGAGCGTCCGTGGCTTTCCCGTGGGTGCGTCTCTCGGGGCACCAGCCGTCCGAGCTGGTGTGCAGAAGCCCCGCTCCTGGCGGGATGGTCCCCCTCCCACTCTGGCTGAAGGGATTCCTCATGCCACTCGGGCCCAGGGGGCGGGGCCCTGGCAGTGGTGTTCCTGCTGCCTCGGGGAGGCTGTGGGCCCGGCCCGGGTCTAGGAAATGCACCTGGGACGGTGGGCGGGGGCTGAGGCGGGCCCCGAGACTCTCCCTCCGGGCCTTCCTGTCCAGTGCCAGGCCTTGTGCCCATGGCTGGCCCTGCACAGCCCACTGAGGACCAGCATAGATCTCCTGGGGTGGGGGCTGGGGTGGGACTCGACTCCTCATACGACAAAGCCAGAGCATTTGGACCCCAGCACACCTGGTGGTAATGTGCCCAGGGTGGCCCCCTGTGGCTGGGTCTGCCTCCTGTGCCCGCTCCCAAGTGGCTTTCTCACAGCGGACTGGGGGAGCAGACGCTGGGGAGCCTGCTGCTTTCTGGAGAGGATCCTGTAACTGTAAACTCGGGCTGGATGCGGGGAGTTCATCCCAGGCTGAGACGCACATTCCCTCGGCCCTCGCCCCGTGGAGGAAGAGGCATGGTCCAGAGCGCACGTCCACTGGCTGGCACCCACCCTGACCCGAGCGAGGTGCAGGCCCTGCCCCTGCTCCCTGGGTCCTCTGCCCACCAGGGCTCGGCACAGCGGGAGCGGCCCAGGCAGGGCTGCGAGGCCGATCCTCGAGGCCTGCCCCCCCTCGCACCCCGCCGCCTCCCATCTGCCCTGTGGGCGGCTTATCGGGTAACCAGAGCCGGGGAGGTGCTTCCACGCCTGAAACAGGAAGCCCGGGCCTGTGCGTGAGCCCCGAGAGCCCGCCGCTGGCCGGGCTGGAGGATGGAGGAGCAGCGGGCGCTCGTGGCCGCCAAGGACGGGGACCTGGCCACCTTGGAGCAGCTGCTGGAGGCCGGCGCCCTGGGCCCGGGCATCGTCGACACCCTGGGGGCCGGCCTGGTGCACCACGCCACTCGGGCTGGCCACCTGGCCTGTGTCAAGTTCCTGGTGCAGCGGGCCAAGCTGCCTGGCAACCAGCGGGCCCACAACGGGGCCACCCCGGTGCACGACGCAGCCGCCACCGGCAGCCTGGCCGAGCTCTGCTGGCTGGTGCGGGAAGGGGGCTGCGGTCTGCAGGTGAGCAGGGGCCAGCCCGAGGCACGGTGTCCGTGTGGCTGGAGGGAGGAGTGAGCCGTGAGCCCGAAGGTCCACAGCCCTGGACTCTCTCTCAGGGACTCACTGCGCAAACCCCATGGTCAGTCTGTGCACTCTGTCTCTGCCCCCGCCCCCACCCCAGCAACACAGCCCTTGCAAGCCAAGGCTGCCTCCTAAGCCACCTGTGTCCCCATCACAGGCACAGAGAAGCCATTCGATGTCCCCCCCCAGGAGCACCGGGCCTTGCTGGTGGGGTCCCACCGGTTCTCAGCAGGCCTGAGCCCTGGGGCCTGTCTCGGGGTCTAGGAGGGGTCTGCAGGCGATGCCGTGTGCTCTGGGGCTCGGGCGCCGGAGCCCATGGGTGACGGCCTGGCTGATAGAGACCGTCTCCGGCTCAGTGATGGGCTTGGGGGGCATTTCTACCAGGGCCCATCCTTGTCCTGTGCCTGCCTGTCCTCTGCCCCTTTGTGTGGGACAGCAGTGAGCTCTGACAGCTGAATGGGCATCAGTGACCCGCTAGGTCCCAGGAAAGGGACAACTCACTGCTCAGCCTGAGTGCCACCAGGCACAGCCCTGCAGGGCGGCCAGGCAGGAGCTGCCAGTCTGCCGGGTGGAGGCCCAGTCTGCCGACCCCACAGTGGGCATGCTGCCCTGGCACGGGACTGCGGCGGGGGTGGTGCTCGGGGTGGGGGCCCAGGCCAAGGGGCAGTGTCCAGGACGCACGGCGGGCCACCACGCCGGGCAGGGCACTGTTGGGCGAGCGGAAGCCTTTCTGACTGAGCAGAGACGTGACTACTCTGGCAGGGGCTGCTCCGTGAGGCCGGGACCCAGGTTTGGACCCAGACTGGACCTGAGTCCTAGCAGCCTCTCACCTCGAGCCGGGCACCTTGCTCAGAAGAAAAGGCCTCCCTCGCCTTGGACGGAGTGGGGGGGGCGAGGAGGGAGCAGCTGCCCCCGGGCGGGCGGGTCCCAGCAGTGCGGACCCCGAGGCTGGCTCTGGCTGCCCAGCAGGGGTTCGTCCAGGCCTGCCACCCACTCACCGCCCTGCCTGTGCCTCGGTAGGACCAAGACGCCTCGGGCGTCTCCCCACTGCACCTGGCAGCCCGCTTCGCCCACCCGGTGCTGGTGGAGTGGCTGCTCCGCGAGGGCCACGCGGCCACGCTGGAGACGCTGGAAGGGGCCTTGCCGCTGCACCACGCCGCGGTCAGTGGGGACCTGACCTGCCTGAAGCTCCTGACGGCCGCGCACAGCAGGTGAGGAGCGGGAGCGCCGCCTGGCGGGCAGCCTGGGGCCTGGCCCCTGGGCAGGTTGAATGGAGGGCAGAGGAAGACAGCTGGTGCCCCTGGATGTGGGCAGGCACACGGTGCGAGGAGTCAGGGAAGGGCAAGCCTGCTGTCCCCACAGACCCCCGTGTCGGGGTGGACCGGTGTTCTGAGTCCTGGTCTCCAGTCCCGACCCCTTGGCGACTGCCTTTGGGCCTCATGCCTCTTTGGATTGTCCCCAGGGATCGTGCTGCCCACGGAGTGTCTCTTAGACTTGTAGTTTTTAAAGTATTTTCTGTCATTTGAAAACTAGGAGACTTCACATTAAAACATACGCACACATCACATGCACGCACATGCACATACATGCACACACATGAGCACACAACACACACACACACACACACACACACACACACACACACACAGGGGAGGCCCATGCTCCAGAGGCCACCATTCCCACCGGGCACCCACTGCAGGAGCCGGAGGTGCAGTCCGTCGCCAGGAGACGGGTGGGCTTGGGTAGGGGCCACCCTCCCTGCAGTGAGGCACTGGGAGCCAAGAACTCATCTGGCCCTGCAGCCTGGAGGCAGAGGGCATCCAGGAGATCCCAGAACCCTGCTCCGGTTCCCAATGCCAGGCCTGGGCGCCCACGGATGCCTCGTGTCCGGCTCACAGTGCTCCCTGTTACAGAGTGGGCCCAGCTCTGAGTTCAGGGAGGCTCTCTGCAGACCCCCTGGGCTGGTCACCCCCTGCTGGCCAGCCCCAGGGCTCCAGAGCTTAACTGGGGGAGTGGGTGGAGCTAGATTCCAGCGGCCAGAGCCCCGCCCCAGCTGGTTCCCTTGGGCAGCGAGACACCTATGCACCCCTACAGGACTGGCTGGGACCCCTCAGCGAGTAAGGGAGGGGCCGGCCAAGTGCTGGGCCTTCCCCCCTCCATCGGGGTCCTCAGCTGGAACAGTCCCCACCCCCACCCCAGCGACGCCTGGCCGGCCCTCTGAACGCCCCTCCCCCGCAGCAGCGTGAACCGGAGGACCCGCAGCGGCGCCTCCCCGCTCTACCTGGCCTGCCAGGAGGGCCACCTGCACCTGGCCCAGTTCCTGGTGAAGGACTGCGGGGCGGACGTGCGCCTGCGCGCCCTGGACGGCATGAGCGCGCTGCACGCCGCTGCCGCCCGCGGACACTACTCGCTGGTCGTCTGGCTGGTAAGGGGCGGGGCGGGGCGGGGCGGGGCGGGGCGGGGCGGGGCGGGGCGGGGCGGGGCGGGGCGGGGCGGGGTGGGCAGGTCTCCCCAAGGCGGCCGCTGCTCCTGCCTGCTCCCCGGAGCCTCTTCTAGCCGGCAGGACCGGTTGTGGTGGAGGGCCCACCCCCTGGATCTGTTTGCCCACCCAAGAACGGGGGACCCACAGGGTTGTTGGGGATAGGCTGTGCCCACCCATTGCTGAGCACCCGTGGGTGCCAGGCCCAGGCTGGGTGGGGGCGCAGCCTAGAGTTCCCAGCTCCGGTTGTGTGTGAACCGGGCATGAGAGCCCCTACAGGACTGTGGGGACTGCAGTACCTTCCCCCGGGAGTCCTGGTGCATTCCTGGGTGCTCTCGGGATGGGGGTGCCTAGGTGCTCTGTCACCAGTGCGGGGCCCTGGCCATTTGGCAATGTGTGTGCACTCAGCTGCTCAGAACAGGCCCGTCCCCACCCCTGCTCCCTCTGGACCCCTGGAGGGTTGTTCCTTCCTTCCCAGGAGGAAGCCCTGAGACCCCGGAAGGGAGTGGCCCTGATGTGTGGGGTGCCTGCCTCCCGAATGGGCTGGGGACGTCCCGCCTCCACCACACAAAACCAGACCAGGCAGGGTGTCCAGGAGCTTTGTGGGTCCATTTCAGGGACGTGTCTGAGTCTCCGAATAGGGGGGTCTCCCTGAGGCGGGGCAGAGCTGGTGATGGACGAGAGGAGCTGGACAACAGGTGGGGTTCAGACAAGTCCCCGGAAGCGCCCCTCGGCCAAGCTGGGGAGCGCATGGCCATGGAGAGGTGACTGGGAAAGGCAGAGGCCTCTGAGGACCCGGGCTCTCCCCTGAGGGCGCTAGGGAGCCATGGAAGGTCACACTGGCTGCTGGGAGAGCCCTTCCTCACTCAGCACCTCCCCGCTCCCCAGGGGCCTCCTCCGGCCCTCCCAGCAGTCCTGGAGCTGGGGAGGCAGGACTCGTCCGGCTGCTGCACCCCTGGCATGCAGTCAGGGCTCTGGGGATGTTCAGTGAGCCAGTGAATGAACAGAGGGACAGATTATTTCCCCTGGCCTCAGGGTGACACCCTGCTGCTCCGGGGCCTCAGAGTCCACCAGCGCTGCCTCCAGCCCCCTTTCCTGGCCTCTCCTGGGGAGCCCCTCACCCCCCAGGGACCCTCCCTTCCTGGCCTCTCCCGGGGGGGGGCCCCTCGCCCAGGAGAAAGCCCAGAGGCTCTCCAGTCCTCAACCCTGACAGTCTGGGGAGTTGTCCTCACATCCCCTCCCCTGTCCTTGTGACCACATCCATTCACACCTTGGCCTCCCAGAAGTGTGCCTGTCCCCACCTGGGCTCTGGGGACCCTGGCTGCAGGGCCAGGCTAGCAGGTGACTCGGTGGAAGTGAGCCAGAGGGCTGAGCAGGGGCCCAGGCAGGAGGCCGGGGGGAGGAGGGCCTGCCGAGCCCCACAGAGCCCCACAGGGGCTCATCCCAAGGGAGGAGCAGCTGGGGCCATGGGGTCCCAGGACCAGAAAGGCCTTTCCAGATGGGTGTCCCCGCCCCCTCCCTGCAGGATGCTGAGCGGGGAGGGGCAGTCTCCTGCCCGGCTTCTCCACCCCAGGCCTGGGCCTCCTGGGCTCCTGGCCCCGGGGGTGCTGGCTGGTGGGAGGCCCCTGTTCCTAACAGATGTGTCTGAGTGGGGATGAGCCCTCGATGCTTCGATGCTTCGGTGGCAGGCGGGTGGGGCGAGCAACCAGAGACCGGCTCTGTCCCAGGGGCAGGAGGCCGTTGACGCCGCTCAGCCCACGGGGCACACGCTGCCTTCCCCTGGCCTCCCCTCCCCACACGTGAGGCCGGAAGAGGGAGGAAAGGGGGCGGCCCCACATCCCGAAGCCCCTTCCACCAGGAAGGCAGGACTTCCCTAGGAGAACCCTTAATGTCTCGTTGCCAGACTGGGTCACCACCATTCCAGAGGCCACAGTTCAATGTGCCCGGAGAAGGGGGGACCCACAGTGTCTGCCCCCAGCAGCCCCCAAGCCCAGCTGGTGCTGTGGACTGGAGGCCACTGGTGCTCTCACACAGGTGGTTGCCAGCAGGACAGGGCCCAAGCCACAGGCTGACCAGGGTTCGAGTCCAGCGCTCTGAAAGGCCAGGCGGGACCCGCTTCCCAGTGCGCCCTGTCTGGACTGTGCTGGAGCAGAGTTCAGGGCCAGTGAGGCTGCATCCAGAGGCTGTCCTTGCTCCCCCCTCCATCAGCAAGCCTGTCTGCTGTCTCCTAGGTGCCCCCAGGCGAGGCATTTTCTTCCTGTCATGTGTGAAACCGGCCCCCGAGGTGTTCGGCTTAAGATTTGGGCTGGGGCAGATCTGGGGACTGGAGGCTCCCACTAAACCAGACCTCATGTCCCCCACACTGCTCTGGAGGTGCCGGCCGGGGGGTGGTGACAGCTGAGAATGAGGAGCCAGCTCTGTCCCAGAGCTTCCTGGGGGGGGTGCTCCTGCCCCGAAGGTCGCCTCCCACCCCTCCCCCCAAGAGTGGTCCCCCCCATCCAGCCTCACCTGGTCCTTCTCCCCGCTCCCCCAGGTCACTTTCACTGACATTGGCCTGACAGCACGGGACAATGAGGGGGCCACGGCCCTCCACTTTGCAGCTCGAGGTGGCCACACGCCCATCCTGGACCGGCTGCTGCTGATGGGGGCCCCCATCATGAGAGACTCCTGGGGTGGCACCCCCCTGCACGACGCCGCGGAGAACGGGCAGCTGGAGGTAGGGCAGCGCCAGGGGACTTCGGTTTAACTGTCATTTCTCCCCTCTGGCTTCCCTCAAGAGGTCCGCTGTGGGGTCACTGTTTGAAGAGCCCCTCGTTCCTCCAGCTGCTTTGAGCTGCTCGTCCTGTCTGGTCTTCTGCAGTTTCTCTGAGAGAACCGGGGGGGGGGGGGTTTCCTCCATCCCACTCGGGACCTGCTGGGCTCGGAGTCTGTGCTGGATGTGTTCCCACCTGTCTGTCAGGTTCTCAGCTGTCCCCCTTCAGATGTGACCTCTGCATCGACTCGGTCATCCCTCGTTCTGGGTTTCGGTCCTGACGGTAGCTACTGGTTTTCGGTCTTCGTCCTGTCGTCCGACCGCGCTGTGTTCGGGATTGCTGCCTCTGACCTGTGCTCCGTTCACGAGTCCTTCAGCGTCAGTGTTTCCCTTGGTCATTATTTTTATGTTCTCCACCTTTGACTGAGTCATTTCTTTAATCTACTGCGTTGCCCTGGCCGGTGTGGCTCAGCGGTTAGAGCATTGGCCCACAGACCAAAGGGTCCTGGGTTCGATTCCCAGTCAAGGGCATGTGCCTGGGCTGCAGGTTTGATCCCCAGCCTTGGTCAGGGGTGTGCAGGAGGCAACCAACCCATGTGTCTCTCTCACATCGATGTTTCTCTCTCTCTCTTTCTCCTTTCCACTCTATCTAAAAAAAAAATCTACTGTGTTGTTTTTAGTGTTTTGTTTTTGTTTTTAAATAAAAATTGGATTTATTTAAAGAAAGGCGGATGGGGGATGGGAATATCCAAAGGGAAGGACGACGCATCACCAGCCACGGGGTGCCGGGTCACGTGGCAGCCCCGAGGAGCAGGAGTGTCGTCCTTGTACGCGTCCGCAGACAGGAAGCTTTTGTTGCCATGGGTTTGGGGTCTGGGGTGGTGGGTTCGGGCAGGGGGTGGGGTCTGCAGGAACGCGGGTGTGTGATTGGGCAGTTTTAGTCCTTTAGATAGTTTGATTCCTGGGGTCTGGCATTTGTGGGGCCAGGTCTCCTGGTCTGTGTTCTCCTGTGGCAGGAAGCTTACAACACAGCCGTTAGGAATTACGTTGCCTTGTAAGTGCTAACATTTCCCTCCTCTTTTATTTTTTTATTTTCTTTTCTTAAATTTTTATTTTCTGTATTGATTTTAGAGAGAGAGGAAAGGAGAGGGAGAGAGAAATGGAAACATTGATGAGAAAGAACATCAATTGGCCGCCTCCGGCATGCCCCCCACTGGGGATCGGGCCCACAACCTGGGCCGGTGCCCTGACCGGGAATTGAATCAGCGACCTCTTGGTGCAGGGGTCAACGCTCAATTCACTGAGCCACACCGGCCCAGCCCCTCCTCTTTTATTTGTTAGTAATTATTCTTATGGAATCGGGGCAGAGGTCTCTTTCTTCTGTAGCTGCTTCCTGCTGGTTTGTGGGCGTAGAGCTGTCCCTAAGCCGTATTAGTGTGTTGGGGAATTGGGGAATAAGGGTAGGGACAAGTTCTCTAGGCCGTGGTCGGAGTTACCTGTTTGCCCATAATAGTTCGTATGTGGTTTTGGAGAAAGGAAAGGAGGGTGCGGATGGGCTTCCACAGGGAGACCTACATTGTGTAAACAATTAATCAGGTATTTAATAAGAAGTACGCCTATGAAAACTAGAAAAACAAAGGTTGTTGATCACAGCAAATTATGAACCAGTTTCTGAGTCTGTAAGACTGTCAGTCGAGAAGGCTTAAAGTTTCCTTTACTGGAATGAAAGCAGGCGGTGACAACTGGACAGCATCTGACGCTCAGGTACATTCTGTATGGTTAACACTGTATCAGTAGTTCTTAATGATTCCAACTCAAAGGATGGTAGGAAAAAACGAAACGTTCCTTTGGAGGGTTGAACACAACCAGAAGAATTCAGGACCCAGTTTAGTTCACAGATAAAAACAAAACTTTAAACTTTGAAGACAGTCAACTGCCCTACAGTCTGGTACTTACACCTGGGCATTGTGATTTTCATTGAAACACATAAGAGACTGCATTAGGTCCAGTTTCAATTTGGCTGATTATTCACATAAACATAACGAGAATTAGCAATTGATAAGCTTTCGCAAATTTGTTTGGATGTCAGTCATTGGTAAGGAATCTTGCATCGAGCTCTACGGAGCAGTCAGCCCCTCAGGGCGGAGGAGCCAAGGTCACAAATGCCATCAGGCTGTGCCTGGAACACCTGCAGATCTGAGCCGTGTCCTCAAGTCCTTCAGGTTCCCAACATGTTGAGGTTCCCTTTCTGCCATCTTTCAAGACAGCAACCTTCATTCCTGACCTGAAAAGGTCGCCATGAACCGCTGACCAAGCAAGGTGCCGGGCCATTCCCTGCAAGTGGCTTCTGATCAGCTTCAATAAGTCTTTCTTTTTCCTCATCTGAGGATATTTTTTCCACTTATTATCAGATAGAGTAGGAGGAAGGGAGAGAGAGAGAGAGACACAGAGAGAAACATCGATGTGATAGAGCCACATCAACTGGTTGCCTCCCGCACGACCCCACCAGGGCGGGAGACGAACCGCAACCAAGGTCTGTGCCCTTGGCCGGAATCAAACCCGGACTCACTGGTCCGCGGGCCGACGCTCTACCGCGGAGCCACACCGGCCAGGGCAGCTTCCATCAGTCTCGAGCGTCAGTCCCAGTTCCTGAAGGCCTTTTGGTGACACCCAGAGTCCAGGCGTGTCCCTCTGGATCAGACACTCCAGTCAAAGACTCAGTTAATAAAACCACAATTGGAACCTGGTTTCATGTGTTCTATTTTAAATTTATTTTTCTTTACTGATTTTTAGAGAGAGAGGAAGGGAGAGGGAGAGAGATGGAAACATCGATAACAGAGAACATTGATTGGCCGCCTCCTGCGTGCCCCCCACTGGGGATCGGGCCCACCACCTGGGCATGTGCCCTGACCGGGAATGGAACCGGCGACGCTTGGTGCAGGGTCGATGCTCAACCACTGAGCCACTCCGGCCGGGCTCATGTGCTCTATTGTAAAGAGAACAGGTTCTTATTGGATTTATGCAAATAAATATATCGTCATGAAAATAATTCTCACTCATTGAAAGTCGCCAAATTCTGGAGGGATTAGGTAGAAAGAAAAATAAAATTGTTTTCAATATTGCTTGAGGATATAATTTACCAAATTGTTTCAGGGAAATAAAAACAAGCCTCCTTATACCTGTTAGGAATCAGGGGGTCTGACGATCGCGTTCCTGCTGCCGCTCGGGAGTCCGGGAGAACTCGATCACGTTGGACCCCGAGACCAAGAGTCTCTGGGAGGGGCGGGGGGAGGAAAGGAGGAGGAGAAGGGAGTGCTTCCCTTCTGGAGATCCCCATACGGGCCACCAAACTTAAAGGTTAAAGTTGGTGGCTTGCCCGGCTGGTGTGGCTCAGTGGTTGAGCATCAACCCTGCACCAAGAGGTCGCCAGTTCGATTCCCGGTCAGGGCACATGCCCAGGTTGTGGGCCCGATCCCCAGTGGGGGGCATGCACGAGGCAGCCAACCGATGTTCTCTCTCATCAATGTTTCTATCTCTCTCTCCCTCTCCCTTCCTCTCTCTCTAAAATCAATAAAGAAAAAAAATGTTTAAAAAAAACTTAAAGAACAGTAAGTTGGTGGTGTGCCGTCAGGCTAAATAGCAACCCCAGACGGTGCATAAGGAAAAGTTGGATGTATTTAAAGAAAAAGGGGTGGGGGATGGGGACACCCAAAGGGAAAGGCTGCACAGCTCTGAGCCACGGGGTACTGTATCGATGATGGCACTGTTTTTTGTTATTTTAATCCTCGCCCAAGGATATGTTGTTGTTGTTTATTGATTTTAGAGAAAGAGGAAGGGAGCGAGGGAGAAACATCGACTGGTTGCCTCCCACACGTGTTCCGACTGCAGATCAAACCCGCAACCTTTTGGTGTCCGGGATGACGCTCCGAACGACTGAGCCACCTGGCCAGGGCTCCTGTGTTGCTTTTCAGAGTTTATCACTCCACGCCCGAACTTTGCGGCCTGGTCTTCATTCCTCTGCCCGTCGGAAGCACAGCTGCATGGCGGTCTGCTCTCTTTGCGGGTCTGTTTGTCCGTGTGCCGGGTCTCCTGCTCTCACTCCTGGCGCTCCTGGTTTCGTTGTTGCCCGTATGACGCGCATCATCTTTGAGAGATGGTTTTCAGGAGTCGTCTGAGGTCCGGGACGATGTGTCATTTGCTCTGCCCGTCAGCACGTGTGGGACTTGCGAGCCCGGCATCACCTGTGTCCACACAGGGCCCAGGGTTCCCCGGAGGCCCTGCGTGGGGGTGCTCCGGGCTGGCCAGGTCTGGTTACTTCCCTCCGAGGGTGGAGCCCTCAGCCTACAGTGGCAGGTGGTGGGTCAGAGCCCACCTTTGGGGGCCTCGAGCTTTTGCTGGTCTCCCTGCTCCCAGGAGGCTGGAAAGAACCACTCAGGTCACAGCTTTTTGCTGTATCAGCCCTGGGTGCTGGGCTTGCCCCTCGGGCGCCTCTCCTGACCTCGGCCCAGTCATTCCTCGCTTACTTTTTTCCTCTTTGATGCTTTGGGAAGGTGGCTTTTACGTCTAGTCCATTTTATACATGTTTTTATTTATTTTAGAACAATGGTTGGCTGCCTCCTGCACGCCCCCTACTGGGGATTGAGCCTGCAACCCGGGCATGTGCCCTGACCGGGTATCGAACTGGAGACCCCTGGTGCCTGGGACGACGCTCAGTGGCTGAGCCACACCGGCCGGGCTTAGTCCGTTTTTCACACTGACTGGGGAGTGGATGTCTGACCCACTGCTCCTCTCCTCCCCGACCTGGACCCTCTGCCCACGGCTTTTGCTGCTGGCACAGCACCTCACAAACGTCCAGACTTCCGTCTCGGTCATAAGTCCCAGCAGTGGTCGGGCCGTCACTCTGCATCCCAGCTTCTTCCTGTGAACAGGACACCCTGAGAGTTGCTGTAAAAATGGAAACTGGGCCCGGCCGGTGGGGCTCAGTGGATGGCCCGTCGTCCATGGACTGAGAGGTCCGGGTTCGATTCCTGGTCGGGGCACATGCCCAGGTTGCGGGCTCCATCCCCAGTAGGGGGCGTGCAGGAGGCGGCCGATTGATGTTTCTCTCTCACATCGATGTTTCTCTCTCTCTCTCTGTCCTCCTCCCTCCTGCTCTACCTGAAGATAAATGGAAAAATATCCTCGAGTGAGGATTAAAAAAACCACAGTTAAACTGGTTCTGTAGTTAAAGCCCAGACATGGACCACAAGGTCAGGGTCAGGCTCCGAGCTGGGAGGGACCCCACGGTGCCGCCTCCTTGCCGCCTGAGCCTTTGGGAAGCGCCTGGCCTCGGCACCCGGGCTCCCCTGCAGGGCTGGCTGCTGGGACAGGGTGGCTGTGGGTGCAGAGGGTGCCGTGGGCCCTCGGCAGGCTCGTGTCCCCTGGGAGCTGGGGCCCGGTGCCCTCCGTGGCGCCTGGGGAGTGCCGTGGGCACAGTGTGCGCCGAGGGTCACGTGTGCCCTCCTGCAGTGCTGCCAGACGCTCGTCTCCCACCACGTGGACCCCTCCCTGCGGGATGAGGACGGCTACACAGCGGCGGACCTGGCTGCGTACCACGGACACCAGGACTGCGCACAGTTCCTGCGGGAGACGGCCCGGCCGGTGAGTCTCAGGGTCCCCATCGTCCTTCTGGGGCTGAGGGTGACAGGCCCCCTGCTGTCCTGATGGACCAGCGAGCTGGAAGCTCTGTGTACTCTGTTTGCAGGGAAAGGTCCGCGCAGGGCTGAGCCAGTCCCGCAGGTCAGCTGGCTGGGGCTGCAACCAGGGTTGAGCCCGGGGCCGAGACGGGGCCGAGACTGGGGCTGTGATGGGCTGTGATGGGCTGTGACTGGGGCTGTGACTGGGACTGTGATGGGCTGTGATGGGCTGTGACTGGGGCTGTGATGGGCTGTGACTGGGGCTGTGATGGGCTGTGACGGGGGCTGTGACGGGGGCTGTGACTGGGGCTGTGATGGGCTGTGACTGGGGCTGTGATGGGCTGTGACTGGGGCTGTGATGGGCTGTGACGGGGGCTGTGATGGGCTGTGACTGGGGCTGTGATGGGCTGTGACTGGGGCCGAGACAGGGGCTGTGACGTAGCTGGGCGTAGGGCTGGGCCCTGCCATCCTCCTGGACACAGAAACCATGCTATGACTGGATCCCCCATGCCAGGGCCCAGGGGTGACGTTATTTCAGACTGTGGTTACCCACGGGTAGGAGCGGGAACTTGGGTCCTCGGTGAGGTGACCCTGATGAGACCTGGCCAGCCCTGTGCAGCCCAGAAGGCAGCAGCTTTCCGTCCCCCTCTCCTGTCCTGGTGTGTGACCTTGAACCTCCCTGAGCCGCTCCTGGTCTGAGGACAGGGATCTGTCCCACTGGCCCCGTCCCCAGCACACGACAGGCCCCAGTGTTGGTTGAGTAAGCAGAGGAGCAGACAGGCGGTGGGCAGGGGTAGGCTGGATGGCCAGGTGCATGGGTGGAGTCAGCAGTTAGGTTAGTGGGAGCTGGGCCCCCCCAGGCCCTCGCACCCACCCCACCTCTTCCAGAACCAAGGCGGTTACTGTGACAAATTATCCCAACCTGCTGCTTCTCTTTAGTGGCCACCCCTGTGGAAAGTGTCCCTGGGATGGCCAGGCCCCATTTTCAGTTTACGGCACTGAGGCCCAGAGAGCTGACATGTCCCCACGCCAGGTCTCACCGCAGGGGCGTCCAGGACCAGCGGAGGCAGGGCTGCCGTCCCCCTGGCCCAGGGCCTTCGAGGGTCCTCACCTGGCCACCCATTGCCAAACCCCTTATCAGCACCTGATGCCCACACCCACCCACCGAGGTTTGGGGGCCGCTCGGGTGCTCTGGGGACACAGTGCCCTGGTGTGTCCTGATGTCATAGTTTCAGAAACAATAATTACAGTTCTGCTCAGTTAATCGATTTAGTAATTATTTTGCTAACGTTCAATTGAGTATTGTTTGGTTAAGGGCTGTTTCCCGGCTTGGGCTGAAGAAGGTGGTGGACACTCTCAGCTGGTGGCTGGTGTGGTGGACGAAGTGTCCCTGTCCATCAGCCTGGGCAGCCTGGCCACCTGGGTCCTTCCCCACCCCTGTGTGGTCTGGGGTCAGCCTGGCAGCTGAGATTAGGAGGTGGGGCGGGCGGCTCCTCAGCTGCCAGGGAGAAGGTCCCACCTGGCCTCTGGCTGGGGTCCCTGGACCGTCCCCAGACCACTGCAGTGCCCGTGACCAGGGCCGTGTCCAAGCAGAGTCTCTGCCCCGCCCTCGATCCCGGGCCCCGCACATCTGCCAGCCCCTCTGGCCACTGTCCAGTCTCCTAGGTGGACGGGGTTCTGGGTGCTCTGCGACACCCCAGGACATAGGGCACTGGCCACCTCGGGTTTCCTGGGGCTCTTCCGGTCCTGGCTGTCTCCTTGGTGACAGCACAGGATTTGAGGCAGCGAATCCCCAAAGCAGCCCGGGCGACATGTGCACCCCCCGACCTGCAGGCCGGGGCACCCAGCCCGTCCACACGCTCCACCTGTGATGGTGTCGGGTGGGTGGGCTCATCCCCCCCTTCTGACCCACAACCCCTCCGGCCTGCGTCTGGGCCGATGGCCAGTGGGCTCAGATGCAGACCCTTGGCCATTGGGCTGGTGTGTCCGGTGAGCTCCATGGTCCCGTTGGGGACTCAGGATTAGGACTGGGACCTCCCTCTCGTCTCCTCAGTGAGTGCCGGGCAGCAGGGGGTGCCAGCCGCCCACCATGCGCTGGATTGTGCCCCCACCAGGCCAGGTGCCTCTCACTCCCAGGTGCAGGCTCGGCCCCACAGAGGGCGGCTGGCAGCTGGGGACCGAGGCTGCGGAGGCTGCGCCTGGTGCAATATTGATGGAAACGCAATATCCAGGGGTCACCCACGATGGCCTCTTCCCAGGTCGGGCTCGGAGCAGGTGGTGACAGCCATGGGTCCCAAGAGAGGCAGCCTGGGGACCGAGGCTGCACAGGGAGAGGCCAGGCTTCCCTGTGGGAGGCGCCCCCTTCACAGGCTGGTCTGCAGGACAGTGGGGGTCTGCCTGCCACTGGGGACGTCCAGGCCCCGCCTTGACCTCCCCACCTTGACCTTGGCCAAGTCCTTCTGCTCCCTGGGCACCCCGTCTGCACAGTGAAGGGTGGGACGGGGGCCAGAGGGGCCCCTGCCCGACTCCCTCCTGTGGGTCCAGGTGTGAGTGAGGTCCCGGCTGGGCGGCAGCAGCCCAGGTGGCAAGCGTGGCCCTCCAGGCAGAGGAGCCAGGGTCCCCACACCTCCATGGCATCCGCTGTCCTGGCCCCCACCCTGGACTCACTACCGCCAGGGTTGGAGCGGCTCTGCCCAGCGTGTTCTGAGCACCTTGAGCCTCAGTTTTCTCAACTGTAAATGGGACTGAGAAGCCTCGTTGGAGGGTAAAGAAGACACCCTTGGGCGCCCAGCAGGCACCAGCCCCCCTCCTCCCCAGGTCCAGAGGGGCCCTAAGACCCCTTCACGTAACCAATGAGGAGACTGAGGCCCAGACAGCGCAAGGGCCTCCCCTGGGAAGCCTCCGCCCACAGGAGGGGCGTGCCTGGCCGTGGGGCCAGTAACTGAATCTCAGCGTGGTGCCCGGTGTCCGGCGCCCATCTGTGGGTCCTGATTTCCGCAGCCCGGGTGGCCTTACAGGCTGTAACCCAGCGCGACACAGCTGTCCTCGATGTATAATGCATGGCTGCGCGGCACTGCTCAAATCTCACCGGAACACAGGGCGGGAGGCTGCCGGTCACGGGAGAGGCGCCAACCGGGGGGCAGATGCCTGATTTGGGGGTGCCATGCCCCCTGTCAGGACGCCGCAGGGCGGGACCCCACATCTGCCGCCTCTCCTGGTCCTGGTACACTTGGCTCACATCTGGGCCTGGGCGAGGGGTGCAGGGACACGGGGACACGCACCGTCCGGGCTAACGTCGGGATGCCTGTGAGCCTGCAGCGACAGCGGCGATGGGCCTGTCCCAGGTGCGCCAGCCCTGCTGGGCGCTCTCCTTACACCCCAACAACCTCAGCGTCTTCCTGACCCAAGGCCAGGACACCGAGGCCCAGGCCTGCCTCCTGAGCTGCTCCTCGGTGCAGGGAGCAGGACTCGGCCTGGGGACGGGGCTGGGGGACGGGTGGCTGAGGTCCCCAGGGCAGGAGCTGCGTGGAGGCCAAAGTCCATTCCTCGGGGTCCTGGACTAACTTCCAACTCCCCGCCTCTTCCGCTGCCCCCCCTCAGGGACAGCTGCCCCCCCAGCTGAGCCCGCACTCCGCCAGGAGGGAGGTTCTTGCCCCTCCCCCAGAGCAGACCCACTGGGGGAGGGGCTGCGGACTCCCAGGAGGGCGGGGAGCAGGGCAGGCAGGCTGGGCAGGGCTGGGCATTGGGGTGGCCCTGTGGCGAGGCCCCTGGCTCAGCCCTCCGCCATCAGCCGGTCACTTCCAGCTTCTCTAGCTGTGCGGCAGGGTCTGGAGTCTGACCGACCCTGTCTGCAGCTCCTAAGCCAGGCTATCTATGTCTGTGTCGTGGACGCTGGAAGAAGACATGAGACTCCTGGGTCTGAGACAAGGGCAGGGGGCAAGCATCATGTTTTGTTGGGTCCCCTTGCCCCCCAAGTCCCAGGGTGTGTGAGATGGGCCCAGATGGCTGCTATGCACTCAGGAAGGTTGAGTCACAGCGGAGGACAGAGCTGGGCGGCCCTGTTTTATAGGGGCCAGTAAGCTCCTTGCTCCTCTGTCTGGGTCTGTCCCTGCACCCTCGGCCTGAGGAGGGCCGGGGAAAGAGCAGCCAGGGAAAGGCGTCCTTAGTAGGAGTGCAAGGGGCCCACCGCCTGCCTCTTCCTCCACTGTCGCGGCCGGGACCGAATCACAAAAGGACAGTGACTCGGGGGCTTGCAGTCCAGGCAGGAGCAGGGACGGGGGTCCCAGCTCCGCCGTGTTCCAGCTGTGCAGCCTGGGAAAAGCCCCTTGCCCTCTCTGGGCCTATCCTGGGGTGCAGGTACTGTACTGAGGGCTTCCCCAGGTGGTTCCCCCTCTCAGGCGACTGGGGACCTCAGGTGCCCCCCACCGCCCCGGAGGGCCCACTTGCCCAGGCCCCGCGCTGTGGAGGGTTAAGCGGGTGGAAAGGGATCCCACACACAGCCCCGGCCCGCCGGCCATCTGACACCTGCCTTCAAATATTAATGTGACGCCTCCCACCCCGGGGGCAGCAGCTGCAGCGGGCAGCCCCCGACAGCCAGGACGGTCAGCGGTCCCTGTGCTCACAGCCCAGCCCCTGCTCCACGGGTCCTCCCGGGCTGGGGGCCGCAGACGCCCCTCTACCACCGCGCTCTGGGGCTCCCGGACTCCGGCAGGGAGCGAGGGGTGAGGTGCGTGGGGACGGGGCGGACGGGCTTGAAGGCTGTGTTCTGCCCAGTGGCTGTGGTGGCGGGAGTCCTGGACAGGCGTGAGACAAGGGTTGGAGGCAGTGAAAGTGGACCTGTGGTTGTCCCGAGGCACCCTCAGACCAGGGCGGCCAACTGCGGACTGCACCTCCTTGCCGGTCCCGACCACCTGTGGATGAGCAGAGGACACTCAGAGCAGCCAGGGCTGTGCCCCAGCAGGACCGGCCGCGTCTCGTGCCAGGCTCCGTGTGAAGTGAAAACGCAGGCCTCTGGCCCTCAAACGGAGGAGTCCGAGGCACGGCCACCAGAACGTCACGCCGGCTGCAGCGGGGGCCTGGCCCAGGCCACTGTCCAGCCTGGGACTCATTTGAACCAGGTCCTCTGTCCTCTGATTTTCTCCAGCACCCGCCAGGGGGCCCAGAGGCCATGTCCCACCTCAGGTGCCCGCTGGAGGGAGGGGGCGTGGAGCTGTGGTCTGCTGGCCAGGTGGGGTGCTCGGAGAGAACAGTGTGTAGCCCTGCCAGCTGAGAGGGCACTGGGGCAGCCGTGTGCCAGGCGGGCACCGAGGCACAGCTGGCCCAGCCGGGAGCCCAGGCACCCACCAACTGAGAGACGGGGCCAGCCAGCCTTCAACTTTCAGCTCTAAACCAAAGGCTCTGGGGTCCTGGGGGATGGCTCTGGTGTCCTCCTGGAGAATTTCTCTGCCACCTAAGTAGGGACAGACAGAGGCGGGGAGGTGAGCACAGTCCTCCGTGGACACCACCCACGGTGTCGGGGCAGCCTGCATGCCTGGGTCACCTGCTCGGCCGGCCCGTGAGTCTGTCCAGACAGGAGCCTTGGTTATCGACGGTCAATGCAAAAGCTGAGGCCCAGCGAGGCTGAGCGGGGGAGTCACCTCCAGGTCGAGGCTCTTTCTGGCTGCCCACCAGTCAGTGCTTGGGGGCAGGCGAGGTGGCCAGGGACAGGACTGTGCCTTGCCCCAGACATGGGGCAGGGTGTGGGGGTGACGTGTGGGTGACCCAGCAGCCCCCATCATGGACTCCCGGACCCCAGGCTCCCAGGCCCGTCTTGGTGGTCTGTTTCCAGGCGGCCCTGGGGAGGGTGGCCTGGACACTGCAAGGTGGGTCCTGGGCACAGTGCCACCCGCTGAGGCGCCCGCTGAGGGGCAGCTGCAAGGCGCCCGCTTCTGTGGCTAAGTTCCAGGTTCCTTGCGGTTTTCCCCTAAGCAGGGAGCAGGCACCTGCTCCCCTGAGAGGGCGCCGCGCAGGTGGGTCTCAGCACGGAAGTCAGGGGCAGTCTGGGAGGGTGCGTGCGTGCGTGTGTGTGCACGCGTGTGTGTGCACATTTTGGTAAGGCCAGAGGTGAGCGCAGGCTGGACACCAGCTGCTCGCCCGGCGCCGGGAGCTGCCTCTAGACGGAGCCCGTGAGCCCGGCCTTGAGATGGGGGTTCCCCGGTGGTGGTGGCAGACAGGTGCGTGGGTGTTTGGGGAGCCCTGATCACCTGGTGTGGAGGGGTGGAGACACGGGGGACAGAACCTGGAGGTACACTTGACCTGCCCCAGCCTGTTCTCAGGTGCACAGCCCTGCCCCCCCCCCATGAGATGGGGCCAGGCTAGCCTGCTGGGCCTCCCGCTGACCGGGCCTGTGCACCCCCAGGTGCCGCTCCTGATGACGCCCCCACCCCCGCCGTTCCCTCCTCCTCCACTGTCGGCTGCGAGGTGCTCCCCAGAGGATGGAAGAGGGGGCTCAGGTCTCGGGAGCCCCACCTGTGAGTACACCTCTCCAGGGAGACGGCCGGGCCGTGGGTGCCAGGAGCGGGCGCTGTTGGCCTCACCCCTGAGCTCCTTTGAGGGCGGTGCAGAATGTGTTTCTCATCAGGGTGTGGCCCTGGCGTGTGTGTCCGTCGTGGGGTCAGAGGCACTGGGTGGTAAAGACAGGCTCTGGGGTTCCATGGGCTGCAGCAGGTCCCCAGGCGCTGGCTGGAGCAGGGGGCGGGGGCAGAGACTGGCGGTGGGGGGATGCCCAGGGTCAGTGCAGACTCCCGACCAGCAGTCTCTGGAGGCCCATGGCTGCCCCGGGGATGCGTCTGCCTGGGGTGCTTTGGGGGAGGAGGGCTGCTTGGCTCCAAATCCAGTGTCCTTTCGGGGGACCAGCTCTACCCCAGGTCCCAGGTCTTCTACTTCCAGCCCCGCCCTGTCTGGGGGTCCCTCTGACTCCAGCTCCCCTTCCGCCAGCAGCAGCGACCCTCAGCCCGGCCTGGCCTGGCCAGCCCGCCCAGCCTCTCCCGAGGGAGCAGATGGCCCACGCAGTCCCCCTGAGGACCAGCGCCAGCGCCACGGCCGACCCTACGGTGTGTCCTCACCCTGAACATCCCTGCCTCTGACCCCCAGCCAGCCCTCAGCCCAGCTGGCCCTCGCCGTGTTCCCTCTCCCGTGTGGGTCCCGGCCAGGCCACCTCCAGGGCCTTCTCACAGGTCACGTCCATCGACCTGGGGTGACAGGCTGGCTCTGGAGGACGCCCTGGGTTCTGAGGAGCTGGGAATGTCAGGGCCACAAGCATCTTGTCACCCCAGCACAGAAGGCCCGGGACCCTTCTCTGATCCCAGGGAGTCCCAAACCCCCTCCTCCTGACCTCTGAACTCAGATGCTTCTCGCCCCTCTATGGTCATGATACAGAGAAACTGATGTCCATGGTGGGGGGGCCTGGCACCCACTGCCCTCCTCCTTAGCGCTTCCGGACAGCCCAGGACCCAGGGGAGGAGACCCACTTCCTTTCTCGTCCTCTTTCTGGGCATGAGGCCCTTACAATCCAGCCCACCCTTTCCTGGGGACTCTCAGCAGCTGAGATACTCTGCACACGTTTGGAAAATGCCGCCCAATGCCACCCCTTCTTGGAGAGTTACAGTGTGCATGGCACATTAAAGGCTCTGACAAGTCCTGCAATCCAGATTGGCCACCAGACTTAGTGCAACTGTTACACAAATGAGTTTGCCCATCTGCATGGCGTACTCTGGGCAATTTCTTCCCCACCAGGTACAGCAGAGCAAGGGGAATCTCTGGTTGCCTCCCAGCCAGAGACCTCCCACACATACTCCTGGGTCCCACGGGGGACACCGTGGGTACCCGCCCTCAGGAAGCTCACACTTACTTACCAGGCCAGAGTGCTGTCCTGTGGTCTCCGCCCCGCCGCCCCCTCTCCCTGGGCTGCGCTGGCCTCGGTGGCCCCCCAGGGCTCTGAGCGGTCTGCTCACGTCTGCACAGGGCGCTGGGACGGCGGCAGGGGATGCCCGGGATGGCCTGGCCGCACTGCAGCTGGACGGACTTCCCCCCGGCGACCTCGACGGGCTGGTGCCCACGCGGGATGAGCGCGGCCGACCCATCCCCGAGTGGAAGCGGCAGGTCATGGTGCGGAGGCTGCGGGCGCGCCTGGGAGCAGAACCGGCCGGCGCTCAGGTGGGGCGAGAGGGCGGGGCCAGCGGGGGCGGGGCCAGAGGATATTGGGGGCGGGGCGAGAGGGCGGGGCCAGCGGGGCGGGGCCAGAGGATATTGGGGCGGGGCCAGGTGGGTGGGGCCAGAGGATATTGGGGCGGGCGAGAGTTTTGTCCTGGCAGGTGGACGTGGGAGGCGGGGCTCTGAGCCCACACCTGGAGTCCTGGAACCCAGCTCCCCCACTGTGTGCCCCTCTGTGGCCTGTTTCCCCTCTGCCAGACTATGGAAGACGGGGCTGTGAGCAGTGCCCCTTCACCTGGGTTAGGGGTGTGGTCCCCACACGTCCTTTGATCTAGTGAGTCCGCCCCCCCACCTCATGCCAAGCCCTGTTCTGGGCAGTGAAGGGGGCAGCCCTCCCCACTGGAGTCTGCATTCCAGCAGGGAAGACTGGGTGCGGGGGGTGATTCCATGTGCTGGGGAGAGAAGCAAAACAGTGGAAAGGGGAGGGGCTGTCTCAGGTGGGGGCTCAGGGCAGCCTCTTGGGGAAGCGACCTTGAGCAGGGGCCAGAAGGAAGTGGGAGAGGAGCTCTGTGGGACTTTGGGACAAGGGATTCCAAGCAGAGGGACCAGCAAGTGCAAAGGTCCTGAGGCAGAATGGGTTGGCCCAAGGGAGGACCAGGCGGAGGCAGGAGTGGAGTGAATGAGGATGGTGGACAGAGGTGAGGTCAGAGAGGGGACAGGCAGATTACAGGACCTCTCACTGCAAGGCTCAGGGCTGAGCAGAGGGATGTGGTTTGACGTGGGTGTTACCAGGCTCCCTCTGCCTGCCGCGTGGACGGCAGTTCTAGAGCCTGACCCCACAGGGATGCAGTTCTGTCTGAACTAGGTGCTGCGGCCCTTGGCACAGAGCCCCGTCCAGTACAACGCCTGCCACGTGCTGCTGTTTACGTTCATTAAAATGAAATAAACAGTAGCCGTTCCCTGCCCCGGGCTCCTGGGCCAGATACCTCCTGGCTGGCTCAGAACTGAGGGCACACGGGCCTGACACCAGACAATCCAGCCTCTTGGCAACCGGGCAGCAGCTCGGTGCCCCCACCTGTGAAATGGGTGCCTCTGTCAGGGGCTCTGAGAGGTAATCAGGTGGCGCGGGGCCTGGACCCCGAGGGAGCCCGGTCAGGGTCCCTCGGTATCTGTTCCCCCAAGGACAGCACTGGGGCCAGGGCTGGTCTGGTGCAGGGAAGGCCGGGGAGCTCGGGGGGAACCCAGGAAGAACCGGAGCAGAGAGGTTGAGGCTCCTGCCCTGCCGGGTGCCCTCCACCACGGAAGGCTCTGGAGTGGAGCTGGAGGGCTCTGAGGAGAGGGACCTTTGCATGAACACCGAGGGGGCTAGGGGACACTAGGAAGATAGGGGGTGGCAGAGCAGAGAGACCCCAGCCTCTTCCGAGGAGAAGCGGGGCCCTCACGGGGCCCCCGGTGGCCGCCCTCAGCTGCAGCCGCTCTCCAAGTCCAGGCAGGGCAGCTGGTGTCCAGGGCTGGGCTCCCAGGGGCACGGGAGCAGGCCACCCTTGGAGCACGCGGCCAGCAGGAGCACGCCCGCTCCCGGCTGCCCTCTGACCTGCCCTCCCTGTGCCCAGGAGGACGGCGGAAGCGCGGGCCCCTCGGAGCAGGCGGCCTGGCGGTACTCCCAGACGCACCAGGCCATCCTGGGCCCCTTTGGGGAGCTGCTGACGGAGGACGACCTGGCGCACCTGGAGAAGCAGATCGCCGACCTGCAGCTGCGGAGGCGCTGCCAGGAGTACGAGAGCCAGCTGGGCCGGCTGGCGGCTGAGCTGCAGGCCCTGCTGCCCGAGCCCCTGGTCAGCATCACCGTCAACAGCCACTTCCTGCCCCGGGCACCCGGGCTGGAGGGCGAGGAGGCCCCCGGCCCGCTGCCCGAGCCCTCGGGCTCTGAGGGGGCCGTGGAGGCCGTGCCTGGCGGGCAGCCCCTGCCCTTCTGGTGCAGCCACGTGGCCAGGCTGGTGCGCAGCATGTCGCTGCTGCTCAAGGGCATGAACGGGCTGGTGCAGGGGGAGGAGAAGCCAGCCGCCCAGCCCCCTCGGGAGGCCAGCCCGGAGGCCCCGGCCAGCCCGGCCAGCCCCGCCCAGAGCGAGGCCCAGCGCGAGATCCAGGAGTGTGGGGTGTCCGTGCGGACGCTGCGTGGCAACTTCGAGTCGGCCCCCGGCCTGCCCTGTGCCCTAAACCTGGGGCCCTGCGAGATGGGGGCCCAGCCCGGGCAGTGCCCGAGAGGCTGCTGGCCGGCCCCCCCGCAGCCCCGGGGCAGCCCGACCGGAGGGGAGCCCGGGCCGGGCGACACGGAGGAGGCCAGTGACTCGGGCATCAGCTGCGAGGAGGCCCCGTCGGAGGCCGGCGCTGGGCACAGCCCCGACCTCGCCAGCCTGCGGAAGGAGCGGATCGTCATGCTGTTCCTGAGCCACTGGAAGAAGTGGGCCTGCACGCCCGCCCTCAAGACGGCCGCCTGCCGGACCCTGGAGGCCCGCCGCGCCGGGGCGCCCGGGCCACCCTCCCCGCCGCCCAGCGCGGGCCCGCGGCTCGGCCACCTGTGGCAGCAGCGCAGCGTCGTCGCCCACCTGCTGGGCACCTGGAAGGCCCTCATGGCGCATGTGCCGGCCCGGCAGCTGCGGAGGCTGAGCCGGCGGCCCCGCGGCCTCCTGTCACCCGAGCAGTTCCTGCCGCACGTGGACGGCGCGCCGGTGCCCTACGGCGGCCTCACGCTGGACCTCTTCATGCTCGGCTACTTCCAGCTCCTGGAGTGCGACCTGCCCGCCGAGGAGCGCAAGACGCGCCACCTGCTCTGCTTCGAGGTCTTCGAGCACCTGGGCGCCCACGGCTGGGAGGCCGCGCGGGCCTTCCACAAGGCCGTGACCGACGAGGTGGCCTCGGGCCGCAGGGCCTGGACCGACGGCTTCGAGGACATCAAGGCCCGCTTCTTCGGCTCCCGCCGCGGCCCCGCCTGGGACCCGGAGCCTGGCCGCAAGGCGGGCCTGAGCCCGCTCGGTGCCCTGCCCCACGCCGCCGCCCCCGGTGCAGGCCCTGAGCCCGCAGCGCAGCCGCCGGGGTCCGGCTCCCAGCGGGGCAGCTTCAACAGCGAGGACATCTGTGGCTACATCGACCGCAGCTTTGCCTTCTGGAAGGAGAAAGAAGCCGAGATGTTCAGCTTCGGAGACTGAGAGCGGCTGGCAGCCCCTGCCGGAGGGGCGCTGGGGGTGCTTTGGGTTTTCCTCTCTCTTGTCCTCTTTCACACACCTGGTGGCCAGGTGAGCCCGAGGCGGGGGAGCAGACACTCAGCGTGCGGTGCGCCCTCCCGCCCTGCCGACACCCTCCTCCTCGCTCCGGGCTCAGCCTGACTCCTCCACCACCCGACCCGAGCAGCCTCGGAGCTCGCACCCGGCCCGAAGCTGACGGCTCGCTGTCCCAGCCCAGGCCCCTCTGCCCGTTGTCCCCGGCACCTGGGATGCCAGCCCGTGTTTCCCGTGGGCCTCTCCCCCGTCCTGGGTGTCCTGTCCCTCCGTGTCTCTGCTGCTGCTGGTCCCGGCCCTGTCCAGAGCCTCCGTGTGGCCCACGCGGTCCTGCCTCGGTTTCTTCGGTGACCCCAGGCCTTGCCCTCCACCTCCCCAGGCCTCTCCCCATCTGTGAAACGGGAGAGGAGCTGGGGGTGGAGGGAGCAGGACCCAGTGGGCAGAGGCTTTCTGTCAGACAGAACTGCCCTCCCGAATTCTCGGGGTCAGCCAGCTGGCACACACGTGCCCGCCCAGAGGGCTCCAGGCTCACGATGGCAGGGACGCCGAGAGGCTGCTGCGGAAAAGGGGCTCTGAGCAGGGGGCCCCCGCCCCGCCCTCGGACCCGGAGAACTCTGGGGCACACTAGCCGGACCGTGATGAGGTTCAGCCCTCCCTGGGGTCACCCATGTGTCACCCACACCCTTCTTCACGAGGGACCGAGTGTCCATGAATAGGTGGGGACCAGGCCCCAATGGTCTGCCCCGGCCCCCATGGCAGCCAGGAGGACGGGCCCCACCCAGGCTGTGGGGTTTGCCCAGGGGACTTGGGGGCGGTGTCCTGCAGCTGTGCGATGCCCCCACAGGCAGTGTGTGGGGAGGAGCTCAGGGACGTCCCAGCGCCACCTCCCTGCGGCGAGGCCCTCACGACGTCCTCTGCACGGCTCGGAGGGCCGTGGACGGGGTGGATGGAGCACAGCCCTCCCAGCCAGCCCGCTCGGGGTCCCTCTGGGAGAGACGCATGGGGGACATGAAGTGGGGCGTGTTGGGTGGCTGGGCCTGGGAAGGAGGAGATGTTTGCTAAATAAAGACTCCCATTCCTGGCTGGTCTCCGCGCTGTGCCTGCTTGCCCCGGGAGAGCGTGGGTGGGCACCAGACCCGAGGCCTCATCTCAGCTCCTCCGAAACCCCGGAGGCGCCGTCCTCAGCCCCACAGAGCCTCTGCTTCATCTGTAAAAGGGGGGCGGTGCTGACCTGCCGCTGCCAGGGTCTGGTGAGGGTGGGCTGGGGCCCGCACGGGAGGGGTCTCCATCCCGGACAGCAGTGATGCCCACGGTCGTTATTCAAGGAGCAGGGTCCAATCCTGGGCTCCCACGAGCACCTCAGTGCTGTTCCCTGGCTCTTGGTCCCCAAACATGACTGATGGGGCTCGACGAGGGCTGCCTGGGGCCGGGGGAGCCCTGGGTGGGGTGGCAGAAGGTGTGGGCATGCGTCTCCATCCCTGGGTGCTGTCTGCAGGACTGTGGTGTTCCGAGGGCCGGGCAATGGAGGGGCTGGGATGGGGGCAGGTGGTGGACATCCTGGCCTCAGAGTGGTCAGTTGGCCGGCCGGGGTGCTCAGGAGAGCACTGGGCAGGGGCCAGGATACCTGACTCGGACATCCCTGTGGTCTGGGGCAAGTCCCTCCTCCGCCTCTGGACCTGTTTCCCAGCAGAGGGTTTGGACCGAGGCCAGCAGGGGGCGCCTCACAAGCATCAGGGTTCTGGGAGGATGTGGGGTTGGGGTGGGCTGCCAGGGACGGTGCAGAGTGGGGGCTCACACCCAGGTTTGAGGCCCGAAAGGAGGGAGAAGGCACCTCAGGAGCCGCCCTGCTTCCTGGGGTTCTGATAAAAAAAAGCGTCCTGTTCTGGGGGCAGCCCGCCCATTCTGAGCCACCCCGCCCGGGCTGGTGCGGGGAAAGCTGGTATTTTGCATGACGCCCAGGTGACTCTGATGCTCAGCAGCCTGGGCACCACTCGCAGCTCTGGTGTGGGGACCAGGGTGCCCTGCCGCAGACAGCTGGCCCCGTGCAGCCCATTTGGTGCCCATGAGCCGGTCGTCTGAGGACCCCAGAGCCCCTGCTCAGCTGCAGCCTCCAGTGAGGTGGCCAGACCCAAAACACGTGAAACCCCAGGGGCTTCCCGAAGAGTTCGAGCCTGGAGAGAGGGGAGCCCTGCGCTCCCAGGCCGGAAGGGGCGCAGGACGAAGATGAAGAGAAGCAGCTGCGCCAGAGGCCGCGAGCAAAGAGCGCCTCCTGGTGGCTGGAATGAACCAGCCCGTGCGCATCACCGCTGAGCGGGTGTCAAGTGCCCTCTCGCTGCTCCTGTCTCGGAGCCGCCCTGTGCTGGGAGCAGCCCGGTGTAGACGCTGTGAGGGGGAAGGAGGCCCCCACCCAAGCCCAGCCTGCAGGTGCCCCTGTGGTGCCCGCTAGGGACAGATCCCGAGGCAGACCCACCCCAGAAACAGTGAGATAATCACCGTTGGTTGCTTTGAGACACTAGACTGTGGGGTCATTTCAGATGGGGTGCGGTCACAATTCTGGAGCAACAGTCCCTCACACCAGCTGGTTCTGACCCCGGAAAACCGCCCCTCGGGTCGACGGGCCAGAATGGAGAAAGCTGAGACACTGTCCCCAGCAAGCTCTGCCCTGAGATGTACATGCTACAGTCCCTGGGGGAGAAGGAGTCGTCCATAATAGCCCCGAAGACATGGTCAACGACTTAGGGGAAAAAGGAAAGAATGACCTCACGGCACCCCGTGCCCCAGATAGATCCCAGGCGGAATAAGAGATGCCCTGGGCAAGTGAGGCCGTAAGACACCCGCAGAGGGGGCGGGAGCGTCTGCCTTGGCTGGTGTGGCCTCACAGCATGGAGGCGCCAGGCGAGCCCAGGGGACCGTCATACCTCCGGCTACAAAGATGACCCCACTTCAACTTGGTGACCTCACTCTCTGAATCTACTCGGGGAAGTGATCACAGAGGTGACTATCAGTTATCATGGTCCAAAATGGCACCCAAGCTGAGTGCCCATTAACAGAAGTGATGGGACGTCGCCCCCCACGTCTTCGGGTGTGATGGAGCCTGTGACGGTGACTTACAAACGTGCTTTCCAAAGACCAACCCATGGGACACGCTTGCGATGTAAGTGACACAGCAGGACGCAAAGGCCCACCTGCCGTCGCCCTGACGCTGGCCGAGACGGACAGGGAAGCGACCCTGCGTTGATGGAGTGTCTTCCCAGCCACATGCGCCGCTCGATGTTTTTCTGTTTCCCAAATTCTCCACTACAAGCATGTGTCATTTTAGTCATAAAAAGAAACAGCGGCGTATTTTTAAAAACGGCACCACTCGGCGGCCATCTGTCGACAAGGATCCGGTTGAGCCCAGTGTCGAGTTTCCCAAGCTGACTCGTCATGCGCGGGTCTGGGGCTCCGATCCCGTGTCCCTGGGAGGCCGGCACTCTGTGCCCAGGCTGGGCAGCCCCTGGGGCACCTCCTCTCCGCTTCCTCCAGCATTAACCCCTCGGTGTTCTGCCCCGAACGGGGCCGGGGAGGGTGACTGAATCCTCTGTTCCCCTCCTGCACCCCGCCCTGTGAAGGTGCAGGATACAGCAAGAGTGGGACATCCGTGGGGGTCCCGCCCCCCCCCACGGGAGGCTACTGCCCATGGCCGGGGGGAACACCCTGAAACTGTCCAGGGCAAGGACAGGGCCTAGGGCTGGCTGAATTGGGCAGAGTTGGGCGGGGCTGGGCTGGGCTGGGCTGGGCTGGGCTGAGCTGGGCTGGGCTGAGCTGAGCTGAGCTGGGCTGGGCTGGGCTGGGCTGTGCTGGGCTGAGCTGGGCTGGGCTGGGCTGAGCTGGGCTGGGCTGAGCTGAGCTGGGCTGGGCTGGGCTGGGCTGAGCTGGGCTGAGCTGAGCTGGGCTGGGCTGGGCTGGGCTGGGCTGGGCGGGGCTGGGCTGGGCGGAGCTGGGCTGGGCTGGGCTGGGCTGGGCTGAGCTGGGCTGGGCTGGGCTGGGCTGGGCTGGGCTGAGCTGGGCTGGGCTGGGCTGGGCTGGGTTGAGCTGAGCTGGGCTGGGCTGAGCTGGGCTGAGCTGGGCTGAGCTGGGCTGAGCTGGGCTGAGCTGGGCTGGGCTGAGCTGGGCTGAGCTGGGCTGGGCTGAGGGGGAAGCACAGACCCAGGAAACCTGTGAGTGAGCAGAGTGTGGAAGTGCCCTGTGAGCTGTAAGGAGCTCATCGACGTTGCACTGTGTGACAGCTGTGCCCCCAGCAGACCTCACGTATCACGAGAGCTCACGGCCCCCTCAGCAGGTAGCAGGCCCGGCAGCTGTGCACGAGGGGCAGGTGCCATCTGTCGTGATACCCTGCTGCTCGTTGTTTTTTTTTCTTTATTGATTTTAGAGAGGGAGGAAGGGAGAGGGAGAGAGAGAGAGAGAGAGAGAAACATGGATGAGAGAGAACATCGACTGGCTGCCTCCTGCACGCCCCCCACTGGGAATCGGGCCCACAACCTGGGCATGTGCCCTGACCGGGAATCGAACCAACAACCTCTTGGTGCATGGGTCGGCGCTCAACCACTGAGCCACGCCGGCCGGGCTGCCACCCTTGAGAAATTACCTAACGTTGCCAGGAGTGAGGGCGTCACCTGGGGGCCTGTCGGTGCTATAGGAGCATCAGCCGGTCCCTGGTGGACGTTGGGAGGCCTCCGTCAGACTCGGCCCAGCCTGGCACTGCCACGTCCCCACGCATCTAGTAAGGGTTGTGTCAGTAAGGCCCACGTGGGTGGAGGACAGAGGGGCCGACAGGTAGACGCTCCCACCTGGCCACCCAGGCTGCGGCTCCTCGCCTGTGTCCCTGCAGGCCCACGGCTCAGAAGCCTTGCTCTGACCACTGGCACCAGAGACATCTGGAGACCTGCCAGTGTCCCGTGTCCAGCCTGCAGGTGAGCCCAGACACCAGTGCGCAGGGGAGGCCACAGCTGCTGGGCTCCTGGTGACCCAGTTCCCGTCCTCTGGCGTTCACACTGACGAAGACACCACGGCAGCCCGAGGCCAAGGCCACGGTGCCTTTCCAGCAGGGCCTCCCACCTCTGGGCACCCCCTCTGCCACCCTGGACCCCGAGCTTCGGAAGCCTTTGCTGGCCACCTGCATTTCATCGTGATTGGCACCTCACCCCTGTCAGTAACCAGGGAGAAGCTGGTGCCTGTCGGGCCGAGCTGGGGCCTCTGTGTACCCCCTGAGTCCCCAGCACAGGCTCCACTGTCCCCTCTCCCAGAGGAGGGAGCAGAGGGGCACCCCCCAGTCAGGCCAGACTCACCCCGTCCTGGAATGTGTCCCGCTCTCCGTCCTGGCCCCTGGTCCCGGGCCTCGGCCTCCCCGCGTGGTGTGGCTCATGTGGGCTCTCGGAGTGGACAGCCCAGGAGGAGACACCGATCTCCTTCCCCCGCCGGCCCACCCCTCACCGCCCGCCCTCCCTCCCGGTGCAGACAGAGGCTAAAAATACCCTTAGCCCACGTGGCCACCAGCCCGGCAAACAGGCCCTCCATGTCCCCTCAGCCAGCTGCCCAGTCCTGTTCTCCGGCCTGAGGCCTCGGCAACGGGGTGCAGAGTCCCGCTCAGAGGTAGAGTCCGGGGGTCTGGAGTGGGGCCGATGGAGGGGGGTGGGGACAGGGAGAGGGTGGGTCACGGTGCGACGGCCCGTGGGCTTGGAGAGCACAGTGCCGGGTACTTTGGAGAGACCGGATCGTGGTCAGTCCCAGACCCTCCGGGGGGGGTGGGGACTCAGCAGGCAGGTTTCCTCCGTGGCCAGCAAGGGGAGGCTGGACCACACCCCGACCGCTGCCAGGGCCACAGCGTCCAGCATCTGGCCGGAGCTGGGTAACGGCCCTTCCCTTGGTGTCCTGCCCGCCCAGCCCTCTCACACCTGGCCCAGACAGGCACCGGATCGAGGCTCTGGGACCCTCCAGAGGCCCCCGCCCCAGGCTGGGACTGCAGGGTGGCAGGTGTCAGCGGACACCGTGGAGGCCCCAGGGAATGTGGTTGGGCACTCCTGCCCCTGGCGCCTGTTGGGCCTGGCAAGGGAATACCACAGCGATGGGAATGCGAGGCCTGGGGGCGGCGGCTGGCCCACTAATCTCCTGCCAAGCCCCACTGAGGAGGGCAGAGCTGCCTTCACCAGCCGGAGGGCCTCCCAGGGAGGGGTCAGGCAGGATGACGCTGCTCGGGTCCGCTGACCTGTCTCGTCCTGGCATGAGCCCAAGCAGGTGCTCAGGCGCCCAGGTGGGCTCCCTGGGTCGGTGCCTGCTGTGGGGTCAGGGATGGGCACCCTGGGAGAGGGGGTGGGCCGTCAGCTCCCACCCAGCACTGGCATCACCGCTCAGCAAGGCCGCCCGGGGCCTCAGCCTCCATAGTTCACGGCTTCTGTTCTGGGGCTTTGTCCCCACAGCGCGCTGCCGCCCCCGGAAGGCGCCCCCTGGTGGACAGACCGTCGGTCTGGGTGCAGCTTTGCCGCGGTGGGTAAGGCGAGTGGCAGCCCGGTGCAGACCATGGCTTCCTCGGGGGGCTTTCTGGGAGTACAGTGTCAGAAGTGCGTAACCCAACATGCACTCACCCCAGTAAGCCCAGAAGCAGATTTGCTGAATCAGACGATGTGAACACTGGCATCGAAACCACTCTCCAGAAGGTTTCCCTTGGTTGGTCTTTGCCAACCTACACCCCGAGACGACGGAAACCCTGGGGGTTCAGTAGGGGTCCCCAGCCTGGCTCCCCAGTTCCTGCTGTTTCCTCACCTGCGAAAGGGATGCTGAGAGCACGCACCTCACAGAGCTGTGTGCGTGGTGAAGGCGTGAGCCAAGCTCGGGACGAGGCCGGGCACATGGGGCACTGTCAGCCTGGCCACCCTCTCGAGCTGCAGACGAGGGAGCTGGCCAGAGAGGGCCGTGGCTCCCCCAAGACACCAGCAGGGTCGTGGCAGGCTGAGGATCCGTGTGACCACGGACGGTGGGGCAGGAAACCTCTCCACTGTCCCCAGCGCCCTCCCAGCCATGGTGGACCTGGGAGCAGGGGAGGCCGCTGGGGTGCTCAAGGCTGGTGGGGTGGGAAGGGCTGGTGAGAAGGAGACACCCGGCCCTCAGCTGACCCTCCCCCTTCTAGCGCCAGGAGCTCCTCCCGGGCCGGCCGCGTGGGCACCCGCAGCCATGGTGCGGAACGTGGACGACCTGGAGTTCCACCTGCCCTCCCACGCCCAGGACATGCTGGACGGGCTGCAGCGGCTGCGCTCCCAGCCCAAGCTGGCCGACGTCACGCTGCTGGTGGGCGGCCGGGAGCTGCCCTGCCACCGCGGCCTCCTGGCGCTCAGCAGCCCCTACTTCCACGCGATGTTCGCAGGCGACTTCGCGGAGAGCTTCTCCGCGCGCGTGGAGCTGTGGGACGTGGAGGCCGCGGTGGTGGGGCAGCTGGTGGACTTCGTGTACACGGGCCGGCTGACCATCACGCAGGCCAACGTGGAGGTGCTGACCCGCACGGCCGCGCGCCTGCACTTCCCGGCCGTGCAGAAGGCTTGCGGCCGCTACCTACAGCAGCAGCTGGACGCCAGCAACTGCCTGGGCATCTGCGAGTTCGGGGAGCAGCAGGGGCTGCCGGGAGTGGCCGCCAAGGCCTGGGCCTTCCTGCGGGAGAACTTCGAGGCGGTGGCACGGGAGGACGAGTTCCTGCAGCTGCCCCAAGACCGGCTGGCCACCTGTCTGGCCAGCGACCTGCTGCAGGCACAGCCGGAGCAAAGCCGGCTGGAGGCCCTGCTGCGCTGGGTGCGTCACGACCCACAGGCCCGGGCCGCCCGCCTGCCCGAGCTGCTGCGCCTGGTGCGCCTGGAGGCCGTGCCCCGGCCCTGCGTGCAGCAGCTGCTGGCCACGGAGCCGCTGATCCTGGAGTCCGAGGCCTGTCGGGCGGCCCTGTCGCGGGGCCACGACGGGGTGAGTGGGGCGGGGGAGCAGGGAGGGCACGCTCAGACTCTCCACCTGCGTGGGGATGGAGAGAACACCTTCACCCCAAGTGCAGACTGCCCCTGTGTGGGCCAAATGTGAGGAGAAGGGCACCCCAGAAGTGATCATCCCCGACCCCTGTCCTGAAGGGGCCCGCAGCTCTAGGGGACAAGCCTGGGAACAGAGCGAATGCAGCGTGAGAAAAGCTGGGCCAGGGGTGTCCTCAGACAGGGCAGTCAGGGGGCCCCTCTGGAGGAGGCGGGTCTGAGCTGGGCCTCGGGGGCTGGAGCAGGAGCTCAGAAGGTGGCCCAGCTGTGCACACGAGAGGAACACAGACAGGCGTGGCAGCCGGCCGCCACCTGCCCCTGGGGAAGCTGCCCAAGCTTTCATGGGGTGCCGTTTCCTCTCTGTGCTGGCAGGGGGCTGGCAGGCAGGGCAGGTCCTGATGAAGTGACAGGCCGGGTGTGGCTGCGGCATGTGTCTGCTGCTTGCCGGGGCCCTGCTCCAGAGACAGGTCAGCAGCCAGGACCATCCTGGTCGGTGTGCTCCATGCGGGCCCAGGACAGCAGGGGTCCCCGGGGCAGGGGGAGGCTTGTGTGGGGCCGCGGGGACAGTGTCTGGGGATCAGCTCCAAAGGGGGGTGCAGGAATACCGCTGAGAGGCGTGTGGTGGCTGCTGGGGGGAGAGCAGCTCTCACTGTCAGGGTGCACGGGGCGGGCTCCCCACCTCTCGCTGTTCTGAGCTTTGCGGAGGTCACCACACACGTGTGCACATGCACACACATGGGCACACACAGGCACATGCACACACGTGGCACATGCACACACATGGCACACACGCCGAGGCACACACACTGAGCCTCAGCCCACCCCACCCCACGCATGTGCACCGACGTGGAAGCCCACTCATGGACCCACAGCTGCCCCAAACGTCAAGGCCACTACCTGCCTCGGGAAACATGGCCGAGGCCCTGGGGGACAGCCGTCGCCCCGCCTGACAGAGCGCCCCCCACAGGCTCTGCCAGCCCGGCCCCAGCAGCTGGAGGAGGTGCTGGTGGTGGTGGGCGGCCGGGCCCTGGAGGAGGACGAGGAGGCCGCCGAGGAGCCCGCCCCCCGCCTCGGGAACTTCGATTTCTACAATGCCAAAGCCAGTGAGTGCTCCCCACACCAGAGCTCCCCGCGGTCCCTGCCACCTGTGCGGGGCTCAGCGCAGGCCGCCCTGGGTGTGCCTGGGAAGGGGGCTGACAGTAGGGGGCGCTGCCGGCCGTCTCCCTCCAGCCACAGCCCTCGGTTTTGTCCTTTAGGCCGCGGGGCCCCGAGTAAGGGGTTCTGCTGCCCAGATCGCACGGCGTGGAAGGGGTGGCCCGGCTGCTGCCTCCTCCCCGGCCTGATGAAACCATGGCCTCAGGGTGGAGTGCAGGCAGCCTGGGGGCGAGGGCTCAGGTTCTGGATCTGCACGAATGGGATTCTAACTCCAGCCTTTGAGCAGGTCACTTTACCTCCCCAAGCCTCGGTTTCCTCATCTGTAAAATGGGCTCCTTGCAGAGTTGAAATGAGGGGCCAATGACAGAAGCCAACCCTGCCCTTTGGATGTGCCCGTCCTGCCAGGGGCGCCACGCCGTCCCAGGCAGCGCTCCGGGCAGCAGTGATGCAGGCCGGCTGGCATCCTGGGGCCGCCGGGCAGGTTGCCAGCCACCCCATGGCTGGCGGGCTTGGAGCCAGCTGCCCCGGGTCAGGGGCTGACGAGGGGATTTCGGGCCTGACATCAGGAGATGAGCTGGGCTGGCTCTGCCCGGGAGCAGCTGTCCCTCAGCCCCCACTGGGAGGGCGGCGGGGGCACGCTGGCAGGCAGAGGCCTGGTGACTGACTTCTGGGCAATCCCCACCCTGGGGAGACACAGACATGAGTCAGGACACGCAGCCCCTGCCCAGCAAGGCCCAAAGTGCCACGTACTCTAGAAACTGTCGTCGGTAATAAACAGACTTTTCCAAGGGACGTCCCCCAGGCTGCGTCTCTCCCCCAGCCTTCCATGAACCCCCAGCTGTGTCCGCAGGACTTAAACGTGCCCACCTGTGTTGCCTCGTTTCGATTTTCTTGAAGCATCTTCTCAGCCTCCCTCGCGTCAGCCTGCCCGGTGTAGCTCCGTGAGGGCCCGTCTCACGGGTGCTCCGCTCCGTCCGCAAGGCTGGGTGACAGATACACGCACCTCATGTGGGGCTGGGATTGCTCCCACTCCACAGACGAGCACACTGAGGCCAGGGCTGTCCGAGCCTCACAGCTGGTGTGTGAGAGCTGGGTGTGGCCCCTGCCTGCTGCAGCCGTGGTCTGGTCCCCCACGCGAGCAGGACGGCACTCGGGGTGACTGTGTGCGGAATGAGTGGGGTCAGTGGGGTCAACTGCAGGGTCGTGCGAGAGCCGGGGCGGCCTCTCGGCTCACCCTGGGGCCATCCTGAGTCCAGTCTGGGTGCCGGGCTCCGAGGGCCACCGAGAGTGCACACGGAGCCCCCAGGGCCGCCTCCGACACCCCCCGCTGGGGCTGCCCCCACCGCGGCGGCCGCTGAGTCCCCCTTGCCCTTTCGCTGGCGAGGGGGCGTCTCTGCACCCCATGAGTAGAAGGGGTCCGGGGGCGGGCCCAGCAGTGAGCTCTGCAGGCTGACCCCTGGCCTCTCCCGCAGAGAGGTGGGTGCCGCTCCCCGACTTCCCCGACTTCCACAAGTGGGGCTTCTCCCTGGCTGCCCTGAACAACAGCATCTACGTCACAGGTGGGCAGGCGGGGCCCTGCGCTGGGTGGGATCCCCCGGTTCAGTCCAGGCTCTTCCAGAGCTTTGCACAGTGTGAAACGAGCACATTTAAACCCCCTGGACCACACGTGGACGCAGGGAACAGCCTGTCTGGGGGGCCCCAGGTGGCCTGTGTGCTCCTGCTGGCCCCCAGACGGGACTGATGGCGGGGAGGGTCACTCTGCCCTTTTGTATCTCAGAAGTTGGGGTCCTTGTACGATCTGGCTGGGAAAGAGCTCCCACAGATGGGGTTTCCAAACCACTGATCTCGTGCCCCTTATTTGTGGAGCATGGAGGGACCTGTCCAAGCCACCCAGCCAGACGGTGCCACCGAGGTCCCACCCATCCCAGTGTCTGGCAGCACGGAGGCCTGGCCCAGGGAGAAGGTAGCAGGACACCAGGTGCCCAGTCCCCACGGGCTCAGAGACCCGAGGCTGGTGCGTGCCCAAGTGGACAGTCTCTCCCGGCAGGTGGCTCCAGGGGCACCAAGACGGACACCTGGTCGACCACCCAGGCCTGGTGCTTCCCGATGAAGGAGGCAGCCTGGAGGCCGGTGGCCCCCATGCTCAAGGCTCGCACGAACCACGCCAGCGCGGCGCTCAACGGGGAGATCTATGTCATCGGCGGTAAGGTCACCTCTCCCGTCCCCAGGCTGCCTCCTGCTCCTCTGAGCCCCCTCCCCGCCTCTCGGCAGCCTGGGGGCCTCTCAATCCTGCAATAATGGCTCCCCACCCCCACATCCTCCCGGGGACCAGGGAGCCCCCATGCTGGCCCCAAGGACGACGGGGCACTGCCCCCGGGTCCTGCCTTCAGGAGCTCACTGTCTGGGATCAACGGGACCCACGACAGGGCCCCCGGCCAGGCTGAGTCAGAACGCACACCTGGCTGTGCCGCCTGGACAACCTGGGATGAGGCTCAGGTAGCCAGCCCCGGGTGACTCTAATGCACTCTGGACACAGGGATCAGGACAATGAGTCGGTCCCCAGAAGGACACCCTCGAGGAGCTGGGCCTCGAGCTACCAGCAGAGAGCCACCCCTGTCCCAGACCTTGGGCTCCGGGCTCGGCTCAGGCCCCGCCTCAGTGCAGTCCCTGGGGGAGGGACCGGCAATGGGCCCCTTGGCTGTCACCTTTCCCCGCCACGCCCCAGCCTGAGCACAGGAGCCCACCTTACCCCCTTCCACCCAGAGCCCACTGGAGTCTCCCGGGACACATGTGGTCGGTGAACATTGAACACGAGTTCCCGAGGCTCTGTAGGTGACCCGCTGGCCCGAGGCACTCCCATCCCCTGTGCCGGCCAGCCCTCGTCCTTCGTGGTCGTCATGCTCAGCCCAAGAGCAGAGGCACACGCAGGTCCTGAGCCCGAGGAGTTCAGGGTCCCCAGGCTCCCCCTGCCACCCAGGGCAGGTCCCCATCACCACAGCCAGGCTCCACCGGGGGCGGGGAGGGGGCTGCCTACAGTTCTGCCAGGACTGACATGCTCCCTGCAGGGAAGGGATCCCACCCTGGGAGAGGCCTGGGGGCCGGCCTCCTGGGGGCTCCCACCAGCACCCCTCCAACGGGCCCCAGCTCAGAGGGGTTTGCTGTGAGGCCCCGTCACCCGTGTAGAGTGGGGAATTCCCACAGTACTGGGGGCCGCTCCATGCCACTTCTTGGCCACGCGGTCTTGGACAAACACCCTCGGCTCTCAGAACCCCACTTCCCTTCCTGGGGCACCCAGGGTGGTCCCAAAGCCCTGGCCCCGCTGTCCAGGACCCCCCTTGGCCCTGCCCCTGCAGCCCTGCCCCCACCCCCGCAGGCACCACTCTGGACGTGGTGGAGGTGGAGAGCTACGACCCCTACACGGACGCCTGGACGCCCGTCAGCCCGGCCCTGAAGTACGTCAGCAACTTCTCGGCGGCGGGCTGCCGGGGCCGGCTCTACCTGGTGGGCTCCAGCGCCTGCAAGTACAACGCGCTGGCCCTGCAGTGCTACAACCCGGCCACAGGTGGGCCCGGGGCAGGTGGGGGCGGGGCAGTGGGGGCCGGGGCAGGTGGGGGCGGGGCAGTGGGGGCCGGGGCAGGTGGGGGCGGGGCAGGTGGGGGGGCAGGTGGGGGCGGGGCAGGTGGGGGCGGGGCAGGGGGGGCCGGGGCAGGTGGGGCCGGGGTAGGTGGGGCCCAGGGAGCGGGAAACTGAGGGCTCACCTGCACAGCCAGTCCCAGCCCAGACGAGAGGCCTGGGGGCCTGGGGGCCTGGGGGCAGAGAGCCCAGGGGCAGGTGACGGGAAGCTGCCCGGCTGCTGGATCTGCTGGGAGCTGAGAGCTGAGGCCGGGACCCCCACGGCCAGGGGGCGGCAGCTGTCTCGGGACTTCCTGACAGTTTGGGCCCCAGCTGAACTATCTCTGGCTCGGTGGCTCTCCCTGCCCCGTCTCTCATCCTCTGTTCTGTCCCCTGGACAGTGGACATGACACTGGACCCCTTTAGCAGGATGAGTATGAGGATCCTATGGGAGACAGCTGCACCCAGGGTCGGGGGGCCCCAGATGACCTGATCAAGGGGACAGGGCAAGAAGGAGGCAGAGGCTCAGAGTGCCGTCAGGGTGGGGTGAGCAAGGCCTCTGACACCTGAAGGGCCCTGCTCAGGGCCTGAGGATGAAGCTCTGAAGGTGTCCTGTCCCCAAGTCCCCCCACATCGCCCACACCCCACGCCCATCCAGCGAGAGCGAGGCTCAGCGAGGTGGGGCAGTGGAGCCCCTACCCCAGCAAGGGGCTCACTTCCCAGGCTTCAGTGGGGGTGCTGCCTTGGGGGAGCCCCACCCAAACACCCTGTGTCCCCCCAGAAGCGTGGAGTGTGATCGCCTCGCCCTTCCTCCCCAAGTACCTGTCCTCGCCGCGCTGTGCTGCTCTGCAGGGCGCGCTCTACCTGGTCGGCGACAACACCAAGAAGGTCTACGTGTATGACCCTGGGGCCAACCTGTGGCAGAAGGTGGGCCTCAGCCTCGCCACCCTGTGTGACTGCACCCCGGGACCCCTGACACCCCAGAGGGCAAGCCTGCAGACAGCAGGCCCCGGGGGTGTTGTTACAGGGGCCAGTGAGGGAGAGACGAGGGCACAGAGCCTGGGCTGAGACCGTGAGGATGTGAGAGCCAAGGACCGGGACACTGGTCACTGTGGGTGCCTCGTCCCCAACGCAGGGCGGCCTGTCCTTGTTAGTCACAGACCCAGGCTCAGCTGGGGGTGCTCCGCAACAGCTGTGGGCGGAGCGGAAGCCTTCCTTCCTGTTGCCAGGCCCGGGGAGTGAGCCGTCTGCCCCAGGGGTAGTCAAGCCCGGGAGCCGACTCCTGATTTGTGGTGAGGTGGGAGCAGCCCATCTCTCTGCCACTGGCCCAGGGGACGCCGTGGGAGGTGGGCATCTCGGGACTCGCCCCGGGGGCACCAGAGCCCTGGCCTTTCTCCTGTTTCTTCTGGAGAAGAAGGAGGGTCAGTGCGCGGCGCCCACAGTGGTCTCAGCCTAGTTGGATGCCCTGGGTCCTCCCCGCTGCCCTGAGAGTCTCAGTCCCTGGAGGCCGGCAGAGGGGGCTCTGCCTGCTGCAGCCAACCAGGAAGGCTGTGCGCCCGGCCACGCAGGGCCCCCGTGACCCCACTGCCGACAGCTGGCCCCTGGCGTCGGTGCTCAGCTGACCAGAGCCCCATTACGGCGGCACGACAGGTGCAGGGCACAGCCTGCCAGGCGGGGCTTTCTCCTGGGCCCTCAGCTGGGCCTCCGCTCACGCTGCCGCTCTGGGCCGGGGTCCCAGCCCTGAGGGCTGTACCTGCCCTCTCCAGGTGCAGGGGTGCCGCCCATGACGGCCTTCACGTGGAGGCCGCGGACAAACCTCTCCTGCCGCCCACACTGGGCTCTTCCAGAAGTGCCTACATCTCTCTCGGCCTGGGGCAGGCTCCCGGCCCTGGCCCACCCCTCCCCAGGGCATCCTAGGCCATGGGCCGCGCCACGGGTGCAGGGGCTGAGTGAACGGCCCAGGGGGCAAGTGGTCCCACAGGTGTCTGTCAGGGCTGAGGCCACATCTGTCCCCTCCAAGAGAGCAGCTGAGACTCAGGCTCTGCCTGGACCTCACCCTGGGAGGCAGCCCCAGGCTCAGGCCTCCATGCCTCTTGCCCCAACTTCCAGAAATGAGCAAATTTGGGCCCAGGAGAGCAAGAGGGTGCTGGAGACATCATCCTGGACTGCGGGCTGGAGAGGGGGGCAGTGGGGTCCCCTGCAGAAGGAGTCGGAGGGGTCCTGGAGGGGCAGGGGAGTTACAGGACGAGGCCGCAGGTCCCAGGTGTGCTGGTGCCCTGGATGGGACGTGGGGTGCGGTGCTGGCATCCTCTCTGCATGTCCCCGGCCACCACCCTCTGGACACTGACCGCCGACCGCCCACAGGTACAATCTCTGCACAGCCTACACGAGAACGGCGCGCTGGTGCCGCTGGGTGACGCGCTGTACGTGACGGGTGGCCGCTGGCAAGGCATGGACGGCGACTACCACGTGGAGATGGAGGCCTACGACCCTGGGCGGGACGCCTGGATCCGCCACGGTGCCCTGCCCCGCCTCTGGCTCTACCACTGCGCCTCGGCCGTCTTCCTGGACGTCTCCAAGTGGACCCAGCCCTTCAGCCCCGCCCAGGAGCACTGACGGCGGCGGCTGAGCCCCCGGGAGCGCCCCTGTTCATTGTTGCTTGTTTGTTCGCTCGGCTGGGGCTGGGCTCAGGCTTCCACACCAGCTCCGAGCTGACTGCGCCAGGGGCCGGGACGCTGGACGCCCGAATGGGTGGAGAGGCAGCTCCCCAGCCCTCAGGGGTGTCTGAGACCTGACAGGAAGGAGCCGAGGGTCCGGGAAGCGATGTGAGAGCTCAGTGGGCTGGCCCCGGAGAGGGCTGCACACACGAGGGGTCATCACACTGAAGGTGCTGGGGAGGGTGGGCCGCCTGGCCCACGGCTGTGACCGCGGCCAGCAGCCCCCGCTCTGGGCCTCAGGCCCCAGGTCCAGGATGCACAGGCCAGCTCAGGTGGCTGTCGACCCGCCCTGGTCTCCCCCTTCTCGCCTCTGCACTTTGGCACCTTGTTCCCCAAAGCTGCCTCTGGGGACAAAGGAGGACCCCACCCCCGGAAGGGCAGCACCCAACCATGGCACTGGAAGGAAGGAGTCGGGCGTGGGGACAGGGAGGGTCCTTCTGCCTGAGCAGGGGCTCGGGGGGGGGGGGGGGGGGAAGGTCAGCAAAGGCTTCCGAGGGAGGTGGACAGGAGGGTGGTTTGCTTCCAAACAAAGGCTCATCAGGGTGGAAGTCCCCAGCGGGAGGCTCATGGCGGGTGGGCTGGGGGCTGGTGATCTGGGTGGGATTTCCCGGGAAGCCTCTTGGGCACGCTGGTGGCTCGCTGCCAGGCAGCCTCCTGAACAAGGGCAGCACCCTGAGTCCCCGAGTCTGACGGGTCCCACGCAGAGCTGGCTCAGGCTCCCTGCTCCTTTCCTGTCCTGAATGAGACACTGTGTTTGTTACCAAGGGGACAATGAAGGACTCTCACTGGGTGCGAGTGGCCCTCCAGCTTTGTCACAGGCTCCATCAGGGACACAGGTGGCAAGTTGGGGTCCTGGCCCAGCCTGGCTCCAGGCCCGTACTGCCCGGCTGAGGCCCTGGGTAGCTCTGGTCTCTCCCTCTGGCCTGGGGTTCCTCTCCAGGGCCAACCCACAGGCTCCTCCTGAACCCCCTCCCAGGACCAGAGGTGCCTCTGCACCCTGGTTCTGAGGAAGGGTCCCTGGGCCCCCAGCTCCCATAGACCAGACCCCCTTTGCTCCAGACCTGACTCCTCACGGCCACTTCTTGTGGGAGAATGAGTTTGCCCCTGGGCCCCAGACACGGAAGGGCCTCCTGAGAGCCTGCACCCTGAACCCCAGACCCCTGTTTGACTGGTGGGGTGGGTTAAAGTGAGGGTGAAGGTGTCTGGGACCCTTGAATCTTTCTGTGTGAAAATTTTGTGAAACGTTTTCCAGACAGTTATTAAAGCTGCTCGGCCAAGCGCTGTTTCCAGACAGAGACTCGAGGTCGAAGTGGGCTTCCTTCGATCACAGGCGGGTGGTGTCCCAGAATCAGGGGGCTTTCTGCTCCTGCACAGCCTCGGCAAGGGGTGGGGGCCCCGGGGCGGGGGCCCCTCTTCTGATCGGCTGAGCTGGCCCTATTCGGGGCCCCTGGATCAGGCCAATTGTACATCCTTCAGGGACCCAGGAGGAAACTCGTGACCCCGCAAATTGAGTGATGGAAAAGGGATTCATGAAGAGCCGTTTCCGAGGTGTGGGCAAGAGCTGGAGAGGTGACCGCCCCTCTGCCCCAGGGACAAGGGGGAGCAGATGCAGACTCCAGGGAGCTGGGCCGAGGGCTGCCAAAGGAACACAGCCACTGCCCACTGCCCGCCGCTGCCCACCGCCCGCTGCCCAGTGCCCAGTGCCCACTGCCCACCGCCGCCCAGTGGGAGGAAGTGGCGGCACAGAGACCCCTCACTCTCGTTTCTGCCCCCCAGTCTCCCCAGAGGGCCTCCCCAGCCAAACCCAACCAGAACCCCAGGGAAGACAGGCTGTTGACACAGTAGCGGCCAGCAGGGGGCAGACAGCAGCCCATGGGAGCTCTGTAGCATGCCACCAGACACTCATGAGGTGCTCATGTGACAGGACACGTGTGATTCACACAGGGAATGACCACTGAGCCAGCCAGGCCATCCTCCCCCTTGTCAAAGTCCCCAGGAATACAAGGACTCTCGGAAGGTTTGGGGCTACTGTGGACTCCCAGAAAGGGGGATGGACAGCCTTGGCATGTATGCAAAAGACCAGCAAACTCTCAGGCCCCCGGGGGCGGGCGGGATGCCACCTCCCCAGCCCTGAGGGCTCATGTCTGCAGATGGGTGCATGCTGTTTCCCATAAACAATGTTGGGTCAACGGAGGCACCTCCACCACTCCGTCCAGCAAACTCCAGCCTTCAGTGACCACACAGTGTCCTCTGTAGTCAGGCCCAGCACAGCCAACCTGGGCTCAGCTCCCTGAAGTTCCCAGATGAGTCAGGGTCTGGGGATGTTTCCAGCCACTTTCGTTGGACTTGGGTTTCCTAGGATATCCCAGACAAGACCCTTTTATTATTGAGCATCTTCCCTGGACGAGGCAGGGACAGTGACTGCTGGAATCAGGCCGTTGACACTCCCATGGAAATGTCTGTAAGTAAATGAACTGGTCACAGGACAGCTCACTGCAGTCAGTTTTGACCACCACGCCACTTGGTGGGTCGACCAGTTGGCCCAGTGGAAACACTACAGCAAGTCCTGGAGTAATGGGTCTCGTTATAATGTCGCTGAGACGGCCTCAGAATTTAACTCTTGTTTACATCAGTTAGCCTATGACCTATCAGCAATGTTAAGTGAGGACTTACCGCGTTGACCCGGAATCTGAGAGTGACCCAGGAGGGGGTGGTCACAGCCACGCACAGGTGAAGATGCTCACTGCCCCAGGGCTGTGTCATCCATCCTTGGTCCCAGGGCCCAGCACAGTGCCGGACACTCAGCCGCAAGAGTGGCTGCCGGGAGTCCCGAGCCCTGGCACCAGGCACCCGGAGGGCAGCCAGGCGTGAAGCTGACGCGTGGAGAGCGGCGTGGACTGTGATGACACTGTCACGGAGGAAGTGCTTCTCGGTGTGGAACGAACACCTCAGAGCCCACCCGACTGCCTCAGAATGGCAGACTGTCCCAGGGTTTCTCAGGGCCAGGGGCTGGGGTCACAGCCAGCTTGGGCTCAGCCCCCTTTGGTCCCCAGGTGAGTCAGCATCGTATTTAAGAATCTGATTCTTGACCAAATGGCAGACAGAGCCTCCGGTAGCCACCCTTCTGCATCCAGTGACAGGTGAACTAACATGTAACTTTTAAATTCATCTGTTGGAAGCGTGATGGTGTCACCGGTGGGATGACGAGACCTCGGTTCTTGTCTTCTTGAAGGAAGATTTCAGTCAAGAGACAAAGTGCAGTGCCCCGGCTGGTGTGGCTCAGGGGTTAGTGTCGACCCATGCACTGAAGGGTCACGGGTTCAATTCCTGGTCAAGGGCACGTGCCTGGGCTGCAGGTTCGATTCTCAGCCTTGGTAGGGGCATGCTCGGGAGGCAACCAGTCGATGCCAATGGAAGCGTTTATTGGCCGCAGCAAAAACACTCACATTTATTAAAGTTGGGGGCAGTGAACCAAGGAAGGGATTAGAAGAAGCAACGTAGGCAGGCTGCTTTGGCTCACTGGGGAGTCAGAGGAAGGGGGCCTTGGGGACAGGTGCAGGGTGAGCCCGGGGGGAGCTGCCGCTGCCCACTGCTGCCCGGGTTGCAGTCTCCTGGGTCCCTTCAGGCCGCCTGTGGGGGAAGGGAACAGCCTGGGCGCGCTCCCCAGAGGGAGAGCATGAGCTGGGTCCCTTGTGCAGAGGGATTCGTCTCTCGCAGGTGGGAGCCTTAGGGGAGGTCTCAGGGGAGGGTCTCCGTAGATATTCATCAGCCTTCCAGGTGTGCTCTCTCAGGGTCGTGGTCTCCACTCATTGGTCAGAGCCAGGGCAGGTTAGGGTTAGGGTTAGGATTAAGGTTAGGGGCAGGGGGTCATTGGTCTTGACGTCAGCCCTGGGTCACTGTCTGGTTTTGCTGCATTTCTGGGCCTGGAGCAGAAATACAGCTGAGGTCTAGTTGTTATCTTTAGGGAAGAAAAGGTCAGGGGTTCATGTTAGGGGAGGAAAGTCACCTTGAGTCCTTGTTTTCCAGTTTTGCCTGTCGCTAGGCACATGGGCTTTCGGCCCTGGTGACCTTCTGTACCTGGCCCATCGTCCTCGCTCTGCTCCTGTCTAATTGCCTATCACAATAGCAATTAGCAGAAAATAACCCAAGCAACACCCTGGGCAGAAGTGAGAAAGACGAGATTGCCCAGGGACCCGTCCAGGAGGCGCCGACCCCTAGCCCTGGACCCGTGTCTGACACGCAGCGGGACTGAGAAGCGTTCACTGGATGGAGGGGAATCTGTGGGTTCCTCGGAGATACTGGCCTCCAGCTGTGGGGGCTGGACCTGGACGAGGTTTAATTCATTGGCGTTGAGACCTTGGGCCAGTCCAAAGATCTGAGCCTCGGTGTCCTCATCGGAGCAAGGAGGACAGCACGTGATTTGAGAATTAGATGATGTCACCTGCTGGGAAGGCTCGAAAACAGCAAAGGTCGCCTGCCTGTACACCCGGAGGCCACACAGCAAGTTGACTCCAGGCTCCCACTGTTTCCGGGCAAAGGGAGCGTTGATTCCCATGACTTCATCCACAAAGGTCCTTCCCTTGGAGGAGAGGAGAGTGGGAACAGCTTGGCTGCGCCAGGCCGCCGGGCCGCCAGGGCTGAGGCCGTGACATGAAGGCCAGAGAACGAGGATTAGATTTCAGCCCAGCGTGAAGGCGTTTGGGGGAGGCCCCCTCGTGCTCCGCTGGGCCCCCTTCTGCGGCCCTCAGCACCTCCACCCTGGGGTCCGTTAATCCCCCATGTTGCCCCACTGTGGCCCCCTGGGCCGCTGTGGGGCAGGGGCGTCGGGTGCCCTCGGATCCCTGTGTCTGGGGGTCCTCGGCCTGTGCCACTCCTTGCTAAGCCCTGGCCTCCTCTGACGGATGTGGGTTTTGATATGTGATCCCAGAAACACGCGGGGAGGCCCACCTGAAGGCCCCCCACACCCTCCTGCCCGGGCCAGGCTGTGTCGTCACCTCGGATAAGGTTACAGGAGCTGCCCCAGCACCAGAACCGATTTGATTTGGGTCCTCTGTGCGGCCTGTGACATCACTGGATTGTTCGCTGTTTGGGAAAATCACTGTTTTCACATGGCAACGGCTCCGGTCCTCAGTGCCGAGGTTGGGCAGCGACAAACCCACTGTGAGGTGGGGTGATGTCACACGGACATCTGAAGGATCACACGTGCTGGACTGGGGTCTCTCTGTCCCCACACATTTCCCATGGGGCCAAGGTGGCAGAGCCTGACTCTCACCTTCCCGGGGTGCAGGTGGCCCCTGACCCTGAGAGCGGGGAGCCTCGTGCCCCTGCGGACAGAAGCCCAGAGGCGGGCCCCGAGCATCCCGGTGTCCACGCAGGCCAGCATCACGGCCTCGTCCCTCCTGGCCTGGCCTGGTCTGCTCACACCTCACTCAGGAGAGGTCCCCAGACCAGTGTCCAGGGCCACCAGCTGTTATCATGCCCACTTTACAGGCCAACAAAGTGAGTCTCAGAGGGTCTAGAGGGGCCTCCTCAAAGCCCCGCACGACCTTCGCTCCAGATGGCCGTGCAAGGACCCGGCTTGCTGAGCAGAAGCCCTGCTGGGCCTGTCCGATCGCGCTCTGCCATGGCCCCGCGGCCCGGAGCCTGTCGAGGACACCGGAGTGGCGCGGATGGCCTTGCCCAGGGCCCTGCAGCACTGAGGCAGCCGGGGCGAGCAGTCCTCACTGCCCACAGCGCCCACTGCCCGCAGCTCCTCCTCAGGCAGGCCCGGGGCGAGCAGGCCTCACTGCCCACAGCGCCCACTGCCTGCAGCTCCTCCTCAGGCAGGCCCGGGGCGAGCAGGCCTCACTGCCCTCAGTGCCCACTGCCCGCAGCTCCTCCTCGGGCAGGCCCGGGGCGAGCAGGCCTCAGTGCCCACAGCGCCCACTGCCTGCAGCTCCTCCTCAGGCAGGCCCGGGGCGAGCAGGCCTCACTGCCCTCAGTGCCCACTGCCCTGCAGCTCCTCCTCGGGCAGGCCCGGGGCGAGCAGGCCTTACTGCCCACAGCGCCCACTGCCCTGCAGCACTGAGGCAGCCGGGGCGAGCAGGCCTCACTGCCCACAGCACCCACTGCCCGCAGCTCCTCCTCGGGCAGGCCCGGCTCCCTTGTGCCAGCCCCAGCTCCTGGAGCTCTGGGACAGACCAGCCACCAAGAGCCCCCTTTCCTCCGCCACGTCGGGCTGCCCGTGTTGCATCCCACCCACCCAAGGGGGGAGGCTCCGTGGACACGGCCCTGGGTTCGAGAATGGCCAGGCACACGTTTCCCCGGGCTGCTCACAGCCAGACCCGGCGGGAAATCCCACACAGGGCCACCGGTTTCAATGATTAAAAATAAATAAATACCCTTCGCGCTGGTGCTGCAGCTCATACCGCACAGCGCGTGAGTCAGGAAGGGCCCCCACGGCAAACCGCGTGTCTGCGCGTGGCCGTGCCCCGTGGCTATGGGCCCGCCCGGCCTGTGAGCGGTGATGAGCTGGGTGTGCCCTTCCCAGGGGAGCCCCTCCCACCCCCTCAGAGGTTCCAGCAAAGAGAATCCCACCCTCGGCTCCAGACTGAGTCTCCCCAAATGCAGGAAAGTCAACACGAAGCACATGGCATTGCCACGACACACACAAACATGGCATTGCCAAGTCCAGCGCCGGGCTCCCGCAGCCTCCCTCCTGGGACCAGGCCTGAGAAGCCCCGAGGAGCCGGTCCTTCTTGGAGGGCTTTCCCGAGACACCCTCCCCCGCCTCGGAGCAAGCGTCCCCGTTTGTGACGGAGTGAGCTCACACGCCGAGTGAGCACAGTCACACAGGCCGCGTTTCTCTCCGGCACTTTCGTTGTTTCCACCCACGGACACACTTTGTCATCGCAGCACAGAGGACGACAGAGCTCCTCTGCGGCCCTAACTTGCTCGGAGACGCCCTCGGAGAGCCACGGGACACACACGCGGGCTCCGGGGACACACATTTTCAGGTTGGGCAGAGTCATTTTTGCTTTAACCCCCCCCCCCCAAAATACTCGACCACCGTCCCCACATCCTACAAGTAGAGGTGGGATCACAAAGAGCAATGAGCACCTAAGACCACGCCTTTTCTCCACTGCAGCCCGTGTGGCTGGCCACCAGTGGCAGAAGCCAGCCCTGGGACAGGGCGAGGGGCTCCCGGGGGGACAGCACAGGGGAAGCAGGAACTCCTCCGGGTCCAGGATCACCCACGGCCCTGCCCAGGCTGCAGAGCGGGGCCACCTGGGTGCTGCCCTCTGTGAAATGGGACAGGGTGGGCCCCCTCTCAGAAGAGGTCACCATCACGCCCGTGGAAGGTGCAGTGCTCTGCCAGGCCTCTCCCTCGCTTGAACAAAATGCACCGTGTGCCCACCCGGCGCTGGAGCCTGTGGGGGAGGCAAAGAAAGCCCGGGGGGCTGCCCTCAGCCATTACCTGGGGAAGGGCACGGACAGGCAATGAGCATTCTGGACGAAAAGGGGGCACCCTGACAAGCTCGGGGGAGGCCAGCAGGGCAGGGCTTACAAGCTCAGACCTGTGGTAACCACACAGTGTGGTATGAACATACAAATTCTTTACTAAGCCCGGCCGGTGTGGCTCAGGGAACTGAGCATCGTCCCATGGACTGAGAGGTCCCGGTTTGATTCCGGTCAGCGCCCATGCCCGGGTTGTGGGCACGATCACCAGTAGGGGGTATGCAGGAGGCGGCCGATTGATGTATCTCTCTCACATCGATGTTTCTATCTCTCTCTCTAAAAAAAAAAAAAAAAAAAAAAAAAATCATTAAAAACTAAGCAAAACAAAAAAACATTCCTAACAGCAGGTCATGACAAGTAGTCATGTCCTAGGCTACAGCCACCTTGACAAAGGTTAACCTTTACGTCAACTGACGTAAAGATTATTGTCTATTGTCTTTTTGCATCTAAAGGTTAAGAGTTGAGATAATTCAGGGACAGGAGGAGAAAGAAAAAAAAAAAAAAAAGGCTGGCTGGCTGGTTTTTAATGTTGGCTTTTCCATTGGAATTGCTTCCTGAGAGTCTGAACAAAATCTTTTGGTGGATAAGTGAGAATCTGAATTTGTTCAGCTCCGAAGATAAGGGGTATTTCCTCCTTCCAGTGTGAATGGGTGGATATTCTCAGGTGACTAAGACCCTATGTGGAGGTGAAAGGGGCCCCTCAAGACGAGCAGGGCCCACAGGGACCTCCAGCACGACCGTCACTGAGTAACTGAGTCACCTGGGACGTGCACAGACAGATGTGGCACCCAGCGCCCCGAGTTTGCACAGTTGTGTTAGACAGCTGGGCAGGGAAACCAAGACAGGCCAGAGAGTTGAAGCAACTGGGCGGGTGAGAGCCTTGGAGCTCAGCCCGGTGACAGCACATGTCACCCCACTGCACGGTACCCCTGGAGATGTGTTCAGACTCTGAAGATCCAAAAGAAAACTAAGGTTTTCGTGGGAAATCGTGCCTCCAACGCCGACGAGCCCCCAGCCCCAGCCCCATAAATGCTCCTACACGTCCGATTCGCAGGGAGTCTTTACTTGCAAGTTCTTCTTCTTTTTTTTTAAATGTTTTTATTGATTGTTTTAGAGGGAGAGGAAGGGAGAGAAAGAGAGAAACATCGATATGAGAGAGAAACATGGATTGGCTGCCTCCCGCACGCCCCGCACGAGGGATGGAGCCCGCAACCCGGGCATGTGCCCTGACCGGGAATAGAACCGGGACTTCTCAGTCTGTGGGATGACACTCAATCCAAAAATTGGAATATTAACTAGAAGTGATATCAACTAAAGATGGCCAAAAATGGAGCTCTTTGGGCACCTAAATTGAGTTTTTGCACACAACAGAGAAAAACTCTAAAACTGAGAGAATGGGAGACTCACCTCGTTGTCATTAAAGGAGAAGAACGCGTCCTGGCTGGTGTGGTTCAGCAGCTAGCGCATCGGCCCAAGAACCGAAGGGTTGTGGGTTTGATTCCCAGTCCTGGTTGGGGCACGTGCCAGAGGTAACCAATCGATGTGTCTCTCTCCCCCCCTTTCCACTCTCTCTAAGAATCAATGGAAAAAATATCCTCAGGTGAGGATTAAAAAGGAAGGAAGGAAGGGAGGAAAAAAGGAAGGAAGGAAGGAAGGAAGGAAGGAAGGAAGGAAGGAAGGAAGGAAGGAAGGAAGGAAGGAAGGAAGGAAGGAAGGAGAAAAGAAGGAAGGAAGGAAGGGAGAGAGGGAGGGAGGAAGGAAAGGGAACATTAAAGGGTTATGTGAACCCATTGGTGGTAAATTAAGGGGATGAGAGAAAGCAAAGCGGAGAAACCTCTGGGGTTGGAGAAAGAGGAAAACGGAGAGAAACTCGTCTTTTACTGTTGACAGGAGAGCTCACTGTCCACACTCAGCACATGGAGATGGTATGGGGGAGCAAGGCCACAGTAAGGGATGAGGCTGTGCCCTGAGGGTCAGGAAAAGGGGCAAATCTGACCTCTCACAGGTCTGTGATCTTAGATGTTAAGAAGAAAGTTCGGAGACCGTCTCTGAACCAGGAGAGACTTCTGGAGCTGCTCCGTGCCAACCCCACTCGTTTCCCTGGCCTCCCACTGCCCGCTGAGCCCTTCCCTTCGCGGTCTGGACTTGCTCCCCTGTCCCCCACCGCCCTCTCTCCCCTCCACCTCCTCCGTCCTCCGCCGCAGCTCCCTACTGCCTCAGGGACACCCAGAATAGAAAACCAGAGCAGGACAGACTAGGGAACAAAATCCACGGAAATTCTGGCAGCTCGCTCTCGAGAGAAGCCGGTCTCAGGACAAGGAGAAGCAGCTGGAGTCCACTCCGTCTGTGCAGGGGCAGAACTAGGGATCCGACCTCAGGGTTGCCCCAACCCTCTCCAGAACCCCGATGGTTCCCAGAGGACTTTGATTTAACTGTTAGAACGTACGCTCCTGAACAAAAGATAATAAAATGCATCATGATAGGTGAAAACAAATACATGATCCTGGCTACTCTGGTCTGTTCCAATGGATACACCTACTGGTTTCTGAGCGCAAAGCAACAGAACTATTCACTAAGGCTTGCTGGGGAACTCCTTAGAGGGCTCTGCCTTATTGTAAAAAGTCAGCCTTGGCCGGTTTGGCTGAGCGGTTAGAGCATCGGCCCTGGGACCAAAGAGTCACAGGTTCGATTCCGGTCAAGGGCACGGACCTCGGTGCGGTTCAGTCCCCGGTCCTGGTTGGGGTCGGTTGGGGTCGTGCGGGAGGCAGCTGGTCGATGTGTCCCTCTCATGTTGATGTTTCTCTCTCTCTCTCTCTCTCTCTCTCTCTCTCTCTCTCTCTCTCTCTCTCTCCTTCTCTATCTGAAGACATCTGACAGCACCTAGTTACCTAAAAATCGATGTTGAACTTAAAACACTCTTCGTTTGATTGTCTTCACCTGTCTGCTGATAATACTGGCCGTAAGAATAGTACTTGTTCTCGGGGCTTTTCTCAAACCTTGTGTACATAGCCCAACTGTTAATAACTGCTGACGGTGTATAAAGTAACTTCTGTATTATTTTTTATTTATTTATTTATTTTTATTTTATTATTATATTTTTTTTATCCTCACCCGAGGACATTTTTTCATTTTTTTTGTTCAGATAGAGTGGGAGGGAGAGAGGGGAAGAGAGAGAGAGAGAAACATCGACGTGAAAGGGACACATCGAGTGGCTGCCTCCCGCACGACCCAACCAGGGCCGGGGACAAACTGCAACCGAGGTACATGCCCTTAGCGGGAACCGAACCCGGGTCTCTCTGGACCGCAGGCTGACGCTCTAACCACTGAGCCAAACCGGCCAGGGCAACTTTTGTATTATTGATAATATTCTTTTGATGGTTTCTCTTTGTAAAGTTTAGAAGGAATGATTGCCAAAGGAAGGACAGGGATGTGTGTGTTTTTGAGAGGAGTTAAAAGGAAGTAGTTTGTCCCAATATTTAGTTATTTCTGAATGAGTAAAAAGAGAACACTAAGGAGAGTTGTAGATTCGTGGAAAAGGATCTTGAGAAAGGAATTTTATGTATAAAAGTGTGGACACAAAGGGGCCACATACTGAATGTAACCAGCTCAGGGGAGGCCTGTGCGGAGGGCCCTACAAACTCAGACGGGAAGAACCACACAGGACGGTCTGAAGTTAAAACTTCCTAACTAAAAGCGGGTCGTGGCAGGTAGTCACGTCCTAGGCAGTATGGTCTGTGACAAAGGTCAACCTTTACCACCCTGGTCAGTGTGGCTCGGTTGGTTGAGCGCTGTCCAGTGCAAAGGCCTGGGTTGTGGACTTGATCCTCAGTGGGGGACACGCAGGAGGCAGCCGGTCAGTGTTTCTCTCTCCCCCTCTCCCTTCCTCTCTCTCTAAAATCAATAAAAACATATTTTTAAAAGTCAGTCCTTGCCTTAACTGAGCCTGTCTGTTGTCCTTTTGCATCTATGATAACATACCTTCAAAATGTCAGAGTGATTTCCTTTTCCAGACCCCTCAGTGCACACCCCCCAGCAGAGAAGAGCCCACAGGAGCCCTGGGTGTTATCTTGCTCTCCCACGTACCATCTCCGAGTGCTGTGCGTGTCCACTGTAACTGTCCCGGACCCACCGATGTGAAAGAACACTGTCTATCACTTTACTTTGTATCCAGCCTCAGAGCTTTCCCGGCTTTGCCTCCCCAGTCGACCACCAATGGGCTTCATGTAACCCCTTACACTTCCTCCTTCGAGTCTAATGTATAAAATAAGGTGTAAAACTGCCACTATCCAGAGCAGTTTCTCAATCCGTTGAGATTTTGCTTCCCGGCAATTGTCATCAGTTTGGCTCAAATGTGGGTTTGGGTGTTTCTTAAGTCGACAACCACTAGAAGCCACTAACCCCACAAGGACCACTAACTACATTCATTCAGATGGGATCTGACATGGCTGTGAAAATACGGCCCTCTATAACAGCAGGGGAGACACAGAAAATGTACATATAAAACTTACTGGAAATTTTTATTTATTTATTTTGCATTTATCTTCAGATAGAGCAGGAGGGAGAGAGGGAGGAAGAGAGAGAGAAACATCGATGTGAGAGAGACACATCGAGTGGCTGCCACCCACACGACCCCAATCAGGGTCGGGGACAAACTGCAACCGAGGTCCGTGCCCTTAGCGGGAACCGAACCCGGGACTCTCTGATCCGCGGGCTGGTGCTCTAACCGCTGAGCCAGACCAGCCAGGGCCTTACTGGCCGTGTTTAGACGGTAATTATAATTTACACCTCTGTAGTCCTTCAGCCTTGCCCCTGATCAAGCCTTAATTTGCAGTTCCCAGTTGTACACCTAGGAGGGACCCGATGACCAATGAATGGCACTGCCGGGCCGGCATGGCTCAGTGGCTGAGCGTTGACCATGCACCAAGAGGTCGCCGGTTCGATTCCCGGTCAGGGCACATGCCCAGGTTGTGGGCCCGACCCCCAGTGGGGGGCATGCAGGAGGCGGCCAATCGATGTTCCCTCTCATCAATGTTTCTATCCCTCTCTCCCTCTCCCTTCCTCTCTCTAAAATCAATAAAAAAACATATAATAATGAATGACACGTGAGTGCTTCCAGTGGGAAGTAGATGGGCCATGTTAAAAGAATAACAGCAGCAGCAGTAACACCCATCTCGGGGTCAGATGAGAACCAAGGGGTGTGTGGTGCGCCCTCAGACTGCAAGTAACTTGTACTAGATGTGAAATGCAGGAAACTGAAATGACAGCAACGTTGAAATCAAGATCGCTGTCAGGTTAGAAATGATCCAGACGGTTTTTTCCTCAACGAAAGCCCATAAGACCTGCCTGCCTCCCATTTAGCTGCGTTTCCCTTTTGGGAAAAATTCGGCCTTGGCTTCCATCAAGTGAATGGTCTTGCCCCATTCCCAAGGGTCCATCATTCAGCAAGATAAATGATGGGACCAAGACTTCCTAGGCATGACCCTTCCTAGCACCGAGGTCGGTCATCAGTGCAAACTTTGGACTGATTTATGACCAAAGGAAGGAAGTGTGGATGGAAAAGGGTCTACCTACTCCAGCTAACAAGCGCAGAGGACACCTGCATGGCGGGCCCTACAGACTCGGCGACCAAAGTAACCGATGGTCTGAACATTAAAATTCCTAACGAAGGACAGGTCGTGGCAACAGTCACGTCCCAGGCCTGTGGCGTCTTCCTTCACAAAGGTCCGTCTTCACGTCAGCGGAGGCTGTTGTTCTTTCTGCATCTAAGATAACATACCTTTGAAATGTCAGAATGATTGCCTTTTCCAAGCCCCTCGGGCCACACACACCACACCGGAGCTGGGACGCCAGGCCTCTCACGGTGACCTTGCTCCCACACACATCTCATGCTCTTCTGTACCCTCCAGGGTAAAAGAAGTGAGTGTCTCTCTGTTTTACTCTTTACCCAATCCCAGAGTTTTCCCTAATTTATTTTCTCCTGCTCCTTTGATCTACCACCAATGGGTCTCTCATAACACCCCTTTCGTCTCCTTCTCTGATTCTAGGGTATAAAATAAGCTGTAAAACTGCCCTTCTCGGAAGCATTTTCTCAGTTTCTCGAGATTTTATCTTCCTGGCAATTTTCATCAGTCTGGCTCAAATAAACTCAGAAAAATTCTCTATAGGTTTGGACATTTCTTACTTGAACACTACGTATTAGAACAAAGAGCCCAAGTTGGGGGTAGGGGCTGCATCTTCTCAGGGACCGACCTGGAGTTTATGCTGTAGGGTCTGGTCCACCTGTCCCAGCAGAGTGTCCTATGCTGACCCAGTGGGCAGCCTGGTCCCTGGTGGGGCCTGCCCCCACACCCTGCTAAGTCACCGTAGGGCTCAGCCCTCCAAGCCCAAGTCTTGTCTGCCCCCATCACTGCAAGGCACCTGCCTTTGGCAATGGCTTTGCTCTGGGCACCACCCTTCCAGGTTCCGGAAGGTGCTCCCAAGTTGAGAAGAACCATCCTTCCCTGCCCTGGGTAGGCAGCTCAGTTGGTTAGACCATAGTCCTGATATGCCAAGGTTGTGGGTTCGATCTTCTGTCAGGGCACATACAAGAAAGCAACTAATGCCTGGCCGGTGTGGCTCTGGTTGGGCATTGACCCACGCACCAGGAAGTCACCAGTTCAATTCCTGGTCAGGGCACATGCCCAGGTTGTGGGCCTGATCCCCAGTGGGGGGCATGCAGGAGGTAGCGATGTCCTCTCTCATCGCTGTTTCTCTGTCTCTCTCCCTCGCCCTTCCTCTCACTCTCTAAAGTCAATAAAGCAAAAAGAAAGAACCCTGGCCGGTTTGGCTCAGCGGTTAGAGCGTCGGCCCTGGCATCAAAGAGTCACAGGTTCGATTCCGGTCAAGGGCACGGACCTCGGTTGCGGTTTGTCCCTGGCCCCAGTTGGGGTCATGTGAGTGGCAACCAGTGATGTGTCTCTCTCACATCAATGTTTCTCTCTCTTCTTCCCTCTCCCCCTCCCGCTCTATCTGAAGATAAATGCAAAAATGTCCTCGGGTGAGGATTAAAAGAAAAAAGAAAGAAAGCAACTAATAAATGCATAAGGTGGAGCAACAAATCGATGTTTCTCTCTCTCAAATCAATAAAATAAAAAATAAAACAGAAAGAAAGAGAAAAGAAAAGAACCGCGCATCCCTGCGCTCAGGGCGCCCCAGCCAGTGGAGGAGGCAACTCCGGAAGGGAGACTCCCCTCCTGGGAAAGGGCACTGAGGGTCCCAGTCCGGCTTGCTCAGCCTGTGTGAGCGAGGCCTGGATCTCAGGGCGCTGGGGAGAAAGAATGCCTCCCTCAGGGCTGGGAGGAGGTAGGTGCCCCAGCATCTTTCAGAGAAAAGGAAGTCGGCAGGGCTGAGGTTCAGGGTGGGGAGAAGGGGCTCCCCAAGCAGAAGGGCTGGACAGCGCGCAGGGAGGGACCCCGGAGCCCGCATTGGAGCAGAGCAGAGGGCGCGCTGGCCCCCCCAAGGGAGTGCTCCTGGTGCCCCCCGTTAGCCCCCAGGTCCCTCCCTGCACCCCTCCCTCCTCTGCGCGCCCCACAGCTCCTCCCCGCACCCCGCTGCTGCAGCGCGGACCCCTGCCGCCTGGCACCCTGGCGCCCTCCCCACTTCCGCTGCAGCGTGCGCCCCTGCCGGGAGGGGGCGCCCGGCGGTGACACGGGCGGGCGAGGCGGGGGATTCAAGCGCGTTATAAGGCGCGGAGCCGGAGAGCGATTGATTCCCAGACGCCGTCTGCCGTCGGGAGGGGCACCGCCTCCATGGCCTCCGCCGGAGCCCGCCTGCTGCTCGTCTCTGTCGGCCTGCTGGCCGCCGCCGCCGCCGCCACCGCCGGCCTCGGGTCCGTGGACCCCGGAGAACCCACGGGCGCCCTGGAGAGCCGCACGAGGAGCACCACCAGCCTGCCGGTAAGACGCCGCGACGCGCCCGGCCCCAGCGCAGCGGAGACCTCCGGGCCTCAGTTTCCCCACCCGGGGCCGCGCCTCCCTGGCTCCAGGGCACACCGCGGGCAGGGGCGCTAGCTCCCGGGGCGGGGGAAGCGCGGTGTCCTCCTTTCTAACGTGGGATAAAGACGGCTCAGTTGCCAGGCTCCGGGGAGACAGAGGGGTCTGGACGCCGCCCCTCTGCACAGAGGCCTTGACCTTGGCTTTGGGTAGTTTTCTTTGGCAGTAAAGCAAAAGTCTACTAGGCCAGGGGAAAATGTCGTTTCTTTTGGGACAGAAGGAAGTTGGGAAATACGTAGAAATAACTTGATTCTCATGAAACTGGAAAGAAGTGTGAGCAAATTACTGACCCCATCCCGCAATCTGTTTGGTGGAACTCCCTGTAAAAAACAGAACTACTTTTCTGCGGTTCTGGGGGAAGGAAGTGGGGCTGGACCCCAGTGACGTGTGACTTCTGGGTGGAAAGGAGTCACCTCTAGCTCTGCCCTGCTCCTTCCTTCCCAGGTGGGGCGGAGGGGATCAGGCTGGGGAGGGCGGAAGGTGGGGTTGGGAGAGCCCTCAGAGGGCGGGGCCTTTCAGAGGGGAAGGTGGTTGGGGTCCCAGCATTATCAAGACGCTTATGGGCCTTGCGAAGGGCAAAGCAGCTGTGGGGCGTCAGGCCTGTGCCTCTGCTCTCAGCATCACACGGAACCTCCAAGGCCAAGGACACTCCCGCCTGTGGAGACAGCTAGCCAGCCCTTCCGGCTCCCTGGAAGGACCCCCCCTGAAGTCCAGGTCTCCACCATCTCAGCCATTTCCCATGGATTGAAGGCAGACCCCTGCCAGACAGCCACACCCCCTGAGGGGCAGGGCCACCAGATGTGGGGGATACATTGCAAGGAAGCAGATGGGGAGCTGGGGTGCTTCCAAGGCAAGGTTCTGGCCTTGGATCCTCTTTGGGGCTCCCCAGCTCCTTTCCAAGAGCCCCTGAGGCTGGAGACCTCCCTCGGCCAAGGCAGATGCCCGGCACTCCCCCACACCACCCAGGCCCATCCTCCAGGTCTCCAGACCAACATGGCTCCATCTGTTTCTGCTCGCCCCACACCACCCTGGGGTCCGAGTCCAGGCCCAGGCCACCGGGCCAGCTGTGAGGGCCAGCTCGGCACACCCATGCAGCCCTCACGGATCCTGGCTCGTGTTCCCACGACGGGAGCACGAGGCTGTGAAGTGGGGTCACAGATCCCGTGTTTGGTGAGCAGCCAGCAGGTTGGCGCCCCGCAGGGCCCAGTACCCAGTGAGCCGTGGGGAAGTCCGAGAGAGGACAGAGAGCCCTGGGCACTCTGAGGCCCCTCCGACAGCAGGCCCCCCGCCCCCACCACCGCACAGCCGCTCCTGAAGGAAGCCAGGTCCCTGAAGAGTGGCTGCAAACCACCAGGTCTGTCTGATGAAAGGACCTGACCAGCTCTAAAACCCTGGGTCCTTCCATCAGCCCCTGGAGTCAGCGCCCATGATCTCATCTAAGCTCTCTTGGGCCAGTTTCCTTCCCAGCTGGCAGCCTGGAGCCCAGACCATCTGAGGCTCGCTGCTCAAAGGGCCAAAGGCGTCTCCCTGGAAGGTGCCTCTCGGGAACTTTCCTGAGCGTCACTACTAGTCAGAATGCAGCATGCAGGGGATGGATATTTCTGGAGCGGTCACTGTCCCTGCTCGGGTCAAGTGTCCTGGAAGCCCTGAGGAAGAGGGGCAGTGCCACGCCGCCATCCAGACATCTCAGTGCTGGGCCACCCAGACCTCCTGACCACCCTGGACTGAGGGCTGAAGTTGGGCTCCTGGAACTTCGGAGGATGGGTGGGATGGGAGACCTGCTGAGAGCTGGAGACCCGGGTAATCATTCGCCTCTTCCTGGGCACCTGTGGGTGTCAGTGGTCCGCACCTCCCAGTAAGTCCTATGGAGGGAGCTGGAAGAGGCCCGGTGGCCTAGCGGAGCCAGATTGCCACCTGGTACAGAGCTCTGCACCTGGCTTCCTCTGCCCACACGTGTCCTCCTCTCCCACAAAGTCCAGGTCGAGGAGTGGCCCATTCCCAGGGTCTGTGCTTCGAGGACACCACTGAAGGCCAGTCCTGCACAGTGACCTCCTGAAAAGCGTCCCGTCCAGTCTGCTCGGTGGACACCCACTGTGGGGGGGGGGGGCAGGGGCTGGGAACCAACCTGACGGCAGCTGCCTTCTAGGAGGCCACCACTGAGGGAGACCCCGTCATGACCCCCTGGGAAACCTGGATGGCCTTCCTCAGACACAGTAACAAGGGCGTCAACACCAAGAAGAAGAACGGAAGCAAAGGCAGGAAGTCGAAGGTGAGCCGGGGAGCCCCAACCAGCACGTGTATGCGTGAGGGGCCTCCACCCGTGGGCCCTCCCTGAACCCCTAGCCCACCCGTCACCCCCTACACCCCTTGCCGGCCCCCACTGGCACACCCTGAGCACTTCGCCAAGCACAGACCCTCACCCTTGGCCTTGGTGAGGCAGCACAGAAAGTGTCAGGCCGGAGGCTCAGGTGACCCTGGGGCCTGTTCCTACCATACACCCTACACCCCTGGAATGCCAGGCAGCCCCCTCGGCTACCGGTCCTCTTCCCTCCACATCCTGGTGCAGGAGGCCTGGGTTGGCCCGGGCCAGCAGCTTTCAAAGCATGGCCCTTCACTGCCTTCTCAGCAGGGTCTGAGGCCCCAGGGGCTGACCGCGACCCCGGAGGTCAGAGGGCAAAGTGGGTGCCCCTGTGGCCTCCCTCTTCGGGCAGGAGCCTGCAGAGCAGGTGACCGTGGTCTCCAGCCTGTCCATTCAGACGTCCTCACTGCCCATTTCCCTCGCAGCTCGGCCTGCCAGAGCCCTCGGAATCCCTGGTCCTCCAGAGTCCCCCCAGGCTCTTTCTCTCATCAGAAGAACTGATGAAGGAGTTCCGGCTGCTAATGAAAGGTAGGGGATGCGCGCCGCGTGGGCACACGCCGGTGTGAGTGGGGCTGGGGAGGGTCTCCTGGAGGAGCCAAGACGGGCTAGGCCTGGCATGTCTGCAGCACCCGGAGAGGCCCCTGTGCTGTGCCAGGCTCGGCGCAGAGCCGGGCGGGAGGGTGGTAAGGAGGGCTCTCTGCAGAGAGCAGTGGACTTGACCACGTGAGGCTCAGTAGGTGCCTGGGACCAACACCGCACCCTGCCTGGAAGTCAGGTGAGTCCAGGGAAGGCCAGGAGACCTGAAGCCACACCCCTCAAGTGGGGATTGTCAGGGAAGGGGTCAGGGCTCCTCAGCTTTCAGAGTGCTCCTCTGATCCCCCCAGTGACACCAGGGAGATTTAAGGCTCACCCCAGTCAACACAGGACCCTGACTGTGGACCTCAACTTCTTCCCCTCGATTACCTCTGCCTGTTCCCCTGACAGATCTCAGCTGTTGGCAGAGGCCCTGGGGAGGGCACCAGGAGGCTGTCCGGTGGGGTAGGGAGGACCGTGTTCAGGGCAGCACAGGGTGGAGCCCAGCCTGACACCCCCAGGTCACATCTCACCCCGGCTGGGCAAAGGGAGACAGCAGAGCTGAGCTGAGCTGTGGGGCTTGGGGGACGTCCCTGAACTGTGGCCGGTGCTCATGGGTCGCTCATATTATCTACTGGATTCATTGTATCAGAAGAGCCTGTGACAACCTTCCCCCTTTGGTTCAATGTAGTGTTCAGCTACATACAGCAGCTGCAGCAGCGGAAGAACCTACATATTATTTCTAGTATAGCTGCAGTCATTATTTATTTACACCCAGCTTCCTTCCAAAAATGACCAGGGCTTGCTGATACGATGGTGTTCGCCGATACAATAAAACCGGAAGCAGTAAAAACAGCGCCAAGGGGGAAGTGTGGGTAGGGTAGGGAGGCGAGCGGAGAACAAGGGCACCGGTGGGAGTCGGCCCGAGCTTCCCGGGGGCCACAGCGTGCAGGAAAACCGAACAGCCGCAGGGTCAGGAGGCAGAACTGCCTCCTGCAGACTCTGCGGCGTTGGGGGCGGGGGACATGGAGGGATTGGAGGGCAGATGGGCTCAGCCACCGCTTGCTTTGTGCCAGTGTTGGTGCAAAGCCCTGACCTAGAGGGCGAGGAGGCGTCGGCGGGGAGCACAGACGCGGTGGCCCGGCTGGCCGAGGCCCTGGCCATGGGCATGCGGACCGTGGAGGCCGCCTTCCAGTGCCGCCTGCGCCAGAACCTGTCGGTGGAGCGTCGCAAGCTGCACGAGCTGGGCGGCTACTACCTGGTGAGCACAGGCCGGCCAAGCGGGGACGTTGGTGTGGCTGGGCCCCGAGTGACCGTGCTTGTGCTCACCAGCCCATCAGCGAGGGTGCCTTCCACCGCGGCCCGGGCCTGAACCTGACCACCGGCCAGTACACTGCGCCCGTCGCGGGCTTCTACGCGCTTGCCGCCACGCTGCACGTGGGTAAGGCCCGGCCCGGCGTGGGGGCGGGGACTGTCCGGGAGCCCCCCGGCTCCGCCCACAGTGACCACCCCCTACCTCCCCTCAGCCCTCCCGGAGCACCGGAGGCAGGACCAGTCGCGCCCCCGGTTCCGGGACCGCCTGCGCCTGCTCATCTGCGTCCAGTCCCAATGCAATCTCAAAGCGTGAGTGGGCGCGGGGGGCGTGGCACACTGCTGCTCCCTTCCCTGTTAACAAGCACATGCCTGCGCTTCCAGGGCACAGCCCCAGCCTCCTGTCCCCTCAGCCACAGGCCTGGATCACCTCCTCAGAGAGCCCTTTCCGGACTCTGCGCCCCCTCCCCATGCACTCTCCCACCCGCTCCTGTGAACTTCCTTCACCGCACGTGACCTTGCCCACCTTCCCCTTGCACCTGGTCGGGAGGGCAGGGCAGGAGCTGCTCCCTCTGTCGCTGCACCCAGAACAGATCCAGACCCAGGCAGGTGCTGGCAGTAGCTGTAGAAGGCATGAATGAAGTTCCAAACTTCTGAGTCTGGCTCCGAAAGCCCACCCAAGCTGCAGAGGCCCGTGCAGCGCGCCGCACAGCTGCTCCTGGCTCGGCCCAGGCAGCACAACTTCGGTCCTGTGGAGACTGGCCTCCTTTTGGGGACCCAGTTCAGATGCGGCCTCCACCAGAGGACCCAACTGAGACAGCTGTCCCTTTGGCACTTTGCTGGGCCCTGTGTCAGCTGTGAGCACACCGTGGGTGACATTGGTGGAGTCTGGGGTGGGGGGCTCAGGCTGACCAGCTCTTTCTGCTTTGGCCACAGCTCCCTGGAGACTGTCATGGGTCTGCAGAGCGGCAGTGAGCTCTTCACCATCTCCGTGAACGGTGTTCTGTATCTGCAGGTGCAGGGGCAGGCTTGGGCATGGGGGGCACCACCTGGGTGTGGCCGTGGGGTGATCTGGCAGGGAGGGGTGCAGGTGCGTGACTCCAGGCCTGGGAGAGGTTTGGGGCCGCACCACAGCCCTCAGACTAGTGCAGGCGGGGCTGGGCCACGTCCAGGTCTCCTTTCCCCAAACCCCACTCTGCCAGCAGGGCCACCGGTCCTCAGCAGCCCACACTGAGGGCAGGTGCTCCTGGTGGTGGAATAGAGGTCAGCTCCACAGCCCAGGCTGACCTTCCTCATGACCCATGAGGCCACCGCCACTGCAGGAAGCCGGGCATGTAGTTATTTCCTACACAAAGCCCTAAGTGACACTCCCTTTCTGGCACTGGGGATTTGGGCAAGCAGTCAAGGAACTGACGTGAAGGTGAGAGTCACTGAAAAAGGAAAGCTGCAAGTGTGGGTGTGTGAACAGCTCACGTTTAAAGAGCACTGTGCCAGGCCCACTCCAAGCCCTTGCGTAAAGGACCCATTCCACTGTCCAGTGCTTGGAGGTGGGTACTACTATTATTCCCGCTTACAGGCAGGGGGACAAGGCACAGAAGGGTTAAGTAACTTGCCCCAGCTCACACAGCAGTCAGGCCTGGAGGCCAGCTGCTGAAAGGCTTTAGTGGATGGTCTGGTCGCGGGCACTGCACAGCTTGCTGGGAGAAGTCCAGTGGCTCACAGTGCACCGGGGTCCTAGAATGCAGGTTGGGTGGGTCCCCAGAGCCTGCAGTTCTGGGAATTTCCAGAGGATGGAACTGCAGGTTTGTGTGGACCACATTGGACCAGCCAGACCGGAGTATTGGTCAGTCCCACAATGGCCCTGCCAAACAGGTCAAAGGCCCCACCTGAGGGGCAGGCCACCCTCACACCCAGGTCACGGCCCTGCAGGCTCCACAGGCAGAAGAGAAGCCCGCTGGATTCTTGAGCCCCGGCTGGCCCTGAGCAGAGGCTCTCTCTGTCTCATGAACTGCAGGGGCCCACAGCACAGGGGCCTGTGGAGCCGGGGAGCAAGCACTAGAATGGGTCAGGGGTCCTGGGTTTGAGGGGTGTGGCTGGCAGTGCCCAGGCTGACGCTGCCCTTCCTGCAGACGAGGCAGTACGCCTCCGTCTTCCTGGACAACGCCAGCAGCTCTGCCATCAACGTGTACGGCGGCTCCCAGTTCAGCGCTGTCCTCCTTGGCATCTGAGCGGTACTGCCAGGAAAACTGAGCTGGGTCCCAGCGATCTCTGGGCAGTGTTGGAGTGGCAGAGGCCACATGCGGGAGGAAGCCCACTCAACTGCCCACAGCGACCACCCCAGTTCAGCCCAGAGATGGACACTGCAGGCAGCCTGGGGAAATGACAGGCAACCCTGCTGTCCCAGAACCCGGACGTCAGGATCCAGCCCTACCCTCGTTCAGCATACCCAGAACACTTGCTCTGTCCCGGTTGTGGGCCCAGCCCCCTCCTGGCCTGTTAGGCATCTTGTCTAAAGCCTCATCTTCTTCACTGTGCCCAGCCCTGTCATTTCTATCTTGCGTGGCATGAAGTGCCGGCACGGAGGGGAAAGGCGGGTCAGCCAGCGTGGTGCCTGCGTGGAGGGGCTGTGGCCTCCTGGGGACAGTTAGCTGTGTGGAGGGCCGGCTTTGGCAGCAGCCTTCCCACTATGCCATCTCCACCCAGGGCTCCCCAGTCCCTGTCCACCCTTCCCCCAACCGTGCCTTTGGCCTGTCCGTGGACTGCAGGGCACTGTTCGGCCTGCACTGACCACAGGACCCAGGACTCTTGTGGCTCCTTGGCACAGCAGCCTTTCACATCTAACGTGTACAAGTTAACTGGCCACACTCAGCCCGCAGGCTGATGGCTTATCGCAGAGGAGCGACACCCCCTCTCAAACCTGTTCATAGACAAGGTCCTTTCTGCCCCTGAGGCTGACTCCCCACCAGGATCCACCAGCCAGATGGGAGGGCTAGAACATCTCTGCAGGCCCCGCCCACACCCCACCAGGATCCACCAGCCAGATGGGAGAGCTAGAACATCTCTGCAGGCCCCGCCCACACCCCACCAGGATCCACCAGCCAGATGGGAGAGCTAGAACATCTCTGCAGGCCCTGCCCACTCACCGACCAGGCCAAACAGGCTTCCCAGGAGCCAGAAGCTCCCAGTCTCCCCCCCTACCCCGGCCACCCCCCAATAGCCTGGTCTGCAGGCTTCGGGGTTCTTCAAAGCACCCACCCCACTTAGGTGGAAATAAGCCGAGCTCAGACAGGGGGGAAGGGAGCCCGGGCTGAGAAAGAGGTGGCGTGGAGAAGGCTGGGCACCAAGTCCCCTGAGCTGCTACTGCAGAGTCAGGACCTGCCACGGTCGGCCCACAGCACAGTCCATCCAAGGAGTGGGACTAACCTAGAGTAGGCAGTCCCTCCAAAGTTACTCCAACCTTCATCCACACACACACTGGGCTCACATGAGACCTGGTACCACAAGATGTACTGGGGGCCAAGCTGGGTGCATTCAGACCCGGGAAAGAAGGGGACAATGGTTGCTGCCACCTTAACCTCCTAGCTGGACTCAGGAGGACTTCCCCAGGAGCCCAGAGCTTCCACTCCCACACACAACCAAAATTGTCAGCCAGCACCCCCAACCCGCCGCACACCCACGGACGCTGTGCCCTTTGGCAGCTGGCACGATTCTCAGTAGGACCTGCACCCGCCCTACTAGGAAGTGCCAGCTGGCCTGGTGTCCTGCGTCCCATGCTCTCTGATAAGGGCAGGTGTAGCCACAGATATTTTAGAAAAGTTATCTTTTACTCTTGAAAAAGCCACAGATCTCTTTCATTTTCTGCACATAAATATTATACAGCCATTTATTAAAGTATTTATTATAGTGTTGCCAGATGAAATATATTTATATAGCTGATTTTGTGAAGTGGTTCAAGTACTTAAGAATTATGTGATTATGTAGTTACAAAAATATAGCATCTTAATGAGGAAGACCTCTTTGAGGTGAGGTGGGGGGAGGCTTGGACTCCATGAAGGTGGGGAAGGGCCTTGCCAGGGAAGCCCCAGTGGAGCCTCTCCCTGCTCTGGGACAGTGGCATGCTGGGAGTTAGGGACACGTGAGCCACAGGCTGACACCTAGTTTGCTATAGGAAGATGTTTATTGAATAGTTTCTTTCCCAATCTGAGACGTTCTGTGCCCTTACTTTGGTATGGAAGTCTTCTCTTCAATGATGCACAGTCCTCAGCAGCAATGGCACCTGGCACGGAACTCTGGGGAAGGGTGTGCTCAGAACATCCCTGAGGTACTTGTGCAGGGACACCAACCCCACTCACTGGCCCACAGGGTGATAAGACCATGTGCATGTGCTGGGCGGGGCAGTGAGCAGTACCAGACAGCCTCCTGAATGGCAAGTTTCTAAAATCTTACATCATCCTGAGGCCAGCATTTACCCAACGAGACCTAAGAGCTGCTTCCATGAAAACTAATTACAGCCTGGCCGGTGTGGCTCAGTGGTTGAGCGTCGACCCATGCACCACGAGGTCGCCAGTTCGATTCCCAGTCAGGGCACATGCCCAGGTTGTGGGCCCGATCCCCAGTGGGGGGCATGCAGGAGGCGGCCAATCAATGTTCTCTCTCATCGATGTTTCTTTCTCTCTCTCCCCTCCTCTCTAAAATCAATAAATAAAAAATATTGCAAAAAATAATAATGACAGCAATCCCAATCACTTGTTTTATGTAGAAATGAGAGCCTGAAAACAACTTTCTGTTCTTCCCAGTAGGCTGATAACGCATTTCCTTTGAGCATCTTTAAGAGAAGGGTCACCCCCGCCCCGAGGGGTTACTAGAAGACGGCCTCAGCCCAGCACAGCCCACTGAACACACATCCTTACAACAGCGGCGTGGAGGCCCCCACTCCACAGCACCGATGTGCGTGCTTCACAGCCCGGGGTCCCAGCGAGGCCCGGAACCCGCACTCCACAGGCCTGCAGCCAGACTGCGTTTGCTCTCAGGAGTCAGGAGCCAGCTGAACCCGTGCTGTTTGCAGAGAGCTCATCGGGGCACACCACTCTAGACACCTTCATCTGTCAGGCTATTGTCCAGCTAAACCTGGACTGAGCCACAAAACGTTCTGTGCCCTTACTTTGGTACGGAAGTCGGAAAGAAGCCCGAGTGCTCCCTTAGGCCTGGGGTTAGGTCCCACCTGTCTGAGCCAGTCATCACCTTGGCCTCCTCACTGTGAAATGCCACTTCCCAGCCAGGGTCATCACGAGGGTCAGCACAGGTAAGGTGCCTAAAAACTACAAAGTGCACAGCGAGCAGCTGTGGGTCACTATCACGAGCCAACCCTCCAGGACACTGATAATGGTTTTAACAAGACCGAGCATACTCAAAAGCAGCAAACACAACCTCTGAAGGCCACCAGTTCCTGAAAACGTAATAAGAGAAGACTAGAAAAAAAGGAACTTTTATTTACAAGCACGTGCGCCCTGCAGGAGCACACGACACACACTGTGCACACACATGCCCCTGTGGAGCCCGCGGCAGTCCGCCCTCAGTGCTCTATCCGCACCAGCATCACCGTGACGTTGTCCGCCGAGCCCCGCTGCACCGCCTTGCTGGCCAGCCTGTTGCAGGCTGCTTCGTAGCGGGCGTCCAGGGCGGGCTTCCCCTCCCGGCTCTGGATCTTCTCATCCTACCAGGCAGGAAAGGGCACTGGTGAGTAGGGAAACCCTGCATCCCAGCACTCTCCTGAGACAGCATCACCACGAGGAAGAACTGCTCCCTAGTCTCCATCAGGGGAGGCAGGACAAACTGACGGGTGAGTTTCATGGGAAGAGCTGACGAAAACCGAAAAACCGCACAAGGGTACCCCCTAACAACGGGGACATGGGGGAGGACTGGGACATCAGTAAGGTGCAGCTGGACAACGGGCACTCACTCCCTTGTGCCATTCCTTACCTCAAGGCAGGACAAGATGAAGTTCACAGCTTCATCTGGGGTAAAGACCTTGAAGAGGCCATCACAGGCCAACAAAATGAACCTATAACACAGGGAAGAAATATAAATGGGTTTTAACAGCAAACTTCATCAAATGGCCAGTAACAGAGGTAAAGAAATACTTGTCCGCCCAGCTGATGTGGCTCAGTGGTTTGAGAGTCACCCCATGCACCAAGAGGTCACTGGTTCAATTCCCAGTCAGGGCACATACCCAGGTTGTGAGCCTGATCCCCAGTGGGGGGCATGCAGGAGGTGGCCAACTGATGTTCTCTCTCATCGATGTTTCTATCTCTCTCCCCCTCTCACCTCCTCTCTAAAATCAATTAAAAAAAAAAACTTAAAAAAACAATTGTAGGTAGTATACTATATCAAAACTGGGAGAAACCTTCTGTTCACCAATAATTGAATTAATTCAAACATTAAGTACTGCATTTTCTTAAAAAACTCAAAAGGAAAATCACTGAATAAAAACATCAGGTGTTACGGTAAATAGACACAGAACTTCTATCACCACCTTCCTTGAACCATTTCCCAAAGACATAAACTCATGGTACACTCACGACCCACATGAAGGCCACATTGAGTCCAAGGCCCCAGAAGGACAGCTGCCCACTTTCACTGTCTGAAAACAGGATTTACTCCCTTTCAAAACCCCCGTCCTGCCCGGCCGGTCTGGCTCAGTGGTTGAGCAACGACCCATGCACCAAGAGGTCGCCGGTTCAATTCCCGGTCAGGGCACATGCCCAGGTTGTGGGCCTGATCCCCAGTGGGGGGCATGCAGGAGGCAGCCAATCGATGTTCTCTCATCGGTGTTTCTGTCTCTCTCTCCCTCTCCCTTCTTCTTTCTCTAAAATCAATAAAGAAAAAAATTTTTTAAAAAAACAAAACAAAACCCCATCCTCTGGACTTCCCAAGGCAAGTCCTTCTGAACAATGGTGGCTCAGATGTAAAGATTTTAGTTCTCCGAGCACCGAAGAATGTTCCCCATGGCTTTAACCACCTCTCTGTTCTCACTGTCATACCCAGGTCTTGGTTTTCCTCTTTTGACTGGGCATTCATTAAACAAGTATTTACCAGCACGTGGTCTGTCCTTGGGACAGTGGGGCAGAAGTCCCAGAAAGCTCCTGCCCCTTCCAGTGAGGTGACTACAACACACAGCCAGGGGCCTGGTCTGGGGGCATACAACCTTTCCTGGGGCATCATTCACAAAACCAGAGGAGGAACGGGTGGAAACATGTCCCAAGAGCCTAGTGTCGGCAAGAACCTGGCACGCTGAAGGCAGGCAGGAGCAGCAGGGAGACGAGCAGGGAGGGCCAAGCAGGCTCACCTGCAGCACGGGGACCAGGGCTCAGCTGTGCTCCACAGGAGCCCACCCCCAGGCTACAATTGGGCCAATGGGCCTCTCACCTCCCTCATCACTCAGTCTTGTGAACCCCTTGTTCTGGGCCCTTCCCCACTCTCCTCTGCACCGCTGCCTCAGTTCAGCCCCCGTTCAAGCCAGGGCCACTGCACCAGTTCCTACCGAGCCCCCGCTCCATCCTGCCCCAACCCTCAACTAGGGCTTCCTGCCACCAGGCAACCAGTCAACTTAGTATAGGAACAGACAACTGAACAGGTGGTCTCTTTCTCAACCTAGCTTGGTTCTGCCTAAAAATCCCCCGTGACCCTCCACCTATGAGAAGCTAAAGTCCAAGCCCCTCAGCACCCATCACCTCTGTCACCAAAACACCCAGCCACTGTTCTCCCACTGCTCTGTCCCTGGCACCTGTCTGCCATGCTTTCTCACCCTCCCATTTGAATGCCTCTGTCCTGTGTTTCCTCTGCCAGAAAGCCCTCTCGGTCCTCCAACAGGGACACCCCACCCCCCGACAGGCTCCCAAAGCAGCCCATACTCCTAGGACAGGAGTGCCCCCCACCAGACTGTGGAGCCTACTAGAGCAGAACCGTATTTTATCTCTCCGCACCTCCAGGGCCCAGCGCAGTGCCCAAGACACGGCTCCTTATTACAAACCAGGAGAGTTGGGGACAGAGACCACATGTGTGCACGCCCGTCTCTGGCGGGCACTTTTACCTGTCATTGGGGGTCAGCTGGCAGCGTCTGATGTCTGGCACAGAAGTGACCCCGCAGCGCTTGTACTGCCCGTCCCCAATGGAACGGGACACCTCCAGCACACCCAAGACACGCCCGTCCCTAAAACAAGGGGAAAACGTTCAGACTCCACCTGCCAGATCATGGTGCCACAGTACTTACAATCTGATCTTACAGCAGAAAAACGGGACAGAGTCAGAGATGTAGCCTGCAGAATACACATTACTGACAAGTACTGACACCTTCTGACCTCCAATACACAGACGACTGTGCTGAATCTCCACTGCTCTGGGTCATTAACATTCCTGCCCACTGGAGGGAACAGCCCCTCCCTCTGGCTGCACTGACATGGCCGCAATGGCCTAACCGGTGGATTTGCCCAGAGCTGGGAGTCGACTTGACTGGGCTGGGTAGGGTCCTGGCTGTTTTTCTGTTGTCTCACAGCTCCTCAGGTGATTGAGCATGCCCCCAGGCTCAGAACAAGTGGAAGAGAGGGCTATATTGCATTTCAATCTAATTAGATTTGGAAAATACTGAAAGTGACCCTTCCCAGATTCTACAGCATCTCTTCTTCCCACCGGGCATGGGTTCAATTTAACGTACATACAATCAGTAACACTGTACAGCATTACACTTTCACCCATTCTATTTTAGGGAAGGGACACAAAGATGGTGAGGTGTCCTATAAATGGGACTCCACACTATAAGACAGAGTTCTATCAGCAGGGAAAACAGTCCTTGTTCTGAGGCCCCCAAGAACAATGCTGGCGGGCTTACCACTGTGCAACCTCAGGCAGCTGCCACTGGGGGCCCTCAGGCCCTCCTGTGTAAAGCCAGAGAAGCCACACTGGACAAGGTGCAGGAGAGCGCTCAGCAAACACCAAAGCTGGGCCTGGAGATGCTGGGCGGATGGAGGCACGTAGCAGGAAATCCTCGCCTGGGTCAGGTTGCTGTCTTGGAGTCAGAATTCAGCCTGGCCCGGGCCCTGCACTGTGCCCACAGCCACCCTCCCGGCGGGAACAGCCACGTGACAAGGACTGGTGCTGGCGCCTGTGAGAAGCTGAGCAGTCCTCTCCAGCACAATGAGCACCCACAGCAAGGGGCGAGGTGCACAGGAGCCGAGGTGAAAATGGAGGAGGGTGGGCTGGGGGGCTCCTCAGCCATAAGAACACCATTCGGGAAGCAGCTCAAAGCATGAGAAACCAACCAAGTGCTTCTGTGGTGACCAAGTGGCCAGCTGCCCAGTGTGGATACCCCTCCGCCAAGTCATAAACGCAGCTTGTTTCAAGGAGACCAAGTGTCATGGCAGGTCCCAGGAGACCCAGTTCCTACCAGCAACCTCGGGAAGAGCACAACTCAGGGCAGGAAACGTGGACAATCCCACATGTGCACCATACCCCAGAAGCTGCCCTCCTCATCTGTTTACACTCACTCAGCTCGGGAGAAAGTCACAGGGAACAGAATCACGGACCCAGGAAAAGCCACTTATATTTCAGAGAGTGAGGTGGCCTGGCCTCCTGCCTGCACCCAGTGCATAGCCCGTGTGGCCGAGTGTGCACAAGTGCCCGTCAGCTCACGAAGGCAAACCAGAGCACCACCCGAGGCCGTGCATCAACGGAGCACAGGGCCGGATCACCTGCCTTCGTGCTCAGGCCCGTTCAACAGGAACACGCTCTCCTCCACTGCCCTGACTTCCTCCGACCACCATGCTGAGAAGCCAGGGGCTCTGAAGTCCCAGCCCACGAAGCCTGGGCATTGCCTCCCTGGAGCACCTGCCACTTTTGCTCCAAACTGCCTGTCCCATCTCCTTCCCACCTGCCCGTCCACCACAGCTTCGCGCTTCCTCAGCCAGAGAACTGTTTTCCTGCTGGTGGCAGAGGAGGCCCTGTTACCCGTGATTTTTGCTGGAACTTTCTGTTCCAGTTCCTCCTTCACAATAAGAGGCGCTGAGATGGCCCCTAGAGGCTAGGATGAGCTGGACAAGCTCTGGCTGCAGCTCCCCTAGCACATCAGCAAAGCAGGACAGTCGGCCTCGACCCGTCTGCAAAGCCACATCCTCGCTGACCACTCAGACAGCAGAAGCCCAAGTCCAATGCCTTACTGTGATGGGGGGCGAAGCGGCCACTGATGGTGGAGCCCAAGCAGCTCCTCGGTATCAGAGCCTACATGTGACCTGGCCCCAGGCCTGCGCGCTGCACACCTGCATCCAAACGCTACACGGCCAGCTTGCCCCATCTGCCCGCCACCTTCCTCGTAAGACCAAACACAACTGTCGTCACCGCCTCAGGAGCTCGCCGACACAGCATGACACTGCTGCAGACAGCGTGCCGCCTTCAGCGTGAGGAAGAGCATGTACACAGCAACAGTATGTACACACATGTGCTTTTTTCTGTAAGATGGAGCACTGGAGAGAATCCAGAAATATGGGTGAGGACAGGCACACAATCTCCAGATAAGACTTTGTATTTAACCGTGTAAATGGGGTCTTTACTTTTTAAATTGTGGTAACAGTACACATAGAACTTACCAATAAGTACCGTTAACGTACACTGAGTGGCACTGACTACATTCACATTGTTGTGCGGCCATCACCAGCACCAGCTCCAGAACTCTCCATCCTCCCAAACTCAACACTCACTCCACACCCCTTCTCCCCCGACACCCCCATTTCACTTTCCATCTCTCCCGACTCTGGCCACTCTACAAACCACCTGTGAGACCACAGTGTGTGCCCGTCTGCGACCGGCTCATTTCACTCAGCATCCTGTCCTCAAGGGCCACCTGTGCTCTAGCCAGTGACAAACTGCCTTCCCTGTGAGGCGGGCAGCATCCCACTGTGCGGGCCCGCCTGCTCACTGCTCCCCCTATTGACGGGCACTGGGACAGCATCCCACTGTGCGGGGCCGTCTGCTCACTGTTCCCCCTACTGACGGGCACCGGGGCTGCTCCCACCGGGCAGCCGGCGCTATGAGCACAGACGTGCACAGGGCTCTGACTTCACCATGTAAATAACTTAAAAAGAAAAGAGCTCTAAAATCTAAAACAATTTGAGACTAGTGATCATAACCACCAAGGAGGTAACAAGCACAGCGGAAGCAATGATTCCACATTTGCAAACTTGCCTCTGAAGGTCCTTCACGAGGAAGGGTTCAAGGACAAGAGAACTATAAGGAACTCAAACTTCGTTAATAGTGGTAATGTTAATACTGTGATTTTAAAGCAACTTTTACAAATAAATACACTGTTACTAGGAACCAAGATTTTCAGCAAAAAGGAAAGAGCTATAACTACTGGGTCACAGAAGTTAAGAGACAGCCTGGCACTGTCAAACTTGAGTAAGAAATAGCAGTCTACGCTCACAATCTTTAACATGTTTCCCAGCTCTGGCCTTGATCAGGCTTAAAATTAGTGACACCCCAGGTGAAACAGATGTCCCCAGGAGTTGGAGCTGGGTTTTAAAGATGAATGCAGCCCTGGCTGGTTTGGCTCAGCAGTTAGAGCGTCGGCCCGCGGACCAGAGAGTCCCGGGTTCAGTTTCGCTAAGGGCACATAGCTCGGTTGCGGTTTGTCCCTGGCCCTGGTTGGGGTCATGTGGGTGGCGGCCACTCTATGTGTCTCTCTCACATCAATGTTTCTCTCTCTCTCTTCCTCCCTCTCTCTCTCCTGCTCTATCTGAAGATAAATGCAAAAATGTCCTCGGGTGAAGGATAAAAATAAATAAAGATGAATGCAAGCGCCAGCTCAGAGGCACTCCCTCCCACTGGCTATACTGGGGGGAATGTGAGCGGAAAAAGCATCAGGACCCACCCTATGACTAGAGTCAGCACAGGAAATCCAACCCGCCAGCACAGGGTGGTTCACAGAGCCAGGACAGAGGAGAGGAAGAGGAGCAGAGTGCAAGGACAACCACTAGGCCCTGGCCAGGTCGCTCAGCTGGTTAGAGCGTCGTCCTGATGCGCCAAAGTTGTGGGCTCCATCCCCAGTCAAGGCACATACAAGAACCAACCAATGAACGCATAAATAAGTCAATAACAAATCAATGTTTCTCTCTCTCTCCGTCTCCCCCACCACCCCTTCCTTTCTGTCTCTAAACATCAATTAAAAAAGAAAAAACACTGATTTCCACAAGTGTAGGTGACTATCTTACTTTGAAAATTGGTAATGAAAGAATTAAATATCTGCCCTGCTTTCTGGGAATAAACTATGGTTCATACCCTACTGATGAAGGAAAGGCTTTCCTTGTAGGGTACCTGTTAACACCTGTGGCAGGAATCCCAGGAGTAGAAAATCATCTTTGTCATCCCTACGAAATACTAATTCAGAATCACTAAGGGATCTCACACCAGGAGATGAAAGGTTGGCGGAAAACAGAATATTCCCCAGGTGCTAACATGCACCTCCCCCGGTCACTGCTGATCACACAGGGAACCCTGTCCCCTACCCTCCGGGGACTCTGATTACCACCACAGCCCAGTGCTGGGACTCAGCATCACCAACAGTGACCTGCTGTGACTACTGAAGTGAGGGACTATCAAATATTTTTTCTAAAAGTGTTTCATCTGAATCTAAAGAAGCTTTTAGACCTAATTTCCAGTTTATATGAAAAACACGCAAACAAATGATATCATGAAAACACAGGCGAGCCCTGGCCACTTTGGCTCAGCGGTTAGAGAGTCCCAGGTTTGGTTCCCACTAAGGGCACGTACCTAGGTTGCAGTTTGTCCCCGGCCCTGGTTGGGGTCCTGTGGGTGGCAACCACTCGATGTGTCTCTCTTCACGTCGATGTCTCTCTCTCTCTCTCTCTTCCTCCCTCTCTCCCTCCCCCTCTACCTGAGGATAAATGCAAAAATGTCCTCAGGTGAGGATAAAAAAAAAAAAAAAGAAAACACAGGCGAACTCAGAATGCTATGACCCTATACAACCGCTGGCCTGGACACCTGCAGGATCCACACTGAGGAAGAGTGAGACCACTCCACACACGAAGATGAGAATCCAAGGTGAACATGGACACTGGCTGGACCCTGCTTTCAAACAAAGGCAATCTGGGGACAACTGGGGAAATATGAATATAGACAGGATTACAGGTAACCTAACATAACCCAGAGAATTATTTTCTTAGGTGTTACACCTGCAACTAACTTCCAGACAGTTCCACCTAACACACAGATACACAGACAAAGCCAATACGGCAACATGTTAACTACTAACTCTTGGTGGTAGGTATTTAAATGTTTGCTCTAATTTTGTAAAATATTGGAAAATTTTAATAGTGAAAGTGGGAGGGGTAGAGAAAAAGAAACACCCACCAGTCCTGGCCTCAGGCAGGAGATGGGATCACCACCTGACCCTGCTGCCGAGGTCAGTACCAAGGTCACTGCGACCTGAGCCTCCCCACCCTCTTCTCTGAAGCCAGGGGCTCACCCTGAGCACGGTCAAACGAGCTCCCTGAGGCCTCTGCACTACAGCTGACCCTTCACCCACAGGACTGTCAACATCACTCTTTTCAAGGACATCAGGCAAAGCAGGATTTTAGTTGTAAGAAAGAGTAGAAAAGGAGCCGCCAACGCTAACATTGGGGTCACATTCTCGAGCACTAACTCCTGCAGCAGTCACGGTGGAAAAGTGGGGCACAAGGCACTGCCCACGGTCCCATCGGTGCTCATGCACACGGCACACCAAGCCCAAGGTTATTCTTACTAGCATCCCAGCAGCTCTGAACATATGCGAAGAGTGCTGCCTCCAGACCCGCCTGCACTGCTGGCTACAATCAGCCTGGAGCCAAGCACGGCCAAGGACAAGTGACTGCAGCCATATATGGCTGTTACTTCTCTCTATTCTCCAACAAAAAAACACAATCCTAATGGTCAAACTGGAAAATGAACCAGAAAACGCCTCTGGTCAAATTCACAATGCCACGTCCCGGGATTGGCATCCTCAAGTGTGGAAAGACCGCAGGCCTCCCCCTCCCTCAGCCACTGTGGAGAAATGAATGGAAGCGTGTGGGCAGAGCCAGTGCGCAGGGCCCCCGGCCACGGGAGCGCTCCCCAGGAAACCCACCGACCGTCAGCCTGACACAGATTCCTGTCCTAACACTTTACATGTACTCTCTGGAGAATTCCCTAAACTGTAGCTTATTCAGCTGTGACAAATGACAGTATTTAGGAAAGCTCCCAGGACCAGAGAACTGGAGCGAGCGGTGACCCTGAACCTGACAGGCTTCCTCCCTTGCAGAGGGAGGCATGTTTCTTGGGCACCTTGGCTCCCACTTGGACGCTGAAATCCTACATCCACTCACCTGCTTCACCAGGCCAGACCTGTCTCACCACAACGGAGACCACACACAGGGCAAGTTCTCCCCGGAGGGCGTGGCCCCCTCCCCTCCCTCCCTGGAGCTCCCCAGCCCCTGGTACCTGACGTTCCCTCCAGCCTTCTGTATTCTCATTCGCTCCTCATACTGTGTTGGGTTATGCTCCTTGCTGAGGCTTAAGGCTGTGTGTTTCTGACTCTCCTCATTGTAACGGCACAGGATTGCCTGGGGAGACGAGATCACATAGTGGTGAAATTCAGGAGCCCGGTCCCAGAGTTCCCAGCCGAAGACAAGAGTCAACCATGGGGTTTCAGACAGCCTCCTGCTGACAAACGTGAGTTCAAAGAAGTGCCAGGTGCAAAGTGGTGTCACAGAAACACCAGCCAGGGAGAGGCCCTGCTGTGAGTCCTCTACTCCGTGCTAACTGCTGGGCGACCACAGCCAGGCGCTCACCCTCGCTCGGATGTTGTCCTCATAGGTGACGTGGCCGGGAAGCACTTAATGAGCACCAAAGCCCGCTTCTGCCCAGTTCCCAGTCCCCAAGTCTACACGAGGCGAAGACGAGGGCAGAGTCAGTGTGCTGACTCTCCGTGTGCTCCCAACACCACGTTCCCTGTGGTAACTTCTGGGTAAACCTGGATTTACAAAGGAGGTAGCCGAGGCCCAGAGGGAGGGCAAGGATCGTGTCCAAAGTCACATACATGGCCAGATTCAAATTTCATTCCAAAGCCCCCTCCCTTTCTTTTGGTCCAATTTTACTCATGCTGTTTTGTTTAAGTCACCTGGTCTGAACACACATTACTAGAGACAGCCTGCTAGAGGACCTCCCGAATACCAACCCCACCAGGCAAGGCCAGCCACCCGTGACGCTCACCGCAGCATCCCTAGTGTCCATGTCTCCAGGAAACACATAGATCACCCTAAAAGCTACAGGGGCAGGGGAGGTGCTGCTTGCAGGGAGGGCCAGGCCGTCACTGTGACACGGGGCACAGAGGCTGGCAGGGAGGGGCCAGCCTAGATTCAAGTTCTTCCCCACCACAGTGCCAGGACCCAGGCTGTTAGCAGTGGGAAACAACGGTTTTCTCCTCAGCCACGTGGACGGGCTCCTTCACGAATGCAAGTCCCCTAGCACTTTCCCAGCTGCAGCTTTTGAGTTATTCTAACATCACAATGACTGTGAGAGACAGGGTCTGGGCAAGATATAGGAAGTTCAAGAGTATTTGCTGCTGTGCACGGACTCATTCCAACCTATAGCACCACCTTGACGGAGTACACACACACACACAAGGAAAACATGGAAAACAAACGAGAATGTGTTTGGGTTTTACAGCAGAAGAGGTCGCTGCAGGAGGTGAGTCTCCCCAGAGAGCAAAGTGCCCCACGCGGGGCTGCCGCTCCCACCGGAACGGCACTGCGCACCAGAGCCCCCGCAGCCCCGCGGAACACTCCACCAGCCTTCGCCGTTTACGGCCCAGTCAACAGCGCCTGCTGCCGCTCTTGCCCACAGAACGTGCCATCAGCTAGGTGGGTGGTTCCAGGGCCACATACCCGGCTATCTCCAAGGTTGGCAATATAGAGAGTGTTGTCTACAGCCAGAACACACGTGGCAGTGGACCCATCTTTCCAGGCAGGCTTCCTGGGGGAAAGACATCAGAAATACAGTCACCACCAACATGCTAGCGCTTTGAGACTAACTTCCATCCAGACCTGAATGGGAGTGTCGTATACTTTAAAATGAACCGTTTCCTTAACACCTGCTGTTTCTGTTTCAGGTTTAGTTAACAGTTACAAAGAGCGAACTTGATGTGAGGTACTTTTCAGACAGCAGGCGTTAGTATGAAACAGAATCAGACGACCTCCAATGCATTCAGGAAAAGCACACACGCACTCCACTCACACATCTCGTGGTTCCACTTACTGGCTTGAAGCTTGTTTAAGGAACTCTTCATCAGTATGCTTAAAAGTGTCCAAAAGGCATCTCTTCACGGTTTTCTCTACACTGATCACATCTCCTAATACAGAAGGAACAAAAAACACCAAACTCTTAAGGAGGGAGGTTATCTCCGCCTGTCATTCTGCTTTGAAGGCTGCCCAAGGGCAGTCCATCTCCTCCCCGCAGGACAGTGCCGTCTGCACTGGTGGCAGCCGACTCCCGCGCGCACAGGGCAAGGCGCTCATCTGCCCCCACAGACACTTCACAAGAGGCGCCATCACTCAGACACGAAGAGCTCTACGAGGACACCTGCCCGCCTCGGAGCCCATTCCTCTCAGCCCAGTGCTTTCAGTTGTCATTAATGATGCTTTGCTAAAGCCAGAATGACAGCTCACCAAGTCACGCAAATAGCAAACACCAAGATGAACATGAACTAATTTCATTCTCTCACCTTTAGGAAATTTCCTGATTAAGTTCTGATGCAAATTCTGTGCAGCAAATTTTGAGGCTCGAATTCCTCCATGTCCATCAAAAACGGCAAAATAGGAAACCCGGGTACTAGAAGGATGGAGAGTCAGTGAGATTCCCACAGCAAACACTGCTCCTCCTCTCCACTCAGGGTTTCAATCTGACCTCACACAGTGACTAATGACACAACAAAGGGAGTCCCACTGTAAGACACACTGTCACACGTGGAAAACAGGCAATGACGTGAACTGTGACAAACGCATAAGTAAATGTCATGGTATTTCACAATTCAACACACTTGTTTCAAAAATCAAGGTCTATTAACTCTGATTTTTCACTGAAGGTGAAACTAAAATTCAGAACTTTTTTCTACTTAAACCAGATTAAGTTTTAAAGACACAGATAAACAATTACTGATCCAGGACAGTGAAAACCTGTGTAAGGCCGGGGTAGTTTCAGGGTGCTCCTCACACTCGGACAGATACCTAATTCTTAAAGCCCACCCCACCAGTCTTACTATTCCCCTTTCCAGTTTTGCCAGAAAACTCATAGAGACATGGAATAAACGGCATCAAGTAATAAACGGGTTCTAGAAAAAAGGAAAATGCCTGTGAGAAAGGACAGTTACTGCAGAGCTGCTTTCCCAAACACCTCTGCAATGCCTTTCACTTGGGATGTCATGAGCCACGGAAAAATAAAACTCCACCTGGTGCAGAACTCAAAACTGTCATCTTGCAGCGCGGTGTCCCCTAGGCATGGGTTAGGGCTCCCCACCAAAGGGTCTGTCCCTGGGGCTCCCCTGAAGTACCTACCCTGGCTTTAAAAGCAACTCCCAAGTGCACTGCTGATTCTGGTGAGCAAGAGTGCGTGGGCACAGACACAGTGACCAGACGCTCTGCAGGGGCCACCGCCTCCTCCTGATTAGGCCTATCTACTGGACAAAAGCCACCAGCACCAATGGCTCCAGCACACAGTAGGTTAACAACCAACTGGTGTCAGTTAAGCATCGATACATGATGTAATTATGAAATTAGGCAGCACAGATGTAATTATTATTATGTAAACCTCACATACGCTAATGACCGCTGCCCTGCCCTACACACCCAGGACCTTGTCCGGAAGGCCCACTCGAGTTTGTACAGATGTAGTATTGTTCCGTTTTTCTTCTCCTGATGCCATTCCTGCCTTTGGTTCCCTCTGTGCCCTCATTAGCGGTGCCGGCTCTCCTTGGTCAGCACTCACTGCTATGCCTAGCGGCTTCCAGCTCTAGCTACTGGGTCCCAGAACAAGGACACTCCCTGCAGCAGTTCTTCAGGCCAGATTGCGGGGAGAGAACACACCCCAAGTGGAGCCATTCCCCATTTGGCAGGACTTCTCGACTTCAGCACGACCCCTCGCTGGGGGCCACCCCGGGCCTCCCCGCCGGATACCAGTAGCACACCTTCCACTGTGACAACCACGCATGTCACAGGGTGGGGGCTAAAGTCACCCGAGCTGAGAACTGCTGATGCACCAAGCAGCTCAAGGGTTATGTGTCAAGTCTTTCTAATAAATACAAAGTGGACAAAGTCCAAAACTGCAGTCGGAGTTTGGTCCAGAGACTTTTATGCCCACCAGGCTTTCCGGAGCGGGGACACTCACATGAGGGATGATGGGGGCCTACATTCCTCGGTGATGTCATTCAGGATGACATGGGCGTCCTGCATCTCCTCCCGCTCACCCTTCCGCTCAGCCACGTAGCCTTTCAAACCAAAAATCACTGAAGAGGCTAAGGAAAAGAGAACAAAAAGCCAATACAAAACTGTGCCCTGCCCTCCAGATACCCTAGTCCCAGAGCAAATGAGAGGGAACGCTGGCTGTTTTACTGGCCATGTCTTAGTGGGCAAACAAATAAGCTCTTCCCCTCAAGGCATCTCCCCGCTACAAGTCCATAACTGAAAGCACACCACTGCTGGTCAGGGCTGGTCTCTGCAAGGCTGAGCAGTGGAGAGGAGACAGCAGATGACAGCAAGTTAGCACAGGACAGCTCCCTTTGAGGCATTAAACCAAAGCCCCAGAGTAAGAAATGTACTGTCATTTGAATGGGGGGAGGGATTCTAATCTTGTCAATAATTTAATGAGGACAGGAAAATTCCTACATTAGAGAAATGCAAGTCGACTTATCCCAAAGGTCCTGTTGGACATCTGAAAATATGTTATTCATGCTTGATGCTGGTGAAGAATCTGAACTGGCGAGATCGGCGGCTTTCACTCTAACAGGGAGAGCGGGATAAAGGAGTCCGCCTGGGCAAACACCCACTGACTTCTACTGAGGGCTAGGCTAGCTTAAGCTCCTTTCTGACCCCCAGGCCATGCAAATGATGCAGCTGCGGTGGGCAGAGCACTCGAGGCTGACGGGCTCATCTGCAGGCAGGCCAGCAGAGTTAAGTGGGTCCTCTCACACACCTCTGCAAGCACCCTACAGCCTTGAGACCCTTTGTGGTCAAAGACAAAGTGGTTGAGGCAGTGAATGAATCCACAGCTATTTCTCTTTCACTGATACTTTTCATTTCTTCCCCACTCTGATAAGTTACAAAGCTGACTACAAATTTCCGTCGCTTTCCCCAGCCTCGGGCTCTCTCTAGGGAAGCTGCCTTCTGAACCAACCATGGAATCAAAGCTACTCATCTGGCTGTGAACAAAGACAGGGAACCTGAGATCAATGGGTGGTCAGTGGCCACCTGCTCACTAGAGAGGGCCAAGTGAAGAGTTCCTGAGTTTTAAGCCTAGGAACAAAGGTAGGTTTCCTCCCTGACCAAAGGTAGGGTCAGAGTCAGAGATGTCCATGGAAAGTAAAGAGACAGAATGCAAGAGAAAACTGCAGGAGCCCTACTCGCTTCTTAAATGCAGACACACAGAGGAAGGAGTGTCCTCACAAATCTGAGCTTGTTTTTGCTCTGGGTTATTTAAATTATGAAGTCTAATACATTTGTTTTCAAACTGTCTGAAAACCTTTACAAACTTTCTTTTCCACAAGCTCTTCACTGCCATTCTCCTCTTCTTCAGAGGGTTTTCTCTTTGCTCCTTTCCCTTCATTCTTTACCATCTGGGATATCGAGGTGTCAAGAGAACCTGGAAATAAAGTAAAAGCCAGACAGAAACAGCTGTAGACATACAAAACGATCCCTGCAGGCCAGGCTCCACCCCAGCCCTCAGAGACAAAATGCCTTTCCAGCACTCGTGGCTCTGACTCTGAGGGCCAGCCAGTGTGCGTGGGCACCCACAGGGGGAGCCCACAGCAACCGTGAGGGTCTGCGAGAGAGGCTCTCAGTGGACAGAGACACCGTACTCTGGACTGCAGCACATACATGGTGCTCTACGTCCACAGGCCATCTCTACCAACAGGGAGGGCTCCCAAGTGTGCAAAGTGACACGTACTGAACAAGTTAAAAAGAAATACCAAGTACCAAAATGGCTTAAAATGAGGTAAACGTCAGGCTTTAAGACATGTATGGATCCCGAAAGGCAATCTAGGGTTGCCAAAGCCATTCCCGGTGGCAGGGGGATGAATCTGTGTTCAAAGCCAGAACTAAGAGCACCTATAGTGACTGAGAGAGAGAGAGAGAGTGAGTGTGTGTGTGTGTTTAGAAAGGTCTAGTTTCAAATCCTGGTTCTGCCCCTCATGAGAGGGGTGCCCTTGAGGCAAGCTACTTGGCCTTGCAGCCCGTTTCTCCTTCTGCAACCTGGGAAAATACGGTCAACTCAGAGGGTTGTTTGAAAACTGACCGGGACAAGGTATGTCAGGCATTATCACAGTGCATACATGATCCACCAAGTATCCAACAAATGGCAGTTGCTGTCATTTGAACGGCCCTAAGTAGTCTCTGAGCTTAGGTATAAAAGCATGCAACTCTTTATTCAACTACTCTTTGCCAGACATTTCTGAGTACTGAAGAAAAAGGGAGAAGATGTCCCTGCATTTTATAATCTGTCCTTTTGCAAGTAATTGACTCTTCTTTTATTTCATACAACAGTAGAACACAGCACACGTATCCTACCGTATGTAACAAGGCAGATTAACTGAGAAAACCTCCTGGGTGTTTCCAGCAGGCTTTCCCAGTGGTCTCTCCATTAGCCTTCTCACTTAATGCTTGTGTGCGGTTCCCAAAGCGTATGTAAAAGAATCTGCCTTCCTTGCTTTTCAATTGCAAAGCAGAGAAAATTGTAGTCAGAGAGTGTGTTCTATCTTTGTTGGGATTTACTTTACGTCCTAGAATGTAGTCCATTTTGTAAATGGTTCTTGCCTGCTTGAGAAGAATGTCTTTTCAAAATATCCACAATATTAGATGCAAGACTGGATTCTACATCCAAAAAAATTCAAATCGTTAATAGTGATGCTGAAATCTTCTAAGTTGTCACCAGTTTACTGTCTTTTGCCCTGTGGACAATGAAGACATAGCTGTGTTGAATCTTTCTTGGTTTCATTAATCTGTTAAAAGCCCTGCTTGTACACAACTTTCATTATAACTAAAAGCACTGTCTCTATTGGGAAGGTTTTAGGTTAAATTGTATGATTGTAATCTTTTTTCTAAATACAGGAACTATACTAATTTAATCCATATTTTCTAGAATAATTCCAACAATTTTATGGCAATGAATTAATAATACAAAAAAGAGATTTGAAAAGCAAGTGTTCTATTTGGCAACATACAGAGGTTTCACACCAGAAGATAACTGCATTTGAGAAAAGACAGCCTGCATCCCCAACTGTCCCCCACCATACCTTCCCCTCCCCAGGGGAATCCATGGGAGAAGTTCTCAGTGAGACGAGTAATAGATTCCTCATTAAGACAACCTACAGGGATCTGCTCCATTCTTACCTGCTACTTAATTGGGACGGAAAAAGAAGTTAAACATTTACAGAACAGATAGAGCCAATGTTAACACGTTTGATGAAAATAAAATCCAATCACTAAACAGAGTCTTGAGAACATATGAATTGACTGAAAATTAACTTAGGTCTTGAGTTTCAAGACAATTCCTGCACAGGGTCTGTACCAGTCACTAAACCAGTGCCATTCAGACTTCATTTTCTTAAATCAAAATTCTTATTAGTGTAAGTGGCATGAAAGAGAAGCCCTATTTATCAGTACTTATGGGTCCAGGGACACTATAAATATTTTAACTGTATTTCATATATTCAAACACTTCTGCTGGTACGTTTGGGTCAGGAACACAAGGCAAATCAGAATGACAGATACTGAGAGCTTTTTTTAAAAAACCGTTAATAACAAAGAGCAAAGTTAATTACTTAACTCTTCATTCTTAGTCAGTTGCAAGAGGTTCAACTCCAAAAAGTGACGTAGTATCTAAGTAGCTAATCTTCTGGCTTCCACCTGATGGGGCCTCTTCAGTTTTACTGAACCATATGCTATACTATAGTATCCCCCTAACCCCTGTTAAGAGCTGTAAATAAATCTTGCTAAGAGTAACACACGTTATCCCCACGGGCCCAGTGGATTTCCCTACCACTTACCTGACTCGCCACTGCTGGCTGGCGGGAGGTCATCAAAAAGCAAAGGTCCCCCTGGTCCTGAAACACAGCAGGACACTCAGTGAGCCTGCGAAGCCTGGGTAAGGCATAAGTGTCAGAATCCATCCCACCAGGACACCTATGCAGGTCATTGAAATAAACTCAAAACTCTGTGTCAATCCAGTGGCAACTCAGACTGCAGTAAATAATGTCCTGAACCTAATTTATTTTAAGTCCTATCACTGAAAGGAAATGAAAACCTGCCTTAAAGACTTACATCTTATTTCAGCTATAAAATACTCAAATGAACCAGAGAAAACTGCTCAACATTTCACGCAGTTTCTCAGCTAGCGACTAGTGGATTTTTCTGCCTTACCTGATGCCATGGATTCAAAACTTAAGACAGTCCAACACCTAAAACATCTGTGTGTTGAAAATGGGGGAAAGGGAAAAAGATTGAGACAACTACAATCCCAGGATGACACGTTGACACACACCTGGGAGAGCCTGAAGACTGTACCTGAGTCAGTCCTGCTGGCCGGAGGAAGGTCATCAAAGAGCAGAGATCCTTTCTGAGCTTCTTTCCCTAGGACACGGAACACCTGCTTAGACAGCACTTGGTCATCGGCCAGGGTGGCTTTTCAAAGGGGGAGACTTTGAGATAGGTTTGCTTTTAAATTCAAATTTTCTCCTCCCATGGGACAAAATTTATTTTAGAAATATTTTCTTCACTGCTATTCAATATGGACACTTGTTTCCAACAGTTACAATCAACAAAAAAGCAATGAAAAATGACCCAATGGGCATTTTAAGGGTCATTGGGTATTCTGGGGGGAAAAAAAACAAGTATTTTTTTTTTTTTAAGTGAATCCTGGAAAGAAAAAAATTGATTCTAGAGCAAGAAAATAATTTGGTACCTCAAGATAGAACTTCAGCAATAGAGGGACTCTCCAAAGACCTACAGGTCTTTTTAAAAAATCCCATTTCACCCAGCTCAGTGGGTTGAGCATCATCCCATGGACTGAGAAGTCCCAGTATAATTCCTGGTCAGGGCACATGCTCAGGTTGTGGGCTCGATCCCCAGTAGGGGGCGTGCAGGAGGCAGTGGATCAATGTTTCTATCTCTCCCCCTTCTTCTCTCTTAAAAAAAAAAAATCCCGTTTCAAATTAACATTCTGAATTAACCACCAAGTAGAACCTCAAACAAACAGGAGTAAGAGAGAGCGAACCTCATGTCTTAACTTAGTGTTCCCAGTTCAGTACTCAATTGAATACACATCCATGGAAAAAAATGAGAACGTTCAGATCCTCCCAAGATAAACTCAGGAGACAGCCAAGCAGATTTTTCTATCTAAAAATCTGAACATTTACACACAGAGTACTTGTCTTAAATGTTTTATGCTCAATTATCCCTTTCCACACAAAACTGAAACACAATTCTTTCTCCAGCTTTGCCCACATCTCTGTTCGTTATGAAATACACGAACCGACACACAGGGCTGCGGATGAGTGCTCACACACATGGAACTGCACACACTGCCTCAACACAGGCTCTGTCCCCGCTCCTGTTCCTCAGGTTCAAGTACAGAAATGTGCTCACTGAAAACCAATGCATCCATATTGTCTTTTTGATTCTATGTAGAAATGCATTGGGTGCCAATTCTACTGTTTTTCAAACAAAAATTCTAATTAAAATGTATTATCTCCAAGGAAGGAAATTTCTTCAGGAGTCTTTAGGTCAGAAGTACCTCAAACACATGATAAATTCCTAATTTAAAAAAAAAAAAAAAAACACTCTTTTGCTTTATACTCCTAACTTGAATGGAAAATGTCTACTCATTAAAGTATATACTGATCCCCCAGGATTACCCTCAACAAATTAAGTCGTTGCAAATACTTTCATTTTTCTCACAAGCAACATAAAGACTCTGGAAGTACTCAAAAGCAGCATTAACGGGGCATTAAAAAGCCTTCAGGATAACCATTTCCTCACTGTCAATCCCACAAGAACCCCAGCATTCTAGCAGGCCACTTCCAAGGGCAACCCAAACTGTACTGGGTCTAAGCATCAAAACCCCCATTCTCCTAACAGACTCCAAAGTGAATAGGATGACCCGGAGCAATCACACTGCATCTCAGTGGGGCCAGAGGCCAGGATGTGGACGGCAAGGCAGGAGGCCAACCCTTCCACCTGTGTCGGGGCAATTGGAGGTTCTGCCTTCTCACTGCCAGTGTCCAATGGGAAGTCCTCTTACCCAGGTGATACATTTTAAGTCTAGCAAGCATTCCTCACAAGAGTTCTCAGCTTGAGAACGAGCCTGACCCCTCTCCTTTGGCTACAACAGTCTAAGACAGCACAACATGTGCGCCGCGAGAATTGTTAAAACACGCCACACCTGCCCTGGCCGGTTTGGCTCAGCGGTTAGAGCGTCGGCCTGCGGTCCAGAGAGACCCGGGTTCGGTTCCCGCTAGGGGCATGTACTTCGGCTGCAGTTTGTCCCCGGCCCTAGTTGGTCATGCGGGTGGCAGCCACTCGATGTGTCACTTTCACATCGATGTTTCTCTCTCTCTCTCTTCCTCTCTCTCCCTCCCACTCTATCTGAACAAAAAATGAAAAAATGTCCTCGGGTGAGGATAAAAAAAAAAAACACGCCACACCTGACTACCTAGTCGGGGGCACTGACCTCTTCTCCCTCCGACTGTCAAATAAAAATAAGACAACAGCCAACACAACAATAGCTGGCCCATGTGAATGAATCAAAACCATACCTATTTTTGGGTCAGATTTGCAAAAAATATATTTTTTGGTGTGCCACAGAACTTTAGCAATAAATTTATGTGTGCCACGAGATGAAAAAGGTTGACAATTGTAGGCACCACCCCAGAGACAGCCCTTCTACTGCTGAACAGACAAGCCTCTGCCCTCTATCTTTCTCACTCTGGAATACTGAGTGGTATTTCTTTCTTTTTTCTTTATTGATTTGAGAGAGAGAGGAAGGGAAAGGGAGAGAGAAAGAAACATTGATGAGAGGGAACATTGACTGGCTGCCCCCTGCATGCCCCTTCAATGGGGATTTGGCCCACCACCTGGGCATGTGCCCTGACCAGGAACCGAACCTGGTGACCTCTTGGTGCATGGGTCAACACTCAACTCAACCACTGAGCCACACCGGCCGGGCCTGAGTGGTATTTCAATTCAACACACGAGTATCTCGCATTTTTGTTGGCCACACTGAGAATAACTTAAAAATGGTAACTAACATTTACTGCCTGCCAGGCACTGTTGTAGTGCTCTCCATATTTTAATGCATTTAATCCTTGTAAATACTCTTAGATACTATTGTTACCTACTGATGAGGAAACTGAGGCACTTTAAAATAAATAACTGCCCAAGAGAGAGCCAGTGAGGCGGGGATGCAAAGCCAGGACTGCGGTTCCCAGTCCATGCTCCTGTGGGGCTCCAATGCCTCCACACCCAGGCACCAGTCCAGGAAGGGTCCCAGGAACTACTGTCAGGTTAAAGGACCATATCATTTACCTAACAACAACCCCACAAAGACAATTCCGAGGCTCCTGAAATCGATGGAATACCTTCTGCTTCAATACAAAGATCAAAGTTAGTAACACCTTGCATATGGACTCTGAAAAAGTACCCACAGGTCATAGATGCTAGATGCTATCAAGGGAACTTGTGATTAGCCAAAACTTACATTATATTTTGGATAAATAGTAATTCAAACTATTGGGGATGCAATCATTGCACAAAGTGTGACCTTGATCCAAAACTTTAGAAGAGACTCCCCTAAATTCTAAATATAAGAACCCTGATAAAAACTGAAACAAGGCTGAAGACAATTTTTCATTACAGTTAAACTCACCTAGGATTTTTTTTTTTTTTTTTTAGTTATCTAATTATCTACATTCTGAAGTTAAGTCCAGTGAAAGTTATATACAATGCTGAGAAAAATACTCTCAGGTTGATCATATTCAGGTTAGCTAAAGGTTGCTATGTACAATAAAAAGATTAGTTTGCTTAAAGTTTTTTATACCCGAATTTCCTTTTCAACTACAAATGCAATATATGTTTTCCAAACACCAGAGGTATTAGAACAAGGCCCTATACCTCCCCACCACCCTTCTCGACCACAGTAACAGCTCAGTGTATCTGGTCCACTTTCCTTTATGCTCATGTACTTGTGTATGTTAAGCAAAGGACATCCTGGACATCACTCATTCACAGGGTCACCAGTAGTCCGAGTCAACTCAATGGCACATAATACCCAACAACACACACTCCTGTTATGTGCATTTTCATTTTTAAAAGGAAGAAGTATACTGTACACAATATTCTACATGTACCATTGTCCACGTAAGCCATCAGGCCATGTTCCAAGCCAGCACACCTGGGTCTATTTATTTGCAACAGCTGCACCACTCTATCTGGAAGCAGTGCCCTCACTTGTCCAGTTCCCCTGCTGATGGGCATGAGGCTGATTCTGGTTGTTCACATGACAATGCCACAATAAACCACCATAGACACCTCATCTGCTAGATTGCTGGCTAAGGGTATGAATAGTTTAAATTCGACAGGTGCCAAAAGCTGTTCCAAAAATTATTGTGGTGACTTCCACTCCCAACACACTTCACAAGAATGCCCAATCCTTGACATCCTCACCACCACACTGCCAACTCTTAAATCCGACGGGTGAAAAACATGGCACATCAGTGACCTACTCCTTTCCTCGATGACTCAGGAAGCTGAGCACTGGCTCGTTTGTGGGCGGTTTGCATTTCTTCTTCCATAACCTGTCAGGATACAGCCTTTGACAACTTTTCTAATGGGTATCTGTCTTTTTCTTATTAATTTGTATGAGTCTTTCACTTATGAGAGATAGTAACCTTTAGTAATGTGTACTGCAATTTTCTCTCAATTTGTCTTTTGCCTTCGTGGTATTCTGTCCTGCAGAATTTTTTTATTTTTACATAGTTAAATCCATTTCAATTTTTTATGATTAGAGGTGTTTTTCTTGCTTAACCCTTAAGTTTTACAATTAGTCTAAGTTACTTCTAATATCTTAACATTTATTTTATATATAGCTATATAATTTTTAAAGAAATCTTTTGAAGATGGTCTGCCAAGCAAATATTTAGACTTTGACAGCTGACCATCAGTTTCAAAGTGTACTGCTGCAACAACCTAGCAAGTCAAAGAACTATCCCATAAAACTGAAACCAAGTTACTGCCACAGCAATTTTAAACCAGGACACCTTTAATTTGTTAGGATTGTCAAACATAACTGAGAAGTTCCATTTCTGACTGATATGAACAAAATACTTCCTCTTTTAGGTAAACTATACATACACACGCACACAACATGGGTTTGAACTGTGCAGGTCCACTTACACACAGACATTTTTCAATATATCCTTGAGCACTTCAAGGGTCACCTCTGCGTTGGGAGTCATGTATACAGGGCAGGCTGCAGTCATATATGTAGTTACAGCTATTTCCACTGCATGGGAGATCAGCACCCCAACCTCCATACTGACTCAACTGTGTGTGTGTGTGTGTGTGTGTGTGTGTGTGTGTGTGTGTGTGTAAACTTGATTCAGCACATCAAATCTGTAAGTGCTGGGATAAAAATACTAATTTAACACAAAATCCGAAAACCCTTACAATCACACCTAGTTTTACTATGTCACGGCGCTTCACAGGTGTTACCTTTTTTTTTACCAACTGAAGGCAAGACCCTCCACCTGCAAAAAGATTGCTGACTCACTTTCCTGTGATACTTTATTGCAGTGGTCTGGAACCGAAACTGCAGTATCTCCGAGGTATGCCTGTAATGTGTTTTTATATTTTTCTTCGAAACATAAAAAATTAAGAGGCTTGGAGGATGGAACATTAGATATGATGTTTAAAACAAAAATTAAAGAACTAAACAAAATATACTTGATCTATTTGAGCAGTGTGATTATTTCCTCCCACTGGACACTTAAGTTTCCACAAAATCCAGTTAAGAATGCATTTTCCCCTTTTAAATAGCTGTTAAAGCTAAGAGCTCACACACTAACTCCCCCTCCCCCAGCAAGCCCTATACCAGTAGCGTTCTCCCAACTGCCAGGTGCAGAAAAGCACAGGAGGCAGTTCATAAGAACAGAGCGGGACCCAGCTGGAGTGGCTCAGTTGGCTGAGCATCATCCTGTGCACCGAAAGGTTGCTGGTTCGGATTCCTGATCAGGGCACATGCCTGGGTTGTGGGTTCAATCCCCAGTTGGGGCACGTACATAAGGCAACCAATTATTTCTTTCTCACATCAATGTTTCTTTCTCTCACTCTCTCTCCCCCTTCCTCTTTCTAAGCATGTCGTTGGGTGACGATTAAAAAAAAGAGAGAGAGTGCCCTGGCCGGTTTGGCTCAGCGGTTAAAGCTTCAGCCTGCAGTCCAGAGAGACCCAGGTTCGGTTCCCGCTAAGGGCACGTACTTCGGTTGCAGTTTGTTCCCGGCCCTGGTTGGGTCGTGCGGGTGGCAGCCATTCGATGTGTCCCTTTCACGTCAATGTTTCTCTCTCTCTCTCTCTCTTCCTCTCTCTCTCTCCCACTCTATCTGAACAAAACATGGAAAGGTGTCCTCTCCGAGTGAGGGAAAAAAAAAAAAGAGAGAGAGAGAACAGAGCTGGGATGTGAAACTGGTTGGATTACATGTCCCAAACAAACAACTTCTGTGTCCCACATCAGCTCAGAAATTTGTGGTGCCCACACACCATGTATGAGGGTCACCATGGTGTAGCTCAGGGCATCCTTCCATCCACTTTATGATGTCAACATTCTTTTCCGTTCACTTACTCCATTTTTAATTTTATCAATTAATACCATAGATTTTCTGAAACAAAGTATGGCACCTTGTTGGTTTTAACTAACTGCCTGTCAAGAGAACTTTGGATCCCAATTCTGTCACTCACTTTAGTACTTACCCCTCTCAGCGTCCCATCATCTACAAACTTCCACCCCTTCTTTGTTTATAAACAAAGTGTCAGTGCCCCTCTGGAAGGCAGGGAGCAGGTCACCAAGCCACTTGAGGGAAGGGGGTTTTTTTGAATACCATGCAAGGTCCCCTGGCATCTCAGCCAGGGTTGGAGATGCCCTCCCCCATTGTATCTGGTCACAGGCTGCCAACTTATAAGCTGGCGTGGCTCAGCTGGTTGAGCATGATCCCAGCACCCAAAGGCCTCCAGCTCAATTTCCAGTAAGGGCACGTACCCAGGTTGCGGACTTGATCCCCAAACACCGCTGTTTTCCTCGCTCTCTCTCAAATCAATAAAAACATATTTTTCTTAAAAAGAGTTGTCAGCCAGGCTGGTGTGGCTCAGTAGTTGAGCATGGACCCATGCACCAAGAGGTCACCAGTTCGATTCCCAGTCAGGGCACATGCCCAGGTTGTGGGCCTGATCTCCAGTGGGGGTCATGCAGGAGGCGGCCAACTGATGTTCTCTCTCATCAATGTTTCTCTCTCTCTCCCTCTCCCTTTCTCTCTCTCTAAAATCAATAAACAAAAAAAAAAATAGAGTTGTCAGGCTTTCCACCAAGATGTCAAGTACAACATAGGGAATATAGTCAATAATATGGTAGCAAATATGCTTTACATGGTGCCAGATGAGTACTAGACTTGGGGGGGGGAGGTCGTTTTGTAAGTTATATAAATGTCTGACCACTGTGTTGTACACCTGAAACTAATATAACATTGTATGTCAACTGTAATTGAAAAAAACTTTAAAAATTTTTTTGAAAAGCTGTCAGGTGTTGTATCATCTCAAAGATACCTTCCTCTAAGCAGACTCAAAATGATTTTGGGTAAAAAATTATGGTGATATATATATATATATATATATATATATATATATATATATATATATTTTTTTTTTTTTTTTTTTTAATGAAAGGCTTATAGGCACATCTGCGAATCTAAACTCTGCCCCAAACATATTCAGACACAAGTTATACTCCATCAATAGAATAAAAAATACTGCATACACAAAACCACAGTCTTGATGCACAACTAGAACAATCTAGAAAACGAATGGCCGCCTGACTACTGAGATGCTTCTGTACCAGCAGAATGGTCAGTGGGGAAGAGCTCGGTGCCACTGCAGGGAATAATGGCAGATGGAGACTGGCCAGGCTGTCCCATGTGACAAGCCAGCGTCCAGGCCCCGTGGAGGGCAGCACCCAGACGTCCACACTGGTCCGCTCAGGCAAACTGGAGAACGAGACGTTCCTCTGAGCACATCGCTGCCCTGCCTGAAATCCGCAGCGCCGCCTCCTCCCTCGCTCTGGGCATAAGCATCTCCCCCGCACTCAGCAGTTCCCACGGTCCTTAATTAACTTTTGCCAGTTTTAATTACAACCACTTGCATTCAAAACTAAGCTCTTAGAAAGCAGGGTTTGGGTCGTATTTACCCTCGTGCCCCTCCTGCTGCCGCAGTTCTGAACCCGTGATCTCCGGACTCCTGCTGAGCGGCCGGGCTTAATAACGGACTCAGGGCCCAGCCCGATTTTCGGATTTAGTGGCTCTGGCCTGGAAATCTGAATTGTTCTGCAAGTGTTCCAGGTCTGCTGCCGCCAAGTGCGGTCCGCAAGGCAGCGAGGCCCTAGCTGCAGCATGCAGTCCGGAAAGGTGAACCGGCCCTGCCCCACTCCACCTGGGCGGCCTCAACCCACCGCGCACGCGGCCAGCAAGGCCCTGGTCGCCGACCGCCAGTGCGCAGGCTCCAACCGCAGCCGGCGGGGACTCCCACCCGCGGTCGCGGCCGTGGCGATGGGTGGGCCCGGGCCGGTCTTCCCGACTCTGGGGAGAGGGGGGCTCCCTGTGGCCCAGGACACCACCATCAACTGAAAAATCAGAGGAGCGCAGAGGACGGTTCAAAGACACGGAGGGTAAAGCTGGTGATCCGTCCACCTCGCGGGTGAAAACAAAGCAAAACAGGACCCTAACTTGTCCACGCACGCGCGGAATAACGTTGTTCCGGGGACAGCGGTTTAGGCGCGGGCCGGGGCCCGGGACACCGCCCACGTGCGAAGGCGGCGGGGCTCCGCGCGGGGCCCGAGGCCGATCGGGCCGGGCTGGGCGGCCCGCGCGTGGGGGCCGCACACAAAGGCCGCGGCGGCCGGCGCTGCCCTCGGCCCGCGCCCCGAGCAGAGCCCTCCTCCTACGCAGCGAAAATGGCGCAGCTCCGGGCTCCGGGGCTCCGGTGCGCGGCCGGGGCGGGCCAGGCTCGCCTCCCGCTCCTCCCGCCGCCCGCCGCCCGCCTCAGCCTCCGAGGGCCTCCAGGCCGCCGCCAGCCCGCCCGCCCCCGTTCCCCTCGCCGGCAGGGCGCCCGCTCGCTTACCGGCAGCCGGGCGCGGCGAGCGCTCGGGCTCCGGCAGGTCCCCGAAGAGATCCATGGCGGAGGCTGGGCGGCGGCGGCGGCGGCGGCGGCGGCTGACACGCAGCCCGCGAGCGGCGGCGGCCTCCACACCCGGCGGCGGCAGCGGCGGCGGGCGGCGGCGGCCCGGGCGCCGTCAATCACCCGAAGGCGGGCCCGGAACGCCACCAATCGGCGCGCGGCGTGGCCCGGCCGCCCCAGAGTCCTGCGCGCGGGCGAAGCTAGGAGGCGAGGGGGCGGGGCGGGGCGCACGCGCGCAGGACTCTGGGGGGCGGGCCTGACGCTGCGGCCGCCATGTTTCCCGCGGAGTCCCGGCCCTCGGGCTGTGTCCCCGGGCGCCGGGCGCAGGGAGGCAGGTCCAGAGACAGGGTCTGAGCTCAAGCGCACCTGTGGGAACCCTGATGTCCGGAAGGCTCCACGGAGCTTCTCACACGCGTGCAGCCCCACTGGGGCCGACGTCCGTTCACGGCCCGTTCATTGCAGGGATCGCGAAGCCGAGGCTTGTAGGGCGCCCGGTGCCTTGGGCCTGAAACCCGCCGAGATGCAGAGGGACCGGAGGCGTCCCCTCCGCCTGCAGCCTCCGGCAGGTGGGGAGCGGAGAGGGGCTCCCACGCGACGTCCTGCTTTGATCCTAGTGTACAAAACAGGCTACGGCCAAACGCCCTCCGTCTGGGCTCCTCCTTTCCGAAGTACAGCGTGGGCCTTCGCTGGCCTTCCTGCCTCCTGAGTCAGATGGATTGGGACACCAGTGAAGGAGTTATCCCCTCTGACGTTATCCAATTCAGAGCAAAGCGTCGCTTCCTGAAGTGTTTTCCAAAATCAGCAAACACAAACCCAGGTCTTACCGTCCTTTCCGACCTCCCTTACTGAGGTTCCCCAGGGTAGTGGCCTCCGCACCCTGAGCAGTAATAACCCCAGCCCGCTGGACTGCAGGTGTTTCTGGTGGTGTCAGGACACTGAGGGGCCGCAGGCCGACGTGCCTCTCGGCTACCTGGCTGCTCACTCGCCAGCATTTAAAACCTTCACTGCGCCTTCCTCACCTTCCGCGGATAAACTGCATCCTCCCATCTAACAGAAATACTCTAAAGTAACGATACACAGTTCCATTTGCTCACCTCAATCCGTTCCTCAGCCCACCCCGACCTATGTCACCGCATCACTTCTCCAAAACAGCTCTCGCTACGCTCGCCAGTGACTTCCCACTGTGCTGCTAAGTGGAACTGACCTTTCCCGACTTCATCTTAGGTGAATCCCAGCAGTGCTGACACTGTTCCCTTTGGTGTGTGGTTTTACTCCTGTTCTCTGGCTGTTCTCGGCCTCCTTTGCAGACCCAACTTCTGCCCGGCTGTTAATTGATGGAATTGTTTAAGACCTGATCCGGGATCCTTTCCTCATTCCAAAGTTCCACACTTGGCTTGAATTACCATTCATTGAAACGTCATTTTTTAAAAGTTTTATTCCTCACCCAAGGATATTTTTCTATTTATCATCAGATAGAGTGGAGGGAGGGAGAGAGAGAGAGACAGAGAGGAACATTGATGTGATAGAGCCACATCGACTGGTTGCTTCCGTGTCACATAACCCGACCAGGGCCAGGGACGAACTGCAACCAAGGTACGTGCCCTTGATTGGAATTGAACCTGCGACTCATTGGTCTGCAGGCCGACGCTCTAACCACTGAACCAAACCGGCGTTTAAAACCAGGGCGAAACGTCATTTTTAAATTTGTATTTCCTGCCAGCTCCAAATCCACAGGTTCAGATAAGGACCAGGTGATATCTCTTGGATGTCTCAAAAGTACCTCGAACTCAGTGTGTCCCAATTGAAATCATTTTCTCTGTTGCCCACCTTATCCCCTTCGGTCTGCTCTCCTAGGGTTAGACACCTCCCTGTGTTCCTACCCTAGAACCCCTCTATGGAGGATAGCTTGTAAGCTGGTCCCCATGACCCCAATCCCCTAGTAGTCAGCTATTGTGAGGTCCCCTTCCTTTGCATGTGGCCAGGGCCTGTGACTTGCTCTGGCCAATAGAGTCCAGCAAAAGTGTCAGGATGTGTACAGAACGTGATTATGAGGATGTGACTCCTTGACACGAGTCTGTGACACCCATCCTGCTAGGAGACTCTCCCTTGCTGGCTTTGAAGAAGCAAGTTGCCATGTGAGCTGCAATATGGGGAGGACCATGGCATGGAATTGAGGTGGCTTCCAGCTGACAGTCAACAAGAAACCAACCGAGGCCTTCGATCCAAGGGCCCTCAGAGAAATGAATGCTGCAGCAGCTATGGGAGTGTTGGAGCGGTCCTCCCCAGGCAAGCCTCAGGTGAGACCCCACCCTGGCTATAGCTTTGTGGAAGACTTAGCTGTGCCTGGATGCCTGGCCCATGGAAACTGTGATAAATGGGTGTGGTTTTATTTTATTTAAATAGATAAATGGATATCATTTTATTTAAAATTGTTATTATTGATTAATTGATTTTAGAGAGAGGAAGGGAGAGAGAGAGAGAGAGAAACATCCATCAGTCAGTTGCCTCCCGTACATGCCCAGACCAGACCGGGAATCAAACCTGCAACCTGGGTATGTGCCTTGACAGGGAATCGAATCGAACCTGCCTCAGGTTTCAGCTGCGTCGTCAGTTCCTCAGGAAAACCTCTCTTGAGTGACCTCAGCCATCCTCCTTCCACCTCTCCTTTAGGCACGGTGTTAACATTTATGTATGTCATCATTTCAGTACTGACTGTATCTCTCATCAGAATGTAAGCTGTAGGAGGCCGGAAACTATGTTTGCTTTTGGACATTACTGGACCCCAGCACCTGGCACATAGTAGATGCTCACATATATTGGTTGGCCGAATGAATGGATAAATGTGTCCATTTTTGGTGCTCAAAGAACATGACACAGCCTTCCTGCCTCAGGAATGTCAGGAAGGTTAGAGCCAAGAGTGGTCCCACTGTGTGCTTGCTCAGGACTGCCCAAACAAAGTTCACTATTTTTTTGATAATTTTTTTCTTTATTAATTTTAGAGAGGAAGGGAGAGGAAGAGAGAAACATCAATGAGAGAGAACATCAACTGGCTGCCCCCCACTGGGGATTGGGCCCACAACCCAGGCATATGCCCTGACCGGGAATCAAACCAGCAACCTCCTGGTGCATGGGTCAATGGTCAACCACTGAGTCACACCAGCCAGGCCGAAGTTTGCTATTTTGCTCTTAGAAAAAGATCATAGTTTTCTGATTTGAGACCTTAAACTGTCTAGAGCAGCGGTTCTCAACCTGTGGGTCACGACCTCTCTGGGGGTCGAAAGACCCTTTCACAGGGGTTGCCTAAGACATAACAATAGCAAAATTACAGTTATGAAGTAGCAACAAAAATAATTTTATGGTTGGGGGTCACCACAACATGAGGACCTGTATTAAAGGGTCGCGGCGTCAGGAAGGTGGAAAACCGCTGGCTGGAGACAAGGAAAGCACCTGACGTCCCAGGATATCAGCTGCCCAAGTGGCAGATGTATTTTCCAAAGTGTTCTGCAACCATCGCTCCCATCCTGTGTGCTCTTCCAAAACATGTCCTTGCCACTCCTCCCAGCAAGAGGCAGCTCAGTCTCCTCCCCTTGAACCAGAGAATGGAAGATGTGCCATTTATGATTTCCAAGGCTAGGCCGTCAAATGCCATGCAGCTTCAGCCTGGTTCTGTGGAGACATTTGCTCTGGGAGAAGTCAGACCCCAAGTGAGAAGTCCATCTAGTCCGATGCTGCCGTGCTGGAGCAAAGCCACATGTAGGCACCGTGTTCAACAACTCCAGCTGAGCTCGGAGCCAGCAGCTCGCACCGACTGCCAGCCTTGTGGAGTGAGTCACCTTGGACATCCTGGCACGGCCCCAGCCCCAGCCAACATCTGACCTCATGAGAAACCCCTAGCAAGGACTGGCCAGCTAAGCACTCTATGAATTCCTGACCCACAAAATAGGACCCAAATGAAGTGGTTGTCTTAAACTGCTAAGTTGAGGGTATCTACAATACAGCAGTAATAACTGAACAACCGTTACACACGCTCATTTTGTACACTGTGAGAGTACTGAGAAATGAAGACAGTGACACATAACTGTTCTGTTTTTTCCATGGCAGTGGGAAGAGAGATTTTATAGCAACTCTGGTCTGGGGAAGTTTGAATAAATGTCAGAAGTCTCTCACACTATGCAAAATTAATTGTGTTGTGTTTATTGTGAACCACATCCTTTAAGGAAGGGGCCATGAACAAAAAGGGCTCTGTCATAAACCTGACAAGGTTGGAGGTCACATGGCAGGCCTGACAAGCTCAGTGACCCAAAGTGACCACACAGTTAGGGCCTGATCACAGATTCCTGACTGGGCAGGTCACAGTGGTAGTCACATCCCAGGCCTATAGCTTCCTTAACAAAGGTCAGTCTTTACCGTAAGTGACCTGTCCATTGCATCTAGGATAACATGTCAGAATTATCTTCTTTGTTTCCCCTCAAAGCATAACCACCAGCACCAGAGCAGAAGACCTCATTGTTATCTTGTTCCCCACATACCATCTGTATGTGCTGTGTTAATTATTAACTACTCTGTACCCACCAATGTAAAAAGTATGTTTCTCCATTTTGCCTTTTATCCAACCCCAGAGATTTCCCAGCTTTGCTTTCTCCCACCTCCTTAATCTACCACCCATGGATTTCATGTACTCCCCCCCTTCAAATCTCCTTTAATTCTAACGTATAAAATAAGTTGCAAAACTGCCAGTATCCAGAGCATTATCGCAATCCAGTGAGATTTCACTTCTGGGCATGTCCTCAAAATTTGGCTCAAATAAACTTCTCAGACTTTTCTGGGAGCTGGACATTCTTTCACGGTCAGAGCAGTGAGCTGAGAACACTGTGTGCCTGTTTGAGGCCAGGCAATGGTTAGGTGTTTGCAAATGTTAATTTGATTTAAACCCTCAACAGCCTCTGAAGAAAGTAATACTGCCTTTCATAGGCCTGCAGAGGGTTGCCCTGGAGTCTTCAGGTGAGAGCCCATTAGCACTGGAGTAAAAAGTCTACGTCCTTACCCGGCCAGTGTGGCTCAGTGGTTGAGCATCAACCCAAGAGGTCACCGGTTCGATTCCTGGTCAGGGCACACGTCCAGATTGTGGGCCTAGACCCCAGTGGGGGGGGGGGGGCATGCAGGAGGTGGCCAATCGATGTTCTCTCTCATTGATGTTTCTGTCTCTCTCTCCTTCTCCCTTCCTCTCTAAAATCAATAAAGAAAAAAAAAGTCTATGACCAAGAATGGTTCCTATACCCACTAGCCAGAGTGGAAACACCTCGTAATACATGGTGTGTGTGTGTGTGTGTGTTTGCACGCATGTATCCAGGACACATGTGGAATGCAAAGAAATGGTTGACTCTGAGGGCACTTGGACTGGACACCCACAGACCTTACTACCAGGGGCTTCGTTTTGGGTGGAGGTCAGAGCACAAAAGCATGGATGTGGGGCTCCACACTTCTATAAGGGACAGAGAGGAGTTAGGTGGGTGAGACAGTTAAGGTGGGGTCATTTCACAAGGGGTCTTCTGTGCCAAGACAGTGAGTTAAGCTCAATGGGGAAGCCATTTTTTGCAGTTAGAAAAACTTCAGTGTTCCAAAAAGGCATGCAGGGGTGCACCCTCCCCTGCTTCCACCCTATTTGCTATCTGCAGTCACTTCATAGAATTACAGAGCCAGCTATTGTCACAGCAGAAAGAGCCCTAGAGGCCTTGTGCTCCCCTCTTCACATTAGTGGGGAGACGGGCCCGCTCTGAACCCTCTTTCCAGATTCAATTTATTGGCTTCTCTTTATCTACGAGTGGCTGCCCCAGGGCACGGTCCCAGATCCTCCTCTATTTACTCTCTTCCAAAGTTATCTTCATTACTTCTTTGACTTTAAATACACCTGTATTCTGAAGACACATTCATGCATATCTCTGGAGTGGGTCTTCCGGGAACTCTACATACATACAGCCCTAGGCTGTCTCCTCAACATCCTGACTTGGATGGCTAATAGGCATCTCAAATTAAACATATGCCCACTACAACTCCTGTTCTCTCCCCAAAAACCTGCTCTCCCTCCGCCTTTCTCAAATCACCGTCCACCCAGGGGCTCCTGCCAAAACCTAGGCACCACCCTTGATTCCTGCCTTTCCCTCCTACCACACGTCCAATTCATAGGTCTTGCTTGTTCTCTCTCCAAACCTCCTCCACATCCCTTTTTGCCACCATATTTCCTTCCTAGATAGATGAGACTGCCCCTTCTCTCTTAGACACCTGTCTTCCTACAGTTGATCTTCCAGAAAAAAAGAGGGAGGAGCGGCCCTGGCTGGAGTCAGCTCGCCTTCGCCTCTCCACGCGTAAAGCGGGCGGCTCCAGCTGCGGAGGGCCCGAGCTGCGGGGCGCCAGGGCCTTACCGCCTCCCCACCTCCCAGTCCGGGGGATGCCGGAGAGAGCGCAGACCAGCCAGGGGGGTGGGGGGTGGGGGTGGGGGCGGGGTCACAGAGCCGCCCTTGAACTCGGCTGGCTCCGCGGGACACCGGCAGCAAGCTCGCGGCGGCGGAGGGCGTGGCTTCCGGGCCAGGGAGATTTCTGGGAATCGCAGTCCCGGCTTGGCTTGCAGCGGCCTCGGAGAAAAGGAAGTCGAAGGGTGGGAACTACAACTCCCAGGCGGCCCCGCGACTCATCTCGGGAAAGGGGGCGTGCCCACGGAGGGGGCGTGCCCAAAGCCTCGGCGCCTCCAGAACCCAGCTCACCCGCCCCTAGAGTTCCGCACCCTCTTTCCTAAACCCCTCCTGCTTCTGCAGGGCGGGCTCCGGGAGGTCCACCGGCCGGTGCGCCGCGCTGAGCGACACTGGCCGGATCCCCACTGTCAGGTCGCTGGCAAAGGCCCGAGCCAGGAGCAGCGCTGCGGGAGGGAGGTCAGGGAGAGCCTTGAAGGCCGCGGCCAGGCGCCCCGCGTGGAAGTGGGGAGGCGAGTTAGGTCTGCTGCCCAAGTCGGGCTAAGGATGAGATGAGGATGCCTGGGTTAGATCGGTGGGAAAGATGACCCAAGTGCAGGTAGGAATTGGAACTAGAGCCCGTGGACCTGATCGAGTGGAAGTGGGATGACAGGAAAAGAAGGAAATCGAGGGTGACTTCTAGATTTTGTTCCTAATCAATGGGATGCTGGGAAGTGGCGACAAAGGCAGTGACAGTGCGTTTAGGGGTGAGACTCAGCTGTGCTTTCCCCTCTGGTTTGTGATGCCCATCAAACACCTAAGTGGAGACCCAGGGTGGAGGAGGCCAACAGGGATGGAGATGGGCTTTGGCTTGAGGGCACACGGAGGAAACTAACCAAACGGGCACGTGGGTTCCTGGGCAGGGGTGCCGGAGAAGAGCTGAGCACACCGCTTTGGACATGTCTGCCGACGTCCGGAGTTTGGCAGGAGAGGAGCATCTGTAAAGGACCGAGGATGGCCAGGGAGGGGGCCGACCTGGGAGTGGGCTTCTTGAGTTTGAGTTTCAGGGGAGGGAGCGATAACCCCGAGGAGTGCTTCACTGGAAGGTTGGGTATGGTGAAACTTGGAGACTCGCCACGCCTCTGGACTTGGAAACCTGGATGTCTCTGGGGATCTTGACAAGGGCAGTTTCAGTGGACGGGTGGGAACAACAGCCAGACTGGAGAGGAAGGAAGTGAGAGGAGCGGAAGTGGAGACAGTGAGTGTAGATGATGCTTTCAAGGGATTTTGCTTTAGAGCCGAGAAACAAGGCAGAGGCTCACAGGGTACATTGGGGCCAGGGAGGTTTTATCTCCCCCATTTCCAGACAGATATTACAGCTTGTTTGTAGGACGGTGAGGATGATCCTGTGCGAGGCAAGATTTATGATGCAGGGAAGAGAGCAGAGTCACTGAGAGGTCAGAGGGGACGGAACCCAGTGCCCGTGGGAGGCTGGCACCGCAGTGCACTGTGGTGGAAGGCAGAACGCCTGGGCAGAGGTGAAGGTGGTGTGGTCAGCAGGGAAATGGTCCCCCAAAGATGTGCACACACTCATTCCCAGAACCTGTGAATGTTACTTTACATGGCAAGAGGCTTCGCAGATAGATTAAGGATTAAGGACCTTGAGATAGGGAGAGTATCCTGGATTACCCAGGTGGGCTCAATGTAATCACAAAGTGCCTTAAAAGTGGAAGGAAGAGCCCTGACAGGTTTGGCTCAGCGGTTAGAGCCTCGGCCTGAGGACCAATGAGTCCCAGGTTTGATTCCGGTCAAGGGCACATACCTCGGTTGCGGTTCATCCCCGGCCCTGGTTGGGTTGTGTGGGAGACAACCAGTGATGTGTCTCTCTCACATCGATGTTTCTCTCTCTCTCCCTTCCTCCCACTCTATCTGGGAAAAAGAAAGTAGACTCATCCCCATCCTCCAGAGAGGAGTGCAGCCCTGCCTGGATTTTAGTCTGCTGGATTCTGTCAGACGTCTAACCATTAGCACTATGAGGTAATACATTTGTGGTGCTTTAAGCCACCAAGGTGGCAGTTCCTGACCGACCAAGGGGACTAACACAGCGGAGGATGTGAGACGTGCGGGGATGAGAGGAAAAGTTGTTCCTTGAAAACAGTCCCTGGCTGCTGCTCTCCAATGGCATCAGAGCTCAGCACAGTGGCCTCTGGGTGCTTCAGGGAAACGCGGGTCAGAGGCCTCAGGTGGACCTGCTCTTCATTTGCACCTTACAACTATCTGTGTGGAGCAATTAAAATACCAAGAATAACATTTGCATCCACTCTAGCCCTGTCTTTTGGACCTGCCCCCCCCCCCCGCCCCCCATCCCCTAAACAGCTCATCCCGTCTCTAAAGTGAAGCTGCATCTGGTTAGAGTCTGATGGCTGAGGCCCAAGACAGTCACAGGGGAGCAGGTGGGAAATGCCCCTGGTGGTCAGGACCTGCTGGGGGGCCTTTTGGGAAAGTTGTTCTTGAAGCAACTAGAGAGGAGACCCGGGTGTCAGTCCTACATTGTCACACGTTGTCCTGGGTCAGGGCACTGCCAACCCAAAGGGGTCCTGAAGCAGACGGGGCACTGGGCTGCCTGTGGCAGTGACTGCTGTTAACTGACCACATACTAGCTGCAGGTCCTGACTCAGCCAGGAGGGAGTCTCCCTACACCCCAGCTGCCCACTGTCATCCTCCTTCCAAGGTTTCTGACCTCCTGGCCCCAGTGTGACCTCCAGTCCAGGCTGCCTGCAGCCATGGTGTTCACTTCCAGCCATGAACTGGGTCACTGAAGTCACTGCAGTGGTGGAAACTCCCTCTCAGTCACGAAAAGTGACAACCGAACACAAAAAGACTAACAGCAGGCTCGTGGATCCTAACACAGGTTTTTGAAAGAAACTTCTAAACCACGTGGCTGGCAATTAGGTATTCATTTATTCCTGGGAGCTCACGAACCAGAGAATGGTCCAGGACAGGCTATTGCTTGGTTACGTTGGAGACAAACCCCATGCCAATGATAGCCATCTCCAGGGTGCACACAACCCCAGGGAGAGCAGGCCGGGCCTGAGGACGTGCAAGGGAATCCCATCTGGGGCTGCCCGGCAATGGGGAGGGGAAGCACTGTCCACTGTGAGACAGAGTGCCCCATCTGCACAGCCATTACACTGCTCACTCTGCTGACAAAGGGAGAGCTTAGATACAGGAAAAACGTGCTTGGTTTAGTATTTACATATTTGACACATTAATGACACCAGATCATTCGGTAATACTTCAGAAGGATAACTCACTCTCCTTTATTTAGTAGAATTGGAACATTTGATGGCAACCTAATACACAAACTCAAGTCTGCTAAATGCAAAACATACAAAAAGCCTTGCTTCCCTCCGGCAGCTGTGGGCAACTGGGCACCTGTCTCCCCCGTGTGCTGGCTGGAGTGGCAAGTTCCAGCTTCTGCTCAGGTCTGGGCTGCTAGGGCCAGAGGCCTCCCTATGCCCCGACACTGGGCCCTGCACTGTGGAGAGGCTCCACACCACTCTGGTCACCTCTGCCCCCTGATCCACACAGAGCCTGAGAAGGCTGGGACAGGTGACCGCCAGGGAGCCCTGGTAGCTCTGCAACATTCTTCCTCCTGCCTGTAGCTCCCTCCTTTCACCCACGGGGGGAGGGGAGGGAGGACTGTGGGGTCTGTAAAAGTTACTCTCTTGGAAAGGGCTTGGGACCTGACTGAGCTGGTCTTCCAGGACTTCCCTACAAGCCATCCACCAGAAAAGGAGGGAGGGCAGACCCGGGAGACACCCAGGACCCTGCCCTACCGCATCTGGACCCCAGGGAGGAGGGACAAGAGGTGGGAAGGCTGGGCCAGCTCTGGCAGGACAAGGGCTGGCATTAGTCACCAAGGCCTCCAGATACTCTGGGCTATGTGGGCAGAGGTCAGGCTGCCCAGGGCAGCGGGCACCAAGTCCAGCCCCTCAGCAGGTGCACGGATCAGTTCAGCTTCAGGGGTCTCCTCCAGGTCGGAGCACAGGTCGTCCCCAGGGGCTGGGGGACTGGGTAGCGGGGACCCCAGGGCTCCTCCTGTGAGCCAGCTGCTTTGCCTAGGGGGTCCTGGGGGCCCGGCCAGGGCATCCCCCAGCAGATCCCGGAAGCTGCTGCCTTCACGAAGCGGCATGGACTCCAGCAGGTGGTTTAGGAGCTCGGCTGCGACGGTGGCGTCGATGGCCTGGCACGTGGACACGAACGTGTGCACCTCATGCATGCACTGGATGTAACCGGCGGCGAATCGCTCGCTGGCTTCCGCCTGCAGCTGCTCACGCCCTGCGCCCGGGGATGGGAGGGAGAGAGCTGTGCCCGGCCCGGTGAGCTGTGTCCCGACCCACCCGGCCTGTGGTGATGGGGCTCACCCAGGGTGCTAGGGCGCGCCCTGCTCCTGGATGAGCTCTCGCCACCGACAGCACAGGGCGTCGGACAGAGAAGTCTTCTGCCCTGGGCAAGAGCGGGTGGGCGAACGCGCCCCGCGCCCCAGCCCGCGCGCCCCGCAGCCACTCACCGCGCGCCCGGCCCCGCAGCGCGCCCTGCACGCGCCGCACCGTCAGCTCCAGCACCTCCGCGTTTTCCAGCTTGGCCTGCACCTGCGCCGGCGGGAGAGGGGCGGTGAGACCGGGCAGCGCCGCGACCCCCGCCCGCCCGGCAGCCCTTGGGCGCCCGCCCGCCTCACCTCGGCGCCCGCCAGCAGCAGCCGCAGTTCCTGCAGGCTCTCGTTGATCCGCGCGCGCCGCTTCTTCTCCACCAGGGGCTTCCGGGCCTGCGGGAAGCGGGAGACTAAGCCCCAGCGCCGCACCGCCCCCCGCACGCCCGTCCGCCCGTCCGCCCGCGGCCCTGGCCCGCACCTTGCGGTCTCCCCGCGCCTCCCAGCTGTCCTCATTCTCCCGGCCCGCACGGTCTCGTCCCGACGCCAGGGGCGGAACCATGGTCCGCACTGTCCCAAGCGCCGCGAGCGCGCGGAGCGCCCGCGCCCCTCGTTGCTCCGCGGCGGCGACCGCGGCCTTCCTCACTCTAGCGTCTTCCGCCCGCACCCGGCCCCGCCCCTTTTATAGAGCCTTATTTGCATCTCAATGCACCGATTGGCCAAGTCCTCCTGGAGCCGGGGGCCGGAGGCGCACCGCAGCCAATTGAAGCCGCGCGCTTTGTCCAGCCCCGCCGCCGGGGTCGAAAGGCAGCTGGCAGGGCGTGGCCTGCGGGCGTGGACCCCAGCTCGGCCTCCGCGCGACCCCCTCAGGGGAGGCACGCCAGGGGGCGGTGACCCCGGGAGCTGGGGATCGGGGCGCGCTTGTCTCCCTCCATACCCGGAACAACGCCCCCCAGGTCAGCAGTGCGTAGGAGCAGGAGGCCATCCATCCATCCACCCACCCATCCGTCCACATTGGGGTTCACCAGATGCCTCCCCAGAGGAGCGCTGTGTGCGGGGAGTGCTGGGTCCTGGACCAGGGCGGGTGCAAAGCCAGTCAAGTCCGCGGTCTCCAGACTGCAAGGGACCACGGGTCTGCACTGGGGATGCAAAGCCCCGGGGAGGTGGGAGCTCATGGGACAACGGGGGTGGGAGCGGGCCGGTGGCCCCCTTGCGTTTCTTGAGGACTTGTGTGTCTGGACACCGCACCCCCTCCGTCACCCTCCCCCTGCGCGGGGATCCTAGTGGGTTCCACTAGGGGGTTCGCGGGACAGTCGGCTTCGCCCCACCTCCAGGCTCCCCTTCTCTGGTCATTCTCTCCACCCTCGCTTGTCCTTACCTCCTCTGCCCCTCACCCCCCACAACTGCCCATCCTTTTCTGGCCATCATCCCGGTCACCGCCTGAGCCTCCATCTCCCCCTAATCCTAATGCCCTTCGCTTCTTCGGTTCCCGTTTGACCTCACTTTCCCCCCTTAGCTTCACGCCCACCCTTCCCCGGTCGCACCCCCACCCCCCGCCTTTCCTTGCCCCCCCCCACTCCTTCCTGGTTACCCCCACCGCCCGCCCTTCCCTGGTCCCCACCCCAGTTCGTTCGCCCTTGCCCCCCTACCCCCAGTCCCCTTCGTCCCTCCCGCCGCGTCCCCCGCTTCGGCTCCCTTCACCCTCCAGCCCTCCCCCCGCCAGGCTCACGGAGGCCGCCGTCTGGACCCCGTAACTTGATGCCCGTGACAGTTGGCAGCTGCAGCCGCTTCGGCGGAGAAAAGCGGCGGCCGCGCCAAGAGAGACAGGTGTTGGCCGCTCTTTTGTCTCTGCCCGCTTTGTCCCGCAGGCGGGAGGCGGGCGCGCCTGTGTCCGCCAGACGACCGCCACCCCCACCGCGGGCGGCCCATCTGCCGCCCGGCCTCCCCGCGGGTGGGATGTGTGGGCGTGGAGCCGCGCCCTTGGGCAGCGCCCTGGGGACCCCGGTCTGGCCCCTGCTCCACGGGCCTATGTCCGCGCCGCCAGGCAGAGCCAGAATGCCAAGATGCCTCCTGGCCGTCGCCTTCCGCTGGGAACATTCTCCCCACTCCCCCTTCCAGGGCTATTTCCTCACTGTCCAGGTCTCAGCTGCCCTATTCATTCACCTGGTGGAAGTGCACCTGTTCCCTTGCTCAGCGCCCCGCTACTCACCCAGGATTAGGACTGTCAGGGTCACTTCCCCTCCATCTCTGGTTGAGGGTACAGACCGATCTAGAACTCTCTATCTGCCTGGTCTTGCAGGAGCGCTGGGTGGGTAGGGAACCAGGGACTGTGGATTGGTAGGACTAGGCCACAGACACTGTCACCCACCCCATCCCCAGGCACCTGAAGACAGATCTGGCAGGCCTGCGGTGGCTGTTTCACTGCTGGCAGCCCACCAGAGGGACCCCCACAGGCAGGGTGAGTTTAGTGAGAGGTATGAAGGTTCCCAAAGTCACCTCACTGCTTCCATAACTACCTGGGAGCCCCTTCTGCTGATTGTCACCTGCCCCTGAGCTGCCTCCTGGTTGCTTCTCTGTGAGCAGGCCCCTGAGACTTCCCCAGCCCAGACTGCTCATCCAGGTATGCACCTACTCCTTTGCTTTAATCATCCCTGTTGTCCTGTCTCCCCCACAAGCCAGAAAGCTCAGCTCTCTTCCTCCTGCCCTCCCCTGGTTTCTCAGAGACCCAACTGACCGTCCATCCCCCACACCTTCTGGGGCACTGACAGTGTAGGGGGGGTGGACCCCAAGCTGGCCTGTAACTTTATTTTTCTTTGCCATTTAGACATCACCCCAGGGAAGGAGACACAGCCCCTACACACACACACACACACACACACACACACACACACACACGTAACTACAGTTAAGTTTTCATTACTTTGAGAAACTGAGATATGGAAAAATAAACTCAGTGATATCTCTCTCTAGTCTGCCGCTCTCTAGTCCGACGCTCTAACCGCTGAGCCAAACTGGTCAGGGCTCAGTGATATCTCTCATACTCTGATTCATACCCCTTGCATCAGCCATTACATTGTTTGAACAAGGCCAAACGTGTTTTAGAATGCTTTCCATGAATGACAGTTCATAATGAGATGCGAGAGGCCTCAGGGAAAAGGTCAATAGAATACCTGGTTGGGCACTGAGGTGGGGGGACAAATAAAGGCAAATGGTGCAAGCAAAAAACAAAAGGCAACAAGGGACTCCAGGAAAAACAAAAAGCAGCCCCAGAATCATCTTAGCACATTGTTTGGCTTAGTAGCCAATTCTTCAAGGTCACAACACTGTCCATAGGGTTTCAACATTTAGAATCACTTTATGGAGCAGGCTGTATGGTTACAGGACATAATATAAAGTTGGCTGTAAAAACAAGGACAGCTGCCCTGGCCAGTTTGGCTCAGTAGTAAGAGCGTCGGCCTGCGGACCAGAGAGTCCCAGGTTCGGTTCCCGCTAAGGGCACGTACCTCAGTTGTGGTTTGTCCCTGGGCCCTGGTTGGGGTCATGCCGGGTGGCAACCAATCGATGTGTCTCTCTCTCACATCAATGTTTCTCTCTCTCTCTTCCGCCCTCTCTCCCTCCCGCTCTATCTGAAGATAAATGCAAAAATGTCCTCAGGTGAGGATAAAAACAAACAAAACAAGGACAGCTGAAGGACAGCTGATAGTTGTCAGGAGAAAGGAGGAGGTGAAAGGAGGGCTGGGACCTGAGAGCCTTGTCTTGCATGGGGTGGGGGTGGGGCAGGAAACTGATGAATGCTGTCTACAGTTGAAGGAAGGAGAAAGTGCTGGGATGTGCCCCACTGGGATATGACCGAGTGCCCTTGGGAAAAGAAAAAAGAAAAAAAGAAGCATAAGGATAGAGCAGGTGTGCTAGTCTTGATTGGACTGGAAGTTGCCCAAGGTCCCATCTTTGAAGTCAGCTTCAGTTTCCCTTAGTGGGCCACTGGCTAGCTGGGCCTTTCCATATAGAAGCCTGGCTACTCCATCTTGGGGCCACCAAGCCCTCACTCCCTCCTTCACATGGCCTCCCTGAGCAGACCCATTTCCTGCCATTTGTCCCTTGGACTGATCCCACCTTCAAAGGTTGACTGAGCACAGACTTCCTGAGCATTTGGGCCCTTTGATCCCCTCAGATCCAGGAACAGAGGCCAGAACAGGCTGGGCAGGGCTGTGGTGGCCACAGGGAGACCAGAGAGCGGCAGGGGTGGCAGGCCATAAATCCCCAGGGAACAAAGGCAGTGGGCAGCCTGTGGATGTCTAGGCCCCTTGCGGGCCATCAGCCCAGGGGGCTCTGAGAAGCTCCTTTTAGTTTGTAAATAAGGGGGTGGTGTGCCCTTGGGGTTATATGGTAAATAAAAATGCAATTAAGAGTCCCGAAGGCACTCAGGACTTCAGTGAGACGGCCATGTCTGGCCATTTGAGGCCAGTTTGCAGAGGCCTCTGTGCTCGCTGGGAGGACTTGGCCTTTTGTTCCTCTCTCTCCATCACCACTTGCATTCAGGCAGCCAGGCCAGGAGCAGAGTCAAGCCCACCCTTCTGCTCAGGGAGCTTCTGGAAGGCTGGGCACTGGGCCCAGGACCTGTCCATCTCCCTGCTCTGACCTCTGTAGCCCTCTGCTGCTTTGGCCAGGCCCTGCATGGAAGGAAGGACTGGGCGGGCGGGGTAGGGGTGAGGGCGCCCTCATGGAGATAGGAGGCCTTCCTGGCCCTGCCCTCCTGCGGGCACCCTGTGGCCAGCTCCCAAGCAGCCAGCCCAGGCGGGACAGACCGCCCTGCGAGGGCACAAAGGGAACACAGAGAGGAGCTCCAGGGGCTGAGCAGAGCACCCCCACCCCACCCCACCTGCAAATGAAAAGACTGGGAGAACTCGATCACAGGGTGAGAGTTATATCCTCGGGAGTCCACTGGGCAGGGGCTGTAGACAGTGTGTTGGAGCCACGGTCGGGAGGGGCCCAGCGCGAAGCACACTGTGCAGGGGAGAGCTGAGGGCCTTTGTGGAAGAAAGGTCCCTCATGCAGAATTTCTAGAGTTCTTTTAAAAAAAAAACTTTTGATAATCTTCTATCTCTATTCAGTTTCTCCTGTGTTACATTAAAAACACATACAAATAAAAATAAAAATATACTTGCTTTATTTACCAATTTTCTAAAAGGCAAAAACGTCATAAAAAGACACAAGCAATCAGACGACATATTGCACTGGGCGGGGAGCCTGGTTTGCGCACGAGCCGATCACTGTCCAGCAAGGCGACTGTCGCCACACCGACGCGGAGGGCTTACGCACAGGTCTTTCCAGGCGTGTGTTAAAAAGAAGGCTCAGTTTGAAATCGAGGACAAGCTTTCTGACGCCGGTGTCAGCACACGTACGGAAGGAAACTCGGCCGGTGCGTGGCCCATGTAAACAGCTCACCGAGCCCGGCTGCTCCCCGCAGGCCGAGGACCCCGAGCACGCACCGAGTAACGACATGATGCTGACAGCGCACATCCTGACAGCAGAGGTGTTGGCAGTGTGTGTCCAGGTAACACGTGCGATCCCTAGCCACCTGCCCCCGGAGGCAGCAAGCAGCCTGTGACACCTGATTCCCCGAGGGGCAGACCACACCCTCAGCTCGGGCTCCTGAAGGTGATATTACTTTGGAAATTAAGAAAAGAAAAAGTCAAAGTGTTTGTGTTCGAGTCCATAAAAAATGGGGCTAATATTCGGCAACAGGGTGGTTCTACCATGAAAACCAGCGCAGCCTCTGTTCCGGAGCCCTCCGTCGGGGAGCCAGGAGAGACCCGCTTCCTGTCACGTGTCTGCAGACTCGGTACAATTTTAAGTCAAATGCTTTGAGTGGGACCTTCTCATTTCCTCCAGGGACCAATACAATTTTTTCCAAGCAATCTTTGGGATACAGGAGGCAACATGAGGTTTTGCAAAAAGTTGGGCAGACTGGCCTCCCTCTTCCCAAGTGTCCCAATGACCTGAAAGTGCCCGAGGCACTGGGGTGGGGATGGGAAGGGGATCACTGCGGAGACTGGAGGCTGCACCAAGTGAGGTGAGGCTGAGGGCTGCGTCCCAGCCCCGGGGGGCCGGTGTGGTGAGGGGTGAGCTCACAGCCACCGTCCCCACCGGCTCCCAGCGTCAGAGCTGACGCCTGGGATGTGTCAACTGAAGAACACGAAGGGTCTGGGTGCGTGTTAACCGGACGGAGCTGGCCACACAAGCCAGCAGGGTACTGCAGCTCTGTTCCCTCCAAGCGCAAGCACCGTCGGTGGAGACGGCCGCCTGAAGCCCAAGCTGCGGGTCTGCTTCACGCCGTTCAATGTGAAACATTTCCAAAGAAAATCAGGGGCACGTAATTTCCACTTGGTATGTTTTGAAAACATCTAGTTTGACTAAATGATAATTTAGATAAAAAGCAGCCCCAGAGAGGACAGAACTTGATCTGCACAAACACCCTGGGGAAGATCCAGAGGCCAGCCCTCAGCTCAGCCCGGAGTCGCACGTGGTCACAGCCTGGTCACAGCCTGGTCACCCCGCGGAAGCTCAGTGAGGTCCAAGGACTTCTGAGAACGCTCAGGCGACCTCCCCAGCACGGACACAGGGGGTTCAGTCTTTAAGTTACATCACAGTGAAATCTCTTCCCCGTCCCCCAAAGTCCACATTTATATTATAAATATAAAAGTGCATTTCTTCTCAATCCTTCCCAATCTCCAAAGTTTTAAGTCATTCCTTCAGAAAACAATGTTTTTTCTAAAACAAACAAACAAACAAACAAACAAACAAACAAACACAACAGAAGGCTATCTGTCCGTGTCATCAGGAACCAGCGTAAAGCCGTCCTTCTGTCACCGCTTCCTGCGGACACTGGCTGCAGGGTGGCGGGCAGTTACGTCTGCCCTTCGTTCTCGTGGCTCAGGGGGGGGCCAGGTTCCTTTTCTTTGGTGTCTGTGGCTTCGCTGAGTCCCAGGGGAGGACCGTCTTCTTCATATGGTATACAAAAGTTGCCTTTTCCCTTGTTTTCACAGTAAACACATTCCTTAAGAGAAAAGACATGAAATTAGCAACAAAAATGAGAGCTTCATTACAAAAATGTGGTTCAGCCTGGGGCGGGTAGCGAGCAGGTGTTAGCGGTGAGGCTGCTGGAGGGGGCCCCTCAGCTGTTCTGGGAGGGGGCCAGCCCTGCTCCCAGGGGCCCCCAAGGCCGAAGACTCTGGGCCCTGATCTGAGAGGTGGTCTGCCTGTGGGACCTGGAGTAAAGTTACCTAGCCTCAGTTTTCCCATCTGTGAAACGGGATATCAATAATGTACCAAGGGAGAGAGGACTCTCAGGGGAGTGACTCGTCCTGGATGCCACTAAGGCCAGGGCTGTGGAGGACAGGGACAGAAATGGCAGTGATTCAGCAGCTGGAGGACACTGGGGCCTGACAGGAGCAGCTTCTAGGGGGGCCTCGGGAGGGAGTGGGGACAGAGGCTGGGGTGCAGACATGTCTTGGGAACAGAGACAGAAGGGCAGCTGGAGGGGACAGGCGTTAAGAGCAGAAATTTAATATTCCTACCCTTACTGACTGGCCTATGACAGTGAGGGTTTATGAGAGGAGAGGTGTTCTTTTTTTAGATAGAAAACAGAACTGAAAGAAAGAAAAAAGTTCAAGTGTCGGCACACGCCTGAACTGGCCGCTGAGAGGACCCTGGGAAGGCGGCTGGCAGCCATGGGGAGCGAGGTCTTCGGGAAGGCGGCGGCACGGCGTCTTTTCTCTCGACAGCTTTGAGTCTGGGAGGTTTGTTTACTTACTTATTTATTTATTGATTGATTAGAGAGAGAGGAAGGGAGAGGGAGAGAGAGATAGAAACACTGACGAGAGAGAACATCGACTGGCTGCCTCCTGCATGCCCCCCCCCGGGGATCGGGCCCACAACCTGGGCATGTGCCCTGACCAGGAATCGAACCGGTGACCTACTGGTGGGTGAGTCAATGCCCAACCACTGAGCCACACTGGCGGGGCGAGTTGGGGAAGTTTTAAGTTCACAGGACAGCTGTAAGCAGAGCGGAGCAAGCCTTCCCACAGCCCCCCGACGGGCTGTCGGGAACGCCGTTCGGGGAGCTTACCGCCACGTCGAGGGCCGCGGGCAGGCCGCCCGCCCGCACCCAGGGGTGCACCTCCTGCAGCTCCTGCTTCTGCCGCTCGGTGAACCGGGGCTGCAGCTTCTGCAGCAGCCTCAGCTTCTCTCTGTCCTCCTTCAGAACCGCGTCCACGTCCCTTCACGGTGCGGCCAGAGAGAGGCAAGCTTTAGCATGTCTGAGCTTTCGTTCACTTGGAGAACACACTCATTTCCTTTCGATATTCATGATGGAATTTTAGATGGTTTTCTTTCATGCAAATTTCCTTTTTATTTAAAATAGATGATCCTGTTCAGGGTAACTTAATATCCCTAGTAAATAACCTGTGGTTTTTCTATGAAAATGACAACTCAAGTCATGACTTTACTTTTACTTTTTTTTTTTTATCCTCACCCAAGGACGTTTCTCCATTTTTTGTTCAGATAGAGCGGGAGGGAGAGAGAAGAAGAGAGAGAGAAACATCGACATGAAAGGGACACATCGAGTGGTTGCCTCCTGCACAACCCAACCCGGGCCGGGGACAAACTGCAACCGAGGTACGTGCCTTAGCGGGAACCAAACCCGGGTCTCTCTGGACCGCAGGCCGATGCTCTAACCGCTGAACCACACCGGCCAGGGCACTTTTACTTTAAATTACACACGGGAGCTGGGTGTCCGCACAGGGTGATTAATGTGGACGTTCTCACCAGCAGGCGGTGCTAGAGTACCTTCCCTCGCCTGCTGCCAGCGCTGGGCGGCTGGAGCGGCCTTGGAGATGGAGCCCGATCTCCCCTAAGCCAGTGCCTGGCTGTCCTGACCTCAGGGTGAATCCTTCCTCCTATCCTCCCCTCCTCCCCTCCTCCCTCCCTCCTCCCAGCTGGAAGTGGCCTTGGAGATGGAGCCCCGATCTCCCCTAAGCCAGTGCCTGGCTGTCCTGACCTCAGGGTGAAACCTTCCTCCTATCCTCCCCTCCTCCCCTCCTCCCTCCCTCCTCCCAGCTGCCCCACCAGGGGCTCCACAGGGGCAGGGACATGACTGTTCCTTGAAGCAGCCGACATGGAGTCACACCTGGGGTACAGACCCGGATTCACTAAAGAGCAGCTGGTGGCCACGGGCTGGTCACCTACCTTGACCCTTGGCTTCTGCATCTCTAAGATACACCCCTCCCCCCATCTACCCCACAGGGTGACTGGGCAGCAGAGAAAGATGAAGTGGCACGAGCTCCGGGAACTGTAGTGTGACACCCTGGAGGGCCGCTGGAGGCAAGGGGAGGTACTCTGTCTGCAGGGCGGGTGCGCCGCCCACTGTGCAGGCTCTGGGCCCAGGGAACCACCTGGAGCAGCGGTGCTCAACCTGGGGGTCGCGACCCTTTGGGGGTCAAACGACCTTTTCACAGGGGTCACCTAAGACATAATAGTAGCAAAATTACAGTTATGAAGTAGCAACGAAAATAATTTTATGGTTGGGGTCACAACTTGAGGAACTGTATTAAAGGGCCGTGGCATTAGGAAGGTGGAGAACCGCTGACCTAGAGGGAACCTGCATCTATCTGCTGCTCTCACTCAACCTGAGATGGCTTCGAGGGAAGTCCTGTGACCGGTGGCCTTGTTTGAGGACTCCTTCACCCAGCCCACCCGTGTCCCTGGGCCAGGCTGAGTGATTACCGGGCAGGCATCTGGTACGTCATCATGACACTGTCGTCGGTGTCGGCCATCAGCAGCCAGACGGGGTCCTGGAGGACGTACTTGATGAAGTGCTCACTCTCCTCCCTGTCCTTTGCCTTTGCTTTGTGATTGTTCTCGGAAGAGTCGATGCTGCCGAAATACTTGCTGGAGTGACTCACGTTACTGCTGCCTTTAAAGACACAGCAGTGGCCATCAGACCACTAACGCCCAGTGTGCCCTGCAGAACGTGCGCCAGCGGTGGGCAGAGCACCTGCCTGCCCGTCCACTGCTGGGGGCTGTGCCAGCTGCACGCCCGGGGCTGGGCCGAGCACGCGCAGCTAGTGGCTCTGGTGCAGCTGGGCCCGCAGTGAGGGAGCAGGGGGGTGTCTGGTGCAGCTGGGCCCGCAGTGAGGGAGCAGTGGGGTGTCTGGTGCAGCTGGGCCCGCAGTGAGGGAGCAGTGGGGTGTCTTGTGCAGCTGGGCCCGCAGTGAGGGAGCAGTGGGGTGTCTGGTGCAGCTGGGCCTGCAGTGAGGGAGCAGTGGGGTGTCTGGTGCAGCTGGGCCCGCAGTGAGGGAGCAGTGGGGTGTCTTGTGCAGCTGGGCCCGCAGTGAGGGAGCAGTGGGGTGTCTGGTGCAGCTGGGCCTGCAGTGAGGGAGCAGTGGGGTGTCTGGTGCAGCTGGGCCCGCAGTGAGGGAGCAGTGGGGTGTCTGGTGCAGCTGGGCCCGCAGTGAGGGAGCAGTGGGGTGTCTGGTGCAGCTGGGCCCGCAGTGAGGGAGCAGTGGGGTGTCTTGTGCAGCTGGGCCCGCAGTGAGGGAGCAGTGGGGTGTCTGGTGCAGCTGGGCCCGCAGTGAGGGAGCAGTGGGCTGTCTGGTGCAGCTGGGCCCGCAGTGAGGGAGCAGTGGGGGCTGCCTGGTACCTCACATGAGACTCTTCCAAACATACCAGAAACCCAGCAGCCCACACCTCCAGGACTCAGGAGATCCCACTGCCACCAACATACCTGTCCCACTTCTGGATGCGTCACAGCCCGGGGAGCTGGAGCCCAGGGAATCGGAGGTGGCGGAGGCCCCGCTTCCAGACAGGGCCGACCCTGCGGCGGAGCAGAGGTCCTCGTGCAGCAAGAGGTCGAGCAGGTCGCTGGACGTGGAGAGGGCATCGCTGTTCTGGGCATCTGAGGGCTCGTCACGCTTCAGGAACAGAGACACCAGTCAGGACACAGCTCCCCAGAGCGACTGTCTGCACACAGCCACTCAGGGACAAACGGAGCACGCTCCGCAGAGCCGGCCTTCATGTGCCAGGTGAACAGACCCCTGGAACGGGGGCTACAGCGAGAACCTCGGTGGTGGTCCATGAACGCCATCTCATTCCATTGGAGTTGGGGAGACTCACAAGGAAGACGGCGGTTCTCAGGTCCTGGGGGTCTGTCCCTCCTCCACAGCAGACAGGGAGGCAGGAAGATGCCACCACACACCCCAAGGCTGCTCCTTGGGGGCAGGGCTCTGGCTTCTCACGCCTGCGCCCGAGTGGAGGCGACCCTGGGAGCACCCCGACCCCCTGGGAGGCTGATCTGTTTCCAGGGCCTCACACACATGTGCTCTGTGCAGCACCTATGGGTGGCACTGCCACAGCTCGGGCCACTGCCCACTGAGCTGTGAGGACGCAGAGCCCCGGGAAACGAGCATTTCATTGGTACAATAAGTACCACACCAGTGGCCTAAAGGTGCAGGAGGAGGGTGGCTGGCCCTGGGTCAGAGCCCTGCTGCATTCCCAGGGCCGAGTGCTGGCATTCAGCCGACGGTGCTGTGTCCTTGAAGTTGTCACTCAAAATCTCAAGGCCCATGACAGCAAGTCACAGTCACCTGGGCCGTTTGGACCCTGCACTCACCACCAGACAATCAATGTTCCTTCGTTCAGATTCCAAGGCAATAAAAAGCCCCCATCTACTCCAATGGGGTGGTTTAACTGGAAAGTTAATTTCCAGCACACAAATGTATGTCTGAGATAAGGACCTACCGTGGGTGCTGGGGGGCCACCTGCTGCAGAGAAAGAGCCACAGGGAAGCCTTGTGCTGGGCGGTGCCTTCGGCAGCCAGTCCCAGGGCGCGCCAGGTTTGCAGCCTGGCCCAGCACCTGCTGCCCCCACGGCTGTGGCGCTGCCCTCAGGGGCCTCCTCCAGCTGGAGCAGGTTGAGCTGCAGGGGTGAGCTGCCTCGGGACTGGAAAAGTGGTGGGGAGGCCCGGCCCGACGGCCCGGTGGCCGACAGCGGGGTGGCCGGGGTGGCTCCACGTGTTGCCGGTGGCCCAGGCTCCGCCCGAGGACAAGTGCTTGGCTGTCTGGGGGGTGAGGTCCGCCCAGGGCATTCGGGCTGTGAGGCAGGGGTCGTCTGGCTGGGGAAGAAGGCCATCGGCAGGTTCGGGGTCACAGGAGGGAAGGGATAGCTGGGTAACACGAAGGCCATGACTGGGGCCAGGGGGGCAGTGAATGGCGGGGGCTGGAAGGCAAACTCGTGCTGGGCGTCCATGGGCACCGCAGGCACCGTGAAGCTGGCGTGGGGCTCCATGGGTGCTGCTGCCATGGGCCCTGGCGCTGGGAGCACAGGCAGGGAGTACGCTGGCAGGGGGGCAGGGAAGGGCATCGCAGGGCAGCTGGACTGGGACGTGTCTGATGGTGACCAGGCGGTGGCGTTCAGGCCCACCAGGGGGCGCCGGGGAGGCACGGACCCTCCGGACGCAGTGCTTTCAGAGGAGTCCCGAGGCTTGACCCGTTTGGACTTCAGTTTCCTGTTCTTCCCAGTTCTCTTCCAAGATGAATCTATTCCAGAGGCGTTTCTTAGTCCAGGAGCAGCTACAACGGGAAAACAACCAGAGTCGAAAGTGTCAAAATTTACATGATTCCTATTTCAATTCTCAGAGACTTGTAGAATCTCTGAGAAACTTGAAGGCACCTCCTAGTTCAACAGCGCCATGTCCCCAAATGTCAGCCGAGGGACTGCTGGGAACACCATGTGGTTTCCCTGATCCTCGGTGCAGTAAGAAAAGTCAGCAAAACGTTAAGTTTTATAAAACCAGATTCAGTCAACTTAAAGGGCCATTCTTGTTTTTATATGTTCTTACTGATTTTATCTAGGGAGACAGAGAGAGAAACATCAATGTGAGAGAGAAACATCAATCAGCTACCTCCTGCACGCCTCTTACTGAGGATCAAGCCTGCAACCTGGGCATGTGCCCTGACCGGGAATGGAACTGGGACCTCTCAGTCCATGGGACAAGGCTCAATCCCCTGAGCCACACTGGCTGGGGACATTCTTTTTTTTTTTTTAATTTATGTTTTTTTTAGAGAGAGGAAGGGAGAGAGAGTGAGAAACATTGATGTCAGAGAGAAACATCGATCAGTTGCCTCCCATACGCTCCCTGACTGGGGATCGAACCCACAGCTCAGGTATGTGCCCTGACCGGGAATGGAACCGGCAACTCTTCAGTGTGTGGGACCACGCTCAACCAACTGAGCCACACCTGCTCGGGCCAAAGGACCATTCTTAATCGCAAGATCACATTTCTTTTTTTTTTTTTTTTAATTCCTCACCTGAGGATGTTTTTCTACTTATTATCAGATAGAGTGGGAGGGAGGGAGAGAGAGAGACAGAGAGAAATATTGATGTGATAGAGCCACATCGACTGGTTGCCTCCTGCACGACCCGACCAGGGCCAGGAATGAACCGCAACTGAGGCAGGTGCCCTTGACTGGAATCGAACTCGAGACTCCTTGGTCCGCGGGCCGACGCTCTAACCGCTGAGCCAAACCAGCCAGGGCACATTTCTTATTTTCTCATGCTGTTAAAATGTCTTTTCTTTTATGAAATAATGGTGATGATAAATAGTATTAAAAAGACCTTATTTGTCCAAAAAAAAGAAAAAAGCTGGCAATTCTACGCTGTTCTCCAATATTGGTTTGTGAAATCTGATGTCATCCAAGCTAATTTTTTTCATTACATGAGCTTTACCCCTTCTGGTCCTTAAAAAGAGATGCTTCCCACTTCACCTGTGAGTCTCCCCGAGTGCGAGTCAAAGGGTGGGAAGGAGCACATGCCCTTGGAACCAGTCTTCCTCTCTGATGACAAGTGGCTGAGGTGAGCTTCCCAAAGAGACTGGAGGGACTCAACTGGTCACAGAAGGGACTCTGGGCACGTCCCCACGCCTCCTGGGCATGGGCAGCACTAGGAGTGCTATGGGCTGGGGGATGGGTCCCAGGAACCTCAGGTTTTCCTTTCATGGCGCACAGGGTGACTCGGAGCTCTTGCGGCAGGTGTGTGGGGACACCTGGCGGCTGTGCCAGCTACATGCTGGAGGCAAGTGGGCCAGCCGGAGGCAAACTGCTAAGAGGGTGGAGACCTTGTGATTCAGACTCTGGTGGGTGTCCTTCCTGTAGGAAGTCTGTCCCTTGGTGGGACTAGTAGCGAGGGCCGTGGGCTCCTGAGATGCCACGCCAGAGTTGGGCAGGCCGTTGTGCACAGCTGAGTCCATGCACGCACAAACTGCTGGCCAAGGGGTCGGGAGCTGCAAGCCAGGTCCACTGGGTGGGTCTGCCCAGGGTTGGGGAGGACACCTTTTTGTAATTTCCAGAGGTTCCCTAGGGCCTGGCAGTAACGCTGGGTCTGGGGAAGGAGAAAAGGAAGAGTGGAAAAGACATCTGTATGGAGGGCATCGGCCTCTCTCACTTCACAGATATTCACTTCCCCGTGCTGCCTCGAGGCCCAGGGGAGCCGGGTCCTGTGCTGCGTGTCTCCTGGGCTTGCTACCTCTGACCTGGGCCAGGCCCTGGGAGCCAGGGAAAAGGTGGCATCGACCCAGCCCCATCCATGGGACCTGGGAAGGTGGCTGGGGTCAGAAGCCAGGCCCCTGGACCACAAAAGGGGTGAAGAAGCTAGTCTACTCTCCCCCATCCCTGCCTTTCAGCCAGCTGGTGGCGATCGGCCTAAAGGATGACTTCATGCAGCCACAGGCTCTGTCTGGCTTTGGAGGCTCAGGCCCAGCCCTCAGTTAGCCCAGCCAGGAAGGTGCGTCTACTATCTGCCCAGGCTCCCTCTTCCTCAGGAGCCGATGCCAGATACCCCTCGGTGCCGTGCCCCCTCTCTTTGGGGTGAGTTGGCTGTGGCATGCCTGGTTCCCCGAGAGCCCCATCTGGGTGGGCAGATGGGCGGGTCCCTGCCCCTCACTGTCACCCAGGCAGGAACCATCTGAGGAGGGCACTCAGCTGCCCCACCAGCATCCCTCCAGGACTGTCACCGCTGCCTAAAGCACTGTTCCCTTGGGGGCTGGGATGACGCCCTGGAGAGCAGTCCACCAAACAGACGGCGTCACTAGAAAGTCCCAACAGCTCTTCCAGCTCAGTGTCCTGAACTGGGGACACTTCACTTTGAAAGCTGCTCTGGCTCAGCGGTTAGAGCGTTGGCCCTCGGACGGAAGAGTCTCAGGATCGATTCCCGGTAAAGGGCGTGTTCCTTGGTGGCAGATTCAATCCCCAGCCCTGTCGGGGTTGTGCGGGAGGCAGCCAATCAATGTGTCTCTCTCACGTCGATGTTTCTCTCCCCCTGCCCCCACTTCATCTAAAAAAATCAATGGAAAAATATCCTCAGGTGAGGATTAAAAACCAAGGAAGCCACTGCGGGCTCAGTGCCCGGGGAAGTGTGTGAATGCACATCTCACCCAGGCGTCCGCCTACCTCCTTCGCTAGGCCAGCCCTGGGGCCGCTCCTTGAAGGGACGGCAGCGAGCCTGCAGGGTGCTGCGCCTCCTCGTCTCCTTGAACCTCAGCAGGAAGCTCTGCTCCTCCTTCTGGGTGTGGGCGGCCAGCACCTCCTTGGTGAGGCCCAGCCTCCTGAAGGGCTCCTTGTCCTGGCCGAGGCCGCAGGGCAGCGCGGGGCCCACGCGGCAGTCTGGGGACTCGGGCCCGCTCGCAGGGTCTTCCGCCGTCTCTGTGAGAGAAATGCAGACCTCTCATCCACAAGGGCCCGTGGTTAGAGCGGACAAGCCCCACACTGAGATCACTGCCATGTGGGACGCTGCACGGCGCCCCACCTGGGGGTGAAGTCCACGACCACCCCTGTAGCCCCGAGAGAGTTCATAGGAAAGGGCAACGAGCTACGATGCAGACCCCACCCTCCAGGGCTCCGGGGTCAGCCTGCTTAGGCAGAAGTTCAGGTACCTCGGGGCTTCAGCCTCTGACGGGGAGATAGCCCCTGGCTGTCATCAGCTTTCAGAGCACCACAGACTAGGTCTGCAGGTGCCGCCCTGGCTCAGGACCGAGGGTGTGACAGCTGGGATCAGTGGATCTGGGGGCACAGACAGGACAGGGGCAGGTGGATGCCATGGCTGTCCTGGAAGGGGCTCTGCACACTGACTCGGATGTGTCTTTTCCTCTCATCAACTCCCTCTTCCAGGCAGAGCAAATTCAGGACTGTACTGAGGGGTGTTCTGGAGAACAACGTGGAGATGTCACCCTTGGCTGCACTGCTGTTCAGACCTGTACTGGCTCCTTCCTGCCCTCAAACAGGGAATCAGGGACCCTGAAGGGAAGGGCGAGGCCCAGCAGGGGAAGCAGGGAGGAGGACCCAAGGCCCAGGTTCCTGGGGTCCCTGCTCAGTCCTGGGAGGCCCCGCTCTGCACCAGAGCCGTGTCTGCATTTAGGCCTCAGCAGACAACTGCCAGCAGGTGGCACCAGAGCACAGCAGGAATCTGGACAGGGTGGGCCACGCCCCACTCTGCGGTCCTGTCTCTGGGCTTCCTAGACACTCCTTACTGGGCTGTGGTAGGGTTCTTCTGCACTTACGTAAATTTAAAGGAAAATGTAAGATGGCAGTCAAAACTTTTTTCTTCAATCCTCACCCGAGGATATTTTCCCATTGATTTTTTTAGAGAGAGTGGGAGGGAAACATCAATGTGAGACTCATCGATTGGTTGCCTCCTGCATGACCCTGATTGGTGCCAGGGATGGAACCCGCAACTGAGGTACATGCCCTTGACCAGGACTCGAACCCATGACTCTTTGGTCCGCGGGCCGGCGCTCTAACCGCTGAGCACACCGGCCAGGGCTCACTTCTATTTGTGAAAATCTAATCGCTCTCGGCGCCATGCAGGAGCTGACCAGCGCACCTAGCTCAGGCTGCGGCTTCTTGTCGCCCACGTGCACGATGGTGCTGCTGTAACTGCACTGGCTGGTAAGGGACACCACGCTCTCCGCCTTGCCGGGCAGCGTCAGCGAGGCCAGGTGCGCGCTGACGTCGGCATGCGTGTTCCCCCTGGAGGGTACCACTGCCTCTGTAAGAGTAAATGGAAGGAAACACAAACATGCAACAAAAATAAACTGTTTGGATGAGAAACGCCACTGTCCGCTGGGTCCAATACCCAAGTGACTGCACAGTCTGCACACGTCCTGGCATATGACGACTGTCCTCAGGTGCTCATCCCCAGGGGACGGTGGAGAAGAGGACATTCTGACAGGGGAACAATTCCACTCTCACTCCTGGCTTGTCCGGGACGGGCAGGTGGCAGGGCAGCTCAGAGGGCTCGGGTCAGGGGCCTCTGCTGGGAGCCCAGCCCCTGGGAGGCTGTGGGGAGGGGCCACCCAGGCAGCTGGAAGCCAACTCTCCCTCCCCATGGGCAGGGCACAGACTGTCCATCACAGCGTGACTATCCAATCACATGTGCTTCCATCACAACGAGACACCTGACTTCCGATCCTGGTAATAGCCACCAGGGACACGCACCATGTTCGAGCGGCCTGACGTTTAATCTGACCCGAGTTAATAGTCAGACAGCATGGAAATGGGCCTGGCTAGAATGACACCCTGAGAGGTGCCCAGGCCCCCAGCAGCCCCGAGGGGTCCTGTTCTGAGTCCAGAATCACCTTTTCCTCTAGCTTATGAGAAGGTTGCTAACATTTAAGTACTCTGATCATTTTATTTTATTGGTAATCTTCACCTGAGGACGTTTTTCCATTAATTTCTAGACAAAGTGGAAGGGAGGGAGAAGGAGAGACAGAGTAACATCGATGTGAGAGAGACACATTGATTGGTTGCCTCCTGAATGACCTCAACCAGGGCTGGGGATTGAACCTGCAACCCAGGTACGTGCCCTTGACCAGGAGTTGAACCTGAGACCCTTCAGTCTGAGGGCCGACACTAACTGCTGAGCCAAACCGGCCAGGGCGAGTACTCTGGTCACTTTAAAAAGAGCCTACACCCACATCCTGTGTCCCCGAAGCCGCTCAGAACTCCCACGAGAGGGAAGAAGGGGGCTCCAGGCCCTCCAGTGATGGCCGATCTCCCCGTGGGGGAACTATGTGAGTGACCACCCGTTTAACAGCCCACACGGTACCTGCAGGAGGTGGCCTGGGGCTGCCTGTGGCCTTCCGCTTGTCGCTGGCCTTCTGCACAGAGGCGCTCACAGGGAATTCGCACTTCCTCTTCAGGGTGGCGGCCTCACTGCAGCTCTCCAGGTACCTGTGAGGAAGATCACAAACGGCGTCACGTGACAAGGCCCACGCCCAGAGCGGTGACCACCGCGTGGGGAGGCGGGAGGCGCCCGGACCTGATGACACTGTCCAGGCAGCTGATCTGCTGGTAGGAGCCGGCCGGCTGGCTCTTGCAGGCCAGCTCCTCCGAAAAGGTGGCCGAGGGCGGGCTGGCGCCGGAGATGTCCTTCTCTGCGGCCTGGACGGCTGTCACCTGCGTCGGGGAACCACTTCGCATTTCTGAAAGAATGGCAAAATTGCTTTCCGTTAACACTTGTTTTCCCAAGAGTACACTCTATGTATTTCTACCTCAAGACGAGGCTGGGGGCTCAGAACATGGGCCAGACACCGAAACCCGGAGTCAGCCTGACACTCAGGCAGCCCTACTGGGCAGGGGCCACTGTGCCGTCTGAGGACGGAGCCTGCAGGGTGTTGTTGACCGGGTCCGGGGCTCAGTGGCACTTGGTTTGGGCTGTCCCCAGGGTCCGGGACTCAGCAGTGGGAGAGGCCAGTTCTTTTTGAACTGCTGGAACTTTGGGGCCAATAGAATCCCAGGTGCTTTACAGTCAGCCAGTATGTCCGCCTCCTGGAAGGTCCCTTCTTTTCACACGTGACCCAGCCCCGTGGTAGTAACGATGACAGTGGCCTCCAAGGCAGCCTGCCGTGGACACTCCTGTTCTTGCCTTTACCACATGCACTGCACACTGTTCCCTGGGGCCTCAAGGGCAGAGCGGGTCCTGCTCATTGGTTCGTCTCCAATGCCCAGCACAAAGGCAGAAGGAAGTGCGTGACTATGTGTCCCGCAAGCCAAGGATCCTGCCAGAGGTGAGCGCTGGCCCCAGGTGCCCTACAGGAGGCTTCTGGAAGAGGCGCGGCCTGAGCACAAAGCGTGAGTGAGAACCCCGCAGGGGCAGATGCCGGGGGCATGCGGGCGCAGGCCTGAGCAGGAGCCCAAGCATGGTGTGTGAAGTCCTGACATGGGGAGGGTCAGGCTGCAGTGGGGGTGGGCTGACAGACGCATGCTGGTGGGGCCCCACGTGAGGAGGTGGCCCAGGAGCAAAGCCCCTTCAGACAGGGTTGGATTTGGGTGTTTGCAGGTCAGCTGGGCATCGCCCCTGGCCTGAGGTCCCGCTGCAGACTGGACGGACGGGGGTCGTGCACACGTTTAAAAGGGGCATTCCCCACCACCCACATTCAGGTGAAGGCAGAAAACGGGCCACACTCGTACTACGGAGACGGCGAGTAATGTTTTACCTGCAGTAGACTTTCCCTTCAGTTCTTCAGATTCATCAGAATAATGACTTTCGGTTTTGACCTTGTTACCACTTTTAGAAATTTCCTTGAAGGAAAACAAAATGAACACATTATTCTCCATCGGAGACCAGCCAGCCCTTCAGCCCCACTGTGGAGGGAGAAAGCCGGAGCAAGCGAGCCAGGAGGAGGTTCTGAGTGGGGTCCGAGACACAGCAGAGCAGACGGGCCCTACGACTCGGAATAGAGGAGAGCGGGCGGCATGTTAACGTTCTCCCTTCTGCCCTACAGTTAACCCTTCCCTTTGGCTGGACTGGCCTGCTTTAAAGAATTTTCCATCCAAAATTTTAACCGGTTTTAGCTGCTTCAACCTTTTTTTTTTAATCCTCACCTGAGGACATTTTTCCATTTTTTGTTCAGATAGAGTGGGAGGGGGAGAGGGGAAGAGAAAGAGAGAGAGAAACATCGACGTGAAAGGGACACATCGAGTGGCTGCCTCCCGCACGACCAACCAGGGCCGGGGACAAACCGCAACCGAGGTACCTGCCCCTAGCGAGAACTGAACCTGGGTCTCTCTGGACCACAGGCTGACACTCTGACCGCTGAGCCAAACTGGCCAGGGCTCTTTTTGTGTTTTTGATCCTCACCTGAGGATATGTTTTTATTGATTTTAGAAAGAGGAAGGGAGAGGAAGGAGAGAGAAACACTGACGTGAGCAAGATCTCACATCGCTCGGTTGCCTCCCATATGCACCCCGACCAGGGATCGAACCCCGACCTTCTGGTGTATGGGATGACGCTCCAGGACTAGCTGCTTCAACTCTTAAGAGGTTATAAAGCAAGTCCCTGTGAGCAGAGTCTGGAGAGCAGCCAGAGGCAGCCGAGACTCAAGCCAGCGAGGGCTGTCTGAGCGTGCCTGGTGACCCCCTGCCCACGGACAGGCTCTCAGGGGCAGGGAGGGACCTACGGCTCTCCTCCGGCGGGCGTCCTCGTGGCCATTGCTGTCGCTGGAGGAGGTCTGGCTCATGAGGTGTTCGTGGGACCCATTGCTGCCCAGGCTCCCGTAGCCACTGGAACCACTGTGGGGGACGGGCTGGGGAGAGAGCAGACAGGAGGCCTGGGTACAGGGCTGGGGGGAGGGCAGAGCTGGCATGTGGGTTTGTCCTGCTGAAGCCCAGTTCACAGAGAGGCCCTGACCCACCCTGGGCCCCTGGGCAAGGACGAGGTGGTGCTGGTTGTAAGCCAGAGTCAGGCTGCGGTGGGCCCTCAGCCTCCACCCGCAGCACCAGGTCCCTGGGGAGACCCACTAAGAGGGGCTTCATTCCCTCCCCCTCTGCTCACACGGGGCCATTCTGTCAAGGGGATTTAGAAAGTGACACACTAGCTTTGCCACAGTTGGCTGACCGGGAGGCAGGGAGCTGCTCAGCCATGGGGTCACCATGCTCAGGGTGGTTTTTCTTCAGTATCCCTAAGGACGGGGTACGTGTTCTCAAGTCCCTCCCAGTGCCAGAGCAGCCCCCTGGACTGCAGTGACCCCTGTCTACATGTGGGAAGTCACACATGGGGTCAGTACCCAGGACCTGGGGGCTGAGTTAGGGAGCAGGGGTGTGGGTCCATCCTTTAGCCGTGAGCCCAGAGCTGCAGGTGAGGGACAGACACACCAAAAGTGCAAAGCTGGGGCTGCCCCAAACTGGGCAAGCAGCAGGTGTGCCCGACAGTCTAGGCCCGGCACAGGCTTTGCCCAAACCGCCCACGTCGTGGAAGCGAGCACAGGCACCAGGGTGCAGGGCGGAGTGAGACAGGAGGATGGGACCCCAGGCCTCGGGGCGCGTCCAGTCCGCCTGCACGGTGCGGGCTGTCGCAGGCGGGCGCGCACCTGCAGCAGCAGCCGGTGGATCTGCTCCGTGAGCTCCTGGATGCTGGGGTGCAGGGCCTGCTCCTCTGCGCGTGGCTGAGTGAACACGTCCTCGTTCAAAGGGCCCCTGCGTGACATTCATGGTCTGTTAGTGGGGTGGTGCTGCACACCTCTGCGGGACCTGCTTCCTCCTGCAGCCCCCAGGCTGCAACCTGCCTGCTCACCACCCCCCTCTGCCTCCCACAGCTCTGTGAACAAGGGCCTCGCACTGGGGCAGGAGACAGGCCCCACAGGAGCAGCCAGGGCCCTGGGGGCACTCACACGCGGACTCTGTGTCGCCCGATGATGAAGGAGATCTTCCTGCTCCAGGGGTTGATGAAGCTGGACCAGCTGGTGTCCAGTGTGACATACTCCCCGTTCCGGGTGCGGAACCGAAGGGGCGAATAGTCGAAGGGCTGCCCTCCGGACTGCATGACTAGGAGAGAAAACAGGCTCAGACTCGCAGGGAGAGAGAAGAGGAGCTGAGCCGCCTCGAGTTTGCAGCTATCTGGGAACTCAAGGGCTGCCAACACCTACACCTGTTCTACGCTGCGGCTCAGCCCCCGTTCAGGACGCACACCTCTGCTAGCTCGTGTCTGTGAGGCCTGGGCCAGGGTACACGTGTCGGCCACGACTCGGCCTGGCCACTACCTCCCCACCGCAGCTGAACCTGTGCCCCTCCTCCCACCTGCCTGGGATGCCAACAGGAAAAATGAGATGTCACTCAGGCCAGGAGCCACAAAGGAACCCACTGACAGTGCCAGGACTTGGGCAGGAGGTGGGGCACCCATCAGCTGCACAACACAAGCCCGTCTGACCGGCCCCTGATGAGTGCTGACCTCGGGAGACGCCCAGGCACAGGCCAGCTTCTGTCAAAGCCTCTAGGATTTACCAGAGAAGGGACCTACTCTTTTTGTGGATGGCGAACATCAGGGGCCTGTCGCTGGGGTGAAGCTGCAGGAGCACGGGGGTCTCGATCAGGTCCTGAGGCAGGTAGCCCAGGAGGGGGACCGCTCTGCAAGGCAAGCACACATGAGGGTCACCGCTGCAGCTGGGCTTGGGGACACACCCCACAGTGCAGCCTCCAGACAGGGCAGCAGACCAGCTCCAAAACCATCCATCCACCCACAGGGAAAGAGACAAAGTCTTTCAACCAATTAACCAGTAAAAGATGACAGCATCCCCACGGCTCTAAAACACGAAAACAAGGCCCTGCGAGGTCCTGCCCGTCATAAGCTGGGTGCTTTAGCTCTGTGTCCTATTTCCTGAAGGAATCCATCATGAAAACGTTTTTCGTTTTCTTCTCTGAAGATCTTTTTCTTTTCTGTTTCACCAGTTTAACCAGATGCGGCCTGGCCTGGACTTTTCTGAAGCAGGTGTTCCTGCACCTGGACGCTGTCTGCACACCTCTCCAGCTCAAGAGGTTTTCCTGCCCTTTGCTTCGGCCACTGTGTCTGCCCTGTTTACTGTGGCTACCCTGGGTGTCACCATTACTGCTGGGGAACCTGCCCTCTGGGCCCACTGGTCTTCTTGGAGGAGCTGTTAGTTTTCTGAGAAATGTTTTATGTCAAAATCCCCAGAGTTGCCCTGGCCGGTTTGGCTCAGCGGTCAGAGCGTCGGCCCGTGGACCAATGAGTCGCGGGTTCGATTCTGATCAAGGGCACGTACCTCGGTTGTGATTCGTCCCCGGCCCTGGTTGGGGTTGTGCGGGAGGCAGCCACTCGATGTGTCCCTTTCACGTTGATGTTTCTCTTTTTCTCTCTCTCTCTTCCTGTCTCTCCCTCCCACTCTATCTGAACAAATATGGAAAAATGTCCTCGGGTGAGGATAAAAAAAAAAAAAAAATCCCCAGAGTCCTGCCTTTGCTGTGTCCTGTCCCCTCTGCCGGCTCAGCCGGCCCCCTCTGAGCTGCACCCCAGCCTTCTCCTCAGGCCAGCGTTCCTGCACCAACACAGATGTTTTCTAAACTCTCTGCTCGTGTGGAAGGGCATTCCCCTACGGGTCTTAGAGGGAGGCCTCCCCGTTCCCTGTGGTGTGGAGCTCTCTCGGGCCTGTGTTTTCCTTTGGCCGGATGTACAGAATGTTCCTGGCGTCCTCCCAGCTCCAGGCCGGCCAGGAGGGAGGGGGGAGAGAGGAGGAGGAGGCGACTTTGCTGAGGAAGGCTGTGCAGACTGTGGGCCCATACTGTCTCGGGCACCTGCTCATCAACCCTCCTGCCCATGAGTGAGTAGACTCCTGGGGTGGGCTGCAGACGAGAGTTCTTAGATTTTTGGAGGAATAAAAATTATCCCAGGGTTGCCTCACAAATGCAGCTCCCAGGCCCCACCCTCCAGGATCCTGGTCGGGCTGGACGGTGGGGCCCAGGAACCTTCCCCTTGAAGCCTTCCGGGCCATCCTGCCACAGGTGGGCAGTGGCATGCCCCTGAGCAGCCTGGAGCTGGGGCTGCTGGTCCCTGGCAGGCAGTGGGGAGGACCCGACTTCGGCCAGTTCAGAGAGCTCAGCGTGCTGACGCTTCTCAGTCCACTTCCCCTGCGTCTTCTGGGCAGACCTCTCCCTGACCACTGCCGGCAGCCTGGAACATTTTCTGTCTTCGTGCGTCTGTGTGGGAGGAGCTGGGGGAGGGCACGCCAGGCCCTTCCCCATGCCAGTGAACCCAGAACCCTGGAAGACATCAGCGCTTCCAGCAGCTGCAGCATCCTGGCTGGGACGCCATGAATGGGCTCTGGGTAGAGGGTGCAGGGGCCTCGTGGGCTGGCAGGTGCACTTGTGCTGGGACCCTGCCCACGGCGTGTGCAGCCCATCCCAGGTGCACTGTCCCTACTTGTACCAGCGCTCATCCGTGTCCCATTCAGAAACGAGTTTAAACACAGGCTCAGTTAGAACGATGCCCAGCCCCCCTGATCGCCCCATTGACAGCCTTCAGCCCTCAGGAGGGTTTTAGTATAACTGCATCATCACCTCATTGCCTGAATCTGTAAGTGCTTTTGTGGACTACCACTCGTGACGTGAGGTTCAGCTTTAGCTCGGCAGCCTCAACGTCAGAACCACGAACGCTCGCCGAGCTTCCTTGGTCGTGAAGGGCCCACCAGGTGACGCGGGACAGCAGATGTCTGGTGAGGAAGCCCACGGGCTTGAGGGCGCAGCGCTGGTTCCGAGACAGCGCGAGCACAAAGCATGCGTGGGCAGCGGGGCGGCGCCAGGGGGCTTACCTTTCGTCCAGGTCCTGGAACAAACAATTGGGTGTATGTGTGGTCGTAAATATTCTCTTTTCCGGAGGAATCCTAGGAGCTGAAAGAACAGAATTTTGCTCAAATGCCTGATTCTGAGAAATGTACACGTAATGTTGTTACATGGCAACTACTAGGAAACCGCATGCCTCAGAGTGGTGGGCTGAACTGCGGCCCCAGCCAGCTGCCTGGCTCCTCTGTGGGCCACCCCAGTCGGGAGCCAGGACACCTGCTCAGAGTGGTGGGCTGAACCGGGGCCCCAGCCAGCTGCCCAGCTCCTCTGTGGGCCACCCCAGTCAGGAGCCAGGACGCCCACTCAGAGCCACGTGCTGCACACAGGCTTGGCTCAGACACTCCTGCTGCAGGGCCATTTTCCCGATTTTAAGATCCAACAAGATGAGCTGAACAAATTCTTTTTTAAAAACAGCCCTGGACGGTTTGGCTCAGCGGTTAGAGCGTCGGCCTGCGGTCCAGAGAAACCAGGGTTTGGTTCCCGCTAAGGGCATGTACCTCGGTTGCAGTTTGTCCTCGGCCCTGGTTGGGTCGTGCGGGAGGCAGCCACTCGATGTGTCCCTTTCACGTCGATGTTTCTCTCTCTCTCTCTCTTCCTCTCTCTCCCTCCCACTCTCCTCCCACTCTATCTGAACAAAAAATGAAAAAATTTCCTCGGGTGAGGATAAAAAAAAAACAAACAAAAAAAAACAAGTGAAGAGTCCTGGCTGGTTTGGCTCAGCAGTTAGAGCATCGGCCCACAGACCAAAGGGTTGAGGGTTCGATTCCCGGTCAAGGGCACGTACCTGGGTTGCGGGTTCGATCCCTGGCCCCGGATGGGGTCGTGAGGGAGGCAACCAATCGATGTGTCTCTCTCACATGGATGTTTCTCTCTCTCCCCCTTCCACTCTATCTAAAAATTAATGGGAAAATATCCTCAGGTGAGGATTAACCAAAAAAAAAAAAAAGAAGAAGAAGAGTGAAGAATATGGATGGAAACTTGTCAGCAAGCGTCACTATATTGGGACTTCAGTTTCTGAGGTCAGCAAAGATAGTTTGTATAAAGGAAGTCATATATCCAGAACTTTCCTCCACTTCCAAATTCACGGACACGCCTGGCTGGTGTGGCTCACTGGCTGAGCATCGACCCATGCACCAGGAGGTCGCCGGTTCGATTCCCGGTCAGGGCACATGCCCAGGTTGTGGGCCCAATCCCCAGGGGGGGGCATGCAGGAGGCGGCCAGTCAATGTTCTCGCTCATCGATGTGTCTCTCTCTCTCTTCTTCTCCTTTCCTCTCTCTAAACTCAATAAAGAAAAAATATTAAAAAAAAAAAAAACTAACCAAATTCATGGACAAAACATTCAAAATTCCAAATGTTTCATTCTTTAAAAAAAATTTTTTTTTCTTTTATTGATTTTAGATAGAGAGGAAGGGAGAGGGAGAGAGAGATAGAAACATCGATGAGAGAGAACATCGACTGGCCGCCTCCTGCATGCCCCCCACTGGGGATCAGGCCCACAATCTGGGCATGTGCCCTGACCGGGAATCGAACCGGCGACCTCTTGGTGCATGGGTCGATGCTGAACCACTGAGCCACACCAGCTGGACCAAATGTTTCATTCTTGCAGCAGACTGAGCATTTGAGGGAATAACCTGCTGAAATCTAAGTGACCCTCTAGGTCTGTATGGGATATCTGGAATACTCTACATGCAGGAACCACTGAATATCTGAAAGAAAGCCACATACCTAAAACATTCCTACCATTTAATAAAATGCTTTCTTAAAGAGACATCACTGACCACTGAGAAGGTCATACACACGGTAAACAGGACTGGGCCGGGCCCCGGTGGCTCAGTGGTCAGCACGGCGCCTGCTCTCAGAGCCCTGACACCACGGGATTCGCTGAGTCGCCGCAGTGAGGACCTATAGTTCCTGGCTGGGTGCTGTGGCCAGTACAAGACCGTGTCACAAGCTTATTAGGAGGGGTTGCTAGAAGGATATGATCAGGGTGGCAAAGTGCCTTGAAGAACCCAGACTTGGGTTTTTTGGGGGAGGGGTGGCCTGAAGCAGCACCAGGGAAGGACACCTGGTGAGACCAGCCTGCTTTGGTGACTGGATTCCACAGGCAGAGATGGGAGAGGGTCGGGGTCTGCTGGGAGCGGAAACAGCAGGAGCACTGGGGGTCAGGGGCCAACTTCTGCAGGAGCCAGTAGGTGCTGGGAGGACGGCAGTCAGGGGAAGGTAGGATGGGCCTCAGCGGGGAGGACACGCCCTGCACTTTATTTCTCGAGTGGGGATGGTCGGGCTTCTGAGCAGGAGCTGGAGCCCTGGCACTTCAGGGGGGCCAGGGCTGAGGCCCGGGTGAGCTCAAGGCTGGGAGGGACTGGGGCCCAGACCTGTCAGGGCTGTTCTCACTGATGGGCGGGAGACAGTGGCTGGAGAAGGGGGCACACACGGACGGTCACAGCGCTGGCCTGGGCATGGCGAGAGATGTCAGCACACAGACCCTTTAACTGTGTGGGGAGCTGGGGCAGGGCTCTGGGAGGGCCAGGTAACGAAGGTGGGCGTGCCAAGGCTCGAGGGCCATGGAGACTGCCCGGGGCCCGGGGAGCCGGGCTGGAGTCCACCTGACAGACGTTACGTCTGAGCCCTGGGAGCTGGCGGCCCGCACCTTCGTAGCCGGAGTGCACCCTCTCTGCCAGCAGCACGCAGCACAGCTGGCTCTCAGCGCCCTGCTGCTCCAGCACCTGGACCAGGTACGGCGTCATGCGGAACGGCTGGTAGCGGGTCTCGTTCTCGTGGTTCTTCCCGACACTGCAGAGGAGGGCATCATCAGAGGGTGGAGTCATGACAGAGGACCCGTCCCTTCCTGCTGGCTCCCTGCCCCAGAGCTGGCTGTCAGCTCAGCAATCCCTTCATTTGTTGTACGGATGCCCCTCCTCGTCGAGCAGAGCTGGACAGGCTGCCCTCAGCCTGCGGTCTGTGCCCCCTCCCACCTGAGGAGCTGGGCCCACCCCTGGCTCCTCTGTCCCCTCCCTCAGATTTCCGGTGACATTACAGGGTAAGTCACAGTCACCAGCCCTGAGCAGTGAGAGATCTTCTGAGCCTAACAGTTTGCATTTTAACTGGGGAAAGGGACGCCGCTCCAACAGCGGGGTCCCTGTCCAACTTCTGAGGGCACCACTGTCTGGCCAGGGTCATCCCTGCCACTGCAGCTGGATGCTCAGCCAGCCACCCTGCTTCAGGCTAAAGGCCCCCTGGGAAACTGCACTCTCGAACCAAAGGCTGCACGTACTTTCGGGCTCCTCAGGGACCCCAGGGCACGGGCCTTCCCAGGTGAGGCCCCTGGCCCGCTCCCAGGCTGCGTGGGCTGACAGCTCGGTGAGGACTGAGTCAGTCGCTCACCGTTGACCAGGCGTCTCAAGCCCTGAGCGCATTTGCAGTGTAGCTCTGACCAGCGTCTCCACCCACTGTTTAGGGACACGAACGCCGGGTGGCCCCTGGCCCCGAAGACCAGGTGCAGGCAGGCTCGGGCTCTGCCCGCCTCGAGGAAGCAGGGGTTGGGGGAGTCCCTGGGGCCCCTCCACCTCCCATGAGGTGCTCAGGATGAAATGGTTGGGCCATTTCAATTTCAGGGAAACCAGTAACCGGGCTCACCTGACACGGCAGAAGAAAGACTTCTCCTCCATGCATTCCTGAGAGAAAGAATCTAAAAGAAAAAGCCCAAAGTCACCCTCCAATGACACAATGGAGTATAGACAGTGCTCCCCTAGTGCCCTGTGTCCCCCCCGGACTGAGGACAGCAGCGGAGTCGGAGCCGGGCTGCGACACACACCTGCCCGAGCACACAGCGGGCCCTGGCGAGCCTGCCCAGCTCTGACCACAGCGAAATGCACTTCGTGAGTGTGGCACGTGCCGGAGTTCAAGCCAGGAGGCTGACATTTTTGAAATGGTACAAATGCTGCCAAAAACACACCAACTAACGATGGAACTCTGCAAGGCGGACCGATGTGCACAATTTCCGCACAGGAAGCCGGGCACACTGCAACCTCCCTGTTTGGGGGATACTCAGTCTAACGGAACAACGCACAGCGTTCCAGAGCTGACCCAGTCCTTCTGCTGAAATGCTAGCTTCCTTAACATTTAGAAACACGTCTAGTACAAACATGAGGTCAACTGGGTGACCTCGTCACAGCGGAGGGGACAGCGTTTCCGTAGTAAAGGAATCTTTGAAAAAGAAATCTTAGACGTGGACCTTTCACACGTTTCCTCGACGCAAAAGGAGGGAGGAAAAGTAGGCAGTTACCAGTCAGGGAAATGGTGTACAATACCGCCCTAGGGCCTCCGAGGTCAGCAGGCCTTTCTTGTTTAGGTGAAAACATGGTCCCCCCCCTGGGGACCTGGCACAGCCTGTCCACGCTGAGTCCCTTCCATGGAGTCCCTTCCGCGCAGACCCAGCACTGCCTGAGCCCTCACAACATCCCAGCGAGCTCTGGCCATCTGACTGGACAGCCCTCAGGGTGGCATTTTGGGAACAAGTGGATGTCTCTACCTCTGAAGCCAAAGTGAGCGTCCGTGTCTGAGCCAACCCCCCAGAAACTGCTCTGGGCCCAGGACGTGTGTTGGCAGGGAAGTGCCGCTGTCCAGCTGCGCTGGTCACAGGGCTGAGGCCATGTGATACGAGCAGAGAGACTGACCCACGAGCCAGGGATGGAACAGGGGACGGTTGTGGGCTGGCTCCTGGCCCAGTTTATGACTGAGCCCAAGCCTGCCCAGCGACCCCCGGCCTCCTGTTTCCTGTCCCTCTCTCCGGGCAGCTTAGCACTCCTGCCCAAGCTGCCTCTAGCAGTCAGGGCCCAGTGAGGGTGATGCTCCTGTAGGTGCAGCTGGGCAGGTGCCACAGGCCTTCCACGGCCACACGGGACGTCTGCTGGCCACCTGCTCACTGACAGCGGGGGGGGGAGGGGCTGCGGGGAAGGCCTGAGCTGGACGGGACCCACCCTCCTCTGGTCCCTTCTGCCAAGACCCCAAGCCATGCTTCTGTTGATTGTCTGGTCATCCAGTCCTCCTGCACTGACTACGTGCAAGGCCTGCTAGTCCCAGGACAGCACCCGAGCCTTCCAGGCTCAGCCCTGCAGTCACGCAGGAGGACACGGGCACACGGGCCAAGTGCAGGGGGGGACACGGGCACACAAGATAACTGCAGGAGGACACGGGCACACGGGTAACTGCAGGAGGACACGGGCACACGGGATAACTGCAGGAGGACACGGGCACACGGGATAATTGCAGGTGGGGCACAGGCACATGGGATAACTGCAGGGGGGACACAGGCACGCGGGATAACTGCAAGGGGGACACAGGCACACGGGATAACTGCAGGGGGGACACGGGCACACGGGATAACTGCAGGGGGGACACGGGCACGCGGGGTAACTGCAGGTGGGACACAGGCACACAGGATAACTGCAGGGGGGACACGGGCACACGAGATAACTGCAGGTGGGGCACAGGCACACGGGATAACTGCAGGGGGGACACGGGCATGCGGGGTAACTGCAGGTGGGGCACAGGCACACGAGATAACTGCAGGTGGGGCACAGGCACACGGGATAACTACAGGGGGGACACGGGCATGCGGGGTAACTGCAGGTGGGGCACAGGCACACGAGATAACTGCAGGTGGGGCACAGGCACACGGGATAACTACAGGGGGGACATGGGCATGCGGGGTAACTGCAGGTGGGGCACAGGCACACGAGATAACTGCAGGGGGGACACGGGCACGCGGGATAACTGCAGGGGGGACACAGGCACACGGGATAACTGCAGGGGAGACACAGGCATGCGGGATAACTGCAGGGGGGACACAAGCACGCAGGGTAACTGCAGGGGGGACACGGGCATGTGGGGTAACTGCAGGATTCCCTCTGCTGATGCCCGATGCCCTCGGTCCTCCCACATTCTGCACTCACTCCAGACTCCAGCTTCTCAGAACAACATTTCTATAATGCCTAACATGTTAAAAGCCTCTGAGATGTCTTTGCATCTCTGAAATTCCTGAAAAGACTATTTTCCTCTCTAAATTTATTCTGAATAGGTTCTGATCTCTCGCCTTGGACAGAGGGCAGCCACGGCTGTGCGGTCCCCGGCAGAGGTGAGGTGGGCAGACACCTCCCCGGGGCCACCACTGAGGGGCTCACCTGCCCCACTGCAGAGGCTCCACGGCGGGAGCTTGCAAGGCGTGGTGGAGCTGTGGAACACGCTGACGTCACGGGGCGCCAAGAACTCCACGAACTTGGCATCCTGAAAGGTGTCTCTCTTACAGTGGAAGATGGAAGCAACTTGGTTGGAGATGTACAAGATTTTCCCAGTGACCAGGGACACGGCCGCAGCAAACATGTCCTGGAAAGGAAGAACACGCTCAGGGGAGGACGGGCAGAGGGGGCTGAACAGGAGGGCAGACTCGGGCAGCGGTCAGGGGAGGCCTGGGACCCTGCCTCAGTCCTGATCAGAATAACTCTACTTCCTCTCTTATTATTGGGGTCCAAACAGGATACTATCTGAAGAATCACAACGGGGTTCCACTGCCAAAAGGAGCCCAGGGGTGCGGATCCCCTTGCTGTCAGCCACTCAGAGACTTGGGCACGAAGCCCCTGGAGTCTGGGCTGGGCTGATGTGGAGATGGAAGGGCCCTGCACACCTGTCTCCTGGGCTGGCGTGTCCCTCTCCTGGGGTGCCAGGGGGCTGCCTGGGAGCTGCAGGGCTCCGGGCCCCTTGAGCTCAGGGCTGAGGGGCGGTGCTGGAGGAAGGAGGTGGAGCCCAGGTGTCCAGGCAGCTTTGCCTGCCCTGCTCTCTGAGAACAGGGGGCTCAGGGCCTGGCCGACCTGTTCCTCCTCCCCAGACCTCCAAGGGCCCCACCTTTGTGGGCCACTTAAAAATGCATGAGGTTTGGTCCGGCCGGTGTGGCTCAGTGGTCGAGCATCGACCTATGCACCAAGAGGTCGCCAGTTCGATTCCCGGTCAGGACACATGCCCAGGTTGTGGGCCCGATCCCCAGTGGGGGCATGCAGGAGGTGGCCAATCGATGTTCTCTCTCATCGATGTTTCTATCTCTCTCTCCCTCTCACTTCCTCTCTGTCTAAAATCAATAAAGTAAAAAAATTAAAAAAAAATGCATGAGGTTTGGAGTCTCATGAAGCCAGTTCAAATCCCAGGGCCCACCCCCCCCGAAGCCCTGAAGGGTGAACACCGCAGCAGCCCGCGCTGGTCCAGGTAGGGCCCGTCCCACAGTGAGGTGCGATGCAGTGGCCAGGAGAGCACTGAGGCGTCTGCGGCAGGACTCGACTTCCGAACCACTGACCACGTGCTTTTCTTAAGGTCTGAACTCACTTTCCGAAACTCCACACTCTGCTGCCACCAAGCCAGCAGCCAGGCAGGCGGCCACAGGCTCCCCGAAGGAAGACTCCCCGCCTCGAGACACTCACCGCGCTCTTCACGATGAACTCGGAGGCGGCGCTCTGGATCTCCTCCACGGTGCAGGAGGGCACGTCCGCCCCGCAGGTGTGCTTCTCGCTGCCCATGAGCAGCTGGTAGTACTCCTCGTGGGCTGTGGGAGACACCCAGGAACACTCCTGACTCACTTTTCTCAGGAAAAGGGGGCCAGGAGACTACCTTCCTGGACACCGAGAGAACAGATCACAGACAGGCGAAAGCAAAACCAACAGAAATCTGGGGGTGTCCACTGAGAGTCAGAGGCCTGCGGTTGGCTACAGGACTTTCTAAACGATAAGTACACGTTATCCTAAATAACACGGCCACAGAGCTCCACCTGATGCTCGTTCCCCACAAGGCCGTTAATCACGACACAATGTCGCCCTCTCCACGCAGGACGGCACCCCTGCTCTGCCTCCCCGGGTGACCTCAGTTAGACGCCCCATCCAGGCAAAATCGATGGCTAGGGACACCGGGCACGAGAAACAGCGCGTGGAGCAAACTGCCCAGAACAGACCTGAGGACAAGGGACACTCATCCTGGAACGCCTGGCATGGCTTTGGGGTGACGCAGCCATGGCCGAGGGGCTGAAGAGGGCCCCCCAAAAGGCTGCAAGCCAGCACACAGACCCCTCCCACACCTGGCACACACTGTCCCGGCCTGACCCACAGGACGCCTTCCCACGAAAGTCATCCAAACATTAGAAAATGTGAACACTGTTTGAAACGTGGCTTTGCGCCCTCACTGCTGACAGACTTGGGAGGTGATGGGACAGGATAGAGTCACTGTCTCACCTTCCCCTCGGCCTTGGAGGGTTGCTGTTCTTACGCGTTTCTGCTGCCAGTGTCCACTGGGACCTCGGCACACATGTGAAACACAAATCAAGGTAAAGTGGGGGGCACACATCTGCCCCGACAAGATGCTGACTCCCCTCTGGCTCACACAGCTAAGGAAGGAGGTGGAGCCCAGGTGTCCAGGGTCCTCCACGTGCAGGGTCTGGAGGTTTCTCTGCGACGACAAGGGTCCGCGAAGTGTCCGCTGCTCCAAGACCGGGACCGCACACACGCACAATGGCCCCAAGACGCCTGCAGTTTCTGAGGCACTGAGGACATTCTAAGAACTCCCGAAGGTCCCAGCCCCGTTCCCAGCAGCAGCCTGAGAGGCTAGGCAGCGCGGACGTCTCGACCAACTCCTATAGCTAAGCCACCCTGAGAGGGTCCTGAGCCCAGGGTCCTGGTCTGGAGACAGGCACCTGCGGCGACCTGGGACCCAGGGCACAGGGCGTCTGCCCAGCGGGAGGGCCGGGGCAGGAGCAAGTGAAGGGAGACACTGAAGGGCGCGGCGTTGACTGAACTGCCGTGTCTGAGCTCGTTGTTGGAATCTGCAGTGTTTGTTCGTAGGTTTCTGCATCTGTGACACTTTCTGCAATGTGTCCTCAGGCGAAAGCTTTCGGCTAGTCCACCGCCGGGTGCTAGAAGCTGTCGCCTGCTGCCACTTAATGATAAAATCCAAACCCGCCCACAGGTGGCCAGGGCGCTGGGCTTGGAGGTCCCCTGGACCGAAGGAGGCGCTCTGCCCCACCTGCCCTCCTGGCCCCCGACGTCCACCGCGGTCGTGCACACGTTTTAGATCAATGAGAACTGAAGAGCCCGAGGTCTTGAACAAAGAAGCTCTGAGCCCTGGCCGGTTTGGCTCAGCGGTTAGAGCGTCAGCCTGCGGACCAGAGAGGCCCAGGTTCGGTTCCCGCTAAGGGCATGTACCTCGGTTGCAGTTTGTCCCCGGCCCTGGTTGGGGTCGTGTGGGTGGCGACCACTCGATGTGTCTCTCTCACATTGATGTTTCTCTCTCTCTCTTCCCCCCTCTCTCCCTCCCGCTCTATCTCAAGATAAAAATGCAAAAATGTCCTGGGGTGAGGATAAAAAAAAAAAAAAGAAGTTCTGAGATGCTGCCTCCTAAGGATGAGCTGTCAGCCCCTCCCTGGCAGCCCTTCTGTTATCTTCTAAAGAGGGCGAGTCCTCATGAAAAACGCTGTGGGACGTCGCGCTTCCTTCTGTTCTGAGCTGTGCACTGCACCAGGCTGTCGGCGGTCACCCCTCTGGCCAGAGCCTGGAAGACGCACACCCTCCTCCCCATGACCTGACCCCAGCCCAGAGCACAGACGTTTCATGCTGCGAATAGGTTTCTTTTATTAGCTGGCTTTCTACCCGCTTTATTTTCTTCTCTAAAAGTCAAGTGCAATAGAAAACTTCCAGGGAGCTGAGGTCTCCAGCCGCAGCAGCTCCCCCAAACCCTCCGTTTCTCTCCTGTGTCAGGATTGCGTTTCGAAAGCCCACACGGTCCGCGCTGGCACGTGGGGGATGTGGAACCCAGTCCTACAGGCTGGAACAAACACACGGGCAGACGTACCTTTCACCTGCTTCACGCTCCGCAGGGCGTACTTCAAGGTGGCCAGCGTGCTGGCCTTGCCCTTGGCCTTCCTGTCGGCGGGCAGGTGGACCTTCAGCTCCCGGAGTGTTCGGATGAGCTCTCTGTGCGCGTCGGCTTTGGCGGACTGCTCGCTGCTGCGGAGTGAAGGGCACAGGCGCTCAGACGTTAGCCCCCAGCACCCGAAGAGACGTGCCTCTGGTCGTGTCTCAACCAGGCACTGGGACCTCTCGGCCCACGCGGGTCTCTGTGGAGCGCTGCAAGACGGGCAGCGCATCCCCGGCCTTGCCCGTGTGAAAGGGATACAGAGGGGGCCACTCGGATGGAGCCGGGGACGCCAGCCCTGAGGCCTGGTGGTCTTACAAACCTCTGGAATGTTAAAATGGCAACACTGTGTCCTGAAGAAGTTTACAAAGATAACAAGCAAGCAGGCATTCTAGCTACCAGACTGAAAATTAAAGTGTTTGTAATGAGTGCCACTGTGTCACCTTGTCTCTGTCCCTCCACAACGTCCCTGCCCCCTCTCCTTCACAAGCAGCCCTGGCCTCTGCCTCCGAACTGAGCACCATTTGGGTTTCTGCCTGAAGTGGTCCATCCTGAAAAGCTGTCTTTTTGTTTTTGTTTTCATCTCAAATAAATGCTTGCTGCCTCTCAGTTTGGCCTTATACTTCTAGGTTATCACCCACTGGAAGCCAGCAGCGGCCTTGCCAGCTGTGACCGCCAAAAATGTCTCTAGACATTGCCACGTCTCTTGCGGGAGACGAATCGCCTGTGGTTGAGAGCCGCTGCTCTAACCCAAGCAACGGGGTCAGACATCCCTCCAGCTGGCTCGTCCCCCCGAGGGAGAGCGGGCTGTGCCCAGCAAGGCCTGCTGGCCGACCCAGTCTGGCTGAGCAGGCTGACGGCTGAGCTGGGCCTTCCCTGTCTGTCTCAGCTGGAACAGGACTGCGTGGTGGGGAGCACAGAGGACAGCCGTGGCTTCCTGGGGCACGAACGCGAATGAGGAGTGCAGGCAGACCCCCGCGAGGAAAGGAGGTTTACAGAAGGGTCTTCAAATTTGAGCAGAGACAGGGGAAGGCAGGGCAGGTGGGCACCTGCTGAGGGAGCCCGTGTAGAGCAGAGGGTGCAGAGAGGATGACGGACATCGGGCATCTGAGACGGCAAAGTGCCCCAGGCCCAACACTGAGAGCTGGCTGTTGCCCCAGTGGGATATGAAAATGTTCTGTGGACAGAAGACTAAGGCCACATTTGTCACAAATACCTAAGCAGGGCGAGGAAGTTCCAGAGCACACGTCTCAGATGCAGACAAGGTCTGCTGGGCAGAGTTGGAGGAGTGACAGGCCCACAGCAACGCCGGGGCTCTGGGCAGCCCGAGGGGACAGTCGGTGTCTGGAAGGGCGAGGCTGGGCTCACAGCGCAGATGAACAGGTTCTAGCATAAGCTTAAAACAAGTCACGTCACCCCCAAACCTAACCTCCCGTGACACATCTTGGTTTCTCCAAAGACCAGCCTTACCTGCAGCCACTTGTAGATGGGTTGTGTTCAGACTTCGCCAGCATCAGGCTATAGGCACTTGGACTATAAGGACAAGAAATAAAGACAGAACTCAGAGACTGTTCCATCCATGTCTCCCCCATCCAATCAGCTACAACAGGCTGGATCACACCAGAGTAAGACACGTGAGGTTAAGGTAAAACTGAGCATCACACCCTCAGAGACCAGAAAAACTAAGTGTTGGGAGATGAAGACCCAGAGCTAAAGGAGCAAGTTCGTTTAAAAACAAGAACAAGCCCGGCTGGTGTGGCTCAGTGGTTGAGCGTCGACCCATGCACCAAGAGGTCACCGGTTTGATTCCCGGTCAGGACACATTCCCAGGTTGTGGGCCCAATCCCTAGTGGGGGGCATGCAGGAGGCGGCCAGTCGATGTTCTCTCTCATCGATGTTTCTATCTCTCTCTTTCTCCCTTCCTCTCTCTCTAAAATCAATAAAGAAAAAAAAATTAAAAACAAAAACAAAAGCCAAAAAAAAATCAATGCGAGAGAGACGACACATCAATTGGTTGCCTCCTGCACGACCCTGACCAGGGCTGGGGACCGAACCACTACCAAGATATGTGCCCTTGACCAGAATTGAACCCGAGACTCTTTGGTCCACAGGCCGATGCTCTAATCACTGAGCCACACTGGCCAGCACTAGGTCCATGTTCTATAAAGCACGTGGCTGCATGCCCTGGCTGGTTTGGCTCAGCAGTTGGAGCGTCAGCTCGCGGACCAGAGAGACCCAGGTTCGGTTCCCGCTGGGGGCATGTACCTTGGTTGCAGTTTGTCCCTAGCCCCGGTTGGGGTCATGTGGGTGACATCCACTCGATGTGTCTCTCTCACATCGATATTTCTCTCTCTCTCTTCCTCCCTCTCTCCCTCCTGCTCTATCTGAAGATAAATGCAAAAATGTCCTCTGGTGGGGATTAAAAAAAAAAGCACGTGGTTGCAGGCGGGTCATCTGACGTGTCGCCTCCTAAGGCCTCAGTGTACACTCCTGGTCTATTGGCAACGGCTCTTCAAAATGGACAGTGGCATCATTATAAGGAAGGACAGACCCTAGTAAACTTTAGTTATTCTAAGTTAACAAGATTTTTCATCATGATTTGAAGATGGCAAAGCAATCAGGTTACAGCAGGAGTAGACCCTGAGAAAACCAACCAGGGCCTTGCCTGGCGGCCCGGCTGCCCACCTGTCCCGAGTGTCGGGCGGCTCCACCAGCATCCCCAGCTCCTTGCCGCTGTCGTCGCAGTCACTGCCCTGTGAGTCCCGCCCGGTGGAGCAGTTCTCGTTGGTCTCATTTCCGCTCGAGCCGCTGCTCATGTCGACGTCCTCCTGGAGCGACACTCCACTGGGCGTGGGCTCCATGGCTTCCTTGGAGGGGCTACTGGGTTTGGGGGCAAATCCAGCGAATTCATTCATGTTGGCTCCCAAAGGAAGCTGGCAAATGAGAGAAATGTCGTCAGCCAGAAAGAGCGTGGGTGGTTACCGCAGCCATCGCATGGCTGCTGCGTCAGACCTTTCTCCACACTCTGCGAAGTGAGCAGGTGGTAGTCAGGGTCACTCACGGGTCTCTCATGGGTATTCCTATTTGTTCTCAGTCACTGAGCTCCCGCCTGCCATGAACGAGGAAGGCGGCTGAACCAGGCAGCCACAGCCCCGGACATCCGACTCGCTGACGGCCTCGTTGGAAGGCGGCAAGAGTGTGGATGGCCACCACCCAGCACGTGGGGACTTGGGGAAACATACAGGTTCCCACTGAATGGCTGGCAGGGATCTCCCCAGGTGATGGGAGCGCAGCTGGGTTCAAAAATCTTGACCATCAAAGTTAGGAGACCCTGAAACCAGGCTATGAGCAGGGGGAGACCCTGAAACCAGGCTGAGGGCAGGGGGAGACCCTGAAACCAGGCTGTGAGCAGGGGAAGACCCTGAAACCAGGCTGCAGACTGGGGGAGACCCTGAACCAGGCTGCAGACTGGGGGAGACCCTGAAACCAGGCTGCAGACTGGGGGAGACCCTGAAACCAGGCTGCGGGCAGGGGGAGACCCTGAAACCAGGCTACGGGCAGGGGGAGACCCTGAAACCAGGCTGCGGGCAGGGGAGACCCTGAAACCAGGCTGCAGACTGGGGGAGACCCTGAAACCAGGCTGCGGGCAGCGGGGGGAGACCCTGAAACCAGGCTGCGGGCAGGGGGGACCCTGAAACCAGGCTGCAGACTGGGAGAGACCCTGAAACCAGGCTGCGGGCAGGGGAGACCCTGAAACCAGGCTGCGGGCAGGGGGAGACCCTGAAACCAGGCTGCGGGCAGGGGGGACCCTGAAACCAGGCTGTGGGCAGGGGGAGACCCTGAAATGAGGTGGTGAGCAGGGGGAGACTTTGGGGAGAGGTGAGGCTGTGGGGAGCGGGTGTCACCCTGTGAAGAGGGCAGATGGGTGGGGAGCACATGGGTTCCGGGCACTGCGGCATTTCCAGAGCTTAACTAAGGGGGTCTGAGGGGGTGCAGAAGGGGGGTGCGGAGGGGAGGGAGGTCAGTCAGGAGCTTACACTTGATTCGTTTATCTGGGGATCAGCTAGGAGCCTCTGAAGCACTGTATGGACCAGATGGAAGCTGGTTTGCATCTGGACGGGTCCCTACTGTTGCGCTGAATACAAACGTGAACCTTGGTGTTAGGGGCTCGGTGGGTGGAGGGGCTGCAATTAGAGCCGGACCAGCCTAAGGCTTTCACCCTAATCCTGGAGAGATGGATGAGCAAGGACAGTGCACACGGGGGTCTGACTGAAGCCTGAGGGCAGGGAGGCACAGGGTGAAAGGAAGATGCAGGAAGGTGTCCCCCCGCCCCCCTGCCCCGGTAGAGCAGGAAAGCAGACACCCACTCAAACCAGAGAGCACCGGATGAAGGTGCCACACGAAAGGGTGTGGTCAGGGAGGGAAACCACAACAGCTGTGCAGTCTTGGGGGCTACCAGGTGGGGGGAGGGAAAAGCTGCTATGAGCTCCCCCTTCGGTTGGGGGCACAGAGCTGGGGGCATAAACCTGGCTTCTCTTTCCTCCTGAGCTCAGAGGTCAGGAAGTCAAAGGGGAGGGGACTCGATGACACAGTCCCCAAAGGCCAGCCTTGGGCACAAGCAGGGAGGGGAGATCTGGAGGGCCCAGGCCGCAGCACCTCCACAGAGGGGATCCCCAGAAGGCAGAGCGTGCCCACGGCTGCCGTGTGCACGGGCCCGGGCTCCGGCTGATGGTGGTGACTACAGACGCCGTGCGAAGGGCCTGACACCCCGTTTCAAGCGATCCTCGTGGTCACTGGTCATAATGCACACAGGATGCCCTTCTCTGCCCCATCGCACGGATGAGAGAAGAGGCGGTGTCTTCCCGAGACCACACAGCAAGGGTCCCCGAGCACAGGGGCCCATGGGGCATCCAGCCACATCACTCTCTGGAGGACAGCAGGTCTGTGCAGACCTCGCCTCGCTCACGGATGACTAAACAGACAAGCCGACAGGCGGCTTTGGAAGAGACGGCAACAAACGCATGGCCACGGCCCCGGGAGAGAGCCACCTGGGGACGGTGCCCGCCCTGGGCCACAAGCCAGAGTCCAGCAGAGACGGATTCAGACAAACGGGGAATGAGGGATGAGCTGCAGCCAGACTGGGCAGAAAGCACCTGCGGAACAGCAAACCACCAAGGTCAAGTTCCGAGTCAAGGGCGAAGACCACGGCTTCAGCGATGGCAAGGCCGGGATTCCAGCCTCGCGCTCACCCGTGGAAAACAGCTCTTTCTGAAGACGACGCCACGGCAACGGAACAGAAACCAGACCGAGAGACGCGTGAAGAAAACCGTCCTGGCTGAGGACAGACGGGCCCCTGCTCACCGAAGGGCCCCCGAGGACCAGGCAGGACGAAGCGAAGGGTGTCCAGGCCCAGCTCCATCTGACTAGAAATGGTGTTCGCAGGGAAAAGAAAATTCTTCCGCACCCACACAGGGAGAACCACCAGGTAACCTACAGAGGACAGGGCCACGCTGGCCAGCCTGGGGCAGTGGGCTGTGACGTTTCCAGAAGAGCCTGCACGCAGCTCTGAGCGGAGAGGCCACAGTCAGAGGGAGGGGCCTCAGTCACAGGGCCCCGCCCCTTCCAGTGTTAGCTGCAGCTTACCAGTTCCCCAGTGCCCGGGTCCCAGTAAGAGGCAGGAACAAAACAGGCAAGTCTACTATTTGGTCTTTATATATTTTTTTAATTGATTTTTTTTTTTTTTTTTAGAGAGAGAGGAAGGGAGAAAGAGATAGAAATATCGATGTGAGAGAGACACATGACCAGCTGCCTCCTGCACGCCTCCTACTGGGGATCAAGCCTGCAACCCGGGCATGTGCCCTGACTGGGAATCGAACCAGGACCTCTCAGTCCATGGACGACAGTCCACTGAGCAACACTGGCAGGGCTGCTATTTGGTCTTTTTAAACATTTCATGGAAGTTCCAACAAATTCAACAAATTAATTTTGGGGAAGAGAGAGGACACAGATCAAGAACAAGCTATTCCCACAAAGGGAAGGGCCTACGATCTATAAACTTCCTTGGAGATCAGCAGGGAGGCTGTCGGCATCCTGGCTGGGTCACCTCATCCACCACAGCTGCCCCCGCCAGGCGCCAGCCTCAACTTCCAAACTCGGCCCCCCGACCTGGCCCTGGCCCTGGCCACACCATCCACAGGGTACTGAGAGAGGTCCTCTCTCCCCCAGGCTCCGAGGAAGGCCTCCCAGCTGCCTCCTGTCACCTGCTGCGGCCGCCCGGGTCCACCCGCTCCTCTTCATGCCCACGGAGCTCGCCCTGCACCAAGGGCACGGCCTTCTCCCCACCAGAAGGCATCCACCCGCTTTCTCCCTCCACTGCACTGGTGGGAGCTCTGAGTTGTCCCCTGCTGTACCCCAGGGCCTGGCACTCACTGTAGAAGACAAGACCAGGAAGGCCGCACTCGCGCACACTGGGCACCCATCAGAAAGAGGGGGAGCAGCCACACAGATGTGGGAAAATGCTGGGACATCAACAAGCACGTCAGGGAACAACGAAGTGACAGACGGCACTTATGCAGGGCTCACACCAGAACGTGCCAGCGCTGTTCCAGACGACTTTCGTGATCAACCTGCTCTTTCTGCACACAGTGCGAGGGCGGGCGTAAGCAGAGCGCAAGACAGACATCCTTCCTGCCCCCAGGAGCTTACATTCTAGTGGGGAAACAGATCATGACAGGCACATACAGGAGACTGGTGCGCAGTGCCGAGGAGGCAGCAGGGCAGGGCTGAGGAGGCACGGGGGCCGCCAGGTGTGCAAGCTCAGGCCCATGTCTGGGTGACAGGTGATGTTTGACCTCATACCTGAGCCCCGGTGCGTGGTGCAATTCCGACCCCTCGGCCTCACTCCCCCAGGCCTGCAGCCCCTTGCTCCCCCCTGGGCCGCTGCTGGGCACATCCGCATGGTCCTTCTGGTCCTCAGGCCACCAGGAGTCTCTGGCTCTGCACGTATGGCCTCGGATGGAGTGTCACACCATGGGGTCCTTGCTTCACCAGCTGCTGCCAAAGGGCCTGGTGACACCACTGGACCCGAGGGCAATCACACTCCCTGGGCGAGCTTTGACCATGTGGGACAGGACAGCAGAGGTAGTCAGTGGATAAGTCCTCTCTCCATTCCTCCCTTGAGTGGACTGTTCTGAAACTTTTCTTTCTGTCCTTCTTTCCTTTTCTTTCTTTTTTTGGATAGTCTTGCTGATGAGATCTCCAGGGGCTGAGTGACCTGCCACGTGTCTGTGAAGCAGGGCCTCATCGCAAGGCATCGTCCAGTGTGTGCGTCCCGCCGTCGCCTCTCCACGCCCCTTCCCTCACTGCTGCTGCCCTGGGCTGCATCTCCCAGTAGAGAGTAACCCTCAGCCCAGACATCGCTTTTAAAAGAACCTGAACGAAGACAGACTGAACAGAGTGACAGAATGGGCCAGCTGGATGCTGGAGGAAGAACATTCTAAGCAGGGACAGCAAGTGCAAAGGTCCTGAGGCAGGGAGTTTGAAGAAGATGGCCGAGCCTGGAGCAGAGAGGGCAAGGCAAGAGGAGGGTGATATTAGGTCAGAGCAGATCTGCCCCTCAGAGGGGCAGCCAGGACTCTGGCTTTACTCTGAGTGAGATGGGGACTGCGGGAGGGGTCTGTGCAAGAGCTGACTCACTTGCACGGGCTTGCAGGGTGGGGGCAAGATGGAGGTAAGATCTCTCATGGGGTTCTTGCTATGGTTCAGCAGAGTTGCCAAGGGGCTGCCCACACAGCCTCCTGGACACCTCCCATGTCATCCTGCAGGCCCCACCCCCACCACCGACAAGCAGTGGTCCTTTCTGCTGAGTGGATCATGCAGGCTGAGTGGTTACAAGCAGCCCCTGGATGGCGGGGGCTTCAGTGGGTCCGCCACATCCCAGCCGTGTGGTTTTAGGCAAGTTCTTGAGCTCCCGTGCCTGTCCCCTCATCTGTCAGAGTGGGCAATGCAGCACCTGCCTCCTCCCAGCGGCTGGGAGGGTGACATGACACGGCCTATGCAAGGTGTCTGGGACGCAGTCAGTGTCCAACACAGGCTAGCTTTCGTCACCACTGCCAGTCACCACAGGAACACAGACACGACAACAGAGGCGATTTTTTCATTGCCAAGAGAGCTGCCTCTGGCTCGTGTGTAAAGCATTGAGAGCCCAGCTGGCCTCACCCCAGGCATGAGACATCCTCGGGAAGGAGCCACCACCCACTATGCTTCCATCACGCCCTGGGGGCTTCCCTTAGCTCCTGCTGGAGCCCCTGGCTTTCCAGTCCCGGCCCCTGGGAGCCTGTTTGAGAAGAGTGCACTGAGTAGGAGTCACAAGGTTACCTTAGGTAGCAGACAATCTTTTCGCAGAGGGTCAAGCAAGCATACAGAATGTGAAGCGACACACCAGACCAAACCATCCCAAACTTCACTATTGCAGAAACTGCGTGGCTCAGCACTGCCGGCTCTAACAGACCGACCACATACTGTCAAGCTGGCAGAACCAGCGTGCCCGTCAAAGCAGACTGCCTCCTGCCTCCCACAAACGCGTACAGAGCACCTGCCCTGCCAGCACTGCCTGAGCCCTGCGGAGCCCTGGGAAGCCCTGGGGGCAGTGCTCACGGTCCAGGGTGCCAGGGGCCGGGAAGAAAAGGAGAGCTGGGGCTGCCAGGGAAGCTGGGGTGCACCTCTGGGCATGAGCCGGCACGCCTGCCCCTCAATGTCCCTTTGCTGCCCCTTCACAGATGTCCACACACTGGCTGTCCCTGGAGAACAGTCAGACCCAAGGAAAGGAGCTAAGCTGGGCCTTGACCAGGTCATTCGATCATACCTCTGGTAGCAAGGGCTGCCTCCACTGGACGGAGGACCGTTAGAAAGTGCAGTCTGCAATGAGATCATAGTCTGGGCCAGGTTTCATAATACGGGAGGGGGTGGGGGAGGAGGTGGGGTGGAAGGAGGGGGCCAAGAGCTGAAACTCCTTGAAGCTGGCGATGGGTTCATGGGGGTTCATTACACTGTCCTCTCTACTGTCATATATATTCAGGGTTTCCATAATAAATAGTAAAAAAAGCAGGGGGAGATAAAAGCGCACCCTTGGCCTCAGCTCCGTCCGCATGGCCTCCCCAGGACAGGCAAAGGCTGTGCTCATTCAACAGCCTTGAGCCTAAGGGGGGGTTCATTTCCTTGTGGGAATCAGGATTGGTTCAATCACTAAGGCAATTGACTTTTAGAAACAGAAGTATAAACACATGCAGAAAGTCCCAGATCATAAGGTCACAGCTTGATGTATGTCCACAAGCTGAGCACCTGTGTCCCCAGCCCCCCAGAGACCCCTGGTGACCGCCGCCAGCCCGCACAGCCTGGTCAGTCCCGCCTGTCTTCGCACTTTATGTAACAGGTCTCAGCCGCGCCTCTGCCAGGCGGTGTTTTACAACCCAGCACTCAGAACGCGGTCGCTTCTTCCTGGTAGGAGCCAAGTCCCCAGGCCGGCCTGCTGTAATCTGAAGAAAATGTTTGTCCTGCTAAACAAACACCGCGCTCTCCATGGCAACGGCTGTGTAACCGAGGAAAATGTGACTGCGGCCAGGCCAGCAGTCCAAATACGGAGGGGAAGGAGGCTGGGGACAGGCATGTCCCGACCTCACTAGACCCCCCCGAACACTCTGAGCTCTGTCTGGTGCCGCCTCCAACACGGAGCAGCACAGATTTAACAGTGACAACCCAAACACGTCAGCTTCCCACTGCGGCCCTCGGAGCGAGCCACCCTGGTGCCTGTGAACACGGAGTGGCCCTTATTCCTCTCTGCCACCACAGGAAGAAGAGCGCCAGGGACCCTCCAGGACTTCAAGGGCTGGCGCCCACTCCGTCTTCAGAACTGCTGGTGGCTTGACCCCTGCCCATGACCAGTGACTGCTCACCTGGCCACTTACTGCTTCTGATTCGCACTAGACTTGGAAATCCAGTAACAAGCATAAAGAGTTGACAGAGACCCCTGTCCGGACCTGCAGGTCCCCCACTGGGTCCACAGGTGGGCCAGCTTCCGCCAGGGAGGGGCCCAGAGCGGCTGCATAGCTTCAGGGTTCCGTGTTTCTAGCGGGTTTTGCCAAAGACGTAGTGTTCGACGTCACTCTTTCTTTTGACTAAGTGCTGAGAGGTTCTGCCAGCCACTCGATGACCCGACAGAGCCTGTGGCTTGCTGAGGCCCGGTGAAGTTACATCATTGTTTAAACAGAGGCGTGCCTGCCAGGATTTTTCTGAAAGTTAAGTGTGTGCACTAGAAATAGTACAAATGAAAGGAACCTTTCCTATTTCCTTCTGAACAGGCAGACGCACCTCACAGGGACGTGCTCACAGAGTAACCTTATGTGGCCTGAAAGCCACAGTATGTCAAGGATCTGTGTAGGTGACTGGGGAAAGTCATCCCTAGAGTCACAGGAATCCCAAAATCTAAGAATTGAAACAGACCTCCAAGACAGCCTAACCTGAGCCTCTTATAGGTAAGGAAACTGAGGCCCAGAGGGGGAGCTGAGTCACCCAGCAGTAGCTGGAGGCAGCCCCCCCACCCCCCCCCACACACACACACTCAGCCTCCAGCCTCCACAGAAAGCCAGGGCTGCCTTAGTTCTGTGCCAGTGAATCACACCAGGATGATGGTGACAGATAACTGTGAACACCCACGGCACCATCCCTGTGTTGGCATATCACGCAGCTTCCACTTAAACGGAGTCCCTTTCCTGTTTTACCCATGCACCTTATAGAAAGTGATTAGTCTTGTATTTAAAAACTCAACGGCCAATTAAATCTTCAGGTAGAGTCCCGTTCCCTTCTTCGTCAAATCCAGCCTGGGACCGGGAACCCTGGGCAGGGATAGGGGCATCTCCCATTTGCAGCCAGGGAAAAGTCAGCAGCCCTGCTGGGTCAGTCGGTGGAGGTGAGAGGTGCTCGTGGGGGCTTCTGCCAATGCTGCTAGAGTTCTTAGCATTTCGGGGAGCTGGGCCCCTCCTCCCAAATTCCAGCCCACTGAGGAGTCAGCACCCAATTTCATGGTACCTCCAAAGCTCACCCTGACCCAGATTAACACCTTCAGGATGATGAGAAGACCCTGCAAACACCCTGAGCTCGGGCTGTCCCCACTGTGAAGTGCCCCCAGCAGGTATCTGGGGCTCAGTGTCCTCATCTGCCAAGCTAAGGGGTTACCCTGGATAATTTCCAGGGTACCTGCTGGCTCTGTTGTTCTTTGAGTATGAATCAGCTTCCCAAACTGGTCTCTTTGCGTGGGTTACAGAAACCGTGGCAACCGCGTTGTCATCCCTTACCCTGGCCTTCCTGGAGAGTTTAGCAGGCTGCCACCTGCCCCCTGGTCTATGTCCAGGACTTGGCAGCCAAGGGACATCCCAGAAGGATGGTGTGACTGCTGTGTCACAAAGTGGGACCCCCACTTCTACTCAACCTGGGGGCAGAGAATAAAAACAGGAAGTCCAGGATGGGCACAGGGGGTGAACATGAAAAGAGGCCCTCCTGCCCACAGGGCTCCCAGGCCTGCTTGTCTCTGCTCACCCACTCCAGGGGACCCATGGGCTGTGCAGGTAGGGCTCTTAGACGAGCGCCACCAGTGGCCCTTCCCTAGCTGGACACTTGGCTCTCTGGCCTCAGAGCAGGCAGCCAGCTGCCCACCGGGCCTTTCCTGTTCCCAGAGACAATGCACTGACCCTTGGTTGCCTTGACCTTTCCCAGCCCTCTCCCCTTTGGGCGAGGGGCGGGGGTTCATAAAACAAAACCACCTAGAGAAGGACAGTCTGGTGTGGTGGTCAGAGCAGCTCCGTGACCTCAGACAAGTTGCCTAACCTCTCTGAACCTCAGTTTCTCGATCCGCAAAATGGGGATAACAGTACCCACTTCCCCGGACCGGTTCCAAGCCGGCAAGGAATCAAATGGCCCAGGAAGCTCCGGGATCGCGCCTCCGCGGGTGGCGGACTCGCCGCGCTGGCCCGCAGGCCGCCCGCCGGGACCCCAGACCCGCCCGCCCGAGGCCGCGCCGGCCGGGCGGCGGTTACGTAACCAGCGAGCCGGCGTCCGGACGGCCGCGGGCGCCCTAGCCTGGCGCCGGTCCGCCCCGCCGCGCACTCACCGCGGGGCCGCGTCCTCGCCCGTCCGCCGGTCCGTCCGCGTCTGTCCGCCGACCCCGCGCCGTGGTCGCAGCCGCCGAGAGCAGCGCGTAGTGAGCAGCGCGTAGCCGCAGCGCAGCCCGCCTCCGCCGCCGCTGCCGACTTGCCGCTGTCACATAGTGGAAAACGTGACCGCGCGCGCCGCGCCCGCCCCCGGCGCCCTCCATTGGCCGCGATGCCACCTCATTTGAATACCAGGGGGCCGGGCCTGCGAATTCCGCGCGTCCATTGGCTGCGGTGCCCGTCGCTCTCTTTACATAAGACGCACATGGAACTCCATGTTCACCCCGTCGGTTCCTCAATGAAGACGCGGCGCGCTCCTGCCCCCCTCCTCGTCTTCACGAGTGGTCCCTTCCACTTCCGGCCTCAGCTCCTTCCATTCAAAACAGCTCGCGTTCCCCGGCTCGGGAAGAGCGGAGTGGCGCGTACCACTGCAGGGCGGGGGGCGGGGACCGGCTCCTGGGCACCTCGGTCTCGCCGGCCCGGCAGCGAACCCCAGCTGAAGCCCAAGCCCCGGGAAGCTGCCACCTTCGGCGACAGACCAGAGGCGCGTTCCCAGCGGATACGGCCGCGGGAAACTCCCCGAGGACATCTTTCATTCACACATTCGCATTCATTGACTTACTCTCACTCATTCTCCGCTAGGCGCTGAAGCTCCCCTGGGGACCCACACCCGGCCGCCCTGCAGGAGCTCCGGGCTCGCCCACCCAGGCCACCGCGGTTAACACTTGTCCCAGATCTTCCAGGACTGTCAGCTTCCAAGAGGCCTGTCTTATTTTTTAGACCATGCGTCTCAATTTTGGGTGCAGAAAGTAGGATCATTTTTACGACGGGAGGTACGAGCGGCACGAACGCTGTTATCCTTGCTCCCACGTCATTAGAGACCGTCTTGTGTAATCAAATACCGACCTGGGCATTGTGGATGGAAATTGACCAGGGCGGGAATTATCCCCAGAAGCTCCATGATGGAGGCAGCACTTGAACAGTGAGTGAGAAACAAAGGCTTAGGAAGGAAGGCATAAGCCGAGACACAGAGCGCAGGGCTCCAGAGCACCTTGGCCGAGGCCATTTGTTCTTTGAGTAAACAGTGTTTGGGCATGTTAAGCCCCTAGCCTTCTGTCTAAAGTGTCAGGAGAGCCCTGGCCGGTTTGGCTCAGTGGTTAGAGCGTCGGGGACCAATGAGTCACGGGTTCGATTCTGGTCAAGGGCACGTACCTCCGTTGCGGTTCGTCCTGGCCCTGGTTGGGTCACGCAGGAGGCAACTAGTCAATGTGGCTCTATGACATTGATGTTTCTCTCTGTCTCTCTCTCTCTTCCTCCCTCACACTCTAGCTAATGATAAATAGAAAAATATCCTCGGGTGAGGAATTAAAAAAATTAAAGTGTCAGGAGAGTGACCTGGTAGAGAGCCTTGAGACTTGCTTGTAGGACATGACACAGCATGTAGGCTCCAAGGCAGCTGGGCTGCAGCAGGCTCTAAATGCAGGGTCCGATGGGGGAGGCGAGGCTGTCAGGGCTGGGCAAGGCTAAGGGGCACTCTCTGTCCAAGAAGCTGGGACCTGCAGCATCTTCCCCGTGTGCCCCATCTCCTTCCAGGGCTCTCCTGCAGACCAGGGATGGAAGGGAAGAGTTCTGATCTGATAGCCTGCAGGCAAACTAAGCTGCCAGTTCCTGAAGCCAGACCCTCATTCAGGAATTCTTACCACTTCTTTCCCTCTCCTTGACAAGGTGTGCATGCAACTTGGTCAGACACAGATGCGAACTAGGGCAAATGCCAAGTTCATTGGGACAAGCCTTCTCACACTGGCTCTGGGAGGCCTGCTGTGGGGCTCACACTCCACTGTGAGACCGTCCCCTCCTGTTTCTCTGACATTGACACCTGGACACAATCCCTGCCCCACACTCCCTAACACACACACACCAAGCAAATCCAGGCCCAGCTGCATGGACACACCCACGGGCCCTTTTGTTTCTTCACGATCATTGACGTCAATGGTGAGCTCCATTGTTCGGAGAAACGAGTGTAAACAGATAGCCCATCCACACCCAGAGACTCTCCTGCTGCTCAGCTTTCCTTGGTCTTGCTCCATATTCAGCCTGCAGCCTAATGTCACATTTCCTCCCTAAATGTAGCCTTTTCTATTTTGATATTAGAAATTAAATGTGGTGGGCTTCTAGAACTCTTCAGAATCTCATCTGTGTTCAGTGTTCTCGCAACTAGTTTCTTCATTCTTAATTATTGGAAGCTTTCATTCACTGCAAAGATAGTTGTTGATACCTGGGTGTTGGGGGGTGCAAACACACATCTCGCTGGATCCTTTGCTTGTCAGGAGTTTGCCGTGTAGGAGTGACGAGGCAGGTCCGAGGCAGTTTCGGCTGAGATGGGGAAAACAGGACAGACTGGGCAGAAGCCTCCACTCCAGCTCCAACAGAAGAACGCTGAGAGGTGCAGCCCCCCAGGACCGGGACAAGTCCATGGGTGCCATTCTCACTGAACAAGGTGGTGAGTGTGTGTGTGTGTGCAGGGGCGGGGCATTCAGGTTGGGGCTGGGATGAACCCTTTCCTGCTCGGCCTACACTGACCTGGAGATGTCTTGGGGTTAGCTGTCACCTCTAGCACAGAACTCTTGGCCAGGCAAATTGCCGTTGGCACTGGGAGAGGCAGGCTGGACAGAAGGAAGCCTGGGGGTGGGGTGGTGAGCTAGGTCCCCAGCTGCCTGAGGAATGCTGTCCTGGAAGGAGCTGGGCTCCGGTCTCAGCCTTCACCCTACCTCCCAGCCAAAGGCTGCTCTGCCCCAGTCCCAGCCACCTTACTTCCTCCAGTAGGCCTGGCCTAAGTTGGCCCTGCCCACCCAGGCCTGGGCCCTGCCTGTAGGGTCCTTCCGCACCTGGGTCTCCTTGCCCTTGCCAGGCCACTCCGCTGGCTCTCATTGGCTTATGTGGTCAGCCAGCTGTTTACTGGGCAACTACTATAGGACAGGCATTGTGCCGGCCACTGCTTCCCCTTCTTGTGATCACAGGGTTTGTGGGTCAGCAAGCAGGGACACAGGCTGGGAAGGCAAAGGACAGGGGACTGGGGAGAGAATTATATCTGTAAACACGGAGGGACCAGCATGTCCTCTCCAAAGAGGTGGAGGGGACACTGTCAATCTTTCTGGTCTGCCAGTGCCAGAGCCCCTCTTCATGGGTCCAGGGACATTGGTGATGAGAATGCCTGACCCTGACCCTCACTCTCCAGCCTCCCTCATGCTGGTGCTGGTACACAGCTGCTCAACCCACCTGCTTAGGCTGGGGACAGTGGCAGCTCCTGGCAGGGACACCCTCAGGCGGGTGGGCTCACAGGCATGGGCAGCTGTGTCCAGGGGCTGCAGACACCGGTGAGACAAGGCCCACCTGTCCCTCGTGTTCAGGGAGGCCCTGAACCAGGCAGCACCCAGAGAGCTGGTGCATCTGCCGGGAGGTGGTCTTGCGGACCAGTATAGAGAAGGCATCTTTGTTAGGTGCCAGCCACCTGCTGAGAAGGGGATGTTTTTTATTTTTGTTAATTCTCACCCGAGGGTATTTTTCTATTGATTTTTAGATAGAATGGAAGGGAAGGAGGGAGAGACCGAGAGTGAGAGACCAAGAGAGAGAGAGAAACATCAGTGGGAGAGAGACACATTGATCAGTTGACTCCTGCATCACCCCAACTGGGGCTGGGGATTGAACCTGCAACCCACGTACATGCCCTTGATCGGGAGTAGAACCCGTCCTTGGGCTGACGCTCTAACTGCTGAGCCAAACCAGCCAGGGCAGGGGTTTTTGTTTTTTTTTGTTTTGTTTTGTTTTGTTTTTTATCCTCACCCGAGGACATTTTTTCATTTTCTGTTCAGATAGAGTGGGAGGGAGAGAGAGAGAGAGAGAAAAACATCGACGTGAAAGGGACACATCGAGTGGCTGCCACCCGCACGACCAACCAGGGCCAGGGGCAAACTGCAACCGAGGCACATGCCCCTAGCGGGAACCAAACCCGGGTCTCTCTGGACCGCAGGCCGACGCTCTAACCGCTGAGTCAAACCTGCCAGGGTGGGTTTTTGTTTTTTAAACTAAATTCAGATCCAGGGAAGGCAGTTCTTTGTTTGGGGGAGACATGTGGGTGTTGTGTGGTCTTAGGTCTCCCCAGGAGGTCATAGGTTGCAGCATCAGCACTGAGCGGCCTCCATCGTCCCCCCTCCCCCCCGACCTGGAGAAGACACTCTAAAGGGAACTGAGCGCGTGTTTGCAGAGCTGCTCAGCCATCTCCACGTTGTCCTTTGTGAAGACGTCCTGGACATCACAGTGCGCTGGCCCAGCCTCGACCTCCAGGTGTGGAGTAAAGGTGGTGAGCGTGGACACCCTTGCCCTGCCCGGTCCGAGGGAGGCAGTGCTCAAAACTTCACCTTGAATATGATGCCAGCCTCAGGTGCTGCCCTTCCATTCTATCTAAAAATCAATGGAAAAATACCCTCAGGTGAGAATTCACGAAAATAAAAAACAACCCCTTCTTCATGACTGTCCTTTGTCATAGAGAGACGGTTTCTTTCTGTGACGGTTTACCGAGGGCCTTTTTATAAAATCATACATTGGTGCAATGGGCTTTTAACCCATGGTAATTACTACTTTAAAATATCTCCCCCAAATAAATGTGATCTATTTTTTGCAGACCTGCAAATAATTTGAGCCACACAGCTTTGTCTCTGCCCTGCAGCACTCGGTGTAGACTTGCTTGGTCGTGATTGTACCTTAAAGAATGAGTTTAAAAATTAGTGCCCATGTCTCTGCCTCCTGTATGTTGTCAGTTTCCTCTTGGTTGCTATAGGAACCCAGTGCTTAAAGGTGTACCCAACCGACTTCTCTTATGATCAGTTTTCTAAATAAAAGGCATGATTTTAACTGAAGCCGAAAAGCTGTTTGCGACCGTGTTGCTTGAGAAAGGGTTAAACCTCAAACTTCCTGGTCACGAGGCCATCAGACAAAAAGCCAAGGCTTTGCCCCGGCCGGCTTGGCTCAGTGGTTAGAGTGTCAGCCTGCGGACCGAAGGGTCGCTGGTTCAATTCCCAGTCAAGGGCAGGTGCCTGGGTTGCAGGTTTGATCCCCGGCCCAGGTCGGGGGTCACGTGGGAAGCAACCAATCGATGTGTCTCTCACATCGATGTTTCCCTCTCTCTCTCTCTCTCCCCCTCCCTCTCTTCCACTCTCTCTAAAAACCAATGGAAAAATATCCTCGGGTGAGGATTAACAGAAAAACAAAACGAAGCCAAGGCTTTACCTGAGAGAGCTGCGCCCCTGGTGGGGAGGAGGTGGCAGTGAGTGGGTGAGCTGGGGTCAGATCTTTGCCCTGAGCCTTGAGGATCAGCTTCTCTGGTCTCTGAGGCCTGAGCCCCTTCCCAGGGTTTCTGGGCCACCATCTCCCTCCCTCTCCTGGTGGGCCAAGGACAGGCAGCTTGCCAGCAAGCCCCCCATGTCTGAGGTGATGCCACACATCCACCACGACCCCCATGTCCGAGGTGACCCCCATGTCCGAGGTGACCCCATGTCCAAGGTGGCCCCCATGTCCGAGGTGGCCCCCATGTCCAAGGTGACCCCCATGTCCGAGGTGGCCCCCGTGTCCGAGGTGACTCTGCCCAGAGGTCAGAGGAGGTCTCATCAGTTGGTGTGTTATCCAGCTCGTCTCTGGGGCTGTGGATCTGGACCGGAAAGACCCCTGCAGTCTGTTGCCCTGTCACAGTCTGCCTGGTGTGTGTCCCCAAGGCTGCCACCTCAGCTTCATTCTGCCAGTATTGCTGGGGCTGGTGCTTAGGGGGTAGCCCAGCGGGCACCCCTCAACCCTGAATGTCCTGGGGCCATGTCAAGAAGTGGGGACCGACAAGGCCCCTCCCTGTCAGGGTGTCTGGTCCTTCAGGAGCCGAGGCTCGTGGGCGGGCACGGACCTCAGGGTGCCCCTCGCCTGGGCGAGCTGTGGTCTAGCAGGCGCTCACTAGGCATCGCGCAGAGCACTTTCATGACTTCCCTTATTTAACCCTCACAGTCTGCAGGGCCTGTGTCCGGGTCCCCTGCCCCTCTATAAAGACACCCTGATGTCACAGTGCAGTGCGGCATCGGGTGGGACTGTGCCTGTCATCGAGGGGAGACAACCTTTGTCTGCAGAATGATCCCATGGCCGCCCTCCCTGCCCCGCCCCTGCAGAGCCTGAGAATGAGGTGACCAGAGTCCAAACTCCAATGTCTGTCTTGTCCCCAGAGCATTCCCCTCCCCCCAAAGTTTCCCTCTGTGACGTGTGTGGCTGGCCAGGTGCCCTGCACCCTCCTAAGTCCCCTTCAAACCCACAGAGGTGCACAGGGGCCCGCCGGGGTGCAGTCCCTCTCGTGGGCCCCCCACTGGTGCATGGGGCTCACGGTGCCTCTGCCGGGTGACAGGCCCCGCGGCCTGCCGGAGCCTTCACCCCACGCCTCCCCCAGCAGACTCTGCCCTGTGCCCGCCGCGTTTCCTGCCACGTTGGTCCTTGCCCACGTTGGTCCTTGCCCACGTTGGTCCTTGTTCACTGCTTCTCCTTGGAGCCCAAGATGGGAGAAACTTGTCCCCAGACCAAAGCTTTTTTTTTAAACAGAATTTAGCTTTTTTTTTTTTTTTTTTTTAAGTTTGGGAATAGGGCCTCAACATTAGTTTATTTTTTCATTTTTAGATAGAGTGGAAGGGAGGGAGAGAAAGAGAGAGAGGAGGGAGGGAGAGAGAGAGAGAGAGAGAAACATCGATGTGAGAAAGACACATCAATTGGCTGCCTCCCGCACGACCCCGACTGGGGCCGGGGATCGAACCTGCAACCCAGGTACGTGCCCTTCACTGGGAATCAAACCCATGATCCTTTGGTCCGCGGGCTGACGCTCTAACCGCTGAGCCAAACCAGCCAGGGCAGAATTTAGCTTTTTTATTGAATGTGTTACAAATGAGGTTGAGTCAAAAAGCCCAAAGCCCGTGCCATCATCAGACGCCTCAGGTTCGTCTTTCTCTGCCTCTGCTCCTCTCCTCCTCAGGCACCGGAGGGGGCGGGGCCACCAGCCCTGCGTGGCCCACAGGCTCCCCACGTCGACATTGGCCAGAGCCCAGCAAACAAGCCTGGCCAGAAAGGCTCAACATTTGCTCCCGCTGCTGTAGTGAGGGCGTTGATCTTCTCCGTCATGTCGCCGTCACCCATCGTGGTGCAGGACGAGGGCCAAGGAGATGCCAGGGAGGTCCGAGAGGGGGCCGTGGTGTGGGCGAGTCGCCAGATGAAGTGAGGGCCATACCAGCAGCTGGGGGAGGGGCCACCCCAAAGCTTCTAGGAAGCAGCAAAGGGGTTTGACTGGACCCCTGTTGGGTGGGAGGCATCCCCTCTGGGGTGGTGACGGGTCACCTGGCTGAGCTGCAAAGGCAGGAGCCCAGGTACCTGCGGACTGCAGTAGCCTTGGGGCACACGATGGTCCCATTGTGGAAGAGACTTGGGGAGAAAAGCTGCTGTGTGCCCATTATCCCCCCCAGCAGACTGAGTCCTAAGAGGGAGGAGGAGGGCAAACAGGAGAACCCACCCCACAGCGCTGGGAAGCTGCTGCCCGCGTCTTAGAGGGACCACCTGGAAGTGGGAGTAGAGGGGAGCTTGGAGGAGAAGTGGGCTCCCACTGGTATTGCCACCACCAGCACTCTGGACTCTCAGGAAGCCTGCCGGTTTGTCTGCACAGCAAGAGGCAACATTTGTGCTGCTGAGCCAAGCAAATGGCAGGTGGGGGCCACGCGGGACCCTGACTGCAAGGTCAGTAGCCTGGACCGGCTGGCATTCCTGCCCGAGTCTTGGGGTGGGTGCTCAAGGGAATTCAGCAGACCTACCCCCAGGGGGTTCCCTGAGACCTTGAGCACGAACCAGGACACCCCACTGAGGCTACGGGCACCCTGAGAGAGCTTGTGGGGACCCAGAGGACCCCTGAAACATGCTCTGAACTCAGAAGGCGCCGCGCGGTTTCATGTCGGCGGGGCCTCCCGGGCAGCGGTGTCCTTGGCGCTGCTCCAGGCTGGAGGCACTCGGGGGTGGACCAGTCCTCCCAAACCTCTGCCTGAGTCACGAGAGGGGAGCAGAGACAGGGAGACCCAGCCCCTCCCGCACTGCATGGCTGTGGCTCAGAACAGAGGGCGTTGGGAGGCTGGCGACCAAGAAGCAGGGCAAAGGGCCTGTGGTGACAGTGGCTGCGGGCCTGCTGGAGGGGAGCGTGTGGTGGGGGATGGGAGATGGTGAAGGAAGCCTGTGAACACGAGACCCGCGGAAGGCTGGGACGGGGCTTCCTGAGACATCAGAGCCTGCCACCTCACCTCTGTGGCCACCCTGCCCTGCTTCTCGTCTCCCCAAAGGACTCGGGAACTGAAGCGGGAGAGCTGGCAGGCCTGGTCCTCACAGCATCGAGTGGACTCCTGCAGGAAATTGTGGCTCTCGGGTCCTCAGGTCCCATCCAGCCGTCCCTGCACCCCGACTAAATCCTTCAAACCAACAGAACGAGGCCTGTCCCCGCTGTTCCCTCCTGGGGAACCACAGTCGGTGTGTTCCAGTCCATGTATGCTGCAAACAGAGGGATCCCGGACAGTCCAGGTGGCAGTGGCTGTCCTAAATGCTGTTGGGCCCCTCCCACACCCTTCCGTGGGCACGGAGCAGGCCTTATACTGAACCAGTGGGAGGCAGGAGGCAGGAGAGAGCCGGCCAACCAACCCCTTGCCCTTTGCCCTCTGGTGGGTAAAAGCCCAAGGCCTGGTTTTTCACGCCGCCAGTCCAGAGGTGTCCCGGGGGGTGAGCACATGGACCCGATGGATGTCTGGTTTGTCCCATCGGGCTCGGGGGCAGGCGGTGGCCAGCACAGAAAGGCCTCCTGTCGTGTTCCCTCCCCTTTGCCCACATTCTCACTGCCTGGGATGGCACCTCCCGAGAAAGCAGGCTGGTTTCTAGGGCGCCCACACTGAGACTTGGGTGCTGAAAATGGCTCTGGAACGCGGGCCCTCGGGGGTTCGTTTTGGAAGGGAGCTGCCCACCTGTCTCTAAGTCACAGGGCCCACGGGGTCAGTGGGACTGTAATAACTGCGGTCCAGCCTTGGCTTGCCTTTGTATGGCCCTCGAGCTAAGAATGGTTTTTACGTTTTTACAGGGAAAGAGAAGAAAAAAAAAAAGCCGAAGGGTATGCTAGAGAGATCCCACAAAGCCTACGTCATCTACTATCCGGCCCTTCACAGAAGAGCTTGCTGACCCCTGGTGACCCGCTGTGGTGTGGTCATTACTGAAGTCACCGGTGCTCGGTCCTGTCGGGGCGCAGGCAGAGCGAGAGGCATTGGGGGATGAAGTAGGTGTGCCCCCCCCTACCCTGGTGGGGAGCAGTGGTCGTGATATTAATAACGGAGAAGTGGTGGGGACCTTGAAACAAGAAAACGAGAGGCTCGGGGCCACCTGAGACACACTGAGGGCCTCCGGGCAGCTCAGCGGGGTCACGTCTCCGGCAGCCCTTGGCGGACTGTCGGAAATGAGGCCTACACGCTGATTTCAGGGCTACAAAGGAGCCCGAAGTCACAGCCTCGACAGGTGCCCTATATCAAGGTCAGGAGGCACACAGGGCCAGGAGCCTCCAAGGTGGCCGAAGCAATCGCTCCCCTGTGCCGGAGAACAGGCTGTCCTTGCTGGGTGCCCCACCTGCAGCAGCTTCTTGACAAACGGTGCTCATCCCCCTCGAGACCTGCCCTCAGCACCCCCTGGATTCTAGGCCTGGAACGATGAAGGAGGCAGAAAAGATCAAGTCTCTGCTCCTGCCATATGTGCAAACACGGGCAGGAAAGGGCCGCTCGGAAACAACTGGCCTTGGAGAACTGATCGTAGTGATCCCGTAAATGCCTGAGGCTTTGCACGCAAGCAAAGGGGCTCCCACTCTGAACACAGGAGGAGCCAGAAGGAACAGTGAATGCGCTGACCACCGGGAGCAGTACAGGCAGATTCCTTGCAAGGACAAGGACATTAGACAATGAGGACTCCGTAGAGATGAGGAGCTAGAGTTGGGAGAATGCCATAACTTCGCCCTTAAAAATAAAACGCTGACAGCCTTCGAGGCTGCAGCTTGTACCCTGTGTTTGTGTGTCTGTGTGTCTTCTGTGTTCATTCTCTCTCGCCCGTTATTTGGAACCGCAAGTGGCACCCAGCGTGGGGCACGACGGCGTGAAGAGAACCAGAGAGGGACCCCTTCGGTAAGCGGTGGCCGACAGAGGGATCTCTGGCAGAACGGGAAGTTCCCCGTCCGCTGAGCGGGAGTATCGTCGATGACGGGACTTTTGCATTCCACAGGGGTGGAAGCGAAAGAGAAGCTAATTACTGAATTATTTATGCATATTAAGGAAACATGTTACTGGTTTCAGTTTCAACAGCAAGTGCAGTTAAATAATAGAGTCTGGCAGCAAGTCGTTAAGACGTTGCGTACTGCTCACCAACAGGGAAAAACTATGGATATTAAGCTCTGGTCTTTCTGCAGTGCCTTAACTCAGGCCCTCCAATTACCGGAGACCGATTCAGAGAAAGGAGAGAGTGAGAAGGAGGAGAATGAAGGAAATCAAGATCAGGAGTCTAGTGAGGGGACTAAAACCCCAGAGCCTCCTCCAGAGGGTGAGGAACTATCTCCCCCCGAGGAAGAGCGGCCTCCCTCTAGCAACGGGAGCGATTGGAGAGAATGAACCGGGCTACTGCAAGCTTTACTTTCCCCGGTTCAGAGCCTGTGCCTGCCGCTCCAGTGCCGCCTTCTGCGGTCCCTGTAGTCTTACCTCCGCCCCCTCCTCCTGTAGTCCCTAAACCCGGAGCAACCTTTACCGTGCCTAAAGTAGGGACTCAGTGGGATGATGATGGTTTTCCTCTGCCCCCAGATTGTAATGATCAAGCTCATAAAGGCCCAGAGGCGCCTGCAGGCTTTTCGCTCTCCCTATCACCAGACAACAATTCGCCACCAATCAGCCGTTTCCCCAAGGAGGTTTTGATGTTACATATCAATCTTTAAATTATAAACTTTTGAAAGACCTAAAACAAGCAGTACAAAAGTACAGGCCGCAGTCTCCCTTTGTGTTAGGGCTGTTGAACGCATTTTCATCAAAAAATCTCTTGATACCTATAGCTTGGGAAAATGTGGGGAGACAGTTCTTGAGGGTTCTCAATGGTTACAATTGAGAAGTTGGTGGTGGGAGGAGGCCCGTTCACAGGCGGGGCAGAATGCCCCCAGCAACCTCCTGGGCCCACAGAGGAGGAACTTACGGGGACAGGACAATATTCTAATCTTGCCCAGCGGGCAGGCCTATCAGATTTAGCTCTAACCCAAGCTAAGAGCATTTTTGTGAAAGCTTGGATGAAAATAGAAATATCCGGGAAAACTACTCCATCTTTTGTAAAAACAACCCAAGGGCCGGCAGAGCCTTATACTGATTTTCTGTCCCGCCTTAAAGACGCCGTTCTTCGCGGGCTGGGAAACTCCGAGGCGGCGTCGATCCTGCTGCCATCTCTGGCTTTTGAAAACGCTAACCCTGATTGTCAGAGAGCCCTTCGCCCCTTGAATGCGGGGGTGAGGGGCCTCTCTAGATGAATACGTCCGCGCCTGTGCGGGGTGGGAGGTGCTGCTTATCGGGCAGAACTCGGCGGGAGCTGTTCAGAAGGGCAACAGTACCAAACCCGCTTGTTTTGATTGTGGTAAAATGGGACATATTAAAAAGGACTGCCGTAAAGGGAAACAGAAAGGAGGTTATGAAAAGGGCAAACAACCCCCTGGCTTATGCCGATGTGGGAAAGGAAGACACTGGACTAATGAATGCAGATCAGTGACTGATAAAAGCGGTAACACCTTCCTTCCAATGTCAGGAAAGGAGAAAGGGGGGCCTCGGCCTCGGGCCCCGCAGAACGACCATACAAGGCCTCAGCAGTACCCTGTCAGCAATGGGGTCAGTCATCAACTCAGCGACATATAAAAGTGGCTGACTTAAAAGCAGCCGCTCAAGGTAGCGCCGGCGGTGTCTATAGATTATCCACAGGGATATATGGACCTATCCTCAAGGAACAGTAGGACTCATGACTGGCAGGAGTATGCTACTGTAAAGGGTTTGCAAGTACATACTGGAATTATTGATGAGGACTTCAAAGGGGAAATCCTCATAGTGGCTCAAGTTACCCAAGTAATGGTCATTCATGCTGGCGAGCGAATTGCACAGCTGTTGTTATTCCATCATGTCAAATTCCCATCCCTCCGGATGGAGCGACAGGGAGGTTTTGGAAGAACAGGTACTAAGGTGTTTTGGGAGATCTTAGTTAATGATCAACGTCCTGCCTTAACATTACTCACAGTGGGACGCAGCTTTGAAGGATTAGTTGACAAGGGTGCTGACGTTTCTGTTATAAGCCAAAGCCAATGTCCTGTTGAATGGCCCAAAGACCCTGTAAATATTACCTTGTCAGGACTAGGACAGGCTCAACGAGTATTTCGGAGCGCGACACCCCTCTCTTGTGAGGGCCCTGGATCTCAAAGAGCCTCTGATTTTCTATGTTGTGGTCATTGCTGTGAACCTGTGGGGTCGAGACTTATTACAACAATTTGGAGCCTTTTTAAGTATCCCTACTTTATCTCCTCAGGTCAAAAATATGATGCCAAACATGGGATATAAACCGATGGCTTCCCAGCATTTAAACGGATAGCCACGGCCCCCTGGAAGCCTGGAGCTCTGCGTTGGAATGGAACACACAAACACCTGTGTGGGTGCAGCAGTGGCCGCTCCCTAAGGAAAAACTTGAAGCACTGAAAACCCTAGTTCAAGAACAATTGCAGGCGGGGCATATAGAGCCCTCCGTCTCTGCAGGAATGCTCCTGTGTTTGTAATTAAAAAGAAGAGCGGGAAATGGCGCCTTCTCATTGATTTGAGAGAAGTTAGTAAGTGCACGAAGCCTATGGGCCCCTTACAACCGGGGATTCCCAATCCTGCTATGATTCCCCAGAATTGGTCCATTTTAGTTATGGACTTGGAAGACTGTTTTTTTTTTTTTTACAATACCCTTGGTAGAACAGGATAAAGAGAAATTCGCTTTTACTATACCTGAATATAATTGTGGCCGGCCCACTGAATGATATCAATGGAGAGTATTGCCCCAGGGGATGTTAAATAGTCCTACCTTATGTCAAGAATTTGTTGATCGGGCCTTAGAGCCAGTACGGAAAAAGTCCGAATATTCTCTTATATCAGTATATGGATGACATTTTGCTCGATGCCGCCACTGAAAGGAAAAGAGACCTTGCTTATGAGGAGCTTAAAACCCAGTTAGGCCCTGGCCGGTTTGGCTCAGCGGTTAGAGCGTCAGACTGCGGTCCAGAGAGACCCGGGTTCGGTTCCCGCTAGGGGCATGTACCTCGGTTGCAGTTTGTCCCCGGCCCTGGTTGGTCGTGCGGGTGGCAGCCACTCGATGTGTCCCTTTCACGTCGATGTTTCTCTCTCTCTCTCTCTCTCTCCCCCTCTCTCCCTCCCACTCTATCTGAACAAAAAATGAAAAAATGTCCTCGGGTGAGGATAAAATAAATAAATAAATAAATAAAAACCCAGTTGGGTCATTATAATTTATGCATTGCTCCCGAAAAAGTTCAGACTACTCTACCTATAAGCTATTTAGGTTTCCAAATAGCTCAAGCACAAATACGACCACAGAAACTAAAACTAAGACGTGACAAATTGGTAACCTTGGATGATTTTCAAAAATTGTTGGGAGACGTTGATTGGCTACGGTCTTCTTTAGGTATCCCAACGCACTCTCTGGAACCTTTATTTTCCACCTTAGAAGGGGATACCCGGCTCCACAGTCCCTGACCCCTCACTCCTGGAGCGGAGGAGGAGTTACAGCTGACAGAACAAAGGGTTTAGGAAGCCTTTGTCCAACAAATTGATGGGTCACTCCCCATCAGCTTATGTATCTTTCACACTCACATTCACCGTCAGCCATAGGTCAACCTGCATCAGTCCTTGAATGGATCTTTTTGCCCAACAAACAAAATAAGAAATTGTTGGTATATATTGACAAAATAGCTCATCTAATTATCAAAGGTCGACACCGCTGCCGGCAACTCTGTGGGTATGGTCCTGCCGCTGTCGTAACCGGGCGGGATGTTGACCGTTGCCTAGAATTTAACGGACAGTGGCAAATTGCTTGTGCAGATTTTGTTGGCCGGTTTGAAGATCATTACCCTCAATCAAAAATGTTTGCCTTTTTCAGCACTCACTCAGTACTCTCATTCACACCTGTAGTTAGCGCCCCCGTAAAAGGAGCGCCTTTCTGCACTGACGCTTCCAGCAACGGCAAGGCCGGATACGGGGACCGAATGGCAGTGAAGTTGTACAATCTCCCTGGAGTTCCGTTCAGCAGAGCGAGCTTTTCGCCATTCTTTTAGTGCTTCAGGACTGGCCTCATATCTCTTTAAATATCGTTAGTGACTCCCGATACGCTGTATTCACAGTTACCCCATTGCCTCAGGTAGCATTACCTCTTCCAGCCGCAGAGCCTTCACAGATCCAGTTCCAACAGGTGCAAAAGGCACTTCTGGAGAGGGACTGTCCCTCTTTGTGACTCACATTCGTTCTCATTCAGGACTCCAGGCCCACTAGCCAAGGGCAATGAACAGACTGACTCACTCTTAATTGGGAATGTACATAAGGCACAAGAGGGACATCTTTTCCATCACACCAACGCGCTAGGTTTACAAAAACGCTTTCCTCTCACCAGGCAACAAGCACGATCTACTGTGTGCCACTGCCCACAGTGCACCGCCATCCACTTACCTGCCCTGTCTCCCGGCTGCAGCCCTCGGGGTCTTGCCACAAATCAAACATGGCAAATGGATGTTACTCAGTATGCCCCTTTCGGGCAGCTCAAATATATTCATCACACTGTGGACGCATACTCTCGTTTTCAATGGGCAACTTCTCTGGCTTCTGAAAAAGCGGATTCAGTTATTACACATTTACTAGCATGTGTCGCGGTAATGGGCGTCCCGCACACCATTAAAACAGACAGTGCCCCTGCGTATACATCCAAAAAATTAGCTGCCTTTCTCATTATAATATTAAACACCTCACTGGCATTCCCTTTAATAGTTGAAGAGAGCTAGCAGAACAAGCCATAATTGAGAGAGCTAGCAGAACACTGAAACGACAACTAATAAAACAAAAAGGGGGCGATGGATGTGAATCTCCTCGGAGACAGCTCTTCACGGTACTTTTTACTCTCAGTTTTTTAAATCAATGGCACGCATTGGATCAGTCAGGCGCGAGAACACATTTTTCTGCACCCCATCAGAAATCCTCTATCAACCCATCTGTTACAGGGACATGGAGGGGTGCTGGTGACCAGGGAGGTATTGCAACGGGGGCGAGGATTCGCTTACGTCTCCACAGGGGAAGGGTGCGAGTGGTTACCAACCGAACGCATAAAACTCAGAGATGTCGAGGCGCAATCACACCGAGGAGTTCCTCAGGGGATTCCAGGAATTGAATTTCCAGGCTCGCACGATCACTGTAGGAACACAGAGAGCCACGCCACCGACTTGGGGACAACTGAAAAGGATGACACAAGAGGCTGAGAACGTTCTACTACAGACCCGACAGCCACGCACCCCAAGTTCTCTCTTTCTAGTCATGCTGGCCGTGGTGTCATGTCCGGTGGGGTTTGTCCATGCTAATCATGCCTGCTGGGCCTATATCCCCAAGCCTCCCCTACTGAGGGCTGTTTCACGGGGAGAACCAGAAGTACTGGTATACACGAATGACGCCCGTTGGATGCCCGGCCCTTATGACTCCTCACTTCCATCATACCCAAAGGAGGAGGGGCGAATGGTCAGTAATTACTCCTTCGGGTCCGAGGGTGCCCCAATTTGTTTTGGAATATCCCCTCATTGCCTGCAGCCCTCTCATGAGGCGTGGGGACTCCAGTATATACATTTCTCTCTCGCCTTCTCTACTATAATTATCTCTGTACAAGGCTTTAAGGTTCACGAAGGGAACGCCTCCCTTGGAGATCCCCCAACTCTATTACCCCTCTGCCCTTTTCCTGTTGCTGAGCCCGGGATAACTCATCTCATGTGGACTCGTTGCAGAGGGAAGTACCCTAAGATTTTAATTAATGACTCCAGGAATAACACACAAGTCATTGATTGGAGCCCTCATGGAGATTTTAGTACAAAGTTCTCCAAAGTACCCCTTAAATGGCACAAACATAATGGAACCCTGGAAGGGCACGGGAACGAAACTATTACTTGGCACGACCGAGGCCTCACCACACCCGTGCCTCACTTGATCGGCGGTACTGCGGTTCAGGGACATCTTTGGAAATTACTGGCTGCTGGAGAAGCCATTAACACACAGACCGGAAACATGTCCCTGAACATGTCTGATGATAAAAATCCTTCTACTGTACAATTACATGTTAACAACTCTCGTTATGTTTCAGCTTGCATCAAATTCCCATTTGTTCTTTCAGCAGGGCCAGTGACTTGGAACGCCTCACTGGAGGCGTCACCTGCAAAGGGAACTGCTCTCTGTATACCTGTGTGAATAAGACCATTTGGACCACCTTAACTCAGGATAGTATCTACTTATTAAAGGCCAGGAATGAAATTTGGCTCCCGGTAAATCTTACTAGGCCTTGGAGTGAATCAGCCGGCATGATGCAAATTTATCAGTTAATTAATGACCTAGCGCATCGCACCCAGAGAGCTGTGGGTTTGATTGTTGCCACCACAGTGGGTCTTGTGGCAGTCACCTCTATGGCTGCCGTGGCCGGAGTGGCGTTACATCAAGGGATTCAGACTTCGGATTACGTCCGCCAATGGCATAAAGACTCCCATCTGCCGTGGCAGCAACAGCATGATATTGATGCCCAAATGGAGGATGGTATCCGCCACCTCCAACAAACAGTACAATGGACGGGAGATCAGACACAGCTTTTAGGCACTCGCTCTGGTTGGCGATGTGATTGGAATTCCACTCAATTCTGTGTAACCCCTACCCCTTACAATGTAACTCATGATTGGAACCGTATAAGAAAACTGCTATGGGGACACGAAAACACTTCTTTCGAAATTCAGAAACTGGAAGCTCAGATTACGGAAACCTTTGCTTGAGAGCGTCCCAGATTAAATGGAGAAGACATTTTTTAGGGACTGGCTCAAAGACGTACTAACCTTAATCCCACGGGCCAGATAAAAGCTATCCTCACTTCTACCACCAGTAACTCGGTTCTTGTTCTTCCAATCATTCTTTTTGCATTTATAGTCTTCCGAAGACGGAACAACAAACAAGTAGTGGTGGAAAGACAAAAAGAAGTGATGGCAGTCCTCCAACATGCGCAGTCGCAGAAATCTTGAAAAGAAAAAAGGGGGAAATGAAGGGGGCAGAAAAGATCATGTCTCTGCTCCTGCCATATGTGCAAACATGGGCAGGAAAGGGCAGCTTGGAAACAACTGGCCTTGGAGAACTGATCGTAGTGATCCCGTAAATGCCTGAGGCTTTGCACGCAAGCAAAGGGGCTCCCACTTGAACACAGGAGGAGCCAGAAGGAACAGTGAATGCGCTGACTTTGAACGGGAGCAGTACAAGCAGATTCCTTGCAAGGACAAGGACATTAGACAATAAGGACTCAGTAGAGATGAGGAGCTAGAGTTGGGAGAATGCCATAACTTCGCCCTTAAAAATAAAACGCTGACAGCCTTCGAGGCTGCAGCCTTGAACCCTGTGTCTGTGTGTCTGTGTGTCTTCTGTGTTCATTCTCTCTCGCTCATTATTTGGAACCGCAACAAACGAGGTCAGGTTTGAGTACAGGTGGAGCGGAGAAGGTAAGCCCTGCTCTGCTGAGAGCTAGTTTGCACACCAAAGGAGTCGCAGGCCTGGCTAATGTGTTCCAGCTAGGTTGGGGGCTGGGGGAGAATTCACGGGCACGGGGCTCTCGTCTGTGATTTTGGACTCAGGGTTTGCGCAAGGACACCAGGAACTGGTTCTGATCATTTTTCGAGATGACCCTAGTGGTGTGTCAGTAAAAATTTAACACGCGACTCTCCGACGTGGGAAACAGAATGTGTAGCCTTTGCCAATTCCTGTGGTGTAAACACTCCCACCTCGAACAATTTCAAGCTACCACTCTTATGAAAGTGGCAATCCAGGGTCAAATGCGTGAAGAGAAGAGGCCCACCCCTTCGCCTGGCTCTGGCCCACACTGCCAAGGTAAGCGTTTCTTCAGACAGGAGGGTCTGGATCTGCTCAGTTACAAGGAGAAATGGACCTCCCATATTCAACACCTAGAAGACAATTTTTCCAAGCTCTTTGCTTAGAAGATTTGAAAAGGGAACATTGTCACTACGTAATCTCAATAAAGTGGTCATTGTGAAGACAGGTCTCAAGGTGATGGAGACCCCTGGCTTCCCGCATGAGGACTCTGCAATACGTCGGTTCTTGTTGAATTTGTAAGAGTGGCAGGGACCAGCCAGCCCTCGGCCAAGGCACTCCTGCCCTTGGTGGCCATGAGATCCATTGTGAGCACCAAGGAGGCGGCTCGTTTCTGTCCCCCGAGTGAGGGCGCCGGTTAGGGCAGTGTCGCTCACTCAGGTGTTGGTGTACGTCTGGAGGGTTCCAGTGAAGGAGGCATGGCTGCCAGGCATCCCTGTTTCTTCTTCTGGGAATGACCCGCACCGTCCGCCTTGTTTCCTCCTGGCCTCGCCTCTTGCCGTCTGTCTGAGCCTGCAGAGTCAGAGTCTGGGCTGACCTTGGGGTTCTAGCCCTGGCCCAATTCCAGCCCTCAGGGTCAAAGGCTAGGAGGAGGTCGGCAAAGACTCAGTGTCGCTGACAGATTGTTCCACGGCCGTGGGGAGAGTGAGCATGGCCAGCCGCAGACGAGCTGGGCCCGAACCCTCCTGCCTTTGGTGTCGCATATGGGCGCAGGGGACCCGGACCTGCAATGGATTAAAAGAAAATGGACTTAGCCCTGGCCGGTTTGGCTCAGCAGTTAGAGCGTCGGCCTGCGGTCCAGAGAGACCCGGGTTCGGTTCCCGCTAAAGGCACGAACCTCGGTTGCAGTTTGTTCCCGGCCCTGACCCAACCAGGGCTGTGCAGGAGGCAGCCACTCGATGTGTCCCTTTCACGTCGACATTTCTCTCTCTCTCTCTTCCTCTCTCTCCCTCCCACTCTATCTGAACAAAAAATGGAAAAATGTCCTCGGGTGAGGATAAAAATAAAAAAAAAGTTAGAAAATGGACTTAGAGACAGGTGCATACGTGAACAGCCTGTGTTTTTTTTGGGGGGGGGTGTTTGCATGAATGTGTACAAAGAACAACTAAACGGAATGTCAATACTCGTAAGTGGTTTTTCTCTGGGTTGTAGAATGTGGGTGACATTACTTTTCTTTATCTGTTCTATGGTATGTATGACGTGTTACCTATCGGTGCCGGGTCTGCGCGTGGGCCGGCCACCCTGCTCACGCTCTTCATCCCTGGTCGTCAGGGCGGGGCCTCGGAGCCCAGAAACAACAGTCAGTCAGCACTGGGTGGGGCTGATTAGTGAGTGGCCGGGCAATCACCTGATTCGAAAAGTCTCCACCTGTCCCCACTCTCCGTTCCTGCCCTTGCCCAAGACGGGGACACTGTGTACCCATGCCTCCCACTCTGGTCCCCAGCCTCCATCCCTGCACCCCTGTCTTCTCACGGCTCAGAACTCCAGACTGCTTCCAAACCTCACAGCTCATCATCCAACCGCCCCTTTCGGGCAGCGTGGGGTGGTGTCCGCGCCTGGGACGACGAAGAGACTTCTTCCCCCTTAGGGATTAAGTGCTCGTCACCCTGGGCTCTAGGTATAGGAGAGTTCTCCAAATCCTTTTGGAGTGCTCTCAAAATAAGAATTATTCCCCCCTTTTGCCCTGGCCGGTTTGGCTCAGCGGTTAGAGCGTCGGCCTGCGGTCCAGAGCGACCCGGGTTCGGTACCCGCTAGGGGCACGTACCTCGGTTGCAGTTTGTCCCCGGCCCTGGTTGGTCGTGCGGGAGGCAGCCACTTGATGTGTCCCTTTCACGTCGATGTTTCTCTCTTCCTCTCTCTCCCTCCCACTCTATCTGAACAAAAAATGAAAAATGTCCTCGGGTGAGGATTAAAAAAAAAAAAAAAAAGAATTATTGCCCCCTTTTTTCCAAGCATGGGCTTCACCTCATTCTGTTGAAGGGTTTTCATTTTTTTTCCCCTCCTTTATCTCCACTTCTCTTCCCTCCCCCTCAATATCCAGGTCACCAATTTTTCAGGCCACGTTTCGGTAACTGCAGAGAGGAGCTGCCCTCTAGGATACTGTTTGCCCGCCAAGACAGGAGCTCACCCAGGCTGCAGTGGAGCTCCCGAAACTCGGGCTCGCCCCTCCAGGTCTCCGGCGGGTGCCCAGGCCAAGGCCGCGTGACACCTGGGGGGGCCGTGTCGTCCCTCGTGGCTCCGGGCCTCCAGCTGCATGGCCGTGTGTGTGTGTGTGTGTGTGTGTGTGTGTGTGTGTGTGTGTCACCAGGGCCCAGAATCTTTCACTGGCATCAAAGGACTGACCCATTTACAGTAACCACCTTCTTGCAGCGGGCGAGGCCTTTGTGTGTGTTGTGTGGAGACCGGGCTGTGTCAGGACGCAGTGGTGGGCGCTTAGCAGGTGGGAAGGAAACCGGCCGTGGCTTCCACCTCCCTCCTCCCTGGGAAATTTCCAACACTGGTTTCCTTCTTCTCAGTCAGAGTTCAAACCTCTCTTCAGACACAACGTCAGCAGTGAACACTGGAAACACCTTCCGCGCGTCCCCTCGGCTGGTAACTGGACTCAGAGCCGGCTGGAGGGCCTGCCTCCGGGGTGGGGACACCGCGTGGACACCAGCTCAGCCCCCGCACGTGGCTCAGCCCCGGCTTCCCCAGAGAGCTTCCAGCCAGGCCAACCACTCAGCGCGTCAAGAGCCTACGAAGTCCCAGCAAGTTGAACTGTTTGGTTTGTTTGTAAAATTTCATCGCACTTACAAGAAAAACAGTTCCTTAAACTCTTAGAATTCTCCGCTCCTCCTGTACATGGGCCCCCAGAGTCCCAGGGCTGGGCCTGGCCTCATTCAGCGGCTGCGTTCAATGGCGCAGCCGGGCTTTCTTCTAGATGCTGGCATTGTGCCTAGTATTACCTGCCCTAAATTTATAACAATTGTTGGGCATAATATAAAATTCATCTATTTCGACTGAACAGAGAGAATGGACGAGACTAATGTCTACATTGTTAGCCAGAGCTTGCCCTTCTTAAGAGACGCATTGTGCCTAGACCTGTCTCAGTAAGGATCCAGAAATGAGATTGGAGCAATCTCAGGGAAATGTCGCAATGGGTGAAGGGCCAGTTCGGTACAGCGTGGCTGTTGAGAGCACAGGAGGAGTAACCCCAGTCCCAGCTCTGCCCTAGTCCCAGCTCTGCCCCAGTCCCAGCTCTGCCCCAGTCCCACCTCTGCCCCTGTCCCAGCTCTGCCCCAGTCCCAGCTCTGCCCCAGTCCCACCTCTGCCCCTGTCCCAGCTCTGCCCCAGTCCCACCTCTGCCTCAGTCCCAGCTCTGCCCCAGTCTCAGCTCTGCCCCAGTCCCACCTCTGCCTCAGTCCCAGCTCTGCCCCAGTCCCACCTCTGCCCCTGTCCCAGCTCTGCCCCAGTCCCACCTCTGCCTCAGTCCCAGCTCTGCCCCAGTCTCAGCTCTGCCCCAGTCCCACCTCTGCCTCAGTCCCAGCTCTGCCCCAGTCCCACCTCTGCCCCAGTCCCAGCTCTGCCCCAGTCCCAGCTCTGCCCCAGTCCCACCTCTGCCCCAGTCCCAGCTCTGCCCCAGTCCCAGCTCTGCCCCAGTCCCAGCTCTGCCCCAGTCCCACCTCTGCCCTTGACCAGCCCCAGGATCTGAGAAAGTGCACGAGCCTCAGTGTTCTCTTCTGTAAAGTCAGGTTAACAGAGGCACCCACCGTGGGGTGGGGGTTATTTAAAAATTTTTTTAAATGTTTCAATTGTGGTAAAATACCTTTAACATAAGATTTACCGTCTTGACCATTTTTAAGTGTAAGGTCCAGGAGTGTTAAGGACATTCGCACTGTCACGCGTCAACTTCCAGAACTCTTTCACCTGGTGAAGGCGAAAATTTGCATCCGTGAAACGATGCTTCCTTCCCCCCTCCTCCAGCCTCTGTCTCTAGGAGTTTGACGACATTAGGAACCTTATACAGGTGGAACCAGACAGTGTTTGTCCCGTTGTGACTGGCTGAGTTCACTCAGCACAATGTCCTCGAGGTTCATCCACGTTGTAGCCCGTGTCAGAATTTCCTTCCTTTTCAAGGCTGAGTAATATTCCATTATATGGACGAATCACATATTGTTTATCCATTCATCTGCCCACGGACGCTTGGTTTGCTTCCACATTTTGGCTCTTGTAAATAATGCTGCTGTGAACATAGGTGTACAAATATCTCTTGGAGACCCTGCTTCCCATTCTTCTGTGTATATACCCAGCAGTGGAATTGCTGGATCACACGGTGGTTCTATTTTCAGTTTTTTCAGGAACTACCCGACTGTTTTCCACAGCCGCTGCACCCTCTTACATGCCCACCAGCAGCAGTACACAGAGGTTTGAATGTCTCCACATCTTTGCCCGCACTTGTTATTTGCTGGTTTTTGTTTTAGTTTTTGATAGCAGCCATGCTAATGAGTATGAGGCGGTATGTGATTGTGGTTTTGATTTGCATTTCCCTAACGATTGATGAGTTGAGCATCTTCCCATGTGCTTGTTGGCCGTTTGCATCTCTCCTTTTTGTTTTTAAATATGTTTTTATTGATTTTTTAGAGAGAGAGGAAGGGAGAGAGAGAAACATCAATGTGAGAGGGAAACATCCATCGGTGGCCTCCTGCACGCCCCGCTGGGGACGAGCCCGAGGCCGCGGCTTGTGCCCTGACTGGAAATGGAACCAGGGCCGCTCAGTCCATGGGGCGCCGCTAAATCCGCTGAGCCACGCTGGCCGGGCTGCACATTTTCTTTGGAGAAATGTCTGTTCAGATCTTTTGCCCATTTTGGTTTTGAATCGAGTTTGTTGTTGTTGATGTTGAGTTGTTTTGGAGGTTGTTTTGAGGAATGAAATTGCTTCTCCCAGCACCTGGAACACAGCCAGCCGGGGCCCCAAGCTCGCCAGTTCTTACATGTAGTGACGCATGGGCAGTTCTGCCTCACACTGCGTGATGCGGAACGGAGGAAAGAGGTTCCCACCAGTGTCTGCTCTGTCTCCGCACTGCCCCACAGTCTCCCAGGCCTCGCATCCTCCCCTCCGTCCCAGGGGCACCCTTCAGCCTCACACTTTTACCGTCATAGCCACAACCCCAGACCAGCCCGGGGACCTGCTTCAGGGCTCCTGGCTAGGACCCCTCCGGGCCCTCCTGTCCCATAGCTGCCACTCTGGGGCTGGGGCCAGGGGGTCCCAATGTGACATCTGACCTCCCGAACCGAAACAAATGGAAAATTTAGTACATGTGACTAGACTTTTAAAATAATCTTAAACTGCCCTGGCCAGCTTGGCTCAGCGGTTAGAGCGCTGGCCCGTGGACCAATGAGTTGCGGGTTCGATTCCGGTCAAGGGCACGCACCTCGGTTGCAGTTCGTCCCTGGCCCTGGTTGGGTCGTGCGGGAGGCAGCCAGTCGATGTGTCTCTATCACATCGATGTTTCTCTCTGTCTCTCTCTCTCTCCCTCCCTCACACTCTATCTGATAAGTGGAAAAATATCCTCAGGTGAGGAATAAAAAATGAATAAGTAAATAAATAAGTAAATAAATAAACAAAATAACCTTAAACTATGAGGTCAGCTACGTGAATTATGCAACCCAAGCCACTGTTCTGCACAGTATCCACAACATACATTTTTGGGATAAGATAAAAAACAGAAACAAGCCAAAGGATGACCAAGGGTTGGCGTCTGCCCAGAGACCTTCAGCTCCCACGTCGGCTGGTCCCAGCAGCCTGTCCCCCCAGCCCCTTACTCAGGCCACACCCTGGGGGTCATTTTGAGGGTCAGACCCCGGAAGTGCCTTCATCCCCTCCCCCCATGTCCCACCAAGCTGCATCTGGCCTGCACTGCCCCTGGCCAGCTACCCCCTCTCCTTTCCCTTTCCCTTTGCCCAGGGGCTTGGTCTCTGATCCCCCGCAAACAAGCCTGTTTACTGCCTTCTGAACAAGATATAGTGTTACCTCCCCTCGGATGCACTGGCCTTCAAATCAAATCAACAGCGTGCCGATGAAAATCGCATGAGCCAGACAAACAGGAAAACAAGAGTTATGTGGCTCTCACAACGTTCGTCATACGGCAAAACCCAAAGCTGCTGCTGAGAAAAGGGAAGCAAACCTTGCTGAGCTCGGCTGGACCAGCTGCCACCCTCGGGTCCGCTCCGCCCCCAGCAGCGGTCCAGACAGGGAGGTGGCCGCTCCGTCCGCTCGCCCGCCCCAGGGACGCTGTCCTGCTGCCTGTTGCTCCCCGGCAGGTTCTCATCCTCACCGCAGACTGGCTGCTCTTTGCTCCTGCACGGTTATCACAAAGCCCCAGCTCCCATCGCTTCAGGTTGCTTTCTCACTTGCGCTGCTTTGCTGGGTCGTGTCTTTGGGGGTGGCCTCAGGCCAGGCTCCCTGGACGCGGACTCAGAGGTGAGGCTGTGTGTAGGATGGAGCGGAGTACCCTGGAAGCAGGCAGGATGGGGCAGGGATACCTGAGCACCAGGTGCAGCTGAGGACCCCAAAGAGCCCCCACTCCAGGCGCTCCGGGCTGGGCACGGCCCTGCAGGGACCCTTGAGTCCTGGCGAAGGGCTGGGTCCTTATTTCCACGGAGCAGTCATTGGAGGCCCAAAGCTCCGCGGTGGGACCGGCAGAGCGCCCCCTGTGGGAGTCCCATCCCACCTCACCGCTGGGGAAGTTCTGGTCGCACCATTGCGGCACCCGGGGCTCAGTTCTCCCTTTCACGCCAATAGTGGGGATTTCGGTCCAGCTGGCCAGTGGGTGATTCAGCGCCCCAAATCCCAGGTCAGGTGCTGCTTCCTCAGACCACTCCTGAGAGCCACCTTCTTCTGTGGAGGCCCCTGGGAAACTGGGTTGGTACCCCCAACTCCATCAGTCCTCCCATGTGGGCTCCCCGAGAGCAGGGCAGGTAGGCCCCTTTGGATAAGTCTCCCCAGAGAGGAACTGAGCAGTGACCGACAAGGACCAGTACTCCTTGTGGAGTGGCCTTGGTCCCGAGGGGCATCTGGGTGGCGGGTCACAGCGACCAGTACAGTGGTCAAGACGTCCTCCTTCAGGCCCTTCGGCAGGGTTCATGGGTGCCCTGGGAGACAGCCAGTGGCCCCCTTCCTGGAGCTCCAGTTCCGTGGGAGGAGACATCATACAACCTGCCAGCGGCCAGGGGGCCTCTGCCAGAGGTCGGGGAGGCCCCTGAGGGACCCCTGAGTCAGTGGGTGTTGAGAACAGGGTTGTGGAGGTGGTAGGGGGTATAGTTTGGGAGGGAGAATTCAAGTTTAAAAAATTAAAAAAATTTTTTTCAGTTATAGTTGACATACAATATTATATTTGTTTCAGGTGTACAACATAGTGACTAGACATTTAAACCTCACGAAGTGGTCCCCCAGATAAGTCTATAGCCACCTGGCACCATACACAGGTACTAAATATTACTGACTCTATCCCCTATGCTGACTGTGCATCCTTGTGACTGTTTTATAACTGCCAATTTATATTTCTTTTTTTAAAAGTAATTTATTGAATTTTTAGAGAGAGAAGAAGGGAGAGAGAGATAGAAATATCCATGTGAGAGACACATCGATCGGCTGCCTCCTGCGCGCCCCCTACTGGGGATTGAGCAGCAACCAGGGCATGTGCCCTGATCAGGAATCGAACCGGGACCTCTCAGTCCATGGGATGACGCTCAATCCACTGAGCCACACCGGCCGGCCCAAATTGTATTTCTTAATCCCTTCACCTTTTCCACTCCACCCCCACCCCAGCCCCTCCGGCAGAACTCGGATTTCGGGTCACTGGAAAGGAAGCTGAGGCTGGGAGGCTGGTCGGTGAGCTGGCAGCTGCTAAGTGCTGCCAGGGAGGGAGTTGCACTGGGCACTTGCCACGCAGGATGGTTCTCGGAAGAGAAGTCCAAGCTTCTCTGTTCAGATGCTTCACTTTCCTGGGGAAATAGTTGAGCACTGAAAAGGCCAGAATTGAGCTACGTCACACGCTAGTCACCAGTAAAGGTCACACTGGTTGACAGCTACCCTGCTGCTAATTCGGGGAGCCGGCCGGAGCACCAGCCGACTTGTGTCTCCTCGGTGGTCCTGGCAGAGGCCAGTACACATAAACGGGCCAGAAGGGGCCCCGGGACATGGTCCACCAGCAGCGCACCAGCACCCTGGTCTTTGCTAAGTGGGGGTCTCCTCTGACAACTTCACTTCTGTTTTTGATTTAACAGTTTCTTGAGAAATAAATCTAAGAGACAATGAGGTATAAAAAAGCAGAAAAACATCCCATAACCCTAACTCCCAGATACTCCCTGAAACCTTCACATGGCTGGACTTGTTCACATACACACACAGACTCACACACTCACACACACAGACATACACTCACACACACTCATCCACAGACAGTCACACACAGACTCACACACACACACTGATACACACAGACTCTCACACACATCCACAGTCACACAGACTCACACTCATACACTCACACAGACAGACATACACTCACACACACTCATCCACAGTCACACACAGACTCACACACTCACACACACTGATACACACAGACTTACACTCACACATTCACACACACACACACATTTACACACACACTCACACACATAGACTCATACACACACACACATGCACACATACGCAAATATTTAACATCACAGATCATTTTGTTTAACTGTACAGTTTGATTTTTTTAAATTTAAAATTGTGACATAAGCACCCATATGATTGAGCGCCGTTTGGAAAGAGCAGTTTTAACAAGAGCACAATCCATCGACACTCGGCAAACAGCTATGGCGGGCCCACATGCGTGTGACGGCACGGAGGCCAGGGGTCCAGGTGGGCAAATCGACCAGGCCTCTGTACTCAGGGCGCTCCCTTTCTGGGGGTGACTGGGGTGGGGGACAGAAAACAAAAAGGCAGCTATGAATAAAAATGACTTTAGCCCTGGCCGGTTTGGCTCAGCAGTGAGAGCATCGGCCAGTGGACCAAAGAGTCCCGGGTTCGGTTCCCGCTAAGGGCACATACCTTGGTTGCGGTTCGTCCCTGGCCCTGGTTGGGGTCGTGTGGGTGGCAACCACTCGATGTGTCTCTCTCACATCGATGTTTCTCTCTCTCTCTCTTCCTCCCTCTCTCTCTCCTGCTCTATCTGAAGATAAATGTAAAAATATTCTCGGGTGAGGATTAAAAAAAAAAAGACTTTAGAGAGGATTTTGGAGGAAATAAAGACATCTGCCTGGAGAGTTCAGGTGTGGTCTGCGTCTGAGATCTCTGAACGCATCACATGTGAGCTGAGACCTAAATAATGTCAAGGATCTAGCATATGAAGATCTGGGGGATGTGTTCTCATTCAGCTAAAGGGACCAGCAAGTGCAAAGGTCCTGAGGCAGAAGCAATCTTAGCAAGTTTAGGGACAGATAGAAGGCTTTGTCTTCTTTTTCTCTAGGCTCACTTGCCCTCAGGTTTCACAGAAAGGTGTCAGTCACCTGCCAACTTAGATGTTACCACATACAGCAAGGCACTTGACTGGCCTCTCCGACTGATATTTGCCCTCCTGAGCCTGTCAGGGAGTCCAGTCTTGGATCCAGGGCTGGTGAGGCTGTCTCCAGGCTCTGGGCCCCTTCTCCTGCCTGGCGCCTGCCACCCCAGCCCTTCCCACAGGCTGACCCACATCCTGGGCTCTTAATGGACTGAGGGACAGAGCTCTGACTTGGGCTGAGTCCCCAGGCCTTTGTTCCAGGGAATGTTTGCTCCAGGGGGCGGTGGGCGGTGGGCGGTGGGCGGTGGGCGAGGGCAGCCAGGGCCCAGAGGCCACCTGGCTCTGGAGCTCTCTCTCCTGGGGTGAGTCACGGCCACAGTCATCTCTTTCATTCATTCAGAAACTACTTATTCCCAAAGCACCCCCTGCCAGCCTTTTATGTTTCAAACACGTCTTTTTGCTGAGATTTTCTACAGCTATTTAATCAATTATCTTCTTTTATGAATGACTCTTTTTGATGTTTGCAGCCTTTTCCTCTAACCCTTTCATGACTCTGAGGAGCTCAGGGGTAATTCTGGCTACAGCGCCCCCACTCCCTGCCAGCTCCCAGAACTGGAGGCTCCAGGCAGGCCTCTGGGCCCCACCCTCCTGCGGCCCTGGTTCCAGGTCTCTTTCTTGGAGTGGAAAAGCTTTACTTGCATTTTGTCAGCCCTGCATTCTAAGGCATCAGAATGCCCCCACCCCACCCCGGGCAGTGTTAAAGCTGTGACCTCCAGGGACACATGTCCATTCCACCGCCACCTCCCCCAGACAGGCCCTCAGTGGAGTTGGGCAGCTCTGTTCTTTCATGGTCCTGAGGTCCACATAGAGCTGAAGGCCTGAGCCCTCGGGCCTCTGCAGGCCTGGAGGGCCCCCTGCTGTGGGAGCGCTGGGATCAGACCTCCCCTCGTGGCCCTGGCTGGGGTCCTCAGTGGAGCCTCAGGGGCCAGAGAGTTCTGCAAGGCCGCAGGCACCTCCCCCAGGGCTCGCAGACACTGGGTTGCTGGCCCCAGCTGCCCCTGCAGCCCTGAGCTGTGAACTGTCTGAGGAGGGGCTGGGGGTGTCTGTTGAGAAGGCAGGACACTTGGGGTCAGAGGCCAGGGTCAGTGACCTCCCTGCGTGCACCCTCCACCCCTTGCTCCGCTGCCCCAGTTAATGTTCAGAGCTCAGAGGTGGGTGCTTCGCACAGCAGCCTCTGGGCTCCCAGCTGGGCCATGGTGAGCAGATCAGGGAAGATGTCTGGGCCAGTGCTCCAGCCCTCAGACATCGCAGCATCCTCTGAGGGGCTCCGCGCAGCCCTCCGGTGAGAGAGAACGGCGGCCCCCCTCTCTGACAACTGCATCCTCGTCTCAGGGCCCAGCCACGGCAGAGCTCTGGGCCAGCCTTCCTGAACTAAGGGCCCAGCCATGAAACTGACAGTCCCACTATGACCCACCTTGAAAAGACCTTCAGGGGGCCTGAGGTGGGGTTGGGAGGTGGGCAGGCCAGGGGAAGGACAGTGCTAACACCCTCCTCCTGTGAATGTCAATACTAGTTTCAGTGTGGGTGAGAATGTTCACAAACGACTAGGCAGTTGAGAAACTATTTTATTCTTTAAAAAATTTTTTTTTCTTTATTGATATTAGAGAGAGAGGAAGGGAGAGGGAGAGATAGAAACATCGATGAGAGAGAACATCGATTGGCCGCCTCCTGCATGCCCCACACTGGGGATCTGGCCCATGACCTGGGCATGTGCCCTGATCAGGAATCAAACCGGCGACCTCTTGGTGCATGGGTCGATGCTCAACCACTGAGCCATACCGGCCGGGTTATTTTATTCTTCTTTATGGGGTTTGATGAACTGTTTGAGAATTGATGTTTGTTCTTGGGAAGCAGGACACATGTGGGACAAAGATAAGCGTGTGGACACTCAGGGAGTGACAGGGATCTGGAAGACCTGGCAGGAGCCTCATTCAACTGTCCATCATCACCCTGGACAGTTCCAAGGGACCGAAGAGCTGAATGTCACAGGTGACTGTCCTGCTGAGGCCTTGGGGTGTGAGTCTGGAGGACTGTCTGGCAGGGCTCAGAGGTGGAGGTGCTCAGCCAAGGGGGGGGGCAGGGTGAATAACTGAGAGCCACGCATGAGGGAGTCTTCCCGACGGTCAGTTCACAGGGGCTATTTTCCACAGTGTGTGTGGTCAAATGCCTTTCATCATGGAGTGTCATTCTCTTAGGCTTCTCCCAACCTCAGTCAAGTCTCATGCAGCCAGCCGCCTGCATGGTGAAATGTGGAAAGAATGAGGCTGTCACTGCTGAAGGGGGACATGCCCTGGCCGTTCACCTGGCCTCTGTTCAGGTGACCAAAGCTCACACAGTCCCGGATGCAGTTAGCAGTGGGGAGAAGGATGCTCGCAGGAGCAGTGGACAGCAGTGGACAGCAGTGGACGTGAGGAAGTTGCTTCCCAGAAGGTACGCAGTTCCCCACGGAATCCCCAGCACCTGGACAGCACTCAGCACTTGGCAGTGATTCAATAAATGTCCGAATGACACTTTATGGACTATCTTCACCAAATATACAGGAATGTCCAATAAATACGTGAAAAGACGCTCAAAATCATTGACCACTAGAGAAATGCAAATGAAGACCAGAATAAGATGCCACTACACACTCACTAACTTAAGTTAAAAGACTGACATGGCAGGTATTGGGGGACATGGAGCCACCAGAAATCCCAGACTTTGCTGGTGGGGATGAAAAATGGTGCCGCCACTTCGAAAACAGTACGGTAGTATCTTGTAAAACTAAACATATTCTTACGTACAATCGGGCAGTCCCACTCCTAGGTATTTAGTCAAGAGAAATGAACACGTGTTTACACACAGACTTGTATGTGAATGGTCTCAGCAGTGTTATTCATAAATAACAAAAAATTGAAAGCAACTCAAACGGTCACCAACTGGTGAACCAATAAACAAATTGCATGATGGAATACTACTCGGCCACAGAAAGGAATGGCATATTAATATATGTAGCAATGTTGGTGAGTTTCAAAAACATTATAAGAGAAAAAATTAAACACTAACAAATTATGTATTGTATGATTCCATTACTATGAAACTCTAGAAAAGCCAAAATTATGATAATAGAAACCAGATTAGTGGTTGCCTGAGGCTGGAGAGGAGGAGGAGATGATGAGCGGGAGAGGTGTATAAGGATGCAGAAATTCTCTACGTCTCGTGGTGGTGGTGGTAACAATTGTATACAATTACCAAAATGCATTGGCCTGCACACTTAAAATGGGCAAATTTTATTGTAAGTCAATAATAATCAAATTTAAAATTTAAGTAAAAAAAAAAAAAACCCAAAAAACCCCACACCTAAATACATCACGGGCAAACTTATGAAAACTGATAATAAAAAGAATGTCTCACCCGGCCGGTGGAGCTCAGTGGTTGAACATCAGTCCATGCACCAAGAGGTCCCCGGTCAGGGCCCATGCCCAGGTTGTGGGCTAAATCCCTAGTGGGGGCATGCAGGAGGCGGCCAATCGATGTTCTCTCTCATGCATGTTTCTATCTCTCTCTCCCTTTCTCTCTCTCTAAAATCAATAAAGAAAACAAAAAATTAAAAACAAAAAAGAATGTCTCAAAGGCAGCCAGACACACAATAGACAGAAGGAAGATAGGAATAATGGCAGATTTCTCTTCCGAAACTCTGTGATCTAGAAGCCAGTAGAGAAATATCTTTAAAGTGCCGAAAGAAAAAAAATGACCCCGAATTCTACGGTCAGTGAAACTGTCTTTCCAATGTGAAGGTATAACGACTTTCTGACAAGCCAATGGTGCGAGCGTTCATTGGCAGGTGACCTGCGTCCAAGAAGTAGTAAAGGAAGGTGTTCAGACAGGAGGAGCATGACCCCAGCTGGAAATGTGGACCTCCACAAGGAATGAAGCGCACTGAAAATGGTAAAAAGGAATGTAAACAAAAGTTACAAGGTATCCTTGAGAAGAACTACAACCAGACCGCCAAGCCTCCAGGTAGCTAGAAGGGTCTCTGCAGAGCCGGGCAGGTGGATGGAGACCGTGGCGCGGACCCCAGTCACGCGGCACAGCACCCGGGCGTGGCTGCGCGCTGGTTGCGAGCGCTGGCGCATGGCTCGGTCCTCTCCGCCCTGGGAGCGAGGGGGCTGGCACATACTGTCCCTGCTTTATGGGAACAGAAACGGAGTCTCAGAGAAAACGAGTGACTGCGCAAGAAGCCGTATTAAGTAACAGACAGGACTGGGCATTTTCTATCCGTGTTTTCTGAGCTTAGTCCAGTCGCCTTGGAATCGAATCTGTGAAACAAGCAACACTGATCTTGGGAGCCGTGTCGCTGTTAAGCATTCCTGGGGCGGTCACCTCTAAGCCGGGGCGGGCACCTGCCTGCGGGCCGCGGGGGTCCGGGGAGAGGGCGCGGTCCTCGCACGCCAAGGCCAGCCGGCTCCTCTGCAGACCCCAGCCCAGCGTGCGCGCGCAGCCGGGGGCGGGGGGCGGGGGCCGAGGGGCCGGGTCGCGTCCGTTGCTAAGGCCGCGCTGCCCTGGCGACCGAGTGCCCGCCGCCCCGCGCACGCGCCGTGGCGGACTCCGGTGCACTGTGGGATGGAAACCGGGGCGGCGCGTCCAGGCCGGAGCGGCTGGGCGGCGGGGCTCGGGCTTGTCGGGCCGGCGGGGGCGCGGGCGGCGCCGCCATGAACGCGGCGGTGGTGAAGCGGACGCAGGAGGCCCTGGGCAGGGTGATTCGGCGGCCGCCGCTGACGGAGAAGCTGCTGAGCAAGCCCCCGTTCCGCTACCTGCACGACATCATCACGGAGGTGGGCGCCGGGCCGGGCGAGAGTGCGGGCCGGGGTCGGGGCGGAGGTGGGGGTCTGGGCCCGGGTGCAGGTCCGGGATCAGGGTCCGGGCCCGAGTGTGGGCCGGGGTCGAGGTAGGGGGTCGGGGCCGCGGCCGGGGCCGGGGTCGAGGTGGGGGTCGGGGCCCGGGTGCAGGTCCAGGATCAGGGTCCGGCCCGGGTGTGGGCCGGGGTCGAGGTAGGGGGTCGGGGCCGCGGCCGGGGCCGGGTCGAGGTCGAGGTGGGGGTCGGGGCCCGGGTGCAGGTCCAGAATTAGGGTCCGGCCCGGCTGTGGGCCGGGGTCGAGGTGGGGGGTCGTCCGCCGAGCCGGAATGAGGGCCGGCGTCAGGATCGGGCCTGGCGTGGCCGTGCACAGCCCCTGCCCGCAGAACCTCGCCTTTGGCCTGGCCTGGGGGCCGAGGGGTGACCCTGGGGCCCAAATTCCGCGGTGCCTCGCCTTCACCCCTGCTCCGCCCTTGTCATCCATCGCCCAGGGCCACCTCTTCCGGGAGTCTCCTGGCCATTGTTTCTTTCCAGCCTGGCCGCGTATCTTAGAGCACAGCTTCCATTCCGCCTGCTAGAGCCGTTTCCGTGATTTTTCCCCCTTCAGTGCCTCGCAAGTGGAAGGTGCTCAGAAATCCTGGGAGAAGGAAATTATTCTTTTTTATCCCCCCCCCCCCAGGTTTTCCTCCACGGGGCTCTGCACAGTGGTCACCCCGTGTTGGGTGTTTAATAAGTACCTGTGGGTGAATTTACTGAAGGTGGTGGTAGGGGGACCTGAAAGGGAAAACTGGACAAGAGCAGGTCAGCATTGCTGGTCAGTGGCACAGCCGGCCTCGGTTGAGATTGGTTGTAACTTTTCCCCAGTGGAAGGAAGGTGAATTCCTGAGTGACGGGGACCGTAGCTTGTTTGTTGGCATGTCCCAGGTGAGCTGCACTGGGTACAGTACACAGAAGGTGCACACAGAATTCATTGTTACCTGGAACCTGTCAAGACTCCTGGTAACTCAGGTGGTGGCGCCCATCTCCATGGAGGCCTGGGATGGGCATCGAACTCGGGCGTACTCTCTGGAGCTAGGACTCAGCTTGAACTTGCAGACTTCCTGGGGCTCCTGATCTCACCCCGTGTTCATCCTCAAACGTCATGTCTCACTCTTTCCAGCAGGTTGGGCATCCTCTTCTACAGACTGCTTTACTCACTTCTGCTGTCTCTGTTTATAATATGTGTCCCTGTAAAAACCCCAGTTGTGCTTAAAACTCTCTGGAATCCCACCCACACCCAAAGGGCTGTCTGACCTCCGCCTCCTCCTGGACAGTGTGTGGGGAAAGGACACAGCTGTGTGCTGCCTCACCTCCGCCCTGTGAAGCAAGCAGGTAGTGTCCTCTAACCCAGGAGGGCACAGGTCAGTCACCAGGATGGGAGCCTGGCCGAATACAGCCTCACACTGTTACCTTCTTGTGAGTCCTGTCTGTCCGCTGAATGGAGAGTCAGGAAGGGAGGCGGGGACATGCCTCTCCTGTGGGTCTTGGGGTACCCCTGGGCAGATGTATTAGAAACATTTTCAGGTTACAGGTGCAGAGCCTTGTATGAAAATTCTTTACCGCCCCTGAGTGTTGTATTTAAGTCACCCTCTTAGTATTTTAGCTACAGCCAAACTAACTTTGCCTCTTTCATAAGTCAAAGCATTGACGTTGTGATGTTAATGTCTCTTGTCATTTAAAATTATTACTCACAATTTTAACTGCCAGTGAACTGGGAAAACCTCAAAAGAGACCGAATGGCAAGTTCCCAGGAAAACGCAGTGCAAGATGCTCTTGATATCCACCTGTTTTCTCGGGAGAAATAATGGCACAGCTCGTAGGGAGTGTGATGAGGGATGAAAGCTTGACGAACAGCTGGCTGTAGCTGGGTCTCAGAGAAGCAGTTGATTTTAGCATGGGACTGTTTTTTTTTTTTTTTTTTAAATGTCCTCTATGCTTTATTTCCACCTGGGATGCATGCATGTAGGTATACTCATCCTTACTGCATACAGTGCAGTCTGATACATATTTTTGTTTCATTAAAAAAATGTTACTGCCCGGCCGGTTTGGCTCAGTGGATTGAGCGCCGGCCCATGGACTGAGTGGTCCTGGTTCAATTCCCTGATCAGGGCACATGCCCGGGGTTGCGGGCTCGATCCCCAGTAGGGGGCGTGCAGGAGGCAGCCAATCCACGTGAGAGAGAAACATCAATGTTTCTATCTCTCTGTCCCTTCCTCTCTCTCTGAAAAATCAATAAAAACATATTTTAAAAAATGCCATTGCTACCCATTGTGTTGACTTGACAGCAATTCCACCATATTCTGAAAAACACAGGAGAACCCAGGGCCCTGCTGTGTGGGATGTGGAGGGACAGGACAGCTGGTTTTCGGGGTCATTGGGAGGTGCGGGTCACTGAGGGGCAGGTGAGGAGAGAACAGAAGTGATGTGACCCGGAGCATCCTCTGTCCCAGGAAGTGAGGAGCACAGTGAGGGAGAAAGAACTTCCATCTAGTTTCAGAAACCCAGGCTGGGATTCTTTTCTTTCTGGAATCCATTCTTTCCAGTGGGCCCGAGGGACACTTGTAAGATGTTGTCCCCTGCTTTTGAACCTCGCAGGGCTCCCTTGTGCTCCTTGGGTTCAGTCCATATTCCTGCCTGGCTCTGGCCTCGGGCTCCTCCTGTCCCAGACGTCTTTTGATCCCTGGAACAGCACTCTCTTGGCCCTGGACCTTTCCAGGACTGTTCCCTTAGCCTGACGCGTGCTTCCTCAGTACCCCTCCCCCAACTCTTCTCCTGTAAGCCTCTGGTCTCAGTTAGATCTGACTTCTGGGAGGCGTGGCCTGCCCCCTCTCACCCTTGCTGAGTTTGGATGAGGTACTGATCCCCTGCTCCCTTGCCACCCTGCAAGTCTTTGTAATGTTACCTGTGCCCACAGCCAGGCTGGGTTCTGCCTGGTACAAGGCCTCGCACGTGGCAGATGTGTTTGGGAGGGGAGTACATGAATTAGATCCTGGGTGCGGGCAGATTTGGACAGCCTGGGGGCGTGTGGTTCAGTGGATGAGGCTGCCCGTGGGGTGCTGACCGTGGCTTTGCTTTACCTTTCGAAGGTGATTCGGATGACTGGCTTCATGAAGGGCCTGTACACGGATGCCGAGATGAAGTCAGAGAATGTGAAGGTCGGTTTGAGGGGCCCCACCCCTTGCCTTAATGAATGGGGTTCTTGTAAGCTGTGTGCCATGACGTGTGCCATCTGTGTGCTGATCATGGTTGGAATGCAGGTTGAGTGGCCCGAGAATTGCTGTGTACTCTTTTCCATCTCGGTCTCTCGTTTGCAGTAACTGCACTCATGCTAATTTTACTCACTGGGAAATGGGATTAGTGTTGCAAAGGTTAGTGCTAGCACATCAGCTCATACTAACAGCTTTAATGAATTGTTTTTGTTTTGTTATGAGGGTCAGTATTTTCTTTTTTTTAATCCTCACCCAAGGACATTTTTGCATTTTTATCTTGAGATAGAGTGGGAGGGAGAGAGGAAGGGAGAGAGAGAGAGAGAGAGAAACATCGACGTGAGAGAGAGACACATCGAGTGGTTGCCACCCACACAACCCCAACTGGGACCAGGGACAAACTGCAACCGAGGTCCGTGTCCTCATCGGGAACCGAACCCGGGCCTCTCTGGTCCGCGGGCCGACGCTCTAACTGCTGAGCCAAACCGGCCAGGGCAGTATTTTCAAATTTTACATGTGAAACAGCTTTGTATGCAAACAGTAACTGCCTATTGAACATACTAAAGGTAATGCAAAGTTTTTTGAAGTGTTTTATTGTTTGTATTTTAAATGGGAATCTTTCAGGATAAAGATGCAAAGATTAGCTTCCTGCAGAAGGCCATAGACGTGGTGGTGATGGTCTCGGGAGAGCCCGTGTTGGCGAAGCCGGCCCGGATCGTGGCCGGGCACGAGCCCGAGAGGACGAACGAGCTGCTCCAGAGGATCGGGAAGTGCTGCCTCAGCAAGGTAGTGCTGCGCCCGGCCTGCCACTTGCCCGCCGAGGAGCAGGGATTAGGGCAGGAGTTTTGGGTGGTGTGCTGGACGCTGCGCTCTGACTCTGCTCCCACCTGTTCTGGAAGTGTGGAGTGCCAGGGGAGCACCTTAAAGCTGGGAGACAAGGTGCCCAGGTCTGCAGGCTCCAGGGTAGGGTTGGGGCTCGCAGGCACCGGCTCCTGTTCCTCTTCTGGGCCTCCTTTTGGGCGTTTCCCACTCAGGCCCAGGTGGACGGAGGAGCCGCTCTTCTTTGGGGCTCATGGGAAGTCCCTCTTCTGCCTGCCTTTCCCCGCATCTGGTGTCTGCTTCCCTCCCTCCCTCCCTCCTTCCTCTCTCCCTCCCTCCTCCCTCCCTCCGCCTCTCCTGGTTGGTGTTTGCAGAGCTGTGCTGCCTTCAGAGCAACCCTGTTCCGGTCGTACAGGGACTGGATCTGTTCCTTCCTGAGGTCCATGCCATGGGCTGGAAGTGTGGCCTCTCTGGTTAGATCCAGCCCAGCCCCTGTTTGCTGAGATGTTGGAGAAGGTCATCCCCAGGACCTGCCTTCTTTGTGAGAGCCAGGCAGCCCCCCAAGGGAGTGGAGTTGGACTGTTACCCAGGGCTAGCTAGTAAAGCCCTTGGTGCACCTGGTGGGGGTTGCGCTGGGTGACCTCCATCGTTGCCGGTGGCAGCAGCGGGTGGCGGAGTGGTGAGCCTTGCCGGTGTGCATCCAGTTCATAGGCTTGGAGATGCAGAGCTGATTTTGCTGGTGTGAGGGGTGCAGTAAGAGGGGGTGTCTCTGTCCCTAAGCCCCACCCCACATCCCTCATGTTGCTCTTCTTTCTAAAAAGCAAATCTGACTCCTGTTTTCCCTGCTGAACCCTTGGAGGCTTCCTGTTGCCTGGTGGGGGTGCACAGACAGCTCAGAGGCCCCTCGAGACCTGCTGCTACTCCCTGTCCTCCATTGCTCTCCTCTGCTGCACCTGCGCACCCCGGTCTCCTGCCCTGGTTGTTCCCCCTCCCCCGGCTTCATCTGGCAGCGATAGGGACCCCTAGCCTTCCCTCCTGCCAGGCTACGTGGGTGCCCGTTGTGTTCCCACGGCACACGGCCCTTGAACCGTTGTATTTGGCCAGTCCCCCAGTACCCAGTGTGTCTGTGGCCTGGGGTCTAGTGCCTCCTTATGGAGAGCGTGCGTGAGTGTGAGTGAGGGGACCCCGGAACGGAGGTGTGCCCAGGCTCCGGCCGGCGGGCGGGTGCTGCGGAGGGCCTCTCATTTCCTGGAGCAAGTTAGATCCTTCCTCAGGCCCTGAGTGCTGGCCGTCTGACCCCGTGGGAAGGGGGAGGCATCACGGGGGTGTCCTTGAACATCCTCGAAGCGGGATTCGTTCAGCGCGGTGGGCCCTGCCAGTCACCGCAGTGCTGGTGGGGAGAGTCCGGCAGGGGCTGAGCTCAGTCTGTGGTGACAGCGCGTCCTCCGCACGGCTCCGAATCCCGCTGTAGACGGGCATCTGTGTAACGGGCTGCCTTTGAATGTTGCCCTTCGTGTTTGCCTAAACCCATTTTCACCCCGCCTTTCCTCTCCTCCCGGCGGGACGACAGCTGTCCAGTGAGGACGCCGTGAAGAGAGTGTTAGCTGGAGAGAAGGGGGACCTGAAGGGCAGGGCCTCGCTGACGTCGAGACCTCAAGAAGCGGACAGCCGGCACGCGCGAGAAGAGGAGCCCAGGGTTCCGCAGGAGAAGGAGGTGAGCACACGGTGCCGTCGTGGAGCATGAGACAGTGAGCCTTTGCAGTTCAGGCGAAGACATTGGTAAGTGGTCTTGTTGTTTGACTTTTTTTTCAGGGTAGAAGAAATTCTGAAATAAACGAGGGAAGTACAAGCAGAGATCGGAAACAGAAAGAAGACTTGAAGGAAGAAAGTAAACCAAGAGAAAGGGGAGGGGACAAGGAGAAGACCCGAGAGAACGACCGTGATCGACGGAAAGACTCCGAGAGAGACAAGTGCCGCGATGAGGAGAGAGAGAGGCTCAGAGCCAGGGCCAGGCCTGACAGGGACAGAGACAGGGCCCACAGGGACCGGGACCGGGACAGGGCCAACAGGGACCGGGAAAGGGATTCGGACCGCGCACGCGAGAGGAAGAACGCGGGGGGAAAAGAGCAGGAGCGGTGGAAAGACAGGGAGAAGGAGCGCGAGCGGGACAAGGGCAGGGAGAGGGACAGGGACAGGGACAGGGACAGGCGGAGGGCGAGGGACGGGGAGCAAGCCCGGGACCCCAGCAAGGCGAAGAGCCGAGAGCATGAGAAAGCAGAGAAGAAGGTAAAGTCCTCTGAAAACGTGACCCTCTAACTTAGAGTTTGTGGTCTTTTCTGAAATGGTTTTTGTCTTTATTAGAGTGTGGTTAGGAAACTTTTGTTTTGTTGTTGTTAATTCTCAACCAAGGATATATTTTCTGTTGATTTTGTTTTTAGAGAGAGTGGAAGGGGGAGGGAGGGGAGAGAGAGAGGGAAACATCCATGTGAGAGAGACACACTGATTGGCTGCCTCTTGCACACGCCCCACCTTGGCCAGGGATTGAACCTGCAACCTAGGTATGTGCCCTTGAATCGAACCTGAGACCCTTCAGTCCGCACGCTGATGCTCTAACTGCTGAGCCACACTGGCCAGGTTTTTTAATTGCGAAGTTTAACTGATGGGAGTCTTGGATTCCCAGTAGAAGCCGGAAGAGACACCAGTTTTCTGCCAGGTGATTTCAGACTTGTGGGTGTTCGGTGTTTTCTTAAGTCTGTGGAGCACCCGGGACCCCGCGTCGAGAGCAGTTCACAGGCTGCCTCAGTTGGGTCCTGTGAACCGGGCTGGTGGTGTTTGTTTAGGATTACGGCTGCTTCCCGAGTCTTTCAGGCATTAGTGGGTAAGAACAGTGAGTCCTCGGTTTCTGTATTCTTGTTTAAGTAAATGTTCAGATAAATTTAGGATTGACCAGGAGACTCGTTTGGTTCCAGTGTTTTCTAAATGTGCGGGTCGCGTTGGGTTCACTCCGGGCGGTCCAGGCGTCCCGTCAGGGCCAGTGTGGCAGCTGCCTGTTCTCATGGGGACACCTTGCGATTGTGGAGTGTTCTGGGAAGGTGGGGTCTTCTGGCCTCCAGCTGCTGGGAGGAGGGACTCGAGGGCTGGAAAGGTCAAGGTCAGTCCCAGTGCGTGCAGGTGGTGAGGGGCGAGGCCTGAGCTGCACTTCCTCGGGAGACAGCCCTTGATTTCGTGGCGTGGTGCTAGGGCCCTGCACGGGCCGGTGGGCTGATGGACTGCCCTGTGGGTGGCCTGGGCACTGGGCACTGGTTTGGTTAGTAATTGAGCTTGTGTTTGCTGGGAGCCTCAGGGTCCCCACGGGCCCTGGAGTGTTGCACCCTGTGGCAGGTGTCACGAACACCAGGGTTCCCGCAGCACTCTGAGAAATGCAAAGACGTTCCCGTGTCTTGTTCTTTCCAGAGGTCTAAGATGAAGTGTTTGTCAATGACCCACTTTTTCTGAGGCACTGGCATGTTCAGTGTGTTTCACCGTGCGCCAGACAGCGGACTGGATGACGGGCTGTGTCGCTGCGCTTGCTGGTGCTGTGATGAGCTTTCTGATGCACAGACCGTCTAAAGAGCAGGTGGACACGTGGGGCCTGTTGGAGCCGAGTGAGAGCGATGGTTCTGTGTAAGAGCGTGTGAGGCCAGAGTGAAGGGACTGTGTTCCTGCTCAGAGCTGGGCCCCCAGAGAGACAGACACGCCAGTCCCGACTTCTGTCTGTAACGGCAGCTTGGGTGCGGGATTCCCTCCCCTCGCCTCCACTTGCCTTCTGTCCAGCTTAGACGATGGTGATCTCAGCCTCCCTCTGGGGTTTATGAAGGAAGGGTGAAATGGGCCCTGACCGGTTTTGCTCCATGGTTAGAGCGTGGGCCAGTGGACCTAAGGGTCTTGGGTTCAATTCCTGGTCAAAAGCATGTACCTGGGTTGTGGGTTCGATCTCTGGCTCTGGTTGGAGTCCTTCGGGAGGCAACCAATCGATGTGTCTCTCTCACATCAATGTCCCTCCCTCTCTCTAAAAAAAAAAATCAATGGAAAAAACATCCTTGGGTGAGAATTAACCAAAAAAAAAAAAAAAAAAAAGAGAGAGAAAAGGTGAAATGGTGGGTGTGAAGTGCTCTGAGAGGTCAACAGAGTGACCTGTGGGGGTGAAGGACAGGGACATCGGTGGGCGCGGCACCCTGTCACCTCTGAGGGACAGCTGGGTGACCAGGCTGGGGGAGCCCGTGCAGGGTCATTGCAGCCGATGCCGTCTGTCCATCATGATTTGGTGATGAGGACATGTAGCTGTTGAAGTGTGAGCAGGCCCCGTGCTCTGTCTCCATAGAGGACCCCTCGGGCTTTGCCTCCCCTTGTCAAGGGGTCTCAGGGCTGATTTGGGGTGCAGGGTGGTGTTCACAGTATATCGAGGGGTCTCTCAGGATTGATTTGAGGTGTGTGGAGGTGTTCACAGTATATCGAGGTGTGTCTCTCAGGGTTGATTTGAGGTGTGTGGAGGTGTTCACAGTACATCAAGGTGTCTCTCAGTGTTGATTTGAGGTGTGTGAAGGTGTTCACAGTATATCGAGGTGTGTCTCTCAGGGTTGATTTGAGGTGTGTGGAGGTGTTCACAGTATATCGAGGTGTCTCCAGATTGATTCGGGGTGTGCAGTGTTGCTCACAGTTTTCCTGCAGTGTGTTTTGGGGGTGCTTTTCTGATGCAGAGTCGGAGTCCCCATCTGAAAGTGACCAGCTCTGAGAGCTGTGACGGGAGTGGCTCCCCCTCCCCCACTGCCAGGTTCCCCATGTTTCACGGGGGTGTTCCCGAGAGGTTTGGCCTGGTGTGTGGAGAGCTGCCCCGCAGTGTCCCCAGAGGCACCGCCGTGAGCCCCGTCCCCGGTTCTGTCCGGGCGGGAGTGATCTGAGTGGCCCTTTGGGATCTGGGCAGCTGGCAGCCACTGGAGTCAGAGCTGGAGTGGGACACCGGGTGGTTACCTCCCTGTTGTCAGCAAGAAGCATCATGCATCCGATGTCTTTTTTAGATGTCACAGGTTTGAATAGGTTCAGAATTTGAACAAAAGTACATTTTTTTGTAGTCATCAAGCTCCGGGGAGGTGTCTAAGAAGTTGCCAGAGGGGCCTTTTCAAGACTCCAAAGCCGAAACAGAGGTAAGCTTCAGCAGTGGCTTTAAGAGACGCTCTGTGGCTCTGTGGGAGCGGTGGCTGTGCGGGTCTCTCCTAGCCCAAGGCAGGAGGGCGCGGCCGGGCTGCAGGCCGGAGGGCGGTGCACTTGTCGGGAGCGATGGTTTGAGCAGTCACTGCCTGGACACGCAGCTGGGGTGCGCTGTCCCTGTCTCCCAAGTAGACCTTGGGTTTCCTACCTCAAAGCTTCGTTTGGCCAGTGTGATGCATGGTGTCCGAAGGGACATGGTGGTCATTTGGGAGAGGGGATGGTGCACTTCGGGTGGGTCTGGGAGAGGACTGAGTCGCCAGGCAGACGGAGAGGAGGCCAAGCTCTGCCTGGCCTGTCTGGGACCCTGCAGCGCCTCTGGTGGCTGGGGTGCAGTGGAGGCTGGGCCCCATCTTCTCCAGTGGGCCAGCCGAGGGAGGTCAGACTCATCCCACCTCTCATGATCCAGCTTGCATTTCCGAGAGCACATCCAGGCAGCTCGGGGAGGACGGACGCAGCGTGGGGTGGAGGCGGGGAGGACAGACGCAGCGTGGGGGGGAGGCCGGGAGGCCACCGTGGCCGGCTGAGGGAGGTGGTGAGGCAGGAACTGCCAGTGGTGGAGGGAGGTGGTGAGGCAGGAACTGCCAGTGGTGGAGGGAATGGGACGAGTTGTTCTCTTTGATTTGTGCTCACAGCTGTCTGCACGCGTGATTTGTGTGGCAGCAGAGGTTGAGTCAAGCGTGGCTGGTAGGTCACTGGCCTTTTCGGGGCTGCACAAAAGATGGAGTTCCGAATTCAGCGGGAGCCGAGAGCTCAGCCTCCCTCTGGTCCTCAAGCCTTGAGCGCTTAGATGCTCCGAGTCCCGGTTGGTCCCTCTCCCGGGTGTGGACGACCTCGTGCTGTCTCCTGCTCCTCGAGCGAGCGTGGATCCTACCTCTGCTCGCGGCGCCCCTGGGTGATGCATCCATTAATTATCTTCATTCTCTTTTCTTTAAGACTGAGGTTTCCACTAGGGCGTCCAGGTCAATGGCAACAAAGACGTCGAAAGAGCGACCCAAAGTCGGCGCGGAAGGTACAGCAAAACAAACCGTGTGGGGCTTTGCTTCATTGCCTTAATCACAGTGTCTGGTGGGGCACCCCTGCCTGAAAGCTGGTCTGCCCTCGGGGCGAACAGGGACTGTGAAGGGATGAAGATATGTGGCTCTTTCGTGCACACACGCACATGCGCGCGCACACATGCACAAGCATGCACACGGGCGCACACACATGCACATGAGCACACGCACACGGGCGTGCACATGCGCACACACATGCACTAGCATGCACACGGACGCGCACACACACATGCATACACATGTGTGAGCTCATGACACTGGGGCAGGGCACCTCTCTGCTGGAGATCTGTGTTACAATCTAAAAGATGTGATCCAGTTTTAACTTTATGTCACCCATGTTTCCGTGACTCTTGTATGATGAACTGAATTTAACCCCGAGGCGGGATGGGCAGAAAGAGCCCCCTGCTCTTAGACAGATGGTTTCCGTGCGTTTGAAACAGAGCAGACGTTATCCGGGGAATCAGGCTAACGCTGAGGCTGCAGCAACAGGCCTGGCCTGGCTTGGCCCAAAGGTAGACCCACTGTGACAGACAGAAAGGGGGCCGGGAGGCAGCCAGTGCGGACGTGCTGCTGCAGGTTTCAGCCGAGTGTAAAGTCACTTGGAATGAGCAGTAGTAGTTCTGAAAGACCATCCTTTTCCTAAATGGGGAAAGTTCAAGAAGTGTGGTGAGAATGAAATCTTAGATTTAGAAATTAAACTTGGATGGTAAGTTTAATTAACCACTGCAGGTGTCTGCTTCCTCCCGAGATGCGTGTGCGTGTCAAGGTTTACTTGGTCGTTTGTTTTGTTTGTACATTTTGGGAAGGGAATCTTCCTCCCCCTCACAACCTCTTAGTGGTTACTGTTGGGACGTAGATGCCTTCTCGGTTGTTGTAGTTGTGCCTTAAATCTAGCCTGTGCTGACTCCTGACCCCTAGTTCTGTTGACTTTTGGAGTTTTCTAAGCCAACAGCCATATTGTCTGCCTTCTAATAATTCACGATGTCTGCGTCCGAGTCCAGGGGTGAGCTTGTGCTGTGGGGTTCCTTTGCAGGGTCTCGAACACATCTCACTGTCAGAGATTTGAAGCTTTGTGGTGTTCCCGAGCTGTCAGCAAATCAGTGGACCCTTGTCTTCCCTCCTGTTGGCCGGGGCGCTGACCTCCCCCGGCTCGCTGACGAGGGAGCACCCTCGGAAAGGGCCCGCACCCGGAGGTGCGTGAGGTGTAGGGACTCAGTTCAGCTCGAGGGACCAGCATGCACTGGAGTGTGGTGTCATGCTTGATGGACCCACAGAGAATCCCGCAGTCTGCACAGGAGCGTGCTTCTGCAGCGGCACAGCGCGCCACTGTTGGGGCTTCATTTTGCGTCTGTGTGGTGGCCGTGCAGTGTCACCCATTCGGTTCAGTCAACTTTCACTGCGGCTGCAGGTCAGGGAGGAGGGCTGTGGAGCCGGCAGTGCAGTCTTCCCCAAGAAGGAAGCACCTCCTCCCGCCGTGCAGCTGAGGAGCAGCGGCCCGAGCCTGGGCCGCCCGTGTGGGGGGTTTGAGAGCCGGCTCGCAGATGCCTGTGCCCTGCTTCTGCTCGATCGCCGACCAGGTGCACTCGGCGGGTGGGGCCTGTGGCGGGCATGGAGTGGGGCAGCAGGACATGTGGGCCCCGCCCGCCAGAGCTGCAGGGCTGCGAGGGTTTCCTGCCAGGAGTCAGCTGCGGGCTGAGCCTGTGCAGTGGAGCCTTCGTTCTCCATCCTGCGAATGTCAGCGATCTGGAGGGAGAAGACAGATGACAGGGAGGACCCTCACCTTTGCTAGCCGGGAGACTTGGGGGAGTGAAGCTGGAGGGGTGGGTAAGGCTGCGGGCTGTGTAGGCAGGCAGGGCCTCTGAGGAGGGGACACGGGGCAGAGCTGGGGTGAAGAGGACAGTCAGGTGTCCAGGAACAGCAGAGGTCGCGAGCTGGGGGCGGGCTGCCTGTTTGAGGGGCGGGAAGCAGTGCTGAGGCTGGAGCAGAGGGGACATGACGGAGGAGGGCTCACGAGTGGGCGGGCCCAACTTGCAGGCCACGTGGCAGAGGTCCTTGGGTTGAGCAGGATAGGGACGTGATTCGACTGTGGTTTTAGAAGCACCTCCTTTTATTTATTTATTTTTTGCATCTCCTTTTATTTTATTTTATTTTTTAAAATTCTCACCCGAAGATATTTTTCCATTTATCTTCAGATAGAGTGGGAGGGGGAGAGAGAGAGAGAGGAACAGCGATGTGTGAGAGACACATGGACGGGTTGCCTCCTGTATGACCCCAACCAGGGCTGGGGACCGACCCACAACCGAGGTACGTGCCCTTGGCCGGAATTGAACCCGCGACGCTTTAGTCCATGGGCCGACGCTCTAACCACTGAGCCACACTGGCCAGGGCAGAAGCATCTCCTTTTAAAACTGCAGAGGGGTGAGCGTGGCGGCCGAGGAGAGGCTGTGCTGCGGGACCGGGTCACTGGTGAGAACGATGGGGATGGGGTGCAGGTGCGTGTGCTGACGGACTGGATGGCGCTTGTTAGAAGGAGAGGAATCACAGATGGGTCCCCTGGGGAGGGTCTGGCATCCCTGAAGCGGGAAGGCTGTGGGCACAACGGTGGCAGTGGCAGGAGCCCTGTTTCTGTGACGCCTGTGACCCGGCCCGGTGGGGTGCTGAGACCGCGGTCAGGTGTGTGGGCCTGGGGTTCTGGGACAGAGTTGGAGAACCTGAACGTGGAAACGGAAGAGGTGGGAGTTGTTCGCGTGCAGGTGGGCTTTCCCGCCCGCCTTCCTGACCTCAGCCCCGGGGTGGTCAGTGCCGGGCCGCCCGGCTGCACTGGGTGAGAGCAGGAGGCGGCTTGGCGGGGGGCGCGGACGTCGGAGGAGAGTTTGGAGAGTGGGTGTCCTGAAAGCCGAGGGGCAGTTCAGGAGGGGAGTCTCATTGACGCTTCCGAGAGGGGTGTGCTGTAGAGGCCGGGACTCTTAGTGACCTTGGCATAAGCCCCTGTGAGCCCAGCGGAAGCCCCCACACCAAGGCCTTTGCAGCACCGTGGTCTCGGGTCCACTACTTGACCTCAGGTGGGAGGGGTGGGGGGCGGGGAGGTGAGTCAGCCTTCTGCCAACATTTCAGACCCCATAGTGTCTGGATTAAATAATGAACCAGATCAGGAAACTACAGATTCAGAAATAGGTAAGAAAAAGGTACTCTAGGTTAAATTTCTCACTACTTTGGTATGAAATAGTTACATCTCAGTGGAGTTATGTTATTTTTTTATTATTCTAACCACTTTAATAACGTTCATCACAATGTCCTGAAGACCGGAAATGACTTGACCTTCTGTTTAATTTGATAAGTTACATGATAAAGACGAGTAACACAGCTTGTAAGTCAACCCTTCTGTGCCTTTTTCTGTACAACTTACTTTTGCATCTAAACCAAGGTGCTTTCTTTGTCTTGCTGTTGGGATTTTACAAGATGATGTGGGTGTTAGAGAGAGCGTCTTCCAGATTCCTCCTGCCCTGCTCGGTTCTGGAAAACGCCCAAAGGGAAGACCGGACTGTGCTTGCTGTGGGCACACGGCTGTGCCACGGCCTTTCCTTTCTGGGTGAGGTGGGCAGTGTGAGGCGGGCACACGGCTGTGCCACGGCCTTTCCTTTCTGGGTGAGGTGGGCAGTGTGAGGCGGGCACACGGCTGTCCCACGGCCTTTCCTTTCTGGGTGAGGTGGGCAGTGTGAGGCGGGCACACGGCTGTGCCACGGCCTTTCCTTTCCGGGTGGGGTGGGCAGTGTGAGGCGAGCACACGGCTGTCCCACGGCCTTTCCTTTCCGGGTGAGGTGGGCAGTGTGAGGCGGGCACACGGCTGTGCCACGGCCTTTCCTTTCTGGGTGAGGTGGGCAGTGTGAGGCGGGCACACGGCTGTGCCACGGCCTTTCCTTTCCGGGTGAGGTGGGCAGTGTGAGGCGGGCACACGGCTGTCCCATGGCCTTTCCTTTCTGGGTGAGGTGGGCAGTGTGAGGCGAGCACACGGCTGTGCCACGGCCTTTCCTTTCTGGGTGAGGTGGGCAGTGTGAGGCGGGCACACGGCTGTCCCACGGCCTTTCCTTTCTGGCTGAGGTGGGCAGTGTGAGGCGGGCACACGGCTGTGCCACGGCCTTTCCTTTCTGGCTGAGGTGGGCAGTGTGAGGCGGGCACACGTCCTCGCCTGCTGACATGGAGCAATTAGATGTGTGACTTGGGAATTTCAAATGGGATGATCTCAGTTAAATAACAGTAATTGTAGTCTTCTGTGATGTTAACCTCAATTCTTCAGAAATACTGGAGTCCTTGAGTGACATTGAAGGGAAAAAACTGAAAATTTTGACTGTAGGGAAAGATAAAAACTTTTAGGCTGAACGTGCCTGTCTCTCTGATGTTTAAAGTGCTGTACCTGGCCCTGGCCGGTTCGGCTCAGCGGCCTGCGGACCACGGAGTCATGGGTTCGGTTCTGGTCGGTTGCGGTTCACCCCTGGCACTGGTTGGGGTTGTGCGGGAGGCAGCCCGTCGGCGTGTCTGTCTCTTGAGCACTCTATCTGTGCCAGTAGCTAGAATAATGAGTGATAGGCACATCTTCCTGCCATGCGTTTTCCCTGTGAGCACCCCTTTCTGAGGTGTGCCTGCAGCCAGCTCGGGGTCCACAGGCGAGGGCCGTGGTGGCTCGCTCCAAGTGGGTCAGCTCTGCGGCTTACCTAGGTCTCCCGCACCGCGACGGCTGCATGAGGGGCGCTGAGCTGGAGCAGGATGACTTGTCGCGGGAGCAGCTTTGCACGGGGCCCGCAGGCTGCAGCTCAGCCGCATCTGGGGAGGGAGCGTTTATTTCATGTTAGCGGGGGCTTTCCTCAGCTGTGGGCAGGGTCCCGGGGGAAGCTCCCAGGCAGTCCGTGGGCTGCAGGAGAGGGGCGTGGGCGTGGAGCGGCCAGTGTATATCCGGGAGTCCCAGACCAGCAGTTAGAATCCACCACCCCGCTGACCGTCAGCCTGCTGGCCTTGAGCAAGCCCCACGGGTCAGAGTGAATGAGATGTCCACAGTGGCTGGCCTGTCACAGGCATGCGCACCGCTCTGCTTCATCACACATCCCTGCATTTCTGAGAGCCCAGCCGGGGCAGACAGTGCTCACTGGAATAGTTCTTTAGATATAGATCGTCACCTCGTCCACAGCAGAGGCCTCGGAGCCCAGTGCTTTGCGGAGAGTAGGACGATGCGGGGCGCCACCTGGTGGCTGTGAGCAGCTTTGCATGCTTGCTTCCCTGGGTGGTCCTGGTGACTCCTGACCCTCCCCCAGACGCTTCTTCCCTTGAGTCCTGCCACTGGGCTCGCCTGTGTCCCTTTCATCGCGTCACACCGGTCAAGGCAGTCATCTTTTTTTTTTCTTTTGTGTTAGTCCTCACCCGAGGATATTTTTCCGTTGATTTTTAGAGAGTGGAAGGGAGGGAGGAGTGGAGGGCGGAGGGGAAGAGAGAGAGAGAGAGACATTGATGTGAGAGAGGTTGCCTTCCTTATGCAGCCTGACTGGGGCCAGGGATTGAACCTGTAACCCAGGTACGTGCCCTTGACCGGGGATCGAGCTCTCGACCCTTCCATGCTTGAGCCGATGTTCCATCCACTGAGCCACACCAGCCAGGGCCACAGATGTCATCTTGCGTGGCAGTCACTTGACGTTTGGAGTGCAGGGTTCGGCCGCAGTTGTAGTTCCTCAATCGCACTCACTGAGTAGGATTCCAGACCAGTGCCACGGGGCCTGGCGGAGCCTTCCCCACAGTTCCCGCCACTCTTAGTGCTCAGAGGAAAGCTGTACCCGTGTGTGCCGACCCAGCTGGCCCTGGCCGGCCTGTGCCCGATGCCAGGAGGCTGGCCCTGTGTTGGCAGGGGAGCACGAGAACTCGTGGGCTTTGTCCGGGTGGATTGAAGAATTCCACAAGGAATGTGTCCACTTATGTGTTAAAACGTGAACTGTTTCTTCCCCTACTGGGTATTAGGATGCAAGCTGCCTGCTGCCTGTTCCCGTCCCCGTGGTGTGACAGTCCCAGCCTTCCCGGAGCGTGCAGCCATCCATGTCTTTACTGTGCTCGAGTCCCTCGTTTAACTTCATTGTATTGTTTAAACGTTTTTATTATGAAAGACACAGAAAAGTAGAGACAATGGAATGACTAAGACCCGCACACCTTCACCGAGATCCAGTGGGTAGCATTTGTCCTGTGTGCTTGGTCTGTGGCTCTGTATTCTCACGGACTCTCTCAGAGTGTATTACAACATCCTAACACCCTGCCTCTCCATACTTCCCTCTACCTCCGCACGCAGCTCAAACAATAGGAAACATACTCCTGCACAGCCACAAAATTATTGTTGCACCTAACACAATTCTCATTACCATCTAAACCCCGATACACCCCAAAACCCAGGCTGACTATCTCAAAAAAGTTCTTATGTTTTTAAAAACCAGGATCCAGTTAAGATTAATACACTGTATTTTTGTTATTATTTTTGCCTCTTTACTTTGAGTTGGGACTAATTCTCCCATCCCCCTGCCCTCTGCCCTCGGGTCCCAGCACGGTGTCTTTGGACAGTTGTTTGTCTTGTAGGGTGTTCCACCTTCAGGTTTGTCTGATTGTGTCCCTGTGGTGTCATTTGACTTATGACCCCTGCACTCCCTACTGTCCCATGTCCCGTCAGACCTAAAGGCCTGCTGAGATCTGGGCAGGGCGTCTTGCCCCCTCACCCTGATGCAGGTGTGCTGTGCCCTTCCCCTGGTTTCCTGTCGGGGTTCACTCTGTGTGTCTGTGTCCCTTCACACGATGCCTACAAGGCTGATCACTGGGCCAGCCAGACCCCTCGTGCCACACGCCGGGTATCGGATCACATCTAGACTATGGTCAGCAACTCTGCGGCTGAAATTGGCACCGGGCCCTGGCAGAGTGGCAGGCTGGTTGTGCTGGTTGTGGGCAGTCCGTGTGGTTGGGGAGCTTCGGGGACAGGGCCCGACGCAGGCTGGCCCTCGCCAGGCACGGCTCCGGCTCTGTGCACGTGGTCTCCTCGGGCTCTACGGGCGCCAGACTGCGGCTCGGGAAGCGGCAGAGCTCAGGGAGTCTTGACACCGGCCGCACCTGACCGGCGAGGTTTCTGGGTTCCTGCTAGTTCACACAACACAGGGTGCTAGTGTGCTTGGTTTTGTGTTTTTTGCCAGTTTATAGTAATCTTGATTTTTTATGAGTATGTTATTTCTTTGGGCGGTTATTTGGCAAACTAGTTAGCCTTCCCTCTGTGATTAAGAATTGGTTGTATAATTAGTGGACGGACAGCCTGTTTCTCTGTTCTTTCTACTTGTGTGGATTCAAAGTTGAGGAAAGCTTACTCACAAAAACGACCAGAACTTTACTGTTATTATTTTTTTTATCCTTACCCGAGGACATTTTTTTGCATTTATCTTCAGATAGAGCGGGAGGGAGAGAGGGAGGAAGAGAGAGAGAGAAACATTGATGTGAGAGAGACACATCGACTGGTTGCCACCCACACGACCCCAACCGGGGCCGGGGACAAACCACAACCGAGGTACATGCCCTTAGCGGGAACCGAACCTGGGTCTCTCTGGTCCACAGGCCGACGCTCCAACCGCTGAGCCAAACCGGCCAGGGCACGACCAGAACTTTAAAAAGATAAAACTGTGCAATGTCACTGGTCTCCTTGAGCTGTAGAATAAAGACAGCACATTGGTAATTACTTACTGGGCCCGTGGGGGTCTCCCAGCTGAGCGTGGGCGCTGCCTGCTGGTGTGGCCTCCCAGCCGCTTCCCTCGTGCTCAGCCCCTCCCCGAGCTGTCTGCAGTGATGCTTCCAGGGGCAGCTCGGTCACACGTGGACCCTGGGGACCGAGGCTGCCACGTGCACGTTCTCACGCCTCGAGACGTGGGCACAGGTTGGCCTGTGTGGAGCTTGAGGAAGTTTCTAATTTAGGAGCTGATGGAAAACCCTGACCGGCGAGTGAGGTGAGGCCGTCCGTTTGGTCTCACCCGGAGTCCTAACAGTGGCCGCGGTCCGTCCGCTGCGGTCACTGCTGGCCTGGACCCCCACGGTCGCAGCCAGTGTCCGCGCTTCCGGCCCCGTCAGCGTGTGCCCAGCCTGTTTGCTTGTTTCTGTGACACACTTTCTTCAGTCCCGCTTCCTGTGTTCACATAATAACGTTTCCTGAGTCAGTTTTCTTTGTTTGCTTTTCTACCTTTGAAAACAAAACAGTGACCGTAGGAGACTCGAGAAGAATGAAGAAATGACCGTTTCCCCCTAATAGACATCAGAATTGCTTATTCTGCAGTTTCCTCTAATGCTGTTCTGCTCATTTCGTATACTGAGGTTCACTGACATACGAGTGAGTTTCTGATGTGTGCTTTCCCTTTTTTGCAGGTGACTCCCCTAGCGATGCAGGTAAGGAACGGCCCCAAGTGAGTGTCCGCTGTGATTGTGTGCACAGGTGTGTGCAGATGCAGACACGCCCTCTTCTAGGTTTTACAGATGTGTCAGTGAAACATATCTTACCTGCACTAATTTAAGATTTAATCTACATGGTTTTCTAATTTTTTTCTTTTTAATTCTCACCCGAGGATATTTTTCCATTGATTTTTAGATAGAGGGGAAGGGAGGAAGGGAGGGAGGGAGAAAGAGAGAGAGAGACATCGATGTGAGAGGGACACATCGATTGGTTGCTTCCCGCATGACCCCAACCAGGGCTGGGGACGAACCGCAACCGAGGTACATGCCGTTGACCAGAATCGAACCTGCAACTCTTTTTCCTTGGACCGACACTCTAACCACTAAGCCAAACCTGCCAGGGCTCTACATGTTTTTTAAAATATGTTTTTATTGATTTTAGAAAAAGAAGAAGGGAGAGGGAGAGATAGAGAGAGGGAGAGAAACATCCATGAGAGAGAAACATCGATTGGCCACCTCCTGCATGCTCCCCACTGGGGATCGAGCCTGCAACCTGGGCATGTGCCCTGACTGGGAATCGAACCAGGACCTCTTGGAGCATCGGTCGATGCTCAACCACTGAGCCACACCAGCTGGGCAATTTACATGTTTTTGTGTTAATATATTTCAGGATTTTTTCCCAGAGTATAAAGTATATTTTCAATATTCAAATTCTGATGGATTTTCACTATTTTCTGAAGTATAGAGCCCTTTTACTTTAAATAGTGGAGCAGATGTAATTGTCTTAATAGTTTGGACTTGTTATTTACTGATGAAATGTTTTTATCAAAGTGAAGAAAACTTTGTTCAGATTATAAGTAGAATATAGTACAAACCCAAAGCAGAAAAATTTGAAACCAGCAAAGTGTGAAGAGGAAAATGAAAACCACTGGCAATTCCCCCCTCCCCGCCTAAACGGCCACCTTCCAGGGCCCTGTGTGTGGGCACCCTGTTAGTCAGATGCTGGCATTGTCCACCCTCCCCGCCTAAACGGCCACCTTCCAGGGCCCTGTGTGTGGGCACCCTGTTAGTCAGATGCTGGCATTGTCCACCCTCCCCGCCTAAACGGCCACCTTCCAGGGCCCTGTGTGTGGGCACCCTGTTAGTCACGCGGCGAGACGCTGGCATTGTCCACCCGAGAGGCCGCAGGGACGCCCACCTGCCCCGCCACGGCCGCGCTGTGTGCTCGCAGCATGTCCGTCCTTCGCTGTGTTTCCCCGTGAAGTGCTGTGCTGACTCGGTCCCCTGCCTGCAGCGTTCTGTGTGTGGAGAGCTTGAGCGGGCTGGAGGGAGCATTTCCCTAGTCTCTGCATCGCCCCTGATGGTGGGTGGGAAAGCGCGCCTGCCCCTGCGTTTGTCTGACTGCTGTCTTCTCCAGTGGGTCAGTTGTCATGTTCCTTCCTTTGCACACTGCCGGTTGGCGCCGTCCCTTCAGAAGGAGAAGTGGGACCCGTCGGCCAGGACAAGCCGGAGGTGTCCGAGAACTCCGAGGTCCCGGCTGATCTCCCGCCCAGCATCAGGTGCGTGCGACCCCACACCCTCGCGCACAGGCTCCTCTCGGTGCCTTCCCAGCCCACGTAATGCTCGAGCTCGATTCTGAGGACACATCTACGAAAAGGCAGAGACGAGTGTGTAGTCTCCTGTACCGGAGTGATAGACAGCCAGCCAGAACACGTTAGAGATTTAGGGGAATTCACAGTTATGGCTGAATTATGTCATGTCTTGATTACTGAGAGTTGTGGTTTTTGTACCTTAAAATTAATGAAAATTTAAGATGAAAAGATGGGTACTTTTAGGTTGATGGTATGTTCTTGATATTCTGCAGCGTACGGCAGACTAGCAGGTGGGTGGTGGCCCAAAGTCAGTGTTGACTGGACCTGGGTTTGCTTTATCCACTTGGAAATGGGGGTGTGTTTTAAATACCCTGTTTCGGTTTCCACTGTCTGGGTTCAGAAGAATTCCTCGGCCTGGCAGTGCCAGGCCAGCGCCTCCCCGGGTGAACCGGCAAGACAGCGCGGAGGTGTTACCGGCGGACAGGTGAGGCCTGCTGTGACGGGAGGGCGGGGCTTCTCCAGGTGTGTGGGACCTTTTCCAGGTGTGTGGGACGTGGGTGAGTGGGAATCGGGCTCGTGCTGTGGGGGCATGGTGGAGCGGATGGTGCTGGGAAAACTTGCTGTTGAGAAAAAGAAAAAGCAGGTGAGACCCTCTCCTGAAACCACACACGGCTTCAGGGTTCAGCTCAGTGAGAGAACACAGGCACTCGGCATGTACAGTTAAGCCTTCCAATACGGGCCGGAGATGTGGGGTGTACCTCCGACTTCTAGATGGAGCATTTTCTAAGCATGACAACACTGAGAGGAAAATGGGAAAAAAGGCTGAAAGGCTTAATTGCATAGAAATGAGAAAGGAAAGGCTATGAGACGCCGTAAGCAGTGCACAGGCAGCCGGCATGCTGTGTGAGTTTACAGCCCAGGCGGGTGCCGCGGGGCCGTGTGCAGGGTCCACAGCTGGGCCGGGGTTTCCGGCAGAGCGGGAGGTCGGACTTGGAGACAGCAGGTGTAGACGCTGACTCGGGTTTTGTTGCGAAGAGACAGAAGCCGAGGGGTGGGTGTGCGGGGCGAGCAGGAGGCAGGTCGAAGGAAATGACTTGTTCTGGATTTTAGACGAGGGAATGAGCATGTGTTTTGGGTGAGGGGATGATCCATCCGCTGGGGGCAGGGTTGGTGATGTGGGAGAAGCAGGCTGGGGGGTGTTGGGATACAGTCCCTGAGTGGGCGAGGGGACCTTGAGGGTGAAACACGGGGGAGGCTCTGGGAGGTGAGTCCTCTCGCCTGCTGTCCTTGTTCACCAGGAGGAGTCTGGGGAGGAGGAGCAAGAGGTCAGGGGAGGGAGGAGGAGCGTGAAGCAGTCTGCAGGAGGGGCTGGTGCAGAGGTTCTCATCTAGGGCCACCCCACCCCTGGCGTGCTGGGGACATCGGGCCATGTCTGGAGATGTTTCGTAGCAGCATCGTGACTGGGAGGAGGCAGAGGGAAAGTTCTTGGCGTGTAGTTAGGGGTTTGGAGCAGGGATGCTGCTCAAGACCCTGCAGTGACAGGCAGACCGACACGGAGAGCGGTGGCCCAGAGGCCTCCCGCGGGGCTGGCCACAGGAGGCCAGTGGGTGGAGGGCTGCAGGGAAGCACCTCCTCCGGAGAGCCGGCAGGTGCGGGGGTGAGGCTGGAGAGGGACTGCTGACAAGGGAGGACCTGTGGGGGAGTTTCAGCAGGCGTTGGGAGGGGTGGCATGTGGGCCATATGGGGTGTGCAGAGTGTGAGAGGCAAGGGACAAGACGAGGCTGGTCCTGGTGGAGGTGGGTCTGGGGGCCGGGTGATGGGCTGAGCGTGCTTGGGGAAGCCGGTGTTGGTTCGAGAGCCCGTGCCCAGGGGCCTGGATTCCTCCTGACCTTGTGCATTGCACTGAAACAAGGGAGAGGTTTGGGGTGTGTGTGTGCATGTGTGCGCGTGTGCATGTATATGTGCGTGTGCGTGTGCATGTGCATGTGCGTGTACATGTGCGTGTGCATGTGTACGTGTGCGTGCATGTGTTGCCAGGGTGATGGGCAGGGCAGTGAAGGGTGTTCGTTAGGAGATTGTGTTGAGTATGTGGGAGGATGTGAAGGCCGGGGGCATACAGAGCCGTAGCATTGGGTCAGGGGCTGTGGCAGGTGCGGTGGAGGAAGTGCCCGAGCAGAGGAAGCTGGCAGTGGTGACCACAGTCGGTGGGGCAGCTTCAGGGGGGTCACTGGGGGCACGAGAGCTCTTGGGTGGAGGACCAGGTCACAGGCTGGTGGCCCAGAACAGTGGCAGGGCCTGGTGGACAGCAGGTTTGTAAGTGGGGGTGTAGGGCAGGGACATAGGTTGGGGCAGTGCCTAGGAGTCAAATGAGGGGCCTTGAGGAAGCTGCTGTTCCCGAGTGACACTGAGGGACAGGTCTGGGGGGCAGCCCTGGCCAGCAGGGCCACCTTGGCCACCTTTCCCTGAAGCTTCTTGCGACTTGGGAAGACGGGCCCTTCAGGTGAGGGACTGCAGGTGAAGGCCTGGTCTCCCTGAGAGCCTGGCCAAGGAGGGAGAGGGTGCAGGGTGTGGATGGGGGGGTGGCTGGGTGTGGCCGGGGAGCTGGCAGAGGGCAGGGCTCACAGGGACCCAGGCCTAGGGCTTCACACAACTTCCCTCGCGTCCTGTGACGTTGTTTTAGGGACGGTGGGTGGTGGACTGCTGTCACTACCCTCGAACACAGGTCCAGGTGCACGGGATGGATGAAAACCCACCGACGTGAGATTCTAATTAATCTGATTTCTCTGTATCCAGGACAGGGAGCGGTCAAGCCGTCTCCAATGTGATTGTCGATTTGCAGAACTCTGACAACGAAGAGGACGACCAGTTCGTGGTGGAGGCCGCCCCCCAGCAGTCTGAGCTGTCAGAGCGTGACATGGTTAGTTAGCCACACTGGGCATTTGTCATTACGCTTACACGCCAGCGTCTAGTCTATGGAGACAACCTCCCTCCCATTTCTCCGTTAGTTGTCTATTCTCGATAATTTTGTCATTCCTCTGATGAGATCACAAAAGCAGGGTTTTGAGGACTCAACAACCTGAATCTCCTTTTTTCTCCTTCCTCTCCTGCTCAGGGACAGGCAGTCGGATTGGAAGACGACGAGAAGCACGGTGAGTGCTGGCGTGTGTGTGCGCGCGTGCGTGCGTGTGTTAGAAGGTCAAGTGCATGTGCTCTGCCTGGGCCCGTTGGGGTTAGGAGTCCGAGCAGCACGGTGAGTGCTGGCGTGTGTGTGCGCGCGTGCGTGCGTGTGTTAGAAGGTCAAGTGCATGTGCTCTACCTGAGCCTGTTGGGGTTAGGAGTCCGAGCAGCACGGTGAGTGCTGGCGTGTGTGTGTGCGTGCGCGTGCGTGCGTGTGTTAGAAGGTCAAGTGCACGTGCTCTGCCTGGGCCCGTTGGGGTTAGGAGTCCGAGCAGCAGTAATAGAGCTCATGGGCACGCGTCCCTCCGAGGTCGGTGCTTTTTATTCTGGGAGACATTGGCTGCTGCTCCCATCCTTAGAATACCAGGGCAGGCGGCACCCTGGACCCTGGAGGTCAGCTGTGAGCCAGTGCACAGGTGACTCCTTTTCTTATCCGTATGGTGACATTTGGAATTGCATGACCTCTGAGGTCAGTCCCAGATCGACAGTTCTGTAATGTCATCTGCTTTCTTCCCAAACAGTGTCTTTTATTTCATACATCTAGGAAAGCAGAGAGTAGGCTGATGACCCCCGGCCCCCACACTGCTTCCACAGTTGGTTCATCTCTCAGCCCCCCCCCCCACACCCCAGGCCCTTCGCAAGCCCTAGAGAACATCATTCCTTTTAAGGTTGTTTGTTTCCTTTGTTTCTGTTTTTAGGTGTTAACATTGGATTTAATTTTGTTTAGTTTATGTAAAATATTCACATTTTCATGGCCAAATGTACCAGACAGGGTATGCTCAGAGAGGTGTGGTTTCTGCCCTCCCCCATACCTGTGCCTCCCTCCCTGCAGGACGCAGTGAGAGCTAGGGCTCACCCCTGATGCGGTGTGAGTCGGGGGTTTGTGCCCGCACCAACTGTCTGCCCGCCTCACTGCCCTGCGCTGGGTCCCGTCCACGGCTGTCCTGAGGCTGCGTCCTGCACCGTGTGGGCAGACCCCTGTGCACTTGGCCAATTCTTCATGACGCACATCTGGGCAAACGATTTTTAAAGAAAATGGGTTTTCATAGGATATTTATCCCCTGGGTAATTCCTTATTATAAAGAAGTTCAAGATTCTTGTCCCAATATAACGAAGTATTAGTACTTAGAAGCAATTCAAAATTATATGTTTATAATCATTTCAAATATTGATCTACATTTCTTCTTAATCTTAGGAAATAGAAGAGAAAATCTATTTTATTTCTAAAGGTTTTTTTCCCCTTGAAGGAGCTGATTTCTTTGAAACACTTAGAAATTGCAGTTGGTTCCCGCCAGCAGCTGTCGCGGGTCGGCTGCGGGCTGTGTGCCCAGGAAGGGCACCCGGGCGTGTTCAGTGCAGGGGTGAGGCCTTGGCACTGCTGCGCCCGCCCCTGCAGGGCAGAGTGGGGAGGGCGGGAGCAGCTGGAGCACAGACCCACTGCTTTTCAACAGGAGGACTCGTCAAGAAAATTTTGGAGACCAAGAAAGATTATGAGAAATTGCAGCTGTCACCCAAGCCTGGAGAGAAGGTAATGGACTGTCTTCTGTAAACGTCAGCATTTTAGAGCCGTTTCCACGTTTACTTGAAAGAGCTAGAAACACCGCTCAGATGTCTGCTTACAATGCCGTCTGTTTCCGTGTGTCAGCGCCGCCCTCGGCCGGCAGGAGGGCGCTTCGGGCTCTGGCGCTGCCCCATTAGCTCCTGGACCCCGGAGTCCTGCCCGGCGGGCAGCGGCCTCGTCTCCGAAGGCCTGCTCTGCTCTCCCCGGCCGTCCCCCTCCGGCCTGGTCCACCCTTCCCCGGCGCGGCCGGGAGCGGGCCACGGGGCTGGCTGAGTGCGGGGCGGCAGGAGCTTCAGTCTGGCTCCTGGACACGGGCCCTTTGTGTCTGGCCCCCCAGCCGTCTCCCTTACGAGTGTGCGAGGTGGTTTTGTGGGGACCAGTGGCCTCCTGCCCGCCGCCATGCTCGGGCTGTGCCCTGGGAGGATACCCGCAGGTTGGTGGTGTGCCTCAGGTGTCATGGCTAGGTTTGTTACCGTCGTTGTAAACAGTAACAGTAAATAGTTATTGTTTTTAACAGAAAGTAATTTCTCGTATAGTTTATCAGTAGCCAGCAATTGCCATGTTTTACACACACACACACACACACACACACACACACACACACACACACACACGTTGATTTAATGGTTATAGTTTTAGGTGGAATTCTGGTTAAAGTGACCGGCTGGTCGTGAAGGCGCGGCTGAGCTAGCCCAGGGGAGCGTGCGCGAGAGCAGCACCAGGGGGCGCCCTTCCCACACTAGTGGAGAAGCGTGCTGCCCCAGGCTGCTGTCTGACCCTCTGAGGCGCCTCTCAGGCCTGCTGTGTGCTGCTGAGGCATTTTAACCTGTCAGGGTCCCTTCCACAGGCCACGAGTGGTCCTGCCGTCCCTGGGGGTGTGTCCGCAGCCCAGTGGTGGGGTCTGAGCCTCCAGGCTGGGACCAAAGTGACCTTTGAAGCTTCCGTTGCTTTACGTTTTATAGCTGTGATTTTTAAATTTAATTTAATTTTTTTAATCCTCACCTGAGGATATTTTTCCATTTATCTTAAGATAGAGTGGGAGGGAGAAAGAGAGAAACATCGATGTGAAAAAGCTACACTGACTGGTTGCCTCCCGCACGACCCCAACCAGGGCTGGGGACGAACCACAACCGAGGTGCATGCCCTTGGCCAGAATCGAGCCCACGACTCATTTGTCCGTGGGTCGGCGCTCTAACCACTGAGCCAGACTGGCCAGGGCTAGCTGTGATTTTTAAAAAAAATTGATTTCAGAGAGAGGAAGGGAGGGGGAGATAGAGAGAAACATTGACCGGCTGCCTCCTGCACGCCCCCTACTGGAGATCGAGACTGCAACCCAGGCATGTGCCCTGACCGGGACTGGAACCAGCGACCTCCTGGTGCAGGGACGGCGCTCAGCCACTGAGCCCCACTGGCCAGCAAGGCTGTGATTTTTATGCAGAACACACTGGCCTGTGCTTCAGTTTCCTCTGAGGGATAAATGTCAGAAAAGCAGAGCTGCTGACTTCAGAAGGTGCCGGGGAGCCAGCCCCTGGCCGCTTTAGGAAGTGCAGCCGGGGAGTGTTACAGGGCAGGGCAGCGTGTTCTGCAGCCGGAGGAGAAAGCCAGAAGGTGTCTCTGTGCTTCTTTCTTCAGTGGGTGAACATCGGATTTGCATTGAACTCGCTGGCCTTCTAAAAAAAAACCCCAGCCCGGCCAGTGGGGCGCGGTGGACTGAGAGGTCCCGGTTCAATTCCCGGTCAGGGCACGTGCCCGGGTTACAGGGCAACCTCAGATTTTTAAAAAATAAAGGAAATTAAAATGTGCGGGAGAAGGTGCAGGCCTTTGTGCCCTTGCCCCAGGCCCTGTCTCCCTGGGCAGCCACTCACGCGGCGGCCTGGTCCTGTGTCTGGCGTCGCCCGGTGCGAGCCGCGCTGCTGTGCAGGTCACTCTCGGGCAGCGCTTTGTTTCTGAGACCCTCTGATTCGACTCGGCAGATCTAGCTGATTCATTCCGTCGGCAGGTGTGCCGTCATCTGTTCATCAGCTCCTTTACTGATGGACACTGAGCTTTCTCCAGCCTCTCGCTGTGCAGACGGTGCTTCTGGGGCACCTTACGCGTCCCCTGGCACACGAGAGCCAGTGCCCGCCAGCAGCAGTCAGCGGTAGGTGTCGCAGGCTCCGGTGCGGCTTCCCAGCTCTGCCGCGGCAGCCCGAGGGCAGCCAGCAGACCACAGGGCAGTGGTGGTGTGTTCAGACAGGACGCAGCCCGGGCTGCACTTGTGACCCTGCCTTAGAGTCCGCGGGCGCACAGCTTCGCCCCAGCACCGGCTAGTCTCTCCCCGCGGCTAAGGTCTGAGCACACATCTGTGCCAGCCGCCATCAGGGCGGGGTCATGCCATCACCCTCGGAAGTGGCCCGCACCCTCCAGAATCCCTTCGACCATCTCTGTCCATGCCCGCCCCCTTTCCCTGACAGCTACTCATGTTTGCATTTCCTAGAATTGTGTCTGAATGGAATCGTGTGGGACACACTCCTTTTCGGTCTGGCTTCTTTTAGTCATCCAGATTGTTTCAAGATGTATCCACGTTGTACGGATCACACTTCATTCCTTTTCATTGCTGAATCGTAGTCCGTTGTGTGGATATACCAGGGTGTGTGTATCCATTTACCAGTAAATGAGCACTTGGGCTGCTTCTCTGTGGGACTGCTGCAGTGAAGCTGCCGTGACATTCACCGACCAGCCTTCGGGTGGCCAAACGCTTCCACTTTTTCGGATAAACACCTGCCAGTGGGACTGCTGGGTCATATGGCAAAGGTGTGTTTACTGCTTTGAGAAATGCCTAATGGGTTTCCTAAGTGGACGCACATTCCCACCGGCAGTGTGCGAGGGTGCTGGCCCCACACCCGCAGTGACACCTGGTGGTCGGCCTGTTTAATTCTCTGGCTAAGGGTCATTCCGTCTCCCTGCTGGCTCCTCTTCTCACCCAGTGCCGTCGAAGTCCTAATGTTGCTGGCTGCCCTCTTCTCTCAAACAAATCCTTCCTGTCCGTTTTACCAAGTCAGCATTTTTCGTGTGTATATTTTGTTTTCCTGTTTCTTTTGGTAATTAATATTTGAATCAGAATTGAGTTTATCTGTGAGTGAAGGAAAGATCTAGAGCAGTAGTGTCTTACAGGAGGTAGAGAGGACTTTCACTCATGTGTCCGAGTCTGGAGTGGCAGTGACCCAGACGCCTTCCCCCCTTTCCTCCTGACCTCATGCCTCAGGGCACCTCGTGGGCCCAGATGGCTGCCCCAATTCCAGCCTTCAGGACTGCATTCCAGCCAGAAGGAAGGAGGAAAAGGGAAGTCTCTTTTAGGCTGTTTGTCGGGAGTTGTGCACACCACTTCCTTACATTATGTTGGCCACACCTGTCACCAAGGGAGCCATGAAGCGAAGTTTTTATTCCAGGCGTCAGTTGGCTTGGCTAACAATCAGGGGTTCCATTAACACAGACTAAAACTTGCCAGATTTCCTCGCTGCCTGGCACGCTCAGAAATGATAATATTTGTAAGGCACGCGGGCCGGTGGCGGGGCTGCCTGGCTGGCCGGGCCGAGGGTGTCTGGAGCCTGCGTGTGCAGTGCGTGGGCCGCGCTTGGTGGCCGGCGGCTTCGGAGTCAGACAGGCGGCATCCCCACGCGTTCCCTGGGAACCGTTCATTTCTCCACGTTTCACACAGTCCTGGCGTGAAGATGTGTGAAGTACACTTTATGGTTTTAAATATCTATCTATAGTTAGAGTTTTCCTTTTCCTCTAGAAATGTCGTCGTCCCCCCTTGATGAGGCTGTTAACAAGCTATTGACACAGGCACTCTAGCAAAGAACCAACTTTTGGTTTTGTAGATATTCACTTTTGTGTTTTCTTTTTCCATTGATTTCTACTCTTTATTTTTCCTTTTAATTTCTTTAGGTATATTTTTTCTAGCCTCTTGTGTAAAACTTAGCTCATTTATTTTTAGTTTTAGTCATTTAAAAAATTAATATATTTAAGACTATACATTTCTCTTTGAGCATGCTTTACCCTTGAATTTTAAATTCCTTGAATAATAAATTAATATCAAACATTGAAATCTCTTGAATTTTAATATGAACTCTTGTTGGTATTCCTTTTAAACATGTGGGCTATTTAGGAGTATGTTCTTTTGCTTTCAAATATAAGGGTTTTTAAAAAGTTTTATCCTCACCCTAACCCATTGATTTTTAGAGAGAGGGGAACAGGATGAGGGGGAGGGGGAGAGAGAGAGAGAGAGAGAGAGAGAGAGAGAGAGAGAGAGAGAAAGATCGATGGGTTGCCTCCTGCATGCACCCCAGCTGGGGCTGGGGGTCGAACCAGAGACCTTCTGGTGTCCGGAACATGCTCCAGCCAGCTGAGCCACGCCGGCTGCAGCTGCAAGCCTTTTTATCGACAGTCTCTAATATAACTGCACATTCGGAGAACGTGGCTGTAAGATGTTGATTATCTGGAACTGAGCCTCTCTCTGCGGCCTGGCTTGTGTTCCCTGTGTGTACACGCTTCAGAGCGGCCTACGTTCTACACCGTGGGCTGGTGTCGGTGCGCCCTGCTGACTTCTCGGGGAGGCGACGGTGAACTGCTCGGAGCCTGTGGGCCCTTGCTGCCCGTTGTTATTGATTTCTGCAAATTAATTATAGTACTAGGTGCGTATCTTCTATCTCATTTAAAATTCAAATACTGACGTTTTGTCTGCTTTTCCATGAGTTATAGTGTGCCCGTAGTCTTGGTACTTCCTACTTTTTTTGGAGGGAGCCTTTCTCTCAGTGCTAAGGAAACACACATTTGTGACCTGGGCATGTCTCCAGCCTGTCTTTGAAGTTGCTTTGGAAGAAAAGCCGTTCTTATTGTGCTAATGGATTGAATAATACATTATAGAATAAATATGTGAATCGGACTGCTTTGAGCATTTTTTCATTATCCTGACTTATTTGTTCTCTTTTCAAGAGGAAATATTAAACTTTCTTAATAGTAAGATATTATTAGTTCATGCCAACATTTTTTTCCTTCAGATTTATGAAGTTTTTGAAAAACAACCAGAAAAGCACTTTTATTAGTCTTTCTTAAACTTTAAAAATACTTGTTTTCTAAACTTTATAAATGAGGATGCTTCAGAGTCATAACCAGCAATTTCAAAGGCGGATCGCTCACCTTCGGGGACTTTGTGGAGATTGCTCTCTCCGGGTGTTTCAAGCTTTAACTTTCATTCTCTTCTTTCAGCTTTTTTCATGTATATCTGTTCTCACTGAATGTACATTTCAGATACTGCCTCTCTTTGTTTAAACTCCTTATTTTAAAGTAGACTCAGAGGACTTCCTTTTGTAGGTTTCTTTCTCTTTCCAGTATCTCACGTTTCTGTGACTCTGCTCCTCACCTCCCTGGAGGTGTAAGCGGTGCGCCTGTGGGTCTGGGCTGGAGAATCTCGGACGGAACGTGTGCGGGCCTGCTGGGGCATCTCCCTGCCCTTCGCCGCAACGGCTGCAGGGAGGGCCGGGTGGCGACCGTTTCCAAGAAGCACCTGTTTGGGAATGTGAGAACTGTTACATGTTTAAATGCTTCTTGATGGATAAGATGATCTTATCACGGACATGTCTTAATGATAATAATTAGTACATAGCGAATAGTAGCTAAATTCTTATGAAAGTTGGGGATTTCAGTCTTACTCTTTCATTTTATTGATTTAAATAGATTTTTAAATTATTTCTTTAAATTTTTTGAAAAAATTGATTTGAGAGAGAGAGAGAAACATTGATTTGTTGTTCCACTTTTTGACGTATTCATTGATTGATTCTTGTGTGCGCCCTGGCCGGGGATGGAACCTGCAACCTTGTCGTATCAGGGCGATGCTCTGACCGACAGCTACCTGGCCAGGGCTAAATTATTTCTTATTTTGGTAGCTAGATGGTGCAGTTTCAACACAAATATGTTAACTCTGTTAGACATATGCTGTTCAGAATGCCTCTGTACCTGAATTCTGCACCTGAGAAAAGTACTTTTAGTTTGGATGTTTGTGGACCCTAGTGTTGGAGTAAAAGGGGACAAGTGCTGTGATACTTCTTACTGGTGAGACTTTTTTTTTGGTTAATCCTTACCGGAGGATATTTTTCCATTGATTTCCAGCTAGAGTGGAAGGGAGGGAGGGAGGGAGAGAGAGAAACATCGATGTGAGAGAGATTCATCGATTGGTTGCTTCCTGTACGACCCTGACCAGGGCTTGGGATCGAACCTGCAACCCAGGTACATGCCCTTGACTGGGGATTGAACCTGTGACCCTTTGGTCCACAGGCTGATGCTCTAACCGCTGAGCCAAGTTGGCCAGGGCTTTACTGGTGAGACTTTAAAAGCTCAACTGGGGAACCACTGATTGATTTTAATTCTAAAGAGTTATTTTTATTTTTATTTTTTTTAGGAAATAAGGTGATAGTTTTATGTTGCAAAGTAATGAAGTATGTTCCAACACACACAGGCTGGGACGTCAGGTTTGGGATATAAATCGTCACCACCACATTATCAACAATTTCACTTAAAGTATTTACATATCTGTGCCCCGGATGTGTCCTCGACCATGAAATGGTTTGCAGACATCAGGCCGTTACACGTATGTGAACTTTGTGCAGATAGCTGTGAGTAAACGCGTGTCTGTGTATAGTCAAGGGTCATGGTATGCACAGAATGTCAGAGTCCTTCTACCTGGAAAAACGGATCTGAGTTCAGGAAATTGGATTATAGACATATGATTGGCTAGGGGCTTATAAACATTTCCAGGCTTAATGGTCATCTTTTGTGTAATATGTTTACTCAGTGAATGACAGTGTGATGAACAAATATCTTCTTTTTACTCAAAACTTCAACTTCAAGTTCATATACTGTATTTATCACTTTTTTAGATTTTAGTCACTTTTGGCTGATAAGTCATTTTGGCCTTAATTCCATCAATAACCTGTTCTGGCCTTTGCATAAAAAATACCTTCACTTGGCCCTGGCCGGTTTGGCTCAGCCATTAGAGCGTCGGCCCGCGGTCTGGAGAGTCCCGGGTTCGGTTCCCGCTAAGGGCACGTACCTCGGTTGCAGTTTGTCCCCGGCCCCAGTTGGGGTCGTGTGGGTGGCAACCAGTCGGTGTGTTTCTCTCCCATCAATGTTTCTCTCTCTCTTCCTCCTTCTCTCCTTTCCGCTCTATCTGAAGGTAAATGCAAAAATGTCCTTGGGTAAGGATTAAAAAAAAACCCAAAACCAAAAAACCTTCACTTTGACTGACTGACAGCCTGAGTTGTGGGTGTAGCTTCAGTTCGTCAGGAGTTCGGATGCTGGTGCTTGAACGCGCTCACTGTGACACGTCGATGGAGGTCACGTTAGCCGCAGGGTGAAAAGCAGTGGGTGGAGTGGATTCCGCCGGGTGCAGCCATTCTGACTGCGTGTGGAGCCGGGAGACCGCAGGCGGCCTGGAGGGCAGGTGCTGGTCCCGCGCTGCAGAGGGTGCCGCCCAGTGGCCTCGGCCCCATTACAGGCATGGAGGCCACGCTGCTCTGGCGGAAGGAAGACTGGCTCTCAGGAGTTTGAAGAGGTCGGGATTTTAGAAAGTCCCCAAGGAAGACATCATGGACTTTTTAAAAAAAATTACATTAGAGATCGGGGCTTACAAGGAAGGGCTTACAAACGCTCCAGCTGCGGGTATGGTCTGGCTCATCGGTCCTCACAGCTGTGTTGCTGGGCTGGGTCCTCAGGTGTGCCTTTTGTCCCAGGTAGGCTGTGGTTCCACAGGTGACAGTGGCCCTCTCTGGCCCTGTCTCCTATGGGTGGTCTCTAATCTCACCAGGGCACTCAGAAGACGGCAGGACCACTTACTCACTTACTGCCCAAAAATTGAGGTCCCGGAGTCTGAGTACCGGGGCCTGGGCGCCAGCACCTACCCAGCTCCCGGGCTGGAGGAGAAGGGCCCCTGGGCTGCTTGGGGACAGTAGGGCGTCTCAGACAGCAGGACCCAGGTGCTGGGTGCACCGCCCGCCGCATGTGCAGCAGCTTGGGGACAGTAGGGCGTCTCAGACAGCAGGACCCAGCATCTGGGGTGCACCGCCCGCCGCATGTGCAGCAGCTTGGGGACAGTAGGGCGTCTCAGACAGCAGGACCCAGGTGCTGGGTGCACCGCCCGCCGCATGTGCAGCAGCTTGGGGACAGTGGGGCGTCTCAGACAGCAGGACGCAGGTGCTGGGGTGCACCACCCGCCGCATGTGCAGCAGCTTGGGGACAGTAGGGCGTCTCAGACAGCAGGACCCAGGTGCTGGGGTGCACCGCCCGCCACATGTGCAGCAGCTTGGGGACAGTAGGGCGTCTCAGACAGCAGGACCCAGGTGCTGGGGTGCACCGCCTGCCGCATGTGCAGCAGCTTGGGGACAGTAGGGCGTCTCAGACAGCAGGACCCAGGTGCTGGGGTGCACCGCCTGCCGCATGTGCAGCAGCTTGGGGACAGTGGGGCGTCTCAGACAGCAGGACCCAGGTGCTGGGGTGCACCGCCCGCCGCATGTGCAGCGGCTTGCCCCCTGAACTGCTTCAGTCAGAGTTTCCACGGTTTGGCTTCGCTTTAAACAAAGACATTCATTTCCTGGTAACCTTTTTCTCATTCTCGTCTGGTTCTTTTTGTCCTTTCTGAGACATACCCACTTGAGCCCACTGCTTTGAGAAACACGTTTATTTTATTTTCTAGTACCCATTTCTTCATTGTTCCGTCTGGTTACTTCTGACTTGAAAAGCAGCTTCTGGCGAGGTCCTGTTGCTGGGGGACGGGCCTAGGCCGAATGAAGGCGGTTTTCCTGGGTTTGAATCGGATCCGAGAGGCACGCTCAGGGGCTGGAGGTGGGCGGGCCGCTGTCGCTGTCCTCCGCGGCGGGCTGGAGGCTCTCTTAGAGGAGAGGGAAGGGAAGATGCTTGGGGTCGAGATGCTTAGAATCCCGGTAGCAGTGACGCATGTTTCTGCCATCTGGGAGAGCGTCGCCGCGGTCTTCTGATCGAAATCTCCAAACTGACCCTAATGACTGGTGAAGCCCTTGGTACAGTCCCTGTCATGGAGCCAGGACCCGCGGCCGCTGAGCGGGGCTGTGTTTACTCCACAGATGCTCCACGTTTAGGGAGTGTCTTTAAATCCCCACTGAGCGGGGCTGTGTTTACTCCACAGATGCTCCACGTTTAGGGAGTGTCTTTAAATCCCCACTGAGCGGGGCTGTGTTTACTTCACAGATGCTCCACGTTTAGGGAGTGTCTTTAAATCCCCACTGAGCGGGGCTGTGTTTACTCCACAGATGCTCCACGTTTAGGGAGTGTCTTTAAATCCCCACTGAGCGGGGCTGTGTTTACTCCACAGATGCTCCACGTTTAGGGAGTGTCTTTAAGTCCCCACAGGAAAAAATGGTGTTAAAATAGAAATGTGTTTATTTTAGACATTAACTTTCAGTACATTGTTTCTAAATAAAGTACACCGTATAGTAACGCTCTCGTGTGTATGCTCCATGTTACAAACAAGATGCGTTTTTAAAGTTCTGTTTTTTAAGTTTTTGAAACTCGGGAGTAATTTCTGTATATTCATATTTGGGGAACTGCTTAGGTTTCCAGGGAGCTGGGAAAGCCTTTATTGCACTGACGTCGAGCTCACTGGCAGTGAGAACAGTGACAGCTAAACCGAGCGAACAAAGTAAATCCTTTTAAGCAACTTTAAACGTTGCTTTTGAAGAAAAGCAGATTTGGAGGCAGGTCAAACATTCAAAGTTGTGAGGGGCACTTTGGAGAACGTTCAGACACTCCAGAGGTTGGTGAGCAGGACGTCTCGTGTGAAGACGAGGGTGTTTTCATTGTCCTCTCTCGGGGGTCCGTCCCGGTCTGCCCCTTTGGTGCGTTCAGCCCTCAGCCCTGGCGGGCGAAGCCGGCTCCGGGCCAGGGAAGGGGCTCTGGTCACCCGTCCCAGGTGGTTGCAGTGATCAGGCTTGGCGAGCTTGTTCCCGCCACGCCCCGGGCCACACGCCCGTCTGTGCTGCCCCAGCCGATTGTCACAGAAACCTTCCGCTTACAGCAAATACAATACAATACAAACAAGTTTTCTCCCCTGAACTGTTGATCACAAATTGCTGACATCACTCCCGGATACTTGACTGAGTGATCTCTACAGACGAGGGCACTGTCACTATGACGGCCCACCTGGGCAGTGAAGCCGGGCATGCCCCCCTCCCTCCCGTCTAGGCCACCGGCTCCGCAGCACCCAGCCCAGGGCCGCACCCAGCCTCGGCTCGCTGGTCGGAAGCTGCTTGTCCATCTTTCCGTAACGTTCATAGACTTGACGACTTTGCAGATCACGGGCAGTTATTTTGTCGAAGGCCCCTGAGTTCGGTTTCTGTGACATTTCTCTGTGGTCAGTTCCCGGTCCTGCATGTTGGGTGGGACTCGCCCGGACCTGAGGCCCTGCCTTCTCATTGCATCCGTCACTTTGTCACCGGCATGTGTGCTCATTTGTCCCACGACTGCTGGCGTCCCTTGGAGCTCTGATCGGGTGGTGAGTGCTGGGCTTCCCTGTCGTCAGGTCGCTCCTGTTCTCCAGCACCTTGCGGTGCAGTCACCCATATTCACGGTGGGCTATGGTTTCCAGCTTGATCCATGGGATCCCCCCTCTTCCTATCGTTATTCTCACTTGGCCAGTGGGGCTCCTTCACAGTGGCTTCTGTGTCCTCTCAGTCGGCTCTTGTCATTCCTCAAGCTCTTCCTCACTTCCTGGCTCAGCCCGGACTCAGCCATCTCTCCCGGCTCCTTTCAGAGGACAGGGTGTTTAGAAACCAGCTCGTGCTGGCCAGGTGTGCTCACTGCTCCGGGCGTGTCTCAGCTCTCGGGCCCCTCAGTGGTCAGAACTAGAGAAAAGTGCATGTGTATGTGTGCGTGCATGTGTGTGCATGCATGTGTGAGTGCGTGTGCATGTGTGTGTGCATGCATGTATGAGTGCTTGTGTGTGTATGTGTGCAAGTGTGTGTGTGCGGTGAGAATGTGTGTATGTGAGTGTGCATGTGTACGGCATGTGAATGTTTCCATGTGTGCATGTGTGTGCGTGTGTGTGTATGTGTACAAGTGTGTGTGTGGTGAGAATGTGTGCGTAGTGAGAATGTGTGCATGTGAGTGTGCACGTGTGCAGTATGTGAATGTTTCCATGTGTGCATGTGTGTGCACACCTGTGTGAGTGTGTGGTGAGTGTGGGTGTGTGAGTATGTGTGTACGTGTGTGTATGCACCATAGGACTCGGTCCAGTTCTCCCTTTCTGTGTTTGTAGTTCTGCCCTCCAACAGTGTGACCTGGCTGTCATTGTCCTTGTAGATTTACTGTGAGTGACCCCCACTGTGTAACCAGTCTGCCCTCTCGGCATTAGCCATGGCCTGTACAGATGCCATCTGCACCCACCTGGGCTCTAGCAGCCCTCCCTGGGATGAGCTCCCGGTCACTCTTGGTCGACACTCCCCGCACTTGTGCCCTCCCCTCACCTGGTGCCGGCTGCTGCTCCTGTCTCTCTGACACCGTCCCTCCTCACCCTGAGCCCGCACTCCCCCAACCCTCCACCCTGGTGCCCATGCTGTGCCGGCTTTGCCACCCGGTGGCTTCAGGGCTGAATGGTCAGGGAAAGGGGCAGGGAAAGACCGTTTGCTGACTTGCCCTTGGCAGGGAATCTCGTTTCTCCTGTGGCTAGTCCTGGACATAGTAAGTTATCAATAACAGCTGACTAGATGAATTTTGGAGCTAATTGAACTGAAGTTAGGAGGGAAGGAATGGGTGAGGGACAGGTGAATACGAGGCAGCACTTGCAGACATGAGATAGCTGGAATGGTGTGTCAGGAGGAGTAACGGGCATTTCTCACGAGGCTTGTAGGGAGGAATCAGGACGTGCTGAGGAGGGGCCGTGGCCTCGGTGCGCCCCACAGTAACCCCTGCATTGTACCTGGCCCGGCCGAGATGTCCTGACCGCAGTCTGCTGGGTGCCGGGGAGCGGGCTCAGCTCTCTGACTGGTTTTCTGCCACAGTTTGGAAATGTGTAGTTTGGATAGTAATACAGATTTCCAAGGAAAGTGTGATAGGAATGAAGTAAATGGCGTTCCGACCTGGAGCGGTGTGACATTGCACCTCAGGGCATGTTGTTTTAGAGGAGAGGCTTAGCCAGCTTGCTGTGAGTCTGCACCCAGCACGCCCCTGTCCCGGGTCCGAGGGGGCGTCACAGTCCTGGAGGGCAGAGGTGGCCCGTGCTGACCCTGTCACAGGAGGCGCTCGGGCCCTTGAAAAGGGGCAGGTCCATGCTGAAACGGCTCACGTGTGAAATACACAGTGCATTTCAAGGAAAAGAAGGACATAAAGTATCCTGTTAGTTATTTTTGTATCGTCTACATGTTGAAACAGTATTTTAGATATATTGAGTTAAATAAACTTTTTGAAATTAATTTCACTTATTTTTACTTTTAAGTGAAACTGGTGGAAAATGTTAAATTGTGTATGTGGCCCGCCTGTTTCCACTGGGCAGCACTGGAATGGACGAAAGGAATGAAGCTGAGCATTGAAACCAGTGAAGCAAACAGAACTGAACAAAACTCCCTCTACAGAATGGAGTGCAAAAGCCCTAGACCACTTCTCAAAAAATTAGTTTTATAGAAAAATAACATCATAATAGGTGGTAGGGTAGAGGGTCAAGGTAGGTAAAAGCCACATTAAAATCATCATTTATTCCAAAGTGTTTTTTTAAAATTATTTTTAGAGACCTGGCCGGTTTGGCTCAGTGGTGAGCGCATGGCCCCGAGGCCCAAAGAGTCACGGGTTCGGTCCCGGCCCTGGGCGGGTTGTGCAGGAGGCAACCAATTGATGTGTCTCTCTCACATCGATGTTTCTCTCTCCCTCCTTCCCTCCCACTCTGTCTGAAGATAAATGGGAAAATATCCTTGGGTGAAGATTTAAAAAAAAAAAATTGATTTTAGAGAGAGGAAGGGGGTGGAGAGAGAGACAGACAGACAGACATCAGTGTGAGAGAGAAACTTCGATCGGTTCCCTCTTGTGTGCGCCCCGACCAGGGATCAAACCTGCAACCTGGGTATGTGCCCTGACCGGGAATTGAACCTGGCACCTTTTGGTGTATGGGACGACACTGTAACCAACTGAACCACCTGGCAGGGCACCAAATTGTTTTTCTTCACTTACTTTGAGGTGTCTTGATGACTGAATTCTTAACTTTAATCTAGTCAGATTTCTCAGTCTTATCTGTTATGATTAGTGCTTTTTGTAACTTAGTTCAGAAATCTTCTTTGTTCTGCCCTGGCTGGTTTGGCTCAGTGGTTAGAGCATCGGCCCTCGGACCAAAGAGTCGCGGGTTTGATTCTGGTCAAGGGCACGTACCTCGGTTGCGGTTTGGTCCCGGCCCTGGCTGGGGTCGTATGGGAGGCAACCAATCGATGTGTCTCTCTCACATTCATGTTTCTCTCTCTCCCTCTCTCTCCCTCCCTCCCACTCTATCTGAAGATAAATAGAAAAATATCCTCGGGTAAGGATTAAAAAAAAAAGAAACCTTCTCTGTTCCAAGGTCAGAAAGATACTTACTCTTTTTAAAAAATCAAAGCTGTTTTTGGATAGTCAAGTCCTTAATCCAGCACCTGGAGTTCATTTCCCCGTGTTCTGTGAGAGGGAGGTGATTTTTTTCACATGGACAAGCAGTTGCTCCCCCTCTCCACTCTGATCTGCCATGTGTGGGGCTCATTTTGGGTTCACTACACCGGGGGTCAGCACACCTTTTCTAGAAAGGGCCAGGTAGTCGGTCAGTGTTTCCCGCTGTGAGCCTTGCTCTCTGTCCCCGTCAGTGGTCTGTCTGCAGGTAGACAGCATGCTGATGCGAGTGCCCGGCTTCCAGTAAAGCTGCACTCGGATGCTGGAATGTCAGTTTCACAGAACTTCCACATGTGTCGCGAAATATTTTCTGTACATATTGTTTTCAACTATTTAAAGATGTGAAAACTGTTCTTAGCACATGGGTTGTACAAGAACATAGGTGGTTGGCCAGCCCACAGGCTGTACCCTGGCCCAACTCCACCTACTTGCACTCCTGCAGCTTCCTCAGGCCCACGGCTGGTGGCTGGACTGGCACATGGGTCCTCTCACTGCCGCACAGGCACTGTGACCACCTCACGAGTGAGTGCCGTAGGAGCCGGCTTGGGATTCCGCAGGAGTGTTTGAGACTGGCTTTCTGTGATGTGTCTTGAGTTACACTGTATCTGGGTACTCTGGAGTTTATTCTGCTGTTGTAGACACTGCATGTTTGAAATTGTGTTCTAATTGTTTGTTGCCAGTAGGTAGGAATGTGGTTGACTTAGAACCAGCCACATTGCTACACTGATTGTTTTCAAGTGTGCCTGTTGACTCTGTTGTGTTTCTGTGCTGTCAAAGCGGCTGGATAGGACTGGATAATAGAGACAGGTGGGGCTTCAGGAGGTTAGGGGCTTGTCCGAGGCCTCGGACTGCGGACTGGGGACCCGTGAGGGCAGAGCTGGATTCACACCCAGGTGGTCTGACCCCAGGCTGTGCTCCTCCCCGAGCCACACCGAGGTTTGTGTCCCCCGTCACAGCACTTTTGTTTTCCAGTCCTCACGCCTTCCTTGCATGGCCTGTTTCCGTCCTGACTCTTAATGGGAACGCTTCTGGAATCTACCCTTTTCTGGTATCTGTTGTAGCAAACAGATGGAGGAAGTACAGTTTCCCCTAGTATGGGGCTTGATCATGAATGAGTGTCGAAATTTACTAAATGTTTTTCTGCGATGATTGACATGATTCTGTTATATTTAATTTTCTAAATGCCATTTACAGCTTTTCTAACATTAAACTATTCTTACATTCCTGGGATAAAACCAGCATTGTGATGGTATGTTATCTTTTTATTTATCCACTGTTAGATTCTAGTTGCTAATTAGTATTTTTCTGTTTATATTCATGGGTGAAATGGGTCCATGGTTTTCTTCCTGCGATCCTGGTCTTGTCTTAGCACCAGGTTAAGAATGAATGGGGAGCCTGGCCGGTGTGGCTCAGTCGTTGAGCATCGACCCATGCACCAAGAGGTCGCCAGTTCGATTCCCGGTCAGGGCACATGCCCAGGTTGTGGGCCCAGTCCCCAGTGGGGGGCATGCAGGAGGCGGCCAATCGATGTTCTCTCTCATAGATGTTTCTCTCTCTCTCGCCCTCTCCCTTCCTCTCTCTCAAAGTCAATAAAGAAAAGGAAAAAAGAATAAATGGGGTGTGTTCTCTTCTCTGGAGTAGATTGTAGGTAGAGTGATAGAGCATCTTGACAGTGTGATGGGACTCCCCTGGAAAACCGTCCGAGTGTGACGCTTCCTCTGTGGAAAAATAGAGAGTACTGTACTGCTTTCATTGTTGTGTTAATTATGGGAGTGTCCAGGCTTTCTGTTTCTTCTCGAGTCAGTTCTAGTTATCAATTTCTTTAAAGATTTTCAAGTATATTGTTTTGATAGAATTCTTTTAAACATCAGCTCTATTTATAGTTTCATTTTTGTCCTCTGTTTATTAATTATACTACTTATTTGTGCTTTTTCTTTTCTTTTTGCAAAAAAATGTTTTTTTCTTTATTTTAGAGAGAGGGGGAGCGAAACATCCATGAGAGAGAACATCCATTGGCTGCCTCCTGCATGCCCCCCACTGGGGATCGGGCCCACAACCTGGGCATGTGTCCTGACCGGGAATCGAACCGACAACCTCTTGGTACATGGGTCGACGCTCAACCACTGAGCCACACCGTCCAGGCTGCTTTTTCTTTTTTAAAACAATTAGTTTTTCCAGATATTTATATCTTCTTAAACCACCAACTTTTGGCTTTGTTGATTTTTCCTTTTGAATCCTTGTTTTTCTTTTTACTGATATCTCCAATAAAAAAAAAATGCCTTCCTTTTACTCTGTGTTTATTCTGGTAGAGCAAAGTCAAGCAAGGCTAGGAACAGTAAAGCATGCATTTTGCTCTACAATTGATACTGAAGTAGGAAACGGTTCCCTGTTGGAGAAATATAGTCTCGTCTGTTTCCTGTGTCAGTTTCTTCCTCATTTGTGCTGCTACATCCAGTAAAGAGTCAGATGTTTCCGTTAAAAAAATTTCAAGTCATTCGTAGCACCCGTTAAACGTGGCTCACATATCTTACGTTTAACCAAAACATTATTCTTGAACCAAATACAATCACCAGGAAGGGTGTTGTCTCTTAAGAATAAATAAGTGGCATCTAGACAATTCAGCATCCCTGAGATGAAAACTTCGCGTGGGCCGGAGTGGAGGCACTTCGACAAAGAGTGTGGAGCGGTCAGCACCCAACGTTGCAGCGAGTGGCTGCAGTGCCTCCCACCAGACCCGGGCGAGGGTGGCTGTGACCTGCCCAGAGGTCCGGCGTTCTGGCCGGAAGACATGAGTTTTGACTGGAAGGGAGACGGGGTCACCACATTTGAAGATGACAAGAGTCTGTCAAGTACATCTACCCCCAAAGTTGACACTGTTAGAACAAAGTGTATCAGACGGCAGTGACAAACATACAGAGGCCTGTGTGTTTCCTCCGTGTCGGCCGTGGGCAGTGAGAAACTGTGTCCCCGCAGGCTGGAGACGGTGCGTTCCGGGCACGCGGGCTTCTGACAGACGTTTCTAGGAACTGGATCGAGAAGCCACGGAGTTTCACCAAGAAACAGGAAAGGTCTGGGAAAAATCAGGACGTTGTGTTCCTGGATGGGAAACTCTGTATTACAGAGATGTCATTTCTCTCAAATTAACTTGTACATTTAATGTAATTCTAATGAATATTCAGTGGAGGTTTTGGAACTTGGCCAAGAATACTCTAAAGTTCACCTGGAAGATAAATGAATGAGAATAGCCTTTCATGAGAACGTCAGAAAGGACCAGTTGTGGGCCAGGAGTGGCACGTGACTTACTTTCCTACTCTAGGTAGAGAGGGAGCGTCCCGCTGGGCAGTGCGCTCTGCGTTCCCTGCTCGCTTGGTTGGCGTCAGTTAGGGACAGTTCGTGTGACAGGATGGTTGTTAGACTGTGTCGTTTTCAGGCGGGTGGGAAAGGCAGCCTGAATGTTGTCTCCCTGTGCTGTGCGCTCGCCTGTGCTTCGGCTCGGTGCCCGGTCTCGTGTGCGCTGCCTCCGCCTGCCTCCCCCAGCCTTCCGAGACCCCGACTTCTGAGACCCCGACTTCCGAGACCGGCCCACGGCCCTTGGCAAGGACAGCTCTGGTTGCCGGAGTAGCTGACAGTTAAGGGTCTGCACCGGCTGCTGGAGGCTCCTTGTCTGCCTTGCTTTGAGCAGCGGACCAGTCGCTTCTCAGCTGTGGACAATGTAAGTGTAGCGCAGCTGACACAGAGCACCCTCGTGACGAAGGACTTCCTCGTCACTTTTTTCCCTCCTCACAGTCAGCTCTGAGACAGGTGTCCCTTTTTCTGGGGCAGGAAACAGAGGCACGAAAGTGACCTTGCCCAAGACGGTGTGGACAGGAAGTCGCAGGGGCAGGACGGTCCCCGGATCCGCCCTCCGGTCGGAGCGGTGAGACCGCAGGCGGTGCAGCTTCTCACCCCTGCGTGCCAGGGGCACCCTGCGCGGGGCGCTTCCGCCTGCGGCTGCCTCGCGAGCACGCGCTGTCACCCAGAAGCGTGTGTGTTTCCTGTGGCCCTGCCTGCGTCTGCCCCGAGCGGCCGCTTTCTCTCTGCGGCCAAACGGGCTCAGTACCTGCAGCCGGCACCTGTCACGGCGTGGGGATGCCACGGGACTGGGTGTCCTCAGATGCACAGCTACAGTGCTGCTCCGAAACATTCGCTGTCCATTGGTTTAGCCCTTTTGGAAACTGTTTGACATGTGTCCCTGCGAGCTTTGACCCTGCAGTGCCCCTTCACATGGCGTGTCTGTGCCCTGTGTCCTGGGACGTGTGGGAGGTCACGCAGAGCCCCGACCCAGAGTGGCCCGCTGTCCAGCCACGGGGAGCATGAATGGGTCTCGCGTGCTCCTGAAAGGAAGGGCATTCAGCAGAGGGGAGTGAACGCACGTGCTGGTGACGACGTGGCTGATTCCTGAACGCAGTGAGCGGAGAGGCCGACGCGCATGGGTGTGCACCTGTGAGTCCCTTTGTCCTGGGTGGGTGGGACAGGCAGGCAGGGGCACAGCCAGCAGAGCCAGGGGTGCACCCCAGGACTGCACCCTCGGTGGTGGAGGGCGGCGTGGGGCGACCTCGGGCTTCGGGGACCCCTGCAGGTGTTGCTTTGTCACTTTGTTGAACGCTGTGTCCATGTTTCTTGCTTCTCTCTGTGTGGGAGCAAGGTGGCGCGTGCTTTGTGAAGAAGTTCAGTGCTGGGATCTTTCTGGGTGAACAGGACACTCGGATGGTCCGCCTCTGCTTTTCAGTTGTAACTGGACACAGTAAACTTGCGATGGGTTGTACATTAAATCCGTGCCTGAGGTCACGGGACAGTATGTTATTTACAGCGAATCCTCACATTTTGATTCATTACCCACCGCCAGTTAATCAGGCCTTGGCCTGTTGGGTTTGCTCCATGTAAGGGGGAGCCCTGCTTAGGAGTGTTCAGGGCCCTCGGATGCCTGCAGCCCTCCCAGTGCACCCCAAATCCCACTTCTGAGAGACGGCCAGCAGCGTCCAAGGGTCCGGCTTTAAGGCCTGATTTAGAAACAGTACCTTCTTGTCTGAAGCGTTGCAGTTGAAACTTAGAGAAACAAGTCTCTCAGGTCAATAGTTTTTATTTGTGTGACTTATACATACTTATAAATGTAAAAGTCCCTCTAAACACAAGTGTCCCCATTTCTAGACAAGTGTGTACGTGGCAAATGCAGGTGATGTTAAGTCCCAAAGTAGCTGGTCACCTGAGCATCTTGGAAAGTCTGTTGAAGTGCACGTGGATGGGCCAGTGTGCCCAGCTCCGCCAGAGGCCCCCTGTCCTGGGCAGTGGGACAAACGGTCTGCAGCCTGCAGCGGGAGGCGGCACCGCAGACATGCTTGGCCGCCCCCTGTCACCGGACACCGTGCCGCAGCCAGCCCACAGGGCTCCGCAGACCTCCCAGCCCAGGGGAGCTTTGCGGTCTCATGTCATGGCCCTGGGTCACTCACACCAATAAAGGAGATGGGGAGGGCGCGTGTCAGTAGGGAGATCAATGATTTTTGATGAAAGGACTTGTCTTCCTGAAGCTGGAGTTACGTTGTTAGGCGGTGCTGACAATGTGGGGACATTCTCCAGAGCACAGAGTGCTCACAACGTGCCCGACCAAGCATCTCGTAGCCGGCGAGGCGACAGGGCCCACGCTGCCCCCGCCCTGGGCGCTGCCCCTGCCCTGAGCGCTGCCCCCGCCGTGACGATGCTGTGCGCGGCAGAGGGCCCACGTGCGAGGCGCCGAGCTGCTTTTTCAGCCCCCCACGTCACCCACCTGCAGGGTGAGTGTCGGTTCCACTTCCTGTGAGGAAACCGAGGTTCAGAGCAGTCGAGTGAAGCTCCCCAGGCCGACAGGCAGGCGGTGCCGCTGCGTGGGCACCGTCCCTGGGACCCGGAGCGCATGTCCCGCAGGTCCCGGGTCCCGGGTCACTTTAGGTGCTGGTCTGTGTAAGCACATGTCGTCCGACTCATTCCTGCGTGGTGAGAGTGCCGGCGGAGTCTCCGAGTGTACCACACGCGTGAAGTCTGTGACACAGGGTCTGTGGTGGCGGTGTGCCGCGGGTGGGAGCTGCGGACAGCGCCGTGTAAGCTGTGTGTAAACCGAGTCTGGGCAAGGGCTGTGCTTTTTAAAACGTCATCCCTGCTCGACTCACCCACCCCACCCTGCCAGGTTCAGTTCAGTGAAAGTTTGAAAAATGCCAGAGTTTTGATGTTTTGCAGCAACGTGATTGCAGCAGTAATCGTCTCCCCTGGCTATCAGAGCCCGAGCCCAGATGTTTGTTATTTCAAATTCTTAACCTCTTGACAATAGTTACACCCTTTAAGGTCAGTGTTCCAAACCCTTCGTGGTTCTGTGATACAGAAAGAGGAAGGCCTCTGACCAGGTGACAGAGTGGGAGGGGCCGAGCTCACCCGCGGCGACGCACCGATTTCGTGACCCGTGTGAGGGCCTCCCTCCCAAACCTGTACCCACACCAGCAGTTTCCAACCCTTTCATCTCAGGCACATAAACTACTGAAGTTCTGTGGCACACCAAAAATATGTTCCATTTTTTGCCAATCTGACACAAAAGAGGTATGGTTTTGATTCATTCACACCTGACGGCTGTTGTTGTGATGGTGGTTGTCATTGTTTTATTTGACGATCTACAGGAAAAGAGGTCAGTGCCCCTGACTAAATAGTCAGGTGTTGCATGTTTTAAAGGTTCTAGCAGCACACGGGTGAAAATCGCTGCCTAACAGTTTTATATTAGAGTCAACGTGTGCCAAACACACAGGAATTCTTAATCTTCACTGCGAGTGGTTTCAATAGAATTTTACGTTTCTCAACTAAGTCAGTGAGAGATTTACTAATCTGTGTATAACGAAGACCACACTTTTTTCATCTTAGTCATTTAACATTTCTACAGCCACCACCTCTTCTCTCTAAACTTATTTTGAGATAACTAGAGTCATGTGCAGTTGTAATAAATCATAGCGATAACCGTGCACTCTTTGCTCAGTTCCTCCCGAAAAACATCGTGCACACCTGTGGTGCAATAGCACACCCAGGACGTCGACCTTCACGCAGGCAAGATACAGAGCTTGTCCGTCACCACAGGGTCCCTGTTGTCCTTTTGTACCCACCCACCCCGCCCCACCACCCACGCCCTCCTCGACCCCTGGCAACCACGGTCTGTCTGTTCACCATTTTTATAATTTTACCATTTCAAGAATGTTATATAAATGGAACCATACAGCATGTAATCTTTTTTTTTATCCTTATGTGAGGATATTTATCTTCAGATAGAGTGGGAGGGAGGGGGGAGAGGGGGGCGGAGAGAAACATTGATGTGAGAGGGACACATCAACTGGGTACCTCCCGCACGACCCGACCAGGGCCGGGAACGAACCGCAACAGAAGTACGTGCCCTTGACTGGAATCAAACCCGTGACTCGTTGGCCTGTGGGGTGATGCTCCAACCACTGAGCCAGACCGGCCAGGGCCAGCGTGTAATCTTTTGAGAGTGGCTTCTTTCATTCAACGTCACTCTGAGATCCATCCTGGTGGTTGTGAATCAACAGTTCATTCCTTTTTTTTTTTTTTTTTAAATCCTCACCCTAGGGTATATTTTTATTGATTTGAGAGAGAGAGAGAGGGAGAAAGAGAGATGAGAATCATTGATCAGTTGCCTCCCGTATGTGCGACTGGGGATCGAACGCACAGCCTAGGTATGTGCCCTCACTGGGAATCAATCCGCAGCCTTTTTTGGTTCGGGAGGAGTTCCAACACACCCACCCGCCCGGCCAGGGCAGTAGTTCACCCCTTCTCATTGCGAGCGGTGTTCTGTGGTGTGGGTGCAGCATGGTGTATTAACTCTTCACCTGTTCAGGGGCATCTGGGTGGTTTCTGGGTTTGGGCCGCTTTGAATGCCGCCTCCACACACATTCGTGCACAGGCTGTGTGAGCCCCCGTCCTGGGTTCTCCGGGTGAGCCCCGTCCTGGGTTCTCCGGGTGAGCCCCGTCCTGGGTTCTCCGGGTGAGCGCCCGTCCTGGGTTCTCCGGGTGAGCCCCCCGTCCTGGGTTCTCCGGGTGAGCCCCCCGTCCTGGGTTCTCCGGGTGAGCCCCCCGTCCTGGGTTCTCCGGGTGAGCCCCCCGTCCTGGGTTCTCCGGGTGAGCCCCCCGTCCTGGGTTCTCCGGGTGAGCCCCCCGTCCTGGGTTCTCCGGGTGAGCCCCCCGTCCTGGGTTCTCCGGGTGAGCGCCCGTCCTGGGTTCTCCGGGTGAGCCCCCCGTCCTGGGTTCTCCGGGTGAGCCCCCCGTCCTGGGTTCTCCGGGTGAGCCCCGTCCTGGGTTCTCTGGGTGAGCCCCCCGTCCTGGGTTCTCCGGGTGAGCCCCGTCCTGGGTTCTCCGGGTGAGCGCCCGTCCTGGGTTCTCCGGCTGAGCCCCCCGTCCTGGGTTCTCCGGCTGAGCCCCCCGTCCTGGGTTCTCCGGGTGAGCCCCGTCCTGGGTTCTCCGGGTGAGCCCCGTCCTCGGTTCTCCGGGTGAGCCCCGTCCTCGGTTCTCTGGGTGAGCCCCCGTCCTGGGTTCTCCGGGTGAGCCCCGTCCTGGGTTCTCCGGGTGAGCCCCGTCCTGGGTTCTCCGGGTGAGCCCCGTCCTCGGTTCTCCGGGTGAGCCCCGTCCTGGGTTCTCCGGGTGAGCCCCGTCCTGGGTTCTCCGGGTGAGCCCCGTCCTGGGTTCTCCGGGTGAGCCCCGTCCTCGGTTCTCCGGGTGAGCCCCCCGTCCTGGGTTCTCCGGGTGAGCCCCCCGTCCTGGGTTCTCCGGCTGAGCCCCGTCCTGGGTTCTCCGGGTGAGCCCCCCGTCCTGGGTTCTCCGGGTGAGCCCCCCGTCCTGGGTTCTCCGGGTGAGCCCCCCGTCCTGGGTTCTCTGGGTGAGCCCCCGTCCTGGGTTCTCTGGGTGAGCCCCCCGTCCTGGGTTCTCCGGGTGAGCCCCGTCCTGGGTTCTCCGGGTGAGCCCCGTCCTGGGTTCTCTGGGTGAGCCCCCGTCCTCGGTTCTCCGGGTGAGCCCCGTCCTGGGTTCTCTGGGTGAGCCCCGTCCTGGGTTCTCTGGGTGAGCGCCGGAGCACAGCTGTGGGGCCGCGTGCTCGTTCATGCTGGGTTTTTAAAGAAACAGCCCCACTGTTTCTACGGCAGCTGCACCGTTTACGGCCCGTAGAGCTGACCAGGGCCTGGGTGTCTGCACCGTCACCAGCGCCTGGTGGTGTCACTGCTTTTCATTGGGCCTTCTGGGCGGTGCGGCTTCAACTGCATTTCCTGACAGATAATGGTGCTGAGCATCTTCCCATGTGCTTACCTGCTACCTGTGTATCCTCTTTGGTGAGATGTCCGTTCATGTCTTTTGCCCATTTTCTGATTGGATAGTTTGCTTTTTTGCTGTTGAGTTTTGAGCATTTATATATTCTAGATACTAGTCCTTTGTCAGATATATGGTTTGAAAGTGTGTTCTGTCATCCTCTCAACAGGGTCTCTTGCGTAGCAAAAGTGCTAATTTTCATGAAGTGCACTTTATCAGTCGGAGAACTCTGCCTGGCCCCAGATCCCACAGATTGTCTCCTGAGGGGTTTATAGTTGTACATGTCCTATGTAAGTGCACACTCCAGTGTGAGCTACTTCTGTGTGAGACTGAGCCTGGCCGAGGTGCCTTCCCCTCTGCTGTCCTGTGGTCCAGCGCCGTGTGCTGAAAGGGTCTCTGTCCCTGATGGAACCCTTTTCACTTGGTCAGAAATCGGCTGGCCTATTCGTAAGGCCCTGTCTCTGGATTCTGTCCAGCTCCATCGCCTGTGTGTCTGTCCTGCCCACGCCACACTGTCGTGGTCAGTAGCTGTATCCCAGGTCCTGAAACTGGGCAGACTGGTTTCTCCCTCGTTGTTATTCTTTTCTACATGTTTCAGCTTCTAAATACTTTAGCTTGGTGCTCTTGGCCACGCCCTCCATGTCCCGCTGTCAACCTCCATCCCTCCACAGCCACTTCCCCAGTTCCCCCACTTTTGGGTTCCTTTCTCCTTTAGCCTGGGGAGCTGGTGGGAAGGTGGTGCAGTGAGATGCGGGGTCCCCTTTCACCACTGCACTTGGGAAGACAACTGTCCCTAACCTTCCGTAACCATGACTGCAATGAGTTTCTGCGCAGTTGGAAAATGAAATCTTACTATCTAGAAATGGGCCCCTGAGACAGCCTTCCAGGTAGAGACCCCTCTACCTGCTGGGAAGGGGAGGGACCTCCCTGGGCCCTGCTCCCAGGTCACACAGTGCTTGTCCCCTCGGGGCCTCGCAGAAGCAAACTGCCACTTAGCCCGCGGTCCCGCTCCCTGTGCTCCTGCCCGAGGACTGAGGATGTGTCTCCATCTTTTCCCACCGGCGTAGGAGAAGTCGCTTGTCTTGGAATCAGCGTGGAAGAAGGAGAAGGATATCGTTTCCAAGGAGATAGAGAAGCTCCGCGTGTCCATCCAGACCCTGTGCAAGAGCGCGCTGCCCCTGGGCAAGATCATGGACTACCTCCAGGAGGACGCGGACGCCATGCAGAACGAGCTGCAGCTGTGGCACCGCGAGAACCAGCAGCACGCGGAGGCCCTGCGGCAGGAGCAGAGGTCAGGGGGCGGGGCGGGGCGGAGCATGGGCGGGGCAGTCAGAGCGGGGCGGGGTCTGGACAGAGGTGGGGCAGAGCAGAGTCAGGGTGGGGCGGGGCGGGGCAGTCAGAGTGGGGCGGGGTCTGGACAGAGGTGGGGCAGAGCAGAGTCAGGGTGGGGCGGGGCGGGGCAGTCAGAGTGGGGCGGGGTCAGGGCAGAGGTGGGGCAGAGCAGAGTCGGGGTGGGGCGGGGCGGGGCAGTCAGAGTGGGGCGGGGTCAGGGCAGAGGTGGGGCAGAGCAGAGTCAGGGTGGGGCGGGGCGGGGCAGTCAGAGTGGGGCGGGGTCAGGGCAGAGGTGGGGCAGAGCAGAGGCGGGGCGGGGCGGGGCGGGGCGGGGCAGTCAGAGTGGGGCGGGGTCAGGGCAGAGGTGGGGCAGAGCAGAGTCAGGGTGGGGCAGGGCGGGGCAGTCAGAGCGGGGCGGGGTCAGGGCAGAGGTGGGGCAGAGCAGAACCAGGGTGGGGCGGGGCGGGGTCAGGCGCCCCCAAGTCTGCAGGCCTGAGGGCCCTCCCTGTCCTCTTGGTTCCTCATCCCCGAAGAGTGTGCGTTTCTTTGTAGCACTTAGAGAAGATTTGGATTCGTGTTCATACACAAAACAGATTTAGCCATTGAAAAATACAGGGAACTTTGCAGTTTGGATACCATGGTTTTCATGTGTTTTATCAAAATTCCCAAAGTTTTATAACTTTGTAGTTCAAAAATATTGTAAGTTTTTTACTCTAAAAGAAATGCTGGCCCTGGCCGGTTTGGCTCAGCAGTTGGAGCGTCGGCCTGCGGACCAGAGTCCTGGGTTCGGTTACCGCTAGGGGCACGTACCAAAAAAAAAAAAAAAAAGAAAGAAATGCTGGTGAGCCCAGCCGGTGGGGCTCAGCGGATTGAGCGCTGCCCCATGGACTGAGAGGTCCTGGTTGATTCCTGGTCAGGACATGTGCCCAGTTTTGGGCTGGATCCCCACTAGGGGGCGCGCTGGAGGCAGTTGATCAATGTTTCTTACATTGATGTTTCTGTCTGTCTGTCCCTCTCTCTCTAAAAAATCGATAAAAACATATTAAAAAAAAAAAGAAATGCTGATGAACCCATTTTGAAATTGCTACCATAAAAGAAACGTAATAGGCATTAAGAAGATAACTTTAGAAATGTTTGACATTCTATACTTAAAATCAGCGAATTGAGGGTGCGTGCAGTTATATCAACTGTTCAGTGTGTTTTCAGGAAACACTTGGTTTATCTCAATGATATATCTAAGCCATGTAATAAAAAACTATATTATAATGAGTTCCTACTTTCTATCATTAGTCTGCTAATTCTTAAAAAGTCCCTTGCATTTTAAAACGTCCAGTGTGACAGAGTTGGGCAGTACTGAGGCAGGCCCTGCCATCACAAAGCCTGCGCCCTCCTGCGAAACCGTCCTCAGCCGAAGGGCGTGAAGCCAAGAGGCAACTGTTATTTATATGGAAAGACTTTTGAGTGTTCCTAGACCCCCGACATAACCTACCAAATCATAACACGTAGGACCTCTGATGGCACTAACACAGCGATAGCAGGAATGCCGTGGTAGCCAGCGCACCTGCGCATCTGGTCCCTCCAGCTGGCCGTGCCCTTCCTTCCGTCCCGAGGGCCACCTGAGCACCGCTTGGCTTCTAGCAGAACCAGACTAGTACCCGGCAGCTGGCAAGAGTCCTCTGTCTGCGCGTCAATAGCTGGACGCAGGCGAGTTCGGCACAGACACAACGTCTTTATTTCGCTCACCACGATGGCATCGCTTAATTCTGTCCAGTTTTACGCTAAGCCAACACCCTGGCGAGCTCCCTTAGGCTCTCTGGTACCTCAGGAGGCCCCGTCTTGTGCCGGTCTTGCCAAAGCCCAGATGCCCCGGCGCAGTTCAGAGCGCGGGCGGCTGGCGCGGAGAGGCCGCGTGCGGCTGCGGGTCGGCGCGCTGCCGCTAAAACGCGCGCTGAGGCTTTTTTCGCTTCTTGCTTTTTCCCGTAAAAACTAGAATCCTCTTCGGATTCCTTTCGGTTAGTGAAACAGCTGCTAATGTGGGACCCTCAGAAAAGCGAAGTGTGGTACACGAACTTTGCAAAGGCGAGGATGCCAAGCACTGGTCGCGTTTCGATTTAAGGTGTGAAAAGCTGGCATCCCAGACATTTCCCCCTTGCAAACCTGCTGCTGCTCTGTGACAGAGTGGTGGGAAGCTATGGCTGCTCTTTGTTTTGTGTTCATGTGCTTGAAAACCCAAAGGGAAGGGTTAATCCTGAGCGCGGCTTTCCCAGGTTTCTCTAGAGCACCCCACTGTCCAGCCCATTAGTGAAAGGGCTCCTGGCACGTCCTGGACAAGTGAGTTGGGGGCCCCAGCGGGGACCCTTGGTGCTGGGCAAGCCTGTCCTGGGGTTGGGGCTCCTCCACTGAGGAAGGGGGGCACGTGTCGGGCTGTCCAGGTGTCGCTTAGTGTTGATGGGCCTCGATGCTCTCCGCCCTGCTGTTCCCAGGGCTCTCTGTGACATCTGAAATTTAAGGCCTGTATGAAATATTAGCCTCCTTTGTATAAATTTCATGTTTGACTTCACTGTGGGTTGTGGGATGTGAAAATCAGTGCATCTCCCAAGTGTGAGGTTGACCCTGTTTGTCCTTGTTGTGTCCGTTACTTTTACCCTTTTTCTTTGGATGGAATAAGCATGCATGTCGTCTTTCAGTGTTTTAATTAAGAAGCAGATCTAGCCCAGCCGGTGTGGCTCAGTGGTTGAGCGCCGACCCTGCACCAAGAGGTTGCTGGTTCGATTCCCGGTCGGGGCACATGCCCAGGTTGTGGGCCTGATCCCCAGTGGGGCGCATGCAGGAGGCAGCCAATCGATGTTCTCTTTCATTGATGTTTGTCTCCCTCTCTCTCTCTCTCTCTCTCTCCCTCTCTCCCTCCCTCTCTATCTAAGATAAATAGAAAAAAAATATATCCTCGGTGATATTTAAAAAAAAAAAAAAGCAAATCTAGCCCTGGCCGGTTCGCTCAGTGGTTAGAGTGTTGGCCTGCAGACCAATGAGCCTCGGGTTTGATTCCAGTCAAGGACACGTCCCTCGGTTGGGTTCATCCCGGCCCCAGTTGGGATTGTGTGGGAGGCAACCAGTCGATGTCTCTCTCTCGTGTTGACGTTTCTCTCTCTCTCCCTCCCCTCCCTCCCTCCCACTCTATCTAAAGATAAATGGAAAAAATATCCTTGGGTGAGGATTAAAAAAAAAGCAAATCTAAAACGATACGAGATACTCACGAGCTCCTGCTCTGTCCCCGTCAGCATCACAGACTGCACCGTGGAGCCCTTGAAGGCCGAGCTGGTGGAGCTGGAGCAGCTGATCAGAGACCAGCAGGACAGGATCTGTGCCGTGAAGGCCGCCATCCTGAAGAACGAGGAGCGAATCGAGAAGATGGTGCGCAGCGTCGGCGCGAGCTCACGGAGGTGAACGCCCAGGGCTTCCGAGGCCGAGGGCGTCCTCAGTTTGAAATAAAAGGTCGAACATCACTGCTCTCTAACTCTCAGTATGCAAAGAAAGTGAACAGTTCACGATGTCATCCATCTGATTTTCAGAGCTTTTAAAACTGTAGTCACATTCAGTGTATAAAAAGACATGTTTCCTGCCTTCCTCTGGCCAGGCTGCTGGCTAGTTGTAAACACACTGCTCTTGCAAGCGCCCGCGAGGGAGGTTCTGTGCAAGCCTGGCCGTGCGGCAGCAGCGGGGCTGCAGGCACCCCGAGGCCAGCGGTCCCAGGGCCCAGGCTGCAGGTCTGGTGAGGACGTCCGCAGTCACGCACTGCGTGGAGGATGACCACACTGTCTGAGGCACTTTGTAAATAGGATGAGGCCTGAACGTGAATAGATTATATTTTTAATTCATTTGCACTTGAAAAGGGTTCATTTCAGCCTGTATCTTTGTAAAGGTACATGTGGACTTTCTTTAACCTCTTTATAACCGTATAGACTTCTTTATGAAATTTTCTCACTGGTCCCTGTTATCTATTGGTCCCTGAAGGGGGTTTATAACACTTCAAGTTCGTAAGTTTAAGGAGACTTCAGTGTGGCCATCATGACATTGTTTGGATGTGAGCTTGTCCCCGGCCGCCCTCACTGTCCTCGGGAGGCCCTGCTCTCCCCGGCGGGCGCCCACGTGGCCTGCGGGCCCCTCCCCAGACCCGGGCACCGCGCCTTCCCTCACAGGCCTGTGCACCCAGGGACCTGGCCTGGGGTCGAGAAAGGAAGACTTACGGGGGGCGCAGTTTACAGCTCTGTTCGGATGTGACCATTTTTGGGGGGAGAACATTTTTTAAAGCAAAGTTTTTTTTTAAAACATGGTTTATATTTAGTTTTTCACTTATGTATAGTACTGTCCATGTCTTCAAGTTGGTGTAGAAAGGATTTCACTGTTGGAGGCGTACTTACTGGTCCTGACACCTTTATTTCTAGGTGCTGTATTTATTACGTAAACCAAGGAGTGCCGTTTGAGTGTTAGCACGGCCCAGGCCGTCGTGTTTGTGGGGTCAGCACAAGTGGCACCGCTGAGTTTTCTCGGGGTGATTTCCAAAGTCAGTCTCTTACGAAGGTAGTCGTGTGATTTCCAAGCTGAAGAAGTTCAGGGCCAGGTTACTAAGATCTGCCATCGAGAAGCACTGGTCTTTTTCTCCTGAAGCGCATCGTAGAATTCTGCTGGATCAGAGTATCAGCTACTCTGGGAGGAGGGCGGCTTAGTTACCTAGCGCTCCATCTGCTTGTCCTCGGTGTCCTGCCCAGGCCGGTGGCTTGGCTGCAGCCTGAGCGGCCGTTTGCACGCGCGAGGTGTCTGCCGCTGTGGACATGGACATGTGACTAGGACTTTTGTGTTGCAAAAAGTCACATACATTGTATGTGGTAAAATTTTGTATGATGTAGTCTATCAAATTGTATCATAAGATTTATTTTTCTTTTATACATAAATCATTAAAAATAATCATATTTTTTCTGTAAGTGTATGGGCTGTGTAGTTCAGCTCACACCTGGAGGAAATGTATAAGCATTCGGATCTTTTAAAGTGTTGAATGTGCATTTTGTTTTACTTTGGAAAAAGTTCAGGGAGATTTATCTTTTTATTCATATTGTGACGCTCCTTTTCTGTGTAAACTGAAGTTTTATAAGACAGGTAAGCATTTATCAAATGTTAGGATCATTTGTGAAGTTCCAGAAAGTCTCTGAATGTGATGGTTGCTGTACCTTGTAGATGAATTAAATCCTGGTGTTGTTTTTTATTTCGATGAAATACACAAATGGGATTCCTAAGTGTTGTCTCTGCTCTGGTTACACGTTTTCAGAAGGTACTGCAGTCACACTTCATCAGTTTAGTTTAAAGTGGAGCTAACATTAATGTATGTTCAAAGGAAACACATCTTTGGAAAAAATAATTGACAACTAAAAAAGTTCAAGCTTTCTACTTTGATATTTATACTTTTTCTTTTTAATAAGCAACTTAAAAATAATGATTGATATCTGTGAAGAGAGAGGATGTCCTCAGTGGCAGTGCAGGTGAGGATGCGGGGCCTGGCGCCCTCTCCAGGCGGCTGACAGGTGCCCCGAGACGCTGCTGCCCTCTCTGCTGAGTGGTCTGACCTGGCAGCGAGTTTCTCCTGCGAAGGAGACGCAGGCCTGACCTTCATGCTTTGGACGGACAGCCGGACATGGCTGGTCGGGCCAGTTCGCTTGAGCCTCTACAGAATCGGCCACGGAATGAGGCCCGTGCACAAGGTCGGAAGGGAGCCCAGGCGTGCCCACCATGAGGGAAGGAATTCCACGCAGCCGGGACGGGTTCCGGCTCCAGGACCTTCCACCCAGAGGCGCAGAGAGCAGACCGCCTCGGTCACTGGCCTCGCCAGGAGTGCGGCGGGCTCTGAGCTCACCTCGGTCCTGTGACCCACTCGTTCATAGAAAGGATTTGTGTTTCTGACGGGGCCTGGGGAAGCAGAGTATTTACAAGCCCCGTAGCAGGGCGGAAGTGAGGCCCCAGAAGGTCCCCTTTCGCTTTTGTGTGTTTCCATAAAGGGAGATTGGGAAGGACTTTTTAATTCATCGAGAGAAAAGAAATTTAAATGGCTTTTTAAACTATAAACGAGCCCTGGCCGGTTTGGCTCAGTGGCTAGAGTGTCGGCCCGCAAACCAAAGAGTCCCGGGTCTGACTTCGGCCAAGGGCACGGACCTTACTTTTGGTTCATCCCTGGCCCCAGTTGGGGTCGTGTGGGAGGCAGTCAGTCGATGTCTCTCTCTCTCTCTCTCTCCCTCTCTCCCTCCTGCTCTATCTGAAAATGGAAAAATATCCTGGGGTGAGGATTAAAAATAATAATAATTAAAAAAAAACTACAAAAGGAGTTTTTAAGTCCATATTTAGAGCTGACTTCCAAATTTTAATTATCAGCTTCCTAAACCAAGCAAGTCTGTCTTTCTGGTAAGAAACGGGTTCAGAAGACACGTGTGAATCACAGGAGGCCCAGGGCTTGTCCCTGAATGAGAGCCCCTGGGTGTGGGTCCCTTGGTCCCTGCTGCCAGCGAGCCAGGTCTGCTGGGGGGACGTGGGGCCCGCAGCAGCTCTTAGCCAGGGACAACCAGTTACCCTCTGGGACCTGCGCTCAGGGCGCCCCAGACCTGTTCCATCCCCAGACCAGTTACCCTCTGGGACCTGCGCTCAGGGCGCCCCAGACCTGTTCCATCCCCAGACCAGTTACCCTCTGGGACCTGCGCTCAGGGCGCCCCAGACCTGTTCCATCCCCAGACCAGTTACCCTCTCAGACCTGTGCTCAGGGCGCCCCCAGACCTGTTCTGTCCCCAGACCAGTTACCCTCTCAGACCTGCGCTCACGGCGCCCCCAGACCTGTTCTGTCCCCAGACCAGTTACCCTCTCGGACCTGCGCTCAGGGCGCCCCCAGACCTGTTCTGTCCCCAGACCAGTTACCCTCTCAGACCTGCGCTCAGGGCGCCCCAGACCTGTTCTGTCCCCAGACCAGTTACCCTCTGGGACCTGCGCTCAGGGCGCCCCCAGACCTGTTCTGTCCCCAGACCAGTTACCCTCTTAGACCTGCGCTCAGGGCGCCCCAGACCTGTTCTGTCCCCAGACCAGTTACCCTCTCAGACCTGCGCTCACGGCGCCCCCAGACCTGTTCTGTCCCCAGACCAGTTACCCTCTCGGACCTGCGCTCAGGGCGCCCCCAGACCTGTTCTGTCCCCAGACCAGTTACCCTCTCGGACCTGCGCTCAGGGCGCCCCCAGACCTGTTCTGTCCCCAGACCAGTTACCCTCTCAGACCTGCGCTCAGGGCGCCCCAGACCTGTTCTGTCCCCAGACCAGTTACCCTCTGGGACCTGCGCTCAGGGCGCCCCCAGACCTGTTCTGTCCCCAGACCAGTTACCCTCTCAGACCTGCGCTCAGGGCGCCCCAGACCTGTTCTGTCCCCAGACCAGTTACCCTCTGGGACCTGCGCTCACGGCGCCCCCAGGCCTGTTCCGTCCCCAGAGGCGCCCCGGCGCTGTGGGCCATGGCCGACCAGAAGGCACACGGTCTGCCCTTTAAAATCTTCCCGGTGTTGGCGCTGCGCTGGACCACAGCTGGCGGGTGGACGCTGTGGAGCACTGTGCTGTGCTGTCCCTGCCCCAGGAGTGCTGCCTCCCCTGCAGAGGGTGGGCGTGGCCCTGAGGTGCTGGGAGGTGGCAGGTGCCCTTCCCCAGGCCCCTCCCCACCCTCCAGCAGCGTCCTGGGCTTGGACAGTAAATGCCTGGCCCCTCTCCGTGTGTGAAATCTGCCCTGAGTGCTGGCCAGTGGCTGTGAGGGGACAAGGCCCCTCTGAGCAAGAGGTGCCCTGAGCCAGCGGGCCTGCTGGCCGCCAAGTGGGGACTTGAGCATCCAGGTGGGGCCCTGGCCTCCTGGGTGCTGGCACTGGACGAGAGCCAGGCCGGGTCCCACAGAGCTAGTGGCCCGACAGTCCTGGGAGCATTTGCTTTGTCTTCCTGAAGTGCGTGAACCCTCCACCCGGCCGCGCGTTCGCAGCCAGTGCCGCCTCCGCAGAGAAGCTGCTCGCCCTGCTCGGTGGGTGGACAGACGGCCAGGCAGACGCCGACCCCCTGTGAGCGCAGGTGTGGGGTGCAGGCAAGGATAGGTGTGCCCCCAGAGCAAGAGACCCAGCTGAGACATCGAGGGACACCCCGACACAGGGCTGGGCTCCAGGGATGACAGCGGGGCCCCTGTGTCCGGTCTGCTGGGGGCCCTTCGCTGCCCTGCCTGGGGGTGGAGGAGGGCTGCCCAGGGGTGGGTGGGGGTGAGGCTGGAGACTCGACAGAGCCAAGGAGGGGCCAGGCCCCAGACCACACCTTGGCGGGTGCAGACCTCAGGGACACAGTGGAACTTTCTCCCCCAAATTAATCTGAAAATTGAACAGAATAAAAAGTGTCTGAGATTATTGAAGAAACTTTTTTTAAATCCTCACCCAAGGATACTTTTCCACTGATTTTTTTTTTTTTTAGAGTGGGGTTGGGGGGAGAGAGAGAGAGAGATTGATGTGAGAGAGACACATCGATTTGATCCCGCACGACCCCAACCGGGGCCAGGGATCAAACCTTCACCCCAGGCACATGCCCTCCACTGGGAATCCAATCTGAGACCCTTCAGTCTGTAGGCCAATGGCCTAACCACTGAGCAACACCAACCAGGGCAGATAATCAAAGAAATTTAAACTAATACCTTGTAAAGCTACAGTACTCAAAACAAAGTGGTTCTGGTATCAAAACATATAAATTAATCAATGAAACAGCATAGGGATCCCCAGCCAGATATGCAAATCTGGGCACGCAGTCTCTGCTAAGTGTAGTATTTCAGAGAGGAAATGTTTGAGGTTGTTGTCCAAATAAATGGTACAGGAGCATACGGTTACCCATACGGCACAAATATCACAGACAAAAATAACTTCCCCAAACTAAAGAACCTAAAACATGGGAATGCTAGAAGAAAATAATTGGAAAACATTTTACATGTGTAACATGTATGCATGTTTACACGATGATGTACTATTTGCCCATGTATGTTATTCGCAGTGGTTCTGTTTTCTGAGTCAGCGTCACCTATAGGAATAGAGCACTTGGAAGAGAACATCGCAGGTGAAGAACTTCCTGAAATAGACATGATTTTCAGAAGCCATAGATGGAAAAAAAAGATCATCTGGCTTTATAAAAATTTAAAAACTTGTGCCCTGGCCGGGTATCTCACTTGGTTAGAGCATTGCCCTGACATGCCAAGGTTGTGGGTGATCCCTGGTCCAGGCACATATGAGAATCAACCAATGAATGCACCCCTCGCTCTCTCCCTTCCTCCACCCCCTCTAAAAATCAGTAAAATTAAAGTTTAAATATATAGCTAAGCAAAATTTAAAAAGTAAGTGATACACCGAAAGAAGTATTTGCAGCATCTCCAACAAAGAGTTAATATTCCTAAGAGACAAAGGCTTGTTAATGAATGAGAAAATACAGCCCCACTGAGTGGTGGAAGGCAGAGGTGATAAGAAGTACATAAAACCAGTGTTTCACCTTACCACTGAGAACAAGGCAGAGCGTTTGGGAATCCAGACAGGAGAGGGGTGCCCTGCCCCTGGCCTGTGCGGGGATCACATGATTGATAGCTGGTGACTTTGGGCAGGTGGCCGAAACTCACCTCACTTTCTAAGTGTTGATTTGGTTAAACCACCTGGTCCTGCCTCATAGTCTGTGGTCCGAGGACAAGGGCCTCACTGCTTACAAAGTATTTGGATCAGTAGTTGGCCTGACCTAAGTACTTTATAACTTAGAAGTGTTGGCTGTTTGTTACTGGCTATTTGTTGTTCGTGACCTGTGACGTGTACCTGACATCACACTGGGCTCAGCGGCAGACGTTAACCTGATTAATAATGCATGTTGGGTGGAGGACATGGTGTAAATGGTCCAAGATTTTTAGAGGTGTTTTGGAAGTACTTCTCAAGATTAGAAACAGGACTGTTTTGCTGACAGAAGAGAGCTGGGGCTGGGACATGACCACTGTTCTCACGCAAAGGTCTGGTGGGTGGAGGCGGGTTGAACCCGTCTCTGTGTCCCTGGGACCCACCCAGGGGTGAGAAATGCAGGGAGATGAGACTTGGGCTCCAGAGAAGGAGTAAGACTCCATTCAGACAGAACGGGCTAACGGCGGTGTGGGTGGCCGGGAGAGAGAGAGCTCCCTGTCGTTGCCCCCAATGTGCAGGCAGAGGCTGGTTGACCACTTCTCGGGGGCGCTGTTGAGGGTTCCGCTGGATGCTCCCTGTGCTGTCTCCGGGCCTTGCCTACCCCCAGAAGGGAGGGGGCCATCCCACTACCCCAGGGCTCCACCCTCTCCCCTGACTGTTCTGCTGACTCCACCCACATGCCACCCCCTCGGGCAGGAAGGGCACAGCATCAGGGCCCATGGCACACTAGGGGCCCCTGAAAGTGTAAATTCTTATCATCAGAAGAAAAAAATGAACTTTCAGGTCAAAGTAGATGTTTAAATCTGTAATATCAATATATTTGCATGTATATCAATGCAGCTGTGGAATAAATTTAACATTTTCTATGCACGAGTGGCACAGGCCGTCACGCAGCCCGAGGTGGTCGCTGGGACGCGCACCCGTTCCCCCCGATTGCCGGACCACCACGACGGTGACCTCACGCTGCTCTCCACCCGGGACCTGGGGAGCAGAGCGGAGCCCGCACGGGCTTCCGGTGGGTTTTCCATTTCCAGGGATTAGGGCTCTGAAGGAAAGCGTCTTTGGGGCAGTTTCAATACAAACACTGGGATGCATTTAAAAATAGGACTTTCAAATAAAAACCCCTAAGCCAGGGATTTGAAGCACTAAGCTCGTTTGAATAGTTGTGAAATCAAACCCTGGAGTCAACACGTGGACTTGGCAGTGGCCGCCGGTGGTGCCCCCGCCGAGAGGCCTGGCTCCCCCCAAAGCGGCTCCCGTCGCCCGTAAAACTGCACACCCATGTCGCTATTTCCCCTCCCGCCACACCTGCCAAAACAACTACTGTGGGATTCAGTATGGTTCTTGGACCCCTCACCAAGGAACAAGGTCACAATTTAAAAGAGCAGAGTGCTCCCTGGGTGAGTTGGACTATGTGAAGAGGTCCCCTCACCACCACCCCCCTTCATGGGCCTGGCAGAGCCCAGCCTGCCCGGCGCCTCCCGTCCATGCTTGGCCACCCCTGGCCACCTCGGGCCCTGCCCCAGACACTGGCTCAGTGGGGCCTGTGCTCCTGGCCTCCGGCCGCAGGGGGCGCTGCTGCAGCTCGGACCAGTGACTGGCTCCTGGCCTCGGCCGCAGGGGGCGCCGCTGCAGCTCAGACCAGTGACTGGCTCCTGGCCTCCGGCCGCAGGGGGCGCCGCTGCAGCTCGGACCAGTGACTGGCTCCTGGCCTCGGCCGCAGGGGGCGCCGCTGCAGCTCGGACCAGTGACTGGCTCCTGGCCTCCGGCCGCAGGGGGCGCCGCTGCAGCTCGGACCAGTGACTGGCTCCTGGCCTCCGGCCGCAGGGGGCGCCGCTGCAGCTCAGACCAGTGACTGGCTCCTGGCCTCCGGCCGCAGGGGGCGCCGCTGCAGCTCGGACCAGTGACTGGCTCCTGGCCTCGGCCGCAGGGGGCGCCGCTGCAGCTCGGACCAGTGACTGGCTCCTGGCCTCCGGCCGCAGGGGGCGCTGCTGCAGCTCGGACCAGTGACTGGCTCCTGGCCTCCGGCCGCAGGGGGCGCTGCCGCTGCTGGGACCAGTGACTGGCTCCTGGCCTCCGGCCGCAGGGGGCGCTGCCGCTGCTGGGACCAGTGACTGGCTCCTGGTCTCGGCCGCAGGGGGCGCTGCTGCAGCTCGGACCAGTGACTGGCTCCTGGCCTCCGGCCGCAGGGGGCGCTGCTGCTGCTGGGACCAGGGACTGTTCAGCTTTCGGGAAGCTTTCCAGCCCTTGTGTTAAAAGTAGTAGATACTGAAAACTCATCACTTAATTCCTGTGCTGCGTTTCCGTTACTGTGCCCTTGAGGTTGCCTTGTGTCTGTGGCAATACTTGGCGCCCCAGCCCGGCCCCTTCTGACTCGGGTCAGGGCAGCCGCTTTCCGCCACCGTGGGAGGATTCGCACGTGGGGACGGGCAGGTGCCACAGGGTGGAAGGTAATGACGTGCATGCACCGGGCAGTGTGTCCTCCCTGCAGCCATTCCGTCGTGGAGGGCCCCGAAGCTGAGGCAGCTCCCTCCAGGGTTCAGCACTGTCCTTCAGTGCAGCCAGGAAGCCATGCGGTCACTGCCATGCAAGCCACGTCCTGGTAGCTCTCTCCTCTTCTCGTACTTGTTCCAGCGAACGAAATACTAACCGACTGTGAGGTCAGACAGCGGCCGCAGTTCGGCTCTGGATGCCCCAGTTCCGCAAAAAGCAGCAAAGCTGAACCCATCGTCCTCATGGGGTTTACAGAAGAGCACTTGGTATGTTTTAATTGGGATTTGTGGGCTACGCATCTTTATATCACTCATTTTTTCAAAATGTATGATATCATTGTTAACATTTGTAATTCACCTCCCCCGGACCAGGCGAGGAGGTGGTCTTGGGTCCGGTCCTCTAGGTTCTGGCTGGGAGCTGGGGCTGGGGCCTCCTTCGTGTCCTGGCCTCAGCCCTGTGGGAGGCAGGGACCCTCCTCCCACGCCAGGGTGTCCCGTGGAGATCCCCCTCAGAACTGGGGGTCTGTCCTCCCTTTTAAGACCATCTCCTTGCCCTGGCCGGTTTGGCTCAGCAGTTAGAGCGTCGGCCCACAGACCAATGAGTCTCCAGTTTGATTCCGGTCAAGGGCATGTACCTCGGTTGCGGTGTGTCCCCAGCCCTGGTTGGGTTCATGCGGGAGGCAACCAGTCGCTGTGTCCCTCTCCTGTCGCTGTTTCTCTCTCTCTCCCTTTCTCTCCCTCTCTCTACCTGAAGATAAATAGAAAAATATCCTTGAGTGAGGATAAAAAAACAAAGACCATCTCCTTCCTTAACAGCTTCTTGCAGTTGCGTTTTCCCTGAGTCCCTAGGGCCTGTTGTGCTGCGGCTGGGAGGGCGCCAGGAAGGGGATTGCTTTCCAAGTGACACACCTGTCGCCCTTCCCGACAGAATAGCCACTTGAGGTTACAACAGACATGCAGGCAGACACGAGGCACATTTACAGTGCTCGGGAAGGACGCCGTACAGGCGGCACGCTAGCTCGACGAGGCCTTCCTGTGGTTCAGCGACAGACCTCACCCCACTGCGGCGTCTTCCTCGGCCCTTGCCAATGCATGTCCTGTCCTCCCCGCTCCCCACCTCGCCATGGCCTCGCACACTGTCAACTTCATAAAAGGTCCATGTCATTTTTTTTTTTTTTTACAATTTATCACTTTATTGGGCTTAACAAACAACATTTTGACATGTCATTATTCTCCCCCACCTTTTTTAATGTGGTAAAATACACAAAACATAAAATGTATCATTTTAACCACCTTTAAGTAGACAGTTCAGGCCGGGCCGGTGTGGCTCAGTGGTTGAGCATTGACCCATGTACCAAGAGGTCGCTGGTTTGATTCCTGGTCAGGGCACACGCCCAGGTTGTGGGCCTGATCCCCAGTGGGGGGCATGCAGGAGGTGGCCAGTCGATGTTCTCTCTCATGGATGTTTCTATCTCTCTCTCCCTCTCTCGTTCTAAAAATCAATAAGGAAAAAAAAATTTTTTTTTAAATATACAGTTCAGTGGTATTAAGTACATTCACATTGTTGTGCAAATATCACCATCCGTCCAATCCCAGGACTTTTCCATGTTCCCAAACTGACCCTCTGTCCCCATTGAACACTAGCTCTCCAGCCCCCGGTCACCTCTGTTCTACTTTCTGTCTCTACGAATCTGGCCACTGTGGGTCTCCCCATAGGTGGACTCACTCGTGTCGGTCTTTCTGCGACGCTCACTCCTCAGCAGGTCTTCGAGGTCCGTCTGGGCTGTAGCAGGCGTCAGAACGGATTTTCTTTTCAAGGCTGAGTCCCACTCCGCGGTGTGTGTGAAGCACGTTTGAGTGCCCACTTGTCCGTCCGTGAACACCGGCTGCTTTCGCCTCCCGGCCATCGTGCGCGACGCTGCTGTGCGTGTGGTGTACAGATATCTGTGTGCGCTCGTGCGTCCCGCTCTTGGACACACACCCAGCATTGGCATCGGTAGCTCTCTGCGTAATTTTCTTGGAGGAACAGCCGGGCTGTTTTCCACACTGGCTGGACCCTATTCTACTCCCTCAGCCGTGCACAGGGTCCCATTGCCTCACATTCTTGCCACGCTTGTTATTTTCGTGTTCCACATAATATTTTTAAAAATCCGTCCTTTCTGTTTATTGGGCACAGTGTGACAGGTGTATGCTCATGTCAGGACCGTCTCGTCCCGATCCACGTCCGAGGGGATGTTTTCCTGGGGGCTCGTGGCTTCCCGAGAGGGGTGCTTTCAGGTCTCCCACCCACTCAGGAGGTTAACTGATTTCTCCTTGATGTATTTTTTCATCCTTTGCCTTTAAATCGATCGGAGTTCGTATATTTTAACTGTCTTGTAAACATTTGGTCTTTGTTTTTACCTGGAGAGTTTATTCCCTTTGGATTTATTGCACCAGCACACTAAGTGAGCTCCATATTCCCCACTGTTTGTTTTGTCTCAGACTCACTTTTTTTGGGGGGGGGTGGGCTTGTTTTGGAAAGATAAAAAATTTTCTCCTAGTTTTCTTATTCAACACGTTTAAGTTCTGCCTGGTTTGGACATTGTGCATTTATAGGGTTGTTATTCTGGTGGTTACCTCAGCGACTCTGATATGGACAGTTTACAAAGTCTGAGATTTATCCAAGTCTCCAGCCTATTTCAGTAATCCAAGGACAACCTGATTTACTTGCTTCAGTATCCGGTCTTTTAGTTCTGCCCCTTTTCTTAGCTCATGAATTAAAGGTGTTGTTGTTTAGGCAGCAAGGTTTGCTCAAATGCATTCATCTGCTGTTCCTTAGCAACACCTGCTGTTCCTTCTCGTACCCCAGCCCTGTCTGGGATCCTGCCCTTCTTTCTAAGATTGACCCTGGAGAATTTGCGTTCAGGAGCCCAGATGCAGCGGGCGTGCAGCCGCCTGCAGGGTCACCAAGGCTGCTGGGCGGTGTCGGAGGGACGGCCTGCCCTCTCCAGCCTCCGTGTGAGCGGGAGGGGCTGCCAGCCCAGCCGCCCTGGTCCCAGCCACTGCAGCGCCATGTCCGGGGCTGTGGGCAGCCTCTGGGGACAGCCGTCTGTGTAAGAGGTGTGCTGCAGGCTGGGGTTAAACTGAACAGACGTCCATAGGAAACACACCATCACGGCTGCTAACGCTACTTTTATGGACATTTCCCCCAGAAAGACGTCTCTCTGGAAAACTAAATTCACAGGATGCAATTAAAACCACTAGCTGAGCATGTCGGCCCCACTGCCTCTTAAGTGCTTCAGCAAATGGGCCTCCACATAAAGAAATGAAGGCTGGCTTTGTTCGCGTCTAGTAGCCACGATCTTTATTACCTGTAACCCGGGGCATTCTGTTACCGTGTGTGTTCGCAGGCAGCCTTTCCTCGGGCCCTTGGGTCTGACCCCGGTGTGACCGCCGCTGCGGGGAACAGTCGTGGGGGGGCACTGTGTCCCCTGGATAAAGGCCGCCGTCTCAACTTCAATCCATGGTTGAACGGTATGTGTTTGCTGGCTCATGGCCTTTGAGAAAATAAAATAAATTCATCTCGTCTTCAAACATCAGAAAAATCGTCGTCATCATTATTAATCTCTTTATTGATTTGAGAGAGAGGAACGGAGAGAGAGAGAGGAGAGAGAAGCATCGATCGGTTGCCCTCCCTCAGGTGTCCCAACCGGGAATTGAACCCGCCACCTTTTTGGTGTATGGAACGATGCTCCAACCCACTGAGCCACCTGGCCAGGGCAGACAAATTATTTTGGGGGGAAAAAAGAAAAAAGTTTCCAAAGCAATGTGCTTTTGAGCAGCACAGCTCAGAGGAGCTACGTCACTGTGCTGTCCTCCTTTTGCCCATTCTTTTAAGGGGACCCCTTCCTTACTCCAGGGCCCAGATGAAGGGCACAGGGCCACCGCAGGGCAATCCAAGTATCCCTGGGAGTGACATGTGATGTGGGCCGAGAGATGGTTTGTCCTGCAGTTGCTGAGCTAGGGGCTTGAAGGCCTGTGGTGATGTTACACAGAGGAAAGCCAGTCTGGAGATGGACGAGACCTAGGGCCATACTTTGAGCTCCTGGATCCAGCTATGCCTGAACACCACCCCGTCTCGGACATGCCTGTTCTGTGGATGTCTTAGCAGGTGTGATGGTTCAACGTTATCTCAGCTTGGCTAGGTCATGGTGCCCAGCTACTTGGTCAAACACCAGTCTAGTGGTTGCTGTGAAGCTATTTTGTAGATGGGATTAACATCTACAGTCAGATGACTTTACATCGAGGCTGCTACCCGTCACGATCTGCGTGGGCCCCGTCCAGTCAGTGGAAGCCTTTAAGGGCATAAGCAGGTTACCCTGGGAGAGGAATTCTGCCTCAAGGCTGCAGCGTAGACGCTCTGTCTGTCTCCAGCCTACCAGCCTGCCCTGCAGAGTTCGGACTCAAGACGGTAACATCGACAACTGTTGTTTCCAAACGATTCCAGACTGCCAGCCTTCACAGTCACGTGACGCAAGTCTTTAAATTAATCTCTTTAATTAAGGTTCGTCCATTGCTTTTTAGACATCATGTTATTGCACCCTTAATAGACTACAGTACGGTGTAAACACAGCTTTTATATGCCCTGGGAGACGAGAAAAAATCACGTGACTCACTTTACTGTGATACTTGCTTTATTGCTGTGCTCTGGAATCAAACCCCCAGTGTCTCCAAGGTGTGCCCGCACATACCTTAATGTTAAAAACTCTGTTGTTCAAATTCATATTGTTAAAGAATGCTACCCCCTCTCTGAGACTCCGAGTGCTGACGTTCCTGCTGGTGGAGGGTCCTGCCTTGATGGTGAAACTGCAGTGTCTTTGCGACGCACTGAAGCGAAACAGTAACACGAGGTCTGTGCACAGCCTCGGAATCCAGGCTTCCAGCGGGGCTGCGGGGCCGGGGGGGCCTGACCATGGCCGACTGGCTGCCAGGGCTCTGTCCCCAAAATGTGAACTGATGGTCACGGAGGGTCAGGACGGAGTCTCTGACTTGGTGGGACCAGTGGCCAGTCACAGGGGCAGGGGTGGGAGCTCAGAGAGGGCCAGTGAAGGCCATCTGCAGGGAGAGGCTGGTGAGCTGAGAGAGGCAGACGGGAAGACAGAAAAACAGGGTGCTGAAGAGACAGAGTCAGGGAAAGGGCAAAGTTCAGGGAAACTGAGAGACAGAGACAGGGAGAGGTCAACAGAGAGAGAGAGAGGGAGAGAGAGAGAGAGAGAGAGAGAGAGAGAGAGAGAGAGAGAGAGAGAATGGCCGGGACCCTTGATTACATCTGCAAAACCCCTTCCCTGTTTGGGGACCATCATCCACCCCTCCCTGGGCGAAAGGCTCACCGCTGCACCCTGGACCAGGCACAGTGCCTGGGCGAGGTGGCCTTCGGGTGACTTTATTCATTTGTTCAATGATAAATCCTGGTGACTCTGGTGAGAGACTCAAACCCCCTAATGCATGCATATAAAACACATCACGCGCTTATACGTGTACACATGATGCTGAAAAATAAAATTCCGAGTAATGTGCTTGGCGAAAAAACATCTGCATGACCAGAGGCCGGTTTCCAGGAAGGACTCGTCTGTCGGGGTAGATAGGACAGGACAGCCGCAGCAGGAAGGCAGGTGACAGGGCATCTCTGGGCGACCAGAAGGTGGAGTCTGGCGGGGAGCCCAGGCACCCAGCTGGTAGGGAGGGGAGGGGCGGGGGTGGGGATGGGGCGGGCTGCCCAGCTCAGGGCCCCCATGTGTGCCTGCACTGGGCTCTGGAAGGGTGTGGGGAGCAGCCGGGGAGGGGGAGCCTGGAGTGTGTTTCTTTGTCAAGGACCAGCTAAGGGGCACAGGGGAGTTCCAGGGTCGCTGAGGAGCTGTCAGCCTGAGTGACAGAGACTGGCAGAAACAAGTCACCTGGTGGTGAAGGAGGGAGAGCAGGGGTGAGGCAGGGCGGTGGGGGCTAGCCCAAGGGAGGGGCAGGGCCCCGACTCACTCTGGTTTTCAAACTGGGAGTCCTGCGTTCTGGAAGCCCCTCAGTCCAGGGCAAACTGAGGCGGCTGGTCACCCTGGGGCGGGAAGTCATTCTCTAAGAACCTGCCACTGCTGCTGTGAGGCCCAGCTCCCAGGGACGCAGGGTCAGGCGCCTCCCGGCTCTGAGTCCAATGCCCGGCCCCACCCCCAGTCACTGCACACAGTAGGTGCTCACACTGATGTCGCCTGGTCTCGTCCAGCTCTGTGGCCTCCCCAGAGGATACCTGCATGCCAGGGCTGCCGTTGGCGGCCCGCAGGGCAGCAGAGGGAGGCGGGTTCCCATCTAGGGGTGGGGTGTGGGAGGAGGTGGCCTGGCCCTGTTTCACTTCTTGCTGCCCATTCAGCAAAGGGACACTACCCTGGGCGTGAGATCCATGGTACCGGTGCCCACTCTGTCCGAGGCTCTCCCACCGGGAAGCGCAGGGCACCTTCTGTGGGATTGTCGCAGCTGTCATTCGTTCCATCTTACAGACAGGAGGCTGAGGCCTGGGGGAGCTGCTCCTTGTCCATCCCCTCAGCCAGAGGAAGCAGCCTCCGGGCTCCTGACTGCCCCTTTCTAGGACAGACGCTTCTGTGGACACCGGCTCCGAGGGAGGCAGGTCTGCGGAGCCAGGCTGGTCAAAAACGTTTCCAGGGCAAAGCCCAGAGTGCGGGCTGCCCTTGATTCATGGCCTCCCCTGGGTAAGCCTGAGGAATGCCCCTGCTCCCTCCTCAGAGTCCAAGGGCAGAGGAAGAACAGGATGGGGTGGGGGTGGGCAAAGGAGATCGCCAGAAGAGGACGGAGGCCTGAGGTCTCCTGGCAAGACCACCCCAATGCAGGCCCACAGGGGCCATGACCAGGAGAGCTGCCTGCTTCCCGCCCTGCAGGGTGGCCATCGGGTGCCCCATTCCTGGAGCTGGGCTGTGGGGGTGCAGCGGCCAGCTCCGGGGCTGGGGTCCTCCCGGCTTGCAGCAGTAAGGCCCCCACTCCCAGCCGCCCTGCACACCTGCGGTGTTGGCAGAAGAGGCCCCTGGCTCCCTGCAGGGGGGAGGGAACCCAGGTGGGACAGTGGCTGATTAATGTAGAGTCCTGGCCCCTCCCTGACCTCCTGAGCCAGAAAACCATGGTTGGACATTTCTGCTATAAAAATTATGTTTAATGAACGTCACTGTAGCTAAATCTCTCACACATCTGATGATTTCCTTAAAATAAATGCTTAGAAGAGGAATTTCTAATTAAGGATTAGGAACATTTTATGCCAAGCTATGCTCCAGAAAGGTTGGGCTAGACTCCAAGCAGAAGTCATTAGGGGCGTTTTATTTTGGGGACATAGATGAGTGGGTTGCTACGGAGAGGCCTGAGCTGTCAGATGGCAACAGGATTCGGGGTGCATGTCTGTGTGTGTGTGTGTGTGTGTGTGTGTGTGTGTGTGTGTGATTCTAGGGTGGGAGGAAGTGAGGGGGTGAGGTGGGGGGGCAAATGCGAGGGTGCCACTGGGACTTGGAGGGGGCAGAGACAGCTCCCACTTTGCCTGGGGTGGCACTCACCCCGTCTGTCCAGGGCTGGTGCTGGTGGCACACCCAGAGTGCCCACGGCTGTGAAGGCATGGGCACATTCCTACAGGCTGCAGGTCACGTGATCTGAATGAGTCCCATCTGCAGCATTCACTGGGCAGCCCTTTGGTGGTGGGTGTGTTGGGCTTAAAGGACCCAGAGGAAGTGGGACCCTGAATATGAGGTGAGGTTTGAGGAGAGAGGCTGCAGGGCTGGGCCATCCAGGGTGTGAGTCCCGTCTTGGCCACTGTGTTTTGGGCAAGGCATGGAGGCCCCTGACCTCAGGGTCCTGAAAAACGGGGTGAGGGTTAGTACCACTTCCAATACCTGCTGGCGTTGAGAGCACTGCCCTGAGCCCCCTGGGCCTTTAGGAAGAGGGGGTGGGGATGTCATGGACCCACTGGAGCCTCGGGGTCCTTCTCCAAGGGACAGGATCCCAGGGCAACAACATGAGAGCCAGGCCCAGGCCACTGCACCCCTCGGTGCACAGGAGCTGATGACGGGGCAGTGCAGCTGAGGCCGGCGGGGATGGGGCTCTCAACCTGGCTGCAGCTGAATATCACCGGGGAGCCTCAAAACCTCTTTGTCCAGGCCACAACCCAGGCCAGCTGCATCGGGATCTCGTGGGTGGGGCTGGGTGGGACCAGGCTTCCTTTTTTGTATTGTGATAACATGTACATAATAAACTTTACCCTCTTAACCTTTTTAAAGTGTACAGTTCTGTAGTGTTAAGTATATTCACACTGTAGTGCAACCAATCTCCAGAACTTTATCATCTTGCCCCCAAAACTGTCCATTAAACAACTCGTTCCCCTCCTCCAGCCCCAGACACCTGCCCTTCTACTTTATATGAATTTGACTACGCTAGGAACCTCGTGAGTGGAATCATGTAGTATTTGTCCTTTTTGTGACTGGCTGATTTCACTCAGCATTACGTCCTCAAGGTTCACCCATGTTGTAGCCTGTGTCAGAATGCCCTTCCTTTTCAAGGCTGAGTAATATTCCATTGCATGGACAGACCACACTGTGTTTATCCATTCAGCCCATGATGGACCCGGGCGGTCTCCAGGCTCCCATGTTTTGAAAGCTCCCAGGTGTTTGTGTGCAGCCCTGGTGGAGGCCAGTGGGCTGGGCTGGCCTGGTTCCCTGCAGGGCAGCCCCGTGGCTGTCACCCTGGCCCGGTGCCAAGGGTGCTCTCTGCTGTTATCAAATCCAAACAGCCCTTCCTGAAGCCCCCTTCCCCTGACAAACATCCAGCAGGGCCTGCCAAGTCCGCAGTGCCGGTGATGCCATCCAGGGTGTCTGGGTCAATCTCAGCCCTGGACACCAGGCTCCGGTCACTCCAGCCTAGTCCTATTATTTCAGCACAAGAAGGGCCTGCGGGTCACATGCACAGTTGTTGGGGGGGGGGGCGGGGAGCTCCAGCCTCACACTGATCAGTCCCCCCGCTGTATCTCCCACTTCACCTCTCAAACCCAGAACCTCCCTGCCATCCACTGAGGCTCCTGCTCACCCCCGCAGAAGCCTTCTCTCTAACCGGCGGGGAGCCCGGAAGGAGCCAAGGGAACCCACGCTTAAACATCGACTCAGTGCACATGGGTTGACAGAAGTTCGTGGAAGGAATTTTTGGGGAGCACTCATCGAATCCCACGTTACTATAAGCCCAGCGCTGCGGTAACCCTCCAACAAAGCCTGCTGCGGGAAGCAGAGCTGTGAGTCCCGCACCTTCGCATCCACGCGCCCCCCGGCTGCTCCGAGCCCACGGCTGAGCGCGGGGACAGAGTGGAGCCGGGCCACCGCTGCCGGGGGCTGGCCTCCTCCCACCGGCCCTCCGGGGACCACGCACCAGCGCGGCGGAGGTCGGGCTCCAACCCGGCCTCGGGACCCTCCCGCGGCCCCGCCCACACCAGTCAGGGAGACGGCCACGCCCTTTCCATGGGGGCGGGGACGGGCCCGACCAATCGGAGCTCCCAGAGCCTGCGGCTAGGCCCCGCCCCCGGCGAGCGCCTTTTCCCAGACTCCCCTGCTTGTCATGCGGGGCGAGCGCCGTGCCGCGGGGCCGACAGCGCGCACCCGGCTCCGGCGCCCGTGCGCCCTCCGGTCGGGAAGCGAGGTGGCGCCGGGAGGCCTGCGCGGGGCTCCGGAGGCCCGTGCAGGAGGGGCGCGCTCGCCGGAAGTCGCTACCCCGAAGCGACCCACCTGCCCGCGGCGCCGGAAGTGGTCGCGGTCGCGCGCGGGCCGCGGACGGGCCGCAGGTCGGAGCGCCCATGGCGGAGGGCGGCGGCCCCGGCGGGCGGGCCGGCCCGGGGCCCGCAGGTAACGTGCGCGCAGCCGCCGGGCCGCTGCGACCCCCGCGCGGACTGCCTTTCCCGGGGAGCTCGCGTTAACTGCCAGCCCCTTGGGACCCCAGCGGTGAACACAGGACACGGGCCACCTGCCGCTCTGCGGGCACCGTCCGGAAGGCCCCACGGCCGGCCCCTCGCGCGGCAGGTGCCTTTGCATCGCGCTCCCACTGACCGCGAGGACGCCTCCGCAGCGCCGGGCGTCCCCGCGCGTCCCCGCAGGCCCCTCCAGAGGAGCACGCAGCTCTGGCATACTTTGGTTTAGGCGGCTGGGAAGGCTCCTGCGCACCACCCAAAAGAGCCATCAGACTTGGGGACTCCCCTGAAATAGTCCTGCCTGCGGAGGTGCACTTGCAGGGCACTGCATCCTTTGCAGGCGTTCAGGGCCGGTTTGCCCTTAACCCGTGGTGAGATCCCCTCCTTGGCTATAGTCTGATTTTGCCCTGTGTACCAGTTGTTTTTGCGTGCTCTGGACTTTACACGCTCACGTGTGTTTTTGGAGAGAGACCCCTCCCAAGAGGTTATTAGTCCTTAGTAATAAACTAAAGCTTTTACTCTTAAGTGTGCCATAACTTAAGATACAATGTTGACTTGGAGAAGATACAAGTAGCACTTCGCATCCTTCTGTCCCCAGTATTGGCTGGACCTTGCCGGAGCAGGGGCATCCCACTGAACAGGGGCAAGTCAGGCAAAGCCCCTTCCATCCTGGGCTTTGGTCGGTATTGACTTTGACCCCAGGGACAGCCAGGACCTTAGGGTCTGGGATGTCATCTCATGTGAGTGAGGGATGGAATGAGAGGGGTTCAGCTGGGAAAAGAGAAGTCAAAAGAGGTCAAGAGAGGTGTCTTGTTGAGGAAAGGTCAGCGCTGCCCTGCACCCAGGGTCTCTCTGTGTAGTTATTTGTACATTGCAGGCCAGGGAGTGGAGGGGCCCCAGAGATTTCCAGCTAACGCTTCAGTGCTGTATGGGGTAACTGTGTGGTCATGAGAGAAGCGGACCAGGAAAACGCAAACCTGAAGTTCTCCTTGGATCTGGATCTGCAGCTGGGGAGCGGGAGGCTGCCTGAGCCGGGCCAGGTAGCAGGTGGAAATGAGGCCAGCAAAGGCAGGCCCAGGGCAGAACCTAGCCAAGCTCCATGGCTCCCACCACCTGTCAGTCTCCACCCTACACGCTCTGAATCTTAACCACTTCTTTGAACTCTTCACCTCATGGGGTGGAACTGTGGGGTGACTGGAGTGGAGGAGTGGGTGGCAGCCCCAGCAGGGTCCTTGGTGCCTGCCCGTTGATCTCCAGGTCTGGTCGAGTGACCCGTGTGTTTGTGAACCCTGCTGCCCGCCCAGCTGCCTGTGGCCCTTTGTGTCTCATCTCTCCCAGTGACTGTCAGCCCTGGAGGGGAGGGGAACCCATCACCCCCACTGTGCTGTGGTGGGGGCTTGTACACAGAAGGCACTCGGCAGAGATTTGACTCGAATATAAACATTCTCAGCGTTGGAGTCTGCCTGCCAGGCTGTGCCTTCCAGCTGAGCGTGGTCACATGCTGGCAGGGCGGGGTGTGGGCGCAGGCAGGCCAGGGCCTCAGCGCCCCTCTGCCCGACTGTGTAACTGTTTACGAGATGCTGGCTGTATGTAGGATCTTCTATGTTAAATAGGTTTGCCTCCCCATCCCCCATCCCTCCAACGTTTTTAAGATGATTATTCTTGTCAGGTTTGGTGTTAGGAATGTGCTACTTTCATCAAGCGAAGCTTTCTATATTATTCTGTGCTCTGGAAGTTTCTGGAGCATGGGAGCGATAATCTCTCGAGGGGAGGGGGTCGCTGGAGACGGCGCCCTTGGTGGGTGTGGGTGCGATTTCGGAGCTGACAGGAGCCCCTCTTCAGTGCAGGTCCCAATCTGAAGGAGTGGCTGAGGGAGCAGTTCTGTGACCACCCGCTGGAGCACTGTGAGGACACGAGGCTCCATGACGCTGCCTATGTGGGGGACCTGCAGACCCTCCGCAGCCTGTTGCAGGAGGAGAGCTACCGCAGGTGAGCCTGGGGCCTGCACGAAGCCGAGGCTCGTGGCGGTGGCGGCACGCGCTCTGGTTTGCCCTGGAAGACCTGATGCTTTCCAGGTTTAGAGGACAGGGACCCAAGGGGCCGGAGGAGTGTGGTCAGACTCGCAGGAGACAGCCAGGTACTGAGGGCGGGAGGCCCCGACTTCAGGTCCAGCTCTGTCACTCGACCTTTACCTTTCCTGGCGACTTCGGCCTGTCTGGGTGTCACTTCCTCGGTGGCACTCCTGAGGAGCCCTGTTCCCCTCCTCAGTCGAGGTGGGCCTGCCCCTAAGAGAGTCTCTGGCTCTTTATCCTACGCCGTGTACGTAGATTCGCCTTCCTTGTCTGTTTTCTCCTGGTTATCCCTCCGGGGTCCAGGCCTCCGATGTACCATACGTGACATCATTCCTGGTGTACTCCTCTCTGGCTTCTCAGGTCCTCCGTCATCTGCCTCCAGGGCCTGGGGACAACTGTCTCCTCGCCCAGGCGTGCGCTGGGTGTTCAGTTTCTTGTTCACTTTGTCCACAGCGCCCTGCCTGTTGCCCGCCACATCCTGCCAGTCCCTGCAGGTGGCCCAGGCCCTTCCTTCCTAGCAGCAGAGTCTTGCTGTTGCTTCTCCCCCTGGGGCCCCCGGGAGAGCAGTCCCCTCTGCGGGGTGTTCTCTGACTGCTTCCGGGCCTAGGGCGGAAACCCCACAGCCAGAGCGCCACTGTGCTCTCCGTGCTTCTGTTTCCCCTTTAAGGCTGGGTGGCGGTGAGCCGAGAGAAGAAATGCCGGCCTGTGGATATGGAATCCAGCACCACCATTGTGGATGGTTCCTCAAAAAATGGCTTCTGCCTGGCGGGGTGGCTCCCTTGGTTGGAGCATCGTCCAGTACATCACATGGTTGTGGGTTTGATGCCCGGTTGGGGCTTGTACAGGAGGCAACCGAGTGATGTTCTCGCTCACATCGAGTTTTCTCTGTCTTTCTCCCTCTTCCCCTCCCCCTCCCTCTAAAATCAATGAAAATGTGTTCTTGGATGAGGGTTTAAAAAAAGTGTTTCTAACACGACAGAATTAGGTTTCTTTCTGCTTTTCCTTGTAATGTCTTAATATTGTCCCATTACAGTAGACATCAGTGTTAGAAAAAGCTCTCACTGTCCGCAGAGGATTGCCATGGAGAGGCACAGACGGGGCACGCAGACACTGCCAGGCTGCCGCCCAGGGCAGACCTCGGCCTGCGGATGTCCGTGCAGTGGAAACAGCAGAACGGAATAGGGTGCAGTGGGGCTCGGACCAGGGTTTATTTTGCTTTTCCAAGTACTTTTTCTTCCTTTTTTACTCAGGTACCATGAGTCTCCTGTCAGTCGACGATATTTTTAGTTGCTATGTATTTCTTTGGTGGGGTCCTTGGAGCGTTCCTTGGTCCCTTTGGCCAGTGGGAGCCAGTTCCCAGCTGAAGGAGGAGCCCCGAGCCCCCGCGTGTTTCTGGGTCACTGCTCCCGTGATCTGGATTCCTGAGCTGTGCTCAAGGCTGCTGGGAACTGGAGGTGAACCGTGCCTCGGCCGGGGACTTGGGGCCGGTGGGCTGCGCGGCTGTGCCGTTCCTATCAGGGAGCCTGGTCTGAGCGGCACTGCAATGAGAGCTGGGCTGCCCGTCCCCTCTGCGGCCGGCGGGCTGCATGGCTGTGCCGTTCCCGTCAGGGAACCTGGTCTGAGCGTCACCGCGATGAGAGCTGGGCTGCCTGTCCCCTCTGCGGCCCTTGGCCGGGTGGCCTCGGGGCTCCTGCAGGCCGCTGTTCGCGCTGTCAGAGCCGGGGCCTCGGCCCAGGGAGGGTGCTGAGGTTGGAGCGCTGCCCGACTCCGGGCCTTCCTAGGTGGCCGTCCCGCCACGTACCCGGCTCCAGCCCGGCTCCAGCCCGGGGCAGGTGTTCATTAGCAGGACACGCAGGAGCGGTGCGGCAGCAAGGGGGTGCCTGTGCGAGGGGCTTGCCCCCGCTCTGTCAGTCTCGGTGCGAGGGGTCGCAGAGCCGCTGTCGTCGCCCGCGCTGCCCCTCACTGCCTGGCCCCTGTGTTCTCTCGCAGCCGCATCAACGAGAAGTCGGTCTGGTGCTGTGGCTGGCTCCCCTGCACGCCGCTGCGCATCGCGGCCACCGCCGGCCACGGGAACTGCGTGGACTTCCTCATCCGGAAGGGGGCCGAGGTGGATCTGGTGGACGTGAAGGGGCAGACGGCCCTGTACGTGGCTGTGGTCAACGGGCACCTGGAGAGTGCCCAGATCCTCCTGGAAGCCGGGGCCGACCCCAACGGAAGCCGGCACCACCGGAGCACTCCTGTTTACCACGCGTCTCGCGTGGGCAGGGCCGACATCCTGCAGGCCCTCATCAGGTCAGTACCGCAGGCCTGGCCACTGGCCCTGTGCGCCGCCCCGGCACGTGGCGTGTCTGCTCGTTCCTGCGGCCGCGGTCTCCTTATTTTCTGTATTTGCTTTTTTTCCTCTCTCTTCCATAATGGAGACTTATTACAGGATTTGTCTATTTTGTTAGTCTTTTAAAGAGGTATGTCTTAGCTTTATCAGTTCTCTCTTTTTTTTTTTTTTGCTGATTCATTGCTATTTTTAATCTGTTTTTTCTGTTTTCCTTAACTTTATTTTTTCTATAACTTTTGAGTTGAATGCTTATTCATTTTTTTCTTGATTAATAATGTAAATGTTCAAGGTTATTAATTTACCTTTGCCTATAGCTTTGGCCCTATCCACTAAGGTTTTTCTTCATTTAAAAATAAAAATATGTTCTTATTGATTTTTTTTTCTTTTAGAGAGAGAGGAAGGGGGAGAGAGAATGAAACATCGATGTCAGAGAGAAACATCAATTGGCTGCCTCCTGCACGCTCCCTACTGGGGATCGAGCCCACAACCCCAGGCATGTGCCCTGACTGGGAATTGAACTGGGACCTCTCAGTCCATGGGACGACGCTCAATCCACTGAGCCACACCGGTTGGGCTTTCTTCTCATTTTTAAATAGGTATAGTTGAAGTTGGTTTCTTCTTTGTTCTTATAGTTAAGGAGGAGAAAGTTTTATCTAATGTTATTGTATTGTGCTTAGATAATGTGGCTCATTTAATTTCCATTTTGGGGATTCTTTGAGTTAAAAAATATCTTTTTGTTAATGTCGAACTACGTTGTTGTGGATGCTGTAACAGAGTACACGGTCGCGGGTGTCCTGCTTGCGTGGAGCAGTGTGCAGCCGCACTCATGTTATTCAGAGCTCCCCTCTCTCCTTTTCAACCACGGCATCTGCCCCCAATTCAGAGCCTCTGTTATCTCAGCTCGCTGTTGTGATTTGTGTTTCTGCTGTATTTCTAGTACTTTTTGCTTTCTGTACTTCGATGCCAATTGAGTTCATAAAAGTTCTTGCTTATTGATATGCTCATTATTAAAACAAAAGGGTTTTTTTTGGATGAAAAACCCATTGGTTTCATTGAAGGCTCCTTTCCATAGCACTGTGTGGTGGGGACTGTTCGTCTTCACAGGTGCGAGGAATCTTTGGTGTTTACCTCTGGACTCCGCGGTTCTTTGTTCTTAATGCAGTTAACATGATCGCGGAGGCTGCTGTTAGGTCTGCTTGTTATTTTTCTGTTTCTTAACTATTCCTTTAGTTTATATCTTTGTTCCATGATCTGTGTTTTCTTTGCTTTCTCTTTCTAGTATTTTAGATGGTTTGTGGTCTTATTTTAATTGTACAGATGGTTACCTTTTCCCCCTTATTTGAACCAGATTGCATTTTCATTTCCCATTATCTCCAGCGACTTCTTTCTACCAAAGATGCTCTTTTCCCTCCTCCTCAGGCAGTTCCTTCTGTGGCTGACGGTGCAGCGTAGGGGCCGGTTCCCGTGCCGAGGGGCTAGGACGGGCTCCGTCATTGCAGGTTGCAGTGGGCGGTGCAAGGAGCAGGGACCTGGCATTCCCTCCCCCGGCACACAGCATGGCTTTGAAGTTAGGTACTGAGAATATATTTGTTCCTTCAAGAGGTGTTATGTACGAAATGGCTATGAAGTAGGTTCGGAAAGGGAAGTGGGGTGATATGGCTGTCATGTTAGAGGGTGACAGAGCTGCGATCTCTCTTCTTCTCTTTAAGGGTTTCTGGCCGGGTGATCCAAGCCCCATAGTTTTGCATCTTGGAGAATGTAAGTCATTAACTTGGAAATGTTTTTGAGTGGGATCAGTCAGTGAGACTTGGTCCCAGAAATCCCGCTGGGCCCTTCACTCGCTCCTGGGGTGCAGCTGCTTTGAATTAAGTGCGGGCTCGCCTTCCAGGGGTGCGCTCGCCGGTGCCCTGGGGAGAAAGGTCATTCAGACAGCTCACCCCCCGGAGCACGGGATAGTACTTCCCAGTGCGGTCCCAGGAGCGCGTGTTGCCCGACTGAACAGTGACGAGGCGCTGACTCGGTCACGGGGTGGTGGGGGCGGTCCCCGAAGGGACAGCGGGGTCTGGAGTGTGCTGCCTTCCCCGCAGGGGGCGTCCTCCCTGGAGCTGGGCCGTGACCTCTGCAGGTATGCCTCCGCCCCTTCCTACGCCCCCTTGGTGAGGAGTGTGTTTCTCTATGTGCGAAAGTTGCGTTGATTTAGTGAGTTGTCCCAGGGGTTCCTTGCCAGTGATATTAAAAGCAGTAGGGAATTTTGGAAAATATTCAGGATTGAAATTAACTGGCTCTCATCCAGGCTGTTTTTATGAGTGGACGCAGGGCTGCCTTTCCCACAGCTCAGCTAATACCAGATTGTCATTTTGCCCAAAATCACAAACATTTTGGAAGACAGACCCCTAAGAAGGAGGGGAAAAAATCAATAATCAGTGCTTGAAATCTAGTTCTCCTTTTCTTAATTGGCTGTGCGTGTGACATGAAGTAGAGTTTCTGTGAGGTTTGGTGTGTGTTTCAGACTGTTTGCCTTGTCCCTCCTGGCGTGTCCGGGACAGTGGGTGGTGCTTGCATTTGTAGTGTCTGATGATGCCACACGGTGGCGGCAGTGGGGAGGTCCCGAGCGCACAGGTCTGTGCCGTCCCCTCAGAGTGGCAGGGAGGCTTGGGCACGGGGACATGGCGCGGTTGCTGGTGCTGACTGCGGGCCAGCCACCTTTGGAAGGCGTGGAGAACGGTGCTGCCCCCTGCCCAGCCGTCACTGCCACACACTCCCTTTCCTGCCTCAGACGAGTGTGTGATGACCGAGCTCGGAGCCTTGCAGGAGTGACCCAGGGCCACAGGTGCCGCCGGCTGGTGTTGGCCGGGCCAGGGCAGTGCGCGCCCCACTGCGGTCTGGGGGCTCCTGATTGCAGCGGGCCTGCGGCCGCGGACGTTCAGGCGCCCTTCAGTTCACGGGCTCTCAGGCTCCACTGTGAAGTGTCTTTCCCCCTAATTGATGGCTGTCCCTCATCAGATTTTCAGTTTATCCGTTTATTTGCATTAGACTCATGGAGTTATTACTATTTAATTGTATTGTTCATTCTTTTGATGCTCCAGTGGTCTCAGATCTGGCTACAGGGAGCCCGTCGAGCCAGGTCCCCACTGTCCTCCGAACAGTTCGCACCCCCCCACGCGCCGAGGTGTTCCAGGCTCATCTCGTGCCTTCTGTCCCAGCCCTGGACGAGCCCCTTCTCCAGGGAGCCCTGGTTCCTCGGGTGGGGAACGTGTCTGAGAGCAGGCCCGGGCCGAGCGTGCGTGCAGCGTGGTGTCGCTGTTTCCAGGCCGCCCGCTGGACGGAGCTCAGTCACGTTGGCCTGCGTGTCCGTGAGCGCCACTGTGCGCTCACCCGGCTGCCTCCCGCTTCTCTTTCCCGCAGAGACGACCTGGCTTCCCTTCCGTAACACAGTTACTGGTTGTGCGGTCTCCTGCAGGGAGCCAGCCTCCTGGTGCCGCTGCCCCTCCCACACGCCCCTCCCCCCTGCCAGCACATCCTTGGCAGCCCCCTCACTTGGCCAGGGCACGGACACCCTGAGCAGGTCTCCCCTCCCACTGCGGTCAGCGGCCCCCGCGTACCGTAAAGTGTCCCAGATCTGTAGCTAGTGCTTGGCCGTGGAAAGCTCCAGATGCCTGGTAGGAAGTGTCCCCGAGGGCAGCACACTGCCAGCCGCTCGGGCCCTGAGGGCTCTCGCTGTGGAGCCCTTGAGAGCCTGGCTCGGCACGCCTGCCCTGTGAGACTCACGTCCTCACTTCCCGGCTCCTGGACAGCTGCCGGACTGGCTCAGGGACACTGAGTGGGCCACCCTGGGGCTGTGCGACCCCCCTGCGGCAGCACGTAGCGCCTCCTGTCCTGGTCCTTCCGGGGGACGGCCCGCAGCCGGCTGGTGTGGAGACTGATGGTGCCAACCCCGCGCAGCTGGGTTCCGGTGTTTCCTTTTGCTTTCGACTGCTGGGGGCGGCTCTTCATGCAGGCCTGTGCTTGGCAGCACGCGGGCTGGGCGGGGGTGCTGGGCGGCGGTGCTGGGCGGGGGTGCTGGGCGGGGGTGCTGGGCGGGGGTGCTGGGCGGGGGTGCTGGGCGGGGGTGGGCTCTCGGGTGAGGACACGGACGTTGACTCCTGTGTGCGTACTTTTCAGTTCTTGTGTCATTTCTGTGTGTTATAACTGTAAGCCTACTTTTGCCCACCCTGTATATTTATGTACTTTATTATTTTTTTAAATTTTTATTAAAAAAATTTTTTTTCTTTGTTGATTTTAGAGAGAGAGGAAGGGAGAGGGAGAGAGAGACAGAAACATCGATGAGCGAGAACATTGACTGGCCGCCTCCTGCATGCCCCCCACTGGGGATCGGGCCCACAACCTGGGCATGTGCCCTGACCAGGAATCGAACTGGCGACCTCTTGGTGCATGGGTCGACGCTCAACCCCTGAGCCGGGCTGTACATTTACGTACTTTAAAGTCAAGTCTGTAAATCCAGTACAGTTGATCCTTGAACAACATGGGGGTCAGGGGCACCGACCCCTGTGCAGTCTGAAGTCCGAGTGTGGCTTTTGAATCCTCCAAAACCGAACCACGGTCGTCCCTCAGTGTCCCCAGGGCTGGCGGGGAGTTGGCTCCAGGACCCCTGCAGAGACCGAACTTCCTGATGCTGAAGCCCCTTCTGTGAGAGGGCGGGGACCAGTGCACACAGTGGGTCTCAGCGGGATGCCCACCCCGGATCGAAATGCTGGCGTCAGACCTCGGTGATGGGATCTGTGGATGTGAAGCCCGGGCACACGGAGAGCCGCTGTGTAATGAAAATATAGTTCAAACCCATGTTCGGGGGTCAGCTTCGTTTTACAGTTTTCCTCGTGTGAACGTCGGACACTTACTGTGACGTCTGTGCTGAGCTCTGTCACGGTAACGTGTACTTTGCTGTCGTAAATGAGGTCTTCCCATTTGCCTCTGAACATGTTTCCGATTCTATATGTGAAGGCTGTTGCTCTTATAACTTGCTACCTTAATTTTCAGTAATTATTTAGGGCTTTCCAGAGATAGTCATAAACAGGAAGTTTTATCTCTTGCTTTCCAGTCTTCATCAGCTAAATTTTTTCTCCTGTCTAATTGCACTAACACTTTTATTTAAAGTGCCTTTAAGAACAGTGGACCGGCCCTGGCCGGTGTGTGTCAGTGGTCAGAGCATCGACCTGAGCAGCAGAGGGTCTCGGGTTTGATTCCCTGTCCAGGGCACGTACCTGGGTTGCAGGTTCAATCCCTGGCCCTGGTCTGGGCACGGGCAGGAGACAACCAATCGGTGTCTCTCTCTCATATCAGTGTTTCTCTCTCTCCCTCCCTCCCTCCTTCCCTTTCACTCTCTCTAAAAATCAATGGAAAAATACCCTCAGGTGAGGATTAGCAACAACAAAACTAGAATAGTGGCAGGAAGGTGGGAGTGTGTGTTGCTCCTGGTTTTAGCAGGAAAGCCCTAGTGTTTCCCTGACTTCTGCAAGAGGAAGTATTTTTTTTTATCCTCACCCGAGGACATTTTTGCATTTATCTTCAGATAGAGCAGGAGGGAGAGAGGGGAGAAGAGAGAGAGAAACATTGAGGTGAGAGAGACACATCGAGTGGCTGCCACCCACGTGACCCCAACCAGGGCCGGGGACAAACTGCAACTGAAGTACGTGCCCCTAGCGGAAACCGAACCCGGGACTCTCTGGTCCACAGGCCGACGCTCTAACCGCTGAACCAAACCGGCCAGGTCAGTGAGAAAGTATTTTTATTGTGTTAAGGAAACATCTATCATTTACCGTTTTACTGAGTATTTTTTACACGCGTTAAATGTTGAGTTTTATCATGTGCCTATTTTTACATATACAGAGATAATCATGATTTTCCCCTCAGTTCTGAATACGATGGGGGTTATATTAATAGTTTCTAACATTGGAACTACCCGGCATTCTTGCAGTAACCCCCGTGAGGTCACAGTGTGTTGCTTTCTTACTGTTTTTGGATTCTCTTTGCTAACATCTTATTGAAGGCTGTCTTGATACTCAAAGTGAAATTAGTTAGTAGTTTTTCTTTATGGTGTGGCCTTTAGCCGGTTTGGGGATTATTGTTTTGGTGATCTCAAGATACATTTGCAAGTTTTCCTTCTTTTAATAGTTTAAGTAGCTGGGGGTTGTTGGATCTTTGAAGATGAAGGAATTCCGTTATAGTCTGTGAGTAGGTCACAGTTCTTCACTCTCGCTCGCGGCTCCCCGAGTCCAGGCCCGTCTGCTCGAGTGCTGTGGGGTCTGCTGATGCTCTCCGTCCACGGCGAGGTCTGATGGCCCGTGTCTCCCCTGCAGGTACGGGGCCGACGTCGACATCAACCACCACGTGATCCCTGACATCCGGCCCCCGTTCTCCCGGCGCCTCACCTCCTTGGTGGTCTGCCCCCTGTACATCAGCGCAGCCTACCACAACCTGCAGTGCTTCCAGCTGCTGCTGCAGGCGGGCGCGAACCCCGACTTCAACTGCAACGGGCCCGTCAACACGCAGGGCTTCTCCAGGGGCTCCCCCGGCTGCGTCATGGACGCCGTGCTGCGTCACGGCTGTGAGGCGGCCTTCGTGAGCCTGCTGGTCGAGTTCGGAGCCAACCTGAACCTGGTGACGTGGGAGTCCTTGGGCCCAGAGTCCAGAGGCAGAAGGAAGGTGGACCCCGAGGCTTTGCAGGTCTTTAAAGAGGCCAGAAGTGAGTGGCCCGAGTTCAGCTCTGACTTGCAGTCTGTTTGGGTCACTTGGATGAACCAAGTTGTATCAATTAAAAAAACCTCCAACTGCCCAGGCGGTGTGGGTCAGTGGTTGAGCGTCGACCCCTGCACCAGGCGGTCGCCGGTTCGATTCCTGGTCAGGGCACATGCCCAGGTTGTGGGCCCGATCCCCAGTGGGGGGCATGCAGGAGGCGGCCAGTCAGTGTTTCTCGCATCGATGTTTCCATCTCTCTCTCCCTCTCCCTTCCTCTCTTTCTAAAATCAATAAATAAATTAAAAAGCCCCAAATAAAACAAAAAATCTCTGACTAACACCTGGTCAGTCAGAATCTTGTTAGGGCCAGGAGTTCTTCAGAATGGGCTTCCGGATTGGTCTTCTCTCTCAGAATTCCTAGCTACCAAGAGCTGATGCCAGGAACTCTATAGAAGTACATGTTCTCAGAGCTCCCAAATTATATTCTCTGCCCCTCTGCTTTGCTTTGTGACCCCAGATTCTTCCACTTCTATTTTATTTTTTATGTATTCTTATTTTTTATTGATTTTTAGAGATGGGAGGAGGGGGGGAGAGAGAGAGAGAGAGATATTAATGTGAGACGTTACATTGATTGGCTGCCTCCTGCATGCCCCCTACTGGGGATCGAGCCTGAAACCAGAATCAACCAGCAACGCCTGGTGCACAGGAGACACCCAGCCAACTGAGCCACACCAGCCAGGCTCTGTATTTACTTATTTATTCCTCACCCGAGGACATTTTTGCATGTTTCTTCAGATAGAGTGGCAGGGAGAGAGGGAGGAAGAGAGAGAGAAACATCGATGTGAGAGAGACATCGACTGGCTGCCACCCACACGACCCCAACCGGGACCGAGGACAAACTCCAACTGAGGTACATGCCCTTAGCGGGAACCGAACCCGGGACTCTCTGGTCCGCTGGCCAACGCTCTAACTGCTGAGCCAAACCGGCCAGGGCTCTATTTGATTTTTAAATGTCTGCCTTAAACAAATTGCAAGCCCATCTTCTGGGGTTCCCCACTTCCTTTCCCTTGGTTTGGAATTGTGTGATAAGTCTAATTTTTGTTAGGATAAGTCCATGGTTTGTTCATTGATGCATAAAGGTTTTGGTAATCAGGTAAAATAGCAACAGCTGGAGAATGCAGCTGGCGGGGTGGGTCCTGTCAGGCTCGCAGGGACTCAGAATTGACCTCGAGTGCCCTGTGCCCTCCGACCTGCCCCCCCGGCCCCTTGCCACCCGAGTCCTGTGCTGACAGCTGACCCTCGCCTCGCACAGACTTGGGTTTGTCACGCGTGGTTGTTGGATTCCCGGGAGCAGTCTCTGATACTGTCCTGTGGGCCTTCCCGGGAGACCTGGGGAGTGGCCGGGGGCTGTTCTGATAGGACGCAGCCGCCTGTGTTCACGCCTGTCGCACGAGGCAGAGACGCGCTGGGCTGTTCTGACCCGGAGCAGAGCTGTCCGCCTGCCCTCACTGCCGTTCAGCCCAGCTCTCCAGGCCCTGGGGGCTTCTGGGATGGACCCAGAGCAGAAGCTGACGGAGGGCGGGGCAGTTCAGCCCCCTGGGGCTTCCCGTGGCCAGCTCCTACTTCTCTGTCGGGGAAGGGAACACAGCTGAGGAGGTGTGAGCAGTGAGCAGGTGCCCAGGTCGGAGGGTCTCACTCTGCCGAGGAAGGAGCAGGCAGCGGGCCTTTCTGCCCAGGGCTGGCGCTCTCCTCCGAACTGGGAGGCTGGCAGTGGGCACCGCGCCGCCCGCCTGTCGGTCACAGCCAGCCTGTGCTCTGCAGAGGTAGCAGAGGAAGTGACCTCCCTCCCCCGTCTCTCCCTTTCTTTCCATGGCGTTGCAGGTGTCCCGCGGACCTTGCTGAACCTGTGCCGCGTGGCTGTGAGACGAGCTCTTGGCAAGTACCGACTGCACCAGATCCCCTCGCTGCCGCTGCCAGGCCCCGTGAAGAGGTTCCTGCTGTACCAGTAGCAGCCCAGGGCGCGGCCGGTCGCGGCGCAGGAGGGGTCCCATGACGCTGAGCCGCTCCTCGCCCTGCGAACCCGTCCTGTGCTGCCCCGATCTCTCGGGCCGCTTGGGGCGGACGGCCTGTTCCCATGGGCTGATGGCATCTCGGGTGTTGGGGGCCCGGCCCTGGGCCGCTCTCAGCGGGGGGGGGGCGCGGACACAGCGCTGCCGTGCTTCCTCTGTCGGGCTCCCCGGCGCGGTGAGTGAGTGGCCTGGAGGTGTGTGCACACGTGGCGTGCAGCGGCAGTGTATGGGCTGGCTTCCCACCAGGGCGTCCTTGTCTGTCGGCAAGGTGGGGCCGCACTGTAGAGAACACCACTCTGTCCTCAGAGCCTCACGAGGTCGTGTCCCCACGCCGGGGCCTTCCCCAGGACAGCGGCTCGGAGAATTCAGCTTCGGCGCCTGGGTGCGGTTTGGAATATATTTCCCAAACCCATCCGTGTTGCAAGTTTGTGCCTTTTCAGATGATTTATTTATATATTTATTTATTTATGCCCGAAATGCTAAGGCAGTGATGCTTTATTTTATTTATTTTTTGTTTGTTTTTGTTAATCCTCACCTGAGAATATTTTTCCCATTGATTATTTGAGAGTGGAAGGGAGGGGGAGAGAAGGACACAGACTGGCTGCCACTCGCGGGTCCCTGATGCTCTAGCCACTGACCAACGCTGGCCAGGGCCCAGTGCTCCAGCTTTGATGGTCTTCTGTGACATTTGATGAGTTTTAGTCAACATGCACTTGTTAAACAGGTACTTTTAAAAAGATAGGACAATTCGCCAGGCTGGTGGGGCTCAGTGGATGGAGTGTGGTCCCATGGACTGAGAGGCCCCATGGACTGAGAGGTCCCGGTTCGATTCCTGGTCAGGGCACCTGCCTGGGTTGTGGGCTTGATCCCCAGTAGAGGGCGTGCAGGAGGCAACCAATCGATGTGTCTCTTTCACATCGATGTTTCTATCTCTCTAAAAAAAATCAATAAAAACATATTTAAAAAAATCAATATTAAAAAAAAGAAAAGAAAGGGCAATTGGCAGTTTCTGGTGTATCAGGCCTGAGTGCCATCATTCTAAGTGTTTTTCATCTTCCACGAACTGGTTCTTCAAGTGAGCGCGTCATGCAGAGCTGGGAGGAGGGGCAGCGGGTGGCCTGCCCAGGAAGCGCCTGCCCCAGGCAGGTCGGCGGACGGAGGCTGCTCTCCGTGGGCGCCCAGCGCCTGCCCGCGGGGCTTCTGCAGGGAGACCTGTGCGGCCCTTCCACCCGGCAGCCCGCCCCGGTGAGCTGTTCTGTGACGGCCCCTCCTCGGTGGACGTGCCTCGAGGCGGCCGATGCCGATGCCGTGTGAGCCTGTGACCGTCCTGGGCGCCCCAGCCGCGGCCTTGGGCACAGCGGCTCTGCGCTGGCCGGTATACGGACACCTGTTAAATAACTTAGGAAATCAGGCTTACTCAGCTCACAGGCTTGTCTTTTATCCTGAGATTATGTGCTTCTGAATCTGGGTGATAAAATGTCCTTTAATGAGGTGGTAATAGAGGGCAATATTTTATTTAGAAAAATAATCTTGGTTGCAAAACAAATTGTTGGCTGCCTTTCGACAAGCTGCAGAATTCCTTGTTTGCCCCTCTCTGGGGTCCCGGAGTCAGAGACCCGCCCAGCGCGGTGCCTGGTCACAGCGGAGAACGCCCTCGTGGGTGCTGAGCGTGGGCTGCGGCGGTCGAAGGACAGCGCGGCGTCACCCAGGAATGGGCTGTCAGGCCCCTGCGTGCCAGGGTGGGACATGCACGCGGTGTCCTGGTGACGACAGGGCCACTCCCGAGCCCACGAGACTGTCCCGGGGATCCTGTGCAGAACGTGTCCTCTACGTCCTCGGCAGGCAGTGGGTGGAGAGCGAGGGGGAGCAGCGGCGACTTCCGTTGCGTTAGAGCGTCATTGCTCAGTGTCCGGGATGCGTGGGAGGGTGTCCTTTCTTTCTAAGTTGCTTTGGTTTCGGATCCCTACCGAGTAGTGTGCGACGAGGCACTGGTCCGGTGTGAGCGTGGTGTCTGTGGGCACCGCTCTCCTGTGGGCACAGTGCGCTGCCCCGTGGTCTGCCTCCCTCGGGGCCCAGCCCCTCCGCCGGACACGCCTCTCCCGGCTTTGTGCGGAGCGTGGGCGGCCCCGTGGCCGGGGCCTGCGTTCTCGCACTTGTACGGTGAGAGCTTTCGGAGTACGACGGACGCCTTGGATGTGTTACTGTGACTAATAAAGGCTTTGTTCCCTGCAGTTCCTCCCGGTGCCCTTCTTTGTGGACCGCCCTGCGTGGGATTGGGCCTGGACTCTGTCCGCAGCTCCGGGAGAGCGTCTGGCTCTGGGAAGCTGCTGGCGGTTCGCAAAGGACTTGGTCAGCGGGCCTGGACGGCGCCGAGGGGCTGGCGCTCCAGGGAGGCGCCCGTGTCGCACGCTGTACGCCGGGCGGTCCTGGGTCACTGGGTTTCTGGCTGGAAGGGCGTGTGCCCTGAGAGTCTGTGGAGCCCAGTGTTCGTGCGGGGCGCTGTCCTCAGTGCTGGGGAGGGCCTGGGGCCTGTGGCTCATGCTGCGGGAGGTGGGCTGGGGGTGGAGCTGGGAGGAACCCAGGAGTGCGTGGGCTGAGTAGGCGTGTTCGTTTCCCGGGGAGCCCCACACGTGTCTGTGTCTGCTACTTCGGGTACTTCCTTCACCCCTCCCCCACACTGAAATGGCAGCTCACGCCTGCAGAACCGCGTGGCCGCAGGCTGGTGTCCTTCCTGCCAGCTGTCCGTCGTGATGCAGGACCCAGGTCGCCGCTCCGCCTCCGCACACTCGAGTGCTGGGCTGGAGCTCACGTCCACGACGGGTGGGATTTACTGAAAACAGGCATAAACCCACCAGGATGATTATGGAAAGCAGCATTTTAGAACCTCAGAAGAAAATGGATGAACGGCGACCAGCTCGGAGGCCTCTGAGGAAAGGACAGGAAGGGAGAAGCGAGAACCCCGGGAGTCCCGTTTCGCGGCTCGGCTCCCGCAGGCTCAGGAGTGTCCGTGCCCCGGAAGCCGCTGTGACATGGTGAACGGGCCCGGAAAGCCCGTCAGGAGGCAGCTCCGCCCTGCTCCGCCCAGTGGGCAGGTGCCACCGAGGCGTGTGCTCCCCTGCTCCGCTCGTGTCCGGGCAGCCCAACCCGAAAGGCCTGGGATGCCAGTCCTGAGTTCAGGAAACCCTCCGAGGGCGGGGGCAGGGTCTTGTCAGGAGATGCTGAGCCCACGACAGAGAAGCCCCGAGTGCAGGGAGGACGGTGCCCTCCAGCGCTGGGTTCTGCAGCCCCGGCCGCTGCCAGGCGGGGAGGCCCCAGGGAGCTCCGACGGGAGACCGTCTGCCCTGGAGAGCATAGCAGCCCCACGGCGGAGGGTCTGAGTGCTGTGGACACGGGGGCCACGGCTCCGTCCAACCCCAGAGAACCCACCTGGGGACAGGCCGTCCGCGTCAGCCAGCGTGGGAGAGCACCCAGCCAGGGAGCCCAGCAGGAAGGCCTGAGCCCAGCTGTGCGGGGACCCTTCAGCTCGGCCAGCATCACAGGGGTTACACCGGAGGGTGTCCCCTTGAATGCAGGACCGAGCGGGGTGCCAGGCTGCTCCGGCTCAGCTCTGGGCGGTCACGGCCTGGAGAGCTGTTGGAGTGTCGTGGCCGCGCTCAGACGTGCGCTGCAGAAATGCCTCGTGAGCATGACCAGCGTGGGAAAGCACCGAGCCCCAGGCCAACCGCGTCCGCACCGGCAGGTCCCACGGGAAGACGGCGTCCTGCGGCTGTACCCTCGTCATGTGCTGACAGCCTGGAGACCGACAGCATCTTTGACATTCCCTTCTTCCCTGTGCCGGCCGAAGTCAGGGGCAAGGCTCACGGGGTGGGCAGTCGGGTGTGCTCCGGGGCCAGCCTGGGGGTGGTGGGCAGCTGGGTGTGCTCCGGGGCCAGCCTGGGGGTGGTGGGCAGCCGGGTGTGCTCCGGGGCCAGCCGTGGCGGGGGCGTGGAGCCTGGCTGTCATGACTGAGGACAGGGCGGAAGCGGGGTCAGCGGGTCCCAGGGTCCTCGCCCAGGCGTCTGGTTTGACTGGAAACGATGAACATTCCCCCCAAGACCCGTAAACTCTAAGTCAACTTTACATGTCCTCCTGCTCTGACACCGACCTGTCCCTGTTGTGGGACATCCTGGGATGGCCCGGGGAGGGCTGGCACCTGTCCCGGGCGGGCCCAGGCTGGGTGCTGTGCTCCTGCAGTGTGGGGTCACAGGCCCGGGGCCAGCGCAGGTCAGGCCTGCGGGGGGCTCTGCGCTGTCTCTGACATCAGGGAGTCCAGGAGACAAGGTCGTGGGTGGAGCAGCAAAGTGCAAGTTGGCGTCTGAACACAGTGCTTTGGGGAGGGTACCCTGAGTCCTGCCGAACTGGGAAGTTAGAGGCAAAGGGCCCCCTGGGAAGCATGAGTGGAGCTGTCCTGATGAGGGAGACAGTGACGAGGATGCCCTGTCACTCAACCCCTGGATGTGGGATTCTGATGCACAGGCCCCCAGGTGGCCCAGAAGAGCGGGGCCTGTGATCACAGCCTCCATGAGCTCAGGGGTGCATCGTACCTGGTGCAGAGCTAGCTAGGAAAGGGCAGCTTCCGAGCCCCCGGGGCATTGGCCCTCAGGGCGCCCGTCCTCTGGGGGAGGGACTCCCAGCAAGCATGGTGCAGGCTTTTACTTGGAGCGAGAAAGGGCCCTTTTCTGTAATCAGCCTCCAAGCTCCTCAGGGCCTCTGCAGGCCTGGCACCTGCTCTGGTCAGGGGGGTTGGGAGGGGCCGAGCAGTGTGTGCCCTGGGAGAACCACACCTTAGCTCCACCACCCACTCTGTTCGATCTGGACCTCGGCCGGGGTTCCAGCAAGTTCAAGGTGGCTGCATCCCCAGGGCTATTGCTCAGATGTTGGTCCTTTATGTGGAATTCGGCCTGATGCAGGGCTGAGAAAAGGCACCGTCTTATTTCTCCCTTGACATTTTTATTGCAGGGAATTTTCAAATCTGTGGGAACGACCGTTCACGCTGCTTCCTTGGGCAGTAATGAAAGGAGACAGGTCAGCTACTGAGTGCCGGGAAGGAGGAAACCCTGAGGGGAAGAGAGGCTGGGAAGGGAAGGGGGTGGAGGAAGTTACGAGGAAGGACCCGCTAATCACAGCGTTTGACTTCTCTGCTTCCTCTTAGTGTCTGGATTTTCCAAGTAGGTGTACTTTCCTCCCGAGTGCGATGAGCCGAGCCTCCCGTTCCTTCCTGAGAGGGCCTGTCCAGGGCCTGTCCCAGCTCTGTGACCGTGGCTGTTTCTGTCCCTCAGTGAGAGGGAGACCAGCGGTGTCCCCCACTTCTTAGGCCTGTTTCCAGGGTTAACCTGGAGCAAGGGGGCGGGGCAGGAGCACTGTGTAGTGAGGGGAAAGCGCAGGGAGCCCAAACCTGCCCTCTGGGAGGTGCTTACTAGGAGAAGGGCAGGTCTGGGTGAGGAGGAAGAGGGGGAGCCCGTGGAGGAGGGGCACCCAGCAACCGGGCTGAGGGCCGCCAGCGAGGCTGGAGGGGGAGGGACTCGGGGCTGGAGAGGCCGGCAGTGGGGACGCGTCTGCTGGGCCAGGTCACACTTGGGTTCTCATCCCAGGACGAGGCCACTGAACGGGGTTAAGCAGGAAGGTCACCGTGGGACTTGGGTTTGGAGCCGAGTGTGCTGGGGGAGCCAGCCGCGATGTCCAGGGCGGGCCAGCGGTTCGGCTGCTCCCCGAGGCCAGCTCTGCAGGGTGGGGAGAGTGGGCCGACTGGGCTTGCATGGGGAGTAAGATCTTCCGAACTTGGAGACTGCCTGGCACCTGAGAGGTCCGGGAGAGGAAGATGCCCAGGGCCGAGACGGATTCCTACCTCATGCAACTGGATAGTCTTGCTGCTCCTTGAGATGGAAGCTTCTGGTTGAGGCTTGGTCCTGGAAATGTGGAATGTGAGGGGCCTTTGAGACACCCCAGGGGGAAATGTGGGATAAGTTACTCGGAGAGACCGGTTCGGAGTTCAGGGCTGCGGTCTGGGCCTTTTCCCACCCTTTCCTGTATCCACAGCGGCTGCCTTGTGACTTTCCATCTTGAGAGGTGGACCCTACCTTCCTGACCGTTGACTGGAGGTTCATCTCTCTTCCATATAAACAACAAAACAAGCAAACACACGAACAAACAACCCAAATCCTTTTCAACTCCTGATCTGCCTCCTGCTACGTCCCCCTTCCCTTTCTTCCCACGCACGGCGCTCCCCCACGGTGAGGCCCTCAGGTACCGCTCCTAGATCACTGCCCCTTGAGCCCGGTCCTTTCCCTTCCAGACCTCTGAAATGAGAGAAAGTCACCTGCTCCCTGCAGACAGCAGGACAGGTGTAGGGTAACCACGATAGACATTGAAGAGGGGGAAGGAAGGCACAGGATTCACTGGTTCATAGCACTTCTGACATCTAGCTTGGCCCATGTCGGCGGTCCCTGGGCGGGTCTCAGGGGCTGGCCATGATTCTTCACGGCGCCTGGCTCTGCCCTCTGGCCTCTGGCTCCACCCTCCGAGTCAGTCTCCTCTCCTGAAAGGTGGTACACATTTGCAGTTGGAGTAGTTTGCACAGCCTTATTCCTGCCAGGAGAATTTCTGGGGTCCAGCAGAACACCTTTAATTTAGTTCTATTTCTATCCCTTTCAGTTTAGCCTGCAGTGTTTTTGCTGATATAATTTACTCAAAAAATTTGTGGGTCACCTGTGGATCTCACGGGGGTTTACCCTGTTAGATAGAAGCTATGTTATCTTTTCTAGATATGCCTTTGAGCTTTGTTTCTTCCTTCTTTGGGTTTCGTTTGCTGTACTTTTAAAATCTCTTGAAATGGAGACTTTGGTAAATTGATTTTTAGCCTTTCTCCTTTTGTGTGCATTTAAATTTTTTTTTTTTTTATCCTCATCCGAGGACATTTTTGCATTTATCTTCAGATAGAGCAGGAGGGAGAGAGGAGGGAAGCAAGAGAGAGAAACATCAACGTGAGAGAGACACATCAAGTGGTCGCCACCCACACGACCCCAACTGGGGCCGGGGACAAACTGCAACCGAGGTACATGCCCTTAGCAGGAACCGAACCCGGGTCTCTCTGGTTCGCGGGCGACGCTTTAACCGCTGAGCCAAACCGGCCAGGGCCTTTTGTGTGCATTTAAACATGCAGATGTCCTCATGAGCATGGCTTCAACGCTGATTTCATAAACTTTGAAGTTATGTTTTAATTTTTATTAATTTGAAAATATTTCTAATTTCCATGATTTCTTATTCACTCATAGGTTATTTAAAAGAGTATTTTAATTAAAAAATATATGTTTTTATTGATTTTTTTAGAGAGAGAGGAAGAGAGAGAGAAATAGAAACATCGATGTGAGAGAGAAACATCAATTGGCTGCCTCCTGCACACCCCCTACTGGGGATGGAATTTGCAACCTGGGCATGTGTCCTGACCAGGAATCGAATTGGGACCTCTCAGTCCATGGGATGACCCTCAATCCACTGAGCCACTCTGACCAGGTGGAAATTTGTTTTTTAATCCTCACCCAAGGATATTTTTCCATTGATTTTTAGATAGACTGGAAGGGAGGGAGGGGGAGAGAGAGAGAGAGAGAAACATTGATGTGAGAGAGACACATGATTCCGACTGGGGCTGGGGATTGAAACTGCAACCCAGGTACGTGCTCTTGACCAGAATTGAACCCATGACCCTTTGGCCCGAGGGCCGATGCTCTAAGTGCTGAGCCAAAGCAGCCAGGGCGAGTATTTGGAATTTTTAATTTTTCCCCAGTTGAGGCTTAACTCCACTGTAGTCATAAAGTACAGACTATAATCTGTATGTTTTCAATTCTTGGAAATGGTTAAGATTTCAAGTTCTTGCTCAAATCTTCTATATATTTACTAATATTATTGTTTGCTTATTCTATCCACTTTGGATATTTATTAAAATATTCCATTTTGACTGTAGTTGCTACTCTTTCCTTCTATCTGTGTAAATATTTGCTTTACATATTTTGAGCCTCTATTACTAAGTGCATATAGATTTGAACTTGTCGTGTCTTCCTGGTGGATTGACCCTTTTATTGTGATGAAATATCCCTCTTTATTTATTAATGCTTCTTGCTTTTGAGTTTAATTTGATATTATGCATAACTTTTCTCTGATTAGTGCTTGCATAGTGTATATTTTTATTTATTTTTAAAAATATGTTTTTATTGATTTTTCAGAGAGAGAAGAAGGGAGAGAGAGATAGAAACATTGATATGAGAGAGAACATTGATGGGCTGCCTCCTGCACGCCCCTATTGGGGATTGAACCTGCAACCCAGGCATGTGCCCTGACCGGGAATTGAACCAGGCCCTCAGTCCATGGGCTGACATTCAATCCACTGAGCTACACTGGCCGGGCATCTTTTTAAAAAGTGCTTTTGCATTCAGATTCTCTGTATCTTTATATTTGAGGTGTATCTCTTGTAAATATCATAGAGTTAAACTTTGTTTTATCCAATATGATAATTTGTCTTTTAATTGGTATATTTAATAAACTTATATTTATTGTAATTATTGATATATTTGGGCTTAAATCTACCTACCACCTTGTTAGTTTTTCTTTGTTCACATGTCAAATGTTGCTTGTTCCAAATTTCTCTTAAAATGATTTTCTGTATTTTCCACCTGTATTTAATTTCCTACTGATATAACTTCCAATTCTCCAATTCTCTCTTCAGCTGTGTAGAATCTGCTTTTAAAGTCATATATTGAGTTCTATGTATGTATGTATGTATTTATTTATTTTGAAAGATTGATTCTTTTTTTTTCTTTTTTCAATGAGGTATAACTTACATATTGTAAAATGTACCAATCCTGTGTATTTAGACTGATGAATTGTTACACACACACACACACACACACACACACACACACACACACAGCTATATCTATACCTACATCGCTCCATATCTAAATAATTACCACCCAGATCAGGATGTTTTATGTTCCTAACACCCCAAAGCCTCCTTATGTCCCTTGCATTTGATATTCTTCTCAAAGATAAACTCCCCCCCATCACCGTGGATTAATTTTATCTATTTTTGAATTCCCTATAAATGAATCCCATAGTATGCACTCTTTTGTGTCTGACTTGTTCACTCAACATTATGCCTGAGAAGTGTCCGTTGTGTCTGGTGGCGGGCTGATCCCAGAATGCCTGTTCAAACGTAAAGGGGAGCATCTCGGGGTGAATCCCGCCAGCACTTATTTATGTGTGTGTGCTTTTTTATTTTTTGTTAATCCTCACCCGAGGGTATTTTTTCCATTGATTTTTAGAGATAGTGGAAGGGAAGGGGGAGGAGGAGAGAGAAAGAGTAGAGAGAGAAACATCGATGTGAGAGAGACACATCAATTGGTTGCCTCCTGCATGCGCCCTGACCGAGGCCGAGGACCAAACCTGCAACCCAGGTACCAGGTGTGTGCCCTTGACCGGGAATTGAACTCAAGACCCTCAGGTGCGTGGGCTGACGCTTTAACCACTGAGCCTCGCGGAAAGGGCTGTGTATGCTTTTTAATTTTAATTTTTTACCTTTATTTTTATTGTTGGTAATCTTTATTTTTTCATTACAGTTTACGCCCTGCAGTGTTGTGCGTGGGTTTCAGGTGTACAGCGTAGTGGGTAACATCATGCTTTCCAGAGTGTTTGCCCTGATGCGCTCAGCACCCCCCGGCACCACAGTACCCAGTGTTACTGAGCATGTTCCCCTGCTGTACTTCGCATCAGTGACTATGCTGTAACAGCTGATCTGCATTCTCAGTCCCTGCACCTTTTCCACCCAGTCCCTCAACCCCCTTCCGTCTGACAACCACCCGTCCGCTCTCTGTATCCATGAGCCCGTTTCAATTTTGTTTGTTTATTTTGTTTAGATTCCACATGTAAGTGAAATCATACAGTGTTTGTCTTTCTCTGACTGACTTATTTCACTTAGATAACACCCTCAAGGTCCGTCCATGCTGCCACAAATGGTAAGATTGGGTTCTTTTTTATGACCAAGTAATACGCATGTGCTCTGAGCAGGCATCGAACTGGCACCCTTCCTGTGCACGGGACGACGTCCAGCCAACGGAGGCACACCGGCCAGGGCGCACCGCAGCTTTTCATGCACTCGCCTGTGGGTGGGCACTAGGGTTGCTCCATAGCTCGGCTATTGGGAACAGCACTTCAGTGAACGTAGGGGTGCATATATTCTTTCGAATTAGTGTTTGGTTTTCTTTGGGTAAATACCCAGGGATGTAATCGCTGGGTCATAGGCAGTTCGTTTCTCATTATTCGAGGAACCTCCATAACGTCTTCCGTAGTGGCTGCCCCGCTCTGCCCGAGGTGCCCTTCCCCCCGCACCCGGGCCAGCACTTGCTTGTTGACTTATTGATGATCGATAGCTGTTCTGGCAGGTGTGAGGTGATGCCTCCTTGTGGTTTGTATGTATCTCTCCGGTGACTAGTGAGGTTGAGCACCTTTTCCTGTGCCTGCTGGCCATCGGCACGTCCTCTCGGGAGAAGTGTTCCAGTTTCAGTGTACGTGCTGCTGCAGTGAGCGCCGGGCAGCCCCGCTCAGGTCCCCTGCCCATTAACAACAACGTCTTTTTCCCTTTATTGATGTTAGAGAGAGAGAGGAAGGGGGAAGGAGAGATAGAAACATCGATGAGAGAGAACATTGACTGGCCGCCTCCTGCATGCCCCCCACTGGGGATCGGGCCCACAACCTGGGCATGTGCCCTGACCGGGAATCGAACCGGTGACTTCTTGGTGCGTGGGTCGGTCGACGCTCAACCACTGAGCCACAGCGGCCGGGCCCATTTTTTAATTGCATCGTTTGTTTTCTTGGTGTTGAGTAGTGTGAGTTCTTTATACATTTTGGATATTAACCCCTTATCGGACGTGTCGTGGACGAAGATGTTCTCCCACGCAGTAGGCTGTTTCGTTGATGGTTTCCTTTGCTGTGCAACAACTTTGGTCTGATGTAGTCCCGTTTGTTTATTTTTTCTTTTGTTTCCCTTGCCCAAGGAGATACATTAAAAAAATATTGCTAAGGGAAATGTCAGAGATTTTACTGTCTTTTTTTTTTTATCCTCACCCAAGAATATTTTTCCATTTATCTTCAGATAGAGTGGAAGGGAGAGAGAGAGGGAGAGAAACATCGATGTGAGAGAGACATATTGACTGGTTGTCTCCCTTACGACCCCAACCAGAATCGGGGACTGAACCGCAACCGAGGTACGTGCCCTCGACTGGAATCGGACCCATGACGCTCAACTACTGAGCCAAACCAGCCAGGGCTAGTCTTTCTTTTTTTAATTGACTTTTTAGAGAGAGAGAGAGAGAGAGAGAGAGGAAGGGAGAGAGAGAGAAAAACATCAATTTGTTGTTCCACTTATGCATTCATTGGTTGCTCTAGGTGCCCTGATCTGGAATAGAACCCGCAACCTTGGCGTATCGGGACAATGCTCCAACCAACGGAGCGACCTGGCCAGGGCTGGGTTCTGAGTCTTACGTTAAAGTCTGTACTCCGTTTTGTGTTTATTCTTGTACATGGTGTAAGAAGGTGGTCTAGTTGCATTTCTTTGCATGTACGTGTCCGGTTTCCCCAGTACCACTTGCTGAAGAGACTTTACCCCATGGTGTGCTCTTGCCTCCTTTGTCACATATTCCCTGACCGCATAGGCGTGAGTTTGTTTCTGGGTCGTGGGCAACCTACTGGTGTTGATGGCTGGCAAACTGATTTCACAGACCGAAGACCATGTGGCTCCCCTTTCCTCTGCCCCGGAAAGAGAGGTCTGACCTGGAACCAACCTGCCAGCACCTTATCTTGGCCTTCTGACCTGCAGAGCTCTGAGGAATGCATTCTGCGCTGCAGCCCGGCAGCCCCGCCGACGGGCACTCCTTGTTTCGTTCTGACTGCAGCCTGAGGAATAGACTCCTCCATCCCGCCTGTACTGCCAACTCCGCGTTTCTTAAATGTGTTTTATTGATTTTATTTTTTCTTTATTGATTTTAGAGAGAGAGGAAGGGAGAGGGAGAGAGAGAGAAACATCGATGAGAGAGAACATTGACTGGCCGCCTCCTGCACGCCCCCCACTGGGGATCGGGCCCACAGCCTGGGCATGTGCCCTGACCGGGAATTGAACCAGGGACCTCTTGGTGCATGGGTCGACGCTCAACCAGTGAGCCACACCGGCTGGGCAGTTTTTATTGATTTTTAAAGAGAGTTCAGGAAGGGAGAGGGAGAAACATAGATGTGTGAGAGAGAAACATCAATCAGCTGTCTCCCATATGCACCCCCAGCGGGATGAACGCAAAACCTGGGCATGTGCCCTGCCTGGACCTATCACACAGCCCCACACCCCCATGAACACACACCCCACACCCTATCACACAGCCCTCACACCCCCATGAACACACCCCACACCCTATCACACAGCCCTCACACCCCCATGAACACACACCCCACACCCTATCACACAGCCCCACACCCCCATGAACACACACCCCACACCCTATCACACAGCCCTCACACCCCCATGAACACACCCCACACCCTATCACACAGCCCCCACACCCCCATGAACACACACCCCACACCCTATCACACAGCCCCACACCCCCATGAACACACCCCACACCCTATCACACAGCCCCCACACCCCCATGAACACACACCCCACACCCTATCACACAGCCCTCACACACCCATGAACACACACCCCACACCCTATCACACAGCCCCCACACCCCCATGAACACACACCCCACACCCTATCACACAGCCCTCACACCCCCATGAACACACCCCACACCCTATCACACAGCCCTCGCACCCCCATGAACACACACCCCACACCCTATCACACAGCCCTCACACCCCCATGAACACACCCCACACCCTATCACACAGCCCCCACACCCCCATGAACACACCCCACACCCTATCACACAGCCCTCACACCCCCATGAACACACACACCCTATCACACAGCCCCACACCCCCATGAACACACCCCACACCCTATCACACAGCCCTCACACCCCCATGAACACACCCCACACCCTATCACACAGCCCCCACACCCCCATGAACACACACCCCACACCCTATCACACAGCCCTCACACACCCATGAACACACACCCCACACCCTATCACACAGCCCCCACACCCCCATGAACACACACCCCACACCCTATCACACAGCCCTCACACCCCCATGAACACACCCCACACCCTATCACACAGCCCTCGCACCCCCATGAACACACACCCCACACCCTATCACACAGCCCTCACACCCCCATGAACACACCCCACACCCTATCACACAGCCCCCACACCCCCATGAACACACCCCACACCCTATCACACAGCCCTCACACCCCCATGAACACACACACCCTATCACACAGCCCCCACACACCCATGAACACACACACCCTATCACACAGCCCCCACACACCCATGAACACACACCCCACACCCTATCACACAGCCCCACACCCCCATGAACACACACCCCACACCCTATCACACAGCCCTCACACCCCCATGAACACACACACCCTATCACACAGCCCTCACACCCCCATGAACACACACCCCACACCCTATCACACAGCCCTCGCACCCCCATGAACACACACACCCTATCACACAGCCCTCACACCCCCATGAACACACACACCCTATCACACAGCCCTCACACCCCCATGAACACACACCCCACACCCTATCACACAGCCCCACACCCCCATGAACACACACACCCTATCACACAGCCCTCACACCCCCATGAACACACACCCCACACCCTATCACACAGCCCCCACACACCCATGAACACACACCCCACACCCTATCACACAGCCCTCACACCCCCATGAACACACACCCCACACCCTATCACACAGCCCTCACACCCCCATGAACACACACCCCACACCCTATCACACAGCCCTCACACCCCCATGAACACACACCCCACACCCTATCACACAGCCCTCACACCCCCATGAACACACACCCCACACCCTATCACACAGCCCTCACACCCCCATGAACACACACCCCACACCCTATCACACAGCCCTCACACCCCCATGAACACACACCCCACACCCTATCACACAGCCCTCACACCCCCATGAATACACACCCCACACCCTATCACACAGCCCTCACACCCCCATGAACACACACCCCACACCCTATCACACAGCCCCCACACACCCATGAACACACACCCCACACCCTATCACACAGCCCTCACACCCCCATGAACACACACACCCTATCACACAGCCCCCACACCCCCATGAACACACACACCCTATCACACAGCCCTCACACCCCCATGAACACACACCCCACACCCTATCACACAGCCCCCACACACCCATGAACACACACCCCACACCCTATCATACAGCCCCCACACACCCATGAACACACACCCCACACCCTATCACACAGCCCTCACACCCCCATGAACACACACCCCACACCCTATCACACAGCCCTCGCACCCCCATGAACACACACACCCTATCACACAGCCCTCACACCCCCATGAACACACACCCCACACCCTATCACATAGCCCCCACACACCCATGAACACACACCCCACACCCTATCACACAGCCCCCACACCCCCATGAACACACCCCACACCCTATCACACAGCCCCCACACCCCCATGAACACACACCCCACACCCTATCACACAGCCCCCACACCCCCATGAACACACACCCCACACCCTATCACACAGCCCCCACACCCCCATGAACACACACCCCACACCCTATCACACAGCCCTCACACCCCCATGAACACACACACCCTATCACACAGCCCTCGCACCCCCATGAACACACACACCCTATCACACAGCCCTCGCACCCCCATGAACACACACCCCACACCCTATCACACAGCCCCCACACCCCCATGAACACACACCCCACACCCTATCACACAGCCCTCACACCCCCATGAACACACACACCCTATCACACAGCCCTCGCACCCCCATGAACACACACCCCACACCCTATCACACAGCCCCCACACCCCCATGAACACACACCCCACACCCTATCACACAGCCCTCACACCCCCATGAACACACACCCCACACCCTATCACACAGCCCTCACACCCCCATGAACACACACACCCTATCACACAGCCCTCGCACCCCCATGAACACACACCCCACACCCTATCACACAGCCCCCACACCCCCATGAACACACACCCCACACCCTATCACACAGCCCTCACACCCCCATGAACACACACCCCACACCCTATCACACAGCCCCCACACACCCATGAACACACCCCACGCCCTATCACACAGCCCCCACACCCCCATGAACACACACCCCACACCCTATCACACAGCCCTCACACCCCCATGAACACACACCCCACACCCTATCACACAGCCCCCACACACCCATGAACACACCCCACACCCTATCACACAGCCCCCACACCCCCATGAACACACACCCCACACCCTATCACACAGCCCCCACACCCCCATGAACATACCCCACACCCTATCACACAGCCCTCACACCCCCATGAACACACACCCCACACATCCTATCACACAGTCCTCACACCCCCATGAACACACCCCCACACCCTATCACACAGCCCCACACCCCCATGAACACACACCACACACCCTATCACACAGCCCCCACACACCCATGAACACACCCCACACCCTATCACACAGCCCTCACACCCCCATGAACACACCCCACACCCTATCACACAGCCCCCACACACCCATGAACACACCCCACACCCTATCACACAGCCCCCACACCCCCATGAACACACTACACACACACACACACACACACACACACACACACACACACACACCCAGCTCCACGGATATATCACCACCCCGTGGCCTGGTGTTTGTGGGAATGGTGATGAGTAGTGACAGAGGATTTGTGTCTGTGTCTGGAGTTGCGAGGTGGGGACCTGCCTGCTCAGGGCAGGCTCCTCACCAGTGACAGCCACCTGGTGTCATGCTCCCCTCTCTGGGGAGGAGCAGAGGCTCAGCGAACAGGGCTGGAGCGCTGGAGAAGATCCTCCCGGGCGGGCCGTCTGTCCCTGCCTTCATTCAGTCACCCCTGCAGTGCTCGAATGGTGTCCCCCAAAGGCATGGGTTGGAGTCCTACCCCCACACCTGTGGAGGCGGCCTCACTGAAAGCAGGGTCTCTGCCGATGTAAATGAGTTAGGGTGAGGTCATACTGGAACAAGGTTGGCCCTCACTTCTACGGCTGGTGTCCTTCAGAGAGGAAGGGGCGGGAGATTTGGACCCTGAGCCGCAGAGGAGACGGAGCCAGGGGAGGCCTGGAACGCTTCCCCCTAGGGCCTGCAGAGGGACCCAGCCTGCTGACGCCTTGGTTTTGGGCTTCTGGCCTTCGGAGCTGGGAGACAGGACATCTCTGTGGTTGCCCAGGCTGTGGGGCTGTGGGACGGCGGCCCTGGGAACGGGGACAATTCCATGAGCATCACGTGAGCCCCAGCTGGGCGGCGGCGGCTCTGGGGCCTGGCAGAGAGGGCAGACCTGGATTCCGGCTGGCTTGGTGGTGTGTCCTGGGGCCTATAACCTCATGAAGAGGTTTTTCCAGAACAATCTAGAAGATCTGGGGTGGGGGAGGGTGGACAGAAGGCTGCCTGTGCAAGGGTGTGGTTTACGGTTCAGGCTTAGTGACAGCATCCTGGACAGGGTCTGGGTCGGTTTTCGGATGGCCCGCTCCCCGGGCTCCGCGGCCGCCGGTGTGTTCGAGGCCTGGGCTCTGCGTGGCTCCTGACCGCCACTCCAGCATCTTTCCAAAGGTGGCTTCTAATTTGCCTCCCTTTGGGCCTCCATGGACCGAGGCCTGAGGCAGGGTCCGCAGCCTTGCAAAGTGTTCAGACGTGTTCAGAGCGGGAGAGGCCGCCCTAGGCCCGTAGCTGAGTAGTTACTGCTCCGGCCGTCATCAGCCTTGACCAACTCCTTCCTGCCTGCTCCGCCCCACCCGTGGTCCTGCCCTCGGAGCGTCCTGGAGGGAGGGCCGGTGACCTCGCCCACGTGGCGCCTGTCACAGCCTGGCTCCACTCTGCCTCACTGAGGCCCTGGTGACCTGCATTTGCTGAGCGTTTTCGGGAGATGACTTTCCACTCGCACTGACCCCTGGCAGGGCCTGTCCTGGGTGCCAGCTGCAGCGGAGAAATCACACCAGGTGCCAGAGCATTCTGTAGGAGGACTTTGAAGTGAGGATCCCTCTGCCCAGGGTTGACGCCCATCGGAATGGCGTGACCTCTCTGGCAGCTGATGCAGCGGTGGACTGGGGTGGGTGCCGGAGCCCTGGAAGGTTCCCGGGTTCCGTCTGCTCCTCGGTGGAGTCAGGAGGGCTGTGGATGTGAAGGAAGGAGAGAGTCCTCGAGGGACGAAGGAATGAACTTTTCTTCAAAGACGGGCTGCGGGCTTCGGGGCTGGCACTGCTGGGTGGGCAGCAGTCCTCAGCCTGACGCTTTGATCTGACCGCAGTCCTGGAGCTGCACCCAGGGTCTGCACGGCAGTGACGTGGCGTGGCAGTGACGTGGCGTGGCAGTGACGTGGCGTGGCAGTGACGTGGCGTGGCCGGGCCCCCAGGGCTGCGCGCTCTGGGCAGAGGCTGCGGCGCCGGCACCCTCCAGGTCAGAAATGGCCAGCTAGACCCGCCGGGTGTCCTCGGGCCCTGTCCTTACCACCTGAGGCCAGGAAGGCAGAGGCCCTGGCCTCTTGACCCTCACCCGTGTTCCTGCCCAGGCCTCCTCCACAGTGGCCTGGCCTCGCCCCGGCTCCCAGGCCCGTGTCTGACCCCGGCCTCTCTTGCCTTCAGAATACCTGAGCCTCTTTCTTTTGAGATTTCCCCTCGTCTTCTGCCCCTTCCTTCCTGCAGTCATTTCTCTGACCATTTGTGGTGATGGGCATCCGTGTCCTCCAGGCCCTACTCTGGGCACTGGGGGTGTGGCAGGGCACAGGCAAGTGGGGGCCCCATGTCTGATGTCTGTGTGGCTGGACCCCTTCTTCCGCAGGGCGGGCAGTTGGCAGACGAGAGTCCCTCTGGTTCTGAGCCAGTGCCTGAGCTGGGAGCTGGGCCTGGACGAGCCCTCAGCTTGTGTGTGTCAGGGGCAGGGGGCAGCGCCTACCCCAGGCCCTTCTCATGGAACCTGTGGGGCCAGGGCACAGCTCAAGGCACTTTGGGCCACCAGCAACCAGCCTGGCAGGGTGGAGGCGTCGTGTCTGCCTGAGCTTGCAGACCCCACCTTCTGCCCACCTCCAGGGCCTGGGCCCCACGGCCACTGCCTGCCTGCGGGTTCTTGGTGCACTGGGACGTTGACTCATTGGTACCTCTTGGGAGCTGGCTTTCTGTGGGGTGTGCGTGTGTGTGTCTGTGAGGTGTGTGTGTATGTGTGTCTGTGAGAGGTGTGTGTGTATATGTGTGGTATGTGTGTGTCTCTGGGGGTGTATATGTGTGTGGGTGTGTATGTGTATGTAGGGTGTGTGTGTGGGGTGTGTGTGTGTGTGGGGTGTGTGTGTATGTCTGTGTGGGGTGTGTGTGGGTGTATGTCTAGGGTGTGTGTGTCTGTGGGGTGTGTGTGTATGTGTCTGTGGGGTGTGTGTGTGTGTGTCTGTGGGGTGTGTGTGTGTGTGTCTGTGGGGTGAGTGTGTGTGTGTCTGTGGGGTGTGTGTGTGTGTCTGTGGGGTGTGTGTGTATGTGTCTGTGGGGTGTAGGTGTGTGTGTGTGTGTGGTATGTGTGTGCGTGTGTGTGTGTGTGTGTGTGTGTGTGTGTCTGTTTTATAAAGAAAACAAAGTGGTGTTGAAGAAAGTAGCTGACCCCAGATAAGACAAAGCTAAAGGAGTTCATCACCACCAAGCTGGTATTATAACAAATGTTACAGGAACTTCTTTAAGAAGAAGAAATTAATCTATTTCTTCTCAGTTGTAGAACTTATTGACATAAAATTAACTATGCATTTCCTCATTGCCCTGTTACTGTCTTTGGAAGGTGATAAGTGCTGGCTCTTTCATGCCTCAATATTGCTCACGCGCGTTTTCTAAGCAGTCTCAGTAGGTGTGTACTTTTATTCAGGAAAAGAGAAAGTGGCCTCACACACAACATTCACAGTACGAAGTCAGTCGGGGTGACTTTGCCCCAGGGGACAGTGGCCCTGGCTGGAGGCATTTTTGGTGACTACACCTGGGTTCAGCAGAAAACCAGACAGTCCAGGTCCTCTCCTCACAGAGCTTATTAGGGCCCCTGGTCCCCTGTGGACTCCAGCCAGCTCACAGCTGAGCTCCCCAGGTGAGCGGCCATGAGCCCCAGGTAGCAGGAGTGTGTACCTGCCTGGCATGCTGTCAGTATCTGGGTGCCCTCTGGGGGCCAGCGGGTGCTGGCCACATGCTAATTGTTTTTGTAAGATGTTTTTTCTCTGGCTACTTTCAAGATCTTTTCTGTCTTGAGTTTTCAGATATTCATGATGGGTCTTGGCACAGATGTTTTTGGATTTATCCTGTTTGGGGTTTGCTCAGCTTCTTGAATCTGGAGGTTTATGTCTTTTATCAAGTTGATGAAGTTTTCAGCCATTATGTCTTTGAGCATTTTCAGCCCCTCTTTCTCTTCCCCTTCTGGAACTCCGATGATGTGAACATGTGATCTCAAGGACCTGTGGGACTATGTTTTCAAAATATTTTCTCTCCATGTTCAGTTTGGATGATGTCTGTTGCTCTGTCTCCCCAGTCTTTCTTAACAAAAATTATTTATTTATTTATTTTAAAATTTTATTTATTTTTTATCCTCACTCGAGGACATTTTTTTTTTTTTTTTGCATTTGTCTTCAGATAGAGTGGGAGGGAGAGAAAGAGGGAGAGAGAAAGAACCATCAATGTGAGAGAGACACATCGAGTGGTTGCCACCCACATTACCCCAACCAGGGCCGGGGACAAACTGCAACCGAGGTACATGCCCTTAGCAGGAACCGAACCCGGGACTCTCTGGTCCACGGGCCGACGTTCTAACTGCTGAGCCAAACCAGCCAGGGCTAAAAAATTTATTTTTAATGAGAGTTTACATCTGGCTCATGAGTCTTTCCCCTGTGCCACCGAGCGTCACATTTCAGTTACTGAACTTCTTAGTTCTTAGGTTTCCTTTTAAAGGCATATTTTTTTCTTAGTTGAGACTTCCTATTTCTTTGCTGAGGCTCTCGAATGTTTAACATTTGTTTCACTCACATTGGTAGTGGCTTGTTGAGGCATTCTCATCGGCTGTTTTACGGTCTTGGCGGGGCGACACCAACCTCTCCGTCCTGGCGTTGCTGGCATTTACGGACTGTTTCTCAGTCTGGGGTCCACCTGTTCTCGGTGTGAAGAGCGAGTTCCTGGCGGGGGCAGGTGCGGCCTGGGCGCCCCTCCTTTGCTGTCCTGGGCAGAGGTGGGGCCTGTTTTCTCTGTGGTGTTCGGCTGGAGCAGAGCAGTATTGGCTAAGTTTTCTGTCCTGCTGGTGGCTCCGTTAAATACCTGTTGTATTTTTACTGGTGAGCCTGGCTTCCTTGCAGACCTTACTTTCAAGTGAAGTTCCCTTTCTCAATCTCTGTGTCTTCCTTTGGCATCATCAAGGTTGGAGCAGGGGCAGAAAGTTACACCCTGCGGGGGTGGCCAGCACAGTGGGGACACACGGGAGGGGTCCGGGCCACAGGAGTGTGCCCTGGGCCCTGTGGGCCTTGGTGAGTCCTGGGAGCCAGGGACAGGGTGGCCTGGCTTTCCTTTCCAGATGTGGATTACTCCCAAGCCTGGCCCACCTCTGGGACCTGAGGGTCAGCTCCCCTGGGGCGGGGGCAGGGCAGAGGCTGTGGCTTGGGCCTGGCTGGGAGGGGGAGGGGAGCCATCCCCAGAGCCCCCGGGGCACGGTGAATGGACCGTTTGTGTTACGCGAGCAGTTGAGACCCACTGCCGGGGAGGGACCAAACAGAGAGCTGAGAAATCATAATAAAACACCTCTCCCGGGAAACCACTTAAATGAATCACTGCCAAGGTAATAATAACCCTTTTGGCAAATGTGTTTTCTCTGCCCAAGCCAAAATATATTCAGTCCCACAAAGGGCCCTGTGACAGGCCCTGGGGCAGGCCCCGCCCACTGGGCGTTCTGCGGCTCTTAAATTCTGTTCTCTCTCGGGCTGGGCTGACCAGGAATTTAGGGGGCTCCCATGCTCAATGAAACGCCCTGGGGCTGCGTTTGCTTAGGAGATACCTGCACTTACTGGGGTCCCAGCCAGAGCAAAACGAGCTTTTAGAAATATCTTTAGATCAATTTCATTTATAGTTTCCTATTAAGGGATTTTTGGGGGGGCGGGCAAGAGAATGGAAAATCCTCTGAAGAATGCGTGTTGGCGCCCAAGTTGGCTGCGGATATCGGGAGCTGGCGGCCGTTTTCTCCGTGTTAGACCACACTCCACGCGTGTGGCCACTGCTGCCCGTGCGGAGGCCCGTGGCTGACACACGCATTCACCCTCCACGTGCCCAGCTCAGACCCGAGGAGCACGCAGTGGCCTGGGGGATGGGCTCCTTTGCTGCAGGGAGGCCTGCCTGGAGGTGGCCCTGATGGCCAGGGTCAGGCCTCACTCTCTGCCTCCTTCCTGAATCCAGCCAGCAGGGGCCACCTTGGGGACCTCCCTCTCCTCTCTGGCCTCTATTCCCTTATCTTTAAAATTAGGGGGAGGGCCCTGGCCAGTTTGGCTCAGCGGTTAGAGTGTCAGCCTGCGGACCAGAGAGTCCGGGTTCGGTTCCCGCTAAGGGCACGTACCTCAGTTGCAGTTTGTCCCTGGCCCTGGTTGGGGTCCTGTGGGTGGCAGCCACTCGATGTGTCTCTCTCACATCGATGTTTCTCTCTCTTCCTCCCTCTCTCCTTCCTGCTCTATCTGAAGATAAATGCAAAAATGTCCTCAGGTGAGGATTAAAAAAAATAAAAAATAAATTATTAAAAGTAAATAAATAAATAAAATTAGGGGGAGGGTGACGTCGGCCTGTGAGTGTGAAGCCCTCGCTGTCAGGGCGCCTCCTAGCCCCAGACAGACACAGGTCCACGGAGGACGGCCGTGTAGCTCGTGGACCTGTGTGTCTGTCTGGGGCTGGGCAGTGCTGTCCACAGGCCTGAGGCCCAGCCGGTCAGGGGACGGATCCTCTTGGCTGTCGGGACACAGGCCATTTGTTTCCCTCCCTCCAGTCCCCGTAGGACTTGCTGTGCGCAGGGCGGGGCCGCGGGCTGAAAGGTCCCCGTGGCTCCCCCTCCGCCTGTCCATTGGTGGAGAGAATGAGAAGTGAGACAAACGTATGTCAAGAAGCTTCAGACGAGTGACGCGATTACAGTCAGGACAGGGGTACAGTCTCCGGGGACTTATCAGGGGGACTGGGATACAGACACAGAGTGTGCTGTCCACCTGCTCACTTAGCACGTGTCTGTCGCTTGCCGATGACGGCAAGGCCCTAGTCTGGGCTCTGTTCACAGCGTGAGTGTGGGTGGGCGTGGGCCACGCTTACCCGAGGGTGTGAGCTCCTCTGGGCGTGTGTGTGCCTGAACACCCAGGGGCGTGCGGTGCAGACAGCAGCGGGTCACGGAAGGAGCCCCGTTAGGTGTTGGCACGGCCCCGGGGCCGGGATCTTCGCCTGTGTTATCTCAGTGAAAGCTGGGAGTATCTCCGTCCTTTTATCTAGAGGAGGAAACTGAGGCACAGAGAGGCTAAGACATTCCTCTGGGGTCACACAGCAAGTGACAGGCAGAGCCCGGAAACAGCCCTGCTTTGCTCTGAGTCCAAAGTGGGACTTATGAATAACTTTGGTGTGGGCCTTTTTATCCTGGTGACTGCCACGAAGAGGCGAGTTTCCGAGCAGAGAGGGTGCGGGCAGTCTGGGGAGGGGTTCTGGGAGGTCGCCCCTGGCCTAGCCCTCCGGGGTGGGAGGGTTTAGCTGGCTGTGGCCATCTCACGTTTGGTAAAAATGTGTCCTGGACGCTGGGGCTGCCTGGGTTTCTGTGGGTTGTTTGCAAACGTGGGGGGTTCTGGGGAGGAGGGCAGACCCTACTCTACTCCCACAGCAGCGAACCCACCTTCCTGAGGTGTTCGTGGTCCCTGTGTCCACCCCGTGCCGGTGGGGGCCTGTCACGGGCAGTGCCAGTCAGAGGCGGGTGGAGCCCGCTGGCGCCCTCCCAGAAACACTGCGTGGACTTACTGGCCTTCCCACGGCTTACCCGCGTGGTGTTTATCGGTGGCTGCTGACTCCCACAGCAATAAAGAATGCGGTATCTGCGTCCACATCAGGAGGCAGGGGATTGACGAATGGCAGGACAGTGGCCTTCCAACCAGGACCGTGTGTGTCTGTGTAGTGTGTCCTGTCTCACACACACACGCAGATGAGATTTGATTCTTCTCACAGTGATCGCAGTGCCGACTTACTGGAGAAGAGCTGGCAAACACAGAAAATACACAGGAGAAAAGGGAAACCCCAGCATCCCACCGTTCTGAGAAACACCGCGTGGGTCTCTCATGCATTTCTTCCAGCCTCTGTGGCGGGCACACCTGTGCCGCTGCATCGGCAGGCCCGTCCCGGCGCTGGCCGGGTCCCCAGGGCTCCCGCGCTCTCCCGGGCAGGCTGCAAGGGCCTGTCGTGCAGGCCACACCGCCTTCGGACGAGTGGGGCCACTGCAGACCTCCGCCTCTGGGCCTGGCACCCTCTGCTCCCAGCGCCCCCACCCCGAACAGGAGCCCTTCCTCTGCCTCCAGAGGCCTGGCCGCTGCGCTGGGCCGCATCGATGGTGTGCAGGCCTCAGGGCCAAGTGCAGACACAGGGCCCTTGTTCAAAAAGCAACAGAAAAGTGTTTCCTGTGGTTTCCTGACCTGTCACGGTGCTTTTTTAGTGGCTATTTAACATAGCACAAGTGCGGAGCCTCGTGGGAGCTGGGCCACCCTGTGACTGGCACCTGCCCCGGCCCTGCCCCCGCCGCCACCCCCTTCCCCCCACTGGCACCAGGCTCTGTCTCCCAGCGGACATCAGGTACAAACACAAACTCAAAGACAACTATCGACAGTCTCAAGACAGGGATGGGGAGCACTGACCCTCAGGCACGGGGTCCCCCTGAGTCAGGGGTGCTGTGGGACTTTGCAGCTCACACGCCCAGGGAGCCGGCAGTGGCTGAGGAGGGACGCTGCCCGAGGCACGCAGGCCATCGGGTGACAGCCTGTGGGCCCGGGGTGCTGGTGTGAGTGCGGCGTCCCTGAGTGGCCCGAGAAGAAGCGATGTCTCTGAAACGCACGGGTTGCCGACTGAGCGTGTTACTCTGTTCCGCCCTTTAGTACCTTTTCTTTAAAAATGCCTTTGGTCCAACAATTCTGGGAGGGGGCGGGTGAGGTTTCTGTGACCTCCTGCCGTGCCCGCAGGCAGTCCCGTGACTCTTGTGTCCCCTGCAGTGGGAGGTGGACAGACCTGATGGCTGCAGACAGGTAACCCGGCTTCAATCTGCTGCTTTGAAAAGACCCAAGAGACCCCTGCCCGGGGGCGTCCAGCTGGGCCCCTGTCCAAAGCTGTTGTAAAGACGCCTCGGGCCCAGCGAGGCCCTGGGGGCAGAGGCGAGGTGTGCAGGTAGGAAACACCTGTTCCTGTGTTCGGACTGGCCAGGTATTGTTTCATATCTGTGTGTTTTCCTTTCGGTTCATTCAACCTCAATATGGTGGTGAAATTAAGTACATCATCAGCCTCAAGCTACCAAACCAAATACATAAATGGTGGGATTTAAAAAATATGTGGTAGTGGTGAGGCTGGCCTCGGGCCAGCCCGCTCGTGCACAATGGGGCAGTGTGTGCTGGGGCCCTGAGACCACAGGCAGGGGGTCAAGTCCCAGGAAGGCCGTGGGCCGGGCCGGCGGCGGGCCCCTGACCTGCAGCGGGAGCCCCCAAGGCCGGCTGTCGGCGGGCGGGGTGAGCGATGCGGTGTGGCTAGGGCAGGGGAGCTGCAGAGGAAGGTGTGGAAATCCGACACAAATGCAAATGTTTTACCTCCTAAATCACCTTGGTCTTTGCAGTTGAAATCGATCCTGAACTTCCCACCCCGGTGTCTCCCGGGGGCGGGGGGAGCCCGGCTGCTTCTCGCTTTCCAAACTCACAAGTCATAACTCTTCCTCAAGCTGCAGCCGGTCACAGGCCGAGCTCTGAACTCGCTGAGACAGCGTGAAAATGCCGAGACTGCCCTGGGACCGGCCACCTCCACGCTCCCCGCCGGTGGGGACTGGCCTCGGGCACTCTGTCTGGGACTTTCCCTTGCTTTGGTTCTCCTGTGGCCCCGAGGGCCCTGCTCACAGCTGCCCTCCTGGGCGATGCCCTGTGCTCGCAGAGGGATGGCGCTGTCAGATGTCCAGAATGCCGGGACCCCCTGGGACCCAGGGACTGGGACACGTGGTCTGCAGCCTGTAGGGGTGACTCTGGGGTCTGGAACTCAGGAATTAGAAGCACCTGTGGGCCCGGGGCCCGTCCAGCCTCCCCTGCCCTGGTTTCTCCTCTGTTCTCAGGCCTCTTCTGAGCGCCCATGCCAGCTGCAGGAAGGCTGCTTCCCAGGAGCGGGGCACGAGTGTGCTCGGGTCCCTGTGACACGGTGTCGGCTTGTGCACTGACCAGCCAGTTCTGGTCGGCTCTTTGACATCCGCCATTCCCAGCCTCCCCGTGTGGCTGCGGCATCACAGGCCAGACCGACGACCCGAGAGGGTTACAGCCTCACTGCAGATGAGCCTGGCGTGCCACAGTCGTCCTGCTACACTGACCCAGCCGCTGACCCCTCGCAGCTCTCCGCTGGTCCAGCCCCGCTCCTCTGTCTGCTCCTGTGTGTCCGGGACAGGCTTTGTGCCCGCGGCCAGCTGCCTCCGCCTTCGAGGGGCCTGGGCGACTGCAAACCTTCTCTCAGCGGCGTCAGCCTTCTTGTGCCAACGCTTGGTCTCTGATACAATGAGACCCGGCACGATCGCCGCAAGCCCGTGGCTTCCAGGAGCGCGGATGGATTCTCTTCCGGTCCTGGGGGCCAGAAGTCAAGGCGTCTGTGGCGAATCGGGAAGACCCCGAGTCCTGAAAATGTCTGTAGTCGGTGGTTTGGCCGGGAGTTCTCGGTGGGCATCATCCGGCAGTCACGATGGCTCGGCTCCTTCACCGGCCGAGGAGCCCAGCGCCCTCGGCCCTCCACCTGTCTGCACCTACACAGGCTGTCTGCAGACGCCAGGGCCTTGTCTGTCCCCAGTGCCCGAAGTATCACAGGCCAGTGTCCATGGCTCCTTTCACGCCAGTGCTGAGCATTCAGTGAGCCCCGAGAGGCCCCAAACTCGGATTTCCTGAACGTTCTCTCTCAGCCCCATCCCTCTCAGGGCTGCCCTCTGGGCTCCCGATGTCCGCTCGTAGCCAAGAGATGTGACCGTTCGTAAGCTGTGTGTGTGTGTGTGTATGTGTGGGTGCCTGTGTTTGTGGTGTGTGGTGTCTGTGCTGTGTGGTGTCTGTGTGTGGTGTATGTTTCTGTGTGTGTGGTATATGAATGTGTGTGTCTGTGTGTGTGGTGTATATATGTGTGTGTGGTATAGCGTCTATGTGTGTTTGTGTTGTGTGTGTGTGTGTGTGTGGTGTAGCATCTGTGTGTGGTGTGTGTATGTCTGTGTGTGTGTGGTATGTATGTCTGTATGTGTGTGTGTGTGTGTGTGTATGTGGTATAGCATCTGTGTGTTGTGTGTTGTGTCTGTATGTGTATGTGTGGTGTAGCATATGTGTGTAGTGTGTGTATGTGTGTGTGGTGTGTGTATGTGTCTGTGTGTGTGTGGTGTGTGTATGTGTCTGTGTGTGTGTGTGGTGTGTGTATGTCTATGTGTGTGTGTGTGTCTGTATGTATGTCTGTGTCTGTATGTGTGTGGTGTGTGTATGTCTCTCTGTGTGTGGTGTGTGTATGTGTGCATGTGTGTGTGTGTGAGGGAGTGGGTGGAGTTCCCAGATTTAACAAGAGAAGTACAGGGGTCCAGGTAATGGGGGCTTTCACATAGAAGGTGATGAAGAATGTTTTAGTGTCAGGGTGTCCAGATATGGCGCCCCTATACTAACACTTCCTGTCTGAAACCCACATTTACCTGGGCTCCCTGTGCTGGGTCTCCACCCTGGAGGGGTGCGGTTCAGTCATCTCAGAGCAGGTGTTCCCGGGCTCTGTGCTGGGGAATCCCACTGTCCTGTCTTTCCCCCAAGCTGTGGCCCCCGCCCGGGGGCCGGGAGGAGGTGGGGACAGGGAGAGCTCAGTGCTTCCCACGCAGACTTGCAGCCAATCTCCCATTTGTAGCCCCTTCCCCAGGTCCAGGGACAGCAGTGCCACCTGCACCCCCCTCCTGTCCCGGCTCCCAGCCAAGGGCCCAGCTTTCCTGACCTGCTTCGTCAGCCCAGCACCCACCCGTCATTGCTGCGGCCGCCCTCTCCCGCCCTCCCCCACCCTCTCCTGCTTGCAAGTCTTTGTGGACCGATGCCATGCAGACCCCTCGCTGCCGCTGCCGCCCACCCCCTCCGTGTGGGCTTCCCGAGGGGGCGGGTCAAGTGCTCTTGTTCCCTTGCCCCCTGACAGGAGCGAGCCCCACTTCACTCCCAGGGGATCGGCCCCTCCGGCCATGCGCTCTGTCAGCTGCATCTCCAACAGCGCAGTGACGGTTCCTCGGCAGGTGTGACCGCTGCTCGGTGCCAGCTCTGCCCTGGGCGCTCCACACGCCGTCCAGGTGACTTCACTCCGCTCAGCCACCCGGGAGGTGGGGCCCAGGTCCCAGCTGGAGAGTGGGCAGCGCTGGGCCCTGAACTTGGCCTTGGCACAGTGCCACTCTGGGGGTCTCTGGTTAGCGCCTGTGGTCAGAGCAGTGACTCCTTTCCTCTTTGAGTCCCTTGGATGGAGCTGGGTGTGTCCGCCCAGGGCCTCCCAGGGGTTCTTGCTGCGGAGGGTGGTGGGTGTGAGCTTGACCGATTAGAAGAGGGGCTGGGCGGGAGCCCCGGGGTGGGACAGCAGGGCTGGCCTCGCTGCCACCTCCAGCCCCTCCCCTGGGGGTCAGCCCACAGGGTCCCAGAGTTGCCCTACTTGGCCTCCTTCCTTCGTGTGTTTTCTTTTAATTTTTTATCATTGCTTGGACACCACAGCACGAGTAGGGGATCAAATCTAGCCTCTCAGACTGAGCTTGGGCACACACCACGGAGAAGGCTGCCCCAGAAACGGAGAAGGTGTTTTCTTGTGTGCACTCAGTATAAGCAACCTGGACAGACCCGAGTGCCCTTTTGTTCTCTGTTTATGTCTAATGCCGACAGTTTTGTGGAAAAGCCTCGTTTTTACGACCCCGAAGTGCCTACTTCTCCCCCCAGTAAAATTCAACCGCATCTTATTTATTGCTCTGGGTGTTAACACTCGTAGTTTATTAAGGAATTTTCTCCAGGGCTGTGGGCCCCAGGGGCTGTGAAAGGACCGTGGTGTAGGAAGGAGGTGATACTAAAGTCCAGACAGGTAGGGCAGGGAACCGAACATGACCCCCGGTTCCAGGGGACGTGTTCACTCCGAGCCCACGGTCCCCATGCAGACAGGTCTCCCTTCCGCGTGCTCGTGTCCCCACGAGAAGAATGAGGTGGGAAGCCAGGCTGTTTCCCGGCAACCAGGGGTGAGCTGGGTCCAGGCTGCTGGGAGTCCACCCGCTCCATTCAGAGGTGACAGTGCCCAAGGGGGGCTGCTGAGGGACCATGACGCACAGCCTGGCCCTGAGGCTGGCCTGCCCTGGGGTGCTGGCGAGGACGGGACAGTTGGCTGCTACACCAGGCTGGCCCTCCTGGGAAACACCGGGACCCCCATCCCGGTGTCCAGGGCAGTGGTGAGGGCGGACCGTGTGGGGGCTGGGTGCGGGGATGCTTTTGGTCTGGTGGGGACACAGCTGGATACGGGGTCCCTTGTGTCTGAAGCGAGACCCCAGGCAGTGGTGTGGACATGAGTGAGTGGGGGCCTGGCAGGCGCTCTGGTCTGGAGCTGGGGGCTCAGGCGGGCCTCCCGTAAGTTCTGGGCGATTTGCGGAGAGGGTGCTGCCTCTACGGGGGTTTGGCTGCGATGTCCAGGGGCAGGAGATGGACCATAGCCATGGCGGTGAGCCCAGGAGGCGTCCTGCTCCCCAATCCTTGACGCTCTAGGATCCTCCGCCGGTACTCGAGGTCATGGGACCCCAGAAATGGTCACACAGGATCCTGTCGGCCCTGTTCCAGCATCTGGGGCTGGGCGGAGCCGCCCCAAGCGGTCACACCTGGCGTGGCTCGTGTGCAGTTGGGGTCAGAAACGTGGGGGTCCAGTCGTGGGTAAATCTGAGATGAGATGTCCCTTTTGCACAACTCCTGACACGGGGGCCCCCATTCAGTCTTCGAGGAGGGGTCCCCAGTGTGGGAGCTGGAACCACAGAAGATCAGCTCAGCTCCAGCAGCTCGGCTCCCTGGTCCACCGGACAGCTGCCCAGTGGGGCCCCCCCGCAGGAGCTGACGGCCCCTCCCCCGCCCCCAGGAGCTGACGGCCCCTCCCCCGCCCCCAGGAGCTGACAGCCCTCCCCGCCCTCTCCCTGCGGGCTGGCCCCGCAGCTCCCTCCACCACCGTCCCCCGACACCCAGGGAGACAGCGCGGAGCCCGACCTGCCGATGACAAACCACATGGGCTCTGCGGAAGTGGACGCCGCTCGGGGAACATTAACAAATGTTTGAATGAAAGTATAATTGAAGAAAATGTGACGGCGCGGGGCAGATGTGAACTAGATTTACCGTGCTGGTCGCGTCGCAGTGTGCACAGTCCTGAATCATGTCGTACACCTGAAACTCATAAAACGTTGTATGTCAGTTAGACCTCAACAAAAAACGTGAAAGAACAGAAAAAAACTATCGTGAAAAATTATACTTAGAATTTAAATTAAACTTAAAAATTAAAATGAGAATGAAAGAATTGCACGAGTACCCTCAGAGAGAACTAAAACATTTTACATCGAAAAGAGGATGCTATTTAAAAAAAGAACATTTCAAAGGCAAGAATGAGCTGGAAAAAAGTGACCCAAATATCTGCCTCCTGCATGTCCCTAAGTCCCCCCAGCCCTTGGGGTCACACTTCCCTTTGAAAATGAATAGACTGCGCGCGCCTCTGAGCCTGCCCGGCCTCCTGACCTGAGTCCCTTGCTCCCCCGTTTAATTCCTGCGCGGCTGTGCCTTTGAACCGGGCTGGAAAAGGTGCCATTCCTGTGTCCTCTCCTCAGAGCACATGTCCTGTCCCCCAAGAGTTACAGAAGCTTTGAGGGTAACAGCGACTGACCCACAGGGAGGAAAGACCCGCAAAGTGAACCGTCCCGGGAGCCCGCTCCCTGCCTTGATCTGGCAGATGTCCCTGCTTCTGTGTCTCCACACTTCTCTTCCAGACAGGCCCGAGGTGTCCTCCTAGGGGAGCAGGCATGCGCCCTCCGAGGCCGGCATGACCCGTTCTTCCCCCTGCACCCTGTACCAGGCAGAGTCCTGCGGGGACTGTCGATGGTCACGGGACAGTGCGTAACCACCGTCACAGCACAAGGCGCGAGCTCACAGTACTGCAGTGGTCTGTCTGCGGTGGCCCAGGTGGGTTCTCGGGTCAGGGAAGGTTTGACGTTAAGCTGTGGGCCAGCTGGGCTTTTCTGGGAAGAATCACCGCTAGGCCCCTTCAGGCTGGTGTTCCTGTGGTTGTAGGACTGAGGTCCCTTTTTCCCGACAAACCTTTTCCAAGGAGACATGGAGAACTCTAAGTGTAAGGACTGCAAAGGAATGCAGGCAGCCTCCAGGGGCAAAGTTCAGCCCCCGGCAGACAGCCAGGCAGGAAGTAAATAAATAAAAGGCAACCTTATTGAAGAAGAAGAAGTAAAACTCTCTCTGTCTCCATATGACCTGATACAAGACAAGTCAAAGGGTTGTGGCCGTCCTTAATCTGCCCAGCTGGCCCTGGCTGCAGCTTCTCCCGCCTCGTTGAAGAGTGCTGAGAGCAGATACCTCATCTTGTCCCTGAGCTCAGGGGGGAAGCATCAGTCTTTCACCATCAAGTATGAATTTAGCTGTGGGCTTTTTAAAAAAAAATATGTTTTTATTGATTTTTTTTTTAGAGAGAGAGGAAGGGGGAGAGAGAGAGAGAAACATCTATGTGAGAGACAAACATCGACCAGCTGCCTTCTGCACAACCCCTATGCACAACCCAATGCCTTCAGGGATTGAGCCTGAAACTCGGGCATGTGCCCCTACAGGGAATTGAACGGGGACCTCTGTCCATGGGACAATGCTCAGTCCACTGCGCCACACCGGCCGGGCAGCTGTGGACTCTTTGTAGATGCATTTTTATCAGGCTGAGATGAGCAAGGGGATTCGGGCTCAGGACTCGGGAAGGGCGGGGACAGAAGCTCAGGCATTTTATTCAGGTTTCCAAGGAGAGTGTGAGTGACCTCAGGGGCTGGAGGACTTTGGGATATGCAGGAGGCAGATATTATATTTGGGTCATTTTTTTCAGTTCATTCTTCTTTTAAAAATAACATCCTATTTGTCTTTTGTTCTTCATTTGTTGAGTGTTTTTTAGCATAAAAGGGTGTTGGATTTTGTCAAATGCTTTTTCTACATCTATTGAGATGACTATGTGATTATTGCTTTTTTATTCCATTGATATGATGTATTACATTGATTTCTCAGCTGTTGAACCAACCTTAAATTCCTGGGACAAATCCCACTTGGTCATGGTATGTCAGTCCATCGATAATAATTCTTTAAGTGTTTGGTGCAATTCACCAGTGAAGCCACCTGGACTGGGCTTTTCTTTGTGGGTAGTTTTTTTTTTTTAAAAAGGCAATTGTAGGCTTTTATTTTTTTTGCTTTTTATTTTTAAAAAATTTTTATAATGATTTTTTTTTGTGTGGGTAGTTTTTTGATTACTACTTTAATCTCTTCACTTGCTAGAGGTCTGTTCTCTAGATTGCCTTTCTTTCTGAGTCAGTTTTTGTAGTTTGTGTCTTTTTAGGAATTTGTCATTTCATCTAAGTTACATAGTTTATCGGCATATAACTGTTTCTACTATATATATTAGGAGGACCGGAAAGTAATGTCGTTAAAGTAATGACATGTTAAGGGCGGAAGTGGAAGCAAATCCGTGTCAGACAATCGAGGAACTGTCAGACACTCTTAACCAACCTTGGTCGACCATCCAAGAACATTTGCAGCAGATTGGTAAAGTAAGCAGAGCAGGTGTTTGGGTCCCGCATAATCTGTCCGAAGAAAACAAAGCTAACTGGTCCACCATGTGCAACTTATTGCTTCAGCGGCACAATACAGAAGCGTTTTTTGATCGCTTGATCACTGGAGATGAAAAATGGGTCCTCTATGATAATCCTAAATGCAAAAGGCAGTGGCTCTCTCCGAATGAGTCACCATGAAGTACAGCTAAACCAGGTTTACACCCCAAAAAGGCACTTTTGTGTGTTTGGTGGAGTATTCGCGGGGTCGTTCATTTTGAAGTGCTGAAACCTGGACACACTGAATGCAGACCTTTACTGTGAACAATTGGATTGAGTAAATCAATCTTTAATTGAAAAGTGCCCAGTGATTGTCACCAGAAAAGGCGTTATTCTGCAACATGATAATGCAAGACCGCACTGCGCAAGACGGACCCTGGAGAAAATTAATGAATTGGGGTGGGAGGTATTGCCTCACCCACCATACTCGCCCGATATTGCACGATCGGATTTCCATTTATTCCGATCGCTACAACATTTTCTCTGTACCGCAGGCTGATGCTCTAACCGCTGAGCCAAACCGGCTAGGGCACAACATTTTCTAAGCGGCAAAAAATTTGAAAATTTGGATGATGTCCAAAATGCTATTGCCAGATATTTTGCTCAAAAGCCAATTGATTTTTATTGATCCGGCATTGAAAATTTGTACACTAGATGCAAAAGGTTGTTGATAATGAGAGTGTTTACATTATTGATTAAAAATAAAAACTTGTTAAAACTTTATCTGTTTGAATTTAATGTAAAAAACGACATTACTTTCCGGTCCCCCTAATATTATATATATAATGCATAGTTCATGACATACAATAATTCCTTTATAATACTTTTCATTTCTGCAGTCACAAGTAATGTCTCTTTTTTCATTTCGGATTCTAATAATTTCTCTCTCTCTCTCACTCTTATTAATCTAGCTAAAGGTTTGTCACTTTTGTTGATCTTTTTGAAGAACCAGCTGTGGTTTCACTGGTTTTCTTTATTTTTCTATTCTCCATTTCACTAATTTCTGCTCTGATCTCATCATTTTCTTCCTCATGTTTGTTTTAGGTTTAGGTTGCTCTCCTTTTTTCCAGTGTCTTAAAGTGGAGGGTTAGGTTATTGATTTGAGATCTTTCTTCTGTTTAATTGTGGTATATTTGACATAAACATTGTATTAATTTTAGGTGTGCAACATGATGATTCAATATATGTATATAATGCAAAATGATGATTACAGTAGGTTTAGTTAACAGCATCACCACACAGTTGCATTTTTTTCTTGTGTTTAGAACTTTTAAGATTTACTCTCCTAGCAACTTTCAAATGTATAATACAGTATTGTTAACTATAGTCACCATGCTGTACAGTTCATCCCCAGGACTTATTTATATTATAACTGTGAGTTTGTACTCTTTGACCATCTTTACCCATTTTGCCTACCTGCCACCCCCACCTCTGGCCACCACCAGAGATCTTTCTTCTTAACATAGGCATTTATAGCTATAAATTTCCCTCTGAGTACTGCTTTAGCTGCATCCTATAAGTTTTGTTATGTTTTTATTCATCTCAAAGTATTTTCTAATTTCCCTTGTGATTTCTGCTTTGACCCATGGCTTATTTAGGGGTGTATTGTGAATTTTCGTTAGTTGGTTTTCTTGAGAGCATACAGTATGAAGTTGCAGCCTTCTCTGACTTCTGAGTGACCTTTTTCCTTTAAAAGGTTAGTGTAGTGGGTTAAAGATGGCCACAGATACTTTGACATTCCCCTATGAAGACATGGGGTCTGTGGCTCCCCTTCTTCTGAATCTGGAAGGCTCTATGGCCCACAGAATGCAGGGGAAGTGGTGTTGCATGACTTCTAAGGCTGGGTCAAAAGACACCGAGCAGGTTTTGCTTTTGTATCTGGGAATGATTGCTTGGGAGGGGGTCAGGGTAGACAGCCATCAGGTAAGAAGTTCAGCTTCCCTGATACCACCATACTATGCGAAGCTCAAGCTAGTCATGCGGAGAAGCCACCAGAAGAGAGAGAAGTGCTGACCAGCCCTGTATTAGTTCGCTCGGGCTGCCTAACAAACTGAGTGGCTTAAACAACGGACACTTATTTTCTTACAGTTTGAGAGACAGGAAGTCCGAGATCAGGGTGTCAGCATGGTCGGTTTCTGGTGAGGGTACTCTTCCTGGCTTGTAGATGGCTACCTTCTTGCTGTGTCCCCACATGGCAGAGAGAGAGAGAGAGATTGAGAGATCCCTGGTGTCTCTTCTTATAAGGACACAAATCATTTTGACGTTTCTTTTTTTTTTTTAATTTTTTAATTTTAATTATTTATTAATTTATTTTTGTTACGGATGTTTCTCCTTTTTCCCTCATTGACACCTTCCTCCCCATCCCCCCATCCCATCCCCAGCTTTGTTGTCCATGTCCATCAGTTATACGTACATGCATATAAGTTCTGTGTTTTATCTCTTCCCTTCCTCCCACCCCCTCTTCTGAGGGTTGTCAGTCTGTACCCTACTTCCACATCTCTGGGTCTACCCTGTTCCTCTATGTTCATTATATTCCACAAATAAGTGAGATCATGTGATATTTGTCTTTCTCTGCTTGGCTTGTTTTGCTTAGGATAATACTCTCCAGGTCCCTCCATGTCGTCTCAAAGGATAAGAGATCTTTCTTTGTTACAGCTGCATAGTACTCCATTGTGTGTATGCACCAAAATTTTTTTTTTTTTTTTATCCTCACCTGAGGACATTTTTTTTTTTTGTTCAGATAGAGTGGGAGGGAGAGAGAGGAAGAGAGAGAGAGAGAGAAACATCGACATGAAAGGGACACATCGAGTGGCTGCCACCCGCACGACCAACCAGGGCCAGGGACAAACTGCAACCGAGGTACATGCCCTTAGCGGGAACCAAACCCGGGTCTCTCTGTACCGCAGGCCGACGCTCTAACCGCTGAGCCAAACCGGCCAGGGCTGTACCAAAACTTTTTTATCCATTAGTCTACTGATGGACACTTGGGCTGTTTCCAGATCTTAGCTATTGTAAATAGTGCTGCTATGAACATAGGGGTACATATATTCTTTCTGACTGGTGTTTCAGGCTTCTTAGGGTATATTCCTAGAAGTGGGTCACTGGGTCAAATGGCAGTTCAATTTTTAATTTTTTGAGGTAACACCATAGTGTTTTCCACAGTGGCTGCACCAGTCTGCATTCCCACCAGCAGTGTACTAGAGTCCCCTTTTCTCCACACCCTCGCCAACACTTGTTGTTTGATGATTTGTTGATGGCAGCCATTCTGACAGGTGTGAGGTGATACCTCATTGTTGTTTTAATTTGCATCTCTCTGATGATTAGTGATGTTGAGCATTTCTTCATAGGTCTCTTAGCTATTTGTATGTCCTGTTTGGAGAGGTGTCTATTTAGTTCCTCTGTCCTTTTTTAAATTGGGTTCTTTGTCTTCATTTTGTTGAGTTGTATGAACACTCTATATATTTTGGAGATTAACCCCTTATCTGATGTATCATTAGCAATTATGCTCTCCCATACAGTGAGTTCCCTTTCCAATTTGATGGTTGTTTCTTTTGCTGTGCAGAAGCTTTTTAGTTTGATGTAGTCCCAATGTGTTCATTTTTTCCTTTGTTTCTGTTGCCTTAGGTGATGTATCAGTGAAAATTCTGCTGCATATGATGTCCGAAACTTTGTTGCCTACATTTTCTTCTAGGATTTTTATGGATTCACGAGTCACATTTAAGTCTTTTATCCATTTTGAGTTTATTCTTGTGTATGGTGTAAGTTGATGGTCTAGTTTCATTTTTTTGCATGTAGCTGTCCAATTTTCCCAACACCATTTATTAAAGAGGCTGTCTTTACTCCATTGTATGCTCTTACCACCTTTGTCAAATATTAATTGAGCATAATGTCTTGGGTCAATTTCCAGGTTCTCTGTTCTGCTCCACTGGTCTATATGCCTGTTCTTGTGCCAGTACCACGCTGTTTTGATTACAGTAGCTTTGTAGTGTAACCTGATATCCGGTATTGTGATCCCACCTACTTTGTCCTTCTTTTTCAAGATTACTGTGGCTATTCGGGTTTTTTTTTGGTTCCATATAAACTTTTGAGGTATTTGTTCTAGTTCTGTGAAATATGTCATTGGTATTTTGATGGGGATTGCATTGAATCTATAGATTGCTTTGGGTAATATGGACATTTTAATGATGTTAATTCTTCCAATCCATGAACAAGGTATGTGCTTCCACTTTTTTATATCTTCCTCTATTTCTTTTTTCAATGTTCTGTAGTTTTCTGAAAATAGGTCCTTTATTTCTTTGGTTAAGTTTATTCCTAGGTGTCTTAATTTTTTTGCCACGATGGTAAATGAGATTGTTTTTTTAGTTTCTCTTTCTGTGAATTCATCATTGGTGTATAAGAATGCCATCGATTTCTTGACGTTAATTTGTATCCTGCTACTTTGCCAAATTCATTTATTAAGTCTAGTAGATTTTTGATGGAGTCTTTAGGTTTTTCTATGTATAATATCATGTCATCTGCGAACAATGACAGTTTCATTTCCTCCTTTCCAATTTGGATCCCTTTTATTTTTTCTTCACGTCTAATTGCTGTGGCTAAGACTTCCAGTACTATGTTAAATAAGAGTAGCAAAAGTGGGCATCCCTGTCTTGTTTCTGTTCTTAAGGGGAATGTTTTTAGTTTTTGCCCATTGAGTATGATGTTGGCTGTAGGTCTTTCATATATGGCTTTTATTATGTTGAGATATGATCCCTCTATTCCCACATTTCTGAGTGTTTTTATCAGAAATAGGTGCTGAATTTTGTCGAATGCCTTTTCAGCATCTATTGATATGATCATGTGGTTTTTATCTTTCATTTTGTTTATGTGGTGTATCACATTTATTGATTTGCGAATATTGAACCAGCCTTGCATCCCTGGGATGAATCCCACTTGGTCATGGTGAATAATTTTTTTGATGTATTGCTGGATCCGATTTGCTAGTATTTTGTTAAGGATTTTGGCATCTATGTTCATCAGGGATATTGGCCTGTAGTTTTCTTTCTTTGTAGTGTGTTTTTCTGGTTTTGGAATTAGAATTATGCTGGCCTCATAAAACGAGTTTGGAAGTCTTCCTTCTTCTTGAATTTTTTGAAATAATTTGAGGAGAATGGGTGTTAGTTCTTCTTTGAATGCTCGGTAAAAATCCCCTGTGAAGCTGTCCGGGCCTGGGCTTTTGTTTGGTGGGAGAGTCTTGATTACATCTTCAATTTCTTTAGTTGTTATTGGTCTGTTCAAGTTTTCTATCTCTTCCCGGTCCAGTTTTGGGAGACTATGTGTTTCTAGAAATTTGTCCATTTCGCTTAGATTGTCGAATTTGTCGCCATATAACTGTTCATAGTATTTGTTAATGATCCTTTGTATTTCTGTGGTGTCAGTTGTTACTTCTCCTCTTTCATTTCTGATTTTGTGTATTTGGGTTCTCTCTCTTTGTTTCTTGATGAGTCTAGCTAAGGGTCCATCAATCTTGTTTTCTTTTCAAAAAACCAGCTCTTTGTTTCATTGATCCTTTGAATTGTTTTTTTTTTGGTCTCTATGTCATTTATTTCTGCTCTGATCTTTACTATTTCCTTCCTTCTACTTGCTCTGGCATTTTCTTTTTGTTTGCTTTCTAATTCTTTAAGTTGTGAGGTTAGATAGCCTGTTAGAAATTTTTCTTGTTTCTTGAGGTAGGCCTGTAGTGCTATGAACTTCCCTCTCAGAACTGCTTTCGCTGCATCCCATAGATTTTGTGTTGTTGTGTGTTCATTTTCATTGGTTTCTTCCTTGATCTCCTCGGTAACCCATTCATTGTTTAATAAAATGCTATTTAGCCTCCATGTGTTCAAATGTCTTTGCATGTTCTTGTTGCAATTGATTTCTAGTTTCATGCCATTGTGATCTGAGAAGATGCTTGATATGATTTTAATCTTCTTGGACTTGTAGAGACTTAATTTGTGTCCTAACATGTGGTCTATCTTTGAGAATGTCCCATGTGCACTTGAGAAGAATGTGAATTCTGTAGTTTTGGGGTGTAATTCTCTGTAGATATCTATTAAATCCATTTGGTCTAGTGCTTCATTTAGAGTCTCCGTTTCCTTGTTAATTTTTTTGTCTAGAGGATCTATCCAGTGATGTCAGCGGGGTGTTGAAGTCCTCTGCTATGATTGTATTGCTGTTGATTTCTCCTTTGAAGTCCTCCAGAAGATTTTTAATATATTTTGGTGCTCCTATATTGGGTGCATATATGTTTACCAAGGTTATATTTTCCTGTTGGATAGATCCTTTCAATATTATGTAGTGACCTTATTTGTCTCTAGTTATGGCCTTCATTTTGAAATCTATTTTATCAGATATGAGTATTGCTACCCCAGATTTTTTTTCCTTTCCGTTTGCTTGGAAGATTTTTTTCCATCTTTTCACTTTCAACCTATGTGAGTCTTTTGTTGTGAGGTGGGTCTCTTGTAAAGAACATATATATGGGTCATACTTTCTTATCCAATCAGCTACTCTGTGTCGTTTTATCAGAGCATTCAATCCATTTACATTTAAGGTGATTATTGATATATACTTATTTATTGCCATTTTTGTTTAGTGTGGTTCTATTTTCCTTCCTATTTCTTCTACTAATTACAGCAGTCCTTTTAACATTTCTTGCAGTGCTGGTTTGGTGCTAATGTATTCCCTTAGCCTTTTTTTTTTGTCTGGGAAGCTCTTTATTTGACCTTCCAATTTTGAATGATAGCCTTGCTGGGTAGAGTAGTCTTGGATTCAGATTCTTGTTTTTCATGACCTTGATTACTTCATGCCATTCCCTTCTGGCCTATACTGTTTCTGTTGAGAAGTCAGCTAATAGCCTTATGGGGGTTCCTTTGTAGGTAACCTGTTGTTTAGCTCTTGCTGCCTTTAGGATTCTCTCTTTGTCTTTAATTTTTGGCATTTTAATTACTATGTGTCTTGGTGTGGGCCTGTTTGGGTTCTTCTTCTTTTTATTTTTTATCCTCACCTGAGGACATTTTTTCTTCAGACAGAGTAGGAGGGAGAGAGAGGAAGAGAGAGAGAGAGAAACATCGACGTGAAAGGGACACATCGAGTGGCTGCCACCCGCATGACCAACCAGGGCCGGGGACAAACTGCAACCGAGGTACATGCCCTTAGCGGGAACCAAACCCGGGTCTCTCCGGACCGCAGGCCGACGCTCTAACCGCTGAGCCAAACTGGCCAGGGCTGGGTTCTTCTTACTTGGGGTCTCTGTGCTTGAACTCGAATGCCTTCTTCCTTCACCAAATTAGGGAAGTTTTCTGTCACTACTTCTTCAAATATATTCTCTAACCCTTGCTCATTTTCTTCTTCTTTGGGGACTCCTATGATGCAAATATTATTACGTTTCCAGTTGTCCCACAGTTCTCTTAAACTGTCTTCCTGTTTTTTAATTGTTTTTTCCTTTTGGTTTTCTGATTGGTTGATTTTTTCTACCCTGCCTTCTAATTCACTGATCCAGTCCTCAGCTTCCTCTTCTCTGCTGTTTAGTCCTTCCAATGTGTTCTTTATTTATGCTATGTCATTCTTCATTTCTTCTTGGTGCTTCTTCATTTCCAATTGGTTGATTTTCAGTGTTTCTACGTCTTTACTCATGGTGTTGAGCTTCCTCAAGATCATGGCTCTGAATTCTAGCTCTGTTATCTTGCTTAATTGCATTTCGTTTATCTCATCTTCGGTAGAGGTCTCTTGTTCTTTCATCTGGGATTTGTTTCTTTGTTTCACCATTTTGGCTATCTCAGTGGGTTTTGGAGCCTGCCAAATTTTCCCTGTCGATGTTGGTGTTCTGCTGTTTGTGGCTCCCTCTATTGGGTTTGGATGAGCATGGGAGGACCCACGTTAAACACCACTGTCAAGTCTTACTTTCTTGAGTAGATTTGCAAGCTCAGGAATGGTTCAATTATCCTCTAGCTTTTTGCCTGGAGGCTATTAGTTTTGGTTACTCGAAGAGCCTTGGGTTCTCAGATGAATGAAAACCTCCCTCAGGTGTTCAGCATGAGAGGATTTCCTGAGGGTGGGGCAGATGCTGGTTGTTCCTGAGACTCAATTTGCATTTCAATGGCCCACCTGGGTGGGGTTTAATCTCTGAGGGAGGGGCTGCCGCCTCTCCCCAGAGCCCTGGGAAGGAGTAAGATGGACACCGTCCTGTGTGGCTGCAACTCAGCAAAAGCTCTGAGCTCCCTCCAAATCCCGAGTGTCCCCACAGTTCCAGTCTAGTCTGCCCTCCCACTGCTGGAGCCCAAGATGAGTGGCTGTGGCTATTTTAGTGCTCTGTCTTGGCCCTCTGTGCTGTGGAGCGGGCTTGGGAATTTAACTCCGAGGGCACTGCTCACAGCTAAGACCGCTGCTGTCTGTGGGCTCTCAGCCCCCCCTCTTGCGCCTCTGCAATCCTACCAGGATTGATTCAGTGTCCCTGGTTGTATGGTCCTCGCAAGCTGCTTTTCTGTTGCTTTTTCCTGACGATTTGTCTTTATTTTAGTTGTAATTCCAGTTTGGTCCTGGGAGATGGTCTGTGTACACACTAATCATTTTGGATCAGGGCCCCACTCTCATTTTATCTTATTTACCTCATTTTATCTGTTTAGTTCCTTAGAAGCCCATCTTCACATACAGCCTCACTGGAGTTAGGGCTTCAATGTATGACTTTTGGGGGGACACAGACATTCAGTCCATACAGGCCCCCAGCTACCAGATTTGTGATAAAAGAAGTCATCTTGGTAACCCTAGCTCCAGAAGATGCCACGATAAGAAGAATAAGGCCCAGACACGTGGCTGGGTGGAGCCATCCCTGCCGTCTCCTACTACCTGAACTGTGGTGGCTGGGGCCACAGAGATTGTAGAGCAGAGACGAGCTCTCCTCACTGTGCCTACCCTCATTCATGACTTACAGAGTTGTGAGCATAAGAAAATGGCCTTTACGCCCGGCCGGTATGGCTCAGTGGATTGAGCGTAGTCCCATGGATTGAGAGGTCCCAGTTTGATTCCCGGTCAGGGCACATGCCCAGGTTGTAGGCTCGATCTCCAATAGGGGGTGTGCAGGAGGCAGCTGATTGATGTTTCTCACATTGATGTTTCTATTTCTCTATCCCTTCCTCTCTCTCTAAAAAATCAATAAAAACATTTTTAAAAACAGGCCTTTATACCACTAACTTTTGGGGTGATTTGTTGCCCAGCATATAGAAACCAGACAGTGAATTTGTTTCCTTTACATTTATTGTTATTATAGTTATCAATTAACTTCGTTGGGCCTCAGTTTCCTTATCTGTGAGACGCAAATAATAATTTAAGGGTTAAGTGACATGAAATATGCACAGTGCTTATTCAGCACAATGACTTAGCACTTCGAAAGGTTGCTTGAAAAAAAGGCAGCCAGTTGTGTGTCTTTTTGCATTTTTTCCTCTCCTTTCCTTGAGAACATGAGGCAGTGGTTTCCCGAGCTCTAACTCTTCGCAGGAAGGTTTTGGAGTGTTCTCTCCATCTGCTCTCTTGCTGGGTTTTAGTTTTGGATTTGAGTTTTTTCTTAGGTTAAGATACTGGATTTCTCCTGTTGACTCACGTTGGAGAGACAGCAGTTTCCTATGGGCTTTCCATTTGCCCCAAATCAGTGAGAACAAAAATCCTCGTCCGGCGTGCCTGGCCCGGGACGCCTCCCTTCAGCCCAGGGGTCCTCTCTGCACATCTTCAGCCGCCCCCACCCCCAGCGCCCATCAGAGCGTGCAGCTTTTCCTGATTTCAGAGTCCTTGATCTTTTCTTCCTTTTTTTGTGTGTGTGGTAGCAGATAGGAGAAAGGGTTTTGGGGTATGATTTGTGTAAAAACATATGGTATTTTTAGAAAGCTGCATTGCTATGCCATTTTTCTTTCTCCCGCCATCCAGGACGGGCAGAACCGGCCCGGGCCCTGGAGTTTGTCGAAGCTAATTAACAGAGGGCTCCGGGTCCGTTCACAGGCGTGCATCTGCTGGCCCACGGCCGGCTGTTCTCACATCAAAGCTCGCGCTGCTTCCCAACGTGCCTCGGCTGTGGAGCCAGAGACTCACCGGGAAAGAATTCCCTCCTTGTCGGAGGTCCAGGAAGGACAGACATGAATCAGCAGACCGTTTCTCAGAGGCCTGCAGGGTTCCAGTGCTTTTTGGGGCATTAATACCCTCGCAGGCGCGGAGGGTTGGATGGAGACGTATTGGATCGTTGTCTGGACTTGACGGGATAATGGTCCGCTCCTTCTAAACCCGCTGTGCTCTGCAGGGGTCACCTAATCCCCAGGAGGGGCACAGGAAGCCCTTCAATTAGACCAGACTTTCCTTCCTACTCAGGCGGTGTCTGGCTGTCACTCTGAGCGCCTCTGCCTCCAAGGCAAAGGCAGGGTCCCAGCGCTTGACGTTAAAGCACCTTTCACACATGCACCGATGCGTGTACTCACACTCGTGCACGCATGTGTGCGCACCCCCCCAGGCACAGGCCCGGCCTCGCCACGCGCGAGGCAGAGTTCACTCCTTCCTTCCTCTCTGTGGCGCAAAGCAGAGCTGGGTTGTCTCTCTGCTTATTTTGTCGCAGAGGGATTCATCCGTCAGGTGTCCGATGTTGAGCCTGGGCAGGGCGGGAGCTGCTCCTGCAGCCCAGCTCATGCCCCCGTCTCCACCCGGGGCCTGTTAGCGATTCGCCCGTCACCGTTATTTGGACAAGAATTGTACAGTGTTTCTTTCCCAGAAGGAGAGAAGGGAAAATGGGTGTTCTCTCCATCCTGCGGGACTCCCCTCGGGCTCGGGGTTGCATCTGCCCTCTGAGGAGCCCCCTGGGAGGCTGCACCCGCTGCAGTGGCCAGGGGGCTGAATCCCGAGGTGCCTGTCCCACTTTTGGGGCTGGACCCCTTGGGGATCTGTTGAAGGTCACGCAGCCTCTTCCCCTTCATGCACACCCACATGCACACCAGTTCGGGTCTACAGGCAGTGCCCGCCCAGCCTGGCATTACAGACCAGAAGGCGAGGCCCAGGTGGGCAGACATGACGATCTGGACCAGAAGCCAGATCCCAGCCCCTGTCCACCTCCCTGCCCAGGTTTTCCTTCTTACCCCAGATGAGTCTTTCTCCCATTCCAAGAGGCCATGCTTAGCATGGAGTGGAGGCTGGTCGGATGTCTTGAGAAGGGTCACTCTGCCCACCCCACTTCGCAGAGCCCACTCTCCTGCAGCCCTGCTCTCTGAGGACCCAGCCACTGGCAACTGCTGCTCCCCGAGGTGACCCTGGCAGCAGGTACTGTCCTCTCCACGGCCCCCCTCATCGGAGCCTGTCTTCCCTCTGCAAACCCACAGGGAGAAGCACACTTTTAAGGCCCCCCTGGGGGCATAGATCAGAACCAAGGCCGCCTTTAGTTTTCGTGATAACCGTTTGGGGAACGCAGGCTCAGAAAGGCTCGCTGATGTACCCCGGGTGGTACAAATCCCGATGATGAAGTTGGGACGGGGCTCCAGACCCTTGCTTCCCCTTGCTCTCTCCTGGGCTGGGACACATTTGCAAAGTCACCAAGAGGGACTTCGTACACCTGCTGCCCTGCACCCACCCATCGAAAGGGAGGCAGGGAGGGAGTGTGCGTCCGGCAGCCCTGCCTCCTCCCCCCTCCTGCCTTGGCCTGACTCCCAGATGAGAGGGGAGGGCACGGGGAGCGGGGTTTCGTAGTTCTCCAAGCTGTGGGGCCATGCTGGGCCCTGTGCCTCACCTTCCCAGTGACTGCAGTGGGAGGAAAACCAGAACCACGAACAATCATCGCGTTTGTTCACGACTAATTCAGCTGGTGACCTTGGTAAGAGCCATCGGGGTGTGTGGAAGGGATGAAGTTTGATTTTCGTGATGGAGAGATGCGGAGATGCTGGGCACTCCCCACCTTGGGGGTTTGCTGTACAGAGGAGCTGAGAGATGGGGTGGGCTCTGGCGGAGGGAGGGGGTGAGAGGGGAAATCACCGGGTGCTCATGCGGCCGAGGAAACCATCCCTGGGGAGACTGAAGGTGCAGGAGTGGGGGGGCGTCCCCGGGGAGGGAGCTGAGGGCCCCCGGGCCCAGGGGGGTGGTGTTAGGGCAGAGCGTGAATAGCTGGGAAGGTCCAGGATGTGGACACACAGGGAGGCGAGGGGTGTGCGTGGTGGGCGCTTCTCGGAACGGCTGATCGGGGGCCAAAGGGACTGTTAGAGTTTCTGAAGGACAGAAGGACGTTGTTGTTTTATTTTATTTTTTTCTGTATTGATTTTAGAGAGAGAGGAAGGGAGAGGGAGAGAGAGAGAGAAACATCGATGAGAGAGAACATCGATCGGCCGCCTCCTGCATGCCCCCCACTGGGGATCGGGCCCACAACCCGGGCATGTGCCCTGACCGGGAATCGAACCCGTGACCTCGTGGTGCATGGCTCGACACTCAACCACTGAGCCACCCGGCGGGCTGGACATTGTTATTGTAGAAGAGTGTTTAGTGATATTGGGCATATGTATATTACTGATCTAGTACACGAAAAAGCAGGTCCAAAGATAACTCTCACAGTTTGATTGGTAAACATGTACATATTAATGATATACAGTGGAAGAAATACAAGAACAAAACAGAGTAATTATCTCTATGTGGTGGGATTTACAAATAATTGTGTTGTTTTTGGAGGCTTAGCTGTGTTTCTAAACATTTTACTATGAATATGTATTAATTTCATAATTAAAATGTTATTTAAAAATAAAATGAAATGATTGAGGAAACTATTGGGTCTGGAATGAAAAGGACTTGAGGATATGCAACAATTATCTTAAAAGATTCAAGAAATGTCACATGAAAGAGGGATGTTGACTTGCTTTTTGCTGATGGGGATGCAGAGGCTGATGACAACTGAAACAAAAATGCAAGGAGCTTTCTTTTGGCAAAATTGTTCATAAGTGGGATGGCTGACCCAGGGGGTTGTGTGTTCTCGGTCACAGGAAGACCCTTTAATGGGATGGGGTGGTGGCAAGACTTCAAGTGCAGGGTTGATGATGGTGATGGTGATGATGATGATGGTGATGGTGGTGATGATGGTGATGATGATGATGGTGGTGGTGATGATGGTGATGGTGATGATGATGGTGATGATGGTGATGGTGATGATGGTGATGATGATGGTGATGGTGATGGTGATGGTGATGATGGTGATGGTGATGGTGATGATGATGGTGATGATGATGGTGATGATGGTGATGACGATGGTGATGATGGTGATGGTGATGATAATAGTATGATGATGATGATGGTGATGATGATGGTGATGATGGTGATGACGATGGTGATGATGGTGATGGTGATGATAATAGTATGATGGTGATGATGGTGATGGTGATGTGATGATGGTGATGATAATAGTGATGATGATGATGATGGTGATGATGGTGATGGTGATTGTGATGAGATGGTGGTGGTGATGGTGATTGTGATGTTGATGATATAATCTTTTATGTTTATGTTATGCTGATAATGCATAAAACATTTCTTTTCACTCCTGGCTGAAACTTGCCTGACCCTCTGGGGAGGCACTCAGGTGTTATATCAATCACGCAGCAGAGTGAATGAGTCTCAGCTGAAACCTGACCCAGCTCAGCCTAGGGCTCTGCTCCCCTTTGATCCGAGAGTGGTGGAATCTCGTGCAAAACAAAGGCATCTGGAAGGGGATTTTCTGTGGACCCCAGTGCACACACAGGCTCGGGGAAATGTGGGCACAGCCTGAGCCCTCAGGATCAGGAGGATGTGCGGGGAGGAACAGGCTTGCAGGGACTGAGAAGGGGAGAGTTTCTGTGGGGGGACCAGTCTGTGATGAAGTTGAACCTGAGCCCATGTATCTTGGGACCTTCCACTCTTCCAGCTGCGAGGGGACTGGACATGGCTGTTTCCCTAGGGTGGGCTAAGCCACCCCCTGAACCTCTCCTGGCATTCTGCCCACCTTTCTCTTTCTTAGCCTGGCCCTTGGATATGGGTGCTCCTCTCGATTCCGCTGGTCCCCAGCCTCTGCTTTCCCGTGCTCACGTGGCTTCAGGTCCCTCCCAGCCTCCGCCCAGACCACTCTCCTGGGCACCGCCTGCTCGCCTGGCAGCCTGCCACCTGATTCATCACATCGCCCTGGGCAGCCCCAAGCCGAGCCCTCTCCTACGCTGTTCCCCCCTGCTCTGTGCCGTCCCGGAGGGAGCTGGTGGCGTGGCTGTCCCTCCTGTCCAATCCCAGGTCCTGTTGTTTATTCTCCCCCAGCGGTTCCCAGAGCTGCCGCCTCCTCCAGCCACTGCGGGCCCTTGGCTACTGTTCTGGGCGTGGTGGCCTCTGTACTGGCCGCCGGCCTGCAGTCCCCCCTCGAGCCTGCGCCTCACACTTTCTGGGAGGGTTGCACCCCGCTGAAGCCCTGTGTGGCTCTGGGGCTCTCCGGACCCCCCCCCCCATGGGGCGCAGGTCTCGATGCCCCGTCAGTGCGTCTCTTTCTGCCCATTTGCAGTTTTTGCTCTGACCATACGGGACTCCTTACAGGCCCCCAAGGGCCCCCACTTTCTTGTGTCTCCAGGTCCCCACAGGCTCCGTCCCTCACCCGGACTGGTCTTCCCTCTCCTTTCACTCGGGAAGTGTCTCTCTGACCTCCAGGCTCAGCCTGCTCTACTCTGGTGGGAACGAGTGCCCCCAACGTCCTGCCATTAGTCTGTCGCAGCCTCGTTGCCCTAATCAGAGCCCAGGGTGCGGCCCGCGCTCAGGGTGCTTGTCAGGCAAAGACAGACGGATGGGATGGACAGGGTGGCACAGGCTTGCCGAGGCAGAGCTGGCCTTTCCATCACTCAGCAGTGTCTGCGCCCGGAGCCGGGTCACAGCTGCCAACGAGGCAGGCCCCGGCCCTGGCCGCCCGGAGTTGGGGGCGTGCAGGCCTGTGGACCCCCAGTTCGGTGCTGATCCCAGCGAGCTGCAGATGGGGTGCAGGCTGCAGGCCCCGCGGGACAGTCTGCACCTTCGGCTCAGGTGAGTGAAGTGGGGGCAGGGCCCGCAGCCCCAGCTGCTCGAGACACCCACCCTGCTCCCGCCTGTCGCTGTCACCAGAAAGCGCGTGGTTATTTGCCCCTTGTTTTCCAGCGGCCACTGCTAGAAGGGGACGGCAGAGGCCGAGCTGCTCCCTCTGCGAGCCAGAGGCCTCAGGGGACAGGAGAGGGAGCTCCAGACCTCGCCTTAGCCCGTCAAAGGCAGGCGCAGCCGGCGGGCAGCGGGTGAACGCTGGCCCTCGCGGGAAGCCAGCCTCGCTATTAAGCAACAGCACAGACCTCTTTGTGTCTCTGCTTCTTCCAAAGTGGCAGAAGATGAAGGCCCCGCGCTTGAAACAACACAGGGAAATGGTTTGCAGGCCCGCATCTGGAGGCCAGAAGTCCTTTGACAGCCGCGCCGGGGAGGGAGCCGCCGGGGGTGCCGGCCTGGGCGCCGATTCCCAAACCTTTCTCCAGGGCTTCCCAGGGCTGGGGCAAGACGGCATCTGTCCCTGCTCAGGCAGTGTCCCCTGGAGGCAGGCCCCTCCTTTGGTACCTTGGAGGGTGGCACCTTTGACACCTGCTGCCAGCACAACGCCCGCCCAGGTCCTCACTGCAGGCTGCTGGGTCTCTGATGCCATCGTGCCAGACCGCCTTGGGCACGGCTCTTGGCGGAGTCCTCCAGGCCCGGGGGTCACTGGGGTCTGCAGCAGGACAGCGGCAGCCTGGCGAGGTCACGCGCTGACACACGTCTGAAATGACTCGAGGCTGAGCAGAGCCAGCCCCCGAGCACCTCAGTCTTCCCTCGTGGGCAGCCGAGACGAGCCTGGTCCTGGGGGGCACAGTCACTGGGGGCACAGTGATGTCTTACGTCAGAGAAAGGAGGCCTCTGGGTTTTTTGTGCACATGATTCTTCGGGCCGGAGTCTTCAGGTCAGCGAGAAGGGCCCACAGTTCTGGGGAAGCGGAGTGAGTGGAGAGGGCCCCTTTGTTCTACCCTCTGCGCCACACTAGCACCCCACTAGTAAGGAGTTACAGGAAATACCTCTGGCTGGGCCATAGCGTGTGCCCACACATGATACCAGCTACTGAGCACCCGCCGTGTGCCAGGCCTGGCCCAGGTCCCGGTGGCACCGAGGCCAGGCGGGGATTCTCCTCCAGGACGGGAGAAGCTGGTGCCGGGTGGGGGGGAGGCTGGTGCGTTGTCCGAGGTCATGCAGCTCGTCAGAGCTGAGGTTCGAGGCCAAACCTCTGTGACAACCAGCCTGTGAAGGAATTTCCCACCTGGTCCGAGTCCTTCCTCAGGGCCCGTGTCTCCCTGAAGTGCAGCGTGGCTCTCGTCACCTCCCACCTCAGGCGCTGGCAGTGGCTCCCCTTTCTTGGCGGTTCTCTTGGATGGCTGGAGTGACAGATGACTCGGGACGCGGAGGCTGCTCAGGAATCCAGCCCTGGGCGGAGGGGCGGCTGCGTGGCGGGGGAGGCAGACGGATGGGACGAGCGTGTCCCTGGCTCTGGGTGGAGCGTGAACCCAAGCAGCCAGCTGTCCGGTTCCCAGGGTGCCTTTGGGGGGTGGCAGACCACTGGATGGCCTTGATTGGTTGGTGCAAATGATCAGCGTGTCCTGTCCCAGACCACCCGACCTCCGGGAGGTACTGAGCAGCTGGGGAGGCACTGAGGCCTGAAACCAGGTCGCATCCACACCACTGAAGCCGCCTGGGCTGGGCTGGTCCTGGGCTCAGCAGAGCAAGGTGCCCCAGGAGGGCCAGGGTTGGAATGGGGAGACCGGCCACGCCAGCACAATGCTCCCCGGGAACTCAGAGGAGCAGAAACCCCAGTGCATGGTGGGAACAAGAATGGCACCCCCTAGGCGCGGGGAACAGGGAGAGAAAGCCTGGGAGGCATCTCTGGAGGGACAGAGGGAAAGCAGGAAGCACAGTGTTAATTTGCACCGACTGTAGTCCGAGCCCTGGGAAACGGGGGGCTTTATGGATCTGCGACTGAGTCCAAGCCCGTACATTCTCAGGTCGCCCCCTTTACCTGGAACTGTGGGCGGTAACTCAGCGATGCCAGGGCTGGAGGTCAGCCCTGGGCTCCTCTGGTTCTCGGACGACAGCTCCCGGTCATCCAGCTGCAAGTACGGGAACGTCCTGGGTGTGAGCACGTCCTGGGAGGCCTTGTCTTCAGGAGGCTTTGCCAACCTCCTGAGCCCTAGTCCTTTCTCTTCACCTGTGCACGTTGGTGCCCGGGAGGGAGCCGCTCCCTGCCTCCCTGTGGCCGTGGCTCTGGGTGTGGCCGTGGCTCTGGGTGTGGCCCCAGGCAGGTCACCCCGTCCCTTAGCCCGTTGCTCTCACCAGCTACAGCCTGGTCTTAGCCAAGCTCTCTGATTACATCCTACAGGTCCCACGAGGTCTCCTGCCACCCCTCTGACTGCCCCATGGCCCGCCACTGCTCAAAGCCACAAATGTCCCCACGCAAGAGTGTTTCCCTGAGAAAACCGGGCCGCCTTCCCCGGAGCCCGTGCCGCCGGGCTCCTCGCCTCCGCCTGGCTTTGCGGGAGTGCCGGGTCCGCCGGGTCCGCCGGGTCCCACAGCTGCGGCGTCGCCCCTCTCGGTGCTGCGGGGCGGGTATGCTCACGTCCACACCTGTTTCGTCGTTTTAATGGCATTTGTGCCAGAAAACGTAAGTGCCGTCATCCGCCACTTCGAACTGGAAGTCAAGGGAATTTATAAACAGGACAACAAGAGTAAAAGTCAAGGAGCCTTCAAATGCAGATTCTTTTAGGCAAATGTTCTGGGGCCGAGTAATATTAGGACATATTCACCGACTCTGTGTGCCCCCTTTCCTGTGGCCTCCTTCCATGAGCGGCCTGAGAAACAGGACACAGCCGGGAGGAGCCAGGCCGTAGCCCTGGGTGCTGGGACCCACGAGGTTCCCCTGTGCAGGGACCTCGGCTCTGTCCAGCCGCTCTGCCTGCAGCCAGGCCCTGCCGCTCAGCCTGGTCAGTGGGACGCAGAGCCAGCCAGGCCCTGCCGCTCGGCCCGGTCAGTGGTCAGTGGGAGGCGGAGGCCAGCAGGTGGGCGGATCCGGCGTTTCCTCCGCAGTCAGGCTGTCCTGGCCTCGGGAAGGGGGCTCCTGGATGGCGTTGCTGGACGGCGTTTGGTCCACGTGCGTCCTCAGCCCGTTTGCTCCCCGCGTGGTCCTGATACCTTCGTCCTGCACGTGTGTCGTGATGGGGTGACAAGTCGAATAACCCCCAAACACACTGACATTTACAACAGCCCCGGGATTTCAGTCCGTGCAACGGAAAAGGTTCTGAGTTACCTTCCATCTGGACCCATGCAGAGACCCCAGATCCCTGGCCAATGTGGGGAAGCTGTCACTCGATGAGGGTGGCATTTCAGATAAGTAGGGAAAATGGAATACCATATTTTGGACAACTGGCTATCCGTAGGGAAAAATGTCCCCTACACAATAGCACCCCTGCTTTCCATGCTGGCTTAAGCTGTAGGAGGAAGGAAGGAAGGGAGGCAGGAAGGCTGATGTCAGGCGACAGAGGAGGGAGTTCTTGTGTTCTTGGGGCGGAGAGGGTATGTGTAGGTAAGACATACCAATACTCGACACTGGGAATGAGATGGAGCCGACAGTGGCGTCCCTGAGGTTGGACACGACACAGGTCTACTTCTTCCTCCGGCTGCGTGTCCAGTGCTGGTCAGCCGGGACTCTGCCCAGACACCCAGGGACCCAGGCTGACTGGGACGCTGCCGTCTGGGATCTTAGAGCAGGGGAGGGACGCCTGGAGAGTCACACACTGGCTCCTCTATATTTGGCCCAGATGCGACCCATGTGTCACCTGCTGAAAGCCCGTTGGCCAGAACCAGTCATGTGACCCTGCAGGGGGCGGGCACTGGGGGAAGAAGGGTGAATGTTGATGGGTGTTGCTGACCCTGCAACTTTATCTCAATACACTGAGCCGCCGATGGGATCACTGATGTTCTCGGGAGGTGTCGATGAGCAGAGCTGATCTGAGAAGAAGTTGAAAGGAAGAAATTCTAAGAATTAACTTCAAGAACTGGGTCTATCCCAGATGGTTTTTTTGGTTAACTCTCACCAGAGGATGTTCTTCCATTGATTTTTAGATAGAGTGGAAGGAAGGGAGGAAGGAGGGAGAGGGAGGAGAGAGAGAGAGAGAGAAAGAGAAACATCAACGTGACAGAGACACATCGATTGGTTGCCTCCTGCGTGACCCTGACTGGGGCTGGGGATTGAACCTGCAACCCAGGTATGTGCCCTTGATCGGGAATCAAACCCACGACCCTTCTGTCCAGGGACCGACGCTCTAACCACTGAGCCAAACCCGCCAGGGCCCAGATGGTTTTATCGGGAGGTTGTTGAGTGTGTGTCTGTCCAGGGGGCGCAGGTGGGGTGAGATGCTCCCAGAATCCACTAGGGGCCAGGTGCCAGGTGCCAGGTGTGACATTAAGAGGTGTGAAGGGCTCTGGAGGCCAGGAGGCAGGAAGCAGGAAGCATGGCATCCTGCTTGGATGGACGGATCCCCACACCTGCCCTCAAGTTTTCCAACTCTAGTGGGAGTGTGCTCAGGCCCCTCCCACTTCTGGGAGGGGAGCTGGCTACCCAGAACTATCCTCCTGGGATGGCTAATTGTATGTGTCAACTTGGCTGGGCCATGTGCCCGGATATTTGGTCAAACATCATATACTGTAGACGTTTCCGTGAAGGTGTTTTTGGATGAGATTAATATTTAAACCTGTGGATTTAGTGTAAAGCAGATTACCCTCCATAACGTGGGTGGGCCTTGTCCGATCAGGTGAAGGCTTGACTAGAACAAAGGCTGACGTCCACGCCCTCCACCTCCAAACCAGGAGGAATCCTGCCACCAGATGGCCTCTGGACTTGAACGGCCACTCTTGGCTGGGTCCCCAGCCCGCTGGCCGCCTGCTGGTCTTGGACTGGCATCTCCACAACTGTGTGAGCCAATCTCTTAAACAGAACCTCTCTCTCAGCACATCCTCTTGGTTCTGTTTCTCAGGAGAACCCTGACCAGTGCATCTGCCAGACCACAGGCGACAGGGGGAGGTGACTCCCCACTAAGAAACTGGGGCTGCTTCAGGCAGGAGGGTCTGAAGAGCGACCGAAGACACCACGGGCCACCAGGCTGCAGGGCCGCGTCAGAAGCCCGACACGAGGCCGACGAGGCCACAGAAGAGTGTTGTGCTGTTTGCACATGTTTGCACGTGAAGTTAGAGTCTTTCTGTTCATTCTCGGTCCTCCCATGGTGGGCACCTACTGTGGCAGGGCTGTCATCACCTGGGCACCACTGAACTCCCGTCCAGGAGTTCGGCACAGCTGCGGGTGCAGTGCAGGAGAAGAGCCGAACGCAGAGCCCAGCAACATGGCCCCTGGAGGGTCGGGACGGTCCCCGCGCTAGTGGATCCGGAGCCGCAGGGCTGAGCACGGGAACAAGCTGGGCAGAGCGCGGTTTTGAAAGGCAGCAGGCGGTTCATTTCAGAGCCTCCCTTCCAGGTGCCCGAGGCATCTGCCTTGTTAGAGCGCCAGGGAGGAAATCGCCTGGAGACAGCTCTCTCCAGATGCCGAGCAAAATGAACCGGCCTGCGCGCTGGCTCGAACTGAGGTCCCGGGCTCCCTTCGCCATCTCTCCGCTGTCGGGACCTTGTGACCGCTGTGCTGTTTGATTAAAGACAGCAGACGAGAGCTCTGGCGAATGCAAATTACGCCCCTGTTCAGCCTGGACAACAGGGAAGGAAGGAGTGCAGAGACGTGCCCGAAAGACCGGGCCAGAGCGAGGACTGATTTGTATGCAGATTCCATCGCAGCATCTGAGTCAGGGGCTTTGACACGCTCCAAGGCAAAGCTGGGTAAATATGCCACTTTTTTCTTCTGCTCTGAAGACAGCTGTCTGCAGGCACGTCAGGAAACCACGACAAAGGGCATTCCAAATGCATGTGGTGCCTTTGAGTTTATTTATTTGTCTCAATGTGTTCCAGTTACATTTGCGCATGGCGTGATCGCGCATCTCGCGCTGATTGAAGACCAGGCCTGTGCAGTGGGCGTGGCGCGGGGGAAGGGTTTCCTAGCTGCATCTAATTTAAAGCACCTTGGGCTGAGTGGCGCAGTGAGAAGGATGTGGCTGAAACAAACACAGATCACAGCAGGATCAAAGTGCCCGCAGAAATCTGCTCCTCTGGAGGCAGCCTCCCCGCCCTCGGCCCCTCCTTTCCCTCATTCCAGGACCAGTGATTCTTTTGTGGCAAAGCTCCAGGCCGGCCTGGTTTCCACGGAGCGACTGCGTTTTCATCTCTGATTGATGGGGCGAAGGCACCCTCACCACGGGCTTGGAGGAGATCTAAGGGCCCTCCTGATTTCACAGTGGACATGTGAAGTGTGACATCAATCAGCACCCCCCAGGCGGTTCAGAGACAGGCCGATGGTGGTGGAGCGCTCCCGCGTTGGAGCTCAGAGCCCAAGGAGTCCAGGGTACAATCAACAACCGCCGTTTCCAGCCCTCCCCGGTGCAACACTGGCCCAGCTGCGGCCGTGTGGAATGTCACATGGGATCCCAGAGCCAAAGGGACCCCAGGTACTCCAGTGCTGCCCACACTCCCCTTACCAACCGCAGAGGCTGAGCGCATGCCCGCTTTAAGGTCAGTGGGGAACACTCTGTGCTGGAGGCAGGGGGTCCTCAAACCCCTGTGCCCATGACACTCAAACAAGGTCAGCGCACACACACACCACACACAGTACACATCCAGAGCACACACACACCACACACAGTACACATCCATAGAGCACACACACACCACACACAGTACACATTCACAGAACACACACACCACACACAGTACACATCCATAGAGCACACACACACACCACACAGTACATATCCAGAGCACACACACACACCACACACAGTACACATCCGCAGAACACACACACACCACACACAGTACACATCCACAGAACACACATACCACACACAGTACACATCCGCAGAACACACACACACCACACACAGTACACATCCACAGAGCACACACACACCACACACAGTACACATCTGCAGAGCACACACACACCACACACAGTACACATCCACAGAGCACACACACACCACACACAGTACACATCCACAGAACACACATACCACACACAGTACACATCCACAGAGCACACACACACCACACACAGTACACATCTGCAGAGCACACACACACCACACACAGTACACATCCACAGAGCACACCACACACAGTACACATCCAGAGCACACACACACCACACACAGTACACATCCACAGAGCACACACACACACCACACAGTACACATCCACAGAACACACACACCACACACAGTACACATCCACAGAACACACACACCACACACAGTACACATCCAGAGCACACACACACCACACACAGTACACATCCACAGAACACACACACCACACACAGTACACATCCACAGAACACACATACCACACACAGTACACATCCACAGAGCACACACATACCACCCACAGTACACATCCACAGAACACACATACCACACACAGTACACATCTGCAGAGCACAAACACACCACACACAGTACACATCCAGAGCACACACACACCACACCCAGTACACATCCACAGAACACACATACCACACACAGTACACATCTGCAGAGCACACACACACCACACACAGTACACATCCATAGAGCACATACACACCACACCCAGTACACATTCACAGAGAACACACACACCACATAATACACATCCGCAGAGCACACACACACACCACATAGTACACATCCACAGAGCACACACACACCACACAGTACACATCCACAGAGCACACACACCTCACACAGTACACATCCACAGAGCACACACACCTCACACAGTACACATTCACAGAGAACACACACACCACACAGTACACATCCACAGAGCACACACACCTCACACAGTACACATTCACAGAGAACACACACACCACCCACAGTACACATCCACAGAGCACACACACACCACACAGTACACATCCACAGAGCACACACACCTCACACAGTACACATTCACAGAGAACACACACACCACCCACAGTACACATCCACAGAGCACACACACCTCACACAGTACACATTCACAGAGAACACACACACCACCCACAGTACACATCCAGAGCACACACACACCACACAGTACACATCCACAGAGCACACACACCTCACACAGTACACATTCACAGAGAACACACACACCACCCACAGTACACATCCACAGAGCACACACACACCACACAGTACACATCCACAGAGCACACACACCTCACACAGTACACATTCACAGAGAACACACACACCACCCACAGTACACATCCACAGAGAACACACACAAACCACACACCACACACCATGCACACACACCATGTGCACACACACACACACACACACACACACACACACACACACTGTGTGTGTGCAGTCGAGGGGTGGTCTAGCTTCAAGCACAGTGGATCTGGGCCACAAGCGATATTTCCCCCTTTCTACCCTGTTTCCCTCCACCTGCCTGGTGGAGATTCTCCTTGCGTGGTCTGCGATCATGGAAGGCCACCAGCACCCAGGCCACATCACATTGCTAATCCAGAAAAAAGAGAGACCCTCTCCTGCATGTGTAGCTACTCTCAAGACAGGCCCTGATTGGCTCTGAGGGGCATGTGCCCAGCCCTGGACCAATCACTGTGCCCAGGAAGATGGAGTTTCCTGATTGGCCAGGCTGGATCACATGCTCACACCCAGTCTGAGGAGGTGAGGGGACTGTGATTGACAGTGCCAGCAAAACTGCAGGGGTGTGTGAATGTCAGTGTGCTGCATGTGTGTGGTGTGTGTGTGTGTGCTCTGTGGGTGTATATTGTGTGTGGCGTGTGTGTGCTCTGTGGATGTGTACTGTGTGTGTGCTCTGTGGGTGTATATTGTGTGTGGTGTGTGTGTGTGCTCTGTGGATATATATTGTGTGTGGTGTGTGTGTGCTCTGTGGGTGTATATTGTGTGTGGTGTGTGTGTGTGCTCTGTGGGTGTATATTGTGTGTGGTGTGTGTGTGCTCTGTGGGTGTATATTGTGTGTGGTGTGTGTGTGTGCTCTGTGGATGTATATTGTGTGTGGTGTGTGTGCTCTGTGGGTGTATATTGTGTGTGGTGTGTGTGTGTGTGCTCTGTGGATGTATATTGTGTGTGGTGTGTGTGTGCTCTGTGGGTGTATATTGTGTGTGGTGTGTGTGTGTGCTCTGTGGATGTGTACTGTGTGTGGTGTGTGTGTGCTCTGTGGGTGTATATTGTGTGTGGTATGTGTGTATGCTCTGTGGATGTGTACTGTATGGTGTGTGTGCGCTCTGTGGGTGTATATTGTGTGTGGTGTGTGTGTGCTCTGTGGGTGTATATCATGTGGTGTGCGTGTGTGTGTGCGCTCTGTGGGTGTATATTGTGTGTGGTGTGTGTGGTGTGTCTCTCCAGTTTGGAGAGGGGCTGGGGTGGGAGCACAGCGCTGGCCGATGTCAGGATGTGACTCCCAGAGCTGTGGTGGGTGGCGGGCCCTGACCAGGAGCTGTCATAGCTGGTACCTGATGAAAGTCATCTGGGGTCGATGTGCTGGGGTGTCAGCATCAGACAGAAGGGGAGCAGCTTGTCTTGTCCAGCAGATGAGCACTTCTGAACCCCGAGACAGGGGTGTGTGTGAGTGTTTCCACTCTTGGTGGACCAGGAACCCTCTCTTTCCCCTGGCACCCTAGGAAGGAGAATGAGGCGTCGGGATACAAATTTAACCTGGAAGCAATTTCAGGCACCACGTGGTCCAGGCCCTCACCTTACAGATCCTGAGTGCAGCTTCTGGCTGGGAGGATGGAGGCAGACCCCTCCCCACGTGGGCCCGGCCAGTCAGTCCTGACTCTGCCCGACTGTGACCGCTCCACTGTTGTGACTTCGCCTGTGCTGTTCCTCTGCCTGGAGTGCCTGTGCCCCACCCCCACTGACCGTTCGTCGGCGTGGCTCTGGCCTTCAGGACAGGGGTGACCTTCCCACCTGCTCATCCCACAGTGGGGAGGTCTGCGCTCCCCAGTGCTCCGGGGTACGCTGGCGCATGCTGGCACACGCTGTAGGTAAATAGAACAAAGCGAGGATACTGAACTGCCTGCAGAGGGATTCTTTTTCTGGACAAGGTGGCCCATGCATAGTGAGGGTATGCATTTCCATAAACGTGTGTAATTCCACATGAGTCCTCATTTGAGAAAGGACTGGAATACAAGAAGCTGTCCCAGTGCAGGTGTGGGAGACCCCACCAGTTGTCTCTACGTCCTTGATTATGTGGACAAAGGTAAGTCGGCTTTACAGGTATTCATTGGGCCACACGAGACAGACGCCAGTGGACATTACTATTCAGGCCATGTCACATTAATTTCCCCCCAAATCAAGTTAAGTTTAGCTGAAATGGCTAAGATTGGTAGGGAATCTAACAGCATATTTTTTCTTTAAATGAAGCCTCGCTGCCTCCTCCCCAACCTTCTAACATGGGAACCCCTTCCTCCTCGGAGGAAGACGCCCTGGTCCTTTGCCCACTGGCTTTGGCAGTGGTGCCCCTGCCCAGGCCAGGTCTGTCCACGCAAAGTCTGGGGCTCCAGCAGCTCGTCCAAGGCCTTGCACCAAGTGAGGCCACAGGGCACCCCACAGCCCCGCCGCAGCCCCTCTGGTTCAGGTGTGGAGGGCACCCCACAGCCCTGCCGCAGCCCCTCTGTGTTAACTCTGAGTGGGGTGGGCAGTCCTCCTGCTTTCCCCTCTAAAGCAGACCCTCGTCCCTCTCCCTTCCTCTCTCAGGGGCCGGTGGCTCAGTACGAAGGGTCTGTGGTCCAGAGAGCCAGGCTCAGAATCCAGACCCGTCAGAAATCCTGTTTAGGGGACAGGATATTCAGAAAGGCAAGGTCCGGATCTGCCTTCCCCAGGATGGGAGATGCCCCTGCTCCTTGCCACCACCCACGCCTCCCAAGACGTCTGCTGAGTTGATTTCTCAACGATCTGCCTCTGCGCCCGGGTATGAAGCACACGAGCAGGGGAAGGCGGACCCGCAGGCCCGCTGCAGCAGTGTCCGCAGACAGCAGGCACCCGAGCCTGGGCCCCGGCTGCAGGACGTCCTCGGGGATGGTGCAGACGCCACCCTAACTCGGTGCAGGGAAAACAAAGGAAGGAACAAATTGGAAACAGACAGAACACCAACTTCTTGGGAAATTAAAACAGTCATCTCATGGATAAAAGAAAAATCAAACCGGCAATGACCAAATATTTAGAAAAGAGTAAGAGCAGAAGTTCCACATCGGAGCTTGTTGGAGGCAGCCTGGAGGACACTAAGAAAATAAGTCCACAGTTTACAAATTGTCAAAGGAAATGAAAAAATTAATCTAAAGAGGCCAAACAAACCCAAGGAGAGCAGACGAAAGGACAGAAGGTCACAGCAGCAATAACAGGGGAAAACAGAAACTGTGGAATTAATAAACAAAAACAGAAAGCTCGCTCTTTAGAAAAATAGAATAAACTACTAACTAGTTAATCAAGAAAAAATATGAGAAAATGTCCCATGAAAATAGCCTCAGAGAAACCAGAACGTGAAGAGAACAATTCTTACAACTCTGCACTAGGAGGGTTTGGAACAACGGCGGAAGGGATGATTTTCTGGTAAAGTGTCTGTTGTTAACATGAACTGAATCAAGTGTGGTTTAAGCAGAATACTTAAGCGCTCCAATATTTGTAGCAACAAAGTGCGGCTTGTGTGTGTGAGTGTTGTGTGCGGTGTGTGAGTATGAATGTTGTGTGTACGTGTGTTGTGTGAGTGTGAGTGTGAATGTTGTGTGTAAATGTTTGTGGTGCGTGAATGTTATGTGTACATGTGTGAATGTGTGTGGTGTGTGAGTGAATGTTGCGTGTACATGTGGGGGTGTTGTATGTGGTGCATGAGTGAATGTTGTGTACACGTGTGGGTGTTGTGTGAGTTTTGTGTGTACATGTGTGAGTGTTGTGTGTGGTGCATGAGTGAATGTGTCTGTACATGTGTGGGTGTTGTGTGAGTGTGAGTGTTGTGTGTACATGTGTGAGTGTTGTGTGTGGTGCATGAGTGAATGTGTCTGTACATGTGTGGGTGTTGTGTGAGTGTGAGTGTTGTGTGTACATGTGTGAGTGTTGTGTGTGGTGCATGAGTGAATGTGTACATGTGTGGGTGTTGTGGGTGTTGTGTGAGTGTGAGTGTTGTGTGTACATGTGTGAGTGTTGTATGTGGTGTGTGAGTGAATGTTGTGTGTACATGTGTGAGTGTTGTGTGTGGTGCATAAGTGAATGTGTCTGTACATGTGTGAGTGTTGTGTGTACATGTGTGAGTGTTGTATGTGGTGTGTGAGTGAATGTTGTGTGTACATGTGTGAGTGTTGTGTGTGGTGCATGAGTGAATGTGTACATGTGTGGGTGTTGTGGGTGTTGTGTGAGTGTGAGTGTTGTGTGTACATGTGTGAGTGTTGTATGTGGTGTGTGAGTGAATGTTGTGTGTACATGTGTGAGTGTTGTGTGTGGTGCATGAGTGAATGTGTCTGTACATGTGTGAGTGTTGTGTGCGGTGTGTGAGTGAGGGGGCAACCTGGAGCTGGTCGTGGGGGGCAGAGGGTTGCCCTGCTGGGGATGGGGCTGTGCTTCCAGGTGAGGTAGGACAGGTGAAGGACAGGCCAGAGCGGGGTCCCCGAGGGCCTCCCACTTGAACCTGACTTCATTATCCTTCACTGAAGTGGGGGTTAGAGTGCCCTGCTCAGCTTGGCACAGAGCGGGCACGCGCTAGTCACGTGGGTTTTCAGTCCTTCTCTAAGGGGCTGGTTTCTTGCATTTCCTAACTGGTCTGGCCTCGAGCAGCTTGGCCTGGTGGGGTGGGCCTTCCTCCTGCAGGCCTCCCACTCTGTCCACGCGGCTCCCTCAACTCTCGGTCCAGGAACTGGCCCCGCTTCTTGCCTCTAGTTCTGGCCGGCCTCGGTCCCCTGTCCCCTCACTCCTTCCTGGGCCCTGGCTGCTCCCTGGACGGAGGCCTGTTCCCACATCCCTCTCCCGAGGCTGCCCCCTGCTCCGGCCAGTGGCCTGCTGGGACTCGACCTGCTGGGGGCGCCGTCCCAGCTCCAGGGGAGCCCAGCATGGTTTTCTCCAGAGCTCTGCACCGCAGAGGAAGAGTGCCGAGGACTGGAAACAAGGGACGCTCATCTGGGGTGAGCCGTGCTCTGGGAGACTCCGGTTTTTCTCATCTGCTTCTCAAATCAAGAGCAGGAGGTATTAAAATACTCAGCTGTTCTGCATCGCGGAGGACTCGGAGCCCTTCAGGGCTGGGCCGGCAGGACTGGCTCTCCCTTTCCCTTCTGGCCACACGAGGCAGCGAGGGGACCCAGCACCCCGCCGTCAGCCCTGGGTGTCCGGGCTGCTGGGCCGTGAACCGCGCAGGACCCGAGGGCGTGCCTGTCGCATGGCCATGGAGAGAATTCCGCCAGCAAGCCTGCGGGCACTAACTCCACGGGGCCACGTGCTGGGCCTTTATGTGCTGGGACTCTCAGTCCGGGAAAAAGCTTTTAATGACTCATTATTAAAACCATTTGCCTTCCAACCGTTTGCATATATGATTCTTGAAATATCTTCCTTCTGATTGGGCAGGAGATTGATATTCCACAGAGTTCTCTCCCCTCCAGGCCCACTGCCCATCGTAAGCTGCCCGTGGGCCTGGAGGGCTGTGTGTGTGTGTGTGTGTGTGTGTGTGTGTGTGTGTGTGTGTTTCTCACGCCAGCCTGGAGGGCTGTGTGTGTGTGTGTGTGTGTGTGTGTGAGGGGGGGGGCTCGCCCACCTCTGAAGCTCAGGGCCGTGTTGGGGGACAGGTGATTCCAGCCCCCTTGCCAAGCCTGGAGAGTAGGAGCCTGAACACCCCGTGAAGTTACGGGGAGTTCTAGCATTTCTCCTTGCAGTGGATGCGAGCACTTGTCCTCTGCCCACTTGTCCCGTAGCAGCAGCGGTGGCCCAGTCCCCGGGGGTGAGGCTGGTGCCCCAGGAGGCTGTCTGCTCCCATGACAGCAGGTGCCGCCCTCAGGACCTGGAGTGCCCCTGGCGGTCGTGGGCGCTCCCCCTCCGTTTCCCAGCATTCCCCCCGGGCAGGTGTTATCAGGCCTGGATACACAATCTGTGGGCCCCAGGAAAGTCTGAAAGCGTGCCCCCTTGTTCAGAAAGTCTCAGACTTCAAGGCAGGATAAGCAGGGTTTGCACCGAGCATGGCCTTTCTGAGCCAGGCCCCTGCGGCTGCCCTGCTAGTGCCCTGGGTGTCCTGCCATCCTCCTTGCCCCATTGGCCTGATATTTAGGTTCAGAAATGGGCATAGAGAGGCCGGAGTCCCACCGGTGTTGATATCAGCTGGAACCAGTCATCTGACCACAGAGTCCCTGCGGTCACCCACACCACAGCCATGAGGTCGCTGGGTGTTCTTGGGAGACATGGAGGGTCTGAGTGCCTGCCAACCCCAGGGGACACCAGCATGCCCCCTGCCCCTCTCCCCCTCCTCCCACCTGCCTTTCGTGTTCACTAGGGGGTTTCCTCTGCCAGGCGCAGAGGGCAGGACACACGGATGCAGCAAGGTGCTGGCTGGTGGGGGCAGCTGGGACGCAGGGGCGGGGAGGGTGGATATGGTCCCCGCTCCAAGGCAACATCCTCGGAGGGAGACGGACATCACACACGGTACCACACAACCATTTACTCATGATTGATGGCGAAGGTGTGGGAAGGTCATGGGGACGGAGGGTGAGTGGTGGTGCCCTCCGGAGACCCACAAGGGAGAAGGGGCCCGACCAGGGAGGGGAGGAAGAGTGTGGAGCCCTGAGTGAGGTCCAGGAAGGGGTGAGAGGCCAGAGGGCAGGCGACGGGCGAGGGAGGGACCAGAGAGACGGTACTGCCCCAGTCTAAGCCTCCCTCGGTCCCCAGGGGCACAGGGAGGCAGACACTGGTCTGGGTCAGTCCCTTCCAACAGGGGCTGCCACAGGAGCCTGCCCTCACACCACCTTGAGGACGAGGAGGAGGAGCTGGTGAGATGCGGGGCACAAAATACTCTGAAAATACAAAACGCTCACCTCATTTACGTCCCAGTGTCTTGAATTGTGCCTGGAGGGTAGGCCATTTTCATTTTAACAGCATTCGCCACTTCCGTGCCTGAGGACCCCAGAGCTCGTGCGGACGCGTCCCTACCAGCAGCCTGTGTTCCGGCTTCCGTCATTTTCTGTTTTTGGCCAGCTCGTGGGAGTAGTGATGTCTCTCTGCTCTATTTCGCGTTTCTCTGACTTCTGGGGGTTTTGAGCATCTTCTGATGTTTGCTGAGCACTTCTGCCTTCTGCCCATCCTTCTGCCCACTTACACTTCTTGCCCGTTTTTCTGTTGGGTGTTTGGCTTTTTCTTGTGAGTTCAGGCTCACGGCACATTTCAGGCATTTGAACTTCATTGATCATTCCTGTTTAAAATATATTTTGTACATTTCCTTTGGATGTGGGGGGAATACCTTTCCAGAGGAAACCCCGCCCGCCTAGGGCACAGATTTGTCCTTCCCCTTCCGGAGCATGCTATGAATGCGTTCCCACAGCCGGCACCCTTCTCTGATTGTGGAAATAACACGAGCATGTGGATAAGTTAGAAAATATAGTAAATGATAAAGAAGAAGCACCGGTTAGTGTGGTTTAATATACTTTTGTCATTTATGGGCCGTTTCTATGCTTTTCTCCTGTGACTTGCCCGTCATGTCTGTGCCCTTTTTTCTACTGAAATCTTGCTGTAAGAAGTAACGGTGTTAAAACACCCTTTCACCCTTTCTGGAACAAGTATTTTAACCCTTGGCCATCTTTGTTGCCCATATATATATATTTTTTCCTTGATTTGTCATTTACTTAATTTTATCATTTGGGATACAAATACTTTTATAGTTTAGGGGAAATTTATCTTTGTTATTTGATTGTTTTCATTATTTTTATTTTTTTGCATTTATCTTCAGATAGAGGGGGAGGGAGAGAGGGAGGAAGAGAGAGAGAGAAACATCCATGTGAGAGAGACGCATCGAGTGGCTGCCACCCACACAACCCCAACCGGGCCGGGGACAAACTGCAGCTGAAGTACATGCCCTTAGCGGGAACGGAACCGGGACTCTCTGGTCCGGGCCGACGCTCCAACCGCGGAGCCAAACCGGCCAGGGCTGTTTTCTTTACTTTAAAGGTCTCACTTAACTTACTATGAAGCCAGTTAAACGTTCAACTGTGGTTTCTTTCAAAAATTTTATGGTGTCTTTTTTATGTGTAGCTTTTCGATCTGTTTGGAATTTATTTTGGGATATGGTTTGGACTGAGGCTCTACCTTGAAGTTTCCCCCAGAGCGCCCAGTTTCCGAGCGCTGCTGGTCGCCCGGGCCCTCCGCGGGCGAGGGTGCTGGCGGCCACTGCAGGTGTCCCACGCGCCGCCGGCCGTCTCTCCCCGAGCCTTTCCCACGGGTTTCAATACTCCACAGGCAAGTAGACGGCACTCCTCTTTCCCACGATGTCTAGTTATTCTTGTCGATTTTTTTTCCTCTTCAGGTAATCTTCAGACTCTCTTAGTCAAATTCTTGGGGTGGCATTAAACTCACAAGAAAAGCCGGGGGAAATCTGACTTATTTGCCATGTTTTCGAGGAGCACAGGGCAGCTCCCTCCATTGTCCTCGCTGCCTCTCCTCATCTTACTCGAGGGCCACAGTTCGGTCAGCACTGCGGCTGCCCACTGGAGACTCGTCCGCCTCTGAGCCAAAGGCCGCTTGTGGGAGGTGCTGCCCCCTCCGAAATGCTGGCTCAGCGGGGCTCTCCCGGGAGCTGATGCCTGAGCTGTCCCTGTCCCCGGGGAGGCTGCGTGTGTCCACTGTGGGCGTGGGTTGGCTGCGCCCTCCTGAGCTGCCCGGGGCCACCCAGGGGTGAGCAGCGCTCCGGGCCCCGAGGCCTGAAGGGCGCCACGGGAAGGCGGTTTATGAGTCAGGTCGCTGCGTGTTCAGAGCCTGTGACACAGGACTCAGTGGGCATTTGATGGGACGCAGTGACAGGATCAGCACACAAAACATTTCATTTTAAAAATAATTCCGCTTCACATGTTTTAAAACTTGGACCTTAGCCCCCGTCGGTGTGGCTCAGGGTTAGAGCGTCCGCCTGTGGACTGATGAGTTCGGGTTCAATTATGGACAAGGGCAGGTGTCTTGGCTGCGGTTCACCCCCGGCCCTGGTCAGGGTGGTGAGGGAGGCAACCAGTGATGTGTCCCTCTCACATCCATGCTTCTCTCTCTCTCCCTCCCACTCTATCTGGACAAAAATGTCCTTGTGTGAAGATTAAAAAAACAAACAAAGAAACTTGGACCTTGGTGCAAAAGGCTAACCCTTTAGTAGTGAGATCACGAGCCAGACCCAGGAGGGAGCCTGGCGAGGTCCGGAGCCTCTGCTGACCGCCTGGGCGTCACCACGCGGGGGCGGGGGACCGGCCCTCCCCACGGAGCCCAGCGGGAGGAGTGGGAGTGATGTGAGCGGACGTGACTGGAGCGCCCTCTTTCCTCCAGAGGGTCTGGCTGAGCAGGAAGAACGAAGGCAGCAGTGGGACGGGGCCTGGTCCACGGCAGGTGCCCAGAGGCCCCCAGCTCCGCGGGTGGAGAAACTGTCTCCAATGCTGCAGAGCGGCAGGCGGAGGACAGTGGGTTTTAGGGCTTCGGAGAGCACGCGGGGTTCCTGGAGAGCGGGGCGCACTCGGGCGCCGGGCCCCTTCCCTCCTGCAGAGGCGACCCGTCTATCCGCGGTGGGGGGGGTCGCTGCGAGGTGCTCACACGACGTGGGCAGGCCGGGGGCCGTGCAGTCCCTGTGCCGGTCCCCTCTCCCGAGGAGCACCGCCAGGCACGGGCTGTTGCCTCGTGATTTCTCCAGAGAAGTACAAATAGCAGCTCTGAGTCTTAAAACAATGCCTTTTGATCTAAAGGTTCCAGGAAATAAAACACCTTTGCGGTTACGGAGTCTAGACAGGGACGCGTTCTCAGGGGCCCCAGAGCCGCGCTCCTGCCCCGGCTCGTCAGGCGACGGTCCTGTCCTCACCGACAACACGAGCGTCTCCTCATGCAGCCTGGTCTCCCCGTCCACAGACGTGTGCACGGGTTCCAGATTGCCACTCACCCCCGCACCCCCACGGCCCACAGCCACGGCCCACAGCCCACGCCGCGGTGTATGACCCAGGACTTGTCACCTCTGAATGCACCCCCCCCATCTCTTCCTGCTCAAATCCGCCCTCCCCCACATAGCAGGCATGGCCTGGACAGCTGGGCAGGGCCTGGCCCTGAGGGCACCAGGAGCCTGGTGATTCTGATGAGAGCTTGTACTCACAGCCGATGCTCTGAGCCAGAATCCTGTGCGAGGTGTCCCTGGCTGGCTGGGCCTGTCCTCCCAAAATTCTTGTGTCAGAGTCCTAACCTCAGGCCCTCAGAATGGGACTGTATTTGGGGATGGGGGTCTTGACAGAGGTCATTGAGTTAAAATGAGGTCGTGGGGCCCTGGCTGGTTTTTCTCAGTGGTTAGAGCGTTGGCCCAGGGACCAATGAGTTGCGGTTCGATTCCGGTACCTCGGTTGCGATTCGTCCCCGGCCCTGGTTGGGTTGTGCGGGAGGCAGCCACTCGATGTGTCCCTTTCATGTCGGTATTTCTCTCTCTCTCTGTTTCTCTCTCCCTCCCACTCTATCTGAACAAAAATGGAAAAATGTCCTTGGGTGAGGATAACCAAAAAAAAAAGTGATCGTGAGCGTGGATCCTAATCCGATACGACTGGTGTCCCACAAAGAGGAAGTCTGGACGCAGACACAGAGGGACGGCCACGTGAGGACGCAGGGAGCGGAGGGCCATCTACATGCCACAGAGAGAGCTCAGGAGGACCCGCCCGCCCACACTGGGTCCTGGACACAGCAAGTGCAGTACATTCCTGTCGTTTCAGTGGCGGCCTGTGGACCTGATTAGGGCGGCCTGAGCGGACCAGACCCTGGCAAACTAGCCCTCTGAAGGCAATGAAGAGATTTGTCGAGATTTCCCTGAACCAGCCCTGTGGAGGGGGACCTGGGACGGGCACGTGGGTCACAGAGCCAATCCCGGTCGGCAGTCCCCACCAGGCTGCGTGCGGAGCCGAGCGGGTGGCTCCATCAAACGTGACCACAGGACCCAGGCGCGAGGTCTGGGTGAGCCTGGGCTTCCGGCCTGTTTCATCCCCAGGTCCCTCGCCCTGTTTCTCTAAGGAACACCCCACCTGTTCTGGGTCAGCTCCTGGCCTCTCCATCAAGGACCCTTTGTCCCCACCAGGGTGACAAGAACCTGTTTGTTCTGCTGGGCGCCGGCTCAGTGAGGCCGGGCCTGCCCTGGGCGGGTGGTCTGAGGGGCTCTCCAGGGGACTCATTTCCTGCGCTGGGAGCGCGCTGGTGGGCCACACGCAGAGGTGAGGGAGGGGCGGGTTCATTGGGCATCTCGCTGAGAAGCTCGCCGCGCCGTGCCTGGGTGCGCGGCTTCCCCTCCGCACAGCGCACTTCAACACGTCTCAGAAAGCCGCGGTCATGCTGCTACGGCGAACTCACCTTCGGAATCCAGGCTCCGCGTAGCCTGATCACAGAAACGCAACCCCGCGGTTTCAACCGTCAGGTCGGGGGTTCTTCCTCCTGTCTCCAGTCCCTGGGCTGGGGTGGCCCTGCCCGGCTCGGGTGGCGGAGGTGACCTCCCGGCTCTCTGTCTCCGCTGGCCTCTGCCTCTGACCCTGGCTGGGCTGCAGTCCTGCCGAGGTCCGGGTCCTGGCACTGCCCGCGAATCCGGACTTTCCGTATTTGTGCATCAAACCTGGAAAAGATACAGTGAAAGTACGTATGAGAACCAGGCCGTGCTGAGCGGTGCAGGGCACCCGCCGGGAGGGCAGAGCGCAGGGCTGGAGCTGCTGTGGGCGAGCCGGCGGGTGGCGCTGGGACCCGAGGCTCTGGGCACCGCAGGCTGGGGACTCCTACCACTGTGCCCTGAGCTGCCTCAGTTTACAGCGGAACACCTTCTTTCTTCGGTGGTGACTCAGCCTTAGCTCACTGCAACTTTGCAACTCTTTCATAGTGACAGTGTGAAACACTGTACAGCTGTACAAAAGCACTTTCTTTACGTCCTTATTCTATAAACTGCTTTTCCCTTTCAAATAACTTCTGTTCTATTGTTTACTTTTTAAACTCTTCTGTGAAAACTAAGACATAGCATACACGTTAGCCTAGGCCCACGCAGGGCTGGGGTCACCACAGCCTCCGGCTCCCGCCTTTACCCCCTGTGCCGCTGCAGGTCTTCGGGCAGGACACGGGGCTGTCGTGTCCCGTGACTACCAGGCGGTGTGCTGAAATCCTCCTGGGGGACCCGCCTGAGGCTCTTCTTGAGGGGGTGCCGCTCTTTTCAGAAATATGTCCATGGTGTTGGCTTGGTTTGTTTCTGTTTTTTCATCACAGATTTGCTTGTAAGCAGATAATGCACCCTGAACACGCCTCTTCATTTGTGCCGGGTACCGTGTCACTAGACGGCAGGAATTTTTCAGCTCCGTTATAACCCTATGGGACCACCGATGTATACGCCATCCAACCTCGACCAAAACATCACTACGCAGTGCATGACTGTGCTTAAAACTCAGCCCCCCTTCATAGAATAGTGGAAATAAAACAGACTTTGGAGCCAGCATTGAAATATAATCCTTGCTTCCCACTTACTTGCTGTGTTACCCAGTATGAGTCACTTGGCTTCTCTGAGCCTCTCTGTGCATTGTCACAAGGAGGTGGTGATAACCTGCCTCCTGGCGCAGATCAACCGTCCGAAGCTCTGAGCATGGACTTGGCCACATGCTGTGGCAACGTGGGCTCAGGCATCCCGGGCTCAGGCGTCAGGAGCTCAGGCATCCCGGGCTCAGGCATCAGGAGCTCAGGCATAGGGAGCTCAGGCATCACGGGCTCAGGCATCACGGGCTCAGGCATCCCGGGCTCAGGCATCAGGAGCTCAGGCATCACGGGCTCAGGCATCACGGGCTCAGGCATCAGGAGCTCAGGCATCAGGAGCTCAGGCATCACGGGCTCAGGCATCACGGGCTCAGGCATCAGGAGCTCAGGCATCACGGGCTCAGGCATCACGGGCTCAGGCATCAGGAGCTCAGGCATCGGGAGCTCAGGCATCGGGAGCTCAGGCATCAGGAGCTCAGGCATCGGGAGCTCAGGCATCACGGGCTCAGGCATCAGGAGCTCAGGCATCAGGAGCTCAGGCGTCAGGAGCTCAGGCATCCCGGGCTCAGGCATCACAGGCTTGGTGGGGCAGTGGGGGAAGCATATTCAAGTTGCTCCCAATCGTCAAGGGATATAAAAATGTGGGGGGCATTTAGTCCTCCCCGGGTGATTTCTTCTGAACAGAAACGGCGTGTGAAGCCAGAGGGCCTCCCTTTCCAGAAGCTGTTACTGAGCTGCGGCTCCGCACGGTGGCCCTGGCCCGGGTGTGGCCTCCCACAGCCGCCCCAGAGCCAGCCTTGCCCGTGTCCACCAGCACATGCCCGCTGGGGGACGGCGTGCATCTGGACGGCTTTCTTTTGGGGGAAAACAAGCGTTATGGGGAATGACATTAATGTAAAAGCCTTTAAGGAGCCAATTCACCTGTGGAAGTGCTGCCCGGGCGCGAGCCTTCCTGTGCGGAGAACAGCCCGCTCTTTAAGGGGCTTTAATTAGTGTTGCTGAGAAACATACCAGCGGCATGAAGTCTGAAAGCTAAAGCAAAGGTGCGAGCCAAGACTTTTATGGCAGGCGCTCGTTTTCCTAGCGGCAGTTGAAATAATATTCCCGAGCCCTGAGCCTCAGCGCTAAGTTCTGGTCACGGCCAAAAATAAGTGCGGGCTCCCTCGCGGCCTGACCCGGCCCTCCGGGAGGAAGGCGGCCCTCTCTGCCAGGACCTACGCAGTTGAATTTCAGAGGTACCCTCAGGAATGTGGGCCTCCTCCCTGCTGTGGGGCACCACCTTGCCAGGTGGCAGCCGGGCCGCAGCCAGCCCGCCCAGCACGGCGCACGCCTGACCTCTCACTGAACTGTCGCTGAGCAAATGCCAAAGCCAGGAGAGGACCTGGACGAGGAGGACCCACGGCGATGGGGTGTGGTCCTGATGGCCTGTCTGCCACTGGGCTGGGACCTGCAGACGGTGGAGGCGTCCTGGCTGGAGACAGAGGGGCACCGTCTGTCCCACTGTCTGTCCCACGAGCAGCCAGACGCCGTGGATCCTGACCAGGGCTTCAGGACAGTCCTGGGGGAGACTGAGGACAGTGGGATGATGGCGGAGGGGGTTGTAGCAGCAGAGGGGGAGGAGGGTGGTGGAAAGGTGATGGGGACCCATCCCTAGAAGCAGGTCCTGGAAGTAGGTGCAGCTGCTGAGCTGCCTTCTTGAGAAGGAATAATTAGACTGGGCTTGTGGGGACTGAACGGTGTGCCCCCAGAGGTACGTCCCCCTGGAAGCTCAGTGTGACCTCACAGGTAAGGTAAGGCCCTTGAGATGAGATCGTTCTGTCTTAGGGCGGTACCTGAGCCTCAGATGTCCTTATGAGAGACAGAGAGGGACACAGAGACGCAGGGGAGCGGCCCTGTGCAGAGAGGCAGACGGAGGGATGTGGCCACAAGCCAAAGAGTGCAGGAGCGCCCAGAAGCTAGAGGCAGGAAGGACCCTCCCTGGAGCCTCTGGAGGGTGCGTGGCCCTGTCTACACCTTCATCTCAGACTTGTGGCCCCCAGAGCTGGGAGAGAGTATCTTTCTGTCACTTTAAGCTGCCCAGTTTGTGGCCCTTTGTTACCACAGCCCCGGGAGACCTTACCAGTGAGTTCCCGAGCCCTGGCGGGGCCCTTCCAAAGCTTGCATTGCTGGCCCGGCCGGTGTGGCTCAGTGGCTGAGCGTCGACCCATGCACCAAGAGGTCACCGGTTCAGTTTCTGGTCAGGGCACATGCCCAGGTTGTGGGCCTGATCCCCAGTGGGGGGCATGCAGGAGGCGGCCAGTCGATGCACTCTCTCATCGATGTTTCTATCTCTCTCTCCCTCTCCCTTCTTCTTTCTCTAAAATCAATAAAGAAAATAAATTAAGCTTGCATCGCTCGATGAGTTGGGGAGACGCTGGGTCAGCTGAAGGTCCCGTGCTCAAATCTCCATGAGGTTCAACAAGATAACTGCCCATCAGCAGACGAGTGGATAAAAAGCTGTGGTCCATGCACACAATGGAGCACTATGCAGCTGTAAGGAAGAAAGATCTCTTACCCTTTGAGACGACATGGAGGGACCCGGAGAGCATTATGCTAAGCGAAATAAGCCAATCAGTCATGTATTTTTAAAGAAGAATCAGAGCCCTGGCTGGTTTGGCTCAGCGGTTAGAGCGTCGGCCTGAGGACCAGAGAGTCCCGGGTTCGGTTCCCGCTAAGGGCATGTACCTTGGTTGCAGTTTGTCCCCGGCCCTGGTTGGGGTCGTGTGGGCGGCAGCCACTTGATATGTCTCTCTCACATCGATGTTTCTCTCTCTCTCTCTTCCTCCCTCTCTCCCTCCTGCTCTATCTGAAGATGAATGCAAAAATGTCCTTGGGTGAGGATAAAAAAAAAATTAAAGAAGAATCAGAGACACACAGACGTTCCCACGCCAGGCCGCTCTGCACAGCACTGTTTATAACAAGGCAGGTCTGAAAGCAGCCCCTCTGTCTCACCACCCCCCTCTGGCCTTCTCCTTCAACTCGGTCTGGGCATTTTTTGCAATGCACAACTAAGTGACAACGCTCGAGATGCCAGGTTTCCTTGATTCATTCATTTAGTTATTTGCTCGCTCAAGATGTTTCATTGAGCACTTACTATGTGTGTGGGCTGGGTATGCAAAGTCTCTGGAGTCTCACGGAGTCAGGGAGACATTTCATGGACAGGTGAGCAGACCATGCAGTTCCCTGAGCAGGTGACGTTCAAGTTAAGATGTTTCCAGCCACGGTGAGACGGGGACAGCGATCTGGGCAGAGAGGACATGGCATGAGAAGTCCCGAGGGAGCGAAGACCTGGCCGCGGTGGCCACGCCGAGGGTGGGTGTGCACAGTGCTGCCCCTTCCTGGCCATGCCCTTCTGTGAAATGACCTCCCCTCAAAGTCCTCCGCTGAGAGCTTGTCCCAGATCCCGGCTCAAATGAGGGGGGACCCCACAGAACAACAGAAAGAAGGAGACTCGTCAGCTTTGGAGTTTCAAAGCCAACATTTGAAACTTCCCAGATGAGATGTACACGGAGAAAGGTCTCCGTGGGCTCAGAAGGTCACATATTTGTGCACCCAATGCCACACGTCGTATCGTAAGCAATGGACTTGGGAAGAACGCGAGAGAGCGTGAGGCGGTTTCCCACGCTCACGGCAGGAACACGCCGCCGCCCAGTTACGACTCCACGGGCATCCAATTCCAGCTAAGCCACACGGTTCTGCGGTAGGGAAGATCCCACCAGGTCGCCTTTGTGGGATGAGGGACAGAGGACGGGCCGGGGGCGGGCCGGGGTGACAGTGACATCTGTGTCCTGATAGGAGGTTGGTTCACACGTTTGTCAGAACTCCGCAAACACACACTTAAGCGTTGTGCATTTATATGAATTGTACATCAGCAGAAAAAGGCAGCTGTTGAATTCCAGGAAATGATACGTATGCTGAAGTAGTGAGGGGGAAACGTCCTCATATCTGCAATTTGTTTTGATTGCATAAAACACCAAGACAGATTGATGGGTGGGCGGGTGGATGAGGTGCCGGAGAGGAGAGTCGTGGGTGGTGAAGCCGAGGGGCTAACTGGGCACTCACCGTCCAGGAGCTTCCTCGGCTCCTGCGGAAAATGACCACCAACTGGGCCGCTTAGAACAACAGAAAACCCTTCTTTCCCAGTCTGGAGGCCAGAAGGCTGAACTCAGGGTGTCGGACAGCATGCTCGCACTGCCGGCTCTTGGGGAGATTCTTCCCGCCTCTCCCATCTTCGGGTGGCCCTGGTGCTCCTCGGCCGGTGGCCACGTCACTCCAGTCCCTGCCTCTGTGGCCACATTGCCTCATCCTCTGTATCACCCCTCTCTGCTTCTCTCTTATAGGGACACTTGTCATGGTGCCTAGGGCCTGCCCAGTAATCAGGATAAACACCCTCCCCATCTCAACATCCTTACTTATGGCAACTGCACCCTTTCCCCAAGTAAGGTGCGGTGTTAGGGGCCCGGGACCGAGAGCTGACATCGCGGGGGCCTTCAGCCAGCCTACAGCCACACTGCAGCCTTCTTTCAGTTTTGCTGTATGTTCCAACTTTTTTCCATTATAAAGTGTTAAGAAAAAGTGGTTATCTCGGGATGGTAAATTGCTATTGACATTATTATTAAAAAAAAAAAGACTAAAAAAAAAAGCAGTTTTAGTTTCATAGCAAAATTGAGGAGAAGGTACAGAAATGTCCATGTCCACCCTCCCCCATGGCCTCCTTCATTATCAATGTGCTGCACCAGAGGGCACATCTGTCACGAGTGGCGAGCCCACGTGGACACACCATCATCACCCAGAGTCCACAGTCTACATTAGGGCTCGCTCCTGTGGGTTGGGACAAAGGTACAATGACATGTGTCTACCATTATAGTATCATCCAGAGTAGTTTCATGTCCTAACTACTGCCTGTTCTTCCTTCCCTCCTCCTCACCTCTGGCAACCTATAGTTTTGCCTTTTCCGGAAGGAATCAGGCCCATAGGGTCCAGTCTCATTCGTATGCCTGTGGCTGTACAGTTTCCGCAACGCTATTTGTTGAAGAGACTTTCCACGTGGAGTATATGCTCACCTGCCAAATACTAGTTGACACTGTATGTGTGGGCTCTCGATTCTGTCCCATTGGTCTGTGTGTCTGTTTTTAGGCCAGTACCATACTGTTTTGATGACGATAGCTTTGTAACATAGTTTGAAGTCAGGAAGTGTGATGCCTCCAGTTTCATTCTTTCTCCAGATCACTCTGGCTGTCCGGGGTCTTCTGTGGTTCCATACGAGTTTTAGGATTCTTTTTTCTGTTTCTGTGAGAAATGCATTGGAATTTTGATAGGGAGTGTATTGCATATGTAGATGGCTTTGAGTAACGTGGACAGTTAAACAATATTAATTCTTCCTAGCAATGAACATGGGCTATCTTTCCATTTATTTGTATCTTCAATTTCTTTCATTGGTGTCTTACAGTTTTCCGTTTATAGGTATTTCACCTCTTTGGTTAAATTTATTCCTGAATATTTTTATTGTTTTACTGCAATTGTAAATGGGATTGTTTTCTTTATTGTTTTCAGATGGTTTGTTGCTCGTGTATAGAAACGCAGCTGATTGTTGGATGTTGATTTTGTGTCCTGTAACTTGACTGAATTTGTTTATTCTAACGGATTTTGGTTGAGTCTTTAGGATTTTCTATATACGAGAATGTGTCATCTGTAAACAGAGACAATGTTACTTCTTCCTACAAACCGGACAACCCAGGAGGAATGACTACATTCCTACATACATACAATGTACAAAAACTGAATGAAGAAATAGAAAATCTGAACAGATCAGTAATGAGTTAGGAGATTTAATCAGTGATCAAAAACCTCCCGACAAAGAAAAGCCAAGGACCAGAGGCTTCATGGTGGATCCTCCAAACATTTAAAGAACAATTAACACGAATCCTTCTCAAATTCTTCAAAAAAATTGAAGAGAAGGGGCCCTGGCCGTTTGCTCAGTGGTTAGAGCGTCAGCCCGCAGACCAGAGAGTCCCGGGTTCGGTTCCCGCTGGGGGCACGTACCTCAGTTGCTGTTTGTCCCCAGCCCCTGGTTGGGGCCGTGTGGGTGGTAAGCAGTCGCTGTGTCTCTCTCACATCGATGTTTCTCTCTCTCTTCCCCCCCTCTCCCTCCCGCTCTATCTGAAGATGAATGCAAAAATGTCCTCGGGTGAGGATAAAAAATAAAAAAAAAATTGAAGAGAAGGGAACACTACCAAACCCATCGATGAGGCCAGTGTTATTCTAACACCAACGCCAGGCGAGGACACTACGAGATTCTTTCCTAGACTGTCCCTGCTCACGCGGCGCCCCCGCTCTCGCATGCCATCTAGTTTATCCCTTAGAGCCTCCATATTAATCAGAGGGTTTCAGATTCCCGGCCTGACAATTCCAACATCCCTGCCACGTCTGGATCTGGATCTCGTGCTTGCTCTGTCTTCAAACTACGCTGTTTTGGCTTTTGGTTTGCCTCGTGATTTTTCCTTGGTGGCCAGACACGATGGCCCGGCTGGAAGGAAGTCTGGTAGACAGGCCTGCCGTGATGTGGCAGAAAGGTGTGGGGGAGGGACTGTTCTATGATCCTGTGATCAGCTCTCAGCCTTCTTCTGAGCCATGACTCTGGACTGAGGACTTCACAAGTGTTTCTCAGGTGTCATCACCCCCGTTCGGTGGGACAGGATGGCTACAGTTGGCTGGAGTTGGGTATTTCCCTCCCTCCAAATCAGGTGGGCTCTGATAGCACCCCATCCGGTGAGGGTGGGCTGAACATGTTTTCCGGAGGGCAGCCTTGTCGAGAAGGGCGGGGCTCTCACTTTCCACAGAAGGGTTCCTCTCCCCTCCCCTGCCGGAAGCAGTCGAGATCCTGGAGGTGGAGCTCCCCCAAATGTGGGGGTCTCTGATGACGGGGCCCTTGGAGACTCCCTCTCCGGCTTGTCCCCGCGGGGTCTCCGGCCCTTTGTCAATCACATCAGGTTTCCTACCCCGGCTCTGGCTCTTGCGGAGGGTCCTGCTCTGGTCAGCGGTGGGTCTGTGTCTGCCTGCTGGTCTCGCCAGGTCTGGGGGCAGTGGCTGGCCTGTGATGTCACCCCTCTGACGGATCCAGGGGGAGTTGCTGCTTTTTCCGTTTGCTCAGGTTTTGACGTACTGTGAGGACGGAGCGATGGCTTCCAAGCTCCTGACGCTCTGGGCCAGGGACTGGAAGGTCAATGCTACTTTTCATTTTGAGTATCCTTTTCTGTGATGAGTATGTGTTATTTCATGGGTTACAACGTGTTCTGTTGCATGTATTATAACAGAATCGTTATTTTAAATATTAGACTTTGAAGGGGGAGTCGTACCTTGGACGTAGAGATGTCCATGGTGGTCCAGCGTGACCTGGCGGGAGCCTAAGTAGGCGTTAGGACCTACGTGCCAGGGGCACGCTTCCAGAAGTCAAGCTTTGCAGAATGACGGCCGAAAGCGGGTCAGAAAGGGTTTTTAAAGCAACATGAAAAGGCCTGACCCGAGCTTGTAAATTCAACCCGTGTTCCAAAAGTTTTATAGATTCCAAAGTTTCCATAATATAAAAACTTGTTAATTTATATTTAGAAAAAATGTTATAAAATGGCACTTCTCGGAGGGCCCTCCCGGCCTGGCTGGCCCCCCCCAGCGTCCTCCCGGCGGCCCCCGGAAGGGCAATCTGCGGACGCCCGGCCGAGCCACTCCGATGGCAGCGATTTCTCGTGGGTCCGTCCGCTGAGAGGAAGGTGGTCCTGTGACCGAGTCTAACCTCCGGCCCCACTGCTCACCCAGGGCAGCAGAGTCCCTCACTGCCGCCCCCGATGCTGCCAGCCCAGCCTCTGCCCGGCCCACGCCTTCACATTCTTCCAGCAAGAAACCCAAACAGCAGCACGTCGTTCAAAGATGACTGAGAAGCGAGAGGGATCTCGGGACGAGGCAAACAGGCCGTGGAAGAGGCCCGTCCTGCAGTGGTTTGGGTGGCGGGGCCCTGCGTGCGCCCAGGTTGAGGGTGGGAGCGGGTTATGTGGGCGGACAGGCCTGGGTCCCCAGCGGGCGTGGTCCCTCACCACGTGGGTCTGAGGCAGCGTCCTGCTTGGACGACACGTCTCCCAGTTGGAAGGAAATCAGTCCTCGAGAGTCCCTGCCTCCGACTCCTGTTGTCCCAGGGCAGCAGGGTCCCGGGTGGATCGCAGGGCCCACGACCTGTCCTTGGAACACTTCCAGACGTGGAAGGAAGGCACGCTGGCCTCTGGCTGTGTCTGCGCCAGTGTGTTCCGAACGGGGCTCATCCTTGCAGACCCAGAGCCCAGATTCGGGCCCGGCACGCGAAGCTCTGTGGGGCTGGGGAGGAAGCCTTTCCAGACTCGGGAGGACCCGCGTGGCTCCGAGTTACAGGCAGCACGTGGTAGCGTGGAGTCAGGGCGCGAACGTGGGACCTTTGCCTTGTGCGGTTTGGGTGACTCTGAGGACAGACCTTGCCAGGAAGACCCGGATGCAAGGGGTTGATTTGGGAGGGGTCCAGGTGAGGAGCGGGGCAGGAGGAACACCCATGGAGTGGTAGGTGAGCAGGGTCCTGCGGTGGGCTTGGGGGCTCAGCCGGGACTCTGAGGGACGTGCAGGCTGGGGTGTCCATCCACCTGCTCGCCTGCACCTCCCTGGCTGTGAGTCCCGGTGCTCAGGGCTGCCGTGCTCTGCGGAGTGTCCAGTGTGCGTGGGCAGGTGCCCTGACGCGGAGGGAGCCTCAGAAGCAGCCCGAGCCCCGTGGCGCAGTGGGCAGTGGGCTGGATGATTCCCTGCCTCAAGCTCCGTCCGTTCGTTCAGTGATGGAGTGCCGGCACGTGGCAGACACGTCCGGGCTCAGGAACAGCGGAGAGCGGAGAGACCGAGCCTCGCCGTCTGGGAGCCTCCGGACACAAGACCAGCAGGTGAACCAGGTAGAAAGGAGCCGATGATGAGAACACCGGGTGGGTGAGGGGTGGGGCGCCACAGGCGGGGAGGTGGGTGGAGCGTGAGATGGGGGTGGTGGCCCTGAGAAGCCGACTTTTCAGTCGACACCAGACGCTTCCATCACAGCCAGATCGGGGGCCATGTGGGCCGGGGCCACTGGTCACGAGAATCGCCGTCATGCGGTGTGTCCTGGGCAGCTCAGCCACCTGGTCCCATCACAGGAACACCTGTCACGCTGCAGCTTCCTATCAAGTGGGACCAGGAGCCTGGGGCCCCCAGCCAGACGGCGCCCCAGCCAGACGGCCCCCCACCCGCCAGACGACCCCCCCGGCCAGACGGCCCCCCCGACCTTTGCCCACTGAGCAAACTCAAGCATCTTCCAGCTTCCACGCACCAGACACCCACTCGGACACACCCTCCTCTGTCTCCCGGAAGCCTGATGGCAGCCCAGAGCCCCGGAGCCCTGGCGAGCGAGTGGGCGGGCAGGAGTGGGTTGTGAGATGAATTAGGGGAATTCTCCGCCCGTGGCCTTCTCGAGTCTGTGCCTGTGGACTCGATGTCTAGGGTTTCTGTAACAAATTAACACACACTTGGTGGCTTACAATGAGCTTCTAGGGGAGAATCATTTCTGCGCGGACCGGCACTTCCTGTGGCTGTCACCGCGTGGGGCAGTGCTCTCGACACCGTGGCAACAACACCCCAATGGGCTACTGTCACCGTGTGGGTCTCGTTGCTGAGTCCGGGAACTGGGCGTCATCTCCGGATGGTGTGGAAATCAGCAGTTAGTTAAGGTGAAAAGAAGTTAGTCGGATGAGAAACATACAAGGGGTTATGCGAACCGGACCTTTACGGTGACCTCCCAGTGACGGCCAGGACGGTGCCCTGCTGTGACCTCTGGACAACCCTGCTGGGTTCCCCCAAAGTCCTGTGAGAGCCCCTCAGCCCACAGCCCTCCAGAGTGGCCCACCCTGGCCTCCGTCCTGGGCCCTCCTCCCCGTCAGTCCCCTCCATGGGGCAGAAGTTGGTTCAACCTCTTTATTATTAATTAATTATTTTTTTTTTTATCCTCACCCGAGGACATTTCTCCATGTTTTGTTCAGATAGAGTGGGAGGGAGAGAGAGGAAGAGAGGACAGAGAGAGAAACATTGATGTGAAAGGGACACATCGAGTGGCCGCCTCCCACACGACCCAACCAGGGCCGGGGACAAACTGCAACCGAGATATGTGCCCCTAGCGGGAATCGAACCCGGGACTCTCTGGACCGCAGGCCGACGCTCTAACCGCTGAGCCAAACCGGCCAGGGCTTGGTTCAACCTCTTTAACACAGGCGACCCTCCTCACTCACGGATCTCGTCTTTGCGACTCGGCCTCCTTGCTAACACGCATGTGTACTCCCAAATCCACAGTCATGGTGCTTTGGGGTCCTGTGTGGACCTGTGCTGGCGGCAAACACCGTAGCTGCTCATGCACGCACCCTCAGCTCTCACCCACGCCGCGGAGCCTCCGTGGGCTCCGATTCCGCACTTCCGTGATGCATTTACCCGCTCTGCCCTGCCCTCCCCGGGCACTCTTCACACCTCTGCTGTAACACGTCACACGCACACACTGGAGCCCTGGGGCTGGCAGTGCCACACCGGGAGGTGCGACAGCCACCGAAAGGCTCCTGCCCAGTCCCGAGGCCGTGTGGGCAGGGCTGGCGCCCTCTGAGGCTCCAGGGGAGGGTCCTGCCTCCTCCAGCTTCTGGGGGCCGCAGGCCGGCCTGGGCTGTGGCCGCCTCCCTGTGGCATCTGCCTCGACCTCCAGCGGCCTGTCGCCTTCCGTAAAGGACACCAGCCACTGGATTTGGGACCGACCCACCCTAATCCAGGAGATCCTCAACGAATTAGATCTCAGGATTGTCAACTAAGCACATTGGCACAGTCCTGTTTGACAGTAAAGTCCCATTCTGACACGACGCCCAGCTGCTTGTCTTGGGAGTGATCCCACAAATCCGAGCCGGCTCCCCGCGCGACATCAGCCGAGCTGAGAACGACTGGCCGCACCTCCGCGGCCCGCGCGCTGTCTCGCTCCGTGTAACCAGCGTTCAAATGCTCATAACAGGACGTTCCGATCGATCATGCAAGGTGCAGATGACTATTTTCCTGTAACTGGAGGAATGCAGACAACTGTAAAAGGTTAGGGAAGTTTCCCCTCGGACTGGCCGAGACTCAGCCGGGCCTGGCTTGCTGACTCTGTTCACGGCCCGCAGAGCCGGCTCTCGGGCAGGGAGGGAGGCTGCTCACGCCGGATGATGTCCCAACGCTGACAGACGAACTGGGCCGCACCCCGGACCGGACCGAGGCGGCATTTCCAGGGCGAGGGTCTCTGCCTCTTCCCGCTTCGCTTCCCTCCCTGCCCTGCTGGGGGCGCAGGTGGGAGGACGCGAGGGGAGCGCCCGGGGCCTCGTGCGGCGGGGTGCGGGCGCCCGGAGCGGGCCGAGCTGCCTCCTTCCCATTCTTGCCCCTCATTTTGGGCTTTCTCATGAAAACAACAAGGGCCGTGTCAGCTCGAAATGCGAGCATGTTTCCACTTTTCTCGGTCAATGGAAACCACATGTGGAATCTACGCCTTCCTCTTTCCCCCCAAAACGCAGATGGAGGAGCGGATCCGGGGGGCGGCCCCTGTGCCCAGCGCCGAGCTGAGGCTCGCAGCCCCCGGCCAGGACGTGAACGGGCTCCTGCAGGCACCCCGGCCGGCCCTGCCCGGGAGGCTGGCCGTGCGGAGGGAGCGCGGGCTAATTTTAACCTCCTGATGGATCGCAGATGGCCCGGCCTCCAGGCCTCCTCGCTCGCTGCCGCGGCGCTTTTCCCAGGGCAGGCGTAACCCAAGCAGACCTGAGCGGTTATTTATAAACTCTCCCGAATGCCAAAGCGCCACGAACGAGCCATTCCCGTTCGCAGGAACATACTTGCAGCATAACTCATCACTTTGAAGATGGGTCCAAGCTTTTGTTCGCGTTTATTGACAGGAAGTTGTTTTTCAAAGCTGCAGCCGGCAGGTGGGCCCGGGGCCAAGGCGCTCCGCACCTTCTGAGCTGCGGCCGGGAACCTCGCGGCCGCCCCCCTTTCCTGGAGGATTGGCCTGGGGCTTAAACAGTACATTTCCCCTTTGGAAGTGTTCGTCCTTTTGAAGCTTCCCCCCCCCCCTTTTAAAAGGGAAAGCCACTTATTGGAAGCGTGAGGGGTCCCTGTGTTCTCGGTGGTCCTGCAGGGTTTTCTGGGCGCTCTCCCCAGACCTGCTCTGTCCTGCACGGGCCCCGATCTGCGGCCTCCTTCCCGGGCGATTTTCTCTGACCAAGGGCTCTCTTCCCGCGCTCAACCCGAGGCCGTCCAGGCTGGACTCCTGCTCCGGCCTTTGACCCTGCGGTGGCCAGGTCCCTCAAGCCCAACACATCCGGTCGTCTGCCCCACGGGCCAGGTGCCCTGCAGAGGACCCAGTCATGCAGTCCCCAACAGCTCTCATCTCTCCTTCAAATGATCCCCTGGGACCCCAGCCAAGAGCCCAGGAGTCCTCCCAGACCCCCAAGCTTTCCAGTCCTAAATGGTCACCAGGTCCCCTGGACCTCCCCCCCCCCCGCCCCTTCCAGGCCCTCCTCATTCTCACCCGGGTCGTTGCAGACTTGCAGCTTTTCCTGTCTGCCTCAAGCCTCTGTCTGCAAACTGGGTTCCCGTGATGGACCCCTCACTGGGGTGGCGAGCATCTCCTGGGCTCCTGGGCGGGGCACACGCTGGGTAAGGCGGGGTGTCTTTCCCACAGGTTTCCTAGTTATCCCGTCCCTCCGGCCCAGCCCTGAAGCCGTGGTCCTGACTCCATCATCCATGCCCACCTGTCCCCACACCCCACCCTCGGCACGGCGGGGCCCCCCACCACCTAAAATGTGCCGCCGAACAAGATCCGGTGGGGTCGTGTGAACTAGGGGTCAGGTGCCCCCTCTCCTGCGTCATCTGATTCTGTGGCTGTGACAGTGGCCCCGACACCGAGTGTTTCTGCGTCGGTCCCACGTGGCAGTAAAAGCCACGGTTTTCCGTGGAGCTGTGGGAGTGAGAGGGGGAATGATGGGAGGACGTCCTGGGTCCATTTGTCTCGGGAGCAGTAGGGAACGCAGTGACTCACGGAGGGGTGGCCAGGCTGGCCCTGGTGTCTGGACGGTGCCCCGGCTCGGACCTGCCTGGGCCTGCAGACGCGTGGGGTCCCCTCTGCGGCTCTGCCGGGCGTCCTGGCTGCCTGCAGCTGCTGGAGGAGGGCCTGTTTCTGGAGGTGGTGGCCTTTGTGTGGGGAGGCCAGATGGCAGGCGCCAGGTGTGGCCGGAACCGGGAGGGTTTGTTCATTTTGTTTTCAAACCCCGGCAACCGGGCAGAGGCCCTGGTGTGTGACCAGCCTCACTGTGCCTCCGGTGCCTGGACCGGAAGGGCTGTTGGTGGCAGCGACATAGCTGGCCTGAGCTGATTGGCACCTGCCTGCCCACCCACCTGAGCGGGCACCCGCCTGCCCTCCCCGCTTTTCAGCTCGCTGCTCTGGGAGTGGGGTTGGGTTCCGGATCCCGGTGCGTTCGGGGCGAGGCTTCCTGCCCACGCAGGACCTGCTGCGGTCACCACGACACAGCCCTGATGTGCCCAGTGGGGTGGTGGCTGGCGGGGACCTGGCGGGTCTGAGGTCGGAGTCTCCCAGAGCCAGCGTCGCTCACGCCTGTGAACCCAGCCATGCACCTGGATGGAGGATGCTGCTGGTGTCCTGCAGGCCTGTCCCCTGTCCCCACTGCCCAGCTCTTTGGGGGTCTCTGGGCTCTGAGGACCACTCCTGCCCCCCACGTCGGGCCCCCTGCTCCCCTTTTCTTGGCACGCGCGGCATCGCCCTCTCTGCTCCTTTCATCGCTTTGGGGGTGCTCGCTGCACATTCTCAGGTGGAAATGTTTAAGCCCGGTCCCGACAGCCACCCCTCTGGGTTTCCCTACCCAGCACTGCGCCCCCTGCAAATGGGGCCCACATGTGCGGTGATGTGGATGGAGACAGCCCGGCTGCCAAGAATGTGGGGGGGGCCTCCCTGGGCGCGGTGGCCGGCTGAGGGGAGCTCTGTGAGCCCACAGGGAAAGCCGAGTCTTCCTCCGCCTGGACACCGTGGGGGAGACCCCCTTGGAGTGCAAGGGTCTGTCACGGCGGGCCCATGCCTTGGAGTGGCACCGGGAGGAGATGACTGGGAGGTGACGGGGTGGGACGGGACAGAGGCACGCTGCAGGGCCCCCCCTGGGCTGCAAGAGGCCCGTCTCCGCGGCCTTACTTTGGCCCAGATAAAGTCAGCTTGGTCCCCCTGTTCCCAGCTCCAGGCCGAGAGAGAGCTGAGGTGTCCCTACCGTGGCACCTGGTGGCCCTCCCCTCCCTGGGACCTTGGGCTGTCAGTGGGCTGGGACCTGCCCTGCCCCGCTCCCCACACCCGCTCTGCTCAGGTTTCTCTGGAAATTACTTTGAAAACTTACAACCTTGAAAACACGTTGATTCACTTCTGTTTGATCCCATAGCAACCCCAGAAAATGAGTGTCATCACCCGTGAGAGGCTCGTGGAGGTTACACGGCTTTCCTGCATCCGTGGGGTCTCCATGGCCACGGGGGGACGGAACCCGGTCTTCTCCCACGGCCACTCTTGGTTCATCTGCTCTTTCCGCCTTGGACACGGGGTCTGTGCCTGTCTACCTCACAGTCACCCTTGCACATCGGTGTTTCCAGATTTCGGGAGAGCAGGCCGAGGGCTGGGTGTGAAGTCCGCTGAGCTGGGCTTGAGCCTGACGGGGCAGGGAGCAGGGGCTGTTTGCCTGGACAGCTGCTGGCCCCGGCTTGGCCTGCAGGTGTGCTCGGCGCCCGGCCCCGGCTCTCCCCGGCGACACTGAGCATTTACTGCGCGAAGTGTGGCGATGGGTGAGTGACGTCGGAACGCGTGCGGAGAGTTCATGCTCAGCACGGAGCCTGGGCCGTGTGGGAGCCTGTGGGGTCAGGGTGCCACCATGCTGGTCCCTTTCGGGGCGCATGGACATCGAGCCAGGAAGATGAGCACAGAATCCCACCACGTGCTCTTTCTGGCCACGCCCCTGCCGGTGGCCCAGTGGCTGTCTGTCCATCCTGACAGGTTGTACTTGGACCCACCATCCAGCTTTGTGCCCCGACGTCCAGGAACACCCACCAGCAACCACAGTCGTAAGGACCCTCTGGGCCCCCCGCAGATCTGTAGGTCCGTCCCTGACATCCATCTCTGCTGGTCCCAAGTCTGACAGTCCTGGGCTTCTGTCTCTCCATGGATTCTTGCCCTGTTGAATGGCCACGGCCAGTCTCCTGGGAGGAGCCCCTGTTCGGGTCAGCCCGCCCCCTGCCAGGGAGGTACGAAGGAGCCGGAGGTCAGTTCTTCCTGTCTGTGCCCGAAGACTTCCAGTTCTTGACGGGGAAAGCCAGGAAGCCGTGACTCAGATGGTCCAGCGTCTGATTGGAAGCAGCCCGAGTGCGTGCTCCTCGGGGCGCGGTTCCAGTCCACGCATCCCCCAAGCAGATGGGGCCCGCTGCGTGGCGGTTCACTAAGAGCCACCCCTGCCAAGGAGCAGATGCAGAGGAAGGAGGGTGAGTCACACCAGCTCTCCTCTGCCCTGGCAGAAGCGAGACCCCCTCCCTGCGGCCAGAGCAGCCTGTGACACAGGTGCCGGCCACGGGCAGCTCTGGTCCCCAGCGTGGTCCCCGAGACCACATGATTTCAAGGCCTTCAGGCTGCACCTCCCAGGACCACTTCCCGGTGCCTGGATGCCCCCTGCTCTCCTCTGTTTACCTCCCAGCTCCGACCGTCCAGCCTTGGCCGAGCGTCCCCTGGCAGAAACTGTACAATTCCATTTCAGGACATGACTTGAAAGGCTGTTTGATGTCACTTTCCGTTTGCTGGAGCTCCTGGAGGCGGAGTCTGGGATGGCGGCCGCAGGGGGCACGTCTGGCCCCCTTCTCCCAAGAACACACGAACACCGTTTTCCGCCGAGAACAGCCACGTCCGTGTGCCAGGTGGGCACTTCCATGAGATAAGGCACACGGAACGGCTCTGTACACTACAAGTCAGCACATTTCAAAAGCACGTCGTGACCAAGGCAGCAGAGGGCCCTTCATTAGAGGCGGCCCTCCAGGGGGAACGAGAGTCGCTGGTGTTTTGGAAAGTCCGCGGCAGGCGACATGCTGCATCGAGAAGGGCCGGAGAGACTGCTCCCTTTCTAGCTGCTCTGTTTCCTCTCCTTGCCATTCCTGGCATCTCAGAGGCTCGGTGACATAAACAGTCATTTCCCCCAGGTCCCCTTCTGTCTTCCAGAAACTACAATGGCAGAGAAATCACAGTGACCAGACTGCGAGGCCTGGGAGTGAGAATGGAGGCCCTTTTCCCTAAGTCACTCATGTTTCTCTTGAATAAATTAGAGACGAGTGAATGTGATATCAGTGTGTGCTTACAATGTTTCAAGTAGCTTAGTGTTAGCACATATTTTATACCTCTGATGAAATCTGATGAACCAGAGAACATGAAAAGTATCTTGATACAAAATGCCTAAGAAGATTGGCTAAAATATAACAACTGGAACCAACACCAGTCTCTAACATGTATCTTTTTTAAGGACCTAAATCAAAGAGGGAAATACATGGGAAATGATGCCAGGACTGCACTGGGGGCAAAGATGGGAGCTGAGGTTACTTTGTGTGTCTCCTTAACAAACACGTTTAGGGTTTTCATGACTGTGCAGAAATGGGAGACGGATGTCTGAGCTCCTAAGACACCGGAGGTTAGAACTGATATCCCTACACGAGAGGCATACTGCTCCTTGGGAGAACTACACTGTCAGTGAAAAGGTGAAACAGACAAAGCCCTAGCCTGAGAGATTAGGATAACATTAACCCTGGGCTGGCAATACCCCCGGTGCACCCGTCAGGAGAAAACAGAACCTCTGTGGGTGGACACGAAGAATTCTCACGCAGGAACCGCAACGAGGGTGAGCACAGAATCCAAATGTCTCGTTCCGAGGAGACAAATAAACGCTGAATAAGTTTGTAGGTATAACCAACAGTAAGATTAGATCCCTAAGCGCTTCAGGAAACAATTCCATAAAATAGAGATTCTAAAATAGGTAAGATTGGAGACACAATAAGAAAAAAAGTGAGAAAAGAACAAATCACCAACAAAGGAAAGGAAAAGACAAGGAATATTGAAAGAGAACAATAGCAAACGTAGAGGAATAAGAAACAGAAATTGAAATGTAAGAAAATCCTGAATGGGTGGGTTAATAAACAGATTACAGACAGCTAAATAGAGAATCAGTAAAGTGGAAGACCACGCTTAGCACATGGAAGTCGAGATGGGAAGTTTGGAAGCAAGGTTAATAGTTGTGGAGAATAATCTAAGAAGGTCAAGAAAGCCCAGTAGGAATTCCACAGGGAGCCAAGAGGGACCAGGGGAGTGAGTCAATCTATATTCAAACAGATGACGATTGAGAGTTCTCCAAAATTGAGAAAAAAAAATAGTTCTAAGAAGGGTAGATAAAAGAAAATTCACACCTAGATATATTAACAGTACGCTATGTAAGAGCACCCCAAAACAAAGAGAATATCTTAAAAGTAGCCAGAAATAAAAGATTACCTAAAAATTAGTGCCAATTATTTGGTTGCCATGTCCTGACAGTAACCAGAGGACTGTGAAATTCTATCTTCAAAGTGTGGAGAGAAAATATAAATCTCTCCCTAACTATAAACTGTCATATAAGAATTAGGAAGGAATGATAAAAAACAAAGGCCTAGAAAATTTGTCATTAACAGGCTCTCACTAAAAGGACTTCTAAGGGCCCTGGCTGCTGTGGTCAGTGGTTGAGCATCACCCCATGCACTGCAAGGTCACCGGCTTGATTCCTGGTCAGGGCACGTGGCCAGGTTTCGGGCTTGATCCTGAATAGGGGGCGTGCAGCCGATTGATGTTTCTCTCTCTCTCCTCTCCCTTCCCCTCTCTCTCAAATCAGTGAAAACATAAAAAAAAGTTCACAAAAGGACTTCTAAGGATGTAGTTCAGCAGGCAGAACATTGAACCCAGAAAGCAGGAATGAAAAAGAAACAGAATGGCGAGCCAGTAAATGAGTACACTGGTAGATAAGTAAACAAGAATTGACAATATAAACAATATAGTATTAGTGATTTATTCCAAATGTATGACAACATTAGGGTCTGAGATACTAGATTAAGTAACATGTAAGGTGGGAGGAGAGTGACCCAAGGATTCTAAAATCCTTGAATGATCAGATGAACATGTTAACTGTAGACTTTGTCAAGTACACCTGTTAAAATTTTCACCACGACTACTAAGAGACTAGAAGTAGAATTTGTACCTTTGAAAACAGTAAAGGAAACTTGCAAAAAGAAGTGCTCTAGTCTTACAAGACAAGGGTTGGAAAACTTTTCCTGTGAAGGGCCATATAGTCAATATATGGACTTTGTGACCCGTGTGGTCTCTGCTGCAAGTGTCTGCCACTGTGGCTGGAAGCAGACTCTGAGGAAATTCAGACCAGTGGGTATGGTGCTGTGCCAACACAGCTTTATTTACAAAAACACATGCTGGGCCGGGTCTGGGCTGTAGGCTGTAGTTCGCCAATCCTTGTCCCAGAAAATAGGAAAAGAAGTAAAATCTAGGAAGATAGAAAGCACAGACAGAGATGGCAGAAAAAATCCACATAGGTTAGTAACCACAAAAAGTGTAAATGAATAAAATTTTGCTGGAGAAAGACAGAGACTGACAGATTAGATAAATTGCAAATACATGACTGTATGCTTTTAGTCAGACAAATATTTATACCATATAAAAAACAGAAAGGTGGAAAGCAAGAGTGGAGAAATAGATGTCCCAGGGAAATAGTGGTGAAATTGTTAACTACACTGGCACACAAAATAGATGTCAAGGTAAAAAGCATGAATCGTGATAAAGAGGGTCTTTATAAAATGGTACAAGGAAAATTTCACCAGGAGAAACTTTATAACTGTACATGCCTCCCCTCCCCCAAATATAGCCTCAAAATATAGAAAGCAAGATTTGACAGAATTATAAGGACAGGTCTCCAAGTCCACCTTTGTAGTGTAACAAAGTAAGGATGTGGACATTTGAAATATGAATCAAGAACTTTGACCTAATGATAAAAATTAGGAATGCACCTTCTTTTCAAGCACAGGTGGACCTGTTATAATGATCACATATCAGGTTGTAAAATAAGATTCAACAAACATAAAAAAAATTGGGCGCATACAGGCCATGTTTTCCCTGCTCAATGCCATTGTTAGAAGTCGATACATTTAATAAAGTGATACAGTTGGACATTTTAAAGCACTTTTATAAAAGTCATGACTCAAAGAAGAGATGGTGATAGAAATGAGAAAATACGAAGAACTGAATGATAATGAAAATGCCACAGACTTGTGGAATGTTGCTCAAGTGCTACTTAGGACAAAATGTATGGCCTAAATGCATTGATTAGAAAAGACTGGAAATGGTTTATATACTGGAAATGAAAGCGGCAGCGTGGCAGACTGCCTGGAAGAGGAGAAAGGCACGCACCGGAGCAGGGACGGGGAAGTGTAGTCTGAGATGGATGAGGGGACCGTACAACCGGGGCCGGGCCTGAGGGAGGGAGAGACAGTCAGAAAAACAACTACAATGAGGAATAAAAAAGGGCACAGACATACATACATGGATACATTTTAAAAAATGATACTATGGATAACCACAAAATTTGTAACAGAGTTGTCAATCCCCTAGAAAAATATAAATGACCAAAACTGACTTAAGAAGTAGAAAAGCTGCATAACACCCATTAATAAACTGAATCAATAGTTAAAATCCTTCCCACAGAATTCCTACCAGACCTAGAAGGTTTACGGACGGGTTCTCCCAAATGTTCGAGAAGCAGCCTCAACCCGCACGGGCCGTCCCGGCGGACAGACAGGGCGACCTTGCCGCTCCAGCCGTTCCGTGCAGGGCCTTGGTGCCCCCAGTGGGCCCAGGGCGGCGTCAGCAAGCCCACGCACTGGCTCTAGGCCTCGTGAAGGTGGATGCAGAAGGTGTGAACAGAACATCAGCACACTGACCCCATCGCGCACACAGCAAATAGATCGCTACAAAATGGGAGCAGACACTCGTGGAAGCCGCAGCCGCAGCCGCAGCCTCGGTGGCCGGGGCCCAGCTCCCCACAAAGGGTGCTTCGTCCCTGCTGAGTGACCGTCCCGGCCCTGGTCGGCCCACAGGGGAAGACCGGAGGGCAGACATGTCTCGAGACCTGCCCAAGTGACTGTTCCCAGGTTGACTGAGTCGAGGACCTTGTAGCACCAGGCTTTGGTCTGACCGTAGGTCCAGCTCCGACTGTGCTCACCTGAGCTCGTACACGTCCCCCCTGAACACACCTGAGCTTATACATGTCCCCCCTGAACACACCTGAGCTCGTACACGTCCTCCCTGAACACACCTGAGCTCGTACACGTCACCCATGAACACACCTGAGCTCGTACACATCCCCCCTGAACACACCTGAGCTTGTACACGTCCTCCCTGAACACACCTGAGCTCGTACACGTCCCCCCTGAACACACCTGAGCTCGTACACGTCACCCATGAACACACCTGAGCTCGTACACGTCCCCCCTGAACACACCTGAGCTCGTACACGTCACCCATGAACACACCTGAGCTCGTACACGTCCCCCCTGAACACACCTGAGCTCGTACACGTCACCCATGAACACACCTGAGCTCGTACACGTCCCCCCTGAACACACCTGAGCTCGTACACGTCCCCCCTGAACACACCTGAGCTTATACACGTCCCCCCTGAACACACCTGAGCTTATACACGTCCCCCCTGAACACACCTGAGCTCGTACACGTCCTCCCTGAACACACCTGAGCTCGTACACGTCCTCCCTGAACACACCTGAGCTCGTACACGTCACCCATGAACACACCTGAGCTCGTACACGTCCCCCATGAACACACCTGAGCTCGTAGACTCCGGCTGGACACACCTCTGATCATGGCTGGTTCTCAGAACCCCGCTTCTATCTTCCCTTCAAAATAAGCAAAATAATTATCTGATTTAAGAAAAATCACGTCACAAAATTCATATTAAGTCCATTGCAGAAATGCTGGAAAATAAGGACGACAATAACCTCCCTTTGGTCCAGTCACGGAGATAAACACTGGTGACATTTTGTTATAACTGCCCCTCTCCACACAAGCAGCATCGTATAGTATAAAATATATTCTGTGTTGATTCTTTATATATTATCATACATACAACAGATTCTGTTTATTCTCTCCATAGTAATATATAAATATTTGTGCATATCTATGAATACATGTACATTTATTAAAATTAGAATTTATGAGCATAGGCTCTTTTAACATTTTCTCACTAAGTATTATAGCGAACATTTCCGCAAGGAGCCCTGCCTCCCGCCAGCCGTCATCAGCGTGGGCCAAGGTTCTCTCACCTCCTATTGCTGTTGTGTCCTTGACCCTGACCCCCAGGCCGGGGCTGGTGCTTCGTTATCCTGTCGCCTCACAGCTTTGTGGCCAAGCGTCGGGCTCCCTGCCCCTGAGCCTCGGGCCAGCACTTCCATTCCCTGTCCTAGTCAGCGTCCCGTGCGGGGACCACACCCCTGCCACTCACCGTCTGCCCCGTGCACAGCAGGACTGGCCTGGGCCTCTGTCCACAGCGCAGTACAGCTCGGCGCACGGCCTCCCTGCCTTACCTCACGCTCCCCGCCCTAGAGTCACTTATCACAGGGCCCCTCCCTGACCGTGCAGGTGAAAGACCCGGTGGAAAAGGACTCAGAACGGCGTTCTCTTAGCCCTGCACTGGCGATGCTTGTCAGTGCTACTGACTCAAAGTTTTAGATACACTTGTCAAAACCTAACAGAATTTACACATGTATCAAGTTGCCACATACTTAACTGTATCTCTGTAACTTATGTATCTATGCATCTATCTACCCATTCACCTAAGGTGTATGTACATGCATGTATGCATGTCTCCATCTACCTGTCCATCCACCTAACGTATGTGTACATGTATGTATGCATGTCTCCATCTACCTGTCCATCCACCTAACGTATGTGTACATGTATGTAGGCATGTCTCCATCTACCTGTCCATCCACCTAACGTATGTGTACATGTATGTATGATGTCTCCATCTACCTGTCCATCCACCTAACGTATGTGTACATGTATGTATGATGTCTCCATCTGTCCATCCACCTAACGTATGTGTACATGTTTGTGTGTATGTCTCCATCTATCCTCCCCGTCCACCTACCTCACTATTGTTGGATCCCAAGCACTTACCACAGTGCCCAGCATGCTTGGCAAATATGTGTTAGATGAATACATGCATAAAGGCTAATTTCCCTGTCTTATTTTCTGTTATTCGAAACAATTAATGTACACCTGAAACTAATATAATAAGTCAATTATACCTCAATGAAAAAAAAAACTACCGAAGCTCTTAGTGCCAAAGTGGTTTTTACACCCAACAGAAGTAGGCACTCGGTCCGTGTGACTCGCTGTGCTTGCGTGAAACCTTTTCTAGAGTATCGTCTAAATGAACAACACAAAACGTTCCCGTGAGCAGGGTTGTGCATTTGCTCAGATAATAGCTGATGTGCAAACAGACGTCCGTGTCTCCGTCGCCACGCCCTCACCACGACGCTGGGCTGCAGGGAAAAGCAGTACAACCCTGTCAACCTTCTCGGCACCTCTGAGCTCTCCCTGGATGACTGAGACAGACCCTCCATCTTTACAGCATCACCATTCCCGCCCTGCTTGTCTCTGGGCTGGCATCAGGGATTGGGGGCAGGGGTGTGGCGGGTCCCAGTGGCTCCCTGGACGGTTCCCATGAGGCACGGTTGGCATGTGCTTCTGAGCACTGGTAGAGTCGGTGCTGGTCTGCTTCCTGTGCTGGGTGGTGGCTGCCATCTCCCCTTGCTACCTGCACTCCACCCGGCTGCTGCCCCAGCCCTCCTACGTCTGCCCTGACCTCCTCTGTAACTTTGCTGCAGGGCCACGCAGCCCCCAGCCCGCCCCCAATGGCAGGCCACTGGCTCTGCAGGCAGGGGTCTGCGGCTGGCCCCCACAGGGCATGCAGGAGTGCTGGGTGCCTGAGGGCACAGTCAAGCTGAGGACGGCTACTCGAGGCCATGCTGCTCAGCTCACTAAGGGCGTGGACACCTCTGATGGTCCTCATGCAGGGGCAGAAACCCCTCTGCCCTCAGCTCCTCTTCACGCTGCAGTTTATCCACCTGTTACCCCATCCATCTGCTCTCCTCTCTTCATTCTCTGTCCTGCAGTTCTCCTCCTGACAGGAAGGGGGAGTCCTCCATCTTTCTCCGAGTGAGTTAGGATCTCATTTATACAGAACTATTATGAAATTGCCTCTGGAGCGCTAAAGCAGGAGAAATCCATTTTTTGTCTCAGCAAAGTCTTGCTTTCTTGCATCAGATATAAATTTCCTATTTTTCAAGTAGGAGATGAATATCTAATCTTTCTTTTTTGTTTTCTTTGTTACTATAATAATCTTAATCTCTTTCATTTCATCTTCAAGGCAGGGACTGCCCCTGACTAAAGAGGACTTGAGATACTCAGATGTGTGAGAGAAGAATGCATACAAACACATCCCCAAATACTTTATCCCTGTGGCACCTGTAAATGAAGCTTTAACTCTTGAAAATACATTTCGTTGCTTTCTGGTTGTCCATGGACCTCAATGTGGGAGAAGGGACTTGTTGATATTGACATATTTATTTTGGCAGCTTACTGAATTATCATTTTATAATTTCAGTTAGAAAATTGTATCTTTTGCAAATAATAATAATTACTACCTACTTTTCAATATACTATCTCCTATTTTGTTTTCTTATCTAATTGCATTGGCTAACAATTCCAGAGCCATAGTTAATAATAACTGTGAAGGTAGCTTTGTTTTATTTTTTACTATAATGGAAATAGCTCTAGTATTTTATCATTAATCAAGACATTGGCTGGTGGATTAAATGATACAAAGATTTTATTTTTTCTCTACTCACAAATGGAATGGCAGTATATATCTCAACAGCATCTTGGGCAGCGTTTACAACTTCCTGGTCTGTTTTGGTTATTAAAATCCATCTATTCTCAAGTCCTATTTAAAGCTCTCCACTTACCCCCATGCTGCGATTGGAGGGCCTTAAAGTGAGGAGGGGACCCACCTGACCTTTTTACTCTGCAGCCCACCCCACTTCCTCTGTGGAGAGTGCTCGGGGCAGCATCCCTGTCTTCTCCCTGCTTGCTAAACTTGAGTGCTGTGCTTTCAGGGCTGTGGGGGAAGGGACAGCGAGGAGTAGGTGTTGCTCCCCTTCCAGGGATCTGATTGCAATCTGCTGTCTATGCTGTGGTCCTGACTCCATGGGGCAGGTGAACAAGTGCTGACTGTTTCCACCTTGCTGGGTGTCTGCACGTCCTGGGGCACTCTCTGGCCTACTGTGCTGCATGCTTCTCTGACATGGGAGTGCAGCTCTGGTGGGCCTCTGAGGAGGGCAGCTGGATTTAATGGATAAAAATACATGATGCCGCCCGGCCGGTGTGGCTCAGTGGATTGAGCACTGTCCCATGGAGTGAGAGGTCCCGGTTTGATTCCTGGACGGAGCACATGATCGGGTTGTGGGCTGTATCCCTGGTAGGGAGCATGCAGGAGGCAGCCGATCAATGTTTCTCTCTCACATCAATGTTTCTCTCTCTCTCTCCCTTCCTTTCTCTCTAAAATATCAATAAAAACATATTAAAAACAAAACAAAACACAGGACGCCCAGTTACGTTTGAACTTCATAATAAATATTTGTTCAGTGTAAGGATCCCCCATGGAATATTTGGGACATACTTAAAGCAAGTGACAAATTATGTGTTGTTCACCTAATATTCACATTTAACTCGAATCCTGTATTTTTTCTGGGAAGCCTACCTCTTTCCACTCCTCCTTCCTTCCCTCTGGGTGAGTCCTGCTAAGACAGCTCTTGACTAGAGAGGCTCATATTCTTTTTTTTTTTTTTTTTAATTCTCACCCGAGAATATTTTTCCATTGATTTTCAGATAGAGTGGAAGGGAGGGAGGGAGAGAGAGAGAGAAACATCAATGTGAGAGAGACGCATCGATTGGTTGCCTCCTGCATGACCTCAACCAGGTCCAGGGATTGAACCACAACTGAGGTACATGCCCTTGACTGGACTCGAACCCTCCACTCTTTGGTCCGCAGGCCGATGCTCTAACCGCTGAGCCAAACCAGCCAGGGTGAGAGGCTCACATTCTTGCTGCACGGTGCCCTCCAGCCCTCCCTCACAGTCGGCTCTCTGTAATCTGTTTTTCCCCTTCTCAGATGCGAACACACCAGAACCCCATATTCTGAGAGTAGTCTAACCGGGGAACAAGGTGCAGTCTTCCTCGCTTGCAGGTAACACAGTCTTGGAGAGAGAGGGGAGGGGGGGGGAAGAGAGAGAGAGAGAGAGAGAGAGAACCCATAAAATGGAGAATGCATATTAAATTTTATCAAAAGCCTTTTTGGCACCTATTAAGATGATCATATGGTTTTTATCCTTTTACCAGTCGACATGATTTATATTCATCGATTTCTTTTATTGCATTCCTGGAATAATCTCTACTTGGCGATAGTGTGTTTTTTCTCTCTAGACCACTGGTCTTTCTTTCCTCGTTCTTTATATGGGCATTTGGTATCTATCTTCACGAGAGAAATCTAGTGAAAGAATTATGTTTGGTTCTAAATTGAATTGTAAACATTTCCACTTACTTTAACTAAAAAATTTCTTTACTGCATTCTGAAAGACTATTTAACACACTTGTTATGTATTACTTGAAAGCTTGAAATGATTTTTCAGTAAGACCATCTTCACGAGGTATTTTTTGGAGGTAGATTTTGCTCTTTTTTTTTTTTCTCTTTCTTCTGTTTCTTGTTTCGTCACTGTTCCATTCACCAGGGGCCTTGAGGTGACGATCCCGGATCCTCCCTGGCTCAATGTCCCCTGGGACGGGGCGTTTTGGGTTGGTGGGTGTTGAGGTGGAGCGCCACCTGTCCACTTCTCTCGCCAATTTATTACTGGGCTTCAAGTACTGGGGGTGTGTTCCCGCTCTCTTCCAGCTGAGGGTGAGGTGACGGTCCCAGTGACAGCACCCCCCTGGGCCACCCGAGGGCAGACGTGGGGGAAGTGGGTGGAGGGTTTTGCATTTATCTTCGGACAGAGCAGGAGGGAGAGAGGGAGGAAGAGAGAGAGAGAAACATCGATGTGAGAGAGACACATCGAGTGGCCGCCACCCACACTACTTCCACCAGGGCCGGGAACAAACTGCAACCGAGGTACATGCCCTTAGTGGGAACCGAACCCGGGACTCTGGTCCGCGGTCCGATGCTCTAACCGCTGAGCCAGACCGGCCAGGGCGCTGTTTATATTTTGAAATTTGCACTATATCTTTTTTTTTTTAATCCTCATCTGAGGATATTTTTCTATTCATCATCAGATCGAGTGGGAGGGAGGGAGAGAGAGGGAGAGAGAAACATCGACATGAGAGAGACACATCAACTGGTTGCCTCCCTCACAACCCCGACCAGGGCCGGGGACGAACCGCAACCCAGGTACGTGCCCTTGACTGGAATCGAACCCGCAACTCTTTGGTCCACAGGCCGACCCGCTACCCCTGAGCCAAACCGGCCAGGGCGCACTATATTTTTTATATCCCTTTAACAAGTCCCAGTGGTGTATATTTTTTGTTTATTTTCTAAATAATTAGGATTCTCAGTGGTTTACTTACTGCTTTCATTTCCTCAGAGACCCAGCTGCTGGATTTATGAACCAATTTCTCTTTACTCATTCATTATTTCCTGTTCTCCACCTTAGTTCATTCTTCTCATGCGTTTCGTAGTTTTCCTTAAGGAAACTTGGAGGCACTTTTTCTAGTCCCTTGGTTTGGAGATTACTCGGTCACTTGGAGGTGTCCCCACACCCTGGGCCTCCTTGGTGCTGCTCCCGGGCCCAGGGGCAGCAGCTGGGGCTGAGGCCAGCAGGCTGCGAGGCGGACACGTCTCTCCGCCAGTTTTGATCAGATGGCCGGTTGTGCCGGGCTAATGCGACCGAACCACAGTCCACGCCGTGGCCACCCAGAGGCAAAGCTTTCCAGGGATCACTGGAAATATTTTTCTTTTAAAAATATGTTTTTATTGATTTTATCGAGAGAGAGGAAGGGAGAAGGAGAGAGCACAAAACATCCGTGAGAGAGAACCACGGCTCAGCCGCCTCCTGCACGCCCCCTACTGGGGCTCGAGCCCGAAACCTGGGCCTGTGCCCCGACAGGGAATCAATGGTGACCTCTCGGGGCACAGGACGACGCCCAACCCACGGAGCCACACCGGTCAGGGCTGGAAATACTCTTAACATGGGTAAAGGGTGCTTAGGATTATTTCACAAAGCAGTTGTGAGAGAGAAAAAGATTCTTGTCTGCAAGACCTTCTTTGTTAGCGATGTATTTAGCTGCTTCTCAGCGCTGTGGGCCATGCAGGGTAAACATTGGGGCTCTCGCATCCCTGCCCTCTCTCGCGTGCCCTGCAGGTGGGCATCTCTGCATGCTGCCCAGCGGTGCACCTTGAAACATTTCCTCAACCGGTGACTGTGACGGCGCACCCCGGGAGCGTGCGAAGGTCAGCGAGCTGTTCAAGTGCGCGATCAGCGCTTGTCAGAGTCCAGCCACGGCCGCGGGTCCCACAGTGACTCACCCACGTTTCCATTCAGACGCATTGGCATGATATAAGACGGGGGTTAGCACACTCTGCTTTCGTATGTTTAAAAAATCCTCACCTGAGGACATTTTTCCCATTTACCTTCAGACAGAGTGGGAGGGAGGGAGAGAGAGAGAGAGACATCGATGTGAGAGGGACACATGGACTGGCTGCCTCCTGCACGACCCTGACCAGGGCCAGGGATGAGTTGCAACCGAGGTACATGCCCTTGGCTGGAATCGAACCCGCGACTCTTTGGTCCTCAGGCTGATGCTCTAACCGCCGAGCCAAACTGGCCAGGGCCAAACTCTGCTTTGGAAATAAAGTTTTATTCGCACACGCGCTGGCTCAGGCAGGGCGGAGCAGGTGCGGTGGAGCCCCGGCCGCAGAGCCCGCATCACCTCAGCCCGGCCCTGCCCAGCAAGGTCCGCCTCTGCTCTGGGCCGGGTGAAATGGCAGTTGTCCAGCTCGGGGCCAGGCAGCCGGGGGTGGAGAGGGTTAAACGACACAGTGCCTGAGGCTGGCGGGACGGACACAGCTCCGGACAGCGAAGGAAAACCCAGACGACCAACCCCGTTTGCTCTGGAGTCTCCGGTCCATCCTCGTCGCTGAGCTATGCTTCCCCATGAGCAGGTGAGCACGATTAAAGATGAAGTGACATTCTTGAGGAGGCGAGTTTCCGTCAGCACGCTGCCTTCGGGAAATGGAGTCACGCTGAGCCGCAGAGGCATACCGGAGACATTTTAACCCCCACGTTGCGGCCTCGTTTCCGCGTGATCTCTGCAGAGGGGACTGGGTTTGCAGTCCAAGGTCCTGGACTCACACGGCAGGAACCGAACAGCCCTGTGATGGCCGATGACACGGGGCTCCCACGTGGCCTCGTTGCCCATCTGTCAGTGGGCCCTCCTGCGGGGCAGAGCTCTGCGGACGCCTCGAGCTCTGACCCTGACCCCTTGGTTGCAACCTCACGGAAAGACGGGCCCCTCTCTACCCAGCTCGAACGTGAGGGCCTGACGTTAAGATGACAGGGCAGCTCTGGACACGAAATCCCCCGCGGGCCCCACGCGGCACGGTGGTTCCGTGAGCGGTTATGCAGCTCGCCCAGCCGAGTGAGTCCACGTGGCCAACCTTTGGGTCGAGCAGCTCAGGCTTTTCTGGAAACAGTCGCCCTGGGGCCAGGAAGGGGGGGGGGCTCCGATCACAGAGCCACCCCTGGAGGTGCACTCGGACTCCGGGAACGGTTCCACGGGGGCCACGGCGGTCGCGCCACTGACGCACGATAGATCAGAATCTGGTTTGTATTTGGGGAACTATGTACAGCGAGCACGTGGCTTATTTATAACACGCTCATTGCAGGTGATTTCAATTGTGTGGTTTTTAAAAGCCTGCAAATCCTAACACCTCGGTCTCTGGCACCGTTCTGCTCTGAGCGTGTCCATCACTGACCCCTCACAAGTGTGTGGCCCTTTGATAACGGCACCCTCGGCCTCTGGGAGACGGGGTGGAGAGGTGACTCAGCCCCGTGTGGGCCCAGCACAGCACCGTTCCGCCTCGCAGCGCCGCCCTGCTCGGGACGCAGGGTTCTGCAGGCGCTCGGCTGCCTGGGAGAATCATCCCGGGGTCAGGCCGAGGCACAGGTCCGGGTCGGGCCCTGTGTCCGGATCTCAGTGACGGCTCGGTGAGTGATGGCTGTCCCACGGCAATGGAAACGCCGGGCGACAGCTGGTCAGGACAGAGATGGCAGTTGTCGCTGGTGTTTACTGTCATCATCCTGGGCTCAGAGAGCTGCGGGAACACGGCTGGACGGGATCCTGGAAGCCAGCCGTGGACTCGGACGCCGGGGGCCAGAGAACGGAAGTGGTTCACTAATGAACGGCCACACGGGTCATTCACGGGGCCTGTCAGTGTTTCTTCTTTTCAATCGAAGATTCATGGAAAGGACAAAGTATCCTCACCCGTGTCCCTTAAGAACACTCAGGGAAAGGTGAGCTATTTGGCAACGTCATCGCAGCCCAGACGCCAAGGTACCTGCAGGCCCCGCTCAGGCGCAGCCCTGAGCCTCAGGAGGAGCGGAGACCCGGTGACCTCGCGACCCAATCCGCGGGCCTGGGGCCAAAGTCCCGCGGACGGAGAGGTGAGGGGGCCGGGGAGCCTGGGACGTGGGAGAAGGCGATGCCAATCACCTACTCGGAGGCAGTGAGCGATGCTTCCCTTGTTGCTTCTGACGACTTCCCATCAGGCCCAGGTGCACTGGATTGTCAGCTCCGGCTCAGTCCAGACTCCTCAGGCATGAGACTCGGGGTCAGGATCCCGCTGGGACCTTTGCACTCGGATGGCTGTGGGATTGAGGTCGTCAGCTCTGACCCAGTCCCCAGCCGTTGGAAGCTGGACATCACAGAGACTCTTCGGACCAGGGAAGTCGCCATCACCACCTTCCCTGTGCTTTGTCCTCGGCGCCCGAGGCCAGCGAGGCCCGGGGGCCGGGGCCCAGGTCCAGAGCACCCTCGGTCCCCGTCCGGCTGGCCACCGCCCCGATGAGCTCACCTCGTCAGTGTGCCCTGGCAGCCCCTGTGCTCCCGGCCCCTGTCCCACGATGGCTTCAGGCACCAGCAGCTCTCGCCTGGGCTCCTACCCCCGAGTCCTCCCCGTGGGGACGGAACGGGCCGGTTTGCAAAGTGCTCCCAGGAGTGGACACCGTCGTCCAACAGGCCTGGGCTCTCCTCACAGCAGAGATCACTGTGACCCTTCCAAACCAGGGGGCCCCGCACACTCCACTTTCTGGGGCTACGGGCGACCCCGAGGCCATCAGCATTCGCATCCCAGGCTCTGTGTGGGGCAGGGCCCTCAGAAATGAGTGGCGGGCGAGGTGGCTTGCCCCAGGCTGCTTTGCAGTGACTTTTGTCCCATCTCCTTTCCACGGTGACCACGAGCACACACTTGTTTTACCCTCTGGAGGGTGGACAGGGCATCTGTCTGACTCTCACCGGAGCAGGGGGTGCAGCTACGTGCCTGGTTGTTGCATCGATTCCATTTAGACAGAAGGACTTCAGGCCTGAGGGGCCACTGGGAGGCGGAGGGGCCCAGGCTCGGGGAGAGGACCTTGTGTCGGGAGGACAGGGAGGTGAGGGCCGCGAGGAGGGAGGGAAGGCTGTGTGGGGTCATGCTGTGTCATCTGTCCCCTCTGTGAGCCCCACAGGGACACCGTGCCTCCTCTCACGGCTCCGCTGTGCCCTGGACCCCTGTCCCTTTTAGGTCCGGCTGCAGACACAGTCGAACAGGGGTCCACGCGCAGGAGTTTGGTGAGCTCCGACGATGAAGGCAGCCCTGGCAATCACATCTGGGCCTGGGGAGCTGGGTCCCTCTGGGAGCGGGGGCCGCGGGGAGGACGGGGTGTTTACCAAACTCGGCTTGCAGACCTGCCGTGTGTCTGGTAGAAATTATCCCTTTCTTCCTCTCGCCGCTTCCCCCGCCGTGCCCCGACCTGGAAAGCATCAACGCTGCTCCCACATGAAGCGTTTTCTCGGACCTGACATGCCGCGTCCCGATGCAGAAATTGGAATCTCACACTCCGCAGGGCCCCCATGGCTGCGAGGTCACAGGCGGCTCCCGAGTCCACCCCTGGTGAGTCACGGGGGGAGATGCCGCCCCGAATTACCATCAGCAGACACGCGTGCGTCAGAGGCTCTGCGCACAGAAGACGTTTGCTCGACATCTGTGTGCCCCTCCACGCCGCACACTCAGCGATTCGCAGCCCGGGGGCATGTCCCTCTCATCTGGCGGACACATCAGCCGGACGCAATCTGCTCGCACAGACAGCTGTCCCGGGGCGGGGGCGGGGCACTGAGCACTGGTCAGAAGTTGCAGGAAGGGCCTTTATGAGGTTCTTGCTTTGAGGGACGGGGAGTGGCACGGCCAGAGGCTTCGCTTTAGTGGAAACACACCTCATTTGGGGGCTGAGCGAGGGTTCAGGTTTTTTTCAAGGGTCCGTCCGAAAGGGGTTTCCTGTCTGCCGTCGTCGGCTTTCCTGGGTGACTCAATCTGCTTGCCCGAGAAGACCAGCAAGAGGAGGGGGACCGACCTCGGCCCCGGCTGGCTGGAGCGGGGCGGCCGCAGGGTCTGGAGCTGTGTGGCTTGGACTCTGCCCGGGGGAGGCGTCAGGCTGCTGATCGCACCGGTCACGTCGCCGGGCTCGGCCCCCTTGCTCACCGTGGCTGCCTGTTTGCCCTTATTTTGTTCCGGGCCCGCAGGTGGAGAGCCGTCCCGTGGGCCGTGTGAGCCCGTGGGGGAGCGCCTGCTCCCCACGGAGGGCGCCAGTGGCATCCCAGCCCTCGCCAGTTCTTCGCGTCAGCAGTTCTCGCCCCTTCACACAAAGGGCTCAGAGGAAGGTTTAAATCCGTCCAGGACCCCGAAGGAGAAGGCTGCTTCCTTTGTAAAGCATCTCCCCCGGGGCCCCCTCTGGGGATCTGTGTGCTTGCTATCAGCAGGGACAGAACCAGAGGGAGGGTGACCCCAACACAGCCCTCGAGAAGGCCTGGGTCTGCTTGGGAAGCCAGGTGCCAGGGCCTTGAAGCGAGACGTGTGCCTCGCTGAGGGAGGACCACGTGGTGCGGCCAGCCCCGGACAACGGGTGAGTCACCCCGTCCTGGTGGCCTGTTGGAGAGCCAGTGGGAGGCTGCTCCCAGAGGGTGCGCCCCGATTCTCTGCCAGCTCCGTGCCCACAGGATCCCTGAGCCTCCCCAGCTGCGGTGCCCGGGTCCGACTCTGGCCGGACTTGGCGATTTCCCGGGCACCCCCAGCTTTGATGCTGTCCTTCTGTGTTCTTTGGGAGCTTGCGTTCCAAACACCCCCAGACGAGGACACAAGGCCACTGGGAACACCTGGTCCAGGGCAGCGGTCCCACCTCCTGGTCCCAACACCCTGGGTGAGCCCCTCCGCTGGGGAGTGGGCCCACCGGCACCTTGCTGCTCACCAGGAGACGGTGGCACAGTGACGGGATGCCACCCTTCTGGTATGTTCTGTCGTGTAAGACTCCGTCATGGACTGGGGGGATGCTCCCTGCTGCCAGGCTGGAGATGGTCCACGGAGAGGGCCACGGCGAGGGCCACAGCGAGGAGCCTGGGCAGTCGCTGGGTGCGGAGGGGCGCTGGCTGGTGCCCAGCGAGGCGGCGGCCCTCAGCCCTGCAAACACAGGAGAGGGATTCTCCCAGCAGGGCTGGGGCTGGCGAGGGGATCGTTCCCTGCTCGAGGATGGCAGCCAGGAGAGACCGGCACAGACAACCCAGGCAGGCCAGCCTGGACTCTAGCCCAGAGGAATGGGGACCTCATACATATGTCATCTAAAGCCACTAAGGGTGTGACATTCTGTCACTCAGCAGAATGATACTGATACAATGGACATCTTGGTCTCCCCCATGGTGGCCCTTGACCAGGGACAGCCCGTTGGCCCATGCCCCCTGCCCCAGGAGTGCCCACACCCGCTGGGCTCTCTGTGCTGTCAAGGGGCACCGAGGCCTACCTTGTGGGGGCTCCGGGAACCTGTCCTCTGTGCCCTTCCTTTGCCCTGACAACTGTCCCTGGGATGTGTAACAGCCGTGCTCGGATATAAGTGGTCTCGGCCAGTGTTTGATTGATGGCCAAATCGTCTGCGGCTGCCACTCCCCTCGAGGCGCCTTTGAAAGGTGTCTGCCTCCAGAGCACTGTCCTCCCACGGAAGCGAGTGTCCTTGAAACGTTGGGGACAGAATACGGGAGGGCAAGCGGGGACTTTGCAGACGGCGCTCTCCCTGTGGCGCAGCCCCTGGGACAGCAGCTGAGCCGAGGATGGCCGTCGGGCTCTGACTTGGGCAGGGGGGTTGGTCCTGGGCAGGACGCACCTCCAGGCCCGTCCTGGGCACAGGACTCACTTCCACCCGAGGGACGGGCCAGCGCAGGTGACAAGGGAAGGGGCAGGGCCCCTGGTCTGTGCTGCCTTCCCGCTGGGTGGCAGTGCTTGGCTCTGAGAGACGGGATTCGCTGTGCGAAGGCCGAGGGGACAGACGTCCTGAGACACAGGGCTGCAGCGTCACCTCCACCTGCGCCAAGTCGTGCAGTGCTTCCTGCCATGACAGGTGCGTGAGTCCCCGCGCGGTGGAGCGGTGGCCTTCCTCACCGCCTCGAGCCCCGGTCACACACATCTCCAGCAGGACAGCTGGCCCGATGGCTGGAGAGCATTGTGACACCAGGGCACCCTCTTCACAGGAGAGGGAAAAAGTTCGTCTAGAGGTGGCTGAAGCGAGAAGAACGACATCTCCGTCCCCCACGGGCAGGACAGGCCCCTCGGGCTCCTCTCCAGGGGTCGCCGAACTCACGAGCAGTTCTGAGCTGCGTCTGAGCTGTCTGGCCGTCTTCGCCCGACACCTTTGGCACATGTCCCTGTAGGGTCCACCTTCTCTCTGCCCGATCTCGCCGGAAGGGGGGTGTTCCCGTTTTCCGGGAAGTCTGAGGGGGCCGCGCTCAGCTGCTGGATGTTACTGAGAAACCGAGGCGTCCACTCGGGCTCAGGGTGTCTGCCCACGGGCCCTCGCAGCCGGCCATCTGAGCACGGAGCGCCCGCCTCGGTTCCCGTCGCAGAGTTCCTGGTCCAACGTCACCTCGAACCTCACGCTTGTGGGAAGACACGTCTCAGCCAACATTTCGAACCGAGTTGAAAGGCAGGAGATCCTGAAGCTGTTTGAATTCAGATGTTGGAAGCCTTCAAAGAAACGGAAAATACAGTTCAGTACGTTCTACTTTTTGGGAGAAAGGGACAAAGCAGGGGGGATAGAGCGCCCCTTGCTGGCCTCGTTCCTTGTCCTCTTCCCGTGGCCACACTCAGGAGCCGTGATCATCACCAAGTCTCAGCGACCTTGCCTGTACACAGGAAGGCAGAGACGTGAACTGAAAGATTTTCAATGAGAAAGTTGAAAAGAAGAGTGTTTTGGTAGCGCCACTGTTCCAGAAGATTCCGTCAGTCAGATTGTGGCACCCTCTGCGTGTCCCCCTGTGTTTTATACCTGGTATAAAGTCTGGGTTGACTTCCACACTGGTGTCGTCAGCTCACGGCCATGAGTCCAAGGAAGTGGGACAGAATGCTCTTGGTTTCCTTATGCAGCTGGTCAACTTTGGTGCTTACGACCGGCTGGCTCGGGGTCCTAGACACCGTGCAGAGGAAGGGCGGGGCGCACCCCCAGGAACCCCCCAGCAGCCTGCCTTTCAGGTGCCACCACCCCAGCGAGACACGGTGAAGACGGGCGTCTCCGGGGAGCTGAGAAGCGCCCTGCTCCTCGGAGCATCTGTTTCTGATAGGTCCCATGGAGGATCCGGGACAGAAGGTAAACAGCTTCGTCAACACAAACACCACTTCCATGTCGGGAAGCAAGGACACGTGGAACATCTCAGAGAATTCATTAATTCACCTCACACCCTCCCCCTCCATCCACATGCAACACTGAGAGCCAACTGCTAAAATCAAACACACGGACATGTTGAAGATATCAACCGGTAGGAAGCGGCCGACGAAAACGCATTCAGATGTGTGGAGTGCGCGCTGGGGCAGACACTCAGAGTTTCCATGACTGCGGCGGCGTGATCGCTGTTTGTTTGCAAGGGTGGACATGTTTCAAAGCCTTCGCTGTGCGTTGTTTGTTTCCTTCAAAGCCGGGCTTCGCAGGGCAAACGCGGCTTATCCTTCAGAGACGTGGGTTTGAAAATCCATAAATAAAGAGCCAAATTCACACACACACAGACGGAACGTGTTTTCCTTTCTGATTCCACGGCCGTTCCCACCACAGTGGAAGGAACGCATGAGACTGTCAGTTTCCGGTGAGCCGAAAGATCCGAACCGACTGTGCTTCGTGGGGACGCGTGGAGCAAAACCAGGACTTGAATGAAAAGAAGTTGTTGTTTCGAATCCTGGGTCACCTGTTCACTAGCTGTAGACCGTAGGGGAGTCATTTTCTTCATCTGTAAAATGCTTAAAAGGAATACCCGTCTCACGGGGTGATTGCACTTGGAAATGCAGTTCTGTGACTTACTATTCTTTCACCGGTGGCCGCAGCACATCCCCGGATCCTACAATACCCTAAACTCTCTCTGACTTGCAAAGTAAAGAATTGCCCTTCTCCCTGCCCCCAGGATGGCCAGTGACCAATGACCAATGTGCTCAGCACCCAAAGATGCAGGCCGGCTGTTGGGTTTCAAATGTGACCTTCCAACAGGAATCCTTCATCCGTGGGTGTGTGTTGTTCCGTCACAGGTCCATACTGCTGGTCTGTGAGGGTTGCAAGCATGGATGACCATTGCTTGAGCCACTATTTCACGACAGGCTGCAAACACGATCATGTTCTTATTCCATTATTCCTTTCCTTCATTAATTGGAGTATCTCCGAAAGAGAAACGTCCTCTCAGTTACCCCGGGGAACGGTTTTCGTAGGAAAAGCAGCAGAGAGGCTTGGTTCTTTCCCCCTTTTTGGTTTGTAGAGCTGAGTGTTGATTTACTAGCATCCTCCAAAGCTGAGCAGTGAGTTTTAAAAAAGTGTGATTGTCAATTAACTCACAGGTTCAGTCTTCTTGGGGGGTTCCAATGCACTGAAGTGTTTCCTACATTGTTGCTCCCACCATCTAACCTTTGGAGGGTGGGGGTGTCTCCTGACTCCTTTTGACCGCACCCCACTGGTCTTTGAGAGCTCCCTTGCTTCCTGCTATCTGTTCCGGGACGATCTTAGGAACTTCCTGCGCCAGACCTGGAAGCAGCCATTTCTCAAGTAACTGTGGTTCGTTTAGTGGGAAATGGTATTTAGACACCAAGGTGCCCTTGGAGTGCTCGGTGCTATTGGGTGGCCTTTGTGTTCAGGGATTTTCAGCAGACGGCGAGTAATTTTTTTTTTTTTGAAGGTATCATGAGTTCATTCTGTTACTTTCAATTTCCATTCAGGTTTACTTAAACAGATGGATCTCAGGTTTTTGTTTAGTAATATTATTTTTAGGACATTTGCATTGATATTCACAGATGAGATTGGCCTATAGTTTGCCCTTTGCTTTGATGTAATCTTTATCAGCTTTGGGAGTTAATGTTATACTTGCTTAATGGAAAGACTCTGGTAGTTTTTTTTTTGTTTGTTTTTTTTTAAAGAATAGTTTATTGATTTTTAGAGAGAGAAAGAGAGAAACCTTGATGTGAGAGTACAACAAGGATCAGCGGCTTCTCACATGCCCCCTACTGGGGACTGAGCCCGCAACCCGGGCGTGAGCCCTGACTGGGAATCGAACCAGCAACCCCTCGGTTCACAGGACGATGCCCAACCAACTGAGCCACACTGGCCAGGGCAAGACCTGGGTACTTTTCAGGATCTGGAATTATTTGTGTAGCAGTGGAATTATCTAGTCTTTAAAGGTTTGCTACAATTAACACTGTACTTCTATTTCTTCCATGGTAACTGGTTCAGTAAGGATTGCTGGCTCTTTGAGGGTCAATTTTGGTGTATTGTATTTATCCAGAAAATTATTTATTTCATCTAGGTTTTCAAATACATTTGCACGAATTTGCTAATTTGTGCTTTGTCTTATTTTTTGCTTAATTAGAACGGCTCGTGATTTGTCTATTTTGTTGAAATTTTAAAAGAACTACCTTTTAGGTTTATTCATTAATCCCATGTCTCTTCCCCTAACTTATCAATTTCTGCTTTTATCATCATTAATTTCTTTCTTCTGTCTTTTTGGGTTTATTTTAGGCTTTTAAAAATAATTTATCAAATGTGGTATTTACTTCATTTATTTTTGTTTGCACATATGTATAACATATTTAAGACTATGATTTTCTTTGAAAATATATACTTAAAATGTTAAGCTATATACCATAGATTGAGGTATGCCATGCATTCATTGTTATTCTTAAGAAAATCTGTAACATTGTAAATATTTTCCATTTAACCTAAGAGTTTTTAAACAGCATTCACATTTTTTTTTCTGGATTGTAGAAACTTTCAAATTTGACTTTGTCATTAATTTCTAGTTTTTCTGATTGTGGTCAGAGAATGCATTATTTTTAATCTTTGGGATGTATTGAGGTTTTCATGAGTAACATTCTATATGCACTTGAAAAGAATGTATATTCTGCAATATTGTAATATTGGAATTCAGGGTTTTATATCGGTATCAAATCTACTCATTGTTTATTGGTTATCTGGTTTAGGTCATCGACATCTGAACCGTTTTTTCCTACTTGGCCATGTGTTTTACTGAGCGCTGTGCCAGATTCTCCCAGAATGCATTCCTGTTGGTCCCGGCTCATGTCTCCTGAAGTGTGCGCGTACGCTGCTGGTGCGTGTATCTTCACTGACAATGCCGACTTTAACTTTCAGAAGTGTGCCACTTTGTCTTTTTACGTTTCGTTTTGTCTGAATTTCATCTTTTCAGGTGTCAAATTTTCTATCCCTGCCGCCTCTGAATTTGCCTTTGAAACACCTTTGTCCACATTTTCACTTTGATGTTTCTGAATTTCTTTCCTTTGGATGTGTTTGTCATATAAAATGTTGGCTTTTGCTTTGTTGGTCACGCTCAGCATCTTTTCCTGTTGTGGACAATTTAAGCTGCTTTACGTGTGCGAACATGATCGATGTGCGACCCTCCCCAGACTACCTGATCGTCTCTGTAAATTATCTTTCCCTCTGTGGCAATTTTATTTGCGCTGCCTCTATTTTTCGGTATATATTTTTGCATTGGGGGCGGTTTATATAATTTTTCAAGTTCCTCTTATATTAAGATATTCATATAATACCTCTTGTGTCATTCAGAATCCAGTCAGGAGACAAAAGCACACTGGTGATTTGACCAGGGAACAGTTAAGGTAAAGAATTACTAACCAGTAAAAGAGGAGAACTACTGAGGGAAAGAGCACAGGAAGAATTTAGGGAGCCAGCGCGCCTCTGGGGCTTTGGCAAGCCGCTGAGGAGGGGCACACTTCAGACTACCTTGGACGTGCACAGACGAGCAGACTCTGCTCCCCAAGACCACACTGTGGAACGACCCTGCAACCAGATGGAGCTGAAGTAATGCTGGTGATGGGGAGAGGGAAAAGAGATAGTCAGCGTGCCCGGTAAAGCACTCACGTGACAGGCACAGAGAAACGATGCCATCTCCTAACGGCCTCATTTCTGTAATTGGTCAGGAGGCCATAGTCGCCATCCATGGCTTCCTTCTTCAATAACCCATTCCTTCCGCACGCTGCACTAGAACCTTGGCTTGTGGGTTCTTTTTTTTTTTTTCTTTTATCGTCACCCGAGGACAATTTTGCATTTATCTTCAGACAGAGCAGGAGGGAGAGAGGAGGGAAGAGAGAGAGAGAAACATTGATGTGAGAGAGACACATTGACTGGCTGCCACCCACACGACCCCAACATGGGCTGGGGACGAACTGCAACTGAGGTACGTGCCCCTAGCAGGAACCGAACCCGGGACTCTCTGGTCCGCGGGCCGATGCTCTAACCTCTGAGCATATATCCGTGTGAAGAGGGTTAGACGGTTGTTCACCAAAACGTGAAATGTCATCTTCAAGTAGGGAAACAGGTCCTTTAAATGTTCTTTATTTCTATTATTTTTTATATCATATTTATTTGTATTATAAAATATGTTGACAATGTATTGCTTTATTAACCAGAAAAATTATAGTTAGTAAAAATAAACCAAGACGAGTTCCCTGGCCTCCACGGACCAAGCAGCATTGCAGACAGCCCGCCCAGGACACCCCACAACGCAAGAGCAGAGCTGGAAAGGGGGCCCCGGCCTGGAAGGCGCCAGTTCGGGGCTCTGCGTGCTAGACCCCACACGATACATCCCCCTGCCTCCCCCAAAGTCGATGAGCCTTGCAAGTCAGAGTGGAGACAATTTTGAAACGATTTAAAACATACTTCATGCTGGTGAAACGCACATCACGTAAGATTCGCCATTTTTAAAGGGAGCCGCTCAGTGGCATTGACACACCACCTCTGCCAGGCCTGGAGACGTCCCAGACCATTCCCACCCCCGAAGGGACGCGACCCGCAGGGCGCGGCGTCTCCCATCCCCCTCCCGCCGCCAACCTGTACTCAGTTGATACAATTCTTTATTTTTGTGGAAATAATGTTACTTTCTTCTTGTAATTTGGAAGAGTAATCATAACCTCCGTAGAGGCAAATATTCTGCCCTTGTTCAAGAGTGAAGGGGTTCCCGGGCCACCCGCTCAGGGGCGGCGCGCGGCTGGGTTTCTGGCTGTCGGAGCGGAGCCCGGAGCCCAGCCCGGCCTCCAGGGAGGCGCCGCACCCCTCCTGGCTTCCCAGCGCCCAAGGTGCCTCCGCAGGCGGCATCTCGAGTTTCAGATCGTGTGACCTGCCCCGTGAACGCTGACAGCTGGCGGGGACTGTCACCTCCCCTGCAGGGACCCAACGTGGACCATTTCACTTCAGACAGACTCCAAGGGAATGTCCCGTGGGAGGGAGTCCTGAACCGACGGGAGGGCGTTGACGGTGACATTTCTTGACAGTCTTCAGCTTCCACTTCAAGCAGGGGCGTCTTCGATCACTGATCATGGGCGATCACGGGCTGTCCAGTTGGCTCGGCCTTCGGCAGGAAGAGGCAGTTGCCAGGTGCAGCCTCCTGGGCTGGGGCGTGGCCAGCTGCAGAGGGCCCCGCCCAGGTCCGTGACGTCATTCCCGCGGACCCCCATCCCATCCTTTTGAGCTGGGTGAGGGCTGTCTACCTCTGTTTCAGTGAGAAGACACCTCGTCTCGGCCAGGTTCCCTGACCAAGGAGATCTAGTTAGCAGTGGCTCAGACTGCCAGCCCCCGATCCTTCTAGAACACCCCGATGGGCAATTTCAGAACGCTTTCTGAAACCGAACTTGAACACACTGTGCACCGAGTCCTCCTGTTCCCGTTTTCCCGCCCTCACTTAGGCCATCCTGAGACCACTGTCCTGGCCGGACCGAGTTGTATTGAGGACAAGACCTATGCGCCGGGCTTCTCTTCCGTTCTCTTGAGGAGGACACGACAGGTGTCCAGGGAGAAGAGAAGGCCCCACGCGATGACTTTCACTCCCTGGCTCTTCACTGCCCAGTCTTGGTTTCACGCAGAGTCGGCACGCCTTAACTGCGTTGTTCCCTTGCCGACACCTGGGCCCACCCTCCTGGGAAAAGAAGATGGCAGGGGCAACGAGACACCCGGGGTGCCCTCGGAGCCAGCCACGGGCCCCAGATTGACCAGGCCCTAGCGAGCTGGAACTATCCGTACCCTTTACTCGCAGCCCAGCAAAGCCAGGGCCTTCCTCGGCTTATGAGCATGGGCACCCCACCCTTAGAGCAGGGCCGACACCAGGTGGGTGCCCCACACATGTAAGCTGAATGCACTTGAAAATGTCAGGGATGCCAAAGAACCAATGGGAAGAGACCCAGAGACACACAAACCAAGGGGGACAGACCCAGAGACACACTAGAGCCAATGGGGACGGACCCAGAGACACACAAACCAAGGGGGACAGACCCAGAGACACACAAACCAAGGGGGACAGACCCAGAGACACACAAACCAAGGGGGACAGACCCAGAGACAGGGACAGACCCAGACAAACCGACAGGGACAGACTTTCCACAAATTTGCGGACAAAGAATTTGAAGGAGAGAAGTGTCCTGGGTGGACTGACAAGGAGCAAGCAGAGAACTCCACCTTGCGTCATCTTTAGAATGGGTTTGGCTGTTTTTTTAATCAGAGACCATCAAAGTGAGAATCTTCACTGCTCTTCAAAGCATGTACTTCCATCTGTCACTGCGTGATGAGTGTGTGGGGTACACATCATCCGAGCCGGGGGGTGCCCACGCCGAGTGTCTGGGCGCCGTCCCAGCTGGCAGTGCAGGAGGGCACACGTTTCCAGCTCAGAAAGGCCCCGTCCTCCTTCCAGGAGGCAAATGCTTCACAATTAATGTCCATTAGGTTTCACACATCAAAAATAAGGCCCCGGAGAAGCTCATGGTTCTGGGTGTCATTGATTTAATACTTCATTACGAAGGGCATTTTATTACACGTGGTTACCGCAATCTGGTAACCAGCATGGGCTCAGGCAACCAAGTCAACGTTCAAGTATTTGTTGATGAATAGATTTTATTTTTAGCTGAAAAGTTGGCCAAGTAGGCGGCCACATGGAGGAGATTAGGGCTGAACAGGAACATCTCATCAGCCCGGTGCAGAGTGATTATGAATGCCGATAGGAATCCTGAGCGTGCCTTGGAGACGGGGCTTCCCCTGGAAGCGTTAGTGAAACTCTTTGGTCTTATAATTTGGAAGAAACAAATGTGTCCTTCCATCTCCAGCCTTCAGCCAGCTCAGCTGGGGCCTCCTGAGTATTTGCCAAATCTCCTCGCCCTCCTCTCCGGGCCTCTGAAGTCTCCATTTTCTGGATTCCGTGTCATGCGGAATTCTTCCCACTGTGACCACAGAGCCTCCCATCAGTGAGCGAAAGAGCCTTCCCAGAGGGCCCAGACCCTGCCCGGGGGCTGGAGGACCCGCAGGGTTCTCCCTCCAGCCGCCTCTGCTCGGCACGCCCCGTGGATAACCCAGCTCCGCAGTCACACACCCTGGACGCCTCGGAGTTTCGGGTCTCTTTCAAGTAGCCCTTGGCAGGGAGGCCTCGAGCCTCCATCAGCCCACACGGCAGGCCGGGCACCGAACACGCCAGGGAGCCCACGTGTGGAAGCTCCTGGCTGCCCCAGACGCTTGCGCAGTGCAGCGGCCCTGTCCTCGGGGGAACCGAGTCAACGGGACCAGAGTTAAAGGACACAGTGCTTCGATGTTGCCGGGAGGCTTGGGGCGGTGAGCAGGGCCCCACGACAGAGCCTGTCCGCCTTGGCTTTGCTGAGTTGCTTTGGGTTCAGTTTCTTTCCACAGATGCGACAGCAAGAGGTCCGGAGGGTCCATCCCTCGCCTGCCCAACAGCGGGGGCCCAGAGTGCTCCAGTGGTTTTCTGACGTCCTTGCTATGGGGGTGTGGAAGATGAAAGGGAGGGTCAGGACCCCCATGGCTCCCCACAGCCACACCCGAAGATTTTCTAAGGTTAAGCTGTCCTTGTTCTCCTCGGATACATCAAACTTGGTCATGGTTTATGTTTTTAAAAAATATATATTTTTATTGATCTTTAAAAGGAGAGAGAGAGAGAGAGGAACATTGTTGTGAGAGCAAAACATTGACACGCCCCCTACTGGGGATCGAGCTCGAAACCTGGGCCTGTGCCCTGACCTGTCTTTGAACCAGCGACCTTTTGGTGCGTGAGAGGACACCAGCTAACCAAGCCACACTGGCTAGGGCGTGCTTTCTTTTTCTCCCCGTGCATTTTAGGGTTCTGTTCCCTAGTATTGTATTTAAGGGTTTTGAATCTGTGTTCACAATTTTAAAACATAATTAATTAATTCTCCAGCTTTATTTGAGGTATAATTAGCAAATAAAATTATGTATATTTAAAATGTACATGTGATGCTTTGATATATGTATGCACTGTGAAATGATTTCCACCATCAGGTTCATTAACACATCCGTCACCTTACATAGTAGCGTTTTTGTGGTGAGAATGCTTAAGAGCTACTCTTTCGGCAAGTTTCAAGTTCACAGCAATGGTATTGACTGGTCGTGAGGGGGCACAGTGGATTCCCAGAACTTATTCATCTTTTAACCCAGTGCCTGTACCCTGGACAACACCTCTGCATTCCCCTCAGGTAGGCCCTGGGCACCACCATCCTACTCTCTGCTTCTATGAGTTTGACTTTTTAAATGTTTAGGTCCCACATATAAGTGAGGTTATACGGTGTTTGTCTGGCTTATTTCGCTCAGCACAATGTCCTCCAAGTTTATCTGTTTGTCACAATGGCAAGAGTCCCTTCTTTGTCATGGATGAATCGTGTTCCAGGAAATCCGTATTCCACTCTGTGTGTGTGTGTGTGTGCGTGTGCGTGTGCCTCACATCTTATTCATCCATTTATCCATCAACGGACACTTAGAACTTCAGTTGTTGCCATGTCTTGGCTACTGTGAATAAGGCTGCAGTGAGCAGAGGAGGGCAGATACCTCTTCAAGATACTTACTTTGTTTCCTTCAGACGAATTTCCAGAAGTAGGATCACTGAGTCATCTGGCAGCTCTATTTTTAATATTTTGAGGAAACGCTATACTGTTTTCCATCGTGGCTGCACCAATTTACATTCCCACCAACGGGACGAGGGTTCCCTTTTCTCCACATCCTGGACAACACCTGTTATCTCTTGTCTTTTTGATAAAAGTCCTCCTAGCGGTGTGAGCTGACACCTCACTGTGGTCTTCATGTGCATTTCCCTGACGATTAGCGAGGTTGCACACCTTCTCATGTACTTACCGGCCACGTGTGTGTCTTCTTGGGAAAATGTGTATTCAGATCCTCTGCCCATTTCCTTTATTGATTTTAGAGAGAGAGGAAGGGAGAGGGAGAGAGAGAGAAACATAGACGAGAGAGAACATCGATTGGCCGCCTCCTGCATGCCCCCCACTGGGGATCGGGCCCACAACCTGGGCATGTGCCCTGACCGGGAATTGAACCGGCGACCTCTTGGTGCATGGGCCGACACTCAGCCACTGAGCCACACTGGCCGGACTCTGCCCACTTTCTGACTGGATTCCTTGTTGAGTTATATGAGTTTCAAATGCATTTTGGATATGAACTCCTTACCAGATCTGTGGTTTGCAAATATTTTCTCCCATCTGTAGGTTGCCTTTTCACTGTGCTGATGGTTTCCTTTGGCGGTCAGAAGCTGTTCATACGTTTCCTTTTGTCTTCCTGCCTTACCTTGTTTTGTTACCACAGGGATGCTTACCTCATAAAAGCAGATAGTATTCCTTTCGCTTCTAGGCTTTGGAGCACGTTGATTAAAATAGAAGCTGCAGCAATTTAATATTTTAAAGAAAATTGTCCACCATATATAAGATTTCAAATATGTCCGTCCAAAATTATTTATTTTTGTATCTTACTACATATCAGTAATTATTTTTATTTTTCATTTCTAATATGTATTCATGCCTTTTTCTTTTTTCTTAATTCTCACCTGAGGATATTTTTCCATTTATCTTCAGATAAAATGGGAGGGACAGAGGGAGGGTGAGAGAGAGAAACATCAATGTGAGAGAGACACATCAACTGGTTGCCTCCTGTATGACCCCAACCAGAGCTGGGGACCGGACTGCAACCAGGGTACATACCCTTGACTGGAATCGAACCTGCGACTCCTTGGTCCATGGGCCGACACTCTAACCACTGAGCCAGACTGGCCAGGGCTCATGCCTTTTTCTTGATTAATCAAGCAAAAAATAAATTTGCCTTTTTAAAAATCAGTCCTTTGTAAAGACTAAGCTTTTGATTTTTTTGTTTCTCCCTGTTGCTGCTGCTGCTACTTCTTCTTCTTAATGTTAATCCTCACCCAAGAATATTTTTCCATTAATTTTTAGAGTGGAAATGGAGGGAGGAGCGAGAGAGAGAAAGAGAGAGATCAATGTGAGAAAGACACATCGATTGGTTGCCTCCTACATGACCCCGAAGGGGGCTGGGGATCCAGCTTGCAACCCAGGTGTGCGCCCTTAATCGGGAATTGAACCTGCGACCCTTCAGTCCGAGGGGCAACGCTCTAACCACTGAGCCAAACCTGCCAGGGCTCCCTGTTGCTTCTTTATTTACTATTTTGAGCTTTATTATTTTCTATTTTTATTTTTCCTTGGCTTACATTGGTTGATATTATATAAATTCTTGTATTGAATTCTTAGCTCATTAATTAAAATATCTTGTTTTCTAAAATATATATCTAATATTAAAAATTCCCTATACATCCTCTTAATCTACTTTCCACAGATTTTTGTAAATAGCTCTTTGGTTGTCATTCAGTTGTCAGTATTTATAATCTCCGTAACAACTTATTCTAGACCTGAGAATTATTTAAAAGTGTTATTTAGCTTCCAAATGTATGGGTGCATTTTAGCTGACTTTAAAATTTTATTTCTAAATTCATTATGGACCTTATGCTTTTAAATCTTCGGAATTTTTCAAACTTTCTTTGTGATCCATTATGTATGTAGTCAAATTGTAAAAACATTTTACATGTTTGAAAAGAATGTGTAGTCTGTATTTGTGGGAGCCTGGGAGATTCCTTCCTCAATCTCCATCTCCCTCCCCATCTCCTTCTCCTTCTCCTTCTCCCCCTACATCTCCATCTCCCTTGCCTTCTCTATCTCTCATCTATTTATATCCCATAGATCAGTTATGGTGTTTCAATCTTTTCTATTCTTACCGGTATTTTGAAAGCTTGATTTATCTGTTGGTGAGAGCAGTAAATGCTTTGCTCCATTATAGATTTGTCATCTTTTTATAGTTCTGCCAATTTCTGCTTTGTATGGTTGAGGCTACCCTATTGGATGTGTGGGTATTGAAGATTAGTAACCTTCTTAGAGAGTTGTTGCTTTCATCATTCAAAATGAACTTTCTATTCCTAATAATGCTTTTGCTTTAAAATCGATTTTGTCCAATATTCATAAAACCAGCCGAGCTTTCTCTTGTTCAGCAATCTCCTGTGTCATTGCCCATCTCTTTCCTTTCAGCCTCTCTGTTTCCATGCATTTGGGGTGTTTCTTCATGGCGTGTATGTAGCTGAATACCATGTAACAAATATTTGGCACAAACACAATTCATGCCGCAATGCAATCAGGACTTTATTTCTGTTCTCTGTCTCTCTAAAGAGTGTTTACTGGTGCTCATTGTACACAGTCATGGGCTACGGCAGGCCCCATGTGGTTCTCTGACTTTCAGGTTGCCACCGATCTCTACGGGTGGGACACAGACATCAGCATTTATGAAACTTCCAGGGTGATTCCCATTTGTGGACAAGTTTGGAAGCCACCGGTCCAGGCACAGAAACTCTCTTAATCATCGTGTGTCTAAATGCATTGCTGGCAGATTACTTGAACATAGAATTCTTGGCTGATGATTATTTTTCCTTAGCATTTGGAGCTATTCCTTCAAGGCTTTGGCATCTATATCAATGAAAACTTTGCTGCTAACGTGTCATTTCTTTGTGGTGTTTTAAGCATTTTACTTTTTGCTGGATGTCTCTCATCGTATGTCTCTGTCTTGATTCCTTTTAAACATGTAATCATTCTCATCTCTCAGTGAATTTACTCAATTTGAGGACTCACATTTTTCTTCAGTTATGGATAAGTCTGTGCTGTTATCAGCTTAAGTGTTCCCATTCTCCCATTTTCTTTATTTTGTCCGTCCGAAACTCCTATTAGATACATCTTGGGTTCAAGCAGCCCTTCACATCTCCGGCCTCACAGTTCCTCTCTCTGTGCTGCATTCGGAGCGACACCCTTGGCTCTGCGTTCCCATCTGCTGGTTCTCTCTGGTTCGCTCTAGCATACACCTTAAGCCGTCTATTGATTTCTGTAGATTTATTTCAACGGCTGTGTTTTCATTTCCAAGGTTTCCAAATGGATCCTTCTCACATGTGAAATTTCTGTTTTCACTTAATGGTTGTTGTTCATTTTATTTCCATAAATTGTAACAATTGAACTTTAAAGTCTTTTTCAACACCAATTCTCCCTATTTCAGTAGGTATGATTTTCCCACGATCTGTTTCTAGTAATTGTGTCTTATGGCAATAGGTTTATTCGAGTGGCTTATACCTTTTACCTGAATGGTCACCCACGCAAATGTGTGCGTAATTGTGTAATTATAAAGAAGAAGGAAACAGTCCTGGCCGGTTTGGCTCAGCGGTTAGAGTGTCGGCCTGCGGACCAGAGAGTCAAGGGGTCGGTTCCCGCTAAGGGCACGGACCTTGTTTGCAGTTTGTCCCCAGCCCCGGTTGGGGTCATGTGGGTGGCAACCAGTCGATGTGTCCCTCTCACATCGATGTTTCTCTCTCTCCCCTCTCTCCCTCCCACTCTATCTGAAGATAAATGCAAAAGTGTCCTCGGGTGAGGATAAAAAAAAAAAAAAAAAAGAAAAGAAAAAGAAAACAAACATCACTGAGAGATAAAGGTTACTATCTAATATTCTTAGCAAGAGAAGGGCTCATAAAAGAATAAAGAAGTAAAATTTCCAAGAAATTCAAAATAGGGTCATAAGCAGATTGTCTATTACAGAAAGTATTTGACCTTACTGGTAGTAAAAAAAAAAATCAAATTAAATTAAGATAACAATTAGTTCTATTTTCACCCAATAAATTACCAAAAAAGTGAAGCAAAGGTATGCTTACTGCGAGCGGAGTTCTTACGAGGTGGGAGCTCTCCCCCGGCTGGTGGGGTTCGAACCGCCCAGGGATGCACTTTCACGACAGGGACATGCTCACTCACCGAGCATCACCAGGCTCTGAGCTGGGCCCTGGGCTAAGCACCTTACAGGCATGAGACATGCATCAAGAACAGACGTTGCTTTATCTGGGCGACGTTTATAAGTGCCCAACAGTGGGGGGGCGGTTAATGAAATTATGATGCATTCTGTGTCCAAGGGGCTTCGTGACGGGAAGGAGACTCCTGAAGACAGAGTTTAAAGCCGAACACGTGGGCTCAACACGTGGACACCGTGCTCAGAGCGTCCCCTGCACAGCAGTGCACGCGTCGGCCAAGGGCACTTCTTTTGGTCACACGGGGGCAGCTGTTTTGTGTCTCCTTGTACTTTCACGTGTGTTCCAATCTCCTATGATGCGCCGTCCTTAGCGAGTCGGTCTGAGATGCTGGGCGGTGGAACCCGGGCTTCGGGGTCGCGCGCCGTCTCCGCTTCCGTCCGGACCGCCGACGCCCCTCTCTCGGAACCGTCTGCTGACAAAGGAGCACACGGAAGGTTTTCTGTTCCCTCGGGCAGCCGGTTGGTTCCTCCAGGCAGCTCTGCCGGCGAGGCGGTTCTCTCCATCGCACCTCAGAAGTGTACACGGCGACACTGGGTGTCGATTTGGCCATGAAGCCACTTTGTGGGCCTCCTGGCTAGCAAGGGGCGCTGCTCTCACTCGGAGCCGACACGCATGGCTGATGCCCAGCTCTCTGCTGACCAGCGCCCTTTTGGCCCCCAGGTGACCTTTGGCAGTGTCTGGAGACATTGTGGATTGTCACACGGGGTGGGGACGCAGAGGGGGCGGGTATGTTACTGGCATTCTATGCGTGGAGGCCAGGGATGCTGCTAAGCATCTCAGTGCAGGAGGGGCACACACAACATGATCTGTCCTAAAATGTCAAGAGGGCCAAGGTCAGCAGACTCTGTATTTAAAAGCTATGTAAAAGTTCCTCTTTACGAAACCCACAGGCCTTAACAACTGTCCTTTGTGCACAAAAATGACTGTCAACGCTTTTTACGCCAACGCAGCACACTTACGTCGATTTTTTGCAAATCATTTTTAAGCTTCAAAATGTCCCTTACTAATGAAGACATGGCATTGGATAACTAGTGAAGGCAGGACCAGAAGGAGTAAAAGGGCATACTGGGAAGTCACCGTGGACATACATCAGGCTTTCTAGAAATGACGGTCACCGCACTCCGGATCCAGGCTCCAGGAGCCTGGCGCCGACGCTGAGTGCCCGTCGCTGGGCGCTGCTCCCTGCCTCACTCTCACCGCGTGGCCCACCCAGAGGACCGCCAGGACGCGCCCAGAGCTTGCCCACGCAGAGAAGGCTCCTGCAAGGGGCCGAGTGAAGACAGATGTTCTGTCTTTGTTCAAAGCAGTAACACATGAGAATCTGCCTCATTTACGTCATTTTGCATTTCCATTAGCAACACCCTCTGCATGAAACCAATAAGTGGGTTGGAGGCATCTTAGGGTGGGCCCCTTGGCCCTGTTCCAGAGATCAGGGAGGTGGCCCAGCTGTAGGAAGAGCCCTTGGGAATCTGGACCCTCGGGGCTAGCCGCTCACTAGCCATGGGACTTCAGAGGGTCACTTCTCGTCTCTCTGTCTCAGCTTCTTTATCTGTAAAACGAAGAGGTCAAAGCGGAGCATTCTCTGCTTTCCTTGTGCCTCTCCAATGCTTGGATCTCAGACATTGTCCCCAAAAGACAAGTCAAGCCTCGTCCATTAGTGGGGCAGAGCACTTCACAAATTAGTCTGTCGGCACCCTTCCCCCTCAGCTCTGGAGAAGGATTCCGTTTTCTCTCCACAGCATTTCTTTGAACAAAAGCATCCCGGCTCGCTCGTTAATAGGAGTTTATTTGGGCTGATTTTAGAAGGAAAACAAGTTCAAAGAATCGTTTGATAGGAAACGAAACCAGAAGTCAGTTGCATATGGTTGAAAATGAAATTATAAGCTAAGAGGTATGACAAATTTCTCTTCTACCCAGTGCTTCTTAAAAAAAGAGAGAGAGAGAGAGACATACTTTGAAATAGAGGAGTCTGGATCTTCACATTTGGCTGCTGCATTTTCATTTAATTAATAACTGTCTCAGACCATTTTCATCTGGTAGAGCGACCTAACCAGGAAATAATCAGGAGAGCATTACTGAACACACTGCCGATAAATTAGAACATGGCAACTGAAGACATCTGAGTTTTGTGGGTCCTTGATCTTTTCATGGACCATTAGGAATAATTTCCACAGGGTTCACGCAGGTGGAGGGAAGGCTGGGAACGCTGAAAGTCTGGGTCCGACCAAGGAGGCAGGGCAGGAACCGGTTACGCTTTGACTGAACTACCACCAGCTTCCCCAGCTGGAATCAAGTTCAAATTCCCCAGCACATGGAGATCTCCAGAGTGACCTCCCTGACTTCTGAGGTCCTTCCGCCACTCACGGGGCTGCTGCTGCGGCACTAGGTTCCTGGGGGGGCAGTGTGCTGGGAAACATTCCAGGAGAGCCCCCAAAGGCCCCCCGCACACACGCCCTGTGCGGTATGGGAACATCCTTCAGGTTGTTGAGGAGCGCAGCCCACTTCAAGGAGAGAGGACCGTGTGGACCTGACCTAAGCAAACCACCCTGGAAATCTGGCCTCGAGGTCGGAGAGGAGGAAGCCAGGGAACTGAAGCGTGAGGGCGACTCCGCGTCACAGTGATCCCCCGAAGCTGGAGGGGACCCTGTGGCTCTGACGGAAAAGCGGCCCCTTGGGGACAGCCCGCCAGGAAGCGGGGCCGCAGTCCTACAGCCGCAAGGAGTGGAATTCTGCCAACAGTCGGAATGGGCTGGGAAGTGGATCCTTCCACGGTCGAACCTCTGCGTGAGAACACAGCCCGACGCCACCTGGCTCTCACCTTTGAGACCCCGTGAAGAGAACCCAGTCACGCGGCACCAGTACTCGCCATCTGCCGGATTGTGTGAATCAAAGGGAGCGCCGAAGGTGGTGAATTGGTGGCTGTCTGCCCAACCTGCCGCGGCAGCCACCCCCAGCGGCTGAGTGAATGCAGCGGTGGCATGCGTCACACAGATGTCCCCCCTGCAGGATCCCCGGGGTGAGCCGCTCCTCCCCACACGCGTTCCACCTTCTCCAGTGTAGCCTGCGTCCACTCTGCACTGGACAGTGGGAGGCAGCCCTGGGGGGGGGACTGGGGACATGGCGTGTGAGTGAGTCACTGTACCTAGGGACCGTAGTTCAGCCATAGGTATGGCAGTCATTGAATTCGGTGCTGCCTAAGGCCGAGGGGCTCATTTGACCTGCCCTGGTTTGAGCCACACCCCGTCCTCCCCAGGCGGTCGTGACTCTGTACCTGAGCCCCTGTAGCCGAGGCGCTCGGCTCCCTCTGCCTTCGGACGGCAGTGATGCCAGCCTGGTCCACACGCACCCTTCCACATGTGGTGACCTTGTACTGAGCACACGCCAGTCATTGTACCAGACGAAGACTCAAGAGCCGTTATCGTATGAAGAAGGAAGCGAGTTAATTCGGAACTGAGCCAGCGGGGGAGAGAACGCCTCCGTGTCACCGGCTGCCCGGAGCAGGTTGGAGTGAGAACAGCGACCCACCCACGGCCAGGGCGCTGTGGAGCCTTCAAGGCGGCATTCTGAGGATGCGCGTCAAGGGTGCGAGGGGGAAAGGGAGTCCGTGCAACGGAGCGGGAATGCTCAGCCTACACCAGGGGCCTGCTCTGCATCGGGACCCCGCCGGCCCTGCAGACCTGACGTCAGCCACCTGCTGGTTCCTGATTGCCAGACATGTGGATGGTTTTTCTCTCTCTCTCTTTAAGATCCTTTTATTGTGGTAAAAGGCATATCACATAAACTCTACCATCTGATCTGGTCTTGGGTGCACACTCAGTGGCATTGAGCACATGCACCTTGTGTGGCCATTGCCACTGTCCCTCGTCATCACGCAAAGCTGAAACTCTGTCCCACTGAACGCTAACCTCCTTCCCTCCCCTCGGCCCCCGGCACCCACTGCTGTGCACTCTGCCCACTGTCACAGGATTCTCGCTGCCCCAGGCACTCACGGAAGGGGAGCCATCGGGTTCTGTCCTTCTGCTTCTGGCTAGTTCACTGAGCGGATGTCTCCAGGGTCATCCACGTGGCAGCCTGTGTCAGAATGCCCTTCCAGGACGGAATGCTGTTCCACTGTGTGGACGGACCGCGTTTCTCTGGTCCACCTGGGCTGTTTCCGCTCCTGTGCGTGTGCTTCTACGAACATGGTGTACTCCTTTCTGTTTTATGACACGTGTACAGAGTGCACGAATATTATGGATACGGTTCAAAGAGCGTTTCGTTCTCTGGCTAAGCCTTTCTTCATGCGGACCTTCCTGCCGGCAGGGTGGGAGAGAGCACATTTTAAAGAGGCAGAATACTTCTTGAGTTAAATAATTTTACTTCCAACTGCAATTTAGGACTATTACACTTTACTAGACTTAATCGATCCCTATGTATGTCCTTTCTCCAGAGTCAAAATCCTGGTTCTCCATGACATCAAAGGATTGGTAACTTGCCTTGTCCTACGGCACACACACGACTACCTCAGGAGAACAGTGCCAACCGGCGGCAGTGTGGCTCCTGAGAGCAGTGTGTGCATGTCTGTGTGCGTGTGTGAGTGTGCGAGCATGAGTGTGTGTGAGCATGCATGTGTGAGTGTGTGCATGTCTGTGTGCGCGCGTGTGTGAGCATGCATGTGTGTGTGTGCATGTCTGTGTGTGCGTGTGTGAGCATGCATGTGTGTGAGTGTGTGCATGTCTGTGTGTGCGTGTGTGAGCATGCATGTGTGAGTGTGTGCATGTCTGTGTGCGTGCGTGTGTGTGAGCGTGTGTGCATGTGTGAGTGTGTGCATGTCTGTGTGCGTGTGTGTGTGAGCATGCATGTGTGTGAGTGTGTGCATGTCTGTGTGCGTGCGTGTGTGAGCATGCATGTGTGTGAGTGTGCGTGCACATGTGAGTGTGTGCATGTCTGTGTGTGCATACATGTGTGTGAGTGTGTGCATGTGTGTGTATGTGTGCTTAGCAGTCACAGTCAGTATTTGCTTTCTGTCTGGTTTATTACCAACCTGGAACACAGCCGGGTTCATTGGCTTCATTTGATTTAGATTTTTCAGAGTTGCTTTTTAATTGACTTTTTGTGTGATAAATATTCACATGGGTCCTAAATCTGACCTAGAAGACAATGTTATATTCAGACAAGTCCTATTTCTCTCCCTGTCCTCACCAGCCTGTCTCCTCCATCCTCCTGTAGGTAACTTTGTAGAAATTTATTTGAGCCCCTCATTGAAAAATTCTTACGTTTTTATATTTTCCCCTATTTTCAATACACGACAACATGCCATACACTTCTTGGTCGCATATCCATCCTGGTTTTTTTCACTTGGCAGCATGTTCTAAATCACAGCAGTCTGTGGAAATATTCTCCGTTCCTTTTTTAGGGTTGCATACTACTCCACTATACAGCTATACCGTGGTTCGGTCCGCCAGAGCCCTTGGACAGCCTTGGTGGTGTTCCCAGTCTTCTGCTATGGACAAGGGTCACGTGATCAGTCTTAAACACGCATGTGTGTGCATTTCCCCCGGTGCATCTTTTGGGTGTGTTTCCAGAGGTGTACTTGCTGGTGGAAGGGTCAGTGAATATGCAGCTTTGCTAGGTATCTTGAAATTCCCCTCCAGCAGAGACTGCGCATTTTGCATCCTCATCTGCAATGGATGAGGGTGACTCGCTCCCCGTCGTTTTGCCAAAAATATATCACCAGGCTTTGGAAGGCCCAATATGTTTCCAAGTTCAACAGGCTGATCGTTGTGCTTTGAGAAAATCTGGAACGTTTGATCTAGTGTGCCTATAACGTTTCAGTACACAAATAACTCACAACTGGAATAAGCACTTAGTCATGGAAATTAACAAGCTGATGGAAAAGAAAGGGACATCAAACATGTACCTTTCTGAAACAACTTGAAGAACAAACGCAGCCTCTGCCTCCACGGCGGCTGGGACTGTCCTCGTTGGTAGGGTGAATAATTCTCTTCTGTCCTCTGACTCCTCAGGGCTCTCCCACAGCTGCCAGCGATGGTCACCTGGGTGCCTCGTCCTGCTCAGAGCAGGCCCGTAACCACACTGGATGTGGGAATCTGGCTTATACCTCCTGGTCCAGGTTCCTCCCGTCCCCCTGCAGACAGCCAAGCTTCCCTGGGCCCCAGCCCTCTGCCCTCCTTTCCCCCGGGGGCCCTTTTTGCGGGGACAGTCCTGGGGCCCCAGAGTCAAGGGCTATGTCAGAGCAGGACTCCGTCTCACCACAGTCTGTAGTTCTGTCCCTGCTGTGTTCTGTTTTTTATCCTCATCCAGGCACATTTTTCCATTTTTGTTCAGACAGAGTGGGAGGGAGAGAGAGGAACAGAGAGAGAGAGAGAAACATCAACGTGAAAGGGACACATCGAGTGGCTGCCTCCCGCATGACCCCAACCAGGGCCAAGGACGAATAGCAACTGAGGTATGTGCCCTTAGCGGGAACCGAACCCGGGTCTCTCTGGTCCGCAGGCCGACGCCCTAACCGCTGAGCCAAACCGGCCAGGGAGCTGGTTTGGTTTTTATCTTCACCTCATTTTAACCACCGGTCACCCCCACCTTCAACATTTCTATCTAAAAGTCCGTCCACTTAATGTTTTTCCTTCCTATTTATTTCCAGTATCCGTTTTTTAGGATCATAAATGGAATTCACATTCAGGGAAAAGCATTTGGAGAATAAATGAAAGTCCAGAACAGGGACAGTGGATGAGCACAAGGCCAGGTGCGACCACGATGAACCCCTCAGCCCGCTGACTTCTGAGTGTTTTCTATGCATTTGCAGGTACCGGAGGTCACGGCAGACGCAGCTTCTTATTCTGACTTCTGTGTATGTATTGCTTCTTCAGAGAACACGCTTTTTGTTTTTTTTTTTTGTTTGTTTGTTGATGGCACTGCTCTCTTTTATGCCGTAATTTATCATTGATTCTTTATTTCCTCCCTTTTCTATTTTTTAATTGGAAATATCTTGTCCCCTTTGTAGCTGCTTTAGTTGAATGTATGTGATTTGTTTATTTTTCTTATTCAAAATGAAAGGTCAGATCTTAACTTTCTTATCTGCAGAGTAAGAGATGTTTCAAGTCAGAAAATGCCGTCGACAAACCCACGACAATCCCATTCACTAGAGAACAGTGTTGGTGGCTTTCTGGCTGGTTTTGTGTTGATACACTTTTCCCACCAGCGTTTCACAAGGTCTGAGTTCACTGATGTGTTGGTACGACGTTGCTTTCAATGGCTACACACTGTCTTGTGGTCCAGAGGGACTAGTTATGGATCACGTTCATGCTCTAGGTGGCTACATTGTTTCTATTCTCACAGTTCCTCGGGAGGCACTATTTTGCAACTGATACCTTTGAAGACAGTTTTTGGAGGAGAGGAGTGTTACATTTCTAGAAGTCAAGTTCGGGGGTACAGGGCCCACCAGTGTTTGGAGCGTCTGTGTTGCCCATTTCCAGTTCGGATGAATTTCCACGTCTGCCCGGACCCCAGGACAGGATTGCTCATCTTGTCCTGTTTTCACCGCCGTGGGACACAGACCTCTAACAGACCTTCCTTTCTGATCGGGAAGGATGCTGTTTTTCTCCAGGTACTGATGAGATTAAACGTACCCTTCACCGTTCCCTGTCAAGGTTCCACAGGACAAGAGCCCGTTCTTCCCTGGCAGGCGAGCACCGCAGTGCACAGACCTCCTTCCTCAGACTGGGCCCCGGGCAGCAGACCCTGAGACAAGAATTGGAGGACAAGGGATTTATTTTGGAGGCGACTCTAGAAAGCGTTGGTCGGGGAACGCACAGTGGGCCGTGGGGGGAGACTAACGGGGGAGCAGTGGCCTGGGGCAGCTGGGCCCCATCCCCCGGGACCTCTGGCCACCTGGAGCTCGAACTTCAACACTGGCCCAGCCGAGGGGTGCGAGAGCCGGGGTGTTTACCCGCCAAGCTGTCCTGGCTGCTGAGGGCTGCGCCCAGGGGCCCTTCCTCCCTGCTGTCCCGGCCACCCCTCCTGCTCAGAAGGCTCAGACGGAGTGGCGGGCACCTGCCGCTGGAGGCTGGGGGACTATGGGAAGGCCATCACTGTGACTGCCCAAGTCCACGAAGCGTCCTGGACCGACTGTGGTCCAGGTCACACTGAAAACACCTCTGTGGTGGGAGGATTTGGGGGGACTTCGCCACGGGGGTGCGGTGGAGGCCACCACGGTCAGGAAGCCTTCCTAGCACTGGGCCCAAATGTCGCTCCTAAAACTCCCATGTTGTTCCAGGTCCGCCTCCTGGAAAATGACAGATCAAAGCATATTTTCCCGAGGAGTCTGAGCAATAACCCAGGGAGCCCGAGGCGGCTCCCGGCCCTCCCGGGACACAGTGCTGGACGGTGTCCTCGTCGTCCAGGGGACACAGCAGCATGGGGGGCCCACATGGGGGCAGAGGAAGGTCAGCTTGCCCAACAAGCACCTGATTTATTGGGTCAGCTGCTCCGGACACTTGGGGCAAACGTCCCCCCGTGTGACCAACTCATGGATCAGAGAAAGCTCACGCTCACGTTCAGATTTCTGAGCTCACAGTGCTTCCCTCCCACGAGCAGACAGCTGCCACATTTGTTCTGCCAGACTGCAGCCCGCCGAGGCCATCGCCACGTCGGTCCCTTGCGCAGGTGTGTGGCATACGCACATCAATCCCGCTTAGGAGACGGTGGATGCCAGGACAGAATGTGAGTGCGGCCCCTCCGCTCAGTTCCGCAGGCACAGCCCAGAGAAAGGACGGACGGCGCGCAGCCAGCCCAGACTAGTCCGACCTCCAGCCCCAGCGACGGGCCCCAGCGACAAGCCCGGACAACGAGCCCCAGGGATGAGCCCCAGGGATGAGCCCCAGGGATGAGCCCCAGCGACAAGCCCCGGACAACGAGTGGGACGCCGAGCCCCGGCCGTGCCTCGAGGAGGGAACTTCCACTTCCACTCCCTGGCTTCCCTTCAAGTATTCGGGCGGGGCACGGAATCTCACAGTGTAACGACAGGGAGAGTGATAAATGAGGTCGCAAACGAAGTCCCACTGTCATCACTTGGGGCGAGTTAAGTAGGATTAATTACACGGAGTCCAGCTGGGAGCGGCCTCGAGGTCAGAAGCTGCCGGCCGAGGCCTCGCATCTCCCAGGACCTCGAGGTGCCAGAGGCCCGGTTCCTCCAGCCACTGGCTCAGACTCCGGGTCAGCAGGGGGACCTGAGCCCGGGGGGGACTTTGTTCGGACCCGGGAGCCAGAGCCCGCCACACAAACCTGCAGAGGGAGGATCCGACTGTCAAAGACCATCCCGCCCTCCCTGGTGGTGCGGCCCCGAGTCCCTGGCCCCCACTGTCCCTCAGCCCACGCCGGGCCTGCTCTCCTGGCTGGCTGCCGGGGCCTTGGGAGGCGGCCGTGACGTTGGCTGCCGGTTCCCAGGTGGCCGAGATGCCAAGGAGGCTCTCCGTCACGGAGGGTGCAGGGCCCAGCCAAGAATCAAGGTCCAGGGCTCGTGCCGTGGCCCGGGGCCATCCCGGCCTCTGAGACCTGTCAGCGGAGATGGAAGGAGGCTGGGCCCCTCCTCCACGATGCAGCAAGATGAGGGGGCGTGGGGCCACGTCGTCCTGTGACTCACTGAGCAACCTTGGAAGCTGCACCTTTGTTTCGTGACCAACTTCAACCAGCGTCTCTGGCTTTGTGGGGACCGAGGTTAACACGGAAGGTCTGAGCTGGAGGAGGCCAGCGACGAAGGGCTCTGCATCGACGGTGCTCGCTTGGCACGGAGATCGCCGGAATAGACGTCCCACCTCGGCGAAACGTCAGTGACCTAAAGTTATATTCCAGAACACATAGATGTTTATATAGAATTAATCTATAATCTATAAACATGTTTTTGCAGATTTTGTTGACATCCCATCAGGCAAGGGATGGTTTTAAAACGGAGGCAGCCAGAGGCATTGACTGCGGTGCCCTCACGGGCGGGGGCAGCGGGGGGCCATGTGGTGGGGTCCTCAGTCCCTTTGTGGCTTGGCCCTTACCTGCTCTACAGTCAAAGAGGGTCCCTAGAGCCGTCCCAGCTCCCGACTCCCTTATTTGCATGGTAGGTCAATGAGAAGCTCACCTGCCTAGACAGCACCTCACGCTACAGGTGACACCCCTGGTCCCAGGGACAGCGGCACGTGGGGTCCCAGCTGGGGCTTCTTTGAACAAGTTTCCAAAGGGCAGGCTTGGCCGAGTTCATTTCCTTTCAGAGAACTGAGTCTTTTCATGATGTCGTCAGACTTATTCATTATCTATTTTTATGTTAAAAGAGTAGAAATTTCATGAACTCATAAAAACTGGATGAAAATGTCCAGTGCCACATAGTGCTGGGGACAGATGTTTCATTTCAAAGCATGCATACATGCAATGCGTTTTCCGACAAAGTGGGGGCCAGACGCTCCTCACGGCCTCCCCACTCGGCGTGCGCCCTCCTCAGCCAGCCCGCCGCCCGCCTGCACCGCGGCGGGACTCCCTGTCACAGCCCTCAGGTTCCAGGGCCATCACCGCCTGGGCTGACCTCAACCCCCCTTGACACTGGTCACCAAGGGTGGTGTTCCTTGAGGTCACGTGCCCCTCCTCCTCTGCTCCAGCCACCCTTTCTCCCGGCCCTGGTGTCTCGAGGAAGGCTTTCCCTTATGACCCAGCCACCGTCCAGGCTTCCGCCAGGGGACAGATGTCAGATTCAAGCTGTGGCTCCACCCTACTCTGCCCTTATGAACCCGGACGAGCCACCGTCCGCTGTCTGAGCGGTGGGAACACATGTTACGTATGGAGACGTATGTTTCCACGTGTCCTGTGTGAGGAACTGATAAGTGATGTGGGCAGAAGGCTCTGACCTGCAGGGCACGTCGCTAACGGCCAGGAAGCGGGGAGAAAGACAGTGGCCACCGCTGTGACCAGGGTAACGGTCACGACTCAGTGTAGGGACTCCACTGAATTTCAGAAATCGACTGGGTGCCCTGGTCACGACTCAGTGTGGGGACTCCACCGAATTTCAGAAATCTACTGGTGCCCTGGTCGCTATGGCTCAGCGATTGGAGTGTCGGCCTGCGGACTGAAGGGTTGTGGGTTCGATTCCCGGTCAAGGGCACGTACCTGGGTTGCAGGTGTGATCTCCGGCTCCGGTCCTGGTTGTGCGGGAGGCAACCGATCACTGTGTCTCTCTCACATCAGCATCCCTTTCTGTCTGTCTCTCCCTTCCACTCTCTCTAAAAATCAATGGAAAAATATCCTCGGGTGAGGATGAACAAAAAACGAAAGAAAATGACTGGATGATGCTAAATGACCACTTATTTGGATAAGAATGCTCTATAGTTTACAAACTGCCTGAAAAATCATCATTAAGTTCTCCCTTGGAACCCCCCTGGAGGTGAGGCAGGGACACAAGGCCCATTTTACTGCTCAGAAGCTCAAGGCCACGGGCAGCGTGGGAAGCCAGGCCGTCCGCCCTCTGCCTCGCCGCACCTCCCGGCCTGCCTGCTTTCCTCCCCCGTCCGCTCGGTGGGGACTGTCCCCCAAGACCATCTGGAAGACGGTCCCAGCCTCCATGTGTCGGTACCCCCTCCTCCAGGACCCCCGATGACACGGGAGAAGTGAGCCCGGCTCTTCCTGAGCCGAGGCCCCTGCAGCCATTCGAGCACACAAGGACCTAGAGAGGCATTAAAGGGCTCTGGCGGGCGGAGGACAGCACTGAACAGAAAGGGAACGGTGGCGGAAACGACGGAAAAAGTCGAGATGCTTACGTAGGAGCTCTGAGGAACACCTGGGCTGCCACTCCTCTGCCTCCTGGCGAGGTGACGGCCACACTGTCCCCTCCCCCACCGCCTGCTCGGCCCTGTAGACTCGGCCGGTGGCTTCTTCCGGGGAGCCCGTCTGTCTCACGTTTGGGGTCCTCTTTTCCTGCTGCCTTCCGTTTTCCTGGCAGTACTGGCGTTTTCGAAGACCCCGCCTTCTCAGTGCACCTGCCCTGTGTCCTGCTCAGTGCCAGCGCGGGAGAGCTGGGCCACCAGCTCATGGAAACGCCACGTGACGGGTGCAGGTTGGTCGCAGCGTGGATGGACAGATCGGACGCCGGCGGGACTCGGACGGCGTGTGTGGACTTCTCAGGCGCTCCCTCCTGGTGTGGAGCAGGGGACCTGAGGCGGGTGGGCAGGGCGGGTGGGCGGCAGTCTGGGTTCCGCCCGGCTGGGCTGGGTGACGACACTGAACCGCCGAGGACGGTCCCTTCCTGCACCGGGAGCACCCTGCGGTCACACTCGGCCAGTGGATGCGCCACTTACATACGCTGCGTCCGGAGGGGCCTGCGCGGGGACGAGGTCCCCCGGCTGCGTGGCCCGCGGCCCCTCAGTGAGCACTCCTGCCTGAGGCCTGAGACAGGGCCGCCGAGAGCCGGCCCGCCAAGTGTCGACTGTTTCGGGGACACAGAGGTGGGGCCGTCCTGTCTGCTGCCGGTTTCACCTCTGGGCTCACACCCTCAGTCACGGCAGGTAACAGCTCCGGAGATGGCTCCCACTGTGGCCGGTCCCCGACCGTGGCCGTCCTGGGCCAGAGGCACTGGGCCCGCACGGCACAGCCAAGGCAGCCGGGCGCTGCGGTGGGAGCGCTGTGGGCTGCGTGGGTCTGCCATGCGTGACTGTGGGCAGCAGGCACCCATGCACCTGGTCTGCGTGGCCCAGGTGAGGGCGGTGAGGGCCCCGCGGACGCCGAGCGCAGGGAGGGCCGGCGCGGCTAGCCCGGGTCCGAGGGCCCACGCACCATTAAACCACACGCGCAGAAAGTGACCACGGAGCTATGGAACGGTGTAAAAACTCCTCGGGAAAGAAGAGAGGAGAGTGTGCTCTTGTCGGGGGTGTGTCCCAGGAAGCCGAGTACACGGAACACAGCAACCCGCTCTGCAGCTTCAGACATCCAGGGGAGACGTGTCCTTGAAACGAGCTGAGCCGGTGAGAGGCGGCCGGAGACGAGCGGGCGCGGCCCGTGACAAGGAAACACCGTGTGGCGCCCACGAGGTCATTGCAGCAGCAAAGGCAGAGCCGGCCCTCGGACTGCACCCCGAGATGCGCAGGACCAGCCGGGAGGACCTCTGGACGTCTGCACGGGGAAGAGGCCACGTGTAGGAGTGACGGAGAAGGAGAAGAAAAGGGGAAGGCCCTGGAACGGGAGCAGAACGCAGGGCCGACCTCTGCTTAATTGCTCCCCGAGTGGCTGCCTCTCCGGACGTAGTGGACGCCCCGGTGACCACGCCTGAACTCCAGGAAAGGGGATGCCACGAGCACGTGGGTCAAAAAGCTATAGAACAGCGGGCGGCCACGGCTCCACGTGGCCACAGGAGGGTCCCTGTGGCTGTGCGGGCCTTCGGAGAGCAGGTGGCCGCTGCCCGTGGAGAAGGCGCCATGAGACGAGACTGACGTCCGTGACCCACAGACGAGGCCGATGACAAAGTCACCATTCGTAAGACGAGAAAAAGCTACAATTCAAGAGACCTCTTTTTTCCCATTATTTGAAGATGACCTGATTTATTGAAAAGTGATTAGAACAGATAGGAGTTCACAGGCGGCTGATTACCCAAGGTCTAAGAACCCACGATGTTCCCGGGGGTTCTGTGTGCCAGCAAAACCGAGTTCACAGATACATGTTCACTAGGTATAGTCGCTGACCTACTCTCCCGGGGAGTTCCACGTCCCTTGTGGGCGTTAAGTATTGCCCACGTCTTTCCCAGAAGGTGACATGAGTCAGTGGCCCATCAGTGGTGTCCCCGAGGGGGTGGACTGTGGCCTCGTTGTACACACACACTTCACTTGCCAGAGTAACACAGACCAAGACCCAGCCACTAACACACGGATGCCTGGGGGAATGGCGGTGCCGTCCCTTCAGCGTGAGACGGAGGAGGGACAGACAGACCGCCCTGCTCCTGAGGACGGCACAGCGAGAGCCGGCGTTGCCCCTGGGTCGGCGTTTTACCGCTTGTGGACGAAATTCCAGTTCAAATCCCCAAGGTCCATTTAGACTCTAAATTTTAGAAGGACAAAATGACGTTGAGTTCGTTTGGAAAAATGTGCAAGAATGACCAAGAGTACCCTGAAAAGAACGAGGGAAACGGCCAGTGTGCCGAACACCAGGCCGCCTTAAGTGGTGAGGAGGAAAAGCGTGCGGTCCCGGTGCCGCCGGGGAGAGAGCACTGGCCGTGGGCACGCGGGTCGGAAACGACTCACGCCAGGTTGGGATTTCTCACACCAAGTGGGAGTTCAGACAGTGTGGAAAGACGGGTTGTGCAATGAATGTTGCTGGCGTAGGTGGTCACAATTTTCGGAAAAACGCTGGATCCTTGCGCACAATGAAATGCATTCCAGATGGTTTAAAGAGATAAGTAGCACACATGAATGGTAAAGAAATTGAGGAACTACGGGTGAATATTTTTACACTCTGGGGGTGAAAAGGCTTTTCTCAGCATAAAACTGAAGTTAGAAAACAGAATGGAAACGTTACACGATTCTATCTAAAAATGTGCAATTCCATGTGCGAGGTGGACAGGCGGATGACACACACGTCGCTGCGCCCCGGAGACCAGAGGTCCCGCCTTCCTTCCCAGCCACACGGCCCTGCCCCCTCCTGCCCTGTCACGGCCCCCATGCAGCCACAGCGGCCCAGCGAGGTGGGCTGGGACGGTCCACATTCCACAGAGGGGGAGACTGAGGCACAGCTAAGTTAGTGACTTGCCGAGGGGCTTGTCTAAATCAACTTTAAAATCAAACACATATTTGTACATGTATCAGCCATTAATAACAAAGGGAGGGGACGGATTCAAGTTCAGCGCTTAGCAAATAACTGGGCGTCGAAGCAACAATCAGCTACGACTGAGGGGCGTTGACTTGATTGTTGAAAAGCAACCAGGTGCTGGTGAGGAGCAGGGCTGGGCTGCCCTCTGCCCTTGCCCCTGCCCCTGCGGGGAGGTGGGGTGGCAAAGGGGAAGAGTGCCCAGGCAGCCGTGTCAGAGTCGGGCCAGCTGCCTGCCCTCCTGGCTCAGTGTCCTCGTCTGTCCGTGGGGACACGATGGCGTGGCCTTCGCTCGTGGCTGTGGAGACGGGGGGGTTGCTGCAGGTCTGTGACAGACACGGGCTCCACGTCCAGCCGGAGCGTGCCAACACCAGCCCCCAGGGCCCGTCACTGGCTGGCCATCAGGGCACGGGCGTTCGTCCTGGGACCATCGTGATTCTTTACGGGTCTGTGGGCATGGAGCCCTGACATTTGGGGACTGAAAAGCGGAACAAACCTCCAATGTCCGCGGAATGTCTTCCTTCTGCTCTGGTGGGGGTTTGAGGAACTCTCCCAGCTCTTGAATGGAGACGAAGAGGAAGGAGGGAGGGAGGAGGGCAGATGGAGGGATGTGGCCAAGTGCTGGCTCCTGGGCCCTGGCAGCTGCGGGGCTCAGGTGGACACGGGCTGAGCAGGAGTGGGCCCAGGAGAGGACAGGGCCCAGGAGAGGACAGGGCCTGGGTGAGGACAGGGCCCGGGAGAGGACAGGACCCGGGAGAGGACAGGGCCCGGGAGAGGACAGGGCCTGGGTGAGGACGGGGCCCGGGAGAGGACAGGGCCCGGGAGAGGACGGGGCCCGGGAGAGGACGGGGCCCGGGTGAGGACGGGGCCCGGGTGAGGACGGGGCCCGGGCGAGGACGGGGCCCGGGCGAGGACAGGGCCCGGGAGAGGACAGGCCTTCTCGTCTGCTCGGCCCGGCCTGCGTGCTGGGGGCCAGGCCAGGAGGAGGAGAGCGGCCTGCTGCCCACACGTCCTGCTTCTCTGTCTGCCCGCCAGCCGCCGCTTTCATGTCTCTGGCTCTTCCTTCTGCTGCGTGTTCTCAGGTCCGAGGAGCCAAAAGAAGAACACTCATTTCCTGGGGGCTGGTTCTCATTTCCTGGCACATGCTGCCAGCTCTGCCCCCAGCCAGCTGGCCCGGCCTCCCGCCTGCTGGCCGGCCTGGCGCACGAGGCCAGGGCCCTGCCAGCCCCTCTCCCGGGCCTGGGCTGTTGACTCCACCACCATGACTACCTGTCTTCCCAGACACTAAGCCTGGGTCCCCGAGGCAGAGCCTGGGCTGGGCTCCCTGAATTCCCGAGGGAACTGTGAGCCTGGCCTGAGAGGACAAGGAGGAGGAGGGAGAGTCAACACAGACACAGAACTTTGGGGAGGCTGCCGCGTGACCCTGGAGGAAGTGCCATGCCCCCTGGGACAAGGGTGGCCCTCTGGCATCAGCTCTGCAGCCCCACTCCTGTGCACACGGGCTCCAGCTGGGTGACGCTGGGTGACATTTGGAGCTGGCCAGCCCCAGTGAGCACCGGTCGGTGAGGCAGGGGTGCGGGGGAGGGGCTGAGCCGTCTGGACCCTTGTGCTAGGATGTCCCTTCCTGAAGGCCAGTCAGAGGACCCCACCCTCCCCACGGCCGTCCAGTCGTCCATGAACTGCCCGGCACACTGTCTACCGCTGGTCCACAGGGTGCCTCGACGGGCGGGGGAGTGCGCTCTCTGCTCTGTCCGGGAGGTTTGGGAAGTCCGTGGAGCACAGGGGGTGTGGCTGCCGGGGTGGTCATGAAATGAGCTGCATTAATAGAAGTATGGTGTCTGGGATGATGGAGGACACGGTCCCAGTCTACCGGGTCCCAGTCAGAGCCTCACCAGAGGACCGAGCTCCTTCTCAACCTGTGCTTTCTGAAGGCTGGTGGTCACCCTTTTTCTCCGCTCCTGAGAGAGGGCTGCAGGTGAACCCCGAATTCCTGGGCAGACGCCTGCCCTGACCCCGGCCACCTTTCTCGCTATGGAGAACAAGCAATGTGCAAAGTCCTGCTGGTCCCCCTTACCTTTCTCCCTGAGGCTGGCCCCTGCCTGCTGCTCTGGCCCAGCCCCACGGTGGACTCCAAGTCCCTGCGATAGGAAGACACCCCAACCCAAAGACAGAGCGAGAGAGGGGGCTGAGCCCACAGGAGCCTTCTCCCCTCAGAGGGGCCAGGTGCCCCGGCTCGCTCTGCTGAAGTGTTCATTGGTCTCCCGTCCAGGGACAGCCAGCCCTCCGCCTCCGCCAGCCTGGACTTGGACGAGGATGCCGAGGTTTCAGGGGGACCCACCCCCAGACGCCTCCTGCAGCCTCCACCCGCTGGCCTGCCGTGTTCGCGTTCCGCTGGCCCCCCTCCTGCGACCCTAAAGGGAAAGCCACAGTGAGGGCTCCCGCGTGGCGTGGCCTCGACCCCCAGCTGTGGCCAGGTCGCGAGGAAAGCTCCGATCTTCGAGGACTTGGTGGGTGGAAGCCGGAGGGAAGGAAAGATCTCGGTTCAGACCCCGGGAAGGACCTTCTGGGAGCTACAGGAATGTGGGGTGACCCCTGACACGCCGGGGGTTCAGGTCACGGTGGTATAGACACCAGCATTTGGCGGAGACTCTGCATGTGAGGATGGGAGGCCAGCTGCACGGCCCTTCAGAGGACGTGGCTGTGGGTCTGAATGACATGTCTTCTGTGTGTCTCCCTGACACGTGTTGGGGTGACCAGCTCAGCACCGAGCTCCGGGTCAGCAAAGGAGCTCGGGGCCCCCAGCTCGTGTCCTGGCCCCCGGGAGCCAGACCGTGGGCAACGCCGCCCTGTGTCTGCCTCTGAGCCACGCTGCCCGGAACGGCTTCCTGGGCGTCAGACATTTGGCCTCCACATGGGGCGGGCGGGCCGAGTGGAAACACGTGTGGGACCGTGGGGTCTCAGGGATGACGCGGGGACGGAGGGCTTGGGGGAATGTGCTTCTGGGATCAGTTACCGCTCCCCTGCCAAAGGAGCTGGGGCACCCGCGGGTGCAGTGCCAGCTGCCCGGGGTCCCGCTGCCTCCCTAAGGCCCATCCCACCCGGGCAGAAGAGGGGTCATCAGACAAGACTAGGCTTTTAAAAATAAACTTCATTTTTGAGAACAGCTAGAGTTACAGAAAATTCGTAAGGAAGTACAGTGCGTTCCTGTGCACCCCACACCGGGGGCAGATCCTGGTCCCTGTTTTGCCCCCTTTGGGCCCTGGCGGGTTCTCCCGGCACAAGGTACCTGTCTGGGTGGTCCCAGTGCCAATCCCCTGGTGTTGAGGTCCTTGGCGTGGCTATTTTTGAGGCCATTCTGGTAACATTTCAGACGTTACTTCCTCATAAGCACTGTGGGGGGAGCACGGCCCCTAGTCTGATGGCCCCACATTCCCACAGCGGGGCTGGCGTGTGCCGGCCCGGGAAGGAAGGGAGAGGGGCAGAGGAGCCCACCAGGGCACTCTCGGGGGACTGAGGGGCACCTCCTTACCCAGGGGGCTGGGCCCTCCTAGGGGCTGTGCTGGGCCAGGGGACAGAATCTGTCAGCGTCCCGAAGACCGTCCGAGGCCCTTCCAGTTCCCACCCCGTGCCTGTGGCAGGCCCCTCTGCGGGGGGCGACTGTCCCCTGCGTGGCCTCAAGTGGGCTCCGGCAGGTCTGCAACCCGACACCGGGGACACATGCAATGTGCTGAGGGCTGGTTCCTGTTCACTGAGGGGGGATTTGCCCCATGGGGGACTTTTCCAGAGGGGCCCTGTGGTAGGCTGAATAATGAACCCCCAGATGTCCCCGTCCTTACCCCTGGAACCTGGGATGCTGCCTTGTATGGAAAAGAGGCTCTGCAGGTGTGATCAAAAGTCTGGAGATGAGAGATTGTCCTGGGTCCTCTGTGCCACCCCGGTCATCACCAGGGTCCTCCGAGACACAGGGAGAAGGCCAGCGGAGAAGGCCGTGTGACAGTGGACACGGAGAGGAGATGACATGATGTGGGGCCTCGAGAAGGTGAGGGAACCAGCCCTGCCGACTCCTTGATTTGGCCCTGAAAACTCAGCCGAGACTGCTGTCCTCAGCACCAGAGGAGCGGGGACGTGTGTGGCGGCAGGCCGTGTTCAGAGTGTGCGACAGTGGCAGGAAGCCAATGCGCCCTGAAGATGAACTCAACTTTTAAAGTCTGAACCGTCCAGCACGCAGGAAACCGCACTCTGGTGTTTGCAGTGTTCAGTCTGAGGCAGCCCGTCGACCCCCGCGAGGGAGGTGCTGTCCCCACTCTACAGATGAGGAAACCGAGGCCCAGAGAGGTGGTGTCCCATCCACGTGAGGACGCGGAGCCTCCCCGGGGCTATGAGCACGCCCTTCCTGGGCCTGTCCCCGTCCCTCCAGGCAAGGCGCCCACCAGTTTGCTTCCGAGCGGGCACATCGGGGGAGCAGGGCGCAGAGGTCCTCAGACGACAGAGACGCACCGGGAGGGACGAGGCCCAAGGGCTGTGCTGTGCGGATGGCTCCCGGGAAGCTTTCACACGGAGAAAGATCCCTGAAGTGACACCACCCGGCGTCAGCGTCCCTAACATAAAGTGGAGCCCTGCTTTCCGGGGGACACAGGAGTGGGGGGGATCCGGGCGGAGGACGGGCCGGCGGGGACGTGCAGGGCTCAGCCCGGGGATGCCTGGCCAGGTCTCCTCTGTGCCCTTCCTGCTGATGCATGTCTGTGCCCCTGGGTGTCCCCACAGGTGGTGGCCACCCGAGGGATAATGTAAAGTGGCAGGAGGTGGCACGAGGGCCACATCAAACGCACCACGGGTGGAGCGTGCGGTCAGCACTTACACCCCATGCAGTGTTTGTTTGAAAGTGAGCTTGATGCTGGCGGCTCCCGCAGTGGTTGCTGGGCCTGTCCCAGCACGGGTGAGGGGCCGGCCAAACAGCAGGGGACCCAGGGAGAATTACTTGAGAAGTACTGACGGAGGTCCCTCCAAACACCCAGGTCTTCCTGCTGTTGCTGTACAGCTCGGTCCGTGTCTGGTCGGCCGGTGGCTCCCAGGCCCTCTCCCCGAAGACGTCCCCCCGCTCCCCTCTGCCCCGGGAGCAGGCATCAGGACCATCGCAGACGTGTTTGAGGAGCACAGGCCGGGGAAAGTACAGACAGCCTGTAAAGGGGATTCCAGTTCCAGCAGCTAACTGCTCACTCGTGTTCCCGGCATTTCATCTGGGAGCACTTTGCAGCGAAGCTAATTGCATGTCTTCCTTTGTTTCGGGAGAGCACGGGCCAAGGTTCCCCCACTTTTGTTGTGGTCAAAGGGGATTTATTCTGAAGGCTCTAGCTCTCCTCGTAGACCGACTTTTCCTGAGCATGGAGGACATGCCGTTTTGATCAAGAGATGCGTTTTATACGTTTGTTCTTTTTCCATGGAGAGAGAACTGGAGTGAGGTCACCCCCGCTGGCCTGGCCACAGCACTTCTGCCCTTGTCCCCAAGTCTCTTTCCTAGTGCCGAGGACCTGAGCCTTTTAATGCTCTGCACAGGCACACGACACACTGCACATGGCACATGACACACTGCATGCTGCATACGACACACTGCACACGACACACTGCACACGGCACACTGCATGCTGCACACGACAAACCGCACACGGCACACTGCACACAACACACTGCATGCTGCACACGACACACTGCACACAACACACTGCATGCTGCACATGATACACTGCACACAACACACTGCATGCTGCACACGACACACTGCATGCTGCACACGGCATACTGCATTCTGCACACGGCACACTGCACACTGCACATGGCACACTGCATGCTGCACGGGCTCCACCCAGAGTCCTCTGCTTCCTGTCTAGGGGCCCTTGTGCCCTGTGCGCTCTTCTTTAGTTTGCATTTGTCAAGAGGTTTGATGCTTTATTATACATCTTAATCCCCTCTCCTGACTTCTCTTCCTCCATCCTCGTGGCTCCAGCCAGATGGTGAATTTTGCAAAGTCTGAGCTCCTGGCCTTCCCCAACCAAAGCTCCCAGGGCAGGGGAGCCATCTGGGTACTGTGGACCTGCTCACCCTCATCTTCCCAGCTCCCTGTTTTCCCCTGACCTGCCTTCCCTCCCCTGCACGCCCACGGCACTGTCATGGCAACTTCTTTGTGGCTGGTTTGCATTTGACAAGGCAGCCTGGTAAGAAGCACGAGTGCCCGAGCGCACAGGTCGTGTGCTTGCTCAAGCCCACAGGGCAGCCCTGGAGCGAGGACCTCGAACACCCAGAAGCCTCTGGCGCTGGCAGATGTGTCTCCGTCCAAAGGAGCCCCAGTGTGTCAGGGTCAGTGTGGGAGCCCCGGAGAGAACACCCGGAGCTGGAGGCCCCTGAAGCTGACCAGCGGGGCTGACCAGGCTTTGCTCTCGATGGGGCTGGAGGATACTGTAAGGCCCTCGTCAGCGTCTCGTGTGGGGGCAGAACTTTCACGGAACACTCACATTCCAGCCACCAAGGCATTTCTGTGACAATGCTGGCCCGTGGCTCAGACACACAATTCCAGGGAGAACCGCGTTTGGACACACACTGCACTTTCCCCTGGTCTGTTGGAACCTGAAGAGGCCGGTCTTGGCTGCATTTGGCACGAACCCTCGAGCAACCGAGCTCCCAGGAGCTGCTCCCATGTCCTGCTCACGCGTGCAGCCAGCTGGCGGCGAAACTCCCGCCAGCAGGAGCGCTTGGTCTGTTAAGCCTGACTTCTAACGACGCTGAGGCCACCTCGTGTGCGACGCGGTGGAGCAGCCTGGCGGCTTTCTTGCTCCTCTGACGGTCACTCCTCTAGCTCGTGACCGGCCCCACCAGGCACTCGGTGGTTGGGCCGCTGTCCTTCGGAGGGTAAACATTTGCGATTTTGTTAATTGTTCAAAGGACAACAAACATATAACAAAGAAGGAAATCTACTCTTCACCCCAACAAACACAGTCTCAAACTTTAAAGATGATGCCAAAGCCGGAAAATAAGAATTACTTAACTCTCATAATAGATGCATTTCAAATAAATTTAAAAACTCAACCCAAGCCTCTCTGCTCTGCAGGCCAAAGACGAACATCTGTTCCGTGGTCCTGCTCCAACGTGCCGGGAGGCTGAGTCCGAGGCCCCGGTGCAGCCCAGAGCCACGCACCGAGCTGACCACAGGAACACGGGATGGAAACCGCCCCCGAGGGCCTGGGCTGCGTCCCCAAGTGCGCCGAGCTGTGGGCATTTGGCAGGAACACGAGCTCGCTGCCTACGGTCAGGTTTGGTAGAACAGCCGGGCAAGTACTTTGGTTCGGTTGTTCCAGAACCACCCATAGAAATGAAGGAGGGAGGCGCAGCTCTCCCAGCCACAGCTCCTTTCTACCCAGGACCACGGGCCGTGTGTTGAAGGGGAAGAAGGGGAAGAGGAGGAGGGGAGAGAATAGCCTTCCTTCCCGGAGTCAGAGCCCTCACCCTCCGCCCCAATGGCGGACATCATTCAGCTCGGCCCCCAGGTACCTCTGTCTCAAACAGTGATTCGTCCTCCACACCATCCATCCTGATCAAATGACAGCTGCCTGCTAAGAGGAACTAATCTTTTTTTTTTTTTTTTTATCCTCACCCGAGGGCATTTTTGCATTTATCTTCAGACAGAGTGGGAGGGAGAGAGGGGGAAGAGAGAGAGAGAAACATCGATGTGAGAGAGATATATCGACTGGTTACCTCCCACACAGCCTCAACCGGGGCCGGGGACAAACTGCAACCGAGGTACGTGGCCTTAGCGGGAACTGAACCCGGGACTCTTCGGTCCACAGGCCGACGCTCTAACCGCTGAGCCAAACTGGCCAGGGTGGAACAAATCTTAATCAAACCAATTCACACTAGCATGTAAATGTCTAAGATCCCTGACACTCATGGAGGTATTTGCCTTGTTAAATAAGAGGCTTTGCTCAGTTAAATGTCTCGACCTAACGCATTTTTGAAAATTTTATTTTGAACTAATGATAGACTCATAAGAAGGTGCAAAAATCACACAGAGGGGATCCTTGAACCATCTGCCAGCTTCCCCCAAAGCAGCCATACCAGGGAGCTACAGTACATCAACGCCAGGAACAGGGAGTGGGTGACGGTGGGTTACCACGCACGGTCAGCTTCTGGCGGTGTGGACGTGTGTGGGTGCACCGTCAGGCTCCCTTCTCCTCACCAGCCATTTTTCACAGCTTCTTTCTTTCCTCTCCTGACTCCAGAAGTTCTTAAAGCTCCCAGCATTTTCCTGGTTCCCTCCAGCCCCCACCTCTGCCAACCCACAGGGCTTGGGCTGTACGGTGGACTCAGGGGTCAGAGCTTTCTTTCCAAACTGCAGATCTGATCATGTGGCCCATTCCAGCGCTTTCACCTGATTTGAAAATCTTCAGACCTATGGCAAAGTGGGCAGAATGAGACCTTGAACAGCCGTGTACCTGTCACCTACATTTGACAATCAACATTTTGTCAAATCTCTCTCCTCTCACCTCACTTCCTCTCCCCCTCAACTCTGTCTGTCTGTCTGTCTCTCCATCCCCACCTCCGTTCCCAGGAATCACATCCCCTGGGAGGCCACGCCTTGGTTCCTGGGCCCAGTGAGCACAGCGCACCACGAATGGGTACGATCTGGAACCTGCTGGGTCCTGAAAGTGGGCTCACAGCCGCACCTTCAACAGCCGATTCTTCCCTCGCTCAGGCTGGCAGCTTCCGGGTGGTGTCCTTGACCGGACTCGAACCCGAGACTCTTCGGTCCATGGGCCGGGTCCTTTTCTTCCCGTAGGAGGCCCAGCTCATTCCTGGTGGGGCAGTGCTGTGACGTCCCTAATCTGGCGACGAGACAGGAGCCAGGCAAAAGCACCTCATGGCTTCATACTGATGGCTGCACTTTAAGGCCAGGTCCTGGGGCTCTTCACCTTACCGATCTTCCAGCTGCAGAGTTTTCTGTTGTTGTTTTGTTTTTCATGCTGAGAATCCAACTTCCCTCCAAGCCTGTGTCTTTGTTTTATCTTATAACACAGTCACCAGTCTCCTGGGGCTACACCAATACCTTGGCTTGGTGACGGAAAGGGCCTTAGGGCTGCCATTCATGTCCTCAGGGTCTGTCCCAAGAACATCCGATCCTTCCATTTGTTCCCAAGGCCACTTTGTGTCTTTCCCCAGAATTTTTAAGTTTCCCTCATACACATTCTGAACATCTTTGGTTACATTTTGCTAAGTTATTATCTTTTCCATCATTATTGTAATCTTTTTTTCTTTTTCTTTTTAATAAATCCTCACCTGAGGATATTTTTCCATTTATCTTCAGAGAGAGTGTAAGGGGGAGAGAGAGAGAGAAACATCGATGTGAGAGAGACATCCATTGGTTGCCTCCTGCACCAGGGCCGGGGACTGAACCACAACCGAGGTACGTGCCCTTGCCTGGAATTGAACCCACAACTCTTTGGTCTGTGAGCCGACGCTCTACCTGCTGAGCCAACCGGCCAGGGCTGTAATCTTTCCTTGCATAGTTTTCTGATTATCCTCTGTCTGTAACAAGCGTATTGCTTTTGCCGGCACATTGATGAATTCTTTGATCATTTGTATTCGTGTTATCATGCTGCCCTCGCGTCTTCCGGGTGGACTCTGACCATCTCCAAACAGAGGGCGTTTCACCGCTTTTCGAATTCGACAGTGCTGGAGGGCATGCTTCCTTCTGGTCGGATTCTAGGGAAAACGCATCCGAGATTTGCCCGTGAAGCAGACCGGGGGTGTGGGGCAGATATTTGTACTTCATCGGCGAGTGTCAATATTATATTTTATAAAAATAATTTGAAAGGGTTTTTTTTCTTTTCTTTTCTCTCTTCTTCTTTTGTGTGTGTGTGTGTGTGTGTGTCTGGAACAATTTACGGAGCATGGGCACGATCTGGCCTTTGACAGTTTGGTGGCATCCCCTGTGAAGCCGTGTGGGTGGGCGGGCGGTCTTTGGGGTTAGCTCTTTGATGCGATTCTCTATTTCACGCAAGGAACGGTCTATTTGAACTTTCTATCTCTAGAGGGGTTAAGTTCGATAAATCACATTTTCTTAGAAAGTTACCACTACTTTGAAGTTTTCAAATTTATTTGCACAGAGATGTGCAAAGTGGTTTCATGTTTTTAAAAACTTTTTACTTTAACGGCGATTTCACCCTGTCATTTCTTATTTTGTGCGCTGATGTCTTCACCTTTTCCTCGACTAGTTTAACTTGCGGTTGGTCGTTCTTCTTTCTTTTTTTCAAATAACTGGTATTTTAATTTATTTATGAGTTCAGCTGTTTTTTAATTTTTTTAATTTTTCCAACTAATTAATTTCAGCTTTAGTATTTCCTTCTTTCTGCTTTATTTTAGATTCCTTTCTTTTCCTTTTTCTGGTTAACTGGGTAAAATATTTAATCTATGTCTTCTTATTGTTTCATTTTTTAGTGATTTGGGCCTTAAACTATGAACTGATTACTGCTTTAATTTTATCCTATTGATTTTCCTGTGGCTTTCCCACGATCACTCTTTTTAGAAGAAATTCCACAATTTCCATTTGTTTCTAGCCTTTGACCCCGGAGTTTTTAATTGACAGGTTTTTCTAATTGTCTGGCAGAAAGGCCTTTTTTGTCATTAATTTCGAGTTTTGTTTCATCCCGAACACACAATGTCGTCGGCATTAACTCTGTCTTCTGGGATTTACGAGCTTTGCTTGGTGGCCTGAAATGCAGTCCGTTTTCCAGAACGTTCTGGCTGTCCGTGTTCGCTTCACTACTGTCATCAGGGTTTCACGAGGCCTCGCTGAGCCCGCCCACTAGGGTCCCTGTGTCCGTGGGACCCGTGTTCCCGGGGCCGGGGTTGGCCGAGACCTGCGCGGCAACGCTGACGACTGGCCCTGAGGTCTCCTCCGGCCTCTGCGGCCTCCTGCTGGGCGTCGCCCGCCTGGAGCATGGACGGCAGCGCTGGGTCCCCGCTCCCCCGCAGCTCCCGGCCGTGCACCCGCGTTCCTGCCGCAGCCCTCCTGCCCCTCGGCCTCCTGGGGCCGGCCTGCGCGCTCTCTGTGCACGCGCGCTCTCTGTGCACGCGCGCTCTCCGTGCACGCGCGCTCTCCGTGCACGCGCGCTCTCCGTGCACGCGCGCTCTCCGTGCACGCGCGCTCTCCGTGCACGCGCGCTCTCCGCCCTCCGCAGTGCCTCCTCTTGGTGACGCCTGTCATGCGCAGCGTAGGACTGGACTTGGCCTTCTGAGTTAGTCTCAGACACGGTCCTTCTAGTCACCCTCAGCCCGCGGCCAGGGCCAAGCTGTGAGCTCTCCCGCTCTGCACTCGCCACCGAGTATGCTGCTTCCTGGAGCTCTCTGACCACGCTGTTTGTTTTCTTTTGCTTTGTGCTTATTGTTATTCATGTGGCAATTAGGAAGTTTTGCATTTTCGCATAATTTTGTAGATACCTTGACATTTAAATATTTATAGACAGTTTGTATTTATACGTTATAGCCCTTCATTTAATGTTCTTATCCCCCTCCCCCCAGCCATTTATTTATTCAGGTTTCTGCTATTTGGTTTGTCAGTCGTAATTCTATCTTTTGACCCCATACATGACCACTTATTACCTATAAATCAATCAATGAACTTATTCTGTTTTTTTTTTCTTTATCCTCTCAATTTTTCTGCCTTGTCGAAGCTTATAACTTGTTCATACGATTTTTTACTCATTTTCCCACTGTGTTTTCTTGTTGACGGTCTTAACTCTACAGGGTGTTTGTAGGTGTGGGAATGGAGACAATATGCTTTTGTTGACACAGACTGAAGATGTTTTGGAAAACACTGCACACATTTGGCTGTGTTTCCAGACTTCACAGAAATCCTGTGCAACTCAGTACGCCCAGTACTTGCTGGGTTCTGGCACATTCTTTCTCCCTTTCCCCTGGGAACCCAGGCACACCTGAGCCGGTGTCACCAAGTGCTATAAGCTTTTCTCGTCATTCTTCCTTTGTCTCTGCGTTTTACTGTGGATATTTTCTTTTGCTCTTACGTTCTCTAATTCTCTCTTCTGCTGTGTCTAATCTATCAAACTTATCCATCGTGTCCTTTGTTGATTGCATTTTATCATGTCCATAATGTCCATTTGTAAAAATTTCAAGCTCTTTGTGAAAAAAATCCATTTCCTCTTCTATGCACTTAACCATATGAGGGATCATTATTTCAAAGGTTGTGTCTGATAACTGCATCATCTGAATCCCCTGTAGGTCCGTTTCTTTTGTCTGTTGTTTCCCTTGGTTTTGATCTCATTTTTTCTTGTCTTCTCATAAGCCTGGTTATACTTGTGTACTGAATGACAGGTATGGTGTATAAAAAATTGTAGCGATTATAGAAGTAGGGAAGGAAATCATTGCTTCTCCAGAAGGGATTTACATTTATATCTGAAAGGTGGCTGGAGGTAGTAGTAATCCCAGACAACCTTAATTCAGTCAGCATTTGAAAGGAAGCCGTGTGCTGTCCTTGCAAGGATGATCTATTTTTGGTTCACTCACACTCTGTAATCTCCAGATATCTCATGAACTCTCCCCCTGGCAGACTCCAGTTTGTTCTCTTATCCTGTGAATCTAAAGCACGGCTCAACCTCTCACCCTTTTCTTCTGAAATGGACACATGGCCCTGGGGAAAGGCTGGGCTCTCGAAGTTTCTTTCTTTTCCTGGATCTTTGCCTTAAACCATTTCTTTCCTTTGTTAGCTGTAAGATGCCTTCCAACAGATTTCTTTTTTCTTGTCCAGCCTCTCTATTTTCTTCTCAGCTGAAGGGTTGGCAGGAATTACCTATTCTATCATTCCTGGAAGTGGAACTTTTGGGTAATTTTCGTACTTTTTGGCATTTTCCAAATTTTCTACAGTAAACATGAATTTAGTTTATATTTATAGAAATTAAGGTATTAAAAATAACAAACAGGTGTAGAGGAGCATATTAAGGGATTGTGGATGGGAATCTTTGATCACAGCACCATGCGTTTTATTACAGAAATAAAGTTGTTGACATGTGGGAGCTTTTTACTCTCCAGCCTATGGGATCTCTACCCATTTGTTCTGCAGGAAGAAAAGAGGATGGGGAGACTGAAAGCACCAAAGGAATGCATACTTGGCTGCTCTGGGAACCAGATGTCTGAGCTGCTGCTCTAAAGCACATTGGGAACCTAAAGGCTCTGAAAATCAGTCCAGTGTTTGTAAACAGGAAAGTTACGATGTGGACAGTGGGGTCCCCTGAATTGTTTTAAAAAGTAAATCTGCTGAGCATTTCTTTTCATGTATCTTGGGCTTTCACCTTCTTTTTATTGGACTGACTTCCTTCTCCTTTGCTTTGGGATCAGTTGAAAAGCCCGTATAAGTTTATAACATTAATAGCATATAATGTTGTGATATTTTGCAACTTGAAGCCAAGTTGAACATATGGCCACTTCAGAGTTATTTTGTTGAAGACCTCCTTCGGAATGTCTTTTGTTCACTTTTAGGCAGATCTAATTATAGATGGGGTTTCTAGCTTGCATGTTATGCACATGATCTGGTTTGTCTGAACAACAGAGAAGGGGCTGAATCTTCCCAGTGGGAGCAGGCAAAGCCTTGGGCTGGACTGCAATATTTTTATATTAACTTTTGTTTCGGTGATATTAGTCAATCTCTTGGGCTTCCAAATATCTTACTTAGAACACATTTCTATTACAGTAGTGACTGATCTGCGTACTTGAATGTGGAAAATTAAGCTGACCATCTAATTTTGATGTTTATCATCAGTTTGTTTTTAAAGGAGACAGAGTGTGCCCGTAGGATGCCCCACTCTGCCCCTACGCCCTGGATCGCCTGTGACCTCTGCAGCATCACTCAGCTGAGTCCTCTGGAGGTTATAAAACTTGAATAAAGCCTGGTTCTTGCAACCTAGCTGGAAGGACAGGGTCCTACAGGGCAGCATGGAGGGGTGAGCCCGGCGTTCACTGCATGCCTCCCACAGGTAACCAGTGTCCCTGAGCTTCCCTAGAACAGTAGCTACACCGTAGTTGTTTCAGAGTGAAATGAGAAACTATATGATAATAAACTTAGTTCACTGTCTGACTTGAACATAGTTTATACCAGGTGCTGTGGAAGGACTTTTTGCCTCTGATAGAGGAGCAGGAACACAAACCGGTCCTCTTTCTGGATCCTTTTCCTTTTGCATCCCTCCCCCCCCGTGTGGCTCCCTTCCCCCCTGATTGCCTTAACGTCCCTTTCACAGCACTCCTTGCCCCACACTGCCTGGGCCTTGAGGGTGAGGGATGAACCAAGCAGGTGTAACCCTGTGCTCACAGAGGAAAGCCCTTGTGGGGAGAGTGACACGTAGAGCTGTTTTCCGTGCAAGTGAGAGATCCTGGGGACCTGGGAGATGTCACTGGACGGACAGGAAGGCTGGGCGGCATGGAGAGGGGGCAGGGTCTCACCAGGAGAAACACAAATGCGAGGGCCAGTTACTGTTTAGGGTTGGGAGGGGTACGATTCTTTCTAGTTATTCTCAGGGGTGGGTGCGGGCAGACTCCTGAAGTTCATAGATATTTTGGGGAGGGGGCTCCTAAGAACTTAATTTTATCTCCAAATTATTTCATTTTATTTTGGTTAATCTTCACCTGAGGATATCTTCCCACTGCTTTTTAGATAGACTGGAAGGGAGGGAAGGAGAGAGACACACATTGACGTGAGAGAGACACATCAGTTGGTTGCCTCCTGCACGATCCCAACTGGGGCCAGGGATTGAGCCTGCAATCCAGGTACTTGCCCTTGACTGGAAATCGAACCCGTGACCTTGTGGTCCCAAGGCTGACACTCTAACTGCTGAGTCAAACTGGCCAGTGCTAGCCCCAAACTGTTTTTAAAAACTGGCCAGAATTATTTTGAGGGAGGAGTTTCTGTATCTTCTAAACCTGTCAGAGGTGACCATTTAAACGCAAGTTCAGTTACATAACTTTTAGCGTTCTTTTTTTTTTGTTTTTTTTAATCCTCACCCCAGGACATTTTTGCATTTATCTTCAGATAGAGCAGGAGGGAGAGAGGGAGGAAGAGAGAGAGAGAAACATCGACATGAGAGAGACACATCAGCTGGTTGCCACTCACACGACCCCAACCGGGGGACAGGACCGCATGGAGAGCCTCTGGGGCCTTCGGGAGCCCACCTCGGCCAGTGGCCGACTGTGGACACAGCCACCAGCTCGGGACGGCCGTCCGAGGTATCTTCTGAGCCATGGACTCAGAGGGGGACTGAAGGGGGCGAGGAGCGTGGGACCGGAAAGACCAGCTCGGAGCCGGGGTGTGTGGGAGTGGGCGCCTCCCTCTGCTGGGGGAGAAGGAAGGGGCTGTGGAAGTGGGGGGCCAGGGGAGCAGATGCGGGGCCCCAGCCGTGCGGCTAATGTGCAAAGCAGAAGAGCCAGCGGAGCTGCGAGCGAGCCCGAGGTGTTAACGATTTCCTCGCCCGCCGCGGGGGGAGCCGAGGGGCCGGAGCCCGGCCTCGCAGATAAATGGCTCGCGGGGTGCTAAGTCCTGTGTTTAACAGACTGATTAATGGGCCGGAGGAGAGCGACTGCTAATGAGGTGTGCAGGTGGCCGCCGTCAGGTCGGGCCCACAGCCACATGGACACCAAGGAGCGAAATAACGAGCGGGCAGGAGACGCTCCGCGTGGACTCCGAGGAGACCCTCGGCATGGCCGATTCTCTCGGGGAGACTCGGGTGAGCGCCCACGCGCCATGCTCCCCAGGACTGGGGTGCAGTAGGGTGTGGGGAGACAGGGTCCCAGATTTCTGGAAGAAACCTGGTGACCTCAATGCTGAAAACACAGAAAACTGCATGTGGGAGGAGGTCTCCGTGTCCCCTCGGGGCAATCCAGGGGACCTGGTTGTGGAGCCCAGAGCAGAGCAGGCCCCCCTACCCGGCAGTGCTCCTCTGTCCACTCCCAGGTCTCTGACCTTAGGCCCCTCCGAGCACGCTCAGCCGCCAAGGCCTCCTTTCTCCTTTCTCCCCTCTGCCACCACCCCCTCGGGCTCTGGTCTCCTCTCCCCTGGACAGGAAATAACCCCGTTGGCCTCCCTGCCTCCCAAAGCTTCTCCAAGTGCAGCCCTGCTCGCCCGCCGCCTGTTGGGTGGCGCTCCGTGGTTCCCTGGCCACCAGCCTCTGCGTCCCACCATCGGGCATTGCCCCCCTCCCCCGTCCCTGCATAGACTCTGAGCTCACCTGAACTCACCTGCTTCTCAGGTGTGGGGCACTCCCTGGCTTCTCACCCTGCTATTCACCATCCCCTCGACTGTGGGGACCGCTGCGCCCCAACACCTTCTCCAAGGACGAGGCCCCTCAGGACCCCGATCACATACCTCCCCCTCGAATGCACATCTGAGCCTCACAGCGGACGTCTTGGCTAAGCCTCAGCTAAGCAGGACACGAATGCCATCAGGAGCCCCTGATGGCTGCCCCTGCGATCGAGGGAGGGGACTGGTGCAGAGACGCACCGGCTGGTGTGCTCAGACCCCCAGGCGCCGTGGAGGGCATCACTTGGCCGTGGGGGGGGGGGGTCCAGCTCTGCCCTGGTCGCCGAGCGAAGGGAGCCGTGTGCCTGTGAGATGTTCCACATGAGCTAGGACAGTGCTGATGACGGGCCTCCTGGGTCCTTGGTCTGGTCCCCAGCCGTCACTCGTCCTCAGGATGACACAGGCAGACCTCGAGACACTGCAGGCTCAGGTCCGGGCTGCCGCAATGAAGCGAGCGTGATCTTCCCCGTGGGGCAGGGTCTTCCCTGCAGTTGGTAAACATGTAAAAACCGCTCAGCCCAATAAAGAGGGAATGAAATGAGGTGTCCTGCACAGTGGGGGGGCAGGGCCAGGCGTCCGCATTGGCAGAGAGCCCACCCGAGTCACAGGGATTGTAGGTGACCCACAGACCACTCGGCTGGCACACGATGGGGACCCTGCAGCCAGACACCAGGGTCCACGCTCATAACCATCATGCTGGTGTTGAGGGGGCAGGAATCAGGGGATCTAGGCTCTGTCTGTGTGAGGCCTGTCGTGGGGAGCCCCTCACACCATCTCCAGCCAGACCCTCCACCCTGTCCCTCCTTCAGCCTCCACACCCCCCGCCCCGAGTTCTGTCTCCCTCCTAGGCTTCCCGCTCAGCGCCCCCACCGCCCACCGGCCTGCACTGTCTGAACAGGGTCCTCACTGGCCGGAAGTCCAGTCCTGCCCTTCAGCCTGTGCCCTACACTTGGGACCGAGGATTCTTCTAAACACAGGGTGGGTCCCCTCTGCCATCCCACCAGCCCTTCCCTGCTCTGTGCTGATGGTCAGACGGCCCTGACCCCGAGGCCTGGGTCCCCTCCCACGGCCCTGCCTTGGCCCTGCTCCAGCCAGGCTGACACCCTCTCACCCTCCCACGCAGCACCCATATGCGCGTGACACCCTCTCCCGGCCCACTCTCTCCGTTACAGGCAGACCTCAGGGTGGCGCTCACTCCATCTGGGACGACCCTCAGCCCCAGAGGTTGGCTGAGGTGACTCTACCCGCCTCCAGCTCGAGGGCCCGTGGGCACAGGGCTCCTCCGGGCTCTCTCCTGTGGGCATCACCGGTGTGTCTGCCTCGCGGGAGCTGTGCTTGAGGTGTGGCTGCAAGACGGAGGGGCCCCGCTGACCTGGGGCAGGGAGCTGAGCCCGACAGCCGGTGCAGTGGCATCAGGGACGTGACGGACACCGGGAGCCCCCGGGCCACCTCCTCGGTCTGCAGAGTGTTCTGATGTTGCCTCTGCCCCCCCACACCCTGGGCTCCCCAGAAGTCATGCTCTGAGAGGCTGGGGTTAGATGACTGGATTGTGCTTCGCTCGGCCGGCCGGCGTGGGCTGCAGGACGAAGCAGGTCGTGAATCAATGTCGTTCGTCTTCCGTGGGTGTTTCTGAGCCCCAGGGGATCAGGGACACTCATGGCTCAGTCTCCACCTGCAGACAGGGGTGGCGATTCAGGCTCTGTCCACACGGTGGTTGGAGGGTCACCAACACCGGAAATGCTGGTGCAGCCGCAGCCTGGGAGCCACGAGGACCGGGGCAAGCGGGGGCCGAGGCCGCACAGCCGCGGGCGGGAGCCCTGCATGCCGCCGGGGGGTCTGCAGGTGGGTGACTTTGCACTGGGTTCCGGTGCTGACACCCCGTGATACGTTCCGGTCCTGACCTCTCCGAGCACACCGGTCCTGCTTTTTGCCTCTTAAATCAATACCCTAATTGTCTTTCGGTGAAATCTTCTAAAACGATTTTACAAACCCAGTGGAAGGGCGGCGGGCCCAGGGGCGGGCGCAGCGTCCTCCCGAGCGCGGCTGGAGTGGAGGTGGCCCCAAGGCGCGCAGACATCCGCCGCCGCTCCCACGTGGACGCCCGCCACTCCGTAAAACAGCAGCAGCTGCCAGTCACCCGGACGTCACTCCGTAAATCTGCGTGACAACTCGGTGAGTTGGGAGGGGCCGGCAGGTTTACGAGGTGCCATCTCTGTGATTAATGGGGCCAGGGTTGTGCAGGAGGTGGGGGTGGGGGAGGACGAGAGAAAAACATGCGTGTGAGCACACACACTCACACAGGCGTGCACATACATACACACAGATACGCAGATATGGACACACACACTCACAGGATTCCAGGCCTTGCCAGATTATACCGGGGTCATGGCATATATTTCCTTTCAGAATTTCCTCCATGGCCTGTATCTACCCTGTGTTCGAATACAAAATAAAAATGTGGCGTCCAGCCGGTGCGGCTCAGTGGGTGAGCGTCGGCCCTGCACCAAGAGGTGGCCGGTTTGATTCCCGGTCAGGGCACATGCCCAGGTTGTGGGCCCGATCCCCAGTGGGGGGCATGCAGGAGGCGGCCAATCGATGTTCTCTCTCATCGATGTGTCTATCTCTCTCTCCCTCTCCCTTCCTCTCTCTCTAACATTAATAAAGAAAAAAAAAAATCTTTAAGAAATGTGGCAAACATAACCGGAAACCTCAGCATTACCTAGCACAGACTGCAGGCGGTCAGGGTTTCTCCCTCTCGGAATTGTATTTTAGACATTTGGGCATCGAATCAACGCACTGAGAAGAAGTCTGTGACACGCCGCCTGTGACAGAAGGCAGAGGAGAAGGACAGGAAGTGGCTGTGCTGAGCACTGCGAGGGGCCGGAGCCCGCTCCCACCGGCTTGCCCTCGTCATCTTGCTTGGTTGTCACAGCGACTCTTCGAGAGAAGCTCCATTTTCCACCTTTTCACGGGAGGAAACTGAGGTTGAAACAGGTGTCTGAACTGACACGAAAGGCCAGTGGCAGGGCCGGGAGCCAGACCAGCTGGCCGACACCGGCGTCTGTGCTCGGCCCCGGCTGCAGCCCGGCAGATGCCGCAGGAGCGTGTGGATGGGGGGAACGTCCCTCTCTTCAAAACCCTTCCCTCGGCCCCTTGCGACCTGACTGGGAGGTGCTGTCACTCACGGTACCATCAGCATCTCCGGCTTTTAGAGGTCGTCGCGCAGACACCGGGGCGGCCCCAGCTCAGGAGCCTTCTCAGCGCCACGCAGCACATCCAGGGCGCCCAGCGGGACTGTGTCAGCCACGGACGCCGAGATGAAGGCAGTGAGGGGAACGGACGTTCTCCAGTTCTGCGGTTACACAGGTGGGCGCACGCGTGTCGGTTCGAGGTCAGTAGGAGTGGACTGATGTGTGAGTGAAGGACTCGCTGTGGCACCACGGCTGGAGATCAGTGGGTTCCCTGGCACCCAGGGCCCCCGCAGCTGGCCAGGGAGGGCAGGGGCTCCGACAGCCTGGCATTCCGGGGGCAGCGGATGCGCTGTCGGGTGGGAGGTGCTGGCAGAGGGCACAGTGGGCCGGAGGCCAGAGGGCAGCCCCCAGGGACAGGTGCTGGGGCCGTGGCGGCAGAGACGGAGGAAGAGCGGGACAGGCTGGGAGGGAGGAAAGCTCCGTGCGACTTCACGCCAGTGGGTGAGGAAAGGGGGAGGGGGAGGCCGTGTTCCCAGGTTGCTGGATGCGCTGCTGTCGTTCGTGAGGAGGGGAGATGTGAGGGAGAGGACACGCCGCAGACACCGAGGAGAGAGGGGCAGGATGCAAAGTGGCCGCAGTGCCCCCGTCCTGGGAGCGGGGTTAGCAACCGAGACCCGCAGCGGGGACTGTTTCCTGCACCAGGAGAAGCCCACCACGATGCCACAGACACTGGACAAAGCTTGAGGAGACAGCGGCTTTCATGTCACGGCCGGGTCAGCGGAGAGGACGAGGACACGGTCAGACCCAAACAAGCACGAATCTGGGGCGTGGTCCAGCCCCTGGGGGGCCTTTCCCGGGACACCTGCCATCCCTGGTGCCCACAGCCTGGATCTAACAGGCCACTTGTTCAGGGACGGAGCACAGAGCTGGGCTCCAGAGGCTGGCAGTCGAATCAGAGACCCTCACATAAAGCCGGGACCCTGAGGTACTTCAGGAGGTGACACCCGCGGGCCAGACAGACGGCCTGCTCTGCTGAAGGGACTGTCCTCCTTGGGCGGTCTGAACGGAGGGAGGGGTCCTCGGAGGTTCCTCACACAGAGCCCGTACCCACGAGGTTGGGGCTGGAAGCCACACCATGGTGCGCCTTTAACAGAGCCGGGAACTTAAAAGAAGTCACAGGTGGGTCAGTTCCCCGGCATCCAGAAGATGCAAATTGGGAGGAATGAACTTTGAACTCAGGCCTCAACAGATGAAATCTTGTGGAGCCTGAATTCACCGTCAGATAGCACCGTTCATGCAAAGAAACAACCATCAAGAGTGAGTCGGCAGCCCTGGCCGGTTTGGCTCAGCGGTTAGAGCGTCGGCCCGCGGACCAGAGAGTCCCGGGTTCAGTTCCCGCTAAGGGCACGTACCTCAGTTGCAGTTTGTCCCCGGCCCTGGTTGGGGTCGTGTGGGTGGCAACTACTTGATTACTTGATGTGTCTCTCTCACATCGATGTTTCTCTCTTTCTCTTCCCCCCTCTCTATCTGAAGATAAATGCAAAAAAAAAAAAAAAAATCCTCAGGTGAGGATTAAAAAAAGAGTGAGTCAGCAGAAACAAGCCACCAAGAGTGAGTCAGCAGAAACAAACCATCAAGAATGAGTCAGCAGAAACTGCCAACTGCCGAGTGTGGTCCTGGGGGATGGAGGATGTCAGCTCCCGGCCCTGTAAGATGAAGACGTGAGGGCTCCTGGGTCTGTGCAGAGCTCAGCTGAGGCCTGGGAGTGGCTGTGGGAGACGGTCAGTGACGATGAGTCCTACCGGGGCCAGTGTGGGCAGGGAGCCCAGAGCAGGGCCGCTGACCCCGTGTGTGTGTGGGGGGCACACCCGCCATGTACAGACCCTGCAGAGGCTGCGACATCCCGGTGGGGTCCTGTTGGGTGCCTGGCGGTTTTCTAGACATAAAATGACAGCAAGTGGCTGCAAAGAAGGACCAAAGCGAAGCGAAGAATGAAAATCAGATTCACAACCGATACTCGTTTCAACGATTTATTCCTCGACCAGGGGCAGCGACCACGCCCATGCTGGTTAGCTGGGGTCACAGGAGAATGTTCTGGCACAATTTGGAAAGTTTGCCTTCCTGTTCGGGACAGAGCAGAGGCCGGCGTCCACTCAGCCGCACCGAGTCTGCGGGGCGGTCTTGGTGGAGAGGGTGCGCTCCACTGACCGGGGGGGGGGGGGAGAAACACCGCAGTCGCACCCAGAGGGCCCGAGGGACCCTCGGGAAAACAGCCCACGGTGCGCACGGACCCGTGTGTACAGACCCACGGGACAGGCCCGTGCCACTTGGGACCAGGTCATCTTTGGAGAGAATCTCTTCAAAGAACCTCATCTGTTCATCAAACTCATGGTGTAAAACGTGGTCTTGATGGTTTTTATCTTACCTGTTCTTTAAAAAAAAACTTTTTTCTTTACTGATTTTAGAGAGAGAGAAAGGGGGAGGGAGAGAGAGATAGACACATCGATGAGGGAGAACATTGACTGGCCGCCTCCTGCACGCCCCCCACTGGGGATCGGGCCCACAACCCGGGCATGTGTCCTGACCGGGAATCGAACCAGCGACCTCCTGGTGCAGGGTCGACGCTCAACCACTGAGCCACACCGGCCGGGCTTATCTATTCTTATTATGCATCTTTCTTTTCATTGTTTGCTATATAAGACTGTGAAGGACCGATGCTTTGGTTTATAGTTATGATATTCAAGTGACATTATAATGAAAATGATAATACTGAGTATCCCTACACACTGTTTTTTCTTAAATGAATCCACACATTCTTCAAGTTTGAGAAACCTTGATCATTTTGGTTTTCTTTTTTAAAACTAATGTCACCTGTATACCGTCGTGCTAGTACACTATAGCATTTTGCTTTTTCCGGATTTTTCCCCAATGTTTAAAACTCTGCTTTCCATTATCAGAAAAGCCTAGCGCTTCCCTCCTCAGATCCACACTGTGAAATAACGAACATGACTTTCCATTACACGAGGCTTCCTGAAACGTTGCAGTACCGTTTCTTAAGGAGATGATGAAAAATGTGAACGCGTCCATGGCTTTTTATCGGAGACGTTTCCTTCACCTCCAGAAGAGACTGGAATCAATTTATGGAGCTCTGAAAACAGAAAGGGGGACTGGACTCGCCAGGTTCTTTCCTGAAGAGTAAGACGAAGGTGAACTTTCCTCCCAGCTCTCGCACTGACGGAAGTCACCCCGCGGACCCGACTGCACAGTCAGATTGGGGCGACCACGCGGGGATGAGGCTCGGCTTGTGTGTTTAGAAACCGCTGGGCTTCACTCACAGCCGTTCCAGCTTTTCAAAAGGAGACTGAGTCCCTTTGAAATCCCCCGAGAAGACATTCCATCTCTGCTTCTTATTACTCTGCTGCATTAACCCTGATATTAGGATAAAAGGGAGCATGTTCTGTGCTTTAAACACTAGCAAGGGAAACATCACTCTCACCTGCCCTTCCTTTGGGGGAATTCTAATGTATTCAGGAACTCAAGGGATTGTTTTTGGGGGAGATTTGAGGACCAATTAACATGAGCCCCTTAGAAATGGGTTAAGAGTCTTCCTATGTTTTGAAAGCCTCCCATACTCGCTCAGTTTTATCCTGATCCAAATGGGTAGAGGCAAGGACCCCTGGGGAGCTGTGGGTGGAATTATCTGGGAGGAGACACTGTGTGGCCAGGGGACCGGCTCAGTCCATGCTGCCAGGGTCCAGCCCACACCCGGGAGACTTCGGTCACAATCCCGTGAGCCCTGGTGGCTACTGTGGGTGGGGGCGGGGAGGGATACGCAGTGAGGAAGCATCATTCTGTTGGACCCTGGGGTAAAAAGTTCCTACTAAGTCGATCCTGATGTCCCCGAGCAAGCGCTGAAGGCTTCCGCCTGGGCTCTCGGAGGGAGGGAGAGCTCAGAGCGAGGCTGTGCAGACGGGAGGGAGTGGGCATTGTTCTTAAGTCCTGCTGTGCTGACCACACCCCGGCTCATGCCCGGCCTTCGGTCATGCTTCCGTGGCCGTCAGGGTGCACTGGACGTCCGAGGGGCAGGCTGAGCCGTGGTCAGTGCATGCTCTCGTCTGGAATATTGTTTATTATGAAACATGTGAACATATGTCAGGGCGTTTACGAGAAGTTCTTTGAGCACCCTTACCACAAGGGGCCCTGGTGTGCTGGGCCCACGGCCAGAACTGCCCGGGATGGGTTGCTGCAGTGACTGAAATGGACGGACGAAGTCTCACTGGGGATCACTTCAGGCGAAGACTTTCATTCGCTCCGTGATTGCAGCCCCGTTGATTAGCTAGGTGTCCGGACCGTTTCTGCCTGCCTTCTCCACCAGAGAGCCAGCAGGGGGCGGCAGGTGTGTGAGTGTGTATGAGAGTGTGTGAGAGTGTGTATGCACGTGTATGTATAGATGAAACAAGCCCGTCCTCTTGGAGACTGTGTTCACGACAGGGTGAACAGAAAATACGGTGAATTGTCCTGGCCAGTTTGGCTCAGCGGTTAGAGCATCGGCCCATGGACTGAAGGGTCGCGGGTTTGATTCCCAGTCAAGGGCATGGACCTGGGTTGCAGATTTGATCCCCAGCCCCGGTTGGGTCATGTGGAAGGCAACCAATCAATGTGTCTCTCTCGCATCGATGTTTCTCTCTCTCTCTGTCCCTCCTTCCCACTCTATCTAAAAAAATCAATTGAAAAATATCCTCGGGTGAGGATTAACACACACACACACACACACACACACACAGAAAAAAAGAAAATGCAGTAAACAAGTTGCATATTTATTTAGATACGTGCTATGGGTGAAAACAAGACCCAGACCAGGAAGGGATGTTTGTAGCTACCCGGGGAAGTTTTAAACAGGATGCTCAGGAGCCACGCCACGTGGCCGTCTGAGAGAGCAGCCCTCCAGAAACAGCAGGAGGCTGAAGGCTCTGGGCCAGGGAGAGACAGGTGTGTTTGGGGACCAGCCGGGAGGCCAGCGTGGCCACAGCAGAGACAAGGCAGAGGGGTAGGGGGTGAAGTCAGATGCCTGAGGGCCCAGCACATGCAGACCTGGCAGGTCCTGGCCAGAAGTCAGATGGTTTTGTACAGAGAGGTGACATGATCTGACTTAAATTCTCAAAGGATCATTCTGGCTGCTGTGTGGAGAAAAGACTAGGAGTCCAAGACTGGAGAGAGAATGTGTGTGTGTGTGTGTGTGTGTCGGGGTGTGTGTGGTGTTGGTGTGTGCCTATTGGGGCGTGTCAGTGTGTGTCAGTGTGTGTTGGTTTGTGTGTTGGTGTGTCTGTTTGTGTGAGAGTGTGTGTGTTGGGGTGTGTGTGTGTCGGTGTGTATATGTTGGTGTGTCTGTGTGTATGTTGAGGTGTGTGTGTCAGTGTGTGTGTCGGTGTATGAATGTGTGTGTGTGTATGTTAGGATGTGTGTGTATGTTGGGGGGTGTGTGTCAGTGTGTGTGTCAGGGTATGTCTGTGTGTGTCAGTGTGTACATGTGCATGTGCGTGCATGCCCACCCTGTGAATCTGGGCCAGGTGTGAGGAAGTCAGTCGGCTTCAGGAGGAAGGGTCGGCGTCCTCAGCTGTGAACGAGTGTGGCCACAGCACACAGCTCAGGAGGCCCCTGAGTCCCTGTCACATGTCATTGAAATGTAACCACACTGATACTTCTTGAAACATGAACTTCTCAGTTCTTTTTCCAAGATTAAGACTGGGTAATGGGGGGAAGGTAGTTGGGGTGGTTCACAGTGGCCTTATTATAGGACCCAGACCAGCCTTAAACGTGGGACATGGTCCAGAGACCTGGTTAGACTCTGACGTGGCCCCTCTACATCAGTGGTCCCTGTGACTCCACAGCAGGCTGTGTGTGTGGGAGTGAGTGTCCCATCTTTCAACAGTGGGCACTGGATACACTGTTACTCAAAGCTGTAACCTTGTTGCCACAGAGAGCAGAATAAGGAACAATCTAACTGCCCCTCGTTTAGTTCTGACAGCTTGTTAATTGCACGTTGTCCCTCCGTCTAAACAAAATGCATCTATTAGCGTTCTGCAGTATTAAGAATATTAAATTACTTTTCTTTTCATCTCTCTCTCCCAACCTCAAACACGTAAACCTCTGAACATCTTCACGAAGTTCCTCCGGTGAATTTTAGTAAGAAATAGACCCTGAAGAGGTTACAGGTTATTAAAACTCAGTCCTTCCATTCTGTGCTCTGCCCTTCACTGGGGGCCACCCTTGGTAATGTGAGGACCACGTGCCCTGAGTACAGGTGAGTGTACCTGTGTAGCAGGAACCCCTGGTGCTGAACAGCCCCACCCTAGGTAAGCGTGAGCACCTGTGGGTTTCGTGGCGGCTCTTCCAGGTGCAGACAGGCTGGTGCCAACCACGGCCGGAGCCTCTCCAACGAGGCAGTCACTGGGTTCACGGTCAGGAGGCGCTCTCACGGGTTACCATAGTAACCCATTCCGGCTAACCCACCTACAACTTTGAACAAGACTCCTGTTTGATTTCGGTTTCTGGGCCCCGCACAGTGGCTCTCTCGGGGACAGCTTTCCCTTGGGCTGCCCTTCTGCGTGGACCCTTGGCCTGTGCACCACGTCTGCCCGCCTCCTCTGAAAGTCAAGTTGCTTCCAGATCTGGGTGCCCAGGTCTCCTATTAGAGGGTAGTGCTGAAGAGGACAGCTCCCCAGGGCCCTTTGCGGGAGGATGGGCGAAACCATCAGAAGGGTGGGTCTCTGGCTTCAGAGGCAGCAGCCCTGTCCCGCACAGAAAGTCAGTGCTCGGGGTCAACTCTGTCTTCCGCGAGCTGAGATCCACGTCCCAACCTTTCATAAGGAAACCGGCCCTCTAAAACCAGCACCCTCCCCCTGCCGATGGCCTCACTCAGTGACACCCCCAGGCTCTGGCCCCAGGTCACACCGAGATGAGGACCAGGGTGCCCTCTGGCGATCGAGCGGTGAGTGCTCGGTGTTTCCGGAGTGAGCACGGCCTGGTCCATCGTCAGCCAAGGCCGTGCGCGTAAATGCTGCGATGGGGAGACTTCACAGTGGAAAGTATTTCACACTGATATCCCATGGACGGGTGTGCCAATAAATTATAGTGAATCAAAGTTCAAATCAATATATTCGATACATTATTGGAAAACAATCATAAGTCGTTCATTTGAGGGCTATGAAAAATATTTGGAATTGATCTTTGCTCTTTTAAGGACTTCATTAACCTAGATTTAAAAGTCTTTACAATCCAAACACAAAATGAACAGTACATATGTCAGTGTAGATAGTCTTGAAGATTTTATTCTTTCAGTCTTCATCAGTTTTAACGGTGCCCAAATCTTTTGACATGAATTGTATTCATCTACCAGGAATGCATGAGGGTGGGCCTTGGTGGGCTGTGCTCCCTCGGGGATTTCGGTTCGGTCTGGGCCAAGCCTGACTCTGGGCAAGGAAACTCACCTGGGCCTCAAGGCCACGCACTTCCCCGAAGGAGGCCCCTGAGCACAGGGTGGGAAGTGGGGAGGGGTGGAGGGCATCATGGCAGCCCCATCAGGCTGGTGCGGTGACCTTGGGGTGATGCCTGGCATCCAGGTCTGGGCACGGTTCCAGGAGCAGGCAAGGCAGGTGGTGATGCTGACCTGGTCAGCTCAGGTGAGGGAACGCCGTCCTCTGGGTTTGTCGCCCCCAGGCTGTGGCCCTGCTGCTCCCTCTGTTGCCCTGGGAGGGGGGGGCCCAGCCCAGTGAGGCTGCCGTTGTGCCCACCTGAGCTGCCTGTGCCCGGCTCTGCCCCCCGGTCAGCTGGGCACCCGGCCTCTCGGGTGGGTAGCGTCCTGGGGCTGCCCTCCCAGAGCCCCGCACATGGGCGCCGCACCAGCGGGGATTCATTGTCTCTGGGTCTGAGGCCAGGAGTCCGAGACAGGTGTGGAGGGAGCGTCTGTCCAAGACTTCTCCAGCCCCTCTGGTTTGGGGGCAATCTTGACATCCCTTGGCTTCTGACCGTGTCACCCAGATCTCTGCCTGTGTGCCTGTCTGTGTCCACTCTATAAAGACACCAGTCATACTGGGCTGGCCCCCCTACTCCAGGGTGACCTCAGTTAACTGCACTGACGACGTCTGCAGTGACCCTGCTCCAGAGAAGGCCGTGCTCTAAGGTGACAGCAGTTAGGTTTCAACACGTGCACTGTGAGGGGACACGATTCCTCTCACAGCAGCTGCTGTTCGTGGCCCGAGAACCGGCCGCTCTGGCATCTTGTGTGCCACCCTCCTGGCCACAGCACAGCGGCCGGGACAAAGGCTGCAAGAGCCGGGCAGAGGCCGGGCAGAGGCCGGGCAGCGGAGGCGGGGCTGCCCTTCCACACCCACGGAACACGCTTCAGGACCAGGTCCCCTGGAAACAAGCTCTGCCCCCGATGTTATTGCCTCGGGAAGTACTTCCGTCACCAATCTCTTTAACGAAAGGATGGCGTGGAGGGCTTTCCCAGGCGCGAAAAACAGACCCCATTTCCACAGGCCACGACCCTCTTTCTGAGAGAAAGCAGACAGCGACACACGACCTCACACCTCTCCCGGCGCTGGAAGGCGTGGACCCAGCTGTCACCCGCGTGCACAGGGCACTGTCCACCTCCAGCCTTGACCCCCGCCCACCCCGCTGTCGCGCCCAATTCTAATTTCAGCCGTGGGAACTGCTCGACCCTGCCGAAAGGGAGTCCCTGGCCCGGCCCGTACATGGCACAGACTTCAAAGGACCATGTATGTGGCCCGGCCGGTGTGCTCAGTGGCTGAGCGTTGACCCTGCACCAGGAGGTCGCCGGTTCGATTCCCGGTCAGGGCACATGCCCGGGTTGTGGGCCCGATCCCCAGTGGGGGGCGTGCAGGAGGCGGCCAATCCATGTTCTCTCTCATCGATGTTTCCATCTCTCTCTCCCTCTCCTTTCCTCTCTCTCTAAAATCAATAAAGAAAAAAAATTATATATATATATAAAAAAAGACCATAAATATTTTCAGAAGAAATCACAGCCAATCAGAGATACATGTGGAGAACCCTCGGGGAGCGCATCCCACGTGAATGAGCCCACAGCCAAGGTCACCCTGAGCTCTGGTCTCTGGGACGAGGCATGTGGCTCCTCCCCTTTGTGTCCTGGACACTGCGGGCCGCCCGTCCCCAGGGCAGGCTCAGACCCCGGAGGAAGGTTCCACCGCACAGGACTGTCAGAGGATGGTTCCACGTTCAAGCGCCCCGAGCGGCTGTGGAGCGACGGGATGCGGGTCCGGTGGACCACGGTTATGACTCTCCTCCCGTTCGGCTCATTTCTGAGAAGGCCACTTCCCTCTGTGCCCCGTGGCTCTCCATTCCAGCACCGTGTCAGCGGCCATGCCAACGGCAAAGGCAGCCACCAAGGACGTCCTGGGGGTCCCGGATCCAACGCCCACGCTCTCCAGCTCCCGGGAGCCCAGCCGGTCCAGTCAGACCAGCACGGAGCAGCCCCCACCCTCCCTCCAGCCTCGCCCACGGATAGCCTGCTCCCACTCGCCGTCCCGGGTGAGGGGCTTGCATCCTTCAGGAACGTTCTTTCACAGCGACGTTCTGCAGAAGAGAGAAGGGGAGACGCGGAAGCCCCCACGTGGGAAATGGTGGGGCGCCCAGCTCCGGGCCCACCCTGGCCTCCGGGCGGCACAACACGGCTAATGAAGAACGCCTGGTGTTTCCGGCTAATTTGGTTTCCTGCCGAGACAAATGAGCCCAGTCGCGGCCTCTTCCCTGGGGCACCGCCTGAGCCTTTGGTCTTCCAGAAGCCACGAGCCCGGCCAGCTAGGCGCAGCGCCCCGAGGAAGGCCGGCGCTATGCGGGCTCACGCAGGCCTCTCCTTTGATGGCTAATCGGGCTTTTGCTAAATGAGTGGGCAGGAGAGAGGGGGTCCCTCCCTTTCGGCACCAGGCCCCTGGGCCCAGACCCGCCCTCCCTGCGAAGCACTGGGGGAGGGGGACCCCGAGAGAAGGACACCTGGGTTAGCACAACCCAGGAGGGCGTTCCACAGGAGACACTGAGACACGGAACAGGGACCCTCTCGCTCTCACTTGAGCTGAGAAAACACCCCCCTTGCCTTAGCCAGGGCCCAGACCCATGCCACCACCCCAGTCCCCCCCCCCCCATTGGCACACGCTCTCACGCTTCACAGCAGAAAGCAGAGGGAGGTCTGCTCCCTCCAGCAAGCCTGTGTCCCCCTCGGGGGCCCCAAGAATGGAGCCCATTGGGGAGTCTGAGAACCCCTCAAAGAACCGAGTTCTAATTTCATGGTGAGTCCTGACCAGGTCAGAGCCTCGTTCTGTCCCAGACACTGACGGGGCACCTGACCCATGACCTCTGGGGTGAGGGCAAGTCCAGTGGGTCTCACGTGATGGGGGCTGAGGATCCGTCCTGCCCCGTCCCTTGGGCTGGACGAACTGTGCCCGGCGACCGCAAGCCTTTCTGTGGCGGACACCTGGGACTTGGGGTGTGAGCTCAGGCCCCAGTCCAGCGGGCAGTGCCCCCCGAGCTTGGCCGCCAGCCCAGCCCTGAGCCTCAGTCACACATCTCAACATGAAGACCCGATTGCCAGCTGAGAGCCGTGAGGACAAACTGATGTGACTTTGAATTCCAGCTGACTAGTCAGGGGGCACCGCCCGCAAAGAAACGCTGGGGGCAAGAACAAAGGCGTGAGCCACACCTGATGTGTGGGGGACAGTGGGACCGGACGAGGACGGTTCCAGCAACAGGTCTTTGGTGGCCAAGTGCCGCTGACGCCTCTCTTCTCGCTGTTTGTTTCTGTTTGTCCCAGCCAGGGGGACACAGCACAGGGTCAAGTGGACAGGTCTGTCAGAACCGCATTGCCACTGAGAAGACAAAGCTGAGGTTGGAGTTCAAGTTCGGGACAGGACAGGTGACGGGATGAATAGTTGGCCTGGGTCTGAGACGGACCATCTCACCACGGAAGGAGCGGAATTTTTTTTTTTAATCCTTACTCGAGCATATTTTCCCATTATCTTCAGATAGAGTGGGAGGGAGGGAGAGGGAAAGAGAGAGAGAGAAACATCGACGTGAGAAAGACATCGACTGGTTGCCTCCCACAAGACCCTGACCAGGGCCGGGGATGAACCGCAACTGCGGTACGTGGCCTTGGCCGGAATTGAACCTGCGACTCTTTGGTCTGCGGGCCGACGCTCTAACCTCTGAGCCAAAGTGGCTAGGGCAGGAGCAGGATTTTTTTGTTATGAACTTCTTCACCCTTGTGTATAGAGGCTACGTTTTCCTGATGTACGTCGAGAGTGCGGACGACACTTGCTAAAATGAATGGTGTGGCCCAGAGTAAACAGTGTCCCCGGCACGGTCTTCCCCACGCCTGGAGCAGTCTTTCCTCCTTTTCTGCGGCTCATCCTTCCTGAAACTCCGCGATCACCGAGCCCTGGCGCTTCTCTATCCGCTGATCACCTGCGATCACAGGTCATGTTTTCTGTCGTCCCCTTTTCAGAAACAGGGAGTAAAAAACTCCGAACTCTGGACCCTGCCACCAGGTCCCTCCTGCTCCGGCCGCTCCCGCTACAGAGCTCACTTCTCCAGGTGCAGGGACGTGCCCCTTTCACACGCCGTGTTTCTCTGGGACAGGATTCCCGAGCGAGCTTTGACAGGCCGTGTCTGTCAGGAACTGGTCCATTTCATCTAAGCTGTCGACTTGATTGACATGGAGTTGTTTATAATATTTCTTGTTTTTGTTTGTGATAAACCATAAATAAGTGGTACTTGTCTTTCTCTGATTGGTTTATTTTGCTTAGCACAATGCTCTCCAGGTCCCTCCATGTCGTCTCAAAGGGTAAGAGATCTCTCTTTCTTACAGCTGCATATACTCCATTGTGTATATGTACCACAGCTTTTTTATCCACTCATCTACTGATGGACACTTGGGCTGTTTCCAGATCTTAACGATTGTAAATAGTGCTGCTATGAACACAGGGGTACATATATTCTTTCTGATTAGTGTTTCAGGCTTCTTAGGGTATATTCCTAGAAGTGGGATCACTGGGTCAAATGGCAGTTCAATTTTTAATTTTTTGAGGAAACACCATAGTGTTTTCCACAGTGGCTGCACCAGTCTGCATTCCCACCAGCAGTGTGCTAGAGTCTCCCTTTCTCCACACCCTCGCCAGCACGTGTTGTTTGAGGATTGTTCACAATACTTCTTCTTGTTTTTTTTTTTTTGCTATCTTAAATATTTATAATGCGCGTGTCCTCTTGATAAACCGACCCCTTATCATTACGAAACAAACTTCTCATCCTGTGATACTCTCCGCTCTGAGATCTGCCACGTCAGATGCTAACATGTCCACGCCAGCTTTATGGGAATTGGCCTCAGCATCGCCTGGAGTATCTTTTTTCTCACCCTTTACCTTTAACCTCTCTGGGTCTTTCCATTTGAAGGGGTCCTGCAGGCAGCGTGGAGTCTGGGGGTAGCTTTTTATCCGGTGTGGCAACATCTGCCTTTCAATCGAGGCATTGGGGCACTTTGCATTCCATGCGGTTGTCGATGTGGCCCGGGGGAAGCATCATCTTGCTATTTGTTCCGTCTGTTCTTTGTTTTCCCGTTTTTGAATGAATTCAGCGGCTTCTATGATTACATTTTATCCCCTGATAAGGCTTACGAGCTATGACAGGTTACATCCTGTGTCGTTAGGTTATGGCAGCCTACCTTCAGGGGGCGCCAGGCGCTCAGGTCCCGCATGTGACGGACAGCGTGTCCCGTGTCTCCACTCCCGCCTCCACGCCAGCATTTTCACACATTTGACGTGCACGTATGTATACACTCCAGAATATGTTGTGGTTTTTTTCTTTTGCTTAAAGACTCCATTTTCTTTTAAGAAGCTCTCTGTAATAAGAAAACATTAGTATGTTGACTCCTGTAGTTACCACTCTGGCCCCTTCATTCTCCCTTCTCTCTGGCGTCGTTCTCCCTCCCAAGGGCTTTCTGGAGGATTTCACATCGTGGGGTCGGCTGGCGATCAGGTCGTGCGGCTTTCGTTTGCCCTTCAGTGTTGAGCGGATGGCGCTGGGTATAGAATTTTAGGTTGGCTGCTTTCTCATGTTTGTGATTTGAGTGTGTTGCTCCGCCAGCTTCCCACTCGCTTTGTCTCTGAGGACAAATCTGTGAGTCTCATCTCTGTCCTTCTGAGGACAACATGCCGCGTTTCTGCATCAGCTTTTACGAGGTTCCTCTCCATCACTGGCTTCGACCAGCTGGCGTGTGCTGTGACTTGGCAAAGATGTCTGCAGCTAGTTCCATGGCTAAGGTTTGCTGAGTTTACAGTGTTTGCATCAGCTTTGGCGTTTTTTGACCGTTATTTCCATTTTTCTTCAAATATGTATAGATCTTCCATGTTTTTACTGAACTTCTTGAACACTGGGGATAGAGTTATGATAACTGTTTTAACTCTTTGTCTGCTAGTTCCAACATCTGTATCAGTTCTGGGGTTATTTGGGCTTACGATTTTTTCTCACGATAGGTCCTATTTGTCTGTTCTTCACCTGCCTGGTTTTCTTTGATGGGATGTCAGACACTGTGACTTTCTTCTTGCTGGGCGTGGGGTGTTTTGTATTCCTGTAAATGTCCTTGAGTGTCTTCTGGGATGCTGTGAGTTTCTTGAAAACAGTGTGATCCTCTGAGTCTTGCTTTTGGTGGGAGCAGGGCCTCGGTGAACCCAGGGTACTTGTCCTTAGCTTCTGAGGCGGGTGCAAGGTCCCCCAGTCGGAATGGCTGGAACAGGGGCTCCTCCCAGATGTTCCTGAGTCCAGGCCCAGTCCCTCTACCCCGTTCAGGTGACGCTTCTGCTGGGCTTGGGTGGTTTCCTCATCACACCTGCTGGGTGAGCCCCTGCAGACCTGAGGGTTCCCCTCTCGGAGCTCTGCCCTGCAAACTGTAGCTGTTTTAATCTCCCCAAACTCTCAACTTCCAACTCAGTCAGTCTTCGGGCCGTGCCGGGGCCCTGACCTGCGCTGTGGCCCGAAAGCTCAAAGCCGTGAAGTGGGCTGTCGTGGGACTCACCTCATTCCCCCCACCCCCAGGGGCCCTGTCCTGCGTTGCTTGGATTCGGTCTGGTTTTTGTTTCCGGTGGAAGGAAGTGGCTCGGTCTTCCACTGGATTCGGTTCTCTCCATCCCCACGGGGTCTGCCCTCCTCGTCTCTGAGCCCCGGCGCCTGGAGCTCTGGGCTCTGAATATATGCTGAATACACGACTCAATGAGTACGTGGCTTTGACCAGGAAGTCACCAAGCAAATCAAAGGCATTCGTCACACGCGTAAGGAGCGAAGCCTCTTCCTTGTACACTTACCTGTAAATGAGTCTTGTTTCTTCTCGAGGATACTCCATGAGGCCAAGGAGCCTGTGGGATTTACTCTTCTAAGACCCATAGGACTTAACAGCTGTGTCTCGCCTCCTTCAGGCCTTTCATAAAGTTCCGTGTAATGAACAAGTGAACAGGACACGTGACGTGTGTGTGAACACATCGGGGCTGAGGCACAATGTAACAGGTGCGTGTGAGCCCAGCCGCCCGGGGCGTATTCTCTGTCCCGCACCGCCCCCGCCAGCAGGGGACCCGTGGCAGCATGGTCTGAGAGATGCAGCCGTCGCTACGACACTCGCTCTCATGTGTGACATCTCCATCTTTTCAAGGTTTTCAGGTCATTGTCGGGTGACAAGAGTCAAGGGCAGGAAGAACTTAGAGCTGAACACTGGCCGCCGTTGGTCGTTCACAAGTAAAACAGTGATGAAAGTCACGTGGAAACAGAAGGGTGTCTTCGCACGTGGGGTCTAGGACAGTGCCTGGCAGGTGGCAGCTGCTATCGGCTGAGTCTTCACGTCCTGTAGCAGGAACTCAGCCGCCTCCTGGGCGTTCTTCCTCGCAGACATGGCAGAAGGCTACGTGACCGGCTGATAGCAGGGTGTCGAAGGAGGGGTCGTCACCTGTCACAGGACACAGGATGCATTCCCGGGCAGGCAGCGGCCGTGCTGTTCAGTCAGGGGGCTGTGGGCTGGGACTCAGGACACAAGTGGCCCCTGTGGTGGACCAAGGCCGGGCCGTGAGGGTGGGAGTGGAAGGCTTGGAGAAGGAGCCTTTCTCTCTTCCTTCCTTCCTTCCTTCCTTCCTTCCTTCCTTCCTTCCTTCCTTCCTTCCTTCCTTCCTTCCTTCCTTCCTTTTTTCCTTTCTTCCTTCTTTTTCCTTCCTTCCTTTTTTCCTTCCTTCTTTTCTTCCTTCCTCTCTCTCTCCCTCCTTCCCTTCCTTCCTTCCTTTCTTTTCTTTCTCCCTTTCTTTCCTTTTTCCTTTTGGTGACCGATGAGGAAGGATGATGAGGACCAAGCACACTGCAGCCGACACCTTGGCGAGGCGAGTCCCTGGCAGGCGGACACCATTCGGCACAGAGGAGGGAAATCCCCAAATTCCTGAGACGAATTTGCTGTCACTCCAGCACACTGGAGCTCAAACCACACATTCAGTTGTCATAGAAGATAAAAAGCGCTATGCATTGGACACCTGAGTTGGTACACGGAGGCCCGTGTTATAACGGCCAAGGCCACCATTTATAGGGACTTGTCATCTGGGGCCTTGATTAATCCCATTAGACTAGGTGAGGTTGAGGGAGGGAGCTCTTCGATTTTCCTCCCCTTTCAGACCGATTTCGCCTGTTCCCAGTTGGTGACAGAACGTGTCACCAACACAGCACTGGGGTGACCTCAGGCTCCCGGCTCACGGGGGAGCGTGGCCGCCAGCCTGCCCCCGCCCCCCGCTTCGGAAAGCCTCTCCCAGGGCCTCCAGCCCAGGCTGCGTGGCCTTCGAGTCGTGCGCCCTGGGAGCTCCCTCGCCTGGGTTCCTTTGTAATCAATACCCGGCCCTCAACCATTTCTCGGCCGGCTTGGCTGTTAAATGGATTCTAACTGTTGGGTGATTACAAGCGACTCGGCTTGGGGCTCAGCTCAGTCCTTCTGCTCCTGCGCGTGTGTCCCCAGTGCCCTGGAGAAGCTTTGGGGGCTCCGAGCCCCAGGGACCCTGACAGGCTGCAGGGAAAGCGCAGGGCCGGTTACCGTGCCCGCAGCCTGCTGCTCGCACTGCCCTCTGGTGGTCAGAGGCAGAGGCGACACTGGGAGGCCAAGTTCACGGAGCCCCTTGGCCGGAGGAAGGGTGTTCTCCCAGCAGAGCTTTGTGGACCTTCTCTTTTCCACGGCGTGTCCACACGCCACGGGGATCATGCGAGAGGCCACGTCAGGACCGTTCTTCTCTGCCACAGAAAACCTTTTTTTTACAGTTTAGAAGGGTAGCTTGTCATTTCGGCTGTCCAATATCACAGGATGTCCAAGCTGGGAAGGATGTCTGCGATGATCTTGTTGAAACCCCCTCCTTTTGTAAAGATGAGGGAAATTAAAGCCCCGAGAGAGTGACTTACCTGAGATCACACAGCAGAGCGCCGGGGGTTCGGGAGCTGCGCCCCGGGTCCCCGGGTCTGTCCCTGCTGGGGTGCTCCGGCCATCGGACAGCTCGTCCCTCCATTTCCCACAGCGGGAGAGGAAGAGCAGTGGGTGGGTCCAGCGACGAGGGTCACTGGGAGCCCTCGGCTCTGAGTGGCAGGTGGGCCTCCTGTCCGTGTCCAGCCTTCTTCCCGGGCTGGGACCACCCCCTCCCCATCTCTGGGTGTGCAGGCAGCGGCTTTGAGCTCACCCACATTGTGCCGCGTCCCCAGTCGTCCCCAGAACTTTCTCCTCTTCCCCAAAGGACGCCCTGTCCCCGGGGAACACTCCCCTCTCCTCCCCGGCCCCGGGCACCCGCCCTCCACTCTGTCTCTGACTTCGCCTCCTCTAAGGACCTCGAACGTGGAATCACGCAGCATCCGTCCTTTCTGTGGCTGGTTTTCCCACTCAGCACCGTGTCCCCAGGTCCATCCACGTGGGAACCTGTGTCGGAATTCCTCCTTCTGAAGGCTGAATCCTATCCCGCTGCGTGCTTGGACCACGCTTTGCTGCTCCGTCCTCGGGGTGGCCACGTGGCTGCCACCGTTCCCGTGTCTGGGCCGCAGCCTGGCAGAGCGAGCCCGTCCCAGGCGGTGCAGTCACAGAGCGGGAGAAGGGGTGTCACAGGCCTCTCGGGCCCGCTCCCTGCTTCCCGGCCCCGTGCTCCTCCTGGGCGGCTCGGCCGCCGTCCGAGGCTGTGCAAAGTCGGGAATTGGATGCAGAAGATCCAGAACCGAAAAGAAATGAAGACACAGAACACGTGTTGGTTTGTCTGGAAGGTGGTTCTCGAAGGAGCCATTTCCCAGTGCATCAGACAGACGCGTCCCTGCGGGCGCGGGGTGAGGACTCTGTGCCCTCGAAGGCCAGCGGACTCGGCCCTCAGGGTGTCACTGCCTCAGCCCAGCCTCCCCTCTGGGCGATACTGCGGCTCCTTCCGACAAACCTGGCGCTGACTGGGGCCTTCCCTCTGCACTCCCTGTCCCCAGGATGTACACCTGGAGGAAGGGACTTTTACAGGCCTGTCACATCAGTGTTCCCGCTCCCTTTGTGTCCTTACACTCTCCCGGGCCCCCAAGCGCTGTTTCCTACAGGGCACCCCACCTGCGCGGCGAGGCCAAGGTCATGATCCGTCGCCGGCCCTCGGGCCACCTCCTTGCTTGTGTGCTCTTAGCCAGCTGCTTTTTCAATCCTCCAGCAAGGTCATCATCTCCCATTGAAACAGGCTAACGACTTCCTTCCAGATCACCACAGCTCAAAGAGCCATAGGTAAACGCTGCCTTTTCTTTGGTTTTATTGAACATCCTTTGTCCAAACAAGGGCAGAAGTCTGGGAAGGATCGTGTGGACGCGGGCGCTGGCGAATGAGCAGGGAGACCCAGACAGGAGCCTGAGCAGGGGACAGCCAGCCCCAGGCACCCAGACAGGAGCCTGAGCAGGGGACAGCCAGCCCCAGGCACCCAGACAGGAGCCTGAGCAGGGGACAGCCAGCCCCAGGCACCCAGACAGGAGCCCAGAGCAGGGGACAGCCAGTCCCAGGCACCCGGACAGGAGCCTGGAGCCCTTGGCCCCCCATCCCGGGACTGCAGGCACCAGGCAGTTCCAGGTCCCTGAGACCCAACAGGAAAACCATCGGGGGGTTACTTAAAGTTCACTCAGTCTCCTTGGGTAGCAAGTCAGCACTCGGAGAAAAAGTTACAGAAAATTCAGTAAAATCCTCAGCCGTGAGCTGCGAGGCTCTGACTCTGTCCGTGGAAAATGAAAGTGCCCTAGAGAAAGATTTCAGGATCCAGGGGTGTCCCGTGCTCACTGAGCAATCTCCTGGAGGAAGCAGCTATTTCCACCACTCAAAGTTTTGAATCTGATTTAAGCTATAGCCTTGGTTAATTATGATTTAATTTTAAAAAACAAACTTCCAGTGTGTCCACCTAAATAATATTCTGCTGAAGTCTTTGCAAACTAATTTCTAAAACTCGAAATGTCTTCTTGCAGCAATCCCTTAATTTCCAATAAACTAACAGAGAGCATTTTGTAGCCAATGGAATTCTTTTCCAATTACTTTTGAGTTTTCACTTATTTGAGCTTTGAGGAGACCGGGGGCTGCTACGTTCAAGCTTCGGCGAATTTCTCTAATAGGCAAGAGGGTGCTGAGACTCTAGCAAACACCGTCACTTGAATTAAAGGTCAGCAGGGCGCTAACGTGCTGGGGGACGGATGTGTCCTCGGTCTCCAGCCCCTTCCCGCTGAGCGCGAGGTTCGAGTGTTCCACCCTCGCGTGCCACTGCCGACGGAAGGAGGCGCGGAGGAAACGCCGGCACATCCGCCGTCAGCCTCCGTGTCGTGTCCTTTTCATCATCTCGCCTTTTCAAAGGACGGCCAGCGCCATCGGGGGCCCTCTGTACACCTCGCATTGGGGTAGAAAGGTTGGTGCATTTGAGTGTATCGTCCGGAAAGGGCTTCCCTGGAGGAAAAGGAGATGGTTTTAAATTCTGTCTCCCATTTTCACGGCAGTGTTTCTGACACGACACAAAGATATTTTCGGTGAAAATATCTACACTAAGCCTCTGGGTTCTTCTGAATTTGTCTGGATAAAAGAAAGACACAAATATTTTCCATCTGTAATTTTTTTGAAGTCATAAGACATGTAAAAGCCTGCATTAAATTAGCACTGGAAACAGCATTCTCTGTCTCCAAACCTTTCTGGAGTCGAGAGCCGCTTCCTTCCTTGATCTGGGGCGTGAATGATTCTCACACATCTGCCCAGGGCTGCACGTCGGAACAGAAGCACGGCCCTTGCAGAGCGGAGCGTTTTTCTACAAACATGCCCACAGGGTTTAAAAATGAGTGTATTTGCCCCATCGACGTACTGTATTATACAATAAAGTCTTTATTTTTAAAAAATCAGGGATCGTGGGTTCTTTCTGGAGCCTTGTCACGGACAGTTTATCTTATAATGAGAAAACAGCCTCCCAGCAGGGGAGTTGACCGTAGCTCGCCGGACAGTCCAGTGACAGACACTGTTTAGGGATAAGTGCAAACCCAGACCCCGGCGCCCTAACTCCACCGCCAGGCGTCCTGGACGGGGAGAAGCAGGGCTCTCCGTCCGGCCCCCGTGCGTGGCCCTGTCGGCAATTCCGGAGCCGTCCTCCTGAAGCAGGCTCTGCCGTCTTTTATTTTATCCTGCAAGTGCCCCCAACAGCTCAGTGGCAACGGACACATGTGTGGGTCACCTCCCCTCCCCGAAATACTCACTAAAACCCTGCCACGCTGCCTCTGGCTCTGAAGGGGGTACGCTTCGGGTACCTCTTTCTGGGTTCATGGCCAGGCGGACCGCCCAAGTCCGGGCCCCGCACCGCTCCTGCTTGTAAACCCCGCAGGTGTGTCTGCCGGCTGCCACCTGTCCCGCTAGAGGAAGGATCCAGGTTTCCGTGTAATTACAGGGCTTCCTTTCCCTCCTTTCACCGGCCGCTGCCCTCGCTGCTCAGCGTCACAGCCGGCACACTGACGGACACCGAGGGCAGACTCCTGAAATCATAATCCAGAGAGGCAATCTCTGCTTAGTAACAAACATGAAGTCCACCCTTACTCAATACAAACGAATCTTGTTTTATTGTAACAGAACATCGCTTCTATTCCCAAGCTTTATTTTGACTACGGAAATTCCTTTTCCGACAAAGCCATTTCTCTGTACAAAGAAACATTGTATCTTTTGTTTATTTTCAGCCCTCTGATCTGACACCAAATAGGAAACAATCTTGGACCAGAGAGCAATTAGTGCTATTTCGGAAAACGCTTGAGCACGGGGTTTAAGAGCATATTCCTCCAGAAAGTATTAACATTAGGTCATCAAGACGACCTAGAGGTCATTTTCCTCTAGCAAACAACCCTAATTTCCTGGAAATCTAGTTGTGTAATTAAAGTTGCTTCTTAATTTGAGATTTAAAGGAGATGCAGCATTTCACGTGGCCTTGGCGTCCGTGGGACCCCGTGTGCTGAGCCCGGCGTCGGGATCAGCTGCCGTCTGACTTCACGGCTGCTCCTCGCAGTGCCTGCCGGCGTCCTTGCGACCACAGTGGGGAAGCTAGCGGCCCAGGCCCAGAATCAGGACGCAGGCCCTGCCTCCGGGCGGGGGCTCCCCTCGTCCTGGACGCCCCCCGGCTCCCCCACGGGGCTCCAGGCGGATTCTCACGGCCAGTGGGAGAGGGCTCCCAGCGTGTTTATTGATACAGAATGTTCGGGACTGACAGACGGGTCTTTGCTTATGATCAAGCGACTTTCTGTGCAAATCTTGCAGAATGTGGCATTCCAGACTTTAAAGGGAAGGGGTGGTCGCCATGGCAACGGCACAGGGGGCTGGAGATGGGGGATTCCCCCGGGAGCTCAGAGGCCAGCAGAATTTAAAGCATTTGCAACTTAAAAAAGAAGAAGAGGAGGACTCCAGGACTCTGCCGACTGCGTCCACAGAGCCGGAAAATGGTTCGAGGGTTCTTCGGGAAGATCCGAATAAACACAGCGTGAGCCTGCGTGGACGGGGCTGGTGGGACTGTCGCTATGGGGAGCACAGTTCCCGGCCTTTCCCGCCGAAGAGGGAGATGCTGTCACTGCCCAAGGTCCTGGGCGGGGGGCTGCCTGCCCACCCCACCTGCCCACCCCGGAGGTTTCCTCTCTGCTCTCCCCTGGCTGGAAAACACAGCCTATCCTAACACGGACAGGAGACCCCTGGGAGGGAGACCCCGCCAGGGATCCCTGCTACCTGGCCGGGCCAGCCTCAGAGACACGCGGGGCCCGTCCGTGTATGTCAGAACTGCTCCGATCAGCACAGAACTCTCGGGATTGCAAACATAAACACTAGTGAGTGGAGATGAAACGGACTGTGAACAAACGTGATTCGTGGTGGCCGTATCTGCAAGAGAAAAAAAGAAGAGAGATTTGTAAGTGGGGCTCATTGAAACACAGGAGAGCCGGGCCTTGCCCTCCCGCCCTTTCCAAGGGGAGACTGCAAGGACCACCAGCGGGGTCCGTGGGCACTGCCGGCTGGGTCAGCGCCGCCGCGCGGAGGGCAGCCCTGGCCCCGGAGGAGCGCCCCCCTCCCCGTGCAGCCTGCGGCCTCGGGCGGGCTCCCAGGGGCGGGCTGAGGGGTCACAACAATCCCAGGACGGCAGTGACCACCGGCGGGGTCCCCCACCTCTCCCGCTAGCTGTGTTAACCCGTGTGGGACACCAGGTCACACGGTGGGCCTTCTGGTGCCAAGTCAGAGACGTGCCCTCCGAGGTCTTTGGGGCATTCATGCCACCCTGCTCTCCGGTGTGGGTGCGAACGTGGCCGCATCCCAGACGTACCTGCCTCCCGTGATGTCACACCGCTTCCCCTGGGCGCACGCACCGGCCACTGAAACCGAACCTCCCTGCACAGCCGGTGAGCGGGGCTCAGGGAGCAACCATCCCGGGAAGCGCTGGTCCCCCCCTCCCCCCGCTGGTGACCACAGGTGACGCATTTCGCCTCTCAGAGTCTATATTTTCTTGTCTGCAAAATGGATCTAATAATATCTTTGCCACCTCTGGAGACAGCACCCGAGGAGATTAAAAGCAGGAGCCGAGGGAATGACCGAGGGACAGCGTGGCGGGGGCATTTCCGGGCACCGCCTCATTCTCCTGACTGCGTAGTTCCCGACCTTGTCAGAAGCACGCGGGACAGTGGGAAAGCGAAGGGGGAAGGACGCCGACTCCTGACTGAGTCAGTGACACACAGCGTCCGATCACCTGCCCTCCCTGCCCCTCCGTCCGTCACTTACAGATGAGCTCATGGCAGCTGTCATCGTGGTCAAATGGACAGAAACACCCGCCACTTCCCCGTCGAAGTGGGCAGCTCTGTGGCTTTAGCACTTCCACTGTCGTGTAGCCATCACGACCCCTCTCCGGACTGTCCATCTTCCCAGTCGGCTCCATCCCCATTTCACACTCAGTCCACTTCGCTGGCCACCCGGCCGGCCACCACCATTCTGCTTTCTATAACTCTGGCTCCTCTGGGCCTCACAGAGACGGAATCACGCCGCATTTGTCCTTTGTGCCTGGGGTGTTTTGCTTAGTCCATGTTCTCAAGCTTCATGTTGCAGCGTGTCTCAAAATGCCCTTCTTTCCCGAGGCTGAGAACAGCCCACCGTCGGATGGACCGCATTTTGTTCATCCACGCACCTGTCGAGGGACGTCGGTGGCTTCCAGCTCTCGGCTGCAGAGACTCGTGCGTCGTGAGCGTGGGTGCAGACGCATCTGTTTAAATCCCCGCTTTAAATGCTTTGGGTAGAACCGTAAGTGGGGTTCCTGGGTCACAGTGCTTCCGCGTTCCATGTCTTCAGGCGGTGCCGGATGGTTTTCCACGGCGGCCGTGCACCCCCACCGGCGACACGCACGGGTCGGGTCCCCCACGTCCCCGCCAGCACTTGGGCGCGGTGTTTGTATGTGTGTGTGGCAGCCGCCCGAGGGGCTGACATGGTCTCTCACGCTATCTCGCGTGGCTCGGCTTGCACTCCCTCTGACCGGAGGGTGGCCCCTTCCACGCGCCTCCTGGGCACTGGGTGTTCTCTGGGAGGAGCTGTCTGTTTCAGTCCTTCGTCCATTTTTAAACTGGACTGTTTTGTTGCTGTTGTTGGATGTACACAGACTTAGAAAGGGTTCTCCTCCCCTTCTACGTGGGGAATATCTTTCCTGGAGGGTACACGACTGCCAGCCCGTGTTTCTGCCTCCCCACGAGGCCCTCCCTCGTGAGGCCGGTGGTCACACAGTGGCTGGAAACGCAAACCCCGGCTCTGCCCGGGGCTCCCCCTCACTGTCCGTCGGTTCTTGCCTGCAGGAACGCTCACCACATTCGCTGCGTGAATGAAAGGGTCGATCTCTGTGACATGCTCAGACCCACGCGGGACACAGGGAGTGCCTGTGTGCTGCTGCTGGCCGTTTTTCTGCTCATTCCCTGCACCGAGTGTCCTTCCAGTCCACGAGCAAACCGGAATCTGGGGGCGCGCGGGGCTCCTGGGTATGCGGACAGGTGAGAACTCTGACGCCCACCTCAGGAGCTGGCGGGTGCTGGTCCTACTGTCCTGTGAACTCAGCACATCCTCACGGGCTCCCCAGGGCAGCCGGCACCGTCATTTCCACGGGGCTGGGAAAACGGAAACCTTCGGGAGATCAAGTGACTTCTCCACAGCCACCACACTGCAGGGCATAGCCGCAGGTGAGCCGGCCACCAGGCATCGGAGCCACCCTGGACCCGCCCTCCAGGGGCACCCTGTGCTGACCTACACTGACAGGGCCAGTTGCCAGACTTCCGATCTTGCGTGTGGCGGGGCTGGCACAACTGTACACAGCTGTCAAAAGTGAAAAGGGTGGATTTTACTCAATGCCAACGACGCCTTCCTAGAAATGGGAAAAATACACCGCACATTTGCCCTGAGTGTGACGGACGCTGTGTGTGTGTCTGCTGCAGTGTGAGGACATTTGAGTGGCATTCGTTTGGTGCCCCCTGGTAAGGGACCCTCACTTGCAGACAGGACACAAGGCTCTCCACGATGGCGGCAGAGCCCCCCGGCCGTGCTCTCCGGGCACAGAGGCCGAGCCCGCAGTGCAGTCCCGGAACCCGGCGGCTCGGCGCCTTCTGCCTGGAGACACTCTGCTTCTCGGAGAATAAAGAGCTCATCGCCTGGCTCCGGCTCGGTGGACACGAACTTAGCGCAAGGTCTCGGTGTTGCACTTCCGCCTGGAGGCGTCTGTCACTGCACCTCTGCGGGGGAGATTCACACTGGTCATCACGCATGTGTGTTGCAGACAGATGAAAACAAGGGGGCCAAGAGGTGTCGGGGGCCCTGCCTTCCCCCAAGAGGCTTCCCCGAGACACACGCACCGCCCGGCGCTGCCTGTGCCGTGGGCAGATCCTGGTCCCGGCACCCACCACCACGGCTCCCGGGCCAGCCGCCCAGCCCTGCTGCTCGTCCCTCCTCATCTTCTGTCCTCGCTCTCTGTGCCCGGGCCTCTCTGGTCTGCCCCGCCCGCTCCTGCCGGCTCCTCACCCACCTGTCCTCCCTGTCACACTAACCTTCCCCCAAACCCGACGCCGGGACCTCTGCACTGAGCCTAACTCCCACTCGCTCTCCATCCTGGAAAGGGATGTTCAGCTCAGCCTGGGTGGGCGCTTCGAGGACGTGGGACTGCGAATGCGAGCTGGCAGGAGAGAGCCCTTTGCTGAGTTAGTGTTGCTGGCCTGCACACACGCTCTTCCTGCTGTCCCCACACCCGGGAAATTCGGTGGGGACGTGACGGGGGGCAACCATGAGCATCTCTTCACACATGTAGCATTTTAAATCTAACTCTCATTTTCAGATGAACCGACGGTGATGTCTCCTTGACCTGTGATACAGGTGAGAGTCCTGAAAGGGGCCGACTGTTTGCCTCTTGCATGTGCTGGTGGTCACACAGCTGTGGACACCTGTCAAAGCCAGAAGGGATCTCACAGAACGCAGGCCGTGTCTCGCTGGAAAACAGGACAGGAGCGGGCGACACGAGAAGGAAGTCACTGCATTCGACAGATAGTTGGGCCAACAGCCCTAGTGAGACTTTTCAGGTAGCTGACTCAGTGGTTATTCTGAATCCTGGAAAAGAAGCGATGTCAGGGAGATACATCGACTGGTTGCCTCCCGCACGACCCTGACCAGGGCCGGGATCGAACCGCAACCGAGGTACGTGCCCTTGACCAGAACCAAACCTGCGACTCTGGTCTGTGGGCCGACGCTCCAACCGCTGAGCCACCGGCGGCACCGCTGCTGACTCTAAGTGCCCTTCCCGTGTCGTAAAGACAGGTCACGGCCACACACCCTGCTCAGCACTTTCCCTCTAAAACCTGACCCCCAGGAAGGAGTTGGGAATGTGTGCAAATATTTAGCTGGCAGGGTGCCTGTTACAGTTTTGTTTAAAGTAAAAAGGTAGACAATGCCCGAGGGCCGGGGAGGTCTGTCCTGGCCTGCAGCCCGGGGACAGCAGGGAATGAAGGGTGCAGAGGTCTGAGCACACAGCCCGGGACAGTGGGGAATGAAGGGAGCAGTGGTCTGGGCACACAGCCCGGGACAGTGGGGAATGAAGGGCGCAGTGGTCTGAGCACACAGCCCGGGACAGTGGGGAATGAAGGGCGCAGTGGTCTGAGCACACAGCCCGGGACAGTGGGGAATGAAGGGCGCAGTGGTCTGGGCACACAGCCCGGGACAGTGGGGAATGAAGGGCGCAGTGGTCTGAGCACACAGCCTGGGACAGTGGGGAATGATGGCGCAGTGGTCTGGGCACACAGCCCGGGACAGTGGGGAATGAAGGGCGCAGTGGTCTGGGCACACAGCATGGGACAGTGGGGAATGAAGGGTGCAGTGGTCTGGGCACACAGCCTGGGACAGTGGGGAATGAAGGGCGCAGTGGTCTGGGCACACAGCCTGGGGACAGCAGGGAATGAAGGGCGCAGTGGTCTGAGCACACAGCACGGGGACAGTGGGGAATGATGGCGCAGTGGTCTGGGCACACAGCCCGGGACAGTGGGGAATGAAGGGCGCAGTGGTCTGGGCACACAGCGAGCTGTGGAGGGCGCTCAGCTCCTGGCTGTGGGGACGCCACCCCTAAGGGACGGGACGGGGGGAGGCTGTGCTCTGAGGTGTTGACAATGAACACCCTGCACGTGGGGTCTGAGGAGGCTTTAAAAAATTATATTTCCTGTATTTTCCACAGAGAACATGTATTATTTTTGTAGTAAATAGAAATAACAAATTTGTCATTTAAAAAATGAGTCAAAATAAGAGTAATCCTTCTCTGAAAATGTCGCTGTAGAGAGGACATCACAGCTGAACGGGGCAGAAGCTGGTCTGAGGTCAACGGAGGCCGGGGAAGCCCAGCAGGGCAGCCTGGGCCGGGGGCGACCAAGGCCGGGGTGCTCCTTGGGGACAGGGCCCTCAAGGCGACACCTTCAGTTGTGCCTCTCACGTAGGGAAGATGCACCTGGCTCAGGGGGATGGCAGGTGTGCACATCTGACCCCGTCCCCTGCTCCGAGACCACCCAGCCTGGGAAGGCAGGGTCCTGGCCACTTCCGAGCCTGCAGTCAGCAGCGTGTCCTGCCGGCCGGGTGCCCAGCCTCCCCCGGTGACAGGGCCCCGAGAGCTGTGTTCCTGCGATTGCGACGCGTCTGTCTCTTCACCCCCTTTTCCAGCTGTCCATCGTCAGCGCCGGAAACACGCCTGCTTCCCAAGGTGGCCTTTGTATCTGAGCCCGAGGACCTAACATGAGAGCTGGCCGTTTCCCGTGGATCTGTGGGGAGAGGGCGGTGGGCTCGGGCCGATGGGCAGTCGGGGAGCCCACGGAGGCTGCTCGGAGAGGTAGAAGATGCCTCAGCCAGAAGGGAAGAGTCCTCCGTGCCCTCTTCGGGACCCCCGGAGAGTTGGCCCCGCGGTGGGACTGCTTCCTGGAGGTGGTGGGTCGCCCGCAGGCCCTGGCACCCTGCGGGGCCATGTGGATCCAAAAGAATAGGAAGGAGCGTCTACCAACCCGGAGCCACAGAAGGTGGACAGAGAAGCGGGCGTGACGATCGGGGCAGCTTTCTCTCCGAAGAGAGCAGGTCACCAGGAGGGGGAAGTCGCCCTGCCCCCGTCACCCGTTCACTCCTGACCCTGGTCTGCACCCCCCCGTGAAGCGGGCTCAGGAAGGAGGGCTGTGAGTGAGGCGAGCCCACCCGAGACGCTGCAGGTCCCACGGGCCACGCCCCAGGCTTCATCTGCAGAAGATTGTGTGGTGAAGAAAAGAAACGTTTGAAACATTGTCTCGAATGCAGACGGAGCAAAACAATTCTGATCCAGGAAATGACAGAGAAGGCGGGCCCAGGCGGCCCGTGAGATGAGAGAGGCCCCGGGGTCCCGGTCGCAGAGGGAGGGGGCTTTCCTGGGACCGCGCCTCCCCAGGACGGCCTTCACGTCCAGTGGACACTTTGAAGAAAAGAGAAACGAAGAAAACCTAAGAGCAAACGACAGCAGGGTGTCGTGACACAGAGCTGACGATGCCCAGAACGACCAAATGCCCCGAACGTGTGAATCCCTCCTGAACGAATTCAAATGCGAGTTCCTACGGGATTCCTCTACCTTCGCAAAAACGGGCATCTGGAAGAGGTCGAGTGGAAATGACTTCAAAAACTAAAGAAGGAAAGAAAAGGAAAAGGCAGGAAGAGAGAAGGGAGAGAAGTCGCCCAACCAGATATCACAGCAATTCTCAGCCCACAGGAACTGAGTGGATTCCTGGTCCCCAGACAGGACCCGGCAGTCATGAGATTGGTCGCCGCGGCTCCAAACGCTGAGAGCTGCCGATTTAAGGTTCAAACACTGAGCCAAGACAGCAACCCCCAGTTCCCAGAAACAGGGAAATCTCGGCCCCAGCGGGGAGCAGGCACCAGCTGCCTGCTCCAGAGGGTGGTGGCCCCACAGTGGCGAGGAGATGAGAAGTGCAGGGTCCCCCACCGTGCACGAGCGTGAACCTCAGAGAGCAGACAGGTCTGTGTGCGGCCCCTGCTCACAGCTTGGAGGAAAACGCCCTTTGGAAAGCTGTGACGTGGGAAGAAATGGAGCCTGTGCTGTGGGCGGGTGTGAGGAATTCACTGTGGGTGAGGCCGGGGTCCACGGAGATGGGTCACAGAACCCACTCCCCCGACTGGAGAGTTCACCCCCAAAGAACTAGAGTTAATAGAATAATCTGAACAAAACGCTGAATTAAAAATACTTTAAATATTCAAAGAGCCAGAGGGAGGGAAAGAATCTTGAAAACAAGACCAGGCAATTATGAAACAAACAAACAAGCAAGCAAATTTGAGAAATGGTCGCATAGAAACCCCAGGTGGGTGAATTTTTTAAGCTCCCGCGGCGGACGGACGCAGTCGAAGGGAGCAGCCGCGACCTGGAACGCGTCTGAGAACTCCCCGGCACGCAGCAGAGAGAGAAAGAAATGGAAACACACGCGAGAAATAAGAGACAGAACAAGCTAAGGAGCCCACGAGGGCACCTAACAGGACTTCCAGAAAGAGAACAGGGATCCTTAGGACTCAGCGAGACCGGTAGCGACAATGCCTGAAAATCCCCAGAACTGAAGGGAGACACAAGGCCGGTGGTTTCAAAGCACCCTCAAGTCCTAGATGAGAAGAACAAAAGCAAATTCACGCGAGGACAGAACATAAAAACCGGCCAGATATCAGGGAAGAGAAAAAAAAAAAATCTCAAAAGCTTCCAGGGATAAAAAGACAGACATGGAGCAGAGTCAGACAGAGGCGGTAGACCAGATGTCAGGACACACACACACACGCGAGGGTCCACACTGACCTGGACAGACAGACCGAAGGAGCAGAATCGATAATCCGGAAAGAGGAAAGAGAGACGAGTGTTTGACAAAGGAGGCATCACAACGCACCGACGGGAGACTGGTCCATGATGTTGCTCATCTACTTGGTTAGTTATTTAGATGAACACACGCTGCATCTTCCTCCTACAGCCACCGTCAAAACGAGAGAGTTGATTTTAAAAATAACAATGGTGCAGCCCTGGCCGGTTTGGCTCAGTAGTTGAGAGTCGGCCCTCGGACCGGGGAGGGCCAGGTTCGGTTCCCGCTAAGGGCATGTACCTCGGTTGCAGTTTGTCCCCGGCCCCGGTTGGGGTCGTGTGGGTGGCAGCCACTCGATGTGTCTCTCTCACATCGATGTTTCTCTCTCGCTCTCTCTCTCCCCCCGCTCCCGCTCTATCTGAAGATAAATGCAAAAATGTCCTCGGGTGAGGATAAAAACAAAACAAAACAATAGCACAAAATGTGGTATGAGTTCATTTAAAAACGTGTTTAACATTGCTGATGGTAGGGAAAAAAAGCAGATCAAAGCAGAGATTTAAAAAAATGTCCGTGTGTAGTGCCGGGCAGGGTGGGGTAGGTAGCCTCCCGGATCGGGGCAGGATGGGGACACGCAGCGATGGAACACTCTGGGGAGGTGACTTGGGAACATGTATTGAACAGGATCAGATGTCCACCGTCTCTGACCCAGGGAGGCCATCCTGAGTGCTGAGTCATCCGCTTTAAAGAAACAATCAAAGCCGGAGACGGTGATTTATGCCTGAAAACGCGCCTCACCACCTCATTTATAACAATGAAGTCTGAGAATAACCACGATGTCCATCATCCGAGACATGTCTTCCAATAAATAATGGAAAATAGTGATGACATATTACACACGCAGCGTAAACGCTTTCTCAACAGCCCCGACAGCAGAAGAGGCACGTGGGATGGTGTCCCGTGAGAAAGCAGGGTACGTTCCTGTGGGCACAACCCCGCGAGGCCTTCGGGGAGCCACCGACGGCGTTCCCGGGGCTCGTCTCCGGACGGCTGCTTTGGGGAGACGTCTCCTCTGCTCCCCACACTGGCCTGCGTGTTCCTGCATTCCCCACCGAACCTGTGACCGCTCATAAGCACAAGAAAATAGTGAATGTTTAAAAAAAACAACAGGACCCCCATTGGAAAGAGAATCCCCTGACGCAGCATGGCGCTGTGGCTTAAAGACCAGACGTCGGTGTCGCTGGGTGTCGCCAACCTTCTCCGGGGAGAGAGGGCACCACAAGGAGCAGCGAGAGCAAGCGACATTGAGGCCGGGCTTTGTTCTGAGACCCGCCGTTGGGGGAGAAGGTTCTAGAATACCAACTGCCTTACTCCTTCGTCTCTGCCCTTGAGCTATGCCGCCTGTCACCTTCTCTCCTGTCCTCAGAGGATGCAGTCTCAACTCGAAGAATCCCCAGGACAGCTGCCAAGAGGGAGACCAATTAGTAGAAAGTAAATATCTCTCCAGCAGGAAAATGGATGGAGGCCGCCAGCACCCCTCCCCAGAGCGCGGCTTCCTGCGTCCCGGCCCCGCGCAGCCAGAGATGAAAGAGACAAGACAAGGTCCTCACAGCCTCCTGGGCCGGGGCCCACGGGGCAATTAGTCCTCGGCATTTATTTATGGAGCTCATTTCGCATGTATCGCTCCCATTTCCGTCTGCAGATAAAAAGCAGAGATAGCCGGCTTGGCTGGACACGGATGCTGCCGGAGCGGGGCGGGAGCCTGGCAGCGGCGGGATGCGGGCGCCTGGTCCGTGGGGGCCGGGAATCCACTCCCTCCATCGCCTCTTCCTCTGGACTTCCACCCCGAGGGAGGCACTTTGGGAAGGAGGGACAGGCAGGAATGAAGTGTGTTCCTGTTGAAAGCCCGCACGGCCCTCGTGGGCACCCTCTCCCCAGCCCAGCAGCCTCCAAGGCCTCCTCAGGCTCTGCATCGCCCCTGCCCCGCCAGCTACTCTCCTGGGTGCAGCCTCTCCTCGCTCATTGATGATTGATACGGAGAAGCCCCTCACCCCGCGATAGCGATCTCTCCAGCAGATGTGCGTGTTCCCGGGACTGGAGGCCCTTCCCGGCACAGCACGCAGGCGGCCAGATCACGTTTGGGGACAAAGGGAACTTGGAAGATCCGATTTGTTCTCACAAAACGTCCCCACCTGCCCCTGGACCTGCGTTATTAGCGTTAGGGTAAACATTTCTTCAAAAAAAGGAAAGCTCACAGCTTAAAACCAGTGAGGTAGCGGCCGGTGAACCAAATCATTGCAAAATTAAAGGATTTTTGAGCTGATTGAAAGAGAATGGACTACTCCCTCCACCTCGAACCCCCAGAAATAACTACTGCCTCTTCAGACCTGACATTAAAATACCAGAGAGAGAAATAGAGGGACCCAACAGGGTTTGAGATTTAAAGTTGACTTGGTTATTTTAAGAACATAGTGTCTTTCCTGCTCCAACAATCACGGGTCAGCTTCCTGGAGAAGTTTTTAAAGCCCCCCTCATACCGACGGCTCTGCCTTCATCAATTAGAGCATGTTTGGAGGAAGTGAAGTGATTCGTTAATTCAGACACACTCCATTAATCAGTGCCGCAGCGAGGACGCTTTGTATCGATGGACATGTGCCCCGTGGGACACACAGACCCCGCTGAGTCTCGGGCGTGGGATCAGGTCCAATAACTTGAGAAAATAAATATGGTAATTCTCCTACAAAACCCCAAAGCTGGTTTGTGTTAACTTTGCTGCATTAAAAAATAAAATAAGAGGGACTTCAAACGTATAGTAGCCTGGCTGTTTGAAACAGGCAAGGACCATCTACAAGTCTGAAACAAGGAGCAGGGCCGGCCGGCCAGCGAATGTTGGATGTCCGTATCCGGGGAGACAAGTGCGTTGGTTCTGGTGACTGAGGGTAACCTGGTGCTGGGCGGTGCGTTCTCACTCACAAGGCGAATAAACCCCGAATGCAGGAGATGCCCCGTGTCTTCCCTTTTGCCCCGTTTGCCTTCCAAAATGCACGTGGGTGGCCAGCTCACTTGCTGGGTCTCCGAACAGCTGCTGACCGCTTTGCGGTGGTTACTGCTATCCGCAGAGTCTTATCTAAAAATGAGGAAGGAATTAGAGGAATCAGCTACTTGAAGATTTGCTGCTGATGTTTTGTGAAGAAGACTCATCTCCGTGGAAAATATCCCCCTTGGTGCTCTGCTCCTCTAGGGGAGGAGGAGCTCACTACCTTTGAGCCTGTGTTACCTGTCCTGGGCGGTGCAGGTGCTTCGGTGGGTGTGGCCTCTCTGAGCCCCGCCCACCAGGCAGCCTTGCTTCTGCAGCCAGGAAGAACCAAGAGGTCCAGGACCCTGGGCTTTCCTGGAGCGCCCCAGGGTCAGGGGAGCGGTGGCAGCAGACGGGCTGCTGGCATCAGCCTCGCCGAAGCCCAAAGCTCTCTTCTGAGCCCACGACGGAAAGGCAACCTGGGAGATGCCAACTTCAACGTATTTACACAGGACATTGGTTCCGGAGTTAGCATTTTGGTGTATGTAAGTCACCTGCACCCTGCTCCCACACTCCAATACAAGTGTTCCCCAAATCTAGCCCAGCCCACCCACGTATACCAACGAGAGAGCGGTGCTCGGGAGGTGGCGAGGGTGGCGCCCGTCTCGGGGTGGCAGTGCCACACCAGTCTCACGGCCGAGGCACGAAGTTGGCCCCGGTCAGAAGCCAAGGGCACGAGCCAGAGAGTGCGGTGCTGCTGGCCCTTGTTCGAGCCCCCCACCCCCACCCAAGTGTCAAGATTTAACTATATGCTCCGGAGTTCACTGACATCGGTAGGTTTTGGGGGTGTGACCTGCTGCTGGAGATGCTGTTTAGGAGGCGTGCCCTGGCTTCTCCCTCCTCACCCTCCACATTGCAGCGCTCGCTGACGGGGGCGCACAGGCAGTGAAGCCCGGAGGGCTGCTCCCCCCGATGCTCAGAGAGGGCAAGGCAGGGACCGGCTCAGAGCAATGGAGATGGCGTGGTCCTTGGGTAACACACGCAGCCACACCGCTGCCTCATTTTCCTCCCTGTAAACTGGAGAGAATCCCAGCCTTCCGGGGAAGGGCTCTGAGAGAATGAAAGGAGTTGGTGGGCGGTGAGGATGGACCGCCCGCGGATGCTGGCCTCGGTTCTTGTGTCCTTTCCCTCCTCTTGGAGGTCACAGCACGACCTTGGGAAGAGTTCCCAGTGAGCTGGGGCCACGTCAGCATGGTCTCCTCCTCTCTGGGGTCCCTTGGGTCCCCTGTGGAAGTGGAACCGCCCCTCCTGCGGGGCCCTGGCAGTGCTGAAACCCACCCAAGGGAGCGAGGGATTGTTGAGTGTGTCCTCTCGCCTGCGTTGCCCACCGCCCACTGCTGGCGTCCCCTCCTGAGCCCAGGCGGCCGGGGCTCACCTCCCGCAAGGCGCCCACACACTGGGATCCCAGCACTTCGCTCCCGGCCCGTCGCTCCAGCTCCGTCTCAGCCACTGTCTGGACCACCGGGGTCCCCAGCTAGATGTCGGTTTCTCTCCCAAAGAGGTGACCCCGAGAGATCCGCCCGTCCCTGGCACCGGGGCCAGCTGGGGGTGTCATGACATGAGTTCGAGACAGAGTTGGAGACAGAAGTGTGGGGTGGGGGGAACAAGAATATGCGTCTCACGGAAGATCTTTCTTGGAATTTCAGGAACAAGGTTCAGACTTCAGAGAGAACTCATTGGTAAAGGAAGCCAACCACCAGGAAGAAGGAGGATTTGATCCGGTTTGGGGTTTACCTGACAGAGGGCGGCTGAGCAGTTGGCCACTGGAGAAATGCTCAGAGGACGGCCGTGAGGCGACACCTCGGCCGGGGCTGGCGGAGGCGCCCATCCCGCTCTGCCCGATGGACCCTGGCTCTCGTTGGCTTGTTTCTATGTCACATGGCTGTTTCCTTCAGAGACTCTCCTCTCCCAAATATTCTGTTGAAACGTTTACTTCAGGACTCATGTGCTGTTACTGTTCTCATTTTTATTGTCTAAGGGTTCACTTTTAGTCTCTGCTCCTTTTTCAAGTCATCTTGTTCTTGTTTCAAAGGTGAGAACATCTCACTCTGAAGACACACATTGTCTGTTAGGATTTTGCTCCGTAAATAATTCCCATTTCTGTATGTTGAGACTGACAAACCTCAGAGGAGGGGGACGAGGGGGAGGGACGAGATAAGCCAGAGAACTTATACGCATGTATGTGTAACCAGTGGACATAGACAGCAATGCTGGGAGGTCGGGGGTTGGGAGGAGGGTGTCTAGGGGGAAAAAGGCGAAACATCTGTAACAGAAATTAATTAATGAAAAAAAAAAACCCAATAGAATTAGCAAATGACTTCAGGGTAATTTCCACGCTAAACACATATAAATTTTTTTTTTTTATCATCTTCACCTGAGGACGTTTTTCCATTTTTTGTTCAGATAGAGTGGGAGGGAGAGAGAGGAAGAGAAAGAGAGAGAGAAACATCGACGTGAAAGGGACACATCGAGTGGCTGCCTCCTACACGACCCAACCAGGGCCAGGGACAAACTGCAACCGAGGTCCGTGCCCCTAGTGGGAATCGAACACGGGTCTCTCTGGACCCCAGGGCGACACTCCAACCACTCAGCCAAACCAGCCAGGGCCACATATAAATTCTTAAGCGGGCATTAAGTGCTTGAAAATTTTTGTACTTGGACAGTGGGGCCAGCATAATCTACATGTACACACAGTGATTTCCTGAGGATTTGCTTATTTCTTGAAAATAAAAAGTAGTCTTAAAAAATAACAATAATTTCCATTTCTCCTAGTTGTTATGCTCTAGAGTTCTTGCTTGAGTTGGGATTTTATACCCGTTCTTCTTTCCTGCCCCATGCCTCGAGCTTCCACATAAACAGCTCATATTTAAAATCTGGGTCTCAGTTTTGTGTTCTGTGTGATGGTAGTTAGCACAAACACTTACTGCTCTGCGCCGTAACTGACTCGCTTTCACTCCGTGTGCAGTCCATCCCGGCTTACGTGGCAAACTGGGTCGGATTACAGTGACCAGGTGCTGATACGACTAATTGGGGATGAATCACACTGAACACGACTCATGTGTGATGTGGTTCTGTTCACATTAAGTCGAGTTTGACGCAAGAGCCACCGCCAGAGTGGACCCACGTCCCAGCTTCCCCTGACTCACAGCCAACCACGCGCTCCCTCCGGGCAGCCCCGCTGGGGCCGCGCTCCCACAGAGCTCGGGCGTGCCGTGTGACACGGCACACCTGTCCTGCCCAGCAGAGAGCCCACCAGGTGCCAGCCAGGGGAACTGTGTCCTAACCGCGCCACCCACCCTCCGAGGAGAAACTGACCAGGCAGAGAAGCAGAGGACGGGATGCAAATGTTAGCAGGTGACTTGTAACTCCAGGATTCAAATGTCAGCTTATTCAGAACCTCAGGAGGCTGAGCGCTCAGAATCGCGGGAGAAGCTTGGTAGTTGGGAGACCTGCGTTTAACCTGATTCCAGCTCTTATCGGCTAGGTGAGCTTGAGGAAAGTGACTTGATCTCTCCAGGCCTTTTGATGAAAGGGTCCAGACCAGCCGATCTGCTCTTAAGTGTTGTGACGCTGAGTGGTGGCTTAGGAAGGCTGGTGTGAGAGAGGGGGGCGGGCAGCGTGCCCACCCTGGCCTCCTGAAGCTCTTCTATGTCCAGGAATCCAGTCTGTCTGTGAGGTTTCACATTATTAACCAAGACGTCCGCAAAAAGGGAGCTTGTCCAGAAAAAGGAAGAAGGGGACTCATGGTTTGCCTCTGATCTCAACCTCTTCCGCGGTCAACCTGCCTCCCAGTTCTTCACCGCAAGCTTTTTTTCTTTTTTTTTATCCTCACCCGAGGACATTTTTGCATTTATCTTCAGATAGAGCGGGAGGGAGAGATGGGGGAAGAGAGAGAGAGAAACATCGACATGAGAGAGACACATTGACTGGTTGCCACCCACACGACCCCAACCAGGGCCGGGGACAAACCACAACCGAGGTGCATGCCCTTAGTGGGAACCGAACCCAGGACTCTCTGGTCCGCAGGCCGACGCTCCAACCGCTGAGCCACACCGGCCAGGCTCACAGCAAGCTTTGCCCAGGACAGCTACTATGAACATCTTTATCTGCCCAACATGGAAAGAACGATCTCATTAAACCCGTGGCTGTGGTTTCTCGTTAGGCTCGGCAGGAAGGGTGAACCAGCTCCTCGGTAACAGAGCCCACGAAGCACACCCGCGTTCATGAACAGCACGTGGACGCTGGCAGAGCCCCTGCCGTTTAGTTCTACGAAAACACTTTCAGTTCCACGTTGCAGACTTTTACAAAGGAACCAACGTTTGACTCCATTGCAATTTCAAGAGAGATCAATTAGCCCCTACCGAGGACCAGCGTCCTGGTACATTCTGTCGGAGTGGGGACACGTGTGTGTGTGTGTGTGTGTGTGTGTGTGTGTGTGTGTGTAAGAGGTCTTCCCCTTTAAGGAGCATACCGCCTTTTCGCAGAGACAAGACCACCTCACGCTTGATCATCCACAGCAATCCCAGTAACCCTAATAGGAACAGTAGGTCACTAAATGGTCGATGTCTCCGCACACTGGCAGGTGCATTCCTTCACAGTCCTTCGTTCTCCACGCTGGACAGCCACGCAGCCTGTCAAAGCGAGAGCGAGACAAAGTTTCTAAATGAACCACAAACCAGTTCGCTTTCCCTGTGGCAAGAAGGGTCACGGGTTCCTTAACCCCAGGTCCTAAATGTCCTGTAACTGCTTCTCACGGATTTCGCTGACGCGCCTGGAGGTGGGTACGCGTCGGAGGCAGTTCCAGAGCGACCGCGTCACAGGCCCTGGAAGGACGAGGGGTGGAGGCTCCGCCCTTCGTGCCCAGCAGTCACTGCCGAGACAGGCAAGGGGATCGTGCGCCCTCGGTCACGTCTCTGCAGGGTGGGTGAGAACGAAGGGGTCCCTGTTGATCTTAACGAGGCTTCACCACAATCCACTGAACCGTTGTCACGTCGGGGCCGCGTCAGGTGACCTGGCGAGCGTGACCCTCATAGGCAAATTAAGCAAATACAGCAGTTAAGCAAATCCAACTGCCTAGAAGGACGGGGGCTCCACACACCAGACTTAGCCAGAGAAGCAGACAGCGTCCGTGGGGCTGCAAACCGAGCCCCTCAGCCCGGCGCTTCAGCTGCGCCCGGCGACGGTCCGGGAAGAAGCCGCCCGGTGCCCATCTGCGGTGGGCGTCACAGGCTCGGGGGCTCAGAACAATGCATGTTCGTCTTCTTGCACTTCCGGAGGAAAGGCGTCTGGAGCGGGGCTCGTGGGACTAAAGTCAAGGTGTGGGCAGAGCTGTGCTCCGTCCAGAGGCCCCAGGGGAGAATCTACTTCCTTGATTTTCTAGCTTTCAGCGGCACCCGAGTTCCTTGGCTGGTGGCCACATCACAGCATCTGACCTCGGCTTCTGTTGTCCCATTTCTGTCTGTCTGACTCACTGTCCTGCCTCCCGGTGAGAAGGAGCCCTGTGATGACACGGGACCCGCCCAAAAATCTAGAATACTCTCCCCATCACAAAACCCTTCCATAATCACACCGGCGAAGTCCCCTCGGCCGTGTAAGGTCACGTCCACAGGCGCTGGGTCAGGACGTGGGCACCTCAGGGGCCAGCACTCTGCTTCTCAGGAGCAGTTTTAAGTGGGGGACAGCAGGGCCCTCGGGGGGCCTCAGGAGACGTGAAACTCGTGTTAGTCAGAGGCCTGCCGGGGTTACTTGTGGGAAGGGAATAGGCTCATTAAAGGGACAGCCTATGGTGGGGCCCAGTGGCTGAGGGTCGGCCCTGCACCGAGAGGTCGCCGGTTCGATTCCCGGTCAGGGCACATGCCCAGATTGTGGGCCCGATCCCCAGTGGGGGGCATGCAGCAGGCGGCCATCGATGTTTTCTCTCTTTGATGTTTCTCTCTCTCTCTCCCTCTCTTTTCCTCTCTCTCTAAAATCAATAAAGAAAAAAAATTGCTTAAAGGAATGGCCGAGAAAACGTGAGGCGTCCCTGTGGGAATGAGGACAAGAACACATCTGACACCTACACTGGGCTTCACTCTTCGGCACTCGTTTTCGCAATCACTGCTTCAGCTTATTGGGGGAGCACGCCATCATCATCCCGACTCGCAGAGAAGGAGGAGCGAGCCTACGAGAGGTTGAGTTGCTTGCCCAAACCCCAGCGCCGTGTGCGTCTGGCAGGGTGGTGGTCTGAAGACACCCGAGGCCCGAATGCCCAGCCAGCCAACTCCTGGGCATTCACCCAAAGGAGTCGAAAGTCTGTGTCCACTTGAAAATCTGCACACAAATGTCCACGGCGGCTTTGTTCATAATGGCCAAAGCGGGAGTAACCGGGGTGTCCTTCCGTGGGTGGTGGCTAAGTAAACGGTGGTCCTGCCAGACAATGGAATACTATGCAGCACTGAAAAGAAATGAGCGCTCAGCCCTGAAACCACATGGGGAAACGGAAATGTGTGTCACTCAGTGAGAGAAGCCAATCGGAAAAGGCTGCGTACTGTGTAATACTAACGTATGACATTCTGCAAAAAGCAAAACTACGGAGACAGTAAAAAAACAACCAGTGGCTTCCCGGGGTGGGGGAGCGAGAGGAACAGGCAGAGCACAGAGGATTCTCGGGTGGTGAAATGACTGGAGACTGTGGCGGTGGCCCGTGTCAGCATGCGTTTGTCAAAGCCCTCAGAGCGGACAGCACCAGGAGTGAGCCTTGTCCACCGCAGCTCTGGGCGACGACCGGGCGGCACTGTTGGTCCGTCCACGGGGACAACCGCACAGCATTGTTGGGGACGTTGATAGCGGGGAGGCTGTGTGTGTGCAGGCAGCGGGTGATGGGGGAGCTCTGTACCTTCCGCTCAGTTTTGCTGTGAACCTAAACTGCTCTGAGAAATAAAGTCTTAAAGATAAAAGAATCGTGAGAGCACCCTTTCCGTGGAAAGGATGAGCCTCTCATCGTCACTGGAAGGAGCCACTGGGTCGAGACCCTCCGATCCTGGCACGGAGCACCAGCCTGCGATTCCCGATGCCAACAGTTCCCTGCTGCCTCCTCCAAGGCTAAGTCAATCCCCTGCTCCATGTGTTCTTCAGACCCAGACTCTCACAGGCCCCCTTCCTGATGTAAGCTAGAGACAATGCAAGTTTGCAACGCGTGATTAATGTGCCATGTGTCCGCGGAAGGATCAAAGGTTGTGTGCGCTCCAACAGCGAGGCCTTCCAACGTTCGGGGCGCCTTTCCCTACGGGGGGGGGGTACGCAGCTTCCCTGGATAAAAGGAGGAAAAGTCAAGGGGAAATTTACGTGGTATGAAATATTTTCATGGTCCGAGAAGATGAGAAACGTTGGGATGTAGAGAAGAAAGGAGCGGAAGGACCAGCGATAGCGGAAGAGTGACCGCACCGGCCACTCCTCTCTGCTCATCCGGAAAGAAGACGTCCGGAGCCTCCCGGTCTGCGCAGAGCCCCAACTCGGAGGTGCCTGCAGCTTCCGTGCGCTTGGCCTCGGACAGTACGGACCAGGAAAAACCACAACGTGCGGGCCAGCTGCTGCTCTCCATGCCCTGGGCTCCGGTTCTCTGTGGCCGTGCTGAGCCAGCTGCGGCCAGAGCCAGTGCCAGGGGAGGGTCCTGGGACTGGTGAGAGGTCCCTAGTTGTCGGTATCCGCCCCGGGGTGATTAGAGTGGGGGAATGCGTCCCAGCCCGAGGAGCCTGATGGTAGGAGCTGGGTGGCGGGTGGACTCAGGATTGGTTAGTCTGCACCGTGAAGGCGTCTTCTCAGGCAACTTGTTAGCCGTCTTCAGGAATGAGCTGACTCTGGGAGGGACAGCCCCTCTTGAGTCTATAGGACCCCAAGATGTCCAAGCATTATGAAATATAGAAAATGAAAAATGTGATTAATAGACCCCCCCCCAACCCCCGGCTTTTGTCTCTGTGGATTTGCCTATTCGGGATATGTCATGTAAATGGCACCCTACAATATATGACTTTTTTGTCTTATTTTGCATGTTTTCAAGGTTCATCCATGCTGTAGTTCGTATCAGTACTTCATTCCTTTTTTCTTTGTATCCTCACCCGGGGACATTTATCTTCGGATAGAGCAGGAGGGAGAGAGGGAGGAAGAGAGAGAGAGAAACATCGATGTGAGAGAGACACATGGACTGGCTGCCACCCCCATGACCCCATCCTGGGCCGGGGACAAACGGCAACCGAGGCACATGCCCCTAGCGGGAACCGAACCCAGGTCTCTGTGGTCCGTGGGCCGATGCTCTAACCGCTGAGCCAAACGGGCCAGGGCTGTACTTCAGTCCTTTTCATGACTATATAATATTTCATTGTATGGCTTGTCTCCATTTCACCCACGGATGCACATTTGGGTTGTTTCCTTATTTTGGCCATTGTGAAAAATGTCGCTGTGAACATTTTCGTTTGAACGCCGTTTTCAGTTCTTTGGGGTATATTCCTAGGAGCAGAATTGCTGGGTCACGGGGTCATTCTCTGTTTAACTTACCGAGGAATTGCCACCTGTCACTCAGAGCAGCTGCACCATCTCACGCACCACCACGATGTGTGTGCGTTTCTCCACATCCTTGCCAGTGCTTGTTACTTTCTGTGTGTTAAAAAAAAAGTTGTTTTTTTTTAATCATAGCCATTGCAGCTGAATTTTTACACATAGTTGGAGGGAATGCAAACTGGCCCAGCCACTGTGGGAACGAATTTGGCAGTTTCTTCTGGAGTTAAGCACAGGGCTCAGCGGTTCTCTCGCAGGTACGTACCCCTGAGAGAAGAAAACCCGCCTCAGCAGTGACCTGGATGCAGCTTTGTACACAATCGCCCCAAACCGGATACCACCCCAATGTCCCTCAACGGACGCACGGATGAGCGAATGGTGGTGTCTCCACACGACGGAATGAATACTCACCAATACAAGGGGACAAACCGTAGACGCATGTGACAATGTGGGCGGAGCTTAACATCAATCTGCACATGAAAAGCCAGACAAAAGGCTCTGTCCCCTGTGACTCGGTGTGTGTGACTTTCTGGAAAAAGCAAAACAGGGACATACATTACATCGGTGGCTGCTGGTGGCCGGGAGGGGAGGTGCCCACCTGCAGAAGGCACAGGACACGTTCTGGAGTGACGAACGTTCTCCTGATCCTGGAGGCAGCTCCACCTTTGTCCAAAGGAATTTCAGTCTTCAGGTGGGTGCGTGTCATACCTTTAAAACACAGTTGATTAAAAAAGTGAGCATGAGCCCCAGTTTTCCATCTCACATTTACAGCCACTTTCCTGGTTGGATGGGAACACGCTTGCTGCTGGCTGAGGGTCTGGTGTCTGGGACAGACGGAGGGGGTGAGAGGAAGACACGACCGTGTGGGAAATGGGGCCAGGTCCCCACTGACGTCAGCAGCACGGACTCACTGGCTGTTTTCTACTTGATGTCATCAACTCCTTCACCTTCTCTTCCTGCTCCTTCTCCTTCCTCCTCACCGCGCGGACCATTTTCCTTACATCCCAATATCAATATGGTTATTTGAAAATTCCCACTATTTGCATTGTTATTGATTATATACTAAAATATTACTTGTGACATTTTCCTAAAATAAAATACAGTATTCCAGATTTCTTATACAAGTAATTTTAAACAATTAAAAATCAGTGCAAACATTTTCTTCTTTTTAAATGGCAAACCTCTCTGCAGCCCGGAGGTGAGTGGCTGAGATCACTGCTCACATGTGAGCCGCCCGTGGACCTTGGTGCGACAGTGGGTGTGGGCACAATGCCAGCCGGACAGCCCTGAAGACAACCGTTTGCACACGGAGGCCCCTGGGCGCCAGGGAATGAGGTGACAGCTTCACCCTCAAAAAATGCAATGAAGCTCTTTGCACTTTATTTCAGAGTTCGGACAGCATCTCCTCGGAGGTGAGGGCCTTTCTGAAGAGGAGGAAGGAGACCCATGAGGGCCAGAGAGGAGGAGGAGCCTGGAGGCCCGAGTGGACTCCTGCCGCCTCCATTCCCACTGGTGACGAGGGCGGGGAAGGGCTCTGGGCTGTTCTTTATTCATTTCCCTGGTAGGAGATAAATAAAGTAGGAAAACGGAGTCAAGTGAACTAATTAAAACCCTTTTTAAAAATGTGTAGCCCAGAGAAGTTACAGCCGCCTGTATCCCTACATGTACACACACAGGCCCCGAGGGACTTTCTTCCGTAACCCAGGACAACAACGCTCTCTCCGGTCACTTGGGGAGGGCTCCGCGGCCCGCTCCCCACCGCCCCGGTGACCCCCGGAAAAGAGAAGTTTGCCATACACCCAGAAGTATTCCCCCAGAAGACGTCTTTGATGCATTTTTATACTCAAGATATGATCAGAGTTTTAATATACCACTTTCATTCCCAGTTTATTCCTGCAAAGACCGGGTTAAACCTGTACAGTTATTTAAATCAGTGCGCGGCGCTTTCAAGTGGTGAATTTGGAGTTTTCTGAAGAACAGTTTGAAACATGTAGTGTATAGGTTTAATTTAAGATCTGCTAAAACTCAAAAGCATCATGAGGAAGACAGAGCATAATTCCTCATTAGGAAGTCCTGGGGACAATAAATTCACATGACCTTTGCAGGCAAGTTTATGGCCAGGCCACAGCCGCGCAGGGACTTTATGAGGGGTCAGGCCTGTGCAGTCACCAAAGGCTCGCTGCACATTATTCAGCAGATTAAATAGAATCGTGCTCCTTAGGTCTCGGCAGGACAACCACCCCCTTTCTAAACGGCATAAAAGTGTGACAAACACTTCAGTTCCCTGGCAGGCATTTCAGTTCTGCAAATGGAACCCAGACATCGCCATGTTAAGGGAATGCTAGGGATCATTCACGCCAACCCGTTATTTCACAGGAGGGAAACTGAGTCCCACGGAGAGGAAGGAACGAGGTCATCTCCCGGCAGAGATGGAACACAGTCTTGACTCCTCGCCACCCGGGTCTGTTTCTGCTTTCGCACAGCCTGGTGCTGGGGCTGGGTTGTGTTAATCCTTGTTTCTTACATGAAAAAGCAGCATTTAAATTACATGCCTTCTGGTTCCCAACGAGTATACCTAAAAGCAAAAACATAACCATATGCAAGAGGAGAGATGGGGACTGTAACCTCACTGGTTAACCCCAAGCCTAACTCCAGGGTTTCAGTCACACTGAGAGAAAGAAGTCCAATCCTGCAGCTTCTCGCTCTAAAACCCCCTCAACTCCATCCACACTTCGTGTACCACTACCCAGCACTGCCGTCGCCTGATCCCTGCTTCCCTGATCCCTGCTTCCCAGATCCCTGCTTCCCGGTTCCCTGCTTCTCTGATCCCTGCTTCCCGGTTCCCTGATCTCTGCTTCTTGGTTCCCTGATCCCCAGTTCCCAGGTCCCTGATCCCTACTTCCCAGTTCCCAGATCCCTGATCCCTGCTTCCCGGTTCCCTGATCCCTGCTTCCTGGTTCCCGGATCCCTGATCCCCGGTTCCCGGACCCCTGCTTCCCGGTTCCTGGATCCCTGCTTCTTGGTTCCCTGATCCCCAGTTCCCAGGTCCTTGATCCCTTATCTCTGATTCCTGGTTCCCAGTTCCCTGATCCCCGGTTCCCAGGTCCGTGATCCCTTATCTCTGATCCCTGGTTCCCAGTTCCCTGATCCCCGGTTCCCGGATCCCTGGTTCCCTGATCCCTAGTTCCTGGATCCCTGGTTTCTTGGTTCCTGGTTCCCTGGTTCCCTGGTTCTCTGGATCCCTGGTTCCTGGTTCCCTGGTTCCTGGTTCCCTGGATCCCTGGATCCCTGGTTCCTGGTTCTCTGGATCCCTGGTTCCTGGTTCCCTGGTTCCTTGATCCCTGGCTCTCTGGTTCCCTGGTTCCTGGTTCTCTGGTTCCCTGGTTCCCTGGTTCTCTGGTTCCCTGGTTCCTGGTTCCCTGGTTCTCTGGTTCCCTGGTTCCCTGGTTCTCTGGTTCTCTGGATCCCTGGTTCCCTGGTTCCCAGTTCCCTGGTTCTCTGGTTCTCTGGTTCCCTGGATCCTTGGTTCTCTGGATCCCTGGTTCCTGGTTCCCTGGTTCCTGGTTCCCTGGTTCCTTGATCCCTGGTTCTCTGGTTCTCTGGTTCCTGGTTCCCTGGTTTCTGGTTCCCTGGTTCCCTGGTTCCCTGGTTCCCAGTTCCCTGGTTCTCTGGTTCCCTGGTTCTCTGGTTCCCTGGATCCTTGGTTCTCTGGATCCCTGGTTCCCTGGTTCCTGGTTCCTGGTTCCCTGGTTCCCTGGCTCTCTGGTTCCCTGGTTCTCTTGATCCCTGGTTCCCTGGTTCCCTGGTTCTCTAGATCCCTGGTTCCCTGGTTCCCTGGTTCTTGGTTCCCTGGTTCCTGGTTTCTGGTTCCCTGGTTCCTGGTTCCCTGGTTCCTGGTTTCTGGTTCCCTGGCTCTCTGGTTCCCTGGTTCTCTTGATCCCTGGTTCCCTGGTTCCCTGGTTCTCTAGATCCCTGGTTCCCTGGTTCCCTGGTTCCCTGGTTTCTGGTTCCCTGGTTCCTGGTTTCTGGTTCCCTGGTTCCTGGTTCCCTGGTTCCTGGTTTCTGGTTCCCTGGTTCCTGGTTTCTGGTTCCCTGTCTCCCTGGTCAGCTGGCTGGGCTTTTGAGACTTCCTCCTATTTGGCTGTCATCTTCCAACTCCTCTCAATAAAAAAGTCTGCCACATGTGCTCACTTAGAACTCTCCTTTCACTCCCACTGCCTCCGGAAGGCAACCCTAACTCACTCACTGGTCCTCTAAGAGCCTTGAGAGCTTGGCGCCCACCTTCCTCCATCGTGCCCTGCACCTTGCTGTGGACATGCGTTGTTCACCAGCCCCCATCTCTTCCAGAGGGGACCTCCCCACCCTCGAGGCCCCAGCCTGCCCTCTGGCCCTGCCCACCCTGAGAGCAACCACACAGCTCAGCTGGTGGGTCAGGGCACAGCCCACATGGAGGAAGTGCAGCCTGTCAGGGTCCATGCCCAACTTCTCTGCTGCCCCAGGGGACAGGGTGGCCCCTTGCAGCAAGAGACAGTGAGGCTCACACGTAGAGAGAAGCAGAGCTGAAGGACAGGGAGGGAGAGGAAGGGCACAACATCACTGAGGCCCCTGCATCCAGCTGAGCCCGAAACCACCTGAGCCTGAGCCCCCAAGTGCTGAGCCGGCACGTTTCTGTGCTGTCAGGCAGATTCCGCTCTGTTCACCCCAAGACGGTGCTGCGCTCCCGGCCACAGGAACGGCCCACGGAGGGCGCCAGTGCCCTCTTCACCCCTGTGCGTCTTGCCGTGTCTCTGTCTGACCGCTCTTCCTCCCTCCTCTGCCTGGAGGGCATTCCCAGTGCCCTGAACCTGCTGCTCCTGCCAGCTCAGTCTGCCCCTGCCTGGCTTCTTAAGTCCACCGGAGCCCCCAACTGCTGGACGGACCCCGCCCCACTTCTTAGCACGTATTACACACACCGTCAGTGACAGCCACAGGGCCCTGTGTTAATAGTCTTCTCTCTGCACCCATTTCTTCCCCGCACGTACAATAAGGCGTGTGTTCTTCTTAGGACGTGAGTGCAGTGCTCGGCGAGGACAGACGTCAACCAGGTGTCCTGGTATCTCCAGCCACGGAGTCGACAGCATCTGCTCTCTGTTTGGGGCGAGGGGCTGGGGCATGACATGTGGACGACAAATTGACGGATGAAACCCAAACCGGGCAGGATAGTGAGAACTGGGAGCAAACGTGTATTCAGATGACCCGGAGCAGTGGAACCCAGGTTTCTGTTCGGGGACCAGAACGTGCATGTATTTGCTGCACTCTTGCGAAGGGGCGGTGGGGGGAGAGAAGACCAGCCTTCCTGCTCGTGGATCACAGTGAAGCTGACTTGCATCCAGCCACTCCTAGAACAAGCCTGGACGAGGCCAGCGAGGCATTCCCGGCAGGACCGGGACCTGGGCTTTCGGGAACTGTCCGTGGACTAGGAAAGGAGGGAAGTGAGCGCCCCACGGCCTGGGTTTCCCAAGTCTTTCGGGGGTTTCACTTCGGACCCCAGCTCAGTGCTGGCCACTGGGCTGTCCCACCCTGAGGGGTCAGTGATGAACTGCTGCCCAACCAGTTCCCAGTCCACCGGAGCCCAGGGCCCGCAGGGGGAACGCCACGCCGCCTCCAAGGCCTGCTGTTTCCGCACTTGCGTTTTAACAGTAATTTCAAGCAACCTCCAGTGGAAAACGATAGCTCGTACGTATTTGTTTTCTTCTGCTTTCTCCCTTAAATTCATCTAAAATTGGACTAAAGGAACCAGAAGAGCAAAAACCCAGAACTCGGGGAGAATGGGAGAGGAGTCAACAGCAGATGTACTTGGGAAAGTAGAATGAGAATGAGGAGTGGTGACCAACTCAGGGGACACTGGCGGCCAGAGCACAGGCCGGGGACACCACCAAGAAGCCAGCTGGCTCAGCCCCCCGCAGAAGTGTCCTCACCCCTCAGCCAATATCAGTAAGGAGCAGTCACTTCTCCTGGATTCTCCTGTCCCCTCCCACAAGGCCAGGGGCCAAGCCCTCCCCCAAACGTGGAAGGAGCGAAGTACTCTGGAGAATTTGAGCCAGAGAGAGCTCAGACTGAGGGGGGCGCCATCAGCTCGGAGAGGAAATGCGAGGGGTTGTGATGCAAATAGTGAGAACCCACATTCTGAATGGCGACTGCTCTGCCCAGGCCTCTTCCTCCCTTGGTGTCCAGGACCCCGGAACCCAGACTGATGTCCCAGAACAGGTGGTGGAAGAATCCTGCTCTGCACAGAGTGGCCAGTCATAGAGAAAAGAGGACAAATGCTAATGGCCGGGGTCACCCCCCAGATAGGACAGGCTGCCAGCTGATTATCTTACAGTAAATCTATGGGTGACAACAGGCCCCCTCCACCAATACACACACACTCACACGTACACACTCACACACACACACACACTCACACACACACTCACGCACACACTCGCACACACTCACATTCACACACTCACACACATGCACTCACTCACATGCACACACCCACACACACCCACACACTCACACACACACATGCACACACTCACACACACTCACTCACACGCACGCACACACGCACGCGCACACACTCACATACACTCACACTCACTCACACACGCACACTCACATGCACACTCGCACACACATGCACACACACTCACATGCACGCACACACTCACATGTACACACTCACACGCACACACTCACACACTCACATGCGCGCACACACACTCACATGTACACACACACACTCACACACACACTCACACACTCACATGTACACACACACACTCACATGCACACACTCACACCACACACTGAGCTCCCAATCAATGTTTCAATGCCAAGCTCTCGGCATTACACTCTTGGCGGTGTGACTTACGTGAGCCTGTGGGACATCAGCAATATGATACGAATGCAGGCTTGGCAGCTGCGCGTGAAAGCCTGACCTCTCTGTCCGTGGTTAGAGTCTGGACACCACAAAGAGAAGGAGCGGAAACCAGCCTGCTGGAGAAGCCACGGGGAGGACACCCTAGCCGACAGCCGTCTGACCACCCAACCTGCGACGGAGGCCGTCTCAGGCTGGGGCCATGGGATGACTACAGGCACAAGGGGACACCGGGCAGGATGTCAGAAAACCCACCTTGCTGAACACGGTGCAACCTGCTGGCCTGCACGGCGGTGAGCACACGGAACGGGTGGTTTGTGACGTGACAGCGGAACCCGAGACAGACTCAAAGGATGTGAAGTCAGCCCCACGTTATCTGGGTGGCAGAAAGTTCCAGGGAGGCTCTCACGTGGGTGCCCGCACTGTGTGGGGAGGAGCTTCAGGAGGCCAGCAGGCCAGAGCCTGGGACAGGAGGGCAGAGCTAGAAGGGGACGGTCTCGTCAGCAGATTGGGCCTCACAGATCCGGGTCAAGATGGGCTTTTCATACAGAGAGATGAATGCTTTCTGGTTCTGAGCAGAGGAGGGGCCAGCTATGACTGCATCCCCGTGACTCCTTCAACCTGTCCGAAGAGTGTGCCCTGGGTTTCCTGGAAGTGTCTGCCCGAGCTGGAGGTGAGGTTCTCGGGCAGGAGTCCGCGCCGGATGCCCCTGGGCCTTGCCACCCGGGCAGTGCCTCTCGCTCCGTGATGCAAGTTACCTGGATGAGGTTTGCAAACCGGCGATGCGCTCATGCTCCCCTTCAGCCTGTCTGTCCCCTGGAGCACATCTGTGGAGCACAGCCTTGCCAGCAACTCCTGGCCTTTGGGGTATGATTTGGTAAGGAAGGCTGGTCACCTGCTTGAGTCTTTCCCGTTATTTACCAATTTTCAGAATCCTATTTACCAGTTTCCTATGCTCAGCCAAAGGGGACCAATGAGTGTGTCATTTGATGGATATTATCTATAAATGGGTGGGTTTTACCACAGCGGACAGGGCCAGCCTTTGCAGCTACTGTTCGTACACAGGTGCTATCTCGTGCCATCTTTGGCCTGCGGAGGCGTCTTTAGGTCATTCCTAGGTCTCTCCGACACGATCCCAGGAGTCAGCGAGAGCTGCTTGGCTGTCACCAGGTCGCTCAGCATTTCTGGTCGTGTCAGGATCAGGGCCAGGAAATACGTTGTTTAAGAGAGAACACATCCCGAGTCCACACTGATCTCTCTGACCAGGTCAGGACGCCATGGTCGCACCCAGCTCCCTTCACTGCGTGGACGTCTCTGTCAGGCTGGAAACCTTGCTTCCCGAGACACCAGCAAAGTTACTTCTTTGCTTTAGCTCACAGTTTCAGAATAACAGCAGCAATATTGTTACTCAAATGTGAAACAGTTAATGCAGCTTAAGCCTTTTGTGCATTTAAAAAAAAAAATGTATTTAGAGTATGTCCCACTAGGGATGTATAGTGAAATCACAGTGTTTTAATGCTCTCTTCAACCACCCCTGTCTGCAGCAGAGCCACCAGCACGATACAAAACTAGGTGCATTGCTTGATTTTCTTTTGTTTTTTTAGGGATTTCTATGTTGTTCATTTTGACTTAATTGTTTATAATTATGTGGAACATTTGCATGATTCCAAAGCCAAACCTGTACGTTTTATGCAGAGGAGCGTGGTTTCTGTCCCCTCCTCATGTCACTGTGATGCTTTCCACTGTTTTTCATCGAGATTTGGTGTATATTCCAAGCCAACAAAAAAATCATAATATGAGTTTGTTGCAAGAACAACTCTGATGAGCTCTTAAGGGCATTTATAAATGGGTGCGAAAGGCCAGCGTGAGTTGCACATGACAAGTGAGTTAGCGACGCCACGCACACAGCACACCCTGGGGAGCCCTCGTGCCCACCTTCCAGGGCACAGAGTGTGGCGCCTCAGTCAGGGTTCCGCTGCAGAGAACAGGACCCACACTGGCCGTGCCAAGCAGGAAACAGCTTCTCAGAGGCCCTGATGGAGTTGTGTGCAGCTGAATGAACCAGCTCGGGCAGGGCTTTGGGGACTGGCTTCCCAGCTGCACTGCAGACTAGAACCCCGGGAGAACAGGGATCCCAGAGTGCCCCGGATCAAGGAGCCGCTTCCAGCTCCCCCGCTGGGCCACTCCTGCAGCGCTCCACTCAGGAAACACATGTCCGCACCCCCCTCCAGATCCAGTGACCAGACACTGTGCGCCAGAGAGACCACACATCCCGCCACTGGACTGCGGGAGGACTGGGCAGAGCACGTGGCCCCTCCTCCCCACCACACCACAAGAGTGCCTCTTACGGACCAGGGCGCCAGTGTCCGAGAAAGGTCACTTTCAGCTTTCCACCGGCCTGCAATTCAGGAAGGAACAGCAGAGGAAGGATGGAAAGGAGAGTGGGCACCCACCCTCAGGGCACAGGGAGGAACATGTGGTAACACTGTCCTGTGCTCAGTGGCAGAGCCATCATAACGAAGGCCTGTCGTATGCCTTCCTGAGCCATCTTTCAAGGGGATTTTAAAAGAGAATCTTGCCCTGGCCGGTTTGGCTCAGCGGTTAGAGCGTCGGCCTGCGGCCCAGAGAGACCCGGGTTCGGTACCCGCTAAGGGCATGTACTTCGGTTGCAGTTTGTCCCCGGCCCTGGTTGGTCGTGCGGGTGGCAGCCACTCAATGTGTCTCTTTCACGTCAATGTTTCTCTCTCTCTCTCTTCCTCTCTCTCCCTCCCACTCTATCTGGACAAAAAATGAAAAAAAAAAAATGTCCTCAGGTGAGGATAAAAAAAAAAAGAGAGAGAATCTTGCCGATGTGTGATGTGTGCCTTGGACAATTGGTGTCAGCCCTTTCCAAACACTAGTGCACGGTACGGGTGTTAGTGCTATACTTTAGGACGGGCTCTTGGACCTGACTTCCAGAAAGTACTCTGATGCCCATCACCAGTAGGAGAGACAGACACAGGAGAGTGGTGCAGGCCGGGCACAGGCAGGCTCCTCTCCTCTGGGAATGTGTCCTGGTTTGTGGGGGAGGGATGTCACTGGGCTCATTTAAGCTGGACCTGCAAGGAGGGTCTGGGTCCTAGGACTCCCCAACCCAGTGAGCGACACACGGAGTTGGTAAAAGAGCAGCGAGGCTGATGTAGGCAGCCGGAGCAGGAGAGCCAGCACAGGCCTGTGGGGACGGCGGAGGCCCATCCCCACGCACAGCCCAGGAAGGGCCGAGCCCCAGCCCACGCAAACAGGACCACGGGGGAGCAGGCTCCTCTGGCTCTTTTGTTTGTTTGTTTCTGAAATTTTTGTTTTACACTTTTAAAGAAAGGATACCCAAAAGCTATTTTGCGCTGGTTAAACCGGGGCCTTCCCAGAGTGAGGCCATCAGGAGGGGTGGGGCTGGCCATGGGGGCTCCGAGGACCCTTCGGTCATAGGATTGCGAAGCCTCCAGGCCAGGAAGAAACTAGAAACAATTAGCTCTGTTACGTAGCCACGTTGTGTGAGGGCCGGCTCTTCTCTCACCGACTGTTGGGGAAATGTCCTCTCCAGTGGCCCGGGCCCCGCGCAGGCCGCGCTCGAGTTTTCTAACGCGGCAGTCGGCCCGCGGTCCGAGGAGCCGCCGAGGCCGAGCGCTCCGCCAGCCCGGAGTTCAACTTCAATAAAAGGCCCGTTCCGCCCTTGATCTCGCGGCTAGCCTGACAGCCCCGCTCAGGCCCGGGCCTAATTGAGCCCGGGTCACCTGGGAATAGGTTCAAAGGCATCGAAGCCGTAAACCACCTCCAGGCCCCCAGCCAGAGCGGCCTGGCGAACAAAGAGCCCCCCCGAACCACTTCAAACGGGCCCGCGCTCGGCGTCCAGATGGCGCGGGCCGGGGTCCACGGTGTCGCCCGCCGAGGCCGGGCCCTGAGCTCCCGCCGCCCCACGCCTTCCTGCCGCGGGCGCCCAGCGCAGGGGAGGCCAAGCAGCTGCCCAGAGCGTCCTCCGTCCTCTGCCGACTGGCGAAGCGAAGGGGGAAGCACAGCGACGGGGCCCGGCACCGCAGGCCCCGCGGGCGCCGTCGGCCGCACCCCGCATCCTGGGCAGGGCCACGCAGGTGGGCGAGGAGGGCACCGGAGCTTCCCGCAGAGGCTCGCTGTGGCGCTGAAGTTTTAAGGCGCTTAGGCGGAGGGTCTGCGAAGGGGTCGGAGCCCCGGCTCCCAACAAGCTTGGGTGAGAACTGGTTCTCCCCTCCCCCACGGCCTGGGCAAAGAGGTCAGCGACTCCAGGGGTCCTCGTGGTGCGTGCGCGGGGGAGCGGCACCTCCAAGGACACCCGAGTTTCCCCACGCCCGCGGTCGGGGCGCCGGGATCCCTGACTGCGCTGGTTCCCAACCCCAGGCCGAACGTGCGGGCCACCGCGCGTACCCGCCGCACGCCCAGGGACCGCCAAGGCGCGCACAGGCTCCGGTGCCCCCGGAGTCTCCCCGCCGCGTCCTCACCTCCTGGGAGCGCGTCGAGGGTAAGACTCGCCACCGGTGCCCCTCGCGCCCCGGGAGAGATCCCGCAGCCGGCGGGGCCCGATCTCCACGTTAAGGAGCAGACAAAGCCAGGTCGGCTGCGCGCAGGGCGCGGGGCAGCAGGAGAGTGGCCAGAGCCCGGGGTGGAGGTGCTGGCGGCGCGCGAAGGCCAGGCCTCCGGGGTGCCCACCGCGGTCAGGGCCGAAGGGGGAGGCAAAACTGAAAGTGCCGCGCCGGGGGGCGGGGGCGGTCGGCGAAGGCCCGAGAAGTTGTCCAGCCCCCGGCCACGGCGGCCAATCAGCGCGCCGCCCTCGCTCCTGACAAGTATTTAGCAACCCAGCCCGGCTAGAGTTTCCAAAAAAGTTAGAATAACTTCCTCTCCCGGAGACCTCGGTTTTGCACAAGCCGGCCTTGAAATCAGAGCCTCTGGAGCAATCCCGAGAGCGCACGCTCGGCGCCCGGCGCCCCCAGCCCCACGCGCGCCGGGCGGGCGCAATGGAGGAGGGCTCCAGCTCGCCCGTGTCCCCCGTGGACAGCCTGGGCACCAGCGAGGAGGAGCTGGAGCGACAGCCCAAGCGCTTCGGCCGGAAGCGGCGCTACAGCAAGAAGTCGAGCGAAGATGGCAGCCCGACCCCCGGCAAGCGCGCCAAGAAGGGCAGCCCGAGCGCGCAGTCCTTCGAGGAGCTGCAGAGCCAGCGCATCCTGGCCAACGTGCGCGAGCGCCAGCGCACCCAGTCGCTCAACGAGGCCTTCGCCGCGCTGCGCAAGATCATCCCCACGCTGCCCTCGGACAAGCTCAGCAAGATCCAGACGCTGAAGCTGGCCGCCAGGTACATAGACTTCCTCTACCAGGTCCTGCAGAGCGACGAGATGGACAATAAGATGACCAGCTGCAGCTACGTGGCCCACGAGCGCCTCAGCTACGCCTTCTCCGTGTGGCGCATGGAGGGCGCGTGGTCCATGTCCGCCTCCCACTAGCGCCGCGCCACCCACGTCCGGACCGGCGCGCCAGGGTAGGTGCTGCGCGCGCGATGGGCGCCCTCCGCCGCGGGCGGCAGATGGCTCGGCCAGCGAGTCACTCCTGGAGGAGGCTGGGCTGGCCCGGGAGGCGTGATGGGGAGCACTTTTCCTCCGAACAACAGATGGGAGTTGGTTGGGAAGGTCCCAGGTCCCAGGGGCACCCCTGGGGCTTTTTACAAGCTTCCATGCACGGTGTCAGTCGGTAAGAGCTGGCTGGCAACAGTCGCATTTTCCGTTCTTGGTGCCGTGAGGTGGTCTGTGGGTGATTTGGGAGAGTGAGCATCAGAAGAGCCGCCTGGGGCGGCCAGGGGCAGAGAGAAAGGGACCAGCTGCCCTTTGCATCCTTCGTAGTGGTGGCCGGCCTGGAAGTCGCCTAGCCGGGTCCTGTTGGGTTGTGGCTTCACACTCTTCTCGCGGAGGGACATCCAGTTCTCTCTGGCAGTCCTGTCCCGCGCGTCTGCGGGTCCGGTGTGCGCGCCGGGGGCGTTCAGGTTTGCCTGCAGAGGGCGGGAGGATGCTGCCGGGTGCTGGCGGCTCCGGGGCCAGTGCAGCCGGGAGCCCGGACGGCCCCGCTCCAGGAGCGCAGAGGCCGAGGCAGAAACGCGCAGATCTCAGCACGGAGGCCGGAGCAGACACCACTGCTGGGAACCCCGGCTGCCCGCAGGCAGGTGGCGCGGACCTCGGAGCTGGGAGCCTCTGGTCCCAGCCTTGAACCTGGCAGTCTGGGAGGGGGCTCTGCCCGCGCCGCGTCCAGGCGTCCAGCCCCGCGGGGAAGCGCCTGGGGTCCAGGCTGGAAAACAGGTTTGGGGGGAATGGGCGCTGGTGCTGGCCGGGTCCCGCGGGAGCAGGCCAAGGGGACACAGCTGCTGAGAGCCCTGGGAGTTGTTTCCTCTGCAAGAGCGTCCAAGGTGTCCTGCACCGGCGCCTTTTCACCGGACACCTTGGACGTCCCTTCAGAAGAGCTCCTAGGCGGAGGCGCCGCCTCTCCCGGAGACTCCGGGGCTGTGGCTCCCGCAGGCAGCGGAAGGGTGGGTGCAAGGTTTAGTTTGGGGGTGGGGGGGTAAAAAATCCTTCCTTCTCAGAATGTTTAGTTTCTTGCTCACCTTGCAATGTTTTCTTATAAAAGCCTCTGCTTCGCACACAAGGAATTTAGATTTCCTCAGGAGCCAGCCGCCCACGCTCCCAAACATCTATTTCTTTCTGTGTGTGGTTCTAGAATATCTGCGAATGTGTCTGTGGTGCCCACGAAGAGCTGGTCTAGCACAGGTGGATTCTATTTCATCTTTTGTTTTTATTTCTGTGCCACCGAAAAGTCTCCTGGTGAAAGAGCCCTCTAAAATAATTATCGGTGTATAGGTCCTTAACAAAGACTTTTAGCAGAGAATAACTTACTGGAATCCTCTCCTATCTTTGTCAAAAGCAGATGGAAAGTGTCTCAATCACATATTTCTCTAGGAAAGAGGGTCTGGGTTGGCTGAGTCCTGAAACGCTGCAGTAGGATATACATTAATTCTGGGTTTTGCTGCCTAAATTATGAGCTTCCATTAGTCAATTCCATTTACCCTTTCGACCATAGTTTACAGCACATCTGAAATAAGAACAAACAGATGAGGAATGTCATCTTTTAAAAATATACACACATAGCTTTGTTTAAGGAAAATGCCAACAGAATTATCATTAAGATTTTCCTCCAGAAAATTATTGAAAACAAATACCAAGAGATATACCTTCATGCAGAATTTAGTAGGGTCATTTAAAATTCTTTACAAAGTAATCACATTCCTAAAACAGAGAGAATCAGACATAGATCACAGTGAAAGATTACACAAAAATAAAAGGCAGTACTTGTAATAAGTAAATGATGACTGTTAAGAGTTTGTTTGGGGAAAAAAAAATCCTTAAAATGTAACAGGTAACACATTGAGCCGGAGAGCAAATGATCTATATGGGGCCCATTTATTTTTATTTATATAAAATTGAATCTAATTGACTAGTTCCAATAAACATGTCTTTTCCAAGTAGATAGATACGCACCCTGCACAAGAAGAGGGGAAATACGATGTTCTTGACATAGGGATGAGCTGGGCGTACCTTGTGTTTGCTTATCCGGCAGAGTAGGCAAACACTTTGTATTCTTTTTGCTTTTAACCCATTCATCTCTAGGAGCGTAAATGCAATCAGCATTGGTTTGATTTCCTGAATATGTTGCTAAATGGCATTTGTTATTTACTTGTAACATTTTAAAGAAACATTAGTTACATGTATCACCAAAGGATTTCTAGAACTTTGAGGAAATGGTATGTGATTTTAATGTCTAATGTGAGATTTCTTCACATTTAAAACAAAACAAAACACAACAACTGTGTCTACATGAACAGCAGCAATGATAAAAGGTCTAAACTGTCCCTTGATATAAAGAGAAACACAGGAAATCGTGTGGCTGGCGCTGATATTTATCCTGGCTTTCTTCTTTGGCCTGCTATTTAAAAACACAGATAGACAATAAATCAGGTGACTTTGGACAGTCAGCTGGGTTCATCAATGGAAAAGTCTCAAAGGAGTGTTCAGTATTTCCATTAAGTGCCTGATCTTCAGGGACAGGGGCAGAGGCACCTGGCGTGGAGGGTGGGGGGAGGTGACGGTTACTTATTGGACGTTTCTGCTTTTGTTCTGCTTTGTGGTTCAAGAAAACATCTTCTCTAAGTTCTGCAAAGTATGCTCAGATTCTCAGTGGGTTACCACACTCAACCAGCGAGCTAGTTTTCTCCTGAGGACTTGTGGTTCCTCTGGGGGACCGAGTGTGAGCCTTTGGCTGCCCTGTCTATGCAGACCTCCTCTCCCTCCTGAAAACTCGCTCTTGCAGGGGTTTGTTAACTGCTCTAATTGGAATGCTCGCTGGTCTCAAAAGAAAATGAATTCCCTGTGGAGATCGGAAATGCAGAATTTCAGTAGAGCTTTTGATTGGTCAGAAGACGTAGAATGAAAGACTGAGCTCCCTGAATTATAGGCAATATTTTGTTGTAAAATACCTATCGGTAAGATCCGACGGAGGGAGCTGACCTCCGTTATGTGGCTATTGTTCCCTGAAACGTCAGTGGAAAGTCTGGCGATCCATCAGGCCAGAGTAGGAGCTGGAGGGATGGGATTTGGAGACCGTCTGTTTGAGGTCAAATGGAATAGAGTACTGTATCAGGCTTTACTAAAAACTGTATATTTTCAGACAAGTCTTGAGCCTGAAAAAACTGAGTTTTCATCATGCCTGTTTCAGTGGACTCTGGACAGACGGCTCCGGGGCCGGATTCCTTTTGCCTGGCAAGAAGGTCATAAAGTAAACTCTGTGAGCACGGCACTATAACTCAGAGTTTTAGTTTAAAGCTGGGTTTAAAAAAACAAATATTTTAATAAGCCAATTTTAAAGGCTGAACTTTTATGACAGTTTTTAAGCTTCGTATATATATTCATCTATTCTCACTGGTGTCTTTAAACCCTGCAAATGCGCGCTGGAATGTCTGTTTATATTTGTGTCTTTTCATGGGAAAGGATAAATGTTCTGCAAAAGGCAGAGCGGAGACAAAGCTCTCCACCAGCAGAGAGTTCACGATGAGGCAATAAAACTCCACAACGAGGTGAACGTGTGTCTTCGGCCAAGAAACAGAAAGCCATAAAGCAGCAATAGGATCTGAGAGACGCAGGCACGGTGCGTGCAGAGGAAAGCCGAGCGGCTGAAAGGGTGTCCCACACGGCCACCCGAGGCTGTGCACGCGGTAGCACTGGAAAGGAGCTCAGGTGTGCACGCGCGCACACACACACACACACACAGGGCATTGCACACTGGAGCGATCAGAACGCTGCCTGGAGATGGTGGGGTCCGTCTCCCGGCTGTGATACTGTATCGGAGGCTGCAGGTGTTAGCGCCGGGGAAACCGAGTGAGGAGGGTGACGGGACCCCTCTGGAGTATCTCCTACAACCTCATGTGAATCTACAATCACCTCAAAAAGTTAAAAAGGTTATTCCACAAGAATTAATTTTTCCCCCTATATCCAGATAAGCAAATATATTATATAAGGAATTATTATGCCTTTTTTCGGAGTAATAAACTAAAAATCCATTTTTCCCTGATGTCATTTGTATTATTACACATCGTCAGAGTACCAGGAATCCCAACATAATTCCAATATACAATTAACTAGAAGTAGGTCTTTATCATTCTTAAAGGCTAGAACTCCAGGAGTCTGAGAAAAATACCAATCAATACCTTTATTCCTAGACTAGTAAAGAAAATATTTTCCAAAGCAATCTTCGGAAACATTTACCTGAAAGCGGCACATTTGCTTTGAACTAAGTCTGTGTTGACTTGCGTCACACCCGCAGCCACGTAGCCACAGACAGTGATGTATCAGAATTATTCCCTCAGCGGCGCAGGCCCTGCGGGTCGGTGTTCAGCTCCATACACAGAGGGCGCGGGGCTGTGGGGGCAGAGAGCCATCCAATCCTCACCTCAGTCGTGGTTATTTTAAACTGATATTTGTTTGTCCATAGGAACCTATTCCGAGTTTGGTTCAGCAGTAAACCTTTGAATGCAGTTTAGCTGCATTCAACGTGCCCTAATTTCGTGTTAGTGTTGGAATGAGGCACGGTGACATGTGGTTGGAGACAGTGTGATTTGCGTGCTGATGTAAACCAGGGCACAGTGGGATTTTCCTTCAGTGATGGCTGACTGTTGTCACATTCGAAGGAGACTCGGCTCAGCACGGGAAGCCCGAGCAGGAACTTCATTCTGACGTGAGAGAAATGTTCAGCGGTTAGTTGAAAATGGAGTCATTTGGAATCAAAACGGTGCTTTACATGCTTTGAATACCTGTATTATTTTATCCACAACGGGACAGTTTGGATCACACGACCCTGCAATTATGTGTAAGAAAGTACGAGCCTGGGTGATCTGAGCCCAGGCCGTCCATCCGGGCTGTGACTGACCGCCTGGTTTCCCATGGTGACAGCGTTGTCCTCCTGGACCAGGGCACGAGTGCGATGACTAGCTTCTCGTAGCGTCTCTTGTAGAATTGTAATTTTACCTCTCGAATCCGAGAGCAATGCCTTTAACGCTGGGCACGTCCCTCCTTCCTTTAGGTCCGAATTTCTCCATCAGTTACGTGAAGGACAGGGTTGAGCCCGGAGAACTTTCAGTTTGCAGATTCCGTTATTCTGGAAAATATTCTTTCTTCTTAGCTCACAGTCAGCCTTTAAAAGATAGCCGTCGGCATCTGGGGGGGACTGTGAGTTCAGTTCTGTTGTCTGGCCCTGGATTCGTGTTTCTCACTGTTCAGTTGGACGGAGAGCTCTCACTGGTTTCCCTGGCTCTGCCGATCTGGTATGTGATTGACAGGAAAGATTTGGGCAGAAACTTTGATTTTTATTAACCCTTTGATGGTGACCCAACACTGGACCCCAGCAGCACTGCTGACGTTTGTGGTGTGGTCTCGGCCAGAGCCTTTCGGGGGCGCCGGGCCGAGCCCATCGAGAGCCGGGCTCAGCCTTCTGCTTGGGGTGGGGGGTGGGGTAGGGAGCCTTTATCTGACTTCCCCGTGGAGAGCAGATGCCCCACCTTGTGTGGTTAATGCTGTTTTTCTGTGCTGCACAAATCACATGCCACCGTAGCCTTTCTGTTAAATTCTCTGTGAGTAGGTCCCTCTCCTTAAGAGGTTCGAGAGATTTCTACCCGCCTCAGAGGCAAGCAGGGCTCCAGGAGAGACAGCTTGTAAAAGAACACACTCCCTGAAAGAAAACACAGGCCGCGGTCACAGCCTGGCCTGCGGGCGGAGTCTGTGTGCTGTGCTGAGCTCGGGGAGTCACCATGCGGCGGGCAGCGGCTCCTTCCACCCACGGGGTCTGGAAAGAAACGCACCGTGCTATTTCCTTCTATCAGTCTCCGCTCTGAGTAGCTCTGGGTCGCAGGGATGCAGCAGCATCAGAGGGGAAAAGCCCCGGGCTCTGGGACTTTCTGGGCCTGGCGGAGTGGAGGTGCCTGTTACCTAGTCCTTGACCTCCCAACTTTAACTCGGAGGAGTGGCCACCAGGCAGGCTGGCCTTGCAGGGTTAGCAAGGTCCATCTACCTAATGGGTCACTTCCAGAAAGCAGTCCCAGTCCTGACGGGACGGCCCTGGTAACGCACAGTGACGCGCGTGTCCCGCGTTTGGGCAATGCCTGAAATGCTGCCCACCGGAAAGGAGCATCACTTCTCTGTGCCCATAACTGGGTCCCACTGAGGAACAGCGTCTTCACAGGAGATTCCTGTTCCTGAGTGTACACGATTCCAAACTGCATGCTGCGTCTGTAATGGTTCCGGATGTTTCAGAACCACGCAGCACCTGCCTCCCCATCTTCTGGGACACCCGTGCAGGCGGGAAGCCCCCGGCATCCCGCGCCCTGCGCCCCGCACCCCGCGCCCCGCACCCTGCACCCTGCGCCCTGCGCCCCGCACCCTGCGCCCGTCTGAGCTTCCGTCTCACCCTTCTCGTTGCTGTGGGGACCTGGCGTCCACGTGGGGTTCACGTTGTCATAGTAATGCAGGATGAGCCAAAAGGCCAGCGTCAGGTCCCAGTGGCAGTGCCATCACGTGGGTGGGGCGGGGGGTCATCGCGGGGTCCGGATTCTCTGAGCCGAGTGTCTCTGGGAATCCCGAGGTTCGGGGCAGCTCACGAACCGAAGTGCCCCCACCCTTGTGTTTGGCGACGGGCGCTTCTTAGTGACTATTTTCTAAGAAAATTGTCCCATGAGCACATGGACAGAGGGCCCCCGTGGACATGTGCCTGGCATACTGTTGCGTGAAATGACCGCGTGGCTCTTCCCAAACACACGTGGCTGGTGTGGCGACTCCAGGTGTGTCCAGGGCGCTGCCTGAGGTCTCTCTGGTGTCACTGTGTCACAGAGCCACACAGGGAGGTCTCGTCAGAGCACAGTCAACGTGAGGCTGTTTCGCTGGGCGTGGAATGATCGCCAGGCCCAAGGCTCTCTCTCAGACTATTGTTTGAGGGGGGACATTTTCTTTTAATTAAACTGTAAGCACAAGGCACAGACTAGGATGTATGTATCTGCTCATTTCAACTAACACCATTATGCTATATCCATCTCTGTTTTATTACATTCCAAAAATGAACAGTTCCATCTAATTTAATTGTCAAGCAACTTAATCTCCTTGTGTGTCTCCAGTGGCCCCAAACATTAACCCATCACCTACAATTTATGAGATGAAAAAGGTAACATTCTCAGGAATGACAGAGTATAAGAGAAAACGAGGGTTTGGACAGGAAAAGGGATGTGTGAGAAGTTCACCAGGAAGGGGGCAGTTGAGGGGACCCAGGCTTGTGGGTGGCCTGTCCCCCCCACTGCTGCGTGTCACGGGGAGACTGCCTCTCCCTCCGGTCCCCCAGAAACCTGGCAGACAGAGGCTTAGCAGGACCGGTGCCTGCCTGCCTTCCCAGAAGAATGACACTTTGTAAAATTCCAACAGGGCTACTCAGTGATGGCCCGGAGGAGGACACCTGGGCCTCGGTGGAGTAACAAGGTGCCTTCACCTCTCCTTTGTTCCCAGGCATCCTTGTTGCCCTTTGAGGGGCATCAGAGATGCCCCTGCCCCGGGGGGAGGGGGCTGCCACAGTCACCAGGTGCTTCAGGCGCCAGAGAAGGCAGAGGTCCCTGAGGGCAGGTGGTCAGGGGGTGGGGACAGTGGGAGAAGGGCGCTCAGCTAACCTGGGCGGCTCAGCACCCCTGAGTGACTTGGAGGGACCCTCCGACGGCAGTGGAGGGGAGCAGGAGGGAGGCCCCTGTCGGTTCCGCCGCCCTCCTACTTCTCGGACCTCCAAGTGGATGGCCTGGGAGCTGCTCACGGACCGGCCCTCCGGTCGCACCGCGGAATGTCTGAGCCGCAGCCCAGGCCGCTCAGCATTTGCCAAGGTTAATGAAAGGAAGTGATAACTCAGCATTTATTTCCTCCTCCTGGATTTCGTAGCTGCAGACATCACCCTACGTCAAATTCCTCTTTAAAAGCTTTGGCTCATCTAAGGACAGCCGGCTTCCAGGAGATCACACCGCCCACCCTGCGGTCTGCAGGGGAAGCAGCCGGCTTTGCTGAGAGGAGCCCCGAACCACACGGTCCGTCCTGCACCGCATCCTCCTGCTTGGACGTGATCGCGCGTGGCTTCCGCAGGTGACAGAAGCCACCCGTGCCTGAGAGGCGTGTCCGTGAGGGGAGGCTGTGAGCCCAGCTCCGACCATCTGCTTGTGTTGTCCGTCTTTTGAAAGTTACAGCAACTATTGTTTGATGCTAATTACATCATTTCACTTTCTCTAACCAGAGAGAAGTAGAGGGAAAGTGAGGACCAAATTGGACGCTGGTGCGGCGCGGGCTCCGGGGCCCCCGCGCCCGCCGCTCGCCACAGCGGGAAAGTCGTTCGGGGATTCTGAGCCCTTGACACGCCGCGAGGATGCGCAGGCGCCCCGACTCTCCGCAGTCCACAGTGGGTTTTGCAACCGATTGAAGTCATTGTTTCCAGAGGCCACATGTCATTCTTTCCTTAGTAATAAGCATCTTTGACGGGGCATTTTCCTATTTGGGGACGTTTTAATTAGACTGAAACCGAAGGCTGTGGCCTTTGTAGGAGAGACCAGACGCCCCCGTGAGCCAGTGGCCGGCATCCGCTTCCCGGAGGGGGCTCCACCGACGTGGCGTGCCTGCAGCCCACGGTCCGCTCAGTCCTGGAGTCTGGGCGGCCGTCGGCGAGTCAAAGCCTCCCTGGGCCTCGTTTCCCCACCGTCCTAAAATGACGCGTGATTCCTGACAGCCCCCCAGGCAGGAAGATTCTCGGTGCCGTGGGCCCCCCACGCCTCCTAGGCGGCTGTCCCTCAGCACGAAAAGCAGCTGCTCCCACACGTGGACCTGGCCTCCGTGGCAGCGTTACTAACAGCTGCCGTAAGGGAAGGCAGTCCCACGACCGTCAGCTGAGGAACGGTCCGTGAGTCGTGGTTTCACCACACGGCCAGAAGGAGGGGTGACGTGCTCCTTCCTGCTGCAGGAGGAACCCCGAAACCGTTGTGCCAAGTTCAGGAGATCAGACACCAAGGACCAAGCCTCGGAGGACGCGGTTTAAACGGAATCCTGGAACAGGCCGAAGGGAACGGGCTGTGGGTCGCCGGGCTGGGGAGGGGGCACGGGACCCGATTCTCGGGGTGCAGGACTTCTGTTCGGCCCGGAAAGGCACTGCAACTAGATAGGGGTGGTGTTTGCACAAGAGCGTGACTAAATGATAAATCTTATATTATGGGTATTTTACCACCAAAAAAAAGAAAGAAAAATTCTATGACTCAGCCCGTGGGCCTCTCTGGTAGGGAGGAGGTGTTACAAGCCTTCAACTTTTCCCCACTTTCCGGAGCCGATCCGTCCTCCGCGTGACGCGGCGCTGATCGGCCGAGACCCATTCGGCAGCTGTGCCTGAGGGAAGGCGTCTCCCTTCCAAGTCTGTTTCCTAACGTGTCAGAAACAGGGGCCCGGCCGCTGGGCCACACACGCTTCTTCTGCTCCCCACGGACTCCCCGGTGCCTCTGGAACCTCCCGTGGGACCTGGTTCTCACTTCGGGGTCGGGGTCAGGGGAGGGAGTGGCCCCGAGGTTCTGGGTGTCCGTGTCTGCCGTGGGGGTGGCCAGGAGCGCTTGACCCTCGGGCCCAGCAGTGAGCTCCCCAGACCGTGGAGGCTGGTTCCCAGGCCAGAGACCTCGGAGGCCCCGACACCAGGGAGGACCCCCCGAGCAGCCGGGCCCGGATCTGGCTGCTGTTCCCAGCAAATCCCTCTGCCCTGCTTTCCAAGGGCTGGGAGTGGAGCGGAGTGCAGTGAGCGTGTGTGGGTGCGGCCCCAGAGGGGGACCCCGGGCTGACAGAGCCTTCAGGGCCCATGGGGTTCTCTCCTTTGCTCTTTTCTTCTCCTCCCCTCATCGCCCCCCTGCTTCCTGAGCCTCGTGAGCCCTGGGACCCACCCACGGGGGGTGGGCGGGATGGTGTCTCCGAGGTGTCTCCATGGCCGGGACTCAGCCCACGGCCTTCCTGGTGGTGTGCCGTCAGCACTGGGGGACTTGCAGCAGCCGAGTGCGCTGGGCTCACAGGACCCAGACGGCAGGTCTGAGACTCAGCCCGGAGCCCACAGAAGCTGCCCAGGAGGCCAGTGGCTGCTCCCCACCTGGTCCTCTGGTCCCTGCAAGGACACCCGCCAGGGAAGGGGAGGCGGGAACAGACTCCCCAGAGCTGCTGAGAGGCCTCCTGACGGAGGCAGAGTCTGGGTGCCGCCACCCCTCCCGTTAAGGCGTACGGTCCGCCTGACCAGAGCCCGGGTCACCCCACAAGCCGGACACATCCTGTGTCGGGGCCCATCGGTCACCTCACGAGCTGACGCACTTGGCTCACTGGTGTCGCTCAGCACACGTGCTTTCCAGGGACACTGCTCTCCTCCCGTCCACTCTGCTTCTTCGTAACTGAGCTGGGGCTCATTCGTGCCCACCGCCGCGTGCCCGGACCCCGCGGCCAGCACACCAGTCACTGCAGGGTGAACAGAAGGGGAGCTCTGTCCTCCAGCTGTCCAGCTGGCCTTCACAAATGCCCTCGAGGTGACAGGAAGCAAGTGGGCACCCTTCAGATCACAGTGTGCCCCCTCCCGCTCACCCCCGCCCTCCTCAGGGTCCCTGAAGCTGGCTAGGCATGGGCGTCACATGGTGACCCACTCCACTTCTCCCTTCAAACATCTCCCACCAGTAGCACGCCAGGCTTCCCGGTGCATCGAGTCCCACGGCCCTGGCCGGGATCCGCCGGTAATGTGGCCCCCCGGGGTTGGGACGCAGAGGGCCGCCCAGGACGCTGCCCCCCAGAAGCCCGTGAACATCAGGGAGCTGAGGCCGTTACTACGGTGACTTCACAGCCTGTGGTTCCTGGAGCTGGTCTTACAAAGTACAGCAAGCTGGAGTCAGAGAGAAGGAATAATTCTGAAAACATGGAAAATATAAACCCCTGGGTGCCGACAGTCTGGTCGTCAGTTTTACATGAACCGGGAAGGAATTCCTGCCGGTCTGTCTTACAGTGGGTGACACTCCCGAGACAGGGGGCCCTTCAAAGTGCCAAAGGACCAAGACACACAGTAGGCAATAAGGGAAAGTACGACTTACAGAAGAAGAAATTCAGTTGGCTAATAAATGTGTGAAAAGGGCTGAATTTCGACAACAACCAAGACATTGAAAATAAAATGGGACGATATCAAGTTTTATCAAGTTGGAAAAAGCGTACTGACGAGCCCCGGTGTTGAAGGTGTGAGGACCCAGCCGTCTTTCCCCTGCCAATCCTCCTGTGACCTGTGAGCAGGTGGGTTGTGACATCTTTCTACAGAGATTCTGGTGGCGAACAAAAGCTCGAAAACTAGGAAACGCCCTTGGGGCGAGCAGTTCCACTTCTTAGGAACCGCCTGGAGTGAATGATGGCTGATATTGCTGAAACGTTTGAAATGTCCTGGGAAGTTGCTCAATTAAATTGTGATTTATCCAGATACCGGAAATTTGTGTCATAAACGAATATTTAATAAGGTGAAGGGAAGGGTTACGCATGGGGCAGACCACGTGGCCCCAGGTTGAAAACACGAAGTGTGTGCAGGCGTGCGTCTCAGAGGCGAGAGGGAAATCTCCAGACCGGCAATTTTTCTCCTTTTTCATCTCATGACACATAAACTAATTGCTAAAATTCTACGGCAAACCCAAACATATATTTTTTTGATGACCTGACAAAACAAATAGTATAATTTTGATTCACTCACACCAGGCGGCTATTGTCGTGTTGGCTGTTGTCATATTTTCATTTGCCAGCCTAAGGGAGGAGGTCAGCGCCCCGACTGGAGAGTCAGGGGGTGCACGTTTTAAAAATCGCTGCTCTGGACTGAAACGTGAAGGAAGGATCTTCCTTTCCTTCGTATTAGTCTCATTGCTTTGCTCTCTTTCCCAAATTTTCTGCAAATGCCGGGTATGACTTTTGCAACTTGAGAAAACAACCAGTGCTTTTCAAAGGGAGAGTCGGGCTCATCCCGGCCATCCCTCCTGGGCGCTGTGGTTCTCTCCTGCCCTCCACGCCCCAGCCCCCGGTCCTCCCAGCGAAGCAGTGGGTGCCCTTGCCCCCCTCCCCGAGAAATGCCTTTGAGGGGACTTTCCTCAGGGCAACGGCTTTGGCTTCCGCTGAAGTCACACAAGAACGTGGCCTTACAAAATCCTCATTGTGTCTTCAGCCCTGTCCATGATGTACACACAGCGCCTTGGACGTCAGGATGATTCCATGTGTTCTTCCAAAGTGTGTCGCCACGGCCCACCTGGCTCCCCAAGGGACGCCAGGCTGGGCTCCGCAGTTGCTCCATCACTGGACTCAGCTGGTCTCCTTCCCTGGGCTCTCGCCCCGCCCTCTGTTCCCGCCCCCCATCCTCCTTTGTCTGTATCTTATTCTTCTCCGCCCCACCCTCGCAGGGGGCAGGGAGACCCCTCCGGCCTTCAGAGGTTGGTGCTCACCAGCACCAGGAACACACGAAGTCCCTCCTTCCTGGCTCTGGCCTCCCAGCCCGAGGGCTTCAGGCCTCAGGACGAAGGAGAAGGTGGGGATGTCAGTGGATTGCCCGCCCCCCCAGTCAGTTTCCTACACCCCAGGCAGATCCCAGGCTCCGAGCCCCGCTGCTGATGGGATCCTCGGGCACGCCATCGCACCAGGCCAGCCTCTTTCACACCCCAGGCTGCACGCAGCGTGTTATTCTGGCCCATTCTGGGGCCATGCCAGCCAGATGACCGAATCCTTTTCAGAGAGATGGCAGATGTCTCAGGCCCCATCGCTGCCAGGGGAGTGGCTGAGGTCTCCAGAGGGAGGCCCGGGGCCGCACCTTCCCCACTCTGCCTCCTCCGCACAGCCCTACGCGGGAAGCCGCGAGCTGTGTGCTCGACCTGGCCTGGCCGCAGCCACCTTCTCCTGCGGAGACAGAGAAACCAAGAGGTTAAGGCCGGTTAGTCCCCGAGTGGGCCTCCCGCGTGATTCAGCCCGGGGAGCGCGGTGACTCAGAGCCATGGATTCTTGTCTTCTGGCCGCAGACAAACAGCAGGGAGGCTTTAATGGGACGCCAGGACTGCTGGGCGGAGGCAGCACCCCGCTCCTGAGGGTCAGCCTGGGAGCAGCGCTCAGGCCCGGCCAGGACCGAGACCAGGTGGGACCAGGGCAGAGAGGCTGGTGCCCACTGGGCAGCGCAGGGCTGAGAAGGTTGGGGTGGGCGGTGCAGCCTGAACAGCTCTGCAGGGACATTCAGCCATGGTCCACCTGCCCCGGGCCCACCTGCCTGAGGGTCCACCTGTCCTGGGATCCACCTGCCCCAGGGTCCACCTGCCTGAGGGTCCACCTGCCCCGGGATCCACCTGCCCCTGGGTCCACCTGCCCCGGGATCCACCTGCCCCTGGGTCCACCTGCCCCGGGATCCACCTGCCCCGGGATCCACCTGCCCCAGGTCCACCTGCCCCAGGTCCACCTGCCCCGGGTCCACCTGCCTGAGGGTCCACCTGCTCCAGGCCCACCTGCCTGAGGGCCCACCTGCTCCAGGCCCACCTGCCTGAGGGTCCACCTGCCCCGGGCCCACCTGCCCCAGGTCCACCTGCCCCGGGTCCACCTGCCCCAGGTCCACCTGCCTGAGGGTCCACTTGCCCTGGGATCTACCTGCCCCGGGTCCACCTGCCCTGGGTCCACCTGCCCTGGGATCCACCTGCCCGGGGTCCACCTGTCCTGGGATCCACCTGCCCGGGGTCCACCTGCCTTGGCTTTCATGGGCACACGGGAGCACCGTTCCACGTCCTGCAAGCCACCCCTCAGCATGTACCTGTTGGGTACTTGGGAGGTACCTGTCTGGACCCTTGGCAGGGCCCAGCATGGGAGGTGTGTGGCAGGGTCAGGCCTCAGGGTCCGTGGGCGGGTGGAGGGCTCTCCCCGACCCACAGGGGAAGCCGAGGTGAGAGCAGGAATCGGGGTGGCTCAGAGGGCCGCCCCCCGCCAGGCTGGCTGCAGAGTGGTGTGGGGAGCTCCTTCTCCCCCCCGAACTGTGCCGGGCAGAGAAGGTGGCAGAGCCTCCCTGCCCAGGGAGAGCGAGGAGCGTGGGGAGCGCCGATGCCGGGCTGACGGCTGAGTGGAGTGCTGACACCCCGGCAGCAGAGTCATTTTAATCCTGAAAAGGGCCCCATGAGGTTGCTCTGAGTCCCATTTCCCGGGTGGGGACACCGAGGGGCCGTGCTAGCTCAGCGGAGGGGTCCCGCCAGCAGGGGCAGAGCCAGGAATCGAACCCAGTCTGTCTGGGCCTTAAGCAGATTGTCTAAAAAATAAGGTTGACTCTCTGTCCAGCGTGGCCCACTCCTGCCGTGGGACGTGTCGCTGCTCTGGAAAGCTGCTGCGGCGAGTCAGTGACCCCACATGCCCAGGCATCTCCCTGAGAGCGGCACTGGGCATTGCCCATCCCCTGCCCACTGCCTGCATCTCTGTCGTCAGGGTTCAGCACGGCAGGTCCGACAGCGCAGCCGAGACGCCGGAGCCCCGGGTCCAGAAACGGCCTGGGCGTCTCTTGACCACCCACACACCCACAGATTAGGCCTTTGAATGTAGAGGGCCCGAGGGACATGCCAAGCCTTGGGGTGCATGGCATTCAGTCTGTTGGTTAAGAAATGGTCTTCCTGCTGTGGTATTGGGAATGCATTCCTCCTCACCCACAGACCCTCACTACCTTTACATGTGTGCTGGAAATAGCAAGCAGATGTAATGGTCTCGATCTGTAGGGAGCACCCCCCCCCACACACACACACACAGACAGACACAGACAATGCCAGTGTGTGAGCAAGTGTGATGCCCAACAATGGGACGCTCCCGGTCACCACACGGTGCCCAGCAGGACGGGGGGGGGGGCGGCGCTTCCTCCTGGCCATCTCCGGGGCATGTAGTCCCTCTCTCCAGCTTGTTCTGTTTTTAAATTTCTTTTATTTTTAAAATTAAGACTGCTTTGTTAGTGCAGTTTAAGGTTCACAGCAATTTTCCGTGTACCCCCTGACGCACAGCCTCCCCGCTGTCTGTCCAACCCATGAACTGACATGAACGCGTCATCCTCACCCACAGACACAGCTGACACGCGGGCTCGCTCTTGGTGCCGTCCCTTCTGTGGTTCGGATACACACACAAGGATGCAGATCCTCCATTCTCATACCACGGAGTTTAACTGCTCTGAGAACCCTCTGCACTCTGACCGTTCACCCTTCACACACCATCAACCCCTGACCGTTCACCCTTTATACACCATCAACCCCTGACCTGTTCACCCTTCACACACCATCAATCCATGACCTGTTCACCCATCACACACCATCAACCCCTCACCTGTTCACCCTTCACACACCATCAACCCCTCACCTGTTCACCCATCACACACCATCAACCCCTCACCTGTTCACCCATCACACACCATCAACCCCTGACCATTCACCCTTCACACACCATCAACCCCTCACCTGTTCACCTATCACACACCATCAACCCCTGACCTGTTCACCCTTCACACACCATCAACCCCTCACCTGTTCACCCTTCACACACCATCAACCCCTCACCTGTTCACCCATCACACACCATCAACCCCTCACCTGTTCACCCTTCACACACCATCAACCCCTCACCTGTTCACCCTTCACACACCATCAACCCCTGACCATTCACCCTTCACACACCATCGACCCCTCACCTGTTCACCCTTCACACACCATCAACCCCTGACCTGTTCACCCTTCACACACCACCAACCCCTGACCATTCACCCTTCACACACCATCAACCCCTCACCTGTTCACCCATCACACACCATCAACCCCTCACCTGTTCACCCTTCACACACCATCAACCCCTCACCTGTTCACCCTTCACACACCATCAACCCCTCACCTGTTCACCCATCACACACCATCAACCCCTGACCTGTTCACCCTTCACACACCATCAACCCCTGACCGTTCACCCTTTATACACCATCAACCCCTGACCATTCACCCTTCACACACCATCGACCCCTCACCTGTTCACCCTTCACACACCATCAACCCCTCACCTGTTCACCCTTCACACACCATCAACCCCTCACCTGTTCACCCATCACACACCATCAACCCCTCACCTGTTCACCCATCACACACCATCAACCCCTCACCTGTTCACCCTTACACACCATCAACCCCTCACCTGTTCACCCATCACACACCATCAACCCCTCACCTGTTCACCCTTCACACACCATCAACCCCTCACCTGTTCACCCTTCACACACCACCAAACCCTGATCTGTTCACCCTCACACACTGCCAGCCCCTGACCTGTTCACCCTCACACACCGCCAGCCCCTGACCTGTTCACCCTTCACACACCATCAACCCCTCACCTGTTCACCCTTCACACACCATTAACCCCTCACCTGTTCACCCTTCACACACCACCAACCCCTGACCTGTTCACCCTCACACACTGCCAGCCCCTGACCTGTTCACCCTCACACACTGCCAGCCCCTGACCTGTTCACCCTTCACACACCACCAACCCCTCACCTGTTCACCCTTCACACACCACCAACCCCTGACCTGTTCACCTTTCACACACCACCAACCCCTGACCTGTTCACCCTCACACACCGCCAGCCCCTGACCTGTTCACCCTTACACACCACCAACCCCTCACCTGTTCACCCTTCACACACCACCAACCCCTCACCTGTTCACCCTTCACACACCACCAACCCCTCACCTGTTCACCCTCACACACCGCCAGCCCCTGACCTGTTCACCCTTACACACCATCAACCCCTCACCTGTTCACCCTTCACACACCGCCAGCCCCTGACCTGTTCACCCTCACACACCGCCAGCCCCTGACCTGTTCACCCTCATACACCATCAACCCCTGACCTGTTCACCCTTCACATACCACCAGCCCCTGACCTGTTCACCCTCACACACCATCAACCCCTGACCTGTTCACCCTTCACACACCATCAACCCCTCACCTGTTCACCTTTCACATACCGCCAGCCCCTGACCTGTTTGACCTTCACACACTGCCAGCCTCTGACCTGTTCACCCTCACACACCATCAACCCCTGACCTGTTCACCCTCACACACCATCAACCCCTGACCTGTTCACCCTTCACACACCACCAACCCCTGACCTGTTCACCTTTCACACACCACCAACCCCTGACCTGTTCACCCTCACACACCGCCAGCCCCTGACCTGTTCACCCTTACACACCATCAACCCCTCACCTGTTCACCCTTCACACACCACCAACCCCTCACCTGTTCACCCTTCACACACCGCCAGCCCCTGACCTGTTCACCCTCACACACCGCCAGCCCCTGACCTGTTCACCCTCATACACCATCAACCCCTGACCTGTTCACCCTTCACATACCACCAGCCCCTGACCTGTTCACCCTCACACACCATCAACCCCTGACCTGTTCACCCTTCACACACCATCAACCCCTCACCTGTTCACCTTTCACACACCGCCAGCCCCTGACCTGTTTGACCTTCACACACTGCCAGCCTCTGACCTGTTCACCCTCACACACCATCAACCCCTGACCTGTTCACCCTCACACACCATCAGCCCCTCACCTGTTCACCCTTCACACCGCCAGCCCCTCACCTCTTCACCCTTCACACCGCCAGCCCCTGACCTGTCAGTGTGCACTGTGTGCCTCTTCCAGAATGTCATACAGTTGGACTCAGTGTGTGGCCTCTCAGGTCAGCGCCCTTCCCTCAGCAACGTGCATTCATGTTTCCTCCATGCTTTTCACGGCGACAGACAGCTCACGTCCCGTTAACGCTGAGTACTGTTCCATCGTCAGGTGCACTGTGGTTCACTTACCTGCTGAGGGACTTCTCAGCTGCTTCCAAGTTCGGGCGATTAAGAAAAGCTTCTATAAACATCCGCGTGCAGTTTCCACCTTCTCTGGGTCAGTACCAAGCAGTGTTTGCTGGATCGTGTGGAGAGTGCAGGTCTGGCTTTACAGGAGAACAGGGACTGTCTTCCTGAGTGCTGGCATCACCTGCATGCCCACCGGCAGTGAGCGAGGTTCCTGGGGCTCACACCCGGGCAGCGTGAGGTTGGGTCCTGTCCAGAGTCTGGCTGTTCTGACAGGTGTGTGAGAGAGAGAGAGAGAGAGACCACAGGGGAGACATCGGGGGCAGAGATACATACCGACCTGGGCATGGGGTGTTGTGATTTTGGGGAGTGAAATGCTGTGCACTGTGTGATGTTATCCCTTCTGCCCTACACACGTGCGCGCGCACACACACACACACTCCTCGAACACCCACTTCCCAGCAGGCTGTGCAGTGGCTTTGGGAGGGGTGTGGGGTCCTTCAGGCATGGCCAGCTTGAGCCCCAGACTCCTTGGTCACCCTCACTCCATCGCACCAGCCCTCGGCTGGACCGCAGGGACCCTCGCTGGCCCTCAGGAGACAACAGACACCATCTCTGGCGGGCCGCGGGTCAGCCTGGCTGTGAGTGTCCGTGGGGCAGCCGTGTTCTGAGTTTGCAGATTCTGAGGGACCCACCCCACGCTGGCCTTTGTTGGCCAGGTGGCTACCCGGGCTCCACGGTAACTGCATGGGCCGAATGACTGTCACACTGTGTACGGGACATATTCTAATGACTCTGCAAGTATTGGGGGCTCCCCTCATTCCAAGCCCAGTGCAGGGACTTACACTTATTAAATCCCCAAGACAGTCCAGTGACAGGGATGGGGTTAATCGTGGCATTTTCTGGAGGCAGGTATGGGTCTCAGAAGGCTTGTCATGCATCAGGCTCGGTCGGGGTGCTGGTTGGTGGCTGGGCTGACTGGGACCCACCTACACCCCCTGACCCCATGGTGGTGCCTCCACCCAGCCCCCAGGGCCCCATGATCTTGAAGAGGGAACCCTGTCCTGCCTGTGCTCCCCAGGGAGACTGAGGTTTGCAGGGCACTGGTTGGCTTGGCGATGCAGGGGATAAAGAAGGACCACGTTCAGTGGCCCGGTGTGGCCACAGCTGCGTGCTCCGCCCCCTGGGCCCGCCTGCTGGGAATGGCTGCTGATGGGGGAGTGTGAGGGTGCAGCCGTGATGGACGGTGGTCCTGGCAGTGCTCATACCTGACAAGTTAGGGTGCTCCCCGCAGAGGGAGGCCAGGGGGGACTCCACAGAAGGACGTGGGTGTGTGCAAAGCTCACTCAGAAAGTGAGCCGTGTGGCCTTGTTTACGCAGATCGGGGACGATTTCAAGGGAGGCGAGGACCGCTCTCAGAGAGGGATTTCACAAGGAGCCCCGGCACCCGCCTCTGCTCACCATGGCGATGCTTCCCGCTCAGAGCGCGGCCCGTCTGGGTGCTCACAGGCAGCGGAAGTGGACACAGGTGGGCACGGCACGGAGACTGTCTGCGCCCAGCGAGCGGAGGCACGGGCAGCCTGCGGGACGGCAGGAGACCTTTGCAAACCGTGTGGCTGAGGTGGGGTTCACATCCAGGCTAGAGAGAGAACGTCAGCACTTCACACAGAAAACAACAAATAATCTGATTCAAAAATGAGCAAAGGACCTGAATAGACATTTCTCCAAAGATGACGTCCAGGTGGCCCACGGGGCATGAAAAGGTGCTCAGCATCACGGATCCTCAGAGAAATGCAAACCGAAACCACGTGAGACGTCACCTCACACCTGTCCGGATGGCCGCCTCCGCAGACAGGTGGCGTGTGGGGGACTCAGGGACACCGGGGCAGGAGCTGCTGGCGGGGACGCACCTGGCGCAGCTGCGCCGGGAAACGGTATGGCGGTCCCTCAGAAACGTAACGGCGGAATTACCATGGGATCTAGCAATCCCACCTCTGGGGGTAAAGCAAAAAGAATTGAAATCGGAGTCTTGAGAGATACATTTGGGCCCCACGTTCGTAGCGGCGTAGTTTAAACAGCCCAAAGGTGGAAGCGAGTACCTGGCCACTGAGGGTGGCATGGACGCATGAAGTGCGGTCCGTCCACACCGTGGCTAGTCCTCCGCCCTCACAGCGGAGACTGGACGCCTGCAACAGCGTGGACGAACCTTGAGGATGTGACGCTGAGTGAAATAAGCCAGGCACAGAGGACGGACACTGCGTGACCCTGTGTATGTGGTTCCGGGAGAAGTCAGGCTCCCGGAGAGAGGCTGGGTGGGTGAGGGGAACGGGGACCGGAATGGGCACAGGTGCTCCGTCTGGAGAGATGAAGGAGCGCTGGAGTGACGCCCTCCGTGCGACAGTCAGCGTTCCGGAACCTGCACCTACCAGCCGTAAGGACGGTCCATTTTGTGCTGTGTGCTTCCTACAACAACTCAAACAGTTTTGGGGGGTGTTCTGAGACCTCCGGAACCGGAGGTTTCTGTTAGCTGGAAGAGGGACAGGTCTCGGGCAGGGAGTCCCTGTCACGATCCTGCCTGTCCCCGGGCCCTCCACAAGCTGGTATCGCATCCCCCTGAGGGTCTCTCGCCGGGGGTCCTGGGTCAGTTCTGACAGTTCAGGGCTAACTTTCGGGCCCTCAGACTTGGAGGCTGGCCCAGGCAAGGGCCATTTGGGGCTTGCATTTGACCCTGACCCCGAGGGGCAGGAGCTCTGGCTGCCGTGATGGGACGGTGGTTTGAGCTGTGGGGGGCGGGCCCGAGGAGGGGCCGTGGGCGCCCAGCCTGCGTATGTCGGGGCTCCCACCCCTGCTGATAGGACGTGATGCTCACACCTTTCAGCGAGAAGGTTGAGGCCGTGCCCTTGCAGGAACTGGAGCCCCTGGCATCTCTGTCCTGCCCGTATTTCGTGTAGTGACTTTCTGGCCAGTCCGATGGAGGAAGGGGAACACTCTCTCTTTTCTAAGAATTGGGTTAGATGTCCATTGATTCGATACGGATATGTGTCTTTATGGTCATGCAAACAAAAGGCTTCAGAACCGTGAATTTTGTTTTTGGAGCTGAATTCTGCAGCAGGACGGGCTGGGCCCGGGGTGGCCTGGCAGGGAAGCGGGCACACCGGCCCAGGAGAGAGCCAGACCCTCTTGGCACCTGGGCAGCTGCCAGACAGGTGGCCCGTGGTTCCTGTCCTGCAGGTGGACAGTGTGGTGGTGCTGGACCGACGGCCCGAAGCCCAGGCGCGTGGGGGCCGTGGGAGTCGCTGGCGTTCTGTGTGTGCTGGAAGCCGGGAGGTGTCCTCCCAGGCGGCGCTCCGTCCCCAAACCTTCCTGGGAGCGGGGACTCCGTGTGCATTGGCCCAACACGGCTGGAAACTGGCCCCAAACTGGCTGGTGCGTATTTCTTCGAGGAAAAGTAACAATTCACTTGTGTTCGAGCTGAGACGCGGTCCATGTCTCGGAGGGGTTACAGACTCGTCTGGGAGACTCAGGGCCGGAGGCAGGATGGTGATGGGGGGACATCTTCCCAGATTAGGAGGTCCTGGGGCTGGTAACCCAGGGGGTTAGCAGCTACCACTTTTCCAGGAAAACACAGCCACGGGGGGGGGACACAACTGCCCAGACTCTTTCATTAAAATCTGTGTTACCAAGCCCATAGATGGAAGCCTGATTTGCTTCCAAGTCTGTCATTGCTGTGGGTACCTTAATTGCCCACGCAGGGGTCCTCTTTGGTCTCAGGTTATTGGGGCTCAGAATGTACACTTTAGTCCTGTGGTGTTCTTCTTCTGCAAAAGCATGGGGGACACGTAAGGACGCGGGCCGAGGGGCTCCGCAAGGAAAGGCTGAGCTTCTGCAGTGATATGTATGACAGGTGCCGTCCGCCCCAACCCCACCCAGTCCGTTTCCAACGGCCAGCGGTGTTTTCTAAGGACCGAACCTTGGACCTTTGATCCTCTGCGGAAGAACCTACAGAGGCTCCTCTCCCGATGAGGTCAAGGTGAGCATCCTTTAACTGCCCCTGAGTGAGCTTGAAGTGCCCTCAGGTGGGAGAGCTGTCTGCCCTGGGCTCCCCACGGCATCAGGTCCCCGTGAGCCTGCAGGAGTGGGGTCTGGGACCCTCCCCGTCTCCCTCTGTCTCTCCCCCACTCCGTCCCACACATGCAGGACCCCTCCCTACGGGACACCTGTCCTATCTGTGGACAGCTTTGTCTAGGATGCACGAAGGAACTGGAATGAAGACGGACAGCGGAGTGGACCCAGCTCGAGTGGATTTATTTTCTCTGACGACCAGAGCACTCAGGAAACTGCATGAAATGTGAACTACGTCATTGGCTTCCCCACCTCTTAAGTGCTTTGACACCCTGGTTCAGCCCTGGCTGGGAGACGGGACATCTGGAGGCCGTCAGGCTGCAGGGGGCCGGGCTCCGTCTCTGCTCTGGGGTGGGACGCGGTGGATGTGTGGCCCCTTGCAGAGCCCTGATGACAGAGGAGAGGGAAGGACCAGCTGCAAGTCCGAGCCAGAGATAGGAAGGCCACTTCCGAGACTCCCCGACGGTACCACCCACGGCAGCAGACCCTCCCTGCCCTCCACGGCCTCCCCTGCAGGGAAGACGCTTCCACCCAAAGAGCAAAGAAGAGAAAATTAAGTCTCTGATGCGGCCACGCACTCTGACGGAGGGTGCCTCCCAGTCGCCGTGTGCGCTGCGTGGTCGCTGTGCGCCCGTCAGGGACCCGCAGAGCTACACGGCGCCGTGAAGCAGGCTGGCCGGCCGCGAGCTGGACATCCAGGAACACGCAGGAGCCAGGAGGATGCCGTGAACTTCGGCCCCCTGACCCGGGTCACCGGAAGGCCAGACCCATTCCCCTGGGGTTCGTCACTCAGCCCAGTTTCTGGGGGTCACAGATTTCTCTCCTGTCCCCAGGCACCAAGAAAATAAATAACTAGATGGAAAGGTTAGCTCACAGCTTTGGCAGGGACCCCTGGAATCGCACAGCTCAGTCCTGAGTGTTTGTTCCGAAGATTCTGATGCAATAGAGGAAAATAAATAAGAGGCCAGGGAACCCAGTTCTTGTAGGGCTTCCCCACCTGGCAAGGCTGGAGGGGCACCAGGGGGCACCAGGGGCACCAGGGGGCAGGGGTGGAGCCCGAGGCCCACAGCCGAGCCAGGGTCAAGTCCTCGCCCACTTGCTGCCTGTGGGCACGGGGCTGGCAGCCTGCCACCGCCCTGCCCGGGGGTGCAGTAGCAGCTGAGCCCTCACCAGACAGAAATCAAGCCGGGCACCCAGGCAGCTCCACAGGGGGACCAGGGGCTCTTGGCGGCCCATAACTTTCCTTTTCCTAAGAATCTCGAAATCAGGAAGCCAAAGCCTGGGATAAAGTGACTGAGTGTTTCAGAACCGCCTCCTGGAAGGATGTGGAGCTCAGGGTGTCCTGTCGGCTGGCTCCCCTCGCCTTTCAAGGACCATCGGAGCAGTAACGAGAGTCCCCCACCCCAGGACTGAGGAAAACCCCTTCCCTTTGGGGACAGTCCCCAACACAATGTTTTCAGAGAAAAGAACACCTCTCAGAGTACTTGTCGTAATTATGATCCCCAAACCTGTTGAAGTTAAAAAAACAAACAAAAACCAAACAGACCCATTTCCTGAGGAAGTGAGATCGAATTCTAGGTGAAGGATAAGAAAAATAAACTCAGCGATGTTTCAGAAGCCTGAGGCCCAGGCCAAGGAGGTTTGATTTGCGGACTAAGAGGAATGTAACATTCAGGCACCTTGGCCAGGGTTTGACACTCTGGCAACATGTCAAAGGTGTTAAATTTATTCACAGTGTTCTCCTGAATTACGCAATTCAGCTCATCCACCATCAAAACAGAAAATAAATATAAGCGTCTCTGGGCAGATGCTGAAAATACCTTTGAGAATGCTTAACATATTTCTGATATTAAAATCTCCTGTTTTGGTATTTAAATCTCCAAACACTACAATGGAGGCTCTTGGTCACCCTCAGGGAGAGCCCCCCTTTCACAGGCTGGAGCGTTGGCCAGCCATTTAGGTGATGGTCACGACAGTTCTCACCGACTCAGTGCTGCAACATTGCCTTGGATTTCTTAAATGATTCTGTAAAACAAGAGAGAGAAATCAAGATAGGACTATAGAAAGCAGAAAGATAAAAACAGTATGATGTTGCCTGGCCGGTGTGGCTCAGTGGATTGAGCGTCTCCCATGGACTGAGAGGTCCCAGTTCTATTCCCGGTCAGGGCACATGCCCGGGTTGTGGGCTCGATCCCCAGTGGGGGGCGTGCAGGAGGCGGCCAATCGATGTTCTCTCTCACATCGATGTTTCTTTCTCTCTGTCCCTTCCTCTCTCTCTCTAAAAAAATCAATAAAAACATATTTTTTTTAAAAAATAGTGTTATTTGGAGATGATACAATCATCTACCAGGAAACAATCGTCTACCAGGAAACTTGCCCCCCACCCCATCACCCAAAAAAACCCCACAAAGTTCAAAACCATCAGAACTAATAAAAGCATTTAGAAAGGAGGCCAAGCACGAAGTCAAGATAACTTTTAAAAGCAGCCTCATACACGCTGGTCAGGAAACAGAAAGATGCCCATCACAAAGACGGAAATACATAGACTTGCCGTCCCCTCAACGAGGACATGAAGGACTTCGAGAAGGAACGTCTCTTAGCTGGAAGCAGCAGAACCTTTGAATGAGAAGCCCTACTTGCCATGAGGCTGTTTGGAAATGTATTATTGTACCCCTGCCATCATCCTCCCCCAAATTACTTCGTAGCACTAATATAATGTTTAATTCAACAAAATGATTGCCAGGTACACATGAAAGATGGAGACAGAGACACATCCAGGAAAATAATTACAAGGAGCAGCAAGGGCTAGAAGATAGAGTGGAACAGAGCCAGAGGGCTCGGGAACAACCGCTTTATGTCCTACTCAGGCACCGGTCAAGGGGACGGTTCCCAGGAGTGGGGAACTGCTCGGAGTATCATTAAGAACAGCGAGGGTCCGGCGGGCCTGAGCCACAGAGGCTGTGCTGACCACGTTCTCCGAGTAGCCGCAGCTCGGCTGTCTCAGTCCTGTCCTCCCTGGCTGCTCTGTCCCTTGTCCACCAAACAGCCATCCTGTGGCTCACACCTGGGTCTCTGCCGTCAGTGGGGTGCAGGATGTCAGCCCCCCTGCAGCACCTGGAGACAGCCCACGCTCGCCTTTCAGAATGAACAGTTACACTCAAATGTACTGATGTACTGACCATTTAAATGAAACGTTGAAAAGGAAAGTACTGATCTAGAGTTAAATGGCAACCAGACTATAAACTCACCGCAGAGCATCCTGGAGGAGAGGGGCGGGGCCTCAGGGCTGGCTCAGGCCATGGGACCTCATAGTCCCTCTGCCCGGCGCCCTCAGGGGTCCTGACCTGAAGGGACGCAGCACCCGTTGTGTCCATGCTGACTGCATGTGGTAGCTTGACCTGTTTTCGGGGGGGCTGGGGCTGAGGCTGAGGTTGGGGTGGGGCTGGGGCTGAGGCTGAGGTTGGGGTGGGGCTGGGGCTGGGGCTGAGCTGGGCTGGGGCTGGGCTGGGGCTGGGCTGGGCTGGGGCTGGGGCTGGGCTGGGGCTGGGGCTGGGGCTGAGCTGGGCTGGGGCTGGGCTGGGGCTGGGCTGGGCTGGGGCTGGGGCTGGGCTGGGCTGGGGCTGAGCTGGGCTGGGGCTGGGGCTGGGGCTGGGCTGGGGCTGGGCTGGGGCTGGGGCTGGGGCTGGGGCTGGGCTGGGGCTGGGGCTGGGGCTGAGCTGGGCTGGGGCTGGGCTGGGGCTGGGGCTGAGCTGGGCTGGGGCTGGGCTGGGGCTGGGGCTGGGGCTGAGCTGAGCTGGGGCTGGGCTGGGGCTGGGCTGGGCTGGGGCTGGGGCTGAGCTGGGCTGGGGCTGGGCTGGGGCTGGGCTGGGCTGGGGCTGGGGCTGGGGCTGAGCTGGGCTGGGGCTGGGGCTGGGGCTGAGCTGGGCTGGGGCTGGGCTGGGGCTGGGCTGGGCTGGGGCTGGGGCTAAGGCAGGTGGGTACTGGGAAGGGCGCTGGGCCACCAGTGTGGGTCTCCTTTTAGCTGGAAACCCAGCCCCTCTCGCCTCACACCTACTGACCTCACATGTACTGACTGCCTTTAGGAGCCGACTTTCCTTTTCAACGTTTTATTTAAACGGTCATGTTGGAGGCTGTGGTGAGAAGTCATGTACTAAACACCAAGGGAGGGCACGGCATCGCGTAGAGGGGCTGGGACCCCTGTGTCATGAAGTGAGGCCGTTCGAGCAGAGTCTCACTGTACAGCCTGAGCGGCAGAGTGTGCTTGACGCGGGGGCCCGGCCGGCACTGAGGCAGGAGGGAGCCGAGCTGGGTGGACACGTTCTCCCAGCTCCCTCCCGCTGAGCCCGTGTGCCGCCCCCCAGGGCCTGGTCTGCCTTGTCTTCCCTGCAGAGTGTGGGGTTCAGGCCCCCCCGGGAGACCGACAGTCAGGCTCTGTCGGACTGAGTGGGGGTGGAGGGCCAGGGGACCAGAGGACCGTCCCTGCAGGTGCCCAGGACTGTCCAGGTGTATTCCTGTCCTCGAGGCTCATTGTGGACAGCGCCCTTCTGTCTCGAACGAGTCTCACTTCAGACGCTGAGTCAGGCGGTCATGCTGTCCCGCGTGCCCAGGTGCAGTCGAGCACACCCCCCGGGGCCATTCTCACGGGGGAGGGGTGCATTAGAAACGCCCCGGAGTCGTCCTCTCTCTGCCCAGCTCCCCCGTCCACATGCCCAGCTAGGCAGGCCTGTGCTGGAAACCTCTCCTTGTGACTCTGATGTGCTGTCCTCCAGCCAGGGGCTTGCGTCAAGCGGGGGGTTAGCAGGACCCACTGGCCACCCAGCATGCCTGTGGGAAGCATGCTGGACCAGGAGAGGGCGGCGGGTCAGGAAGGGTTTGCTGGGGCAGCTGGAGGTCCCGCGGAGGGAGGAGAGCGATGTCTGCTCTGCAGCTCTTGTTTGTGGAGGGCCTGCTGATGGCCGTGGAGGGCCTGCTGATGGCCACGGAGGGCCTGCTGATGGCCGTGGAGGGCCTGCTGATGGCCACGGAGGGCCTGCTGATGGCCACGGAGGGCCTGCTGATGGCCACGGAGGTCTCCACGCTGGAGACGGACTGGGCGACTCAAGGCCCCGGGGAGGGAGGGGAGGCCCCAGGAAGGGACCTTGGACAGAGCCCTGGGGCCACCAGCATGTTAGGGCGTGGGAAGAAAGGGGGGCATTACTGAGATTAATATGACTATTATTAATCAAATGAGCACCGGGCGCCGTTGTCACTTCTTTCCAGTGAGCCCCGCCGAGTGTTTGTGTCCTCCAAGGGTGGGGGGGAACAGCGTTAGGTTCCCTTTCATGTAGGTGCCCCCCAGCCCATTCATTCATTCATTCCTGCCCTCCCGGCCGGCACAGAGACCGGGTCCCCAGCAGCAAGGAGAATTCCTGGCGGGCTCCGGCCTGGGCTGGGTCTCTGCCCTGAGCGGGGTGGGCTCGCTTCCCTGGGGGTGAGCTCTCCCCCATCTCCTCCGAGGGCCTTGGCAGCCGAGTCCTGAGCACCACCGTGTCCACGGTCCTGAGCAGCCTGCAGTGGGGTTCTGTGTGTCGGGGTTATGTACGGGGACGCTTGCTGGGGAGACACTCGGCTCTCGGGTGGGAACACGGGCACTGCCGGGGCTAGGGGACAGGGAAGTGCCCACACACCGTCTGCCTGGGCTTTCCATCCACAGGGGCCACGGGCCTCGCAGCACCTGGATGCCTTAGGTATTGGCCTCTCTCTCTCTCTCTCTCTCTCACACACACACATAGACACACACATAGACACACACACACACACACAGACACACACAGACACACACAGGCACGCACACACACACACACAGACACACACAGGCGCGCGCACACACACACAGACACACACACAGATACACACATAGACACACACACACACACACATAGACACACACACACATACACACACACACACACACACACACACACACACATGCGTGCTTAGGGGGCACACAGCAAGTCAGGCTTGAAGTCCCGGCCCCTCGAGTCAGCGTTCACCCGCCAAGCCTCAACGCTTCCCCTTGCGTCCCGCAGCGCCCAGGTCCCCCAGCCCACGGGCACGGCCTTGAGAGCTCGGCAGCTCAGTGCCGCCCGCCGTCCCGGGTGGGGACCAGGGTGCAGCTGGAGAGCCCATCAGAGCAGCGCCGCGGCCGCCGTGTGCCCTGGGTGCCAGCGTGCCCGCTCCGGCAGCCGGTGCCCTGGAAGCTGTGCAGACTCCGTTTGGGCCAGCGTCGACTCATGTTACCATTTCAGAGCCCTCCGCCCAGACGCCGCTCGGTCTTCCGAGACGGAAGCCCCGACGCCGCGCTCAGCTCCCTCCTGCTCGGGCCTCTGGCCACGGAGTTAATGATCTGTGAAAACACTTAAGTTCATGAGGAAAACGCCTTGAAAGGAGCAAATTAGTTTGTCACTCACACGTCCGTGGTGGCCCACGGCGAGGGAACTGGCTGGGAGCGCATGCGTCCGGGTCCCGTGCGGGGATAGCTCAATGGGACGGCTTCTCTGAGGCCTGAGCGTCTTTTGTGGAACAGAGGGACTCTTTCCGAGGAGCCCTCAGACCCCTGGGCTGGGCGGCCGCCCAGAGCCGGGCGGGCAGCGGCCACAGCAGCGGAGGGGCAGGTAGACTCCGTCCAGGTGTGTGCCCGGGGTGGGCCGGGCTCGGGTGAGAGCCAGGCTTCTGGGCGGTGAAGGCCTGAGCCCTGCAGGGTGTGACGGCAGCACCGGACACCTTTGCCTCGTGTCCGATGGCCAAGTGCACTGGGGAGGCCCGGCCAGTGCAGCCAAGGAGCGGAGCCCCAGACGGTGTGAGCGGAACGTCTGTTGGTCAGAGCTGCCCCCGAGCAAACGTCACCCCATCCGGAGACTTCGCACCCCGAGGGTGTTCAGGCAGGGCCGGACAACCGCTGGTCAGCGTGGTCCAAGGGGGTGGGGCAGGAGGACTTCTGGGGATGGTCGTGCTGTCCCTCCAGCTTCTGTTCTGCTGATGCTTCCGGAGACTCGAGCGAGCCGTGTGCCCCCTGGGCCTGTGTCTGCTGCTCCGCTGCCTCCTCCTGGTCTGGGGCGCCTGGGAGCAGAGCGCGGCGGGGGTGAGGGTCCTGGGAGCGGAGTGCAGGTGGGTGAGGGTCCTGGGAGCGGAGCGCAGGTGGGTGAGGGTCCTGGGAGCTGAGCGCAGGTGGGTGAGGGTCCTGGGAGCGGAGCGCGGTGGCGGTGAGGGTCCTGGGAGCGGAGCGCAGGTGGGTGAGGGTCCTGGGAGCGGAGCGCAGGTGGGTGAGGGTCCTGGGAGCGGAGTGCGGCGGGGGTGAGGGTCCTGCTCTGGTATGAGAAGGGGCTGGACACTGTCCTCCAGAGTCGCCCTTGTGAAGCCCGAGCCCAGGAGCAGCGCGGGGCCAGCAGAGCCCCTCCGCGGAGGGCCGGTGCCTTGACCGCATCGCCTGTTTTAAAATCCTCTGTGACTCAAACTCCACTGAGGTCACTTCTGCAGCTGCTGGTCTCCGAGGAGCAGGGCTGGCTGGCTTGACATTCAACAGGAAAAGTAAGAGAGAGAATCAGAGCAGGAGGGGAGAAGGGACAGGGACACAGCAGCAGTGAGGGAGGCAGAGGTGGCCAGCCGTCCTTCACCCCTCACGAGCCTCGAATTCCAGCGGAGGGGAAGGGAGTGGGGTTGTGAAGACAGATCAGCGGAAGCTTCCAGCATCTGAGCAGAAGAGTCTTCTGGAAGCCCGGCCAGGAAGGAGCTGAGCACACGGAGGGGGTGGGAAGAGGTGGACCCCAGCTCCCAGGCATTGGAGAGGCCGGGGGGACACGGGGACTGTGCGCCTGGTGGGGAGGGAGCGGCCTTCAGGGGTGACAGGCTGCGAGGGTCTGCTTGCTGGTGGCCCAGCTGCACAGTCACGTGGCCCCGGCCTTTCTTCGGGGGCTGATGGCCCGTAGGGCTGCTCCGTGAGGCCAGGCAGCCACCTAGCCTGCCATCCACCCATCGCACGGAGGCATCAGCTGCAGCAGCCCTCCCTGGGGCTGGTCTGGGTCCCCTCCAGCCTCCTCGTCCCTTCAGGACTCTCCATTAAACCAGGCCCAGGCCCAAGGACCGGGACTCACGGCGCTGAACCTCTCCCAGGACACAGAGGGCCTCACACCTTTTGCCCGTCTTGGAAGGGACATGTCAGAGGCCAGCTGTGCCCCAGATGGGATGTGTGAGGGAGCTCTCAGAGCTTGAGATTCTAAACACCGTGAGACCCCCTTGGACCATGAGGCCCCTGAGCAGGGCCCCCACTTTACCTGGGGGAAATGGGGTCCAGTGTGCGGGTGAGACCTGACCAAGATCACTCAGCCAGCAGGTGGCCAAGGGGGGACAGGTGGGCTTCGCGCGGCCTGAGGGGACCTTCCTTGGCAAAGAGCCTCGTGCCCGAGGGCAAGTTCCCAAAGGGGTGTCCTGAAACTCCTCGTGGTGTGGGTGTCTCCCCTCCCCCACCAGGCCACGCCCAGGTGTCCAGATAGAAACCCCAGGCAGTGGTGAGATTCCTGGACAGGCCTGCACACCCCCAGGCAGGGCTCGTCGGGGAGGGGAGCCGAGACGTGAGACCAGGCTGAGGCCGACTGGAGCACAACCCTTATCAGACAAAGGCTGAGGTGGGGTCCTCGGGTCAAGCAGACTCACCCCCGTGCTGAACCCCAGCAGGTCTCCCCACAGGGCTGGGGGTGCTGGGGACCTGCTGCCTGCAGCCGGCTCCTGGCCCTCAGGGAAGATGCGGAGCCTGAGGGGAGCACACTCAGCTCCCCACGTCACCGTCCCGGGCCAGGCCAGCTCCCTGGGTGGCGTGATACGGAGGCAGAGCAGGCCAAGGGTGTCGGCATCCCAGCCTCCCTCCTGGAGGAAAACCTCAGTGTCGGAGACATAGGAAGACACGTCTCCCGAGAAGCTCAGCGGGTCTGGGGTCTGTCCTGCCCTTCAGAACCGTCCTCAGCTCCTGGAGCCTCTCCACTCCTTCCAGACGGCGGGCGTGGCGGGGAAGCCGTGTTCCTGCGGGTGGCCCCGCACCCTGGCCTGCAGGGTGGCTGCCCGGAGGGCTGTCAGAGTGCACGCCGCTGGACGGTCCCCTCCTCTAGGCCGTGGGCCCCTCGCCCCTTCCCCCCCCCCCCAGTGCCCGGCGTACCCTGCCAAGGTCTGTTTCGTTTAGCTCAGGCAGAGAGTGGGAAACGGACAGCGGCCTCCGGGTATGTCGTGCACTTTTGCCGCAGGGAAGAACACAGCTGAGCAGTGCTGTTTATGCCCCTCCTCTCTGGAGTTCTTAGCGTCTGCGACGTCAGCCACGGCCCGGCAGAGTCTAGGTCTGGGCACTGCCCCCTCCCTGGGTGTGGGGGGCTGGTGCCCGCAGAGCGGTGCGATCCTGTGCGATGGTGTTGAGGCGATGGTGACCCGTCACCCTCGAGAGCTCCTAGAACCCCCAAACCGGGAAGTAACTGCTCTGCACGGCCCTGGGGGCCACGTGCTCTCGTGTCTTTAAAGTACGTTTGTGATCTGACCTTACAGTCACAGTCCCGATGCTTCTCCCAGCAAGACACACGTGTGCGTGACCCTATTCCAAAGGCCGGCAGAGCCGCTCCCCATCTCACTGCCCGCCAGCACCCCCCTCTGGGGTCGGGGTCCCCAGCTCCTGCGCCCCTGTGCAGAGTCAACGTCACAGCTTTAGCAGTGTTAATCACCTTCAACCCACCAACCCAAATGCCTGGAACTCAAGCTAGACTCTGCGGGGAGGGGGCCGTTCCCTCCCCCATCCAGTGGCTCACAGAAACATGTGCACTGGCGGTTCTCCGGTCCGGGGGAGAAGTCAGACTTCGTCTCAGAGGCTGCCACAGGGGTGCTGGCGCTTTGAGGACCAGCACCGTGCAGGTGGGACCCACCACCCAGCCCTGGCTCACAGCTGGCACCGCGCACCTGCGGCTGTTCGCTGACCCCGGATGCGGGCGTGGAGGCCGTTCGGGCTGCCTTCTTGGCGGGCAGCACCTCCCGTCCAAGGTGACTGGGTGATGCAGGTCGCAGCGAAGGCAGGAGTGTAGCACTCGGGTTGCATTGGTCAGCGAGAGGCCTGTTCTCAGCCCCGATTCCAGTGCAAGAGACGCTGCCCTTGGAGGGAGGTTCAGGTGACCCTCCCGGGCTGTGTGTCCCACGACGTGCAGCTACAAGCCCGTGGGGACTCTGCCAGCCCATGTCCCGAGTGACTGTGCGGAACGGAGCCCCCGCCGACCTGAACGAGCAAGAAAAATGGAACAGACGGAACCACCGTGCGTTTCAGCGCTGAGGCGGGGGCTTGGTGGGGGGGGGGCCTGTTCCGACTGAAACGAGGAGGGAGATGACTGACGAGGCCCGGCTCGCGGGCAGGCCGTCCTGGGGCCTTGCACAGGTGTGCTTCGCTCTGTGAAATGGGCGTTTGATTAGGGAAGTTGTCTACAGTGAGTCATTTCAGATCCTTTTTCTAAGGAGCTCAGTTTCCAAAGGCACTTTCCACCCAAGTTTTTCATAAATGATAGCCCTGTCCAGGGTGCCACCGTGGCGTCATCTGTGTGTCTGCTGAGTGGGTCACTGTGCGGCGAGACGCTCCGGCCTCCTGCGCTCCCTGACGTGGCATGTGGCTTCTTACCTTTGGTTCGAGGTGCGGCCGCTCCTTTCCAGAGTCCCGCCTCCATGCCGGGTTTGCTTACGAGGTAGTGTTTTATTTCAAAGTGAATTCCTGCCCTGACTGGTGTGGCTCAGCGGTTAGCGGGTCAGCCTGTGGACCAAAGGGTCATGGGTTCGATTCCGCTCAAGGGCACGTACCCTGGTTGCAGTTCAATCCCCCGCCAGGTTGGGGTGGTGCGGGAGGCAGCCGATCGATGTGTCTCACATCGACGTCTCTCTCTCTCTCTCTCCCTCCCTTCCACGGTATCTGAAAAAGAAAACAAATGAATAAGATAAAGTGAATTCCAACCTGGATTCTTGCAGACTACACAGAACACCTGTATCGCATCTATTTATTGACAGAGCTTGGTTAAAGCGGTGGAGAAGGGAAGGCGGGCTCTTGAATCTAGGACGGAAAGCGGGTGGCTGAGCTCCCTGACCACCACCTGACCCCACTCTCCACGTCCACGGGGTCTGTTGGAGCTAAAATGGTAACTAAATGCGTTAAAAATGGGCAGAAAAGGGAAGGAGGATTCCCATTCAAGAAGCTGTAGTCCGGGCGGGGTGGCTCAGTGATTGAGCGTCGACCCATGCACCAAGAGGTCGCTGGTTCGATTCCCGGTCAGGGGTCAGGGCACATGCCCAGGTCGTGGGCCTGATCCCCAGTGGGGGGCATGCAGGAGGCGGCCAGTCGATGTTCTCTCTCATCGATGTTTCTATCTCTCTCTCCCTCTCCTTTCCTCTCTCTCTAAAATCAATAAAGAAAAAAATTAAAAAAAAAAAAAAAAAGCTGTAGCCCGGATATAGCATGAACATCATCGCGAATATTCAGAGACTTCAGCTACTCAGCTTTGATGACAGCGCCAAGGTCTTCTTCCGAGTCCCTGGCTCTTTGATCTGCTGCCCTTCAAATAGAAGGAGTAGTTTCTGGCTTCCAAACTCAGGAATCTTGTTGCGCTCGACAAAACAATACTCGGCAGCGTTTGGGAAAATCCTCAGCTGTGCACGTCACTTGTGTGATCCCCACGGGAGACTGCGCAGGCTGACCCTACCAGAGCGGGAGAAGCAGGCAGTTCTTCGACACGCGGGTGATCAGGAGGGATTCCAACGCCCCCCCTGGGCACGGCCACCCGGCAGGTGCCAGGGCACAGGCGCCTCCGTCTGCTGCTGGTCCTCGGCCACGGGCGCTCCTGGTCAGCAGGGTTGTGGAGGGAAACGAGAAAGCAGGCCTGCAGGGGTAGCCCGGGCTCACGGAACTGCCATGCAGCGCCCTGAGTCCACGCCGAGTCCTGTGGGAGGGACCACTGGAAACTGAGTGTGTCATCTCCACCCCAAACCGTGAATTCAGTGGGTAGTCACTGGAGCAAACTTGGGACAAAGGTGACCCTTCTTAGGGAAATGTGTGCGGGGTGTGTGTGTGTGTGTGTGTGTGTGTGCGGTGTATATATGTACTTTCATATATGTGGTACGTGACATATGATGTACACACACTGTGTATATAAGATACTTAAATACCAAATATACACGAACACTGAGGTGGCTGCCCACCTGCCCTGCCGAGCCCACGCCCGAGTTTCCCGAGTCTACAGCCAGGCTGCGTGCACAGCTGAGAACAAGAGACGTTTGTGGAGCGGGTCATTTCAAAGAAATCTCTGTGTTTATACCATGAAGTCAGGCTCCGCGAGCGGAACCTGCAGGGTGCAGTCACCACACCGGCGCCGGCGGAACCTGCGGAGCGGAGCGGGACTGGGTCGGCTCCCGCCGGTGGGCGCATTGCTAACCGCTGCTCAGCACCTGGGGGCTGAGTGGGCATCCGCTCGGTGGGCATCCATGCTGCGCACCTGCGGGGCAGTAGGACCAGCCATGTCGCAGAGGAGGAAAGTCTCGCCAGGGAGACAGCACCAGGCTGTTGGCTCAGACATGGAGCACAGCCCTCTGCAGGCTGGCACAGGTCAGGCCTGGGTCACACCCCCTGCCCAGAGCAGCCCGAGAGCTGGGCCAGAGGCAGCACCTCCCAGCGTGACATCCAGGGAGGGCTTTGTTTTCAGAGGCTTTGCTCCCACGTTCCTCAGCTGTGGGCGCCTGTGGGACAGCCGCGCGCACTCGGTGCCACGCGGCCCAGGACGCGGTCCCACCCAGGCTGTCCCACGGAAACGGGAGCATGGCCCTCGTGCCTCGTTCATGCCGCTCACCGCTGAGGGGACACGGAGTCATTCGGGTGTTTGTGGGTTCTTTTTAATGTTCAAGCATTTTTTAAAACAAAGTAAATTCCATTAAGATTTTTATATTTTTGAGTGAGCTGTAAGCTGTAATTTGTAAATGTGGGGTTTCAATCCAGGAATATTGAATTTTTAAAAATTGAGCAGACATGAACATCATTCTGTATCTTTGCTTGATCCCGGGGTTGAGAGCTGTCTGGGGCCAGAGGATTACTCTCTAGAGTCTAGACCATCGAATGGAGGTCACGGCTGAGAAGGCTCCGGGGGGCACCTGCTTCCCCGGGGACCTGCCCTTCCCAGATGGAGCCCCTCAGCCCACCAGAGTCACAACACCACCAGGACAGCTGAGTCCATCTCACAGGCCACAGTGCGTTCTCACACACAGGCAGGGGACACGCATCGCCGGGAAGGTGACCCCGCAGCTTACGTGTGTGCTGAGAGTCTCCCACCCTCACAGATCCCTGTCCACTCAATGCCGAGCAAGGGAACCACTCAGCCGGCCTCCATCTGTGTCTCGGGGACTTTGATGCTCCCGTCTCAAAGCCGGGATGTTGGGAGTTACGGGTTTCTGTTGGAAAGAATCCGACGGACATTCCTTTTGGGAGAAAATATCTAACACTTTCCAGAGGCGACACCAGCCCCTCTGCTGTACGGTCGGCAGGATCACCCTGACCATCTCTGAGGGTTGGGGCTCCTGGGAGGCCCCCTCAGCTGACAGAGTCTCCCTGTTAACACCATGGGGACGTGCTCCCTGCGGGGGGTCCTGCCTGGTGACCAGCGGGGGCATCTCGCCAGCATTCTCTCAGACATGATTCCGGGCTCGCTGGCGTAATTGCAGGGACCGCAGGCTCCTCGTCACGCGGGTCTGGATGTTGGCCTTGATTTCTGTCTCTGTGTCCACTGCCCGGAGCCTCGTGGGCTCCCAGGCGTTTGAGGTCAGCTGTGGGACGAACCGGAGGCTGAGAGAAGCCGTCTGTCCGACGTCCTTCCCCTGGCTGATCTGGGACCACCTCACCCTGCCTGCAAGAAGGAAGCCCAGAGATGAGAAAAGGTGGAAGTTCGAAGGCTGAGGGTCCTCGCTCGGGGAGTGCTGGGGCCTGGCGGAGAGGCGCCTGCGCGTTTTCAGGTGGAACGCCAGTCCAGGAAGCCCGCGTCCTCGGGTCTGCGCTGCCTCTCGCTCTCCACGTTGGCCCTAGACAGGCCTGAGCGCTTGTCTCCAGAGCTCATCGAGGTGTCTTCTGCCTGCACCAGCAGGAGAATCAGACACTGCAGGAACAGCGCGTCAGTGCAAGAGCGGGAGGTGGGACCCCTGAAATTTAACAGCGAGGTCTGTTCACGTGCCGTTTGAACGGTCCTCTTCCATTGGTCCATCAAGTTGACCATTTCTCCATTCTTCCATTGGTCCATCAAGTTGATCATTTCTCCATTGTTCTCCCATTGGTCCATCAAGTTGACCATTTCTCCATTGTTCTTCCATTGGTCCGTCAAGTTGACCATTTCTCCATTGTTCTTCCATTGGTCCATCAAGTTGACCCTTTCTCCATTGTTCTTCCATTGGTCCGTCAAGTTGACCATTTCTCCATTGTTCTTCCATTGGTCCATCAAGTTGACCATTTCTCCATTGTTCTTCCATTGGTCCATCAAGTTGATCATTTCTCCATTGTTCTTCCATTGGTCCGTCAAGTTGACCATTTCTCCATTGTTCTTCCATTGGTCCATCAAGTTGATCATTTCTCCATTGTTCTTCCATTGGTCCGTCAAGTTGACCATTTCTCCATTGTTCTTCCATTGGTCCATCAAGTTGATCATTTCTCCATTGTTCTTCCATTGGTCCGTCAAGTTGACCCCTTCTCCATTGTTCTTCCATTGGTCCATCAAGTTGATCATTTCTCCATTGTTCTCCCATTGGTCCGTCAAGTTGACCCTTTCTCCATTGTTCTTCCATTGGTCCATCAAGTTGACCATTTCTCCATTGTTCTTCCATTGGTCCATCAAGTTGATCATTTCTCCATTGTTCTTCCATTGGTCCGTCAAGTTGACCCTTTCTCCATTGTTCTTCCATTGGTCCATCAAGTTGATCATTTCTCCATTGTTCTTCCATTGGTCCGTCAAGTTGACCATTTCTCCATTCTTCCATTGGTCTGTCAAGTTGATCATTTCTCCATTCTTCCTCAGCTTTGTCATTAAACCATGCACATTCTGTCTTATTTTCTCATGTGGTAAGGTGCTGCCTGGTGCCCTTGGAACCCGTCCTTCAGAAGACCTGCACAGCTTCCCTTGGGACCCCAGAAACTTGGCTCCCAGTGAGCACTTGGCAGCCAACACCAGGATAGTCAGCCCTTTCCTGGCCTGGACACTGACTGCCCACAGCCACACCATCTGTTGGGCTGGGGTCACTCTCTCACCCTGTCCTGCTTCTCTGAACTGATTTTACCTGAATTGGGCAAAGTCTTCAACACTTGAGTGTGTGATGGTTGATTTCTAAATAAATATGACATGTTTCCCAACAGAGGTCAGTCTTATTCACATGGGGCTGGAGTTTGAGAGTAGGAAATGGGCTAAAAGTAACTGAATCCAGAGCTTGGGAAGGAGAGGCCTTGTCGCTGTTGCTGAAGGGTTGAGTTGGCCAAGCCCCCAGCCACCCAAGAGCTGGGATATTGCAGTGCTTAGAATTGGACCCTCCACGTCAGGGCCCCTGGGTGCTGCTGGCTTTTCTAAATCAACCACATAACTCTAGCATCTGCTGCAACCAGCATTCCCAGAGATCTCTGGGACTGGGAATTGGATCATGGCAGGACTCTTTCCAAAGCTCAGTAAGGTTTTTGCATTCTTCTGATTATGCATGGATATACACAAATATTTCGAAAGGAGCATATTTTCTCTTGGTCATTCGAAAAAATAGAGTGCCCGATAAAATTGATTTAGGTGTCATTTTTTTCTGTAAACCGTTTTGAATTTGAAAAAGCGTCTACTCTTCTGAGGTTAATTTGGGGAGCTCAAGCTGGCAGCAGGTATGGGGCACTTGTCCTCAGTGCTGATCCACTGTGGGGAACAGTGTTATCCGCCCTTTTCCACCCTTCGTGGGACATAGTCTCAGATGTCATTCCACACTTTGCAGACTCTGTGCCCCCCGTGAGAGACGGGGTGGCCGCCTGCAGATAGCGAGGCCTGGGGTTAACGCCCATCTCGCTGTCCCCCAGGCTGTGTGGCCCGAGAAGTCTGCCGCCTCTCCCAGCTCAGTGTGTTTATGTTGAGCACGTGGGGGGTGAGGGTGCCTCCTTCAGGAGGCTTTTGAGCCATCGGTGAATTCCAGATGAAGCGCACGGGGCCTGGCACGCAGGGCACCAGCTTCGCCCGCCGTCAGTCCCAATTCCTGGCACGCTCGCTGTCTCCACCTGTTCGGAAGACTGTTCCTAAGGGGCCCAGGCCACGCTGGACTGGACCTGCCCTCCCGGGGTGGCCTGGTGACTCCTCATTGCCAAGTCCAGGTCCTGGCTGTCCCCTCTGAGGTGGTCTTCCCTCCAGCAGGGGGCACTGCCAGCCAGCTCCCATGTGCCCCTCACAGACTGTGTGCAGCCTCCCCAGTGTCTTCTCCCTCCGGTGCCCTTGGATGTCTCTCCCAGTTCTGCCGCCCGGCGGGGAACGTCAGTCTCCTTCGCAAGCTGCGTCTGAAGCCCCACCCCTCTTCTGTAGGTCCCACGCTGGACGTCCCTATCACCCCACGCTGGACGTCCCCATCACCCCACGCTGGACGTCCCCATCACCCCACGCTGGACGTCCCCATCACCCCACGCTGGACGTCCCCATCACCCCACGCTGGACATCCCCATCACCCCACGCTGGACGTCCCCATCACCCCACGCTGGACGTCCCCATCACCCCACGCTGGACGTCCCCATCACCCCACGCTGTACGACCCCATCACCCCACGCTGGACGTCCCCATCACCCCACGCTGGACGTCCCCATCACCCCACGCTGTACGACCCCATCACCCCACGCTGGACGTCCCCATCACCCCACGCTGTACGACCCCATCACCCCACGCTGGACGTCCCCATCACCCCACGCTGGACGTCCCCATCACCCCACGCTGGACGTCCCCATCACCCCACGCTGGACATCCCCATCACCCCACGCTGGACGTCCCCATCACCCCACGCTGGACGTCCCCATCACCCCACGCTGTACGACCCCATCACCCCACGCTGGACGTCCCTATCACCCCACGCTGGACGTCCCCATCACCCCACGCTGGACGTCCCCATCACCCCACGCTGGACATCCCCATCACCCCACGCTGGACGTCCCCATCACCCCACACTGGACGTCCCCATCACCCCACGCTGTACGACCCCATCACCCCACGCTGGACGTCCCCATCACCCCACGCTGTACGACCCCATCACCCCACGCTGGACGTCCCCATCACCCCACGCTGTACGACCCCATCACCCCACGCTGGACGTCCCCATCACCCCATGCTGGACGTCCCCATCACCCCACGCTGTACGACCCCATCACCCCACGCTGGACGTCCCCATCACCCCACGCTGTACGTCCCCATCACCCCACGCTGTACGACCCCATCACCCCACGCTGTACGACCCCATCACCCCACGCTGTACGTCCCCATCACCCAGACGCTGTACGTCCCCATCACCCCACGCTGGACGTCCCCATCACCCCACGCTGTACGTCCCTATCACCCCCACACTGTATGACCCCATCACCCCACGCTGTACGTCCCCATCACCCAGACACTGTACGTCCCCATCACCCCACGCTGTACGTCCCTATCACCCCACGCTGTACGACCCCATCACCCCACGCTGTACGACCCCATCACCCCACGCTGTACGACCCCATCACCCCACGCTGTACGACCCCATCACCCCACGCTGTACGACCCCATCACCCCATGCTGGACGTCCCCATCACCCCCATGCTGGACGTCCCCATCACCCCACGCTGGACGTCCCCATCACCCCATGCTGGACGTCCCCATCACCCCCATGCTGGACGTCCCCATCACCCCACGCTGTACGTCCCCATCACCCCACGCTGTACGACCCCATCACCCCATGCTGGACGTCCCCATCACCCCACGCTGGACGTCCACCGAGTGAACACAGCCTCAGTGTGTCCTGAAAACACCTACAGCCCCGCCCGCCAGCTCGGTCTTGTTCTCTCTCCCAAAGCACCCTCTCTCACGTCCCTCTCCAGTTCCTGGGGTCACGACCCCTCCGTTGCCCCCGCCGGACACCTGGGTCACCCCCAGCTGTTGGCTCCCGTGGTCCTCGGCCTTTCCCCTGGACCACAGCAGGGGCCGCCCCCCGGGGTCCTTCCCCTCCTCGCCCCCTGGGCCCACCCACAGCTATGTCTGCGGAGCGGATCTGGTTAGGCCAGAGCCCCTCACACTTCTCACGGTTTCTGTTGCCTTGTGGGGTCCTGCCAAGGCCCGTAACCCCCAAATCCTCACCTTCCTCTAACGCACCTCGAATGGACCCCTGTGCCCCCGCTTCTGCCCGTGGGCCCTTCACCCCGCAGCCCGGACCAGGTGTCCTGGGAGACCCACCTCCAACCCCTGAGTCTGTGGGGAGCTCCCCCAAACCCCAAAACTCAGAGGAGGCAACAAACATAATTGTTGCCTCCTGTGCGCTTTTATTCTGTAGCTTTTCCTACCTTTGTGACAACACAGGGAATTTGCTGTGATCACTTGTATTGCTACCTGTTTGTATTTCACAGTGACACAGCGGGAGCTACCAGTTCTTTTATTACACTGTCATTAGAACACATTCCGTTTGTGTGATGATACTTTGTTGTCTCTCCCGACATGACCGTGACCTGGGTGAGGACAGGGTCCGAGTCGCACTGAGCACAGCCCTCCGGTCAGTATGGTCCTGAGCTGACGCTGCGGTCGCGGGGGCATCGCGTCCCCAGGTTCCCACGTGTCGTGTCGTGAAGACATTCGTTAGGGCCCCGCTGTGGACCGCGCGCAGGTGCTGTGGGGGCGGGGCGGTGGCTGGAGCTGAGGCTTCGGGCCTGGCCTCGGGGCTGGGGTGAGCCCCCCAAGCCCGTCTCTGAGACGTCACTGTCCGATGGTCCCCAGAGGCACTTCCCCACTTCGTTCCGGCCGCTCCCACCAATGCACTTGATTTGGACGCGGAGTGTGGGGCGTCTGGAGAAGTCATAGCTCGCGGCGGGAGGAGCCCCGACTGGAGGCCGCTGGCTGCTAACTCAGGACGCGAGCCTCACTCTCCTGAAACCTCCCCGTGTCCCGTGACTCATGGGGGAGAAATGGGAAGGCCTCCCCGGAGGGCTGGACAGGGTCGGTGCGAGGATCGTGGTGGGAACACGGGCCTTCCTGCCGCAGCCCCTGCCAGCCAGCAGCTAGCTGGGAACGCCTCGGCGGGGGGGTCTGCAGGTGGGTCTCTCGCGGCAGGGACCCTGGGGGGCACGCGGAGGAGAGACCTCCCAGTCACCCAGCCCTGCAGGCCTGCCTCTCCCAGGCTGTTCCCAGGCTGACCTCCTTGGCAGACAGGCCGTTCCAGACACACTCAGCCTGACTCACCGAAGCCGAGCCCAAGGAGAGAGAGGAGAGCACTGCTTCCAAGTGGGGTGCAGCCCTCCCTCCCCTGGACGGGCAAGGCCGGGACTCCGTCCCCAGGGGGCCCTAGGAAAGCAGCCTTGGCATCAAACATGTTCATTCCTCACGGGGCTCCTCTTTCTCACGCATGGACGGCAGGAGGGGGGTCACGGCCTGAGTCATGAAGCTGGGGAGAGGGACAGCCTGTCCTTGCCTGCTGTCACCCTGCCCCCAGACCCTGAGCGCAGGGGCCCCATGCAGGCAGCATCGGCAAGCACAGGGCCGGCCCTGGAAGCAGAGAGGGTCCAGAGAAGGCAGGAGCACCGGAACACGGTCTCTCCAGAACACACGGCCGGGGCTGGTGTCAGAGCAGCCTTCCTGACCGTCTCAGCTGACCTGAACGCACCGCGGCCACCGGTCCTGGGGACCCACAGGTCGCCTCTGAGCTGTGCAGTGGGCAGCATCCAGGGCATTTCTCTGCAGGGTCAGCAGGAAGAAGCCTATCAACCCGCTAGGTGTTCTGAGAGCTTTCTGGGTGTGATGAGCGAATCCCACCCACCCAGCCACTCCCAGGAAAGCTGGACTCATGCACATGTGTGCGTGCATGTGTGTACACGTGCACATGTATGTTGCATGTGTGTTTGTGCACGTGTGTACAGGTGCATGTATGCACACTTGTGTGTGTAAGTGTGTGCACATGCATGCGTGTGTGTGTTTGGCAGTGGGAGGGGTGTTCTGTCTCTCGGTTGCCATACTCACCGAGTCAGAACCTAATTCCTTTCCAGCTGGATGGGAGACTTCTCAAGTGCACCAGAGGGGCGCATCCCCCGAGGCCGTTCACGTCTCAGCGTGTTTCCTGTGCTCACGGGGTTTTGTTGTCGAGGGCGCAGTTCTTTTCCCATGGAGACTAGACATCCTGGGACTGTCGCTAGCAGGTGGTATTAGCACGTGGCAGCCACCAGGCTGGGTCTTTGCTGCTGCTTTTTCTGTCTGGCAGGCTGTAGGAGGTTTGCTCTACTCTGAGAATCCAGAACTCTCTGTGATGTGGCTCGGCTGCCCCCCTTGTTGGCTGTCCTTCCCAGAACTCGGGGTTCGCTTTTCTCTGAAGCTGTGGACCTTTCCTGAGTGGGGACCTTTCCCTCGTGTCCGTTCACGACCACGTCTGCTTGTCCCGTCCCCTTCCTTTGTCTTTTCGCCCAGATGCTGGGACCTCCAGGGCTGTTACCTGTCTTCCCAGGCAGTTTCACTGTTTTGCTTCCATTATTTTTACATTTCTACCTCCATAGTGAGGCTATTTCTAAAAGCCTTTCCTTGCTTCCTGCTTGTTCCTTTCTTTCAAAGCAGACTCTTCTCTGTGGACACCGGCTGCTCTGGCTGCGCCCACAGTAAACCCTGCTGTTTGGAAGTCCGTCCCCATCCCTGGGCTGTTGGAGCCGCTCAGTGGCGAGTCCCCTCCGTGGCCCGCAGTCCCCTGTGAATCAGTGCTGTGTGATGAATGAGATGCAGCTGACTGTGCCCCTCAGCTGTGCTCAGGTGTGGCACCCAGGCGGGTCCAGGGACAGAGGGCCCCCGGTGAAGGCCAGTGCTCACAAATGCCCAAGAGGAAGGAGCCGCCCTGTGGAATGGGCACCCACCGGGAAGGTGGCAGCTGTCAGCTTCACCCAATGTGCCCATTGCTGTTCACCTCTACTTGGCACCTTCCCTCTGCCCCCAGGAGGGTACCTGGGAGCCCAGGAGTTGCGGAGTCCCTGTTTCAGGTGTGCTGAGAGGTAGGAAAGAAGCCACAGGTGGCGGCAAGAGCAGACTGGCAGGTGGTAGCCCCTTTGAGTGAACTGGGCAACTCCAGGGTCTCGTGCTGTGGACGATGGCCACAGCTCTGTGGCCACTTCCTGGCCTCCTGACCCCTACCTCCCGCCCTTCCAGTCTCCACTGGCAAAGTCTCAGGTGTGCGTCACACTCGCTGTGTCTGCCTAGAGGGGACGTGACGTCGTGCTCATCCCCTCTGCCCTTACTGCCCACCCTGCTTTCCTCGGCAGCCCAACAGAGTCCGAGGAGCCTTGTCCTGCCCTTCCTGCTGTGGGCTCCCCTGCCCTTTCTCTTTGGTTATCACCGTCTGCCCGTGTTCTAGCGGCTCCCCTGCCCTTTCTCTCTGGTTATCACCGTCTGCCCGTGTTCTAGCGGTTCCCCTGCGAGTTTCTTCTCCCTCGCTCAAGTCCCAGTGGGTTCTGGGCTTTCCACAGCTCGTGGCCTTCCTGCACACGAGGCAGAGGGTCGGTGCTCAGGAAAGATGGGTGGGTGGGTGAGTGGATGGACGGGTGGGCGAGTGGACGGACGGTGGGCGAGTGGATGGACGGGGGGGCAAGTGGATGGATGGGGGGTGAGTGGATGGACGGGTGGATGGGTGGGAGAGGGGGAGTGGGGAGGAAGGGAGGAAGAGAGGGCACTGGAAGACGGATGGAAAGCTGGGTGGTGGTTGGATGGGTAGATGGGCGAACGGGTGGGTGGATGGAAAGCCTCATATTGAAGCCTCTCCCTGCAAGCCCAGCCCTGTCTCACTTTCTGGAGACCTTTCCGTGATGTTTCACTCCCTGTGTCAGGTCCTGGGGGTGCAGAGTCGAACAAGACCCGAGTCTGGTGTGGGGGAGGGTAGAGTCCAGGCTCCAGCTCCGTCCACCGCCCCTCCTGGGCTGTCAGGCAGACGCGGAGACACACACACACATGGTTTCAGGTGGCTCTCATGCGGGGGGCGGCCTGGGCCCCAGATGGTTTACATTTGTTGCCGAGAGCCCCATCCGTGTCAGCAGACAGGCTAGGGTCAGGGTGACATCAAGGGGCGGCCCCTGAGGCTCTCGGTCAGGAAGACTAATGAACCTGCCGCTCACTCTGCGCAGGCCCTGGGCCCCCGAGGGCCTGGGGAGCAAACCCTGAAACCCACCACTGCTTGGGGACGGCCCTGTCATTCCTGGCTCTTCGTGGAGAGCCTGCATTTCCCGTGGAGGGCTGGGGCAGCTCACGTATCAGACACCGTGGTAACGCCCTCCCACTGAGGAAGGTTCCAGTTAGCCTTCTCCAGCCCCCCATTAATTATCTAATTACAACCATATTCTCGGGGGGAGCAGCCTTGACTCTCTGCCCAGGGCCACTTACAAAGGCTTCACATTTGCAGAGCTCTGCATGGGGAAGCAGTGTGTGTGTGTGTGTGTGTGTGTGTGTGTGTTCCCGTGCTCACGAGTCCAGAGAGATGTGTCTGTGCCTCTGCAGGCCCGTCTTACTTCAGCAGAGGCTCTGGACTGCCCTGGGGAGCGGGCATCAGTGTGGAGCTCCGGGTTCTGTGGGAGCAAGCGCACCCCACCGGCTGTGCTGTGCTGAGCAGCATCGGGGTCGCACGCTCACACTGACACCCACACCGACACCCGCTGACAGACACTGACACGTACTGGTGCACTCACGCGGACACACTCACCGACACACACTGACAGACACTGACACGTACTGGTACACTCACACGGACACACACACTGACACACACTGACAGACACTGACACGTACTGGTACACTCACACGGACACACACACTGACACACACTGACAGACACTGACACGTACTGGTACACTCACACGGACACACACACTGACACACACTGACAGACACTGACACGTACTGGTACACTCACACGGACACACACACCGACACACACTGACAGACACTGACACGTACTGGTACACTCACACGGACACACACACCGACACACACTGACACACACTGACACGTACTGGTACACTCACACGGACACACACACCGACACACACTGACACACACTGACACGTACTGGTACACTCACACGGACACACACACTGACACATGCTGACACACACCAGTACTCATACTGACACACTCACACACAGACGCATACTGACACACACACCAATACTCATACTGACACACACACAGACACATACTGATACACTCATACTGTCACACACTGGTACACACTGACACACACTGACACTCACACACTGACACAGTCACACGGACACTCAGGCATGCTGACACACACACTAACACACTAACACAGTCACACTTACATGCTGACACTCACTGACAGGCTGATACACACAGACACACACTGACATCAACATGCTGACACACACACAGACACACATCAACACACACACTGATACATACAAACACCCTGACACACTCACACTGACACACACACACCAATACACACTGACACACTTACACTGACACGCTGACATGCTGACATACTCACGCTGACACACTCACACTGACACACACACTGATACATACAGACACACTGATATGCTCACGCGGACACACTCACACTGACACACACTAATACATACAAGCACACACACTGACACTCACACTGACACACACACTGATACATACAGACACACACTGACACACTCACACTGACACACACACTAATACATACAGGCACACACACTGACACACTCACACTGACACGCACACTGATACATACAGACACACACACTGACACACACACACACACCAATACACACTGACACACTCACACTGACACACACTGACATGCTGACACACACTGACACACACACTGTGAGGATGTTGCCCATCACTGTATCAGAAATCCTTCCGCATTTCTGTGCTTTTACACATCTCGTTCCAGGACCTGGGGCGTCTCTCCTTGATGTCGTCTCCCTTCCCCCCGCCTCAGCAAACTCCTCATGGTGACCCGTTTCCTGCCTCCTCCTTGATGAAGCCATTCCTGACTCCCACCTCTGTCCCCAAGCCCCTGCCCCAGCCACTGCTGCAGGCCAGGTCCATCTGTCAGCACTTAGGGCCACAGCCAACCCCCACAGGCACCGCTGGGTTGAGGACATGTCCACACTGCATAGGGTCACCTGAGTGCCAGCGTGGCCCAGTGCATGGTCTCGAGGGATCTCGTGAATGACTTGCCTCCTTTGGGGCCTGATGGTCACATGGTCACTCATATGTGCGTCCCCAGCTATGGACGTGATTGCCTCATGCACCAGGCCCTGGGGCGGCAACACCCCTGAGGGCAATGGGACCTGAGGGCCACGGGCCAGGCTTGTAGGATCCTAATTGGCTCAGGTCTCCTGGGAACCATGATACCACACATTGGGGTTGGATGCAAGCTGGCTGGACTGGGCGGTCAGCCTGCAGCCCCCAACAGCAGGCGACAGGCCGTGGGCCACTGTCCTCCCATTTCTCCCGCCCCCACCTCCTGGCTCACCTCACAGTTGCACAGTTAACATCGGGGGCCTGCAGAGCCCACGGGGGAGAAACCTTCGGTGAGTGCCGGAGGTGGGGCCGAGGTGAGAGACCGTGCTTGGGCCCCTGGGTGCAGGGCCGTGGTTTGCAGGTGCTTGGTGGCCCCAGCTAGAGGCCACCTGTCCAGTTTCTGCTGGGGAGGACGGGAGGAGGCACCTGTCCTGTCCAGTCCAGGCCCCTCAGTGAGAGGCCAGGAGCCCCCAGGATGCCGAGGGAGGTGGAGGTGTCTCATGCCCCTTCCTCCTTCTCTTCCAGACTCTCCGGGGGCTGAGGTGCACGAGGAACGGAGACGAATTCGAGTTCTAACTTCTGAAACCTGAACAACCTCAAGGAAGCCTCCACTCCTCCCAGCAAGGCCCCTGGGCAAGGGGTCGGCGACGCGGCGGACGGACACCGCTCGGCACCCTCCTCCCAGAGACGGTCCCCACCGAGGAGTGGCGCTCACGGTCCTCTGGCCAGTGACACGTTCATTGTCATCTCTGCCACTGTTTGGAGTTTTCTTCTGGGTTTCATTTGGGGGGAGGGGGTATTTTTTCTGAAAACCTCTGGATTCAGGAACACATTTACGAGGATTTGGCTTTGGCTTTGTATTTCCCTCTAAGTGCCTTTGTGTATATTTTTTTAATAAAACAGAAACGCGTCCCTGTACCCTTCTGTCTAAACTGGACCGCGGCTCTCACAGAAAAGAACCTGCCCCCCCCCCCGCCCCGCATGACTGCTCCCCGCGAGCCTGGGGTCCCCCGTCTGCTCCTCTCTCTCTCCACCATCCACCCAGCAGCCAGTTTTTATATTTTCCGTTTCAGTGTATATGTTGCTTATTTGTCTTATTTATTGAGATATTTTTAACAAGCTCAGTGACTGCAACGTGGCTGTGTACCCTGCCCCCACCCCAGGACAATAAAGACGCCAGCAGCCCTGGTCTTCTGTCTGTTCTCTCCTCGGCCTCGCGGCTCGGGAAGTGCCTGTCGTGATGCTTTAAGGGGGACAAGAAATGACGTGAGATATTTCATGCCACACATAATGAGAGCTTTCTAGAAACTTCCTCTCTAGTGTGGCTGAGAGTGTTCACAGACCCAGGCTGGGCGAACAGGTGAGGGGGCCTCAGCCCCTCCCACACCCCCACCTTCTCCGCTTCTGCCCCCGGCGTCCCCCTGGTCTCAGCCACTAGAGATTATGCTCCCGGGCCATTTCCTGTTCCTCAGATCACACTCACCCCGTGTCCCGTCCCTGCAGCCGGGGGTCAGCGCTGGCCAGTGCTCGCTCCCCACTGCCTCAGCCCGGGTGGGACTCCTGCCTCCCCAGACGTGACAGTCCTACCACTGCTTCCCACCTCTCTATGGTCCCTGTGTGCTCTGTGTCCAGCCCTCAGCGCCAGCACCCACGGCTGCATGAGGTGGGGGGCACACCTGGATGTCCAGGTGTGTCCAGGATGGAGCCCTGGCCCAGAAACCCAGCAGGGCCACCGTCTGCCAAGGGCCAAGAAGGAGCCCATGGCTGGGGTTGCTCCGGTGGTCCGGGGCCGGGGCAAACACATCCCCACGAGGGGTGGCCTCCTGACCATGTCTGTGGGCACCAGTGGGGTGCTGGCCCCAGGTTGAGGGCGTCCAGCTGGGGAGCTGCAGGTCACCAGGTCACCACCCAGTCACCTGAAGCACGTGTGTTGGGGGCCGCCTCTCACCAGGGCCTGCTGGGTGGAGCTGCGAAGGACGGGCCACACAGACCCCACCAGCTCCCAGACGGGATCCAGGACTCGGCCTGTGACCCCCTCAGCCCTGGTCCTCCTCCTGCCTGGCCCAACGAAGGCCCAAAGCTGCAGAAATGCCAGCTGCCTCCATCACCTGGCTGCTCCTAGGAGGGACCTTGATGAGCAGCACAGCGTCCCCGGGGCTGGCGCCACCTGGACGGCTCCCCTGCACCTGCCGGAGGCCGTCCCTGCAGGGCGAGCCCAGCCCCCGCGGCACACACGGGACAGGGCGGGCACTCACCCGGAACCGGAACCGCTGCGGCCTCGGGAGACCGGCTGGGCAGCTGTGGTCCTGGCGGGAGAGGTCGGCCTGCCCTGTGCTGTCCTGCGGGGCCTTGCAGAGCCCTGCGCTCACGCTGCCCCCGCCTGCAGAGACACGGAGAAAACAAAACCAGGTCACATAAAACTCACAGACGGGGCGGCCGGGAAGCAGTTTCCTGACTTCCAAACTGCAGAATGCATGCTCCTCGTCCCCGAGCTGGGCTCTGAGTCCTCACCGCAGGGACCAGGCCCAGTGAGCTGCCCACACCCAAGCCAAGGCAGATGGCTGGGCCAAGGTCACCCACGTGGGGACAAGAGGCGAGGGGGACCCATGCAGGGGAGGACACCCTGCCCCGTGTGGGAGAATCGGGTGGAGTTCAGGGGGGCCTCACGTAGGGGACCCCAAAGCCGAAGCCTGTGGAGAGAACTGAGGTTATAGTGTGGGCCCTGGGACGCTCCTTGCCCCTGGACCCCATTCCCCAGCAGACACAAACACGGCCCCGAAGCCCGCCCCCTCGGGCCCCGGCTCACAGTGGGGGCAGTCCTGCTGGGCCGTGTGGTGTGGGCTCTGTGTCCCCTGCAGTCTTCCCGGCTGGGCTCTTCCCTCGACGGCCCGGGATTTCCCTCCCAGGCACGAAAGCTGTGGGCCAGAGGTGCACCCGGGGGGAGCGGACACCTGCACAGCTGGGGGCACTTGCCAGAAGCACGCCATTGCGACCTGGGCCTCTGGGACCGACAAGGTCAAGGTCACATTCCAGGAGGTGAACCGAGCTTTAGAAAAAGCACCATGACGATGGGGACATGGGACAGAGGGACATGGGGGGGCAGAGGGTGGAGGCGCCGGCGGGGAATGGGGCGACGGGGGCGCTGAGATTGGTCTGTGGAAACTCCCAAGCCCCACTTCGGAGAAGGAAGAAGGAGGTGGAGATTTTAGGGCCCAAACGCCACCATTCTCGGTGTTATTGTACAGGTGTGCCTTTTCCTCATGGTCGCGCTGTTCCCTCGCGTGGGGACGTGGTCTCCTGGGCAGCCCTGTGGGAACACACGGCCCGGCCAGGCCGGCCGCCTTCTCTCCAGACCGCGTAGCCGCCCATCCTGGGTCCAGTTCTTCTCAGGAAACCTCCTGGGCTAGGGGGGCGCCAGACACAACTCACGGAAAAGACACAAAATGGGGCTCAGGACGGGCCTGGGCCGGGAAGCCTCCCAGGGTCTGGCTGCAGCGCCGTCACCATGAGAGAAAGCGCCTCCGCACCCCCAGCTGGCTCCGAGCACACCTCCCCGGCCAGGCCGAGCCCCACGGTGACGGCGTCCACGGCGGGGGACAGGGACCGTTCAGCAGCCTCTCGCGGGGCTCCGAGTGCCTGGAGCTTTGCGGCCCCGGCAGAGCGCGGCGCCCAGCTGCGCCTTCACCCGGCTCCTGCCGTCCGGCGTTGGTCTGCCTGCTCGGTCCGGTGTCTGGGTCTCTGCCGAGCGTCACCGTGCAGCCGCTGACCTGCTGGGGTATGCAGGTGAAGCAGGAGAGTGAGAGGCAGACGGAGCCCGGGGCAGTCCCTGAGGGAGGCAGCAGGAGCTCCGGATCTGTGGGGCAGGGGACTCGCTGACCCAGGAGGAGGGACCTCTCCGGGCCTCCATGGGGCCCAGGGCCGAGGCCCGGGGTGTCTGAGCCCTTTTGTTCCAGGGCCGAGACTCGGACTCACCCAGTGCTGGTCACGGAGGGATGCGGGGCGGGGACAGCCTCCCCACGGCAAGCAACACCACCTGCCCGCACAGCCTGCCCTCGGTGCCGCACGCAGTCTGGCCGGCAGGAGAGTGGTGGCCTCGGTCTGGGAGCACGGGCGTGCCTTCCTCCTTCTCGGCTGTCCCGTCACGTGCCGGCCCGTATCCTGGGGCACCCAGGGCAGAGTCACTATTGGCAACTTAATGTGGGGTCTCAGTTTCCTCGGCTGTCAAATGAGGATAAGCCAGCTCCATCGCCCTCGTGGGCTTCGTGACAATGAACGAGATCATCTGTGTAAAAGCGTCACGGACAGAGTCCCATGACTGGGCTGTGTGGAGCCTGCACACGGGACACGCCCCAGCTCCCTCCGGACGGCACCTTCCAGCCTTCGGGGTCCTCCCGGTGTGACACAACGGTGCCGAGGGCTTGGGGGGCCTCCCGGTGTGACACCACAGTGCCGAGGGCGTGGCTTGCTCGTTTGCTGTGTTGGTTGGCTGGTTTCTAGCCATGTGGCTGATTTAAGGGCATGGGGACCAAGCAGGAGGGACCCTGGGCCCGTCCCCCTCACACCAGCTTATTCCCACCCATCTGGTAAAGAAATTCATGGAAAATGCTTCTCTGCACCCCCCACCCCCAGGGGTTCGTTAGTTTCTGTTTGAAGACAGGGAGCGTGCTGTCAGCAGAAGCCACGCCAGCGTCCTAGGTCCCCAAGGGGCTCAGAGTGAAGTGTCAGCTGGGGAGAGGCAGGGCCAGCAGAGACACAGAGACACCTCTGCCCCCTCCCTCTCCACCCCTTCCCTTCCCGGTTCCCTTCCCCCGCCTTCAGGAGCAGCTCAGCACCCCGAAGAACCCCCACCAAACTAGAAATTAGATTGTTTGCCAGAAATTGCCCCTCTTGCAGAATTTTATGGGGGGGGGGACTTTTTGATATATTGGCATGGGAATAACCCACACGGTAATGGAAACCAGGACGCCCAGGGGAACAGAAGTTGTCCCAGGTGTGAGGCGCTGGGGATCCAGGTGAGCGGGAGGGCCGGCTCGCACCTGCTCGGGCTGCAGAGGCCTGTGGGCCTCCTGTCCCCATTGCTGGAAGAAGAAAGAGCCAACTTTCTGATCTGACAAAACACAGCGCAACAAGTGATACCCACGAACAACTGGGCTCTCCGTTTCCCTGGCTGGGGGAGGGGCGTGGACCCTGAAGGCAGGGCAGAGCTCTCGGAGATCGCAGGTGTGCCGCCCTGGAGCAGGTCACCTCGAAGGCTGCGAAGGGCGCCCGGATGGTGGCTGTCGTTGCTGGGGCTGGGCCGATGCTTCTCAATGCCCAGAGACTGGCAGAAATCTCAGTGTGCGGAGCTGAGCCGGCCTCCAGGTCCCTGAATTCGAATGTCCTGCGCACATCACACAGCCCAGGATGTGCACTGACAGGTAACAAACACTCCTCGTGGTGGCGGCCCCGAAGCCCGATCTGTGGGTGACATCCCGCTGCCACAGCCCTCTCTCAGGAGGGCTTGGCTCCAGACGGGCTGGGCACCGTGAGCCAAGCCTCAGTCACGTACCCGAGTTGGAACGCACAGCCTCGCGTGTTCGGATCGGAAGCGGGGGCCGGGGGAGACAAGTATTTACTCAGCACACAGCCGAGTGCTTATTCCCGTTTATGGTTTGTTTGTTTTTTTAACAGACTTCCCACAAAGCAGTGTGTTACTTTTGACTTCTTTAGTCTTACTTACTTTTTTAACTTGTTGCCTCTCTAGTGTTGTTCGGGTTTTGAAAGCACAGCATTTTGGTGCCAAGACGAACAAAACCTGGCCCTTTACGACGCTGGGAATCGACTCAACAATTCACAGATTTTAAGAAGGCGAAGCTGATCAAATTGGAAAAAGTTTCACATTCTGTTCGTTGACGGTCCCGCTGACCCAGCAGACCCGGTCCCTCCCACTGCCCATGTTGGGAGTTGTAAGAATTAATGAAAATGAGAGCTCTCTGCCTTCATTGTCGTCCTTTGTGTTGACAGAGCCTTTCTGTCTGCAGCTCCTCTGTGTAAACAGTCATCTTTCTGCACAGCCGCCCCCGTCCCTCCACCACGGCCAGGGCTGGGTGGAGGCTGAGCCAGCGGCAGCCAGCGAAGCTGCCAAGGGCCCATGGCACGGGTGGCCTGGGTCTGAAGATGAGCTGGGCCAAGAAGAGTCTCCGAGGGAGTTGGGAAGCATTGAGACTGATCTCATTGGCGTGGGAGATGCAAGGGTGGGGTGCGGTGACATTTGGGCCCTGAACCAGCGGAGAGATGCAGAGCAGAATGTCCAGGAGGCAGCTGGGTGGGTGGCGAGGAGCCCGCAGAGGAGCGGAGCTGGCCATACATCAACTGTACTCACACATGCTAGTAGTGAGCACTAAGCACCAAAATTAAAAGTGCAATACCACCTGTAATTACTTCAAAATAATGAGATCATTAGGTGTAAATCTAACAGGACCTGCATAGGATGGGTATGCTGAAACCACTCAAAGCATAGGAGCAGAAGAATATCTACTACAGCTGTGTGCTGCTCAGTGGCAGGGACGCGGTCAGAGAAAGCGCCCTTAGGTGGTTCCGTCATTGTGCGAACACCAGAGAGACACTCACGCAAACCTAGATGGCACAGCCCATGCCACACCCAGGTTGTGTGGTGCAGCCTATTGCTCTGTAGGGGGAGAAAATAATTTTCCCTCTACCCTTCCAGGTTTTGGGCTGAGGCATCCCTGTAATGACAGACATTTACAGAAGAAAAACAAACAGAAGTTTAATAGTATGCACCATCTGTATACATGGGAGAGACCCAGGAAAACTGAGTAACTCTTCCAAATGGCTGAGGCCCCCACCTTAAATACCATCTTCAGCTGAAGGCAAAAGATGTTGGGGGTGGGGAGTCATGTATGGGAGGTGACCAGGAAGAGCGCAGTAAATGGGTTAAGGTTTTTGTGCATATTTAAGCCCTTGTCTTCTGCATGGATAAGAGTTTCTGGGGATAAGGTTGCCCCCCTCTTCCTGGTACCAGGAGGGAGACACCCTGACAAATGGTTTCTGTTACAAATGTAAGTATCTTTTACAAAGAGTAAGTTCTACTTGCTTTTCAGAGCTTCTACTGTGTCTGCTGTTTCCTAAAAATAACCAGCCTAAAATGATCCTTATGCCAAACATACATATGTTGGGGTGACAAATTCTTTTCCCTACAGCTCCTAGGCTACAAATGTGAACAACATGTTACTGTATTGAATACTGTGGGCAATTGTAACAGAATGGTAAGTATGTGTGTAACGTGTTGTGCTGTAACATTACGATGGCTACAACATCCCTAGGCAACAGGAGCCTTTCAGCTTTGTGGTTATCACATGGGACCACTGTTGTATATGCTGCCTGTCATTGACCGAAATGTTGTTACGTACATAGAGAGACATACCATGTTCATGGATTGGAAGAGTCAACATAGTAGACATACCAATTCTCCCCAAATTGATACACAGGTTACACGCAACTGCTAAGAAAAGCAAGGGGTGTTTTGTAGATACAGACAAAATTATTCCAAAATGTATATGGAAAGGCAAAGTAACCAGGAGCTAAAACAATTTGCAAAAAAACAAAGTGGAAGGAAGCTGTCCACCCAATTTCAAAACTTGTGTAGCTACAGTAATCTAGTTTGGGTGGCGCTGGCAAAGGGATAGACACAGATCGATGGACAGAAACTGACCCCACAAATAGGCCCAGCTAATCCTAGATGAAAGCAATTCAAAGGAGGAAAGATAGGCTTCCTGTCCCAACAGTGCTGGAGCCACTGGGCATCAAAAGGCAAACAGTGAACCTCACCCTAAGTAACTTTACTTACAAAACAGTAACTCAACATGGAGCACAGGCTTGCCCTGGCCAGTTTGGCTCAGCAGCTGGAGCGTCAGCCTGCGGACCAGAGAGTCCCAGGTTCGGTTCCCGCTAGGGGCACGTACCAAAAAAAAAAAAAAAAAATGGATCACAGGCTTAAATATAAAACCGAAAACTATAAGCTTTTAGGGGAAAAAAGAAATGGACAGATCTAGAGCTTGGCAAAAATTTCTTAGACTAGATACCAAAAAACACAATCTGTAAGAGGAAAATTTGACCTTCATCAACATTTAATGACTTTTGCTGTGAGAGACGAAGAGGTAGAAAAACGAATTGCATCCTGGGAGAAGACATATGCAAATCACACATATGGCAAAGGGGTAGTGCCTAGAATACATACAGAACTCTCAGAACCCAACAGGAAAACTATCAAGCAATTGGGTCAGAACACGGGCAGAACGCATCACAGGCATTTCGTCTGAGAGGACGCACAGGTCACAAGGGAGCACGTGGGAAAATGTTCAACTTCACTGGCCTCTGGAGACATGCAAATCAGAACCAAAATGAGCTGTCACTGCACACCTGCGCAAAGCTAAAACGAGGCTTTCTGCCCCACGAAGCGCTGGTGAGGACGTGAAGAAATGGCTCGTTTTTGTGTGGCCCGTGGGAATGTGCGTGGCACAGCCACTGTGGAGAACAGTGTGGAGGGTTCCTAACATACCAAGCATACAATCCTGTGTGACCCGCAAGTCCACTCTGGCTTTTTTTTTTTTAATCCTCACCCGAGGATATATTTTTCTCTTTGTCTTCAGATAGAGTGGGAGGGAGAGAAAGGGAGAGAGAGAAATATCGACGTGAGAGGGACACATCGACTGGCTGCCTCCTGCACGACCACAACCGGGGCCAGGGATGAACCACAACCGAGGTACGTGCCCTTGGCCGGAACCGAACTCGTGACTCATTGGTCCGCGGGCTGACGCTCTACCGCTGAGCCACACCGGCCAGGGCTCCACTCCCGGCTTTTACCCCGGAAAATGAAAACACAGGTGAACACACAAAATCCCGCACACAGACGTGGATTGCAGCCCTGTTTGCTACAGTCCCCCTGGAAACAGCGCGGATTTCCTTCAAAGGTGAACGAACCCGAGGCGGCACGTCCATGCCGTGGAACACTCCGCGTGGAACAGGTCTCCGCCGTGGAACAGGTCTCCGCCGTGGAATAGGTCTCCGCCGTGGAACAGCTCTCCGCCGTGGAACAGGTCTCTGCCGTGGAACATGTCTCCACGGTGGAAGGAATGAGCTCTGACACCCAGCAGCTTGGCCGCTCTCCGAAGCCCTGGCGATGCAAGGAGCCAGTCCCCAAGGATTACCTGCTGCAGATTCCATTTACATAACGTCTGGAAATGACACAATCCTAGAAATGGAGACCAGAATAAGCAGTTGCACGAGATTGAGAAGAGGAGACAGAGGGAAATGAACGTGGCTGTAAAGGGACCATGTGCGGGACCCATGCGGGGCCCTCATGGCGATGGGATGAGAACCTGTCGTGTATTTCAACTGTATCAGTGTCCAGTTCCTGGCTGTGAGGTTGTACTACAATTTTGCAAAATGTTACCTTTGGCGGGAACTGAGGAAAGGATACATCGTATCATTCTATCACTGCAGGATTTTTTTAACAGTTACTGCTTTATTTATTGAAGTATACTTTATACATACTTTATAGGCAGTGAAGCGCACAAATGTTGCCTCTCATCCAGCTGATGAGTTTAGCAAGTGCTTGCACGGTGCAAACACACCCAGTCAAGATGCAGACATTGAAAACTCTTTCCTGCTCTTTCCTGGTCAGATGAGCCCCACCCCCACTGGTCGTGGCTGTGATGAGACACAGCCGAGTCGCTCTCCTGTTCCAGAACCTCGCAAAGCGGGCTCCCGTGGCACGCACCCCTTCCCGTCTGGCTTCCTTCACTCGCGTGTTCTTGAGACTCTTTTTGGGTTGTGTCTGCTCCCTCCAACTGCAGGTGAGCCAGTGATTTACTCCAAATAAAGATTGTAACCAACAGCACACAAAATTATGAAGAGGACACTCTCCGACGTGAAGAGGCGCCTCCGTGTGGTGCGCTATTGTGGGAAGAACAGCCACCAACACGGACAAGCTCGAGGCCCTCGAGTGTCGCAGCTGCACATTTAAGTGGACATGACCTTCGCTGGTCGCTGACCGCCTCTGAATGTTCCTTTCCTAAGCGAGAGATGAAAGACTTTAAAATTTAAAAACCTTCCAAACGGATTCTTTCTATGTTGAAAGCACAGTTTAGGAAGCTCTGTCTATTGAAGTCATAGCAGTGTCCGTATCAGGGTCTATGATTATGATGTCATAGAGGGTCTGTGTCGGGGTCTGTGATTATGATGTCAGAGCGTCTGCCTCAGTGTCTGTGACTATGATGTCATAGAGTGTCTCAGGGTCTATGATTATGATGTCATAGAGTGTCTCAGGGTCTGTGATTATGATGTCATAGAGTGTCTGTCTCAGGGTCTGTGATTATGATGTCATAGAGTGTCTGTCTCAGGGTCTGTGATTATGATGTCATAGAGTGTCTGTCTCAGGGTCTGTGATTATGATGTCATAGAGTGTCTGTGTCGGGGTCTGTGATTATGATGTCATGGAGTGTCTGTCTCCGGGTCTGTGATTATGATGTCATAGAGTGTCTGTCTCAGGGTCTGTGATTATGATGTCAGAGTGTCTGTCTCAGGGTCTGTGACTATGGTGTCATAGCAGGGTCTGTGATAATGATGATGTAGCCATGCTTATCATTATGTTCCTTTTTGGGGCTGAAAGGACCAGGTGTTGGAGCCTGACGCAGCTCATCTGTCTTATCTGTCTGTCCACCCACTGCAGCCTAAACCCACGGGTCTGGCCACGTCAGCCGTGATCCCTCCGGGCCCCCAGGCCCCGGCATGGTGGGCTACTCAGTACAGTGTGGGACTGATGGACGTGCGTGGCAAGTCCACGAGGGCTCAGTGTGCCAGCCACACTGCTGGTCCACGTGGACGGGCTCTACCACTCAGGGCTCGAGATAGCCTGGGGGCCTCCCTGGTCTGTGTGCGCTTTCCCACACACAGCCTGTCCTGCGCCGCCGTGGGCGTGCCTGATGTAAATAAGAACGACGTGGGCCCCTTGCCGAGTCCCATGGTGCCTGTCTGATTCCTCCCAGCTCAGCAGGTCCCGGAGGAACAGCGTGCAGGTGGCGCCTGTCCCCCGCGGCCCCCGAGGCCCAGTGTGCGCTGCCTCGGTGGGGCTCCCTGTCTGTTCTCCGTCTCGGTCCTTGTCCCCGATATCTGGTGGTCTCGGCCCTTCTTGCGCCTCTCACCAGCTGCTATCATGGCCGAACGCGTCCCGTGCATGGGCTGTACCACCTTCCCGTCGGTCTCTGAATCGGCCCTTGGGTGGACCCCGTCCATGGCTGGAAAAGCTGGGTCCACACAGGTGACGTTACAAGCCCAGAGCTATACGACAGACAGGGAGATGCAGAAACTCCTTGCGCTTGACCCCCATGTCTTCCTGCCTCGATTTTTGTTTCTGTTGTTGTTAATCCTCAGCCGAGGATATTTTTTCCATTGATTTTTAGAGAGAGTGAAAGGGAGGGGGGGAGGGGGGAGAGAGAGCAACATTGACGTGAAAGAGACACGTGGATTGGTTGCCTGCCACGTGCCCTGACCAGGGCTGGGGACTGAACCTGCAGCTCGGGTACGTGCCCTTGACTGGGAATCGAGCCCATGACCCTTCTTCGGTCCGTGAGCCCATGCTCCAACCACTGAGCCACGCCGGCCAGGCCCTGCCTCGATATTTAACACACACACACACACACACACACACACCAGCTGTGAGGGTGAGCCACCCTTTTGTCATTCACAGACGTGGAGGAGAGGAGACTTCTCCCTGAACGAGCGGGGTCTTCTCCACCCTCCAGGTGCCCCACGCATGCCACAGATGGAGACAAGGAGCCTCGTGTGAGTACGATCCGTTTCCCGTCACCCACGTGGAGGGCCACGAGCTCTGTGCTCACCAGCGAACTGCACACTCTGAGCTTTATGACACAATGTGACATGTGTCCGCCCAGCTCTGAACGGGACCGTGGAGGTGTGCACCCTCAAAGGGACCTCAAGCTGCAAGTCCTCGGTGGTCCAGCCCGGTGGCCCTCAGCTCTGTAGCCACGGTGTCCAGGCACGGCAGGACCTGAAGACCTGAAGCCACCTGGGGAGAAAATATACGTCCGGTGTCCTGTCCTCTCACACCCATCTCTGCGTCAGGGCGCCCATGGTCTCTGCCTTGTCCACATCCCCACCACGTTTCGGGACTGAATGACTGTCTGTCCTCCACCACCCAAGCTTTCAAGCAAACGTCCGGTCAGCCAGCAAGGCCTCGCGGGGTCGGTCCAGCTGGACGAGGAGACTTCCAGCCCGTGGTGGTGGCCGAGTCGGGAGCCCAGCAGCTCCCTCGGCACAGGCTTCCGCTGTTTTCCTGGGAACCGAACCCCCAGAGCGTCCAGCGGATCCATCCGTCTCCCACAGCGTGACCCCGCCAGGAAGCGGGCCTGCCAGATGTCCCTGCCAGCGTTCTGGGGAACACACACCCAGCCGGCGCACGTGTGTGCACACGCACCCACACTCACACACACACGCCCATGAATCAGAGCCTGTCTGTGCTATCGCCCTGACCTCAGCCGGAGCTGCCGTGATCGGTGCTCCCAGGCAGGGCTGCAGATGCGCTCGGGGGCTGGGCGGCCTCCGTCAGCTGGGCTCTTGCCAGCATGAGTCACTGTCCGCCTCCCCTCCTTAACCAGTGCTCTGGGAGTTGCTGCTGTGACTCCGGTGAAGCCCAGAGAAATTACTCAGAGTCTCTCCTACCCTGAAACGCAGGCCCGCCACCGGCCCAGGCCCAGCCCTGGCACACGGACAGTCGAGCCGGCCTCCTCTCTGCTTTTTTTTTTTTTTTTTTTAATTAGTTTGCAGTTTCCCACGTGCTCAACATTCGCCTTCCTCCTCAATCTGGCACTTTCCTCATCAGTATTCCGTTCTGGGAGGTTTCTCATTGTTTTCCCAACCAGTGCAATTTCTCAATCCACTACATACCATTCGTCTCAATAAAACGGTTCTCACGGAATGAGGGCCCCAGAGGACCTGGGCACACGCCTCCCCTGGACTCAGCCTGCGAATCCACACACCTCCTGTCTGCCCAGGGTCTCTGACCCACAGCCTGCAGGAACCAGCCCAGGACTCACCCCTTCTCCAGTCACCAGCCCAGGAACCCACCCCTTCTCACAGTCACCAGCCCAGGAACCCACCCCTTCTCCAGTCACCAGCCCAGGAACCCACCCCTTCTCCAGTCACCAGCCCAGGAACCCACCCCTTCTCCAGTCACCAGCCCAGGAACCCACCCCTTCTCCAGTCACCAGCCCAGGAACCCACCCCTTCTCCAGTCACCAGCCCAGGAACCCACCCCTTCTCCAGTCACCAGCCAAAAACACAACCCTGGTCCACAGTCACCAGCCCAGAAACAACCCTTGTCCACAGCCACCAGCCCAAGAACCTACCCCTTGTCCACAGTCACCAGCCCAGAACACAACCCTGGTCCACAGCCACCAGCCTCCTCTGCCCGCCTCGAGTCTGCCCGGTGACAGTGCCGGCCCCTGCTGTGGCAGCTCCGAGCGCAGCCTCCGTCTTCTCAGCAGGTGGTTTCCGTCATTCCCACTCACTCAGCACCTGAACGAGTCTATTTCTTCAGACACATGTGTTGTGCCAGGCATTCCTCAGGGACCTGTCGGCCCCCCGTGGTGTTCATCCATAGCTGGGGTCCCCTCCACGAGCCACTCTGTCCCGGGCTGGAATGCTCCTACGTGCTGTGGTCCCTCCAACCCAGGTGCTGTCGCATTTGGAAGGTAATCTGTGACCTCACTTGATGACATGAGGCCAAAAAGTGGGGCTCAGGCTGTCCTGGCTGTGGGTGCTTGGGCCACCTTGGCCTCCCACAACCGCAGTTTGGCACATGTGACCACTGGGTCCCAGCCTCCAGTCTCAGCCCGGCCCCTCCAAGCTGCATGTGCTCAGCACACCCTGTTCTCACCTGGCCACTCTCTAACCTTCCAAGGCTAGCCATGGTGCCCCCTCTTCCAGGAAGCCTGCCTGGGCTCTGGGGCTCCCCGCTCATATTTGCACACAGCGCCCCGCACTCCCACATGTAGGCATGGACCGGTGTTGAAGTCCTTCTACCCAAGCGGCTGGAGCCCTCGCGGGGGAGGACCGCACCGTCCAGCCCCTGCCTGCGTCCTCAGGGCGGCAGGGCCAGGCCAGCACTGGCACACCGGGTGGGACTGGGTCCCCCGCCAGGGCAGAGGCAGCATTCACACACGTGTCACTCCGTGTCATGTGGCAAGCGGAGGAGATGAAGAGGACGGAATACTGGACGGAAAGACAGTCTCACAGTGACCCAGCAAGCCACAGGGCCCAGGCAGGAGTCGCCAAGGACCTGCCCCCTCTGTGGGGTCTCTCTGAGAAGAAAGACTCCACATGACCTTGAATTTCTATCCAAAATGGCCCTACCTGTCGTCAAGGACTGGTGCTCAGAAGGACCCAGTTTGCCAGCTGTCCTGAGAAGGGTTTCTGCAGCCAGCCCCCGCGTGTCCGCTTGTTGGTGGGAGTGAGCACTGAGGTTCTGACACAGCGGGTCACTGTGCCAGCGGAAGGGTCGACTCCCGCCACGGCACCTACCTGCTCGGTCACCTGAGAAATCGGGGAGCCGCTCACTCCCGGCCACGTCTAGATGACATGTTTTAACCTTTTCTCCAAAATGTGACCCAGTTAGAGGGTGCTGTGTTATCAGAGATTCTATTCTCGTTACTCGTTAACAAGAAACCATCCCTTCCAGTTATCGGATCTCCAAGCCTGGGGTCTTTTCCAACTTGGCTTGAAAAAGAAACGATAATTTACCAGCCCATCCCTGCTCTCTCTGCATCCGGCTGGTGGCCACACCCCGGAAATAATAATCCCCAGCCTTAAATCTTGTTCAGGCTTCTTATCACATGACACGCATCTCCGAGGATGCCCAGAGACAAGCAGCGGCTATAAAAATGATTTGTTCCCTGGTGGGATTGGCCCAATCAGATTACGCGGCCCCTGCGAGACTCCGTGGGCTTCTGATCTTGTTTCTTTCTAGCGCTGTGGTTCCCAGTCAGCGCCTTCCCCCAGGGACGTTTGGCGACACCTGGAGACAGTTTTGGCAATCACATCTGATGGGGGCGTTTCCAGGAGTAGAAGCCAGGGGGTACAGTGCGCAGGACGGACCCCAACAAAGAATGACCTGGCTCAGGGGCCAACAGTGCCGAGGCTGGGACAGGGCTCGGGTTCACCCCAAACAGCCTGCAATTCCTTCCGTCCGACGACCTCCTGGCTCAGTGGCGGAGCCCGTGTTTCTGCTGGCAACGCGGTCCACATGCGTTTCTACGGATGCGATCTGGCCTCACTTCCATTCTTTTTCTCTCTGGTGTCCTCCGGCCTTCTCAAGATCGTAGACTGTAGACTCAGTTTGGCCATTTTCTTCTGCTTCTTCTTCTTTTTCTTTTTGATAAGGAGGCATTTCGAACCCCGAGACCCCCAAGTGCTCTGCGGCCACGCCCCTATTTTTGTTGTCGTTAATCTTGCCCGAGGGCATTTTCCACTGGTTTTTAGATAGAGGGGAGGCGGGGGAGAGAGAGACAGAAACATCGGTGTGAGAGACACATCGATTTGTTGCCTCCTGCATGACCCCAAACAGGGCCGGGGACCAAACCTGCAACCCAGGTGCGTGCCCTGGACCAGAAGCGAACCCGAGTCCCTTCGGTCTGCAGGCCGACACTCTAACCGCTGAGCCACACCGGCCAGGGCCCTTCTATTTTTATGAGTAGTTTTTTCGTCATCTTCCAACTTAAGGAGTGTTTTACTGTATTCTTCATCCCCCCCCCCCCCCATCATTGGTCACCAGGAAGCGTCTTCATCACCCAGTGGCTGGGCACCTGGGTTACACTTTTGTCCCCAAAGCACATTTTCCTGCTCTGTGGCCAGAGGGAGGCCTGGGAGCCCGGCGCTCTGCTTGTCGATGTGCAGTGTGAGCTGTAGGCACTCAGCGTGGGACCTGTCTCCCCCTGGTCCACTTTCCCTAAACATCCAGCAATTCGCCTCCAGCAGACAGTCACCTGCCTTTGGAGTCTGTGGGACTGTGCACAGGGGCTGAGGCAGGGCTCTGGATCCTCTCCTGTCCCCACACCTGCCCCAATTCACTCAGCTGCGTCCGCCAAGGCACCACTGTGCCCGAGTCCCATCCTGTCCTGCCACACCCTCCCGGGGCACACCGCGGGCCTGGACCTGGGCCACCTAGGTCAGCCCCTGACCATGCTGTGTGGGCCGGCGACAGCCAAGTCAGGGCGCGGGAGAAGGAGGCCCCCGCTCCTGCCGGTGGGGACACGGAGGCTCTCTGGCGCCCCCACCAGGCGGCCCTTCCCTTTGGGCTTCATGGTCTCTGTAACGGGGTTCTGGCCTCACCCCGCCAGCACCCTAAGAGCAGCAGCTCATCATTACTGGTGCGGGGGACGAGGTTGCCCCGAGTGTCTCACAGTCCATGATGCTGGTTATCAGTGTGTTCCCACCAGCTGCACGAACCTTGTCCCCTGAGAAAGGTTGACCCCTCGTTCGTCCTCTTGGTACGAGTTTGCTGCAGTGGGGTGAACGGTAGCGTCAAATCCATAGGCGCCCAGAAACTCGGAACGTGCCCTTATTTGGAAACAGGGTGTTTGTAGATGCAGTTAAGGTAAGACTCTGGAGAGGAGACTGTCCTGGATGTGGGTTGGGCCCCACGTCCAATGAGTGGCTTCAGTCCAAGAAGAGGAGAGACCCGGAGACCAGGGCGAGGCCGTGTGAAGACAGAGACAGAGATGGGAGGGATGGGCCACAGAATAGGGGCTCCTGGGGCCACCAGGTGCTGGGAGAGACAAGGGGGGAGCCTCCCCTAGAGCCTTCAGAGGGAGTGTGTCCCTGAGACGCCGTGGTGTCCGACTTTGGACTTCCAGAACGACGAGAGAATACATGTCTGTCCTTACAGGCAGCCCCAGGACACTGCACCTGTCGGCACACACACACCGTGAGCCACAGAACTGTCCGCTCAGACATCGGCCCTCCCCAGGGGCGAGCCGCACTGACTGGCCCCAGCCTCAGCCCTGCATTTGGTGACAGTCACAGAGCTGCTTCCCAGTGGAGCGACGATTTCCTTGTGTCAGCGGACACAGGAGAGGGGTGGCTCTCCATGACCGTGGAAGTCCTGAGTGTGCCCGTCACTGTCAGCTAAAGAGGCACAGGCTTAACTCTGAGTCCCTGGACCACCGCCCAGGCCGGGCCCAGCAGGTGCCCTCGCAGAGCCGCCACCCAGGAAGGGTCGGTGCCCGGGAGCTGGAAGGACCCTCTGACCTGAGGCAGGGGCAGGGCACCTTCGAGGCCATGCTGCCCCAGAAGACCTGGCAGATGACTCAGCGTCGGCCCCTCAGTGGCCACTTCCTGGGCCACGTGAGCCAGCTTCCTCCCACGTCCCTGCCCCCACCACCACCCGGCAGCCTGCGGCCAGGTTTGCAGGGAAGCCGCGTCCTTCCGTGTCTGTGTGGCTACTGAACGCTCTTGGGAAAACCTAATTCCTTAGAAGTGTTATCTGGGGCTCAGGGTGATTTCCATGGCGATCTCGGTGCATCATCCCCTCTGGGGTCACTGCAGAGGGCGATGGCAGGTCTGAACGCCCGCGGGGTTTCCGGCCGCTCGGCGTGGGTGCTGTGATGCTCCGGACCAGGTGGTTCTGGCCGGACAGAGGCCCCTGGAGTCCGCTCCCAGCGCAGAGGCAGGGCCCGCACCCACCCTGCCCCGCCCTCCGCGCCAGCCTGACTCACTCTGTTTTTCTTTCCTCTCAGGTCAGCCTAGCAGCTCAAATCCTGGCGGCCACTTCTCTGGGCCCTTTTCCTGTCGTAAAAGACATTCCTGTTTAGTACAAACTTTGTTTCTTTTGTTCCAGCTGACTGTGATGTTCAAAGAACGCCATAAAAAAGTACCTTCCTTAAAAAACCAAAATTCAGAACTGGCCCTAAATTCCCATGAGGGAGAAGGCACTGAGCTCTTTCTAGAACATTCTCCCCCTCATCTCTCCTCTCAGGTTGGATAACTGTCCCCTCCAAGAGGCACACAGCGTGGAGACCCTGCATGCACGGCGTCCCATCATCCGGTCCCTGGAGGCCCCAAGGACCCTGTGCAGGCCTCAGGTCTGCAGGTGGGGGGTGCGCTCGAGGGCTCCATGGGGGTGGGGGTGCAGGCCCACCACCTGGGTTCTGAAGATCTCTTTACTGGAGTTATTGGGGAGCACTGTCTGAGGGTGCTGCCGTTAGAGGGGCCCGATGAAATGGCCCCAAGCTGCAGGTGCCTAAGGCCAAAGTTCCAGAGTCTGCCCACCTCCCCCTGGCCCCTGAGCCCCCCTGCCTGACTAATAGAGGAGACCCTCCCCTGGGGCATTTGTGTGTTTCCTTCACAGAGGGGCTCCCACTTTGGACAAGTTCATTCACCTCTCTGACCCTCAGTTTTTTATCTGGGACATGGGGTAAAACCCAGGGTTAGCCTGCTAGAGGGACTTCCCCTGCTTCCCACTAAAAGAAGGATGAAAATCCACAAACCAGCTGTCCGCACTGGAAACTGTGTGTATGGTGTGAGGTAAGGGTGGGGCTCCTGGTTGTCACAGTATCCAGCTGTTCCACCGCCATCGCCGATGACTGGCCTTTCTTCCCATGAGGCTCTTTGTTGAAAATCTAGTGACCATATCTGCTCGAGTCTTTTTCTGGGTTCTCTAGCCTGTCCCCTATCTAGGGGCTGGCACGCCAACGGCACAGTCTGGATCTCTGTGGGAACCAGGTGGTGTCAGTCCTCAACCTCCTCCTTTTCACTTCTTTTTCCTTTGGCTATTTGGGTCCTTTGTACTTTTTTTTTTTTAGTATGTTTTTATTGATTTTTTTAGAGAGAGAGGAAGGGAGAGAGACAGAAACATCGATGTGAGAGAGAAACATCGATCAGCTGCCTCCTGCACGCCCCCTACTGGGAATCGAGCCCAAAACCCGGGCATGTGCCCTGACCAGGAATCAAACCGGGACCTCTCAGTCCGTGGGACGACGCTCAATCCACTGAGCCACACCAGCTGGGTTCCTTTGTACTTTTCATAGAAATATAAAGTCAGCCTTGTAAGTCTACCCACCACAAAAGCTGCCGGAATGTTTATTGAGAGTGTAATAAATCATTGTCCGTTTGAGGAGAACTAAGACGTAAACAGAGTTGAATCTTCTGATCGATGAACGTGGTATAACATTCCATTCAGATGAATCTCCTTTAATTTCTCTACATTTCGTGTTTTCAGTGCACCAGTCTTGTGCTTTTTTGTTAAACTGATTTCACAGTGTTTCCTATTTTTATGCTATTATAAATAACACTTTTTAAATTTCAATTTTCACTTGATTCTCGTCCAGAAATACTACCGACTTTTGAAGATGGATTTGCTACTCTGCCACCTCGACAAACCGACTTAGCAGCTGTGGCAGCTTTTTATAGGTGCTGTAGGGTTTCCTATGCAGACGATCTCGTCGCCGGTGCCTTTGGATGGCCTTTCTTCTTCTCTCGTCTGCAGGAGTTCCCTTGCTTTTTGTTACATTGTTGCCTAGCGTCGAGGGGAAACGTGAGAGTGGACATCCCTGCCTCGCTCCTGATCACAGAGAGAAAGCATTTCATTTTCTTACTGTGAGTTATGTTAGCCACAGATTTTGAGTGGATGTAATTTATTGAGTTGAAAAGGTCTCCGCTGTTCTTCATTTTCTGGGAGTTTTATTTATCATCATAAACAGACACTGGGTTTGCCAAATGCTGTCTCGCATCTTTGAGCTGAGACTCTCATCTCTCCTGTCACCCTCCAGGGATCAGCTCCCCTCCACCCACAGACACCTTCTCCCCGCCCGGACTTGGTGGGCGTGGTCTGCGTGATGTGGGGGCGGGAATCTGACCTATTGAAACCGGACATGCGCAAGGGCCCGAATTTCCCAGTGGGCAGGCACCTGCCAGGGAAAACTCTTCAGAGCAGACCTGTCCCAGTCTAGGGCCAGAGCTCAGGGCTGGGTGGCAAAGGGCAGAGCTGGCACGGGAGGGGCAGGAAGCGGCCCTGGAGACCGGGGCCCTCCTCTAGCAGCAGGCTGAAGGTTTGGTGCGTCTTCCAAGAGCCCAGCTCGAAGCCGAGACTAAGACCCTGTACGACAGTGGGGACAGAGCCACCCAGAGCAGCCACCTCCAGACAGAAAGGGTTTGTCTGGAAAGGGCCTGAGCTCCCGGGCGCTGCGGCCGTCACTGCACACCACAGCAGAGTGCTCGCCCGCCCAGCGTGGGCGAGTCCGGGCCCCTCCACAGAGGAAGCCGCTTTAACCATTAATTGGGGAACCATCGACCCCTCGGGCACCAGGCATTTCCCAGCCGGACACATCCTTCTGTGAAGGGTGAATGTGGGTAGAATGTGCTCAGTCCCCCGAATGGGGTGGCAGGAATGACCTTTGTTTACTACTGACCTTGCTCCCTTCACCCCCCAGTCAGTGACAGATACTACATCCTTTCTGAGGAAGAATCTGGTCGAAGCCAAGGGCACGTCGCTGAGACTACTGAATCCTAAAGTAGCTGTGTTTAGGCAAAAACATCTAGGATACGTCACGAGCTGGTAAAGAAAAGTAGCTTTGAACAGCTGATGGAGTATAGAGGGGACAGAGCAATTCTCTGCCTAGAACGGGGCTTTCCCAGCGTGCCAAGCTGTGGAGACACATTGTGGCAGGGTCCTTACGGGTGGTGACTGCCCGCCTCCTTGCCGGCAGGCAGACCTGGTGACCTGCTCTGGCCGGTGGGATGTGAGGCCCCCAGCTCTGCGTCCTCGGCTGAGAGGCTGGGCTGTCCTGGAAAGGGACGTCTTCAGCCGGATCCTGGACTGTGGGGACACACAGAGCGCGGGATCGAGACGGGAGAGCGCCGTGGCCGTGGGCATCCTGAGAGCGTGGGTGATGACTGGGGCCTCGCTGAGCAAAGGCTGACTGATCCAGTGCTGGGCATGCCCACGGATAAACATTTCATAGGGTGTTTTTTAGATGGGTGTTCATTCCTTAACGACATAGTTAAAACATACTTTTCACAGCATATAATTAAATATTGATTCTGACTTCAGTTTATCTTCATTTGATCCCTTTTAGAAAATAGATAAACATTTCTATCTCATGTTAAAACAAGATAAAAGGCCCTGACTGGTGTGGCTCAATGGACTGGAGCGTCGTCCTGTACACTGAAAGGTTTCGGGTTCGATTCCTGGTCAGGGTACATACCTATGTCGGGATTCGATCCCCAGCGGGGGCGCGTACAGGAGGCAACCGATCAATGTTTCTGTCTCACATCGATGTTTGTCTCTCTCTCTCTCCCTTTCTTTTCTCCTTCCCCTTTCTCTACAATCAACAAACATATCCTTGGGTGAGGATTAAAAACAAAAAAAGATAAAAGAATATTCCAGCTGTTAGACCAACTAATTTTGGCAACATATAACTTATTATGCATAGGAAAAAAGAGCAGAGTCTTAATAAAATATTGCTAGTTATGCTTAATAATTATCAATCTTTGTAACATGTATATAATTTTGATCATTAGGAACTAATAACACCTGCAATGCTATTTTAATCCAGAAGAAAAAGCTTTACTGCTTAGAGCTTCGTAGTCACTGGAAATAAAACCTTAAAGTTCAATATATGTAACTATCATTGTTTTCGGTAGGAATAATAGGAAACAAAACCGTAATGGGGTGAGACCTCCATGCATGGAAGTGTGCTGCGTGCAGACATTGTGGGGGGACAGGAATGAGGGAAAGAAGAAAAGGAACACCGCAGAGGATCCGTTAGGCAGGGCCAAGTGTGTGTGTTTGGAGTTGATATGAGCAGGCGGCGTTCAGACTGTATGTACATTCTAATGGATACATTTAAAAAGAGGCAACAGTGTAGCTTTTAAATCTATTTTTATAATATAGAAAGACTTTGCTACTTTTTAACACATGATTGAAGTTTTTAGATGTAAATTGTAAATGTCTGAGAAGTAGATAGTTTTTCCAAATTCAGGAAGAGAAAAGTGTGAGGACCACAGAGCCAAAGCTTGCCTGGCCATGGCAGAAGGAAAGGACCTAGTGAGCCAACCTTTCAGCCCGGAGTCACGGTCCCGTCCTTGAATCTGGCCTCGGACCCTTGGAGATGGTGCCCTGTGCGGAGAGGAGGAGGGGCGCCCCGAGGAGTCCTCAGAGTCCGGTGATGGCCCCACCGCACGTCTCCACAACCCCTCATCCTCACCAGCATCAAATCTGACGGTGTCCTGTCCTTGCTTAGACCCGCTTCCCTGGCCCTCCTGACCGAGATGCACTCTTCAGCTGGGACAACAAGGCCCTCCCGCTGTGCGTGCTTGTCCCCAACGCCTGTCCCCCCACCGCGCAGGCTGACGTTAGGAGTAAGACAACAACGGGGTCCGCACAGGCTATGGGGGGACCAGACACACGGCCTAGAGGTGGCGCACAGGCAGGAGCAGGCTGGGTCCGAAGGGGGAGGACCAGAGACTGGTCTCCGGGACCGCCGCCTCCAGCGCTCCGCGGGCGCCTGCTGGCCGGGCTCTGCCTCCCGCCTTCGTGGCCGGAGGGATCCCCAGAGATCTGACGTTCTTACTCCCACACATTCCTTAAACAAAACCCCTCCTGCTTGATATGACCTGAGCCCTTCTCAGGGCTGTTATCAAATGTCTTCTCTCTTTCTCCCCAAACCCACAGGGACCTCGGTTCAAATAGTAGAAACCCTCTGGTTAATTTGGGGGAATGCTTATGTGTTCCATATGGAGTCCTTCCCTCTGGGGACGCGCCACGCTGCCCGTCCTTTCTGGTCCCTGCAGCTCCCAATAAAGTGCTGAGACTCTATCCGCAGAGGTTTGCCCCTTTCTGCTTGTTTTTCTTCTTGGCTTTTTCTACACATTGTGAACGGAATCTTTATTACATCGTTTCTTCTTTGACTAAATGAAATGAACCAGGCGGATTTTCTAATACGAAACCGTCCTGCATTTCTGTAACACCCGGACCATCTCACCCTGGCTCAGTTAGGGCGGCCCCAAAGGGCCTGGCCGTAGTTCGGACTCCCACTCTGTCGGCCCGCTGCCTCTGGGAATCCAGGCCCACATCCTGCCCACGTCCCCGCACCAGGACACCCCGCTCCCCAGCCCCGTTCGCTCAGAGCCGGCCCGGGGGCTGCAGTGTCCTTGTGTTAACCTGGTCCGCGTGAAGGTGACCACATGGGGCAGAGGGCCTCGTAGGCGTGATAGTGAAGAATCCTGAGATGAGACCATGCTCGGTTAACTGGATGGGCCCTGGATCCAATGACAAGTGTCTGGTAAGGCGAGCAGGAACAGCAGAGGCCCGGAGAGGGGGCCACGTGGAGATGAGGCCGTGACGGTAGCCACCGTCTGCCCGCTGCCTGAGCAGTGGGCTGTGGAGAGAGGACCGCTCTGCCCCCCAGCCCCGTGGGGGTCACGGCCCTGCCGACACCTTGACTGGGACCCTCTGGCCTCCAGAACTGTGAGAATATAAACACCTGGTCTTTGAGCCGCCCGTTGGTGGTCATTGGTTACGGAGCCCCAGGAGGCTAACGCACAGGCCTTTCCTGGTGTCTCCGCCAAGTCCAACTCTTCCCCGTCACGATCACTGCCTCCCGCCAGCGTGTGGGGCCGGCGTCCAGCCCCGGGAGGCTCCAGCCCTGTTGTCCATGCTCATGACTCTCCTCCAGCCTGCAGGTCACCCCCCAGTGTCACCTTCCCACCGAGGCCGACCCAGCCCACCCTGTCCCAAACGTAGGCCACCGGCCCCCCACTCCGCTAGCCTCCGTCCCTAGCACTCACCACCTCGAAACACCCAAGAGCTCACTGGCGCTCCTTTCGTACCCGCGGCCCCGCGCCCACCAGCATGAATTCCGTGGCAGCATCTCGGTCCGCCCAGTTCCTCTCCCGCGTGTGCCAAGCTCGGGGACAAAGGCTACTTCACGGAAGGTGCACCGTCAATATTGGTGGGTGAGTACGTTGGGGCAAAGGGCAGGCTGTGGGAGGTGCAGAGAGAGAGGGAGGGCTGCCCAGTGGTCAGGGCTGGCGGTGGGGAGGTCTCTCAGGCTCCCCGAGAGCTGTCGCGTGTCCTGCCCCCACGGAGGTGAGGGAACCAGACCCAGACCAGGGTCGGGAATGAGCCGGCCGCCCCACTCCTCACCGCTTCTGCGTGGACCGGTCTCGGGTCCTGGGTGTAAGAGATGGAGGCGTGTGGTATTTTCTCAGTAAACACTGCGCGGGGCTGGGATGCGCCGTGCCAGCTGACCTGCCGGTGGAAGGGCCCCACGGGCTCTTTACGGCCAGAATAACGTGTTGTAAATTGTTGCTGCCGCTCGGGGTCTGGCTCCGGGCTCCTCTCTCCCCCATCAATTACTTCAGCGGGGAGCGCTCAGGCCCGCGAGGTGACTCAGCTCACAGGTTAGCTCGAGGCACTGGGGAAGGCGTTTCCTCATCCGTGGTGTCTGCCACCGAGCCAAGAAATTCCTGGGAAGGGGGAGGCGGGGGCTGGGGCGAAGCCTGGGCTGGGGGAGCGCCTGGGAGCCCCAGTCCTGGCCCTCTGAGCCTGGCTCTGTGCCAAGCGCCCTGCTGGTAGCTGACCCTTCTCGGGGACCCAGGGAGGGGACTGAAACAGCCCGATGCAAAGTGAGGACCCAGAGGCCAGCAGAGCCTGACCGATAGATAGGTGACCAGCGGGGCGTGTCCCAAAGTTCCTGGGGAACCCGCAGGACGTGGCCCACGGTCTGAGCTGCCTGTCGCTCCAGCGTCCACGCCGCCACCAAAGCAGGACATCTGACCTCCTAACCCCTTTTCAAAACAGGCCTGACGGGTCCCTGAATGAAAGTGCAGCCGTACTAAATGAAAATGTACGTGACGAGACCTTGCGGGAAAGGGTCAGGGCTGTGAGGGTGGGTTTAAAAGAGAAGTCGTCGCATGAGGGCCTGACCGGCCACCTGGGCTGACCCGGCCCTAGTGAGGGGAAGACCGAGCTAGGACCGGTCACAGCAGGACGCTCGGTGTCTCAGGTTCCCCGGAGCAGACATGGGAGCCCCCAGGCGTCTGGCCACCCAGTGGGGAGACCCAGCTCCCTCCCTGCCGCCCTGCTCCTCGGCCGGCCCTCCAGACGTGTTCCTTACAGGGCATGTCGTCCCCAGCTCGTCCTGCCCAGATGGCCCCCTGCCCCACCGGAGGGACGTGCTTTCTTTATTTTTATTTTTTGAATCCTCGCCTGAGGATAGGTTTTTATTGATTTTAGAGAGAGAGGAAGAGAGAGGGAGAGAGAGAGAAACATCAATGTGAGAGAGAAACATCGATCAGTTGCTCCCGCCCAGACCAGGGATCAAACCCGAAACCCTGACCGGGCATCGAACCCGCAGCCCTCTGAGTCAGAGACACCCGACCAGGGCGGGGTGCGCCCTCCTGCCAGCTGTGCCACTGGTTACTTGCAGGACAGGACAGGTGCCTCCAGACACCCAGGAAGTGACTCGGCAACCTTCAGAGGCGAGGCCAAGAAGCACACCCAGCACCTGTCCCCAGCACGGTGCTGCGGCCACACTGATGACCGCTGGGGACAGAGGACAGCTGGGACTTTCAGATGGGATGAAAGCCTGCTCGTGGAAGGGGCGCTGGGCACCTGCGGGACCCCGTTTCTCTGAGGAGCAGACGTTCCCCGAGCAGCTTAGAGTGACACGGAGAATCGGGGGAACTCCGCAGGGCTCAAGGGGCCGGGCACAGCACAGGGCGGGGCTCCCTGGTGGAGGGTCCCAGCCGTGTCCCCCCCCCCGTCTGCCCTCTACTTTCTGGGGTTCTCATGCTGCTCTCCGCCTCCAGCCTCTGCCTCCGGGGCCACGTGAGAGGAGGGCTCATGGTCCCCTCCATGTCTGGGCGTCCTTACACCACCCCCAAAACACATCAACATCACTAATGGCTTGGCACCCCCCAGTCATGCCAGCACCCAGAATCAATCAGATGCCCCCAGAGTGACCTGGTGGACTGGCCTCACTCCCCTGGAGCATGGCAGGAGGCAGGTGGGGAGGGGTGAGGCAGGTGGCGGCAGCCAAGGCGGGAGGGCTGGGGGGAGGGGCGCAGTCTGGAGCCCCAGGACCATGGGAGCATGTCAGGGCTCTGGCCAAGGAGCAATGGTTCAGGTGGGCACAGACCCCGAGGGAGGAGCAGAGCACAGTCAGCCTGGTGGAGGGGCGGGGGAGGGCAGCTGGTGGGCATCCTCCTGGTGGGCGTGACGGAGAAGTCCTGCCAGGATTCGCGGAGGTCAGTGTCACAGCGGGAAGGCCTGGCGCCTGTCTGCGCGGCCTTGGCCTGTCCTTTCACATGCTGAGAACCACCATCAGCTTCTTTGCGAAAAGATCTGCCTTTTCCCTGAGCGGCCACGGGCCCTGGAAGCCACAGTCCACCTGCGTCCCTGGAAGGGCATAAAGAGCAAAGGAAGGTCGGAGGTCACTGTCAAAGTAGATCAGAAGCCTGTGAGCCCTCCCTGTGTGTCCGGAAATGGCCCCGTTCCCACCTTGGACTCCAGGAAGGGTGTCTGGGACGGGGGCCGAGACCCCACCTGTGGCATGTCACCAGGAGAGAGAGGCTGGGGACAAACCCTCTGAGCCCGACAATGTCCTGGCCCCAGTATTGCAGGGAGGCCTCTCCGGGTGCTCACAGGGAGGCTCCCCTGCTGGCTCGTCACCTGTTCCCAGGCCTCAGACAGGTATGGGCCTCCCTGTCCCCGATACCTCACCTGTGACAGCAGACAGCAGCACCTTCCTTCTAGGTCATCGTGAGCACCAAATGAGGTGGCATCAGAAGGCTGGAAAAGTGGCAATCCACCCACAGACCTGGCTACCGGGTGACAGGGAGCTATCGCTGTTAACATCACGGAGGCCGTCGGTCACCGCTGCCCTCTGCCACAACCAACTTTATCCAGGGGTGCAGGGTGTGACGCCCGCCTGCGTGCTGACCCCCACCTCTCGGTGACCTCCCACCGCCACACGGACTATCCCTAGATCTCAAGGCAACGGCAGCCCTCCCTGCGGACCTGGGGCCCACAGGCACCCCCAGTGTGACGCACTGATGTGGAATCCGTTCTCTCCACGCGGCCTCACTGTGCGCACTCACGGGAGGACCGGGAGGGGCAGGGAGCAGGCAAGCCGGGGAGGGGCGCACAGCAGAGGTCCTGCCCTGTGGGGCCGGGTCGGGGGCTGGCCAGAGTCCACGTGGTCTGCCACTGGGGAGCGGGACGTGCCATACCGGAAGGGCCGGCAGGCGAGTGGGTCCTGGACCTCGGGGTGAGCCCTCGCCCTGCACCCCACGGCTCCCCAGGCTCCACGCGGCCGGGTTCTTGTTCTGAGCGTGGTGCCAAGCTGGCTGCCAGGTGCGTGGAATGCTCGCTGCCCTTCCGCACTGGCCAGCCCCTCGCCATCCTTCAACACTGGGCACAGCTGCCCCTGCCATATGGGGCAGACCCCACCCCTGCCCCCGTCCACATACCCGTTGTGAAGTGTTACTTGTGCCGGACACCCCTCCTCCCCCCAGGCCACCTGCCGGAGGAGGCCCAAGGCAGAGGTGTGGCTGAGCTGGGGTTCCCCTGTCCTCCTGGCCAGCAAGTAGGACACTGGGCCACAGCTGCCCTTGCTGGACTCTCCTGTGCCACCTGGTGGCTGCATCAGCAACTGCAGGCCTTGCATTCTGCCAAGGAGCTGACCATTGGGCCACTTCTGTGTCCGAAAGGCTGACCTGGAGGCTTCCCTGCTCCCCGGGACCTGGGCAGCTTTGCTGGCCCTCACTCGCTGCCAACAGGGGCTGTGGTGCTCTTCTGTGACCAGAGCTGAGTCCTGGGTTTGGGTGGGGGCAGTGGACTCTCTTGTCCTTGATGCTAAAGCTACCTTTCTGTCTATCCGAAAAGCACCGGCTCTTTCCACCCTCTTGCTCAGCCACTGGGTGCCCTTGGCTCCCCCCTGAACAAATGGGAGGCGATTCCTGGCCACTGTTCACTGAATCCCGAGCCACTGCCCTCCAGACCACGGCCCCCGGGTCAGGTGGCCCCCTGCTCCTGGCCCAGTCACCCAGGAAGTCCCATAGTGACTTTCGCCACCTTTACTCAAAAATGTTAGTCTCACCCAGCTGCCCCGATACCATCTACATTGTCCTGCAGGGCCCGTCAGGTCCCCAGCGAACAGAACCCCGGGCCGTGGCCACGCCCCTCCGGTGGCCGCTGGAGTCCCTCTTCCAGGCTTCCCAGGGACTTCAAGCTCCAGCAGCCTCCTCCAGGACAGCTAGAGTCTCCGGCCACTGCGTGGGGGCGGGGCGGGCTCCAGGAAGTCGCGGCAGGGACAGAGACCTTCCTACAGCGGCTGGCTGCAAAGACAGAGGCAGCAGGGAGATGCCCACCGCCTAGTGCAGGGGTCCCAGGGCAGAGCCCGGTGACACTGTGCTCTCCTACAGCTGGCTGTCCCCGTCCCCGCAGGCCCCTGGAGTGTGCTCCCTCCCCAAGGTCAAGAGGCTCGTGTGAAGCTGTTGCCTGACTCTTGGTGTCCAGGGACGCCCATGTCCTGACCCTAAGGCCAGCACAGGAGCGGGCAGCCCAGGCTGAGCTTCCACGACCCTCCACAGCCCCCACCGCGAGGGGTCTGGGCGGCTGCGTGTGGGGCCATCTCCGTGGGGACGTCCCAGCTCACCAGGTGGGAGTGAGTGACGAGCACTCGAAACTGCCCAGGTACCTGGGCCGCGAGCCTCCCCGGTGGTCAGCAAGAATTTACAACATGCAACACCTGAGTCTAGTCAGGCACTGACGCGTCCCCTTAGCCCGTCTGAGAAAAATGACAGCAGCCGCCACACGGGAGCCGTCGGGTGAGTGCTCTGCCTGGAACCACACACACGGGTCACGTAACAGCGCGTGTTACGGTCCCGGCGCACGAGGAGGCTGCGTCCGACCGGTTAATTCTCGGCACCAGAAATCCTCATCTGCCAGTAGGGGCACCTGGTTTGTAAAAAGTCACTTTGGAGCAAAAGGGGAAAATAATTACTATCATTATTATTATTATTTTGTAAATCAATCAAAATTATACCAATTTTTTGGGTCAGATTGGCAAAAAATACATGTTTGGTGTGCCGCAGAATTTGAGTCGTTAGTTTATGGCCGTGAGGCGGAGAGCTGGAAGTCACTGCTCCAGGCGAAGGCAGCCTCTGCCCAGGCCGTCCCGGAGCCCCGGCTGCCTGCTCTGACCAGGAGCGGCCCTTTCCCTGGGCTGACGGGCTGGGCTGACGGTCAGGACTCACTCCTGGGCACACCCAGCCCGGTGGCCACCCCAGGCCTCCCTCTGCTCCACAGCCGCACTGTGGAGAGGACCCCCGGCCACTGGGCAGGTTTCCACGATGTGACTCCCGGGAAGAGAGAGTAGGGCCTTGAGTGCCCCCCTTACAGAAGGTGTCCACAGCCCACTCAGCCCCGGCGGCCTTAAGTTCCTCAGATTCGCTTTTTACTCTTTAATTAAACATGAAAAAGAGATTTTTACGCTCTGTTACACCCGAGACGCCTTGCCTTGAATATGTATGGGCCTATACCTATGTGAGCACCTTGCCTTCCATGTATGGACAGATATCAGGTCAGCATACGAAGGCTCTGACAAGTCCTGCAGCAAAGACAGCTGACTTTGTTCAATCCAGTATTTTGCCAACTTATGTGCTCATGGAACCATTTTCATAGAACGTTTATTAGCATCCCACTAAACAAGAGGCTCATGGAATTAGGTGACCCAGCCATCCCGGACTCGCTGCATCCCGGGGAATCCCAGGGCCGGAAAACCAAGACAGTTGGGTCCACTTTGGGGAAACTGCTCTGGCAAATTATTTCCAAAGCACATTCCACGTAATTCTTCCTTCCCTTTTCCAGATACCTAAGAGAAAGAAATTAGAGAGAAAATAAATTCGGAATAAGAGCTCGTGGACTATCGAGCCTCAAATTCAGGGGCGGTGGATGGAGCAGGGGTGGGGTGGGGGCGTCACTTCATTACTGTCAGGAAGGGAGCGCCCCCTCCCTGGGGAGAGGCGGGCATCTGTCACGAGTCTGTGACCCTGTCCAGACACTGAAAGATTCCTGGATCCCAAAAAGGCCAAGTAATTCATGAGGCCTATATTTCATTTGTGACTTTACAGTTATTTACTGGAAAAACATATTTTCTACTAGGAGGGGACGGAAGAGGGCCTTTCTCCTCCTCCTCCTCCCCTGTCTCCGAGAGGCTTGGCAGGGAGCTGCATTCCACCCATCCCCGGTCCCCGGGGCCTCCTCCAGGGCTGTCGGGGAGGAGGGCTGTCCCCAGGCCACATCACAAAGGACTCCCCTGGGCTCCTGTGGCCTGGTCACCGATGCCTCTGACCTGTGCCAGGCCCAGCCCGTAAAGGCCACAGGAAATCATTCTTTCTTTGAGACACGTTGACCTGTTTTTTTAAACTTCAGTTTACTGTACTCACAGCATAACAATAAGACGGAAAAAAAAATCTAATTTAAAAACACCCACAGTTCTCTCCACCCTAACAAATTGTGTTCATTTTTCTCTCTTCCCTTCTGGCTCGCGTACACGCACATATATGATTGTTCCAGAGTTATAACCAGGGCACAGAGGAGTTTGTGCTTGGCTTTTGAAAATAAACACACCCTAAACAGTTGTTCATGTTTCCATTTAGTTTTTATAATTACGTCGGAGAATGGTGCATGCCATTCCAGTGAGAAAACGCAGAGTTATCTACCTGTTCTCCTAATGCACACTCGGGATTGATCCTCATTTGTGCTGTATGACCCAGGCTGTAGAGGGTGCACACATGGCCTCCCCTCTGCTCTGTCTGGATTCCTAATCGGCGCTGGTTCCTAACAATGAAATTTGGATCAGCTCTCCTGGGGCCTTCCAGCCTCCTCGGAACACTCCGAAGACAGAGAGACACTCTTTACCATTGTGTCTGGGCAGAGAGGACACAGCCCTGACCTTGTTTTTGTCATTCTTTCATGCATACAGATGACGACACAAGCCATGCATAAAATGAGGGATAATTGCAGGGTGGTGTCGGTGGGAACACAGGGTAAGGAGCTCTGAAAAAATGTCTAAAATAAGCAAGAAGAAAACTGGCAAAATTGTCAGAATCAATTTTTTTCAGAACTCTGGAAATTAATCAAAGACTTGCAATAACCCAGGAGACGTTTATTCAAGAAATATGGCTGAATGTCGGCGGCAGCAGCGAGCTCTGTGGTGTCTCCACCGGCCCTGTGCCCCTCCCCCTCCCCAGCGCTGAGGTAGCCTTGAGAGCCAGCAGCCCCCAATCTCAGGGAAAACTCGCATTCTGGCAGCCACTGCAGGTGGCAACATTGAGTTGGAGATCCTCCAAAGCCCCATTCATGGAGAATTGTCACCACTCAGCCCGTTCATTCCAGTTCCCTGGAAAATGGCAACTGTTTGTCATCGCAGCAGCCTGGGGTGCTGATAACAATGAGAATAAACAACAAAATGACCAGAAAACATAAAAGGAAAAGCTGGAGAGAAAGATGTCCTGAAGGGGGTTTGGAAAACTCTGCCACATTCCTAGGAATCTGGAAGGCCAGGTACAGGTGTAAGGCTGTGTGCATGTGAGCTGTACACACGCCCAGGAAAGACCTGATAAGGCCTGCAGTCTCACTGCTGGCTGAGCTGAGGCTCTGTGCAAGCAGGAAGTGAAGGCTTACGCTACATTGTAACCTGCTTGCCTGAGAGTTGAAGAACTGCTCCCAACACACAGACGCAGCCACTCAGCAAAGCCTGTGAGACTTATTAGTTCCAGGAAGTTAACACAACCTCTATCCAATGGTAAACTGCCCACTAAATTAACCAAGCACAGATTGGCATGGTCACACATGACAAAGAACCCAGAATTAGCTCAGGAACGTCACTAAACAAGCAAACAGCAGCAGTAACCTGAAGAGAAGGAAAGCTTGATTTCTAGAGGTGCCATATTATGTTATTTAAAATGCTCAGTTTTCCACAAAATAGCATGAGTCAAGCAAAGAAACAAGGATGACCCATACAGGGAACTAAAAGCAGTCAATAAGAATTGTCCCTGAGGAAGCCAAGATGTTGGACTTACTAGACAAAGAATTTAAGTCAGCTATTTTCAAGATGTTTAAAGAACTAAAGGGAAATATGAGAACTTTGTCCCACCAAATGTAGGAGATCAACAGAGATAGAAATCGTTTTAAAAGAAGAGCCATATAGAAATGTTGTAGTTGAAAAGTACAGCAATTAAAATAAAAACTTCCCTAGAGGGACTCAACAGCACATTTGGACTATAAACTGAAAAAAAAATCAACACACTTGAAGACAGGTCAATGAAGTTTTCTCAGTCCAAGAAACAGAACGAAAAAAAATGAAGAAAAATGGACAGAGCCTGTGAGGTCTATGGGAGACTCTCCAGCACACCAATGCTTACATGATGGGTGTCCCTGAAGGAGGAAAAAAAGAGAAAAGAAAACCCTTAATGTGCACATTTTGAAGCTTAATTAACTCCAAGTAGATTAAACTAACAGAGATCCACACCTATTAAAATTAAGTTTGTAGTTATCTGAACTAGATGGCTATACATTGAGATGTTAACTACAGTCTTCAGGAAAACCACTAACAAAATGTCTCAAGAGCCCTGGCTGGTGTGGTTCAGCAGTTAGAGCGTCGGCCTACGGACCAAAGCGTTGCTGGTTAGATTCCTGGTCAAGGACACGCACACCTGGATTGCAGGTTTGATCCCCAGCCCCAGCTGGACTCGTGTGGGAGGCAACTAATCAATGTGTCTCGCTCACACCTGTCTCTCCCTCTCCCTTTCCTTCCACTCTAAAAAAAAAAAAAAAAAAAAAAAAAAAGGAAAAAATATCCTTGGGTGAGGATTAACATAAATAAAATAAAATAAATAAAATGTCTCACCCAGCCAGTGTGGCTCAGTGGATTGAGCATCGTCCCATGGACTGAGAGATCCTGGTTCAATCCCCAATCAGGGCACATGCCCGGGTTGTGGGCTCAAACCCCAGTAGGGGGCGTGCAGGAGGCGGCCAACTGATGTTTTTCTCTCACATGAATGTTTCTATCTCTCGCTCACTAAAACATCAATAAAAGCACATAAAAAATAAAAAGAAATGTCTCAAGAAATATATAAGAAATGGCAAGAGAATTAAAATGGTACGCTGGAAAATACTTCCTTAATACACGACAGAAGGCAGAAATAGAGAAACAAAAGAGAACAATCTAGAAACGGCACTAAAACAACTCAGTGGGGAAGGATAGTTACTTCAACAAATGCTGTTGGGACAACTGGAGTCACGGGTTTGATTCCAGTCAAGGGCATGTACCTTAGTGAGATTCGTCCCCGGCCCTGGTCAGGGTCGTGCGGGAGGCAACCAGTCGATGTTTCTCTCTCTCTCCCTTTCTCTCCCTCTCTCTCCCTCCCACTCTATCCGAAGATAAATAGAAATATATCCTCAGGTGAGGATTAAAAACAAAAACGATACCTCTACTTCATACCATACACAAAGAAAGTAATAAAAGTGAATGAACCTAAATGTACGAGCTAAAACTATAAAGCATTTAGAAGAAATTGTAGCTGTGAATCTTCACGACTGTGGCTTAGGCAATGGTTGCTTAGATGTGACACCAAACTCATAAATAACCAAAGGAAACAATCGATAAATTGGACTGCATGAAAATGTAAAACTTTTGTGATTTAAAGCACACTGTTAAGAAAGTAAAAAGGCAACCACATAGTGGGAGAAAGTGTCAGCAGGTCATCCATCTGATAAGGGACTAGTATCTAGGATATATAGGAATTCTTACAACTCAGCAATAAGAAGACAGATAACCCCATTCAAAAACTGCCAAAGGCTCTAACAGACGTTTCCCAAAGAAGAGATACAAATGGCCAATAAGCACACAAAAAGATGTCCAACATTGTGTGTCATTTGGGAAATGCAAACAAAATCAAAATAAGATACCACGCCTACGAGAGTGGCTACATAAAAAAGATGGACAATGACAAGTGTTGACGAGAGCGTGGAGGAATTGGAACCTTTATACATCGCTAAGGGAATGTGAAATGGTGCAGGTACTTGGAAAACAAAATGTTCAACATCTAGTTACCGTATGACTCAGACAAATTTCATTCACATGTACATACCCAAGCGAGACTAAGACATATGTACATGTAAAAACTTGTACAGATATGTTCATACCAGCATTATTCATAGTAGCCAAACAGTGAAAACGGTGCAACTCGCCATCAGCTGATGAATGGGTAGACAAAATTGGTCTATCCATGCAATGGAATACCATTCAGCCCTGAAAAAGGGCATGTTGCTTTTACATACTACAGCATGTGTGAACTTGGAAAACTTCATACAAAGTGAAATAAGCCAGGCACAAAAGGCCACCTACTGTGATTCCATTTACATGAAACATCCACAATAGGGAAACCCACAGAGACAGAAAGTAGGTTAGTGGTTGCCAGGGACTGGAGGGGCGGGGGAAGGGGAGCGTGAGCTTTTTTCCTGGAGTGAGCAAGTCCTGGAATTAGATGGTAGTGATAGGTGCACAATTTTGTGAATCTACTAAAACCCACAGAAGTGCACACTTTCACAGGTGAAAACGTTATGTACAGATGACCTCGTTCTGCTGGGAAATGCATTTGTGTAGTTTCAGAAGAAATCTGCAAGTGGCAATTGCTAGGTGATGGGACTATCATGTTTCCACTTATTTTTGTTTTCTAACTTTCTAGACTGAGCATGCAGTGCTTTTGTAAAAAAAATAAAATAAAATAAAAGATTAATTCTAATTAAAAACAAATGTTACTGCAAAAAAAAAAAAATTACAAAGCTAATTCCTACATAACCAAGAAATAGAACATTGTCAGCCCCGGAAGCTTTGCTAGTTACAACCTCCTCCTATCCACCCACCCTGAAGGGTGGCCACCGTCCTCACTTTTGTAATGGCCATCCCTTGCTTTTCTGTGTATTCCCCCAAACGTACAGTGAAACCTGGTTTGAATGGTACGTCGTGAAGCTGTATCACAGGTACTTTCTGGATCTCGCCACTTCAGCACACGTGTATGAGTCCTTCTACATTGTTGCATGTAACTACGTTCCTTAAGTTTTTCCATTGAAAAAATATACCACAATGTATCGATCGATGCCTTATACACTGAAGGGCATGTGGGTGATTATGAGGAGTGTGCTCTGAAGATTCGGGGACCTCCTCCTAGTACCCGGGGGCGCAGGCTTCTCTAGGGTGTGTAGGGTGTGACATACCAGCTCAGAAGGGTGCATATTTTCAACTTACTAGAAAATGTCACATTCCAGAGTGGGTGGACAATTTATACTTTCTCAGCCATGTATGCGTTCCTACGGGGCCACACCCTCGGGGACATGCGGCATTGTCATGCTCTCAGTCCCGCTGGTATCTCCCGTGGTTCAGACCCCTGGTGGTGGGGACACATTTCATCAGCTCATGGGCACTGGGATGTCTTCCTTTATGATGTGCCTCTAAGTCTCTTGCTCGTTGTTGTCTTCTGGGTTCTGTAGTTTTTATTGTTATATGTTGTAGAAATTCTTTGCATATTCTAGATAATGGGTCCTTTGTAAGGTGTGTGTGTGGCAAAAGTCATCGCTCACTTTGTGGCTTGTTTCGTCACTCCCTTGGTGACATCTTGCGATGAACTGGAGGGTCCTACGTAGACCGCTGTAACCCTTTTCCTTCATGGTTAGTTCTTTCTGCATCTTATTTCAATCATTTTCTCTTTTTTTAATTGATTTTATCAGGGTGACAGTAGTTCGCAAAACCACTCAGGTTTCAAGCGCACAACTCAAAACATCAACGGCACACTGCGTCGTGCGCCCATCGCCCCGAGCAGTCTCCTTCCGTCCCCGTTTCCCACTCCTTTGCCCACCTCCACCTACCTCCACCCCCTGACCCCCCAGCTATCACCACACAGGTGTCTGTGTCTACGTTAAGTACATAGTTTTTGGATAATCCCTTTACCTTCTTTCATCCAGTCCACAAATGCCCCTCCCCTCTGACGGCTGTCAGTCTGTTCTGTGCATCCATGCCTCTGCTTCTATTTTGTTCATTAAATTCCACTTTTAAGTGGGATCATATGGTATTTGTCTTTCTCTGACTGGCTTATTTCATTTACATAATAATTTCCATAATAATCCTTTGCTGTCGAAAAACGTAGGACTTCCTTCTTTTTACCACCATGCAGATTGTGTAAACGTACCACAGCTTTTTCATTCACTCATCTCCTGATGGGCACTTGGGTTGTTTCAACACAGGCAGTAAAATCTCAGACATCTCTCGTAACAAGATTTTTGCTGATATATCTCCTCGGGCAAGGGAAACAAAGGAAAAAAATAAACAATGAAACTATATCAAACTAAAAAGAAACCATCAACAAAATGAAAAGGGAACCCACAGTATAGAGAACATATTTGCCAATGATACATCTGATAAGGGGTTAATTTCCAAAATATATAAAGAATTTATGTAATTCAACACCAGGAAGACAAACAACACAATTAAAATAAAAAATGGGCAAAGGAACTGAATAGACACTTCTCCAAAGAGGACATAAATATGGCCAATAAACATATGAAAAGATGCTCAATATCACTAATCATCAGAGAAACAGAAATTAAAACCACAATGAGGTGTCACCTCACACATGCCAGAATGGCTACTATCAATAAGTCAATTCCTTTCTATTCCAAGGTCATGAAGATAATTTCCTATATGATCTTCTGAAAACTTTATCATTTGACTTTTGTTTTTACTTTTGATCTGCCTGGAACTGGTTTTTGCCTGTGATGTGAGGTGGGGGGCTGGTTACTGTACCCCAGGGTTGTTTCCTGGGCTGGTTACTATAAGGGGTTGTGTTCTGGGCTGGTGACTGTGACAAGGGGTTGTGTTCTGGGCTGGTGACTGTGACAAGGGGTTGTGTTCTGGGCTGGTGACTGTAGACAAGGAGTTGTGTTCTGGGCTGGTGACTGTGACAAGGGGTTGGTTCCTGGGCTGGTTACTATAGACCAGGGTTGGTTCCTGGGCTGGTTACCGTAGTCAAGGGGTTGGTTCCTGGGCTGGTTACCGTAGTCAAGGGGTTGGTTCCTGGGCTGGTTACGGTAGTCAAGGGGTTGGTTCCTGGGCTGGTTACCGTAGTCAAGGGGTTGGTTCCTGGGCTGGTTACCGTAGTCAAGGGGTTGGTTCCTGGGCTGGTTACCGTAGTCAAGGGTTGGTTCCTGGGCTGGTTACTATAGACCAGGGTTGGCTCCTGGGCTGGTTACTGTAGTCAAGGGGTTGGTTCCTGAGCTGGTTACTGTAGTCAAGGAGTTGGTTCCTGGCCTGGTTACTGTAGTCAAGGGTTGGTTCCTGGGCTGGTTACTGTAGTCAAGGGGTTGGTTCCTGGGCTGGTTACTGTAGTCAAGGGTTGGTTCCTGGGCTGGTTACTGTAGTCAAGGGGTTGGCTCCTGGGCTGGTTACCGTAGTCAAGGGTTGGTTCCTGGGCTGGTTACTGTGACAGGGGTTGGCTCCTGGGCTGGTTACTGTAGTCAAGGGGTTGGTTCCTGGCCTGGTTACTGTAGTCAAGGGTTGGTTCCTGGGCTGGTTACTGTAGTCAAGGGGTTGGCTCCTGGGCTGGTTACTGTAGTCAAGGGGTTGGCTCCTGGGCTGGTTACTGTAGTCAAGGGGTTGGCTCCTGGGCTGGTTACTGTAGTCAAGGGGTTGGCTCCTGGGCTGGTTACTGTAGTCAAGGGGTTGGTTCCTGGCCTGGTTACTGTAGTCAAGGGGTTGGTTCCTGGGCTGGTTACTGTAGTCAAGGGGTTGGTTCCTGGGCTGGTTACTGTAGTCAAGGGTTGGTTCCTGGGCTGGTTACTGTGACAGGGGTTGGCTCCTGGGCTGGTTACTGTAGTCAAGGGGTTGGTTCCTGGCCTGGTTACTGTAGTCAAGGGTTGGTTCCTGGGCTGGTTACTGTAGTCAAGGGGTTGGTTCCTGGGCTGGTTACTGTAGTCAAGGGGTTGGCTCCTGGGCTGGTTACTGTAGTCAAGGGGTTGGCTCCTGGGCTGGTTACTGTAGTCAAGGGGTTGGCTCCTGGGCTGGTTACTGTAGTCAAGGGGTTGGTTCCTGGGCTGGTTACTGTAGTCAAGGGGTTGGCTCCTGGGCTGGTTACTGTAGTCAAGGGGTTGGCTCCTGGGCTGGTTACTGTAGTCAAGGGGTTGGCTCCTGGGCTGGTTACTGTAGTCAAGGGGTTGGCTCCTGGGCTGGTTACTGTAGTCAAGGGGTTGGCTCCTGGGCTGGTTACTGTAGTCAAGGGGTTGACTCCTGGGCTGGCTGCTGGGGTTGTGGGTCAGAGTTCTATTTTTAATATGGCCTGGCCATTGTTTCTTTGTGTTTCAGCCTCTCACTCCTCAGCAAGTAACAAAAGAAAACATGAAGCGCACTTGGCTTCACGCGGGTTTATCTGTTTTCAGCTATAAAATTAGGTCAGGATCAGGCATCTGACTCAGAGATGGGGAAGATAATTACTTAACAATCCACATTTGTTTAAATGTTTTTCACATGGCTTCCCAGAAAGGGGCTGAGTGATTTGCAGAGTGGAACTTTGTTTAGGGAAAAGACAGTTCTGAATGCTGCACACCCAAGGTCCCCCCGGGGAGTGGAGTAGCTTCAGCCGGCACCCACGTCGTGAGGTGACCTGCAGCTTTGTGAGAGGAAACTGCTTTCCTCAGAATGAGAGTGCAGGAACCCGGCTGTTGGGTTCAGGTAAATGAGTGCGCCCTTCACCAGAATCTTTCAAAGATTTGTGCAAACAGCTTTCATGTTTGCTCCTTTCTGAACACCACCGGGCCTTTCCTTTGGGTTTAGATGGAGCCCATTCATGTGGGCTTCCATGAACTTCCCCGGGGGGGATCAGCCCCCAGGAGCCCGAGGAGCTGGTCCAGGCCTCCCCGAGGCCTCTCCAAGGCAGCAATGAGGGGTAAACTTAATTAGAGAGCGGCACCCGGCTCGGCTGGCCCAGGGCCCTCCATGCCTGCTCCTGGCAAATAAACCTCCCCAGAGGGCGCGCCCCGCATTAAGCCCCGCCCTCGGCAGCTGCTGGAGCACCCCGTGGAGTCCGTGCGGACGCACACACAGAGCTGACCTCAGGGCTGGCGCCATCGGTGACCACCTCACAAGCCAGCTACCTTCACGGCAGAGACCAGTGAAGTCAGGTCCAGCCTGGGCCTTCCCGGATCCAGGCATCTGATAAACACCGGCCGCCCAGTCCAGGCAGAGTCGTGGGAGACACACCGACAGGAGCTTCGCGTGCAGAACTGAGCAGGCGGGTGGGCGACCACCAGGCATGCGGCCCGCGTGGAGCGGGGACCCCAAGACTTAACCACATAGCGGTGGGCGATCCTGGGGGTCACATTCAAAGCCCACGTGGACCTTGGTGGGGTCTTTCTCCACCTGCAGGGAGGTGGGGGCCTCCGCAGACCCCCTATGAGAGGCCTGAGTTGGGCCCCCCACCGTCCACGCTACAGCAGGGCCCACTGCAGCCCTGCTCCTAAGGGTCACCAGGGGCTGGGCCGCCGCCTGGCTCCAGGAGACCGCGCTGCTCCCCAAACTCCTATTCCACAGAATGCTCCTCGGACAGACAGTGTCTTTTGTCAAATAAGAATTTTCCCGTTTAACCCTCTCTTCCCTCACCTCCAGCAAACGTTAGAACCTATGAGCCCACCTGCCTGTGTGTTTGAAAGAGGGGCCCTCCCAAGATTCTCAGGGGGCGGGGCTTGGGCGCGTCGAGAGGGCGGGGCCCGGCGTGGGCGGGGCCTGCGCTTGGGGAGTGGTCCCCGGAGGCCCCTCCAAGAGCTCTTTCGCACGCCTGGGCCTGGGCCAGCAGCACTGGCTCCGCTCCGGTACTTTTCGGCCAGAAGCAGCACCCCTCTGTAGTCCCTTGTCCCCCACCCTGCGCCCCCCAACCCCCCCAGCACCCCCAGCCCCAGGCTCAGGGAGGAGAGGCTCGGCGCCGGGCTGCACGGAGGTGGGCATGACCCTCTTTCCTCCCACAGCAGCATCGCCTGCAGGTGCACTGGCACTTCTGCCGTTTTCCAGGTGTGCCCGGGGACAGTCACCGGCCGCAGGACCAGAAAGAGGGAGGCGGGCCATTTTATGAGGCATCAGTGGCCCACACCTCGTACTTTAACCCCCACCCCCACCCCACCCCGGACTTTAGAGCCAGCGCCTGGAGTCATGGTCCCTGTAAGGACACCACCCCTCATCTGCCTAGTTTCTGGGTTGGAGGTCAGAGGGCAGGCAGGAGCCCCAGGGCAGCCGGTGTTCCAGGTCCGTGGTGACCCCCTGACCCTGTGAAATATGTTTACTCTGTAAACTGGAGAATCGCAGGAAGACAGATTAGCAAGGCGTCTCCCACCACCACCACGGCCCCCACCCGCGGGTGCCCCAGTGATGGGAGATCCAAGCGCTATGGAAACGGTTTAAAAACAGAAGAAACAACGTGAGGCTGATTTCTGAGCTGTCGAGTGGAGAGAAGGTCAAAACAAAGAAAAAAACAAACAAAATAGATTTCGCAACTGGGGGAAGCAGCAGCCTGTCTAATTAGAGACTTCAACTGCAAATGGGCTGCATGCAGTTCTTCGGAGGGAAATGATTTAATGACAGCCTTCACGATGCCAAAATTAAGCTCATTATGCTCTTTTCCTCTGCTCTAGACATTCTCTGAGGTCTGTCATCAAGCAAAACGCAAAGAGCCAGGCACCCGGCCGTCCTGGGGTGGCACCCTGGCTCCACCCATAGTGCCAGTCTGGGGACCAGCGTCCTGAGTCCGCTCAGTCAGGACTCCACGTGGAGAGGCTCAGAGGAGAACTCAGAGCATCTCCGCCCACCAGGCAGACCCCAAAACTGCCCCATTTAAATACAGTGAGTGACACCGTGTTACAAGAAAGTGTCCCAAACTGCAGGGCAATTGGCACTGCTCCGTGCCACGGGGCAGCAGCTGTCTGCTTGGAAAGGGGGTCTGTCTGGGCTGTACGTCTGGAAAGCCATCGCCTCCAAGAAGTCAGAGAGTGCTCCCCCTCCCTGGTGCTGCCCCTCCCTGGTGCTGCCCCTCCCCGGTGCTGCTCCCCCTCCCCGGTGCTGCTCCCCCTCCCTGGTGTTGCTCCCCCTCCCCGGTGCTGCTCCCCCTCCCTGGTGCTTCCCCTCCCCGGTGCTGCTGCCCCTCCCTGGTGCTGCTCCCCCTCCCTGGTGCTTCTCCTCCCTGGTGCTGCTCCCCCTCCCTGGTGCAGCTCCCTCTCCCTGGTGCTGCTCCCCCTCCCTGGTGCAGCTCCCCCTCCCTGGTGCTGCTCCCCCTTCCTGGTGCTGCTCCCCCTCCCTGGTGCTGCTCCCCCTCTCTGGTGCTGCCCCAGGGCTTCAGAGGCTCAACTCAGCCCTCCTGGCAACAGTGATGAAGCCCCTCACCCTGCACCCCGGGGTCCTCCGGTCATGGCCTGTCCTGTCTGCTTACCCCCTGCAGACGGGCTTGTGTGGGGCAGGCCTCCCACTGCCTGCCACAGAACCCGACTCTGCCAGAATTCAGCCCACTGCTGCCTTCATAGCTCGACAACCCGCCAAGGCCCAAGCCAGAGAATGTGGCGGGTCCTGCGATGAGCTCTACTTGGGTCATGAGTCCAGTCCCTGGGCAGTGGGCGACTCTCCGGGTGGCCCTGTCTGGTACCAGGGCATGCAGGCTGCTGGGGCTGCAGGAAGGAGAGGGTGCCCGGACATGTGGGCACTGTGGCCAGCAGCCCCTGAGCACCCCCACCAGGCCCAGCGCTCCCCTCCCCTGGCTCCTTTTCTCACTTCCTTCCCTTCTGGACCCCTTGCCCCCACGCAGCAATCTCCCCACCCAGGGTCCGCTGTCCACTGGCCTCGCATGGCCTGGCCCCCCCACTCCGGCACCCTGCAAAGAATCCCTCCGGGCTCACCTCCCAGGAACCCGTCCTTCTCTGTCTCCCCCACCCTGAGCCCGCCCTCCACTCCACCTTCCTCCGGGGGAGGGGGGGGTGCTGACTTTTGGGATCACATTTCTCTGACTCTTGTCCTTCGTTCCACCTGGCATCCTTGGACTGTTCCCGCTGAGAGGGAAGGAACCCTTCCCAGGGAGACCTCCTCCCACCTCCCTCCGTTCCCGTCTTCGCACTGACCCCCCTGAGCACCGTGTCGTCGCCTTCTCTGCAGCAGTGTCCCCTGTGTTGGAGGTCACCCTTCTGCTCCCTCCCAGAAGCCATGGGAGGTGACAGAGGCGACCTGTGAAGAACTGCTGACCGCGCGGCCCCTGGGGTGACGGGGGCGGGGCTTGCGGAGGAAGATTGCAAACGCAGGGTGTCGGTGTGAAGACCAAGCTGCATACACGTCACGTGCTCGTGCGCACAGAAATTGGGAGAAAACAAGAAAACAGTTAAGTGAGGGTGCTATGGTCTGAATGCTGGTGTCCCCCGAAATTTGTATGTTGAAATCCTACTGCCCAGTGTGATGGGGTTAGGAGGTGAGGCCGCTGATGAGGATGGGGCCCCCACTAATGACATCAGTGCCCTTACAACAGCGGCTCAGAGGGCCCCGGCCCTGCACCCTGAGAAGGCGCTGGCTCTGAGCCAGGGCGGGTCCTCACCAGAGCCCAACCCGCTGGTGCCCGGGCCTGGGACTTCCCAGCCTCCAGAAAGGAGAGCAATGAATCCCTGTCGTGTATAAGCCTCCTGGTCTACGGTACTTTGTCACAACAGCCCAAAGAGACTAAGAGGTTTCCATTTTCCACGCCGTCTACTGCTGCTCCAGTGTTTGCACGAAACTAAACGTGAGGCCCAGCCTGTGGCTCTGGGCTCTGTCGCTAGCGGATGTTGTTCTCAAACCCACAGCGGGCAGCCTGGCGTGGGCCTGCTCCTTCTGTGTGTGTGTGTGTGTGTGTGTGTGTGTGTGTGTGTGTGTTTAAATACAAACCTCAGGCTTCTCAGAGGATGACCCAGGAGTCTGGCGTTCATGCCGAACCCCACGATTAGCAGTGACAGCCGTCACATCTGCCCCGGCGGCGTGGGGACCTCCGTTACTCTGGGACCCGCTGCAGCGTGATGGCTGAGCAGACGCACGCCCCGCACGCCCCGCACCCTCCGCACGCCCCGCACCCTCCACACGCCCCGCACAACCCGCACGCCCCGCACCCTCCGCACACCCGCACGCCCCTCAAGCTCAGACCCTGACGCGTTCGGTAGAAATCTGTCTCGCACTTCTTCAGGGAAGCACACCGAGCACTGTCCTTTTCTCTGAGGACTCAAGGTCACCAACGGGAACACAGGCTGGACCGAGACGCACCACTGTGCCGCCCTCGGGGCTGGAGTGACGGGAGGCCTCGGGGAGCCTGGCGCTGAGGGGTCCTCACAGTGAACGAACAAACGAGCTCAGAAGTCTCAGGGTTGCTCCTGGGGCCACGTTCAACAGAGGAGAGGCAAGGGTCTGTGGACAAACACCCAGCCTCTGCCTTCCCTCTGCAAGAGATGTTGAAGTGTGTCTACTCATTTCCTCAGTGGGTCCCCAGGGGTACAGAGCCCGGTGGCCCGCAGCAGTAACCCACTCATTAATACTCCCGTAACTGGCTTTCTCTCTCCCTGCCTCACCCCCATCTCCCCACACACACCCCCGAGGCTAGGAACTCGGGTTGGCTGTCCCACCAAGCACAGGCCACAGGCTCTGGGCAGGAGAGGCCTTTCCCACTGGCACGGACTCCAGCGGGGCCAGGTGTCCTCCAACCCCCTGCAGCGTTGGAGGGAGGGACAGAAAAGGAGAGAAATCAGCAGAGGTCTAAGCGGCCCATGAAAACATCACGTGGCTTCCTTAGAACTGAGGTGGGACAAGGGCTTTCCAGCCACGACTACAATCCAACTAAAGAAAAGCCGGAAAGATCAATGGAAAACGGAGGGGAAATGTTCCCGGTGTGGAACACAGAGCAGACTGCTGTCCCTGATGGAGGAAGAACTGGAAGGTCCAAGGAGAAAGACCCACATCTGCCGGGACAGTGAGCAGCACAGAAGCAGAGAATTCAAAATAAAGCGAACGGCCTGAGTCTCACTTATACTCAGTTACACAAACGATGATGAACTAGTTTCCGTTTCTCTTCTGTGAGATGGGGGTGGGGGGCAGTTTGGTGTTAAGTACCATCGTGGAGGCTGCAAGGAAACGCCCCCCGCTGGTGGGAATGTAAAAGGGGAATTGGGCCAATATCTATCTCTTTACCTTTGACCCAGTAACCTCTATTCCAGGGATTCGCCCCAAACATATGCCCCAACTGTACAAAATATATTTATAGAAAGGTAGTGAAGGTAGCAGGGTGTGGTTTTCTTGGAAATTACAAACTACTGGAAACAAGCCGAATGCCCGCAGGTAGGGAATGTGTTGCATGGGCGTGTGCACCGTGGAGTACGATGCAGCCGTTAACAGAAGACGACCCCGGTGGACTGACGCTAAGTAAGTGTCAAGATATGTTAGGAGACAAAAGCCAAGTGCAAAGAGATGTGTTTAGTGTGCTGATTTTGTGGAAGTAAGAAAAAGTATATGTACTTATTTCTGCAAAAAGGAACCAAGGTAAACCAGAAATGAGTGAAATTGACTTCCTAAGGGGCGGTTGGGTTGGGTTGGGTTGGGTGGGGTGGGGGAGATGGCGTGGGTGGGATCAGGTGGGATTGACCCTTCTCTGAGCACACCACAACCCTTTGTCATAGTTTTTGACTTTTAAAATCAAGTGAATATTTTTCCATATTAAAAAAATTAAGTCAACCAAGAAGGAAGGAAATCCTAAAATTGTATACAGACAGAAACAAAAGAACCCACCTGTACATCAAGGGGCTCACTGAGTGTGCAGACTGTAGCTCCCTAAGATGACTTCGTCCACCCCTCATCCCACAGACCCTTCTGCCGTGGACCTTGGCATTCCCCTATTGAGAGATGGTGTCTATTTCTCACGCCCTTGAACCGGGAGTTCCTGTGACCACTTGGACGGATACAATAGGGCAGAGGTGATGCTGGGCCAGAAATATGCCCTAACTGGCCTGGCAGTCTCCACTTCCTCACCTGGAGCCCTGAGCTTCCATTCACCCAGTCCAGGCTCTTCTGCTGGAGAGAGAGGCCAGCAGAGAGCACACTGTGCTGACCACACTCTCGGATGCCAAGGTGGACAGCCCACCATGCTGAGTCCCCACATGTCTCCAGCCTCAGTGGCTACTGACAGCATCCTAAGGGATGCCCCAAGCAGGAATCACTCGGCTGAACACAGTCCACCACAGAACTGTCAGGGAGAATAAGAAAAATTCTTAAGCCTCTAAGTTTTGGGTGGTCTGTTACCCAGCAACAGAGAATCAGAATGATATCCACACAGAAGAAAAGAAGGAACTTACAAAGTAACTTTTGAGGATAACCTCAGTCCAAAGAGTAAGATTTTTTTGCTGGGTATAAATCTTGAACAGTTGCTGTTGAAACTATTGTGTGTGTATCCCATGATTGTGTAAATGAGTATCTGCACTGATGTTGTGGAGAAAGGGAGAAACGGATGTGAAATAGAGTGGATGGCGAGAAAGAATTCCGAGGTTGGACTTACCTGAGACGCGTCGTCAACCATTGTATCCTTGCCAAAAATGCAGAACGTACGTCAGATGGAAAAGAAGCCATCAGACAAACCCAAGTTGAAGGACAATCTACAAAACAACTGGCCTGTACTCTTCAAAGATGTCATGTCACAAAGAATAAAAGCTATGCTCATAGTGGTGTTATTACTGACAACAGTCAAAAGGTGGAAACAGCCCAAGTGCCCATAGGTAGATGAAGCAATAAACAAAATGTGGTCCAACCATACAGTGGAATACTATTCAGCCTTAAAAAGGATGGGAATTCTCTCACAGGCTGCCACATGGGTGAACCTTGAGGACATGATGCTGAGTGAAATGAGCCAGTCACAGAAGGACAAGCACTGTGATCCCACTTACACAAGGGTCGTATAGTAGCCAGGGTCATCGTAGAGACAGAAAGTAGACAGAGGTCACCAGGGCCCGGAGGGGGTGGGGGAATGAAGAGTTACTGTTTAATGGGGAGAGACTCTCAGTTTGGGAAAATGAAAAGAGTTCCCAAGATAGATGGCTGCACCATGTGAATGAACTTAATGCCATGTAGCCAATGGATGAACAAAATGTAACCTTGTGATATGCATTCTCGCGACCTGGCCAGCCAAGGATCAAAGTATGTGTGTGGATAGATAAGGTTTGCCTGATGGGCAGGAAAACCACCTTGTTTGAACTGATTGGATTGTTTATACGTGAATAGATTAGGTTTGCATGTCAAAGGGCAGGAAAACCGCCCCAAAAGTGACAATGGGCAAGAAAGCCCAGGCATGGATGGGTTTGTTACTTGTTATCTCCTTTGATGTTTCTTCGCTGTAAAAAGCGAGAGACAGGGCCTGGCTGTATGGTCAGCAGAGACACCATCTCAAGGAAATAATTACCTAAAACAACATGTAACCCAGGGAACCACTTTGTAAATAAATCGGGCTGCACCCAGAGATCTGGAGCATTTGCTCCCTTGTGATGCTCCCCCTCACTCCAAGCAGTGTCTGCTTGTAGTTCATTGCATTGCAACGACCCCCAGCAGGCCAAGGGAAATGGCAATGCCACTCAATTGTACAGTGAAACATGGTTAAAATGGCCCTGGCTGGTGTGGCTCAGTGTCCCCTGTGCATCACTCGGGAGGCTCAGTGTTGCCCACCTGCAGAGCTCGCATGGGGGCAGGACCCTTGCTCACCGGGCCCTCTGTTTCCATCCACAGTTCAGTGGGGAGCTGGGCTGAATTCCTTTAAGGGGGAGAATGGAGGAAGATGTAATATAAGAGTATAACCTGACACAGGTCTGGCCCTCAGCTCCTTGCTGGCAGTGTTGTAAAAACAGTCCCAGCCTCTCTGCAGGCTCCCCAGGGCCCGGGCGTCGTGGCTCGGACACATTTCATAGAAAAACTTTCTGAGTGCACAAAAGACCGTCCAAGGCCTGCTCTCCAAAACTCGCGTGGCCGCAGGCGTGTGCAGCAAGGTCCCCAACATTGCTGTTGTTTGGGAAAGGGCCTGCTTGACCTCCCTACAACCTGAACTTAGCATCAGGAAATGCAGAGCTCTTTAAATATGACCTGTCTCCTCCATCCCTGAAACCTGGCCCTGCCTCTCTCCCAAGGACCGTGGTGGGACCTGGAGCACAGGGAGGCCACTGCGGGCCACCATGGCTGCGTCCTTCTTGGCCACTGAAAAGGACTGTGGGAAAGCACTTTCCTCGTTCGTATTCAGTGCCTCCCACGTTCTCTAGTAACACCAGGAAGATGAAAACGCAATCCCACCCCGGACCCAAACTGTCGCTCTGGCTGTGGAACAACAAAGTCCTGGAGAGCCGGGGACCTGCGGGAACGAGGTGATTAACAAGGCTGTGGGGACCCTTCCCGGCCATGGCCCCCCAGCCGCATCAGCGTGTGACGCACCTCCTGAGGCCCGGCTGCGAGGCACAGGAAGGCACTCGCCGTGCCTTTGCAGGACTCTAAGCATTTCTTCAACTTTGAGTAATGAAATGCCCGAGCTCCCGTGAGGCAGGACCCAGGAAGGATGCCGCTCAGTGAAGGTGCCGCTCAGTGAAGGACTCAGCGCCCTGGGCGCAGGGCACCCAGCCCTGCCCTTCTCCAGCCATTGGAGCAGGGGGCAGTGAACTTGGCAGGCTCCACCCCAGCTCAGCCTCCAGAGCCCGCGGGGACGGTATTCTCATTCTGAGGAGATGGAGCTTGGAGACTTTTAATCCTGATCAAGGTCATGGGCTAACCCTGGACAACAGTGGAGTCCTCCAGCTCCGTGCCCAGGGCTCTTCCGGCCTGGCACCCAGGTCTCCAGGAACCCTGACCATCTGAAATACAACCGTGAAGTACAGAATCACCATCAGAGACCCAAGAGGTGGCCCCACCCTGGGATCCCAGGGGATGCTTTAAGTGTGATATTAGTATTGTGAATGTATGGGCTGGCGGCCTGTGGCCGTTCCTCTGTCTCAGGAACAAAGGCGTGGTCCAGTGACCGAGTTAACCGGGGTTAATGCCAGGGACACAGGAAAGCTGGAAGAAAAGTCGGCCCCAGCTCAGAGCAGGTCCCTGGAGGAAGGAACTCTGTCACTTAGGACCCAGCCCCTGCAGGCTGGCCTTCTCCACCAGCCTGTGACTCACCTCTGCCTTGTGTCTGACGTCAACTCCCCTGTACCATGACCCACTGTGGAATGTCCCAGAGCAGAGCTCTCGGGCCAGAGGTCATCAGGCAATTTACCAGGGATGGCCTCAGGCTGATTTCCCGTGTCTGGTCCTGGTGGCTGTTGCCAGTGTGATCTGATCACAGGGTCAGCGCCCTTGGAGGAAGCTTTGGGCAGCGGTGGGCACCCAGATAGAAATAAAGTAGATGCTCTAACTTCTCCCGATAGTGACCTTCAGTGGTCAGCTGCAGAAACAGGAAAGAGGGCGAACTTCCTAAGGTACCAGCCCACACTGGGTGGAAACATTCATTTGTGCAAGAAATACACATTTCTTAAGCACAGGCAGCTTACAAAGTTTCCGCCTTTGTGACGGCTGCTCTTTCTGTTGATCGCTGTGTGGTGGGTTGTAGCTGTCTGTGTGGTAGACTGATCAGCCAGACACTCGAGGGGGCTCCCCTTCTTGGCATTGTCTGTCCCCCAGTCTCTTCCTCTGCCCCTCCCACTGGGGCGCCCCTCAGCTGCCTGACCAGCCCCACAAGTCTCCAAAGGCTCTTTCATCATTTAGTTTTAACCTCTATGTCTGTTCATTCCTGGAAAGTTCCTGATGTCCATCTTCCAATTCACCGACTCTCTCTCTGACTGCATTTACTCGAATCTTGTTTGACCTACTGTCTTCCTTTCTCTTTCACTGACCCCCTTTTCATTGCCAGGTTTCCAGTGACACGCTTTCCATTTCTGTCTGTTCTGGCCTGTTGTGTTTCTGCCCATTTTTGTTTATGACATATTGCCTTTTTTAGGTGATTACCTGCCTTTTCTTTTTGAGATGCAATAACTTACCTTGAAATTGCACTAATAATTGTATCGAATACGGAATAAGTTTGTGGATTTTATTTGGCAATAATTTTTTTGTTTCGGTGTTAGTTATCCCCCAAAATTTCTGTGTTTAGATGTCCAGATACATCTTGGTAGAAGGAGCTTTTTCTCTCTCTGTCTCGCCCTCTCCCTCTGTACTCTTTCTGCTTACCTCTTCCATCCTTCCTTCTTCTCTTCCCCCCCACCCCAACCTACCATCCCCCCCCCACACACACACTGAATCCTGTCTGCCCAGAGGTTTTACATGTTCCCACCCAACCCCGGGCACCCTCCTTGAAACATTTCGTATCCCTGGCTCCAAGCTCTCACCCCACAGAGGACTGGCTCTGTCACAGATGTAGTCACTGGGCAGGTGGTACTCAACCCAGGTCCCAGATACGAGGCTGCTTCCCCCACCCACCTGGGTCCTCTCCTCTGTGGAAGCTAAAGGCCCAGGAGGCGCTCAACTGGAACGTCCTTCTGCTTCCCCTCTGGGTGGAGGCATCTGAGCAGTGAGCCAGCCTCTGTCCAGTCACCGTCCCCACCCCCAGGTGCGATCTCTGTCACTGTGACAACCTGTCAGGCTGGACCCGGAGCCCAGCACACACCGGCTCACACCCACGCACGCTCTGTGGCTGCTGTTTCCGTCTCTAGGAGGCTGGTGTGTCTGTGACTCTTAAAAACACGCTGTAGCTGCTCCCGCTGTGCATCTGGGGAAGGAGGCCTCCAAGCACCGCTTCACAAGCCCCGGGGTCCAGAAACCAGAAAGTTCATGTCTTCATGTTCTCAAATCAACTTAAACCCAACTTTGAGCCCCACCCTAGGGGGCTGGCAGAAAATGCACCCCCCTTCCTAAAATGCCTTCAGAATCAAGAAGCTGCCATGGTCCCCAGAGGGCAGGAGGGGCCTGGTGCACCGTCCACCACGGTGGTCCCTCACCGGCCGCTCCCGTGCCTCACTCGGCACTCGACTCCTCGACAAGGCACAGAGCGTGGAGCCTGGGTTCGGCCTCCCCGGGGGCACGGCGTGGCCCGCCCTCTGCCCTCCCTCCTTCCTGGATTGCCACTGGGCTCCGCTCAGATCCCGGGCCCTCCGGGACCTCCAGTCTCTTTCCTCTTCCCAGTCTCAGGGAATCGCCCTTTCTCACTCCCACTCGCCCCTTGGGTTTAGGGTTTTATAAAATGGATTTAAGTTTTTACAAAAGACAGAAAGAGCCTTTGGCTCAAGCTGCTTTGGCTTCCTGCCTGGGAAGAAAAATCCCCGAGGCAAAAACATTGCAAAGAGCCGGGCGATCTGCTTGAAACTGAATGAAGGAGAGAAATACAGAAAGCAGAATGAAGATGAATGTCCCTCCCCCCACTCACACCGCCCCATCACTGTCCCGTAAGAGCTGGGGGTGAATGCATGAGCTGCCGTTGTTCTGCAGAGTGACAGTTCTGGGTGAAGGTGAGCCACCCCGCCCAGACGCTCAGGAATGTGGGCACCCAGCGCAGGGCCCACAGCCCCCCAATGGGCTGGACCTGAGGTGTGGGCACCCAGCGCAGGGCCCACAGCCCCCCAGCGGGCTGGACCTGAAGGTGTGGGCACCCAGCGCAGGGCCCACAGTCCCCCAATGGGCTGGACCTGAGGTGTGGGCACCCAGGGCAGGGCCCACAGCCCCCCAATGGGCTGGACCTGAGGTGTGGGCACCCAGCGCAGGGCCCACAGCCCCCCAGCGGGCTGGACCTGAGGTGTGGGCACCCAGCGCAGGGCCCACAGCCCCCCAGCGGGCTGGACCTGAGGTGTGGGCACCCAGGGCAGGGCCCACAGCCCCCCAGCGGGCTGGACCTGAGGTGTGGGCACCCAGCGCAGGGCCCACAGCCCCCCAGCGGGCTGGACCTGAAGGTGTGGGCACCCAGCGCAGGGCCCACAGCCCCCCACGGGCTGGACCTGAAGGTGTGGGCACCCAGCGCAGGGCCCACAGCCCCCCACGGGCTGGACCTGAAGGTGTGGGCACCCAGGGCAGAGCCCACAGTCCCCCAATGGGCTGGACCTGAGATGTGGGCACCCAGGGCAGGGCCCACAGCCCCCCAATGGGCTGGACCTGAGGTGTGGGCACCCAGCACAGGGCCCACAGCCCCCCAATGGGCTGGACCTGAGGTGTGGGCACCCAGCGCAGGGCCCACAGCCCCCCACGGGCTGGACCTGAAGGTGTGGGCACCCAGCGCAGGGCCCACAGCCCCCCAGCGGGCTGGACCTGAAGGCGCCGTGTCACAGCCTCACCTGGCGGCTCACACAGGTGACGGCGAGTTACCGACAAAACGACGAAACGTTCAGTAAGTTGGGGAGTGTGTTTATATGTGTAGAATGCTCATCATCTAAATAGCATTTTTTATAGACGTTTTTCTCTCAAAGTGGTAAGACTCCGCGATCTGGAGAATCCACGGGAACGCTGTCTCTGGCAGTGGCTCAGGTGAGAGTCTCTGGGTCTGATTCCGCTCTCAGAGCCCTGTCCCCTCACTGACTCCTGGGGACGCCGGCAGATCTCTCCTCCCCCACCCCACCGCATTCATCGGTAGTGTCCAGAGGTGTGGTGGGAGAATAATGTCACCTCCAGGGACATCAACGTGTGACCTTAGATTACGGTTAGGGGGTTCAGGATGAAACTGTTCTGGATTAAGGTGGGCCCTGAATCCAATGCGGAGGGTCCCTGGGAGAGCAGAGAAGGCGGAGAGACAGGAACAGGCCCCGGGAAGAGCCGAGACGAAGGGCAGTGTGAGCGTGTGCGGGGAGAGGGCAGCCTGGCTTCTCCCTCGGGGCCTCCACGGAGGGCCAGCTGCCCACGCACGACTTTGGACCTCAGCCTCCGGCACTGCGGAAGCACAGATATCTTGTTTTAAGCCGCCCAGTTTGTGGTGATTTGTTTTGGCAGCTAGGAAACTAATACAGGAGGTTAAACCAAATAGTCTTTGTTTAAAATACGTTTTTATTGATTTTTTTGGAGAGAGAGATAGAAACATCGATGAGAGAGACACATCGATCGGCTGCCTCCTGCACGCCCCCCACTGGGGATCGAGTGGCAACCCGGGCATGTGCCCTGACCGGGAATCGAACCGACGCTCAGTCCCCTGAGCCACACTGAATGGTCGTAAAGGCTCCTTCCAAGTCCAGTGTGTGCCTGGGCAGGACTGCGGACCAGGAGCTCCTCTGCCGGGCGGCGTGCATGGTCCGGCCTCCGGCTCCATCCCACCTCCACCTGGGCTGGCCCGGAGCTGCCGGCCCAGAAACTGAGATTCGGCCGATAAACCCACAAGAGAAATGGCCGCGGGCTTTGCAGAGATTTGGCCAGGAAAAGAGGAGACGCAAAGGGTCGCGATGAGGGACCTCACATAGCTGAGGGCTTCTCATTTGGAAAAGAGATTAATCTTGTTTTCGGTAGTTCCAAAGGAAGCGCTGGAACGGCTCAGGTTTCCGCTCGGTAGGCTGGGATCTGCTGTCGGGTGGGGCTGTGGCCCACGAGGGACAGAGCCCTCCGCCACCCCTAGCATCCGTCACGCAGGAACTGGAGGGCCCTCTGCCAGAGTGGGAAGGGTCTCAGCCCAGCGGGCGTTTGGCCCAGATGACCTTGAGGCCCCTGCTCTGAATTTCTGGAGGCCCAGTGTTCCCTGGGCTATCTGGCCTCATCAATGTCAATTCAATCTCGGGAACTCGAAAGTCTCCAGCAGGCAGGTCCCAGGAATCTATCCGCCTTTTGCAAAGTGACTGTGTTACCCTGGGGCCAGTGGCCAGGTGTTCCCTGGGCTGGACACACCCCACAGAAGCCAGCTCCAACCCCAGGACCAGCCCGGGACAATCGGCCTGCACTCGAGGTGCCCTCACCTTCCACAGCGCAGGGAACGGCCCCACTCCTCAGATAAACGCTCTGCTCGGTTGTAGGGGATCAGCCTGTCTCCCTACTTTCTGAATGTTGATCAAGATGAATAACTGGAGACAATTTCTCATAACAAATGCCCTGATCTCTCTCTTTTTTATTTAAATTTTAATTTATTGATTTTTTCGAGAGAGAGGAAGGGAGAGAGAGAGCTAGAAACATCGATGAGAGAGAACATCAACTGGCTGCCTCCTGCGTGCCCCCCACTGGGGATCGGGCCCACAACCTGGGCATGTGCCCTGACCGGGAATCGAACTGGCGACCTCCTGGTGCATGGATCGACACTCAACCACTGAGCCACACTTCCCGGCTCGCTGTTCTCCCCTTTCCATTTTTCCTAAAGCCCAGCTTCTTCAGGAAACCTTTCCTAGCCTCTTCCTGGCTCCGTCCTTCTCTAACTTAGCTCTGTCCGTCCGCCACGGAAGCGGCTGGCATCTCCTCTGTGCTCCTGGTCTCGTCTGTCTCTGTCACTCGACGGCGAGCTCCCGGAGCAGGAACTCGTCCCATTCACCCTCGCGGCCCATCCTGCACCGGGGTCATGCAGATGGGTTCTTGAATCCTTAGGGTCGGGTTTAGCTGCAGGCAGCGGACCCGGATCAGCACCGACTGAGCCGTGCCCGGTGTGTTCCCTCAGACGACTGCTCCAGAGGTGGGAATTCAGGCCGCTGGGCAACACAGCCGTCAGGGACGCCAGCTCCCTCCTCTCTGCTCCGCCAGGGCCCTGCAGTCCTCAGGCCTGACCAGCGTGTCCCGTGTCCGACAGCCAGAGGGGAGATGGTTCAGGGCACAGCCACTGCCCTGCGGACAGTCTCAGGAGTAGCACACAACACTCCCACGTACATCCCATTGGCCAGACCCCGGTCACATGTCATACGTACTGTGAGGCTGCATCCCATTGGCCAGACCCCACCCCCCAGTCACATGTCATACATAGATGCCTGTGAGGCTGCATCCCATTGGCCAGACCCCAGTCACATGTCTTACATAGCTGCCTGTGAGGCTGCATCCCATTGGCCAGACCCCGGTCACATGTCATACATAGATGCCTGTGAGGCTGCATCCCATTGGCCAGACCCCAGTCACATGTCATACATAGATGCCTGTGAGGCTGCATCCCATTGGCCAGACCCCGGTCACATGTCTTACATAGCTGCCTGTGAGGCTGCATCCCATTGGCCAGACCCCGGTCACATGTCATACATAGCTGCACTGGAGGCTGGGAAGTGCGGTTTCATTCCGGGCGGCCCTGCGTGTGGCTGAAAAGGGTTCCATTCTAGGAAATGGGGGACAACGGGCAACCTGTGCAGCGGGCTCAGTAATGACTACTTGAATAAATAAGTCCGAGCCCGTTCTGGTCGTCTGGAACTGTCAGGGCACATCTGCCGTCTGTCGGGGAGGGTGACTGCGCTCACTGGGACTGACCTCTGCACGTGGTGGACGGCAAACCCCGAGCACGGAGACGGCTTTTCCTTCTGCCCAGGACTTCCTTCTTGTCCTTGTTCTCCTGTCCCCACAGCCCCGGGTCTAGGGCCTTGCACAGTTGGTGCAAACGCCCCGGGTGTGCTGGTGGTACAGGGGACAGTGACGGTTCCCACAGGGCCCTGGAGGGCTCTCACCTGCACTGACTGGTTTGCAGACGGGCCTTTCCCGTCCCGTAGAGTCCAGGGTGCGTACCCAGAAACGGCAGGGCGCTAACACACTTCTTCGGGGAGGGCTTTCTGTCAAAATTGGCGAGCTCTTCTGTGCGATTATATCTCGATGGAAATGGATGAAGCAGACTTTGAAAAGCTGGCAAGCTGGAAACGAGAACTAAGCCTTTGCAGAGTCTATGCTCGGGCGCCACCTCCCTCTGCGGCCGGCCGCAGAGAGCCGCGCCAGCTGGCGACACCGTCCCCTCCTGCGCCCCCGCAGCTCCGGGAGGCTGGTCGGCACAGGCGACAGATGGGGAAACTGAGGTCTCGGGGGAAGTCACTGCTCAAGGCCCCACAGCGGGACTGGGGTTGAGCTCGCCCAGCATCGCCTGCCCAGCCAGCAGTGGGTTCAGAAGGTGAGACACGTAGAAAGCCCGCGGGGACTTGGCCAAGCCGGGAAACGTCCCCTCACGCCGATCCAACGGCCCGAGTGTGGAGAAGCGCCCGGGCCCGGACCGTGGTCCTTCCTGGCCGAACCTGCTGCGTGCCCACGGAGTTGATCAGTAGCCCTCCCGCGAGCACACGTCCCCTCTCTTGACAGCAGTGGCACATTCAAAATGACAAGCGTCCACGAACATCTCCTGGTCACTTTCGACCTGGAGACCGTTGGCCGAGTGAGTCTTTCATTTCAGCGAATTTGAGGATCATTGAGAAGCATTTTGTGAGGTTCCCTCTAAAACAAAAAAAGAAACGAAGAATTCTGTGAGACGCTCCTTGAAATCTACTTCAACATATAAATCAGGAAACGGGAGGCCTTCACGCCTTTACCATCAAAACTGTTTTCACGTGGTGTTCCTCCACTCACTAAATTTTCCCTTTATATTCCTCAGAAAACTTCTATTAATTTTCTTCTGAAGCTGATGTCATTCCAATAGAATGAATTTCTGTTTTAAAAACACTTTTTGCTGCTGTTGCCAATATAATTTTTTCATTGTTTGTTATAAAACATTTTTCTGATGTAAGAGAACAGATGATTTCAATGTATTTAATATGTAACACGGAATTGTCTCATGGGTCACAACAGGGGGCCAGCGCGCTGGAAGGACCTGCCCTGGTGACGGTGCCTCGGGCCCCGTGCTCCCGACCAGCAGGGGACCCGGAGCAGACCCGGCAGGTGGCAGAGCTCACAGGGCCCCTGCTCCTTGCCAGGGAAGCCTGTGGCTGCCTGAGGTCACAGGCCACGCGCAGCCAAGGGACAGAGAGTGGCCATCAGAGCGGCTCCTGGGAGACCACCTGGCAGGGCAGCCGGTACCTCATCTGCAGCCGTCGCGCTGGGCTCGGCGAAGCATCTCCACTCTGGGATTCGGATGATTCATGCGGGAGACAACTCTGCCCTCGACAAAGGAGACTTGTGCACGAACATTTGACTAATGTGGGGGAAAGCCAAACACAAGTCATTTTTCTGCTAAAATTCGGGTGGAGGAGGGTTGCGTGTGACCTCCCGGTTGCTTCATTTTATTCCTCAAGAACAGACATTCATTTGGCTGTTTTGAAAGTCTCTGTAAAAAAAAAAAAAAAAAAAATAGTGGAAAGGCACGGGGATGGGAAGCTTCCGTGAACCGTTTCTGGGCTCTGGAAACAATGTAGACTCCCAGCTTTGAAGGGAGGTCGTTCACGTCACAGCGTCTGTGCAGAACCGCACCGCGCCCCTTCGCAGGACCAGGGCGGCTGCGAGACCCGGGGAAGAGCCTCGTGGGGGCGTCACCTGAACCTGTAGGACCCAGCGGTCACTTCCGACAGGTGCCGGGGTCGGGACTGAGCCTGGGCCCTGCCCCACCGCTTCCGGGGAGACACAGAAGCTTGTTTGGATGGTGAGAGTCTGTGTCAAACTTACCTTTAATTTCCTGTAGTTTTTAATTGATTTACTACCAAACGAATGAGCGAAGACTTTTGTTTTTAATGGGAGAAGATGAGCGGAACTTGCCCTTCGGAGGGGTCCCAGGCCCACTGCCTCCAGCGCCCAGGGAGGGCGTCGGGGGGCGTCGGGGGGCTTCGGGGTGTCCGTGTGCCGGCTCCTCACCAGGAGGCCCCCGCTTTGCTGGCCCCCGGCTCCCGCCCTGGGGACAATCCCACACCAGCACGAAGCAGGCCACCTGCGCTGTGCCCGCTGGCCTGGCTTCCGTCCACATTGCCTGGACCCAGCGGGTCTGCTGGGTGGGGACAGGGGGCAGGGCGGCGGCCACGGCTCCAGCCCCATGGCCCTCAGCAGCTTGGGCTCCTTGGCCGTCTGGCTGAGGCTCCTCTTTGGGGACCGGGGCCACCGCAGGGCAAATGCCTCTCAGGACCCACTGCTGTGGGAGGAAAGGCCCTGGGCTCGGAGTCCAGAGACCGAGCGCCCCTCCGGCGGGGGCTCCGGGCCGTGACAGAGGAAACGGGTGTGGGGACATGCCGTATCCAGAGACCGGGTGAGGGAGGGGACCTGGGGACCCCTGCGTGTTGATAACAGGCCTGGACTTGGGGGCAGGCAGCTCCGTGGGAGCGGAAGGAAGTAGCCTGGCTGGTTGGTGCTGAGGGGCAGACGGGAGGAGGGACCAGAATGGACCGGCGCCGGTTGCCGATGGGGCAGAGCCGGGGCGCGAGGAGCTCCAGACGGCAGTGTGGACACGGGTGGAGCAGGGACGTGGGGTCTGGTGGAGCTGAACGTCCATCCCTGCACCCTGTGAGGGTGACAGACCCTCAAGCCCTGTCCCTCTGCCGCAGGCCTTGTGTTACTGTGGGGACCCTGGACCGGTGTTGGAGCAACGCGGCCCAGGAGCTGGGGCCGACGGGGAGGGGCAGTTTGTCCTGTCTGTGCAGCACCGGTGGGCTCCTGGGACGTCCTGTCCCCAATCAGAGGAAGACAGACCGCGGGCGAGCGCACCCTGGGGTCACGGCGCTCACAGGTGGCGGGCGGGAGGCAGGGTGGCCCTCAGGTCTCCGTGGCTCCGCTGGGCCAGGCGGGAACCCCTCCTCCCCAGCCCTCAGCTACAGCTCACGGAAAGTTGGCAAGACTTTAAAAACTCACGTGGGATTTCTTCCCCCCTCCCCCTCCCCTCCTCCTAGTGAGTCAGGCCCTGCACTGCCCCCGGGAGCCCAGCGCACCCACTGCCTGTCCCCGCACACTGTCTCCGTGCCCACCAGCAGCTGCCACCCTCTCTCCAGGGAGGACCTGCCCGGGTCTTGACTGTGCTTTTACACAAGGCTGTCAGCGCTGGCGGTAGGTCAGGCAGCCCCTCCGCCCCGGCCCTGCCTACGCCCTCGTCCGTCACAGCCCATCTGCTCCATCTGCAGGGCTGCCAGCGGGCAGGCTCAGTCCGGGCACCGGCCCCTCCCCGACCAGATGCCCCAGCAAAGGTGTCCGCTGCCCCAGCGTGTGCTTGAACCTGAGGTCGGGCCATGGGAGGCGTCCGCCCCCGCCAGCCACCTCGGCCCACTTACTCACCATCTTGCAATGTTCCGACCCAATCAGATCACAGCCCTTATCTGCAGAGCGGCTGGAATCTGTCCGCTGTGAGGTAATCGCTTGGCCAGCAGCCGCCCGGTTTGACGCTCCCCAGCCCTGACCCTGCAGACGCTCGGGAAGGTCTCGTTAAACCCGCGAGGCCCTCCCTGTGCGGGACGAGCCCCCTCTGCAGGCCAGCTCCCACGCCCAGGAGCAACGCGGGTGCAGGGGGCGCCCTGCCGGGCCCTGGGTGGGACCCGCGGGGCAGTCACCTGTCACCCTCCGGACAGACCCTGAGCATTCTGGAAGGGGGCTGAGCCTCAGGGCCTCTGCTGGCTCCTGTCCACCCATCAAGGGTGACCAGCTGCCCTCGAACCTCCCGTAGGGCCTGTACCCACACGCTGCGCTGGGACCAGGCCCTGAACAGGCGTGACTTCCACGTGACCCTCTGAGAGAGGTACAGGCTTTCCTGAGGGTGGGCACACCACCAGGGCAGGAAAGGCCAGACCTACCTCTGCCCCCTTGCCCCGTGGAGAAGGGGGTCCGGAGCACCCCAGGGTGTGTCTCCAAGTCCATCGGGGCCTTTTCTGGGTCCTGCCTCCTCCTAAGGGCACCCCCAGTCCACACTGAGGAGAAACAGGGTCCTTCCCCTCTGTGCCCTCAGCCAGGGCTTCTGCTCCCAACAGGGGAGGGGGCAGGGATACAGGTTGGGGAGGGGATGGCAAGGACAGTGGGGTACCCAGCAAGGCCTCTGCTCCTGGGCAGAGCTGTCCTCCTGGGAAGGAGGCACATGAATCCCTCCCTGTGGACAGTGCCCCTCCGAAGGCTCTGGATGAGGGGCACCTTGGGGGCCCATCCTGTGGATGGGAGCTTTTGGGGGGGGTATCTTCACTCTCCCAGCTCCAGGGACTTTGGGCAAACATACTTCTCCTGCAGAGGGTGTCCCACCTGCACACACACGCACATGCAGTCACATACGTGCACACAGGGATTCACACACGCATGCAGTCACTTATGTGTACACAGGCATTCACACACACATGCAGTCACTTATGTGTACACGTGCAGTCACTTATGTGCACACAGGCATTCACACACACATACAGTCACTAATGTGTACACATGCAGTCATTTATGTGCACACAGGGATTCACACACACATGCAGTCACATACGTGCACACAGGGATTCACACACGCATGCAGTCACTTATGTGTACACAGGCATTCACACACACATGCAGTCACTTATGTGTATACGTGCAGTCACTTATGTGCACACAGGGATCCACACACATACAGTCACATACGTGCACACAGGGATTCACACACGCATGCAGTCACATACATGCACACAGGGATTCACACACACATGCAGTCACATACATGCACACAGGGATTCACACACACATGCAGTCACATACATGCACACAGGGATTCACACACACATGCAGTCACATACATGCACACAGGGATTCACACACACATGCAGTCATGTGCACACGGGCATTCACACACAGGCACATATGTGCACATAGGCACTGACACACGTGACCTGTCACATCTGGGCACACACTATATACTCGCACACGTGCGCACACATGCACACTCTCAGAACGCCGTCATTCCCAGAAAGCAAATCTTTCAGGTCAAAGCCCCCCACGCCCACCCGTCCACCCACCTTCCTGCCTCCTTCCCACGCTGATTTATCACTCCCAAGACGGTTCCCCGCGGAGCATGAAGAAGCCCAGACTCCCCGTATTTCCTCATGGATTTCACTTCCTTGCCAGAAAAGTTCAAGGTTGGGTCAGATGCCTCCCCTTTCCACTCTGAGCTGAGTTTTCCCAACCCCCGCCCAGCTGGGTCCAGGGTGTCCCTCTGGAAGAGGCAGACCCTTTGAGGACGGGGTCCCAGAGCTAAAGGCGTGGATGGGCACACCTGGCCAGGTGACTCCTGTGTGGAGGCCCATCCCCTCATGCACCGCACAAGTGTGGGGGGCAGGGAGAAGTGGGGGTGTCTGTCAGTGAGTCAGTCCGCAAACATGTCTGACGCCCCTTCTGTGGGCGCCGACCCCGTGGGGCACTGGGTCTCTGCCTGGGACCAGCTGTGCCCGCCTCTGCAGCCCTCCTGCTGGCGTGGCCCCCGGGCTCTGTCCTGCACCTGGCAGCCCCCGGACTGGACACCCCCGAAGGCAGGCTCCCGTCCACGTCTCCACAGCTGTCTCTGGACTCCGATACACTCGCACCCAGGAGGCCATTCCCAATGGGAACCGCTGTCCGGGGAAGTCCTCAGAGGTCGAATCGCAGAGGCAGCTGGTGACAGAGCGATCGCCACTGGGTGGAGGGCCGGGTCCAGTCCCAGCTCTGCCGTCCCCTCATTTTAACACTGTCATTGTGTTTTAATCAATCTCACTTTTCTTATTAAAAAGCAATATTCAGCCCGGCCGGTGTGGCTCAGAGGAATGAGCCTCGTGCTGTGGACTGAGAGGTCCCGGTTCCATTCCGGTCAGGGCACGTGCCCGGGTGGTGGGCTCGATCCCCAGTAGGGTGCGTGCAGGAGGCGGCCGATGACGTTTCTCTCTCACACTGATGTTTCTCTCTCTGTCTCCCTTCTTCTCTCTAAAAAAAAAAAATCAATAAAAACGTATTAAAAAAGCAATACGCCTTGAAGAAGCACAATCAATAAGCGTGAACACACTCGGGGTGCGTAGGGAGCCCCGCAGAGGGCAGCCCTGCAGTCACCCTGACGGCGAAACTCCCAGACCGTGCCATCCCGAGTCAGCTCGGCCCCTGAGCGAACCGCTCTGTACAAACTGACCTAGGGTTGGCCTTTCCCTGGCTCCACTGTTTTGCTGAGAGGAGCAAGGAGCCACTAAGTGTCCTTGTGAGTGGCCTGCAGCCTGGGACCTTTATCTCCTGTGTCAAGTTGCTGAGCTCCCGGCCTCTCCTGCCCCGAGGCTGGGCCCCCTTCCTGGGTCGTTTTCCTTGCTCCCTGGGAACCGAGCGCTGCGCCCACACGAAGGGCTCGGGCCCGAGGCCGGGCACACCCTGGAGCAGACAGGGGCGGCCCTGCGTGTTGGTACCTGAGTCCACGCGTTTCCCTGTCCTTCCCCCAACCCGACAGAGTGATCGGAATGGGGACCGGCTGTGACTAGGCTGGAACAGCCTCCCGGTCCCGGGGCCGCGAGAAACTGGAAGAAAGAGTAGATGGGACCAACTTGGAGAGTCGACCAGAGCTGACGTCCGAGCTGCCTGGAGCGCAGCTTCTCCCCGAGGCCCCGAAAGCCCACGTTCCCGGGAGGTCAGGCCAGGAATGGGGCGCAGGCCAGACTGGCCACCGACCGCGAGAACCGGAGAGTGGCACTGACTGAGGGGGGCGGGCAGGGTGGGGACCGTGCACCCCCAGGAGGACCCGGCGCTGCGAGTGGGGAACCCAGGGTTCAGGGCCTCCACACGAGGGCAGCTGGGCCCCCAGGGGCTGCCTCCCAGCCACCCCTCTTCCTGCCTCTGTCTGGGGGACTCTTTCTTTCTGCCCAGCCAGTTCCTACCCTCATCCAGCTTTTCAACGTAGACACGCATTTCACAAGGTTATAACCGCCTGCGATACAAAGAAGTGCAGAAAACTACTGGGCTGTGGGACAAGTGGGTGTCGGGAAGCCGGCCTGGCTCACACCCTGGCCGAGTGACTCACCACAGCAGCGGTGGACCACCCGGAACCCGGCCTGTGGGTGGCGTGTGAGGGCCCTCGCTCTGTCCCCCCGAGTTCAGGGACTGGCCCCAGGTTTGGGGGCCCGACGCTGCTGCCTGTTTGTTCTCGCTCCTGAAAATATGTTCTCTCTCCTGGATACAATGTTTCCACATTTGTGTGCGTGAGTCACAGGTAGGAAAAGCCATCAAACTTAGGAAGGACAAACGCCCCAAATCCTACCTTCCAGAGTTCGTCTGACTGCATCGCACATTTTACGGCGGCACACTTAGAGTTGGGGCGTCAGCCCCGCCCAGTCAGTCCCGCCAGGAGAGGACAGGGAGTCGCTGGAGACTCAACACCACGTCCATTTCCAGCCACTCGCCGGGTCATCAGAGTGACCAGGGCTCCCGGCCAGCCGGGCGCTATGGTGAAGGAGCCAGGCTGTCACCCACAAGCCCCGCCACAGCTCAGAGTCCCCAGCGCCACGACCCAGGGCGCTGCGGCCAGACAGAGCCGAGAGAATGCTGTAGCTAAGACTTGGCCGTGGCATCTTGGTCGTATTTCACGAAAGCATCGGTCTTCGTGGCTCAGACATTCCAACGCGCTGGTCATTCGTCACAGTTTGAGAAGCAGGCGTCTGAAATACGTTAAACAAGAACAGAATCGACCCAGCAACAGTGTCCAGCGCCTCACGCCGCCCACCCCGGACAGAACACCTGCCTCGCGGGAGCGCGGGGGGCGGGGACCGCCTCCAGCTCCCTGACGTGGCACCGCGGGAGCACAGCCCTGCATTCACGAATTCACAGCCAGGGGACGCCCCCTCTGCGTTTTTTCAACCATTATTCATAAAGACCAATTAGACATTTGGACAAAAAAACAATGTTTACATTTCAAAGAAAAAGACAAATGAACAGAGCTTGGTGCTCAGGGAACGCCAGCCGTGGGCTTCCCACCAATGGCAGGTTTGCCCCGCGGGTCCCTGTGTGGGGGCCCAGCGGCTTCTGCTCCAGGGATGGACCTGCCCTCTTTGCCGTCCCCCAATCTTGTGGCACAATGCTGTTCGAGCTGTGGTTTGGGCCTAAAACACTTGACCGTTTGAAAAGGTGTTTGCACTGAGAGCTGAGTGGGACTAGGTTGGAGCCCGTTTGGGGAAGCGAGGTCCATGGTGGCATCTGAGGGGCACGGGACACGAGGGTCCCGTTAGGAGAGGTGCAGACCACTGCTGACTGGGGTGCCGGCGGGAGGAGGTGGGATGGAGGACACGGAGAGATTTATTTCCAGAAAGCTCTGTGGATCACGCATTGTTTGAGCAACACTGCGGTGCCCCTGTGGGGTGCAGAGAATTACAGAACACTGTGCTTTCCTGGGAGTAGTTAGTCATGTTTCCAAGTTATGCAATTTCTTTCCTTTCCCAGTCCCTTATTTTAAATCCCAAACCTAAGAACAAGGAGCTAAGACCCCAAGGCCCCCGTGGGTCATCCTGGAGGCCTCTAGAGAAATGGGGCCAAAGCTAGTTTCCCTCTTTGCTCTGACCACTGGGAAGCTCAGAGCCTAATCTGTGGTTCCCTCTAGCGATGGTACAGGACCACACGGTGTGGGTTTTGGACTCTGTTTTGATTCTGGTCATCATCTTGATTTCCTCTTCTTTGCTCCCCTTTGCCCTGATGTCACTCAGAGTGTCAGAGCCAATAAGTCTGGGGCTGGAGGCTGGACACTGCCCAGGCCCCGTGGCTGCCTCGGCACCCCTCCCCACTGCATGAGGATGTGGCTTCCCCTGGCCGAGCTGATTCAGGGACCAGGGTGCTCAGTGTCTGTAAGCCTCCCTCAGACAGAAACCCGGGCATATTGTCATGGAAGTTCCTCTGAATGGCGACGCCGGCCGCATAGAGGGTAGTGTGAGGGCAGGAAGTCCACTCCATCTTCAACCCCAGCCGCCCCACCTGGGCAGCACTCCTTGTCCTCTGAGGAACAACCAAGACCCTGGGCCGTGCTCTCTTCCCTCAAACCCAACCCCATCAGCAGGGCAGCGCTGAGTCTGGAGACCATCTCCCACCTCTGAGCACTAAGCCCCATATTTTAGGGACCCTTCATCACTGTTGCATGACTTGTCTGCTCCCAGAGAATCGATCGGGCCATGCTGAACCGCACCAGACCGCACGGGAAGGATGCTCAGAAGCTCCCGTCCTTGGTGATGGTCAGCGCTCAGATTTCCTGGTGTTTCTGCTTTGTGTTTAGCTGGTGGCCAGCGGAGAGTCCGCAGCCTGGATATTCACACAGCCACCCTGCAGTTCAAAACGCTCCATACCCAGGCTTTGTGCACCTGTGAGGCCTCCGCGTGAATGACTGTGTCTGTCGCCGGCCTGAGTGACGAGGGCTGTCCTGTCTGCTCAGGCCGTGTGGGTCCTGCCCAGGGAAATGAGGCTGCAGGATCCGAGGTGAGAACCTGTGGTTGACGGCGAGGCTCAGTTGTACGTTTCAGAGTATTTGCTTTTCTCTGTGGTGCTTGGGAGTCGGTTTTCTCTCACCCCCTCACCGAAGCTTTGCAAAGGCCCGTGAGTTTCTGGGGTCTTCCTAAGACCCCGTGTCTGTGGGTGAGGTGTGGTTCACACTCTGTTGCTGCAGACACACCTATTGCTGAGACTGTGAGGGCACACAGTGTGAGAAAAATGCATCCTTAACATTGGCACACATCTATAACACGTCAACAGGAGGCAACCCATGTCTCTGTGTTAATTGCTGGCCGTAAAATCTTACCTCAACGATTGTGTTTATGATCCACACTCGTAATCTCCGAGACAAACGAGCAAGTTTGACACACGTGAAGGGAGATACCGGTTTCTTTCCCTCAATATCACAGTGAGTCGCATGGCGACCCACAGAGTCCAGAGGAATTTTGCCGAGTCTGGGCTTCCCCCAGACGAGCCTCTGCCATTGTACAAGGCACCAGGAACCCAGCTGCTCTGTCTCCGTAATCATTTCTCACCACCTTCTAAGGGCCTGCTGGTTCCCTCCATCAGCCTTGCTCAACGCCCCTGACGGCGGGACCCAGGGCGTGCCTGCTCCAGGGCCAGGTGCGCCCAGCCGGGCCTCCTCCACCAGCCCGCCAGGCCCCATGGCACAGTCCTGGCAGAGGGCGTCACCTGGGCCGTCCTGGGGCGAGACTGGGACCCTCCTTGTGGCCCCCTTGACTCTGTCGCCGCTGACGGAGAGAGACTGGGGCGCGGGTTTCTGCAGCTTCACTCACCATGCCCGCCAGCCCCCCACACCGGCCTCAACAGCTGGTTCCCCACCAAGTGGGGTCCTCCGCTTTCGGGGCTCACGTGGAGGGTGGGGGAGGGGCAGCAGCACAGCTTTCTGCCGCTTCCTGTGCTTTCCATAAAAGAGAAAAACACCATCCGCATCCCCATCTGTTTTCTTTTTCAGATAAAATCTATTTTAGGACAGAAGTATGCACTCCCCGTCACCACGCTCGCCTCCCCCAGCGCTTGGACCTGGCCTCCTCCGTGGGTGGCTGCAGCTGCGGCCGGCGCGTCCCTCCACAGGCTCGGAGTGGGCAGGGGTCAGGCCCTGGGACGCCTCCCGCTCTGCCAGCCCAGGGGAAGCTCATAAATAACCGTGGGTGAGCCCGCAGGCGGCCTGTGCTGCCCAGGGCCCCTACCCATCTCCCCACGGGCTCTGGGACCCTTGGCCATGGGTCCCCTGGGACTCCAGGCCCCACCTCTTCCCTGTCACTGGTCACTTTCTGTCTCCCTGACACCCGTGCAGACCGGGCCCGGGTCGCCAGTGAAATAACGTATCGACCAGACAGGTGGTGTCCGTGGGACCCCGTGGGAGCCCAAGCCTGAGGGCCAGTGCCGGGCTGGTCCCTGCGTCTCAGGAAGAGGCTGGTCGAGGCCACGCGAAACCTCACGTGCCTCGCCGCTGCTGAGCTGGCCGCGTGTCCCGCGTGTTCGACGGGTCAGCGTGTGCCGGCCAGGGCGCCCCTTCACGCGTCCATGAGGGCGTCCCTCCCGTCCCCATCACCGGCCTCGGCCTCCGAGGGTCGCATCAGGCCCGACAGGCAAACGTTAGCGCCGCGCGGGTGCCGGGGAGAGAAGAGACTGCGGCTCCCCGAGGGAGGAGGGTGTGCCCCAGCCCCTCCGAGCACACACTCCCTGGGCTGTTCGTGCTGTGCGGGGCTCTGTCCCCGCGGCCGGCGACGGGGTGCTGGGAGCAGGGGGACCCCCACGCCCGGAGGACCTCAGACCAGGCCCCAGAGCCAGCCTCCTCCTGTCCTTCCCGGGACCCGGCGCAGCTGGACCGGAGCTGGGGGCAGCTTGAGTCTCATTCAGGGCGGCGTGTTTTGAAACTCTGGCAGGAGGTTTAGGGCACGAGGAAAATAATAAGAAAAAATGAAATAACAAAAGGTTTAGACAGCAAACAGGGAAAAAGGAAGGGCCGTCGCAGCTGCCCAGAACAGATGGGGGCTGTGCGGAGACAGCCGGGGCCCCGCCCCAGACCCGCAGGACGGCCGGGCCCTGCCCACACCGAGCACCCGGGTCGGGCGAGGAGGGGCCTCCGCAGAGGTCTCGTCCCGACTCTCAGGGAGACCCCTGGGGCTGACCACACCGACCCAGCCCACCCAGCCCCGGTCCGAGTGCTATCTGCTGGTCCCGCAGCCCCTGAGGGGGAGATCCCGGTGTAACTTGGCATCTCGTACTTTCCAGACGTGTGAAACCAAACGGCTTCTCACACAGCTGTCCCGCGGGGGCAGCCACGCCCGGCGAGGTCCTGCGGGCAGGGGTGGCAGGCACAGCGGGTCCCCGCAGGTGGCCCTCAGCAGCCCAGCAAAGCCCACACGCTTGGGGTGGGGACACCAGAGGGCCAGGCCACAGGCCTGCCTGTCACCCAGGGGAGTTTCATATGCTGGGTCGACACAATCAGAACCACATGTTTCTGCGAATGGGAAGGGCCGAGGCACGCCCTGCTCGGCGCACCGGGGCCAGGCCCTGCTGTCGTCCGGAGGGGCCCATGCCACCCACACAGCCAGGACCCTGGGCGGCCCGTGGGCCCGGCACAGAGCTGCACGCAGGCCGGCCCGGGCTCAGGCGGCTCCACCCGCGGGCGTCTCCAGGCCCCAGCTCTGCTCTCTGCTCCTCTCCGTCCGCTGCCCAGCGCCCCCGGCAGCCTCCCGGCTCCTCTCAGCCCAGCTCCCACTGGGCTGACTCAGCCCGGGTTCCCAGATTCCCAGCCCCGCTTGCCACCCTCAGCCAGGCTGTGGGCCAGGCGGTCAGGGGTGCCAGCCAGCAGATCAAAAGGTGTCCTCCGGACAAGGGACCGTGGTCCAGAAGGGAGGCCAGGGCACGGCACCTGCGGCAGTGTCCCTGGGATGGTGAGGAGGCAGCCCCTCAGCTCAGCGTGTGAGCCTCTGGTCTCAGCCTGTCCCCGTCCCCTCAGCGGCCACCCCCAGTGCTGGCACACGGAGCCCACATCAGCGGCTGGCCGTGCCCCCGCCTCGCTCCACCCGGCCCTCCAGCCACCCGTCCTCTGGGGGTCAGGGCCACGTACCTGCTCTGTGCCCACCAGGTAAGGCAGGCTCGCCGTCCTCAGGTAAGCCACTTCCCAAAGAGAAGTGGACACGTCACAGCAGAGGACTCCGAATTGTGCAGGGGCCCGTGAGCCCACGCCTCACCCACCTGGGCAGCGGAGAAGGCCCGATGCGAGTCATTTCTATGGAGCGTGCTTTTCGGATGACATCTAAGAACATGTTGCCTAAGCCAAACTCCCCCCAGTTTTCTCCTAAGAGTTTAAAATTAGTCTATATTGCCCTGGCCAGTTTGGCTCAGCGGTAGAGGGTTGGCCCGCAGACCAAAGAGTCGCGCATTCAATTCTGGTCAAGGGCACGTACCTCGGTTGCAGTTCGTCCCCGGCCCTGGTCAGGGTTGTGCGGGAGGCAACCAGTCGATGTCTCTCTCTCGCTCTACCCCTCCCTCCCACTCTATCTGAAAATAAACGGGAAAATATCTTCAGGTGAGGATTTAAAAAAAAAGATTAGGTCTATAATCCGCTTGAATTAATGTTGGTGAATGATGGCAGGTGTGGGTCTAAATCCATCTTTTTGCCTTTGGAGCGCTGTCTTCCCTTGCTGACTTTTCTCTTGGCACCTTAGTTGAAAATCAGGGGACCATAAATGTAAGCCCCCGAGCCCCACGGGCAGAAGTACAAGTGACTGTGTGTGTCCACCTGGTGTCCAGCACCCTCGCAGACTCAATTATTAGATTTCTTAGTTTTTGTGAAGTGGGCTTTTTTGAAATTATAAACAATCTTGCCCACAAACCAGAACATTTAACGATTGATATTTATTCACAGTTGTTCCCGGTAAAAACGGGAGAGAAAATAGTATCAGCAGTACACTGATGATGTTGGCCATGAAAAACAAGTATACAAAATAATGTCGAGTCAAATAAACGGAACACGTGGATGGGAGATTCCCAGAATCTATGTGTAGCAGGTACTCAACCCACGCTGAGCGGCTCCCCGGGAAGAGAAACGGAGAAGCCTCCAGCGGCTGCATGGGGCCGGCGAGCATTAAACAGCGTCAGGAGCCCCAAGGACAAGGCTGCTTCCCTCCATGGCTGGTGGCCACATCCAGAGCCCTGAGGAAGGGCAGGAGCTCCTAAGAGGCAGGCTGGACAGCCCTCTATCTTTGAAGAGTGCGAATGACCCCCATTCAAGGAAGGAGGCTTCAAGCACGTGGCTGGGGGGCGCCTCAAGGCTTTCGGGGCGCGAGACGGTATTGCAACACCCGCCTGTGGAGGGACAGGCTGGCTCTCACTCCCCACGGACACATCTTCGTGTCTCCGCCACTCAACTCACCCCACGGGCTTCGGATGAGAGGACTGCAGCTGCAGAAAGCACGTGGAAAGTGTCCGGCCTGGTTATTACCAGCTGGCAGGCGCCGCTCCCCCGCCCCGCAAGTCTCTCCAGCTCCACAGAGGTTCACTACCCCACGACTGGGGAAGCCCTGCGGTGCAGAGTTCTCCGATTCTGATATTTAAAGGACTCACGAATAGGCCATGAGAAAGAGCCTTGAGCATTTTTCTTTCCTTTATTGATTTTAGAGAGAGAGGAAGGAGCGGGAGAGAGAACTAGAAACATCAATGAGAGAGAACATCGACTGGCCGCCTCCTGCGTGCCCCCTACTGGGGATCGGGCCCACAACCTGGGCATGTGCCCTGACCGGAAATCGAACCGGCGACCTCCTGGTGCAGGGCCGACGCTCAACCACTGAGCCACACGGGCCGGGCAGCCTTGAGCGTGTTTAAAAGCCTTCTAGTGCGAATGTTGCTGAGAGTGAGGCACAGCTACCCAGACGGTGGCCCCGCTGGCACCACGTGGCACAGCGGCAGCTGTGGGACCAGGGACAACTCTGCTGCTGGGAACCAGTGGGCGAGACTCCGCCTCTTAACCTCTGGGGGCCCCGGGATATTCTGCAAAGAATAACGCTTACTTCTCAGGATGGCTGTGAGTTTTAATTGAGTCGAATATCTAACCACGAACCACAGCCCCTGGAACATCGACCCCAATAATCTCAGCTCTTACTGCAACCTCAGGCTGACGTCCTAGAAGCACAGGGTTCCGACCCAGTGCAGGCGGCTGGGTTCGATTCATGCCAGGGAGTGCCAGGACCACGCCGCTCGAGGAACCGAGGTCTGGGGTGCTCACCTTCCAGGAAGGGGCCCTTGGGAGCCCGTGGCCTCGGCGATCACTCTCTGCCCACTTCACGGGCCCCTGCCACGGCCAGCTGGGGGCTCCTCTGGCCCCGGCTCACGCTGACTCCTGCCTCCTTGCTGTCCTGTGCTTTCTGTCACTCTGGCACGTCACCTTCCAGCACCAGGATGGCAGCCCCTCCATCGACGTCTCTCTGGTCACCCAGACAGTGCCCGGCATGTGGCCCGCACCCAGAAAACCCACACTGAGCACCTGAGAGATGAGCGTTGAGCTGCGGGACCACCAGGAGCAGAGCAGTCGCTGGGGGCAGGGGGCCACCTTCTGTCCAGAGCACCCAGGTGTCCTCGCTGCCCAGAAACCAATGCTACTTCCCGGGCGGGGGGCTCCACGGGGGCCCCCAGCAGGAAAGGAGCTAGAACTCAGAATACCCTCAGGCTCCCCACCAGGTGAGAAGGCGCCCCTTTGGTGTTTGCTCTCCCCTGAGACAGTGGGGAAGGGTTTGAGATGTCTGATACGGTGACCTCCAGCATCTTCTAACCAGGGCCAGGGCTTGGGGACTGGGTGGTGGGTGGAAGCCAAGGGTGACTGGCCGGCAGCTGAAGCCGCCGCAGTTCCGGGAACCGCCAGCAGGTGGCGCCAGGATCGCACCGGCCTCCCCAGGAAGCTGGTGCAGGTGGGGGCTCCAGCCCAGCACCTGCTGTCCCATTGCCCCCAGACACTGCCCACCCCACCCACCCCACCCCCGCCTCTGCCCTGTGGCGCCCTCTGGTGGATGAAGTCGCCCCAAACCTCAGAAAGCCCAGGTTGTCCAGTGTGTCCAGCATTTCTGGCTGCTGCCCTCCTGCCCGGGGTGAGGGTGGGGAGGGTCCCATGTCCCCACCCCCAGGCGGAGAAGCCTGGAGAAAACATCCTCAACAGCAGTGACTCTGCGAATCTGTAGATTATATGGACGATGTGTGAGACTGTCTTTGCCACTGGGCAAATGGACTGGACATATTTAATGACATTGCTTGGCCCCCACGCTAGCGTTTACAGGGGTTAGGCTGGAACTGGGGAGCAGCGGAGCCCAGTCCAGGGAGGGGCTGTGGCTTCCCACGGCGCCCAAACGCGGGGGAGGCAGCAGAGACTGGGTCCCAGTCACCGGAACACAGAAGCTGCCGGGCAGGACCCACAGCCTCTGGGCCCCCGAGTGGCCTGAACATCTCACACACCGAAGATGGCCAAGTGCTGTTCCCCCAACAGCATATCACAGGTGTTTGCAGCGCCTCAAACAGGCCCTGGCCAGGGGTCATGTGTTCCTGTTACTGGGGTCCCTGGCTTCTCCTGGGGGGGGCAGACCCCAGAGTCTGGCCGTGGCGCATCCTTGGCGCACATGCAGCTCGGGCCCACCTGTGCCCAGCGTGCAGGCCGCTCCAGGACAGACGGCTTCTGGCTGGGCCCATAGCAGGAGCTCAGAGCACCCATGAGTAGGGACCTGGGCCACCAGCAGGGACCCCAGCCACCAGGGAGGGGCCCGGGACTGGCTGCACCCCCAGCTAGCTCCTGGCTTCTCTTTGGGCCACCCTGCTCTCGCTTCTCCCTGGCTGCCACCGGTCACGTCATAGCCCCCTCAATGGGACGGCCGCCTGGGAGATGGGAACTGAGCCCCTCGGTCCTGCAGGGGTCCTGGGCGGTATAGGCATCTCCATGCAGAAAACATTTTCTGTGACTAGACTGACGTCCTTGGTGTGGGTTCCCAGAGGCGAAGCTAGCAGATGGGGGTGCAGCCCTCTGCAAGGTTCTTAGCAATCGTCTGGCGTCTGTCTCTGGCTGTGACCATCCCATCCCGCCAGCCATGTCCACACACCCTTCCTGGCGCTGACGGATGGAGTCGTCGAAATATCGATGGGCCCAAACAGTGTTTCTCAGGGAAGTGAGAGTCCTCACAGGCTTACTCGTTTTCTGTGTATTTACTGAGCAATTGTGTCATCTTCGGTGACTTGTCTGCTCACGATTTTAGACGTTTGCGCGAGCTTGGCGTGGGCTGTGAACACTGACCCTCCGCTGTGCGGGCTTCTCGGGGTGTCTGGTGAGTCCAGTGTAACTAGGCCAGAAGTTTTAATAATTTCATTAAGTCCTTTATCAATCATCTTCCTTTATGATCTAATTTTTTTATATATATGGATGTTATTTATTTATTTTTAACTTATCTTTATTGTTGAATGTATTACAGATATTCCTCATTTTTCCCCCATTGCCCCCCTCCTCCCCATTCCCTCCCCCCTCCTGCCTTTCCCCACACTGTTGTCTGTGTCCAATGGTTATGCATATATACATATAAGCTCTTTGGTTTATTTCGTCCCACCACCAACCCCCCTTCCCTTTGAGGTTTGTCAGTCTAACAACCAATTTGTACTTCTTAATCCCTTCACCTTTTTCACCCATCTCCCCAGCCCCCCTCCCATCTGGTAACCAACAAAAGTTCTCTGTATCTATGAGAATGTTTCTGTTCTGCTTGTTCATTTTGTTTGTAGATTCAATTGTTGATAGATATGTATTTATTGCCATTTTGTTTGTTCATATTGTTTTATCTTTTTCTTCAAGAAGACCCTTCAACATTTCATATAATAATGGTTTGGTGGTGATGAACTCCTTTAGCTTTTCCTTGTCTGGGAAACTCTTTGTATGGCCATCGATTCTACATGACAGCTTTGCAGGATAGAGTAATCGTGGTTGTAGGTTCTTGCTTTTCATCACTCTGAATATTTCTTGCCACTCCCTTCTGGCCTGCAAAGTTTCTTTTGAAAAATCAGCTGACAGTCTTATGGGAGCTCCTTTGTAGGTAACAAACTGCTTTTCTCTTGCTGCTTTTAAGATTCTCTCTTTGTCTTGAACCTTCTGCATTTTGATGATGATGTGTCTTGGTGTGGGCCTCTTAGGGTTCATCTTGTTTGGGACTCTCTGTGCTTCCTGGACTTGTATGTCTGTTTCCTTCACCAAGTTAGGGAAATTTTCTGCCGTTATTGTTTCAAATAGGTTTTCGACTTCTTGTTTACTCTCTTCTCCTTCTGGCACCCCCAAGATGCGAATGTTGGCATGCTTGAAGTTGTCCCAGAGGCTCCTTACACTATCCTCATTTTTTTGGATTCTTTTTTCTTTTTGCTGTTCTGATTGGGTGTTTTTTGCTTCCTTATTTTCCAAATTGATGGTTTGCTGCTTGGTTTTACCTACTCTACTATTGAATCTGTGTAAACTATTCTTTATTTCAGTTAGTGCCCCCTTCATTTCTGACTAGTCCTTTTTTATGCTCTTGAGGCCCTCACTAAGTTCACTGAGGTTCTCACTAAGTCCACTGAGCATCCTTATAAGCAGTGTTTTGAACTCAGCATCTGTTAGGTTGCTTATCTCCATTTCACTTAGTTCTTTTCCTGGAGTTTTGTTGTGTTCTTTCATTTGGGACCTGTTTCTTTGTCTCCTCATTTTGGCTGCCTCCCTGTGTTTGTTTCTATGTATTACTTAGTGAGAGGTATGGGGCTAGTTGAGACTAGATGCTGCTTGTTTGAAAGAATTTAAGAAAAGCTGAAGCAGGATCCAAGACAGGCCAATCCTATGGTAAAGCAACTGAGAACAGCTTGGGTGGGCCTGGAAGTTGGGTGGGGCGGGGCCTCAGGGAATCACCAGGGCGGGGCCAACAGTGTGAGCCAGGTAGCTGGAGTCCCAGATATGGCGGCGTCTGCCGGCCCAGGGAAGGGCTCACCAAAGGAACAAAAGCCTCTGTTAGCACGTCTGTCCAGGAGAAAGCTGCCTCTCCAGCCCTCGCTCCAATGCCAAACAGCTCAGTTCTTCCCCATATGACTCTGGTGCCTTTCAGGCTGCCTCCCCCACACTGGAGCCTGGAGGGTGCGGGTGCGAGTCCGAGTACGTCCGTGCGCGGGCCCTTTAAGAGGAGCTGCCAGGGCTCCAGCCGCCTCAGCCTCAGTTCCCACTGGTTTCTCCAGCCAGAAGTGATGGGGATTCTCTTCCTGGCACTGGAACCCTGAGCTGGGCGCCTGGTGTGGGACGGGGACCCCTCAGTCCTCAGGGAGGACCTTCCCAGCCGAGGTGTCCTCCTAATTTTTATCCGGACCACGTGGGTGTGGGACCAGCCCGTCCCCTCCGCCCCTCCTACCAGTCTTGATGCGGCTTCTTCTTTAATTTCGTAGCTGTAGGACTTCCATTCAGCTGGATTTCAGGAGGTTTTGAAGGATGGTTGTTCTGTAGTTTAGTTGTAACTTTGATATGGTTGTGGGAGGACGCGATAGGGCGTTTACCTACCCGCCGTCCTGACCGCAAGTCCTCTGATCTAATTTCTATTGCTTCTTTTATGTTTGACATTTTCCATTGTGAAAAAAAGGATGGAGACTAAAGACGAAGAAAACATTTGAAGCGTATGTCAGGGAAGAATTAGCACCAACATGTGTTTCAAAGCTCTCTACTTCCCAGCTCTGGGGACCAGACAGGTACAGCCCTCAGCCGGCTCACGGAGCGTCCCCCCTGCGCTGTCTCCGGGGAGCAGGCGTGGACCTAGCGGCCTCGAAGCCCGAATCCGAGTGGGTGTGGCGGACACGCCAGCAGGAAGCGCAGTCACGGCAGTGAGACAGGCGTGGGGGTGTGAGCAGGAGCCGAGAGCAGAGGCAGGATCCTTCTGGCTCCCACGCTGAGACTGGAGAGGGGAAAGGGGGGAGAGGGCGCAGGGTCCCGGTGAGAGGGTGGGGCCGGGGGTGGGGCCGATGAACTGTGAACATAGAAGCTGACGGGATTTGCTGACTAACCAGTGCAAACACCCTGTGAGGAGGTGAGGTAGGTGAGGTAGGTGAGGTGAGGTAGGTGAGGTAGGTGAGGTGAGGTGAGGTGAGGTAGGTGAGGTGAAGTGAGGTGAGGTAGGTGAGGTGAGGTAGGTGAGGTGAAGTGAGGTGAGGTAGGTGAGGTGAGGTGAGGTAGGTGAGGTGAGGTGAGGTGAGGTAGGTGAGGTGAGGTGAGGTAGGTGAGGTGAGGTAGGTGAGGTAGGTGAGGTGAGGTGAAGTGAGGTAGGTGAGGTGAGGTAGGTGAGGTAGGTGAGGTGAGGTGAGGTGAGGTGGAGTGAAGTAGGTGAGGTGACGTGAGGTGAGGTAGGTGAGGTGAGGTGAGGTAGGTGAGGTGAGGTAGGTGAGGTAGGTGAGGTAGGTGAGGTGAGGTAGGTGAGGTAGGTGAGGTGAGGTGAGGTGGAGTGAAGTAGGTGAGGTGACATGAGGTGAGGTAGGTGAGGTAGGTGAGGTGAGGTGAAGTGAAGTAGGTGAGGTGAAGTGAGGTGAGGTAGGTGAGGTGAGGTGGGTGACGTGAGGTGAGGTAGGTGAGGTGAGGTGAGGTAGGTGAGGTGAGGTAGGTGAGGTGAGGTAGGTGAGGTAGGTGAGGTGAGGTGAAGTGAGGTGAAGTAGGTGAGATGAGGTGAGGTGAGGTAGGTGAGGTGAGGTGAGGTGGGTGAGGTGAGGTGAGGTGAGGTAGGTGAGGTGAGGTGGGTGAGGTGAGGTGAGGTGAGGTAGGTGAGGTGAGGTGAGGTGAGGTAGGTGAGGTGAGGTGAGGTGAGGTAGGTGAGGTGGAGTGAAGTAGGTGAGGTGAGGTAGGTGAGGTGAGGTGAAGTGAGGTGGGTGAGGTGAGGTGAGGTGAGGTAGGTGAGGTGGAGTGAAGTAGGTGAGGTGAGGTGAGGTAGGTGAGGTGAGGTGAAGTGAGGTGGGTGAGGTGAGGTGAGGTGAGGTAGGTGAGGTGGAGTGAAGTAGGTGAGGTGAGGTGAGGTAGGTGAGGTGAGGTGAAGTGAGGTGAGGTAGGTGAGGTGAGGTGAGGTAGGTGAGGTAGGTGAGGTGAGGTGGGTGAGGTGAGGTGAGGTAGGTGAGGTAGGTGAGGTGAGGTGAGGTAGGTGAGGTGAGGTGAGGTAGGTGAGGTGAGGTGGGTGAGGTGAGGTGAGGTGGGTGAGGTGAGGTGAGGTGAGGTAGGTGAGGTGAGGTGAGGTGGGTGAGGTGAGGTGGGTGAGGTGAAGTAGGTGAGGTGAGGTGAGGTGAGGTAGGTGAGGTGAGGTGAGGTGAGGTGAAGTGAGGTGGGTGAGGTGAGGTGAGGTAGGTGAGGTGAGGTGAGGTAGGTGAGGTAGGTGAGGTGAAGTGAGGTGAGGTGAGGTAGGTGAGGTGAGGTGAGATAGGTGAGGTGAGGTAGGTGAGGTGAGGTGAGGTAGGTGAGGTAGGTGAGGTGAGGTAGGTGAGGTGAGGTAGGTGAGGTAGGTGAGGTGAGGTAGGTGAGGTGAGGTAGGTGAGGTAGGTGAGGTGAGGTAGGTGAGGTGAGGTAGGTGAGGTAGGTGAGGTAGGTGAGGTGAGGTGAGGTAGGTGAGGTAGGTGAGGTAGGTGAGGTGAGGTAGGTGAGGTGAGGTAGGTGAGGTAGGTGAGGTAGGTGAGGTGAGGTGAGGTAGGTGAGGTGAGGTGAAGTGAGGTGGGTGAGGTGAGGTGGGTGAGGTGAGGTGATGTATGTGAGGAGAGGTGCTAGGCTTCCTTTACGAGTGTCCCCTGGTGCTGGTGCTGGTGGCAATCTCCCCTAGATCTCGCTGGCCTCTTCTGGTGTCTAAGTAGCAGGATGGGGCAGAAGTGATGGCACATCGCCCTGCGCTCAGGTTGAGAGGGCCATGGCTCTGTCGGGGCGCTGTCCCTCAGCGGTCTCTGCATCACTTGTACTATAAATGTGTACGTGAGAAACACAAAGACTTACTCTTGTAGAAAAAGTTATGTGGCAAATACGCAAATTCATGGACAAGAAGTCCACGGGCCACGCTCAGGGCGGGTTCCTCCTGTGGGGGGCGGTTGGGGGGGACTGCGACGTGGGCAGAGCGGCACCTGCCAGGTCTGTGTCATTAGAACATTTAAGGCTAGATGGGAAACGCGTTCCGTCTCCACGGTGGGCACACAGCCTGTGACTTTCTCTCCTCAATGTGGTTGTGGTATTTCATATTCTCAAAAGGTAAAAAAGTAGCAATGCTTTGTAACATGCATTAAAGTCACTGTCAGATAAAATGACCCAAAAGAGGTGTCATAGAAACCTCTATTCTAACAAAACTGAAGAAAAGCGGCCCCCAGGAACCTCCTGGCTCTAGAGCTGGAAATATTGTCGGTTTCAGGAATGAGAACTGTTAGAATAAGAGCCTCTCGTTCTGGTACATGGATAAATGTATTCTCACAAATGTCTGCCTTAAGCCTGAAGAGGCCCTGGGCACACGGGAGCCTCACCAGCTGCCATCCCTCCGTCAGTGGGGGACACCATGGAACCACCCCGAGCCCAGCCCTGGCTCCGACTCCAAGCACTTGTGGCCTCCAGGGCTGTGGCTGGGCAGCTGTGCCCGTGTCTGGCTGTCCGCTCAGATGGCTTTGCTCCACACGCCTCACTCACTCTGTGGCCCAGGCCAGGAAGGGGCTCAGGGATTGGACTTGGAGGGGGCTGTGTGCAGAATGTTCACCAGGTGCCCTTGGGTGGCAGTTGTGAAAGGAGAGACAAGAACCGGATTGGACAGAGGGTGAGGCGGGCGGGCAGCACCTTGGACAGGCCCCCAGGGGTGGGCTAGAACCCATGAGTAGGCCCTGGTGGCGGGCCTTGACCCATATTTCACTCCAACGACTAGTGACAGGACCTGGGAGCCCAAGCAGGACGGTGGAGTGGTCTGGGGGTGACAGTGTGTTGCTGGGCTGGAATCATGGGTGGGAGTTTGCAGACTCCGTCTGGGAGAACGTGTGCCCAGCCGTGGGAAGGTGGCCCGGCCCGGGCCCTTTGGCCTCGTCCTCCTCGAGGTCATTTCCAGCCCACCTCACTGAAGTTGGGAAGTCTTTTGGGGGAGAAACCAGTGCAAGGACTTAAATTATTGGACATGTAAAATGAAGACACTGCTGTGGGACCTGCAGTACAGGAAAAGGGGTCACCCCAGGGGTTCAGGCAATCCCACCCCTGCCCAGGGTGCAGGCGGGCCAGTCCCGCAGCGTCCCAGGTCCATGAGAGCCAGCCAGGACAAGAGCACGCGGACAGAAACCAGAGGGGAGAGGCAATGAACGCTGTCTTTATTGACACCACAAGAGTAACAGGTTGTATGACGAGGCACAGAATACTGGACTCCAGGTGAAGCGGTGTGGGGTTGGCGGCCAGGACACCGTCAGCCGGTGCAGACCCTCCCACCAAAACAGAACGGGAAGCCAAGAATGAAAGCTCCAAACCCACACCAAGAGAAAGACAGACCCACAGGAAGGTCCAGACAGCTGGACAACTGGTTAAGTTACAGAAGAAAGGGGTGCCAGCCCCCGGAGGGAAGCCACCCCAGCGGGACAGGCGTCAGGTAGGGTGTGATGCTGTCACAGCTTGGTTTTGACCACACTGCCTGCCGTGAGCCCTTGGGTGAACAGGGTCAGCCCCTCTACTGTAGATGTCCTGCGTGTACCGTGCTCAACTGGAAAATGGAGCCTCGGCTGCGGAGCGCACACGAGAAAACACACAAACTGTCGCTTTTTCTTTCCATAGGAGACTTTTAATCATGTCAGAGACAAAGTGAGCTGAGCTAGAACAGCTCGGCTTCATTACAAGGAAGAAATGGTTTCCTTTCGGTGCAAAGTAGAATCTGAAACCACAGTGCTCACACAGTTCACGATGGCCGAGCTGAAAGTGAAGTCTCAGCCATGCGTCATCTAAAAGGAATAAAAACGCCAGTGCGGCTGCGCGGAAAGAGGCTCTGGGGGCCCCCCGGTTCTCCAGCGGAACACGCGGTCACCAGGGCCGGGAGGGCAGCCCCGCCGGCCTGCCCGGCGCAAGAAGATAAAGGAAACAAAGGAAATGAAAGAAAACAAAATTCCTCCAAACCAAATGAACAGACAGCGGTTCCCGTGAGTCTGCGCAGCCCCCAGAACACTGTTCCCACATAAATACAATAAACTCTATTATGGGTATGTCACAAGTGTTAGATAAACTTTCTTTCTTATGACAAATGTTTAAGTAGTCCTTCTCATTTTTCTTACAATAAAAAGTACAATTTCTTAAGAATAAGTTCAATAAGACGCAAACGTCCCCCCCTCTCCTTCAAGGGCTTGTTTTGTGTTACAGAAAAACTCCGTCTTTTGAATCAGCAAATGTCACGAGAGGGGAACAAAGGCATTTTCTCCTCCCCCAGCTGCTGAGCGCGGCGTGCAAATCCGTGTACAATGTAAAACATGCCGGCCGTCCAGTCATGCAACCTCCGGGTGTAGGAAGCTTAAAAAAATAGATTCATATATATTTATATATATATTTATATATGTATCAATGCCCATAAAACACGTGGGCCCAAAAGTCTACAAAAAGAAGAATGGAATGCGCACGTGGCTGAGGCCAGGAAAGAAGGAATGTTCTGATGGAAACCGGAACCACCAACTCCAAGGCCGGTGCTGCCGACCCAGACTCGCCACGTCAGACCGGGACAAACGGTCTTTCCTCTGGGAACAGACTTTTAAAAGAAAGAAAGAAACAAAAACCGAAACATGTTGACAAAGTGGCCCTGGGAAGTCGGGCGCGGTCCCAGACGGCCGCCTGCTGGTGGGGCTCAGACGTGTTGCGGCGGGAAGACCGAGGGGCAGGCTAACACCGTCAGCCACCACGAGCCCCGTGGCATCACAGGGTCTCCCTTGAAGGGACACAAAGTGCTCCCAGCCTGTGCCCCAAGGCCTTGGCAAAGGAAGAAAAAGGCTAAGGTTCAAGACCAGAGAGGGTGGGGTGGGGCCCTCCCCGAGGCAGGGTCCTGCCCTACTCGGCAGGCCCTCCGCCATCTGCCCTGGACGGTGGCCATGGAGAGGGGCCGAGCGTCTTCACAGAAAGAAAGGCTACACGGCAACGCTTCCCGCACATCTGTGGGGCTGGAGTGGGCTGACAGTGAACAGGCCCCTGCCAGGCCCGTCTGAGGGGGGTCTCTGTGAGAGCAGAAGTAAATCCCCAGGGAGACTGTGGCCACCGAGAGGTCCGTGCATCCCATCATCTGTAAAAACGTCAGATGACGAGTTCCTTCCCAAGGGCCCTGGCTGGCAGGAGCAGGGCATCCCCGGGGATCTTGTGAAGGGGCTGAGCAGGCCAGAGAGCCCCGGGGGGCCCTGCCATAGCTCTGCACCATGCTGGGGACGGATGGCATGTCCCCCATGAGCTCCTGCCAAGTGGGCCTCAGGGCAGAGCAGCCAGCAGGGAAGAGGCAAACATACCCCGGTTCCTGTCCTGTTCTCTACCCATGTCCCGGACCTCCAACAGCATCTCGAGGACCAAGCTGATCCAAGAACTGGGATTCATTTGGTCAACACCCAACCGTGTCAGTGGCTCTCTCAGAAGCTACCCTGTAAATGTCACCAAACTCAGAAACACGGCTGGGGACCCCTCCCGTGGGTGCAATGCATCTGAACTTCCTCCCCCAGTCTGAACTCAATACACACTTTGGAATGAAATCGGCTTCAAGTGCTGAAAAATCAGTTACCAGTAAAAGAGACGTTCAGCTTCTGTCAAAGAGAAAAGGAGCAAAGGCGGGCTGTCCTGCTGGGGAGTCGGTGTCCCCGCAGGCTCACCAGGCAGCGAGGGCCCGGGCCACGTGGCTGCAGCGGAAAAGCCCGGAACAGTGCCGGGCCATGCATTGCTGACATGCTTAAAAGGTCTTTGGAAAACTGGAGCTAAAATCCTAGTCTGACGATGTGGTCAGAAGTTTAAACGCAAGTTTCATGAAAGCTGATGGCCCGTGGTGTCTGGCCACCACCCAGCTCAGTGTCACGAGTGACCTCTCCACGCCACCCTGCAATGCTGCTGCCGGGCAGGGAGAGGCCGCCGCCGTGCGAGAGCCGGGTCTGCCGCTCACGGGATGCTCCATCTGAAAACAGACCAGGGCGACGGCTCTGTGTGCCACAGAGCACTGCTCGCTGTACAAACAACAATGAAAACAACAAAAAACACCTTTGAAAGTTAAAAAATGTACAAGCAAGGATTCAGAAAGGAAAAAGATTTAGACATTATTACCATTCAGAAAACCGCTAAATGGTGAGAAAAAAATGTGAAATTCACAAAACAATGCTTAGTTAGGATCTTTCTGTGAAAAATTCATAAAAAAATCAACAGCAAATTTATATTCTTTGCTATAAAAACTCATTAGGTAATAGGTGCGTGGAGATGTGGAGTGGGAGAGGGTTCTGTTGGAAAATAATTAAACGAAAGTACACACTTGTGGTGGCCGCCAGTGGCGAATGTGTTGGTGACCTGACACCGATCCAGCCTGGGCGTCGAAATCCGTGAGTTTCAAACTAGGTCCCTTTCCATAAGCACCTTGATAGCTAATTCACAAGTCATTCTTTCGCTAGGGACCCTCACAATCTGCATTATGTGTATGTATGTGTGTATATATACATATACACACACACACACTTTTTCTATAAATGCATTATAAATATTTTATCAAGATTTCATAAGAATCAAGTTTCTTAGCTTGGAATACATTGGAATATATATTATACATATATATATTTATTTATACCTAAAATTTAAGCAGTACTTCATGCTACTTGCTTTTAATAAAAAGCATTCCCACCTAACACTGAGTGTGCCTTGGACATGCTTCACGACCAATGGAGATGCTGATTGTTATGGGATGTGTGAGAAAAGAACACTTTGGATTCACTTAAAATTGGTTGGACTTCAAAACCCCCAACAGTATTTGCCACTTTTTGGGAACTACCTCCACTTTTCTTCCACAGCAATAAAGCGAAACGAGGGCAGCAGATGCACGGCCCTCGGAGCCGCTGGCCGCGAGTCCCTGCTCCTGGAGCCCGGCCCGCTCGGCAGCCTCCTGCCCTGAGGGCACTGCCAGCCGCCGGCCACAGGACAGTCCCATCAATTCCTGCTGTTTATTTTTTTCTTAAGGCATTGTTCCTCAGACTTCAAAAAACCCAGCCACAAAAACCCATCAGAGCAATAAAAAAGGCACAAACTCACATCTTCCAGTGGCTTTGAGAAGACAAAGCCGGGCCTGCAGGCTCACACTTCGTGTTTTGTCCAGTTTTTCCTTGAGCGCGTCCCGTCCCACCCGCTGCACACCCGCCGCAGGCTGCCCGCTCACGCAGCGCCGTGCTCTCCAAAGAAGCTACGAGATGAGTGGTTTACACGGAGACTGTGGAATTGTGGGTAATTAATCATCAAACGTTAAGCACCAGTTTTAATCAAGTCTGTGTTGTGTTATTAGATCTTTGATTTGCATTTTCTCTTCGTCGGTTCAGCGAAATCGGGCAACTGGGCCGCGAGCTGCCGCAGGCTTCCTCCCTTCGCACCCTGCGGGAGCCGGGGGGCCTGGGGCCTGCACGCCGGTGTCTGCCCATCCCGGCCTCTGTCCCGGGTTCCGTGCAAGGTGGCCCTGCTGGAGAGACCTGGGCTCTGGCGCGCCTGCGGTTCTGAGAGAACACCTGGCAGGACGCAGAGAAACAGGAACTTGTCTTGGCGGAGCTTCGAGACAGACAGACAAATAAGACAGTGGCCGCTGCGGGCGAGGCTACAGGGGCGGCTCCTCTTCCATGGGCTCCTCTTCGGGCCTGCAGACGTGCCCAGCAGGAAGGCGGCAGACAGCCGGGGAGAGAAAGGACGGACAGGGGTGAGCGGCAGCGGCACTGTGTGGCCTTCTCTGCCTGTCGTCCGCCCCCCAACAGGCCTGGGGCCCCACCAGCCCGCCCGCCTGCGACTCCCAGCTCCTGACAAGGTGTCACTGGGGCCACCTGCCCAGGGGTAAATGCTCCCCAAAGGCTTCAAAGGGTCTTCCACACTGAAAGACATGACCATGCTGGCCGGGCTCGAGTCGGATGGGGACATCGCCCCCCACCCCATGCCCTCCGAGGGCCAACGTGGATGAGCCTCGGGCTCAGACACAGGAGCCGCGACTCCACTCGCCCTTGGAACGAGGCACCACCATCCACGCAGTGCTGGCAGCCGGGGCGGTGCAGGGCTCACCTCTTCTCGGAGGGCTTCACCCCCACAGACAGTGAGGCCATGGCGGTGACGGTCTCGGCTTCCTCGTTCTCGCACTTCTGGGCCTCGACCAGCGAGTAGGCGGCGGTGGGGGGGAGGCGCCGCAGGGAGCGCCAGTGCTGGCCTGGGGTGGGAGTGCTGGGTTACAGGGGCCGGGATGGGGCCAACAGGCTCTCCAGGGCCCTCCCCCTGACTCTGGGAGCGGGTGAGCATGGGGAGGCTGTCGCCCGGTGCTGAAGGGGGCTCCCATCTGGACCCTCCAAGATGATGGGTGTGTCCTTATGGGGCCTGTGCGTGAGGGGACCATGCAGGGGGGCTGGGCATGGCCCAGAGTCAGCCTCAGTGTTTCCTGGCACACAAGGGCTTCTCATCAAGGTGGGGAACAGCTCCAAGGCCAGCAACCCAACATTTGTGCAGGGAACACATGGGGGACCCCTGTCCCGTGCACCCAGATGGACAGTCTCCATGACTGGGGTTATCCTAAGGACCCAGGACAAACGGAGCACTGTGATGAGGACAAGGCTGCCAGCTCACCTGAGACAGGTGTGCTGGCATGGGCCATCACCTGGCTGTGTGCCAGCGCCCTTAGTCCTCAGGACCTGCTGTTTGAGGGGCAGTGCTAGGAAATGGGGACCTGCATCTTTCCCCGAGTCTGCAGGTGGGTGGGGTTCTTGGGCCAGGGGAGAGACCAGACGTGAGGACACTGTTCACGCTCTGGCCCGCCCGACCTAGTGGGCTGTGGGGGAGTTGAGGGGGTGCAGTAAGGGTTCCCGCCAGCCCATCAAGTCTGGCTGCAAGCGAGGCCTGCCATGCAGGTTCGGGGACACGGAGAGGAGCCCAGGGCAGGCACAGGGGAGGGAGGCTGGCCCAGGGACTCACTGTGGACTTCGATGACCTTCTCCATGGACCGGACAGCGTTAGCATTGGGTCTCTGCTGCAGAACCTTTTCTGGGAGAGGGTCGAGCTGCAAAACATGTGACGACATGATGAGCACAAAAGACGCGTCACCGAGCACCACGGAGCGGCAGCTCGCAATCCGCGCCGCGGTCTCCAAGCGCACTGGCTCACAGCGAGAACAGCTGCGGCCGGGTGTGGCCGGGATCTGTTGTCTGGACTTTACAGAAGGAGGCCTGTTTTCCTCAGGAGGCCCTCGATGCTCTCGTGGGTCCCACACGAGCAGGGCAGACGGTGTCCGGAGGGGCTGCTGCAGACCCCAGGTCAGACCAGGGGAGCGACTACGGCTTCCTGGAAAAGCCCTTCCCGTGCCGGTGCCAACGGGAGTGCTGGACTACCCCCCGGCCACAGCCTTCTGGCAACAGTGGGAAAGGGAGACAGCAGGAAGAAGGGAGCGAACACACGGCCAGAGGGCCGCAGGGCAAACCGGAGCCCTGCAGGCTGCACAACGGAAAACTGAACAACCGGACAAGCCGACAACCCGGGGGCCACTCAGGTCAGACACGCCGGGCCAGGCCTGGGCCGACGCCCTCAGCCGAGGTGAGCCGGGGAGGGCCGGCGCGCACAGACTGGCCGCAGACGAGTGCCGGTGGTTTTGTTCTTGGCCTCGGCTCTGGGCAGAGCTAAGAACACACCCCGAGACCCCGACAGTGAGGGTGAAGCCGTTGGAAAGGACCCGCCGGCAAGGTCCGCACCGAGTCCTTCCCGGGCTCTGCACTGTGCTGAAGGCAGAATGAGAACAACCCGAGGGCCGAGGAACGAGGCGGAGAGAACGGCATGGGCACAGGATGGACAGACAGACAGGGCTGCAGGGTGGTCACAGTGACGCCTCATCAGTGAGACGGGAGGGAAACAATCCCCCAAACTGCACAGAACTCGGGAGGAGGCCGGGCTGCCCGTGTACAAATAAGCACACCAGACACGTCACGCTAACTGTCTGATGAGCGAGTCATTTTATAAGTGTGTCCATCTGGGTGTCCTGCATTTAATCGGCGACGCCCCCACGGCGGAGCAGCCGGGACCTTGGCTGCACAGGGAGGGGCGAGGTTACTGACCTCGTCAAAGGCACACACTGACATTTTTTAAGGATCCTGACTGAGAAACTGCGATGGGCCACATCTTCCCCCTCAGGAGAGGGATGACTGAGTCGGGGAACCCCAGTCCTGTCGAGAGCAGGCAAGGACAGAGAAAGCCACGGACAGGGGCACACGCACAGAGTAAGAAGGTGGGAATGAATCCAAACGAAACCAAACAGCACACACTTGAACCAATGGTCACAACCAAAGTCCCCGAGGCACACTGTGGCACTGGACAGAAAGATAACATAGATCCCCCCTGTGTGCTGGGTACGAGACATCGGGCGGGGGAGGCTGCAAGGCGAGGGTGGACAGGAGGTGGGCGCGGCATCTGTAGTATTAGGTGCGACAGATTTAACTGAGCACAAAGAACATCGCTTTGTGATAAAAATGTCAACTCAGCCCTGGCTGGTGTGCTCAGTGGTTAGAGCATCGGCATGCAGACCAAAGGATTGTGGGTTTGATTCCTGGTCAAGGGCACGCACCTGGACTACAAGTGTGATTCCTCAGCCCTGGTCAGGGCACGTGCAGGAGGCAACCAGTTGATGTGTCTCTCTCACATCAATGTTTCTCTCTCTCTCTCTCCCCCCACTCTCCTCTCCCTCCTACTCTCTCTCAAAAAATTTTTTAATTCATCCAAAGGATATAAAGATTTTAAATTTGTACATATTCAGCAAAACTGCTTTAAAATGTGTAAGGTAAACTCGACGGATCTAGAGGGAGACGCGGACAGATGTGCCACCACAGGGGAGACTTCAGTGTCCTTCCTAGATGGAGCAGACAGACGTCAACAGAGAAAACCAACGTGGGCGACATGATCAGCAGCTTGGCTCAATGGACATCCACAGAACTCCACGATCACAGACACCTGCTCCCAAACACACACGCACGTCTGCGCGGAGTGGCCACGCACCAGCCACGTGACGTCTCCACCAGACATGTGCCCACCGGGCGCCTTTTCTTTCCACAACGCAATTTGTTAGAAATTGGTAACAAAGAACCATGAGCCCTTGTGGCTAAGAATTTAAAGACACACCAATCATGGGTCACAGAGAGAATCATAACAGAAAAGAAGAAACGCTCAGAACTAAAAAACAATGAAAATGCCACGTGTCCGTGTGTGAGATGCAGCTCAGCACTGTGCTGGGACATGGCCAGCCTCACGCGCACACGTCAGAGGACGGGGAGGCGGGCTGGGGAACAAGCAGCCCAGAGAAAGGAGGAGGGGACACAGGAAAGGGGCAGAAACACATTCCAAACGAAGACACTGTAGCTGGAAGTTACATTCCAGCCTGGCTTCCTGGCTCCCGTCTTGTATTTTTTTTTTTTTAATTAATTTTTTTTCCTTTATTGATTTGAGAGAGAGGAAGGGAGAGTGAGAGAGAGACAGAAACATCGATGAGAGAGAACATCAACTGGCCGCCTCCTGCATGCCCCCCACTGGGGATCGGGCCCACAACCTGGGCATGTGTCCTGACCGGGAATTGAACTGGCGACCTCTTGGTGCATGGGTCGATGCCCAACCGATGAGCCACACTGGCCTGACAGTGTCTTGTATTTTTGTAGTTGCAAAAATCCTCTTGGAAGACAATGAGAGATTTCTTAAAAAAAAGACCAGTCATCAAGCTGAGCACTGACTACAGGATTTCTTGCTGCTGGGACCCATAGTGGGAGCTTGGCGGTCAGTGATGGACATGACGGAACCTGCTGGGCAGGAGGGGACAGGGCCCCGAGATGACACCCTCTTCTCCACTGTGAGCTACCCCTCTGCTGAGCCAGGTGGCTGCAAATAAGATGACTCTCACCTGTTTTAGAAAGGGGGCCCAGGAGGGCCAGTTGTCACTGTACCCCTACATCCCAGTGAACCAATGATGGGGCGAGGAGGATGGCCTGTGTGCAGGTACAGCTCCTTCACCTTTGAAGGACGGGGCAAGGGCCCACCTTCCGAGTGTCATCAGCAAGGATCCAGGAGACTGGGCGTAGACAGGAGGCACTCACAGCCCTAGACCAAACGGACATGCCCTGGGACCCTGTGCCCCCACCACGGGCCTGCATGCAACTGAAACCACAGCCACTACTGGCCAGAAGTGTGTCCGTGTGTAACCGTGAATGAGTGTGTACATGTGTAAGCATGACTGTGTACATGCATAAGCATAGCTGTGTGCGTAAGCATGACTGTGTAAACGTGTAAGCACGACTGTGTGCAAACATGACCATGTAAGCAGGAATTAGTGTGTGCATGTGTAAACATGACTGAGTGTGTAAGCGTGACTAAGCGTGTGCAAGCATGACTGAGTGCAAACACGACTATGAGCATGTAAGCAAGCATGTGTGTAAGCATATGTATGCAAGCATGACTACAGGTGTGCAAACATGACTAAGCATGCGCAAACACACATGAATGCGTGCACGTGTAAGCATGGCTGGGTGTGCAAGCACGACTGAGCATGCACACAAGCACGAACGTGTATAAGCCTGTGCAAGCATGACTGTGTGTGCAAGCATGGCCAATGCATGTGTAAGCATGGATGTGTGTGTGTACAAGCATAAATGAATGTGTGCGTGCGTATGAGCATGTGAGAGTGAGGAGAGATGGCTGACCAGAAGCAGACACGGCCCCACACTGAGTGCCTTCACGGGTGCCTTGAATCACTGCACTGCCACAGCCACTACGTCCACAGTGTAACAACATGACGAAGTGACTACATTCCCAATGAAACCTTTTCTCCCAGCGCTATGGCTGCACCTGACCCCCCGTGACTCCCCCGCTGATCCCGGAGTGGGGCTGAAGGAGGTGGCACTGGACCCTGACATGCCACACGATTAGATAGAAAACTGGCCCAAACCAAACGCTGCCCTTGGGCGACATGAGAACGATGGTCCCACCCACCTGGGAGGCCGCCCTGCTCACCTCTGTCTACACCGCTCCTGCGAAACGCTTAAGTGACTGTTCACTGTCAGCTGTCACCAATAGCTGCACGTAAAGCTGAACTGTTAAGTAAAATGGGTCTGGGGAGCAAGGTGGACTGTGGCAGCGCTGGTCCCCTAGCAGAGGCCCTGCTCCTGCCTCTCTCGCCGGAGCCACCCCGCCAGGCTGCCTCGCGGGCCACAGCTGGCTGCCCGCTGTGCGCGCCAGCCCACACGCCGTACATCAACCCTCATCAAAGGCCCGCAGGGCTCCGTCCAGCTTCCTCGCATTAAGAAGATTTGTAAGAGACCTCGGAAAGCCAGTGCTTCCTGCCCTGTGATGTAAGGGAAGGAGCTGTTCTGTTTGAGGAGGGAGTGTATCAGGAGCAGGGAAGGGCCCTCCTTGGAGCTCAGTTCTCTATTGTTATTTAAAATGACTAGAAGAATCAAGAAGGTTGAGGACAGTTTAAAGACTTCAACCAACAGGGAGAAGGCTGTTTCACGTGAAGAAGGTGTAGGTGAGAACCTGTGGACACCAGACACAGCAGAGGGCATTTCCTTGGGGACATTCAGCACACGGCCGACCAGACAGGACAGGACAGATCCACCGGGACCTTTGATCCACTTGTGACCTGGCTGGCAAAGACCACCACCAATGACCAGCAAGAGGGCAGGGGTGGGGGCTGGGCTGGAGCACCACGGGCCATGTGGTTAAAACTCTCAGGGAGCTGGGACCACGCTGCTCTCCCCTCCAGCCTGAGCCTCACCACCACGACTGCAGCCCCAGGAAGTGTGCTGGTGTCACCTGCCCCTAGGACTGTGCTCACGGAGCCCACCCTCCTCAGCAGTGGCCCCAGAGTGGGCAGACAGAGCCATGGCCTTCCTCCCGGGTGCCCACTCCCCAGGGCTGGCTGGCCGGGCTCGCCTCAGTGGGCCATCTCACAGGGGGGACACACAACCCCACATCAGGTCACCGGCACACTAGCTGGACTGGGCCTGGCAGGGCACTGCTGCACATCTCCTCCTGCCACAGCCCCGTCAGCTCCTGCAGGGCCAGGGTGCAGGCTGGGACAGCTCGCGTCGAGTGCGGCATCATCCACAGGAGGCCAAGCGGGCGGCAGTCAGACTCAGCACGGAGCCGGAGCCCCTGCTCGAAGCCCCTCTGCACCCCACACGCCTCGGGGGCCTGCTGGCTGTTTCTCTGGCGGGGCTGAGGGAGGCAGCCTCACGGGGTCAGACCGCGGGGACGGAGCCCTACCGAGCAGCACACTCCCAAGGGCACCGCACACGAGATGGCTGAGCAGGAGCTCTGCCCCCTTGGTGTGGACCACAGGAAGGTGGGCGTGGAGACGGTGCCTGACTGGACACCCAGGTCGTCCTGACCCAACAGAGGAGTGTCCCTGCACCTCATGGGCTGGGGCAGCCTCGTCTGTCTGATGGGTGAGGACGGGGGAGTCCCAGGGGACAGCAGGAAAGCAGAACTAATGTGTCCCCTCAGGGGCCCTTGTCCCTCAAAGGCTTCCCTGTGCCTGGCACATTGGGGCCCCGGGCGCCTCCCTGTGTGGTCGGGCCTGTGATCTAGGGCCCCCACCCAAGCGCCCCCACACACCAGCCAGGTGGTTTCTAGGACCCACGTGTGACGTCACAGCAACAAGAGAAAGCTACACTAGGAGGATCCTGAGCCTACTCCATGAATCTGATGGGGTCAGAGCACAGGGCGTGACCCTGTATCCAAAGGCCGGTGGGTGGATTTCACGTTTCGGGAAGGTCAGACGCTCAGCGGGCTGGACACCGTCCAGTCCCTGGAACGCTCTCTTCTCCAACCTCGGAGGCTCCCTCCCTGGCCCGCCTCTGGGCAGGCCCTGCATTCCCCGACGGTGGCCTGTGGGCCTGTGGCCTCGGCGGGGCCGCCCGGCAGAGCCGCCCTGGGTGTGAGCCAGGAGGCAGAGCCTCTCACCCCAGCGTCCGAGACCCACAGTGACCCCACTCGGGATCCTGCCCTGGAACCCGAATGACGGGCCCTGAAGGGGGAACCGAGTCCTCTCCAGGGGACCCAACCATGAAGGCGAGCACCTTCAAAACACAGGGTCCTGAACCACCTGAGAGGAGGGTGACGACCCTCTCGCTCACGTCCCTGCGGCCACCCTCGAGCAGTTTTGTCAGATGTGTGCCTGTGCGGTGGGGGAGGGGACATCAAACCCCAGCGGGAAGCCGGGGAGGGCCCACAACGCCTGGGGCTGGGCTGGGCTGCGCCGGGAACCTCCGGCCCTCCTACCTCGTTTCCCAGCAAAGCAGAAACACATGCTTCCGAGGCGTCGCAAATGGCCGTGAGGTCGTGGCCCCCCTCCAGGGCCAGAACGATCCGGCCGCCAGCCAAGCCCATCAGCTGCTTCGTCAGGTACCCGAAACCTGCAACGGGAAACGGGAGATGCAGGCGAGGGCAGGCGGGCGCGGGGCCGAGGCTGGCAGCAGATCAAAGCGCCCCGAAACGCATCACATCACATTACAGACCCAGGGGGCTGGCACACTGCGCGCATAATGGAAGCCAGGCTCAATCACATAAATTCATCGAGGAACTTGGTTTGGGATCCTGTTTGATCTGTGTGAGAGCAGGAATTATGGTTTCAGTGCTTTGATTTCATAATGCCGCAAATCACCTCGTTTGGGGGACGGGGAGGGGCCGAGGCAGGAGCCCTCAGCTCTCACATGGGGGCCAGAGGCCGGGGGGCAGGGCGCAGGGCAGCTGCCAGGCATGCCATGTGCACCCCTAGGCCTGGGGCTCTGCCAGCGGAGTGCTGGGCACACACCCACGCAGCACACACCCCACGTGTGCCCCAGGACGACATCCTTGTGCGCAGGTCTGGCTCTCGTCAGCAGCCGTGCTCCCTGCTGCACCCACGTCACCCTCCCACAGGCAGACACCCCGATGGGTGATGACAACCACACTCTTGGCCAGAGCAGCCTGGCGTCCATGGAAGAGCAGGTGAGAACCCAGCACGCTGGCTGGCGGCCCCACGGCCAGCTGGCCGCCGACAGAGCAGGTCCACGCGCGGGTGCTCCCTGGCGCTGGGGCACTGGGAGCCATGGCCACCCAAACCTCTGGTCTGTCTCTGGTGGGCACAGGGATGCGGGCCTCCAGGCTGCCGTGGGGTCACCCGAGGAAGCTCAGCCTGCTCACTTCCTCGCCCTGAACCGCACCACTGGGTACAGGTGGCCCTGAGGCCCTGAGCTGGAGCGTGGCCTGCCAGGGCTGTCCTGTTCCTCTTCCTTCTCTGGTGACCCACACTCTCCCGTGGGAGGGAGAGAGAGATAGGCTCTCCTCGGCCATCTGTACCCTCGAGGTCAGCACAAAAGGCCCCTAGGGAGCCCTGGGAGAGTCCCAGGGGCCTCGACTGCTGGGACAACCCCAGCGGTGGGCGGTGGTGGCCAGGCAGGGCTGGGGGCGCCCAGGGCCTTTCTGTGGACCAGGGCTCCCCGCCAGGCGGTCTCTGACCTGACTGGCGTGCCAGCAGAGGCAGACCCCGGCCCCATGGCAGGCAATGTCCACAGAGTCCCTCCTGCCACAAGCAGGGCTGTCGCTCAACGCAACCCTTAGACCAGCCCACCACCCGGGGCTCCCTGTTCCCTCCGACTGAACTGAGCCTGCTCCTCCCCTCAACGTGGGCGACATCAGGGGACAAAAGAACAGGCAGACAGCATCAGCGCTCAGGCGGACAGGAGATCCGGCCCCAGAGGGGCCTGCGTCCACAGCGCCTGGCCTCCTGGTCCACAGCGCCTGGCCCCGCTTCCTGGGGCTGCCAGCACTGTCATGTCTGGCGAGACGTAAGGAAAGCGTCCTGTTGTCATTGAAGAGGAAGAGTGTGACAGAGTGCAGCTGATGACAAAAATAGCAGGGCCCAGGTAGGACCCTGCAAACCCAACTTACACTTGGCAGAGAGGTTGTAGCCACCGAGAGGCGTGGGGTGGCCCTCCACGGCGTCGAAGCCTGCCGACACCAGCACCACATCCGGGGCAAACTCGCTCGCGATCGGCATGACCACCGTTCTGCAAAGAGTAGGAGATGACACTGAGGTGGCCGAGGACACCGCGGCACGGCCCTGACTGCACCTGCCCCGCTCCCCTTGAGGTCAGCGGGCTGACGGCGCCCACGGAAGCTGCACCCTGACAGCTGACACATTTCACAGTTTCTTAGAAAGTCCAAACCAACAAGTCCCAGGATGAATGCTCAGTGCCAGCGACACTGGTGGCTCTGGAGGAGGCTGTCCCTGCGGACTGGAGGTGGGGTGCCTGCGACCCCAGGACAGCTGCCAGGGAAGCGGAGCCACCGCCAGAGCTGCTCAGGGCCCTCCCCACAGGCACGGCGGCTCTGCCCCCGCTCTGCTCACTTCACACTGGCCTGATGCAAGCTGGGCACAGCCACGCCCCAGCGCCGGGACCCGAGGCTGCGTGTGGCCGAGGAGCTGGGAGAGCCCTTGGACAGGCCCGGCCCGAGGGCGCTCTCCTGCCCCCTACCACTCGCCCCAAGGGCCACGTCGGCAACAGAGGACCATGCACACCCGCGACGCCGCTGCATCCGGTTACAAACACTCTACACTTACGATTTCTAGAGGAAAACTGATGGTCACATTTAAGAGAATTGATAGTTAAAAACAACACCCACCGGGAGCATTGGGGGTTAAGTTACATCAGGGAAACAAGGAAACGGTCTACCTGAAAGGGAAGAAACTCTGAACGTGACCCGCCACCCGGGAGCCTGCAGCGGGACCAGGCCCGTGTGCCCCGCACACCTGTGCTCGCTCCAACATCCCGGCCAGAGGCCGAGCAGGGCCGCCTGCCACGCAGCCTGCTTCATGGGACTTGGACTTAGTCTCACAGACTCTCGGACTCTCCTTCCTCCCTCTGATGAGGAGGGCAAGGTGGGCAGAATCACAGATGCTACAGGAAAAGGGCCCAGTGGCCTCGCATCTCACTCCTAGAATAACGTTTTAATGAACTTCGTCCATGAAATTACTAAGACCTGAGAATCTGCTGCAGGCCTCTCACTCCATCACTTTATGGGGTGTCTGCGGGGTCCCCTTTGCATTGCAACCTGGAGGCAGAGAGGGGTGTGCTGGGAGTCCCGAGGCAGCAGACCAGCAGCTGGTCCTCGCAGGGGTGGGAACGTCCGGCCCGCGGGCCTATTCCGCTCACATCACACACATCAGATCAGCCCGACCAAAGGGAGCAGACTTATCTGTAGGTTGACAGTTTTGTGTGGCCCACGAATGATGTCATGAATATCTAAATGGCCCTGGGCAGGAAAAAGGTTCCCCAGCCCTGCTAGAGGAAGGAGAACGCGGGTCTCTGAGAGAGGAGTGTCCGGCCCTGGCCAGTTTGGCTCAGCAGTTAGAGCATTGGCCTGCGTTCCAGAGAGACCCGGGTTCGGTTCCCGCTAAGGGCACGTACCTCGGTTGCAGTTTGTCCCCGGCCCTGGTTGGTCGTGGGGCAGGCAGCCACTCGATGTGTCCCTTTCAGGTCGATGTTTCTCTCTCTCTCTCTTCCTTTCTCTCCCTCCCACTCTATCTGAACAAAAAAATGGAAAAATGTCCTCGAGTGAGGATTTAAAAAAAAAAAAAAAAGAGAGAGGAGTGTCCGTTCCTGGTGCGCCCCTCAGAGCAGGAAAGGGCTGAGAGGTGAGGGGCTGGTTATGGGAACAGCACTGCTGCGTCCCAGGGGGCCTGAAGCCCCGCAGCGAGCCCTGGCTCTGGGCTCCGTGAGGACAGAGCAGGGCACCACGGGCACAGCCGAGAGGACAGGACAGGGCACCACGGGCACAGCCGAGAGGACAGGGCAGGGCACCACGGGCACAGCCGAGAGGACAGGGCAGGGCACCACGGGCACAGCCGAGAGGACAGGGCAGGGCGCCCACGGGCACAGCTCCGCATGTGTGATGGGAACTCCCTGTGTGCCACTTTTTTTTATTCCTCATCCGAGGATATTTCTCTATTTATCATTAGATAGAGTCGGGGAGGAAGAGAGACCGAGAGAAACATCGACGTGAGAGGGACAATCGACTGGCTACCTCCCACACGACCCAACCAGGGCCAGGAACAAACCGCAACCGAGGTCTGTGCCCTTGACCGGAATGGAACCTGTGACTCTTTGGTCTGCGGGCCGACGCTCTAACCGCCGGGCCACAACAGCCAGGGTGGAAATCCTCGTGTATGCTGTGTGCATGCGTGCTCTGAGGGCCAGAGAGGGAGCTGTTGCTGGCTCTGGCATCTGGAACCCAGGCACGCGTGCACGCGTGCACGTATGGCCTCTGAGTGCCAGGGCAGCTGTGCTTCGGTGCCTCAGGTCCCATCTTTTGAGAGAGCCACCAAAATCCTGTTTGTACCAGTCACTGGGCCAGTGGCTGAGCAACTGTCCATTGAGTATTTGAACTCTGCTGAGAGTCAGAATCATAATGTAGAGATGATGGGAACCCAACTGCTCCTGCCTGGCTGCCACCGACCGTGAGGCCCTCAGCCCAGTCCTGCTCCCACTCACCCACGGGCCCTGCGGCCAGAGATGGTGCACAGGTGGCCAGGACACACCTGGACCCTGAGGCGGGTCTGAGAAGACCAGGTCTCCCGCCCCAGGTCCTGGGTGCTGCACCTGAGGTCCCTCCCTCATGCTCTGGGACCAGGGCAGCATGCTCTCAGCCTCCTCACCTCCCAGAGATCGTCCTGGTGAGGTGGGCACACCCCTCCCTCTCCCCACAGCCACCTTGGAGGGGGAGGGGCGCCTCCCCTGGGCCCGTCCCTCTCACCTGAACCTATTCCCACCCTTCCCCTCCCTGCCTCTCCTTGCTGTGCAGACTCCCCCGGCCCACCCGTCACCACCACGGCAGGCCTGGGACCCATGCAGCGACCCTCCCTCACGGCTCACAGCCCCACTGCCACTGTGCTCAAGGCCCCTCCACTGCCAGGGCCCTTTTGCTGCTCGAAGCTGATCTTGGCCTCTGCCCCAGTATTCCCATGTTCTCTTCTGGATTCCAGCCTTACTCTGGTCAGGGCCCCAGCCTCCCCACTGGGAACTCCCCTCCGAGCCTGCGTCTCCCTGAGATGCACCGCCCTCCACGGTCCCAGTTGCACCACCCTCCAGCCAACCCAGACCTGCTCCTCCTGGTTCTCTGCCCAGGATTCCCACCCTCCTCCACCAGCACTTAAGACCTTGACGGACCCCCTCCAACCCCCAGTTCTGTCTCGATCACCAGTATTCCTGAGATGGCCCCTCTCACTGACGCCCCGTCCTGGCCAGGGCTGCCCTTCCCTGGCTGGTCCATGGGACCCAGTGCAGTCCACCATCCTGGAACCAACTCTCACCAAACTGCACGGGACAGCTGTCAATTGTGCAGGACACACTGCTTCATTCCCCTGGTCAGAGCCCTGGACACTCTCGACTGTCAGGGTCACGGTCAAGCTCCCGGGAGGCGGCCATACACACAGGCAGGTGTGCACCTGTACCGGCTCCTGGGGGAACACCCTGCTCCCCCAACACCCCTGCCAGCTCACTCCTGCAGGACTTGTGAGTGGGCACGGGTACGCGCACCCGCTGCAGCCCTGTGGTCCCACCTGAGCCACCCGAGGCGCAGGCCCTGCGAGGATCACCTGTTGTATCCCCACTGCTGCCCAGGGCAGGTAAAAGGAAGGCCGGCTGCACACGAGACTGCTCACCTCTGAGTTTCCTGCTTACATCTTTTGCTTCTAAAATCACTGTAAAATGTCCTCAGTTAAAATTCAGAGACATACCCAGCCGGTGTGGCTCAGTGGATTGAGCGTCGTCCCATGGACTGAGAGGTCCTGGTTCGATTCCCGGTCAGGGCACATGCCCGGGTTGTGGGCTGGATCCCCAGTGGGGGGCGTGCAGGAGGCAGCCGATCGATGTTTCTCTCTCATCTGTGTTTCTATCTCTCTCTCCCTTCCTCTCTAAAACAATAGAAAGTTAAAAAAAATTAAAATTCAGAGACTTGTTGGGACGTGGAGAGAACGCAGTCTCAAGGACACTCTGGCCCAATACAGCAGTCAGAAAGAGGCAACGCACGCCTCACAGACGTAACGACACTCAGACGCGCCTCGACCTCACGCCTGCCTGAGGCTGGGGAAGGCGACGTGCACGGCCCAGCCCGCGTCCTCACGGCGGCGGACAGGTGGGCCCGCCCGGCTGCAGCGCAGGTGAGCGAGGGGTCGAGGAGAGCCGCCGCCATCTCCCCAGCGCAGGCCTCGGCCTCCCGGAAACTTCAAAGCCTCGCCCACTGGTTTGAATTAGCCCCTTTCTCCTACGAGCCCCCCCGGGAAAGCCCGCGCTCCTGGACTTCATTAGGGGCAGCCTTCTTATCTCCTCCTCATCGTGGGCTTGATCTCCCGGAATGCAACGTGGCAGGCGGCCTGAGGACGCGGCGCTCCCTCGGAGGCACGCACCGTCCGCGGGCCCCAGGCAGCCGCACGGAAGGAAGGGGAGAACGGCTCCTGACCCTCTTCCCGCCTCGATCAATGCCCAGGGGACCATAAATCGTAAACTTCAAAGTGCTATTTTACATTAAAATCAATAAAAAAAAACCCTGAAACAATTTTCCTTTCCAAAGAAGCTATTTAGGCTTTAAAAGGCCCATTTGATAAGGTATCATCATGTACACACTTGGCAGGAGATTAAAACAGAATGTCGGCAGCTCCTCCTAGGGAAAGGGTCATCGGAAAGGCTGGCGGGGGGCGACCGCCAGGGCCCGGCCGCCCCGTCCCGCCCACCACCATGCCGTGCCATAGGAGGTGACGGCACGCCGCCCAGGATCGAGTGCCCAGGGCACCGACTCGTGCCGCGAGGGCTGGCTCAGTCAACCTGGCCCCAACAACGGTCTGAGAAGAGAACTGCCCAGTTCTTACCACTGCAAACCTCAGTGCAGACGCCCTCTGCCCTCTGCCCTCACCAGACTGGGGCCACGTTGTGCCCTCAGTCCCCTGGACATGTCTCTCCCAAGGAGCCTCCTGAGGGCTGGCTCTCAGGCGGGAGGTGACGGCGGCGCCAAGATGCTGCTCCGCACGGGCAGCGACGCCCGGGGCCACACGGTCAGATGTCACGAAGCTGACGTGTAACTAACCGTGTGCGTGAGCACATCTTCAGGTGCTGTACCGGGGCCCACTTCTCTCCTAAACCAGGCAGGGCGACTATCAGCATCCCCACATCCCATGGAGTAGGAAGAAACATGGACGTTACCGACGAGCCCGGAGAGAAGGACTCCGTGGAAGTCAGGGCAGGCCTCCTAAGGGGCACCTGACTCCTGTGTCCACAGACCAGACCCCACAAGCATGCTGACCTCGGGACCAGGACCCGTTCTGAGGGGAGGGAGAGACGCTGCCAGGGGCCGTGTGACCCGTGCAGGTGCCACGGGCGCACACGGCAGGACGCCCAGCAAAGCTGTCTCGTGTCCTTCCTGGATGCACAGCCTCCGGAGGAAAGGCACTGGGACTGCCTCGGGCGCCAGCTCCTGGATCTCCTCGCAGGCCGAGAGGGCTCAGCCTTCACCACCCAGAGAAACGTCCCTCCTCCTGAGCCCCCCTCCCCCCCGTTCTGCCCTTACGTCGACAAGGGGCCACCTGTGCCGGGGAACGCCTCGTCGGCCCAGAGGAAGGCAGAAACCCCCTTGACGGCGAAAGCGAATGCCAGATGGGGGCGCGCGCCCCGTGGATGGCTTCCAGGACCCAGAGTAAACAAGACAAGCCCAAGAACGGGGAGCCCTCCTGGCGACCCGTAAAGGAGAGAGGTTTATTTCTGTCTCCCATCTTCTCACAGAGGATTCTGGAAGCCAAGCCAGGAGACTGCAGCCTTCCAGATCTGAGCACCCGCTTTTCATGAACACCCCACCCTGCACTGAACCTGGGGCCCAGGTGTGCGGCCGGCACGGCAGACAGGCCCGCGGACAGCCTCGGCGTCCCCCGCAGCTTCAAGGGGGAGCCGAGACCCCGCGCCCGGCCCAGAGGCTGCCCTCCACACGCAGTGACGGGGCCTCCGAATGCAGGTCCTCTCTGAGGTGGGTCTGGGTGCTCATGGAGGAAGGTAAGGGCCAAAGCCAAGAGGAACTGGGACACAGGAGTGGAGTCCCTAGAGGTCCCCAAATGCCCTTGGACAGGAAGTCAGGACACATACCTGAAGGCTGCCAAGTACTCTGCGTCTCCCATGGGGGGGTCCAGGCCACCAGTGAAAGCCATGTTGACATTGAAGCCCACACCCGGCCCTGTGCCCACCTGTGCGAAGGAGAGAAGCACCTGTCAGGCCCTGGACTGAGCACCTGGCGGCCGGCAGCAGAGCTGGGGGCGCTCCTCATGGGTGTGTCGCTGGTCCCCACAACCCTGGCTCGCTGACTTTGATGACAACACGTTTCACAGGGCTCAGGACTCCCGTCCACCTGCCTGTGGGTGCAGTGGGGGCTGCCCTTTCCCTCGGCCTGGGAGGCCTGCATCTGTGCTGAGTGACACAGGCAGCAGAGGGCCACCAGGACATGCCTGCAGGGAGGCTGCCCTTCCAACTTCCTCTGGGAAAGGAGGTCAGGAGGCGGGCGAGCTGTTTCTTTGGGTGGGAGTCCCCACCCTTGGGCCTGTGCTCAGAGGGAGGGCAGGTTTGGCCGGGGCTCAGGGTGTCCCGGGCCCACTGCAGGGCCCCACAGGTGAGAGCGCAGCAGACACGCTGCCCGAGGGAGGAGGGCACCCCGCTGCCCGCTCGGGAACACCGCCGTCTGCCTCGCCTGGGAGGACGTGGTCTGGGGCTTCCGTGTGCCCGTCACACACCACCCGCTGCCGCGCACACAGGAGGGAGTTCAGGCCTCGAGTCGCCTTCCAGGTCTCCACGAGGGGCAGCCTTGCTTCTGCTGGGCAAGCGTCCCCGCACTGCCCTCTCGCACCAGGTGGCCCTGCCTGGACCTCCTCTGAAGTCCCGCGTGCCCAGGGGCCCAGTACCTCGTCGGGCGCCCCGCTGCCCGGGAAGAAGTTGCCGTCGTCGTAGCGGTGCAGCGAGATGTAGAGGACGCTGGGGTCGCTGTAGAAGGCCTGCTGGGTCCCGTTCCCATGGTGCACGTCCTGGAGAGGGAGGTGGACTCAGTGCCGGGCTGACGCACCAGCACCCCCGCCAGGCCACTGACTGCACAGGGACACCAGCCCCGCCCCCTAGGAGTGGTCACAGGGGCCCAGGGACAAGGAGGAAGAGGCCTGAGGCTGTGTCAGAGTCCCCAGCACCAGGGCAGACCGCAGGCTTCCGCAATGACAAAAGGCTGGTGTTCTAACCCCGCCTGGGACCACGATTTTCCAGACCATTTAGTTAATTTTCGCCCGCGGTGTCTGAGAAGTGAACCATTTCCTCCACCCTGACCACGGCCGCTGTTTCCAAGCCCGTGAGGTGTCAGCCCTGTGCCCGATGCTGGGACCCAGCGGAGACCACCCGCGGGGCTGAGTGGCAGGTGCACAAGGCACACAGCACTGTGGTCCCAGGCCCCACACTAAGCCGACAAACCACTTCTCCTAACCACACCGCGATGCTTGAGAAGCTGCCCGCAGCCAGGGGTGGGACGCCAGAGAGCTGCTCAGTGCCCCTCTCCCTCACCAAGGTCACCTGTGCTCACTACAGGACCCGGGCACGGTGAAGGAGCGGTGAGCACAGGTGGCAGGTGGGCTGACAGCACGTGCCTCGGCAAGGCTCCTGGAGCTCCATGCAGCTCACCGGCTCCGCCAAGTACGTGGCCGGCCTGCCGGGGGGGCACTGCCCCAGTGCCGAGCGGTTACAGGTCACGTGGGATTAACTGCGTGGCACCTGTCGCTTCCCCAGAATTTCTAGTTACTCCCTTAGGAGCAACCGAAGGGCTCAGGGACACAGGCGCCGGGCACGCTGGAGCCGGTGACTTCCGGTTCCACTGATGCTCCCTGAGCCACACTACCTCGGCCACCTAAGGGCCCTGGACCTCTGTGACCAGAGCCCACACATAGGAGCTTGCTGGGTATCCTGGGTCGTGTTCTTGGCTTTTCTTAACCAAACTGAGAAGGACTTTGCATTACAAATGATACTCCCACCTAGCGTACCTAATTTTTTTCCTTAAAAAATTATAAAGTTAATCATAAATACCAAAGAGAACGTCCCTGACTCCCTCCCTCTCTATAAAGAGTGACACAATGAACGCCTAGACTGCCCCCCAGAGCTGGCCACCTGTCTGTGGAGCCCAGGGGCCGCGGAGCGCTTTTAACCAGTTCGCCCTTCGGGGCGCGGGGCTGTGAGAAGCGGCATTTCCTACAGGGAAACGGGGAAGGAGGTTACAGCCGCACGAATCGGCCGCTGGTGCCCAGGCAGGGCGAGGCCAAGCACAGCCACGCGTGGGTCCCCGGGCGTGGCCACGTGCTCAGACAGAGGCACACCATCCAGGCCACACTGCCTCCCGGCAAGGCCCTGCCAAGGGGCACCCTCCACCACGGGCACATCTCCAGACGTCCTGGGAGCCGATTATCGCAGGGTCAGCTGACTGGAGCTGTGAGATAGGTCCGTGACAAGTCTAGGCTTTTATTTTCCACACCTGAGGGAGCTCCCAGAAGCGAAGGTCCCCGGATCTAAAGGGCCGTGGGAGCAGAGAGCCCCCCCTCCCCCGGGCACTGCCTCCTGCGCCCGCAGCTCACCCAGTCCACTATGAGCGTCTTGCTCACGCTGAGCCTCTGCTGCAGAAGCCTGGCTGCGATGGCCACGGAGTTGAAGTAGCAGAACCCCCTGCAGGAGAGTCAGGAGAAACAGAGAAAATAAGGATCTGAATCAGTTTTGTTTTTGAAAGATTTTTTAAAATTGGTTTTTAGAGAGAGAGGAAGGGAGAGGGAGAGAGAAACACTGACGTGAGTGAATCATCGACTGGCCGCCTCCTGCACGCCCCCTCCTGGGGAGCGAGCCCACAACCCGAGCACGTGCCCTGCCCGGGAATCAAACCGGCCACCTCTCAGTGCACAGGACGACACCCACCAACTGAGCCACACTGACTGGGGCTGGATCAGTTTTTCCACAACTTGCCACAGAGCCACCGAGGCTCTAAGGAGGCCTGGTGACTGCCGTTTCTCACCAAGCGGTCTGAGAACCTCACTGGAGGCTTGTGATCGACAGGCATACAGACACACACACAGTCCCCGGCGTGCAGACGGCCAGAGCTGTCTGTTAGACGCTCTTACTGGCGTCTCAAGAGACACGATGGGCCACAGAACAGAGACGTGACTGACGCCAGTTGCTCGCTGCCCATCCTTCCACATTCTAAGACCTGTGACAACACACAGTCACCCAGTGACGGGCTGTAATGCCAGTCTTACTCGAGAGAGCAAGAGAAGCTGGGAAAGTGATTCAAGTCCAAAGTGAAGCTCTTCTCAGTCTAAAGCTGCCTTTCCCTGGGTTTCTGCAGAACCAGGCGGCCTGGCTGTTTCCGTCTGGGCACCGCGGAGGAACTGCACTGCAAACACTCCTGTCACCCACTGGTCATCGGGCTTACTACTCAGAACAGCCACCAATGAGAAGTGAACCAGAAGTCACTCTGAGCACGGGGATGAGGCCCTGCTCCCGGGTGGCGTGGAGGGAGTGCTCCGGGCCGCGGGGCAGCCAGCAACTGCTCGGGCGAGGCTGCAGAGACTCCAGCCCAAGTCCACGCCCTTCTTCCTGCAGGAGACCATTCCTCTGAGACTCTGCTCTCACCCTCACTCTGGGTTTGCAATGACGGGCTCCTCTGAGCCTCGCAGCTGACTACGGCCCCACCATGGTCTAGTGGACTCGAGAGGGTGCTGCCCGCCCCGCGCCTCCTTGCTGAATCTGACAGTGCCATCCGCACCTTCCTCGCTTTGCCAGGGACAAACCACTGCTCATTCTTCAAGGCACAGCCCCGACGGCGCTCCTCCTAACCTACCTGGGTGTCTCTGGGCCGGGAGCCTGCTGTGCTCACTGTGTGGTGTCCTGGGCCCCGCAAGAGGCACCTGGCGCCCAGGCGGCAAAGGCAGTCTGCACAGAACCCGAGGCCGACAGCCAGCCTATGCCCTGCCCCAGGAGAGTGTGCACCGGTCACGGGCTCTCCACGGACACGCAGACGGGACAATCCACATGCCACGCGCACTACCTCGGCCAATGCCTCAGATGTGTACAGTCAGGGGAATCCAGAGCCCGAAACAGAGTCCAGAGAGCTGGCCACGGGTCGTGTGTGGCCACGACCCTGGGACTTCAGCCTCATCGTCACCAAACCGTGAGCAGCTGGCTCAGAGGCCACACTTGAAAGCAAGCGGAGGGTCTGAGTGTGAGGGCCCAGCAGTGAGGACAGGCCGCGGGACCCGCCTGTGCACTCCCATTGCCTCTCCCCTCTTTTTGCAACAAACTTAACAACTGAAAGACTCGTTTAGACCAATTTTGTGGATTCCTTTCTTTCCATTCTGTTCTCCGATTCATCCCTTCATAACACCCAGAGGTGGAGTCGACCTCTGACTCGAGAGCCGTGCGGTTAGTCACCCGTGCTAACAAGGGTCTTGCGGGCACTGAAGACATGTGAGCACATTCTATGTAACAGGAGGGCTGGCACGTGGCAACCACAGCCCTTATGGAGTCAGAGCCAGACCCTCCCCCCACAGGGCCACGTGTCTACTCACATGGGCGTGCTCTCCTCTGCGTGATGTCCTGGAGGTCGGACCACGGCGAAGCCATTCTACACACACCAAACATGTGGGGAAAACAGGGACGGTAGGTTAGTTTCGTATCAGTGAGAAATCGTACAGATCAAACTATTAGCAGGTTCAGAGGACACGCGAGGACATGGGCTCACACGGCACCCCGGGGGCATGACGGGACAGAACACAGTGGCTGTAAGCACCGCTAAGAAGGCTGGGTCCCTTCTTTTAAAGAGTCCACAGGCGCTTGCAGTTCCTAAGGGAAAGTCATCTGAGATGTTCCACATTTGCAGGCCTGCTGACCAGGGCTGACGCTGCTCAGTGTGGGAATCCGGGAGGCCTGGAAAAACCCTCCTTACCCCTCTGATCAGGACAGTCTCCCCAGGCAGTAACTTGACGGGGACCCTGGATACAGATAGAACAGGGGCTCAGCTGTGGGTCAGACATCAGGCCCCAGTTTGAGGTTAACGTGAAGGTCTGTCGTTATCACTGCAGCACAGGTCACGGGAGTGGGCCACGTGGGAAAACGTCAGCACTGGGAACAGATGTCTCACAGCTGGAGGGAGCTGCACACGCTCCTGCCTTCCGTTAGGACCTCTACATCAGGTGTGTGCTAGAGAATCACCCACTTTACTGACGCTCTGCAGCTGCTGTATACGATGTATGCACCGAACAGAACCCCTGTACCGAGCAGAACCCCTGCGCCGAGTAGCACCCCTCACCTGCACCGAGAACTCCTGCGCCAAGTAGCACCCCTTGCCTGCACCGAGCAGAACCCCTGCACCGAGCAGAACCTCTCGCCAAGTAGCACCCCTCACCTGCACCGAGCAGAACCCCTGCACCGAGCAGAACCACTCGCCTGCACTGAGCAGACCCCCTGCACCGAGTAGCACCCCTCGCCTGCACCGAGCAGAACCCCTGCACCAAGCAGAACCTCTTGCCTGCACCGAGCAGAACCCCTGCACCGAGCAGAACCCCTGCACTGAGTAGCACCCCTCACCTACACCGAGCAGAACCCCTGCACTGAGTAGCACCCCTCGCCTGCACCGAGCAGAACCCCTGCACCGAGCAGTACCCCTCACCTGCACCGAGCAGAACCCCTGCACTGAGTAGCACCCCTCACCTGCACTGAGCAGAACCTCTGCACTGAGTAGCACCCCTCACCTGCACCAAGCAGAACCCCTGCATTGAGTAGCACCCCTCGCCTGCACCGAGCAGAACCCCTGCACTGAGTGGAATGTACACATTGTACAGAAGTGGTCTCCACTAGCATCTCTAGGTCTCACCAATGACAGAACGCTGTGTGGTGAGGGTCGGTACCAGCCCCTGGGGCCAGCTGACCACTACGCTGGGCTGTGGGCAGTAGTGTGCAGCCTGCTCAGGGAGGGACACACTCATGGGGAGCCCCTGCCCCACACACTCTGCAGACCTGGTCCCCATGATCCTCTGGGACAGCTGTCATAATGACCTGACCTCTCCCACCATGCTGGGTCCTGTGCAGATGCACGGTGGGGCCTGACAGTGTCACAGCAGGGCTCAGGCAGTGGCTAGGAGACCACCCCATGCAGCATGATTTTCACCACATCTGCGGGGGAAAGGCAGCATGTCCTGATGAAGCAGTCAAACTTACTGATTTCACAGACTCTTGACCCTGAACAACGCCTTTCTGCTTCCCACGTGGGGAAACGGGAGGCGTGAGCAGCTCTGCCACTGCCCGAGGCTGGCTGCCCCGCAGGAGCACAGCTTCCCTCCAGGGCACTGCCCGAGGGGCGCCGTTCACGCTGGGTGGCTGGACTTCCTCGAAAGTGAACCAGGTGAGCCGCCGCCACGGGGCAACAGCACACAGCAGTGGCCAGCAGCGCTAAGATCCGCGTGGGGGAAAAGGAGCCGAACGTTTGGGGAGCCTGGATCGGCCACGGCAAGCTCCCCGCTCCTCCTGCACCCAGAGCACCGCCCCGATGGGGTCAGTGCTGACTGTGCGGTAAGGGGGCAGGGCGGGGAGGACACCTCTCCCAGCGAGCCCGTTCCCAAGTGCCCAGCGCCACACCGCACCTGTGGACACGGATCTAAACTCACTGCGTGTTTCAGACTCATTGCAACTGAACTCAAGAGACTTCCACTTGAGTTTTGGTGCAGCATCAAAGAGTAGCCATAATGATCTAAAATAGCTACGAAAATGCCCCCTGCCCCCAATTCTGTGTCTGTGTGAGGCACTTTCTTCATGTACTTCAACCAAAACAGCATGTCACCAGAGACCCGGCAGCAGCGGCTACGAGAACCCGGCTGACCCTGAGCCAGACAGGCATCCTCTCATTCGTAAACATTTCAAACGTTTTTCAGCTTCACCTCCGATACGGTCCCTGCTGCGGGCATGACTCACACGCACAAAGTTCTTGGGGTGCTCAACAACTTTTAAGATTTTTACAAAGTGCTCCGAGGACCCAGATCTTTGAGGACGGTTCCACGATGTGTCTTCAGAGGAAGAAAACGTCCCCTTTGATCCACAGTGAGGCAGGACAGGCCCCTCTCTGCGCTGCGTTGTGCCTGTCTGGGGGGAGTCGCAGTGGCTGCCCCTCCCTCCCCTGGAGTGTCCAGCCCACCTGCATCGCGCCCTCACTGACCTTCAGCTCCCCCGTGGCCACCTTGAAGACCAGCTCCACCACGCAGCCCACGGCCAGGCGGGCCGCCCCCGACGAGTGCACCTCATTCCAAATGGTGTCGCTGTCCACCTGTGGGAACAACACTGGGCAGTGAGCCGCGAGCTCGGCCTCCGACACCCGTGCAGCAGAGCCTGTCTCTTCTTCGCCAGGTACAGACGTGCCAACGACACTGAGCGAGACGAGAACAGTGAGGGCGCCCTTCTGGGGCGTCACTCGTTTCCTCGGTTGCTCCAATACACTTGGAGCTATGAGTAACGACGTCAAGGTCCCTGGTCAGCTCCTTGTCATCTACTTTCACTCCAACTGCAGCTGAGTTACACTAACAATCAGCAAAATGAAATGTTGAGAGGAATTAAAAGTCTCTCCAAATTATGACCTTATTTTGTGCTGAATTTATTTAGAAGCACCAAATATTTGATAAAGTTCCACAGGAACGGAGGCGGGGACTCGGGGGGGCGAGGGGAGTGAGGGTCTTGGGAACATCCTGGTGGACCCCGCGCCACGCTCTGCCCAGGTGATGGCATGTCTGCCCGTTCCACTTCACACAACACGTGTGGCACGGACATGTCAGAAATTTCTGTGTGTTGGCTTATTTACTGGGGCATGCTAGACTCATTAAGCCCCAGCTAGTGTGGAAGAGAGAGACAGACTCGAGGGCGCGAGTGGGGGCCAGGATGAGACGGGCAGCACCTGGCTGCTGCTCAAGGGCCTGAGCCCTGCTGCCCGCAGGCGCCTCGGCCACGCACACTGCACACCCTGCCTGGTGAAGGTGCCGAGAAGCTGTGCGGTCACACCACTGTCCACCTGTAACACAGTCTGCGAGTCTATACGAGGACCCTCCCCAAACCCACTGCCTCTGAGCACTGGGCTCTGGGGGCTCCAGAGACAGAGGCCCCAGCAGCTGCACACAGAGGTGTCGTTGCCAAATCCATGTCTGGCCCTCCTGGCAAGTGCGTCCAGGCACACAGGGTCCCGCCCACCCAACAACGAAACAGACCATCACGTGGGGAGGGCACATTTCTTTCAAGGAAGCCTTGAAACTTCATCTTCAAAGACTGACAATTGAAAATACGTTTCCGAGGGGGTTGAGCCGTGGCCCGATGAGTGTTACTCCACAACAGCTATTCTTTGCAACGATCAAACCTCTGTGCTCTCTAAATAGCTTCCAAATGTCACAGGAACGCCGTGCGCTTCCCCGCTCTCCACAGCTTTGCTATTCAACTCCCAAACGCGGCTGGCGTTCTAGGTCACACTGCTCTGCCCTCCCGGCCGGCCGTTCACCCCGCCCTGCACCAGCCTCAGCGCAGACCACCTCGCCCAATTCGAAGGTGCCAGCTCTGACCGAGCGGCAGGGTGGCCACCAGTGCCCGTGCCTTCAGGAGGATGGCACCGTCCTAGGCCGGCCAGCACCGAGGCTGCTCCTCTGAGGACTGAGGGCAGTTTGGACAGAACCACTCAGGCTATTTTTCTTCCACAGGCGAAGTTTTGGGCTTCAGGGAGGGAGAGTGAGCCGACACACAGGTGCTTTGAAGGTCGAAGGTCTCTGTGCGCTGCTCTCCTGCTGCCCACCTGGGTCCTGCACCACCCTGTCCAGAGCCAGGGACAGACCCCATCCCTTCCAAGCAAGGCTCCAGGGCCTGTCCTCCAGCTGCTGCCACCAGCCCCATGGACCAGCCTGGGATGGTTGGGCCGCAGCCCCGAGTTCCAGAAGCACAAGGTCCCGGGAGGGACTGCAGCCTGGACACACAGCCGTCGGGAGGCGGCCCTGCTCAGGGCGAGGCAGCAGGTGGTGACTGATCAGGAGTGCGGAGAGTGGGCACAGCACGTGGCACCAGGGCCTCGCTAAGGGACACCTGCAGGAGTCAGGAGGTGAGCAGTGCAGCTTCACTTGGTTTGGAAAAGGTAAACCAGTTTAACTTGTATTTCATACAGTTCAGGAAGAGTGAGTTACACACCTAATGTCAGTTTACAGTAACTCGGGGAAACGGAGCAGCCTCTCCTTACTGCTTCATGACGCTCCCACCCACACTTGGGCTCCGAGGGCGGCCTGTACTTCCTGAAGACCTCCGGGAGCTGTCCCTGATGCGGGAAGGAGGTGCTGAGGCCCAGGAGGGCGCAGCTGCACCAGCAGCTCACTGAGAGCCCGGGCGGCACGATGAGCTCTGCCCTCCCAGTACAGGTAATTAGGGAAACAATGGAGAGACACCCTGTGGGTCGCACTTTCTAGTCATCCGGACACTCTCCCCTCTCCCCGAGACCCGTGCTCCAGAGCATCCTGTGCCTGGCCAGCTTGCTGTCAGACCTGGACTGGTACTGGGGGGGGGGGGGGGTTAGGGGGTGGCGCCTGGCTAGAGGCCCCACTTAGTTTTCATTTGCAAATTATAAGTCCCACCTTGCCTCTCGCTGGCTGCAGGGCTGCGAGAATCCAAACCTTTTCAAGTCTGGCCAAAAGCTTGCCCTGGATTAAGAGACTGCAGCCTACTTGGAATTCAGAATAAAACAACCCGGGGAGGGCCTGGCGGGGGATGAGTAAGTGCCGCCGATGCCCTCCTGACGGGATAATGTTCAAAGCAGCTACTTCTATAAAGACTCCGGAAGAAAACAATTTTGCTTCATTTCCATAACAGAATCCAGACCTCGGGCTTCACCCCGCGACCCGTGACCACATGCACACCCTGCGTGCACAGCTCCGCTGACGGCTCTGCTGTCCACTCGGCCATTTCCCAGGCCGTGGGGACCTCATGGCCCGCAGACCACCGGAAGGAGGCCCAGCCTCACCTTCAAACTGAGGCTCTGTTCTCGCTCCCAGCCTCCTTCATCCAGGGGTGGGGCCAGGAGCCCTGACCTTCCCTGCCCAGACCAGAAAGTCTTCCTAGCTCAGTGCCAGTGGAAGATGCAGTCCCCAGTGTCTCCTGACCGGAAGCACTCGAAAGCACTGTCACCGGTGGAAAAGCAGCGAGCGCGACTCACCCGGCAGAACGTCAGGCTTCCGCTCTGAGCTGCAGGGGTGACTGAGCTGGACGATGGCACAGGACCCACTCATGCCCGGCACGTGATGTCACCACCTCAGTCGGGCAAGTGGCCCTTGCTCTGCAGTTGGAGACCAGCCTGCACACCTGATCCCGTTTCCTAAGGCGAGCCCTGGTGCCAGACGACCCTCCCCAGGAAGGTGCCCGAGTCCAGCCATCAAATGCTTACAGGCTCACCAGGCCTTTGAAGCCACACGTGTGAGCAGTGGGGCCGCCCGGCCGCCCGGCCGTTATGGGAAACACCTGGCAGCCATTACCCACTCCACAGAGAGTGCGGCAGCGGTTTCTGTGACCACTGGGACCCGGAGAACAAACAGGACGTTATTTACACATTAAAGAAATACTTACCCCAACACCACCGCAGGGCAGCCTGACAAACAGGGAGGTTAGCGAGCCTGTGGGAGAAGGAGAGCCAGGGTCAGAGGCCAAGGTCACAGGGCGCTGGCTGCAGTGAGCACAGCGGGCTCTGGAAATGCCGCGGGTGCCACAGGGCGCTGTGCTCCATGGAATACCGGCATCTCCAGTGAGGGCGAACTGTTTCAAAGGTGCAACTGCACCCCCCGTGTGGCCAGGGGCAGGGTGGCACCTGGTGGGCAGTGGGTCCTGGGCCTGCGGGACCCTCCTCACAGGGCCGGGGAGGCACCCACAGGTGAACTTCCTTCCAGCTGGAGCTGTGCACCTTGCATGGCACTGCCCTCTGCTCCTGAGGGCTGCATCCCAGCAAACCTCACTGTCGTCTGATCCCCGGCTCCACGGCGAGCCTCTCCGCGGCCCTGCAGCTGGGGTAAGTCCCAGGAACAGACCTGACCCGGCCCCACGGCGAGCCTCACCGCGGCCCTGCAGCTGGGGTAAGTCCCAGGAACAGACCTGACCGGCCCCACGGCGAGCCTCACCGCGGCCCTGCAGCTGGGGTAAGTCCCAGGAACAGACCTGACCCGGCCCCATGGCGAGCCTCACCGCGGCCCTGCAGCTGGGTTAAGTCCCAAGGCCCTAGCAGATCCCCCATCTGTAAAAAAGGGAAAGGAGCTGGAATACGATGAGCCCTTCAGCCATGAAGGGTCTTTCTAGAATGTGCATAAAGACCAGCCCCTCCCCCACAAACACTGAAGTTCCCTTGGACAGCACGTGACGCTGTCCCTCTGGGAAGGCCGGCCTGGCCCCAGAGCACAGGAGCAAGCTCCCCCAACCCTTCCTGGGCCGCTGCCATCAGCAGACGACCTGCGTGACTTCCAGGAACACCCAAGAGGGTGACCGCCCAGCCCCCTCAAGTGTCCGCAGTGCCCTCCAGCCCAGCGAGCTTCCCCACTGCCAATCAGGAATGCGTGGGTTCAATTACGAGGAAGAGAAGCCACCCAGCAGTGTTTAAACACCTAGTCAGGGCTGAGCTAACCTCTGAGGGAATCACCAGCGACTGCCATGCCTGGGACACCCAGACCGATGGCAACGATGTGTCCGCGTGAGGACAACACTGGGAAACTTAAAGTAGATCCCACCAGTGGAAAGGAGACCAACGAGGAGTCCTCACAGCCACGTAAACAGATTTCAGAACACAGAGCTCAGCGGAAAGAAAGCTGAGTGACGTACGACATCCAGGATGTGAGCCACACGCTCGCACTGCCTTTGCCTGCAGAGCGCCTGCGGCAGCACCAGGCAGAGCGGGGACCCCGCTCCTCCCCCGGAAACACACTCCAGGCAGCGAGCCTCGTTCCTGGAAGACCCTGGAGACTCCAGGGACCGGGCACTGCCCGTCACGCTTTGTGGCCACCTTCTGCACGTGGCCTCCTCAGTCCGTTCCTCCTGCTGAGGCCACACACTGCCCCCACTGCCCACGGTCCTCACCCTGGAGGCCCTTTCCCCTGGGGCCGCCGTGTGCCGTCTCGTGTGTGGGCACGCTCTGCCCTCTCGGCACCATAGCTCTGGCCCCCGGGCCCTCCACGCGCCATGTGTCCACCTGGAGCCTCCGTCCCTCTCTGTGACCCTGGGGTGAGGGGCCTGGGCACCCTGAACACGCCCCACAGCTGAGAGACAGCTGCCTTTTGGGGGTGAGTAGCAGGATCATTCACCGTGAAGGGTGTACACGACGTCCACGCAGGCTCTCCCACACCGTGACTGAGGACAGACCCACCCACACCCCTCACGGTCCCCACACTTCTCTGCCCCCTATGTCGTCTCCTAAGCCACAGGGGCTGAGCTTGAAACGGCGAGTTAGGTAGTGAGAACAAAGCAGGGAACAAGTGCCTGTGAGGTGACAGCTCCCGGGCCCGCAGAGCGGGGGTCTGTCCTCCCTGCCGCCTGCTGTCCCGGGGCGCCCGGGGTGGATGGGGGAACAGGGCTCAGCACAGCAGAGCGCCAGGCAGGGCAGGCCTGGAGGGCAAGCAGCTCTCTAGTCCTTCTAAGCCCACGTCCAGTGTGGAGCAGCTGTGAGGGTGCCGTGGGCCCCTGCCTGTCCACCCAGCAGCAGGCCTGGAGGGAGGAGAGGAGCTGCAGGGTCAGGGGAGAGGACGGACAGGACCCTGGGCCGGCCCCGAGTGTCCTGGTTCGGGTAACACGGAGGTCCAGTGGCACCTGACGTCTTCGTGAAGACAGCCGACAGGAAGGCTCTTGCCCACGCTGATCCGCCCAGTGCTCTGGATGCTTCCGCTCGGGGAGCACGGCTGCCTCCCGACTGCCCTGCTGTCCGGGGGACTGGTTTCTGATCGCTGTGACCAGAACGCGTGTCTTCCTCAAGTCCACGTGGGAATCCCGACGCCCAATGGGACAGTGCTGGGCGGTCACTGGGTCACGTGGATGGAACGCTCACAGCGGGATCAGAGTCCTCCTCAAGCACAGCCCGGAGGACGCGGAGAAGACAGCCGGTGCACGCGCAGCCCCCAGCACTGCGCAGTGAGCCCTGCGTGCTGGGCGGTCACTGGGTCACGTGGATGGAACGCTCACAGCGGGATCAGAGTCCTCCTCAAGCACAGCCCGGAGGACACGGAGAAGACAGCCGGTGCATGCGCAGCCCCCAGCACTGCGCAGTGAGCCCCTGCTGCCCAGCCCCATCTATGCTGCGCGTGACGGGGCTGCACCGAGCAGACGGGCAGAACTGCCTGCCCACGGCCCAGGGCGCCTCCTCTGAGTCTCCCTTCGCTTTGCTGGCTCACCCTCGGCAGCCTTGAGAAGAGACGGGGGGACGCACCTGAGAATGCCTGTACTTCCTCCTCACGCGGGACCAAGTCTGGCTGGGCAGAAACGTCAGGCTGGAAGTACCCTTCCCTCAGAGCCGTGAGGCCATGTGCTGACTCCCAAGTAGACCCGCTCTCCGGACCTGCTGGACGACCCCAAGGGCTCTCTGCCCCTCTCCTCGACTCCTCCGAGGCACCGCTGCAGGGTGCCAGCCTCAGGACAGGCCTTCGACCCTCCCCTCGCTCGTCCCTGTTCTCGTCACTCTCGCTCTGCTTCCTGTGGACTGCACCACCTGTCCTCCAGCCTGAGGGTCTCCATCCCTGTGATGCTGGGCCTGACGGCTCTCTCTGGACGCCGGGTCCGCGCTGGGTGTAGCAGCTCCTTTACGGGCTTTGCCGGCGGTTCTGGCTCCCCCATTGCGCCCAGCTTCCCCACAAGTCCATCCTCTGAGCTGCGGTGTCAGGCTCTGTCTCCCTGCCGAGCACTTTCCCAGGTAGGAGAATTCTGGGTCATATGCTGGTGCCTCAGACCAAGGACCTAAAAGCCCCTAGAAGCTCTGGGCGAACAGCAGACTTATGATCCGTGAGCTCCACTGTTGGGGATCTTGAGGGGCTGTCTGTCAGGGTGCCCCTGATGTCAGTGGGGGACAGCCAGAGCCCTCCCGTGTCCTCAAAGGCCACTCTCACTGGCAGGGACCCCAGTGGGTGAGTGCAGGGGAGAGAAGGGAGTCAGGCTGTGCAGCAGCAGGACCCTGAGAGGCTCACCGCTGCCTGCTGCAGGGCGGAACGGACTGTCCCCGCAGCTGCCACGGAAACGAGTGGGAACAGGGCCCAGCCAACCCCCCCTTCCGCCCTGGCCAGTGACCCAGTGTGTAATTCTCAGACCCTCTGCCCGTTTTTGCTCCAGATCAGGAAGGAACCCATGGGGGCTTCTCCCCTGGGGGAAGAAAACCCATGACTGGTGGCTGTCCCAGGTCAAGGTGGCTGGGAGGCCGGAAGTCCTAGAAAGAAGGTCCCGACAGGGTGGGACCTGCCTCCGGGAACACGAGGGACCATGTCTGTGTGTCAGGATCCACTGTGGTGACTCCTACCACCTCCCAGGCAGGACGTGCCTATAAGAAAGTTCTTTCCATGAGGCCCAGATCTCACCGCCCCCGTCATATGAGGCTGCCAGCCAGAGCCGAAGCCCTAGGCCCCCGGGAGGCCCGGGACACCGGACACTGCAATGACGAAAGCCTAGGCGGCCTCTCGCCTTCCCCCACGAACCCCAAGGTGGAGCTCATCAGACTCCAGGCCCACTGCAGACGAGGCAGGCCGGGAGCTCGAGCATCTAACCTCTGCAGCCTCAGGTCCCGTGAAGCCAGAGGACGCGAGGACACAAGCAGGACGCCAGCGCCCCGCTGATGGCGAGAGTGAGCGCTCCTGCTCCGGCACCTCACCCCGGATCCTGCGCGGCCCGCAGAGGGCTCTCCTGGCCTGCGCCGGAGCGGGCGTCCTCCAGGCCCAGGCCCAGAGCTGCCTTGCGCGCACACAGGCCTGGAAACCACCCGGCAGGAAAGGAAAAGCCCCGGAGTACCTAGACGCTTCTGACTGTCCAGCTTCTGCCTGTTGAGGGGGTTCGTGCCGTAGAGCAGGGTGTGGGCCTCCGAGTGCACGGTCTGCAGCTCCTCCAGCGTGGCCTTCCGTCCGCGGACGCACTGTGGGGACACGAGGCGAGAGGGCGCTCACGTCTCCCGTGCGCGTGGGGCTCGGGTTCATGGGAGAACCGTCACCCGGAGGAAACGGAACTGTACACGTGCAGAATGTTACTTGGTTATTGCAAAATAAAAAGCAAACATCACCCCACACAATGCTTTTTAAACGTTTTAAAATATTTTAGCGGGTTTACACTTTAATTGTAATAGAAACACACTTAAAAAGCAATTCCCGCCTTCAGAGCTTTAGCCTTGACTGTCACACACACAACCTGGCATCAGGTCACTGCTCTGCGCCCCACACCAGGGTCTCACAGAGGACTTCCACGGGCGCGGCTGCCTCCAGGGCCTCCCTGAGAGAAAGTGGAACCCGAGGCCCCGGGCACTGCCCCCCGTCAGGAAGACACTGCTGCACAGGCCTCCTGGGGACGAGGAGGGGGACAGGAGCTGTTCCCAGGGATCTCAGATGCCCCGGCAGCCCTGTGAGGAGGAGCAGGGCCAGGGCTTTGGCAGGAGGAACAGGACATTAACAGCTGCGTCCACTGGAGCGATGCTGCCCCCCAGTGGTGAGGTCTGGCGACTGGGAGCAAGTGCCCAGATCTACTCACTAGTGGTCACTGTCCTCCCCAGAGGGCACTCCAGGGCAGGAGCCTAGATGCTGAGGGCACCTCACACTTGGCGAAGCTTTGGGAGCATTAATGTGAGGGTACTGAAGGAAAAGCACAGGGCCCCTCTCCCTGGGGCCAGTTCCTGCCTGCAGCAGAGGCCGAGGGCAGCCCGTGTGCACCCTGGGCGCTGCTGGGGCACAGCCTGTCAGATGGGCCCCGGGGAGTGAGCAGAATGGATGGCCACGGGCTTCAGCAGGTGTGCGGGATGAGAGCAGAGCAGGGTGCAGTGGAAGGAGTGCAGGAGGACCGGGGTGCACGGGGGAAGAGGGGTGCAGGCAGTCAATGCATGCAGGTCAGAGGCGGGCCTTCCTTCAGGGAGGACTTGGGCTTTTAGGAAAACAGTTTGAGCATCCCAAGCTGCCAGGCCTCATGGTGGACATGCCCACAGGCCCCTCCCTGCACGGCTCCACACTCCACGCCCGACTCCCTCAGGCTGTGGCCACCCTCCCAGGCCCTAGGCCCAGCCTCACCTCGCATCTGCTCCGGAGGCCGGTCTCCTGCAGCCGGGACCAGATGCTCTGGATCCTGCCGGCGTGCTCGGGGTGGCTGTTGCTGTTCCCGCAGGCGCACTGGTGCTTCAGCATCAGCGTGTCATACACCAGGCCTGCGGGGAGGAGGGGCGCCCGTCAGAGCGGCAGGCTGCCACCCCAGCCCAGGGAGCTGCCGAGGCCGCCACTTTCGCAGAAGTGGACGGAGGCTCACGGCGCGTGCCGTCCTGCAGGGACGATTCATTAGAAAAATCCAAGTTCACCAGGACCCCTCAACTGCTGCTCAAAGACACGGAAGCCGAGGAGAGGCCGGGCGGGTGAACTGGCACTGGTTTCGGCGCACAGCTGCCCAGCGACAGAGCCGACACCTCTCCAGCCGGGGCAGCCGGGGCAGCCGGGCCAGCCTGCGTGGCAGGAGCCGGCGTGGAGAAAGACGGGGAAAGGAGGCCCGCCCTTGGACTCCTGTCTCCCAGGCGGTAGCTGTGCAGCATTAGTGTGGCAGAGTTTGGTTACTTCCAGGAATGAGACTTTGGTCCAAAAATCCAAGTCTATCTGCCAGGGACCAACCTCTCCATCAGGCGGCTCTCGTGGACGGGCCCATCCAGGGTCTGGGGTTCAGAGGATAAGGCGGGCCTCTGCTCTGAGCTGTGCTCCTGCCCATCTTGGCCAGAGGCCAGGACCCCTCCCTGTCAGAAGAGCCACACTGACTACGTGAGCCTGTGCAGTCTCTGGTTTCCTCCTGAGCAACAATGGTTTAACTTCTGGGAAATTACTACCCACGTTTTTCTCTGCATATGAACAATATCCTTCTAAGAGCTGACAAAGAGAACTTAGGCATACTCAGACATGACTGAAAGAAATGAGACAAGGTATAAGGACTGTCTGAAGAAGGATGAAACCACTCTGTGTCTAGATCATGTTTTCTTAACGTATCACTGAAAAGAAACATCGGGTGACAACAGCGTTAAGAGCTGTCCCTGGATGTGGCTGGGCAGGCGCGTGCAGGGCCCAGTGCCTCGGACCACCCCGTCCTCACTCCCGACTTGTGTGTGTGGCCTTGTCCCGTCTCTGGCAGGGTGAGGGGGCAGTGCAGGACGGCAGTCGGGACCATGACCACGGCCGCAGCACAGCAGTGAGGACGCAGAGTCTGGGGCTGGCTGAGGGGCACCAGACCACGTGAGTGCACCGTGCAGAATGCACCCCTGAGTTACCTGGGCCTCACGGCCAAAGCCCTGGATGCAGGCTCAGCTCCAGGGAGACAGGGCAGGTTCACTATACCTGCTGCCAGGACAGGAAGCAGCCAGCCTCACGCTCACGCTCATGCTGGCCTGGGGAGGGACTGTTCTCTGGAGGACACTGACTGTGGGAAGGGACGGTGGGCTTCTGCACCCAGGAGAGATGCCCCAGGATCACAGACGGAGGGCAGGGGAAGGGGCCTCAGTGAGCCGTCCACTTGGGCCCCTCCCCAGTGTAGGAGGTTGGACCAGGCTTGAGGCTGCCCAGCCCTCCAGCCCTGGAAGTGGCTCGCCCTCTGGACAGTGCAGGCCCCGAGCACACCTCTCAGATGTCTGTCAAGTCCTGGCCACCCTGCCAGGCAGCCCGGGCCCAAGGCCACCCTGCCCCGCCCCCCCGCTCACGTTACCTGTGGTGAACCTCGGTTTGCTGGGGGGCTCCTGCACAGACACAGGGAAGGTGGCCGAGGCTGGGGAGGACTGTGCCCGGGACAGGGGCCGGTGGCTGCCGAAGGACACGGGGATGCCAGCGGCCTCCATGGAGGCCTGGTAGTTCCTCAGCTGGTGGATCCGCTGCTGTTCCAGCAGGAGCGCTTGCTGGGGGAGACACGCCTGTTACTGCTGCAAAGGACCCTCGGGGCCCCTGAGGGCTGGGTGTCCTCTCCTCGTGCACCGTTCAGCCCTCCCCTGTCCACCCCGTGCCGCACACGGTGGCAGCCGGATGGGGACTGAGGATGGCCACCAGACGCCCTAGCAGCTACAGGCAGCCCCCCTGGTCGGCTCTGTTGTCTCAGTTTTGACCAAGAGCACTTGCTCTGTGCCCAGAAACCCGGGTGGAAGAGCCCAGCACAGAGGGAAAACGCTAACTCGACGTCACCTGCCACGGTCTCCCCGCCCTGGCCCCTCAATGCCCAGGTCCTTACTCGAGGACAGGAAGGACTGCTGAAGCAAAGGAGACACGTGCCGTCGGGGTCCTGATGCCCAGGGCCCAACCAGCTGGGGTGATGGGGCCAGGAGGGTGTGGGCGGGCCTCTGAGGAGGTGGGGACCCACATGGACCATCCCAGGACCCCAGAATAGCCATCTTTCAGCAAAAAACCCCAACAAAACAGAGTTCAAAAAGGGGTGAATTAAACACGGACTTCCATGGAAAGTTTTTCTTCACAAAACCTGTTTGCATGAGGAAAGTGGCTCCGGTGAGAACAGACACCACTGGGACCCACGGCTCTGACCCTCTCGGGGCAGGACGGGGACGCCAGGCCCCCCAGAAGTCCCCAGCTGACGCATCACCTCTGCCCTCTGTGCAGCGAGCCAGGGGGAGATGCCTGGAGGACCCGGGGAGGAGCCATGGAGGCCGACGGGACAGGAGGGCTCAGCCCCAGGGCCACGGCTGAGGTGAAGGGCTGGGTCTGAGGAGTGTGGGCCCCTCAGCCAGGGCTGAGGGAGACAGACCCCGATGGGACACTGTGGACAGGCCGAGGTTGTGTGTCCTCCAGGAGGCGGAGCAGAGCCAGAGGGACCCCGCAGCTAGCCCTGCCCTGCCCAAGCAGCTGCTGACCCCGGGGCCACAGGGACAGCACAGGAACAGCTCCAAGTCCCCCTTCTCAGGCCGAGGCCCGGAGACAGCAGGGCTCCTCGCCCGCCAAACCCACCGCGAGGCGTGCCTTAGCTTTCACGTACAAATCTTCTCATTTGGAAGGTCTGCCTTCCCGGGCCTGGGGGAGAGGCAGGCGCACAGCAGGCTGAGGGGCAGAGAGGAAGAGCCCCGAGGGGCACACACCCAGCTTCACAGCTACCTACAACCAACCAGCCCTCTTCCCAGGACTCGGGGTTCGCAGAAACTCAGCTACACCGCCTCACACTGACATCTGCAAATTGCCACTCGCACCACTGAGTCCCGGGTAAGGACTTCTGCTAAGTATCCTCCAAAAAGCACAGGAAATAAGTGTTTCCAATGATCGTCTTGGGCTCGGAGTACAAGGCTATTTTTCTTAAATAAATGCTGGTGGCTTCGTCATCTACGAGGTACTTGCCCTAAAAATTTACGTAAGTACTTTCCAATCTCATATCCGCATGCTAACAGCACACTGAATTCCAGCTGCAGTCAGAGATCCGCTTCCTTCCCAAACCCCAGACCTACACTGGCGAGGGAACGAAGCCCCCTGGAGCCCGGTGCCAGGAGAGCCCGCCAGGCACGCCCGCCACGGGAGCTGCGCAGCAGGAGGAACAGGGCTTCCTCTGGCCGGAGCCTGTTTCCAGTCAGTGTCGTCTCCACGGCACTCCACAGAGCCGCGGTTTAGTGCCGGGCGCTGAGAGCGCGGCCGGAGAAAGGAGAGCTGGGCGCTCTGAATGAAACAGCACTGCATGAGCGGCTGTCTGCAGGCCCGTGAGGCCCAGGGCCCAGGAGGCTGAATGGCGTGCCTGCTGCCCACCCAGAGCCCCCAGAGGAACCTAAGGTCCTGTCTGTCACAGCTGGTCTCTCCAGGTGCTGCTGGGGGAGGCGGGGGAGCTGTAGTGGACCACATGCCTGGGCTGTGGGAGCTGAGTGGCGCGTGGCTGGGTGGTCAGCACACTGTCATCTAGCCAGAAAGGAGGGGACGAGCCAGAGGACCTGCACCCTGACAGAGCTCCATCACTGGAGAACACGATCGGACTCCAGTTCTCGAGCCCTGGCTCTTGTGTCCCGCTGCAGGAGTGAGCAGCCTCTGAGGTGGCGCTCAGGCCTCTCACACGAGGTTCCACCTCGCTGGCTGGCTGACCTAGCGTTCGGGTGACCTGGAAGTTTTACTTTTAGTGTAAATTAATACACCGTTTATCAGACATAGTCATCACTCTCTTGTGAGTTTAGTTATTGGGTGGGTGCCCAAAACCGTCACTGGCTCTGGGCACTGAGTGACACCGTTTTTTTGGATCTGCAAGGATGGTCACTTCCACCTCCTTGGCCCCCAAAGGTCCTGCCTACCTTTTTGATCATCTAAGAATCAATCTTGCCCTGGCCGGTTTGGCTCAGTGATTAGAGCGTCGGCCTGCGGACCACAGAGTCGCAGGTTCGATTCTGGTCAAGGGCACGTAGCTGGGTTGTGGTTCGGTCCCTGGCCCCAGCTGGGGTCGTGCGGGAGGCAACCAGTCGATGTGTCCCTCTCATGCTGATGTTTCTTTCTCTCTCTCTCCCTCTTTTCCTCCTTCCCACTCTACCTGAAGATAAATGGAAAAATATCCTCGGGTGAGGATTAAGAAAAATAAAAATTAATCCCCCTCCCCCACCGTCAGTGATTATGCTGAGTCCCACCCACAGGCGCAATTGTTCTGACCACAGCCTGCAGACCTGAAGGAAATCGTCCGCAGGGATCCAGGCCAGTGTTGGCTGGAAAGCAGGTGCATAAATGCCCACCGTGGACAAATGGCCAGTGTCTAGACACATCCAAGGTAAAACAGACACGGACTTCAGCCACCTCCCACACCACGCAGAGAAAGATGGGCGAAGACTGGGCAGGCAGGAGTGGGAGAGACCCTTCAGTTCCCACTGCCCACCAGGAACGGGGGCCACCATTTTAGGCTGGGCCTGTCCCCTTCCTCCTGCCCCTCCAGCTCCCGTCCACTTTCTCCTTCCCTGTGCACCTCCCCACCCTGCCTGCCCCCCGCGTGGTCACCTGTCTGAAGAGCAGCTCTTGCTCTGTGGGCGGGTGCTGGCCCGGCTCCAGGTCCCGGGGCGGCTCCTCCTCACCGTCGCTCTCCACGGGCTCCTGCTTCACCTGCACGGCGACCAGCTCCCGCGCCTCCTTCTGCCCGGAGAGCCGGTCCAGGAAGGGCTCCTCCAGGAGGGCCTGGTGCTCACGGAGCTCCTCCTCCGTCTCCTCAGGATGGCTCTCGGGCTGCCTTGCCGGCTCGCTGGGTTTGGGGATGATCTGCAGAGTGAGAGGTATGTCAGGGGACCCAGGGGGGCTGAGACCATCGCAGCAGAGAAGCGCTCCCTGAGGCTGCCTCTCAGAAACAGAGGGTGGATGACTCTGGGGATGGCCTTGCCACAAGCAAAGGCAGCAGGCCCCAGGCCGGCCACGTACGCAGACAACATAGGCGCCGGGCGCTGTCCGCGGTGCTGAGAAACGACACCAAGGCCCCCGGCAGGGGAAGGAGACAGACCTGCGTTAGGTTCAAGCATACGCACACTGTGAGCCAGGTAAGAGAACAGTGATGGCAGCCAGAAGTGCCAACCCACCCCTGCGCCTGGGCGCAAAGGGAGGAGGCCAGCGCCATGCCACAGCTGCTGAGGGACGTCGCCTGCCCTCCTCCCCTCAGCCCAGTCACTCAGCTGGCCTAAGAGGTCGCTTTCCCGTGTCCTTCCTAGTGTAGCTGAAGTCCTGACAGGAAGGGGACGGGGCAGAGTGCCTGCATCTGCTCCTCCTCCTCCTCGGTCTCTTCCCCAGATGACCAGGACCCAGACCCCGGCCTGAGACATCTCAGAGCTCAGTGCCCTGACATAGCAACGGGCTCAGACAGAGGTCATGGCACACAGGTGTGGAAGGCTCCGTTGCATGAACTTTGCCCTGCAGACCACAGGCCTGAGAGGCTGTGTTTTCTCAAAAGGGGGTTCACGCCTCTGCCTGTGCATGGTCAGACTGAGGATGGGGTCACTAGGAAGTGACACTTTGGGCCTCAGCCAGGCTGGGGTGGAAGGCTAGCAGAGGGGCTGGGTCAGACAGAGGGAGCAAGGGCTGCAGCGGGGTGGCTGCTGGTGCACATGGACAGAGGACAGAGGCTGCCCAGGAGGCGGCGGCTGGCCAGGCGGGAAGGGCAGGGAGCACCGTGGCTCAGAGAGGCTGAAATCCAGGTGCCTGTGGACCCGTGAGGAGCTATCACATGAGAAGGACATCCAAGTGGGGGTATAGGAGACAGGTCAGAGCTGGAGAGGGCTGTCAGGAGGAACTGAGCAGTCGGGAAGTTGAAACCTCGAGAGCAGAAGCTCATATATGGCTCACAGAGCCTGTCCTGAGGGCAGAGAGGCCACACAGACAAAGGGAAACTCGCGAGAACAGGCCAGAGGCCAGGAGAGGAAGACAGGCCACCGGATCACTGCCCTTGCAAGGAGGACTAGAGGACACCGAGCACCTGCAGGCTCAGTCCGGGACACTACAAGGAGGCACGCAGGCCACATGCCCTGATCAGATACCCTTCCACACGCTCCGCAGAGACAAGCGTGGGGAGTGTCTGCACCAGGTGGGAGCAGGTGTGGGGGAAGCAGGAGGCTGTGGCCACCTGGGCGTGACCTGAGCGTGACTCCGCAGGGAGGTAACCAGAGACTGGGGTAAACCAGGGCCCAGCTCTGAAGTGGGGTGTGTCTGCAGACAGAGCTCTGGTCCCTCCCTGAGGGGAGGCCAGGGGAAAAGTGACAGAGGACAGATGAGCACGCCAGGGTCCCTGGGCTCCCCGAGGAAGCTGGGTGCTGAGAAAACAGCACTACCACAGAGGAGTTAGGATAGTGGCCATGAGGACATGCACTGGAAGAAAAGGACGTTCCGATCCTTGCTCTCTTCCTTCATTTTCTTCTAAATTTCAAAACTACGTACTATATTTGAAAAAACCGCGATAGAGTGAAGCCGCGAAAGTCGAAGCACGAAGTGGCGAGGGACGACTGTATATAAAGAATCTTACTTCGCAGAAATTCATTTATCGCCGTAGAGTCTGGAACTGATTAACTGCGATAAACGAGGGCCGACTGTACAGACAAATTTTAGAATCGCTCAGAACCCCACACGTCCTTCTCCTTGCATGGCAGACGGCAGGGCGCAGGGACAGAGGCGACTGCTCCGCTGACCTGCCCGAGGGCTGCTTGCGGCTCTGGGGTCAGCCAGCAGGCGTCAGCCACGTCGCCCTCCGCACAGAACCCGGAAGCACCCTCTGGGGAGCTCACCGACAGGCCCAGGGACTGTCAGCTGTGCCGTACGAAGTCAAGTTTTCTTAGTTGTCGGTAATGTCAAGAAATGGCCTTTCCTGGTCCGAATTGGGTCAGGCTACAGATCACACATGGTGTTTGGGTGGCCCACCTGAAGCTGCTGTGTCCAGCAGTGTCCCACCAGTGTCAAGCACCCTCTCCCCGTCCGGTGTCTGGGGCAGGTGCTGAGGAGGCCGGGTGGTGTGGCGGGCTCTCTGTGGGCGGGGGCTCCCGTGCTGTCAGTGTGCACCTGTGGGCTGGCTCTGCCCCCTGCCAGGCGCTGGCCTCGGGATGACTGCGCGGGCTCAGTCCCAGTCATCCTGGCACTCCTCATGTGCCAGTCCCCCCAGCTCTCTCCGGCAGGTCAGCTGGGCGAGCAGTGTGGAGCCTCCTCCTTCCTACTGCAGCTTCACTCTTAGGGAGCCCTGAGGCCACGCCCCGTGCCTGCAGCCCTCGCGGGTGGGTGGCGCCTCTGGGCCACTGGGGGAGGAGAGGAGCTGGGAGATGGTGAGGCCCAGCGGCAGCTGTGCCCGGAAAAGCAGGGCAGAGGGACACGGAGCAGCCTGCTCACGGGCGGGCGCCCAGGGCTCCCTCTGCCACCCTCGCAGCTTCCTCAGGAAGTGAGGGCGCCCACGCAGAGACTGCCAGGCCCTGCAGAGGAGCTAGGACAGCTGGGGCTTCCATGAGAGAGCCCAGGGCAGGCAGAGGACTCAGAAGGCCCGGAATGCTCAGACCCCATGTCCTGAGGGGCTCTGGGCAGGGACACCTGAGCTGCCACCAGCTCCTGAGAGCTCAGAGAGGCTCCCGAGTGTGGCCTCAGGACAGAGGTGCCTGGGAGGCTGTCACCAGGGTAGCTGCAGGTGGCACGCGCCAGCAGCCTCACGGATGCAGAAGCGTCAGAGCTGCCAGGGCCTGGGCTCAGAGGTGACATGGGCGCTTGTGCAGCCAGCCCCCTTGGGCCTGCCTGTTCCTGCTTGTCGGTGACACACAGCTCTCCTTCCCACTGGCCGCTGTGGGCCTGGCCACACGGCAGAGCCCGCGGTGGGCGGGGCATGGCAGGCAACATGCCGGTGGAAACGCTGGCAAAGAACTGGCAGCAAACTGGACAGTCACTCTGTCTGCTGGTGGCCTTTGGGCCTCAGGAACCCTCGTTTATCAACAATGCTCTAAAGCCAGACGAGTTCAGGGCCGGAGCCCACTGGTGAGCAGCCACATTTAATGACTGCTGGCCATGCTCATAACTAGACCACACAAATAACAGAGTCCCAGTTTTCGTATTCAAAACTGGGAAGGTGGGCTGAGAGGGAAAGGCTCCCAACCCCCAGCTCTACAGGACTCGGCTCTTGTGGGAGCTCTGCAAGCGCGACGGAGCTGCGTCACAGCAACGCCGCCTCCTCCCGTCGTCACGGGCCTGTGCGTTCTCCTCTAACACAGAGAAGGCGTCTCTGCCTCTGCACACACTGCCCCTTACAGACAGACCTCGCCTGAGGCCAGCCCAGTGCTCACAGCACACAGGCTGGCTTCACGTGGCGCTCCGAGCCCCACTCCCCTTGGACGGCAAGCACGCTCCAGAATGCCGTCCACGCAGCACGCTCTTCCGAACAAACACTGCACCAAGGCCCCGGGCGCCCCCAGGGAGGCTGACACACTGATCCAGAGCAGCGGTGATCGCCCCGGGGAACCAGCCGCTCCTGGGTCCATTTGCCCTGCCTCGCAGGTGCTCTCAGCTAATGAACTGTTCCCTTGCTGTGGACCTCGGGGAAACGACAGTGGTCCCATTGGGCTGCTGCAGGAGCAGCCTTTGGGAAGGGCTGCCGTCTCTCCAAGGGTGAAACCGCTGCCCTGAGGCTGAATGACAGCAGACCATGCAGGAAGGCCACCACCCCCACCCACAGGTGTGGTGCGGGAACCCTGCCAGGACCTGGGCTCCAGTGCCACTGGGCAATGAGCCCCAGGAGCGGCCCACTCCAAGACGAAGGGCAGAGACTCGACGCCAGACGGTACTGGGCACAAAAGGAGCTCGGCTCCCTGACATGCCAGTCACCTGTCCCCACCATCGGTCAGTCATGTAGCAGAATATAGGAGGTGACCCAGCTTCCAGATGGCTCTGTTCAACAACACCTATGAACAGGTGTTTCCTGTCTTCGAAGCGACATAACAAAATGACATAACAAAACGGAGAAGCCGAACTGGCCTGGACGGAGGGAAGTCCGGTTCCCCAGTGAGCAGTCCTCTCCTGTCCCGCCAGGGCTGTGCTCGGGCCTGTCCCTGCTGACGGCTCTGTGCTGCCTGGGGAGAGAGCCCGGGGCCAGGGCTCTGGGGGTGGGGGTGGAGCCTATTTCCTAGTGCCCAGTTGGCAGAGGGGTCTGGGCTTGGTGGCCTTGGGCAGCTGGCCATTCAGGAGCCAGTGCCCTATGGCCCTGTCACAGGGACACACTGGGTGATCAGAGCAGCATGGCCGTCACCTCCGCCACGGACCCTATGGGGAGCAGCCCCAGGAGGACAAGGTGGCGTTTCAACAAGCAACTCTGACAAAACCACACCAGTACCTGCCATCGGCCGGCACCGTGCCAGGCACCTGGGCCCACAGGAAGAGCACCGTCCCCATCCGCATGGGCTGACATGCCAGCTGGGAAGCAGACAGGAACGCCAGAGGGAGAAGTGGAGCGGGCACCGCGGACAGTGGGCAAGGCGCCAGGATGGGGCCGGAGGCAGCTCCGACGGGGGCCCCTCACAAGGGACGTTCGGGCCCAGGCCAAGCTGACGCAGGCAGTGGGGTGGGAGACGCTCCTCTGGAGACGAGCCTCCTGACCCCACTCCTGACAGCCGGGTGGAGGCTGGGGACCGCAGAGCAGGGCAGCTGCTCGGTGCCTGGGCCTGGGCGGGCTTCCTTCCTCCCATCCTCACAGCCGTGTGGACCCTGCCGGTCTCGTCCCTGGTCCCCTCCCCCCTCACTCCTCAGGGAGGCAGAGACGAGAGCCTGGCCGTGTGTGGCAAGCAGACTGAGGCCTGGGGTCTCCCTGAAGGAGGGGACGTGACTGGGTTCAGGTCTGCTGGTCCCCAACCTGCCCAAGTTCCCAGAGTTCTCTTCAGAAGTCACCAAAGCTGCCTCTGGCACCTCACCCCCTCCTTTCTAACAGCTTCTCTGACACGTCCCTCCCGTCCCACAGAACTCACTTCACGCTGTGGCCCGCGAGCCACCCGGACGCTGACAGAGCTATGCGCCGCCACAGTCTCCAACTCAGAACGTGTCCCCGTCTCAGGAGAAACACTCCCTGGCAGTCATGCGGCCTCCCCGGCCCTGGCGCCCACCAATCCACCCGCCTGCTCTGGGGTCTCACACAGAGCCCACAGGACGGGCTTGGCTGCCGGGCTGGTCTCACTCGGCACGTGTCTCAAGCGAGCGTCCAGGCTCCACCCTTCGTCAGGCCAGGCTGGCGTCCAGGCCCTGCTGTGCCCCTTCTGTCCGACCGCCGGCGCGCAAGCCCGTGCAGACCTGTGGTCTTGGGCGCAGGCCTAGCAGGGGGCCTGCTGGTCACAGCGACTCCGCGCTGACCTGGGAGATCGGGACCGTCTCCACAGGCTCGCCTCGTTCTCTGATACTGAAGATGCTTTATTTCAGAGGTCAGCATTTGGAAAAAGTGACTCGAAATCACTCTTTTCCTATTTCCCTCATGAGCAGAGCCTTTCCTACCACTTCCTGCTGGGAATGGCCCTGCAGAGACTCTAGGGACTTTTGGGTGCAAGGACCTCTGTGTGCTGGCCTGGGTGACACTCGGGACGATGTCATTCCAACAGGCAAGCACGCTGCATGTGCCAAGTCACCAGAAACGTGCTTTTGGGAGCTTCAGGCCACTGTAAGGTTGGGGACCTTCTGTTTTGAGTTTGCTTAAAGACAATAATCATGCTTAAGAAACACGTGCTGACTGAGTGGAACTGACTACAGTGATACAAACGCGTCACATGCCTAACACCGACCAGGGACACGGGACTGGCCCTGCCGATACCGGGCATCCCCCAGGGGGACGAGCCGCTCCACGTCCCAGCTGCACACAGGCCCTGCCGCGCGTGGCCCACTGCTTCTCCCCGGCTCCTGGCCTCGCGAGGTCAGAAAGGAGGAGCTCCAGACGGCGAACCCGCAGAGGACGCCCACGGGCGCGAGGCCAGCAGCGCAGGTGCAGACCCACCTTGTTCATGTGCAGCTGCTGCTGGAACTGCTGCTTGTGTTTCTCCAGGAACTGCTGGTGCTGCTGCTGGACAACCAGGTGCTGCAGAGCCGGGGCGTTCTGGGGCAGCGGGGCTGACTGCGTGCGCCCCAGCGGGCGGTGCTGCCGCAGCTTGTGGATGGAGGGGGGCACCCGGTCCGCACCGACCAGGGACTGTGTGTGCAGGGGCAGTGCGCCCAGGCCTGAAAGATACCAGTCTGAAGATAACATGGAGGAAAACAGCAGAGGAGAAGAGGAGGAAGAGAGGAGGAGAAGGGCTGTTGAGTGACTGACGGAGACACCGTGAGCTGCATCCGCCAGCCCAGGAGCCTCCTTCCTAGAACCCAGCGGGGGGTGACTCCAGGCACACACGGAGCGCCCTGAGCTGTCACTGAAAGGGTGCTGTCTCTGACACCCAGGTCAAGGCCACCCATGGGCGTTCCACGTGACAGGCCTCGGAACAGTTCGCCCAGCACGATCACCCCTCAGAGGGGCCCAGGCCGTCCCAGGCTCTGATCTGACAGGACTGTGGGCAGGGGGCCTGGCACACGCGAGCTGAGGAAGGCACCACGGCTCTCCCTCAAGGGTCACAGGAACTGAATGTGAGACCTAAGCTGTCCTCAGTGGGCAAGTTCTTTAGGGCCTCCTAAAGCGCTGACGTCATGCACAGAGGGCATTAACACTTAAAATGCTGATGGATACGATCAAAATCTCTTCCCACGACTTTCTAAAAGGCTTTGCCAACTTCCAAGCCCGCTGGCTGCACAGGACAGTGCTGCCCCACACCCACACCCAGCTGAGTGTCAGACTCGAGTCTGCGCTGCCAGGAGACCCTGGCTTTATCTGCCCGAGTCTCCGTTTAAACTGCAACCTCTCCCCGTGAACCCAGGAAGTCTGACATTTTTGCTTCTAGGCTCTTCATCCAACTTTTCATTTGCAGACTGTTGTTTAGGCCACTGACTGCTTTCCAAGATTCTGTGAGCAAAAGGGTCTAACAAACCCCTTCCCCTGCTACTGGCGTATGTTCCCCTGGCAACCCGAGGCAAACACACACTAAATATCGCTTAGGCCCCTGGTGAAGGGCGTCCGACCGGGAGAAACGACAAATGAATTGAGCATACCAGCTCTTGGCTGCCCTGTGAGTGACCAGAAGGCTAGACTGACCCGCTAGGTACTGCACCTGCCCCTCTACGTAGCCTTCTTCCCACCTACTCACCTGCTGAGTCCCACCTCAGGCCTCCTCTCCAGGAAGCCTTCCCTGAAGCTCACCTGCCCCAGCGCCCAGACTCCTGCACACGCCCAGCTACCAAGCTCTGGGGCCCGTCTCTCGGGGCCTTGACCGTAGGACACACTGGTCTGAAAGTGCTACTGGCTGGCCACACGGGCACTGTGCTTGGCTGGTGGCCAGGCCACGTGGTGCCCACGGTTCTGTGTGGAGCTGCAGAAACCACCCAGGGCTCTGCGAACAGTCTCCTTCTCGCCTGGAAATGCCCAATCTCACGTGCTGCCCTGGCTGGCTTCTCAGGCTGGTCTCTGGGGGAGCCGGGACTCTGCTCTTTCTGTGACGACAGCACTGAGTGCGGACTGCCTCACAGGGAGCTGACAACCGAGAACGGGCAGCTGCACGGGGGCCGACACCACAGGGCCCGCAGGGGAGGGGACACAGCACCGAGACCCACACCTGTTCGCCCCGACCAGCCAGCTGCTCCGCCCACAGGAGCCTGTTTCCAGAGCAATGTAGACAGAGCTGGTCCAGCTCAGTCTGTGTCTGTCTGTCCACTGAGATTATCAACAAGAAAGTTTATCTGTGGACCGACCACTCGGAGAAACATAGATGAACTGAACAAGGGAACCTGCAGTCACTCTTCCTGGGTCCGGCTCAGATACGGTCACCTCAGAAATGGTGACTCTCAGGGGGTTTAATCACAGAGAACATTTACTGCACCCCTGCTCAATGCATTGCAGACTGTGGGTGCCGGGGGTGGGGATGGCAGAGCTGCAGGGAAAAACAGGGTCTGGGCTCCAGGAGGAAGGTCCCACAGGACAGACAGCGTGTCCACAGAAGCTGACAGAGTGAGCCGCAGCAGGTGCGGGCAGAGCACATGGTAGCAGGACAGGGGCACAGAACTGGCCTGATGGAGAGAAAGGGCTTTGGGAAAAGGGCAGGGCTTCCAGCACTCCCCTGCAGGCCAGTCGGCAGGGAGTAAACTGGACATCCAGAGCTAGAGCCCTGGGGCCGGCTGTGTCCAGCAGAGAGCTGGGCTTCACCCCAGCCAGCCGCCCGGAGTTGTGTGCAGACAGGCCAGGGCACTCTCCGCCCCGGCAGCCATGGGACACTCGGTGAGCCCACGTGTGACCGAAGGTGTTTTCAACCGAGTGCTCCAGAGGAAAACCAAGCACAGAACAGGAAGACACACCAAATGCCCGCCCAGACCACAGGGGTCCAGCTGGGGCTCTGCCGCCTGTGGCCCCTGCACTGCCCACCGAGGTCAGAACTCTGGAGGCGTCATGTCGAGGTGACTTCTGAACAGAGAGAGGTTCCAGAAGCCAAGCATGAAGCTGGGGACGGTGCCCAGATGAGAATGGGCGGCCACATGCCCCTGCCCATCCCGGCGTTCTGACTGACACCGCGCACCAGCTCCGCTACGCACACCCACACAGAGCTCCCGCGGCTGTCCATGCACAGCCAGCCTGCAGCCGGCACGACGTCCATGCCGTTTACTGCCGAGGAACTGCCTGTCCTCCCGACTCCAGGCTGTGCTCCCGCCATGTGCTCAGCCTGACCCAGGTGGAGATGCAGGTCAGAGGAGCCTCAGCCTCCTCTCGAGAGGGCAGGACCTGTGACCGACACGTCGTCTACCTGGCTCTCCGAGTGCGACATGGTGCGTCGTGTCACGTGCCCAAACGTGGGGGCAGCAAGGGAAACACAGGCTGGAACAGGCCTCCTGCCCAGGCCCGTGAGCTGGCAAGGCCTGAGGCTGCGCAGAGCGCTCACCTGTGACGAGGGGCGTCTGTGTGGGCTGCTGCTCCAGTAAGACCATGTGCTGCAGGAGAGGGTTGTGAGCCGCCCCGCCGTCCCGCTCCAGGGGCGCCGTGCTCAGGTAGGGCGTGAGGTGGGTGCCGGGAAAGAGGGAGAGCCGCTGCTGAAGGGCTGGGAGAGCCAGTCTCTCGGCTTCCTGCTGGCCTGCCGCCCCCTGGAGAGGCACAACCGTTGACGTCCAGGCTGCGTGCCCACGCCAGCCGCCCCATGCCACGCAGACCCTCGGGGGCCTACTTACAGCGGAAGGGCCGGTGGCAGGAAGTCCCAGGGTGATGTTGGGCAAGGATGGCGACGTGTAGAGGGGAAGTGGGGCAACGGAGCCTTCTCGAGTCGCCAGTCTGTGTGCCAAGCTGGTCTGGGGACAGAACACAGGACGGCCATCACACAGTCTGCTCCGGCCAAGCGTGGGCAACCACACCAAGGGAAAGGACAACAGAAAACACTTAAGAGCTGGGAAGGTCTTTCCAAACACAACATCAGAGGCAGAAGCCAAAGAGTGAAATATAGATGGAAAAAATTCTCACATTAAAGGCAAAGAATGGTGACCACAGTGTTAGTCAAGGACAGGATAGACAGAGGATGATACACAAAGAGCTGGCAAGTCAAACCACAGCTACAAACGGAGGCTCCTTTGTATGTGGGGCACCAGCTCGGGAAAGGCTCGTGGTGACCTGGAATCTCGTTTATGATGTGCTGTTAAGTTAGAAGAACAACTTACAGAATCCTGCACGTTTTGAACAGCAGACTCAGACTATTAAGTGCATGGCAAGAGCGAGAACTAGGAGGGCACACAAAGGGTGAGCAGGCAGCGTCTCCGAGGAGCTGAAGTACTGAGATATTTAATATCTATTTTTGCTTCTAGAATAAATATTCTTTGATTAAAAAAAAAAAAGACTGTTTATTCACCAGCACACCCCCTACACAGCACTCTCAGCAAACATCGCTGAGTACTGAGCAGTGAGCAGGTGACTCTGCCGCGAGGCGGGAGGGAAGGTGGCGGTCTGCAGGATGGAAAGCAGCATGAGGGTTGAGTGTCCCGCCCTCCTCCCGTCCTTCTTACAGTGGCTGCTGCACCAGCAAGGGTGAGAACCATTCCATTTCCCGGGGAAACCTCTGGGCTGAAAGCTGCTACGTTACTGTAGACAGTGGTGACCATCTGCAGCCCGGTCGTCCTTCGGGGACAAGGGCCCACTCTCAGGGCCCATGAGTAGCCATTCCTGCCTTGCAGACGCCCCAGGTAGCTATGCAGATGGAGTCACATTTCGGTGTCAGCGGGAAACACACACACCTTACATGCTGTGTTCCTCTGCCAAAGGCAGAACAGGATGGAATGGCCTTCCTCACGCAGGAGGAAGCGGCGGACCTCATTCCGGAGACTGGCTGTGGCCACCGTGCAGCCACCACGCAGCTATCTGCAGTCACTGGCATAGCAAGTGGTGCAGGAATGACGAAGGGGCGATTGTGAAAGCGCTCTTCCCACACGAAACAATTGTGTCAGGGTGAAGGAAAAGCCAACAAGCTATGTTTTAGGGAACATGACTGAGATCGCCAAGGAAACCACGGCTCCACTGAGGCGATTCTCCAGGAACGAAGTGAACAGTCTACTGTTCCCAAGGCTGTCACTTCCTCTTTATAGCCAGGGCTACTTTTTTTTTTAACCTAGGTTATTTTTAGAAACAAAGCTGCCCTGAGAAATATCTGGTAGGCGGATTTGCCTGTCTTCAGTGTCTCCACCAGTTTCCCAGTTGTGTCAAGTCCAGGGCGGGGTCAGAGAGCCTGAGGCATGCCCCCGCCAGACACGCCCCATCCATCCCCAGCAAGTCCTGTCAGTCACGCCCCCTCGCAGGCACGCCCCATCTCAGCCACGCCCCCACCGCAGGCATGCCCCCGTCACAAGCGCCCCCCCCATCACTGGCATGCCTGGCCCCAGTCACAGGTGCGCCCCAATCACACCCAGCCTTCTGAACTGGGTGGAGCTGCTGTCTGCTGAGCTCCATGCCTCTCTTGCCTCCCTCCCACACAAGGACCCCACACTTCCTGGGGACTGCGAAGCAGGAGGTTCTCAGGGAGCTGTCCAGCCCTAAAAAGGACACCCATATACCATTACATTTTCCAGGACTACCCTGCTGATCACAGTGAGTATCCAAGGCAGAACATGAACTACCCTCACGTTTTTTGAGAACCCCCTTACATCTCCTATTAATTTGCAGTAGCTAAATTTACATTAACATGTGACTTGGAAAAATTAACACATAATTTAAGCTGGAACCGTGTAGACCCACCCAAATCAGAGGTCCTGGCAACATGAAGCATGAGGCACACACCTGCCCACCTTGAGTAACGGTCAGGACCCAGGACTGAGACTGAGCACGCGTGGCGGTCCTGCCACCTCCTCCTGGAGCCATTTCTAGGCTGACCTCTAAGCAATTTCAGATCAACCTGAGCTGTGACCTCCGTCTACCCAGGAGGACTGTCAAAACTTTCAATAATCACAATAAGCACGTACACAGGCAGGTTGAAAAGGAAAGGCCGTAAAGGAAAGAGCTGTAGAAAGGAGGAAGAGTTCAGTGGAAGTGGGATTAGGCAGACTAAGCAGTAATCCTAGTTTCCAAAAACCTGCTTATCCACGAAGTGTCTGGAGACCTGTCAGCCCTCTGGAAGGGCAGGGTTCATTTCTAACCACTTGAGGAGGAGGGCAAGAAGCTGTTTGTAACGAGGTGTCGCCTCCTGTCAGGCAGAACCCGAGTGCACAGACCTCCTGTGGCAGAGCTGTCTGGGTGCGGATGGACGGGAGCTCTGCCCAGTTCCCCACGAGGCCCCCCAGCCCGTGTCCCACTCAGCCAGTGTGAAGCTCTCTGCCTTCCCCAGACTGGTCCGCCCGAGTCCCTCTCCCAGCTAGCATGGGAGGAGGTCCTGGAACCTACTGCCGGGAAAGTCGCTCTGACTCAGGTCTGGTCAAGGGCATGGCATGACCTGCAGCTGGCCCTGGGGTCCTCCACCTAGCTGAAGAAGTCATCCATCTCTTCTCCCAGGAGACCCTCCTCTCCTCTCCGCCAACCCCTGCATCTGATGTTCCCGCCCAGTGATCCCAGAACCCTCTCTGCACTCCATCCGTGAGGCCAGCTGACACCTTGACCACCTGCCAGTGTGGCTCCAGTGTTCCCTGACACAGGGACATGCGGCCTGTGGGCTGACATTTTAAGTTGTGTATTTCTCAATACACAACAAATACTTTAATTCTCACCAGCAAGGATCCCAATGTGCTCCTGCAGCCAGCCACACACAGAGCCTCGTGCCACACAGGGGTGGTGGCTGGCGCCATCAGCGTGCAGTTACATGAGGATGGGCCTAATGCCCCCTGACCATGACCTCACACTGGGAACTCCCACGTCCACGTTTACAGGAGGTGGCGTGACTGGCGGCAGTGGACAGGAAGGTCACATGAGCGCTGTGCAGGCTGCCTCGCCCCTCAGTTTCCCTCATCAAGACCTGGACAGTCAAGCCTGAAAGGCAACTGTGAGCTGCAGTCACCACAAGCAAATCAGCTCTTTGATGCCACCTCTGGGCCGGCAGGAAAGAAACAGAAAGTGGGGCACTGACCTCGGCCGGGATGCTGGGAACCGCGGGCGTGATCCCGTTCTCCGTGCTGACGCTCCCAGAGCTGTTGTTGGGCGAGCTGGGCGCGGAGCCAGGGGCACTGCTGCAGGCCGAGTCTGGGCGGAGAACAAGATGCTGTCAGCGCGCTCAGTGCAGGTCCAGGGAAGGCCATGGACACACCTGCTGCCTGGGCCTGGGCTGCTGGGCTTCTGCTCACCCACTTGTAGAGGAACAGAAAGCCCAGCAGGAGGGAGCATGGCCACGGTCCCCAAACAGCACTGTGCACCCCACTTGCCATTTTCAGTTCTGCCAACCTTTCAGTTCTGTGGACACTACACTGAAGACTTTTGAGCTGTGCACATTATCAACTTTATTTCTCTTTTGAATTTTAAGATGATGTTAAACACCAGAAAGACAAGCCCTTGGACACTAATATTCTAACAACAAAAGGTTAGGAAAGCTTGGCCAGTGTGGCTCAGTGGACTGAGGGTCGTCCATGGACTGAGAGGTCCGGTTTGATTCCTGGTCAGGGCACATGCCCGGGTTGCGGGCTCGATCCCCAGTAGGGGGCGTGTAGGAGGCAGCCGATCGATGTTTCTCACGTTGATGTTTCTATCTCCCTCTCCCTTCCTCTCTCTCTCTAAAAAACAAACAAACACCATAGTAAAAAAAAACAACAAAAAAACAAGCCAGGAAACAGAAGGGCAATAACTGAGAGCAGAGAAAGGGCACTGTGGTCACCAGGAAAGCAACCCCCATTAGTGTCCACTTGTGACCACACCCTCTCATCCTCCCTGCACAACGTCCATGTCCAGGGAAAGCGGAGCCCATGGCTTCTGTGACTGACCAGTGCCCCGTGGAAACACACCAGAGCTGACCGAGCAACCGTGGAGGCACAGCGGCTGCAGGCTGCTCGTGGGGACAGGGCTCCACTCACTGCAGCGGTGACTGTGGAAGGAGGGTGTTCTGTCCTGGTGGCCTTTGCAGCTCCAGGGCACTGACCTTGAACACGGGGTTTTCTTTCTCTGCCCCAAGCCCTGACCATGGCCACCACCCAGCCCTGTCTGCTGGAAAGTCAGCTCTGCTCAGAGCAACCTCTCCTCCAGCCACCTGGGCCTGTGCTGCCCAGGACACACCCCTCTCGTGTCTCTGTGGCACCTGCACCTGTCTCTCAAGCTTGCCTGGCCCTCGAAGCTTCCCCCCCCCGCCCGGCCCGGGTTCCTTCGGGTTCACTCTCCAGGGAACACACTCAGGGTCCTTCAGGTGCTGGACACCCAGTCTGCTGCTTGTCTCACGGGTGACGGTCTGGTCTCTTGAATTAGACTGAAGTTCCTGGGCGGCGAGGACCCGCGTCACTTTTGTGTCCAGCCAGGTCCTGATGCATAGGACCACCCAGCAGTTGTGGCTGACAACACGATGCTCACTCAGAGAGCAGCCTGGGACAATCCCGTCTCACCAGCAGCGTGGCCAGAAATACAGCCCAGGCAGGCGCTGCCCTGAGGACAGCAGGCCACGACCGCAGGTGGACCAGTGCTTTAACGCACGGGATGCCCGAATCCGCGTGAGAACCCCAGCTGGGGAGACCTAGAGGGCCTCAGACAACAGTTCTTCACCTCTGTAGATGAGGCCTCTGCACACTAGACCAACCAGAGCACAGACCCCACGTTGAAAAGCAAGATGACGACAGACACAGGCGACTCTGTCACTAATCCATAAATACGCAGAGGCAGCCCAGGCTGGGGCTTCCTGAGGAACCGCCAGTATGGCGGGCAGGGCACCGGGCACTCAGCTCGCCCGCAGGTGCTGGGACTCGGAGTGTGAGGTCCGGCTGCTCACACAGGGAGGACCAGAGCCAAAGGTGCCTTCTCCTCCCGGGAGCCTTGGTTTTCAGACCAAGTACTATACTTGGTGCAAATGTTTCCCAGCTGCCTCTGAGCAATTCCTTTGTCTTGTGCTTCCAGGAACATGGATATGCGCACTCATGACAAGGTGCACCCCCAGTAAGTGGGGTGTGCCCTCAGGATGGGGGTATACCTCAGGGCAGGGGTGCACCTTGAGGTGGGGTACATCTTGGATAGCAGATGCACCCTTGGGAGGCAGGGGGTGCTCCTGAGGAATGGGGTACATCCCTGTGAAGGGGCTGCACCCTCGGAAAGGGGCCCTGTATTGTGGGAGTATTCTGCGTGTTCACCACTAGGTGGGGGCCAAGAGCAACACGCTCACTAGGAGGAAGCGGGGACCTGAGCTCCTTCTCCTGGGCCTACCTGCTAGCCCCCTGACAGGAAAACTTGGCTGCTCTAGCAGGGTCACTGGAGCAGGCCAGGCCACGTGACTCCCCACCAACAGGCAGGGTTGGCTAAACGCCCCCTTCACAGCAACCTGAACCCAAATTCCTGCAGACCCTCCTGCCCTGTCAGCCTTGCTGTGCGCCCTGGGCCTGGTGACTAAGTCGGAGCGGGAACGGGCTGTGCAGGCACAGTGGTCCTCGAGGACACTGCTGGCACCTGGGACTGAGCGCACACGGGCCGAGCGGCTGTGCAGGGTGGACTTCAGCCTCAGAGATGCTAAAGAAAGAGCCTCGTGCAGAAGGAGGTGGCAGGTGGGTGGGTGGGCAGAGGGGTTTAGAATCTCCAACATACCTGTGACATCCAAGGGACGCTTTTTTAGGGCGGTGACCACAGGCCCATCTTTCCTGCGCAACAGGGGGCTGCTCCGTCTCTCAGCCACTTTCTGCTTTAGCCGGGACCGTAACTTCAGATTGGGTTCCGAAGCTGCATGCAAAGGAGATGTCGTTATAGCCCAGCAGACGCAACCTGGGTCAAGGTCATCTCGTGGTGGCTTAAAACACACACTGGGTAAATATTTGCTTAACACCGGGTGTCGTTCCAGAGCTGGGCGCAGGCACTGCCCTGAGGCCCGGGGGCAGAATATTTTCACTCTCATTCAAACAGAGTGAAGCACAGAGGATGCCTTGGCCACACTTCTTCACATACAAGGTTATAAATCTGTCGGCAGTGTCACCAAGAACGATGCTGACACTGCTTCACCAGCAGACTGGAGGAAAACTGACGATCCAGCTTCTCAGGGTGTTGGCCCGTGGACAGTATGACCTCCCACACCTTCCTGCTCACCTGCTACGTGTCTGAAACCCAGAAGCCAGCTGCTGAGGTGACGGCACTAACACCAACCCCACTGTGAGGAGGACTAGCCAAGCCAGGTCTCAACACCTGAGTTCGCCTGAACACGGGCACAGGTGTTTCGGCTTGGTTTGGACAGAGCCATCTGCAAACCTGGGACTCTGCCCATGGTGGTTCCTAAGTCTTCTGCACCTAGAGCCCAGACCAAGCCCCCAGCCAACCAGGTCACATCTCTGGGAAGCCAGGGCACCCTCCATCCGGACTCCAGACACAGGTGCCTGCAACTCCGGGGCCATCATAGCGGGAGCCAGGACTGGGGAAGACCACTGTGGTGGGCCCTTAGCTGCGAGGTTTTACTTCATGTTCGAGCTCCAACTACTTGTAGATTTGGAAACGAGCGATTTGCAAACGAGCGAGTTTATACCTCTTTGTTTGTTTTTCATCAGCAACCCTGCTGTTCTCAGTATTTCTGGAACAGGAAGTTCACTGCTCTCAGGAACAGCAAGCGCCATAATCAATTTCCCCTGGAACCAGGCACGCAAGACTCAGGCCACGGTGCACCTCACTGAGGGCTGCTGTGCTTGTGCTTTGGGAAGCTCGGGCGGACAAGTCCTGGGTGGCAGGGGGCCCGAGGAGGCTGCAGGCAGGAGGGAGGAGCAGGGCCCTGAGTGAAGCTTCCAGAGAAATGAGACCAGCTCAGGAGGGCTAGCCTTTTCCAGATGCTCCCGCTGCTCAGCAGGTGGTGTCTCGGGAGAGGCCCTCCACCCTGCAGCATCCGGGCACAGTGCCCGCTCACAGCAGGACCTTCCAAGGCGAAGAGGAAAGGGACGCCTCCAGGGTGACAGCACCCACTCCTGCCTGCTGCTTATCCCGAGGTGACGCAGATGCATGTTCCAGTCCCTTCTGTCCTCACACGGAGTTCCTTAGCGGTACTTGGAGGAAAAGAAGCCAAATCCCACCTGATTATAGGCAAAGAAACAACAGTTCTTCTCCCACAGCAAGCTCTTGGCCGAAACAGTACAGGTTCCAACAACGTCCATCTGACCTGGGCAGACACCGGAGGAGACGCTGCTTCTCCAAGCCCAGGCCGCGCAGTCCCCTGGAAGGGCGTGTCAGCCCCTCTGGGCGGTGGCCCCACGCCCCCCACCACCGCACAGCTCTATCCCTGCACGGCAGCGTCCCATTATTGAAAGGATGTGGTTCGTCTCTCCTTCCTGCTCTCCCTCCCATCCCCCAACACTTGACCCTGAGGCTGCAAGACCGGAAGGCTCTGTCCAGCCTGCCTGGTTCCAGTGGCCACGGCAGAGCTCGCCTGCAGGGGACCCAACACAGGCCTCACCCTGCTTGCTGCGCAGCCCCACCTGACCTGCGGACCCCGCACACAACGGAAACAAGGCCCGAATTAAACACTACTCGTTCCAGGTGACAGCAGCTGAGAACGTGGGCCAGTGCCAGGCAGGTGCCCCTCCTGCTGGGGTGGCTGTGCTGGAAGGGCGGGGCCGCAGCCGAGGCCCCTCCCCTCCCTCTGGTCCCTGAGGAGGGACACGTGCTCAGCGCCAGAGAACGCGGCACTGCTGGCGGAGCAGGGAACTCAGCAGCTCGGAGAACACGCGCACGCTGAACTGAGCCCCGTCTCCGGGAGTCTGTCTGCACACACACTCACACGGGAGCCAAGGTACATGTTTGTTGGCAAAATAACTAGAAAAGTTACCCTTTAAGTCACATCCACGTGTTGGAATAATAAAGATAGGTACTGATCTTTACACACCTACTAGAATGGGACAGTGAAACAGTAACCGAAAAGTGAAGTCACAGGACAAAATGCAAAGCGGCATTTCTGTTAACAGGACAGCTGCACACACGTCGCAGATACACACCCGGCGCAGACACCAACAGACACCACACTGTTAGCAGTCGCTGTCTCTGGGAAGCAAGATTCAGGGTGTACTTTCCTGTGTTAGTTTAGGATCAGCACGCTCTATCTATGTGGTTTCCATAAAGAAAAACGACCTCGCCCTGGCCGGTTTGGCTCAGCGGTTAGAGCGTCGGCCTGCGGTCCAGAGAGACCCGGGTTCGGTTCCCGCTAAGGGCATGTACTTCGGTTGCAGTTTGTCCCCAGCCCTGGTTGATCATGTGGGAGGCAGCCACTCGATGTGTCCCTTTCACGTCGATGTTTCTCTCTCTCTCTCTCTCTTCCTCTCTCTCCCTCCCACTCTGTCTGAACAAAAAATGGAAAAATGTCCTCGGGTGAGGATAAAAAAAAAAAAAGAAAAAATTCCTCTCCGTGATGCTTCAAGGTGGTGGGTTTTCTAAACCCCCAGCCCGGCCTCCCTCGTTGCGACAATTCTCCACAAGGCTGAGGAGAGGAGCTCCGCGCTGCACATCTGCTTGGGGTCTGCTTTGTACCACACACGGGGACGACCCACGCTGGCGCCACGCGGCGCACGGCTCTGCATGCTGACGCAACGGGAGGGGTGTGGTGGGCTGACAACGGGCTGTTTCTGTGGCTCTGGTGTCGTCTCGTCAATGGGGAGTCACGTTTGAGAGTCTTTATAAAGAATTCCTGGCAGCTAACATCCTCAGAAATAGGAGGACCAAGATGCTCCTGGAGAAAAGTAACACCCACGCGTCCCATCACTGCGATGGAGTTCAGCTGCTTTTAACGGGGACGCACCACTCTCTCCAGAATGACTGGGCCGAATGCTGCACTTCACTGGGGTCTCGGGTCAAGCCGTCGGCTGCCCCACCCGTGAACCCCGGGAAGGCTTGCCCATGGACCGGGAACTAGGGGTGTCGACACGCCGGGACCTCTGTCGCTGCTGCACTTGAAGAGGCTCTGAAACCCAGGGTCAGTGCAGCCTGAGGCACCACCCAGAAGACCCAGGGGGTGGGCACCATCTCACCTGCTCTGCACCATTGCCCAGAAAATGACCCCTTTGCATTCTGGTGGGAGGTGGAGGACACTCCACTGTCAATCACCAAGGACGGGGGCGGGGCTAGAAGACGAGCCCCACACCCCAGCAGAGTGAGGCACACCTTGAGGCCAGACTTCTGGCTGTCAGTGCTGGTGTTTCCTCCCATGAAGTCTTCCCAAGGGGTGTCCAGCGTTACCCAGGTTTCTGGCTGACGTGTGGCATGGAGGGAAGGGCTGAGGGTGCGAAGCCTGGCCAGACAGTTGCTGTTGCGGCGAGGGTCAAGGTCCCAACATCTCAGGGAAGGACAAGCAGAGGCCTGTCACCACACTGGCTGAGGGCGCAGGAGGACAAGAGCTCCCCGCTCACAAGGCCGCTGGGGAAGGAGCCAGAATAACCTGGGTGCAGGGGGCAGGCAGGGAACGCCAGCTCCCCTGAGATTACAGAGGCTTGGCGGGGGGATGAGCGTCTCGTGAGACAGGACAGGGGGAGAGCCACCCAGAGGCCACCAGAGCACAGGCAGCGAGCAGTGTGTGCAGAGCGTGAGCGTGACGGCGTGTCACACGCTCACACGTGCTGGAACTGCCCCTTCCAGACTGACAGGTGGACACACTGTGCAAGACGACAGCCATTCGAGGTAAAATCGGGACTGCTGAGCGTACATCACACCTGTCAGGGGGCCGTGGTGATCCCGCCAAGGCACGCTGCAGTAACCAGCACTGCACGAGCTTCGCGTGCCCGACGCGGCAGGAGTGAGACGTGTCACTCAGAACTGGCGACGTCGTGTTTGAAGGAAGGCACCTCGGGACGACACAGGACAGACACCTCACTGCCCTGTCCCTCACGTGGTCGGCACGCCTCCTGAGAGCCTCCTGTCGTCAGTGTCACTGATGCATCACTGGAACCTCGAGAACCCGCCGAGCATCAGCTCTTGCTCAAGGTCCTGGGCGCCGGGCGCCCTCAGCACAGGGGGCAGGGCCTCGTCCCAGGTCTCCCTGCAGCCGGCGCGCTGCTCACATAGGCTCCAGCTTGGCAGGTCTGTGCTTAGTTACTGCTCCTAAGGGAATGTGGAGGGCCCCTGGAGGATGGGCCCCAGACACCTTTCTGTCCAGTTGGTGGGCTCTCTCTAGGGGAAACTCAAGATCCCTCTCAGCAGAGGAGGAGAGCGAGCCAGCCCGCAAGGTGAAGAGGACAGGACGGAAGCCTCAAGTCCGCCTTCAGCAGTAAAGGGCTCACACTCGTTTGCAGGACCCCACCTCTGACTGGGAGGGGCTCTGCCGTCCCCCAGCATCCTGTCAAGGCTCAGGGTCAGCACCAGGGACGTGGCCGCCCTGCCATGGCCCCTCCACCTCACCCCTGTCCTGCCTCGCTGGGCCAAGCTGCAGTCCCCCTCCTTGCAACTTCCGGTTCTGCATCCTGGTCTCCCCTGTGCTGAGCCCTCTCTGGGCACAGCTCTGCCGACGGAGACCCCCGTCTTAGAGTGGGGTGGCAGGTGCGCGCTGAGGGGTGACCGCTGTGAAGCGTGCCTGTCCTGAATCCACCAGAACCCTCTGGACAGCAGTCTGTGCTGACGAAGGCACAGCTGCGCAGACCATTCCCGGAGAGCGGGGTGTGCCCGCACTGCCCACTGCGCCGCCAGGCCGCCCACCTTCGTCACCACTGCCGCTGGAACCACGCTGCCGCGCCCGCCCTGCCGCGCCCGCCCTGCCAGCGCCCTTGCCCTCCGTCCGACTGGGTGCTGTGCAGACCCGAGAAGCCCTGCTGTCGCTGCAGGACACTGAGTTCTTTCTCATGCAGCTTTCCCCGACTCCGGGCCCAACCACCCCGCTGCCCACACTCTGCCCAGAGCTGGCGGCTCTGAATGCCAACGATGAAGGACCTTGAGGCCCATCCCAGGAGCTGCTGTGCCCCTGCACCCCCAGGGGACACTCGGCCGGGACAAAGTGCAGCCTCCGACCAAATAAGAACAAGTCTACACATTTACAGACGAGCCACGAGCCTCAGAAATAGGTGCACACGCGCGAGGGTCACTGCCTGGCTGAGTCACGCGGGAACACGCACAGACGCCGTGTGAAGCGATGCCCTGACACAAAGCAGCACGCACTGGAGATTCGTGAGGGCCTCCCGCGAGGGCCAGGTAGGCCTGCGGTGGGGAGGTGCAGGTGCAGAGCCCCCCGCCCCCCACCAGCAGGCCCCAGGCACTGACCTGTTTTTCTGAGAGGAAAGTCGTCTTTGGCATCGTACATGCCCAGGACTGGATGGTTGTAGGAGGCCGACACCCCACTCTGGGGCGGGGAGCTCTGGTCCAGGGAGCTGTGCTGCGTCTTCCTGGGGACGACACGGAGACACAGCTGAGTGAGCACGGGCCCTCAGCACCAGCCACAGCGCAGCCCGAGCTGCTGTCCTGTGCGTGGTGCCCCTTTGACACATCACCCCAGCTCAGCTGGCGGCTTCCTGGGCAGACGAGCCTCCTCTCTGGAGCAAGACTGAAAGGACATCAAAACCAACAAGACCGAGGGGCAGACACACACCCACGCTTCTGCGCCTGACCCAGAGCCGAGGTCTCCGCCCGGCCGCTGCTGTCAGGTGGCACCTGCCCTGGTCTGCGCCCTGAGCGCCAGGGTCACCACCAGCAAGAGGGGTTGTTCCAGGGGCACAGGCCAGAGGCAGCAGGTGGGCTCCAGGTGAGGAACCAAAGGTGTGTTGGGGAGCCTCGGGGACACCTGGGCCCTGGAGGGCGGGAGCCGCGTGGCCCTTCCCCCAGCAGAGAACCTGCAGCCCCACCGGCACCTCCCAGAACCAGCCCTTCTGTGGGGGGGCCAGGCCCCCCTGGGGCTGTGCTGTAAGTTCACTTCCCCTAGGGACAGCTGGGCGGGACCCAGAACCCACAGCGGCCAGAGGGCAGGCTGCCACCAGGAGACTTGGGGGGTGGCCTCGAGGGAGGGTGCTGGCCGCACCATCAGCCCACTCTGTCCCGAGGGCTGCCGGCAGCACTGGAGCTGGGACATCCTGTGACGTCAGACTGTGTGACCTGGGAGTCTGTTAGACCGTGTGTTTGAACACACAGCGCTCCCTGTCCGCCCCCTGGTGGGATCTGGACTAAGGACGTGAGCTCCTCAGTGCCTCCAGGCAGATAACCGAACATCCCAGGGCAGAGGGGTGTAAAGAGGGTGCTGCTCAGGACACCAGCTCAATGAGCAAGGGCCGGCCTCCCAGCCCTGGGACCACCAGGATGTCCAGCACCAGCCCCCCGGCTGCACCCCACACTGCAGGGACATGCTCCGTCAGGGCGTGCTCCCAGTCCCGGGACCACCTGTGGCTAGAGCTGGGAGAGGGTGCCAGTGTGCCGGCTGCACCCTCGTCACGGGTCACCCACCCTCAAGCACAAAGCCCTCCTGGCTCACCTGCAGTTATACTGAGACCCTACAGGCCTCCCCTCGGCCAAGGACCGTCTCCCACAGTCTCATTCAAGGTCTGAGGGCTAATACCCTCCACCAAATCACAGACTCACAACGTACCCTCTGGGAACGTAGCCTTGGACAGTTCCAATCTCGTGGCCCCGCTCTCAGCTGGTAAGCCCCAAGTCCTCCCCCGCCCCTTCTCTGCTCCCAGGCATTCCTTGTGGACCCCTCTCTGAAGTCCCCACTTCCGCCCTCACAGCACCTGCGACACCCTCCTTCCTCGGTGCCGTCTCTGCTGGAGGCCCCCTCTTCCACAGCATCCAGGACCGCGGGCTGCACGCGCCCCTCACCTTCGAGCCCACCACCATGGCCTCTACTCCCCCCGCCTCGTCTCCCAGCCCCATGGCTGAGTCGCCCGAACCCCCCTCCAGGGCACTGTGGCTGCCACCCAGCAATCCTGATGTGCTCTGCCGCGACTCCCACTCTCCACCACGCCTGCCTCGCTGGGCTCACCCCCCACGCCGCTCCTCTTCCGGATGGTTTCTGGGGCCTCCTCATCCTCTGGACCCTTCTCCGCCAGCTGTCTCAGCCTCCTCCCAGCTGCTGCCCTTACAGGTCTGGAGTCCAGGCCCCTTGCTGTGCTCCCTGGTCCCTGACCACCCCCCCTCCAGGCTTCTCTTGCTGCTGCCCTCAGCTCAGCACCGGGGACCCCGCCACAGCCGCTTCCCAACTGCACCTCACTGCAGTCCCCTGCCTCCCCAACAGTGGTCTTTCCTACGACAAATCCCATGACTGTTACTAGTGGGGAGACCACGGGTCGGACCGGTGCCACCGAACGTGGGTCTTTGAGTGCGTCGCCCCTCTCAGGTGGCTCTGGGCTCAGAGCTGCATCACGGCTTTACATGGACCCCGTGGCCTTCCCGCCTACGTGCCTGTCCTGACCGAGCTGCAGACTGCCACGGGCAGGCCACGGTGTGAGCAGACTGGTGTCCCAGCAATGCGCAGCCACAGAGGGCCTAGGGGAGCAGAAAAGGGCCTGGGGACAAAATGCCTCTGGGTTGCACTGTGATCACGGACGCCATCTACAGGAGCAGGTAGGCCACCTCGATGGGGTTTGGTGTTTCAGCGCTTTGGGGCCTGAGGACAGCACATTTTCTCCCAACGAGATGAATGACAGCCACACTTTGATTTACAGAAACTACCCCACGGGTTCCTCCAGGAGACGACACTACCCCGAGAGCAGTGAAAAACGAAACGCAAAGCAAACGTCTGTGAAGCACCCTCGGTCAGTGTTTAAAGCCACAAGCTCGCCACGCCCTTCCAAACATGGCCTGTGTCCACAGCCAGCCCCCTGAACCCCTCGACTGCGGAACGCTCGCCAAGGCCAGGAGCCCGACGGCCAGCACGGGGCTCTTCGGCGGTGCCCGTCGCTGCGCAGGCCAGGAGGGCTCTGGTGTGAAGACGATGAAGCTGCGCAGAGGCCGGCTGACTGCCCGGGAATCAAGACCCGGGGAGAAACCCAGAGGTGCATATGGACGACTGAGGCCAGGGTTCCAGCTGAAGTGGCTCCTTGTGTGGCCTGGAAAGACCATGAGAACCCGAGAACGATGGGCAGGCCCCAGCCCCACAGTGTCCCTCAGGCCATTTAGAGACAGGCCCACGCCCTCTGGCAACCGCTGTGCGCCTCGCCCACCAGACCAGGTGGTTCCCGCCACGCTTGCTCCTTGCCTTAGGAGTGTCGAAGTCCACACCGCCCCTCCTCTCCCGGGGAAAACGGGTGTCCTCCAACCTGTCAGGACCGTGAGCTCGGGCCCCGCCCACACCCCACTTACCCGTACCAGTAGCGAGGGTCACTGGACAGGCAGTGGTTCAGGCTCCGGTGGGCCAGTGCCTTCTTTTTGTTGAGGACAAACTCCTGCAGCTTCATCTTCACCTCGGTGCTGGCCACAGCGCCTGCAGGGGACAGCAGAGGGCGCTGGAGGCTCTGCCCGCAAGGCAGCCCCACGCCAGCCCCACGCCAGCCCCACGCCAGGAGCGGACGAAGGGGCGGGGACAGAGGGTTCCAATTCAGGAGGCTGCACACTGTGGAGGCTTCTCAAAGGAAGGAGAAGGCCAGCAGGCGTGGTAAGAGTAGGCCCATTATGAAGGAAGCGTTAACATTCTTACAGAAAGGAGTCTGGCCCTGACCGGCGGGGCTCAGGGGGTTGGGGCATCGTCCTGTACACCAAAGGGTGGCGGGTTTGATTCCCGGTCAGGGCACACACCCAGGCTGCGGGTTCACCTGCCAGTCGGGGTGCATGCGGGAGGCAGCTGATCGATGTCTCTCTCTCCCCCTTCCTCTCTAAAATCAATGTTAAGAAAGAACGTTCTGGACTGAGCACTGGCAGCAGGTGGTTCCTTCCCACGGTAGCACACGGGCAGAGTCTCAGAGAGGAGCTGTGCACACGACACGACCCTCCCACGGAGACACAGCAGGGTGAGTGAGGCCCGTGTCCTGGGCAGGCTGCTGTCACGCTCCTGAACCCACAAGGCAGCAGGCTCCTTCGCAGTCACATTGAAGGCGCATTCTGTTCCTTGCAACCTGGCAGCTACTGGGGCAGAGAGCACGTCACCAAGGGACTCGAGTCAAGGCCATGTGTTTTGTGGTGTGTTGAGGCTGCTGGTTGGCCACAGCCCTCTCCCACCCTTGAGCAGGTCACAGCAGTGACCCTGCCTGGCCTCCTCTAGCCACCGTCAGCTGGGGGCTGAGGTCTGGATCCCTCCTCACAAGGGCTGGTGTGCATGGCTGGTGGGCGTGACCAGAGTGCATGTCCTCACTCCTCCCCACAGGCCTGGCCCGCAGCCCACACAAGTTAACGATGAGACACAGACGTGCGACTATGAGAGCAAAGGGAATCCTCTTTTCTTCCTAGTACTTCGAGAAGACAGGATTGAAAAAGGAAGCTGCTGGCTCTGGTCCTCACCCTGGGGGCCCAGCAGATGGGTGGGAGGGCCTGGCCAGGTGGGGCCCAGGTGAAGGGGCTGCAAAAAGGCTGGTGGACACAACAACCTGAACAGTGGATCTCCATCCCCGGCTGCCTCTGCCAGGGACCTACTCTGTTTCCTGTGCCCACGCTCCTCTGAGGAAGGCACATGGAACAAAAATTACTTCTAGGGTCAGGTGTTCAATCTTATGGACTCCAGCCGTTTGAGCCCTTTTCACAACAGAGTGGACGCCTTTCCTCAGTGACGGCGCCTTGCCCTCACCCGGCTGCTGTACGGCAGAGATGGAAGTCGCCCTGCTCGCTCCGACCTGCTCGGGAGCTGAGACGTGCTCCCAGGTCTGTGTTAAAGATGGAACATCTCAGCTTCTTACAGGTCGTCAGCTCCACTAGAACTTAACTGATTCAAGATCGTGTGTGGATGCCGATACCCAAACTCCCACACATTCTCAGAATTCACTGTTCTATCAAACGAATGGCATTAATGGTAACAGAAATAAAATAAAAAACCTACAGAAATACTTAAAGTTAAAAGTACTGTAAACATTTACAAGTGTAACAAAACTCTGAATTAAATATTTTAAAAGGAAGTCACTGAAAAAGCCCGAGCAGCTGAGCAGCAGAGGCAGGGCTGCGGACCTCGGCCACGCTGCCTCCCCCAGGACCACCCTCCCGGCGCAGAGCCCACCAGGAGGGCCCACGCCCACCGCAGTGTGCTGCCAGTGATGCAGCCTGCCCACCAAGCCCACGCCCACCGCAGTGTGCTGCCAGTGATGCAGCCTGCCCACCAAGCCCACGCCCACACCAGTGTGCCGCCAGTGATGCAGCCTGCCCACCAAGCCCACGCCCACACCAGTGTGCCGCCAGTGATGCAGCCTGCCCACCAAGCCCACGCCCACACCAGTGTGCCGCCAGTGATGCAGCCTGCCCACCAAGCCCACGCCCACACCAGTGTGCCGCCAGTGATGCAGCCTGCCCACCAAGCCCACGCCCACACCAGTGTGCTGCCAGTGATGCAGCCTGCCCACCAAGCCCACGCCCACACCAGTGTGCTGCCAGTGATGCAGCCTGCCCACCAAGCCCACGCCCACACCAGTGTGCTGCCAGTGATGCAGCCTGCCCACCAAGCCCACGCAGGGGGAACCACTACGCTGTGATGAGCGCTCGGCTGGCGCTGGGGGAGTTGCTCTGCAGGGACCGCAGGGGCTGTTTCTGACTTGCAAACATATCTGACGTGTTTTCTGAAGTCAGATTTTTTTCCTATTTTGTGAGGCTTAAGATGTTCTTCGCCTGGGGAGACCGTGGTAAACGAGAGCTGACTCAGACAGCTCGCCACGTGCCGGCAGCTGTGGCACAGGCCGACGAGCCGACACGCACAGATTCCACTTCCACCCTTGGATGAGCAACAAGGTTTTCTTACCCCAAAGAAAAATGCAGAGGATCCCCGAGCGCTAAGCAGAGCCCAGGAGAATGGGGACGGAGGGCTCCCGCGGGAGGCCATGTGCGCCAGCACCCGGCAGGTACGCCCAGCTCAGGGCACTTGGGCCTCAGCACCCGGCAGGCAAGCCCAGCCCAGGGCACGCGGGCCTCAGCACCCGGCAGGCAAGCACAGCCCAGGGCACGCGGGCCTCAGCACCCGGCAGGCAAGCCCAGCCCAGGGCACGCGGGCCTCAGCACCCGGCAGGCAAGCACAGCCCAGGGTACACGGGCCTCAGCACCCGGCAGGCAAGCACAGCCCAGGGTACGCGGGCCTCAGCACCCGGCAGGTACGCCAAGCTCAGGGCACTTGGGCCTCAGCACCCGGCAGGCAAGCCCAGCCCAGGGCACGCGGGCCTCAGCACCCGGCAGGCAAGCACAGCCCAGGGTACGCGGGCCTCAGCACCCGGCAGGAGCCCTCACAGGCCCCGTGAAGTCCGGAGCTGCTGTCTATGGCGGCTCTTAAGTGGAAGGCAGCACCCGTGCAGTAGGCCACAGAGCCTCCAGGTGCTCAGATCCCTAACATGGAGTGAGAGGGTTCACTAGACTCCCAGCTCTCACCCTGGCCACATAGCACTCAGCCAGGAGCGTCAGAGACGACAGCAACACTGCCACATCCACTCCAGAGAAACATCGGGCGCCTGCTCCGCGTGCTGCACCTCAGCGCAAAGAAGTCAGCACAGAACAGGCAGTGGCGTGGAAGAGGGGTGTCCTCCGAGCCAGCGGGCTGAGCAGTGAGAGCAAGAGCCAGGGTGACAGGCCCTGGGCCCCAGCTGCCCCCTGCAGGGCCCGCCTGAGCTCCCACACGGAGGCATCCCCGCCTGAGCTCCCACACCGGGGCATCCCCGCCTGAGCTCCCACACCGCGGCATCGCCGCCTGCGCTCCCACACCGGGGCATCCCCGCCTGAGCTCCCACACGGAGGCATCCCCGCCTGAGCTCCCACACCGGGGCATCCCCGCCTGAGCTCCCACACCGGGGCATCCCCGCCTGAGCTCCCACACCGCGGCATCGCCGCCTGCGCTCCCACACCAGGGCATCCCCGCCTGAGCTCCCACACGGAGGCATCCCCGCCTGAGCTCCCACACGGAGGCATCCCCGCCTGCGCTCCCACACCGGGGCATCCCCGCCTGAGCTCCCACACGGAGGCATCCCCGCCTGAGCTCCCACACGGAGGCATCCCCGCCTGCGCTCCCACACCGGGGCATCCCCGCCTGCGCTCCCACACCGGGGCATCCCCGCCTGAGCTCCCACACCGGGGCATCCCCGCCTGCGCTCCCACACGGAGGCATCCCCGCCTGAGCTCCCACACCGGGGTGCACATAGCCAGCCAGTGTGCAGTGAAGCGTCTCGTGGCCTCCCGCCCTCACGCTGTGACAGAACCGAGTGTGTCCCTCAGATTCGGGCACTGTTCTCGTGTATCGGTACGCAAGGTAGACCTCACGGGAGCGCACGCTCTCCTGATGGGCTCTCTCTACTGACGCTCCATCAGGGTTAAAGAAAATATTATTTTAAGGGTGAACTGCTATAATAACAAACAATTGCAGGAAGTATAAATTTTATGTATAGAAACAATTACTATGAACTTACAAATAGCTCAACAGATAAGTTAACTAATAATGAGAACACATTACCTAGATCCTTTCAGGACAAAAATAACCCCCTTTTTGAAGAGAAAAATTCATAAAGTGTAGGAAACAATACAGGCACGATAACAGATTAGATTATATTCTTTTTTTTTTTTTTTACCCTCACCCGAGGACATTTTTCCATTTTTTGTTCAGACAGAGTGGGAGGGAGAGAGAGGAAGAGAGAGAGAGAGAGAGAGAGAGAGAAACATCGACGTGAAAGGGACACATCGAGTGGCTGCCTCCCACACGATCAACCAGGGCCGGGGACAAACTGCAACCGAAGTACGCGCCCTTAGCGGGAACCGAACCCGGGTCTCTCTGGACCGCAGGCCGACGCTCTAACCGCTGAGCCAAACCGGCCAGGGCGATTAGATTGTATTCTAACTCTAATTTGGGAAAGACGGTAAGTAGCTGCGTCAGCTGAACCTGGGTTAGAGAGGGAGCAGCGGGGCGTGGAGGAAGATGTGCGTGTGCGAACTGACCATGGGCCGACCAGAACGTGAAGGGCAGCTCCGCTCCACGCCCAGAGAAGGGGCAAGGGAGCCGGCTCGCCGCACCGGGACACTTCACCTGGGACACCCTCTGGCCTACCGCACGGCCAAAGGCGCCCCGAGCCTCGCCATCAGAGACAGGTGCTGGAGCCGTGAGCAGCTGCTGGGCCCAGCTGCGGGACAGTGGCCGAGGAGCTGCCCGCGCTGGCGGCAGCGACACAGGTACAGTGCCTTGCACAACCACCTGGCATCGTGGCTGGAAGCTGACCAGCACATGCCCCAAGGCTCCGCAATGCCAGGTCGCGGGGAGCCCTGCACCAAGCCCCGCCCCAGGACCCGCGCAGCAGCATCACTGGCAGCCCCATCAGGAGACAGCCGCACTCTGCAGGGCGTCGCCGTGCATGGCGGTGCGCTCCTGAGGGCTGGCCCCACTGGAGGTGGGCGAACGCCGGTGAAGACGGCTCGGAGAGCCCAGTGCTGAGTGAGGGAGAAAACACAGGAGCCCTGATAATGATCCCACTCATTTCGGAAGCAAGAGAAGTGACTCTGGGGTGTCAGTGTCAGGGAGCAGTTAGCTTTGGGAAGGACAGTGGGTGGTGACTGGGCCCCAGGTGCGTACCTCGGGACAATAACATGGATGGTCCTTGAGGACAGGTCCCTGAGAGCTCCCTATACACCGAAGGTTGGGGCTTTTCTGTATGTCTATCACATGCCAATAAAATTATCTTTAAAAAAAGCTTCAAATGGTCTGGCCGGTGTGGCTCAGGGGTTGAGCGTCGACCCATGCACCAGAAGGTCGTCGGTTCGATTCCCAGTCGGGACACGTGCCCAGGTGGTGGGCCAGATCCCCAGTGGGGGGCATGCAGGAGATGGCCAATCGATGTTCTCTCTCATCCATGTTTCTATCTCTCTCTCCCTCTTACTTCCTCTCTCTGTAAAATCAATAAAGAAAAAAAAATTTTTTTTTTAAAAAAAGCTTCAAATGATAGGCTTTGCGAGAAGGCTGTTGTGCACGTGGACATTAATTTAAACAAAAGCTTGTTCAAATGACTTGTGTAGATGGCTAGCTGTTTTCAGAAACTGAAGCTGAAGGACCTTTGAGAACTGTGAGGTTCTGCGTCTTAGTGAGGCATGTCACATCTTCTACTGTTCCTTGTGGGCACTGGACGGGCAACTCGCCTGACTGTCAGCGCCAAGCCCTGCCAGGGACAGAGCTGTGCGCTGGCGTTCTCAGTGTGACCACGGGCCGGCAAGCGCAGCTGAGCACTGGCGTTGGGCGGAGCGGACAGGTGGAGACGTGGACACACGGCCCTGCTGAGGAGGCCCTGGGGTCACTGCAACACTGTCAGCGGAAGCGGCACGACACCCGTGGGAGTGCTCCTTTCTCACGGTCTGGCGGGTCGCCACCGCAGTGGACACGCCAGGCCTCACTCAGGCCGGTCACCTTGCATCCATGTCACTGCGCGCCCAAGGCACTCTGTCCAGTGGCCAGGCGGTCAGCAGAGGGGGCTGTGGCCTCTGCCCTGAGATGCGGGGTATTTTCCAAAGGGGGACAGGACAGCACCTAGAGTGGCCTCCAGGCTAAGATCAAGTCCAGGCATTTCTTAGGACAACAGAGCACACTGGTCTTCACACACGAGCACAGCCATGGTGTCTCCGCTGAGCTCGGGGTCCTACAAGCCAACACCGGGTCTCAAGGCACTCACACAATGCTCTCAAAAAAACAGAGAACTCTGAAATATCAGGACAGAGCTCATGGGCGAAAGGCACTGTGCTTCTGTGCACCACGTGGTTCTCACAGTCCCCAGGCCGTTAGGAGTCTGCCAAACAGTCGAACCGAAAGCCGTGCTGCACGCACGCAGCCCCCAGGTGACTGTAAGAGCCACCTGGAGGGACCCTGCAGGGACACCGCACTCTATGACCAGGAGGAAGGACTGGCGAGGGGCCCTGGGCGTGGCACTCACTCTCTTTGCCTTTCTCCTTGTTCTTGAGCTGTTGCAGCTTCTGCTCCCGGTGCTGCTTCTCCAGCTCCTGCTCCTGGCGGTGCCTCTCCAGCTTGCGCTGGTGCTCCAGCAGCTCCTGCTGGTGCTTCATGGCCAGCAGCTCCTGCTGGTGCTGGGAGGAGGGAAGGAGACAAAGAGGTCAGAGCCGGGCCACACAAGATGACATGCACGACAGAATCAGCGAAGGACCAGCTTGTCTCGGCGCGGTGCCGCCGCCAGGGCAGGTCCTGTCCCACAGTCAGCGCTTCCACAAGTCCTCTGACTCCGCTCAGTGCGGATGCAAACGGGCTACTTGGGGCCCAGAGGTCTCCTGACCCCTTAAGTGTTCAAAATGACTGGATTCCTAGGAGAAAACACACAGGAAGATCTTTGTTGCCTTGCAAGCTGGGAACGCCTTTCTGAGAGTGATGAAAAAGAGGTGAAGTACACATCCCCCTAAGGCGCAGCCAACCCGCTCGTGGGGCTCGCCAAGAGACACGGCACATGTGCCCAAAGCCCTGAGGACAATGTGCACAGCGGTCATCCAGGACAGCCGGCTCGACGCCCTGATGTGCCTCCGAGCTGAACACAAGCGGCGCTCATGCTGCGGCACGGCCTCGCGACGGAAAGGGGTGCAGCAGATACAGGGAGACGGCGGGGACAGTCAGCAGGCAAGGCTTCTATTCTGCGACAATCGAGAACAGGAAACCCTAAGACCTGATGATGAAAATCAGAGGCTGCTCTAGGGCTGAGGCAAGAGAGGCAGGTGGGCGACTCCCAGTGTGGACCCGGCCTCAGCTCACGAGTGTCACGTGCTCTGGAGAGAACATTCCCATGGACACCGAGGGTCACATGGAGAAAATTTACATTGCAGTCGACTTACGTGAGCCGGGCACAGTGGGCATGAGCAGCACTTTCCATGTCCTTCCTCCCCAGTGTGCCACCTGGTCAGAGGAGGGTTGAGGCCAGACTGCTCCACAGGAAACTGGTTCTGCCCCTCCCCCCCAACTCCTCCTGTGGGGCTGCTGTGAGGACTGCCATGAGACAGCCTCTGGGAACCACCTGGAACAGTGTGGCACACACTTCTCGCCTGTACTCTGCCACCCTCTGAAAGATGGCACCCGGGGAGCTTGACTTCTTCCAGGCATTGCAAGGTCACCCTAAGATCAGCACAAGGCCCCTGCAGCCCCCACGGGAACAGCACACACAGAAGAGTGCGGGGCTGAATTCCAGGAGTGGTGACTCGGAAGCGGCTTCCTAGCTCTGTGGCGCTGGCCGTGCAAGCGCGGCAGTGGGAGCCCGCAGACCAGCTGAGCTGCGAGCCAGGCCGCAGGCGCGTGCGGCAGGAGTGCCGTGGGGAAGACCTGCTCCTGTGTTAGTTTCGATCCAAGACGTGCTCAGAGCCGCATGTGGGACTGAGGTCTCTCACGGAGGACAGGCGCACACCAGGGAGGACTTCCGTCCGAAGGCGCGCTTGCAGATCTGCCCGAGGGCCGCGGGGGCGCTGTGTCCTTGGTGGAGGCACGCCCCACCCCAGGTCACAGGCCCTGCCACCCCTGTCCGGCAATCTCAGGAAATGTGCACCCAGCGGGCCTTCTGGTGCTGTTCAGGCCCGGACAGCAGGACAGCGACATTCTGGACAATGGGTCCCATAATGAAGTGCCCCCCACCGTATGCCTACACCCCAAGGGGCCTATGTGCAACTCGGGGTCCCTTTCAGCGGCTCAGCACTCATGTACTGCCTAAATGAGGGGCAGGCAGAAATCCGCTTCACAGCCTCACAATATTTACTTTTGAGCCAAAACCCAGAAGGAAGCGAGATCTTTCAACTATTGTTACAAAAAGACTGGAAACCACCGCCACAGATACCAGTGATTGAAGTCCACAGGCTTACAGCACTCCTAGAAAGACAGCACCGTCCTGGAGTTGTAAGGAACGCAGCGTACGAACGGTGGCTCAGACTCCCCAGAGCGCCCAGAGCAACTCTGCACACGCGCACCTGCTCCCGTTTGGATGGACATCACGCACTCTTAGGTTTACGTTAAGGCCCATACAACAGAAGTGCTGGGACGAATCAGACCCTGCAGCCAGCTGCACAACGTCACGTCACGTCTCCTTGCTTCTCGACCGTGGGACAACGCAGCCCTCCTCACGCACAGATTTGGGGGAACGAGGACCGGCTGCTTTGTTTCCCTACTCACGCACCACGCTGTGGCATCGCCAACAGGGACTGCCCGTCAGTGCCCAGGAAGGCTGCCGGCTGCCCTCTGTGGGGAACGAATGAACTGTCACAGGGTGCACTCTCACGGCTACAGAAGAGGTCTCTGAGATGTGCTGACTTTCCCGTAAGGTAAACCCCGAGCTATCTGCACGCAGTATCTCGCTAACGTGTGAGGATCAAGACTATTCTATGAACAAAGCAAAGCTGTTGATAAGCTATTTTTTGCAGATTAAAACTATTATGAGCAATTTAAAAGAAGACGTCTACAACTTAATTTTTCTAAGGAAAAACACAGTAAGAGCAGACCCCATTACTCTGATGAGAGTTTAACGTGGAACTGACTTGGAAGCAATGCTGAGCTCAGGTGCCTGGAATCCAGCTTCTCTGACTCTGACTTTGGAACTGGAGATACGAATGTTCGAGTGGAAACCCAGCCAAACGTCTACTTTCAAAAGTGAAATAAAATAAATCCTGCTACACGGAAGGACTGAAATTGGGAACAGGTACGCATCCACAGCCCCGGCCAAGGACAGAGCCCTCCAGCCTACAGGGCGGGCACCTGACCTGCTCAGGGAGCCTCTGCTCAGTTCCCAGGACCAGGAACCGCTGGCCCTGGGAAGCAGTGGCAGTCAGGCTCTGTCAAAGCACATCAGCGCCAATCTCCCTGGGCCCCAGGTGCCACCAGCACTCACTGAGGCAGGAGTGGCAGGTAGGTGCCTATATTTCAGCATGGGGGGGGGGGGGCGCCATGGTCCACATGTGCACTGGGGGGGGGGTCCCCGAGAGCCACAGCCTGCTTAGGAGCCCAAGGATATCTAATGGCCTGACACACAAGGAGCCCACAGGGCCAGGGTGTCTCCCTGACTCTAAGCACACTGCAGACTGGGCAGCAGCTGTGAAAGCAAGGGCAGCAGGGAGGAGGACCCCTGCCCACGCCTCAGCAATGGGGACCAGTGTCCACTGACTCCCGCAGCCCTCACACAACTGGATCCTGGCTTCAGAGGGAAACGAGCCAGCCAGCCGGCCAAGGAGCACCTTCCGGGCTCTGGCATGTGGACCGGCCCCAACAGAACTGGTCTTGGGTTGGGTTTTCATACACCATCAACGGTCCCACCTGCTTTGTGCCAGTCTGCCGAGTTGTGCTGTCGTCACTGGAAGCAACATGCCACGAAATGGCCTCGGGGCCCGTCCCGGGCATGCAGTGGAGGGTGGCGGGGGCAGCCTGCCCACCCTGCTCTTGTTCTTCTTCCGCGATGGGGATGCTGGTAAGACACCAAACCAAAGCCCGGGACAGCCGGGCTGCAGGAGAGGAGGCGGCCCCCTGGCTGCACATGTACAGACCTGGGGTCCAGCTGGGCCAGCACCTCCGGGCCCACGTGGCCCTCTTCCACTCTCCGCAGCGCACAGACGTCCCCACGCAGAGGGGGGCGGTGAGGGAGCAGGCTGCCTCTCCAGAGCACCCCGTCCGGCAGGCTCACTGGCCCGGGCCCTGCTGCACCTGCCTGGCCCTGCCACCAGCACCTGGGTGCCAAGAGCGGCCTCTGCCACCTGCTCACTGCATTCTTGAAAGGCTGAACCGGAAAGGAAACACAGACGGAACGTCTCTTCACCGAGGCACGCACAGCGGGTCAGGAGCCTGGCAGGCCGGTGTGGAGCGGAGAGCGTGGCAAAGGCCGGGCGCAGCACCGGGAGCCGCCAGGAGCTGTGCCACAGCGCAGCTGCGCCAGGTCGCTTGTCCACAGAGCGCAGGGGCCTCTCAGGCAGCGCCCCTACCCGACCTCACTGGCAGAACACAGCTCTGACGGAGGCTGCCCTCGGGTGGGCTGGCTGTTCACACCTAGGAGCGTGTGCCGTCAAATCATGGCCCATTTGGGACTACAATGCTGTTCCTTATGGGGTCCTCAGAGACAAGCTGCTCCCTGCCCCTCACTGGATGTGCTGGCTCACACCGAGGCGCCCATCTCAGTGTGCTCCAAGCCCTTCTTCCCTCTGCCCCACCCACGGTCAAGGCCCCGGTGCAGTCCCGTGCCCACCCCAAGTGGCCACTCAAATGTTACAGAGACAAAAGGGTGAGCCTTCAGCACCACAGTCCACGAGAGGAAGGTCGGCCACAGAGGCCCCAGCACTGCGTGTGGGCTAGGGCACTGCGGACACTTCTGAGGCCACGGGTGCAGCATCACTGAGGAGGGCGAGCCCCGAGGGGAAGGAGGGGGTACCTGAGGGGGGGCCAGAGAGGGGAAGAAAGAGAGCTGTGAGGGGGAGGGCTAAGGACGGGGAGGGCCAACTGCCTTCACCCCTGTGCCCAGGGTAACATTCTCCTTCAAGGCTGGGCTCCAGCAGCCGCACCCTCATGAAGACCAGCACCGCCCCCCCCCCCGCGCCCCCCGGGAATCCTGGCTCCTTCCTTCCAGCCTCCCAGCATCTGGCACACTCGTGCTGGGCCCAAGCGATCTTCCGCAGACCTCAGCCCTGGCCCACAGCAGATGTGAGCGAGCCCCGAGGGCAGGGACCAGTGAGGAGGGGGAGCTTACACAGGCAGGACGCCTTTGGACGCACACAGAGATCCTTCTCTCCTACAACTGGAGGCAGCCTATAGTCGATGGCACCGTCAGCAGCACTGTCAGGACACCTGATCAAGAAGACTCTCTCAGGTGCAGCCAGGGGAGAACAGAGCCCAGCAGGGCAGCCGGAGTGGCCAGCACTGGCCACAGCGAGTTCCAGGAACTGCAGCGGGGGGTCAGCAGTGCATCCCAGCAGCATGCAGGTTAGGCACAGACAGGTTCAGGGATGACACAGGTCTCCTGGCACTGCAGCCCGGAGCTTTCCCAGGTACCACGGTTACGACAAACTGAGCACATCTCACTGGCTCCTTAATGTCTCTTCGGGTGACCTGGAAGTCAGGGCTCCGGGTAGCATCTCTTCAGCCCCCTGGAGCAGGTAACAGAGAGAGAACTTCCCAGCCAGGCCCCCAGGGCCATACAGCCAGGTTCCTTTCACTTGTCTCCCTGTCTCCGCAAGGAAAAGAGTCACACCCTAAACTGGATACCTCTTAAAATCCTGTCCTACCCCTGGGAACAGCACAAATCACATGAACAGACACGGGCAGAGAAAAGCTCACCCTCACCAGCAGAGAGCACACAGATTCAGACAGCGTGGGGTTGGTCTCCACTCCTCGCCCACGAGGCTGCGGAGGGAGGGGCCCCGCGGCCCACCTGTGGAGGAGCGCCGCCCTCTCAGCACCACCCCCCGACTTATCATCACACCCAGACGAGAAGAGCTGTTCCGACACACGTGTCCCGCCGCTGCTCACAGAGCCTGCACGCTGTCGAGTTCACACAGACGCAGCGTGCTGGCTGCCAGGACTGGGGTGGGCAGTGTGCACTGGCACAGCGTTTCAGCGTGGGAAGAGGTAAACACTGGCGACGTCACAGAGCAGTGGGTGTGCTAGCGACACTGAACTAGAGACCTGAGAATGGCTGAGATGGCAGCGTCCATGCTGAGTGTAGTCACCGCCATAAGGAATAGCTGAGGGCGTCCTGGCCGGTGTGGCTCAGCAGTCAGAGCGTGGGCCCACAGACCAGAGAGTCCCGGGTTCGGTTCCAGCTAAGGGCACGTACCTCGGGTGCAGTGTGTCCCCAGCCCCGGTTGGAGTTGTGTGGGTGGCGATCACTCGACGTGGCTCTCTCACATCGATGTTTCTCTCTCTCTCTTCCTCCCTCTCCCCTTCCCACTCTATCTGAAGATGAATGCAAAAATGTCCTCGGGTGAGGATAAAAAATAAAAAAAAAAGAAATAGCTGAGGGCTTTAGTGGTAACACAGCTACCGTGTTACCCAGCAATTCCTCCCGAACCAGTGGGCCCGGGCTCAAACCAAACCTGTGCACGCGCGCTCACAGCGGCAGACAGCGGCGACCGCCCAACGCCCGTCACGAGGTGATGGGCAAACACACCTGTGTGTCCAGACAAAGGAATGCACTCGTGTGACGGACGTGAAGCTCCGCGTGGGCAAGCCGCGAGCACGAGCACGCGGAGCCGGGGGGAGGAAGCCAGGCACAGTGCACGCTGTGTCCACGCCGCACGCCCGGAATGGGCACACTGGGAGGCGGGACGCAGACGCGCGTTGCCGGGGGTTGGGGAGGGGCACGGGGAGAGACTTCTCTTTGGGGCGACAGCATGGCGCGGACAAACAGTGGTCATGGTTGCACGACACTATAAATGAACTAAGTATGACTGAATCGCACACTTTAAAATAGTCAAATGCTGAATTCTAAGTTATGTGATTTTTACTACGATAAAAAAATGACTAAAAAAAACCTACGGATTTCCCACAAAAGAAAAGGAAGAAGGCACAGCTTTTCTCACGTGGACTCGCCCCTGCCTGGGCCGGGCCAGGTGGCGGTCAGTGTGGCCCTCGAGACCAAGGACAGCAGTGCAAGCTGCCACCTGGGCTGCGCTCCAGAGGGCCCTGGCTGTGCTCACGGGCCTCCCAGCGCCTGGAGTGGGGTGGGGACGGGGACAGAGGACGAGAAGGCCGAGTGCTCGGGGCAGAGCCTGACGGGCACTGGAGACACAGCCGGACCGGCAGGAGGAACAGGAAACGGGAAGACGCCCTGGTCAGGAGCAGGACCGGGGTCCTGGGAGCACTGGAAAACGATGAAATCGCTCTAAACGTGCGTGGGCTCACCATTTACCTATCACTACCCTGGAAACAGCTGTCCCAGGAGGAGGCGGCTAGTCTCTGCACACGAGACCCAGCGAAGGCCTTCTGTCCTAGGGAAGCCAGAGAGGGGGCCCGACTCAACCCCACAGAAGAAACAGGAGGGATGCTCCTGAGTGACTCTGAGGCACACACTTTCCTCGGAGCCCCTGCACGTCACACAACCAGGGTCAGAGACTGGGCCTTCGGGAGACACCCTCGGCCTATCAGGTCCCCAGGGCAGTGAGTCACCTGTGCTGGGGCCCCAGCCTTGGCAAGAGCGGGTCATGGAACAGGCTGGGCCCCACCTATAGACTGTCAAGGAGATTGTCACAGATAACTTTTCAAGACCTCAGCATGGCTAAGGAAGTTTGAGTCAATGCAGCTGAAGGAAGGAGGAAGTCGTAATCACTATTTGCAGATGACAAGTCTGTCGCCTAGAGGACATGAAATAACGGATTGTAAGTGTATGGAGATGCGTCAAGCACTGCGATAACTCCGTAGAAAGAAATACACAAAACAAGGCTTTTAAGGACAGAGGAAGCCTCAGTCACCAGACTGTACTGCATGGTCCCAGACAGAAGTTTATGCCAGGAACCTAGCAGACGTGTTCCTTATGAACTTGCTGCAACTCCCAGCAAGTTCCAGTCCAGGTCTGGAGGGCTCTGGGGAAGATTCTGAAGTTCACCTGGAAGAGGGAGGGACCCGCTGGCACGAAAGAGACTGACGCACGAGCCTGGGTCCTGCCGACAGCTGTGTGGCACCAGCGCGGGGCAGGGGGAGAGCTGAGACGCGTATGCATGAAGAGACCCTGGGACACCTCTGCCCGTCCAGAAAGCGTGTTCTGATCTGTGAGTGAGGACAGGACGAGCAGCTGCTGCTGGGTGTGGGCAGACTGACAGCCCATGATCACAGGAAAATAATGCCCCTGATTTATAAAGAGCACTCCTACAACCATCAGAAACGACCAGCCATGCAACAAGAAACAGCGAAGGAAAGGATCGTTAGTAGGAAAGTGCAGAGGGACTAAGCATGTAGAAACATGGTCACCCACAACCCAGGGGACACGGACACACCTGACACAGGGGAACAATGGGGACAAGTCCAGCTAAGGCCTCGGCCCGTGGGGGGTGGTCCCTGTAGGCACGGGCGCCCGTTCCTGCAGGCTGTGGGCGCAAGGGAGGGTGCCTGGGCAGTGCCCAGCACGAACGGCCCCTGCCGGGACTACTCAGTAAGGACCGCCTGTCGTGATTACTGCTGCTTTGCTAGTTTGTCCACGGAGTAAGCAAAGTGTGTGTGCGTGTGAGGAAGGGAGACAGACACACAGATGCATGGACACTCAGGGCTGGTACAGGTTTTGGAGATAAAGGTGGGTAACAAAAGCCACGGAAAGGTACTTATCTTGGGTCAGCAATGTCACTCCTACTTTGTCTAGACACGATTCATGAACCAGGAAGATAAAAACACGAAAAACTGAAAACTGTCTCAATGTTCCACACTACTCAGCTGTTGGTGGTGGTTTAGGCTGTGGCTCACTGTGAGCCACAATGAACCAGTAAAATCGCACCTCTGCAGGGCATGCCAGTTTAGGAAATGCTAACAGCCCAGGAAATAAACATCAGGGTGGGGCCCTGTTCCGTCAACCAGACAAAGGCACACGGCTCACAGAAGACCCCAGGACTTCACTGACAGCCCAGCTCACAGCACGGGAGTCAAGTCATCAACATTCATGCCTTTGCAATCAGAAAGAAATTTACGATGGTGAAAAACTCCTTGCGGAAATGGCCCGCCTGGGGTGCCAACGCAGGCACAGGGCTGGCTCTGTCCACACACAACCGCCGGGGAGGCCTGGGGCCCTGGGTCCTCCTCCTCCTCCCACCAGTGCTCAGACCACCTATCAGTGGGCTGTTCCTCGGAGCGTGCAGAGGATTCAGCATCTGGGAGGCTGGTGGGAAGGTCTGTGGGGACAGTCCTGAAAGCTAGTGGCTAAAAAGAAGGGCCGACGTCTGGGTGAGCGTGGCTGATGGAACACAGGCCTGACGGGGCAGAAGAGAGTGTTTATTAAAGAGATACAAACCCACGGAACACAGCAGGAAGGGCTGGACTACAGCACAAGTGAGGGACAGAAATGCCCCACAGAGAAGGCTGTGGCTGCCACCACGGAAATGAGACGCTGCTCCCCGTAGCACCCAGCATCAGTGTCAAAACCCGCTGCCAACTAAACGTGCCACGTGCGTCCCTCAGTGAAGCTAAACACCTGACGCAGTCCAGCACAACACATCAGCATCTGCAAATGCACTTACAGACATGGCTGCTGGTGCAGGGAGGTGCCCGCCCGGGCGGAAGCCCCGAGCCCAGAACAAGAAGGTGGCCAAGACGGCGATCTGTCTTGCACTGGGGGTTTCCAGGGTCCTGTCCCCCTTCTTCCTTGTGTGCACCCGAGTCCTGGCACAGGCAGTGCTGCCCTGGCCCCTGGCCCCTCTGAATCAGAGTGAGGGCCCTCCTGGGTGGACTCCGGGCCCTGTGCTGCATGTCCCCAGTACAGCTCCCTTGGGTGCATTCCCATAGGAATTCCCACCTTGGCTGTAAGACCAGCTTCAGCCAGTGGGGCAATAGCATCCTAGACCGAAACACAACTGCCCTTCTGCTGAGCTTGGAACTTTGAAACCAGCAAATAATGTCCCGGCCCCTAACAGCCCTCCCACCACCAGAGAGCGAGGCAGTCACAGGTCAGCCAGCTGGGGGCCGAGAGAAAGCCCAAACACCCCAGCAAACAAAACAACGACCGTGGTAGGTGCTATATTTTGGGCTGCTTGTTACACGGCCAAAGGGAACTGGGACACTCCTGCCACAGCCTCTGCGGTCCTATGAAACGGTGGCCACCAGCACTCACACAGGAAGGACCTTGAGGGGCTCCGATGTTAAAGTTATTTTCCGCTTTGCATGAAATGAGTATTTAAATGATTGATCCTGACCTAAAGATGTAACAAATTCCAGTTTCAGATGCTTGGAAAGAAAACACGACGTGACTGTGTCATTATGCTCAGGAGTAGCCGCTGACAACCACAGCCACACCCTCCAGTGAGCGGCCACCACGAGGAGCTCTGAGCCTCTGACTGCGGGGCTGGCGTGAATGGAGAGGGCCCCGAGCCACTGGGAGGGGAGAAATGCTTCACGCCAGGGAAACCCCAGAGCTCTGTCAGGAAGGACACACGGTCACTGTGTGCTGGTGTGAGCCACGTGCACATGTGCTGACACACGGTCACGATGTGCTGGTGTGAGCCACGTGCACATATGCTGACATTGGAAGGACACGCGGTCACGGTGTGCTGGTGTGAGCCATGTGCACACGTGCTGACATTGGAAGGACACGTGGTCACTGTGAGCTGGTGTGAGCCACGTGCACATGTGCTGACACGGGAAGGACACGCGGTCACGGTGTGCTGGTGTGAGCCACGTGCACACGTCCTGACATGGGAAGGACAGGCGGTCACGGTGTGCTGGTGTGAGCCACGTGCATATGTGCTGATATGGGAAGGACACGCGGTCACGGTGTGCTGGTGTGAGCCACGTGCACATGTGCTGATATGGGAAGGACACGTGGTCACTGTGAGCTGGTGTGAGCCATGTGCACACGTCCTGACATGGGAAGGACACGCGGTCACGGTGTGCTGGTGTGAGCCACGTGCATATGTGCTGACATGGGAAGGACACGCGGTCACGGTGTGCTGGTGTGAGCCACGTGCATATGTGCTGATATGGGAAGGACACGCGGTCACGGTGTGCTGGTGTGAGCCACGTGCACATGTGCTGACACGGGAAGGACATGCGGTCACGGTGTGCTGGTGTGAGCCACGTGCACATGTGCTGACACGGGAAGGACACGAGGTCACAGTGTGCTGGTGTGAGCCATGTGCACACGTCCTGACATGGGAAGGACACGCGGTCACGGTGTGCTGGTGTGAGCCACGTGCATATGTGCTGATATGGGAAGGACACACGGTCACGGTGTGCTGGTGTGAGCCATAAGACTGACACAGAGAGACTGAATAGGTCTCTAAGCAGACTGAAGTCTACGTATAAGCGACCCCGGAGAAGTGGCTGTGTGTACGCGTGTGGGGGTGGGGCAGGAGTACCAGGGCTTCCCTCACATGGGAAATGGCTCCCTGGTGTCTCCCTGCAAAGAGGAAGCTGGTGCCTAAACAGGGAATGCGTGCCTACGAGGGCTGGGCTCTGGGAATCCGGGAGGGAAGGCAGGGAGGGGCAGCTCTGTTGGTTAACCCCACACCACTTTTTGATTTGAAACACTAGAAACATGTATTTCTTTGATAAAATAAAAAAAAAATTTTAAATACAACCACCCCCAAAGCAGCAAATCTAGAAAACAGTCTTTAATCGTCTGTGCCATCCCAGTTGACGAAAGCTAACCATTTCCGGCACAAACACTGCCACGTCCTGCCTCAGGCACAGCGCTCACTGGGACCCTGTTCTGGGACCCTGTTCTGGGCAGGAGGGGACTAACCGCAGGACAAAAGCAGAAACGTGGACCTGAACCAGCCTGACTCGCAGAGACGCAGTCAAGGTCACGTGCAGTGCTAAGCACCGAGACCTCGTTAGAAACCTGCACCCGACGTTAACAATTTGGTATATTTTAAAAATGATTCCTTCCTTGTTTACAAGTTTCTATTCAAATTCACTGATGATTTAATGACACCATTAGACTGTGTGCTCAAGGAATCTGTCTGGCAAACACTACTGCCAAATGTCACTAACAATATGATAGCTTATAAGAAGAGTTTAAGTCATCAAAACAAAAGCCAGCTGATGTAATGATACAATTACAAAGTTTAAAAGGCTTTTATGATCTCCATTTTAAATGAAAAAACAAATGATTAAAGTGCAGCAGCATGTAACCTTGAGATCCTTTGTGTGTGTGTAGAGCCTGGCCTGAGCTCTCCTGGTGACTTCACGTGAGGCGCCCCGACCGCCAGGCCTCCCTGCGCAGGCTGACATGAGGACTCAGCAAGGACCCTCTTCCATCTCCATGGCAGCAACACAAACTCTTGAAGGGCCAGGTGCAGACAGAAACGGGGTCAGGGAAGCTAGACCACCACGGGTGGAGGACCAGGCTGGCGGGAAGTCTGCTTGCCCTGGGACGGCAGCACCCACCGCCCCTAGGGTCTTGATGCTTCTTGATGTCCTGATGACCTCACATATATGGGGTTTGTTTATTGCCCCATATCTCATTTTTTTCTACAAGCTACACATTCAACTGACTCCTACACGAGATGGACTAGAGCTGGTCTGTGTGACCAGGAGATTAAGGCAGGAGAAGGTACGTCGCTTCCAAGTTCAGGCCACAGCAGACACTGAGGCTCCCACGGTGGTCGCCTGCATCATCACTCGAGGAGGCCCGCTGTGAGGGGGCCCATGTGATCGGACCCAGGCCTCCCACCCAGAACCACATGTGAGCTTAGATGTGGATCCCGTGGCCCTGAGTGCCAGCTTGACCGCATCCTTGGGAGAGACCCTGAGTCCCAATCGCCAGCTAAGCTGCTCCTGGGTCCCCGACGCGCACAACTAGAGGATAACACACGTCTGTTGTCGTAAGCTGCTAAGTTTTGGGGTAATTTGCTACACAGCAGTAATAACTTACACAACCTGGGTTTTTGCTTTAAGGTGGCTGCTAGAAAACGTAAAGCTCCCCACACAGCCGCAGCGTGCCTGCACACTTCTCCTGGGCACTGCTCGACCCGCTGCCAAGTACTGTGAGCGCGCCACAATCAGCATCACAACGGGTCTGTCAGCTACGTCTGGGACTTTGCTACGTCACTAATACATGTGTCTCTCCTGTGTATTAAATTTTAAAATCTGGGAGCCAATTAGATATTTATAGAAAGTACCCCTCCAAAAGATCTATGTTAGTTTTTCTGATTTCACTTAAATGCAAGAACACGCCATCTCTTTCCAGCTAAGAAAGATCGTAGGACAAAAAGTAGACATCAAGAGCTGGTCACTCCTCCTCCTGCGGGTACGTTTCCTGTTCCAGGACGCGTACCTCCGGGTGGACTGAGGTGGGACGTGTTCTCCCCGCCTTCAGTACGTCCTACCCTGGGGTTTCAGACACAGCTCTCACCACACACTGCACCTGCCCCCGCCCGGGAGCCCCAGCGGTGCGGCTGGTGGCAGGGTGGCGCTCAGCACGAAGCTGCGGCCCGGGACCCACCTGGATGTGCTCGTGCAGCTGGGCCTCATGCTGCCGCGACAGCTGCTCGTGCTGCCTCTGGAACTCGGCGATGAGGAGCTGCCTCTGCAGCTGCTGCTTCTGCTTGAGCGCCAGCAGCTCCTGCTGCAGCTGCTGCTCCCGGAGGGCGGGCTCTGTCCCGGGCAGCGGAAACGGGTGGTCCAGGCGCAAGTCCATGGGCACTGCTGAGGGAGCCACCTGCAAAGGCAGGGCCGAGGCCACGTCCACTGCAGAGAGAGCACAGCACAGAGCGTGGTCACTGCGGGCCGCAGCGTCCCCCACCCAAGCTACCGACTCCCCGTCCCACCCAGACCCCGGCAGCAGCAAGGGGTCCCGGCACGCTGGAGCACAGTTTGCATCCCGACGCCTCTCCCCAACGCTTGCCCAGCAGGCTCACAGTGCAGGACGTAGTGGCCTCCGAGGGGATCCACTCAAGTGCAAAACTCCCAGGCTCAGCCAAGGCCAGACCAGGACACAGGCGCACACACGCTCCCTGCCCCCTTCCCAGGGGCCTGCTCTCTCACAGGGGCCCACTGCAGGCCCATCGCCTTTCCTGACAGCACGCTTGACAGTCACAAAGAGAGAAGGAAAAGAAGACTCTGGAGAAGATCAAACAGCACTAAGTAGGGAGGCTGGGAGGCTGCGTGCCGCTCCCTCCTTCTCACAGTCACTGAAGAGCTGTGTACCCGAGCCACGGAACAGCGTGTGCCACAGAATGGTCCAGACAGCCGCTCAGGACGAGGGCCCGTTTCCATGGCAAAGCGAGCGCCCTCTCGGCAAACATGTTTACCAGCTGCAGCCCACGGAGCGCCTCCCAGCTGGCCTGCACAGAGCCCGGTCTTCCCGGCTCACATGTCGGCCGAGGACAGCACCAGTGATCGGGATTAGAAACAGCAGTGGAATCGATCTTAACGCCGACAAATCAATACCAACTTAAAGTAAGAAAAGGAACGCGAGAAGGTAAGTTTTCAGTTATGGACATCACCAGACAGCCCACTGTGGGAGCTCCTGCCGGGATAGGCTCCCCTGAGAACACAGGAATGCAGGCTCGCACTGTGGCCTCGGGGCCCTCCGTGGTGGCGCTCAGATACGCGGCGGCTGCCCCCTGGGCTCTGCTCATAAAGCCCCAGAGGAGCTGAGGTGAGAGCCTAGCACAGAGGCCATGGCTCCCCGTCCCTTCCAGAAAGGTCCCCCCACAATCTGCTCTAGGCCCATCTCTTCATCAACCAACAAGCAGCAGACTGGGGGCCAGGGCAGGAGATGGGAGCTTTGCCCTGAAGGGCTGTGCACGACTCAGAGGGGAGCCCCAACTCAACAGACCAGGGCCACCAAGGACCAGCTGCCTCCCCTCAGGGCCATGTCTGCCTGGACCCTCTTTCAGCACAGGCCCACGCTATGCACATGACCTGGCCCCAGAGTCTGCCTGGAAGTGGCCTACAACCCCCACCCATGTGGGGGACCTCATCCCCAGGCCACAGAGCCCTCTGGTCACACAATAGCTCCTGAGGAATCCTGAGCTCCCAGCCCCACAGCCCACAGGTTCTGGTAAAAGAACCCACACGTGGAACCGCCCCCTTGGGACAGAGCTTATCTCTGGTCACTGCCCAGGTGGCAGGCCCCACGCTGGCCATTCCGACAAGGCCGGCTGTGCGGAGGCGACGCAGGCACTGCGCCCGGGGCCTTGCTGTCCTGACAAACGTGTCACAGGCTGCAGCGCCCAGCTCACGGAGGCAGAGCCCAGGAAGCTGCTGGGATGGAGTGCTGCCCAGGACACGGGCTCCCTCGTCCCTTCCCACCCCAGCCTGGAACAGCCGTAACACAGGACACGGAGAAGAAACAGGACTCCCCGGGGGACGACCAGCAAATTTTCCATGTTCAATCATTTCAAGAAACTATCCAGCCCTGGCTGTTTAGTTCAGCGGTTAGAGGGTCGGCCTGTGGACCAAAGAGTCGCAGGCTGGATTCCAGGCAAGGGCATGTACCTCGGTTGCAGCTTGGCCCCGGCCCTGGTCGCGGTTGTGCGGGAGGTACCCACTCGATGTGTCTCTCTCCCTCTCTCCCTCCCACTGTATCTGAAGATAAATGGAAAAATATCCTCGGGTGAGGATTAAAACCAAAAAAAGAAACTGTCCAATCTCCTCTCTTTGAAGCACTGACAAGAAGGGGCAAACACCACATGACTGTCTCCCTTCTATCCCCCACATCAGTGAGGTGAACCCCAACTTCTAAAACGCACGTGTTTTGGTCTGATCGGGTGCTGAGCCTGACCGATCAAGTCTCTCACTTGCTCTCCAGGTGAGGGTCTCCACCAGTAAAGAGTGTCTTCACGAACAGGCCAGGGACAGCGCTGTCCTACCCACCCCTGCACACAGCTCAGAGAACGTGATTTCATTAATGACCTTGCTTTTCTGTTTTTGATCATTTTTGTTGTGAAAACACAGCAAACTGGTCAAGCTGGGTAAGCAGCACCAGTGCTACAAAAGCCCAGCGTCTCCCCGTTTGCTCCCGACGCTGCTTCAGGAGTGGAGCGTGGCGCAGGGCAGGAGGGGAGCTGCAAGCAGCTCAGAGACAAGCTTGAGCGTGTCTCTGGAGGCTTCGTCCCGCTGTCGCCTGCGGACAGTGCCGAGCGCTCCCCAAGCCTCACTGCTGTGACTGACCTGGCTTCGCGGGCTCCCTCTGCACCCACAGATGCGACTCCGAAGTTGTCCTCCGTGAACCTGCTGATCTGCCTCGCCCCTCACAGGTCACAGGTGAGTCCGCCTTGCTTTCGAAGGACAGCCTGACCCTGCCCTTCGGGGAGGCACATGGTTGCGGTTCACGGAGGACGTATGAGTGTGTGCAGAGGTGAGAGTGGCCGACGGTCTCACTCGTGCTCTGCTCGCTGGGCAAACGCTGCGATGGCGGCTTCAGTGAGCAACCAGAGAATCAGTAGGTCATCGCAGCGCCTGCGCTTGGTGAGCGGTGTCACCATGGTGGCCCCCACTCAGAAGACCTGCCAAGGTGACCTCGGACCCCATGTGGCAGCAAGGCCATCATGGAGAGGCCAGGCCGAGGACCCTCACTCCAGCTCGTCCTCTCCCAGTTCCTAACTTTCCACAGGGGGAGGGGGACCATCAGAAATGTCCTACAGCTAATCTCTTAAAACTGAACACACCCTGGCCGGCGTGGCTCAGGAGGCTGGGCGTTGTCCCGTGCACCGAAAGGTCGCCGGCTCTATTCCAGGGCACATGTTCAGGCTACAGGTCCCATCCCTGGTGGGGCACGTGGGAGGCGGTCTCACATTAATGTCTGTTTCTCTCTCTCCCCCTCTTACAAAAAAAATACAGTAACATAAAAACTTCGAAGGGGTTGTTTTCATTAACTCAAACCTGGGCACACGTCCACATGCGCCCTTCTGCGGCAGTGTGCAGGGCCGCCTGCTCTGGGCTGGGTACACGTCCACGTGTGCCCTCCTGCGGCAGTGTGCAGGGCCGCCTGCTCTGGGCTGGGTACACGTCCACGTGTGCCCTCCTGCGGCAGTGTGCAGGGCCGCCTGCTCTGGGCTGGGTACACGTCCACGTGTGCCCTCCTGCGGCAGTGTGCAGGGCCGCCTGCTCTGGGCTGGGCACACGTCCACGTGTGCCCTCCTGCGGCAGTGTGCAGGGCCGTCTGCTCTGTGCTGGGCACACGTCCACGTGCGCCCTCCTGCGGCAGTGTGCAGGGCCGTCTGCTCTGTGCTGGGCACACGTCCACGTGCGCCCTCCTGCGGCAGTGTGCAGGGCCGCCTGCTCTGGGCAGAGAGCTCAGATCCCCTGCCTTGTGGATCCCCCTAGGGGTCAGGCAGTGTGGGGAGGCTGGGCCTCAGGCAGAGGGGTTGGCAGTGGGTTCAGGGGCTGAGGGCAGAGCAGCCGCTTGGGTGGCCCCTGGTGGACGACATGGGCAGGCAGTGCACACCCATCATGTGAACCAAGGTTCATCCTGTTAACTCAAACTTTCCCCAGTCTCCCGAGTAGGGGATCCCAGGGAATCATCTAAGGACACCCTCCCTGGCAGCTCGTCAGTCCTTCCGCAGACACCAAAGAGCGATGGCCGAGGAGGCTGACCTGCAAAGGAACCTCCCCGCCCCCAGAGGCGACAGGGTGGGGTGTGGAGGTGGCCTCGCTGGAGCAGAGCGTCCTTAGCGGATACCCTCACTGTTCTGACTGCGGCAGTTTCTCCACATTTGCTAACCGTCAGAAAGGAATGGAAGTCCTGCCTCAGCTTACCTTTTTGAGGTATCACAGAAAACTTCACTCTTCTGCTACAGAAAGTTAAAAGCAGACAGAGAATGAAAAGTCGAACATTACCTATGTCAGACACACCCAAACCAGCTCCTGCCGTTTTTCCACCTCTGCTAACAGTGCGCCACTGACAGCTGGACACAGACGCCACGCAGACACGCAGGGCTCGAGGACTGCTGCCTGCCCCCGTGTGCCCCACACCGACACGCCAGCTGTCCCCAGCCCTGCCCTGCACACCCGTTACTGAGAAGTCACAATCCCCATTCATCCCAGTGTCCAGCGGATGCGTCAGACATGACTGGTAGTGATTCAGTACCAAAAGCTATTTGAAACGCCATGAGTTCCCAGCAGAAGCTGCTAGTGCCTTTGACCCAAAGAGCCCTGAAGAAAACAATAAAACCTTCTCTACTTAAAGAATGCAGCATCAACACAAAAAAGCCTGTATTCTCATGACTGTTGTATGGTGAAGGAGAAAACTGCTTTTAGGGGCTGTGCCCTGAGAAACATGCGAACACAATCAGACTCGTGACGTCAGCAGAAGCACAAAGAGCGTGTTCAGAGCCCCGCGAGCAACGCAGCCTGCGCTGCGCACCCGAGCTCTCCCTCACGGAGAGGAAATCTGGGTCTCTTTTTATAGTAGGGGATCACAAAGACGGTCACTGTCCTGCCCCGTTCCGTGGGCAGGCCCTCTCCCTGCACCGCGCCAGGCCACCACCGAGACGGGACACAGAGGGGCACTATTCCCCAGAGAGCACGGCCGAAGTTCAGGGTCTATGCGAGGAAGAAGGACTCATTCAAGTCCAGGGGAAGCACCGATGCCTCGACTACGTAACCACATTTCCTCTTACTGACATTTTGCCTGTGGCGGGGGGGGGGGGGGGGTGCAGAAAGGGAGGAGGAGACAGGGTGAAGTAGAAGTCCACTGGTCAGAACCACGTCCACACCTCGAACACGTGCCGGACGGAGGAGTGACGCGGGAGGCTGTGTGCCCTGCACATCGCGTGCACCCACTCCTAGGCAGGCAACCGCACCCCACGTCACGGCCTCAGCCCACCTGTGCTGCCCCTGCGCGCTCCTCCACGACGGCAGTGAGCACAAGCGCAAGGGTCACGGTGACAGCATTTCCCAGGGGAAGACGAGAAGCCTGAGCCCAGCCTGCCCGCAGCCTCCAGGGCAGTGGACACACTGCCTTCTGGGGAGGGTGGCGAGCACCCCGGACACCAAGGGCCACCCCACTGTGGCATCTGGCAGGGCAGTCACGTGGACGAGAACAACGGCCCTGCACTCCCGCTTCATGTCCACGGTGGCCTGCCTTCCGTCCCCAGGTGTGAGCCATGCAGAAGGCTCTGTGAGAAACGTGTGTCCTCGGGGGAGCGGGGCCGTGGGGACACAGGATGATGTGGTCTGGACAGGTCAGTGGCAAACACGAGTCTGGGGCAGGCTCACAGGCACAGAGCACAGGCAGCCTTGGGCCAGTCCTGCTTCCAACACCTGTCCGAAACCCAAGGACTTGGCTCTGCCAGGGCCCAGGGCCTCCAGCTCGATGGCTCGGCCTCCTCAGCCCCCTGGGAAGTCCCTTGTCTCTGTCCTTGAGCAGGTCACCGGGTTTCTTTGGCCCACTCATCTTTCTCGGTTCACTCTGTCACCCTGTGGGAACTCAGGCTCCGCCGTCTGTGCCTTGAAAAGGAAGCGTGGGAGGCCTGTGTGCCTGGAAGTGTATCCGTTTCCCCTGTGTGCTGCCTCTCGGCTGCGCCAGGACACGAGCTCAGGGCTGCAATTCCCTCAGGGCGGCAAGGCCCTGCTTTCTCCTTGTCCCCAGGCCCTGAACACCCTCTCACGCCATCCTGTCCTCACGTCACAGATGACATGTCTTCTTTAACTGCTGAGCAGTCGTGGTAACTCCCAGGTTTTTCTCTGCACAGTATGCTTCCTCCTCTTGTTTTGCTTCTGTCGTCCCGACTGGAGCCCTGGGCAGGTGCTGGGCCACCCCAGATGAGTCGCTGAGCCAGAGTGGGGTCATGAACTCCCGTGGAAGCTGCCAGCAGAGTGGATGCCCATGCTGAGCTTCGATGGCGGCTGAGTGAGCTGGCACAGGTCAGGGCACTGAGGCTCAGTGCCCACAGGGCCTCCTGCTCAGGCAGGCACACATCCCCGCAGAGGGGCGTCCCCCACCTCCGCCGGGGGTAAGGCTGGGCCTTCAGGGTGCTGCGTGGGGTCTCCGCACTCAATGACCATCACTGTTCTTTCACAGGCCGCGTCCTCCACTTGCTGTCCCCAGGCTGGGATCTAATTACCTTCTCCAGAGAAAACACCTTCAGCTGGTGGGGGACTCCATCACCCAGAGCAGTGGGCAGGTGGTGAGGGGTCCAGCTGCATCTGTTTCTAAGCCACCCTCCTCCTAGGCCCACCCTCCTGCTCTCCTAGGAGCGCGCACGAGCCGTGGGCCTGGGCTTCCCCACGAGTGGTGGTTGGCGTTCTCTGGTCAGACATGCCAGTGTGATGTAGGCACCTGCCTTCCAACGTCCAGGCTGTGGTTAATGTTTCTTCTTCCGTTCTCATCTTCGTGACTTTATGACTTTTCTCTGGAATTTATACTTTTATTTTTTATGGAAAACTTCAAAAACACCCAACAGCAGAGGGAACAGCATAATCGACTCCGTGGATCCAGAGCCCAATTCCAAGGACTGTGCCCGGCCAGTCTCCCGTCCCTCCCCCCACGGCTCCCCTCCAGGCTGTGCTGACACAGACCAGCCGTCACAGCACGGTCCCCACGCGTGTTCACTTAGGTCAGTCTCTCTAGACGAACCCTTTCAAAAACATAACCAAATACCACTGACAGACACAAATAAACAAACAATTCCATGATGTTATCAAAATGCCAGGAACTGTTCCCGTTTTTTAGAGACCCTCATGAATGTTTTTAAAACTTCATTCAAATAAAGATCCAAACAATGTCTGTATGCTGCAGCCGGCTGACCTCTCTCAGATTCTCTCATCCTCCCTTCTCGCTCGCCCTGCTCCCTCCAGTGTATGGCTACAGACCCTGGTCGCCTGCACTTTCCTGACGGTACCTGGGAGCAGAGGGCTCCTTGTCCCAATGTCCCATAAGCTGCCAATGGGGTCTGGAGGCCCGGGCCGGTTCCGATTTGATTCCCAGCAGACCAGCCTGGAGGCTCTGCGCCTGCTCAGGGACCCCGGTCTGCAGGCCCTCCCTCTGCTGCCCACCATCCCTCTTCCGCGGTCATCCCGACACGCCCGCGCCCAGGGAGGACCCGTCGGCCGCACGTTTCTCAGACAGCAGTCTCAGGAGGAGGCAGGGCCAGGGCTGGACTCTCCCGCCCAGACTCTGATCCTCACGTGGCAGGGAACGTTCCTCTGAGGAGACCGGGTCCCTCCAGGGGAACCCGCGCTTAGGGACCGCAGTCTGGGTGCTGGGTGGGCACTGCGTGCCGACGTATGCCTTTACTAGAGTTTCAGTGAACGTCAGGAGTGAGCAGAATTACAGCCACGTGTTCACTCTGCATCTCGCAGAGGAACTCCGAATGCTTTACTTATTAAAAGTATCCGTGGAAAGACCTGAGCACTCACATCCCGTTTTACTCAGACTACTGACTCACACGCACTGCCGCGTCCCCGAGGTGGTCCTGCCTGAACCACCGCCACGCTGCTCCACACTGTGTGTGCAGAGGGAGGGGAGGGGGAGGTCTCGTGCTCCTCAGAAAGAACACGGAACCTGATTCTCCGGGAGTGTTAATGACTTCAGTGGCCCACCTTGGCCTCGCTGGTAAGTGAGCATACATATCCTCTCTCTGCCTAGTCACACGTGCATATGCGATGCCAAAGAAACAGGCTTATGGAAACTATTCACCTTCATTGTAATTATACTTGAAAAATAAGAATAAAAATGATTATGGCACAACAAAAGGCAGTTTTGCTTTATACTGTTTTCAACTGAGACCAACATAAATATATACATAATCGATGGCGGCCTTCATAGACTCTACAGATGTCCGTGTGGGAAGGTGCCATCTGCATGGAGCAGGGAGAGGCATGCGAGAGGTCACAGCAGACGAACCCGTCCTGTGCACGCGGCTCCCTTGCACGGGCCAGAAACCCCGACGCAGCAGCACACCTTCAGTCCCGGGCTCACCCCAGCGCCTGCCTTCCACACAAGAAGGGAGCGGACTAGTCTCCAAGCCAGCGCTCCGTGTGGAGGCGGGAGGCGTCAGGCACACTCCGCCCTCCGCACCCCCTTCGCTGCCGCTGGGCATCGCTGCAGGTCCTGTCGCTGCGCTGAGCCTGGCCTTGCTTCCCCAGTGCTGCTTCATTTAATGTATGAAACACAGGGCCCCGCACGACGGTGAGAGGCAGCAGCCATCCCCCGTGTGACAGGTGGGAAAACAGAGGCCCTGAGTCTGAGCAATTTGCCCAAGGTCACCCAGCAAACGCAGTGACAGCCCAGAACTGGGAGCCGGGCATCCTGACATGCTGCCGAGCGGGCGTTGGTGGGCTCCAGCAGAGCTCGGCGGTCAGGCACCCCTGGAAGCTGAGGAACCCCTGCCCCACACGAGCACTTCCCACCAGCCGTGGGCCTGCCTGGCCCCTCGCCTCTCTCCCTGCGGCTCCAGCTTCGGTTTCAGTAGTGACCAAAGGCCGGTCTGCCCTGTTGTTACTGGCTTGCTCGAGCCTCCCTGAACAACTCTGCTCCTGAAAGGTCCTGGGGCTGGCGCAGCCCCGGGACCAGCCATGCAAGGCTCTGCTCAAGGTTGAGACAAGGCCCCAAAGGGCTGGCTGGCCGGGCTGGGTCTCACCACCCACCCAGCACCCTGAGGACAGGTTTACAACTGCAACTGAGCCACTGTAGCCCAAGGAGCAGAGCTGGAAAGAAAACCCTGATAACGCTCTTTTCACGGCTAAAAATAAGCTGCAATTCACACCAGGTGCAGGCTTCACCTGAGTCAGCTTGCACCTCCACCCAGTTCACACCACCTCCCCAACTACACGCTTTCAAAGCGTTTCTCCCTGGAGGACGTCTCAGGTCCGTCAATACACTAACAGGACACGGGCTCTTGGCCACAGTTTCGGTCCCCGAGGAGAAGGGCTTTCCACAGCTGGTCAGGACTCCTCTATGTCAAGGAGTCAGCAACCCAGCCGCAGGGCCTGGCACCCCCAGCAGGGAGGGCCGGAGTCTGCCCGCAGAACTGTGGGCCCACTGGGCTGGGACCTCTTCAGAGCTGCGTCTGCAGACAGAGGTTGCGATCTCCCAGAACTAGTGGGAGACATAGATGTGCAGGCACGAACGACCCAGCCGGGAGAAAAGAAAACACACCCAGGCCACTGCGATGTGCACCTGCAGACACCCAGGGAGCTCGGAGACCAGAAGGTAAGAGCAGTCGCCCCCAAGGGACGGCGGTAACAGCCTGCCCCCAGCCCATGGCCTCGGGCCACATACGGCAGCTCGCTCCAGTCACCCGTGTTCTACTTCCTATGGCCCCGGCGCGCGGGGCGTGAGGCTGGCGCTCGGATCTGCCGGAGAGGAGCCACGAACCACTTCCTTTCAGTGACGAGGTCCAAGTTCTCCACGTGTTCTTCTATTTCACCAGCAGGTATTGCTGTTAATCTCCTACTGTGCCTGACTTCTAGGTTAAACTTCACCATAGGTATGTATGTAAGAAAAAACCTGGCATGTGTACACACGGACACACAGGGTTCGGGTGCCTCCACGGTGTCAGGCGTGCACTGCGGGTCCTGGGGTGTGCCCTCGCGGATGAGGGACAGCTGTGCTGACTCAGGAGACAGACCCAGCAGAACAGCTCCAACCCGCACTGCAGACAGTCGGCCTGTGTGGTCCGCGGAGGGCGAACGTGGAGAAGACCACGGTCGAGGAGGCTTTCAAACCCAACTGCAGCATTAAAGAAAATCCTTTCGTCATGAAAATCTTCAATGATACACAAAGTCAGAGAGGAACAGGTGAGCACCCATGTACCCAGCTTGAACAGCTACCAACTTTTTCCCATTTTGTTTCATCTAGAAACATCCCTTTTTTTTTTTTTTTAAATTCCATGGAATAAAATAGCTCAACTTTAACTTGATACAAGGATGGAAACAAGCCATACACTTTTTAAAACAGATCTTTCTCATTAACACTATGGACTGTTTTTAAACACACGGCTAGTTGCAAAAACAGTGCAGAGAGGCCCCAGGACCCCTCCGCCAGGTCCCTGCAGGGCTTCAGCAAGCGTGGACAGTGGTACACGTGGGAACAGGAGAGCCGCTGTGTCCACGTGTCAGCGTTTTCAGGATTGCTGCAAACGCACAACCACCCCAGACCTCCCTTTCAGCCAGTCCCCCGTGGAGGGCCATCTTGTTACCCACACTATCTGGTCTGATTGTCTTCCAGAGCGTGTTTTTTCAAAAAGTCCTATTAAATGACAAGCTGAAACGACTGAAATTATAGACTTTTAAGAAACAAAACTTTTCTTAACGGACCATTTAAATATTTTTAACTCAGAGTAATAAGCTGTACACACGATGCAGAAAGCTTCACTCAGAACCGTGCTCCAGGTCTGATTCCACAGAGAACAGGTGTTCCTGAAGCACAGACGTGGGTCCACACGGCCACCTCCCGGAGGACCCGCCACACAGGCACCAGGACGCCACCTGCCGCAGCAGCTCCAGCTCAGAAACACTGCAACATCGGACTGGAGCTCTCCCGGCTGTCAGGACAGGCTCCGTCTGCATGGCACCCCATGGGCACCCACTCCTGTGCGCGGCTGAACGCCCGGGTCTGCCTGAGGGAGCAAAGCCATCAGCACCGTGCACCACAGGACGAGCTGTGACGCACGTGTCGGATGCCCACGCCCGAGTCCAGAACCATCCTTAAAGCTCTACAGAAAACGCTTTCAGTGTTTCTAATTCTCCTGTGTCCCTTAAGAAGAAAGGCTGTGTTTTGGAAATACCTGCAAACTCAAACTGGGCAACAGCTGTGCTAGAACCCTGGCACGCAGCGGGGGGCTTGGCTTTCAAGGAGTGCACACTCATATTTCCCAGTACCATACACAGAACCCACAACGGTGAAACCTGCTTTACGTCCTCACATAGAGGCAGCCGCCAAAGACGAACCCGACCTCCAGAAAGAAGTGACAGAGCACTCCCGTGGGACTGAGACCACACCTTAGAAACAAGGGGTACTGGACAACCCCGATGTTCCAGTGACAGTGCAAAGGCAGAATTGTGACAGGAACCCCGACACGTCACTACCGAGCACCCCTATAAGAGCTACGCTGTCACCGACTTCAGTCCTCAGCCCAGGAATGGTCCCCGAGGTGAGCGGACCACAGGTGGGAAACCCCAGGCTGGGGAGTCATTAGCTCGCCGGGGCACGCAGCCACTAACTGTCAACCCTTGAATTCAAATTCGATCACACCCCGTAAAACACCTGCTCCCACCCGCGGCAGACCCACACTGGGCCTTGGTCGTGCTCACACCTGCAAGTCACTCTCCGAAGCCATCTGACTGCCCTACTCCATGGATAAAAGCACACTATCTAAAAACTAGAGAGCTCCCGTGGTGTAGGAAGGCACTGTCCTTCCACTTCAGTTACACAAGGTCGTTTGCATAACACAAAGAACACATTTCAGAATTTCCTTCTTAGCAACCTCCAGACGTTTCGTTATGTATTTTACCTAAGAGCTGGGCTGCAGTAGGAAGCTATATTACTCAACAGTAACAGCTGAAATATTTAAAAATAGAAGGTGCTTCTTCCACTTGGTGGAGAGAGGACGGGCAGCGAAGAGGCCACCCTGCAGCAGCCGCACCGCTTGGGGAGCTCGGGCAGGCGGCCGCCTCCTGGCCAGCAACAAGCATTCCACCTGGCTTTCTGGGAACCATCTCGCCCCACGGGACCTCAAACGCCCCACAAGGAATGCAGCTCCCTCCAAGGGCCTGGAGGGTCACGGGGGTGGGGTGCAGGGAAATCTACCAGGAGCAGGAAATGTGAACCCAGTGCGTGCCAGTGAGGGGCGCGGGGCAGGTGCAGACTCAGGGTTTGGAGGAAACAGCTGGGACACCTGTTCCACGTGCACTGTGCACACTTGGTGAGGCTGCCTGGCCTCTGGCAGCCTCAGGTGCCACCCTGCGGCCTCCTCAGGAAGACGAAAGGCAGGACATAAGTGCTGGCTGCACCTGGAGTGGCCCCTTGCTGTCCTTACCGCCGTCACTAGGTGGCCATCAACGACCCAGGGCTGCGATGCTGAGCTTCCCCCCCCCCCCCCCCCCCCCCGCGAGGCATGGAGGCTGTTTCTACAGCTGGGCACACACGGGTAAGACCCCTCTGCTGGGACCCGTGACTCTGCACGTGTGAGGAGGGGAAACGCGCCGCCACCTCTAAACAGATGCCGTCTGTAAAAACAACTCTGGCCATGGCATCGAGGTCCATCCCCCTGGCAGATTTCAGTCCACACCATCTTTAGCCACCGACTCCCAGTGTTAAGCCCCTCACCTCAGCCCCCTCCCAAGCTGGGGCTCGTGTTCACAACTGCCTACTCAGCATCGCCAAGGGCATCCGTTTTCGATCCACGTGTCCAACACCCACCCTCCGCTTCCCCCAAGGCCAGCTTCCCCGTTCCCCACCATGATTCCGGGCAACTCCGCCTCCACAGGCTCCGAGCCCAAACCCTGCAGCCCTCGCTGGCGGCTTGCACACAGTCTCCGACTCCTCTAACACGTCTAGAGTCACAACTGCTCTCACCCCAGGGTCTCCCCGGGCTGGAGCCAGGCCCCGTCCTTGCCCTGCCTTGTGAGGCCAGCAGTCAGTCTGTAGCACAGGTGGGGGAGGGGGGGTCACTCCACTCAGAACCTCTGGGAGCTCCCCATTCACTCAAAGGCAAAGCCTTGTTGCTGACGATGGCCTGCACGTCCCTGTGTGACCAGCCAGAGCCCGAAGCAGTGATACTCCAGTCCCATGGCCCATACCCCTCCCCCCTCCTCCTGGCTGTCCTGGGCACCTCGCCCTGCTCCTAACCTGTAGCCCTTCTCCACTAGCTCCTGTCACCTCCCCAGGTCTCCCCCACCCCCAATGTAAAATCACCACTCCCCCTGCCCTCTGCCCTGCTACCTTGTCACAGTTTACTCACTGTGTTCACTCACTGTCCCCTTCCCCCAATATACCATGAGCTCCACAATACAAGGATGTTTTATTCCTAAGTCTGTGTGTGCCAAGGACAGGACTGGCACCCAGAGGCCCAACTGCCATTAAGGACTGAGTGAGTGAGTGAGTGAGGACTGAGTGAGTGAAGGACTGAGTGAGTGAAGGACTGAGTGAGTGAAGGACTGAGTGAGTGAAGGACTGAGTGAGTGAAGGACTGAGTGAGTGAAGGACTGAGTGAGTGAGTGAAGGACTGAGTGAGTGAGGACTGAGTGAGTGAAGGACTGAGTGAGTGAAGGACTGAGTGAGTGAGTGAAGGACTGAGTGAGTGTAGGACTGAGTGAGTGAAGGACTGAGTGAGTGAGTGAAGGACTGAGTGAGTGAGTGAAGGACTGACTGAGTGAGTGAAGGACTGAGTGAGTGAGTGAAGGACTGACTGAGTGAGTGAAGGACTGAGTGAGTGTAGGACTGAGTGAGTGAGTGAGTGAAGGACTGAGTGAGTGAGTGAAGGACTGAGTGAGTGAAGGACTGAGTGAGTGAGTGAAGGACTGAGTGAGTGAAGGACTGAGTGAAGGACTGAGTGAGTGAGTGAAGGACTGAGTGAGTGAGTGAAGGACTGACTGAGTGAGTGAAGGACTGAGTGAGTGAGTGAAGGACTGACTGAGTGAGTGAAGGACTGAGTGAGTGTAGGACTGAGTGAGTGAGTGAGTGAAGGACTGAGTGAGTGAGTGAAGGACTGAGTGAGTGAAGGACTGAGTGAGTGAGTGAAGGACTGAGTGAGTGAAGGACTGAGTGAAGGACTGAGTGAGTGAGTGAAGGACTGAGTGAGTGTAGGACTGAGTGAGTGAGTGAAGGACTGAGTGAGTGAGTGAAGGACTGAGTGAGTGAGTGAAGGACTGAGTGAGTGAAGGACTGAGTGAGTGAGTGAAGGACTGAGTGAGTGAAGGACTGAGTGAAGGACTGAGTGAGTGAAGGACTGAGTGAGTGAAGGAGTGAGTGAGTGAAGGACTGAGTGAGTGAGTGAAGGAGTGAGTGAGTGAAGGACTGACTGGGTGAGCGAATGACCAACCCAACCTGATGGGCTGGCAGTGAGGCATTCCTTAGCCACTGATTTAAAATCGCAGGAACCCACCCCTACAAGAATGCCCTCTGCCCTCTGTTGTTTTCTCTCCACAACTCTTATCACCTTCTCACATCTGATGTCCTGCGTCACTGACCACCACACGTGTGAATTAATGAGCACACATAGGACTCAGCTCTCTCAAGCACATGAAGATTCGTAAAAAATGGCCACAGAGCAAATCTCAACAAAATTCAAAGGTTTAGCTATTCCCAACATAATACAATAAACTGTAAATCAACAATAGGATTACTTGAAAAACTTCGTATCTTCAAATAAAAAACACTTTTAAATATCTCATTTTTTCAAAAAAGAACCATCACACAAATTTAAAGAGGCTATAGAACAAACCTATAAATTAGGACTTGATCCTACAAATGACCCAAAGCAGGTGCATTCGCAGAGCGGTGCACAGACCTCACTGCTACACCAAACAGAAAGCGTGGAAACGCAGGCGCTGTGTTCGAATTAAGCTCAGAACTGAGAACCAGAGCACTGACTCGCCTGGAAGAGCAGCGATGAGGACAAGAACGAACGAGGCGGAAAGTGAGGGGACAGTGTCGCCAGAGGCAGGGCTGGTTCTCTGAGACAACACAAAGCCAGACAGGCCTGGCAGAGGCTCCCTGTCCCCACCACCCCAGAGCTGCGCGCCCCACACCTGGAGGAGGGGCTGGAGGGCAAGGGGGCTGGAGAAACACAGTAGAATGCCACCACGCCCCCACCCAGGGGCCTTCCCTGAGGCTGGCCACACAGGGTGCGCAGTGGGCATTTGTGGGACCAAGGAACACCAGCCTCTTCCTCTTGGGCTTCTTCCTGCCTGTGCTGCCACCAACCCACCCACTTCCGCCCAAGGACACTGGTGAGACAGTGGGAGCCACTGAGGTGACACGGAGGGAGGTCCTGGGGCGGGTGCACAGCACGTGGGCCAGAACCCCCTGCTGGGAGTCTCCAGAAATGGGGACCTCTCCCAAAAGATGGCACTTTATCCTCCTAGGTGGTGGTTTGTTGGCAGGACTGAAGCGTCCCGTTACTTTAAAGTGTGACCACGGGAAATGAAAACCGTCTCAGCTGGACAGTAACAAGAGGACAGGGACGGCAGTTAGCCTCTTCCCACGCTGGCTGGGTGCACATTTAGACCTCGTTTCGGGGCTCCCTGCTTGCAGGTCCAACACCCTCTGCATGCCCAGCCGCAGCCCCCAAAGCAGAGCACAAGGCTGGTCACGGAAGAAGGGACAGAGACAGAGACAAAAGGCAACCTTCCCGCGACTGGTGTCACGACGCTGCCCCGACACATCCCTGGCACACCTCTGTCATCTGGGGCACTTGTGATGCACAAACAGAACCCAACTCTGACTTGAAAAGCACCCTTTCCTCCGCCTAGTGATCACGCAGAACTTCCAAACATCCCACGAGGACACGAAAGGACCTGCGGCCAGACCTCGGGACGCAGCCCCGCAGCCACACGTCCAGTAAGAGGGAGACTCGGCCTGTTTCAGGCATACCAGAGCACGGGAGACATGTGTCACCGGCCACTGAAGGCCCCACTATGCCGTGACCAATGAGGGTCTCTCCCCGACGGCTCGTGCCCTGTCTCAGGGCCACAGGGTTACAAGAGCTTTACAGCTCGTGGCCTGTGGCAACACCACAAAATGTGACAGGAACAGCTCGTGCTGAACACAAACGACCCGGACTATCTGATTTCCACCCGGAGGGGGGAGGCCCTTCTCCTCCCTCACTCTGCGGGCAAGACAGTACGGTGGGGTCCAGGCCACCCCGTCACTAGCAGAGTGGCCTGAGGTGGGCGGCAGGCACAGGCCAGGCAGCCTGAACACCACCATGTGTCCCCGCAACCCAAGACCCCTCCAGGACAGTAGGTGGGTTACTGAACAATCACCAACACAAGCGCAGACAAACGCAGAGAAATAAGTCCTCGAAGTCAGAGAACACAGGTGAGACACGGACAGGGGCCTCACCAGACCCGGGAAACCGAATCACACCCAGGCTGGGGAAGGCAGGGTCTGGACCCCCAGCCTCAGAGATGGCACCTCTGTCCCCTGGAAAGACAGGGGACCGGCCACAGTGTTCTGAGGGACACTTCCCGAGGCCCAGTCACAGTCATAGTTGCAGACTGGAGTCCATAGGACAAGCCAGGCAGTAGGTCCCGTTGTCATCAGAGGGCAAATGTCATTCACTTCACAACTATGCCGGGGTCACCACCCCTCAGATAAGGACAGGGGCTGCAGATGAGCGCTGGTGGGCACCCAGCAGACACAGCCATCCCCGCCACCCCAGTCACCTCGGCCCCTCTGCTGGCCGGGAGGCCTGTGGTCGGGATGTGTCACGTCCAGGCGGTGAGTGCGCCCTGCAGCGCTGCAGCAGACAGGGGCTTCTGGCTGTGGACGCATCTGCACGCCTGTGAGCGCACAGCACAGCAGGGACAGGGGGCAGGTGGGCGAAGCCCGGAGAGGCCCTCACGCAGTCTGAAGCGCTGTGATTGCCGGCGTCCCCGTGCTGCCTGGTGTCTGCTCCATTTCGGGCAGCGAGGCCCAGGTGTCATCACAGAGGCTTCCAGGCTGGCGAGGAGGGGCAACGGCTGCACTGCTGGAAGTGCACAGAGGGCACAGCAACACAAGAGGGTGGAGAGCTCGTCACAGCCAGGACATCAGCTGCGCTTCCCAGTCACCTGATGCCAGAGAGATACCCGGGCTCGGAGGACAGGCCACCTGCTCAAAGCCACGCCACCAGCCGGAGGCAGGCCGACCCTGCTGCCCCAGGTCTGCTGACCGCCTGGCCACAGCTCAGCTAGGCCTGGCCCTGACCCTTCACTCACAGCTCAAGGGTGGGCGAGGGGGGATGGAGCGCTCCCCAGTGGAGCTAGGAGGGGAAATGGGGGGAAAAGCAGTCTGCTGGTGCACAGGGGAGACAGCTGCCACCCACAGGAGCTCTGGACCAGAAGGGCTGGAGGGTGTCACATGCACAGGCCTTGCAAGGTCACACCTTTACAGATCCTGCGGCAGCAAGTCTCGCGAGGGCAAGCTGGGGCCGGGGCTCCTCCGCACCGCCCCCAGGAGCAGGTGGTGACGCAGCCGGCAGTTGGCAGTGCCCTCTGGTCTAGAGCTGTTCTCGACCCGAAGTTCACCTGTTCCCCAAAGCGACTCGGGCATCTCCAGAAACTCGTAAAGCACCCCACAGACCAAGCTGTAACTGCACTCGGGCTCCACAGTCACGTCTGCCGGAGACTCTGAACCCAGCCTGGAGTCACGGCTGCTCACAGAACCCCTCCCACTCCCTGTGCACTTAGTGGAGGGAAGGGGCAAATTCTCGACGTTTGGTTAAGCAGATCGAGCTGTGCTGCACACGCCCAGTGTGCACATGTGCCGTGTTCCGTGCCCGCACGCCCCCACGGCCGGTGCCGGAGGAAGCTCCTTCCTGAGCGACAGCTCCTCTGGCCAAAAGCAGGTGGCAGCTCGGGAGCCCAGCCGGGCAGCAGCATGAGGAAGCCATGGCATGCCCTTCTCCCCGCCCACGCTGCCTGGCACGGCAGGGGTCACCCTCAGGAGCCATCAGAGGCGGCTATTACCCTTGACTGTGCCCATCCAGGAACTGCAGCTGAGGCTCCATCCCCAGGGGTCTGTTTGAGGCCATTAACAGCTTCCGGGCCCAGGAAGGAAGGTGGCCCAGGACTCCCGAGGCCAGCAGTCTCCTATCAGGAGCTCCTGGCAAACCAAACAACAGCACCGTGCCTGGGAGGCGACAGGCTCCGGAGCCAGCGAACCTCAAACAGCTCCTGTTCAAAAACCCAAAAGGCGTGTCAAGAAATTCAATAACCCCTTTGACAGAGTGGTGGTCAAACACCCTGTAAGATTTGGGAATCCACGGCTAAAGCCAAACCTCACTTTTTTTATTAGTTTGGATACGTTTTCTAGAGTGTCTGTAGTTGCTTTAAGATTCCACACTGTCCTTAAAAAACGGCCCCTGTCACAGTTTGAAGGGAAAGCCCCTGCACGCTGACAGGACACGCGTCACCGAGCACACGTGGATGGCGACGGGCCAGCTCGTCGGTCCGAGCAGCCTGCACGTGGCTTTCCTTGGGTGAGGCCCACCCGAAGCCACTGCCACTTCCCCTGATGGTGCCCAGGGGCAGGCTGGTTCCTGAGGCCATCTTTCCCCAGCAGCACCCCTGGACAGCGGAGATGGGTCCTGCCCACAGTGCACAGGCCTGGCGGCCCTGGGAAAGGGACATGCCTGGAAGGAGCCCTCGGTCCTTCCCGCAGAGCTGCTGTGGATCCGCAGTGACAGACGGAACCCTCGGCATGGCGCCCAGTTACGGCAGTGCCCGTGTGCACCCTGCTGTCACTGAGGCTGCTCCCCCAGGCTCCGGGGCAGCCGGCTTCTCCTGCAGCCCTTCACTCCATCGGGCTGGTGAGCGTCTGCACTGCCTGGCGCCCAGCGGCTCCCCTTCCCTTCTGGAAACCAACACCCCACACGTTCGGTGCGATGTCTCTTTTCTATAATAAACATGGTGACCCTTATAATTAAGGAAAAAAATCTATTACTTCAAAAAAATTACAATGACTCAGAAACAAAGGACTTAACTAATTGTTTTATGTCCCCACACCCAGCACACAGTGCAGGTGGTGTGGGGCCCAGCCGTGTCTGCTCCCCTGGGTGACCATGTGTCGCCTCCTGTCCTGAACCTCAGCACACAGCGCAGGGGGAGTGGGGCCTGTGTCTGCTCCCCTGGGTGACCATGTGTCGCCTCCTGTCCTGAACCTCAGCACACAGCGCAGGGGGTGTGGGGCCTGTGTCTGCTCCCGCGGGTGACCGTCGCCACCTCCTGTCCTGAACCTCAGCACCCCCCACCTGACTGAGCTGAGGACCTGGCTTCCACAGGACACCCTCCCAGCCCCGTCTGCCCCAGCCCCACTCGGGAAGGGGAAGGCCGCAGCCCGCCATGATGTGCCGCCACTGCTTCAAACCCCCGGAAACAAGACGCTCACCTAAAAGGACTAGTGATCGGACAGCTGCTACCACGCAGGTGTAGACGCATGGTCACGTCTGCTCTCTTTTAGGACAGGACGACTTTTAAGTAAAACAAGGAAAAGCGCAATGGCAACCGGGGGGCGTCTGTACGGAGGAGGGAAGGGAAGACTGAATTAACCCTCCGCCCGCGCCGAAGCCCGTGCCGTCCCTGCAGGAAGCTGGAGGCAGCCCACGTCCGGTCTCAGCAGGCGGCTGCTCCTCATACAGGGGTTCCTCTGACGCCCCCTCTTCCAGCTCACCTGAACACGACCCACGTTTACCACCTTCCCACAATCTGTCAGCTACCTGAAAACCTCTTCCTCCGTCCCACACCTAGGTGGGCACCAGGAAACTGTCACGAAACGTCCAAGTGTTCAAGGACTGTGTTGACACAAAGGGACACAGAGAAAGTGGGAATCAGCACCGTCAAGTGAGCATCTTCATCAACTATCTGCAAGTACCCCCACCCCCACCCTGGGGTCCTGGGGCAAAAATAACCTGCTTGATAGGTGGAGGACAGAGGTGGGAGAACAGAAGAGAGGAGACCAGCACCCCTGCAGGGCCTGTGCCCCGAGCCCCGGACGAGCGCCTTCTGGGAGCAGAGAATGCCCAGCTCCGTGGGGGAGGCCGACAGCGACCTTGGCAGACCTCAGAGGACCGCGGGCACAGAAAGAAGCCCCTCATCTGACACACACAGCCTAGCTCCGAGCTGCGCCTTCTTTTTCGGGGGCCTGGGGAAGGTGAGGCGATGGATGGGTGGGTCTGATGGGGGCCGGCGCACCCCGTCCCAGCCAGCCCGGCCCGTGGAGGGAGCGTGCAGAGCAGCCACAGGAAGCCTGGGTCCAGGAAGAGCCACAGAGCGAGAACCACAGACAGGCCTTCAGGGCACGGCGAGGCCAGGGTCAAGCACCAACAGCACTCGCACCCGGGCCTTCGGGGTCGTCTTCCTCTCAGGGAGGCCGAGTGGCCTGTGAACAACAAGCAGTGCCCACTCCGCTGACACCCTGCAGGACACCACCGGGGAGATGTGTACAGAACGAGGAAAGAAGAAAGTTCCATGCCATGTAGGTTTGGAAAACTTTGCTGAAAGCCCAATATTTAGAAACATCATATATGGAATGAAAGATTTATCCACACAGTTGATGCTTTTTCATTAAAGAACCAAAAGGAGCTTACAAAACAATATCATGGCCCTGGCCGGTTTGTCTCAGCGGTTAGAGTGTTGGCCCACAGTCAATAAGTCTTGGGTTCGATTCCGGTCAAGGGCACGCACCTCGGCTGCAGTTCGTCCTTGGCCCTGGTTGGGTCATGCGGGAGGCAACCAGTCGATGTGTCTCTCTCACATCGATGTCTCTCTCCCCCCCCGCCCCACTCTATCTGATGATAAATGGAAAAATATCCTCGGGTGAGGATTAGAAAAAACAGAGAGAAAACAACGTCATGGACACTTCACCACCACAAAGCCTGGGGCCGTGGACACAGTGTCACTGCGTCACTGCCCATGGCCCTGGGGCCACAGCCGGTGTGGAACTCCTGGCCCAGCTCCAGCGCAGACACAGTGCGGGTGCTGCAGCAGACAGGACAGCAGGCCTCTGCCACCCGAGCAGCATCTAGCCAGTGCCCTTTCATTCCCGGGACGGGCAGCCTACTTTAGCCCAGGAAAAGGTCCCCTGTTTCATGAAGCTGGTGACTCCACCCCTCTCCCTCTATGCTCCCCCAATAAAGCAGAGCCTCAGCCTTCGGGGAGCTGCGCCAGGGGCTGGGGGTGCTGACTTACCAGGGCTGGGCACGTGGTTCACGCGGGCAGGGTTCAGCAGCTCCACGGGCTGGTCTCGGCCAGAAAGTCCATCTGCAGGACAGAGAGAGTGTTTGGCTTCAGAATTTCAATGAGAACACTTTACACTCGGGACCTCCACGGAGCAACTCCTCACTAACAGTGAAAATGCATGTGTCCTTCTTACTTTAAAAGAAGATGCATTTAGTTCTATCACTTGGTAGAATAACCAAAACAGTCCCCAGGTGACGTTTCCAAATCGACAAATGCCAATTTCTGGCCAGAAGTCTGGCCGAGCTGTCCGGTTCACGTCCGTTAGCACCACACGTGCCCCGTGTGCATCAGAGGTGAGCTCTGCTGCAGTACCACGAGCAGAGGTGAGAGCGGGGCTGCTCAGGCCCGCCCGTCCTGACAAACGCCTGCTTGTGCAGGGAAGCAGCCGGCAGGCGGCTTAGCTCAAGGCAGCGGTGGGTGTGCGGGCGGGACAGTCGTGGAAACGGAGGAAGACGCGACCCTTTCAGAAAGCACCTGTCCAGGAACGGACAGTGTAAGGGACTGTTTCCGTCACATCTCGTTTAATTGGACTGTCTTCGGAATGGCGGCTGTGTTCGGGCCACTGCGGAGCTGGGCCTGGAGGCCAGCACCACCCCGACCTGCAGCAGGCCACGTGCAGACAGCCTGAGACTTTCCTCATTCTCTCAGACAGGAAACAAAGAAGGAAAACTCTGGCAAAACGTCCAGGAATCATGCTTCTTTAAAATTAGCTCCTGACAAGTGTGTCAAACGGCCTGCATGGAGGCACCGACGTCACCGGTTTCAGGGAGATCCCACGAGCTGCACAGAGCGGCCACCAGCTCCCTCAGGTGGACTTTCAAATCATGACAAAGCAAACACCTTCAGCTTTACTGACTCCGTAATGGAACTTTGCTTTTTACCCAAAATAAAAAACACTTTGCGCAGCCTTTGAATTGTGTTACACAACACCCCCGCGTGTCTTTGGAGATGTGCAAGATCCAAGGACAAAAACAGTGACCCAAGAAGGCCTGAAAGGGTGCTGCTGAGAGCTGAAGACCACCTGAGGAAGGACGGAAGGCCTGTGAGGCCCCAAGGTGCCCTCCGTCAGGGTCTGCGTGAGCCCCCGGGGCCCCCGCCACACTCACGGAAGAGGACGGAGCGGCTATGACTGCACCTGCAGGGACAGCAACTCCTGGGCCTCTCAGAGAACCGAGCGCTGGTAAGTGAAGCTCCTCCCACAACCAGCACCCCAATTCTGGCCACTTGAAAGTATCGAAATAGTTATGAGAAGACGGCACATTTGGGGGTTCAGACAGTCCATGTCCCTGAGTCAAGAGAAGGGTGGAGGCCACTGTCAGACCTTGGCAGCAAACACCAGGCCCAACGACTGGCACGGAGGGCGTTCTCCAGGAGCACGACCCCGAGCGGGCCTGACCACTGAGGGTAAGCCTAAGGCCGTGAGCACCTTCCCTGCCACTCACACGGGCACCGCAAGACAGTAATGGGAAATATGTCTCAAATCTCTTCTGAAAAGAAATAAGTGAAATTGATTTCATTTCTAAATGTAATGATTCATTTTCAAAACTGAAAAATTCAGGAAAGTATATACTTATTCTGACTTCTTACCCACTGTGAACACTTCAGAAACACCGAAAGGCACTTCTGAACACCCACCGGCTGCAGCTCCCCACGGGCAGGGTGGGGCCCATGGGCAGGCGGGGCCGAGGGAGCGCAGGCCGTTCTCTCCGGCTCCCCCAGCCAGTGCATGCCCCTGAACCGTCCTCCTGCAGTCACTTCCTCATGTCCACCTGCAGCTTCCGTCCGAGTGAAACTCTTGAACCAGAAGTAGTTAAGATACCCAGATGCCAGCCAGAGTCCTCACTTCACAAATGAGGGAACTCCGGGCCCCGTGGCCTGAAAGGCAGCGTCCAGCTCAGGCAGATTCCTTGACTTGGGGCGGAGCTGCTGTCTGCCCCAGTCCTGAAGACCCAAATGCCCGACAGCCCCATGAAGAAATGATGCCTAGTAACGCACTCTTCTGCCCAGGCAGGAGCTGGACAGTGCCTGGGACCTCGTCAATCAGTCCAGAGTGCAAGCTGGACACGCAGCGGGAGCGCTCTCCCACAGGCATTAGCCACTGAACGCTCAGCTGTCTCAGCTCCCCCACAGCATTCTGGGCACTGGCCGAGGGCACGTCGCACTGAGTCACCAGAAGGAAACGAATTGTGTGCGTGGCCTAGCGGGCAGCCCAGAAAACACTGCCATTTGACAGGAGCATGACAGTTCCATACGCAAACCTGGAGCCGGGCACGCCGCCCGGGCCAGGGCGAGGGACTCTGCCTGCGCTCAGCACACAGGCCGGGCCTGGCTCACATCAGAGCACCCTGTCAGCTACAGCCCAGCCCTGGCTGTGCACATCCCTGTGGAAGGAGGCCCGACAGACCAGCGGGGAAGTGTTCTGAGCCCGCACTGGTGACTATTACACACCCTGCCTCTCCAGAAAGTAATCCCGCGTGAGACTGCCTGCAAACAGCAAGAGGGACTCTAAGCACACAGGCCCCTCAGAGTGGTGAGCAGGGAGCTGGGAGGCTGTCACCGGACCCTGCAGCAGAAGGCAGGACAGCAGCAAGAGCCCTGACAGGTGGAAATACTGCCCATGGCTCCTCCCACCACTCACTCACCAGGGTACCGTAAGCAGACCCTGTAGCCTCATCACTAAAGGAGGGAGACAAAAGCCAAAAAACAGGTGTTTTCAAAGAAGGCAGGTGACAGGCCTGATGGGCAGGCCTCGGGAGCTCGGCAGCAGAGTGTCTGGGAGGCATCTTCCAGCAGAGGCAAAGAATGGAAGGCCACCAAGAACAGACTGGACACTGGGACGGGGACACAGAGGAAGGCATGCAGACAGGCAGCGCTACCTCCACGGCTGGCCCGGGTCCTGCCATTACCTGGTTCAGGCGCCCACACTGAGTCCTGGGTGCGTGACCCCGGGCACGTGGTTGATGAGAACACCAACATCACAGGGCAAAGATCCAGACCTGGGGCCACAGGGGACAGGCAGGCATGCAGGTCCTCCCCGAGCCTCTGGAGGAGTCAGATCTAACTGGGAAGAGCAGATGCACCGACCCCACGTAACCCCTGCAGCGGGGCCTGCGCAGGTGCAAGACCACGCCCACGCCATCGAAGAAAGAAAGTCGCCTCTCGGACAAGCGCAGCAGCGTCGTCACCCTGCACACCAAGGGCCCAGAGCTGGCGGTACATCCAGCCAACGCCCGACAACCCAGTTCCAGGTCTCAGTTCCCATAAAACAGACTTCGGAGTGTGCAGCTGGGACCAAACCCTGGGACAAAGCAGACTACAGTTGAGGGGGAGGGGCTGCAAGGGCTGGACAACAGTTTAGGACCCAGATCTAATGCATCACCAGCACGTGACAGGTGGCCAAGAGGCGGAGAGCATGCTTCGCCAAGAAGAAATGGGACACGGTGGGCATACCGCCACGTGGCTGTGTGCAGTGCCCACGGAGACACCACAGCCATGCCGGTCCCCGAGCCACGCAGGCTCGGACTTCAACGCTGTCTGCTCCAGAAAGCACGTTCCAGAGTGAGGGAGTGAGGATCAGGCGTACTTTCCACTTATGTCCTCTGCTGAGAGTTCTAAGCCTGGGAGGAAACAGTGGTAAGAACCTAACATTTCACAGGAAGAAGGCGACCAAAGTCCTCCTTCCTCTCAGACCCTGGAACAGCCACGGCAGGCAGCTTTTCTCCCTCCCTCCCTCCACGGGAGAGCCTGCTGTGGAAACCCACTGGAGGGGACTGTGGTACTTCATGTCCCCAAATGGCGATTTAACGAGTTCTGGGAACTGGAGATGAGCCAAATGCAGAAGACAAGAAGCAGGGAGCAGGCCTGTCCTCCAAGACCCTTCGCGGGGCGACTCACCATGTGTGTGTCAAAAGCAGTCACACGTGCGACGCAGCTGGCCGAACCACACTCGCAAAGACACAGCATGGCCTGTCCCAGGATCACAGGGTCCAGCTCAGAAACACTCGTCTGCTGTCACTCAGTGTCACCCCGGTGGACAGCAGAGCTGGTTTCGGAGCTCCATCAGGTGCGACCAGCCCCAAGGTGTCTGACTAGACCATGGCCTTGGAAGCCAAAGGAACCTCACTCTCAACTCACCCGGCCTGCTCCTGCCTTTTACACACGGGGAGAGGGCCCAGCAGGGCTGAGCTGTGCCCGAGATCACGCGACTGGCACCCGAGAGCCCGTTCGGTCCCTCTAGACCTGGGGCAAGCGCTCATTCACCAGGACCTGGGTCATTCACCCAGGGCTTCGGTCATGAGCCGACTCCCCCACGCCAGGGGCCTGTGCTAATAGGGATTAAAAACGAAAGGAGGAGGGAGAAAGCAGGAAAAGACAGACAACACAAGGAAAAGGAGAGAAGAAAGGAGTGGGGGATGGAAAGCACACCCCAGTTATGACTCATGCCTTCCTTCACTTTTCAGGTCCAAGTTCCCCAAATTTCTGGAGAACAGAAAAGAGTTCACAGGGTCTTCTATGGAACCCGCCAGAAAACTTGGGCAGGTGCCAGGGACACAGGCCCAGGGAGGCTCTGTCCCCAGCTGCACTGGGAAAACCTTGCCCAGGGACAGCTGAGCCACCCCTCGGAAGGGCTCTCGGTCAGACCAGGCACAGTCAACCAGCGGGTACTCAGATAATGTGGACCGAAGCAATTTCTGTGACAACTCCCACATAATCTACAGGATGACAAAGCCAACCCTTCAGACACTGAATAAGAAGGCTCCGCCCCTTCCTGGATATACATGTGTGTACCACATAATTAGGAACATCTGGATTTCACTGCCAACAAGAACATTATGCTTCTTGGACCAATAAGGCAAAACAGGAGACACACACCCAGGTGTTACCTGTGAGAGATGGGGGAGGGGTTGTGGGAAACAGCCCCCATAGCCTACCCGCCTACCCGGGTGGGGAGGAAGGGCATCTCTGAGGTTCGTTTAGGACAATGACACCAGGCATCTTCTCGCATGCTTAATGCAACCCAAATTCAAGTCTTTATCCATTTCATGGTTAATTGTGTTGTCTCTCTCTCACTGCCTCAGGGGATCCCTGTTAATTACACAGCGCAGAGCTCACCTCTAGGACCGGCTTCTAAGATCACATGTATCAATCTTCCTGTTAGAGCTCACACCTTTATGTCAGGTTCAGGAAAACCTGGGCTCCGTGGAGGGCGCAAAAATGTTTTACCATGTCACCATCTGAAAGTCCTGTGTTCCCTTCCACGAGCCTCTCGTCTGTCTGGTGTTGACTTCTGGATGTGCATGACATAGGTTTTTTGCTTTCGTTTTTTTCACGCGAACAGCCCAGTGTCCCACCCATTAACAAGTCTGACTTTCCCTACCGATCAGCCAACTAGTTCTGACACATGCCAAGTCTTGGTCTTACAGCCAATGTATTTATAGCTGTGCAATAATCATAGTAACTACCACAGCTTTACAATAATTCTTAATACTCAGAAAGGCAAAAAATCCCTACCTCCTTCTTCAAAATTATCTGGTCCTTCATTCCATCACAAAAATTTTAGAATCAGCTGGACAAGACCCACTGAAAAAAGACAAACAAACTCTGGGATTGCACTGGGGGGAGGAGAACCTTAAAAATATTACATCTCCCAGTCCATAAACATGAAATGTCAACCACTTTGCTTCATTTCTCAGAAAGTTTTAGAATTTGAGTGTACAGGTCTTGGACTTCTTTAGATTTATTCCGAGATGTTGGACATTTTAAGTGAAATTGATCGTCGGTATTTTAAATTCAGATTTGTGTCTGCTGGCATGCTGAGAGACAACGAATTTTCGGATGCTGGTTGTGAGTACCAGCATCTTGCTGGACTCGGACCCGATCTACCCACCACCTGGAGCTGCTCTGCATTCTCTGCGGCAGTCAGCGCCGTGAACAGTGCGTGCTCCTTCCTTTCCAGGCCGCGGGGCTCTCGCCTCCTCTTCCCAAGTCTGTCCGTGGGACTGAGGCGTTCCTGACTGGAGCGCACGGCAGAGGGTGCCTTGTCTTGCTCCTAGCTCAGGGGGATGTTTCCAGATTTCACTGGTAAGCGCCATGCTTGACGAGGGTTTCTGAGAGGTCGCCGCGCTGGGGGAAGGAAGTTCCCGCCCACTCCTAGTTTACCAGGACTATTTTAAAATCACGTATGTGTGCTTAACGTTATTAAGTTTTTCTGCACCAATTCATGTTAATGCATATTTCCCCTTCCATTTGGTAAGATGGTGACATTCCTTCTATCACTTCCAACCAACTTCACATTCCTGGATGGAACGCCTGGGTTAGGTCCAGGGGCTTTGAGGCAAAGGAGAAAAACAAGGTCCTGCAGATGTCAAGAGCTTCCCGTGAGGCCCCACATCTTTCCTACTTCTGATTCCAGTTGGAGCGCCAGCCTCACGTGTCCACCTTCTGCCCTGAACAAGAGCGAGCTGGATGGATTCACGTGCTGCGCTGTGCTGGGGGACCGCCGACGCAGTGAAGTGCGTGCCGGGGCGAAGACGCTGCCTGTCACCCGTACAGAACGGCAGCGCACGCCCCTCGCGTCCTCAGGGCGCTGTCACCCGCGGTAACAGGACCGTGGGTCTTCAGCGGCACTGACAATTCAGTCTTCATTCCAGCCCATCTTCCCACCCACTGTTTTCACACACAACTTCTACTCTGGAACGGCTGTGAAATCACTGAGAAGTTAGAGAGCACAAGGAGTCCTCGCGTGCTCTGCGCCCGCCTGCCCTACGACTGACACCTGACGTAAGGTGGCACGTCTGTGTCACTGACCGAGGTCCTACGTGTTCAGGTTTCCTGGTTTCCCCCAATGTCCTTTTTCTGTCCCAGGACCCCTCCAGGACCCACGTGACCTGTAGGTGTCATGCTTCCTTCGGCTCCCTGGGCTGTGACAGCTCCTCGGACGTCCTTGTTTTTGTGACCTTGACCGGTTTGAGAAGTGGTCAGAATGTGTGGAATGCCCCTGAACTGGGTTTGTCTGATGTCTTCCCAGTGATTAGACTGCGGTTTTGTGTTTTCAGAAGGAAAACCCCGGAGGGGACGTGCCCTTATCACACCATGTCCAGGGGCACCATTTCACCATCCACGTCGACCTTGGTCGCCTGGGTGAGGGGTGTCCGTCAGGTCCCTCCACTGTGAAGGTGCTCTCTCCCCTTCCACCCAGCACCCTTTAGAAGAAATGAGTGCACAGCCCAGACCTGTGAGAATTATAAGGAGCTTCCCTTCCCGACCTACTTCTCAGGAGTTAGTGAGGGAACCTGCCTGTAGGAAGGCACGTGGACACCCAGAGGCAGAGGGTGGCCTGGGCCGAGAACGACAGGGCACACACCAGCACCCGGCCGCGCTCAGTGGGAAGCCAGCTTCTGCACTGAGCCTCACCCAGGCTGCTCAGCTCACCTCCCTCCGACTGAGCAGGACCTGCAGGCAGGGACAACCACCAGCCGACTGAGGCTTGTGTGGGGTTCAGTTCTGTGTCTCCAGGGCGACCCGGGCCCGGCGAGTCGTGAACATGTCCTCTGCAGTGAGAACACGGGTCTTCCTTTCCTTCCCCCGCCCGTCTCTGGTCTCTGCGTGAACGCAAACCTGACAGAGAACCTGCCAGAACGGAAGCAAAGGAAGCAGGTTCCTCCCGAGGAAATGTCTGTGGCCCAGCATCTGAGTCCCGGCCTTCACCCTCCTGCTCGGATCCTCACTGTCCCTGTGTCTGTGATGATCAGGAGGTGCTGGAGGGTTCGATGGCACCAGTCCCTGGACACAGGGACAGGCGTTCTGCCAACGGAGGCACCTCAGACAGAGCAGCTGTGACACATCGTGTCCTGAATGAGACGCCTGAGCAGAGGCGGTGGCGGCCAGTGCTCTTCTGGCCCTTCAGACCTGGAGTCCACGTGGTTCTGGGAGGACCTGGCGCCATGACCCCCGTCAACACTGAGGAGGGGTGCTGACAGGAGAGGTCGGGTGTCCTTCAGAACAAGGCCGAGAAAAGGCAGAGCTCCTGCTGCGGGGCGTGCTGCGCGGTGTGTAGACCTGATGCAGGAAGAACGCTGTTAACAGTAGGCTGTCCCTTCTGCAAGGACAGGGCTCTCGGCCTGGGGCGGCAGGCTGTGCTCGGCCTCCTACCCGGGCAGGCCCGCCCTGGGCCCTGCACAGCAGGTGTCAGCGGGACCACTGCGGGTGGAGGCTCACCCACGGACTTGACCCCTCTTTCGGAGGCACAACCCCCTCACATATTGTACGAGTCGGTGCTGAATCAGTGGAGTGTCGGTGTAGATTTGGGGGTCAGGGGCCTCCCCACAAAGTCAACGTGAAGCCAGTATTTCCGTGCACCTGACCTGAGTGACCTGTGACCAATTTTACTGGGAATTTCACCCCTTATTCAGCCGAATTATAACAGGGAGCAAAATACCCTCAACTGTCATGGCTCAGAGGTGGAAAGGGTTCATCAGGTCAGCAAAATACTCAAATCCCCACTACGCCCTTAGCCTGGCATGAACCACCCAGAGGGGCAAAACTGCCCCAAGCACGATGCCTCTGGGCATCGACACCCTCCTCTCCCAGCCCACATCCAGCAGCAACCGCCGCTCCGTGAACTCAAGCCGCCACACGGGCACGCCCTCGGTGAGATCTGCTAACAGCCTCGAGTATCCCAGTCCATTAAATATTTCTTTTCCTCACCAGCAAGTTATTGAAAAATGCCAAAGTTCCATAATAAAGCTGCTTCTGCCCATTAATAGGGATTAAACTTGAAGGAGGTTAAGTGCTGTGAGTTCCAAAACTGTGTGTGTGTTAGAGAACACGGAAATGGAAGAAACCCTTCCTTCTAAGCACTATTTTTGCTTCAGGATAATCAGCAGGCATTTGAACGTCACAGATAAACAATGACGTACACCTGTCCTTCCCCTAGAAGTCAAACTAGCTCCAGCTACCAGTTACAGGAAACCTGAGCTTGAGGGAAGGCGGCCCAAGGCCGGGAGGCTATGATCAGGCAAGAATGGAATGACAGATCCCAGGACAAGAGACCGGCCCCTACATGGCGGTGCAGAGGAGGAGCCGCTGCAGGTAATGACCTTAGGCGCCAGCCAAACCCAAGTTTGCATCCTGATCTGAACACACTATGAAAACACGTTTTAAGACAACCAATAGAAGCCCTGGCCGGTGTGGCTCAGCGGTTAGGGCATCGGCCCGCGGACCAGAGAGACCTGGGTTTGGTTCCCGCTAAGGGCACATACCTCAGTTGCAGTTTGTCCCCAGCCCTGGTTGGGGTTGTGTGGGTGGCGACCAGTCGATGTTTCTCTCTCTCTCTTCCTCCCTCTCTCCCTCCCGCTCTAGATAAATGCAAAAATGTCCTCGGGTGAGGATTAAAAAAAAAAAAAAAAAAAAGACTACCAGTAGAAATTGAACATAGCTTGCGTATGAGTGTGATACTGGGATTGTATCTGTTATAAACACACACAGTATTTATGTGTAAAGGCTGTGGCATCTGGGATTTGCTTTCAATTCTCCCAGAAACAGAGGTGGGGGAGGGGCTGAGGAAGTGGAAATGGTGTGGAAGCCTGGGGTTTTGAAGGCAGGAGATGGGCACGGGGGTCACTATGTCAATTACTCTCCCTTTTCTCACACATAATCAAAATTTTTCATAATAAAAGTTTTTTAAGAAATGCCAAGAATAAAGCCAGGCCCTACTTTCCACTCAGCGGCACTGTGCTCTCGTAGCCCCTGCCAGGTCACCACCTAACCAGTCCCCACACGTGTTCCTCACGCTCTCAGCCTGCTTCCAGCCCGAGCTCGGCCAGCCAGCAAACCTGCAGGCTGACCTCCAACAATCAGGCCCTGGGCCTCTGAGCTGTGACAACACGCAGACAACAGGGCACAGCCCAGTCAAGGCGAGATCGCCACTGGGCACAGGGGTTGGTGTGGTGTGGCGGCTGACTCCCAGTGCCCCAGCGGAGCAGCGGGCAGAAAGGCTGGCGCTCAGGGAAGTGCCACTACTCGAGAATTCTCTTTGGGAAAACTCAGAAGTGGGAGAAGGCAGCCATGCCCACACCTACTTGAGATACGATTCACAAAACCAGGAAGCGCCGCAACGAGGAAAGAGCAGCTCTGGCCACACGCCGCAAAAAGGAACATCGGCGGAGGGCACAGTGGGGCCTGTCCTGTCCCCACGGGCTGGGCTCAAGCACAGAGCTGGACAACGCTGAGCCCGCGAGTGACAGGGCGGGGACACGAGGGAGTGAGCAGTCAACAGCGTGGCGGGGCACTGCTGGCGTCTGGGCAGACAAAGCCAGGCTCTGTTGTCTGGTCAGAGGCAACGTTTCCTGGAGGGAGCGTCTCGGCACGCCTTTCGGCTGGTCCTCCAGGGACCAGTCTGTCATGCTCCTTCCCCCCTGAGTGAGACAGCTCGAAGACCAGCGCTCTCAGCTGCTCCTGGCTGAGCCAGCCCGGCTCAACCATTAACAAGAGATTTAGACAAGCCAGGAGAGAATGTCCCAGCCACCTTTGAAAACAGATCCATCTCTGCCCGAGGGGGCGTCCATCTGCCCCATGGGGATGACAGCACTGGGTGAGTCATTCCAAAGCTGTTTCGGGGCACTAGAGGTGTAGGAGGGGACATTACTTTGGGTGTAAACTCTGTAGATTTCTAAGTCTGTATGAGAAATGACAGACAACAGAAGTCACACAGCAGCCCCACAAAAACCACCCCAAACCTGTAAGGGGCTCGCTGACTCATTCAGAACTATCTTCTGTATTGGCTCCCTGGACGAAATAAGCAAAGACCAAAGTCAAGCCCTATGCAAACACTAGAAGCCAGCTCTGAGCCCTGCCTTGAATCTGTGAATAACCCCTTCTCCCACTGCTCAGGCTCACCCACGGGTCTGCGAAACCCAGAGGCCAACCTTTCCTAGTACCTACCACTGCTTTTCCACAGGAGTCCTGGAGGCCGCACGGCCCGGGGGAGCCAGGGCCCCACCCCATCCACCAGCAGACGGCTGGCTTCCAGCCACAGGAAGCTCCACTAGAAATCATGTTACTTACACTCAGACCTGGTTGCATCTGCTCAGTGGAGATGAAGACTGACAAAGGGAACAAATAAAAGGACATACTATGAAGAGCTGGGCACCAAACGAGCTCCTCTCACCTCCCCTGCACACCAGTGATGCTCCCGTGCTACCCCACCTGGACACTTGGACACAGGACGTGGCTGCCATCCAGCCCAAGGCATCTGATGGGGCAAAAGCATCTCCACGTGATGGATGAGCCCTCCTCCCTGAACACTGTCTGCACTGCTGAGCATTAAAAATTAGCTCAAAAGTGTTTGTGGTTAAGTGACAGGAAGCTGACAACAGATACATAGTAATAAGCAGCTCAAGAGAACTGAGTCCCTACCTACTAACCATAAAGCAGGAAAGCTGTCTGGAGCAGGTCCTCGCAGGCACATTACCTGCGTGGCTGGAGAGCGTCCACTTTCCGCCCTTGCCCAGCACGGCTGCAGGACGGAAACAGAGCAGGGGCCCTGCTCATCCTTTCCCAGCACACGGGCCTCGGAGGCATTTCTTGTCCTTCGTGCGCAAAAGGAGCCTCTGCCCTCTTCCTTCAATGCAGCATTTCAGAAGTGACCCAGCACACTCGGGGAATGCTCGCCCACACCGGCCACGGAGGGACCGAGCGCCCCCAGGTCAGAAGTGACCCAGCATACTCGGGGAATGCTCGCCCACACCCGCCATGGAGGGACCGAGCGCCCCCAGGTCAGAAGTGACCCAGCACACTCGGGGAATGCTCGCCCACACCGGCCACGGAGGGACCGAGTGCCCCCAGGTCAGAAGTGACCCAGCACACTCGGGGAATGCTCGCCCACACCGGCCACGGAGGGACCGGGCGCCCCCAGGTCAGAAGTGACCCAGCACACTCGGGGAATGCTCGCCCACACTGGCCACGGAGGGACCGAGTGCCCCCAGGTCAGAAGTGACCCAGCATACTCGGGGAATGCTCGCCCACACCGGCCATGGAGGGACCGAGCGCCCCCAGGTCAGAAGTGACCCAGCACACTCGGGGAATGCTTGCCCACACCGGCCACGGAGGGACCGAGCACCCCCAGGTCAGAAGTGACCCAGCACACTCGGGGAATGCTCGCCCACACTGGCCACGGAGGGACCGAGCACCCCCAGGCTGGCCACCAGCAGCAACAGCCAAAGGGATACTCGGCCCTAAAGGCTGCGTCTGGCAAATGCCTGCTGCCACCGCGCTGTGCCAACGGCCCGCAGGCACCGGGTGGGAAAGACTCCCCCCTGGCACTCTTCAGGACAGTATTTGCTCCATGTCACTGAAAGTGTGCTTAGTTCTTCTAAACTAGCACTCTGGCCAGATCTTGCCAGAACAAAACCACCACCAAGTTTACTTTCTACTTTCTAAACCAGAAATGAGAGCTCACTGGTCCTGGCGCTGACTATGGGTCCAGCATTCGTCTAAGTTTCCTTCCCATCAGCTTGCTGAGTCCTCACCAGGGAAACATGGTGTAAGTACTATTACTGCCCCCATTTTAAAGATGAAGAAAGTAAGCAAGAGGCACGGTGAAGGTCATCGTGATCAAGGGCGGAGCAACTCTGCAGGTCCGGCTCTCCACACTGCCCACTCGACCTACAAGGTCCACTGCATTTGTTCATTCAACAAATGTTATTGCGCTAGTTACTGAGCAACCGTCATAATTCTGGGGGTAGAGTCTGGCCCCCCCCCAACTGGTGGAGATGACACACACAGCAGACTGTGTGGTATCATGCTGGGAGCAGGAACCACGGGGGTAGGACGTGACTGAGGATCATTCCTTTAGATAAAGTGATCGAGGGAGCCCTGTGAGGTGGCGACATCTAATCAGACACCTGAATGCCATGCGAGGAGGAGCCTGCAACCCATCCCAGGAAAAGCGTCCTTGGGAGGGGACTGCAGGGCAAAGGCCCCGAGGAGCAAGCGGGTGGGGTCCAGCAGCGGGAGCCACGGAGCCGGAGCCGGAGTGAGGGACGAGGGCAGGCCACGGTCCCGAAGAATGTGAACCAGGGCTGGGGGGACAGACGGGGGCTGAAAGCAGGGAGAAGAGTGGAGGCTGCTTCCGAGGTCCAGGGTGAGGACGAAGATCTCGCCACACAGCTGAGAGACGTGGTCCGCGGTGGGCTGGGGTGCGCGGCGAGCCTGTCAGGACTTCTGGGCGGATGACATGCGGGTGCTGCAAGACAAAGCCACTCACCCAGGTGTGACGAACCCGGAGAGCCCGGCGGCTGGACGCTTGCTGGGCAGAGGCTGCGGATCCAGAAGGCAGGTGTCACTTGCCTGTTCATTCTGAAAGACCTGCCCATCATTTTGAAGAGAAAACGGAACTTAAAACCTCTGCTCATCATTACTTTATGACTTTCTCAGAAAAAAAAATCATCAGAATGTTAGATTTGTCAACGATTCAAAATTCCAAATAGCACATATTTCAGTGTAGCTACTCCACTCACTTTTATAGACCCTGCCACTCTCCTGCCCACCCCCAACACCCGCTGCCCTCGCTCCCGCCGTCAGACGCCCAGCATCCTGGGTGGTGCCCTCATCTTCAAAATATGTACCAATCTCTGTAGCTGGGCCGCTAAGGGGAAAAGGGGGAACTTAACATTAAATGGTGGCCACTCTGCCCAGGAACTCTGCCAGGAAACAGGTGCATGGAGCGCCCGGGATGAGAGGGTGGCCGTGTGCATGGCTGGTGCCTCCTGCTGCTTCACCTCGCGCCCCTGTGCACGCTCACTTCCCTTCCCGACACGCACTGTGCAGATGCAGCCTCGTCCGGGGCACCTCCCTTAGCGGCAGCACCTGCCACAGCAAAGTTGCTACACGTTTCCCATTATCATGCAAAGACGTCCCCTGGTTCAATCAAACGCCTTGATTTAATTTCATGTCTCTGACAAACACTGTCAGGAGCCAAGTGTGCTCCAGACATGGCATCAGGTTCTGGGAACGCCGTGCTGGTGGAGGCACAGACTGCCCTCCAGGGCCATGGACCACAGAGACGGCGAGCAAGCAGCAGAACGCCACCATTTCGCCCTCAGCACGCAGGTCTCCGGCCCTGAAGAAGTGCTCAAAGCCCCTGGAACCCCTGCTGGAATCAGCAGACCGTGCCAATGTGACAAGTGACATGTCTGTGTGACCCAAACCACCTGGGCTGCCCGTGTCTCCCGGGGCAGCTCCGCACTGTGGCTGCTCGGCCCCATCTGCAGCTCACAGACTGTCAGGGGCTGTCAGGGGCTGGGGTCTCCTGCAGCAGCTCCTCTAGGGGCAGGAGCAGTAGGCACAGAATCGAGGTACTGCCCCACTGGTGGGAAAGCACCCAGCAGTCCGACTGTCTCAGTGCTCACCATCACAGTCACACGTGACACGTGACACGTGACGCGTGACACCGGGCTCTCCTGACATCTCAACCTTTCCCACGGGAAGTGCATTTCAAGGGGTCCAGCCCTTAAGGGTCTAGGAAAGGTGCTTCCGCCCTGGAAGCTGCCGTGCTCCACCCACCTGCCGCCACCCAGAGGGGAAGGATCGCTTTCGGCAGCCTGATATGCACTGCCATGTCCGGGCAGGGCCCTGCTGCCAGAGGTCACGGCAAAAGGAGACGAGAGAGAGTATCTCGTGAATCACACCAGGAGATGCGCTGCCAGAGCTGGCTCTCGGGAAGGGCTCCTCTGCCCAGACCCCATCACGCACCAGGTCTGACCCACAGCCCTGCGACAGCAGACACATGCAGCCGGCCAGTCTGAAGGGCCCCCAGAGCCTGGAGCCGCTCCGAGTCCCGCGGGAAGGGGGCTTTCCACAGGAGCAGCTCCTGTGTCCGAAGCTTTAAACCATTCCTGGTTTTCTTTCTTTCATTTTTGTACTACCTGAGAACATACAGAACCCTGTTTTAAAAATTATATCTATTTTGTAATGTTTTTAAAACATAATTTTTTTATTTTAAGAAAAGAGGGGACACACAAATCACGCTACCCAAACACCACAGCTGTTAGCATGTTAGCAGACTTGCGGGGAGACTCGTCTCAGGCCCGCTGTGTACGTGACCACACTGTGACCTGCTGCACGACACATGCCCCCGAGCCCAGCACACGCGCTCCCTCCGCGCCAGACGCCCAGTGCTCCGAGGCCGCTGTGTGCTCAAGGTCACTCCATCACTGCTATGTCACTCGAGACTCCCAGCACAGCGCTCCCTCCAACAAAACCGCTTTCCTGGGCCCTCCTCTGAAGAGCTGGCACGGTCTACAGAGCTCACGCTCACATTTCTGTCACACACAACGTGGATATACTCTACAGATCACAACTCCCCCAACAAGACTCACTGAACCTGACTGTCATTCCTTCTATAACCATTTTTATACAACACTAGCTCCAGTTCTAAAAATACAGTGATTACACTGTCTCACGTTCTATTTTAATCTTCTAAAAATAGAGCTACTGGCAGGAGGAGCGATTTGCTGTTAGATGTTAATGATGCCAATGTCAGTGACAGGATATGAATTTCTGTCCTTTTGACTCTTTCAGCCTGTGGCTTCCGCATGACTACTGAGGAGCCCAGAGCACCTGCGGCTGGTGGCACAGAGGTTCAGCTATAAGTGCAGAGCCCTGGCATCTGGTGCCAGAGCCCAGATCCACTCCCAGATGTCCCTGACCTCACACGAACGACCTGGCTAGTCTGAGCCTCGTTTTCCACATCTGTAAAATGGGTGGCATGATACTGTTCACCTCACAGGACCAGGAGGATTAAATCGGGCCACTGCCTGAGCCCCCGCCTGACACCTAGCTCACAGGACCTGCTCACAAACATCAGGCCATGTGCCACCAAAGTGTGGAAGTGGGCCCTCTGACTTTCACCTCCCTCAGCAGGTGGGTTACTCCCCAGGCGTCAGCAGTAATGAAAGGAACACCAAGAGGCACAAGAAGGAGCGACACAATAGGAAGCTTTTATGTCCCCACAAGTCCTTCTCAGGGACGGGCAACAGGCCTATGCATGGCACCTGCCTCACTGCCTCTCCTCCAAAGGACAGGCCTGGCCCGGGCCAAGCCCGAAAGTGGTAGGCTGTGTCCAGTTAGCCAGGATGGCTTATTAAACAACCTTTCCAAATTCTGAAAGCTTCATAGTTCTAAAATTATATATATATTCTTAGATAGATCCAAATTTTTAGAATATTACTCCTTATCGTCTATGTTTTGTAACGGAGCAATCTTTGAATTAAGAATACAGTAGAAATAAAATCATTCTCTCCCATCCCCCTCACGCACGTGCACTCTCTCTCTCTCCAGACGGTTCTTGACAAGCACACCACCAGTTACTGCCTTCCATGCCCGTGGTTTCCTGATAGAGCCCACTGGCCCAGGTGGCCAGGGGCTCCACCTGGCTCGGCCCCCACTCCCACACCTCCCAGCAAGCGTCCTGTGCGCCCGGCATTGCGTGGAGCTCAGCAAGAGTCTGATGACATTTCCATGCCACAGTGACCTGCTCTACAGACCACCTGAATTGATGACGTCATCAGCTTCTCAAGGGATATCATAATTATTGGACCACGTTCATTTCATATTGTTCAACATCAACTCAGATTAAAGTCGACCATGCCCACTGCATTCGCTGGTGATGGTGAGCAGCGTAATGAGCAAAGGGAAGCTGTGGAAATTACACCAGAACAGAAAAGCAGCCTTTCTTCATCTATATAACCAACCACACCTGTGCAGACAGACGGTGTCCAACTGTGTAGGCATGAAAGCAATCTAATTAAAATGAGCACCCTTAGGTGGGTACTCAGTTATGACTGACCTACGTTAAAATATCCCCAGACAACCCTGGCCAGTTTGGCTCGGCGGTTAGAGCGTCAGCCCGCAGACCAGAGAGTCCTGGGTTCAGTTCCTGCTAAGGGCACGTACCTCAGTTGCAGTTTGTCCCCGGTCCTGGTTGGGATCGTGTGGGTGGCGACCAGTCGATGTGTCTCTCTCACATCAATGTTTCTCTCTCTCTCTTCACCCTCTCTCCCTACCGCTCTATCTGAAGATAAATGCAAAAATATTCTCGGGTGAGAATAAAAAATAAAATATATCCCCAGACAATGAGAGTGAAGGGCCAACCTTCTAATTCAACCACAAGCAAAGAGGAGCTGGAAACAGGAGTAGCCGAGTCTGCAGACTTGGCTGACACCTGCGTTAACAGGGACACCTGAGGCCAAAACCAATTTCACACCTGGGAAAACACAGCGCCTACGCGTGTCCACAACACAGAGCGGGACAATTTACAAAGTCATCACAACCGGAGGTTCCTGAACCTAGCCAGACTTAGTCCATCGACCCCACTTCCCTCTACAAGAATACAGAAATGGTGAGTATAAAGTAGAATAAAATCCTGCCCCAATTCTAAAAGAAAGAAAAGACCCAGTTACCAGGGAGAAAACAAAAGGAGGGTGCTCTCCGAGCAAGTGTGCCAAGACCCCGAGTCATCATTACTGGCCGCAGGGGTGAGCTGCAGGCCATGAACTTGTCCTGATGGAGAGCTGGGCTGAGACTCCTGCATGAGGGTAGAACTCTGGAGGGCTCTCAGGTCTATGAAATGGGGCTGGACAGCTCCACCCACCAGGCCAGGGCTGCTGGGAAGAGTCTCCTAGGAGAAACGGAAGCCCTGAGTCTGGCCCAGGTGGTGTGTCGCTTGAGCAGTTCTGGAAACCTAAGTCTAGAAATTAAGGGAAAACCTAGCCCTGAGCTTGGGAAACCCTAGAACTCCAAGAAAAACGGCCTTCATGACAAACAGCCACAACCCAGGGGACCCGAGATGCCAAAGGAGGAAGAATGGGAGAAAGGGAGGGGAGGGGGGAGGGAGGCAGGGAGAATGAAGAAACCTCCTGCTGAAGAGTTTGCAGTGAAAGTAGGAAAAGACAACCGACACATGGAAACAACCCACCAGCACAGCCCAGAGAAAGGACTCCAATGTGTCTGCAAATATCAGAATATGGAAAAAACTATGAAGCACGCATGTTTTTAAAAAGTAATATGTAGCCCTGGCCAGTCTGGCTCAGCAGTTAGAGTGTCGGCCCGCGGTCCAGAGAGATCTGGGTTCGGTTCCCGCTAAGGGCACGCACCTCGGTTGCGGTTTGTCCCCGGCCCTGGTTGGGGTCGTGTGGGTGGCGACCACTCGATGTGTTTCTCTCACATCGATGTTTCTGTCTCTCTCTTCTTCTCTCCCTCTCGTTCTACCTGAAGATGAATGCAAAAGTGTCCTCGGGTGAGGATTAAAAAAAAAAAAAAAGTAATATGTAAACTAAAGAAAAAAACTGTAATAAAAGACAGGAACCCCAGAAAAAGAAAAATAGCAAACCATGCAAAAGAATAAAAAGAATCTCCAAGAATGAAATGGATGACAGGTCTGTAGAACTAACCTGAATGCAGCTCTAAAAGGGGAAAAGCCAGAGGAGAGAAGGATGGATAACAAAGTAAGGTGGATCTAGATGACTTCCTGAAGTAAAGAATGGAGAAAACGCAGAAAAGGTAATATTCAAAAAGGTAATAAAGGTGAATATTCCAGAATTCCAGATAGAGGAGTCCTTAGATTAAAAAAGCATACTAAATCCCAAACCCAGTAACTGAGTACAAATCCACACCTGGACACACTGCAACAAAGTATCAGAATATCCACCAAACATGGAACAGAAGCACTGAGATGAAAAGACAAACTAGCTAAGAAACAACACTGGACTGAGAGCTAACTTTTCCACAGCAACACAAAAAGCCAGAGACATTAGAACAGCTTCAAACCACTGAGTGAAATGCATCACCTATAATTCTATACCCAGCTAAACCATCATTCAAGAAAAAGGGCTCTTTTGGGGACAGTTATCTATAAGCATTCGGAATGGTCCAGCATTTAACATACAGGCGGAGGCTGTCCTACAATATAGCCTCTAACACAGTGGTTCTCAACCTTCTTAATGCTGCGACCCTTTAATACAGTTCCTCATGTTGTATGTGGGCGTATCTGCATGTGGGCGGACCCGCCTGGAGACGATAGAGGATCGGTGTCTCGGTTTCTAAGCCCATGGGAAATAGGTGTTTTCCGATGGTCTTAGGCGACCCACAGGTTGAGAACCGCTAACAAAACTAGGCTGTCCTGAACCCCTGGTATAAACCTCTTTATACCAAGGAGGCTGGGAAAGCACCACAATCTGCATGTGCACGTGCCTTGCAGAGCTCATGTGAGACCCGAAGTTCTACAAGGTTGTCTACAATGGAAAACCTTGTCAGGAGGGCCAGTGGGGGTCCACGTGGGCTGAAAGTGTGTGTGACAGGATCAAGCGTGCTTTCCTCATTGAGGGGTGGGAAATGGCTGTGAAAGTGTGGGAGGCACAAGCACAGAGTCAGAAAGCTAAATTTAAAATATGAAGCTTTGCGTAATAAAAACAGTTAAAAGGCAAACAAAAAAAAGGAGAGTTTTTTTTTTGGCAAAAATTGAGAATGTTCACCACTCAGAAACCATTGCTGAAATAACAACTAAAGGACTATTTCAGAAAAAAGAAAACTGTATCCACAGTGAAAGTGAGATGCTGGAAGGAGGGTGAGGTAAGGCACTAGCAAACACATAAGCCAATGGTAAGTCAATGCAGATAAGCTCTGAATACTAAGTTAACAGTTTCATCTAGTCACTGAGCCCACTTTCGTTAATGTAATACTGTTTCCTCAATCCTTTGTGTGTGTTTCAAAGCCACTGTCTAAAACACCTCATTGGTTTCCTCTTAAGAACAATGTAAATACTAAAAATAAACAAGGTTCCCTCTTCGCTTTGACAGCGAGAAAACTCTTGGCTGAATTTCAGTTCGGGTTTTAATTACGCAGGATTGACAACATGCATTTCTGGGGTCTACTTCTCTTTGGCAGACCATCCTTTTTCCTTTGCTCTGATTTCTTTACCTTGACTCACATCGCCCTCATTATGAAATAAAAATTAAGAACAGATGTCCCTGAAACTGCACTGCACAGGTACGGGGGCCCTTACACCACAGCCTGGCTTCTCCTTATGAAGTGGAGGCAACCACTGAAACTGGCCCAGTTTGAGTAACTCTTAACAAAGCTCTCTGCAGAAGCAGCCGAGTTTCACTGAGAACAGGAACAGTTCGTCAACCCTCCTTTCAGACACACAGAGCTACCATGAGCATGAGTGACAGCACAGTGTGCACAGCACTTGACGCCACATTTGCATGTTGGAGCGCCCTTCTCTGAAATCAGCTACCCTTGCGCAAAAGCAACTATTTTTGAGAAACAATCAGCAAAGGATCCTTTGCTGCACTAAGAAATTAGTTCCAAGTAACCAGCTCTTGGGAGAGGATAAACCACTTTATGCAAACACTTTTGAAAGGCTCTCTATTAATGCAAATATTGTGTTTGTCTTCTATTTGAATGCAAACAGCATCTGCTTTGCACAGTCCATGCCATCACTTTGTAGTCTGTGCTGAGCTGCTCTGGTGCATTCCAGCTGCTTTTTAGACTCGGAAACATTTCCAGAGAGCCAGAGAGCCAGAGGCACAAAAGGAAGTTCGCTGAAGGGAGAAAGCAAGTGTGCTGGGTTCCTGGGAAGGCTTCTTCCCTCTTAAAGCAAGAGAGAAACAAATCCAATAATGAATTCAGAACTTACTTCTGGAGAGGTTTAGCTCTGTGTGTGGGATTTTCTTTTTTAATAGTTTTGAATAAAGAGGAAATTAGGATTGCTTTTTATATATTTCTTTGCTGGAAAAATATACTTGGAAAACACATGTTGGAAAGGAAAAACTGGGCGGCACCAGGCTGCCCCCAAAGCAGAAGCTGGCTCCCTCTGAAAGCTCCGACTTCACCCCCATACTCCCTGGCAGACCAGGGTGGTGACTCCAAAGGCTCCTTGCTAACACTGACGTCCTAAGATCACTTTACTGATACTCTTTCTCCTCTGACACAAGATCAAGAGCTTCAGAGAGGGGTGAAATCTTGCTAGTTTTTATATCAGTGATCCTAAAACAAGGACTAGTTCAGAACAGCAGAGACTGGATGGATGGACGGACCATGCTATAAATGAAGAAACAGATAATCTGAAAAACTGACCCGAGGTCCTTCAGATTTCAAATATATTATATTTCCAAAATTTCTACCCAACCAAGATCACCTGGAAACAGCCTGACCCTTCCATTTGTATGGACGGCAGACATGCTACCAATCAGACCCTCTACACCAGTGGTTCTCAACCTTCCTAATGCTGCGACCCTTTAACACAGTTCCTCATGTCGTGGTGACCTTCAACCATAAAATTATTTTCATTGCTACTTCATGACTGTAATTTTGCTACTGTTATGAATCGCCATCAGAAACACACGTTTTCCGATGGTCTTAGGCGACCCCTATGAAAGGGTCGTTCGACCCCCCAAGGGGTCGCGACCCACAGGTTGAGAACTGCTGCTCTACACCAATTCATGGGACGGGCCGCGAAGAAAAGGGGAACGTGGGTACTTTCAGATATCCCTCAAAATGAACTCGCCATTGAAACTCCAAATATCTATTTGAACAAATTATTCTTTGGGTGAATAACAGGCTATAGACCTCTAATAACACCCTTTAATAATTAATTTAGTTATTAATTTTATTTCAAATTGACTAATTTTCCTATATACACTGCTTATCTGTTCCTCTGAGTCACACAGGAAGGGATTTTGTTTCCGAAAAATACACTTTGAACATCAACATTTGATGGGTAAACATGACTTCTTCAAAAACACAAGCGCAAGATAATGGTGAACGAGGTCCTCTGACCTAGTCTCACAACAGAGAACCAGGAAGCGACGGACGTGCAGGGAAAAGGGGCCTTAAAGTGCATATATTAAGGTTCCATTTCAAGGGTTTAGAAATGAACAGCAAAATAAACTCAAAGTAAGTTTTAAAAAAGTAATAAAGAACAAAAATTATTGAAGTAGGAAGATATAAACAGGATTAACAAAGCCAAGAATTGGTTCTGTAAAGAGACTGATAACATGGAAGGGTCCCTGGCGAGACCGACAAAAAGCAAGGTGGTGATGGTCACAGCTGAACAGGGCTGCTCCTGGCACCAGCGGACGCCTCATCAGGGAGTGTGAGGGCCTTCATGCAAAGGAGTGGCTCTGGAGCGCACGTGGGCTTCGCGCCAGGCTCCCCGCGTCAGCGGGCAATCGTGGGCGCGTTTCTTCCCCACAGCACGGGGATCTCAGCCTTGTCGTGAGGGTCAGCAAGTCACTGACGATGAAGCACCTAGAACAGGGTCTTGTCAGGGTCCAGTAAACAAATTAGGTTTCCATCATCTTTTTTTTTTTAATCCTCACCTGAGGATATTTTTCCATTTACAGTACCATCAAATACAGTGGGAGGGAAGGAGGGAGGGAGGGAGGGAGGGGGAGAGAGAGAGAGATCGAGATCAAATGATTGCCTCCTGCACGACCCCGACCAGGACCAAGGACCAAACTGCCACCCAGGTACGTGCCCTTGACTGGAATTGAACCTGGGACTCTGGTCCGTGGCTGACGCTCTAACCGCTGAACCAAACCGGCCAGGGCAGTTTCCATCATCTTTCAACCAAGTACGACGGCCCCAGCGGGCCCACTGGCCTGTCCCCCTCCCAAACCCCAGCACTGGCAGAGCCTCTCTACAAAACGCACGCGCAGCAGGCCACTCATGACAACAGCCCTCACTGGCTCCCTAGCACCTGCAGGATCTGGTCTGGGGTCCCTGGTGGGCAAAAGGGGCTCCTCCCAGTCAGGGTGCCCAGGTCCTGCTGCCACAGTGGTCTCACCCTGGCCTCCCCTTCCCATGGTAGGCAAAGAAGGCCGCTTTCACCACACTGTGCTAATAGGCCTGTCTTTCCCAGAACGGGGACTGTTGCCCTGAGCCTGGGAGGGAGGCGCAGGCGCCCTTCCCTGTCAGCAGCCACAAAAAAAGTTCTGCTCCCAGTGTGAAGGGCAGGGCCCCTCGACCTGGTCGGAAAAGGGCTGGCCCACCCCCTCCGTGACCTGAGCACACCTCCCGAGTCTCAGGACGCCAGGCCCCATGCTGAAGCTCTGGGCCAGGCACTCAGCCCTCCCAGGGATGCCTGTCATGTGCTGGAACGGGGCTGGGGTGAAGATAAGATGCACACCATTCAGCCCCCCATAAAGGTGAACGTAGACAGGAAGTGTGCACGTGAGGCGGTGACTGACACGGAATGCGGTCTAGAGGCTCGATGCACTCCTGAGTATGCGTTCAGACCCAGGAGGTGTGCCAGAGACGGAGACGGGGGAGGGAGGGGCAGGTCTCCAGAACGGACACAGGCAGAGGCCCCGAGCCCCGACCCAGTGCCCAGCCACTGCTTCCACAGCTGAGAGGGCAGCACCATGTGGCGCCACCCTGGGAGGACAGTGAGCCTGGGCACAGCTCTGGAGACAGGCAGTCCCTGAGGATGCCGACTTCACACATCTGTGGAACACCCTGCGACCATATGATGAAATGCTTCCCAACTGTCACCGCAACACTGCCGCAGCTCCCCAAGGACACGCAGGCCCCCAGGGACGCCTGGTTTCTTTCATGGCCTGAGGAGCAAAGGGGAACAAGGCCAAGTGTGGATGTTGCTGTCCTTCCTGCCTGAGCCCCCGAGCCCCCAAGAAAACCAGGCGACCACTCCCACACTGGGGACAGCTGCAACAGTGGCTGTTGCCCGGGGGCGGAGAAGGGTCAGGGCCGAGCCTTCCCACAGGGCCCTGGCGGTGGAGGGGTGGACACAGCACACCGCATGGCTTCAGGGGGCGTTTCTCCAGGAAGCCCTGCCTCCCTGGGTGTGTCCTCGGGGGTCCTGTTCCCACGATGTGAGACAGAGTTCTCATGGAATCACAAAAACTTGGGTTTGATAAAACTCCTTAGAACTAGAGTGACATTTCGTTCTGTGCGGAATTATAAATGGGAGGGGTGCATCTCCCTTGAGATTTTTAAAAATTAGGAGAAAGAGGAGAGAGGGAAGCTTTGTGGAGACGGAGAGTACTGTCTAGGAGAAACAGACTGGGACCCCCTCACTGGCCCTCCCCTGCTGGCCCGGCAGAGCTGCGGCACGGCCGCCTGGCTCGGCCCGGCTCACGGCCCATCTCCGCCCTGCAGTGCTGCGGCACGGCCGCCTGGCTCGGCCCGGCTCACGGCCCATCTCCGCCCTGCAGTGCTGCGGCACGGCCGCCTGGCTCGGCCCGGCTCACGGCCCATCTCCGCCCTGCAGTGCCCAGATGCCGGGAGCCTGAGGAGCGGGGCCGGAAACATGCTGTGGGCTGCTTTTTAAATGTCTGTTAAGAACGTGCTCATGCAAGACTCAGCGGGGAGGTGGCATGGCCGATGACATGCTTTGCCCTGGAAAGTCCATGCTGCTCACGGCAGACGGGACAGCAGCCGCACAAGGCCAGGAGAACAAGTGTCCTTTCTAGGTGGAACCTGGTGCGCTTCGCAGGCACCTGTCTCTGTCCTTCCCTCGGAAAAGAGGGCGCAGTTTCTAGGGCTGGCAGGGTCTGTCTTGTAAGAGGGCTACACTCGGCTGGGGGTCCCCGTGTCACCACCTGCAGGGGGCAGGGAGCTGCATGTCACCCTCAGGACACCTGCCCTCTCCTCCCTGTTTGGCGTGATGCTGACCAAGACCCCCATGCTGTCTGTGGCACTGCTGCCTTGGGACTTGCCAGGTTCAGAGAACACCTCGACTGGACTTTCCTCTCCCACCACACAACCGACCACCGGGAGGGGCGGGGCACAGGGCCTGGTAGGCGAGGGCCCACTGAAGCCAAGAACGGAAGTGACCCTGCAGCCTGGCCACCTCTCTCAGCTCCTGTGAGCCCCCCACCAAACCTGGTGTCATCAAGGGAAGGACACTGTTGCCAGGGTCAGCCTGTGCACCAGGCCCAGGCCCAGCATGCAACCACCTGACCCCCAGGTAACAAGTGGCCCCACCCACACAGGTGTGCTGACCGCAGGGTCAAGCACATCTCTCAGAGAAAAAAAATCACAGCTTCTAACAATGTTCCAGAGGTTTCATAAACAAAGCCAAGAAAGGCTTCCTTTTTAAACTTGTGATTTCTCAGTAAATACGGCAACAGACCTTTTTTTAATCAGGAAATCACTCTGAGACAGTCAACGGGTGTGGTTTTAAAAAAAATTCACTCCTCCCAAGAAGCCAGGGGCCAACACTCAGAAACAGGCCTCCTAGAAACAAAGAAAAACCCTGCTGTCGGCCACCTCGGCACCAGCCTTCAAAGCCACAGAGCCAACCGCCTGGCTCTCCCCAGGTGCCAGAGTGAAAGCTGCCCCAACTTGGACAAGCTGTCCCACTCTCGCTGGCCTCAGTGGGACACCCAGACCCCCTCCAGGTCAGAGCTGAACCCTCATGTAGAAACTGATCAAGTCTGAAATGCATTGGTGCCCACAGCTCCTACCAGGGCCATGAGGGCCACATCACAGCCTGGCCACCACCCAGGGGTCCACAAAGTCAGCAGAGACTTCCCGACCCCTTCAGGACATCATGAAGGCAGCAACAATCTGTGACTGTTCACGGAAGGCTCCCCACACTACAGCAGCTATAGAAAGAGCTGTATACTCCAGAAACTGGCCACAAGCCGGAAACGGCAAACCACAGCTCAGGAGGGGTGCTGGGAGGGTGTAGGCGGCCAAGCAGGCCACCAGGGCTCTCGCACGACAGGGCCTGCACACCAGCAGCCCTGTGCCCATGTGCTCGCAGCAGGGTGAGGGGGGCTGAGAGCACAGGGAGCGGCCGGCCGGCTGGCGGCCCCTCCTGGGCCTTGGCTGCCAGGTGCCAGCCTCTCCCTCGAGGACCACAGCCTGCTGGAGGTCAGCTGGCCAGTTTGCTCACATTTCTCGCTTGTGGATTTTTAGATAATTCCAAACACGTGGTCTTTCAAATGCTATCCCATCTAAGAATGAAGGCATTTTCCTAAAAAGACAGAGACCATCAAGCAATGTTTAAAAAACCTAAACACTGCACTATGAGCTATCCCTGAACACTATGCATATATCAGAATTCTCTCTCTTATCTAAATTAAATCTAAGGGTTACCAAAATAATCAGAAAATATTTGTTCAACTGTCATTTTTTAATTTGTCTAATTCTTTACTCATTTCCTCTGCTGAGCTCCCCTTACAAGGTGTGACTGTGTCGGGAAGAGGCAAGAATTCTCAGGGAGCCCAAAGAGCTGGCAGCCCACCCAGGCCGGAGCCTCTCCTGGGGACAGGCCAAGGGGCCGTCCTGGAGAGGGCACCCAGCTCTGCACCTCAGAAAAAGACAGCAAGCCAAGAGATCGCAGAGATTGGAGGGAGGTTTAGAATTTCTCGGGCAAAGTGTGAGTTTGAAAAGATGCTGAGTAAATAAGCCACATGTCCAGGAGAAAGATACCCATCATGACAGTGAACAAACATCTCCTTTCCAGTTCTGACTTATCATAACAAGGAATCAAAATACTTCCTCTGCACTGACTTTTCCCAAGTATTTCCACAAACAAACAAGCTCTATCTCAGAACTGCCTGGAGGCATGGGGCCCCACCCGCTTCGCTAGGAAGCACTCAGAGTTCACGGGAAGGTGGGGGTCCTGGTGGTGGTGGGGTAGCCAGCTGACTGCCCAGTCTCCTGTCCCAGACATGAGGACCTCCGAATGAGATGTCCCAGGAAACTGTAGACCAGGCTATGAGAGCTAAACTTCTTTATGCTTTTTCATCCACATTAACCAAGACCAGGATCAACAGAGAAGAGAAATATAATGAAAGGTTCTGGGAGGAAACAAGCCTCAGCTCCCCTGCAGAGGGGCCCATGGGGGACCCCTGGACACTGGGACCATGATGGGCTTGGGGCCAAGGGGCCGGGTCGGGGACAGGCACAGGAGAGCCCCCACTCACCCAGGGCTCAAGCAGACACCTAAGGAGCCCACCCCCCTCGCCCGACAAGGAAAGGGACCAAGCAGCCTCCAGGTGGGCGAGTTCAGCTGCTGTGAAGGAAGCTGCCAGCCAGGGCCCGTCACTTGTGTGCCAAACTCCAAGCAACTGTCTTCTCAGCCGCTGTTGTGGAAATTTCCACGTCAGCACTTAATTTACTGAGTGGAACCATCCAAGCACCCGTCATCTGCCTCTGTACACGCACACATACCTGGGCGTGTGTGCACATGTGTATAACACACATAATGGGGATTTGCAGGCCCGAGCAAGGGTTGGGCGACCTCCAGGCCTTTGGACTCAGCACCCAGGAACATCAGCGGGCCCTCCTTCAGCTCTGTGTCCCGGAATCAGCAAGCAGGGACGCCCCTGCAGCCCACTCAGGATGGAGAAGCTCTCAGAAGCCCCCACAGGCCGGCCCCTGGGATGGATGCCCTTAGGGCTCCAACAACTCTCCACGTGCTCAGCGGCAGCGCCCCTGCACGCAGGGTCTTATGGGAAGATGACAGACACTGCCAATCTTTCACATGGGCTGTGAGCAGGAAAGACGCCCTGCACACGTACAAGGGCAGTTACAAGGACACACGGTGGGGTTGGGCCTGTGTCCTGTCACCCTAATTAATGGCTCATGGGAACCTGCCAAGGCTTCCTAGGCACCCGCTCCTCAAACAAGCACAGTGGCTGTACCTGATCTCTGCCCTTCAATGATGTCCTTACACGAGACAAACAGGTGACTCAGAAAAAGAGTCAGCTCCTTATAGGTGGCCCTAAGGTCACAGAACCCCACAGCCTTTCTGGAGCCCGGACATCCCCAGGGCGCTGGACAGGGAGGCTGGCCCCGAGGCAGAGCCACGGGCGCGCAGGAGCAGCGGTGCCAGCAAAGCGCTGCCTGTCCCGCTGGTACCTGTGCAAATGCACAACGACAAAAGCAGAGGCTGGCTGGTGCTGAAGGCAACTCAACGGGGACAGAGAGGCAAGTCCCTGGCAAGGGGAAGGCACAGAACTGTCGCCTCAGGGGGGCACTCACGAGCTGCCCCCCCTACCTATGTCCCACTGGAAGGGGAAGAGCACGCAGTGAAGCAGCGATGCGGTGACAAAGGAGACCCTCGAAAGGAGAGGGGGGAGTGTTACATCGTCGGGGGGCTCAGACACTCAACACTCACACCCTAATTAGGGATGTGATTAACCTTTACGTCTCCTGAGACTTGAACCACTGCCCTTGCCCTCCAAAGTAAGTCCTGCTTTCACTCAGTGTTCGTATAATCTAGTGTGCAAACCAAGAGGGAACTACAGGTCTCTGTAAATCACCCCGCCAGCCACGTACTGGGGAGGATGAGACAAGCAGCCGATGCTGTGCATGGCTGTGAACAGTCCCGTGGGCAGCACGTGGAGATTTGAGTGGCTCTTACTTCAGACCAGTACACCGCACAGAGACTTGAGAAAAAGCCGAGTTAACTCTGTGCTGGGGGCTGGCTGGGGGCCAGGGAAACGCAAAGCGACCCTTCCTCACTGGGAAAGGTGGTGACCGTCTGGACTGATGCTGAACATACCCTGATTCGTGAGATAGCTCAAGAAATACTTGCAAATCAAAGGACTGGATTTCTTTGACAAACTGTACCTGAAGGACACGAAAGATTCAGAATTTAAAAGGGTGGTGTTTAGTATGTTTTGTCTTTAAACGGCCTGAGGCAGCAGCAGCCTGTTCCAAAGCTTCCAGACCTCACGAAGTGCTCTCTAAGTTCCAATGCTGTCACTTCCCTAACTGCCAGGATGCTCACCTGGACAGCTCAGGAGAAACCCTTACACTGGCAGCCTCCCAGGGGCCCCACCCACCAGGGCGAATCCTCCTGACTCTCAGGCAGGCGCTGCCGTCACCCCACCGTACAGACACGAAGCCTGGGTGGCCGAGACTAACGACAGCGGGTGACTGGGGAGCCAGGTGTGCACCCCGCAGGCAGGCTGCAGAGTCCCTGCCCTGGCCTCCCTCCCAGGACATGGGACTCCACGTGGAGTTCCAAGGGCTCTGTGACCCCCCGTCGACCTGCTGACGGGGACATGTCTATCTGCATGTTACCTGGAACATTCTGAAGGATGTGGAATTGTTGTTTGGGGAGAGGCCTTTCTGGTGCCGGGATGTTCAGCGAGACCAGCAAAACCAACTTCAATGAAAATTCACAACATGACGCCAAATGCCAGCAAACTGCCCACGACGACGATGAGAAACCACGGTTTAAAAATCAGCAGAGAAACTCGGTCCTCTCTGGGAGACCTTCGTTCACTTGGCCATTTCCCACGGCTGCTCAAGTAAGAACACGGGGAAAGTGGGCGGCCATGAACGCTGCGAGCCAGGCAAGGGAACCAGCCTCATGCTAACCGCCCCAGAAGCCTCTTAGCCTGTGTTCACATTCTGACCGGTCGAAGCCAGCGGCCCTACAAGGAGACCTGCATTGCCATTTTCAATCCAATCTGACTTTAATAAATGTCTGATGACACCAAAAACACAAGCAACAAAAGAAAAAATAAATAAGCTGGACTTCCTCAAAGTTAAAAACATTGGTGCTTCACAGGTCGCCACCCAAAAAATGAAAAGAAAATTCACAGAATGGGACAGAAGACTCACAAATCAGAGATCTGATAAAGCAGCGGTTCTCAACCTGTGGGTCGCGACACCTTTGGGGGTCGAACGACCCTTTCACAAGGGTCGCCTAAGACATAACAGTAACAAAATTACAGTTACAAAGTAGCAATGAAAATAATTTCATGGCTGGGGGTCACCACAACATGAGGAACTGTATTAAAGGGTCGCGGCATGAGGAAGGTTGAGAACCGCTGTGATAAAGGAAGTGTATCTAGAGTATAGAAAGAATCCTTCCAACACAACAAAATGAAGGCAAATAACGCAATTTAAAAACGTCAGCAAAAGATCTGAATAGACAACTCTCCAAAAAATAAAACGCACAAATGGCCAACAAGCCCATAAAAAACATCTGGGTGGCACTCCATAAGATATATAAACACTGAATCACTATGTTGTACACCTGAAACTAACAAAATACACTGTCGACTATATTTAAAGTAAATTAATCTTTTTTAACTGCAAGTTGACACCTGAACAACCAGGAAAAAACTGAAGCAATATCCATACAACAAGGTTTTAAACAATGACTCCTTGAGAGCATTAAAGAGTCCACCTTCCCGGGAGATGACGGCATGATGGCTGCATATTTAAAAGAGCCCTAATCTTTCAGGCACATGTATGACAGCAGGAATCAAGCCCGAAGATGGGCCCTGGTTGGGTGTGGCTGAAGCTGAGGATGGCCACCTGGTCATTCCTGGTTCTGTCTTCCTTCACATTTGTGTCTGAAATTCTCCATAATAAAGGGTGGAAGGCTACCTCATGACAGGGCTGGGATTGGATTCGGGGTTCCTCTGTCCTGTTTGGTGGCTGCTGTTTTGGGGTTTACTGGCTGTCTGCCGGTTGTCCCCAGTTCTGGAATGCCACTCGCAGCCCACTCAGAGACATACACTTCAGAAGACCTCACCCACACTTAAGTTTCTCGGATCCCCTGCGGGGCCGCACCTACATACTGTTCTGGTCTCTGCCAGAGTACCCCGGGGTTCTGCTTCATTTCAAGGGCAAAGGTAAGGGGGGCTCACTGAGAGAGGATGACACTGGGAAGGCTGGGGCAGGGGCAACGTCCTCCTCAGATCCAAACACATAGCTGGAATTAGCCAAGTAACCAGGACATCAGCTATGACTTAAACTACTATTATAACAAAAACTACCTTTACAGTAAAAAATAAAAGTTGCCTACCTCAAACAAAACAAACAGTAAAGTGGTGATGCCAAAGGAATCAGGAGGTGTCCTTGGGGGCACAGGCAGAGCGAGCAGGGCCACACCAAGGGCACACCCTGACCCACGGAATCCCGGGCGTCCTGGGGGACGGGGGCAGAGCGAGCAAGGCTACACAGAGGGCACAGCCTGACCCATGGAATCCCGGGCGTCCTGGGGGGCACGGGCAGAGCGAGCAGGGCCACACCAAGGGCACACCCTGACCCATGAAATCCTGGGCGTCCTGGAGGGCGCGGGCAGAGAAAGCAGGGCCCACGGAGGGCACAGCCTGACCCATGGAATCCCGGGCGTCCTGGGGGCGCGGGCAGAGAGAGCAGGGCCCACGGAGGGCACACCCTGACTCATGGAATCCCGGGGCGTCCTGGGGGGTGCGGGCAGAGCGAGCAGGGCCCACGGAGGGCACACCCTGACTCATGGAATCCCGGGGCGTCCTGGGGGGTGCGGGCAGAGCAGCAGGGCTACATGGAGGGCACACCCTGACCCATGGAATCGGGGCGTCCTGGGGGGCGCGGGCAGAGCGAGCAGGGCCCACGGAGGCCACACCCTGACTCATGGAATCGGGGCGTCCTGGGGGGCGCAGGCAGAGGGGGCAGGGCTACATGGAGGGCACACCCTGACCCATGGAATCGGGGCGTTCTGGGGGGCGCGGGCAGAGCGAGCAGGGCCCACGGAGGGCACACCCTGACCCATGGAATCGGGGCGTCCTGAGGGGCGCGGGCAGAGCGAGCAGGGCCCACGGAGGGCACACCCTGACTCATGGAATCCCGGGCGTCCTGGGGGGCGCAGGCAGAGGGGGCAGGGCTACATGGAGGGCACACCCTGACCCATGGAATCGGGGCGTCCTGAGGGGCGCGGGCAGAGCGAGCAGGGCTACATGGAGGGCACACCCTGACCCATGGAATCGGGGCATCCTGGGGGGCGCGGGCAGAGCGAGCAGGGCCCACGGAGGGCACACCCTGACCCATGGAATCGGGGCGCCCTGAGGGGCGCGGGCAGAGCGAGCAGGGCCCACGGAGGGCACACCCTGACCCATGGAATCGGGGCGTCCTGAGGGGCGCGGGCAGAGCGAGCAGGGCCCACGGAGGGCACACCCTGACCCATGGAATCGGGGCGTCCTGAGGGGCGCGGGCAGAGCGAGCAGGGCCCACGGAGGGCACACCCTGACTCATGGAATCCCGAGCGTCCTGGGGGGCGCAGGCAGAGAAAGCAGGGCTACACGGAGGGCACACCCTGACCCATGGAATCCCGGGCGTCCTGGGGGGCGCAGGCAGAGAAAGCAGGGCTACACGGAGGGCACACCCTGACCCATGGAATTGGGGCGTCCTGAGGGGCGCGGGCAGAGCGAGCAGGGCCCACGGAGGGCACACCCTGGCGCGGGGAAGGCCCGCAGTCCCACGCTCTGTTGGACAAACTGCCAGGCAGTCTCCCAGGCATCCCGGCCTGCCCCTCCCCCTCTGGAAAAGCCTTCCGCCCCGCTCAGCTGTGGCAGGGGCAGGGACTCCCTTTTCGGGGGTCTGTCTCACAAGGAATCTCTCCCAAGAGTACGTCCTGACCCGACCCCGCCCCCCCCAAAGGTCAGGCCGCAGCTGAGCGGGCCTCCTGCGGCCGGGAGGCGGCAGAGTGGGGCGGGGAGGGGCCGTGATCGCGGCGGCCGGAAGCCACCAGGCCCGCGGCCCAGACCACCACGAGCGGCGGCCCCTGCGGCCTCCCTGGAGGGTCCCCACGCCGGACGCCGGGCTGCCAGCGAGGCCGCGCTCACGGCCGCTTTCTTCACATGTGGTTTGACTGACGCAAATCAGGAGGCCAGCCAGTAATTCAGCCCTGTCCCAGCCCGGCTCGCGCCGAGTCACCCCGCACGTCCGTCCCGGAGGTGCTGGGGCCGAACCTCACGCACACGTACCGGCACCGAAGGCTCCCGAAGGCTCCCGAAGCGCGAAGTGCCCGGCACGGGAGACGCCAGGCACTGACCCCGCTGGGCGGCACCCGGCGGAGGCACAGCGAGCGGGGCGGCACCCAGCGCTGCGCCTGCGCAGCCCGTGCATGCGTACATGGACGCGTGCATACCTGTGTGCGTGCGTACATGCCTGCATGTGTGCGTACCTGCCTGCGTCTGTGTGCTGGGTCGCTGGGCGTGGGTGTCTTTGTTCACCAGCGCCAACCTCAAACCCTGGTCCCACTTCCCAGCCCCTCAGATGCCATGCTCACCTAGGATGGCGAGGAAAGTCAGGAGCCTTGCCTTCCAGGAGCCCGCGGGGGTGGGGGTGGGGCGACAAGATGAGGGGCCCCAGAAATCCCCCTATGGTGCTTAATGCCACCCCAAGGGGCAAAGAAGACACAGTCTCCCCCTCGCCTGCCTCAGTTGGAAAAATGTCCCAGAGGAGGTGAGTCCTTGCAGAATGAGCAGGAACCTTCTAGGTGATGGGGGGAGGGGTTCTTCCAGGCAGATGGGGCCAGCATGTGCGACGCGCAGCAGGCTCAGAGAGGTGCCTTGCAGGGAAGGTGGCCCTGTGGCATGAGGGGCAGCCCATGAAGCTGGAGGGCCACAAGCAGTCAGGAGGGGCCCCGGATGCACTCCTCCGCGCAGTAGAACCATGGAAGGGCTTGGCCCAGAAAGCCACCCAGCCCAACACTGTGACAATCCCTGAGACTGGAGACAGCAGACCGTCAGGACTGACTTTCTGAGCTTCCCCTGAGAATGGGCACAGCAATTCCTTTCCGGTTTCCTGTCTTGTTAGGCCCTCTTGAAGGCACAGGGGCGAGGGCCAAAGGCCGAGAGGGAAGGTGCATGGGATGAAGGGCCGTTGTCCAAGCCGAGTGCAGGCCCAAGTGGGCACTAGGGCCATACCCACCAGAGGCACACGCAGGTTGAGAGCGAAAGAGCAGATGACGGTCTCGCAACACTGACACTAGTGGCACGGGGGTGACCCACCTCGGATCCCACCACAGGTCCCCAGGGCCATGCTGGGTCACACTGCAGGCATCACTGGGTCCACTGAGGCAGAAGAGCAGCCCTGGCCTGGTCACCTCTGTACCTCTGTACAGAGAGGTGACCCCATGGCCCCTACAGCACGCAGCCGGAGGGCAGAAAGCACTGCGGCTTCCCAGCAATTCCATCCAGGGCAGGAACGTTCCCCAGGGAGCGCTGACCTAAAGTAACTCCGAGCACTCAGGTCCTCAGGGCTGGAGGGCACAAACAAGTACGACAACTCTTCTCCCAAGAGGACAGCCTCCACACCGAGTTCCCCGCCAGCCAAGGCCACCTGGAGATGGATTTCTGAGAAATAAATGTGTGCTCACCACCGGCTTCAGACCGTTCTGTCGTCAAACCCTCCGCACAGATGGAAAAGAGCAAACCGCTCAGTAAGAGCACGGCCAGCCAAGGGGCGAGGAAGGCGTGGTGCACTTAACTGAGGGAGTCCTCTAGGGCCGTCTGCCGAGAAGTGACTCCCCAACCGGTGTTCCTGCAGGGGAGGCTACCACAAGCATTTATGCTGCTTTTAAAAATACTTGACAGTGTCATTTGAAAAAAAATTTTTTTGAGTATGGAGACATATCTCCTACCATGTATCAAAGTAACTCGTCAAGAGTTTTGGCTTGCTTTAGCTAAGAAGTTTCTCCACCCTCCCTCTAAAATCACCTCCCTGCCCCTAGCACGTATGCAGCAGTGTTCCTCCTCAACCAGAAAACACGGATTCAGGAGCAACTGCAGAGAGACACCTGAGAGAAGGCCAGGGCGGTGCGTGGCCACATTCCCAGGCAGGGAAACAAATGGGGCTGAGAGGTGACGGCTCAGAAGCAGTGATCTCAGAGCACTTTCAAATTCAGGAGTAAGAATAGCCTTTACTTGCAAATACAAAGCCATGATTTGCAGTCCCCAGGAGACTTGCCTCCTGGAGGGTGAGGCCTGAAGTCTGCGCCTGCAGAGAAGACTGCTCTTATGAGCTGAAACAGTGACTAACTGAATGAATTATTAACTGAATCAATGAACAAACTGTCTACCTGGCACCATGCTACACACTTACACTCAATCCCTTAAAGCCCTCTGATAAATGCACGAGGGGGTGTGTTCTCCCATCTGACAGAGGGAACGATAGAGGCTCAAAGAACTAGAGCAACGTCCCCACTATCTGAGCAGCACAGCGGGACGCAGACTGGCCGTGTGGACGCAGTCAGTCTCCTTCACTGTACCCACAGAAACCGGAGTCTTGACTCTCAGATGGAGCAGGGACCGGGAAATGCCCCACCAGGAGGGCGGTGTGACAGGCAAAGGGAAGAGTGAGCTTGGAAAAGAAACATCAGTAGCTGCAGATCTCCAGTGAAACATCCACTGTGCCTGCCACCAGGTGACAAGTGGGACCCAGCATCAGCCCCTGCCAGCCGGGCTGCAGGGAAGACACTGGAAGAAGGCTCTTCTGTGAAAATGTTCTGACGCCCTCCCCAGAAGGGACAGGGTGGCAGAGGAGCTTGATTACATAATTAATTAGAGGTATTCCTTCTGGGAAAAAGAACAAATGCAAATCCCTCTCCCTGGGTTTCCGGGGGTGCAGCCCCCGGAAGTTCCCCTTCCCACATTCCAGAACCTGTACCAGGGCCCATGGACAATGTGCAGCTCCCCACGGGACCCTACGCTCACAGGACCCTTGGGCCTCTCTCCAAAGCACACTTGTCTTCACAAACCTGAGATTCCAGGCTTGTCTGCTAAGGGACTGGTCAGTGTCTCCTGTCACCTGAGATGTACACTGGCACTGTTTTGTCAACCATGGAAAACACTCTGGTCAAAACACAGAACAGAAATTCACGTCGTACATGCTCTCATTTGTAATTACACCAATAGCCCATGACACGGCGACAAAGTGAGAAGCCAGTGTGTCTCACCTGAAGAAAGTGAGCCAGGCGCCCCTCAAACACACTGTCCCAAACTCCTCGGTGAAATCCCCAAGAAGGTGGACGAAGAAAAAGCTGTTTCAGGTCACTAGCCACCACGGTAAGGAGCGTTCTGGCACCCGTGACCAACCAGGCCACAAGTGAATGACAGGGCAGTTGTGAAGAAGTGAGCCACACGTGGAGGCAAAGCTGAGCGTGAACATACGGAGAGGTGAGCACACGCAGAGTAACATGGGACGGTGCGACACCCGTTTGCTCAGGACCTCGGGCAGAAAGGAAGCACACGGGGTCTGAGGAAGGACTAGCTGAGGGTTTCTAGCATTGATAAAAGATGCAGACTTGCCCAGCCAGTGTGGCTCAGTGGCTGAGCGTCGACCCATGCACTAAGAGGTCGCCGGCTCGATTCCCGGTCAGGACACATGCCCAGGTTGTGGGCCCATCCCCAGTGAGGGGCGTGCAGGAGGCGGCCAATCGATGTTCTCTCTCATTGATGTTTCCATCTCTCTCTCCCTCTCCCCTTCCTCTCTCTCTAAAATCAATGAAGAAAAAAAATTTTTTTTTGGAAAATAAAAGGACGCAAACTCACAGGCACAGAAAGAAAACTTACACCGAGAGACAAAAGCATGTCCATGCCTACGAACATCTGCACACACTGCAGAGACCACTGTGCGGCATCACACTTCACCACCACAGGAGCCACAGACAGGAAGAACACCCTGCCTTTCGCAAAAGGAAGAAAGAAGGATCGTCTTGAGATTTTATAAAATCATCCTTCAAGAATGAGGGTGAGACGGAGACATTTCCAGGCAAACAAAACCACTTTATCACCAGACCTCCTGACACGCTCCTGAGGGAGGTGCGCCAGGGGACTGGGCGGGAGGGAGGCCGTGGTGCAGCCGGAAGGCACAGCCCCGCACTGGGAGGCAGGGCCGCTGCTGGAGGGGACGGAGCACTGCGGGTTCTGGGACTGAGCGCTGCAGGAGAACTGGATGTTCGCTAACATCTGACGTTAGGATTGTCAGCTAGATACTAATGAAAGAGAAGGGAACAAAACTGGCTAAGCCTAAGCCTAATTAAGTCTGGAAGTTACAGTATCAGACACCCCAGGGGACAGCCAAATCCCCACCCAGGGGATTAACATCTCTCTGTCCTCCATGCAGGGAGGAAGGACCAACTTTCCAGTCTCCCCTGAGGACAACCAGACTACTGGGGTCAGGAATAAAGGGGAAATTTCTTTGCTAGGCCCACGTAGTGGTAGAAACCAAGATGGCGCAGTAGGAGTCAAAATGGCAGCATAAAGGGGTGGAGTCTAGCCTGGGAAAATCTGAGGAAAGGATTGGATTGGATAAGGGGCCGGAAACCCTGGAAGATCCTGGAAAGGGATTGGTTAGGGGGAGGGCCCAGTACAAGCCTGGGAAGAATTAGGAAAAAGATGGGTGGCTCAGTGGTTGAGCGTTGACCCATGAACCAGGAGGTCACTGGTTGGATTCCTGGTCAGGGCACATGCCCAGGTTGTGTGCCCGATCCCCAGTGGTGGGCATGCAGGAGGCAGCCAGTCGATGTTCTCTCTCATCCATGTTTCTCTCTCTCTCTCCCTCTTCTTCTCTCTCTAAAATCAATAAAGAAAAATTTTTTTTTTAAAAAAAGAAAAAGCAAGCAAGCCTGCTCTCTCCCAAACCCGAGGTAAATGTAATCAAACTTAACAAGGGCCCGCAGGTTAGCCCACGCAGGTTCATCCATTCCTTCCTGCGCGTTCTCTCCGTAGCTGCCCTGCGGCTTCAGTGCAAGTCCAAGCACGGGCCTGGGTGTGGCAGTGGAGCGCAGGCCGGAGTGCTGGACTAACAGGGTCCAGGGTGATGGCGGTCCAGTTCTGGATCCTGACCCTCGGGGTGGGCACTTATGCTCACCAGGCCCAGGGACGGAGCTGAGCCACCTGGTCATGGATGAGACACTGGGCACCTGAGGGTAGTCCTTTGTTCCTGCTCCGCAGATCTGACCACTACAGCTCATCCTCCTATGCGTGCCTCCCTGAAGTGCTTTCCTCGTGACACTGGGGAAGAATCCTATTGCAACAGGAGGGCGCCCTTGTCACAGTCAATGAGCCAACAGTGATGCATCATCATTAGCTGAAGTCCATGCTCCTTTCAGGGTTCTGAGTGTTCCTGCTGTTCCAGGACCCCACCTGACACCTAGTGGTCACGTCTTCCGTGGCTCCTCGGGGATGCACTGGGCAGGTATTTTGTGGACTGACCCTCAGTGGGGATTTGTCTGATGTTTTTCTCATGGGGTTGTGTGTTTTTAGAAAACAGACCTCAGAGATGAGGTGCCCATCTCCTTACATCCTACCAAAGGTGTACACCTATCAACACGACTCTCACAAACCAGAATGAAATACAAATACTAGTGCCAACACCTGCCGGATACACCTCACACCGACTTCAAGGAAACGTGCAGCTTATGTAGGAGAAAGGCTGAGAACTCACGAGCTCAATTCAACCGGAAGAGCAAAAATTTAAATAGTTTTTTCCTTTATTGATTTTAGAGAGAGAAGAAGGGAGAGAGAGAGAGAAACATCGATGACACAGAACATCGACTAGCCACCTCCTGCATGCCCTTCACTGGGGATTTAGCCCACAACCTGGGCATGTGCCCTGACCGGGAATCGAACTGGTAACCTCCTGGTGCACGGGTCGACGCTCAACCAGTGAACCGGCCAGGCCAGAAGAGCAAAAGTTTAAAAACTAGAAAGCAAACTGACAAGAGAATCAATGAAGTCAAAAGTTGGTTCTTAAAACTTTAACAAAATACAGTCAAATGAAGAATATATAATGTTTGAAATTAAAATGGGTACCTAACTCTAAAACCAGCAACAACATCAAAAGACAAGAAAATATGAACAATTATCAGCTATGAAAATAAAGATTTAGATGAAATGAACAAATTCCTAAAAAAAATCTTTAATAGTACCAGAATTAGAAACTCAGACTACTAGTACCTATTAAAGACATTAACTGGTAGTTAAGAATCAATCCACCTAGAAAACCTGAAACCCAAATAGTTTCATAAGTGAGTGATTCCAAACTTTCAAGGAATGGATCACTATAATTTTATATAAACTGTTACAGAGAATAAAGAAGTTTAATATTACACAAAGGAAAATTACAGGCCTATACAACTCAAGAACTGAGAGGGGAAAACACTGAAGGACTACACCAAACCTCATCTAGCCCCGTAGAAACGACACAGCATTTATCACAAGCAGGGGGGCTGTCGCCAAGCACCGAGTCAGCAGTGCAGACTCTTCAGGGCGATGCAGCAGAAGCTCCACCTACTGAGATGTGCGTGCGGTGCATCTGGCCTGGAAGGGGAACCCACAGAAACCAGCCCTGGTAACTGGGAAAGGCCAGAGCCTTCCTTTATGGCAACGGCTACTGAAGAAAGCCCAGTACTCTGCTCCTGTTCAGAGCTGAACTGGGACCCTCAGCCAGCACAGGAAGACACAAGTAATGCATACAAGAAAATATGAACAATTCCCAGCTATGAAAATAGGAGAAAGATGCAGAACTGTCATCACTACGGTTAATGTTCTTTGTCTTAGAAATCCCAAAGATCCAAAGAAAAACTTTAGGAACAGTAAAATTTTAGAATAGTGATTGGATATAAAAAACAAAGCAAACAAACAAAAATCACTGTATTTCCATAGACTAGCCACAGAAAACTTAATTAAAAAAAAAAAAAAAAAAAAAGACTATCTACAACAGGGGAAGAAAACCCTAGAATCAACCAAAGACTAAATCTAACCCAACGTAACATGTACAAGGTCTTTATGGAGAAAACCAGGACGATGCACCGAAAGGCACTGGAGATGTCCTCAGTGGAGAGACGGGCACAGCAAAAACTGGGGGGTGCGGAGCTGTGGGGTGCCAGTCCCCCAGCCCACCCACATGTCCAATGTACTTCTCACTCCTCTGGAGGAGTCATGCCAGGAGAGCTGGGACACTCGAAGGAGGAGGGGCAGAGTGGGGAGGGGCAGAGACAGTGTAAGGACAGGCACACGTGCACCTGAGCGTGACAGAGGGGCCAGCAGCAGCCCAACCTGGACACTCTGCCGAGCTGGCCGAGCAGCCACCCTGGGGGAAGGGTGTCAAGTTCCACGTAGTGTGCTTATCACAACGGGGAAAGAAAACTAACCTGCTCCCTACCTTGGCACCATATGCACAAATCAAAGACTTTAATATGAGAAACAAAACTTGACAAGTTATAGGAGAAAACACACAAGGTTACCTTTATGACCCTGAGGTATGGAGGGTTTGTTGTTATTTATTTATTTATTTTGGTACGTGCCCCTAGCAGGAACTGAACCCGGGACTCTCTGGTCCGCAGGCCAACGCTCCAACCACTGAGCCAAACCGGCCAGGGCTGTTGTTATTTTTTTTAATAAGCACTAACTACAAAAGGACAGGTCTGGTTTTCAGCTTAGGCAAGTTGTAATTTTAGAGGAACGGTTTTTCCTAACCTTTTCTTTTTACTGTGTGTGTGTGTGTGTGTGTGTGTGTGTGTGTGTGTGTGTGTGTTTCCAGACAAAGCAGGCTGATTCAAAGGTTTTGAGTAGCACTGTTTTCCTCCTCCACTCACTAAGCCTTTTCTGAACTCCTGCCATGTGCCCAGCACTGTGCCAGAGAAAACGGCACGAGGACACGTCAAAGGCCAGGGCAGGAGCACGTGTGATAACTCAAGTAAAGGCAACAGGAGAAGCAGCTCCTTAGCCACCCTGGGCCGGGCGCAGCAACTCCACAAACAGGTCCTACTCCCACCCGTGGAGCGTGGGCCTACAAGGACCTGAGATGCTTTCCAAGGTCACAGCCCGAGTGGAGCAGGGCCCCGGACTCCACGCCCTGCTCTGAACAAGGTGCGCAAACGCACACGGGCTCCCACTGTGCACTCCTCCCTCACATCACTCCCCAAACCAACCTCTGGCACTCACCATGTCTTGTTTTCACAAAGCTTCGTAGTCTTTACTAGCCTCTTCAGTTTAGGTGATGTGAGAGGAAGAATAAAATAAACGGGGCTCTATCAACTACGGAGAATGCATTATTTCCTGATCACAGAGCCTCAAACAGAAAAAAGCCGTCGAGAGTTAATACGAATTCAGACTCCAAAACTTGGCTTTATCCACAGAAACTCTTAATTTAAAATCTCAAATGTATCAATAATTTTTATTAAATTTAATTCATTATTTCTTTTCCAAATGCAAGTTAACATTTTCTATACTATCAAACTTTACTCATTTATGGTTTCTATCTTCTGAATGAATTCCTTGACTATAACAAGGTCAGACAATGGGGACCCACAAGACCACTGACTGGGGGGCACACAGGACCACTGACTGGGGGGCACACAGGACCACTGACTGGGGGGCACACAGGACCACTGACTGGGGGGCACACAGGACCACTGACTGGGGGCACACAGGACCACTGACTGGGGGGCACACAGGACCACTGACTGGGGGGCACACGGGACCACTGACTGGGGGGCACACGGGACCACTGACTGGGGGGCACACAGCAGCCATGAGCAGTCCTTTTACATTGTCGAAGGATACTTCTGAGTAAAGGGCGGGTGCGTGGTGAAATCGAGGGCCGTGGGAGCCTGCAGTATCACCAAGAGAGCTGGTAGAAACAAAGGGCTGAAAGGGTGACGCTTCAGAGCGAGCAGACAGAGCAGGCTGCAGCCATGGAGGGCACCTGCACGCACACCCACTACCACGCTGTGTCTGCACCACCAAGTGTGTTTGGGGGGTGCGGGGCAGTGGGTATACATCATTCAGCAATTACACTTCACACAGGGAGGGACCGGGGTTGAAGTTTATACTTACAAGTTTTATGCAGTCATGACTGACAGAGTGAGTAAGCTAGGCAGCAAGAAAAATGATGACAAAAGGAAAAAACCACCTCAGAGGGTCCCCTGTCTGCACCTGGTGGCATGCACAGGACAGAGCTGACTCCAGATTTCACCTGAGCACCTTCAAACCGAAACCCAAGTCACCAAGGAAGAACCATAACAGAACCATCCTGGGCTCTGACAACAGCATTCTATTGTGAAGCCTATGGCCTGTGCCGGGGGCATTTTGAGAAACCTGAAACTGGCAAGGAAAGAAGGTTTAAGGTCATCACTGGCCTGCCAGAGCTGGCGCCGCTGGCCACAGCCAAGTGCAGGGCTGGGGGTCATGTGGCGTTGGCAGCGCACAGGCCATGAACAGCTGTGATGCAGAGGGGCTCACTGAAAATAGCCGAGGTTTGTTTATGTCGCCTGAGTTGACAGCAAGCCTTGCAGCCCTGTGGGAAGGGTGTCGGGGGCCTGGAGGACTTGCAGCCAACAGCGAGAATGTCATCTAGAGGCTGTGGAGCAAGAGGTGGCCCGGGAAATGACCGAATTCTGCTGCTCCTTTCTGCGACCTTGGCTCGAAGGCGAGCAGATGCGCAGTGAGGCCGGGCAGGGCCCAACGCCAGCCTGCTGCTGAGACCTCGTAACTGAAAACAGCTCTAAAGGACAACCTACAATTAGCACGGGAACAATTCTCTTCCTAATTTAAGTTAATTTCTACTGCACAGAGCTGGCTGGCAAGTGGGGAGGGCGCTGGAGACATCCATGTAGGTGCTTTTATTTTCTTCCACCAAGTCCACACCTTTTAAATATCATAAAGATTTAAAACGTCCTCCAGCACCTTCTAGAGAAAGAGCCGAAGCTCCTGACAGCTCCTGGCTGAGGCGAGGGCCTCCTCCTGGAAGCAGCTGCCTGCACGTGCGAGGAAACAGAATCTTCCTTCTGGGGAGCCCCAGCCCAGCCCTGTCTCAAGCCCCGTGCACCCCAGCAGGCTGGAGCTCAGGACGAGCTCAGCGCAGGAGCGCAGGGGCCTGGACGCGGGGTGCTCTGACCGGACGCCGCACCCACAGCCCGCAGCCCTGGGAGGCACCCGGCCCAGTGATGCTGGCGCTGCAAGCGTGTGCGGGAACCCAGTCAGGGGCCCTTCCCAGAACACCCTGGAGGCCTCGGTGCCCTCACGGCTCAGCCCTGGGGCCCAGGCCGGCCTCCAGTAGACGGAGTGTTCTGGCTGCCGCTCTTCTGTGGCGGGAACACAGACCTTTCAGCATTTGTTCTTTGTCCGAGGCCTGACGCAAAGGCCTTTGAGAGTGACTGCGATGAGAATGTCAACAGAGGGTAAACACCGATGGCCTGGGGCTGAGCCGAGGAGTCAGCCAGGCGGCTGGACGGGCAGCCCCAGCAAGAAACCAGAGCAGCCTCAGCCGCTTGGCAGGGTCTGAAAAACACTGCCCCCACCCCCCCAGCCCTGTTTAAAATGCGTACCTTTACCTCCAGAAGAGCAAATAATACTATCCCATCCAGCCATGAGCGCCAAAACAGCGGGTCGGGTCAAAGAGTGGGGGCCATATCCCATGTGGGGGTTGGTGGGGGCCATATCCACGTGGGGGTTGGTGGGGGCCATATCCTACGTGGGGGCGGGTGGGGGCCATATCCCACGCGGGGGCTGGAGAGGGTCATATCCCACACGGGGGCGGGTGGGGGCCATACCCAATGCGGGGGCGGGTGGGGGCCATATCTCACGTGGGGCCTAGTAAGGGGGGGCAGTGGTAGAGAAGATACGTTTTCTTTTCTGGAATAGGGGTGGGATGGGGGCGCGCTCCCTGGAGCCAGAGGGGCTGTGCTTCCCGTGGATTTGGGGTGGGCAGACCCCTTTAAAAGCCAGCCTGTTAGCACAGCCCCATTCAGGCCCTCCGGTGGGAAAAGAACATTTTCAGCTTTAGTTACCATCCAAACAATAAACAGGAAGCGTCATTAAAAAGATTATTTTTAATAAAAGGAGCTGCACATCCCTCTAGACCTGACATGGGACCACCCAGCGGCCGCCTGCGGCCCTCGCCCGGCCAACCTCCACCCAGGCCATCCACGCCTGCACTGAGACAATGACCTGCGTCACCTAGACACACAGTTCAGGTGTGTCCTGACATGTCTCAGTGGGTGGCATGTACGCCCTGCAGACAGGAACACGGGCTCCGCCTTCCTGAAAAGACCAGAGGGAAAACGCTCGAACAAGCCTGTGCTGAGCACCAGCAGGCCCTGGATGCTGAAAGCAACAGGAGGGCGCTCCATCATCCACTCGCAGTGAGAAAAAGGAAGTAACATTTACTAGAAGATGCTTCTAGAAAGAGCTGGGCCATCCACATCACCCTCCCTCCCCTCCCTCCACACATGCAGCGACCTCCTGAAAGGCTGGGTGGTTTAGAGCGCGTGCACGTCCTCTGCCACCCAGGTGGCCGAGGTGAGGACGCCACTAACCACGCACATGCCCCGGGCCCTAGGGCTGGAGAGGTGGGTGAGCCACGGAGGGACCTGTCCTCGTTCCCAGGGGCGACGGCATGACGGTAAGTTGGAACTCCAGTGGGGTCGGAGGAACGCACAGGAGTTGAAAGATGTTTAGAAGACTGGTTGAGTGCATTTGGAAAGCTGATTAAGTATTGAGGAAAAGAGTCCTGTCTGGGTCAGGGTTGTGGGTGGGTGCACTGTCTCCCCTGGGAGGGGAAGAACAGAGGTAGGGACAGTTCAAGATGCAGAACAGTGTTCACAGGTGACTCAAAGTCCATCGTGGGTGAGGCTGAGGTGAGACAGCAGAGCTGGTCACAGACAAGGCAGCTGCCAGGACTAAGCCACAGGGCAGGAGCACGAGGGAGGGGTGCCCTGCTCTGGCCCTGCTGCTCAGCCATCTCCCTCAGGGACACTGGGGGGGCTACCTGGTCCCTTCTATTCGCCTCAGGACAAGGCCAGAGTGTCAGAAAAACTCTGCTCCTGTTCTTATCCAAAAGATGGGAGTCATCAACAACTAACCCAGACTCTACAGCCTGGCGTGGGGCACCTGGCTGGTCAGCACTGGGACAACACCCACCCAGGCGACTCCCACGCCACTCACCAGTCCAAAGGGTTTCTTATAATAAGGAATTGCAAAACAAAGTGTAAAATGCAAAAAAAAGTTGAGTCTCACATCCATGGAGCCAGTTCCACAGGAACCAACAAGACATGGCCAGGACACAGGACACAGCAGTGGACCAGAGGGAATGGGGACGTGGCCACAGTGATGGCCGTGGCAATGGGATTAGGAGGGCATTTTTCCCATCTTCAGATGTTTTTATTCTTTTCAACATTTCTGCCAATAAGCAGTCCCCACCTCACGGTCAGAGGCGAGAACACAGGTCTGCCATGCTCCTCTGGGGCGGCGGCGCCCTCTGCGCCCACTGCCCTGCCGGGCCGCACTCCGTCTCTTAGACAAAACGTCCTCACCACAACCAGGAGCGGCAACAGGATCACTCCCAACGATCTGTCTCCCATGGCCACCTTCTACCTGCACCGACCAGGAAGGGGCGGCTCAGGAGCCGGAACCCAAGGACTCCGGAGACACTGCCCTGCCTGGTGCCAACTCCCGCTTCCCACAGGGCCCACTGCTGGCCTTTCCCCAAGTGACAGACAGCCAAGCCATGAGCACCCATAGGAACTGACCCCAGTCTTCACTTGCGAACCGAGTTTGACACATCCCTTCTGCCCCCCTTTAACAGAGGAAGCAGAGAGGCCCGGGGACCGCCCAAGGTCGCAGGCAGCCCAAGCCGACTGACAGCAGGCGCCGTGCAAGCCCCCTTCTGCAGTCGCAAAGCAGTCACTCACAGTGCACGTCGGCACCTGTCCGTGTCACACCCACGCACACACGTGTGCCTTGGGGACAGACACGGCTGCTGTCCCACAGAAGCCTTCCTTGTCAGCCCAGCGCGGGGCGGGTCCCAGCCCCGTCCCGGAGCACCACTGCCCAGCTCTCCTGCCGTGTGTTTGTTCTACTGGTTTGCTCTCTTTTTAAAAGGCAGATGGCCCACTGAGTGCTGATACTTAGATTCTGAAGGTCATGGCATTTCCTGTGCCCTCAAATGGGTTTCCTGGGGTCAAGGTCACAGCGCTGGCTGGCATCTAAGAGAAGCCTCACTGTTTTTTTAGTGCTTTCCATTTATCTGATCATTTCTGGCTCTTTTTCCTCGAACAGCCACTAAATAACAGACCTCGGCGGTACATCCCAGTCCGCCTAGGGACAGTGACTGGGTGCCTGTCAGACACCCAGACTCGAGGTGAGCTTCCCTGAGTCCAGGGCTGGGCTCCACCTGTGCCCGGAGATTCTGGGTAGCAGATAAATTTAGAAAACACAGGATTAACGGTTAACCTCACTCACCAGGCCTGTCTAAATCAAACGATCTGGGAACTAGTTACTCCAACTTCCCTTGACATTCCATATGTGATTGTTCTTGCCGAGGAACTGAGACGGTGATTTAGATGGCTTCCCAAAGATATCCCTTGGGGCACAGGAAAGAAGTTACAAAACTTTTGTTTTTTAATTTTAAAAAAGGAATTAGGTTTACACTACTTAATATAAGGGCTGGCTGCACCCTCACCTAGTCCCAGTCAGGGGTGTCCCCTCCCCACTGGGCCTGACCGAGCCGGGCTGTGTCGGCTCTGCTGGAAGTGGGGACCAGGACGAGCAACCAGGGAAGCCCTGTGTCCCCAAACCTCTGAAATGGGGACGCAGGGCATTGTTGCTTGGCCAAGGCAGTGGCCTACTCGGAGGGTGGACACATCAGAGGCCTGAGCTGCCACCACGCCACGGGAGAGCCGTATACAAGACAGGCTCAGCCCCGGGGGCCTCCTAGGGCACAGGCACCGTCCACTGTCGACTCCAACCCTCAACAACCCCAATCTGCCTCTGGAGCAGCGTGCTGCTGAAGGCGCTGCTCTTGTTCGCTCCCAAACTGGACCCTCTAAATGAGGGACAAGAGTGGCAGGGCCAGGGGCACACTTGAAGACGGAGCACAGTGTGCACATCGACACAGGACAGGCTGCTGGGGGCTGGGGCACACAGGGTGCTCTGCGGCCATCGCCCGCGGGGCTGCTGTCACACTGAGGGCCCTTCTGAAGCAGTGGCGATCTGCTCCCTAGAAAAAGCCATCCCTCTTTCCAGTGGCCCGCGGTGCCGCGGGGGGATGCGCCAACAGGTCACACTCAGCACCCCGACTGACAGAGTCACTTCCAGCTCAGGAACAACGGGACAGGCTGGAGAGGGCACAGTGACTGGGAGCCAGGCCTTGCCTAGGGCACTACCCAGAAGTCTCTCGCTCAGACATCCTGGGAGAAGCAGGAGCAAAGCTCTTCCTAAGTTTTAGTTAATAAACACACACACAGACACACACACACGCACTCACACCTTAAAAATGAAAACCCAGCCCTGGCTGGTTTGGCTCAGCGGTTAGAGGGTCCGCCCACGGACCAAAGAGTCTCGTGTTCAATTCCGGTCAAGGGCATGTACCTCGGTTGCGGTTCTGTCCCCGGACCAGGTTGGAGTCGTGCGGGAGGCAACCAGTCGATATGTCTCTTTCATGCTGATCTCTCTCTCTCTCTCCCCCTCCCACTCTATCTGAAGATAAATGGGAAAATACCCTCAGGTGAGGATTTAAAAAGAAAAAGAAAGAAAACCCAAACTTCCCTGGAGGAATCTGCTATACAGGGAGTCACCAGTCACCGTGGCTCACGACTGAGGCCAGGACAGCACCTGCTCGGAGGCACAGCAGCACAGAGACCCGCAGGAAGCCCGCTCATCACTCCGGAACTCTGGGGAACAGCCCAGTGAGTGGCGCTGACTTTCAGAGCAGAAGGCGCACGGCATTTCTCCAGAGCCAGCAGGCCAGCCCCACAGCCCTCGGTCCGAGTCGGGAGCGCGGCAGGTGCGCGGAGGCCCCACCACGGCCAGTCCCAGCACGCGGCGAGGAAAGGCAGGTCAGAGAGGTCGCCGGAATCATGGGTCTGTAAGTTTGCTGAAACCATAGTGGAGACTGTACACACAATTCATTCACACAATTAAAAAAAAAAAAAAATCAATGGACTAAAACAAGCACCAAACCGAGTGATGTCCCGACCAAACGTCTGGAGGAAAGCAAGCCCGGCTCGGCAGGGGACGTCTGCAGTCTGGAGGCACAGACCTGGAACCCCAGACCTGGAACCCCATCCAGGCTCCACACCGATCTGGCTTGTCTCCTGGCCAAGTGGTGGCTCCTCAGAGGCTGGCAGACCACCTCACAGGGACCCTGACTCACAGTAGGGACCCACAGCACTCCCACCCTGGCATCTCAGGGAGACACTGGGGCACCTCAAGTTCGAGTGTGTCCACACTAAATACTCTGTCAGTCCAGCAGCCCTCATGGTCGCAGGCCCTTTGCCACGTCGTCTCTGAAGCTCAGGGGTCTCCTGTGCCGAGCACTTCCTGGGAAGAGTCCTCACCACACCCTCGGAGGCATCTGGCCCCGGCCCCACCTCCGCCTCCTAACTCTCTTCATCTAAACCCCAGGGACAGCACAGCGATGACCACGTGAGCAGAAACGCGTGCCGCCGTCCCAAAGCCCCGAAACCGAAGAAAAGCCCGCTCACCCAGAAGCCAACAGGACAGACATCACCGCCCTCCACCTGCAGGGGCTGGATGTGGCATTTTCCTAATGACAGTGCCATCTTAGGATATTCTCATCGCGTCCCTAAGGACCTCCCAGACACGTAACTGTGCGCTACTATCAATAAATGTGCATTTCCTCAAAAATGTGCTGTGTCAGGAAACCCCCTCCTGTCAAATATTTAAAAATTGGGATTAAGTGACACCCTGCCACCATGAACAGTCCCCAAAAGTTGACACATTAAAAATGATTTGTCTTTTAACAGCAGCGAGGCCCCTGGAAGCCCAGCCGTTTCAGAGAGAGGCACGCGCAGCAGAGCAGCCGGGACAGACGCTCGGTCCACACGCGCTCGGTCTCACCCCAGACAGGAGCTCCGAGCCCCTCGGCAGCTAAGGGGCTCTGAAAGCAGACCTAACAGAAGAGGTGCCCGCCAGGAGGGGAGCCCTCCACCACACAGGTGCACCCGAGGTTTCACAGGCTGATGACCGACACTGACTTCCTGGCTGTGATTCTCAAGGGTCCACAGTGGCGGAAGAGAACTCCCTGAGGGAGTGGGTCGGGTGGGAACACGGAGAGGCCCGTCCACGCCGAAGGACTCCCAGGCTCCACAGGTGCTGAACCCAGGAAAGCCCATCTGGATGTTCACCTGCCGTGTCTCCGGCTTCCCCGTCCTGATCTGGCCACCTGAACCTGAACATGTGGCACGAGAGGGACACACCAGACAAGCCAAAGCAGTGATGGCCTCGGCCGAGAGCCTGAGGGGACACAGCTGAGGACAGCGCAGACAGGGAAGAGGGGCAGACAGACAGAAGAGCGGTGCCCGCCCACAGTGCATCCAGGAATGTCCCCTGAACTCCGCCAGGGAACCCGCTCATCATGCCACTGAGGTCTGCTCCTCGTGACAAACGAGCCCGCTGGGGCAGCTCGTGTCCCTGCGCAGCACTGCCCCTCTGCCCACAGCAGCGCTCTGACGTGGCCCAGGCCGCCCACCGTGCACACATTCCGTCCCAACACATCACTCCGCCCTTCCCCCGACCAGGACGAGAGAGGGCTGAGCCTTCTCTTCTCCAACGGCTGGATGAGGAGCAGGTCCTCCTGGGGAGCCTCCGTGGTGCTCCGCCACAAGCCTCGTGTGGCCTCTACCATTCACTACAACTGAATGAAGCGCGGAGCCGTCCCTCAGTCACACGCCCCACATCTGCAGTGCTCGGCAGCCCGGTGCCGAGTGGGCCGCCGTCGACTGTGTCCACCATGGTAGAAAGTTCTGGACTGGCCCAGGAGCTCTCTTCTTCACAAAGCAGCCCTTGTGCCCCTCAAGTGAGCAGGAAAAAACCACTGTCCCTGATGCGGTCCTAGAGCTGGGAAGGAGCTGGACCGAACTTTCCTGCAGACGTGGAAACAGCGCCGCTCTGGTCCCCAGTGAACCCAGGAGCCGTGAAAACGCCCAGTTTCCCTCGGCAGCTTACAGAACTTTTCCAGGCGGCCCTCCCTCCCTCCCCTGCTCTGACTGCACATTGCCGAGGAGAAGGGGGGCGAAGAGCTGGAGCCCCGGGCTGTCGGAGGGGCCGTGGGCCTGGAGGGGCTCTGCTCCGCGCTTCTCCTCTCTGCAGGGTTATATTTAGAAAGAGTGCAGAGCCCGAGGCCGGGCAGTGATGACCAAGGACCACTGCTGGGACTGGGGCAGGGGGCCTTGAGGGCCAGAGGCTCTGGGCCCCATGTCAGAGGTCAGGTCTCCACATTGTTTCAGCAGCACCCCTCTCATCTAGGAAGCACGGCGTCTGCCTCGCGGCCCTGACTCACGCCCCTGACTCACGCCCCACTCCAAACAGGCCTCTATAGGTCAAGAGCAGCCCCTGTAGGACAGCGAGTCTGCTGGTGCCACTGATTGATGACTTTTCCACAGCCACACTCAGCCCGCGAACTCTGCTGGGTGGGGTTCGAGTGCTCTTGTAGAGCAAGCAGAGTGGACTGAGGACGTCTGAGCCTTTCACGCTCTCTCCCTGGACCACGATTTAGGAACGGTCCCACACGTTCCTACAGCGTCACACTGTCACGCCAGGACTTCTGCCCCTCACTTCCGACATTCACAGCAAACCGAACACGCAGCCCCAGCAGCTGCGTCAGTGAAGGCCCTTGGTCCACCTGAAGCCAGTGGTCACATCCACGAGCTGGGAGAAGCCGAAGATGGCCGGCCGTCTCCTGTGGCCCTGCCTGGGCTGGACCCCAGCAGCAGCCCAACTGGGAGATGGCCCTGGGCAAGGCTCCCCCTCTCTGGGCCTCAGTTTCCTCATCTGTAAAATGTGGGTCATAAAAATACCTATTTTCATAGGCTACGTTTTGAGGATTATGTGAGAAATTTCATGAATGTTGTTTAGCATGAGGCCTAGCACCCAGAAAGCACTCCATTAATATGATCATTTAATGATGAGAGCGTGGGAACCCAGAGAGGGAGGGGTCCCCACTGGGACTAGAAACCACAGACCCTGCCCTCCTCATGGGGCCGGTGCCAGGGACACCAGTGACGGCAGAACCTGAGTGGCACACAGCACCGACTTTCCCAGGAAGAAAACAGCACCTCCATGAGGCTGTGCTGCAGCCCAGGAGGGAGGGTCACAGCCAAGGCTGCTTCCAGAAGGTCTCCCTGGAGGAGGGTCTGCAAAGGAGAGCGTCAGCAGCTGTTTATGTGGAGAAGAGGGAAGCCCGAGGCCACTGAACCAGCAGGAGGCACAGCGCTTCTGCCCGGGTGAGTCAGGCGAGCGCGCTCGGCATATCTGAAAAGGACAAAGATCCGTGTTCATGGTGCGCCCAAGCAGAGCATGGCTGAGTGGCCACCAGTGTCCCAGGAGAGACGGAGCACCTTCCGGCAGCTAGCATAGGGGCGGCATGAAGACACCTACGGCAGCCGAGTGCCCATGCCCGGGGAGTCGCTCGTGCAGGCCGCGACCTCTCCCCAGACCTGCGCTCCCCACGGTCTGTGCGTGTGGCCTGTGGTCCACTCCCTGCCGGGAGACCAAGCCCCTCGCTGCTGAAACGTAGTCCTCCTTCTTCACTCTCAGACCCAAAGCTTTCAAGAGCACGGAGGCCACGAAGGTGGCACGAAGCTACGGCTCACCCCCTCGCTGGGTTCCCAGGCTCTATAGGTTGATTCCAGGTAGCAAGGCATCGGGTTACTCAGAACGACACTCTGCAGCTAATAACAGAGCATGGAAACCCTAAAAGGTGTTCATCACCCCGAGTTTGTACTTTACCTTCAGCCAAGGCCTCAGGGCAGCTCCTAGAGGCCTCCGTGCCGGTCCTCTAGGGCACGGAGCCAGCGTGCGGAGAAAAGCTGAAGCGCGCCCTCCGCTCACCGAGCGAGCGCTCCACCGCCCCACCCGGCATCTGGTCTCTATTTCATACCCCTGTTGTCACATTGCATAACAAGCAGATGATACTCGGGTCCCAGACTCGGCCCAGGACTCCCGCGAACGCCCCAGAACCGCTGTCTATCCCGGGCCCGTGAGTGCGCACCCCACCAAATTCAGTGCACAAGCCGCCCCGTCCAAGGGCCTCGTCAGCACTGACAGCTCGCACCCTGGGCACGCCTGCGCTGCACCTCTGATGCAGGCGGCTCTGTTCTGAGCTTCTTCCTCGGGTACCGCCCTGCATGTGGGAAAGGGGGAGCGCTCTGCGGCCTGGAGCTCATCTTCCCGGGTCTGGAAAGAGGCCTGGGCCTCCGACGTGCAGGGAGGTGGCCGCACGCTGGGCCGGGGAGGGACCGAGGAACGAAGGCCAAGGCCCCCTGCTACCACAGGCACGGGGGACCAGCCCGGGGAGAAGGCCACGAGGCACACAGGGAGCACATGGCAGTGAGTGTCCTGGGAGCTCCGGAGCCTTGCTGGGAGCAGGCCAGCCCGCTAGGAGCACGGGCCCAGCGCACCTCAGGCCACGGCCGCAGCTACGGAAACACGGAAGTGAGGAGCCTCTTCGAGCACGTGCTCCTTCCCGAAGCTGCCCTCCCGGCTGCCCTCCCGGCTGCCGGCTGCACCTCCAGCCACCTGAGCCTGGGGGAGCGTGGCCGAGGCGGCGCGAGGGGGCCAGGAACCCAGAGTTTCTCAGAGTGGCCTGAATGGCCCATCAGCCTGATCTGGAAGAATCCAGCTCCCCGGTGGAGGTGGGCACCTGACAGCCGGCCCCTGGGGGTCTCCGTGCAGCAGAAACTGAACCACTAACCACGGACAGTCTTAGCCGCCCAAGGGGAAGCGAGAGTTCAAAACGTTTTCTTCTAATACACAGACGCGGCAAGGCCGACGTGAGGGGAAGACGCCGTGAGCCAGTGCACCCGGGTCTGCTCTGTCACAGCCGTGCGGGAAAGGGTGTGTCCGTCTCCCGGGGCTGGGTCGGGGGGGCCCAGGACACAGAAGGTTTGAGATCCGCTCTCTTGGCCACTCTAGGGACCGCGGATGAGGGCTGGGGAGGAGCTACGTCAAGCGTGACAGGAGAGGGGTGAACAAACAGAGGTCCCCAAACAAAGCAAAGGCCACCCTGCGGCCACAGAGCTGATGCGAGAAGGTGCAGGTGAGCAAGGCCTTCAGAAAGCCGAGCAGCGGTCAGGACCCTCTGCGCTGGCCGGGGCTCCTGGAGACGTCACCTCCACACACGGCTGTTCTCCCACTCGGCCCCTCCTGCACATGCTGTGCCATCCTTTCTCATCGTGCTGCTCTGGGTGGGGCAGGGGCGAAAGGAGCAGCGAGGGGAGTCCAAATACATCGGCAGGAGAGGCCAGGCCAGGCTTGCTGCATGCAGAGCGGGGCCCTGAGAAACAGCTTTCTCTCAAACAGACCCCAGCGAAGGGCTTCTGCCCCTCCCGGTGACCTGACATCGGGATCGCCCCATCCAAGGCCGCGGCCTCCCTGACTTTAATCTGCCCATGCCAGTGTGGGCCACAGACTAAGAAATGCCCTTCCCCACTCAGTGGGCACCGACAGCTGTCTGGACAGGTAGGGACCAGGCACCACGGGTGCGCGCAGGCCCTGCTCCCACGGAGGGTTCTGTGCAGGGCAGTCGGACCAGAACGGAAAGTCCCATCAAGGCAAAGAGTAAGTAGACCCTCTGTCCGCACGTGCAGGATCCCCACGGAGCTCTGTGGGTCTGGGAGCACGGGAGTGCCGTGTGAGCATCAGGGTCAACCGCAAGCTTGTCCTACACAGCGAGGTGGGAAGACGGATCCAGCCTGCTGAGCCCTGCTCCAGGCGGCACACCCAGGCCTTCTTCCCAGCTCCCTCCCGGACCTCCCCTGGACCCCAGCTCCTGAGGGCCCCCTGCTGACCCAGACGTGGCAGGTCAGATTCATGCTGGGGGCAGGGGCCACATATGCGCCCTTCCTTCCCGGTCCCGCCTACAGCAGGCTCAGATTCCTGGGCAAGCTCAGCCCAAGGCCAAGTCCTGTCTGGCGACAAGGATGGAGCCAAGAGCCGCACCTGCATAAGCAACAAGGAGGCCTGTCTGCACACCTTGGGCAGCTCCCAGAAACCGAGAACCCACGCCTCTGGGAACGCGGGCACCAGGCAGCTGGGAAGCCTCAGGGACCCGCACCACCGAACTTGGCCGTGGTGTGCCCTCTCCTCCCCAGGCACTCAAACCTGAGGGGGCAGCTCCTGGGCCTCCCTGTCTCAGTTCGGCCTCCCCTCCAGCTCCAGTGGAAGACTGCCAGGGAAGGGCTTGGGGCCCACTGTGGGCAGGGGGCAGGGCACTCTCTCCGGGGGGTGGGGAGTGCCTCTCCTATAAACACAGAAAAGCAGCAGTGCCCAGGACAGGCCCTCTGTGCCCAAGGCCGTTAGAGAGCACAGGCAGGAGCTGTGGCCTGAGCCCTCAGCCAGGCCCCGAGGAGGTGCCCACCGCACCACAGGTGTCTGACCTGCCGCTTCACCCCTGCTACTGCCTCTCACCAAGAAGCTGGCCCTGGGCTGGGCCACCAGGCAGGCCCGGGGGCTCAGGGCAAAGGTGGCCATCACTGGCGTTCTGTGGTGACTCAGCTGCCGAGAAAGAAGGAATCCCTCCCAGGCCGCATCGCAAAGCAGTCCCTCTCGTCTCCGCCACAGATGCTGACAGTGTTTACCTACGCGGAGAAGCATCACCCGGGCCTGGGGTGGACCTCCTGGCTCGCAGTTTTCTGCCAGGTCAGGCAGTGTTAGTCCACGTTACCAAGAAGAACAGAGTCTCAGAGTGGGCGACCACTCGGCAGCCTGGGGCCACAGCCTGGCAGCGCCTGGCCCACCCAGGGCGGCTCGACTCCTGAGCGCCCGGCCGCCTTCACAGCCTGTGAGTAAACACGACGGTGTCAGCGGCATGCTGGCTCTGCTCCGTGTCGCAATGTTTGGCACCAGCTGTGCAGCGCAGCCTGCAGCCAGCCAGCCTGACCGTGGTCTCGGGCAGTGTGTCCCGGCCACGCCCGCAACGGGATGAAGTGTTCTGAGCCGCGTCAGCTGTCTGATCCCCAGACACACAGCAGGAGCCTCCCCCAGCTCCGGGGGAGCGAAAGCCTGAGTGTTCCCGGCAAGTTGAAACTGCAGGTTCAAGGAGGCACGCTGACACCGAGGGCTCTGTGGGCGGGGAAGGCCGGGCCGGGCCGGGGCAGGCAGGCTGGGCCCCAGAGCCACACCGGGACTTGGTTCTCAGGGAACTCCATGTTCTGTTCCAAACCAGCACTAAGAAGCACATTTTCACACCACAGTCCCACAGATGGGGAGCCGGCAGCCTCCCCCAGGGTGGCGCAGCGGGGACTGAGTCCAGGCCAGCCTCAGCCCCATTCCCTGGAGGCTCTGGGCCTCCCCTGGAAACAAAGGTTCAGAGAAGGTTACTTTACAAGTCCCCAGAGCCAAGATCCTGTGGTCTCCTCAAGCACTAAAGAAATACTTGGGGGGTGGGGGATGTTCGATAAAAATCAATAAAATTCTTCACGAAAACTCCCAACTCACAAGTTCACAGCCAGGAATTCTCATTTTAGACTTGACGGATCTCAGCAGTGAGATAAAACTGTCACCATCAAAAGCCACCGGAAGCCAATGTGTCCTCACTGCTGGCCTAATGCAGCACCTCCTTGGTGAGGGCCAAGCAGGGCACCAGCCTGGCACGGGCAGTTCTCTGGCAGAGTGGCGTGGCACTAGGAGACGCTCACCAGGACTCCAGCAATGGTTCTTCCTACGTGACCTCAGCACCACGGCCACAACCTCTGCCCTGGGCTCCAAGGAGGACGCTGTCACATGGCTGGAGGTCCGCCTTCCCTCCCACTCACCAGGAGGCCAACACGCAACCGCCTTCCCACGCCACGCCCTCGGGGACACGGCCCTGCACTTGCCTGTCCACGTGGTCACCAAGGGCACGAAGGACGCGCGGCACTCCACGCAGGCCTGCTTCCCACTCTGCCCCTTCCTCCTCGACTGTCTGAAAGAAAGCCAGACGGGAGAACCCAGGAGAAAACAATGTCCCCCACTGTCCTCCATCTGAAGCAAACACTCGGTGTCACTGAATTCTGTAAGAAAAAGGAACCAATGGCTGCTGCAGAGGAAGCCGAATCCATCCTCTCTGTATCAACTACACTGAAACCCGCACACTCGCCTTCCGCTGGAACAGAAAACTGCATGTGGAACCAGGACCGTGGGAGTTTCGCCGGCGCGTCCCAAGTGCACGCAGTGAATTCTTCTGTGACGGTCCCTCGAGGCCCTGACCCCAGCTCTGCTCTGCAGCACCGACCACAGACCCCAGGCACTGTCACTCTGTCCTGTCCCCACAGACACTGGTGAAGGGGAGACAGGGCTTCAGTGGAAGGCAGGGCCCTTGGGCCAACGCCCGGGGCTGACACAAGCTGGTGGCCGTGGGCAAACCAGGCTCTTTCTGGGCTTTGTCTACAGAGCAAAGTGTCCTCTTCCTCCCAGCTCTGAACTGTGAGGACAGAGCTGCTAGCAAGTGCTCTGGCCCCCTGTGGGCCTCATGCTGGCCGGGCCAGAGGGCACTCCCGGATGGCTAGCCTGGCACACAGGGGTGCCCGAGGGCTGGGGGCGATAGGATGAGCTGGTGGTAAGAAGCCCCTTTTCTCAGGTGTGAGCTCTGTGCCTGGGGACTCAAGGAGGGGAGGCTGGACACTCTGCCCCATCTCACCTCTTCCCCTTCCAGGCGCGGGGTGCGCTGAGCCGAGGCCTCCGGCCTGCACTCACTCCACATTCTCAGACACACCCTTACTGGGAAGCAGCACAAGAACTGGGAGACCAAGGTGTGAGCGTCCCGCCGCCAGCAACTGCCTGGGGCAGCATGGAAGGAAGGGGCTTGGAGCAGGGCCCGAGACGCCCACACCCTCTGCCTGGCGTGTTCCAGGCAGGTGTTCCCAGTGGTCACACCGGAACTGTCTCCTCTCTGAAGACAGAAAGATCGGGATTAAGCCAAACAGAGCTGCACGGCTCACCTCGGCCTGGCTTCACGTCGGAGCGTGTGACTTGAAATGGAGCTTTGACACAGCAGCGGGGACTGTGCAAGCTATCAAGATGACAACAGGAATGATTCGCAGTCTTCCACGTCATTTAACAGACACAGGGCCAGGCCCTCCGCAGCCCCGTACCCCCAGATATTCCAGGCTCTTGCCTGAAATCATGTGCACATAGAGTTTGTTTCTTGGGAAAAGAAGGGCCCTCAAAAGAAAGCCCACTCACAGTGCTGGCGACAGCGTGCGGAGACAGGCCTGTTTGAGGCGACCTGTCAGGCGAGGCTTAAGCCTTCTCCACTGGAGATGAGGGAGCGTGAGGGAGCCCTTGGAAGGCAGGAACTCACAGGAGGAAAGGGCGTGGAGGCCAGGGCTGGTTCTAAGGCTGTCCTGGGGCCACGCCTCGGCGGCAGCTCACTGGGCCCCTGTGAAAGGCCACTGAGCCAGGAGACCTTGCTGGGGCCCAGGCAGAGGGACTGGGCCTGCGGCTCCCTGGGGGGGGGGGGGGGGGGCTGGAAAACAGCACTGCTGAAGGGACATGCCCAGGTTTGACCCCAGCTGGGAGGGGGCAGGTCAAGAAGACTCCCCTGAGAATCCACCACCAGAGGTCACCTGGAGGGAGACTGGGGAGAACCCAGACCAGCCTGGAGACACCCAGGCCTTGCCCTCCTGGCACCAGGCAGAAACACAAACATCTGCCCTGCAGAATTGTGCTGCCAACACCAAAGAACGTCCGTAAAACATGACCACGGCATAAAGTCACAATCGAAAATCAAAAAGCAGAAAAACCCCAGTAGTGGGAGTCCAGCCAGGACAGACTTCAGTTATAGGAAATCTGCTCTGACCACAAAGCATATCTCAGCCACGGGCTGGGGAACAGCAGGGTTGCGCAAGGGCCACACTGGAGCAGGCGACGACCCAGGACGGTGGCTCAGCAGCCGCACAACCCTGCGTGCCTTCACCTCTGTGCTTGGGTCCTCATCTGCTGAAGAGCGGCTGCAACAGCAAACCTTCCCCAGAGGAACAGATAAGGAGCAGATGACATTGTGTGTTAGCTCTTACCACTAATATCAAAAATGGTCAGGCACATTTGACAATGATCCAAGTAGAACTTGTAGAAATGAAAACTGTAATAGTTAACATTTAAAGCTACATAAATGAGTTAACTAATCAATTAGTTAGAGCTGAAGAGAGAATTGGGGAACAGTAAAATGACACTAAGGAAATAACCCAGAATGCAACACAGAAACACAAGGCAGTGAAAAGTAAGAGAGGCTGGGGGCTGGGGCTGGGGGCAGAGGAAGTATGCTAACAGGCGTCTATCAGAATCCAGGAGAGGAGAGAGATGACGGACAGACACACGAGACAAATGCATGAGGGCCACAGGAGCAGTCAGGGAAAAGCGGGGAGCTGCCCAGACATGGAAGCATCCTAGGAAGCCCGTGCTGGAGAGAGTGCAGGATGGGCTCATAACCAGGCCCCCACCCAGGCCCGCGGCCAGGCCACGAGTGCCAGTGCACAGCAATCCCCGAGGCGAGCACGGCTGCTTCATCAATGGTGCTCGGACAACTGGACCACTTGGGAAAAAGTCAAAGTGGACCCAGACCTCACGCACGCAAGAGCCCACTCGACCCAGCCGGGACCGGAATGTGGGCAAGGAAAGCACACAGCACCAGAAGAAAACGTGGCCTGGGACTCCAATCCAGATGCCCTTAAGAGAAAAAAGAAAGAAACTCTTTGAACCATGGTGGGTAGAGGCTTCCGTGGCAAAAGAAATACCATAAAGAATTTTTTAAAAAATTGACAAATTGGGAGAAATTATCTGCAATGTATCTCCCAGATAAAGCTAATATTCCTTATGTAGAAAGACTCTTAAAAAGCGTGGAAACAAAGACCAAAATCCTTACAGGAAAACAGGCCAAATGCATCAAGATAAAAAAAGGCCCTACACTGCGATTGCACTTATCTATCAGATTAGCAAAAAAGGAACCCCTCTGCTCTCTGGACCGCGTGGGAACAGGCACGCTTGCACATTGCTGGTGGGAATGCAAACTGGTGCAAGCTAGACACAGGAAAGTCTGCAGAATCTAACAAAATTATGTATCTGCTCGTTGTCTGATAGAAGCCTCTGCAAAGGAAGTATGAAGAGCACCCCACCAACAGGAAAGCGCATGGGCACAAGCTTACCCACTGAGCGCTTGTCTGGAGGGCCAACACTGTCACCTGCCCTGATGTCCGAAGGCAGGACAGAGCAGTGGGACTGTCAGTGACAACGGGAAGCAGCTCCGTGGAGGGAGCCGGTGGTTTCCAGGACAGGCTCTGAGTGGAGAAGCCAAATGCAGAAGGAGCTACCTATAGGAAGTCCGGTTGTGCAAAGAGGGCAAAATGGAGTGCACGTTTGCTCAACTGTCCAGAGGCGACTCCAGGGGCCAAGGGTGGGGCCGGGGTGGGCACTGGCGGAAGACAGAGGCATGGCACCCTGGGGGCACCCCCTCTCTGAGCCTAGTTTCTCATTCAGTTCGGGCTTTAGGAACCACACTCTTATCTCACATACTCAAATAATGAAAATAAATAAAATAAAATGGTATGAGGAGGGAAAAACTCAAAAATGAAATACAAACAGAAACCACATTTTAAATGGATAATAACCACTGGGGCAGGGTGGGGGGATAAGAGCTGTCCCAGGTGGCTTTGGGACACAGTTTTGGACTCTATTTGGACCACATGCCCTAAACAAACGCTGAACTCTGGGTAGCGGGTTTTTTCACAGAGGCATAAATTATTTCTGTGAAGCATTCCGGGCGATAAACATCTCAGTGTTGGAGGAGGGAGTACAGGCATGCAGAGGAAAGACAGTTAACGGACCTGCTGATGCTGGGCTGCAACTAGGGGGCTGAGGGTGAGCCCATGGGCTCGCGTGCAGGCGCGTCACGATGGAGAAGGCAGGGTGCTGTGTGGCAGGTGTGGTGTGGGTGTTGTGTGGTGGGTGTTGCGATGGGTGTTGTGTGGGGATGTTGTGTGGTGGGTGTTGTGTGGCGGGTGTGTGGCGGGTGTTGTGATAGGTGTGTGGTATGTGTTGTGTGATGGGTGTTTGTGGGGATGTTGTGTGGCGGGTGTTGTGTTGAGTGGCGGGTGTGGCAGATGTGTTGTGTGGTATGTATTGTGTGGCGGGTGTTGTGATAGTTGTGTGGTGGGTGTTGTGTGGCGGGTGTTGTGATAGTTGTGTGGTATGTGTTGTGTGGCGGGTGTTGTGATAGTTGTGTGGTGGGTGTTGTGTGGCGGGTGTTGTGATAGTTGTGTGGTATGTGTTGTGTGGCGGGTGTTGTGTGGGGATGTTGTGTGGCGGGTGTTGTGTTGTGTGGCGGGTGTTGTGTTGTGTTGTGTGGCAGGTGTTGTGTTGTGTTGAGTGGCGGGTGCTGTGTTGTGTGGCGGGTGTTGTGTTGTGTGGCGGGTGTTGTGTTGTGTGGTGGGTGTTGTGTTGTGTGGCGGGTGTTGTGTTGTGTTGTGTGGCAGGTGTTGTGTTGTGTTGAGTGGCGGGTGCTGTGTTGTGTGGCGGGTGTTGTGTTGTGTGGCGGGTGTTGTGTTGTGTGGTGGGTGTTGTGTTGAGTGGCGGGTGTTGTGTTGTGTGGCAGGTGTTGTGTTGTGTTGTGTGGCGGGTGTTGTGTTGTGTGGCAGGTGTTGTGTTGTGTTGTGTGGTGGGTGTTGTGTTGTGTGGCGGGTGTTGTGTTGTGTGGCGGGTGTTGTGTGGCGGGTGTTGTGTTGAGTGGCGGGTGTTGTGTTGTGTGGCAGGTGTTGTGTTGTGTTGTGTGGCGGGTGCTGCGAGATGCATGTGCACACAGACATCCAGGTCCCAGCTCTGCCTGTGAGGGCCTACAAGCAATGAGCACGTCCAGCACACGGGAGTGCTTTCTAAGTACCAACGCCCGAGGAAGGAACCAGGCCTCCTGGGAGCAGCAGCAGACTGCAGGGCGGCGCAGGGGGCACAGGAGAGGCCAGCCCATCTTCTTGCACCAGAGAGTAAAGAGGGGCTCAAAAGTGTTGGGGCCCTGCCGGAGGCGCCAGCATGAAGGGGCAGTCTGAGCCCCGGAACAGATAGACAGGATTACAACCAGCGGTGCAATGAGAATCCAGGAGCAGACACAGGAAGGAAAGGAAGCTCTGTGCGGCGGAACGCCACCGTGAGCTCAGGGAGACGGCGGCCGGGCTGCACGGTCGGGCACCACCACCTGGTAGCAGACTCGGTGGATGTGAGCCTGGGCCAGTGCTACAGACTGCGGGGCCAGCACAGCCCCCGCACCTCCTCTCGAGATGCTGCTGAATGACAGAGGGGAGAACAGCAACTGTGCAGGAGAAGCCTGGCAGTACCCCTTAACCTAGTGGCCAGAGTCAGCATCCCCAAAACGGGCCAGGTGGACACACGGCCCCCAGACATGACATGTCACTTTGGGCTCCAGCCTCAAAGGCACCACACAAACCTCATCGTGAGGAACACCAGAACATCTCAAAGGGAGGGACATTTTACCAAGCAGCTGCCTGTACTCTGTTCCTCGCCATGACACATAAAGACTACTAGGCTGTCCAGAGTGACAGGCGTGGGGCAGAAGGTGGCACTGGGACAACAGGCCAAGCATGAGTGAGGCCTATGGCTGGATGCCAGCACTGCCCGCTGGTGGCCTGATTCTGGTCAAGTCCCGGGCGGCCGACAGGACGCTGCCCTTGCTTCTGGGTGGTACCTGCTGGATTAGCTAGGGGAAGGGCAGCATGTCACCCACTAACCTCTGATGATCCTGAAAAAATTATTTGCATGAATAAATGTATAAAGTAATTCTTTGTGCTGTTCTTGCAGCTTTCCTGTAAGTCTGAAATTGTAGCAAAGTTAAAAGGAAAAACAGAAAGACTTAAGGGCTGAAAGTTCCCTAGAATTTTTGAAAGACACAAATCTCTAGATTCAAGAAGTCCAAAAAGTATCACGACAGATGAGTGGGAACATCAGTGAAGTGCTGAGAGGACTAAGACACAGGGTGAGAGCACCTGCGGAGGGACGGCCGGAACGCACCGATGCGGAGCTCTGCGCAGTGACAGAGGAATCTAACGAACCAGTGACACCTCCAAAGAAAAAAACAGATGTCCACACAGAAGCGTCTGCCTGTGGCCGCGGCAGGAGCGCAGGTGACAGAGGGCCGTTTCAGACCAGCACACCCAAGGAGTCACGACCGTGGCAGCTTCTCGGAAACCTCTCAGGGGCACTGCCTTCAGCAGAAGAAATAAGATCCAGAAAATGGCATGCAAAACTCATAAACATAGGTAAATACTGAGCAAGACTATGGAAATAACAATGCAAGACTGACAAATACAACATTAAGATTCAGAAGCTGTCTTCACTGAGAGAGCGCAGAGTGAAAAGAGATGTGTCTTTAAAAAGCAACATGTGTATGGAACCAGTTTGCATCCAGCTGCTGTAGGGAAACACACACACACACGCACACACACACGCGCGCGCGCATGTATGCCCACACGTGTGCACGCTCAGATACACCACGTCTACAAATCAGTAAGAAAATGAAACAAACATCCAAGCAGAACAATGAGTGCGGCACATGAGAAGGTACAAGTGGCCAAAACAAGATGCTCAAGCTCGCTGGCAATCTAGGGCAAGTTCAGCGAGATCCAGTTTCACTGCCCGGACCCGTGTGGCGCTGGCAGGGGCTGGGACGGAGGGCGGGGCAGCCAGGCCGTGCGACAGGCTGGCATGGCACAGAGAGCGGAATGTCCCTGCCCACGGCCCAGCACCCTTTCCCAGGAGGGCCCACGGGAAGATACACAAGAAAACATTTGCAATACCACGTCCGAGGGTGCTAACACCCAAAAACGGGCCACATGACGCCCACAGGGAAGTGAGCTATGAAAATTCAAAACCTGGATTACTAAACACCAATCCAATCAGCCAACTCACAGCACAAACATGGGTCATTCTCCAAAACAGGTTTTCTACTTTAGATTTTTTAGAAAATAAAACTAACAGTCTGATTCCATTTACATGAAGTTCAAAGCCAGAGAGAACCGAGGACCGCGCACAGGAGCCACGGCAGGTCTCCCGTGGGGAGGGGAGAGGGCGCACGGCGCGGGCTCCTTTTCGCTTCCTTCAGGGATGCCACGGGGTATAAACAGGCTTTAGCAGGTAAACTATTCCATAATTTAATCTAAAATAAATATGTGGCGAAAATAAAAAAAGAATGAGTCAAGTGACCTAAGAAGTGACGAGTCCGTGTGCGCACTGACTGTGGAGGCGCTGGCAGAGAATGGACGTGTGCGGATGGCCTCGGATGGAAAGGAAAATACCGTCCTGAGGTCCCTTTGTGATGCAGAAACTGCGAATTTTAGGCCATCTTCCATACTAACCTTTCCAACTAATTACTGGGAAATACAAAATAGACTAATGACAGTGGGTTTCGTCTAAGCTGTGAACTTGCTGAATCTTGGGGGCCTAGTTCCCGCCTCGGCCTTTCGCGGCCTGCAAGCCCGGGCCCCTGGAAGCACACGCACGTCTGTGGAGCGCACACGAGGGTCTGCGGAGCGCACGCGCACGGCTGTCTGTACCAGGCCTCCAGCTCCCCAGTGCAAAAAGGTCGGCTTCAGCCTTCACATAACCCTTAACCTCCTTATGGAAGCCATGCTTCCTCCCTGTTTGGGGATATTTCTAGTTGATTATGAAAATGGGAGTCCTAATCTTTAAACATTCTCCCACGTTTGTTGTTTTTTATCCTTACTGAAGGATATGTTTTTGTTGATTATAGAGAGAGGGAAAGAGAGAGAGAAATATCAGAGTGAGAGAGAAACACTGATCAGTTGCCTCCCGCACGCGCCCGACCGCAGCCCCTGCGGCCCCTGGCGGCGTCCCCAGTAGGGGTCTGCAATGACGCCCCCTGGCGGCGTCCCCATGTGTACGTGGTTCCACAGCTCCCTTAGCACAGCAGCAGGTCTGCAATGACGCCCCCTGGCGGTGTCCCCATGTGTACGCGGTTCCACAGGTCTTAGCACAGCAGGAGTCTGCAATGACGCCCCCTGGCGACGCCCCGCCCTGTGCTCACCAGCTTTCCCAGCATTGTTTAGGGTTTGCCGTCTGCTCACACGCAGAACCTGCTGTAAGTTTCGTTCCATTGCTCTCCAGCAGGTTTCCAGAGTGAAGCACGTTCACTCACATTTCACTGACACTTGCCGAGGGTCAGAGGCAATCTTCAGGAGGGCGACCTCGCAGAAGCTTTGGGAGAACACCGAGTGATCCCCTGAGGAGGCGGAGCTTTCCTTCTGAGAGCCATTCAGCTGGGTCCTCATCAGTGATCCCGTGTCCACAGCATGCCTCGGTTACGACCAGTTCACACGCCCCTGGCAGAGGGAGACGCTTCCTTCCGTGTGGAGCTTGGACGTTTGGGTTTCATCACTCGGAGCTCTGACACGCTTCTCACTGGGGCAACCTGACTCCCCATCGAAAAGCTGAGACCCTTCAAATGAAGAAACATTTCCCCTCAGCGTCATCCTTCCAGGTCGCTGTCCTCGCTGCTCCTCCAGCAGCCCCATGGCCATCTGCAGGTCATTTCTGTCTCGCAGTCAAGGGACTCCTCCTCTGAATGACACCTGCCCAAGGCCGGTGTTCCCACAAGCCTTACACCCGTTCACTGGGCACCTCCAGCCCAGGGGAACTGTGCTTAAATGTCTAAGAACAACGTGAAGTCTCCTTTTTATGGCCAAAAAACAAGTTGGTTTATTGAGAACGTTTCTACCTACATTTCTTACTGAATGGATTTTCCTCTTTGCCCTTTGACTTCTCCTGGCTCTTCCTGTTTGGTGTCCTCATCACTCTGCACTTTTAACATTGTCATCGCTGATCAGTGCAACTACACTGACCCTGACAGTGGGTTCGGAAGAAGCATCTGAAGACCCAACTAGTCTACCGTCCTCCCTGAAGGTGGCCTTCCTACAACGTGTTAAATGACAACAAAAATCCCGGCAAATTCATTCTTCATCACCTAGAAAGTATCTATGTAACAGGCCATAATAATTCATAATTAACTGTAACATAAATACAATGCAGACATCAAGTCCTCAATCACTGGAAGCAGCGGCAAGTCCTATTTGGCGGTGCCTGTGGGCTCTAATCCTGCAGGCCTGCCCGCCGCCCGGGGAACCACGGAGAAGCCCTCGGTGCCCGAAGCCCGATGGCACCGGCACTGCTCCAGGGCCTGCGCGCAGACACAGGGACAGCGGGTGTCAGAGCCCCTTCAGCGCCTGTGCTGTGCACGTGGCCTTCACCCGCAGTTCTCACAGCGTCCAGTCTCAGGGCCCCTCCCCCCCTTGACAATATTGAGGACCCCAAAGGGCTTTTCTTTATGTGGCTATTACTATCAATATTTACCACGAGAAGTGAAAACTGAGGATTTTTTAAACTATTCATTTAATTCATTTTAGAATGATAATGAATGTCACTGAATGTTAACATAAATCACCTATTTTTACAAGAAAGCAAGCACCTTTCCACCACGCAGACCGTCTCTGAGCAGTGGCACCGTGTGCAGGTCTCTGCAGTGGCTCTGTGGAAGGTGGCACGGCCACTGTCCCGGGTGCTGAGAGTGAGTTAGTGGAAGTGATGGAGACGCCCACCTCAAGGACACGCACAGCCTTTGTGGGCACCTGCGGGCCATCGCGCTCGACTCCAGTGGAGCTCGGCCGGGTGCAGCCCAGCTGGCCCCGAGTGCACCGTGAGCCACTCTGTGTACCAGCCGCACCACAACCTCTGGCAAGGGGCCTCCCGAGTGCGCCTGCACCATCGGGACTTGGTGGTGTGGACAGATGGCCTCACTGAGACTGTCCCAGGATGACAACATGTCTCACTTGGAAGCTGGATGCTGTCACTGGCCACACAGGGCATCGCTTCGCTTTGTTTCAGGTGACAGCTCGCTTCATTCCTGAGGGAACGTCTGGCAAGTGCTCAAGTCCGAACAGCCATCCTCTACCCGTGAGTCATCTTTCAGGTAAAACTGGGCCCTGAAGAGCACGGTCATCAGCTCAGCTGGAATGCGGCACGGGAGCTGTTCCTGGAGATGGCCACCACGCGTCACCAAGCGTCAGCGCCAGTGCATGCCCGCGTCACACACGGCATTAAGACAGCGCTCGCCTCCAGGGCAGACGTGCACACCCAGGGAAAGTCCCAGCTGTCCTGCTCATCAGGAACATCCTCCTGACGTTCTCCGTGCGAGCAGTTAGCGGTGAGGAACCTCAGTGCAGCTGTGCCAGGGCCCGATGCCTGCCTGGCACCCGCACCTCTACCCACAACGGCCCCGTCGACAGAGTGAAACAAAAGCGACATCTCAGCACGCGTACAGATGTGGTCCTGACCTCACAGACCACTGAGGGTCGGGGCCCGGGAGTTGGCGGACCACACCTTGAGAATAGTGGGATAAAGCAATACTATATATTGATAAGCATCATATAGCCCCAAAGGAGAAAACATCTAATTCTTGCAATGAGGTTCAAAGAAAACGGCCCTTGCTAAAGCAAGACATGGTGTGTGAAAGAAAATGCATTTTTAAATGACTACTGCCTGGAAGTCTAGTTTTCTTTGTCACGGAGTCATTCACTGAGTCACGAAACACCTCTCGAGCTCTGTGCAGGGACACTCCCGAGGACCTCAGTTTGCAGCAGAAGCCAGCCGTCCTGCCTGAGGACGACAGCAGGTGGCAGGCAGGCACTCGGCCTCTCTCTGCCCTCCATGGGAAGATGACCCCACCTGCCCAACTTCTGTCCCTTCTGGAAAACAGGGCCCAGGCTTCCCCAGCAGGTCCCCATGCCCACCTGTGTCCATGCCCAGCCCCTGCCAGTGTCAGGGACACCTCTTTCCCCCACATCCTGTCCACAAAGGTCCCCTCAGGTCCACCTCCCAGCCACTCGTCACCAGCAGCTCTCCCCAGGCCAGCGGCCCTGCTGACACTCATGCCCCCCACAGCCAAATTGCCCAGCAGCCAGGAGCACACCAGGAAAACATCGATGTCTCTCCCCTGGTCCCACCCCCCCAAAGCCTTCCCAGAATAACCCCGCCCCGACTGTGCCAGGCCCCCCATCCTCAGCAGCACCAGTGACACCTGCAACCACACATGGGATGGTAAGTTTAAAAGCAGCAAAGCATTACAATGAAAGACAAACTGCCTGCATAATTCCTTGGGCAAGGGACTTCCTTTCTCAGTGCCTCAGTTTCCTCATCCGTAAAATGGGGACATCACTGGGACCATAACCCACCCATCACTTATTAGAAGAATTTAATCTGCAAACACTCAGCACATAGAACAATGCCAGTTGCACAGCAGACTCACTCAGTGTTAGCCATTTTTACTATTAGATAGTTATTTACTTGTCTACTTTGTTCCCCGCGTGCCACTGGCTGGGAGCTTCTCTGTGTGGTCACCAGTAGACCCCAGTGCTCAGAACAACCTGGCACAGAGGAGATGCTCAGCAAACATCTCTTGATTGAAAGATGAGAGATGTGGGGTAGGGAGCAGCTGAGAAAGCATTCTTAGGAGTTTCCATCCTGCCAAGGTCTGCCCCGGCCCCTGGGATGGACTCCTGCGGCCCTGGCCTCTCTGACCTGCAGGGAAAGAGTCTGTGAAGAAGTGTTGCTGCTGAGACAGAGGCCAGCACCATTGGTGGTGTGTGTGTGTGTGGGGGGGGGGCTCATTGGCTGGGGCACACCAGCCAGGAACCTCTTAGAAGGCAGTCTGGTAACCGGCAGTATGCAAATAGCCCTGAAATTGCTATTTCTAGAGTTTATCTCAATAAAACAATAATGATAAACGCAATCAACCACGAACACGAAAATGTGTGTCTAAGAATATTCCACTCAAGTGCTACCTTCTACAGAGGAAAACCCCAGCGCCCTCCCATCCAGGATTTCTAGGTGCTGAAACATCACGCAGCTGTCAGAGCACCTTCTGCTCTATACTGTGCATGAGCGGTGCAGGTGCGCATACACATCCCGTCTATACTGTGCATGAGCGGTGCAGGTGCGCGTACACATCCCGTCTATACTGTGCATGAGCGGTGCAGGTGCGCGTACACATCCCGTCTATACTGTCATGAGCGGTGCAGGTGAGCGTACACATCCCGTCTATACTGTCATGAGCGGTGCAGGTGCGCGTACACATCCCGTCTATACTGTGCACGAGCGGTGCAGGTGCGCGTACACATCCCGTCTATACTGTGCACGAGCGGTGCAGGTGCGCGTACACATCCCGTCTATACTGTGCACGAGCGGTGCAGGTGCGCGTACACATCCCGTCTATACTGTGCACGAGCGGTGCAGGTGCGCGTACACATCCCGTCTATACTGTGCACGAGCGGTGCAGGTGCGCGTACACATCCCGTCTATACTGTGCACGAGCGGTGCAGGTGCGCGTACACATCCCGTCTATACTGTGCACGAGCGGTGCAGGTGCGCGTACACATCCCGTCTATACTGTGCACGAGCGGTGCAGGGGAGCGTACACATCCCGCCTATACTGTGCATGAGCGGTGCAGGTGCGCGTACACAGCCTGTCTATACTGTGCATGAGTGGTGCAGGTGCGCGTACACAACCTGTTCAAGGATCTCCACAAGCGGAACCATGATTTCCTCAGAGCCCTATCCCTCTCTGTCATTGTCTTTTCTTCTGTCTGTCCTTTGGCCTTGTTAAATTTAAGCAGAGATGAGACATCTTAACTTTTGAAAATTGGGGGAGGGGTGTTTCCCATTAAATTGCTCTCAGGAAACAAAAATCAGTACGGTAAGTCTGGCTGGGTCCGGGGGCCTGTTGTGGCAGTGACACTGGGGCGGCAGACAGGGCAGAGGCACAACACAACCTGGGGGAGCCGGGAGGAAGGCCTGCACTCGCCCTCTCCCCCAGCCCACAACCCCCCTCGCCCAAGCTCCCCAGCAGGCCCAGAGGAGAGGGAGCCTGTGGAGGCCGCATGGAGGAGCTGGGGGACAACAGGTGACAGGCTGGCTCAGGGGCCTGTGCAGGGAAGAAGTGCCTGTCTCCCGAACAGGCACAAAGCACCCAGTGTTGTTATTTTTTAAAGACAAGAATATGCATTGCTCTTAAATTGTTTAACCTACAAAAGAAGAAAAATTTCAGAATGAATACCTTCTCTGTAGCTTCTGGATACCAGTTATGAACAGTGTGTCTGCAGGTGGACACGGACACAGCCTGATGTGACTGTCAGCGCTAAGGAGTAACCGCTGACAGTGTGAATCGCAGGCAGAACAAAAACAGACAGCTGTAGCAAGACAAGAGTAAACTGCATCCAAGGACTAGGTCCAGACATAAGGCGCTCAGACAACCCTGAACTTCAAACCCAAATTTTGCCTTTGCAAAGGTCAGAATTTACCTAAAATGAGCTGAAAGAAACACAACCCTGAGGCATCCCGAGGGAAAACCAATTCTGCCGCAGGTCACGATGTGGACGCAACCCAGGAACACCTCCACAGCACACCCCAAGACCCCAGGGGCTGTGGACGAAAATTAAAAGCAGAACAGCAGCAATTGGGGTCTCTAAGTAGTTTCAATTAAATATTAATACAAGAACAACAACGTTTAGACTAATTTAAATTTTAAAATGCGCCCTACACTAACTGAAGCCCCCGGGAGCCTGCTGCTGTGGTGGGTCTGCTCTGGCCAGCGTGGCCAGGCCCAGGGGTCTGGGTGCACTGCACCTCCCTGCACAGCCCATGTCTGCACACTGCACCTCCCTGCGCAGCCCATGTCTGCACACTGCACCTCCCTGCGCGGCCCATGTCTGCACACTGCACCTCCCTGCGCGGCCCATGTCTGCACACTGCACCTCCCTGCACGGCCCACGCCACCTGGCGGCACCTCTGCGGCCAGGCCCAGGTGTCTGCACACTGCATCTCCCTGCGCAGCCCATGTCTGCACACCGCATCTCCCCGCGCAGCCCACGCCACCTGGCGGCACCTCTGCGGCCAGACCCAGGTGTCTGCACACTGCATCTCCCCGTGCAGCCCATGTCTGCACACTGCACCTCCCTGCGTGGCCCATGTCTGCACACTGCACCTCCCTACGCAGCCCATGTCTGCACACTGCATCTCCCTGCGCAGCCCACGCCACCTGGCGGCACCACCGTGGGCAAGCCCACGCATAGCTGTGGGAAGGAGGAAGCAGCCCAGGGTCAGCAACGGACGAATACACAAAAGGTGGCAAATCCACGCGTGGAATATCAGTCAGCCTTGGAAGGAAGGAAATGATGAGATATGCCACAGTATGGATGGACCTTGAAATGCTGCACCAAGTGAAATAAGCCAGTCTCAAGACAAATGTGGTGTGATTCCACCTGTCTGAGCTCCCTGGAGTAGACAGATCCACAGACAAGCAGACTGGAGGTCCGCGGGGGCCGAGAGCAGGGAGGAGTGGGGATTCGTGTTTCTGTATGGGATAACGAAAATGTTCTGGAAATGGACAGTGGTGATGATTATACTTAATGCCACTGAACTGTACACTTACAAACGGTTAAAATGGTAAATTGATGTTATTTATACTTTACCACAATAAAAGAAGAGACGCAGGGAGAACAGAGAAATTGATATACATGCTGGTGAATAGAAATCACACCCAATGTCAGAGAGTAAGAGACTGCGAAGTGGGCAGCTCAGGCTCTCCAGCCCAGAGCGTCACATCCACAGCACCTCGGTTCCCACGGCGACCTGGGGCAGGTGAGCAGGCGGCAGCCAACCCTGACCATACGGAAGACACTCCCGGCCTGCTCTTAACCCCTGGCCTCCACCTTCTCCAGCCCTGCGTACTCAAGGCACAAGATACAAAGAGCAGGCGACCACATCACTCACTCGGGGTTCCCAGCGGTCTCGCCTGTTTCTGGAGACACTGAGCTCACACTGTAACGACTCACCGACGGCCTCCTGAACAGCTGTTCCACCATCTCCGGTGCACGGCGCCCCGGAAGCCACAGGGCTGGGCTCAGACAGGCCGGCCCTGCCCTCACCAGCCGGTCTCCGAGCACACGCTGAGCCCTCTGCCCGCCTGGCACGGAAGCTGCACCGCCCGCATTAGAGCTGAGGGTGTGAAAGAGGTGGTCTCAGGCCTCATGAGCACTGTCCCCTTACTGAGGGGCCAGGTACACCGCAGCGGGGAGGCATGCCCACCTCCTCCCGTAGAGGTCACACAGGTCTCCAGGCCTCTGCTCTGCTGCCTGCTCTGTGGGCCCCAGGCTCAGGGAGCAGGGCTGGGTGCTGCTCAAATGGAACAGGGCGCTCTGCTCAGCTTTTCACAAGCTGACATCACAGATGCCTCGCGCGTGTGTTTTATTGACGGGTCTTCCTTAAAACCGTGGTCCCCACAGCTGTGTACACAGGTGGACACTGAAGACCCTGTAATCGGACCCTCAGCTCAGCTCTCTAGCCGGGCGTGGCCTTGACCTCGAGGCTGTTGTCCCACCTATGGGGGCACTGTGTGGGGACTGCCTGGTTCACAGGATGGGGTTTGTCACAACTCCCCCAAGTGTACCCTGTGCCCTGCAGGTGCCCAGAAACTGAAGCAAGAGTGCAGAACCACTGGCCAAGTTCAAGGGCATGGCCAGATCTCACTAATCCCCCCCACCCCCATTCTGCCAGCTAGCATCTACCAGGCCTCCCTGCCCTGGACGCCTCCACCCTGCCCTCTTCCGGCTGCTCCCACATGCCCACCACCAGGGCTGTTCACAAGGGCCCAGGGCACATCCCCAGTGCCCGCAGCTACTGCCTCCGGCTGTCGTCTCACCGCCCCCTGACATGTAAGCTCCTGAGGACGCCTGGAAGCCGTGATCTGTGCATCGTTCACCTTAGCAGGGCTCAGTTACCATCTGCCAACAGCCTGAGTCACCATGAAAAACTAGAGGCACAAGCTGTCTCTTCCAGGAACCCCGGAAGAGCCGGGACACAGGGACGTCATGTTCCATTTCGACCCCAGCACACCAGTGTAAATGAGGGCTTCAAACAGCAGTGCCGGTGTCCGGCCTCTGATGGGACGCGCAGAGCACCACGAGGCGCCTCAGATGAAAAGGTTCTCCAAAAAAGCCAGGACGAATTCGGCCCAGGGACCGGGAAGATCCCAAGTGCCGATGACAAAGCCTGAGCACGATGACAGAGGCATGTTGCACAAACCTGGGCTCCGGGGGCGGGACTCGCGCTCGAACCCTCCCACACAGGGCCTTTCCACACCATTTTGGGAAGACCCAGTGGAAAGAGGCAAACTTCCCCAAGATGGGGAGCTGGGGGAGGAAGACCTGCGCCCAGCACCCTCCTGACAGACGGGGTGCCTGCCAAGCAGGGCCCTGGGAGAGAGGGCTTGTCGTGAACACGGAGGCACTGGCCCCTTCCCCTCCGCTGCCCCGCCGGCAGCTCCCAGGGTGGCCAGCACTGGCTGAGGGTCAGGGCGGTGGAGCTGGGTTTGGTGTTTATGTCTGATCCAGACAGCGGAGGGTTTATGACGATTTACTGACGCAAGAGCCCCAGCCGCATGCCAGAAACTAACCAGGGAGGAGGATTCTTTTTAAGAAACCACTTGGCAACTGCTGCGCGGCCTGAAAGGCGGAGAGTGTAAGCTGAGCTCTTCCTCCAGGCCCCGGGCCGCCAGCAAGCCGCGGACTCACAGGCCTCACAGGCCACAGGGTCAAGTTCGGGCAGAGCTCACCGGAGGGAAGTCAAGGGCTCCTGGCTCGGGGTGGGAGTCCTGCTGCACGGCCGCCTGCCCACCTCTAACTGTAACTCCTCAGAGGCCGGGCCACTGCAGAGGCCTCGTTCTGATGGTCAGAGTAGACCTGTGCCAGCTGTGCAGACCCTGCAGGAATGACGGGTGCCCCAAACATTGTCACCTGTTGCAAAAATCCCTTCCTCAAGAGTTGGGTTTTTAAGTTTATAATCACTAATCACCAAAGAGAAAATAGTTAAAGCACATGAGTTTGAACCTGGTCCTCTGTCTCAGTGCAGTAGGACTTGGGGGGCAGGGGAGCAACTCTGCAGGCCCCTTCTCCACTGGGCTCCCACATCGCTCCCCCGTCTGCGCTGCCCGGGGACCATTTGGACCAGGCCAGCAGGTTCTCAGCAGGGGCTGCAGGTGTGCAAACACTCTGGCTGGAATCAGCCTGAGAAACGGCATCACGCCATTCTGGAGTCTCAGACATGGAAGGGCACAGGGTATTTATACTTCTCAAAAGACACCTGCTCACACGGGGAGGGCAGGTGCCTGAGCCCAGACGTCCACGTCCAGAGCCGCAGGTGGAGAACAAAGGGAAGATCAGAGGGGCCCCAACTGACCCACCTGGGGCTTTCCACGGGCACAGAGCCACGTCCAGCAGCCAAGCGGCCAGACTCCTGAGCCTGCCGCCCCCGACTGTCATGGCACCTTTGCAGGGCCTCTGAGGGGAGGGCACCGCCTCCACCATCACTTACTAACGACCTAGGAACTGCTCACTGCTCCATGACATGCAGTAGCGGGGGGAGGGGGGTCACCCTTAGCACCTCCCAGACCACAGGCAGGAGCTCAAACCCAGGCACCCAGAGGCCACGGGGAGGAAGGGTCCATAGCCAGTGCTCTAAAGGGCACCCGAGCGGGGGGAGGGGGGCGTCATGCACGAGTGAAAGTGGCAGTGCTTTATTCTGCCCGGTTCCAAAGGCCTGAACAGGACCCCTGGGGACCCCGGCCAGCTGCCTGGACACAGACCGCAGTGCCCATCCAGGCAAGCAGGCTGCAGGCCGACAGGGAGAGTGTGGCTAAGCAGGACTGTCGCAGCCTGCCCGCCACCGCCGCCAAGTGGACGCGGACCGCCATGACCTGCGGAGTGGCAGGCCGTCCTATGGCGTGTCGACAGGTCAGCTAACCTTCACGCTGGGTTTGTTCCGTTATCTCTGAAGAGGACCGGACTCTGGAAAACAAGGCAACTGTTTTACTGCAATGCTGAGGGGGTCTTCTGGTCCTCGAGCCTGGCTTCCTTAAAAGTGAGTAATCCGTGATTCAATTTGCAAATAAAATTATATTTCTTCTTAAATGATTTAAATTACCAATTATATGAATAAAATGCACTTCAAAATGTAATAGACCAAACATGGCATTTATAACCTAACCATATTACATAAAACACATGGGTTAGAAAACAGAAAAGGTAAATCTTAATGTGGAAAAACAGTTCCCACCCACAGCCTCCGCACCCCAAATCTGCCATTAAAGAAGAGAAGCTGTTTGCACCCCCACCCCATGTATAAAAATTCCTAGAATGTTTATTGCCAGCCTATGGCTTACTTCCAAGCTTTCCGGATTTGGCTACCACTTGGATGTGAGGATCACGAAATCTCAAGAGTGGAAAGGAACGAAGATATCATTTAATGTGGCCCCAGCTCGACGCATGACAAACGTGAGGCCCAGAGAGGCCGCGTGTCCCGTCCGTGCTCCACCCCACCCAGTGCGGAGACCAAAGCTGGTACAGTCACGACATTAATGGCATGGAAAGCAATGTCCTACAAATGGCTTCTCGGGGTAAATCCGAGATGAATTCTTCATTCATATTGGGAGAAGAAAAAAAACAACGTGGTAAAAACCAAGGGGGAGGGGTGGGGAAGGCAGGGAGGCAGGAAGGCGCTGAACAAGTGTGCCCTGCATTCGGACCTGGGAGGTTTGGCCGTTTACAAGGTGCGACATAACCCACCTCGTAAACTCTCTGAATGAAAGTGCTCCAAGAGCAGCTCCAGGCTGCAGGTACATTCCAGCCCACGCTCAAATACCCCGCAGGGGTCTCACCGCCACAGAGGGGTCAAGATCGGGGGGCACCCCGACAGAGAATGACACGGACGAGGGACAAACCAGATCACACATCCCCACCAGGACACTGGGCACCAGCCCTGGCACTGCCAGGTCGGCGCCCCTTCCACGCTGGCTGTAGCTAACTAGCCGACAGCAGCCTGGTGAAAACATAAAATACACATACAGATGTGTGTACCACGAAGGCTGGAATCAGAAAGCTACCAAGGCAGCCAGGAAGGAAGGAAGCAAGAAAAGGGCATCTTTTGAGCCCGTTTTCCCCTGAGGCCTTTGCTGACAGCCAAGCCCCTGCCTGGACGGGGGTGAGGCGCTGAGCCTGGGGACAGGAGACAGATCGGAGCCTGCCACGTGGAGGGGTCCGCGTAGACACGAGCTTCCACAGGGCCGGGAAGGACAAGCAGAAGGCCCTCAGATGCTGAAATCAGACATTTCATTATAAAAAGTCTGAATCTGCATGGGCTTAAAACACCTTCAAATATACAAAAGTAAAAACTGACAGAGGGCCCCGGCCGGTGTGGCTCAGTGGTTGAGCGTCGATCCATGCACCAAGAGGTCGCCAGTTCGATTCCCAGTCAGGGCACATGCCCAGGTTGTGGGCCAAAACCCCAGTGGGGGCCATGCAGGAGGCAGCCAGTCAATGTTCTCTCTCATCAATGTTTCCATCTCTCTCTCCCTTCCTCTCTCTCTAAAATCAATAAAGGAAAAAAAAAGATTAAAAAACAACAACTGACAGGTAAAAGGAGACATAATACTAATCCAGGACTACCGCAGGCCATCTTCACTGCCTTTCTCAGTACCTGCCAGGAAAAGCAGACGAGAGGCGGCAGAGCCCAACGGCACGATGAACAACTTCACTTAGTGCACCGGTGTGGAACTGACGCATTTTTTTTAAATATGTTTTTATTGGTTTTTTAGAGAGAGGGGAAGGGAGAGAGAGAAACACCGATCGGCTGCCTCCTGCACGCCCACTACTGGGGATCGAGCCCACAACCCGGGCACGTGCCCTGACCAGGAATCGAACCTCAGTCCATGGGACCACACTCAACCCACTGAGCCACACCACTGGGCTGATTGACGAATCTTAATAAACATGTTCTCTTCAAACAGACATGAAGCATTTACAAACTGACCACACAATGATGAAGCAAAACTCAAAGAGGGTCCAAGACCTGAAACTGTGTGCAGTGAATTCAGCGACCACAGTGAAATTAAACTAGAAGTCAACAACAAAAACAAAACCCTAAGAAATTCACATATGGCTAAAATAAAGAAATGCTTTTATAAGTAACCCATGGAACAAAAAAGAAATCAGAAAGGAAATTAGATATTATTCTTAACTGTACTATAAGAAATGACATTAAAAAATGTGTGTAATCCAGCTAAAACCAGATACAGGTGAAAATTTTAGTCTTAAGTGTACATACACCTTAAGAAAGTCTGAAAAAAATCTAGTATACTAAATATTTATTTCAATTAGTTTTAAAAAAGCAAAGTAAAGCCAAATAATAAAAGAAAATAACAGCAGTAAAAGGAGACATTGATTTATTTAAAAAGCCAATAGAATCAACAAACGGAGACATGGCTCTTTAAAAATATTAATGTAGCAAGTCAATGAAGGAAAAAAGAGAGAGAACAAATAAGCACTATAATGAATGAAAACGATGTCACCACAACTCCTATAAACTTTACAAAGATGATGAGAGGTCATTAACTTTACATCAATGCATTTGAAAATTTAGAAAGAATGAAAACATTTCTGGAAAAAACTGAACACATGACAACTGACACAAGAAAAAAACAGAAAATCTGAACAGCCTCCATCAGTTGGGGGTGTGCTTTATAAGTCTTCCTACGAGGAAAACGCCCAGAGCGGTTTCCCAGTGAATTCTTCCAAACATTTAAGAACGAAATAACATTGATCTCATATAAACTCTTCAAGAGAAACACACAGGAGCCAGAAACGATGGCCCACGGACCAACACAACCTGTCGAGCCTGCGAAGAAAGACTGGTTTTTCATTTTTAAATGGCTATTTTAAAAAATAAAAAATATGTACCAGAGGCCACAAAGCCGAAAACATTTCCCATCTGACTCTTTAAAGAAAACTTTGTCGGCCCCAGGCACAGAAAAAGGGGACAACGCCATAGCATTTAAAGGCCAGCATAACCTTAACATTGAAACCTCACAAGAATATTTCAAGAAAAGAAAATGGCAGGTCAATCTCACTCCTGAATTTACATCAAAAAAATTACACCAAATATAAGAAAACAAATCCAGTAAGTACAGAAGAAGAAGACATTAAAATCAAGTTGGAATTACTAAAAATTGTAAGACTGGTTAAACATTCAAAAATCTATTAAGAAAATTCATCATACAAATAAAATAAAGAAGAAAAATCATATAATCAGCCCTGGCCGGTTTGGCTCAGTGGTGAGAGCGTCAGCCCGAGGATCAAAGAGCCTCAGATTCAATTCCAGTCAAGGGCACGTACCTCGGATGTGGTTCGGTTCGGTGCCAGGCCCTGATGGGATGTGCGTGAGGCAACCAATCGATGGGTCTCTCTCACATCGATGTTTCTCTCTCTCTCTCCCTCCCACTCTGTCTGAAAATAAATGGAAAAACATCCTCAGGTGAGGATTAAAAAAAAAAAATCATATGATTAATAGATGAAGAAAAAAAATCTATTAAGCTGAACCAAATGAAAGTGTCATTTTGTACACTGAAAAAGACCAAAGAGTTGCCCTATCTTGTGGTTAACCCAGTATTTTAGCACCTACTCATGAGAATGATCAGCAACCGGGCAGAGAACGGCGCTGGTCTGACGACCCTATTCACTGGGAGGGACAGCAGCTCCCACAGAATGGTGAGGGGCTGGGCGCTCCCTGTGGCTGTTGGACAAGACAGAGCTGTCCACTGGCACCGGTTCTGCTAACAGCAGTCTCCAGACAAAGCAAGGAAAAGACATACAGGTTTAAAATTAGTGCAGAAGAAATACAACAATCACTAGCAATATCCACTAAAAATCCCAAAAGAACCTACAATTAAGCTAGTATCAAAATTAGCCGACTCTGCAAGCTGTCTAGAGAAACGATGGCGACACAAAGATGGGTTCCATTTCTAAATACAAACACACAAACAAAAAAAGGAAATTTTAAAAGCAATACAGTATTGAAAAAACTACCAAGAAGTAAATCTAGTCAAAGAAATTAAAGACCTCCACACTGTGATCTACAAACTGTAACTGAAGAAATTAAAGAAGACCCAAACAAATAGAAAGATACATTCACGGATGGGAAGATTCAAATCAAACTGATTTTATATGCAAATCGATGCACTTCCAATAGTGATCCCAGTGTTCTGTTGAAATGGAAAAGCTGACTGTAAAATTCACATGGAAATGCAAAGGGCGATGAAGAACCAAGACCGCCTTTGAAATGATCAGGAGCTGGAGGACCCACATTACCAGACATCGTGACTAGTTATAAAGCTACACGTCGATGAGACGGTGTTGTGCAGAAATGGGCCCACCCACAGTGGACCAGAATAAACTCCAGAAACGCACCCAGATACACAGACACCTGCCTGCGGCGAGGCAGCACCTTAGAGCGGCGGGGAAAGGATGAATCGTTCTCATACACGTGTTGGGCCAACTGAACATCCTAATGGGAAAAGTAACCTCAGTTACTACGTCACACCGTGTTTTCTTAAAAAACCAATTCCAGGTGGGCCGGAGATCTAAATGTGAGTGGCAAAACAACGAGCCTCCTGGAAAATAACGCAGAGAATCTCCATGACCTTCAAGGAGGCTCAAATGAAATGACCGACAAACTGGACGATGTAAAATTAGGAACATCTGTTCATCAAAGAGCATCATGAAGACAGTGAAGAGCAACCCACAGTCCGAGGGAAAATGGCAAAGGGAATAAATAACCAACAAAGGACTTCTCCCTCGTCCATACAAATAACTGCTCTGGTCACTGAGAAAAATAAAGACAACCCATGTCTTTAAGTGAGCAAAAGCCTAGAACAGGCACGTCACCTGCTGTCAGTCCGAGTGCGGAGATGCTCAGCATCTTGAGCAATGAGGACAGTCAGAGGCCACAGCAGCCACAGTAACAAAGAACGAAGGGCCCAGCACAGCGGGGCGGAGCCCCTGGGTTCCTGTCTGTCAGAGCATCAATGGGGACATTCAATGGGAACCCTGTGTGGCACACACGTGCCTCATCAAAAGAAAGGCATACTTGCGCAGCCCCAAGACACACACAAGAACGGCTTAGTAGCGTGAGATGTGCCACCCAAACCAGACACCACCCAAAAGCCCTCAGCAACTGGACAGACAGACAGACATGTCCACGTGATGCACACCATACACCCATGGGAATGAACACATGGCTGGAAGTCACTCCGCCAGAAACCCGCACAGGCATACGGTTAAGTGAAGGAAGCCAGACAAAAAAAACCAAGCCTTTTAGGAACATTCACACAAAGTTCAAACACAGGGAACGCAGACCCACTTGTTAAAAGCTGGAAGGTGACTCCCAGGGCAGGGCGGGTGGTGTGGGGATCGGGCGGGGCGCATGGGGTTTCTGGGGTGCCGGACGCTCCCGTGGGCCTGCGCGCCGTCGGGCATGCCTTCTGAGAAAGCGCACCAGGCGAACGCGGAGGGCTGTGCTCTCTTCCAGACACCTGTCTCCATAGAAAGGTCACGCAGAGATGCCACAGTCACATCAGTACTTCAGAGAGCAGTGGGAAGGCTGGAAACAAACTCAGCGTCCCCCAGCATGAATGGGGTGGCATCCATGCACAACCACGAAAAAGGACCACAAACCAATTTTGCACCAATTTAGAAGAATCCCCAAAAGAAAAGCTTCAAAAGTAGGTGCGGACGCATCTCCAGGGCACCACCACTCACGGCCTCAGTGGGCGGGCGGGCGGATCCACAAGTCTCCTTTATTGTTTCCGCTCACACTTGACCAAGACTATTAGGAAATGAGTAGACAGTAGAGTCTCACACACCCTGCCAGCAGCCTGCACCCAGTCCCCCCACGTCACAGCTCATGATACGATGGCACATGGGTCACAGTTAATGAACCAGCTGTGACATGTCATTAGGAACTGAAGTCGGTACTTCTGCCAGGTTTCCTTGGTTTCCCCGTGTGCTTTTCCCATCCCGGGACCCCATCCAGGATCCCACACTGTACTCCTGTCTCCTTGGGTTCCTCTGAACTGTGACAGTTTCTCAGGCTGCCCTTGTCTTTGGTGGCCCTGACAGTACTGGGAGACCGGGCAGGGACCGTAAAAGACGTGCCTCTCCTGGGACTCGATGTCTTTCTGGTCAGATGGGGCTCTGGGTCTCAGGAAGGAAGAGCACGTGGGTCCAGGGCACCCTCCTCACACAGGTGTGACGATCACGGCCTACACGCAGCACTCGGCCCGCACTCCACTGCGGGTGCTGATCTGGTCGCACAACAGCCTCAGGGAGGGCGGCAGACAGCTCTTCTCCAAGGCTGCCTCCGCCAGGTGCCCCGGGACTCACAATAAAAACTCAGCCCTGGGGGCTGGAAGCTGGACCGGCACCAGCACCAGGCTGCTGGGAGCTCGGGCCCTCCCCGCCTCCATCTCCCCACAGGAGCCCCTCTGCAGACAGCCCTGCCAGCTACCTCTCCTTAACCTGAAGGGATCAGGACTCGTGAGAGTCGACAGAACGAGGACTGCATTTGGCTGACGAGGAAAACAAATCAAATGCCTCCGTCTCAGTTACACACGGTGGTGGAGCAAGTCAGATGGCCACTGCTGGGCCTGACATTTCCTGGCTCTTCCCAGATCCGCCCAGAGCCAGTTTCTGCTCCCAAACATACAGCAACAGAGGGGACCGGATGCACCCGGTGACCCTGGCTGTGCGAGACAAGGCTTTCCAGGAACGGTGCGAGCCCGACAACAGGACAGCTGCCTCGGCTGAGGGCTGCAGACCGCCACTAGAGAATAAACAAGCAGCCCGGACCCGCCCAGGCGGCGACAAGTGACAACCAAGGAGAACAAGGGACCTGGGCTTGTTCTTGGACACTGCTGTGTCTGCAGGAGAGAAAGAAACTGAAGGGAAGCCGCAGGTGTGCGATCACAGGGGCTACGCCGAGTGAAAGAAGCCGAGACGGGCTGAGCACAGGCTGGGCATGCAGAAGGCGCCCCGCCGATGACCTCGGAGAAAGGCAAGGCCCAGCCCTGCCCGCTGGCCCTGAGCCCAGGCTGCGCACAGAGAAGAGCTGGGTGCCACAAAGAGCAGTGAGACCCCAGCTCTCAGCCAGGTAATCCACGCCACTAGCCACATAGGTGAGACCTTGGTCCCCACAGGAGTCGCTCCGAGACCTCCCAGGACACCTCCTGGCAGCCCAAAACTGGTGTATCCCAGGGACCTGCCTGGCTCCCCTCCTTCACCTCCCTCCTGTCACCCTCTCCTCCCCCTCCCTCCAGCCTGGCCACAGGCGCTGCCGCTGCCTGGCTTCTTCCAAGCAGTCCCTAAAACCCCTTTGATGTGATGTGACACCTTTCCAACCTCTGCAGAGCACCCCAAGTTCTGTGTGACCCTCCAACCCCCCACCCAGTGTAAACATGGACTCGCTAACTCACATGCTAATAAGTAACAATGGTGCATTCAAGTTCAAAGTTTATTCATGTTTGATTTTTAAATCCCAAACTAAAAACTGATGTTCAAAATTCACATATCACTATATAAAATATGAGAAAATGACTTTGTATTATTTTTTCAGGCGGTTTTCTCGCCCTGCCACAACTATCGTGGGCACTCCGTGGATTCTAGCATATGTCACAGGGCTGACGAAGCCGCTGTGTTCCGTGGACTCTGAGCTCAGTCAATCCAGAAGACTCCATAAGCGTCCAAGGTCAGAGTGAGGATCCCACAGAGCCCTGCACAGGCCCCTCGGGACGGCTCTGGAGCGGGACTCAGCCCTGTGGCCCAGCCCCCGGAGCCTGGTGTCAGCTTCCCAGGGACACAGCCCTGCTCTAGCAGGAACATGCATGCAGAACTATTTGAAAGGTGTCCAAAAAGAGCTGTGAGCACAGGAAACCTGTATTTAACAAAAACTTGTGAAAACGATGTATTTAGTTTACATAAAACCAGAAATGTAGAGTCTGGCTTGTAGAAACAATGGTAAAGATGTTATCTCGATGGATTTTAACCCATGTCTCAAAATGAATACAGGGACTGACACAACGAGCTGCCTGTCCACTCCTGTCCGGATGAAGACTTGGACCCAAACTCCCCAGGTGAGAAAGAGCACGCCCATCCACCCAGGTGCGGCGGCCAGGCCCGGGACACTCTGGATGCTCCTTTCTGTTATAAAGGATCTGGGGCGTGACTGTCCACACAGGGGCCCTCCTACGTGGAACTCTAAGCCCACCGCCCCAGTAGAGAGAGGCCTCCTGAGGGAAAAAGACACTAGATCACCTACTGGCCACACTGCTAACCTCTATCAAGTTGCAACACAGGTGTCACCTGAAGGCAAAACCCAAAGCCAGGTGTCCTTCTGAAGGGCCAGGGCCTGGCACAAGGCAACTTGGCCCCACCCTTAGGAGGGAACCAGGCTGGGCCAGGAAACCCCAAAGACATTCCTTCAGCAGAGATGGCGTGGGCACACACAGAAGCCAATGGACACGAGGCTGCCTCTGCCCACTGGCTCACCCAGCCCCACCCCCTACCCACCCCCCAGGTGAAGCCCCAATATTTCAAAACTGGAAACTGTTGAGAAACACTAAAGCAATGTTCTCTCTGGCAATTTAAGCAACGGACCCAAATTGTTCTTTTCTTCTCGTAAGTAGTACTGACGTTAGAAATAGTATCTCTCAGCCAGAGCAGGCTCATCCCATCGGATCACACACATGCCCAAAGTTTCCCAAACTGCTGGGAATGGCATTAAAAAAGAAGACACCATCTCCTTAGGAACCACAGTCCAACGCTGGGCCACATCCATGCAAACAGGTACACCAACTCCACTCATAACAGGATCCATGTAATGTCAAAAGAAATAAGGGCACCCCCAAACACAAAGAACCCCCCAGCTCTGCGTCGAGTCCTATGGCCCCATGGAGAGTTCAGGAAAAGCCCAGCCCAGAACCACCAAGCTGCGCTCGGTCCAGGCCAGGGCCGCCAGGCTGTGGGTTTCACGCTGGACAGAGCTGCTGGCCAGCTGAGCACGCGGCAGGAAGAGGGACCCGGAGAGCTGGGAACCTGCCCACAAACGAGCACAGTGGGAATCCCCGGTGCCTCTGAGCTGGGACAGTCACCGCAGCGTCCAGGGCACTGACCTCCTGCCTGGTGCTGCTGCTACCCCACCTGCAGGACACCCCAGCACTCGCAGGAACCACAGCCATGCCAAGCTGGCCAGAGAGACTGACCTATGCCACTCACCTGCCAGAGGATACCCCCCCCCTACCTTCCACACCACAGTGAGAAGTCATGTTCACAAAATGCTACCAACCAGGGGTAAGAGAAGGAACCGGGTCACAGAGAGATGTGAGAGCAGATAGACGACTGGACCTCCCAATGAAGAGCTCTGTCCCCATGGCTCAGTGTCCCCTAGCACCTTCTCAAGTCCTCTGCACACACGGAAACCATGCCACCACCCTCCTCCCTCTACTGATCCTTGCAACCAGGCTAAAGCAAAGCAGGCGGTGCCATGGACCCGAGCGAGAGTGACGCAGAAGGGATGGACTCGAGCGAGAGTGACGCGGAAGGGATGGACCCGAGTGAGAGTGACCCGGAAAGGATGGACCCGAGCGAGTGACGCAGAAGGGATGGACCCGGGTGAGAGTGACCCGGAAAGGATGGACCCGAGCGAGTGACGCGGAAGGGATGGACCCGAGCGAGTGACGCGGAGGGGATGGACCCGAGCGGGAGTGACGCGGAAGGGATGGACCCGAGCCAGGGTGACCCGGAAGGGAAGGGCGTGCTCTCACACAGCCACGTGGCGGCGGGCACTGGGGCCTGGACGCGCTGGGCCATGCCCCAGTCAGCACTAAGCAGTGGCGGGTTTGGGTTGCATCGGACCGCAATGAAGAGTGAGGCCCTCAGCCTGAGCTGGATGAGACCAACGAGAACCCGAAAAGGAACGTCGGAAACCCTCCATCGTACAGTGCGACGCCGGAGGCTCACCCCTGAACCCCCGACTGTGACGGACCTGAGCAGGTTAGGGGCTCTCGGAACAGTCCATGGAAATATCCTTAACGACAGCAGCATTGCACAAATCCTACTCGGTCAACAAGTCAATGAAAAACACACAAAGAAAGTCCACTTTCCACAAAGGGTTTCCTGGGAAGATTCAAGTATGTTTTCAAAGGAATACACGTGGCTGGGAATGCAAACGAAGAAAGGAGAGCCTCAGCTCCAAAAGCCCCAGGCTTCCTCTGGCTTCAGCCCTGACCCACCGGCTGTCGAGAAGCTACCGTCTCAGAAATGGCCCAGGAGCTCAGAGTTCAAAGAACACATCGACGACCGGATCACAACAGGCCTCGGCGCCGGCCGGATGACAAGCCTGAGCATCCGCGCGCCCGAGCTCCTGGACCGCAGGACGTAGGGAGCTGTGTGCAGAAAGCCAGCTCCCAGCCAGTGACCACGAAGGAATGACCGTCAGGATGCTTCAACCAACCTGACATAACTCTTTACAAATGCTCTTTCAAATAAATAGATGTAAGAGCGGTGTATTTTATTTCATTTTTTAAAATAGATATCACTTTTAAATAAGCCTCAGTGCAACTTTGCAGAAGTTTGCAGTATTGGTAAAAGTTAGAAAATGGTTGTACTGTTGAACATTGTTCTTCACGTAAAAATCCCCAAAGTTCTAATGCTGCATTTCACCATGGAATGTCAAGGTCCCAGGCAGGACCTTGGGGGTGACAGCAGTGAGAACACTGGGGGGGGGGGGGGGAATAAGGGCAGAGGGTAACAGGAGCCTGAGGAGGGGGTCGTCTGGGTTCATGACTCTGACAGAGGCCCCAGAGCCACGCCCTGACGGTCTTCCCGGGAGGCACCTGCACGCGTGGCAATCCCGCTGCCCAGGCTCCCACCTGCCAACGCCTCAACCCCTGGAGGCAGAGGTGATCTTTTCTGTTTCTGTGTGTTGGCAGGAAGGGGAGTGGAGGGAGGGGCCAGCAGGAAAAGAATAGGATAGAGTTCTTTCTTTTTTTTTTTTTTTATTGTTGAAAGTATTATAGATGTCCCCACTTTTTTCCCCCATTGACCCCCTCTGCCCTGCTCCCACCCCTCTTCTGCTTTCCCCACCTAATTTCTATGTCCACTGGCTGTGCATATATGAATATAAGTTCTTTGGTTTATCTCTTCCCATTCACATACTGCTTATCACTCCTTCGTAAAGGCCAGCATCGTACTAAGTGCCTAAAAGCTAGCCAATTTAAAAACGCAGTCAGATACCATTCTAAAAGTTCTAGTTATTTGCCTCATTTGATTTTTTTCTTTATCATCATAATTCCCTAACAGTGTCCATTTTTTATCATGTTCTCATGAAATAAGCAAATAAAAGGTCCTTCAGTGGAAGTTTCAACCCAGATCTCCCAAATGAGCCTGGCATGCCAGTCACCAGCAAGCCTCACTCCCAGCTTGCTAGGGACGGGCAGAGGTCGGGGGAGTTCCTAACACACGCAGGACATGTCGCAAGCAGTGCAAAGCCGAGAAGTTCACCAGCGAAACCACGCTCATCTAAACTGAGGGGACACGCACCCTGTGTGTCCCAACAAAGGGCACAGTGCAGGGAGCAGGTCACTCGAGGCCCACAGTCCCTTCTCCACACCTACAGGGCCATGGGACCAGGTCGACCAGGGTGGCAGCAGCCCTCCCTGCTCCTGACGCCCACCCTCCGCTCCCGAGCTCCTTCCTCCGCATGCCAGGCTCTCACCGCCAGGGCCCTGGGCCCAGCCCTGCGACCCCTCCCAGGGCAGGAGAACCTGCTCTGCTGTCAGCTCACATGTGCCCTTGCCTGGCCCCTCTCACCACATGAATCCCACTGTGCCAAGGGCCTGGTGCCTCTGCCTGGCCTGGAGCTCCATGCGCACGGGCAGGACCGACTCCTAGTCAGGCCCAGTGAGCCCTGCATCTGCCAGCAGGGGGTTGGTGGCCCCTAAGGACAGATGACCCATTCTGGTTCCAGGTTGGCCTCTGATTGGCTAAGTACTGACAGCACTAAACGCTGATTTATTTAGCTATAAAACGGGAATAATGGCATTTGAGCTCCCTACACAGGGTTTCGTGCAAAACAAATAAAATAACTACAGAGCACAACTCGGAACAAAGGCACTATTCATCCTGGCCTGGCGCAGCAGGCTCCGACCTGGAGCAAGCACCACCCAACGTGCTGTCTCACTGCAGTCCTCAGCACCCGAGCCCGGCGTGGGGAGGTGGCGGCGCACCTGCACCCCGTCCGTGTGGACCTGCCCCGCCGCCGGCGCCCCAATCACAGCTTCCGGGTCCTGGCACCAAGCTGCACTCAGCGGTCTCTGATGCTGGGTTTGTCTGTCAGATCCTACGGGGAACTCATTCTTAAATTTCAATGTCATTAATCATCCCACATTCAGCATCTCAGAACTCAGAAATTTGCATTTCTACAATGTGGCTATGAAAAAAAGGACAGAAATGCAAATGCTCCACAAACTGTGTAAGAATGTTCAGAGAATTGCCAAAACAAACCATCAATGCGCCACTGACAGGGAATTTTCTGAGCTCTTCATAATGACTGAGTATGCGGGATTTTTAAAGACAAAACACAATTTGAGGATTAAAAAAAGCAGTGGGTTGAAAGAGAAGTCGCTCTGTCTCCCTGATTTCCAGAACAAACCCTAACTGATGAAGCTCCCAGAGAGTGGATGTCTCAGAGGATGGGGAGTGACAGCTCAAGCTACAAAGCATCCGCGGGCTCCAGAGGCCCCGGGCCGCGGGGACGGCTCAGGGCATTTCTGAAACCCTCCCTCCAGGAGCAGCAGAACCAGAGGCTCACAGCGAGTCCGCCCCACATTCAATCGGGGTCCACGCAGCCGGGCAGTTCTGTCTTCCCTCCAATACACCTGCAGGGCGACCTGGTGTCAGCACTAGTCTACCCTCCCCTCATCCTCGGGGCCGGCCCCTGCCAGGAGCTCCCCCAGCTCCCACAGAGCTGGGAACTCTCTCCTGACTTCACAGAAAAATCTGGAAGCTCTTCTCCAGCTGTCAGCGCTGCTCTGTCTTCTGCTGGGCGTGAACCAGGCCCATCTCCTGGCCTGAGCACACCGCCCCGCTCGGACAAGGCCACTGTGCACTCCCCAGCTTGCCAGTCAGTCACTTCTTGTGACCCAAGGTCTCACTCGGGGTCCAGAAGCCACCTGTCATCAGCAGCTCAAAATTGATGTCTTCTCTGTGTTAATTGCAGGTCCTCAAAATTCATTTTCTCTCTTTAAAGGCCTTTAAAACTTTGCAGAATCCCTGAAACATTCTATCATTGCAAAGCATGATTTAAATGACAAAAAAAGTTTCTTTGTAAGATAACTTCTACATTAAAGCGTAATAAATCTTGGCAGCACTCTTGTTGCAATGAACAGACTCAAGATCAAGCACAGGAAGACGGGAGCACCAGACCAAGGAGCCACCCCAGCTCAGACCAGCACAGGGCGGCGCCTCCTCCAGGAAGACCTCTGGGTAAAAATCTTACCAGGGTCTGAAGAAACCAAACCATGTCAAGACTCAACTAAGCTATTGTTGACACAGACTTTTTAGCTGCTTTTGTGTGGATGGGGTATGTCAGACTCAACAGAATATTAAGAAACCAGAGAATGGTCCAAATTAAAACACTCATCTTAAATATACAAGTTTCCCCCAAAATAGTCATTCTTTTTTTTTTTTTTTATCATCCTCACCCGAGGACATTTTTGCAATTATCTTCAGACAGAGAGGGAGAGAGAGAGGGAGGAAGAGAGAGAGAGAGACATCGATGTGAGAGAGACACATCGAGTGGCTGCCACCCACACAACCCCAACCGGGGCCGGGGACTAACTGCAACCGAGGTACGTGCCATTAGCGGGAACCGAACCCGGGACTCTCTGGTCCACAGGCCAACGCTCTAACCGCTGAGCCAAACCGGCCTGGGCTAGTCATTCACTTTTAACTAAACTCAGTACACACCTCTTCCGAGATGCAGGGGGAGATAGGACACCCGAGTTTCCCGATTCCATCCTGCTCAACCAGTTTTCTATCAAGAGTCAGGTCTGCGTGAGCACACGCGGGTCCTGCACGCCCGCCCGTCATGGGCCCTGAGACTGACTGCTTCTCTGGCAGAAATGGTACAAAGCAAGTGAACTGCAGGGCAGGGGCAGGCGGTGTTAGAGGCAGCAGAGGGCTCCTGGTTCTCAGTAAGCCTACCAGGCTCCCACTCCCAGCACACTGCTCCCGGGCCCCCACTCCCAGCACACTGCCCACGGCCCGCCAGGCTCCCACTCCCAGCACACCGCCCACGGCCCGCCAGGCTCCCACTCCCAGCACACCGCCCACGGCCCGCCAGGCTCCCACTCCCAGCACACCGCCCACGGCCCGCCAGGCTCCCACTCCCAGCACACTGCTCCCGGGCCCCCACTCCCAGCACACCGCCCACGGCCCGCCAGGCTCCCACTCCCGGCACACTGCTCCCGGGCCCCCACTCCCAGCACACTGCCCACGGCCCGCCAAGCTCCCACTCCCGGCACACTGCTCCCGGGCTCCCACTCCCGGCACACTGCTCCCGGGCCCCCACTCCCGGCACACTGCCCACGGCCCGCCAAGCTCCCACTCCCAGCACACCGCCCACGGCCCGCCAGGCTCCCACTCCCGGCACACCGCCCACGGCCCGCCAGGCTCCCACTCCCAGCACACTGCCCACGGCCCGCCAGGCTCCCACTCCCAGCACACTGCCCACGGCCCGCCAGGCTCCCACTCCCGGCACACTGCCCACGGCCCGCCAGGCTCCCACTCCCAGCACACTGCCCACGGCCCGCCAGGCTCCCACTCCCGGCACACTGCTCCCGGGCCAGCCTGCAGTCTGCATGGGAGGGAACAAAAGCGGGGGAGGAAAGGGAGCCTCCATTTGTCTGGCAGACAGGCCCACACGGGGTCAAGTTCCCTCCATCTCAGGCAGGGACGCGCCGTCCAGGCAGGAGCCCTGTGTCCTATGCATCCGTCCTGACCTGCTTAGCACATCCCAACAGGAAAAGGTTTGGAGCATGGAATTAGGCAATAAACACAGTATTTCAGAGCCTCTTCCCGAGCTTTACTGTCCAAGAAGAGTTCTGCGAGGCTGAGTCAATCCAGGCCCCTTGGGCAGGCGGCTCACACCAGTACAAACACTGATTCAGACGATAAAACCCCAGCAGTGAGCGGCTTTACGTCAGGGAGCCAGGGCCCGGCTCTGCAGCGTTCACAAAGCTCGGCAATAACCCTAATGCGCACCTCACCCACCAGAGGGAGTGTGAAAGGAAAACAGGGCAGAAAATCACACACATCACATGAAAAGGGCATTTTATCATCACAGCAAAGGCGAACTGCACTGCAAGTGCGCGGGAGGGGAGGGGACAGCGGCGAGGGCCAGGGAGACAATGAGGGCCCAGGGGATGGGGGGACAGTGAGGGTTGGGGGGGACAGTGAGGGCCCCGGGAGGACAGTGAAGGCCCCAGGGGTCAGTGAGGACCGGGGGGTCAGTGAAGGCCTCGGGGGACCAGTGAGGGCCTTGGGGGGACAGTGAGGGCCCTGGGGGTCAGTGAAGGCCCCGGGGGGACAGTGAGGGCCCGGGGGGTCAGTGAAGGCCTCGGGGGACCAGTGAGGGCCTTGGGGGGACAGTGAGGGCCCTGGGGGTCAGTGAAGGCCCCGGGGGGACAGTGAGGGCCCGGGGGTCAGTGAAGGCCCCAGGGGGACAGTGAGGGCCCTGGGGGTCAGTGAAGGCCCCGGGGGGACAGTGAGGGCCCGGGGGGACAGTGAGGGCCCGGGGGGTCAGTGAAGGCCTCGGGGGACCAGTGAGGGCCTTGGGGGGACAGTGAGGGCCCTGGGGGTCAGTGAAGGCCCCAGGGGGACAGTGAGGGCCCGGGGGGGCAAGGCAGGACTGGGGCACAGCCAGACAGAAGACACTTGGATGACGAGGGAGGTCAGGGCCCATGGCCAGGGAGGCTGAACAGTCTGGGTCCAGTAGGATGAGACGGAGACAGGGCTCCTCCTTGGGTTGAAGAAGAGACATTAGAAACTTCCTATTCAAAATGGCAAACTGAGGAAGTGAGTATTAATTTCTCTAAAATCACTAAAGAAGAACAGAACTGTAAAAGGATACACAGCAATGCTAGATGGTGGGAACAGCATCAACTGACACAGACTTGAGGAATCGCCTAGAAAACAAACCTGATGGGATCAAAGAGACAGGAAAACAATCTCAACGATCGGTCCACCACCAGGCAGGACAGACAGCAGCCCGAACACGGGGAGGGCACAGGTCCACAGCCCAGTCCACCCTGCGGCGGGGCCAGCGCCAGCCCCTCTCCGTCTTCAGTCTCCAACCCATTGGAGGGACAGAGAGGCAGGGGTCAGCCAGTGGCAACAACACACAACCAGACAGGTCGGCGACTGCAACAAACGGACGAGCTCTGCACAGACGGGCAGACCCTCGGGAGGAGAGGAGGCAGCGCAGCTCCGCTCCTCACCCAGAGGAGCCGAAAGGAGAGGAAGGCTTGGAAAGCTGGGACAAGCACCTGGGGACATGTCGGTCGGCCCAGCAGCTCCAGGCAGAAATGCCGAAATGCCTTCAGGAGACACTATAAACTCTGGGCAAAGAAACAGTTTATAAAGAGCAATGCGTTTACTGAGAGACCCGGGCTACCCAGGGTAAGTCGACAGTTTCCAGAGCAGTCTGAGAGCAATCCTCCCGTTTTAAAGGCGCACCCACCGTGCCCACCGACCGAGCGATTCTGCTTCTTGGAATCCATCTAACGCAGATAGATGCTTATAGAAGTGCAAGGACAAACCATATGTATAATAATTGTCTGATGCCAATTTGGGGCTGCGATAAATAGTGCTGCAACCACATAAACACTCATCTGCAAGCTACCAAAGAAGCTAGACTCACACACACACTGACATCGAAAGATGCGCATACTACATTGAAATGCAAGGAAAATGAAACAGAAGCCACATATGGGATGACTGTACTCCATGAAAACATTCGCACGCGGACCCGTGCGCAGACACGGAAGGAAGCCTGGCTCCCTCGGCGGGAGGGAGAGCTGGGCACCTCCCGAGGTCTGCTTGACACACTTTGATCCAGACGCTTAATTTTGTTTTACACATGATATCAATCAGTACGTGGACAACTCAGATCGTTAAAGCTTTCCTGTCTAAATGTGACTGCGATCCCCGCCCTCTGGGGCTGCAGACGGCTCCAGTCGGGCCTAGGGAGGGCGTGGGAAGGTTCTGGGCAATCCCAAAGGAGCAGACCCCAACTCCACAGCCCCACTGACACAGGCGTGGGTACCTGAAGGGTGTCCAGCTCTGCTGCAGACCGACCCCAAAGGCCGGGGCTGGAAGTGGCGGCAGGAGGACTCCAGGCCTTCGTCGGCAGCTGCACTGGGCTGGTCCTAAAGGCGTGTGCCCACAACACACTTCTGAAGCAAGGCCACCCGGCGTGGTCCCCAAACCCGCCCAGCCACCAGCTCTGGGACCCAGACAAGGCACTGCTCCCTCCAGGCCTGAGGTTTCAGGGAGCTGGAAAGACTGACCCGGGGGACACGCCTCGTGCAGGGCCTGATAAAATGCACTCCAGCAGCAGGACCCAGCACAGATGCACCACGCCCGAGGTCACCAGGAACAAAGAAATTGGGTAAGAAATTAACCCCCCAGATCACAGACTGACCTTTCAACACCACCTCGAGAAAGCGCCAGTCCTGTCTCCTGGCGCTGAGGACCCGCCTCTGCCACTCGAGTCAGTATGCCCATTGGCAGAGCCTGCACCCGAGTCTCCCCAGGGCTCTACCAGTGCGTCTGTCCCGAGACGAAGGACAGACAATCTACTCTGCACCAGGCGCTGTCACAGACCACCAGGGGCCACTGTCATGCAAAACCAGCCTACAAGCCAGAGACAAGCTGCAGCCGCCGGAGACGTCCTTTCTGCCCAGGACCCCCCACGCCTGCTTACCTGGGTGGCTTTGGGAGCTCATCGCTAGCAGTGTCTGCTCCTTTCCGCGACTCAGTGGCTCGGAAGTTCCACGGAAACAAGGCCCCACAGAGCTCCAGGGTCCCACCGACACATCCAAGTATAGCGACAGGCGGGGGCCACGGCCACGTCAACGCCGGGTGGCCCGAGGCAGTGTGTCTACTGGCTCAGGGGAGGACCTGCGTGGGGAGACAGAACACAGGCCGGTCAGGAGGTGAACCAAGGCAACCGGATTTGTTTTCACTCGTTTCACCACCGATGGGCAAGACCATCACCTGGTGTTTCTGCTGACACTGAGCACTGGGGGCTTGTCAGTGAACACGCGTGAACACAGGTGAAAACAATCTGCAGGGCAGTGTTTCTGCTGACACTGAGCACTGGGGGCTTGTCAGTGAACACGCGTGAACACGGGTGAAAACAATCTGCAGGGCAGCATTTCTGCAGACGCGGGGCACTTGGGGCTTGTTAGTGAACACGCGTGAACACGGGTGAAAACAATCTGCAGGGCAGCATTTCTAACCACGGCACCATGGGTGGGGAACGTGTCACAGGGAGTCACTCCGGCCCCTCCCGCCAGTTTCCACACGTGCACACCCCCATCCAGCCCACAGCCACACGCACCAGCAGCAACGCGTTCCAGTCCGCATCAGCTCTGCTCGCCTACATCATCCCCACGTCCCCACCTCCACAATCCCCATTTCCTCAGCTGGTTTCCATTTTCTCACGATAATGTAGCGCGCTCATCACGGGGAAGCAGTTAAGTCATCCATGATGCCACAGCACAGAGGCAGACATTTGGTCACGTCCTGACACGTTTTTCTTGCCTCTTGCCCACACCGCCAGCTCCCAGCTGCAACTCCTCTGTGCCGACATCACAGCCCATTCTCCAGTGTCCTTCACACCCCTGGCAGCACGGACTAGAAGGCTTTGTGACCAGATGCCCCTCCCCCACTTCAGGGGGAGGCACGTGGCCAGCCCATCAAACCGTCTCCCTAAGACCATACTGGTCCACAGATCAGTCACTGAACAGAGACCGAGACAAGTCCAGGACTCCCACATCAGGCCTCTGCTCCACGCGGTGGCATCATGAGAGACTTTTTAAACTTTGTGATGAGCATGTGTTACTTTTATCATCAAAATATAGAAATACACTGAAAAAAAAAGGTACTTCTGAAAATTCTCCTACCGACCCTGGCTTAGGCCCTTCTGAGGCCTCTGGCATCTGTTGCTTTGCTAGTGAGACAAATTCCTGCTCTTGATTAAATTACTTGAGGACATTTTTCCCTCTTCCCTATAACCAGGGAACTCAGCCAGCACACCATGGAAGGGATCCCTCCTCGAGGCTGCTAGTTAGGTGGTTTCCAAGGACACGTATCTGTACCTCTGTGGTCAGTACCTTTATGGTTATGGTTCTGTACCTGGTTATTTCCCTATGAAACAGTGACACATTTTTCTCAGGCTCAGAATTTTTATTCATCTCTTGGTCAGAAGGAACACCATTTTCTTCAAGGCAATGTAGATGGTATGTTTTGCAAACCCTTGCAAATCGCAGGTGGCTCTGTATCCTTCACACAAGGCCCACCTCAGCTGGGTATAAAAGTCTCAGCTCACAGACATTTCTCGCTGAAGTCTGTAGTCGTGCCCCACCCTCCGCGTTGCAGAAAACCCGTCAGCGGAGCAACGTTTCCTTCCTGGGGAGCCTCTGGGGCTGAGTTATGATGGTGCTGCTGTTATTGTTACTTTATTCTGTCTGGATTCCACTAGACATTTTTTAATCTTGAAATTCAAACATGTTTTCAGAAGATGTGCGGTGAGAGCCTCCTTTCATTTCTTTTGCTCCAAACATGAACCTTTCAGTACACGTAGGTCTTTCTGCTCAGGAAATGCTCCTCAGTGACGTTCTTCAGGGACCCCTCTATGTTGGGCCAGACTTGCCCCATCACCATGGGCATGTCTGCTGTTTATTCTCACGCCCAGGCACCTTCTCAAGCGTGTTTTCTCATCGCCCTATTTGCCACATGATCAGTTGTACTCCTGTGGCTTCCACTACAGGTTCTAACCAAACCGTCTGTTCCCACTGTTTCCCTTTCCACTCATCCATCACCTGTCATCTCTGCTGACTCACGCGTCTGTCCATGGGTCATGGCTTCTCCTCGCCCATCTTTTGAAATTTGTTTTCTGATTTCAACCGTAAATCATTTCCAGAGGGAAGGTTGCCTTCTGCATTTCAGAGGAATCCCTCTCCCCGCCTCCTGGGACACCTGTCTGAGGCCCATGGTGGTGGTTCTTTCTGTTTATTTACCCTCGGATGAGAACAGCTCCAGCCCAGCGCCGGGTTTTGCCCAGACGCCGTGCGCACCTGCTCCTACCCCGGCATCCACCGCGAGGCTGAGACCCTTCTCAGGGCTCCCCGCTGGCAGCTCGCCTGCAGTCAGCTGCCAGCCACAAGCTGAAACAGAAGCGGAGGACTGTCAGGGGTGCGGACACTGAAATGCTCAGCACTGGCAGAGCCGCACGGAGAGAACCCACGGAGTCCTTCAGGCAGAAGGGAAAGAACCCCCGACGGAAACGCAGCTCCACCCACAGGAACGGAGAGCCTGGAGGGGGAGCTACACAGGTCAACATACGTCTTCTCTTGCGATGACTTTCTCTAAAAGAGAACTGTTTGAAGCAAAGATAATAATACATTGAGACATTTATATCGTAGTACTAAGAAAACATGCCAAAAATAACCCAGACTGGGGGGGCACTGGACGCACAGGCCCGTGCCCAGGTGCGGAGCGCAGCATACTGCCACCTGCCAGCCGGCTATCCGCTATCAGCCCGAAGCAGCCTGAAGTTCCAGTCAGCAAGTCAATAAAAATAATACGCTCAGAAACATTACCCCAATGAAGGCAGAAGGAAAAAGAACAAAAAAGTGACAAAGAGAAAACAAACAGAAAGATGGTAGCTTTAAACCCAAGTCTATCAATTACCGTATCAACTGGTCCACCCCAACCCCCAGTTAAAGGGCATAGGTTGTGTGATTGGATAAAAAAAGCAAAATCGATCTTTGCCAGAGTTCAAAGAGGAGTCAGTGAGGTAGGGCTGAAAACGATTCAGAGGAGGTCATGCACTTCATATTGTGAAACGAATCTTCCCCAGGTTCACAGACCCGCTTACAATGCTGCCTACAAGGGACCCATTTTAAGTATAAAGATACAAACAGATTGAAAGTCAGAGACATCATGCAAATACAAATCAAAAGGAAGCTGTAACAGTTACACTCACATCGGACAAAAGATGCCACAGAAAGGATCTCACCAGGGACGGAGAAAGCCGTTCCACGAGATAAGGGGTCAATTCGTCAAGAGAACACACAATCCTGAACAGTCACGTGCCCGATAACAGAGCTCCCTACGTGAAGACAAAATTAACAGAAGTGTACGAAGAAAGGGACAAATCTAGTGTTAGCTGGAAATTTCAACACCCTGCTCTTAGTAATTGCTAGAACAAGTAGACAGAAAATTAGCAAAAACAGAAAAGCTATGACAACACGATCACCCAGCTTGACCAGAAAGGCGTTTATAAAATACTCTGTAAACAACATCACATTCTTCAGATTCTTTTTCAAAGCACCTAGAACATTCACCAGATACGCATCTTTGGGGCTATAAAACAAGTCTCAGTACATTTTAAAGGACTCAAGTCCAGCCGTACAAATATGTTCTCTGACTAAACTGAAACTAAGCTAGAAATCCAGCACAGAGGGGTATCTGGAAAACTCCAAATATTTGGAAACTAACAGACTCCGTGAGGCAAAGAAGAAATCAGAACAGAACACAGAGTCGGACGATCCCAGGGCAGCAAACGCAGAGCGTCCCACTGGAGCACAAAGAGGGGACCCCGTGCCCTGGAAGCCTGGGAGGGACCAGGTCTCCACTCAGTGCCTTCAACTGCTGCCTTAAGGAGCTAAAAAGAGAATAAATTAAACCCAAAATAAGCAAAAAAAGAGACAATAACTAAGAGCAGAAATCAGTGGAATAGAAAAGAGGAAAAAGTCAATTAAACAAAGCAGATTCTTTGAGACAATAAAACTGATGAAAAAAAATAGAGAAGACCAGTTACTATCAAGAACGAGAGAGGAGATCAACACAGACCATATAGGTATTAAATGAAACTTTATGCCAATAACTGACAAGTTAGATGAAATCAACAAATGCCTTAAAGACTCAAACTACCGAAGTTCACTCAGAGAGAGAGCCCACCCAGTCGGTGCCAGTCGGTGCCCCGGGCATCTGCACGGCTCCTGGGCCGTCGGGAGATCCCAGCAGCAACTCTTCTGGTTCACGTCCGTCTCATTCGTTTCTTAGAACTGCAGTGCAAGGGGCCCTGCCACTTCTCCATCTCTCACGGAATCTGTTGTTTCTTCACATCAGTGTGGGCTTGTGGGTGTTCATTTTTATTGTGTTATAGTCCAGTCCTATCATTATTTATTTTGTCGCTCAAGGTTTGGCCATTGAGAGTTCCTTTAGGTCAGCTCCTACATTTTTCTGACAAGCCCCCTCCCCCGTCTTTTTCTTTTATAACTTTTTTTAAAGATTGTTTATTGATTTTTAGAGAGAAGAAAGGAGACAGAGATAGAAACATGGACGTGAGAAAGAAACATTGATCGGCTGCACGCCCCCTAACCAGGGATCGAGCCTGCAGCCTGGGCATGTGTCCTGACCAAAATCGAACTGGCAACCTTTGAGTGCACAGGAGGACGCCCAACCAACTGAGCCACACCAGCCAGGGCATCTTTTCCTTTTTTTTCAAAGCATTCTTTACTTTCTGGTTCCACAAGATGGCCCTGTCGCAGCCCTGGAATCAACCACTTCTCCGAGGAGCCTGGTTCCTTTCTTTGGAGACCTGTGTTAGACACCAAGGTCTGGGTGCTCGATGTGCCCCTCATCCGAGTGTCACTGTCATGGGCCCCTCCCAGCAGGCAGTGAGCATGCACCTGACTCACATTTACATGTCTGCATCTAGCTATCGGTCTGTATTTTTGAAATCCTAAGTTTATACAGATACCTCCGATTCCAATCCAACATCCCAGGTTGATTTCACCCGTTTCCTGATGATTTCTCCACCAGTGAGAAACCCTGGGTTTTATTATCTCCAATACAGTTACTTATTTGTTCAACTCTAGCATAGAGTAGCTCAGAACTGCCCCCCCCCCCCCGGCACGAGACACCTTCTCCGGGACGCTCCAGCCCGCGGCACGCGGTCCAGGCAGTCCCTCAGTTCCGCCCTGCACCCCTCGGTACAGTGGGGCTGCATTCGGGATCGAGCCAGTGTCACTTGTCAGTACCTATATTTCATTTTGGGCACCCCCACATCCTAGTTGGTTTTAACTGTTTATTTTTGAATACATGTAAGAAATACAAACTTTAAGTAAAAAACGTGTTCATGTTGATATTTGACACAGTTCAATGTCAGTGTCTCTTCCTTACACGAGGTCTGTATCGCAGGACGCTCAGACACGTGCAGAGGATGAGAACAGGGTGCACCCCGCGGCAGCCTCTGCCCCACCCCCTCCTCTCACAACGCAACGCCCAGCACCTCACTGTGCAGCTGTGCGAATGGCTACGTCTGTGTCACCACACGGCTGCTTTCACCTTTGGGTGCGCTCCAAACGAGTGAGACATAAATATCTTTGATACGATTTATTCAGAATCTGGTTCTGTTATCAACAACGGGGCTTTCCCAAACATCGCGTCTTCCGTCCTGTGGGAACAGAAGCCCCGAAGGTGTCTACACAGAACAGAGTCTGGGGTGGGCTCAAGGACATGCCAGTTAACAGGACCAACCTAGACAGGGCCTCCTCGCCAGGAGGGACCCTCCGCAGAGCAGGGCTCAGGCCCCGGAGGACACCCCCTGCACTCAGCCCGGTCCGGAATCAGCGCTGCTCTGTGGCCATCGGCAGCCCCTGCCAGCCCAGAGATGCGCATCCCCTGGCCGCCTCTGGTTAAGGCTGGCTCAGAGCCACGTCGTGCCAGGGCCCACGGCCCCGAGACAGCCAGTGGAGCAGGGCTCTGGAGAAGCAGACACTGGCCCTGGATGAGGAGGCTGAAGAACCAGCTCCAGAATCTGACAGACAGAACCTCAAGCCCAGCTTAGAGACCATCTTTCTACAAACAAGTAACCAGACAGTGTGTGAACCGGAGGTGAGAAGTCAGGGTCCAGGCGCAGGAGTGTTCGAATGAAGATGTACCTGCCAGGGGCCCACGGTTACAAGCAACAGAACCTACTAGGCAAACGAGGAAAGAGACGGGCAGCGGGAGCCCCTGGGAGGGTCCTGAGGCAGGAGTTGGGGCAGCCTGTAGGAACCCTGTCCAAGAGGCCTGTTCCCAGGGGCCACATCTGCTGGGGTGGGAGTCACACTGCCGGGCCAAGGCGACACCTTGCTCAGCAGCCCCACCACAGTGACTCCCACAGGAAGGGGGTCATCCCCCAGAGGAGAGCTGAGGTGCTCACGAGAGGAGGGAGGAACAGGACTGGGCAGACAAACGCCACAGAGAGCGCAAGGGGCCCGGAACACCCCCCGTCCCAGGGCTTTGCTGGGACACAGCCACCAGCAGCGATGCTCAGTCAGGCTGAAACAGAGGCTCCCCTGCGGCCGGGACTGCCAAGGTCTTCCCGCTGCCAACCTCCCACCACAGGACTCTGCGGGTTGAAGGGCACAGGAGTAGGCCCCCCAGATCAGTGTCTGCCTTCTACACTGCCCAGCCCTGAGTGCCAGGACACCCACCGCCCAGCCTGGGAGAGAGCGCTGGACCGAGGGCTGGGAGGCCAACTCCATCTGGCCCAGCATGGCCACAGCGAGCTGATGACCTCGGGCCAGGCTCAGCGGATTGGAAGATTACTGCGTTCCAGTAAATCAGATGCACTGCAGTGCTTTGGTGGAAATCACAGGGGGACAAGGCTCAGGGGCTAAGGGTGGCTGGGACACCAAGTTCTCCAGCAGGGCTGGAGTCGTGCCCCGGCAGGAGGCCCGAAGAGCTGGCACAGAGAAGCCATGAATTTCCCATGCCCTTCCCTCCCTGGACCCCCGGCCCTGGTCTTGGTGGGCTCGCTCCATATTTGCTCCATATTCGCTCCACACTTTCTTGAACAAGCCCCCGATGGCAGGCGGCCCCCCGCACCTCGCTCCGTCACCTGCTCTCTCCCCTCCGAGCTCCAGGTGCCGGATTCCGTGCCGACAGTATACACTTGTTGGGTCTCTCTGCACTGTCAGCCCCTCAGCCGGTGACAGCACCACTGGGTTGCCCTGCTACAGCCCTACTGTGTGATGCAGTGGAATGAACTTTCAAAAAGTTGTCTTGTGTGCATCTCAAAATCACCTCAAAAGGGGCTGAGGTCAGAAGTGAATTGCAAAAAAAACAGTGTTCTGCCTTTGGGAGGTTACAGGGGAAAAGTTAAGGACATCTAACGCAGAGGATTCCAGAAATCCCAAAGCACAACGCCTCAGGAAGCCACTGCCTCGGAGGACAACAGGGCTGCGGGCAGAGCGGCAGAGTGACAGGTGACTCCTCCCCCTGGGAACACCTGGCCAAATAAGGAGTTTGCATATCTTAACGAGGACGGTGGGACAGAGAGAAGAAAATTAAGAACAAATCATTCTATGGCTGAAAGCGCAAACTCCTGACCACCAAAACCCCACGACAAAAACAAAACCTTTTCCCCTCAGAGGACAGCCTCTCGACAGTCTGACCCGTCCCACCGTTTTCTCCCCTTGCCCCCTTTCCATCAGCGTCCTGGGAGGCAGAGGTCTGCACAGCTCAATGCAAGTCACACTACAAAGACACACTAGAAATTTAACATTTAAATGAAACAAAATTCAAGTGTGCTGCAGTTCCTTTCACCTTGATGTCCTCGCCTCGGACGCTTGACTGCGGAGAGGATCACTTTCTAAGGAAACGGCAGACAGCACGTGGTTCTGAGCTCTCAAAACATTACAGGAGCTGCAGCTTTCAGAAACCGAGTACGAAGCACATCTGATGCTCACATCTGCGCACCTCTCACTAAAGTATGTACTTCTGATAGATACTGAATACACAGTGAACATATTATGACTTGAAACACGACTGCTTTTATGACTGCAGTCTTGCCTGATTTACGACGTAAACTTACAGCCCACGTTTGGGAGGGTGAGCGGTAGAGAAGAATCTGTCATTGTGATTTACAAGCTGCTTTAAAAAGGGCACGGTCCCTCCACTAATTAGGCAGCCTCTGACACTACGCATATATTTATATAAAGACATCGTTTTCTTTATTTTTATTTCCGTTCCACACAGAATAAATGAAACCAAGTGCGTCACTATGGCTTAAGTGTGTGCTAGTATTTCCTCCACCAGAGGTTTTGAATCTAGGATTACCTATAGTTCTTCCACCCTGCAGTTGCCCTTGGAAATTTTAGTTGACCTAATTTCATGGAATAAACCATAAACCTTCCAAAGAGTAAAAGTCTTAATTATAAATCCTTAAGAGAACACTCCTCTTAAAATCTTATTAAGTGGGCACAAATAAATGCGGCAGAGAGCAAGGAGGACGTGTTCTCACTGACTGAAACCTTCCGCATCCCGTCACATGGGCAAAGAACGACCACAGCTCAAAGTCCGAACGCCTCCCCACCATGGCCTCAGCCTGCCAGGCCGCTGGGTGAACAGCAAGCTGTTAGTGAGACCAAAAAGACCAAACGATACCACGCAGTCTATGGCACCCCAATGTGGGAGAGCGCATGCAAATCATCAGAAGGCAACAAGAGAGCTTTCCCTGAATCAGGAACAAGGCCAGAATACCCTCCTCTCATCACTTCCAGTCAACAGCTTGCTGGAGATGCTAGCCAGTGCAACAAGGCAAGAAAAGAAATGAAAGGCAAAGGGATTAAAAAAGATGATAATACTGCTTCATTCACAGACAATATACAGTGTACACGGAAAATTCAAAACAATCTACCAATAACTATCAAAATTCTTAAATGAATTTAACAAAAATACTAGGTACAAAAATATACTGTATTTCTACATACCGGCAACAAACAGAAAATAAAAAAGATACCATTTATGACAGCATCCAACATCGCCAAATATCCAGGGCCAAATCCACCAAAAGACGTATAAGAACCTTACACATCAAACTATGAAATGTTATAAGTGAAATTAAAGATCTACAGAAATGGAGGAATATACCATGTGCATGGATTGGAAGAACCAATATGGTGAAGATATTACTGTTCCCCAAATTAACTGGTAGTCAATGCATTCTTGATCAAACCCCATCAGAATTTCTTTAAAAATTGACAAGTTCATTTTAAATTTTACATGGACAAACAAAGGACCCAAAATAGCAAACTTGAGGGGGAAAAGACCTGGAGGACTTACACTACTAAATATCAAGATTTATTGCCCTAGCTGGTGTAGTTCAGAGGTTAGAGAGCCGGCCAGAGGACTGAAGGGTCGTGGGTTTGATTTCCAATCAAGGGCACATACCTGGTTTGTAGATTCCATCCCCAGCCCTAGTCAGGACACGTGCAGGAGGCAACCAAACAATGTGTCTCTCTCACATCAATGCTTCCATCTCTCTACCTCGCCCCCCTCCTCCCTTCCACTCTCTCTAAAAACGTGTGTGTATATATATATATATAGTGTGTGTGTGTGTGTGTGTGTCTTTTTTGTTGTTGTTAATCCTCATCTGAGGATTTTTTTTTATATTGACATGTGAGGATTAACAACAACAAAAAAAGACAGATTATACACCTATGTAATTAAGACATTGGTATAAGACTAGACAAATAAAACAAGAAACAGAATATTCCAGAGACCAACCAGAATATTCCGGGGTGAGAGCAACAAAAATGCAGTAATATGATTAGGGCAGAACTACTACACTCCAAACCCACAGGGAAACCGGCCAGGTGCTGGGCTAACCGCGACCTGTATGGAAACAAAGAACAATGACCCACCACCATGAAAATTAGTGTGAGATGGACGGTATGTGTTAGAGGTCAGACAACAAAGCCAAGCCTGAGGACAGCCAAGAGAAAGACCTGCAGGAAGACAAAGATTCTTAAATAGATTTTTCACCCTTTTTTTGAGGCACTGACCATAAAGGGGGGAAATGATCCACTGTACTGCATCAAATTCAGAACTGTAGTTTACCAAACACCAGTGGGAGAGTGCAAAGGCAGCCCAGAGAGAAGTTGCTCTGCCAGAAATACATCTCACAAAGGACTGGGATCCCAAATGTATAAATAATTCCTACAAATCACTAAGTTTAAAAAATCACACGACCCAAATGAAAGATGGGCAAAAGCCACGAACAGGCACTTTTACAAAGGAGGGTTCCAAACCGTCAGTCGCCACAGGAAGAGGTGCTCAGCATCTGTCCTCACAGGGGACGCAGTTAAACCACACAGGGCACTACAAATGGCTACGATTTCAAGGCAAAGCAGAATCAAGTGTTGGCAAGGATGTGGAGCAACCGGGATTCTCCTCCATCGTGAGTGTGAGCGGCACCACACTGTGGGCACCATTGGTGACATGCTGAAGCTGAACCTACACACACCTGTACCCCCGCAAGGCCACTGCAAGGTGCATCCCCTACAGAAGTGCATGGGTTTGCTCACCAAAGTCATTTACAGGAATGACACGACAGCATTATCTGTGGCAGCCAGAAACTGGAAGTGTCCCAAATGGCCGTCAGCAGCAGAATGGACAAATAAACTGTGCACCGCATAGTCATTTCACAGACTACTAGACAGCAAGGAGAACAAACCTATAAGCAGCAACACAGATAAATCGCACAAACAGAATGCTGGGCAAGGGCAGGCAGACACACAAACGCACACACCGCATACCCCATGTGATCAAGTCGGAAACCAGGTGAAACTAATCTGTGCTGTTAGAAGACAGGTTACCCCCTTGAGAAGAGAGCTGGGGGGGGGGGTGGGGAGAAACAAGGGGGCTGGTAATGTTCTGTGAGACGTTTTACCCAGTGGAAATCCACCCACTGAACACTGCTGGTGGGGCAGGGGACAGAGAGACAGAATGAATCAGCTCCTCAAAGACCATCTTGCATCAAAGAAAGATCCCAAACTAACACCTCCTTGCTGGCTCCATCCCACCAGCAGTTTCCCTCACACCCTCTGGGTGTGGATGGGTACGGCTCCTCCCGGATTCTCACAATTGGTAGGTACACAGGGAACGCTTGCCAAACTACCCCTCCCGGAACCACTAAACCTCACAGGGCCAGGCCGCATTCGCAGGGGAGCCGAGCCAGGTGACCAGACAGAAAAATACATATATGAAATAACTTTTGTTTGTCTGTTTGTTTGTTAATCCTCACCTGAGGATATTCTTCCACTGACTTTGACATAGAGTGGGAGGGAGGGAGAGAAACATCGATGTGAGAGAGACACATCGATTGGCTGCCTCCCACATGACCCCAACCAGGGCCGAGGATCAAACCTGCAACGCAGGTACGTGCCCCTGACCGGGAATCAAACCCGAGACCCTTTGGTCCGCAGGCTGACGCTCTAACCACTGGGCCAAACCAGCCAGGGCTATGAAACAATTTTTAACTTAAATGTTCTCCCATTAAATAGTTCACTTAATTTGGATTCAATTCATTTAAATTAATTCAAATTTTAATTTTAATCAAAAAACAAACTCTTGACAGTGACTTTTCTGAGTGCTGGAATGAGCTTCTCAGAAGCCCCGCTTCGTTCGGTGCGCACCCTCCCTGGGCTACGGGCCGCAAGGTCTGGCAGTCGCTTTGGAAGAGTGTCATCTTGTGACAGATGGTCACACAGAAGACTTAGGGTTTCTTTCCCCATAACTTGTTGGGACAGATTTATATTTTAGTTTCCTAATAGGCTCCACACTTGAGAGTAATAAAACTTCATTTCAGTGCCTTGTAGCAGGGAGCACTTACTTCACTCAGTCTGAGCGATGCTGTAGCTGCCCCACAGACTCGCAGCCGAGTCCTTCCATTCTGGAAAGACCAGGCCAGACGCCGGGGACAGTCGGGACCAGCACTGGCAGCAGGCAGCACGGGCCATCGGGGCTCTGGTGCAGACACACAGCATGCGCTCACACGCACACAGGAACCGTCTGGCAACAAGCGTCGGTTCTCTGCGCAAAGGCAACCAGCCCCCCGGCCCTGGACCCCTTTTCCAGATGGCTACATTTATTCACTGATAAACAGCCACATTGCAGTTTCAACATGTTTCAACTTCTTGATAAAATAAACTCTTCAGATTAAGGGTCTGAATGGATAAACCATCCAGATAAGACAATACTTGTTTTCTTCAGCTGCTAAATAAGTAAGTTTAAAGATTCTGGCAGGCAGGGGCCTGGAGATTTGACTTTTCTGTGTAAAATTCTGGATCATTTAACATCAAACAGCCATGAGCCCACAGAAGCCAGCCACAGGCCAGGGGATAGTGTCCCAGGCAGACAGACGGCTGCAACCCCCTCAGGAAAACAGGACTTGATCGGTGCCTACACAGGACACCCCCGGGGCAGGGACTAGCAGCCTCACATCCTCCCAGCTGTTACCAACATAAACCCAGGCACATGGCCTTCATCAACAACGTGGAACCGCAGTCACCAACAGTCACACGGGAATGAAAACCAGCTTGGTGACAGGAGGCTCCGTGGGCCGAACGCCCGATGGACTGCCACGAACAGGGGTGAACCTCGCTTCCTCCTCCTCCCACCCACACAGAAACCACTGCCTGTTAAACTGTCGTGGAAGCGGCTGGGGCCCATTTCCATGGCAACTCGAAGACGCTGTGTACCTTCCTCACTCCCGTGCCCTCACGGGTGCACAGGCGTTTTCCCGAGGACACAAGTCGTGACATGAGGATGGCCAGGACGCAGAGGGGCCCCGAGAAGCCCCATCCGCCGCTAAGCAGCCATTCCAGAGGCCAGCACCAATGTGAAGCGGTGCCTCTGCCCTCGTCCCTGCCTGGTCTGCCTTTCAGAGCAAGTCCTCCCCGTGGGAAAGTATGTAACCTGTACCAGCATGGAACGGGTTTGGTTTGAAATAAATGCTTTCTAAGTCTCTGTATTCATTTCCCATACAGTAAGTATCACAATACCAGCCACTCAAACAACAGTTCAGTGGGGCCCCCACTCCTCTCTAGGAGCCCAAGGGGGTGGGAAGCACAGCTGTGCAGGTGTTCCAACAGTCTGCTCGGAGACGGCTCTGCAGCAGGCACAGCAGGTGCGGACCTGGCTGTGAGGGGCCAGAGGACCAGGGATGCGGTGAGGGAAGGAGGACTTGGCTGTGAGGGGCCAGAGGACCAGGGATGCGGTGAAGGAAGGAGGACCTGGCTGTGAGGGGCCAGAGGACCAGGGATGCGGTGATGGAAGGAGGACCTGGCTGTGAGGAGAGAGAGGACCAGGGATGCGGTGATGGAAGGAGGTCCTGGCTGTGAGGAGAGAGAGGACCACGGATGCGGTGAGGGAAGGAGGACCTGGCTGTGAGGGGCCAGAGAACCAGGGATGCGGTGAAGGAAGGAGGACCTGGCTGTGAGGGGCCAGAGGACCAGGGATGCGGTGATGGAAGGAGGACCTGGCTGTGAGGAGAGAGAGGACCAGGGATGCGGTGATGGAAGGAGGTCCTGGCTGTGAGGAGAGAGAGGACCAGGGATGCGGTGAGGGAAGGAGGACCTGGCTGTGAGGGGCCAGAGGACCAGGGATGCGGTGATGGAAGGAGGTCCTGGCTGTGAGGGGCCAGAGGACCAGGGATGCGGTGAGGGAAGGAGGTCCTGGCTGTGAGCGGCCAAAGGACCACAGATGCAGTGATGGAAGGAAGACCTGGCTGTGAGGAGAGAGGGGACCAGGGATGCGGTGAGGGAAGGAGGTCCTGGCTGTGAGCGGCCAAAGGACCAGAGACGCAGTGAGGGAAAGAGGTCCTGCCCGAGCTGAGGGTCAAGGCGCAGCCCACCCGCACACCATCTCCCCTTCTCATTCTTCACGGGGAGGGCGTCTCATCAAAGCAACAGAAAGCTTCTTGAAGAAGCCAGGATTGCCAGAAGTCCAGCAAATTCGGAAAACAAAACCGACTGCTTCTAGGTCTGAAATGAACAGACTCACCCCTGTCCCACCAGCTCCCGCCGACAGGGCCGCAGCCTGAGACTCAGAGCAGGGTGAAGGGGCTGGGCCTCGGGCGTCCGAACTGCCCAAAGTTCGGAGTTTCAGTCCCAACAAATGTGTGTCTGGACCAAGTGGAAGATGTGCCCAGAGCTCACAGCGCTGGCATCAGGGGACACAGGCGGGAGCCACGGGGGCAGCAGCGGACATCGAGCCATCCGAAAGGACATCCCCACACAGACCCAGTTTCCTAGGGAGTGAGGGGTAGAATTCAGGGGTTCCTTTAAATTCCCACTTTCTAAAGTTCCTTAGTGTTGATTACAAGGAGCACTCTTATTATAATGAAAACAACAAAGCTATTTCTATTTAAAAATAAACAGCTGTTGTGGATAATCGAGACAGGGTACCAGTCAACCCACTGCACACAGGTACCACCGTACACGGCAGGCGCTCCCTGTTCACAAAGTCAGGGAACACGGGCACCCCGTCCCCTCAGGAGGCAGGGAACTGCAGTCACCCTTCCATAAAACCATGCAAGGACTCGAGAAGCGAGGACAACTGGGATGCAGAGAAGGGACCGCACGGAGGGCACCTGTGGAACTGCATCTACAGTGGCATCTGTGTCCCTCTACCATGACTCCAGCTCCACCTGGGGACAGAGAGAGGCCTTGGACGCCCGTGCCCCTTCCTGTCTTTCTCACACACAGTCTGCAGAAGGTGGCTGCCCACTCCACAGCCAGGCTGTCCACCTAACCTAGGATCCTCGGACCAGCAGCCTGATCTTCCCAGGGGTCACTGGGGGAAACGGATTTAAACACACAAGTGTGACATGACAGTCCCTAACTGCGAGAAGTCTCCTGTGGAAGACTGCAAGGCGGAGGGGAGCCAGGCCAGGCCTCCATCATGGGCCACCCAGGAGGCGGAGGAGGCCGGGTGTCCGGGGGCCTGCAGGCTCCACCTCTGGTCAGCCCAGGCTGCCTGTCAGAGAACAGGGCCACGTGCCTGGCAGCTGCCCACCTGACTGCAGGTGTCACTGCAGCGTGGCCACCACCACAGCTGCTGGGCCACTCCTGGGCCACTGTCATCTCACAGTCATTCCCAGCCAGCCTGCACCTCTGTCACCACAGAGCAGGGCTGGTCCAGTCTGGACACCGGTAGCCCAACCGCCCGCCCTGAGCAAGGCAGGGCTCTGGGCTGTGTCTGTGGCCATGGGAGGCAGGAGCTGCACTCTGTTGACCACCTGGCCCCAGAGCACGTGTCCACAGCTGTCAGTAACGTGCTTTCCCCGGCCACGCCCAGGGCCTACGACCTTCCAGCCGCTGCACACAGTGGCCCAGGACGAGGCGAATGACCCTGATCAGCCACAGACTAGAGACTGGGGTCCCAGGTGGGTCCTATTCCCCTGCCTTCCAATTGTTTCATTTGCCTTGAACCCTGACACTTCTGAGCCCCACTCCGTGTCCACAAATACAGCCTGAGTGACCGCACCTGAGTAATGGTTACACGACAGCAGGCGGGCAGGGGTGGAGCCACAGGAGATGCCGGCCGAAGGTGAGAACCTCCAGGTAGGAGCTGGATAAGCTCTGGGCATCAGCGCGGTGGCTACAGTGAGTGAAGCTGCGCTGGACACAGGAACTCTGCTACGTGGAGTGACGGCTGGGTTCATCTGCGGGATTGTGGTCATCATTCCGCCAGTGCACATACATCCAATCCGTAGTGTGCACTTTAAATGGATACAATGTTATCTATCATTAAATGGATACAATGTTATCTGTCAATCACACCTCAATAAAGCAAAGCAAGGCTAGACTACTACCCTTGCAAATCACTAAAATGCACACTTGTTACAAATTGTTAAAATGCAACTGATGGGAAGATCCCTGTGTACCTGTCCGGAATAATCCCAAAGCAAAATATTCCTGCCCCACCCGGTGACTACAAAATATGGTTGCAAGACAGTAACAGCGAGGAAACGCGAGCCATTGTGAGGCGCTGTCAGAGGCGGCCTTACTGAAAAGGGAAGTGACCAAGTCAGCCCCTCCCAGCCAGACACCCAGCCTGGGCCGCACCGCAGCACGGCTGAGGGCAGTCTTGGCTGTTAGTGATTCTTCTTCCAAATGTCACCTCCTCTCGTTCTCTCTGGTCTTGTCACTGAAAGCAGTCACCTTTCACATCAGCTATACAAGCCCAGGAAGATGTCACCGGACAGCTCCGCCTTGCCAACACTGGCCTGATGCCATCTGCTAACTGCAGCAGCATGCTCACTTGCTGGTGACAGGGCACCGCCCCATAGGCCCTGACTCCCCGCACTCAGGCAGGGCCCAGAAGGGTCTCAGTGCGTTGGCACTGGAGGCTTCCAGATGTCTGGAGGCCCCGCACTCTCAGGAGTCCAGATGTCCTAACCAAAGCACTCCTGTCCTGCTGGCTGTGCCCAGTCCCAGCGTCCTGCCGATCAACCTGCTGAGATGCCCCCACATCTATGTCACCTCGGGTAAGGGGAGGCGGGCCTCAGGGTCCTGCCCTCAGCCCCACAGAGACCGCCAGTGTGTGCCTCACTTTCCCACAACCAGGCAGAACGTGCTCCAGTCAGGGCAAACCTACACCGGCCCTGAGGTGAGCGGGCAGGAGGCTCAGTGCCCTCGACTCTCTCATGTCCCAGCTGGTGCCAGAGCTTGGCAGAGGTCCAAGAGGCGAAGAGAATGCCAACCCCAGGATACTGACCCTGCCTGGGGGCTGGGGACTGCAGACAGGTTCCAGGCCGAGACCATTTCCCACCTCACCCTGCAGCTTTGGGCTGGGGCCCCATCTCCAAACACCAGCCTGCGAACCTCGCCTGCGCAGTCGGACTCACCCCGAGGCCCTGATTTCCTCTGGAAACTGAGTGCCGTGGAACTCAAAGCGCCCGCTTTCAAACTGTCCTTGCTTTCCAGAGACTGTGGAGGAGACAAAGTGTCAGCCGGCAGTGGTGGCTTCAGGGAAACTGGTCCCAGAGCAGCACCTGTGCCAAGCCAGAGGCGGGACACACGCGTGGGGACGCACAGCTCCCACAGAAGCCCGTGCAAGTGCATCTGACCAGGCCGCTGCCCCCGTGCCGCACAGCCGGCCGACACAGCCATGGAAGGCAGCCCCCGGCCCCTGGTCAGCGGCAGCAACTCTGGGCCTCATTTTTCTAGGAGACAAGTGGGCAGACATAATGTTGGGGTGACAAGGAATGGGAGAAAATTAAAGCCGTCAGGACAGGGGGTGGGGGCCAACTCTGACCAGGTGACGACGGGGGAAAGCAAGGGAGGGAGGGGGCTCTGGGAACCTGGGAGTGAGGATCCAGTCACATGTCTGATGTGCACTGGTCCCTGGGCCCCCAACATGGTCCCCGGGCCCCCCTCTTGCACTCAAGCGCTCACCTGCAGCTCACGCTCTCCTGTGCCTTGGCAGAGTGCGACAGTGTGGCCTCAGGTCACAGGGCCTTTCAGCAATGAGAAACCACAGACCTCGCTGCAGACTCCGACGGTCCAGGGACCCAGGAGGCATCTCCTTCCCTCCTCTTCCCAAAGGAAAACAGGCCCTGCAGCCTAACCACGCACCGCGCACGGCTGAGAACCTGCAGCGCGGGTTAGCACGTGTGACTTCATTATACAGACGACATTCACACAGCACTCAGCACACACGTGTGCTTTCTAACATGCGTATCTGTCACCGCCTTTCTAAGCCCCTCTCCTTCAGTCAGTCAGTGTTGGCTCGGCCTGGGATCCAGGGTGACCTCATGCTTCATAAGAACCACCCATTTTTATTAAAAAAAAATTTAGAATTAGTGTTTAATGGGTACAGTTTCAGTTTTGCAAGAGGAAAAGGTTCTGGAGATTGGTTGCTCAACAGTGTGACTATACTTAACACTACTGAACACCTAAAATTGGTTAAGATGGTAAATTTTATGTGATGTGTTTCTCACAATTAAAAATGAAAATATTTTTAAAAGCTACACACACACACACACACACACACACACACACACACATCCTATGTACTGCTGAACGGTCTCCTCTGTGGACTGAAAGTGACCCCCCTTTAGCCCTGGCCAGTTTGGCTCAGTGGTTAGAGCGTTGGCCCGCGGAAGTGAGGGACCCGGGTTCAGTTCCCACTAAGGGCACATACCTCGGTTGCAGTTTGTCCCTGGCCCCGGTTGGGGTTGTGTGGGTGGCAGCCAGTCGATGTGTCTCTCTCACATCGATGTTTCTCTCTCTCTCCCTCCCTCTGTCTGAAGATAAATGCAAAAATGTCCTCGGCTGAGGATTAAAAAAAAAAAGTGTCCCCACTTTGTCCCCAGCTCCATGGACGCACGCTGAGCATCCTTCTCCACTCTGCCTTGCAACCCGGCTCAGAAGACACAGCCACCACCGGCTCAAACTTCCCGGCGCTCAGTTGCCACTCACACGGCACGGCGTCGCGGTTCAGCGGCACCTCCAGGATGTGACTGAGCAAACAGACGTCCGTGTCCCAATAACTGGAGAAAATGACTGGCAGCAAATAAACCAACACCCCGCCCCCACCACACACATCAGGATGCTTAAGTGCATTCGTGGTCACTGAGCTGTCACCGGAGCACGTGACTAACATGCGTGTATGACGAAGGAACAGTTCTGGGAACGAGCGAGGCCACCGCCTTCCTAGGCCTGGGTGTCACAGGGAACCGCACAGCGCCGAGGGGGGGCGGCAGGGGACCGGCGGGCACCCGCAATAGCAGGTTCCAAAGTCGCAGTTCCCCTCAGCAGGCCCCCTCCTCTGTCCCCACCGCTGCACACACGCCTCTCCGTCACCCCACCACCGCCGCGTGAGAACACGCTCCCGCTCGCGAAGCCAAAGGTCTGGGAACTCGCACCGTTCTCACGTTGGGAGACGGGAAAGGAGAGGCGGAGGCTCGTTTTATTCACAGGCAGTCAGGGAAAGCTGACCTCACTTCCTCGCCCCACGCTGGGACGTGTGCGACGTGTGGCCCCGAGTGGTTTCAGAATCACCATTCGCGTTACGTGACTGTGCAGGGGAACCAAACCCAGCTCGGCCCAAGTGCACCCCGTGCTCTAATGCTGACGACACACCAGCGCTGGACTCTGCACCAGTGACAGCGATGTCACCTCGGGCGGGAGACCCTGAAGCAGCCTCCGGCGTGTGAGACTCTCTCCGAGAGGGCATGTCATTAAACCAGCACCCCAATTCCATGTGACACACACACGCTCCACCAGCGAAGACTGGCTCTCTAGGCACAACAAGGAAGCTCCCCAGTTGCTTAGGCCCCCAAAGCAGCCAGTGATGGGAATGGCATAGGCCCCCCCATAGGGCCGCCGGCTCTGATTTCAGTTAAGGTCCCCTGGACCTCCTCAGGGCCATCGACTAAGGCACAGAAGCACACCAATACTAGCTGGGAACAAGCCAGGCAGGCACGCACCCATGCAACAGATTGGAAGTAGGCACCCATTATTAAACTGTCACTATAAAAGCCGGGAATACCTTTTTTTAATGAACAGGAGAATTAATGGGTTTCTCTATTTGCCTGCATTTGTAATATGCAGCCTGTCTTTTATTATCAAGGCGGTCATAAAAAATGCTGTTGCCACATATGGAAATTAAGTCATTAGTATTTTTCCCAATTACAGTAACTGATTATTTGTATTACTGATCTATTCTCCCAATTTAGTGCCTTTAACATGAATGATATTGGAAATGCTTTAATAAAATACAGTCTCAGGCAATACAAGAGAAATAATTTCCATGATCTACCCTCCGATCCTATAACTGCAGGACCCCAGTGAGGACCTGACCCGTCACCCAGGGACTGGCTTTGCAGCTGGGCCTGGGCAGGGCTGGGCCAGGAGAAGCGGCCCACCCAGGTAGGAGCTTTCTCTCTGCTGCACCACACGTGCACGCTACGTGTGCGGCTGTTCCAACATGACGGCGTTTTACGTAACTGTCCGGCTGGCTGATTTCACTCCCTCCCAGCCAGTCTTCCAGTGCCCAGGAGGACACACCCATTTCCTGTGGCCCCGGCCCAGCAGCGCAGGTGGGGGTGCTGCCAGCTGCAGGGGCCACCTTCACCGCGGTGCCCTCCCTGCCCAGTGCTCCCGGAGTTCTCCGGTAAAGGGCCCAGCCGCTGAGCAGACCCATCGTTCACACCTCGGCTCAGAGGTCTGACAGTGTGCGTCAGGCCTGGGAAGGAGGACACAGGCTGCTGTCTGCAGAAGAGCCAGGCTTGGGACAGACCTGACAGTGTGGGTGAGGCCGAGGGCCAGTTTCTTAACCTTGGGGCCAGCGCAGGCCCTCCACGCCGGGCTTCTGTGAGAATCACAGGGTCCTCAGGGGAGAACAAAGAAAAGTTTGTTTTCCAGATCCACACACAAAGACTGCCTGCCTGAGAGTCGATTACAATGTATTCCTTTCTGGAACAAGTAAGGGAGCCCCGCCAGGCCCCCAAGTCCACAGTTCAAACACCAGGCACAGAGCCCCGAGGCCCAGTAAAGGCAGCGAGGCAGGAACGATCCCCAGTGCAAACCAAGGCAAACAGCCACGAAGTAGAATAAGAATGCAAAGTGAGGCTGAGACCACAGAAGGCTGCAGAGGGCCGAGCAGGGACCCCTGGGTGGGGAGGGCCGCCAGAGGGGGCACGGCAGCTAATCCGGAGCGCTCTAGCCCAAAGGCACTGAGAGCCGGGTGCAGATGGACAAATGTAGATGCTCAGCACCCGCAGGCAGGCAGTGGGCGCCAGTGGGAGCCCCCTCCTGATTCTCTCCCCTTCGCTCAGGCACCTGCTGCCCAGACCCCAGTGGTGTGGTCACAGGCCCTCAGCCCCTCCTGCTGTGGGAGGCACCCTCTCCTAGTCCCTCTAATAAATGCTCTGCTGCAGGCCTCAGGGAGAAGAAACTCCGACCCTCAGCTTCCTGTGGTCCGGCCTCCCAGCCTTGCCCCATCAGGGCCTGCGAGGAAAGTGAGCTCACGCTCTGCCCGCTGGGGTAGCAGCAGGGGCTGCTCTGAGCTGGGCGCAAGGACTGAAGGAAATGGGGCGCAGCAGGGAAAGCCGGGATGGCTCTGCCTCGGCCAGCCCAAGGGGCTGTGGGAATGGGGACCACAAGTGCCACCTGCTTCCCGAGTCTCCACCTCCAGCTGTGAGAGGTCCTGCAGCTCCCTGTGGCGCAGAGCTCAGGGGCAGGGACAGGCCTCCGTGGCAGTAAAACCAGCACACCCCGGGGACGGAGGGCGGACTGACACAGCAGGGCTCAGACACCCTGACTGTGGCCTCGTCCATTGCTCATTACAAGGCATGGAGAGGACAGAGGCCAGGAGAAACGGGTGAGGAACAGCAACTCCCAGGAGGCTGGGATCACACCTCCATCACCACAGATCGAAAGGAGCCGTCCAGCCCCAGAACGAGTCCCTGAGTCTCCCTGCTGTGAACCTGGAAGCCCAGGGCCGGAGAGCCCAGCAAACAAACTGTGCAGGTCCATCTGGCCAGGCCAGAGGACACAGATGACAAATCGGCGAAGAACAGCTGGACCAAGCCCTATAGACCCGCAGGTGATACAAAAGGATCCAAATTTTATTCTAGACAACCTTCGGGCAGGAGCACCATGACCAGCAGAAGGTTGACAGGGCACAGGTGTACAGGGTCAGAGACTGCAGCAGGGACCCAGGGAGCACGGTTCATGGTGACCGTCGGGTGCAGCCCTGACAGCATACAGTGAGGTCAAGGCCACTGGCACTGTGAGAACTGTTAGAGGAGTCATCACTATGAGGAAGAGTAAAGACCAAAGATGAGAGGGAGGGGTCACTGCCACCGCCAGGTTAGAGTGTCCTGGCCTCTGCGGGAGCCATGTGTCATGGGTCCCAGGCCACTTCCCCCAAGGTCTTGCTGGCTGGGGGGGCTGCAGTGAATAGAGGAGTGCCGCCTGAGGATGCGGGGCCCCTGGGTGCCTGGGGGGCGGGGAGCAGGGTGCGAGGCTCAGAGGTCGGGTGACTCTGCTGATGGACAGGCTGCAGCCCTCCAGCGCGGCTTCCCTGGTCACGGGACAAGCCTCCAGACCCTGTGTGAGCGCCGGAACACCACCGCACTATGAACAACTGGCGCTCCAGGAGCCCCGCCAGCACGCGGGCTCCGCACCAGCTGCGGGACTTGCCTCAGGAACACCAGTCCGAATCCAGGAGAGGGGGACCACGTCCCAGGGGCCCGCGGGGAGGCTGGTCTCAGCAGTCCTGGCCAGCCCAACCTACAGCCCCTCTGACGGGTCAACACGCTCAAACTCCCACGTGTGAAACTACTGTCCTATCGTCGAGACAAAGCCAAACTTGTAAGGATTAAAAAACAAAGGATCGGCTCGGCCGGTGTGGCTCAGCGGTTGAGCACTGACCCATGCACCAAGAGGTCACTGGTTGGATTCCCAGTCAGGGCACATGCCCAGGTTGTGGGCCAAATACCCAGTGGGGGGCATGCAGGAGGCGGCCAATCAATGTTCTCTCTCATCGATGTTTCTGTTTCTCTCTCCCTCTCCCTTCCTCTCTCTGTAAAATCAATAAAGGAAAAAAAAAATTAAAAACACAGGATCTACGCCTAGAGATGAGGAACTGGGTGAGAATTGCACTCCATGGAGGGAGAATTTCATCACCCCAACTGTCATCAGATGTACCTCGTTCCACAAACTCCGCCATTCCTCATCAAGTGTTGGGCGCATAGACCGAGCTGCTGAAATCAGCTCAACGAGAATCAGAAAGGGAAGCCGGGCTTTCCTATTGCCCATGTGGCACCATGCACATGTATGCCTGTGTGTGCATGACCTGCCTGTGTGGGCATGCACTGTGCTGCCCTGTGTGGGTGTGCACTGTGTAACTGTGTGTGCCCGTGCTGCCCTGTGGGGGCATGCACTGTGTAACTGTGTGTGTGCATAACCAGCCTGTGTGGGTGTGCACTGTGTAACTGTGTGTGTGCCCATGCTGCCCCATGGGGGTGTGCACTGCGTAACTGTGTGTGCCCGTGCTGCCCTGTGGGGGCATGCATTGTGTAACTGTGTGTGCGCCCGTGCTGCCCCGTGGGGGCGTGCACTGTGTAACTGTGTATGCATAACCAGCCTGTGTGGGTGTGCACTGTGTAACTGTGTGTGTGCCCGTGCTGCCCCGTGGGGGCGTGCACTGCGTAACTGTGTGTGTGCCCGTGCTGCCCCGTGGGGGCGTGCATTGTGTAACTGTGTGTGTGCACATCATGCCCCGTGGGGGTGTGCACTGTGTAACTGTGTGTGCCTGTGCTACCCTGTATGGACATGCAATGTGTAAATGTGTGTGTGCACATCCTGCCCCATGTGGGCATGCACTGTGTAACTGTGTGTGCCTGTGCTACCCTGTATGGACATGCAATGTGTAAATGTGTGTGCGCACATCCTGCCCCATGTGGGCATGCACTGTGTAACTGTGTGTGCCCGTGCTGCCCTGAATGGACATGCACTGTGTAACTGTGTGTGTGCACATCGTGCCCCGTGTGGGCATGCACTGTGTAACTGTGTGTGCCTGTGCTGCCCTGAATGGACATGCACTGTGTAAATGTGTGTGTGCACATCCTGCCCCATGTGGGCATGCACTGTGTAATTGTGTGTGTGCCCGTGCTGCCCCGTGTGGGTGTGCACTGTGTAACTGTGTGTTCCCGTGCTGCCCCTTGTGGGCATGTACTGTGTAATTGTGTGTGTGCATGCCTGTCGTGGAGATGGGGGCACTCGCCAGGGGTGTGCATCCAGAACTTAGCAGGGCTGAAGCAGAAGAAGAAGAGGGCACTGGGAACAAATGGCCTCGATAAGGTCACCCTGCCTGTAAGCACCAGTGACTGCACACAGGGGTGGCCCCCAGGGGCTGGAGAGGGGTAGGAACATCCTTCCGCCCACCTGGCCAAGAGGCCCCTGTCCACCCTAGTCCTGCCATATGGGCTGCTGGTTCCTCACACTGTCCCGCTGTGCCCCTGGCCGGCAAGGCCACAGGGCCAGCCACCACCAACAGCACACGATGCCCAAGAGAGCCTCCCCCTCCCACCTCAGTGAAAGGCCCCTACCTCCCTAAGAAGAAACTCCTCGGGGGTGGGGTGGCCAGGTGCAGGTCTGAGGTTCTCGGCTTCTCCCTCTGGCTGGGACACCCTCCACACCTGGGCGCATGACAGGACGCACGCCCAGCCCCTCACCACTCGGCTTGTCCAACCCAGAAGTGCACCCCAGAATGAGCCTGGCACCTCCCATTTGGGCATAGACAGTGGTATCACACATTCCCACCTGTGCAGGAGGAGAGACAGGCAGAGGCTCGGGGCCCAACCCCCACCACCAAGCCATCTGCTTCTGCTTCGGTGTCAGCTTCCTGAACACTCAGCGGGGAGTAAGGGTCTCCATGCCACCGGGGTCTTGAAGGGCTAACAGATGGTATTTAATAACGGCACAGTGCACCTGGGCGGGGTCTGCCCAACCCACAGGCCCGTGCACCTAAGGAAGGGCAACAGCATTTCTTCATCCTGTGCCTATCAGCAGGTCTAGAGCCGGTCCTGAGACAATCAACCCTGGCAGAAATTATCATGCCCACTTTGCAGGTGGGAAGACTGAGGCACAGGGAAGCTGGATAACTGGCCACCTGCATACTGGAGGATTGTGAAGGCCAGATTTTAAGCCTACCTATCTGATCCCAAAGCACATCCCTTCCAATGCACCCCTTGCTGCAGAGAGGCGGGTGTGACTGGGGGTTTCCAGGACTTGCCCTCACCCTTCCCAGGATATCCTTAGCATTTGCCCCCCTCAGCATCTGCCCCCTTGACACGGGGCAGGAGCCCTTCCCAGAGCATCCTCAGACAAGTGCCTTGGTCCTCTTGGGTTGCTGGGGCACAGCCCTGAGGGCAGTGGGACTGGTCAGTGGGAAGCACCCACAGGCATAGAAAGCCCCAGCCCCTCCCACCTGGTGTCTCCACCATCCCCACTCTGAGGGCCCCTCCCTGAGGGCCTCGCCAGCCAGCCGCAGAGGGAGAGAGTGGAGAAATCTCCCTGACCTCTGTCCAACTTGCCAACTGGCCAGTTCTAGCCACATGCCTGACATGCAGGGCCCAGGCCGCCTCAGGAAGGAGACGCAGGGAGGCCGGAGTGCCTGACATCCGCTGTCCCAGAAGTCCTGGTCGAGGCCCCACTCCCCCTCTGTGGACGGGACCATCCCTCCCTCCATCGAGGGCTGCAGCATCCCAGGAGACAAGGTCTGTGAAGCACCCAGTATGGCACGCACACAGTGGGCTCACAGGAAAGGCCAGTGGCGTGCCGCTGGGCTGCTGAGGGCAAGGAGCTCGGGAGGGTGCTGTCGACTGGTTCCCGCCCCGCCACAGGGATCTCCACATGAGGGGAGCCGGCTCCCCAACCAGCTTCTGGAAGAGGTTGGACCACTCAGCACATTCCATACCCCTGGCCACAGTGACAGTTCAGAGGTGGACAGGTGACCAAAGACAGACCAAGCAGAGTGAATCCAAGACTTTTGTTGGAACAAAGACACTCCTTCCTGGTGCCATGAACTAGCAGGTGTGTGGCCCTGACAGCAGCTGGCAGGACCCTCTTAGGGACAGGAAGCTGACGCTCCCAAGATAAGGGGATGAAACAAGCCTGTCTTAATGATGGTGTGGGGCAGCTGGATCAAGCTGGATCTGAACTCTTCCTTCACCTGCACTTCCTGAGGAAGCGAGTCCATCAGTTCCTGCACAGTGCTCTCTGAACCGCCTGGAGAGATCCTAACCGGTGGAAGCTACCAGAAATGTCCTCCTGCTCAACATTGGGAGCTACTCACAAAAGACTCCATGCTCCTCCACTCACCAGAGGCCATCTGTCCTACAACACAGTCACACCTGCCCCCTGTATACACACCCACAGGGCCACCTGTGGAGGGCCATGCCCACAGGGCACCAGCAGCACCCAGCCGCTCTGAGCTCTAAGTCCTCACGCTGCAGCCCCTCCACCCAGAACCCAAGCGCCAAGGCCATGCAGGTTCCCTCAAACCACTGCGGCCTCATGGAGTGGCCTTCCCAGTCTTCCCACGCTGCCACCCATGGGAGGTGGGGGATAGGACGCTCTGCCCTGAGGCTCCCTGCCAGTGCGTGATGAAGAACAGTGACAAGAAAGGAAGCCTGGCAGGGAAACCGGCAGCCAGGTTTGCACCACGCAGCCAGTGACCCGGGACACCAGGCAGTGCTGCGGCGTGAGGACTCAGCACGGAGTCCCCATCACTTCAGGTCCCCGGCAGCCCTGGCCTAGGGACCAATCCCACCATGGCCAAGCTAGGCACCTCGGGACAGCACCGCCACGGCCAGCCCTGGGTGGGGCACGCACAGCAGCGCCCTCGCAGCAGACGGCACTCCACGTGCCCCGTGACAGGTGCTGCTGAGCTTTCAAGAACAGACCTCCAGCTAAGACAAAGACAGACGGCTCACTCCCAAACCAGGTCCTTCAGGGAGGCGCTCGCCCTGCCGGGACTTCAGCCGACAGACGCCCGCAGATGCCCTGAGTGGCCTGAGCCTGCACAGGGGCCTCAGGGAGGCAAAGGCCCAGTCCCCCACACTTCCTTGCAGAGGACAGCGTACCTGAGGCCGGCTGCAGAGAGGGGCAGAAAAGGGCAGAACCTCAGGGAGAGGGCCGCCTGCCCAGGACCCCGTTCAGCCTCCCCGTGGCTCCCAGGGAGGAGCCAGCCCATCCCCCATCCTCCAGAAAGGACATTCAACTCAAAGAAGGTGAAACCAGCCAGTCAACAGGGTCACAACAGTGAAGGTGGGATCTCAACCCAGGTCTGACTCAACACCCATGTTGTGTCCTCGGCACCCAGAGCCATGGAAAGCAAGATGTCTGCAGCCGTGGAAATCCCTCTCGGGCACGACAGGCGAATCGGCACCATGATGAACAGCACACGCACCTCCACGCTTTGCCCGGGCCCACCCGCAATGGAACGTCAACGGGCCCGCAGAGGAGCCACAGGAGGAGAAAGAAAGCCTCCGGAAGGAGCAGAGCCCGCTGCGCGCCTCTCTGCCCCTTCAGCTCCGTCCTCAACTTCATTAAGGAATTCTGAAAATAACAGCTTCCCCCAAAGGCAGCCCACACTTGGCCGAACACTACGCATGCTGACGCAGAAGGGCATTCTTCTTCAGGGCACGGGTTGGGACACATTTTGCACTGTTGTTTGTTAACTCCTTGTCCCAAAAGGTCGACTCTCCATCAGCCCGGGGAGGTGGCCAGGAGGTGACCTCGATGCTCCTCCACTGGGGGCTCTGGGCCGCTGCTGGCATTGGAGGCCACTCCCAGCTGCCCAGAGAGAGGCAGTCCGCCCAGCCCACTGCCTCGGGGACCTTGAATAGAAAGGACAGTGAGGAGGTGCAGGTGGGCCAAGCTGACAGCGGGGGATGGGCCCAGGCTGCCACCAAACTGGTTCAAGGCAAACCGCAGCTTCCGAGAAGGTGGCGAGGAGGCAGAGGCGGAACTGAAGCGCCCCGGGGCCATGTCCTTCAATGCGTCCCTCGTCCCTCGGACCTGGAGGCCCAGGATGGAATTATGACCCAGCCCTTAAGCTGCCAAAGCACGGGGTCTGAAACCACCTATCATGACCTTTCCAGTGCAAAATCTTACATACATTCTGTAGCAGGGAAGGTTTAAGCCACTGTCGTGCCCGCCGAGCAAGTCGGTGTGGCTCTCTGAAGGGCCCCAGCCCGAGTGGCTCTGTCCTAGCACTCACCACCTAACCACACGCCCCGGGCTGGTGGTCGCAGGCCTTGGTGGATGACTGCACCCCCTGGGTGTTCACAGCCCCAAGGTGGGGTGGGGACCAGGTTCATCAGAACTCTCTCAGCCTTTTGCCCGAGCAGGACTGAAACACCAGTCCTGAGGGCACGGCCACGAGCATCAACCTGGAAGAACCCAAGCCCTCCACTGACTTGCTCAGCATCCATTTCAGGACGTGCAGACCTGCCAGGGCCTGCTTTCTGCCGTGATCCTCCCAGAGAGCCCCTGCAGGGGGCCAAGTGGAGCTCAGAACCAGCTTCTAACTCCAGGTGTACCAAATCAACAGTTGGATTAGAGGATGGCTCAGGTCCCTTCCAGAATGTTCTCCAGAATGACTCCCATGGAGCTCAGGTCCTGACAGCCACTCTGAGGCGTCCCAGGCCTAGAAGAGGGCTCTCAGTAACACTGGCTGAGGGAAGGAGGGACAGAAACAGCCACCTCCCTTCAGGACGCCCCCACCCCCAGTGCGAGCCACCCTAGGGCCCTCCATGCCACAGTCTAAGCACGTGCCCCAGAGTGCTGGCTGTCCCCAGCACTGAGGGCCCCAGTCTCTGATCCCCCAGCCAGGTTAGATGCCGAGAGGTCAGGTACACGGCACCTGGCAGGAAGCAGAAGGAACAGTTTGGAAACCGTGATGAAATACACAAGCAGACTGCGTGCACGGGAGCAACAAGGAGTCCTTCGCACAGACGAGCCCAGCAGCCCGCTCAGCTGGCTGTCCAGCTCACCTTCCTCAGGCCTGCGGCCCTGCAGCCCTCAGAGCCTGCCACCACCCCACCACGATGGCCTTCCCACCCTGCTGGGGCCCACAGCTCTGGCTCTGGCTAAAGAGGACCACACCCCATTCCCAGCCCTGCTTCTGCCTCCCTCACAGTGGGCCCGGCTCCTCTACCATGCAGCCCCTGGCTCCCACCCCAGCCCCCCAGCCTGGTGCACCTGTGGGTGTTTCCTCTTCCTCCCAGACCCCACCAATGGCTCAGCTCCTGTGGGCAGAGGCCAGGTCTCCTGATGAATACTGGGTTAACAGGACCTGCCACTGAGGTCCCCCTCCAAGGAGCCTGTATTTGCTCAACTCCACCCCCTCTCTGCCCCTCACCTTGTACTTGGGGTTGGATACAGGCTTAAAATTTGCAAAATAATAATGGACCAATTAACAACTGCAGGAAACACTCCCCAACACCACCAGCACCACTCCCTACCACAGAGAGGCCACCGGGCTCACAGAACTCTCTCTCAAGTCTGAAAAAGACACTCGAGCAAACAGCACCACAGAAAGCAGATGACGCGCTCTGGGAGGACCAATTCACCACCGCGGAACACTCCCACTGGGAAGGCGGGCTCGGGCTTTCAGGCCCTAAGAACTGATTTATTGTTTCAAGAACAAACATCAATCCAACAAAAGCACTTGACTCACACAGACGGGATACTTCATAAACAATAGTAAACTCACACAGCCTCACATTCGCGTTTTTAAACAGAGCAGACTCCAAATTGTTTACATATGCAACCATATTAAGGTATCCTATTAAAATTATGAGGTCAAATAAGAAATGACTAAACAGTGTCATTAACTCCAATGTGACACAAATGGGGAAATGCCATTAATAAAAGCGGCGGCTGGCCACCTGGAACACTGGAGGCTGGGCCGAGGACAAGCCGTGCGCACTGGCCTTGGCGTGTGCACAAGGGCTGCATTTGCCACTTGACAGCTGTGTGTGAGGCCCTTCTTCCTCTCGTTCCTCGCTGGGTCACAGAATCCACTTCACTTGTATTCATGGCATCTACTTAAAAGCATGTAATCTCCAAAATCAAAACCCAAAGTTCCCAGGTGCGGCAGGGAGGACACAGGCAGTGCCAGGGCACAGGCAGCAGCACGGGTGCCGGGAGGCCCGAGGACCAGTCCTGGACCAGGCTTTCCACCGGGGCCTGCATCGTGCCCTTCCCACAGCGCCTCCCTCATTCATTCACAGGGCACTGACTGCCAGGCCCCGGGCACAGAGCAGGCATGAGGCCCTCAACCCCATGAGCCCCCAGCGAGCAAGAGAGGTGACATTGAACCACCATGTCACAATGACCTATTGAAATTGCACAACTGGATCCTGTCAGGAAAGAGCAGAAAAGATGGTAGCCTTCTGTGAGGCAGGGTCAGAGGATAGGCATGGATTGAGGGGCTGCAGAAGAGCAGATGAAGAGAGGTGGTTCCAAGAAACCAGTGTGTGTAAGGCCCTGGGGCCAAAGAGGCTTACAGAGAGCAAGGAAGCAAGCAGGGAGGGACCACAGCTCAGCAGACAGGGCAGGTGCTCTCAGAAGTCTGGTAAGTAGAGGCCAGCATCAGACAGGCCTCCAGGTCCTAAGAACAACAGGAAGCCATGACAGGGTTTGAGCTAGGAAATGAAGGGTGCAGACCTGCTTTTGGTCGAGACCACTTAGGATACCATTTGCAGCACGGACTGTACCAGACACACCCAGACCCAGGAGGCCAGCTCTCTGCTCAGAGAGCTCACGAGCAAGTCAGAGAAACAAATCCCCTAAATTCTTCTAATGCTAAGCATATTTATCAACTTCCCAAGGACTTGGTTTTTCTCCTTTATAAATAATGTGATTGAAGAGTGCTTTTCCCCCAATGGAAATATCAGCTTTCTTTTTAAAAGTATTACATGCTCAGAGCAAAAAGTTACATAACACCATTATATATAAAAAGACAAAGTCCCTCACAGCTCATTTCCCTGAAACCCCAGAGGATCACCATTATCACTTTAGAGACCCAAATACTTAGAAATAAATAAATAAATGAAGGAACCTGGGTACTGCGCGGGACCTGCTTTCCTAGCACACGGCACCCTGCCAGCCAGGAGCCTCACACGGACGCGCTGCAGGCCAGAATGCCAACATGTACTTCGTAAGTGTCGCCTTTATAAATAACGTAGCAAAACATCCTGTGCACATCTGGACGGCCACACGCTCATCACGGTCTTTCCTAAGAATAAATATTCCAGTAAACAGAATTGCTCGGGCAAGGGGAATGACCACTTCAAAATTTGACACATAAAACTTTTCTGGAGAGTAATTAAGTAATTATGATTATTTGCTCTCCACAGAGCAAATAATAAAATAATAATAATAGCAGCCAACACTTACATTTTGTTTACTATGTGCCAGGTCCTATTCTGAGCACTTTCCACATATTGACTTCCTTCAATTTCTCAAATACCATAGAAGATAGAAATTATCATCCCCACCAGTGGGCGTTACCAAGCTTAACCTCTGCTAATGTGATGAGCATACACAGATCTCCTTTCAGCTGAATTTCTTTATTAGCAAAGCGGAAGTTTCAACAGTAGCCACTGTGATCTGCATATTTATACACTTTGCTCATCTTGCAATAGGGATGCTCATCCTTTTCTTATTGGTTTGTAAAAGCTCTTTACATATTGATGATTAAGCTCATATAGGCACATTTTTTGTATATTTTTTTTCTCCCTTGTCTCTTAACCTCACTTAACGAGTCTTCTGCCAGAGAATTTTCTTTCATTCTTATGTTAAGTCTGCCGATATTCTTTCTTTAAGGTTTCTGGCTTGTTATTATAATAAGAATAGATTAAATTGATGGTTTTTCAAAGTTTTAGGTCCTTGGAGAGCATTCTTCCAATAAAATCTTTCAAGGTAACCCTCCAGACAAAACACAGAGGGCCACCGGCTCTGGCTAAACCGGCCGTGGGGCACCAGGTGTCCTCCAGCCCTCTGGCCTGGCCCCGGCAGCTCAGGGCACCCACCACCGCCCGCGGCTAGGATTGCTAAGGTGCTGCGCTCACGCGAGCCGAGACAGCCTGAGTCAGAGCTACTTCCCAGCCGCTGCCACGCGGTCAGCTAGGACAGCTCCAACGGCAGTGAACACGACATAGAGCCCACAGAGGTACTCGAAACTGTCGGCTTCTCAAAGAGGCTGGTGGGCTCTCCAAAGGGCTACCTACAATGAACTTCAACTTCAAGACCATGGCTGGCCTGCAAGCACAGGCATGGAAGAGGGGACCAGCCGGGGAGTGCCAGATGGTGCCTTTGCACCTCTACATCAGGTCCCTCCCTCTGCTAATTGGGCAGAGTAGTGGCCACCTCAGACTGTGGGGAGAGAAATGGGGTGTACGTGGCATGTGGCCCAAGCAAGTGCTCATTAAATGTTAGCCACCGGGCTGTGTAAGGGTGACGCTCCCCTCACAGGAAAGGCATTCTGGCTTCTGCACTGGCCGATTCAAATACTGATCTGTCCACGCGGTTCTGAGAGGTCGCAGTAGAAGCGACCTATGCAGGGCACAGACAGTCCTTCCAGAAAGTAAGGAGGAGGCATGTCAGAAAGGCAGGCAGCAGGGAGACCCCTCGGCTGCAGATACCACAGCCCACGTTGCACCCCAAACAAGCCCCACCCACCCCTTCTCCTCACTCACATCAGCCCAAGAAAACAAAAACATGACCTTATGAAAAGAACTCACGGTTCTTACTTCAGTGACATTTCCCCCCAAAAGCATCTCTCTATAAACATACCCTCGTCAGGCATGCTAAAATGCAACTTTTGACAAGGGGCCCCTCATCTGACTTGAACCACAAGACGCTGGACCTCCCCTTAAGGTCAAGGACAAAAGCACCGAGCCCACTGCAGTCCACAGCATATGCTGACCATCTGAGACTGAAACAAAAAAAAGTCCTTCCAAACTCGACCCCTGTCCCCCACCCGAGGGCCAAGGTGGGGGCTGCAACCAATGGGGCAGGGACTTGCCCTCTGTCTAGAACAGCAGGGACTGGGGCCCAGCTTCACAGGCTGCAGAGCCAGGTTCCAAATCCGAAGCTCCCACAGAGACTGGGCACCCCTATCCCCAGCTGCAGTCATCGACTCTGGTCCAGGGACCGAAAGCCCAGCGCGGCCTGTCGCCCGTGGCCGCCCGTCAGCAGCAGTTGTCCTTCCTTCCCGGCGTCTGGCTCACTCCCTACATCAGGTATTAATCTATTACTCATGGCAGCTTCCGAGCCATGAAAGCCCAGACGTTTCCAATAGAGAACGGTATGGACGAATTCTGCAGGAGTGATGAAATGTTTCTTCTGCTCTGGCAATTAAGACGGCACAAAGTCCCCTTTCCTCTAGTGCCACCCCCAACATCAAAGGATGAGAATTCAAAGCCATTCTCGCTGCATTGAAACCTCACAATGAAGCTGGAAAATGGAAGTCGATTACTGGGCATAAATATGCAGTAGTTAAAAGGAAAGAGTTATAACGAAATTAAACTGCAGCAACCCCACAACGTGTGGAAACTTCCAGAACTAGAGTCTTCCTGGTAAACATTAAGAGGGGCGTCCTCATAAAGCAGGTTCCAACCACCAGAAGTCGGGACCAGCGGCTCCAGCTGCACGTGGCCAAGGTGCCATGTTCTGTGGATCTTGGTACAGCAACAGCCCCCAAGGCCCCGGAGAACATGGCATTGGAGATTTTTATTTTGCACGACTGTGAAGCTGCTGACCACAGAACATTCTCTCTGGCTCAGGGCTGCTACGGCCACATGTGTCCTTGGTCCCTAGGCCTTCTAGGCCTACAAGCCATCCACAGTCATCCACCCCAACCCCAGCGCCAACCCCAGGGCTACCCCAGGGCACTCATATGCTGCCTGTGCCACTTGCAGAGGAACGGACCCTAAGAGGGCAGTGTTACATCTGCTGCCACAGAAACCCTGCTTCTTTCCTGATTGATCACTGCTCTTTTTAGGAAGGCATTTGATCTTTAAAATAAAAGCCCAGAACACAGAACGCTGTAGAAGTCTTACAATGTGTCAGGGTGTGTGTGTTTTTAAATCAGGAAAACACTCCCCTCCCACACAAATGCGAGTTCTAGGGAAAGATGCCACCGATCCAAGTGAGTAGACGATCTGGGAAAGCTTGATCAGGCGTAAAAATAGATAACTGAACACAGATTTTAGAATTCTCAGGAGCTACCTGAAAAAAAAATTAAATCTCACATATTTTCGATACACAGAACTCCATTCTGATGGAACTTCTAGCAGGGTGGCATTTTGCATTTCCAATGATAATAGAGTAATTGTGTTGCCATAGTTACTGCAAAATTCTGCAATAACTTTTGTTGCTTTGTAATTGCTGTAGTGTATATTTGTGTACAAGCAGCTGAGTTTTCTTAATTCAATGTCTCTCCCTCTCCCCAGTCGCCTGGGCCACCTTCCCTGGCTGGATTGTGAAACCACCACAATCATAGTACGGCCCCTAACAAAATGCACAGAATTATCAGAAGCGATTAAAACTCCAGGTAACCACGATCGTATTACAAAAGAAAAAGTGAAACCAGGCCAAGGTACAAACCCACCAGCTCGCCCCCAGTCTGGCCGGGCTGGCCCTGGGCGAGGGCCGTTTGCATGTTTACTCCCAGGCCTTCCATGCTTAGGTGGTTTGTGGGAATAAACAGAGAAGCCCGAGCGGAGAAGAGAGGAAGCGAAGTAACTACCAGGCCCTTTCCTCCCTCGCCGAGGCAGCCAGCGCTGCTCCCAGCAAGCAATTAGGCAGGTCTCTACAGTCATGCAATTAGGATTTAGTTAAGAAAGTCATTAGTTTTAAAATAACTTAAGTTTAATTTCTGCAACGCTTTATTTGAAAACTGTGTCACAGCAGGTCAATTTACACCATGCAATAAAGAAAACACTTATATCAGCTGCCGCAAGTTATTACAAATGTCTGATGTGCGTTCAATGAGTACACTGGGTTCCACCCCCGGCCTTTCCGACAGATCCCCGGTCTCCTGCGGTAACGGTGTCAAGTAATTCAACGACAAATGTAAATACGAGATAATTCGCTTCTAATGCCGAGGTGTGTTTTTGCAACGCCGGGAGACGCGGCTCGCGTCCGCGGGCAGGACCGGCAGCGTCTCGGCCTGTGGAAACCCTGCGGGCACCTGGTCGGGGTCGTGGGCAGCACCCGCACCCCCGTCGCGGGCCGGGGCACACACAGGGCGCGACGGCGCACCCCACGCCGCGAGCCCCGGGAGGGACGTTTTTCTGCAAACTCACAGCCCTGACAAAGTTACATAAACGGCGCCCGCCGGGCTCGGGGAGCCCCCGGCCCACCTGCCGGGCACTCGGCCTGGCCGGGCGGCGGAGGCGCCGAGCGCCCCGGAGGCGAGCGGCCGTGCTGGCCCCTCCCGGCCCGGCGGGGCCCGTCGCTGTGCTTCGGCTGCAGGGGAGGTCCGGACAGGCGGCGGCTCCGGCTCGGAATCCCCGGGCTGGGCGCGCGCGGCCTGGGCGCACGGGCCGGGGCCGGGCTGGGCCGGGGGCGCGGACCGGCGTCCACCTGCCGGGCCGGGCGGCGGGCGGGGGGCGTGGAGGCCGGCGGCCTGCTGGCGGCGGCGGCGGACAATGGCCCGCGGGCCAGGCCGGACCGGGCTGCGCTTACCGCGGCGGCGGGCGGGGAGGCGGCGGCGGCGGGCGCTCCGAGCCGCATCTCCTCAGCCTGCGCCGCCACCACCACCGCCGGCGGCGGGCGGGCGGGCGGGCGGGCGCTCGGGCGGCGGCGACAGCAGGGACGCGGCCGCGGCGCGCCGGGCCCAGGCAGCTGAGGCGGCGGCGCGGGCGGGCGAGCGGCGGGCGGGCGCGCGGGCTCGGGCGCGGGCGTCGGCGGGGACAGTGCTCCGCGGCGGCGGCCCCACAACCTCCCCTCCTCATTCACAAAAAATTGACCCACGTTGAACCATGATGCTGCTCCCCCCTCCGGCACCGAGCCGGGCGCTGATAGGCGAACTCCGACGCCCGTCAGCCGCGCAGGCCCCGCCCCCTAGCCGAAGGCTCTTCAGCCATTGGCTAGGACAGCCTTGCATCACCTCCCCTCCCGCGCTCCTCCCTCCTGCCTGGTTTCTAATGAAGAGCTCGTCAATTACGGCTCGGCCCCGCCCTCCGCCCGCCCTCCCCGGGCGCCCGGCCGTCCTTCCATTGGTCCGCTGGCACCCAGGGTACAGCCCCGTCTGCTCCCGCCTCTCGCCCCGCAGAGGCCAACCGCCAGGCCAGACGCCCTAAGAATGGCAGGGATGCTCCACCCAGCCCGCCTTCCCGCACACGTCCTGAACTCCATTGGCTGCTGGAGCTGCCCATCTCAGGGGGCGGGGCGACCAAAGGACGCTCCAGGCGCCAGCCGCTGGGCGCTTCGCGATTGAGAAAGCGCTCGGAGGTGGCGCGGGTAGTGACTGTAAATACGGGCTCTGGCCTTGGCCTGCCCCACTCGGCAGCCCTGCGCCGGCCCAGCAGTCAAGAGCGCGTGCCTCCGGACCTAGCGGGAGCACGCCGGGGCTGGGGCTGAGGCGGGGAGCCTGCGGGGCCTGGCCACGGCCTCCATCTTGGATACTGGCAGCGGTCACGTGTTGCTGCGTGCGCCCAGATTCGCTGGGGCGGTGCGAAAGGGTAGTGCGCAGGCGTGGCGGGCCCCGCCCTGCCCCGCGGCGGGAACGCGACCCGTGGGCCTTCCCGGCGGGCGTGGAGCCGGCCTTACCGCGCCTGCGCCGGCGGGAGCTGACTGGGCCCCGCTAGCTGCCAGCCCTGGGCGCTGCGGCCGTACGTCCAGGCTCTCCGAGTGAACGCAGCCTCGTCCGTGCAGTGCGGGGTCCCGAGCGGCCCGTTTGCACCAGGGCTCAGCATTTTAAGGCAGCTGGGTGGTTCGTGCGGTGTCCCACGGAGGCCTTTTCGGAGGCCCGGTGGGCTCCGTGGGGCACCAAAGTCTGCCCGCGCCGCGGCCTGGAGGGCTCTCCGACGCCCACCCCCGGCCACGTCCTTTCCGGGGGGGCATGACAGCCTTCCAGCCGGGGCCGCGTGTTTTCAGAAGCCAGTGTGTGGAAGTGACCGCCTGTGCCCGGGCGTGGAGCCGCGGGGCTGCGATCCCCGCGAGCTCCGCCCTGCGTGCTCCAGAGCAGGGTCGGGAGTTCTTGGAGGGAGTCTTGATAGAATAGAAGACTATAAAACATTGGTATTCAAATTGCAGCACTTTGCAATTGTTTTGTTTATAAAACACTTCCTTTAATCAGAGTGCTGTGTGGAATCCATATTCTAAATTAAAAGGGTTGTGTAATTGATTTGCTTCCATAAAACCTATACCTTCAGGATACTTTGAAATCTCTTAGGGTGTTTCACAACAACAACAAATGGTGACTGCTGCTCAGAAAACTTGAGATCTTAATGACCAAATTTGGTTAAATATATTGGTGCTTAACTAAAGCAGATTTTTTCCTAGAAAGCAGAATCTAGGTAGATCATTGAAAAACTGCCTTGAAGGGATTTTTTTTTTTTTCCCTCAAGTACCAAAATATCCTTACTTGTCAGGCTCTGGTAATAGGAATCCAGGGACAGCGTCCTACTGAACTGCCCAGAAATCTATACAGGCAGGGCAGGTGGTACAGGAATAATGCTGATTGGGAACTTGGTCGCGAAAGAGGAGAAGCCAGTGGAGAAATTACCAGAGGTACTAGGTCATCTGAAATTACCTGCTGGATTAAAGGACGGAGAGAAGCCTGAGCTGCCCAAGCATTGACACCCTTAGTCCTCACTATTCCTTCGAGGAAAAGAGACACTGATGTGCCTTCTTCACTCCAGCCCTTACGCTTGAGCTTTTCCAATGTTTATGGCCCAGATGGCTTTTCAGGAGAGAAACACAGCATCATTTCTGTTTTAGTCAAAATCAGTCCTTTGTGGTAGTATGTCCTGTTTGTTCTGTAAGGAGGAATTTGAATTTCTTTTAATTCTGCCGAACAAACAAAATCAGAAAGCAGGTCAGCTTAATTATCGATCTCAAAAGTAATTGTCAAGCCAACAGCTGAAACAAGTGTCTGTGACCTACTCGGCCGGAGGGAGGCTGGCAGAGACTTGGAGTAGCTGATTTTGTAGGCCTGTCCTTTTAGAAGTGAACAGAGATTCGTTTTAATATCATTCTTGGTCACTGATTCTTGGGGGGTAGGGGGATATAGCTATGTGGATTAAAATACAACTTCAAAATGGAAATGCACAAGTTTACAGTGTCTTAAGTATCTTGAAATAAGTAATGACTAGGGAACCTTGGGCATTTGAGGTAGAAATGCCTGCCCTAAGTTAACTTTAGAGCAAGTGAATGGTAAACTGCAGAATGTTAAAAGATACCGCTGAAGAAAATCACCACTAGGGACCTGGCCAATGATGGAAGCAGTGCACTTACCACAAGTTCGCATGCAGAGAAAAGTGGCTGAGTAACATTTAAGTGGTAATAATGAAGGTACAGTGTTATTTCACAAATTATTAAAAGTGTGTAATAATCAGGAGAAAGCGCATGTAAGTCCAATAAGACTTTGCAAGTACAAAATGGGAGAGACGTGCCTGAAGAACACAGGAAAGAGATCTGGGGTAGGATCGTAACGGTTGGCTGAAAGGTAGGGTTTCCGGAGGAATGAGTCGGCCCTTTGCTGTGTGCCGATTAGGCCTCGCCTGCAGTTCCAAGAACCCCTCCAGGCAAGTGAGGCACCTGGTAGATGCTGGACCCTGTGGGAAGAAGAACCCCACTTGCCTTTTCTGGAAGAGGAACTTGGGAGGCTGGGCGGCTGTGTCTGTCTCCAGGTCTCTGAGGGGCTGTCCGGCTGAAGGCGACTGTTCACAGCCAGTAACAAAAGCTCGATCCAAATGGAGTTCTGCGCAGTGAAAGGAAGGTGTCTGACACTGGAGCGGAGGAGATGGGAAAGGTAGGACAGCCTGACACCAGGGAACATCCACCTGGGGCTTCATGGGAGAGCGTTTCATAGAGTCCCAAACTCAGAGGGTTTTGTTTCAAAAAGAAAATGAATCTGAGTGTTAACGGAAGGAAACAAATCCTTCAATCAGAAATGAAGACAGCTCCAGTGATTCAACTTTTTTAAATCTATAATAAGTTCAGCGAGGAGCCAATTAAAGGTATACCCCCCAAAAAAGAAAAGAAAAACCCAATACCTTTCAGATATGCTAACAACTCTCCATCAATAATTATAAATTCTAATATTTATTCAGCATTTGCTATGTGGCAGGCATTGTGCTAAGCACTTTATATACATTAAAAGAACATGATGGAAAATTCCCAATCTCATTAGCAAAAGAGCATCTTAAATTCCTAAATGTAACACTGTCCCCACAGAACTATGGGAATTGACAAACTGGCAGCGGAATTCAGCTGGAAGAATATACATTTGAGAAGCCTCAAAAAGAGCGATGATGGAGAACTGTGCTCCCTGCAAACAAACACGGTATCTGGGCTCCAGAAAGAAAACAGCGTGGTACTGGCTGAGACTGGTGGCAAGTGACAGAAAGTAAAGAAACAGCCCCAAGCAAACGGAAGAACTCCGGCTGATACCCAGAAAGAATACCACCAACAACGGTCAAGGAAAATAATTGATAACTTTGACTATGTTACAGTTAATATTTATTGGGGTATTTATTTATTGGAGGCCCCAGTTTGGGGTACAATCAGCAAGGAAATAGGTAAATCCCAATTGTGGCATAGTCCTACAAAGGAATATTACTCAGCAATAAAAAGAATGAACTGATGCAGATGGCTGAACATCAAGAACATCATTAAAGAAGTCCAGCACAAAAGAGTATATGCTATGGGACTGTTACTGTGACATCCAGGACCCAGCCTAAAGCATCTATGGTGATAGGACCAGAAGCCTGGTTCTGTGCAAGGGTGGAGGAGGCAGAAGACTGATTGGGAAACCGGCATGAGAGAACTTTCCAAGGAGATGGAGATGTCACATGTCCTGCTTGGGATGGAAATCTCACAGGGGTAAAGACTGACCAAAACTCACTGAATTCAAGAGCTGTGCCTTTCACAGGGAGGTTTTACCTCAAAAGAAAAAAGAATGGAGGCCCCAATTTGGGGGGAGGGGTGAAACCTCTTGGTGCATCAAAAGTACAATTTTTAAGTTTAGAAGACAAACAACTAGGGAAAGAGTTTGCATCATATGTCATAAAGGCTTAATCAACTTCACAGGTAAGAGGGCTTTCAAAGCTGAGAGCGAAGATGAACATTCCAGAAACAAGACGGGCAGAGACATGAACAGTAGACACAAAAGAAGAAATGCCCAATAAACATGACAAAACACGCCACTTCCTAATAACAAGAGAAGCACAGTGCTTTATGTATCTGATACGAACAAATGAGAATAAACACCATTACACGCGAACCGTGAGTGCCAGCTGGTAGGAGCTGTTAGCTACTCAACGGGACACAAGTAAAACCTTAACATGTTGCACATTCTTTCCTCGGTGATTTCACTTCCAGAACTCTATCCTAACGAAATAAATATGGATGTTGATAAAGATTTAGCTAAAAGATGTGCAGCAACAGTGATTGGAACATATGTCAGTATAGGTATCTGGAGATCGACCTATCTATCTATCTCCAAGTTTCCAAATATATGGGGTTTACTCTCATAGAAAGAAATTCGCATATAGTTTCCAGTGGAAAGGAAAACTATGAAACATCATTACAATAGGGTGCAGTTTTTATCAATGAAAACATTGACAGACACAGAAAAGACAGGAAGATGTCCATCAGAATGTGCCAGTGGTTTCTTTGGAATGTGCGGGAGGCAGCAGATTATTCTCATTTGCTCACTCCAGCCTTCTGAATCCTCCAGGGAACGTGCATTACTTTTGTATATATGCAGGGTGTCCCCCAAAAATGTATACAGGGTGTCTGTAGATTCTATTACATTTTGAAAATGAAATGTATTTTAATAAACACTGGCTTTGTAATTATTCAAAGTTGTGTATAGGTTTGGGAGGGCACCCTATATTTTGTAAAATTCCCCAAAAGGAGATGAAGTTTACTGAGGACCCCATAGGGTGAGCAGCTGAGAGAATCTGTCAGGGGGGTCACTAAAGAGCAGGGCCTTTGGACAGGTGGGAAGGAAAGCAGCCAAGGGGCATCTCGGGGCAGGGGAGGGGAGTTAAGGCTCATCTCCCAGCCCTGAGACTTGCTCCCCACGGCTCTTCCCCCAAACCCGCTGAGGATGCCCAGCCAGGCGACGAGCCAGCAGCCACAGCATAGCCAGCAGGGAAGCGCACCTGGCTCGTCGGGCTCGGATCATCGCTTAGATGGAGCTGACCTGGACGAGCCTATCAAAAGCTACTGGAGGGCGATACTGTCTTGTTTGTTGTGTTTTTGTTTGCCAGCCGTGACCCCGGGCAATGTGGAGGGCCAGAGGGAGGCTCCAGAACAGCCCTGGCACGCGGCCTGGGCCAGGGCCCCCTGGAGGCTCTCACACGTCTGAAACTTTATAAAGAGCAAATCAAGCTGACAATGGTTCAATCAAACATGGCCTGTGTGCCCCCCCGACGCGTGCGCGCGCGCGCACACACACGTACACACGTGCTCTGTAACTGTCTCCACTTCAGACCTCCTCCTCCGGGTTCCATGCCAGAGTAGAGCCCCAGCCCTGGCTTGCCCCCTGGTTTTCTACCTCCACCTCATCACACACCTGCAGGCACGTCACCTGCATGCGTGTGGCAGTCCCGCCCACTGGTCCAAGCTACCCCGCACCTGCACACTGGCCGCCCCTCAGCGCTGGAGACCTGAGGAGAGGCCCCTGCAGCGGATCGGGAAATTGGCTCTGGCTGTCCAGACAGGGAATCCTGGGCACCAGGTACCTGGAGCAGGGTCTAGAGCAGTGAGCAGGGGCCCCAGGGGGCCACCACCTCTCGGTCCACCGACTTCTCACTGGGGGAGGACACGCTGGAGGGGCAGAGTGGGGCCTGGAGAGCGTGAGCCCAGGCCCGGACCCCTCCAGCTCAGGTCTGAGGGAGGTACTGACAAGCCCAGGCAGAAAAGCCCTGGACCAGAAGCTTCCACAGGGAAAGAGGCCAGGGCAAGAAAATGGCTGAGAAGTTTCTAGAACAAATGAAGACGACATCCTCAGATCCAGGAAGTCTGCAAGTCCCGAGGACGAGAAATAAAGGTATTCCACACCGGACGTGCCCCAGGAGCGGCATTGTGCGACACCAGCCAGAAAGATGCGTCCCTGAAGGCACCCCGAGAGAAAGGGCGACCGCCTCCCGGGATGACCACTGGGCTGCCGGAAGCCAAGTCACATTTTCAAAGCGCTAAGAAAAAATATTGGTCAGCCCAGAATTCTGTGCCAGCTCAACTTTTCTTCCTCGATGGAGGTAAAATCACGACAAACCCTGAGAGAATTTACCTCAAAGACTCCCAGGAGAACTGAGCGTGGAGAAGCTGGGGAAGGAGGGACACTGGGCCAGGTAGCAGACAACGTGGGTGCACAGCTCAAATCCTGGGGTACCCACTGCTCTGGAGCCCCGGAACCCGGGCTCCTGCCCCGGGCAGCCTGGAGGTGCCATGGAGATAATGCCTTCAAACAGCCTTGTGATGACACCAGGTCCCTCCCCCATGGGTGAGACACTCTGAGGGGTGCTCCGAGCATCTTCCGAGGTCCCATCAGGATGAGCCCCCATTGTCCTAAGCAATGAGCTGCACATAATCCCCCTCTCCTAACCCTTGTCCTGGGGTCACCTCCCAAATAAACAACTTGCAGGCACACCCTTGCACTCAAGGAGTCTTAAGACGTGGCCCCAGAACTGGTCCTAGGAAGCTGACCTTCAGGATGGGGTCCCTGCGAGGGTAACATAGGTGGTAACCCCGGTGTGCCCTGTGGCAGTTCCTAAGACTCCCATGGGAAGGAAGTGAATGGGCGGGGCAGGGAGGCAGAGAGGGCACTGAGTCACAGGTGCCCGCTCTGGTACCGCACCTGGCACGTACTGAGGAAAGTGCATTCGTAAGGAGGCTGGAGAGGATTTCAAGGTCATTGTTGGCGCAGAAGCCCGGGAAGAAGACAGTGGGCCCAGCCAGCAGACGCCTCGGGGCACGGCGCGGAGGCAGCGTTGAGGGTGCCCTCAGCTTCTGCAGATGGAGGGTACACCAAGCAGAAGGTCAGCCTGAGCGCTGAGGGCCAGGGCGGCAGGGTGAACGGGAGGCCGACTTCATGCCCCGGCTAAAGCCAAGAGCCTGGTGGGGAAGGAGTCCGACCCTGACCGCAGAAGGGGTCTGCGAATCTCGAGCTCCGCACCCCCCTGGGTCCCGATCCAGCAGACATGCCCCCCCCCAAGCCTCAGCTGAGAGGAGGCCTCACTGGGTGACGCCTGCCCAGCTCAGGAACCCCCCACCTCCCTCCTTTTTCTACAGCAAAGGCCAACTCCAGGCTGGGCCTGGCGGAGGGCTTATAGCTCCTGCTCCGGGAAGAAAGGGGGCATCGGACGAGACCTGCAGGAGTTGACTACTGTACGGGAAGGCACAGGAGATCTCGAGGGTGCTGGCCAGGGAGAGCAGAACAGAAGCTGGACCGGGAGAGGGGTCCTGGTGACGGGGACCGGAGCCAGAGCAGATGCCCGACTGTGCCCTGAAAACATGGAGACAGTGGCCAGCAGTGGCAGACGGTGCTTGGCTCTAAGAGTCAGGTGTCTCTGCGAGGCGGGCATGCTGGAAGGGATCTAGGTGGCAGTCAGTCTTGGGGCCACATAAGAATTCTTCCCACCACACCAGATGTGTCTCCCGCTGGGTTAACAGGTTTACAGACACGCCTCAGGGTCGTTCTCAGTCCCCAGGCACGGATGGTCACGGTACCACGCGTGATTTGCATACTGGCCCAGTGCGTGGCCATGGCCGGTGTTTGTAATGTTCTGTGCAGGGTGGAGCAAGTAGGTCTACAGTTGTTCGTATGGAAAATGACACAATAATTAACAGATAATAAGACAAGATAAACTGCATTTCACGCACTCACAATTGTAAACCTACTTTTGCCCCCTCCCTGTATATTCCTGAAAAGAATGTGTTTGCTAATTTAGGAGTGATTTGTGAGTATCCCTTTACACTGGGGGTGGATGTCCGGAGCAGACGGCAGGGCCCTCACTTTGGCTCCCTCACCTATGGGTCACAGTTACGATGTGGGAAAGGCCAAATGGGAGCTCCTTAACATGTCCCCTGCCCTCTGCCCTCTGCCCCCGGCCCCTGCCCCCTGAGCAAAATGTTTCGAGTTCCCAGGAGAAATTTGTAAACCCGCAATAGTGGAGCGCACTAGCCTTTCTACAACTGATGCACAAGAATCCAATAGTAAGATTAACACGTTTACAGTGATGTTTACACGTTGACAGAATTCTGCGCTTTTAACTCCGCAAACACATTCTTTCCAGGTGTATGTGGAACAGTGGCCGTGGACACGTATGAGGCCACCAAGCAAATCTCAACACGTTCCCCCAAAGCAAGGCCAAACAGACCTTAACCAAAGTGTCGTTGAGTTAGAAACCAGTTACAGAAAGATTGCTCCACAAACATCTGTATGGAAACTACAGAAAGTGCTAAGAGAGCTCGTAAGACTGTTGGCTGTAACACCCACACATCAAGGTTCACCATGTTGCACACGCAGACACACTCAACTGTGCAGATGCCACTTACAACGCAGAAACCTCGTGATACCTGGGGACAGAGCTTACAAAAGTGTACATTTATGGAGACAATTCTGAAACTTCATTGAAAGATATTTAAAAAGGACCCAGATAACTGGAGACATACACCAAATTTCATCAATTGTGAAACATGGGTTTTTCCCCCCACAGTTTTGACATCTCAGAAATCAAATATGTCTTAAAATCAACAGTGCCTTAGCTCTGTGTCATAGGTCGTGGATCCACCAGACTTTTTCTTTCTTCAAAGCACACAAAATAATGGCGTGTCTTCTATGCAGTGGCATCTTGAATTAAATGGCTACCATGTCCATGGATGGAAAGACTCAAAATTGTAAAAATGGCTATTCTCGTCGATGTATTTCATCATTTCAATGTGCTTTTTGGCGGATTGCTTCTGAAAATCATTGAATAGCTAAGAGCTCAGAATACGAAAGGCAGTTTTGATAAATACATGGTGGGAGGGGGCGGGGTGGTTACCAGATGTCAAGATCTCCTCTGAGCTTCAGGAACCGCCCACATGGCCTTGGCTCGGGGACAGAGCAGTGTAACAGAGTCGAGTCCAGACAGCGACACGTCTACACGGAGACTTGATCTCTGAGCGATCGGGTTACCCGGCAGGGGGAAGGGCCGTGAATAACCGATGCCTGGAGAAATTGGCTAACCGTGGTGAAATAAATAAAACGCACTTCCGATCTCACACCAAACACATAAACTTGGCGGGAGAAAAATCTGTGTATAAAAAGCAAAACTTTAAAGTGTTAGAAGTAAACACGGGATGGATAGTTTCATGAGCCATCGCAAGGTTTCTTATCAAGATTTATTTTACGGAACACAACAAGCACACATCACAACGGGAAACAGTAACAAAGTTGACATCATTGTTCAACATCATTAGACATTCATCTGGACCCAGGTCTGGCTGTTTCAATGCATACTCTTTTTTTTTTTTTTAGCCAGCCCCATACATTTTGTTATTTCCCTTCCTTCAACTCCAACCCTTTGCACATTTTCTTCCTAAAATGCTCTCGCCCATGGTTGATGTCACACAGATGTACTCTAGCCACACACTCGAGGCGGGAGGCCCCGAGCCCACGGCGATCCCGCCCGACTGCCCGGCCGTCCTGCAGAGCAACTGTGCAATCACTACATAAACACCATCACAGGACATCTGGTTTTTTTTTTATTATTATTTTATTTTAATTTTACTTTTTCCCACTAAAATATTCAAGTGAGAAACATTTGGAGATTTATATTCAGGGCACAAGGCCAACTGGCATCTGAAGCATTTCTTTGTTACATATAATTAATTTTTCTTGGCTTCTTTCTCCATCATGACAAAGCTGGATCTGTACCATTGATCCTATTTATAGGTGACTAGTACCCCTCCCCAGAGATGCGCAACAACAACCCGGAGACCCGGGAGGGGAGGCCGGTCTGAGTGCTTTCCGGTTTCATTTTGCAACTGGAGCAGCAACCTGAGCCAGGCAAACAGCAAACAAACAAACAAACAAACAAACAAACGCCACTCTCAACTGGCTTTCTTCTCATCTAAAGAAAGGACCGGCTCATTCTATTTCTGTTTGAATGGGCTAGCAAAGGCAGCTTCCCGCAGCTGGGGGAGAAGTGTGCGGGGGTGAGACAAAGACAATATTGCTTCTTTCTTTTCCTTGTTTTTTCCTAGGAAAAAGAAAAGACCTCTTTGTAACACACACACACACACACACACACACACACACACACACTGAGAATCTAAAGAACCGTAGAAAGGAAACTGGGTAGAGAATGTTATTTTCCCAATAAAAGATATATGTGATCTGGCCCCTGGGTGTTGGTTTTAAGCGGAGATATTGACTTCCAGCTGACTGATGAGTGGAACATCTTTCTCCTGAAATATTGATAGTAGATTACACGAAACCGCAAACTATCTCCATAAAGCACGCCATTTCTAATCCTAATGGTGTTTTCTTTCCTCTGGGTGACTGCTACATTCATGATATGATGGCTTTATTCTGTCTTGGGGAAAAACTTTTCACCATACTGCTAAATTAACTTGTCAAAAGGCTTCAAACTTCGGAAGCTTTTACAGCTCAATTCAGCGCTATTATTCAAGACTGAATGGAAGTCCGTGGACTGGAAAGCTTGCAAAAAATAAATTCCCCAGGCTTTCACAGACCAGGGGAAACAGTCACCTTTTGTTCAGGTTGTGTATCTTTATTGAAAAGTCTCAGAATAGCTGCATTTTGCCTATAAATCCCTGCGCCTACCCTGAAACACGGTGTGTTGTCCGCTGCCCTTGACGGCCCTGCCGGGCACATGCCCTCTTGCTAACAACCCATCCCACCGAGCCTGGCAGGGACAGGGGCGCTCTCAGGAACACGGGGCAGGAGGGCAGAGAGCATTCCCAGCTCCCAGAAGGAACCTCGAGTTTTCAAAATGCTTTTATTCTCAAAACAGATTCAGGAGGGATTTGATAGTCAGTCATTGCTTATGACTGTCATCGCCCTTTCCAAGGGTTATCTCTGTGGCTCAGGGGGTCTGGCGTTAAAGGGAGCTCAGTGCCAGCCTCCCCACACTCCGCCCACCAGGAGTCGGGGAGATGCCACCAGCCGAGCATTGATCACTGGTCCGGCGCAGTCGCACCCGTACCCCGGGCACCGAGTATCCGTGTGCTGACACCCTGAAGCCTGAAGCCTGGGAGTTGTTCTCCCCTTCGTGAGGCCAACGAGGAAATCCGCACACCCCCCCACCCCGGCTCTGCCCTCCAGCTGCCCCAGCACGGAGGGCTCTGTGGTCCCAGTGGGCTCTTGCTTCCTGGGCTCACTCGCTTAGAGCATTGGAGCCCCCTCGGCCCTGGGCAATACTGGCGTCTCTTTACTCTGGATTCCAGTTAGGAGCGGAGACTTGCAGGCCCGGGGGTTGTGTTTGGGGAACAGTTTCATGGCAGGGGGTGAAGCAGGAAAGACCCGACCTTGACCTTCAGAAATTCTGTGCCGCGCAGGTCGGCGGAACCCGCTCCGGTGGCCGCTGCATTATTGTACTCCGTCCCAGTCTGTCTTCAGCAAGACCCTGCTTGTGCGCGAGCGGTGGCCCACTCTGTCCTCTGCGTGGTCCTAACTGTCGACTGGTGCCTTTGTCCTTCACGGAGCTGGTCAAACCCGATGAAAACTCTGATTCCACGCTTTTCAATCCAGAAGCCCCTGGACAGTTCCCGTGGGCTGTCCTCGCTCTCCTGTTCCTGTTCCCGGAGCTGAGGTTCACCCCCTTTCCTCCACCAGCGTCTGCTCACACCCTGTGAGCCGAGTCGTTCACAAAAGGCTCTGGGAGGGCGGCTGGAAGAGGCCCCGAAGCCTCCTCCACCCACTGTCCCCCTCTGGGAGCAAGGACACCGGCCACAGGACGGCCACCTCAGCTGTGAGGCTGGCAGGGGGCCCACCTCTCAGGCACCCAGGTCCTCCCTGGACAGGCCTCCCGTCAGCACCGGGAGGATTAGGTCAACACACCGAGAGAGAGAGGGCTGAGGACATGCCCGGCAGCGTAACCTTCCCGTTCCTCCCTCCCCGCACTCACGAGGAGCCGCCCACACCCACACCCCCAGGTCTCCCGGCTACCAACATCCTCTGCCAGCAATCCGGTGCCCTGCCCAGGGATCCCGGTGAGCGCGGCCTCCTGCCTCCCCTGAAGCTGGTGAGCCCTCATACAGCGTTCACCCACTGCCCAGGTCGCTCCCCTCGGCCTCCGTGGGAGCAATGACTCGGAGTTCATTCAATAGGACAAAAGCATTTTCTAGAGTCGATGAGATGCCCTAGATCTCAGGGACATTCCGCCCCCTCGGCCTGAGGCTCACTCAGCTGCTCCAGGGTCACTGGTCTGTCAGGTCTCCCGGCAGTCCTTGGTCCCAGGGCCACCAGGAGTCCCAGTGCCGACAAGGCATCGATGGAAGCCGTGAGGTCGGTCACCAGGGGCCACCACCCTCCTCCGCCCTGTGTTCTTCCCTAAATATCTGTTCCTTGGACATGGGTGTGATGGCGGAGGCCCAGCAGCCTGCTGGAGCCAGGAGGCTGTGAGCAGGAAGGTGGAAGCTGGGTTTCTAAGGGTCCCGGAGCACAAAGCGCGTTGGAGCCCACGCTCCTGGAGGACACCGGCGAGGACTGTGGCAGCCTCGGGCTCTCCACCTCCAGACGCCTTGTGTGTGAGAAAAATAAACCCAGCGAGTTTAAGCTTCTGGGGGTCGACAATCTTTACTTGCAGCCGAAAGCATCAGGTGTCCTAAGTGATAGGAAGCACAACTGAATTGTTTCCACATGCCTTCGGAGGTACCAGGACCAGGGTGGATGGAATGGAGCGGTCTGGAATCTAGAAAAGTCCTACCGAGTTCAGTCACGTTTATCTAGTATAAGGAACACCTGGTACACGCGTTCACCAAGGGTCAGGTCCGTGACTCGGACGGAGACACACTCAGGTCCGACGCTGAGGACCTGGGGTCAGTGTCTCCCAGAGGCGAGCGTGTGCCGAGGAGCCGGCCGCAGCGAGAAGTGGGGTGAGCGTTTGGGGGTGCGCGGGGACAACCCCCCCACACGGGCTCGGCAGGAAGGCCGGCAGCGGGGCCTCACTCCTGTCCTTGCTCTTTCTTCATCGTGCACCCCATTACTTCTCTGGCCCTGGAATCGGGGCCTGCCTCCAATCTGTCCTCTTCCAGAAGATTCCATCAGAGCCAGGGGCAAAACTCTCCCGGGAAGCCCCCACACGAGGTCCCTGGTACAACTGCCCTGCGGTTCTGTTTTCTCTCCGCTGGTGCGGTCCACGCTGAGGGGAGTCAGAAGCCACCAGGACTCCCCTGTAAGTCTCTGGGCCGTGCCTCCAGACAACTGTGCCAGCGAGATGGAAACAGAGCTTTTGATACATGTTTTTATAAGTAGTTCCTTATTCACAGACTGGTTTCCATTTCAATGAAAAGGGAAACGCTGTCAGAACTGTGATTTCACGATCTCAGACGGAGACACAAATGCCAACCTTTCAACAAAAATTTCTTCCGGCACATTTCACATCTGAGAACTTCCTAACGTCCTCAAACAAGTTACGCGATGGAGCCCTGGCCGGCGTGGCTCAGCGGTCAGAGCGCCGGCCCTCGGACAGAAGGGTCGAGGGCTCGATTCCGGTCAAGGGCACGTACCTGGGCGGCAGGTCCCATCCCCGGCCCTGGTCGGGGTCGTGCAGGAGGCAACCCGTCGCTGTGTCCCTCTCTCTCTCCCCGCCTCCCTGCTCCTTCCACTCTCTCTAAAAATCAATGGGAATCTATCCTCGGATGAGGGTGAGGAGTAGCCAAAATAAATAAATAAATAATATAACATAAAATAGGTTACGTAACGGGGGTGAGATGTGAACCCACAAACGACGGGCATGTCTGCGCGTCTGAGGACAGCAGACTCCCTCAGGACTGCTTTGGCTCTTTCCCTCCACTGGTTTTTGGTCAGAGGAGATTTGGGGTTTACACAAACATGAAGGTTTACCCTAATTCAGGTAACATGTCTCTGTACATAGGTGATCAACCAGGCTTAATAATTCAAATGAAATGGTCCCTGAGACCCTTTATAACCTGAGTCCCTACCTGACATTACATGATGCGGTTTGCTCGCTGCTTCTGGTTTTCCTGTGAGAGAGGAAGTTGGACTTTCCTCTTCGTGGCTGGCGCCCGGCGCAGGGCAGAGTGCCGGGCACACGGTGAGTGTGCAATAAAAGTCGCATATAATGATTATTGACGGTGTGACCGCTTTCCGGTGTCACCGTGGCTTCTCTGTGACACCACGTTGCAGGTCACGGTCAGCATTTTCTGAACCGCGTTTGGTTTTTGCTGCGGCGGCGGCATCCCACGACCTTCGCCGTTCCTCGACGCCGGCGGGATTTCTCCCTGGAGGTTTCTGCTCCGGGGTGTTGTCAGGAGGAAAGCGCGGGGCTATTTATTCGCCGTTGACACTGAGACTGTGCCGGTGGCCCCGGGCTGGCCCCGCTCGCTGGCTCGCGCCCGGACTGAGTACAGCTGCCAGTGTGTTTATTTTGGTCGTGTATTTCAAAGGACCGTTTCTCCCCGAAAGTAAACAAACAGAATGGAACAGCTGTGACCGATAAAAATCCCAGGCATAATCATCACCCTCTTGTACATATCCTGTGGTTTCAGATTTAATTTTAAAAATCTCCCTCAACTCTTGATTCACGACAGGGACAGTGGGTTCAATGGAAAACGAGGCGAGAACTGTTCTCCCGAGAAGGACACAGGTGGGGAGAGCCATTGAGCTGTAGTTTTCCTCCCGGCATCAGGGTGACAGACTCTGAGGCTCCTGCCCCCGGGGCCAGTGTAGCTGGAAAGTGGGGCGCAGACGGGCGTGGACGGGCGTGTGGACGGGCAGTGGGTGGATGCTGGGAGCGAGGTCTGTCCCCAGGCACCCTGTGGGAGGGGCCCCGGTGGCGGGGCCCGGAGGAGGCCATTCCATTCAGACACCAGATTGCCATCGTCCGCTTCCTGGAATGGTGTAGATCTGTTACGATAAAGCTGAGAGGTCCCTGAGATTGTGTTTGTTCTCTGAACACTACACTCTACCTTACTCGTATCTGAAAACCTGCTCCTTTCCCAAACCATCCCAGGCTTTGGGATTCTCTGTAAACCACAAAAAAGGACAGGGGTACCTCTGATAGAACTAACACATTGTGGTAGATGAACAATGCATCCAGAAATGGAAGTGTCCTTTAAAAAACTGAACAGTTACCATATGACCTAGCAATTCCGCGTCCGGGCACCCAGCCTGGAATCCAAAGCGGGGTCTCCAGGAGATATCGGCACACCTGTGTTCACACAGCGTCACCCACAGCCACCAACAGGTAGAGCAGCCCGGTGGCCATCGAGGGATGGGAACACAAAACGTGGCCCATCCACACAAGGGAATGTCGCTCAGCCTTAAAACGGAAGGAGATGCTGACGAGCGCTGCGTGGACGCCCCTTGAGGACACTGCTGAATCAAAGAAGCCAGTCACAGAAGGACACATCCTTCTTGTAAACTCCACTTGTCGGAGGTCCCTAGAATAGTCAGATTCTTTTTTTTTTCTTTATTGATTTTTTAGAGCAAGAGGGAGAGTGTGATAGAAACATTGATGAGAGAGAACATCGATTGGCCGCCTCCTGCATGCCCCCCACTGGGGATCGGGCCCACAACCTGGGCATGTGCCCTGACCGGGAATCGAACTGGCGACCTCCTGGTGCCTGGGTCGACGCTCAATCGCTGAACCACACTGGCCGGGCTAGAATAGTCGGATTCATAGAGACAGAAGGTAGAGTGATGGCCAGGGGCTGGAGAAGGGAGATGGGGAGCTGGTGTTTAATGGGAACAGAGGTTCAGTCGGAGATATGGACAAGGTCCTGGAGACGATGGCAGTGCCGTTGGCACAGCGATGTCAATGCACTGAATACCACTGAACCGTACACTTAAAAATCAGTGAAATGGTAAATTTTATGTTAAGTATGTTTTATCACTATAAAAATAAATAATTAGCCCTGGCTGGTTTGGCTCAGCGGTTAGAGCATTGGCCCGCGGCCCAGAGAGTCCCGGGGTCGGTTCCCGCTAAGGGCACGTACCTCGGTTGCAGTTTGTCCCCAGCCCCGGTTGGGGTCGTGTGGGTGGCAGCCAGTCGATGTGTCTCTCTCACGTTGATGTTTCTCTCCCTCTTCCTCCCTCTCTCCCACTCTATCTGAAAATAAAATGAAAAAAAAAAGAAAAAAGAAATAAAAAGAAATAAATAATTAAAATGTAAAAACTGAAACTCTAAAATATTTGGGGAAAAATTCCACAAAATTCTTATGATGATGAATAAAGGTCCTACGACTATTAATCAAGTAAGTCTCTGCCTCACGGGGGTCCCATGTCACCTTCTATCGCTCTTAACGGTGGATGCGTGTGCCAGCCCCACGTTAGCTGGGAGCCTCCTGCCTTCGAATTAGGGCAGACATTTCCCTCAAGAACCCCACTTACCCACACCCCAATCCAAGTTCTAGAAAAGCCCGGCATCTTCGGCAGCTCCTGCCTGTGACCCTGCCTTTGCACCTGTCCCAGGGTCCGTCCGTGCTGTCCCAAGCGGCAGGGCTTACGTGGCTCTGCCGTGGATTCTGGCACCTGGCCGGCAGGGGCCCCACTGTGCTCTCCCCAATCATCCTACTCGCGCCCCATACCCGCACGGGAGCGTCAGGCACATTTAGGGTAGAGTTGGCATCGGCACGATTCGAGTCTTCTCATCCGTGGGTGTGATATTTTCCTCTGTTTTCTTAAGGTCAGGTTAAACAGGAAACCCTCGCGTGCGGGCCCCAGTGTTCCGCAGACAGACTGGGCACGCTTCCTACCGGGTCGTCTGCGGCGTCTCACAGTTGTCCCTGCCGTTGTGAGCGACGGCGTGTCTCCCTGACGTTTTCAAGGTGAATGTTGTAGGTCTGGATCTGCTATCCTGCCTCCTTGCAAGTTCTGATGAATGTTTCTTACACTCGCCCGAGGATATGTTTTTATTGGTTTTAGAGAGAGGAAGGGGGAGGGGTGGAGAGAAACATCAGTGGGCTGTCTCCCGTGCCGGCCCCAACCGGGATCAAACGTGCATCCCAGGTATGTGCCCCGAGTGGAAATCGAATTCACAGCCTTTTGGAGCACAGGATGAAGCTCCCACCAACCCAGCCACCTGGCCAGGGCTTATTAACTTTAATAGTTTGCTAGCTGCCCGGCCTCTGTGTGGAGAAACACAGGGACCCTGCAGGCTACACCCTGTGTAAGTGGCCGCCCTGGGAGGTGGGCCTGCCTGCGGAACGGCTCGATCCCTGGGTGTTCCACGTAGACCATCGTATATCTGCAAAGAAGGACAAATTTTCTCTCTTCTGTTTGAATTGTTATTCTCATGCTCCTTTTCCTTACCACGGTGCCGGCGGAAACCTGCGGAACGTGAGGACAGAGAGCACGGTCCCCTTTCTCTGACTCGTGGCAAATGCTCCTGCTCGCTCACCACTGACCGCGGACGTCGCTGTAGATTTCTGGTCCACGCGCTTCATCGAGTAAAAAAGTCGTATTCTTCCTTTCCTAAGTGTTTTGTTTTCAATCATGCACATGTGGTTTCAATCCATCCAAGCTCTTTCATTTGGCAAATTAAAACGGAGATTCTTTTCTCATTAATGCATTACTATAGAGAGGGTCACTGATAGATTTTTCAAATGTTGACCCACCTCTGGATAACTTGGATAAAGACGACTTGGACATGACGTACGAGTTTCGACATTTTTCTCCCCTGTGAAATGTAACGGAAAGAGAAAAATGCATAAACCACACACCTCCAGGTTAACAAATTACTCCGCATTGCGCACCCGAGTTACCATCACCCAGGAGAAGAAACTGAACCTCCCCCTGTCTGGCCCTTCCAGGTCCCAGACCCTTTTCATGCCCCAAACCAGCCACAGTCCGGACTTTGGTTATACTTACTTCCTCTTTCCTGTATACTTTCCGACCTCAATATGCACCTCCAAACATTACAAGTTCATTTGCCCTCCTGACCTTTATGTTCGTGGAGTCTGCCATCCGGTGCGTCTGACCTGGCGTCTGGCCTCTCTCCTGGTCTGTCCGCTCTCGGAGCCCTGCTAGCCTGTGTCTTCAGTCACTGCTTGTGCTGGTTCTCGTTTATGAGGTCCTGTTTACCTGTCTGCCTGGTCATGCTTGCTGGTACAGGGAACGGGCCTTTTTTTTTTTTTTTTTCCAGAATAGAATTGAGAACTGCGGTGTATGCCCCTCCCCCTCTGTCAGGGGAGTTTTATTTATGAGTGAGTCATGTGTGTGCAGCTCCAGTGAGTCACCGGCAATCTAGGGCCACTTGAATCCCATTTCAGGGTTTGAGAGATTTTCTGTACCACGAGGGTGACTCAGCGCTGGACACAGGAGGTGGCTTACGCACGCTCACCCTCACTTCCAGGAAGTGGTGCTCGGAGTCAGCCCCCCCGGCCCCCGGAGCTGACTGCGCGCACCTTGTCCGAACTGCGTGTTCCGCGAGGTCATGTTGGCGGCGTGACACGGCTCTGCCGGGAGTATCTACACCACGGAAGTCAGCAGGGGTTAGAAGTCAAGGCTGTGTCTTAGAGAACCACCTGTTAAACCTGCAATCCCATGTGGTGGCTCCTAGGGTTCAGCTCTTTGGGGTCTCCACCTACAGTGTGGGGTTGTTTACCAGGCTCCCTGCCCTTGGCAGGCTTCAGACTCCAATTGGTTTTTTTTTAATCTTCATCCGAGGATACTTTTCCATTTATCTCAAGACAGAGTGGGAGGGGGAGAAAGAGAGAAACATCGATGTGAGAGAGACACATTGTCTGGTTGCCTCCCGCACGACCCCGACCAGGGCCGGGGACCAAACAGCAACCAAGGTACATGCCCTTGACCGGAATCGAACCCGGGACTCTGGTCCTTGGGCCGATGCTCAAACCACTGAGCCACAGCGGCCAGGGCCAGAGTCCAGTTTTTGTTCCCAAAAGCCTGACAAGGCTGCTAGACGTATAATCCAGCCTCTTCGCCTCCTTTCCCGTGTCAGGTAAATCCCCCTGGAGCAGAAGTAACCCCGAATGTTGGTCTCACTTGGGCAGTTTCCCAGCTTTGGCAATTCCGCGAAGAGCTGCTATAAACACTTGTGTGCAGGGCTTTAGGTGCACGCGTCTTAATTTGTGTAGGACAACACTGAGATCACTGGGCTATGTGGTGAGTGTGCGTTCAAGTTTTAAGGCGTTTTCCTGAGTGGCTCAACCACTCTGCATTCCCACCCGCAGTGCGTGAGCAGGCCGGGCTCTGCGCCTCGCACTGGAGGCTGTCACGTTCTATCTATGTACTCACCGACTCGTGTGTACACGTGTATTTATTTTATTTTTACTTCAGCCATTTTCATAACTGTGTAATGGTGTTCCAGTATAGTTTTAACATGCATTTCCCTAACACCTGCATTTTTTTCCAAGAAGTTTTTATTTAAGATTGATTTTTAGAGAGAAAGAGAGAAACATCGATGTGAGAGAGAACATCGATTGGCCGCCTCCTGCATGCCCCCCACTGGGGATCGAGCCTGCAACCTGGGCATGTGCCCTGACCGGGAATCGGCTGGCGACCTTTCTGTGCAGGGGTGATGCCCACCCCGCTGAGCCACACCAGCCAGGCCAGTGAGCATTTTCTCATGTACTCGCTTGCCATTTCTATTCCTGTTCCATCCTTCAGCTCTTTGTAAAATTACGTGGTTTATTTTCTCACTGTTGAATTTTGAGTGTTCTTTATATAGGGAGGGGCAAAAGGTTTACAGTTGTTTGTATGGAAAACAAAACAACAATTAATAAGTAGTAATACAAGAAGAAACTCTGTTTCCCGTACTCACAACTGTAAACCTACTTTTGCCCCGCCCTGTCTATTTGGGGTACAAGTCCTTGGTGGGGGCCGTGATTAGCAAATAGTTTCTCTCCACCTTTAGATTTTATTTAGTTTCTTTTTATTTCTTCCACTGGTTTGGAAAACGAGATCAACGGAACAGAAAACACAATGCTAAGGAAAAACCCACATATGCAGGCACATAGGGAGGGACTGAAAATGCACACACCAAACCTCAGGTAACCTTCAAGAGGGCGACTGTCACTGGGAGGGATGGTCACGGCGTTTTCTGCAATGCTTGACATTGTTACAAAGAGAAAGTTTTTAAGACATTGTGTAACAAGAAACACATGCTTATGTGAACACAGTTTACCACCTGTCATCACCAACATGCGACTAAATAAAGGACATTTCAAAGTCAATAAAGCACAGACGATGTTATTTAAACGCAAGGGCATGTTAGAATGAAAACGAATACATTTAGCTTTACGGAAAGTTTCTTGCCCACGTACACCAACACGCACGCCATCCCCAAAGAAGGCTGATGTGTTCGAGCATTTTGTGAATTGCTAAACCTTGCTAAAAATTTGGAGTGGAACGAAGGGCGATCAGTTGGGAACGGCCCAGCTGCAAGTGCGGCAGTGTTGGCCTGAGACCAGCGAGCAGATGGGGCCCTGCGGCGGCTCAGGCCCCTCCTGCTGCCCGCAGCCTGCACCCCAGGGCCCGGTTCCGCCTCCCTCTTCCCGGGGAGGAGGCTGGGAACATGGGCTCTGCTCAGCGTTAGGTCCTTGCTATCAGGACCGACTACTCCTTTGCCTGGGAGGAGCCAGGCACCCTCCTGATGGCTGCTGTGACCTAGAGTGACCAGCGATGGCTCTGGGGGTCTGGTTCCCTTGTCCCTCACACAGCATCACAGGGCGTGAGATTGGGCAGCCGAACAGCGGCCTCGGGGTCTGAGGGTGCAGCCTGGAGTCTGAGGGAGTGAACACCCTGGGGGGAACCGCTGCCCAATCAGAAAAGAGACGGGAGGGAGTCGGATGGAGTCTGTCTCCTCCTTCCTCCGACGGCCTGTTCCAAGATGATCTGCTCGTGCAGCCTGTCCGGAGACCCAGCTGCCCAGCAGCCTGGTGTCCAGTAGTGAGGCCACGGGCACCGTGACAGTGCACCCTCACCTTGCCTCCTTCCCATCCTGCCGGGCTGTGGCCTCTTCTCTTCCCTCCTGGGAACGGAGGCCGGCATCCAAGCCTTGCCTCGGGCTGTTTTCTAAGGATCAGAAAAAGCGCTTGTTTTTTCTCACAGAACAGGAGGCCTGGGGTTAAACAGAGGAGGGCTGGGGCTGTGACCTAAGGGCACAGACTCTTCCTGCTCACCTCTGCACCGGCAGCTTCATCCTCACGGTCACAGAAGGGGTGCTGCCTCTCCCTCTTCACCCAAATCCCAGGAAGGGAGAAAGGGGAGGGGAGAGGGGCCAAGAGCTGCACTCGGTGAGGTTTCATCTTTCCCTCAGACAGCGGGTGCTGCTCGGGTGCTGGAACGCCGCGTCCAGAGCACGCTGGGCACCGAGCACGGACTGCCACTCTCAGCGAGGCCGCGGACTGAGGGGCCCTGTGCGGGATCTGCCGGGAGTGGGGGTGGCCCTCGAGGACGTATCCCCTCACAACACGCAGCCCCTGCGTTCACTGCTCCTCTCCTCTGCTCTGCCCGGGACCAAACGGAACCGTGGGCCCCTCGCAGGTCCGGTTTCCTCTCTTTCTGCGAACTGCAAACTGGGTTCCAGAGCTGACACTTTCAAAGCCCATTTATTTTGAGGCAGTGCGCGGGTGGTCCTCCGGACCGGGCTCTGGCTTCAGCAGAGTTTGGACGGCACAGGCCCAGGATGCCACTTCTTCCAGCCCCTGCCTCCCCCCTTTTCCAGTCCCCACCTTCAGAGCGGCCTCAGCCACCTCCGCCTCCGTGACCAGCCAACACCGATGTCTGCGCTTGCTCCCATGCCTGCGCTTGCTCCCATGCCGAGCAAGCAGGAGCTCCCGGGTTCGTCAGCCTGCGTCCGGGGGCCTCCCACACCCTCCTCTCTCCGGGCTGCTGTCTCCACCCGACCACGTGGCTGCGGGGGGCCTGGGCCACTTCCGAGAGTTGGCAGGGTGTCTCTCGAAGATTCAAAACCAGGGCTGTGGTGAGGACATGCAGGCCGTCCCAAGATCAGTGGGCTGACACTCAGGACGCCGGGGAAGCCGCCGTGGTAGCCGCCGTGGTCCCGATCTGCATGCCCTGGGTTCTGCCCACACTGACCCTCAGCTCTGTGACTTCCCGGAGAGCCACTTCCTGGGCACGCAGGTGAAACTCATCACGAAGACGGGAGACCCTGACTCAGCTCCGCAGGCTGGCCGGCCCAGGCTGGGTGAGTGTCTCTTCTCAAGGCCCTCAAATGCGACCAGGAGTCTGTGGAGCCCAGAGGCCTTTGAGGGGCCCCATGTGTCCCCCTGGTGTCTGGCTTCTGCCTGAGCCTCTCCCCGAAACCACCAGGCAGCCTTGTAACTGCCCTGGAGCCCTCTCCCATGCCTGAGACCCAATGGAAACAATAAGGCTTTTTGCAGCAAAAACCCACAAAAATATTTTTTGAGTGAAGTTTAAAAAGTGAGCGATCTCAGATAAACACCTAGATTCCTGGATTTCTTTGAAAAAAAAAATGGGGAGAATTGGCCAAGTTTCTCCAAAAATTGATTGGTGCTGAGCAGGCCAGCATTCCACCCTCCGCGGTCACCACCCACGCGAGTCCCGACCCTTCCTTCCGAGTTCCCGCGTCGTCTCCGTAGTGACTCACCTTCTGCGAGGCAGTTTGCAGAATCGTAGATTCTGCCCCAAAAGAAGTTCTGATTCTGCTGCTTGGAGAATCCCACTCCCTGCATCTCTGCACACACTGGAAGTCTGGTCCTGTTTCTCCTTCAAGTGGTTTTAAGGACTCTGATCAAATAAAAAGCCGCCTGGGTTTCCCCCAGAAGAATACGAAGGTCACAGCACATAGAGCAAGGTGTGACTTCACCATCTGGGCCAGTTTATTGCTTTTCTTAGACTCAGCATCTTCATTCACAAGCATTAAAGGTTCACAACTGGGTATTCACTTGTGTGAAAGATCACTCATCTGACCTGTTAAAACCGTTCCCCGGTATTACTCTTTCCTATTTACTTTCGCTTATTTCAGCGGAAGGTACCCAACAGAGGCCGCACACGGACAGGTTGTGTAACGTGGACCAAGCTAGAAAGCTGATAAAGGAGGGTTTTGACCAGAGTTGACAAGAGCAACGATAACCAAAGAGATTGTTGTCTGGTGACCTCTCTCTCTCTCTCTTTTTACATGTACGTTTCAAGATCCAGAATTGTCTAGAAAAACACAGAATTTTCAGCTTTTCCTCATTAACCTTTGCTTTCTTGGCTGTCCTTAGAATCTTATAAAGAATCTATTTCTTATTGTAACGGTATTTTAGAATGTACCTGTCATAGTGACGTTTGACAGATGCTTGATGAAAATGATTTCTTACTGCACCGATGTCTTTTTCCTATACACGTTCATACTAATTGGGAAATTAGAAATATCTTGTACATAATCAAGCATGAATGTAATGACAGAATATTATTAGGTAATATCTTATTAAGACTGTATGACTACGCCTCATGGAAAAAGTCCTAATTATAAAGAACGTCTCATTTCTGCTTGACGGACGTGATTCTTCCTGAAGAACTGTGACTGTGAAGAATCGCTGAAGTGATCACTCTCTGGTTGTGCAACTAAACAATGCAATTATGCAGTAAATTCCAGTAATTATATTTCAGTGGAACTAAGGTATTATATTATCACAGACTATTTTCAAATATATACACGTATTTAAATTTTTCTCTCCTGTAATTTCCAAGAAAGCTTCACACTGAAGTAGTTATAGTCATATATTCTATATTTATCTGAGACGGGGCAGGAATTCGTGATTTTAGAAATTAATGAACTTATAGAAGAAGGCGAACTTTATAAGGTCATTTGTTAAGATATGGAGTTAACATTTATCTTGTGAGCTTTCAAAACATGTCCGGGCATGTCCCACGACTCAGATCTAACAGAGGCTCGGAGGACCCCAGCAGCTCCCGCCACGCGGGGCCCCAGGCCCGTCCCACCTGCGACCGGCTGGCCGCCGGCACACCGAGGCTGCTGGGAGTCTCTGTGTTCTTCATTCATAAAAATTTCATAAGTGAAAGAATAGCTTTGGGCAGATTGAGAGCAGAGACAGACTATATCAGCTACTCATTTCATTCTGAATAATTTCCCCAGAAAATTTCCCATGTTTCTGTCAACGCGGAACTAACTGGCTTAATTCAACATTTTCTGGGGAATTGGGTATTGAAAGTCAGAACATCTATGATATCTCAACACAGTGTTCTGTGTTTCATTTCCTTAGGGGTCTTCTTTAATGACTGTGTGTTAGAAGTGAGAAGCAGCCAAGTGGAAAGGAACGGGGAGAGGAGGAAAGACCCGCTCACGGCAAGCGCGGGCTGTCTGGGAGGCGTGCAGTCAATACGCGCTTTGCAGCGTTCCTTGGCAGTGGCGAGGCGGAGCGCTGAGCCCGGAGCCTTCAGAAGAGGACACGCGGCATGCACACAACTGCGGCCTTGTCACCTCTCTCCCTGGAGGTCAATGTGTGGGCGATCCTGGAGACGCTGGCGTGGGCACCCTCGGGAGCGACCCTCCAGTTCTCGGACACTGGGCACACCTGGAAGGCGAGGTCCTGTCTGCCGGTCTCCTCCAGGTGGGAGCCCACCCCTGCAGGTAATGACCAGGGCCCGGTGCCATCCCGCTCTGTACCCAGAGCAAAACTTCCAGCAGGCCTGGCCCTGTGGCCCCCTGGCCTCTGGGACACCAGGAGGGGACATGCCAGGAGAAGTTTCTGGCCCCATGGGGAAGAGGCAGGGCTCCCCAAGAGCACCTGGCAGAAGAGAGGGGCACAGGGAAAGGAGGGGTGGCACAGGGCGGTGAGGCAAGCTGTCTGTGCAGCCAGAGTAGACCCGCTGGGACCCACTGGGACCCACTGGGCCTCAGCCAGCCCCTCATCCCCAAGCTGTGCCTGACCCCAGGGCTCCCTGCGGCCTTCATCGGGGGCCTGGATCAGTGAGCACAGCTCCCTGTATGCAGCCCGGTCAGTGAGGTCAGGGACTGGCCCAAACAGCAGTCCTGGGCTTGGTCCCCTTTCCTCCACTGGACTGCCAGGTCCCAGCATGGACTCCCCTCTCCACAGCCAAGCCGTGGACGTGACGGCTCCCACCCCCTCGGGAAGTGACTGGCAGGGACCCACACGCCTCCTCCAGAACACAGCGTTTACGTCAACACACACGTGTGACGCCTCAGGCATGTAACGTGCTGGGCACCCACGAAGCATCCCCGTGGCCCTCCTGAGAGCGGTGTTGACCTCGGCTGGCTACCCGAGGAGGGATTTCAGAAGCCCTCCTCTTGGACACAGGGCATGAAGGGGACCTTTTCTCTGGGGGGACAGTGATTCAAACCTGGACATGAAAGTCTGTGCGGAGCTGGGCTGCTCCCCCCATGACTAGCCCGCCTGCAGGCAGCCAGGGGACGATCCTTCCTCCCTGGGGGTGCACAGCCCCACTTGCAAAAGAACTCGGAGAGAATGAAATATAGAGCACGGTGTGGAACTCCTGACAGCTGGGACTGGATGGTGGCTTACTGGGGACTGTCCCGTGTGTCTGAGGATGGCTCACAGCAGCCTGGCCTCCACCCACTAGGGACCGGGAGCACATCTCTGTCCTCAGCTGTGATGACCTAGAATACCTCCAGATATTGCCAGGTGCCCCCTGGGCCGACGTGGCTGACCTGGAGGCTTCGCAGATGCCCCGCCTCGGGCAGCCAGGAAGTGGCGCTGAGAGCCCACCTGGCCCGGGGCCTCTGTGCTGGGTCTGCGGTGTCCCCACGCAGCTTCGGCCACCATTGCTTGCTGTGGGCCATTGCCACCTGCCCGCCGCCGCCTCTTAAGTGTGCCTATTTTGGGGGTACAGGCTTTACCTGTACTTTCTCCCCTCCCTAGCCCCAACCTTGGCCTTCTTGGTCACTTTTTGACCTGAGCTGCCCTCCCCTAGTTGGGCCAGCTCTGCTGTGAGGGGTATCTGAGCATGCCCTCTCCCCTGATGCCCAGCGGCCGGAGCAGGCTGGGCTGGAGGACCTTGGGAGAACTTGAGCGGAGAGCCCTATCAGGAGGCCAGGTCCCTGTTTTTATGCACCCCTCCCCCCTCCCCACCCTGCTGGCTTCTGGCTTTATCCCTGTGCATCAGGACAGGAACCCTGATAAACTCAGGGCTAATAAAAGGAGCGTGGGGGGGTGGTACACTGCCCAGGTGGAGCCTGAGGGGTGAGGGCTTCTCGGAGGAGCCCGCCTGGTCTGTCCCAGGGAGGAGAAGTCATAGCAGCAGGACGCTCCAGGCAGGCCCCACGGGAAGATGGGCAGAGGCTGCCTGAGGGCACACCTGCTGTACCTGGAAGGTTAGGAAGACACCAACAGGGCAATGTGTCCGTCCCCTGGGGGCCCAGCCAGGCCACAAGGCCAGGTCGGCTGCAGACACACCAGGGACAGGGGCTGCCCACTGCCTGAGGCTGGGCAGGAGGAGTCACGCGGATGGAGGCCAACCCACCCCCAGAGGTGGCACCTGTGTGGAAAGAAGGCCCCCTGGCTGCCACCTGGAGAACAGAGGACGAGAACCCAACACCTGTGGAGACTGAGTTGTAAACCAGAAATGATTGAGTTTGGAGTCCCCCAAACAAAGTTGTGATGAACTAAGAGAAGCAGTATTGCCCTCTGCCCAGCGTTGTGGATGATAGCATGGAGCCCGCACTGGCGTGGTGCTGGGCTGAAGCCCCAGGGGTGCCTGGTCGGGCCATGACCCTTTCTCCCAAGTCTCTGGCTGCCAGCAGCCGCTCTGGCTTCCTCAGGCCCCTGGGGTGGAGGGCTGAGTCAGGGTTGGAGTCTCTATTGAGACACTGAAATACAAAGGGACAATGGCCTGACCATATATGAAAATGGAACTTTGACCCACAACCTGCAATAACCAGCCCAGGAACCAACCCCTTGACTACAGTAACCAGCCCGGGAACCAACCCCTTGACTACGGTAACCAGCCCAGGAACCAACCCTGGTCTATAGTAACCAGCCCGGGAACCAACCCCTTGACTACAGTAACCAGCCCGGGAACCAACCCCTTGACTACGGTAACCAGCCCAGGAGCCAACCCCTTGACTACGGTAACCAGCTCAGGAACCAACCCTGGTCGACAGTAACCAGCCCAGGAACCAACCCCTTGACTACAGTAACCAGCCCAGGAACCAACCCCTTGACTACGGTAACCAGCCCAGGAACCAACCCTGGCCTACAGTAACCAGCCCAGGAACCAACCCCTTGACTACAGTAACCAGCCCAGGAACCAACCCCTTGACTACAGTAACCAGCCCAGGAACCAACCCCTTGACTACAGTAACCAGCCCAGGAACCAACCCCTTGACTACAGTAACCAGCCCAGGAACCAACCCCTTGACTACAGTAACCAGCCCAGGAACCAACCCCTTGACTACAGTAACCAGCCCAGGAACCAACCCCTTGACTACAGTAACCAGCCCAGGAACCAACCCCTTGACTACAGTAACCAGCCCAGGAACCAACCCCTTGACTACAGTAACCAGCCCAGGAACCAACCCCTTGACTACAGGAACCAGCCCAGGAACCAACCCCTTGACTACAGTAACCAGCCCAGGAACCAACCCCTTGACTACAGTAACCAGCCCAGGAACCAACCCTGGTCAACAGTCACCAGCCCAGGAACCAACCCCTTGACTACAGTAACCAGCCCAGGGGGCCACCACTGTCTGCTAGTTGGACGTGTCATACTGTTGGAAGTCAGACCTCTGTCTCTAGGAAGCGAAACAATAACCTGTCACAATTGGCCCCAAACAACCAGAACCCAATTAATAACTGATTTTCCCTAATAATCTGCCCTAACTCCCAACTTAGAACCAACCAGAGAAAGCCAAACACACAGCCCCAGCTGTCACAGGGGATGCCCCATTCCAGCTTGCTCCCAGCCTCCCCAGGCCCCGGCTCCCGTCAGAGCACCTGAGCGCCCCTGCCCGCCTGGTCTCTGCCCAGCACAGGGCCACATGGCAGCCCCCGTCTTCTCCCGTGTGGACATAGCCCACTGCTACCCCGTGGTAAGAAGATTGTGGAAAGAAGCGAGGACCGGTCCGTGTGCTCTGCACAGAAGCCCCAGAGGGCTCGAGTTTGCAGAGACTACGGAGCAGCGAGAACCTGTGGAAAAGCCGAGGCTTTAACTGTGAGCGGGGGAGTCCTGGTCTAAGCTCTCCGTGGCACCGAGAAGCCGGCGCCATGTGGGGCAAGTCCTGGGAAGTGCTGGGTACGGGGTGGAGACTCCAGGCTTGGGTCCTGGCCCACCATTTCCCATCAGGTACATCTCAGGAAAATTATTGACCTCCTAGAGTCCGTTTCCAGCCTCTAAAATCAGGATGACGTTCTCTCCCCTAACAGGTGGGCACAGTGGTGCCAACAGCGAGTTCATGGTGGCAGCTCCTGAAAGACCTCATGCTGCTGTTGCCTCGGTTTCCCCAGTGTGGTAGAAACGGTACACGCTGATGTCAGCACAAGGTGCTGGACCTCCTCTGCCAGCGTGCGGGGTCCCAGAACAGGACTCGAGCTCTTGTCCCTCGTCCCTAAGACTGCACCGCGGCACCTCCACTGCCCATGTGCCCTCAGCTGTGGCTCACAGGCCCCTCTGCCGCTGGCCTGTCTCCCCACGGCCTGTGAGCTCCCTGAGGCAGCCAGGCACCCATCCTGTTGGAACCCAGCTCAGCTCAGTGGGGTGAGGGCCAGGACCTCGGAGAGCCATCTAATCAACCAGTGGCTGTGCCAACTGCCCTCGCTAGGCAAGACCTTGCTGCTCTTGGCACCGTCCCCCGGCTGCCTCCCAGGGTGCTGGCCCTCAGAACCCTCGCAGATTAACAGAAAGCTGGGAGCACATCTCCCCAGGAAAGCGGCCAGATCCGGAAGCAGCTGCTCTGGAGAATTACTGCGCTGCGTATAAAACGCCTGTCGAAGTCCCCAGATCTGCCGTCTCCTTGCCCATCGGCGGCCTGGCTTTGGAGGAAGGGCACAGAGAGACGTGAGCGGGGTGATGCCCGGAGGCCCCCGGTGCCTGGCCCAGGCGTGCTTGGGCTCAGCTGGGGGCTCTGTCTTCTGACCAACACCAGCAGCAGACCTGTTTTTGCACACGGTTGTCGGTCCTGTCTCCAAAGGCTGCCTGTCGCACTGCAGGGCAGAGTGTGAGACACACAAGGATCAACACTTGGATGGGCCCCGGCCTCGGATGCCAGGCTTGGGGCAGCACTGGTGGGGCTGGTGGCCAGGGAACAGAGCCAGTCGCTGGTCCCTGCCTGGCTCTGCCCAGCTGCGCTCTCTCTGAAGCCGAATCTTGGCTGTTGGGATGCCTCAGCTGGAATAAAAGGAGGCTGCAGACCCCCTGGGGCTGAGCTGGTGGCTGGCCCGCAGCAGGGGGCCCTTCCCTCCCTGCAGGCTGGACTCTGAGCTGCCCCCACAGACAGTTCATAGGAGCCGCACTGGCCCCTCGGGAGCGGCGGTGACTTGGACTTGGGTTGGTTGGTGGACGAGGCACCGCACGCCCGTAACTCCGTTTAGCTGGAGACGGACCTGGGCTCCACTCGGACTGCGCCTCCTGGGGGATGACAACCTATTTTTAAAGACTCAAGTGGAAAAGTCTTCTCACAGCTGTGAAAACACTGGCCGGCCAGTGCTCTTGGCCTGTGCTCAGAGGCTCTGAGCGTGGCGGGTGCCGGGGTCGAGGTCTGGGCTGGGGACGGAGGCCAGGTCCCGTCTTCCCGGAGAGACCCGTGAAAACACGGCTGGAGGCCCCAAGCCGAGAAGGACTCTCAACCCCCCCGGGGATGGTTAGGTGAGCTCAGCAGTTCATTTCCCTGGTGAAGTCACTGCAGAGAGGGCCACCCGCCGACAGGACAGGCCCTTCCGTGTCACCTGCTTGCACAGCGGGCTTCGTGAGTCGGAGACGGGCAAACCTGACCGGGCCTCTGGACGCAAGTTCGTGATCGTGTGATTCCCGCGTGTCTGTGTGGGGCGTCTGGAAGGTTCCAGTGCAAAATGCTCTCAACTAGACCAAGCACTGTCACTTCGGATGGTCTCCTAGTGGCTTCAGTGAGCTCCTCGGAAGGTGTGTGTGGAGGGTTTGTAATTCGCTCCGTCTCTTCCTAGGCATTTCCCGTTCCTCCCCGTGCTCCTGGGGCGAGGTGTGGGCAGCTCTGCCCCCTCTTTACAGCATCCTTACATGCGAAGAAACACAGACTGCGGGTTTTTGCGAGACGACTCGGAGACACGCGACTTCCCTGGGAGGGGGGAGAGCATCTGCGGAGGACTTGCCCTCGTTCCCAGGCACGAGGTGAGACTGCGGCCCTGTGACATTGTGTGTGTGTCTAGGATCACTTTCAGGGATCCCCACGTAAAAGTGGTCCTTTTGGTGGATGTTCTTCAGCAAATCGTCATCACCAGCTCTCTCCTCCCTTCTGCCCGGGGTGGGGGGCGGGGGCACACTCTCATTAAGGAGCGGACAAAGTGCAGGCTGCTGGGGGACCAAGTCTGCCACCACAAACTATGCCCTGGACGCACCCTTCTCCCAAAGCAGAGCCGATTTAGGATTCAGCATTACTTTGGATCATCTGGGTTTCGTGGCGAGTCACGGAGTGTCTGTGAGCCTCAAGCTCCCCAGCTGCGGTGTGGGGTAGCTCAGAGATTCAGCGAGCTCACGTGTGTGCAGGGTTCATCTCAGCTCCCGGCATGGGGAAAGCACTCATCGATGTTTGTTGTCTTATAAGACAACGGGAGCGATGGAAAAAGCAGCAGAGGATGGAGAGACGAGGAGACAGAGCCAGGAATCGCTCCCTAAACAAGGCCGGACGTGAGCTCCAGACATTGGGTGTGGATGTGGACAGAGCTCTAGACAGGATGTCAAGAAGTGAGACTCTGACTTTTGGGGTACCTAGGCATTTTCCCCTGGAGCCACGGGTGTGCTGGGAAACACGTAGCCACTAGCTCTCTGGCAAGAAATGAAAAAAGCCCTGATTCGTAGCCTCAGCCGCTGCCTCGGGTGTAAATATCCCCACGGTGGCAAATGTCCAACTGCTAACATAAAGTCACTAAAGAAGAGCGGAAAGAGGCACAGTTGGGTCTCAGGAGCCCAGGCTGGCGCTGTAACACCACTGGGAAGTCATCTGGCCAAGGAAAGGGGTCAAGGGAGCAAAGTCCACAGGCACCTCGTGTCTCGGGAGCAGGAGTGAGCAGGTCCAGCCCCACCACCAGGGTCACTCCTTGTTTGGACACTGGATGTTCCCAGAGTTGGGACCGGCCTCGTGACCCAACTCCCGTGTCAGGCCAGCGCCAGGAACTTGCAGGTGCCATCATGGCACCTTGGCACGGAAGGAGCCGCAGACATCATTCTGTTCAGTCTCTCGGTCAGAGCAGGACTCTCTTTCTGAAGAACGCTTTCGGAAGGTGGTCCTCCAGCTTCGTGCCTTGGAGGGGAACCCTGGTGTTGCTGGCAGTCTGGTTCATTGCAGAACTTGCCTGTTGTTGAGCTGAAGCCCAGCTCTCTTCTCTTCCCTCCTTCCTGTGATGTTCTGCGGCTACGCCATCTCCTCCGCCTTCTCCAAGAAAGGCTTCCAGTGTCTGACAGTAGTTGCACGCACCCTAACTTTCTCTCCTCTGGCTACCTCCTCCCCTCCATCCTGGCGCCAGTGTCTGGCTCCTCCCGGCAGGACCCCAGGCCTCCCTGCAGAGCATCGCCCGAAGTGAAAAGGGTCCTCGAGATTGGGAAGCGGACATCTTTAGGGGCATTGACCCTTAACATTCCCAAACCTAAATGCATTCCTTTACATACACAGACAAACAGCCTGGAGAATTACTTAAAATGCCTACAAAGTTATTTGTCGCAATAAAAGCAAGCTCCAAGAATTGCCCATGATAACAGCCAGGGGCCCGTCCCCATCCTCTGGTACGCCCCTTATCCTGCTGGCGGTCACGGGGTCCCCATCACTGATGTCCTTTGCCTGATAGTCCCGGCTGTTTTGCTCCCCTTCTCACTCCCGTTCCCAGGGTGCTCTCCACCGGGGCTGCCTCGGTTCCTTTGCCAGCTGCCCCGAGGCCTCCTTTCCATCCTCAAGGCCTGCCCAGGGGCCAGCTCTTTCAGAAACTGCCTGTTTGTTCCAATCTCCCGCAGCTCTGAGCTCCCAGCCACAACCCCATGACCCCTGGGTCACAGCCTATCCTCCTCCTCACTGCTCCTCAAGTCACATGACACAGGAGATGGTCCCCCCTACTGGGCTGCAGACAGCAGGGGCAGACTCCCTCCTCCCTCCACACCAGTGTCCTTGCTCCACAGGGCTGCCAGTGTGCCCTGAGGCTGGGGTGGGGCTGGGGGTTTACATGACTGCAGCCCCTTGCTGAAGCTGTGAGGTCACGGCGGAGTCATGACTAACTGGACAGGACATAGTGGTTTGCTCAGGGATCCTCACCCTCGCGCTGTGTTTGCGGAAGTCCAGGACGCTGGCCTTCGGGTCACATGTGCTGGCTGCTGACCCTGACTCCTCCACCTTTGCACTGTCTCAACCTTGCTGCTTGTGAACAAGAATGCACTGACAGAGAGATGAATGAAATGTCAACATGCAGTCACGTGGGGTGGAGCACCGCCACGCCCCCGAGGCCACACCCTGAGGCCACGCCCTGAGGCCACGCCCCCGAGGCCACACCCCTGAGGCCACAGGTGGTCATCCTTTAAGTGGGTAAGGCACAGGGGAGGGAAGCGAATCTACCTTCCTGTTGCTGTGCTGTGTCCACAAAGCTTGTTTCTGGCCACGTGAATCCATTGATGTCAACCAATGGTCGTTGGCACCAATTCAGACACCAACAGGAATCCCTGATTCGGGGTGTGGTGAAGGGGGAAGCTATTTCGTGCCAACAGCTCGATGGTAATACAGTGCGGCTGTGAAAACAGCACTGCTCAATGGGGCTACAGTGCAGCTGCACAAACACCCTGGCTGTGAGGCTGCCCGGCCAGGCCCCTTGGGCAGCTGTCCGCTCGCTCCGCCCAGCTCCGGGGAGATAGATGTCCTCAGCATTTCAGCTCCAGCACGACCCAAAGTCTTTGTCAAGGAGCACTCTCCAAGCCAGAGAGGTGCTGGCTTATATAGACAGAAGTCCGCTCCTGGTTCCTGATTGGTCAGCATAGAGCCGCTCTGATTGGTCACAGCTGCACAGCTTCAGTCCTATTGGTTGACATAGGATTCCAGGAAGTCCTCTATAGGGCTGGCTCAGCTGCGGAAACCCAGGCAGTCAGGCAGGTCACTGCAGGGTTCTCTGACCCTGTGCAGAGATGGCTGCTAGGCGCTGTTTTTTTTTTAAATTTTAATTTAATTGTTTTATTTTATTTTAGCCCAGTTCATCACCAGGTGCCCTTCTTAGTAGGTGTCTTTTTTTCCCCTCAGGGTTCACAGTGAGCACTGCCTCAGTTTCCCCATCTATCATGCTAGTGGTGGCACGGCGCAGACACTCAGATTTCCTCACCTGCTCCAGGCGCCCTTGGCTCTCACAGCCGTGAAGGTGCAGGCCTCCGGCCTTGCGCAGTACAGCCTGCACCCAGGTTAGCAGCGACTCCATCTGGGCTCAAGGCTTCTTTGTTCCAGGGAGAGTATGATTCCAGCCGCGTGACAACCCGCTTGTCCACGGTTGCATCTGAGAACGAGAACTGCATGTCTCACCAGTGCCGACGCTTTCCTGACGTCCCTCGGACGAGCGTTTAGTTGTGGGGTGGAAGGAAAAGGATCCGTGCCTCTTGGCTGCCGCTGGAATGGGCTCATTTGCAGGAGAGCCCCACGCTCGAAATCGTGAGACTGCCTGTTGTGTGGGGCAGACGCCTCTTGCCCTTTGCCAGTGACGTGTGTTGCAATGAGCCCGCTGCCGGGCGGGCCCTTCCAGCCGAAAGCATTCTGCACCGGGGAAGGCTGGTATTTGCATAGCAATTAGTTTGTATTCCTACAGAAATTTTCACGGGTTCGAGTTCTTCATAGGAGGAGTGAGCCGGAGGGTAAACGGCGCCACAGATGAAAGGGCTCGCGTCAGGCAATGCTTTGAACAGTTGGCTGTGATTTCCAGCCATCGCATTTGCAATATTCTCGGAGCAGCCGGCAAGTAACTTGTTTCCCGCCTACCTGCTGAGGTGGGCCCGTCCTCTTAGCCATATCGGTTCTCTCCCCGCTCAGACGTGGCCCCGAGTGGAACTGACATCAACAGGGCTGCTTCTGTTTAATACAATGAACAAACCCTCGAGCTTGCCCGCGCTTGTCCTGCGAGAACATCTGTGCGGGGACTCCCACTCTGCCGACTCAGCAGACACCGTGAATACGCTGAATTTTTACAGGCCCCACAAAAATAGTAACTTTTGAAAACTTCTTGGCAACAGAGGGCTTTTTTTTTTCTTTTCTTTCTAATCTGCTAAGAATGTGGGACTTCCCCATTAGATCGCTAAGAATGTGGGACTTGATTCCAGCCGCGTGACAACCCGTTTGAGGAAAGCCCACTTCATAACCCGACGTCCGCTCGTGGGTGCTGCCGTCACACACTCCATCTCCAAGCGGAGCGCGCGTGGCGGGATGGTGTGGGCGGTACCGGTGGTTCCCGTTATCCACGGCAGAGCTGTTCTAAGCCCTGGGACCCTTCTTGCACTGGAAGGAAGTTATGAACAGGAGCTTTACTTGTCAGGAACATCAGATGGGAGATTTTTGTAAAATGGGGTCTTGAGAAGTTCCCAGGTTTATCTTAGGAGCTTTTCCCTTCCTTACTCTCAGCAGGTCCCAACTCCAAAACTTCCAGCGTCTTTGATGAGACCGATAGCTGGGCTTGCTGAGAAGTGGGAAGAGGCCCTAAGGTTTTTGTGTGTTTTTTTCCCTCCCAGACTTTATTGGATGCCTACTGTGTACCAGCCACGAGGAAAATGGTGAAGGACCGAGAAAGGAGAGTATACGCTCATTATGTTACATGGAACTCAGTTTTGTAGACGGTTTCAGGTCCTGGAATTAACGGTGTGATTTAGTTCCAGCTTCTTCCATCTAAAGGAAGAAGGCAATGTTTCTTCCCTTGTCCTGTCTGTGGGAGAACCGTCCGCCCTCCCTTCTCAGAGAGCAGCTGTCTCCCAGCTCGCTGGGGCAACGTCCTAAAGTGGACATCAATGGACACTCACTGTGGGTGTACTTCTGTAGTTGCTTCTCCTGTTCAACATGGTATGTGTGAGTTTTATTCAAATGCACCTGTTGTTTCTTCATTTTTGCTGCTTTACAGTATTCCAGTGTGTGGAATTCACTCTATTTGTCTCTCCTTTTACGACTGAATTTTCCAGAGATGCTATATAGACAAAATTTCACTAATGATGCAATTTCTTTAATGAGTATAGGCTTCCTGTTTTATCTTAAGTTTTGATACATGTTTAGAAATTTTCCATTTCATCTAACTTTTACATTTATTTGCAAAAATTATTCTAATTTTTAAAACAATATCCTCTTATTACCGTTCTCATTATCTGCAGGATCTGTAATGATGCCCTCTTCTTCTTTTTTAATATTGTATTTAGGCCTTCTCTCTTTATTCCTAATGAGCCTCATCAGAGAACTGATACTATTAGTCCTTTTTTCAAATAACCAATGTGTTTATCTGCTCTAATAAATGTTTATTTTTTATTTTATTAATCTGTGATCCTATAAATATTATTTTTTCTTGATATTTTTGTTGTTGTTGTTGTTTTTCTTTTCCAGTTGTCCTGAGATGAACAGTTGTCATTCATTTAAAAAAAAAAAAATTTTTTTTTCTTTATTGATTTTAGAGAGACAGGAAGGGAGAGGGAGAGAGAGATAGAAACATCGATAAGAGAGAACATCGATGGGCCGCCTCCTGCATGCCCCCCACTGGGGATTGGGCCCACAACCTGGGCATGTGTCCTGACCGGGAATTGAACTGGTGACCTCTTGGTGCATGGGTCGACGCTCAACCACTGAGCCACACCGGCCTGGCAGCCCATTCATTTTCAGTTTTTGACCCTTATATAGTCTTATAAGTCTATATTGTCTCCTCTAAATACAGCATACCTGCATCTCACAAGTTTTGTTGTGTCATATTTGTTATTGTTCAGTACAAATAATTTCTGATTTCCCTTATGTTTCAAATCCAATTCAGAAGCATATTAATTTCCCAACATAGAAGGATCCTGGTTGTTTTTTGTTATTATTTTGCATCTTAATCTCTGTAGTGAGAAAACTTGCCCTTTGTGAATCAGCCCAGCATACGGTCAATTGTTTTTGTAAACATTCCAAATGTATTTGAGAAAAGTGTGTATTCTGCTGTTGATGGGCACAATGCAATGCTCTCTATATGTTCATGAAGTGTGTTGATTTTATTGTACAAACATATCTTTACTGATTATTGATATGCTTCTTTTATACATTACTGATGGAATATTCTCTGTTGTTTTGTTTACTTGTTTATCTAAAAACATATTTATTTATTCCTTATTCTTGAAAGATATATTTTATGGTTATAGCATTCTAGAATTGTAGATTGCCATTTTCCCCCTCAGTACATTGAAGATTTGGTCCACTAGTATTGGCTTTAATTGTTGCTGTTCAGAAGTCAGCAAACTTATATTCCTTTGAATAGACTAGTCTTTTATTTCCTCTTACAGATTTTAGATATTTCCCCCATGTCTATAGTGAAATGTAGTCTCATTAAAGAGTGGGTCTAGTTGTGATTTATTTTTTAAGTATTTCAGTTTCGATTCAGTGGGCCTTTTGAATCTGTAGATTTGTGTCTTTCAGATATTATGAATAATTCTGGCCATTAGCTCTTTAACAACTCTGTCCCATTCTCTGCCCTCTGTGGAGATTTTGACTTAGGAGGATGTCAGAACTTCTCACTCCATGTTTATGTATCGACTTTTCTATTGCAGGTATGTTTGCTATGTCTGTTTCCCCATGGTACATTCTGGATAATTTCTTCCGAGTTTTCTTCCAGCTTACTAATTCTCTCCTCAGCTGTATCTAATAACTTGGTAATTCTGTCTCTTTGTCATATAGATTATTGTATTTTTAGTTTCTATAAGTTCTAGCTGAATCTTTTTTCCAGTCTGCTAAGTCATATCCTACAGGTTTCTATGTGCTACAGAGATTTTCAACCTTGTGTTTTATTTCTGTAAACGCAGTATATATACTTGTTTCTAAATTTGTGACTGAAAATAATAACATCTGAAATTTTTCCGATCTGATTTTGCAATTTGATGTTTCTCTACTTTTCTCGTTGATGGTGACTTGTATTGCTTGATTAGTTTTTATTGTGTGGGAAGCACTCTTTCCTTAAAAATTTGTGGATATTCTGTTTGTGGATATTTCATTTTCCAGGCCTAAGGTGAGGATGCATTCCTCCAGAGAGAATATACAGTTGTTTCTGCCCAGTATTTAGGAAGATTTCTAGTACAGGAATACTTTAATTTTTTTTTAATCTTTACCTGAAGATATTTTTCCATTGATTTTTTTTTCAGGTACAGTGGGAAGGAGGAAGGGAGAGAGAGAAACATCGATGTGAGAGAGACACATCAATTGGTTGTCTCCCGCACGACCCCAACCAGGGCCAGGGTACATGCCCTTGGCCGGACTCAAACCCACAACTCTTTGGTCTGAGGGCCGATGCTCTAATGGCTGAGCCAAACCGGCCAGGGTTAGGACAGGAATACTTTAAAACAAATTCAAAACATGAAGTTTTCTCAGCCACAGAGGTGATGTGAATTTGGGCTGCAGATACTACAAGGGTTGGGGTGATCAAAACTCAGGAGCTCTCTTTCCCCTGCTCTGACCAGGATCAGGGTGATTTTTCTGCTACCTCCTTCCTGTTTTTCCTTACCCAGGATATGCCTTCTGTAGTCTACGTTTTGAGGACACAAAGAATGCGAATCTCCCATGATACTTTTCCACAGGAAGGGGCAGGGACGAGGAAGCTGGCCGGGGCAAGGCTGTGGGGCTGCCCTGTGTCAGGAGACCAGTGGACACCTGCTGGATCCCTGCAAAGTCAACAGGGAGCAGCTGCTCATCTGTCTAGTCCTGGCCAGGAGTCTCTCGCCCTGTGTGAAAAGTGGAAACACCTTTCCTTCATTTTCCAGGGTTTTTCTGTCAACAGAGCCCAGATATATCTCTCACACCATCCACCACCCATGTACCCCATCTTTTCTTTTCCCTTTTGCCTCCCCCCAGCCTCTGTTATCCAGTGAGGGAAATTGAGGCAGAGAGGGGGTGGGGTCAGTGGTTTGGTAATGCCAGTGAAGGGGAGATGACAATGTCCTTGCTCCGCCCACTCTGCAATCTTCGAGCTGCCCCACGTGCTTCTGGTCAATATGATGGCCCCCCGGGGGCACAGAGTCCCTGTGACTGCACCCATTAGGAAACCAAGGCAGGGGGTGAGTGCCTTGCTGAGGTCATGTGACAAGGGCATGAGAGCCTAGCCTGAGATCTCAGCTTACTGAACCTGCTCAGCACCCTCCCACCCAGAGCAGGGCAAACCCCACTGTACAGGACCCAGCTGTTCGGGAACCAGGGTGTGGGGCTGAGCATCCGTTGGTCCCCGTGGCCTGTCAGCACGGCCACCATCAGGGTGGCCTCATGGCCCTCTGCAGCTCTGAGGTCTGAGCAGTGTCCCCAGGTGGGTCCCCAGGCCTCCCCCACACAGCGCTGGCCTGACGGGGATGAGAAGCACGGGCCCCTTGAGCCGCCCACGACCCTTGGAAACACCAGAAGCTGCTGCTACTCAGGCTGGGGCGGGGGCTCCTCGCTGCTTCCCATTCAGACACCCCTCTGACCTGTCCCTGCACACCCTGTGGCACCTTCGTCCTGGAGGGGAGGCCGTGGCCCTGCTCCGATGGCCGTGAGCTCGGCCCCAGGAGCACAGAACGAGGGCCACTGCCTGAGGCTCCCGCTCGGAGCGGCGCCCGCGCTGCGTGCTTTTGTTTTAAATGACCTCCTGCCTGGAGAACGCGCTTCGTTCCCACTCTCAGCGCTGTTGACAGATGTGTTAATTCGTGTATTTAAACAGATATTTAGCAGCCGGCAGCAGATTCGCCTAAAATTAGGTCATCTTCTAAACAGGCTCTTTTAGATCAGGCTGAGCTGGTGGCTGCTGACGGAGACCCAGGGTGGCCACCCCCAGCGACAGCCGAGTAGGAACACAGGGGCCCAGGGGCCCACGCTGCAGCTGTGTGCTGTCCGGTGGGACACAGCGGTCGCAGGCCCTGGGACAGAGCTGGCCGTGGCCTGGAGGCACAGTCAGAGTCCTCCGCAGGCCGGCCGCGTCGACGCCCGGCTGGCACCTGCGCACCTCCCCTGTGGCTTCTGGCTTTTCCGTGTAGAACTGGGCCTTGACCGCGTGTCTCAGAAGCACTGTGGTCCCAGGAAAGCAGGGTGGGGTAGGCTGAGAGGTGGTGACCTCCAGGAGGGAGGCGGGGCTGGTTCAGGTGCACTGAGGAGCCCGGGATATTCTGTGGTGACTTTGCAGGGGGATCTTGGTCCCTCCCGCTCACTTGGCCACATGCCTGGGGACTCCTCTTGGGGAGGCAGGAGAGGGAGCATGAAGAGCCCAAAGAGGCGAGGTGCCCTGTGCACTCCAGGCGTCAAGGGATGGAGAGCCTGGATCCCAGGGCGGCCTCCGCCCTCGCTGCCCGCGCTAGGACAGGCATGGTCCTTACAGCAGATGCCGCCTCAGAATCCTCAACACGATGCTTCCGGCAGCCCCTCCCGGCCACTCAGAACTGGCAAACAGGCTGAAACCCAGTCGCCATCTCAGCAGGGACAGAGGGGGCTGACGTTCAGCCCGGAGGGCCTTCCTCCTGACACCCACCAGGGGCCTGGGTCACGGCCTCAGGTGCACCAGAGGGTGGCGCTGTGACCACAACCTGAGTGAGGCTGAACTAGGGGTACCAGCAGGGGAGCTGAGGGTGGAGGGTGGCAAAGTGGCCCCTCGACCTGGAGCTTGGGAGTGGGGGCAAGGGGCACCCTCCAGCAAGGGACGATCCTGATTTGTGGGGGGTGGAGACCTCCATTCCAGGTGCCATGACCCAGCCGCGCCCGTGGGGCTGTCCAGCACGCTCAGAGGAGATCCTCGGGTGGGGAGGTCCCAGCTGCAGACTGTGGGGGAGATCAGCAGGCGCAGCTTGGGATGACAGGAGAGGCCCACACACGGTGCTGCCGGGACAGGAAGAAGATGGGGTGGAGGCAGTGACGCGGGGCACAGAGAGGTGGCATTTCTAACGTGCTCCCAGATGGCACCTAAGTGTCAGGTAATCAAGAACCACATTTGGAGCAGAACACTGTGTGCTGGGGCCTGGGAGATGACAGGTAGTGGGCCCAGAGCCCCCAGCAGGCACCTTGTGGGCACCTGGTGACACCTGGCAGGCACCTGGTGGGCACCTGGTGGACACCTGGCAAGCACCTGGTGACACCTGGCAAGCACCTGGTGGGCACCTGTTAGGAACCTGTCAGTGCTTGTTTGGCACCTGGCAGGCACCTGGCTGGCCCGTGTGCAGCCCTCATCGCTCCCTTGACTCCACACTGACCACCCCAGTGCCTCTGTGAGGTGTGAGGAGCTCATGGCGGGGGCAGGAGAGGCGGTCATTTCTGTCTCTCCTTCCTTAAAAAAGCCACATGGAGTACATTAAGAGCAAAGTTCTGTTCTGCGACTCTGCGAAGATTTGTAAAAGCCCACACAGGGTGATTGACCAGAGTGCCTGCGCCCCTTTAATTAATCTTTTATGGCCAATTTCCACTTGGTTCCGTTTTGCTCCAGGGTCTCTCTTCCCCACCTGCGTGGCTCCGTGGTCCCGTGTGGTGAGCCCCTGTAATCAGGGGGAGAGGCTAATTAAAAGCAGGCAGTGGGGTGGGGGTGGGGGGATGAATCCATGCTGGTGGGGGAGGTGGGGTTTCATCTCAGGCACTGATTGGTGGGGGGCAAGCTTTTCTGACTCTGTGGTGCCCGCCCCCCTCACCTGCCAGAGTTCATCTCTGAGCCTGGAGCAGGCACCAGGTGAGACCAATCACTGATGACTTTTCCCTCTCACTGGTAAATGTCAAGGTGCTAATTATACGTAGCATGAATCTGCGTGGTACCAAAGGAGTGAGCACAGAAAAGGGAAAATAACCCCTGGTGACACCCCACAATTAGCTTAGCTGGCGCCGGGGCCCTGCCTGGGGTGGGGAGTGTAAAAGCCGGCATCTCAGACGGCAGACCGGGTTCCCGACTGACGGCAGGGCCGCCTCCTCCGGGCTCTGCGCTTCCTCCGCCCGTGCAGGGAACGGGGCGGGGTCCCGGGGCTGGGGTGGCTCAGCGGGGGGACGGGGCTCCTTGAGGAGACCGGGAGCTGGGACCCGAGTTAGGGAGGGAGAGACCGAGAACATCTGTGGGCACAAAGTTCCAAACAGAGGGAAAGGCCTGGGCAGGGCCCAAGACAGGACGGCCTGGGTGTTCCAGCTCTGGAAGGAGCAGGCGGCCAGGAGCGTGCGGGCTGCTCAGGCGGGGAGCTGAGCTGCCGCTGGCCTCGGAGCACGGGAGGACTGGGCTCCCTAGCGGGGTGGGCGTGCGGCTGTAAGCAGGGGTGTGCCGTGGCCTGATCTGTGGAAATGCCCACTGGTGCCGCTGCGGGAATAGGCTGTGAGTGTGTGTGTGAGTTTGAGTGTGTGTGCATGTGAGAGTGTGAGTGTGTGTGAGTGTGTGTGCATGTGAGTGTGTGTGTGTGTGTGTGTGCATGTGAGTGTGTGTGTGTGCATGTGAGTGTGTGCATGTATGAGTGTGTGCGTGCGTGTGTGTGCTTGTGAGTGTGAGAGTGTGTGTGAGTGAGTGTGTGTGAGTGTGCGCGCGTGTGTGCATATGAATGTGCATGTGAGTGTGTGTGTGAGTGTGTGCATGTGAGTGAGTGTGAGTGTGTGTGAGTGTGTGTGCGTGTGAGTGTGAGAGTGCGTGTGAGTGTGAGTGCGTGTGTGTGTGAGTGTGTGTATGTGTGAGTGTGCGTGTGTGTGCATATGAGTGTGTGAGTGCGTGTGTGTGTGAGTGTGACTGTGCGTGCATGTGAGTGTGAGTGTGTGTGCATGTGAGTGTGAGTGTGAGTGTGCGTGCAGAAGGCGTGCGCAGCTGGGGTTCAGGCTCTCCTGGAGGCGGCCCCCGTGTGCGGCGGGTGGCATGGAGGCTCCCTGAGACTAGCAGGTCCTGCGCCCAGCACCCCAGGGCCAGGCACGCGCTCCGGGTGTGGCGAGGGGCTGGGAAGGTTGTAGGTGGACCTGAGCTGCTAATCAGCTGATCTGAAAATAAAGAAATGGTCTGGGTGGGCCCAGTGTCCGCGAGGGTCCTTAGCAGTGGGAGAGGGCGGGGAGTGTGAGTGGGAGGCGCTGTGGTGTTGGAAGCAGGGCGGAGGGATGCGCTGTGAGGGCTGGGGGGAGGGGGGGTTGGAGCTGACGCTCGCGGGCGCCTCTGTAAGCTGGAAAAGGGGAGTGGGTGCTCCTCAGGGGACGGCAGGAGGCATCTGCCCACACCGTGGTCCGAGCCCGGTGAGACTCGTTCCGACCTGCGACTTCCAGAGCTGCGAGGCACTGGTGTGTGGAGTCCCCGCGTCTGTGGTGACGAGTCGCAGCAGCTGCGGGCCGCCCAGTCGCGCCCTGGGCCGGTGTCTCTGCAGCAGGGGCCGCAGCCTCTCCAGGCGTTCTCAGGGAGGCCCTGGGCCTGCGTGGCCTGCACACGGTGATGAATGACGCTGGTCTTTCACCGTCTTTCTCCAGCACATCGTAGCTCCGGCATCTGGTTCTGCAGCCCTGACAAGTCCACTTCCCCGGACCTCTCGAAAGCCTGAGTTATCGTTCCCACCAGCACCCTCATCCTCACAGAGATCCCCCTGGTTCAACCCAGGAAAGTCCTAACGGAGCCGTGGCAGCCTGCCAGGGCCCCGAGGACATCGCCTAGGCCATGATGGCTGTTCACGGCCAGCGTGCCAGTAACTGACCCAGAGCAAGCCTCAGTGGAGCCTGTTTCCTCGGACCCCCGCCCCTGGTACCCAGTGCCTGACATCTGGCTGCCGGGAAACAAACTCCATACCTCTGAGTCTCCATCTGTGTGTCTCTGAAAGGACACCTGTAAGGGGTGAGCAGGCAGGACTGGGCAGAGGGAAGGTGACCGTGATGCGGCTGCAGCTGGGACCGCAGCCAGTCCCACGGAGAGCTCTGGCGTGGGGGTGGCCCTTCCCGTCTGTCTCACAGGAGGCAGGGTCTGGGCCTTCGGGCACCGGGCACAGTGCGGTGGTTGGGTGGCTGACGCCCATGCTGGGGTGCTGTCCTGAGCGAGGGCCATCCCCAGAGGGACCCGGGTGTGCCGTACCCACCAGCACTGCCACCAGCAGGGACGGCGTCGTCCTGGTGTGAAAGGGGCCTAGGAGGCGCAGCTCCCACGCCACACGCGTGAAGTGTTGGGTGCACATTCGACAGGAGGTGGAGACCTCGGACAGGCCGTTTGGAAGAGCCCTGAAGTTCAGAAGAGCAATGAGAAATGAACGGAGGTAGAAGTTTGAAGGTAATCAGTGCAAAGATGATGACTAAACCTTGGGACCAGGACATGGGAGGTCACCAGAGGGTGCATGTAGCTGGAATGGGGGCCTCATTTAGATTCTGGGAGAGGAGGATCCCAGGAAGGAGCCCCAGGGAGCAGCTAGAAGCTGAGCCGGACCCAGGGGCATGGAGCCCGGAAGTCAAGGGAAGGACGTCACCAGGGAGGAGGGGAGGTCACGTCCGGTAAACGCCCCTGAAAGGTCCGGGCAGGCAAGAGTGAGTATTGGCATTGCCTTTGCCCACGCGGGGGTCATCTGCTGACCAGCTCTGCACCCTCACTGACCATCCCACTGTTCACATTTCTGCCACAGCCCCAGGGTGTCCTCTGGAATGGAAGGACCTTAGGCCCGGCCCCCAGCTCTGTTCTGGAGGCCCCGGAAGAGGCTCCAGTGTCCGCTGCAGCGGGTGGTGTGGGGACCGGGCTCTGTCCCCCCCGAGGACTCCCAGTGGCCTGTGCAGTGGGACACAGGTCTTCCAGTACGAAGTCTCACCTTACGGGTGAGCACTGTGACAGCAGAGAATTCCAGGGATTTGCCCGATTGCACCCCAAGTGGCGGAGCAGGGACACCCCCTCCTTGTGGGGGCTCACAGGACCTAAAAAAGAACGTCCCCCTCCGGTGCCCAGCTGAAGACCAGGGATTCTGCGATGGAGCACAGTCCTGCACTGCCCGGCTCGGGACATTTCGCCCCGGGAGGAGGAGGTCCGCCCTGGGACATTTTGTTCATGGTCTGGAATGTATTCTCTTGAGCACTGAAGTCCCAAGGTACCGACCACCCGAGACAGTGGTACAGTCCTCGAACTTGACTGTCACCTCACCGTCTACCCTGCAGAGACTCATGCTGTCCTTGGTCCCCGGGTTCCTTCCTCTGTTTGTCCCTCCATCCCACCCCGTGAAGCTGACATCTGAAATGGCATCTCCAACTTTCCCGGGGGTCCTTACGTTTCTTCCATCCTGTGTTCTCTCGACCAACTGTTTTCCATTCAACACTTTGAAATGAAAATGAGTGTGTAGGGCCGTTCAAGCCACAGACACATCCAGGGTAAGCCGTGTTTACGTGGCAACCGGTGACCACTTAATTACACAGTCATTACGGCGCAGCGCAGGGCGATCACACAGTAAGTGCTGTGTCATTAGCCCTGATTACTCCGTCTTCCTAAGCACAGGGAGGCTGCGTGGTAATTGCTTTCGGACTTTCCAAACGCGTGTGAGTCGGAGACGCGGCCGCCTGTAATTACCAAGGCCGTGGGTGACGTGGATCAAGGAAGCAATCACGGCGGGGCTGCCGTGGGCACGTGAACCAGATCAAAGCCCCGCCGGGGAGGCCGCTGAGGCCCCCACACACGCTGGGCTGGGGCAGCCACCTCGCGGTGCCCACGGGGCTCCTCTGTCCTCAGGCCCGCGCAGGGCGAGGGAACGCAGAGCTGGGATTTGAGGCCCGAGTCCCTTTGGTCACATGTTGAAAGCCCACCGTGTGCTGAGGGGGCTGCATCCGGGAGAGAACAAAGAGCATCGTCTGCCTCGAACCCGGCCGTTTCCTGGAGGAGGCGGGTGTGTGACAAGATACCTATGATAAGTGTGAAAAGAATAACAAAAGAGGCACAAACACAGACCTCTGAAATCCCAGAGGGTGGAGCGGGATCCTGTTGAGGGGAGCTACTGGGGGGCCTCGTGGAGGAGGCAGCGCTTGCACAGGGTCTTGACGGATGAATAGGAGTTTGATAAGTGGAAGTGGGTGGGGTTCACATAGTGGGTGGAATCCAGTCCTTGTTTCTGAAGCCCCGAGTCCTGCGCGGTCTCTTCAGTTCTGGGAGATCGGATATCCTTCCCAGCGGAGGAGGCGGAGGCAGACACTCCACTTCCTGGTTTCAGGGGCCCAGAGTGGGGTCTGTCACCGCAGCCAGGACGGTTCTCACGAGAGCACTGAGCGCGGGGAGACCGTGGCTGGAGCCTAGCGAGCGGCAGGGACAGGTGTGGAGGGCAGTGCAGGGGCGTGAGGGCCAAGCAGCTTACGGGGAGGGCAGGTGTTCCTGGTTCCGAGGGACGCGCTGAGGCTCCGAAAGACCGCAGGTGTGCTGCCGGCCGAGTCCGACACGTTACCAGGTGCCGTGTCCTCAGGTCCGCTTGCCTCTGCTCTGGGGGCTCCAGGCAGCCCCCGTGATGACGGTGGGAAGAAGGGACGAGTCAGGACCAGGAGAGGCCTGGGGTTACACCTGCGTCCCCACCCAGGGGCCGGGCAGAAGGTCCAGCTTGGCATCTCCGAGAAGGGAGACAAGGCCAGGGGCCTGGAGCGTGGGGAGCACAGCGTGGGGCCACGGCCACTGCAAGGCAGGTCACTCGGAGCCGGGCCATGGGGAGTGGAGAAGAGTTCCATCTGCAGTGGGGCCACTTGGAAGGGTTTTAGGTGGGAGGGACACACTTGTTCAAGGACGACGGTGGCTGGAATGTGGCTGACACAGTGAGCACACTGAAGTGGGGGCGAGTTAGTGCCCCTGGGGGGCGGGGGAGGACGGCGGCCGGCCCAGTGTGGCAGCAGCGAGCAAGGAGAGGCGGCCCCTCTCCTGTGCTGTCCTTCCTCCGCACCCCACCTGCCCGGCTGCACCTCTGTCCTGCCCCGGGCACCTTTCCCTCCTCCCTTCCCAGGGTCCCTCGAGGAAGCTGCTCCGGCCGCCCGCTGCGGTGGCTCCACGTCTGTCCTCTGTCCAGGTCTGTCCCCTGGCTTCCGCCCGCCCACCCACCTGCTGCTCACCACCTCCTGCTGGGGTCTTAGGGGCACTGCCAGTCCCCTTTGAAGGGCCCGCCTTTAAATCACTGGCATCGTGAATGGACATGGCCTCTGCCCGACTTTCCAGCCTAATTTCCCACCACAGCCCCCCTTCTTCTGGGCACAGCAGCCCCTGTGGGCTCCGTTCATTTCCTGGGACTTGCTGAGCTCCCCATGACCCCGGGGCCTTTGCACGTGCTGTCCTCTCTGGCTTGCTCTTCCTTCCTCTCTTGATCTCGTCTGGCGAACTCCGCCGCCTTCCCCAGCTCTCAGCGCAGGCCGCGTGCCTCCCACAATTCCGGGTCAGATCCCTTTGTCAGCGCCTCTCATGCCTGGGCTCCTTCGTTTGCATGCCCGGCCGCTTGGGTATCTTCACTATGTGCTCCGGACTGCGAGCGTCACCGTGTTTGCTTTTGCTCATCACGGAGCCCTCATCCGGTGCCAGGCACAAAGTAGGCACTCGAGAAGTACGTGCTGAGTGAACGAGGGACTTCCCGGGACTTGTGATGAATTGAGGAGCGACCAAGAACACTTGTCATCATTCATTCGTGCAGCAAATATTCGCTGGCGGCTGCTCTGTCCAGGGCCTGGTGAAGCCTCCTGCCCAGAGAGCTTAGGTCCCAGCAGGACTGTCCCAACAGGCTCTGGACAGGGCAGCCCTGCCCACTGGACTCTGGCTTTGTGGGAGCTGGACTCGGCCAGTCCTCCTGCCTGAGGACCTAGGGTTTCTCTGGAGACCGACAAGAGAAAGCCCTGGGACAGGCAGGGCGGAGCGGCTGACAGGGCACAGGACCAAGGGCGTCACCTCACCTTGACCACCACACCCAGGGGTCATTGACCTTCCCAGGGACACGGGACTGGCGGGCGCTGTCCATTTGTCCTCGTGGCCCAAGCACTGGGCATGAGGGCCATCGATTCACTCATGTGCCCTTCCCGCTGGTCTGGAGTGAGATAAACTGAGCTGTCCCCACACAGGCTGTTCTCTCTGAGGATCCCGGGTTAGGGAGCCGTGAGGATGCCCCTGAACTGTGGGCTCGACAGCCTGAGGACTGAGCCGCAGAAAATGAGACTGACAGCCCAAGGTCGTCGGGGAGACAGCCCAAGGTCATCTGGGAGAACAGGACCTGGGAGTCGGTGGCTCTGTGCCTTCAGCCCATGGAGCAGAAGTGTCTGTGGTGGGCGCAGGCTGCCAGGCTCCTGCAGGTGGGTGGGGGGACCCCTCAGAGAGGCGGCACTGAAGGTGGGGTGAGGAGTGGTGTGAGCTGAAGTGAGGACAAGCAGCGGCCGAGGAAGTGTGGAGGGAGACCCCGGGCTGCAGGTGCGTGGGGGGCCTCGGTGGAAAGGCTGCTGGGGGGGACGGGACCGGCTGTGGAAGTTCTTGCTTCAGAGCTCAGCCTGGTGTGGACGGCCACAGGGAGCTGTGGAAGGTTCTGGAGCAGGGCGCTGCCTGGTGGGGCTGTGCCTGAGGGAGACGACACCCCGGCCCTCGGCGGAGCGTGCAGCCAGGCCGTGTCCCCGCGTGGCACCCGCTGGTTCCCGGGCCACCACGAGTCAGTGTAAGGGGTCTGCCAAAGTAGGTCACGCTCAAAGCAAGCCAAACGTAATTGTTACAAGTTAAAAATGGAAGCACTATGAATCCCCAAAGAATAAATCATTCATTAATACTTCTCCTGGTTTCGAATTGAAAAGCTCTCAGGTTACCTTGGCCTCGGAGGAGCTCATAAGAACGGGGACGTCGGATTCTGGGCGCTGGCTGTGAGAAGCTGGCCTGTCACCACGCCCGCCCCTTCGCCCCACTCCTGCCCCTGGCTCCGCGGCCTGCCGGCACCCCCCTTCCCGGGGCTGTGGCGCAGCGGGCGGGTCCCGGAGAGCAGGGTGCTGTGCTGTGGGAGCCGGTGTGTGTCCAGCCACGGCGGGCTCCAGAGAAAGCTACGCATGGAATGACCAGATGACCCAAACACTGACACTGGGGACTCGGACAGACACCTGGCCAGGAATGCTCACTGAAGCACTGTTCACCATCACCAAAGGGTACGCACGACCCAAGTGCCCATGGCCAATGAGTCAATGGAACGTGGCCTATCCACCGGACAGAATATCATTCAGCCACAGAGAGGGACGGAGCTCTGACACACACCACGGGGGGTGGACCACGGAGGCACCACGCTCAGCGAAAGTGGCCAGGCTATCGGAGTGTCCGGGACAGGACGCCATGGAGACAGACAGCGGGCTGGAGGCTGCTTAGGCGGCGGGGCTCAGGGCGTGACTGCTGGATGGTGTGTCCTGCTCCAGACCGGGGGGTGAGGGGCAGCGACGGGGGAGAGATGGGTGGCCCACAGGAGTCACAGGTGCACGGGTGACCTGAAATGTGACTGGTGTCCTCAGAAGAAGCAGGGCATTTGGGCGCAGAGACAGGGACACAGGGAGGCAGAGCTCAGAGTGAGGCCTGCCCACACCTTGATTTCCGGTTTCCGACCTCATCACTGAGAGAGAAGACACTTCCGTGGGTTTAAACCACCTCGTTGTGGTCATTTGCTACGGCGGCCACAGAAAGGGAAGGTGGTCAGTGACACCACAGGGGAGGCACCGGAGGGCGACCTCTGCGCTGACCCCTGCCTGCGCCAGCTGGCCGAGCTGTTGGCTCCCTCTCCGTCCCGCCGACGAGGTGCTCAACGCGACCGTTCCTCAAAGGGCTGGCCCTTCGTTCTCGGGAGAAGGTTCTCTTGCATCTCGCTTTCTGCCAACGGGTGGAAAGTTAAATGAGCTCGTGCGCGGGCCAGGGTCAGGAGACAGCGTGGGCGGTGGTCCGAGTGCTGAGATCAGCCACACTGACTGAGATCAGTCCCCTCGCAGAGTTCCATCTTTCGTCAGACTCTGTCCTCGGTCCTATCGTGCCCAGAACCTCACTGTCTTTTCCGTAAGCGCTCAATGTATGCCCTCCTACTGGGCAGTCTATTAGGTCTTAAAGTAGAATTTCTGTTGCTTTTCATTGGGAGTGTTGCACGAATATTTTTTAACTATAGGAAAATGGCTTTTCTTCTCAGCTGGTATGTCCACAGTTCCCAAGGCGATGCTGGTATTTTTGTCACATCAGCACGTGTCTTGTGGTAAATACAGGAGGGGACCCACCTGCAGACACTTGAGATGCCGTGAGCACCACTCACAGCAAGAGTGGCTGAGTCCCCCGGGACAGGAGGAAGGATTTGCAAACTACACATCTGATAAGGCTTTAATATCCAAACTATATCAGGAACTCATACAACTCAATAGCGAAAAGTGCCCCCAAAACCAATAACTCCATTATAAAACGGGCAAAGGACCTGGATAGACATTTTTCAAAAGAAGACATACACACGGCCAACAGTACATCAGAAAACGCTCAACATCACGAATCATCGGAGAGAGGCAAACGAAAACCACAATGAGAACCACCTCGCCCCTGTCAGAACTGCTGTCCCCCAAAAGTCAGAAGATAACGGGTGTTGGTGAGGACGGAGAGAAAAGGGGACCCTCGTGAACTGTTGGTGGGAGTGCAGATTGGTGGAGCCACTGTGGGAAACAGTGAGGAAGTTCCTCAAAACATTAGAAATGGAATTACCATGTGACCCAGCAATCCCACCGCCGGATCTGTGTCCCAGGGAAATGGGAGAGGCCCTCCAAGGGACGTCTACCCGCCACGTTCACCGCAGCCTCGGTCACACAGCCGAGACGTGAACACAATCTAAGTGTCCTTCCAAGGACGAGTAAAGAAAAGGTGATATGTAGACTAGTATCCAACTACTAAAATATTAAAAAAGGAAATCCCACCGTCTATGACGATGCGGACGAAGCTGGAGGACATTGTGCTGAGATAAGCCAGACACAGAAGGACAAATACTGTACGATCTCACTTGTTTGTGGATGTGAAACAGTCACGCCCACAGACACAGGGCGCAGGGTGGCGGTTGCTGGTGGGGCGTGGGGGGCGGAATGGGTCAAAGGGCACAGGGTTCCGGGGATGCCAGATGAATAAACCCTGGCGGTCTGGTGGGTCGCAGGGTGACCCTAGGTAATCACGCTATATTGTGTTCTTGAAATTTGCTGAGAGAGTGTATATGAAGTGTTCTCACCACACAAAAATAAGAGAGACAGAAAACGGCAAGGGCGTGAGGGGATGAATACGTTAATTAGTGGGATCGTGGTTATTTCACGATGTGTATGCATAGCGAACACAGAGTTGTACCCCTTAAATGCATACGACTTTAATTGTTTCAGTTATACCTCAGTAAAGCTGAACAACAGTACTAACATACTCAACAAGGATCAATATCTTTTGAATCGATTTGGTCTGTTCTCCTGGGAGAGGGATTGCTCCTGACTCGCCTTGAGTCCTGCCTTTTCAGTGGATCCATAAAATGCACATTTCGGTGATTACTTGTGCTTTGTCCCAGTGACAGGACACACAACGCTGTTCCCCATCGTAGCCTCGGTGAGCGTGTGTAACACTGGGAGGACACCTGTTTCTGCGACAACCTCTGTGTCAGCAGACACGTCGCTCCTACGGCACTGAAAACAGCTTTGGGACCCCGCGTGGGAGCTCTGGGACCCCGCGTGGGAGCTCTGGGACCCCGCGTGGGAGCTTTGGGACCCCGCGTGGGAGCTCTGGGACCCCGCGTCCGTGGGCCGTTCTCTAGGCCACCATTTCGTCACCTCGGCGTGGGGTCCAGGTCCCTCACCAGCAATGGCGTCTCCAGGCGTGTGTCCCCTCCAGAGGGAGAGCTGACCCTGGGCGTCCTGAGTGCCACGACCTTCGGCACCGCGAGGAAGCATCCAGGGCGAACAGGAGACACTGAAACACGAACGACGCAGTCCTGTTGGCGCCAGGCTTGGCATCCACGGGCCACAGCCTGTCAGAACGACGCTGTGCGGGGGTGTCTACATCTCAGACTGCCCCCTAAGAATGCTTCCCACTGGGCACGTCCTCGGTCCCCAAGGCTGTTGGAAGGGCCTGGCTGGCTGGATCAGCAGCAACTGATGTGACGAGATGCATCCTTGTAAGATGTCTAACGTCAGAGAGAATCTTCCAGAAGCTGAGTGCCGTGAGCGTCCCTGCTGGGCCCCAGCCCAGTCCACCACCCACCATGTGTTTGCTCATAAACGTTCGGGGAGTGAAGGACGGAGCCATCGAACAGGTCAGCGGGTTCCTGGTGACGCAGAGCGGACGGTGTCGGACCAACGTGGAGGAAGGTGGTCTGTGCCCACCGAGGGCGCCGTGCCCACCGAGGGCGCCATGCAAAAGCAGAAGCCAGGCAAGGATTTTGTCACGTGGTTGCCACCAGGCCCCCTCGTCAAGGGCAGGCTCCAAAACTCCTGAGTGGGGGTGCGGTGAAGGAGGTGATGGGCAGTGATATCAACTCACCCCCCCCCACACACGGAACTGAACGGAGACGCTGGGGCGATGGCGCTGGGACCCCCGCGGAAGGACCGAACGCAGGGCTCCTGACGTCCAGGGGCAGCACACCCTGGGCGCAGACCGTTTCCCCTGGAGGGCAGCTGAAGGGACCTCTGAGCACCCGGGGAACCAGTTTGCAGGCTGCTGTGGTGTTCTCATCGGCACTGTTACAGACAGTGTTCGCTTCCTAAATTCAAGTGAAAAATACCAGAACGCTGAGACCTGGGACGGATAAAGGGGAGGCAGAAGCAGGACAGAGCCCCACGGCGACCAAAGCCGGCCTGGCGGGACCCCGCACCATGGGAGGGTCCCGGGGACTCAGGGAGGTGGCGGGATGGGGGAGGGCGGAGCCTGACCTGGCCACTGCAGCCTTCTCCCCCGGGGCTCCCACAGGTCCCTGTCACCCGGGAGCCACCTGGGTTCGTGGGCACATCATGCCCTACACGCTACAGGCTGCAGCTGTCCGTGATATAAACCGTCCACAGAACAACCAATAGACCAGCCTTGATACGACCCAGGAGGGGGGCACTGAGGGACCCCCACCAGGGCAGTCCCATGGCGCTGGTCCCAGTGCCGGTCCTGTGACTCAGTCTCCCGGGCTGGGCCCTCCAAGTCGGAAGGGGGCTCCCGAGACTCTGTCCATTCGTTCCTTCCCCACTGAGGGGGTAGATGGCTGCCAGCCTGCTTTCCAGATGAGAAAATGCCAGAAGATTTATTTTCTGCAGAAAGGTGCAAACCAAATAGGAAATATTATTTCCGAGAACTGGCGCAGGGTAATTATTTATGGATGTATTACCCGCCGTAAGGTTTCCCACGCTGGTTCAGGGGTAATGATTTTTATAATCACCTGTGTTTAGAAATACCTTCATGCAAAGAAGTGAACGCGCCTCCCGCTGAGAGCGAGAACAGCCTTCCCGCGTCCGTAATGAGCGTGCTTTCCTTCCACCAAAGCCTGAAATTACTTCTGGTTTCTCAGGGGCAACAGGAGACAGAGAGGTGGGGTGGGGTGTGGGCTGTGGGGTTCTCACTGAGGCTGGTCTGCGGGCTGCCCTGGGACTGACCAGGGCCGGGGTGGGGAGGGGGGTCAGGCACAGAACCCCCGACACTGTCCACCCGAGAGTCCTGCGGCCCCACCAGCCCTGGAGCCCCTGTCTCCAAGGCCCCTGGGAGCTCCGGGCCCCGGGGCGGCTGTCGGGTTCCTGTCTACGCCGGCCAGCGCCCACTCGTTCCGGCCACCTGCCTCAGGTCCTTCCCCGGTGTCCAGGGCATCTAACCCGTCACTTCCCTGACTGGAGTCTCGGCTGCTCGGGTGTCCACAGACAGTCCTCAAAACCAGCGAGGGTCAGGCAGGCGGACGGGACAGCGAAGTGAACTCAGTGAAAAACGCGGGCTGATGCTAAGGCTCTGTCCTGTATTCCTGTAGGAAAGATGAGGTCTTTCCTACTTCAGGGGATATTTGTGACTTAAACAATGATTTCTTGCCCCCTCCCCAAGTCCTGTGTTAGTTTTCCAAATTAGCGGTGTGTGTGTGTACATGTGTGCGTGTATACGTGTGTGTATGGGTGTACGTATGTGCACGTGCATGTGTGTGTTCATGGGGGGTGGGGACAGAGAGGGTGAGGAGGCCTTAGGCCTGTGATTGGCTGGAGCTGGACTTGGGACCACAGGCTCATCATGGGACCCTCGACTTCACAGCACCACTGGGGCCAGCGGCTGGTCTCAGCCGAGTGGACCCAGCCGTGGGGGTCCCGTGCAGCTGGACAGGCTACTCGACTTTCCTGTCCCCACTCCTTCATCCGCGAAGTGGGGTGTGACAGTGCCAGCCTCCTCGGGAAGAGGAGATGCATCCATGTCTACAAGTGGTCTGGCACGTGGCGAGGGCTGCATGCATGCACATGTACACGTGTGTGCTCCCGTGCGCTCACGCGTGCCACGAGAGCAGGGGAATGGCTGCTCTGCCCAGGAATGAAGTCTCCTGCCCCGGAAGGTGAGGTAGGGGAGGGAACTCAGTGCCAGCAGATGGGGAAGGGGGTGTTCCTCCTCCCGGCCGCGGGCTCGCACGCAGGGGTGGTCGTGATGACACTGCAGGCTTGAGCTCCAGTGCCTCCGGTCTGAAGCCGTGCCCCCACTACAGTGGCCACCATTTCTCCAGAATTTCAAAGAACAACCTTTCTGCTGCTGGTTCCCATGTTTATTTTCCAGGAGCGACCTGTGATGACCCCTGAGTGCGTGCACTCGGTGCAAAATCTGCAGCTATGTGCAGTTAAACACACGTGTTTTCGCTTGTTCCGGCCCATAGGCTTCTGAGGTTTATGTGGAAACGTGACCTGGTTTCTTTAACGAGCTGCTCCCTCAGGGGCCCCGCGCACGAGGTCCTTGCCAGCCCTGCAGCACCCACTGGGCCAGGACGGGGAACATCAGGGCCGTGGGCAGGCAGCAGGCAGCACAGCGTGAGCGCCGGAGAAGTGGGGTGCCCGCTCTCTCCTGCACCCCAGCAGACGTGCCGATGGCTCCGGGCTGGCCTTCGAGCCCGCCGTCTGGCTGAGCCCGTTCCGTCGCAGGGGTGCCTGTAACACTGTCCTGGGAGCGCGGCCCAACGGCGAAGGACGACTGGCACTCTGAAACTGCGGGTGACGGACACGGTGTCGCCCAGCGGCATGTGGTGATTTCTGCTGGTGCCTGGGCTCTGGCTAAGGCAGCCCGTGGGGCCCCACTTGTAAATGTGTGAGGACGTCTCAGCTCAGTCCACTCGGCTGCTTCTCCATGTCAGCACAGCCACCAAGCCCATCAGCTCGCCCGCTCCCAGGGGTCACAGGGCAAAGCCTTCACACCAAGCCCAAGGTCTTGTGGCAGCTAATTCTGGTTCCAGCCCAATGAACAGAGGACAAATCCCAGGACTCGTGGGGGAAAGCCACTGTTAACTTCACATAACCTCTGTGGAGGGCGAGGCCCCTCCCTTCTGGTGTGCGCTCTCCTTTGACCTGACTTCCAAAGTCACAGCAAGGTGACCGTGACACCAGGCGTGGGTGCGAATCCACCCACTTTCCATCCCTCTGCTCATCCGCACATCCCTCGGGCTTTCACTCGTCCGATCACCAGTGATGCAGCATTTGTCCTGCAAACCCTTTCTGAGACCTACCCGTGAGACGGGCAACCACTGGCTTCTAAAGATCCAGAATGCCCGCGACTCGGTTCCCCTGCAGGGGACCCACTGTTTTCTGCGGGAGTCGGACAAGCACACGCATAACCCCAATCTGATGAGAGGAGAACACAGATGGCGTAGAACTAAGGTTGGGGTTCGGCTTAATTAAGGAAGCAGATGGAGAATCCAAGTTAAAATTCAGTAAAATTTTAATTAAAAGATTACGTATTTCTACCCTAAGATCTTTTAAAGATGAGCTCAAATTTCACGCCCTGCCCCCCCCCCCGGCCCCCAACAATCACACAAACCTGGATCTATCTGCTTTGAGCTCTGTCAACAGATGTCCCGCATTTCAGCATCTGTGGTCCAGCCCTGCCCCCACCTCCTCGGAGACCCTGTCCCTGTCGCTCCTCCCCGGCCCCAGCCAAGGGAAGCACAGGTGCTGTTTGAGGGCGGGAAGTGGCAGGATCACCGAGGACAGTTGAGGGAGCCTGTGTGCAGAGGCAGGACCTGGTCTGACCAGCGCTCACTCTTCCCTCTGGCTGCTGGGTGCTCCCAGACCTTCTCGCAGGTGCTCCAGCTGCGTTCCTCCTGGACGTGCTGGACTGTCCCTCTCCGCCATCGTCTTGGGAATTTGTCCCCAGCGACTGCTGGAAAGCTTTCTCCAACCTGGAGGGGGGACGTCCCTGAGGTCCTTGGCCTTGGGATGTCCCTGTGGCTCTGGATGACACCCAAACGATGGGACGGGGAAGAGGAGCAGCCAGGGGCTGCCATTTCTGGGGTAGTAGTCCTCAGGCCCAGTTCAGTGGCCCTCTCCTCAGAGGACACGGATGTGAGAGCCGTGGGCATGAATCTGTTCACGGAACATTCACTGCACCCCCTGCACTTGTCTTTCTGTTTGGACCAGTCTGTGCCCCTCTGCCCTTCACAAGGCTCCTCTGTCCCTCCCCAGGCAACCAGCACCAGCCCTGGGACTTTCCATCCTCAGGAACTCTGCATGCAGAAAGGCACGTTGCAGTCAATTATTAATTGATGAATCAATTAATCAGTTCATTCATCCAACTCCATTCTCCATCCATTCATCCATCCATCCATCCATCCATCCATCCATTATCCATCCATCCATCCATCCATCCATCCATCCATCCATCCATTCTCCATCCATCCATCCATCCATCCATTCTCCATCCATCCATCCATCCATTCTCCATCCATCCATCCATCCATCCATCCATCCATTCTCCATCCATCTATCCATCCATTCTCCATCCATCCATCCATCCATTCTCCATCCATCCATCCATTCTCCATCTAGTCATCCATCCATCTATTCATCCATCTACCTATCCATTCACCTATCCATCCACTCACACAAACCTTCTTTAGCAAAGATTGAATTTATATCCCCCAAAAGGGGAGTAGGATGTTCAACCATGAAACCTCTCTCTACATCTTCAAACACAATTTGTAGGATTTTTTTTAAGATCAGGGACCACCATGTATTTTGGGTCTCCATCATACTGAAACGTCATATGCTTTTTCTCACACAATGATCTGAGTGGTCAAGATCTGAATGTGGGCCGACTTTCTTCCCGGCTTCACGGCCCCCTGGAGAAGAGACTCAGTCAGAGCACAGGGTTACACGTGTTTGGGAGGTCAGCCAGCACTGTGACGGGAGTGTTCGCTCTTCCAATACTTTGGCTCTGGTGGTGCCACCGTGGTTTTGATGGGAGAAGGTGCTGAGACGTGCTGACACTCTGAGGCTGTTTCCTGGTGGGCACAGACGCTCCTGGGAAGCTGATTAGGTGAGTTCTGTGGGGCCCTCCCCTAGAGGAGAGGGCCACCTGCATAGCACACGAGGGATCCTGGTGGGAAGTGGGAGATGGTCCGGCCCTAACTGAACGTATCTCTTTATTATTTGTATTCGTCATCGATTGCTGGGTAACAAGTCACCACACAGGCATGGCCTTGAAACAACACACATCTGTTATCTCGAGGTTTCCATGGGTCAGGATTCTGGGCAGCTCAGCTGGGGCCTCTGCTGCGGGTCTCACGGGCTGCAGTCCAGGTGTCAGTGGGGCTGGGATCTCATCTGAGGCTCGACTGGGGATGGCTCTGTTCCACGCTCACCAGGCTGTTGACAGCATTGGGTTTCTTGGGGGCTGTTGGCCTGAGGCCTCAACTCCCAGCGGGTGCTGTTTGGAGGCTGCCCTCAGATCCTTGCCACGTGGCCTCCCCCATGTGGCTCTTGCTTCGTGGAAGCACGCATGGAGAAGGCAATGGAGAGAGTGCTGGCGAGACAGAATTTACAAGGTATGCCATCCCGGCCATCGCCTCGGTTGTATTTTCTTGGTTGGAAGTAAGCCACAGGTCCCGCGCACCCTGCAGGGAAGGAAATGACAGAAGGCGGGGGTCATGGGGGCCCCTTAGAGGCTGCCGGCCACCTTATCCACCTGCAAGCTTCCTTCCAATGTTGATGATATCAAACCGGTCTTTGTTATATTTGCTGAAGGTATTTTTCTTGGATTATTTGCCTTTTTATTTAATTTACTTTTGAAGTAATACGGTTTTGTTGTTATTATGTAGCTGGGTTGCTCAGTGTTCTCCTCGATGGTTTTCTTTTTTGGACTCTGGGCACAGAAAGGCTTTCCTCTCACCCGGAGCACACCCAGCTCAACATTCAGCTGCGGGCTACACGCTTCTGATGGTTTCATGCTGGAGTTTAACTCTTTGTCCAGCTGGACTTGTTATGCTGTCTCTGGATCTACCTCGTTTTCCCCCCAGGTGTAGACCAGTTTCCCAGGACCAGGCTTAAGTAATCCGCCCTGTCCTCGCTGATTTGTGATGTCGTTTTATAAAGAGTGGATTTTCCGTGTGTCACAGGTGGTTAAGAGGGTATGAATGTGGAAGCCAGATCCACCCTCTGAAGGGCTTGTAGAAAGTAAGCAGTTAACAACTTTAATTTTTCTAATAATTACCACTATACTGGGATAATCATGACTAAGTCTGGTTACACTGGTGCGCTAGGTGGCCGTGCGGGTGGGGGGCACTTAGACGCGAGGGGCAGTTGGATGGCTCGCTGCTTCCTTGCGGCCTGTCTGACATCGCGAGGGCACACTGAGTCGGATTGCTCTGGAAGAGTCTTGGGGAGGCCCCTGGGCGGCGCACTTGAAGAAATGTCACATCTGAGGGTGCCCTGCTGCTGCTGAGAACCAGGCCCCCTGGAAGCCTCCTAGTCCTGGAGACTCAGCAACTCCGTTCTTGTGTCCACATTGTCTTCCTTGACCTCAGAGACTCCTTTTGGTCGACTGTAATTTCTCCTAACAAAACCCGACACGGGCTGTGCTGACTCCTCGTCGAGGTGTGCTGGCCGAGGCCCTGTGGCTGCCTTTCTGCCCGGTGCCCGTCCGGTGCCCCTGAGACCGGAGCGGCGGGGCGAGGCCACAGCAACCTCCGCCCGCCCCGAGCGGGCTGCTCTCGGAGGGCGGTGGGCTGTGGGCCAGCCCCTTCCTCGGTTTGCTGCGGGCGTGCCTGAGCCTGTCTGACCCCTGAAGCTCCAGGCTCGCCTTCCTGTGTGGCGCCAGCGTCCCGGCCTGAACGGCATTTCCCTGGACGTCGTTCCCTGTGCATCTGCTACGACGTTGCCAGGGAGAGGAGGGTTTTTTAAAAATAGATTGTTTTAGAGCATTTTTAGTTTTACAGAAAAACTGCACAGGAAGCACAGAGTCCCCCTACATCCCCGCCCTCCCCCCACGTTTCCAGATTAGCCTCACGCCTCAGTGAAGCCCGCTTGTCACAGCCGATGAACCAACACTGACAGATTATCATGAACCAAAGTCCACAGTGCACTGTAGGGTCCACTCTTCGTGCTGTGAGGTTCTGTGGGGTTTGCAGGCCGCTTGCTATCACCCCCCACACCCTCCCACCCCGCCCCCCACACAGCATCACACCAAATGGTCTCACCTCCGAGTGCCCCGTGTCCTGAACCGGGCAACCCCCGATCTTACTGTCGCTACAGTTTTGCCTGTTTGTTTCTGAGATGGGAGGACAGACTGGGAGGAGGAAGACAGCCGTCAGAGAAGAGAGCGTGGAGGTTTCGGGAGGAGAGGGAGCAGGGCCCCTGGGAAGCCAGGAGAGGTGAGTGCAAAGCAGAGCTGGAGAGTGGCCTGGGATCAGAGAGCACAACCCTTCTTTTCTGGGGACAGGAGCACTTCGGGAAGGCTGTCTGGGAACATGTGGGGTGGGATGATCTCCGAGGGGACAGGGAGAGAGGGGGAGGGAGTGGACAGTGACAGTGCAGACGCCGGGCTGGGCTGCCAGGCACGTGGTGAGGCTGGAAACCACAGCTGGTAGGGGACTAAAGCCACCGAAATGCAGGAAGACGGCGGGCAGGAGGGTAACAGACATCGGTGAGATGGGAGAGGAGACCTGGCAGAGCTGGCAGCGAGCCAGAAAGGGTCCGCCTGGGATGTGGCTTCCATTCCCACGCCTCTGATGTCACGTCTTCTCGCTCGTCCGACCACGTCTGGGCCCCACGGGAGATCGCACGGCCGTCCCTTTGCGGACGGTGAGATCTGGTCTGCCTCTCAGTCTGGGAGCCCAGCGGTGGGGACTTGAAACAACCAGGACTAACGCGAACGACCTTCTCCCGGGGCTCTCGCCCCTCAAACAGGCGTCCCTTGGCAAAACGCCTCTTTCCAAAGCCTTCTTCCAACGGTTGGTAACACTCTGTGCTTTCCTGAAAGCCGTATCCCGCCAGTGCCGCTTCGTCACTCTTTCAGGCCAGATCCCGTTTCCAAAAAGCGCCACGTGTAGCTCAGTGAAAAGGGCAATGAGCAGAGATTCAAAGCTGCCACTCCGTGTCAGGGACAAATGTGGTCGGCCTTAATGATTATTCAACACAAACGTGGACGCGACCTGGCATGTGGGAACGGGGGCACGGGTCTGCTGGGAGGCGCACCTTCGCACGCGCCCTTTGGGGCCTGGGGCCTCGGTGCCCTCTGAACCGCTCACCAACGGGAGAGGAACGTCCTCGAGACGAGCTGCTCAGGGCACGCCCACGGGGGTCCCAAGGCTCCCCAAATGCAGCCTCGCATCTGCCAGGCCGGCCAACCAGCTGCGGCGTCTCTGCTTCCCAGAGACGGGAGCCTCGGGGCCTGGCATCCCCTCTGGGGTCCTCGACTAGGCTCTCGCGCTGGGGCCTTATTGAATTCCCACAGCGGTCCCAGGAGACAGCCATGCGAATACCACCAGCCACGGTGAGTGACCCGAGGTTCACGGGGTCAGGCGGCTCACGCTGTCAGTGAGCTAGGCAGCCATACATGACATCCTTGTTGGAAGCCCGTGTGTGAGTAAGAAAAGCCCATTCCCCTAGGAAATGGCCATCGGTATTTGGGCCATAGTAAAAAAATCACCATCAGGACTTGTTTAAACGGACCCCAGTGGATTAACAGCTTCCTCCCTCCTGGAGCTTCTCAAAGCCAACCAATCAGGGACAGCCCAGCCCTTCTGGAGAGCCAACCAATGAACGACATACCACTCTTCTCAAAGCCAGCCAATCAGGGACAGCTTTGCTTTTCTGAAAGCCAATCAGTGACAGCCAATCAGCCACTCTTATGACAACCAGCCAATCAGGGGTGGCCCTGCTCTCAAGAGAGCCAACCCATGGAAACAGTCTCACTTTGGTAACTGGGATGACACCACTGAAGACCATGCCATCCTTACCCACTGTGAGTCAGGCTCTGCTGCCAGGGTGCCCTCTTCCTGGCTCATTCAACGGTGCTGTGTGACCCGATAGGCCTCTCCCAGTGGGTCTGGGCCCTGCTGAGGCCCCTCCCCAAGGAGCCTCCCCACCTGGCAGCAGGTCAGGTTGCACAGTGGGGCCTGGCACCTGCGTGAGCCTGGCACCTGCGTGAGCCTGGCACTCAGGTAGGTTATCGCTCAGTGGGGGCCTCAAGCCAGAGCGAAGGGCGTGCCTGAGGGCCGAGGGCAGAGGGAAGCTACCTCTGGTTCGTGGGCACAGGTGCACCTGGCCCTCCCTTCCTGCCCATGGCCGGGCTGTCTGAGAGGGCGGCCATGGCATCTGTCTGCGCACCTGCTGAACAAGGAAATCTGCCAAGTCAGTCTTCTATTTCTATCAGATGAGGCCGGAGGAGAAAGCACAGGTGACGAATACTCCATAAAAGCCCCCCGCCACGCAGGAGGACCCTGACCTGCAGCCTCACCCCTCTGTCCTTAGCCACCTGCTCTCAGCGCCCCCTACCCGGCAGGCTTGTCATCCATCCCACAGGGACACCACCACCTGTCCCACCCGCATCCCAAATCCACGGTGAGGGGCCACCAGGCAGAGTGCTCCGGCCACACAGACGCCCAGCGTTGTGGCCGTGGCACCGACGTCCCCGCTGGGACCAGAGAGGTGGCAGAGCGCACACTGTGCTCCGTGTTACGGAGGAGGAGAGTCCGGCCGGTGTCCGGAGGCTGAGCAAAGGTGGTGGGCCGGGCAGACCCCGCTCTGCCTCGCCACCTCGGCTCCCGGCGGAAGCTCCGCCTGGGCATCCACACATGGGACTCCCAGGCATCAGCTCTGGGTAGAGCCTCCTCCTGGCCCAGCACGGGTCCCCACGTTGGCATGTCGTTTGGCTACTGATAGTCGACCTACAAAAGTGAACATTGAAAAGGCAGCCTGAATTATTCAACTAACGGGTAATCATAGATGCATTTAAGGTGATGTCCGATTCAGCAGGTGGCTATGGGGTCCCTTGGTGGGGAGGCCACACACTGGGTCCCGAGACTGCTCGGGACGAGGTTGCGGTGATCCTGAGAGCAAGGTTTCAGAACTGTCCACACCTGGAAGAGGCTGAGGCCTTGCTCACTTGTGTTGCCAAAACTCCTAGGCCCCTCACGAGGGAAACCTGAGCTCCACGGAAGGCGGGGGGAGGGGCTCTGAGAGTGGGGACCCAGGATTCTAACACAGGATCCTGGATCAGCGGGGAGCAGGGGGCGCCCTGCCCTGCTCACAGCCGGGCAGCTGTGTGGGGGCACCGGAGGGGCAGGCACCCGCTCAGGCTGGCTGAGAGGGAGTGTGGGAGGAGGTCGGCTGAGCCCCGATTCCATGGAAATGACACAGTGACTGTCCTCTTGTCTCCTGGGCGCCTCCTGTAGGTTGCGCTGCTGACGTTGGTTTTCAAGTCAATGGCTGGGCCCTTCATCGACCCCACGGACCACATCTGGGCCTCCGCGGTGGTGGGTGTATATGCAAGGAGCCTGAGTCGCGAGGTGTCAGGACGGCTTGGGGCTCACAAGAGTGATGCCCGGCTCGGGGTGCGGCGTGGTCTTTATTTCCACAAGGCCGACTTGGTGACTTGGAGTTTGCTGGGAGCTGATGCAAATGCAATGAGCTCAAGCAGGGGTGGGACTACAGCCCCCCCACCCCCCCACCCCCCGGTGCTCCTGGAGCAGAACTCCACAGCCGAGGAGAAAGCCTGGCTTCTGGCTCTTGACCGGTTTTCCTTCCCTTGGGCAGGGGGTGGGGGGACTCAGTTTCCCTGTTGGTAGCATGACGCTGTTGGCATTGGAGACCTACAGTGTCTACCCTGGCTGTGAAATTCTCCTTCCATGGGTCTTTGGCAGAACAAAACCCTGGACCAGCAGGCCAGCTGGGAGCCAAGATCTCAGTGCAGTGACTGGGGTGGCTCCGGACCCTGCGGCATGGAGGCATGGCCAGGTGAGGCCAGGTGTCTCCAGACGTCAGGGTGGGAGGCAGAGAGAGGGACCGGGGCAGCTGTGCCTCCCCCGACGTCCAGCAGGGCCCGGCCCCCTGCCTCTCCTCTCTCCTCTCAGGGTTTCGAGCTTCCATTTGCTGGCGGTTTGTTTTTGATGGGCGAGCCGTGGGCACGAGGACCAGAGCCACAGGGAGACGGAATGACAGGCGCTGGGGACACGCCAGCAACAGGCCTTTTCAGTTTCATCTTAATTTGCCAGGAAGCACCCCCCTTCTCACCCCGAGCGCTTCACCAGATGCCGAGAGCCCGCTGGCCCGATGGAGCGGATCGCGGCCGTTCTAAACGGGGCCGCCGAGCGCGTTTCGGAGTCTCCCATCTGTCTAACTCGAAGGCTCTGCTGTTCGCAATGAGTCATTTTCTCAGCGCCGAGTCCAGGACCCGGAGGAGTTTCACACGCAGTCTTTACTCTTTCGCTGTCTGGCTGCTGAGGCCGTTCTGGCCCAGGGCCAGGGCGTGGTGGGAGGACGGGCCTGGCGGACTGACCAGGGCGCCCAGTCACGCCCGAGGGTCCTGCCACTTCTGCAGGGAGCGCTGGCCCAGAAACTGTGTGTGGGCCTTTCTGGGCGAGTCGCGTGGGGTCACTTGGGAGAGGAGAGGTGGGTGGATTTATTGCCAATGCTGGGGCTGGGCTGTCACTGCCCCTCATGCCCTGGTTACAGGTTCCAGGGGCTGTGCACAGAGGACCCTGGAGCTCACCCGCATCTTGTCGACCCCAAAGGACTATTCTGTGAGGGTCTTCTCATCTTCACTTGTCTCCAAGGAATCCAGGCTGTGTCACTCGGTCTGGGTGACGCTGGACGGTGATGGGATGATGCTTGGCCTTGGGGACCCCTGGACCCCATTTTGCCAACTGTACATGGGACAGTTGTGTCCCCGGCTCAGGGGCAGCTGGCTGAGCTGGGCCTGTGCCCTCGGGTGACGCTGGCAGAGGCCTGGCTCTGCAGGTGTCTGCCGGTGTGGCCGACCTGCCCCTGAGCTCCACTGGCATGTCACTTGAAGCCATTTTTTAAAAACTGAGGTGAAATTCACACAACATAAAATATGTAGCAGTAAATCCCAGTGGCATTGAGCACATGGGCGGTGGGATGCCGCCACCGCCTCAGTCAAGTTCCAAACACTTTCCGCCAGACGAAGCCCGGGACCCGTGAACTTCCCTCTGGACCGCCGGCACACAAAGCGAGGACGTGTCCCTACACGGTGGGGGGTGGGCGGTGAGAGCGGGGGAGGGGACAGACCTCCAGGAGCTGGGGTGACTGCAATCCCGCAGAGGGGAGCAGGGAACAGCACCTCGGGCGAGTCTGAGTGCATGTGGGTCCCCTCCCCTGTTCCGCTGACAGTGGTGTGACTTTGGGCAGATACGCTTCTTTAAGAGGGAGCTTCTGGTGATACTTACGATGATAAGTCCCCCCGACTGGGGCGCCCCACGTTAACAAGGACCAGGTACTGGGTGGCTCTGAGACTCGGCAGACCTGCCCCCTTCTCCCACCTTGCATGGTGCTGAGTCTGGTTGGGAGGGCAGAGAGGCAGGAGGGAAGGGAGTTCCTCTGAGATTCCCCTTCTGTGCGGAGCGGTCTTTCTGCTGAGCTGAGGACCAGGGAGAGCATGGTCCTGGCCGGGTGGGGGGGGGCTGCTCCCCAGGACGAGGAGTGAGGCTGTGTTTCCGTAGGGGGGGGTGGTGCTGCAGGTACAGGGAGGCCAGCCCTGGGGGTGGCTCTGCCCCTCCCTCCTGCCCACCTGAGGCCACACAGCTGGTGATCAGGAGGGCTGGTCCTGCTGGAGTGGGCTTGTGACTTCTCTGTGCCCCGCAGGGTCCCACGTCTCCATGTCCACAATTAAAAACTCCCTAAGATCCCAGAGTCTCAAAATGGGGGACTTTCTGAAGCCAAGGCCCAGCCACGTTGCTGAGCAGGCCCCGCCCCACAGAGCCTGCTCAGCGGCCCCACCCAGAATCCAGCCCGGCTGCGTTCATCTCACTGAGCAGGCTCCTGGCAGCCTCCGCGCAGTGCTCGCTCCCATTCCCAGGGCCGAGGTTCCGATCAGGATTGCGGGGGGCGGGGGGGGGAGGCGCTCTGCCTGCGGCTCCACACCCTCAGCACACAGCAGGCCTGGGCTGGGCTGCGCCGGACGCCCGCTCCTGCAAACGGGTGAGGGTGTTTCCTACACACCCCGCGCTCATGGCAGAGTCGGCCGCACCACTCACGCTCACGGCAGATTCGTGCACACCTCGCGTGCTCACGGCAGATTCGCCCGCACCACTCACACTCACGGCGGATTCGTGCACACCTCCCGTGCTCACGGCAGATTCGCCCGCACCACTCACGCTCACGGCGGATTCGCCCGCACCACTCACGCTCACGGCGGATTCGTCCACACCACTCACGCTCACGGCACATTCGTGCACACCACGCGCGCTCACAGCAGATTCATCTGCACCACTCACGCTCACGGCACATTCGTGCACACCACGCACACTCAAGGCAGACGGCGCCCACCCTCAGAAGGGGGCTGCTTGTGTTTTCAATATTTACCCTCGTGTACAAATAATGGCATGAGCTTACCAGGAGATAAACTGGGACATTTTCTTAAAAATACACCTTCTATGTTTAACTTTTTAAAACAAAGGCTTTATTGTGGAAAGTCTGTGGGGCGTGAAGACCCCACTCCTGGTGGCCCCAGCCACAGGGGCCTTCTGGACTGCCCCAGGCAGGGCAAGGGGAAGGGGCCTCTAAGTGTCATGAAGCTGCCACCACACCCCAGCACTGAGCACTTCAGGCCAGAAAACGGCCACACTGAGGGCAGAGCTTATCAACCCTGAAAGAAACATGGAATTTCCTACCTTGACAAGTTTGCTCTCCTCTTCCACCTGGAAATCTCCAACTCAGCTCTTGTTCCTCGAATCAGCAAGAAGGGTGGCGTCTGTTTGCATGGGCAACCCCTGCAGGAGGGGACCCAGGGCACAGGACAGACTGTCCAGGGGCCAGGCCAGTGGTGAGCTGGTGCGTGCTAACAGCTGGTGCTCCAGAAAGGGACAGCCTTGTCGTTTTTTTCCATTGTGTGCCAGAGTCTGTGGTGTCAATACTGCCACCGTGGCTACTTTCCAGCGAACGTGAGGTGCTCACCGTGGAGTGGGGAGGAGATGGGCTGGTCCAGCCCCTGGCTGTGCCTCTGGCTTTGGAACAGAAGGCCTTCCTGTCCCCCGTGAAGCCTGCCCGTGGTTATCAGTGATCTGGGAGGACTTGTGTGTGTGTGTGTGTGTGAGTGTGTGTGAGAGAGAGAGAGACACCGAGGGGCAGGGTGTGTGGCACTGGAAGCCAAGGTGGGAACCCCAGTATTCACAAGTCACCTGCTCCTGGGGGGCAGTGCTTGTCTGGCAGACCTGTGTACATACGGGGGGAATAGGCACTGTCCCCCACTCTCCTAACAGGGCTTGGGCTCCTCTGGGTAGTTGGGCAGCAAGTTACCCAGGGACCAGGCATCCAGCTCAGCGCCATGTTCCCAGCCCACTGGGCCGGCAGCGGACAGGCCCCGGCCCCTTCCCTGCAGGCCCATGCGTCTCTCCAGGGTCTGGCTCCATGACATCCTGCAACACAGGGACAGGCGTCTCAGTGTGTGTCTGACGGAAACTCTCGAGGGAAACGTCACAGCGACAAGGGGATTCTGCACAGGCCTGTCCTGACCCACAGAGCAGCTGTCACGCCCACGGCGGACCGGCCGCACGCCGCGGGTCTTGGCTGCCAGCGCCCACGCCGTGCGCTGCGCTCTAACTCCCACTTGCCACGACTAATGTGATCACACCAGATCCGCTACCATGTCTCCCACCTCGTGCCCCGGTCTTCATTAGCAGGCTCTAAATTGCCACTCCAGCTGCTGAACGGTACCAATTAATCCCAGGAACATCGCAACAGCTGTACTGTTTGAGGAGCGAACAGCGTTAATAACCACCACCAAAAGCTCAAAAACAAAGCCAAACAGAAGCGTGGCTTCCCCCAAGGCTGAAGTTCCCATCGCAGGAGAGATGGTTGCAGGGAGCAGGCAGGACCCAGATCACTGGGGGGCGCAGAGGGGACTCACCCTGCCTGCAGGTGCTGCCCTTACTGACCTGGGGACAGCCAGGGGTCAGGGTGGCTTCTTCCCAGGTCAGACTGCCCAGCACACCAGCAGCCAAGGAGGGGACTGGACGGAGAGAAAGGGAAGCCCCTCAGGGCAGGAGTCCGTACACACTGGAGAGAGGTCAGCAGAGTAAAGGATTCTGCCTGGTGCATGGTCATCCTTCATGCCCACACCATGGGCATACACGGTGTGCACACATGCACATGCATGTAATACATGCACCCTCATACATGTGTGACCATACAAATACTTCCACACACATGTACACGTGCATGCACAGCTCTCACAGTGCACCATGCACATAGTACACCTAGTGCCCACACACCCATGCACACACACCCTCACGTGTGTGTGCACCCCACATGCATCCACACACCCACATGCACACCTTCACTGTGTGTGTGCATGGGTGCACACAGGTTATTGCCCTTCGACCCTGCCCCAAGCCCTGAACGACTGTGAGGACACTGCAGGGCACACACGCACACTCATGTGCACACAGTCATGCCTTGCCACACTTCCCGCCGTGTGTCCTGAAAACGGGGCGGTGGTGTCGGGCGGTGCGGTGTCGGGGATGGGAGCACTTTGGGGTGAGGAGGATGTGGTGGCCCGAGTGCTGAGCTAAAATGAGGCGAATTCACGAACCCGCCCAGCCCTCTCCTCAGAGGGTGTGTGTGGAAGTGATTTTTCCAAATAAGGTGTCATTTCTAGGTAGTGATTTAATTTTCAAAAATTAAGTGAAAAGTCAGCTTTGTTGAAACAATTTTTATTTAAAAATTTAGTATTTATTATAAACTGTATTTGTCATTAATTTTAATAATTTTGAACTTCAGATTAAAAGTGTCTTTGAAAAATACATATGGCTTGATCTTTAATTTATATTTTGATTAAAGTAGTTGATAAAAACGTGTGTACATACGTCCACATCTGTGTGCACACACAGGCACCTGTGCATAGCACACACAAGATCCTATGCACATGCGGGCATGCACATGGGCACACAGCACACATGGACTCACACACACCCCTGGGCACACGAGCACACGTGTGTGCACACGCCTGTCTCTGCTGCCCCGAGCTGGGTGACTGCGTGCAGAGGCCGAGGGGCTGAGGACAGAGGGGTCGGGGGTGGGAGGGCAGGGGGCCCGTGTGCAGAGCTGGGGTGCAGATGGCTGGGAAGGGGGAGGGGGTGGGGAGTGCTGCTGGTGTGACAACGCCCCTCCTTTTAGAGAGGAGGAGTGGGGGCCCAGCACCTCATCTGCACGTGGCCAAGCCTGGGTCTCCGGGTTTACTTCTTGGGTGCATTTCTGGGCACGGTACTCCGGGGTGAGAAGGTTTACGCCACGACCTTAGGGTCACCCGGTCGCCTTTCCTGCATCCTTTGGCTTCGGGAGAGGCAGACGTTCTCCAGGAATGAAACGCACCAGCTTCCTTCGGACTCTCCGGCGAGCGTGGGACTCAGAGCAGCGACATCCAGTCGGGCTAAACGAGTCCGTCCCTTCTCGATGGGCGCTTCTCAGGGGACAACCTTTGCCCCCGCCAGCGTGCAGGTTCCGTGCGTCTGCCTCATGGAGCACTAAACGTGAAGAGGGTGCAGTGAGCACGGCCTGTCTGTCCCTTTGTTTACACTGCTGTTCCCTGGAACGAGAGTGGATGTCCTCTCTCTCCCCGGGCACGGAGCTGTGATGTGGATGGTGGTAACTCGGGCTGTGCTGTGCGGCCCCTCTGCAGAGGGAAGTCCCGTCTGGGAAACCACGCCTTTCTGTTATTCTGTTATAAACGAAGCTCCCTGCCTCGGCCACCAGCCCTCAGGGTGAGGGCTGGCCAGCATCTCCTGGCCCTGCCCCGGCTCCTCCCTCATCTGCTCCCTCGGGGACATACCTGGCTCCCAGCCCCGGCCCACCTCACAGCATTGGCCCTGCCTGCCACCCCCAGGCTGAATGTGCCCAGGGCCTCTCCCTGGCCCGAGACCTCCCCAGGCAGCACCACGGAGCCCTTGTCCAACCCTGTGTGCATCTGTTGCCTTGGCCACCCACCCACCAGTCTTTCCATCTTGTGTCCTGGCCACGAGAGCTTGCAGGCTGCAGGTGTGCCAGCCTCACGGTGCCAGGCTCCTCCCGGCGGTCACGTGACCCTCGCTAGGGCCGCCCGGCAATGCCCTGCAGGACTGGGTGAGTGCAGTGTGCGCACGCGTGTGGGCTGAGCACCTCTCTCCAGTACTCGGACATGAGCACTCTGGCCAGCTTGGTCAGCCTGCGCCCGCGGCCCTCAGTCTGGGGCTTCCGCTGGGCTCTGTCTCTCTCCCCGTGCATGGCCTGGGGCCACTCATCTGTCTCATCTCAGGATCACTGGCCTTTGTTCCCTGACGTCCAAAGTCTTGAAAACTCTTGTTTCTAGAGTTCATCTGTTTTTTCGGATGGCTGGAAGTGGGGGTCCTGTTTGCGATTTTGTGGAGTTTGGATTTCTGCCGAAGGTCACGGAAGCCACAGAACCCAGCAGCGGAGTCCCTCGGCCGAGGCTGCACTGCTAGATCCCAGTGGAATGTGCTCTCTCCCCGGAGCAGACCTGTGGTTTACCGGACGTCACCCGAGGGGGACAACTGCTCGCTGGCTTCTGCGGCCGACCTCTGACTCAGCGCAGAGACGGCCATTCAGTCACAGACCGCGTCAGGGGGAGATTGCTCACGAATAACACGAGATCGGTGGCGGCTTTTGGCTGCCGCTGACTTTAGGAAAGAAATCGATTAGCAATGAGCTGTAAGACCTCAGGTAGACTACAGTCACTCCATCCCAAGGGTTGGGAGATTCGCCACCACCCATCTACTGTCTCATTATTGCCAAGGATTGGTCACCAATAATGTGCTCCCACACCCAGTGATCGCCACCCACTTCCTCAGAGGTGGCTGGTGACCGTCCTTTGCGATGTGGACCCCACAGCCACCTCTGCCCCCACCCATCACACCCGTGTTCCTGCCCTCGGAGCTCCGGGCACCGTCTCATGTTTTCTTGGTTATTTGCTTGTTAGAATGTTAGCCTGACAGGCGATGGATGTTCTAAAATATTTGTTGAGTGAAATAGTGTTGCTCAAAGTCAGGTCTTTATGGTTGGTTTGCTGCCGTTCGGTTTTTGATTGAGGGGGGTATCAGTGACACCTGCATTGTTGGAACTCGTGCTTCTCTGATCACCAGTGGGAGGCAGTGTTCTCCAGGGCAGCTGCGTCTTAGGGGGGCTCTGAGCCTTTGTCTCTCAGACGCGTGGACAGCGGGACAGTGAGTCCACAGATGCTGGGTCTCTGGGGTCTGCACTCTGGGCTCCTTTCGATGTGTGTCTCCAGCTGCCTCCCAGATCACGTTTGTGCTCAGTAAATGCTGCCCACGCTGCTTGTGGGGGTGGGGCTGGATCCCTGGGCCTTCCTCTCCTGTTTCACACCCCCTCTCTGTTTATTCTGGTCCTCAGGGTGGGTGGTGGCAGGGGAGGCGACGGACCTCAGAGATGACCCACCGGACTTCTTCTAACAGAGAGCAGCCTCGGTCAGATGGCCCCTCAGTCCCTGCTTGCCCAGCCTCTGCTGGAGGCTCCAGAACTTTCTAGAAGCAAGACCCATGACTTCATGTGCCCATTCCACCTTCAAACACCCAGGCAGCAGTTCTGGTGTCAGGGCCCACCCGGGACCAAGCAGGAAGCGAAGGTGCACGGGCTCCCTGTCCCGTCTGCGGAGCGCCGGCCTCGGCGTGGAGGCCAGCTGTGCACCGTGCCCCGCAGGCGGCCCTCCCCACGGCCGGGGCTCCTGGTGCCAGGACGCTCTCCCGGGCGTCGGACAGGACCTGTGTCCTTCGAGACTCCGTCCTCGGTGGATGCCATGCCTTCGAGATCTGGATTCCGGGACCCGGGGTGGAGCTCAGGGAGAACTCGGCACAGTTTGCAAAGCTGTTCCACCCACGACCTCACTGGACACGGCTGGACACGGCAACCGGGAAGGTGGCCCCCGCCTCGTGCTGTGGAGTTTCAGAGGAGGGCCAGGGAGGCTGTTCTGCGCCCACGGTCACCTGGCCAGCTGCTCCTAGAGTCTGGTCTTAGCCCTTCGCTTGGACTCCAAGACCAGAGTTCCTTCCGCTGAGCGGCAGCTGCCCCTGAGGAACACGGCGGGTCCGAGGTCCATCAGGAGGCCTGACCTGACCTACGAGGCTCCAGAGCTCTTCACATCTGCTGAGCCTCGGGGGGGCCTGGGATTCGGCCCACTGCCCTTTGACCTCAAGGAAGACGCTCCTAAGTCCCTTTCCTCCCTGAGGTTTAACCTCCAGACTGTTCCCGACTCTGGGTGGTGAGGCCCGAAGCTCTGATCCCCCTGAGACAAGCTCTCTCTTCCTCCCACACGCTCTGCCCTCGCCCAGGCTCCGGCGCTGGTGTCCGCGTCCTGCCGCGAGCATCTGCACCTGAAGCCTTTGTGAGAACCACGGAGCCTGTTTCGTGAAGGGCAGGCCACACCTGTGTTTGGAGCGCATGCTGGAAGGTTCGAGAACGCACCTCTTCCTGAAGGTGCCGCACCGCCGCGGGTCGCGGGCAGCAGGAAGGCCAAGGAGAGAGAGGATGGGCTTCCCGTCGGTTACGCGCGTCCCAGGAGCAGAACGGGACGTCACCACCCGTGATCCTGGCGTCAGAGACACGTCTGGTTTCTCCCGAGTTCGTGACACCTTTGGATAGCAATCCAAATTAGTACTTGGAACCGCCCTTTGGGGGTTAGGATCGTCCCCCATTTCACAGCTGAGGGGAGCCAAGCAGCTTCCACAGGTCAGGTCTCCAAAGGGTTTAACCCAAAAACTCTTTACATCTTCTCCCAGCTGTTCAGGGCCAGGGCTGCCCAAGGAAACCACCCAGAGGAAACACACTCACACACAGGCACACACGTGAACACATACACTCACAGGCACACACGTGAACACCTACACACTCACACAGGGCACACACGTGAACACCTACACACACACACATACACACAGGCACACGCGTGAACATCCCCCCCACACAGGCACACATGTGAACACATACACACTCACACACAGGCACACACACACACACATATACTCACACACAGGCACACATGTGAACACACACACAGGCACACACATAAACACATACACTCACACACACATATACTCAAACACAGGCACACACGTGAACACATACACACTCACACACAGGCACAAACTCACACACGTATACTCACACACAGGCACATATGTGAACACATGCACACACACAGAGGCACAAACACACGTATATTCACACAGGCACACACTCACACACAGGCACACATGTGAACACATACACACTCACAGGCACAAACTCACACACGTATACTCACACACAGGCACACACATGAACACATACACACTCACATACAGGCACACATATGAACACATACACAGGCACACGTGAAGACATACACACACAGGCACACGTGAACACATACACACATACACACACAGGCACACACGTGAACACACATTCACACACATATACACATGCATAGACATGCATATACACACATTCATACACACGCACATACCACATAGGCACACACACATGCATGCACACACATGAACACCCATTCCCACACACATGCACGCATGCATGAACACACATTCACACAAACACATACACATGTGTGTGCACACACCACACATATGAACACACATTCACACACACACACACACACACACACACACACAGAGTGATTGTCCAAATTGACATCCATGTTGATACTACAGCCTGAGGCAGAATGCTTCTTCTCTGGGGAACTTGTCTTTTCTGTTCAACCAAACACCTGGTCACCGTGACCCAGCCAGGTTGACACATAAAATCAGCCACCACAGGGACTCATGGGGTTTTGACAATGACCCCGCCTGTTGGGGGAGCAGATTTTTCCTTGGAGGTTGGAAAAGGGTGTGTGTGTATTGGGGGACTGTAGGGGGGATGGGGTTGCCAGCCAAGGGGATGGTTGTGCATTGGTGTCCCAGGACCCTCAAGGAAGGGCCAGCCGCCCCGCTGCCCCATGCTGTGCTCCTGGTGCGTGGGGAACCCCCCCCCCCACTGCTTCCCGACTGGCTGGACGGGAGACCTCCCGGGTGGGCAGGCCCTCTCCTCACCTTTGCAAGGGCAGCGGGTGTCAAGGCTCGGGACCCTGCTGCCAACCGGGCAGCACCAGGAGGCAGTCACTGAGCTGGCAGAGGAGGAAGCAGCCGATTCCAGAAACTTCCTCAGCCTCTTCTTTGAAGCCTGGGTCCCGCAGCTGTCCGCCTTCCAGCCCAGCCCTTCTGCTGGGTGCCGTGGCTCAGGGGTGGGGATAAACTGGGCGCCAGCACCCTCATCCTGACCCCTAGGACCTTGAAAAGCCCGGGATTTCTATGTCACATTTAGGGCCGTGGGTGGACGCCTCGCAACTTGAGAAACTGTCACTGCAGCTCCTACACTTGCTGTGGGTTAACAAAAATGTCCCCTCCGAACGAGACTCTGGGCTGGACCGGCTGGCCTGGCTTCACAGTGACTGGCCAGCGGGAGACAGGCTCCCGAGGGCCCAGGGGGGCCGCCGCACCCTCCGCGGGGAAGCAGCCACAGGGAGCCCCGCTGCGGCCTCGCCACCCGGACCCGTCCTCAGGTCAGGGGCGGGAGTTTGAAGCTGTCTGTCACGTGCGATGAGGTGGGGGTGAAACTCCCGCAGTGTGGGGAGCGGCCGAGCGGTCACCTGCGTGAGCCCCAGGTTGTTCCTGGGGCTGGGGCCTCCTCGCCGCTGCCACCCTCGCCCACCCTGAGCTCCGGATTCAACACGGGCCCTGGCTGCAGCCACAGGGCGCTGCTGAGACACTGGGCGATGGACCGAGTGGGCAGGGTCCTCCAGGCAGGGCCTCACCTCCTGGGGGCACGTGGCCTGGGGGCAGTTCTCCTGCCGGCAAGACAGGCAGAAGGGCCCCTAAGATCGGTCTGGAGGAGCCCCCGCCGCTGCCCCCAGGCCCAGGTGCTGACTCTTCCCAGCAGCTGCTCCCAGAGGGTCCTGTGTGGACGCTCAGGGGAACATGCCCAGAGTGTCCCCCGTCACACCAGGCTGCGGTATGTGTGGTGTGAGCCCCGACACCCCATTTCAATGGTCTGCTGCTTACGTCTCCTCAGAGGTGCCCACGGGGCCTGCTGGAGGAGCATGGGTGCGTTCTCGGTGCGCTCCCCCAGCCCGCTTTGCGGCAGCGGGGCCGTGCTGTGCCGCTCCCTCCCACGCGCTGGGCAGAGGCAGGTGGTTTCGGGGCGCAGCCTTGGCGGCGGCCCCTCATCTGTGTCACACAAAAAGTCTTCGACGGCTTCCGACTGTGCTGTCTGCCAAGGAGTCTCAACAGGAGGCCTGGACTTCTGTCCCCTCAGGAGAGAGGGTGAGGCAGTGGCCTAGTGAGCTATTTGTGCCTGTGATTTGCAAAGTGTCCTTGCTGGTGGCGGAGGCAGAGCTGAGGGCACAGTGCAGAGACGCAGGTGCTCTGAGCGTGCCCTTTCTCTGTGCACACTCGGCCCTCGGCCGGCGCTCCGCTGCAGCCTTGAGAATTCAGACAGGAAGCGAGGTCCGGGTTCGGCCTCAGACCCACGGCAGCGAGGTGGACCAGACAGACACCTGGAGCCGGCCAGGGCTGCGGGAGGTGCTGGCCCACCTGCAGTGACCCTGGGAGAATCGCGGCCTTCCCCAAGGGGGCCAGGGAAGAAGCAGGGTCGTGAACCTGTCGATCAGGAGCATCCCTGCTGTCCATCCCTTCCCACCAGCTGCTGATCCGGCACCTCGACCCACAGCGGTCTCCGAAGACGGCTCGGGGGCGGCGGTGACGCCACTGATGCGTGACACCCAGGAGGACGCTCTGCGGTCCCCTAGTCCCGTGCCCGAGACTTCTGGAGAGAATCGAGGACTGAAGGGGCCGTCCCAGCATGCCGTCCGCCCGTCACCCAGCCCTGTCCTTCTCCAGGACCTGAGGGACCGCACAGACCGCCCTCCGGTGACTGCCTCACCTCAGGGCCTCGTCCTCTTCCCTGCAGCTGGCCCTCCTGTGGCCACACCCTTCACCTCGTCCCCCACCACCCAGCACCTGTCTGTCAGTGCCCGCTCGGTGTCTGCACGCAGACAGCGACTGTTCCTGGGGACACCCCCCAGTCTGCTCCGGGCTGTTCATGTCAACAGCTCCATGGGGGGACAGGCTGCTGAGTGTGTACACAGGTATCTGAGAGGCCACCACATTGGTGTCCACACCACAGCCAGTGTCCTCCCGCTTTGCCCGCCTCCCCCCACCCCCAAACTGTGCCCATTCGCTTTGGTGGCCATGAAACCCAGAACCTAGCCAGCCCACGGCCCCCGCCAGCGCGGGGCAACCCCGTGGGCATGGACTGAGCGCCTGACTGCAGCCGGGGCTGTCTGCCTTTCACCCAGATGGCTCTATTTTTTTTTTAATCCTCACCCCAAGACATTTTTGCATTTATCTTCAGATAGAGTGGGAGGGAGAGAGGGAGGAAGAGAGAGAGAGAAACATTGATGTGAGAGACACATCGACTGGCTGCCACCCACACGACCCCAACCGAACCCGGGTCTCTCTGGTCCATGGGCTGATGCTCTAACCTCTGAGCCAAACCGGCCAGGGCCAGATTTGCTCTGTTTTTTAAAATAAAAATTGCATTTATTTAAAGCACACCCCTTGCTTTGATGCACACCTGGAGCGGTCGCCAGCCAAGCGGGTTAGCGTTAGCGTACCCCCTTCAGCGTCACCTCCACTTTCCCGGGGGGCATCTGAGAGGACGGCTGATGGGACTGCAGCCTGGGGCGGCCACGGCGGAAACAGAGCTGCCACGTGATCCAGCCATCCCGCTTCTGGGCACGCGTCCACAGGGACAGCACTCCGCTCCCCGAGGCTGTGTGCACCCGCTCACGGCAGCACCGCGCGCAGCCGCCCACACGCACTGGCCCGCGCCCACGGCGGACGCAGGCAGGGAGGGAAGGCGCGGGGTGCACGGCAGGGAAGGCGCGGGTGCAGGGCAGGGAAGGCGCGGGGTGCCCGGCAGGGAAGGCGCGGGGTGCAGGCGGCAAACACCGCCCGCCGCGCGCGAGAGAACGGAGACCCCGCCGTCCGCCAACGGCCGGACCGAGGACGCTGCGCCGAGCGGAGCAAGCCGGGGCCTCCCCTGTGGGGTCGAGAGCAGCCGGACTCACGGGGCAGAGAGCACAAGGGGGGAGCTGGGGGGACTTTGCTCTGTGCTTTCCAATCCTTGACTTATGAGCTGCTTGAAATCATTGTGTGAACTAAACAGGGAAATCCGTTACTGCGGCACCAACGGAGAAACAGACGAAGCTGTGAACTCCTTCCTTTGAGCACATTGAACACGACTCACCCCTCGCCCTGGCCGGTGTGGCTCAGCGGTTAGAGGGTCGCCTGTGGTCAGAGAGACCCGGGTTCGGTTCCCGCTGAGGGCACGTACCTCAGTTGCAGTTTGTCCCCGCCCCGGTTGGTCTTGCAGGAGGCAGCCACTCGATGTGTCCCTTTCACGTCGATGTTTCTTTCTCTCTCTCTTCCTCTCTCTCCCTCCCACTCTATCTGAACAAAAAATGGAAAAATGTCCTCGGGTGAGGATAAAACAAACAAACAAAAAACATAACTCACCCCTACGTGGACTTTTTTAAACAATAAAAACCACTTATTTACCTGTGTATGGATCATGGAGGTGGAACCACATATTCCTTTGAATTCATTCACGGCACGACTCAACACCTGTCTGTGACATGACCACACAAAGTCCAGGTGACACCCGTCACTGCACAGTTGTGAATTGTTTTCTTGTCATGAGAACTATTAAGAAATACAATCTTAGCGAGTTTTAAATCCACAGGACAGCCCTAGCCGGTTTAGCTCAGTGGTTAGAGCGTCAGCCTGCGGTCCAGAGAGACCCGGGTTCGAATGGGGTCATGTGGGTGGCAGCCAGTCGATGTGTCTCTCTCACATTGATGTTTCTCTCTCTCTTCCTCCCTCTCTCTCTCCCACTCTATCTGAAGATAAATGCAAAAATGTCTTCGGGAGAGGATAAAATAAATAAATAAATCCGCAGGACAGTATTATGAACTGTGTCAGTCTGAACCAAGACAGATGTGGTCTTAAGGGACTGATTTGCGAGGTTGGGCCTGTCTCCCTGGGCTAATCCCTCTGGGTGGGTGGCCGGGATGGGCGTGGCTGGGATCTGCAGGGTGGGGGGCAGGGGACAGGGAGACACAGCTTCCCACCCCTGCTGGGACTGGACCTCGCTGCGGGAGCTCACAGGTCTTGGTCCTCCTCTGCTCAGGGCTCTTTTGCAAGGGGGTGGGGTCCGAGGAGACGTCAGGGGCCTCGGATGAGAGGGGACAGTCTCCTGTGAACCGGGGACCGCGGGAAGCGGGGTGACCACACAGCGACTCTCTGGCACGGAAGGAGCTTCCCAAATGGGAACCAGTGTGCATCTGGCCCTGCACGGGCCCCAGAACAGGCCTGTGGGCCCCTCGGCTGTGTTTGCTTTGAGCTCACACCCTGATGTTCTCTGAGCACGAGGACTTAGCTTCCGGTCCCTTCCCCCACCCCAGCCCTCAGCGAGTTTTCCCCAAAAGGCCACACACTGGCAGACTCTCTGCCCTGTTGCGGTAGTCAGTTACCTAGGACCGTGACCTTGGCTCGTTCTTGCCTCACCCTAGGCCGCCAGAAGAGCACCCTGAATTGTCCGTGCTGGGCTGGCCTTGCGACTGTGGGTGTGAGCCACAGGTGCGGGTGCCTGCTCACCCCCGACACCCTCGGGGGCCTGAAGTAGGAGCTAGGGGGGCAGGGCTGCAACACAGAGGACTGACCTCCTACCTCTGTCCCGTGCAGGGATCCTCAAAGCAGGCAGGATGGTGGGGTCTGCTTGGGAGATGGTGTCCTGCAGGAGGAGAGGAAACAGAGCATGTAGGTGAGCTTCCACGCTCCTGTGCCTGTTCACTGTCCCTGCCACCATGCGTGTGTACATGCATGCATGTATGTATGTGTGTATGTGTGTGCGTGCACTGTGTGCAAACATGTACATGTGTGCGGCCATGCGGCTACAAGTGTGTGCATGTGTGAGTACGCTCCGTGTGCAAACATGTACATGCGTGCATGTGTGTGTGTGCACGTGCATGTGTGCACAAATGTGTGCGTGCGGGTGTGGCATTATCCCTGTTCTGGATGAGGCGTCTCTGGGTGAGGGGAACCAGGGGCTGTCAGAGGCCGCAGAGCCAGCAGGTAGAGTGAGATGGAGGGTGGGGGGTCCTACCCAGCCTGTCTGCCCACCCCGAACCGTTCTGCCTTTCCCAGAGCCAGGTGGGTGTGTGTTGGTGGCAGGAAGGCCAGCCTGGGGTACAAAGGCTGCAGATAATGCACTGAGCGGTCCCGGCGCTGATGGCATAATTGCTCTGACTCACAGCCCTGGGTCTAAGGCCCGTAAAGAATTAGCCTGTGCCTCTGCCAGTAACATGCAATTAATTTATGCCTAAATTAGCAAACTGTTTACTAAGCCCTGTAGAGTGGCCAAAAATCTTTATAGAGCTGAGGAGGTTTAATTTTTTTTTTCGTCATGGGATCATAGGGTTTCAGAGTTAGCCTATAAAAATATGAGTCACCAACTCCAAACTTGTTAAATTGGCAGATTCTAAACCTGGTGAGACACTTTCTGTGTCTTTAAGGGGGGGCACAGCACGCCCCATTTACTTGTTTTCATTAACTCTGAGGTGGTTCAGATGGAAGATTCTGCCCAGTTCCAACGACAACTTTCCTATTCCCTTGGGGACTATTGGTTACCAGAAATGGCTAAGGCCAGAGTGAAGAGAAAGACCAGCACTCTGGGCAATGGGGACAATGCACGGGGCCCTCCCAACTCTGCCTGTGGCCAATGGAAAGGGCTCTGGGTCCATGCTGGGGCCAGGGAACTGTGGCGCCTCTTCCTGGGCAGGGCTGGGAGTCCCTCAGGTGCTCATGGACCTTCAGACAGAAGGACGCCTAGTGATGGAGGCAGCTGTGCCCTAGACGCCAGGCTCAGACCTGTGGGTGGGTCACTGAGAGATCACAGGCATGTTGCTTAAATTTAACGCTTCAGATTGTTCATCTGTAACATCGGATTACCAGTCTCAGAGGGTACCTGGAGGTTTAATGGAAATACCGCAGAGAGCACATTTCATTGGCTGACACCACTCACGTGTCCCAACCTAAGTGCAAGGGAGGCTGGGAAATGTAGTCCGTCCCTGGTTCCGGGACGAGGACTCTGGGGCAGTAGGTGAACATGGGGACAAGATGCTCTCACTGGCTGCTGTTGTGGAAGATGATCACCCGCCACCCTCTAAGTGTAGACACACCGCAGTTTTAAGTAAAAAAGCGTTGTTTACATAATGTGCCTGCGAGAACGATCGGCTGCTGGGCTGCGTGAGGTGCGACGGTGACGTCTGCCTCCTTACACATGTTATTTCCCCTCCACCCCACCCCAGCAACGGCTTTCCATGTTCCTGTTCGATTTCTTCCAAACTCCTCCTGGACAACGACCCACCTCCTTGCATCTTGTCTTGGGACAGTTCCTGGCAGATACAAAGTATCCATCAATGTCAGCTGTTTGTATTATGAGAGCAGAAGAAACAAATTCAAAGACACGGTAGAAGAAACTTCCCCAGGCCGCAGACAGGCCGTGCATGCCGATTTGAAATGTGCCCTACTGGTAGGAGAGAAACACCCGATCGTGTATTTGAATGACAAAATAAAAACAAATGTGGGTGTGCCTATACTATGAAACGCCTCAAAGCTTAAAAATAAAGCTGTGTGTATGTGTATGTTGCCTTGGAGTGACCTGCACAATGGGATGTTAATGGAATAAAACAAGTGGCAGAGAAAACGCAGAGTTTGACCCATTTATAAAAATCGTGGTCCTCCTGCCTCCTGCGGGACAGGCCCCGCCCCGCCCCGCCCCCGAGAGTTGATGTTTGTGGAGGCAGACTCCAGAGCGGAGAGCGAAGGCCCTCCTTCCTGCTGTGGCTTGGAATTGCTTCATCTGATACTTGACAGGCACCCGGGAGGTGGATGGATACAGCATTACCAATCTGCTCTTTTACAGAGGAGGTTAAGTAGGTTCGCTCGAAGTTCTCTGGAAGCTCTCCCCAAGCGCTGGCTGGAAGCTGGCCCGGGTCCCTTCTCTGTCCCCTGCACACTGTGCCAACCCACCCAGGAGACCCAGAGTTCCCTGGGGTCCAGCACTGGGCAGGTGGAGGCATCCGGGGCCAGAGCTGACTCTGTAGCCAGGCAACACCGATGCCTTTTAAGCTGGTTGATTACCCAGAAAAAACAAATGCCCCATCTGATCACATCTCTCCATCTTTGGCAGGAAAAATGTTTGGTTGCTAGGCAACAGCTGGGTGCCGGCAGTCAGGAGGCAGGCGCGGCCGGGCTCCCTTGCGGACGCCGGCTTTCCGCATGTCCTCCTCACCAGCCCCGGTCACTGACCTGGGTGACCGAGCGAGGCTGTGTCCCTGGCCCTCAGCCAAGCGTGCCGAGGCTGCAGGTTGGTTAACATCTCCTTCCGTGCCGTGAAGACTCGACCCCGGCCTCATCACAGCTGGTCCATCAGCGGTCCCTCAGGGAGGCACGCTCCCTGAATTATGCATTTCTTATCGACATTTGCAAACCACTTCTGCCTCTCTTCATCTGTCTTGTGAGGCTGTGACTTGCTGACTGGAAGATGGCCTCGCAGGACGAAGGAGCAGGGTCGGGGGCGCTGGGGAGCAGCAGGGCCAAGCCTGTTACCAACAGTTTTCTTTTTCTTAACAGGAGAACCTCTCATGCTCTTGTGCATGTGTGTGTGCATGTGCGTTGCCCCTGTGCGCACGTATGTGTGTACACGTGTGGTGCCTCTGTGTGTGTGTATGTGTGTGTGCACATGAGGTGCCTCTGTGTGTGTGTATGTGTGTGTGCATGTGTGATGTCTCTGTGTGCATGTGTGGGCATGTGTGGCGCCTCTGTGCATGTGTGTGTACACATGCATGTGGACCCTTGATGTACAAAGCAGATCAGGCAGGAGCTGGGCTGGCTGCACCCGGGGAGGGCTCCTGAGGCCCCACCTGCTCCAGCTCCCCGCCTCCCCCAGAGACAGTTTGGGATTGTGTGATGCGGTCAGATCCTCTCATATTACAGATGGAGACACTGGCCACACGTAGGGAAGAGAAACGTCCTCACGCCCTCACTCCAGTGAGGAGAGGAACACGTGCCGGCTCACACGGCCGTGGTGGCTGTGCCTGGCTGGCGCTGGGTCTCCTGGTTCCACGAGGCCTGACTCAGGAAGCCCCCAGCTCCCCGTCCGTATGCTCAGCATCTGTGCACAGAGAACCGCAGCGTAAGCACCACTGAGTGGTAACGAACTTTCCCCGAGCGACTGAAAACATGGACCATCCCTGGCTGCAGCTTCCACGTTTGGGGTCGTGTTCCGTGCAGCGAGCGGTTCCGGGAGGCGTGGTCGGCGCACAGGAGCCGGGCCACACGTCCAGGCCGAATCCCCCTCCCGTCCTGATCCAGGCCATCAGGCCGTCCCACCTTCCTGCTCCTGTACACTTGGCAGCGGGCCCCCAGGGCACTTCGGGGGGCTTCTCCCTCAGCGAGAGTGAGCCCAGGCCCCACAGCCCATGAACGACCAGCCTCTTTTTGAGAACTTGACAATGAACACCCAGGGCAGAGTGTGTGGGGGGCTGGCATTCTGTCCAAGGTCGCACGGGTGTCTTTGCAAAATCAGGGTCCCATCCCCCGAGGTCCTCAGAACCAAGGGTGCCGAGGGCTGCGTCCGCGCAGCGGGCAGAACGGGCTCCTCCTTTAGGTGACCCCCACCGGGTCCCCAGAACCTCTCATGTTATCTCATCGGGAAGGAAGGTCTGTGCAGGTGTAATTAAGTTAAAGATCTTGAGATGAGATCATCCTGGATTGTCCAGCTGGGCCCTTAATCCAGTGAAAGTGTCCTTGTAAGAGAGGAGCAGCGGGGACTGTGGACAGAAGAGGCCGAGAGAGGGAAGAGAAGGCGGCCACCGACCCCTCGTGGGCCCGAGGCAGACATGGCTACGGATGGATTCTTCCCTAGATCACCTGCAGGGAGGGGTGCGGCCTTTCCGACTTCTGGCCTCCGGAACTGGAGAGGATACATTCCTGTTGTTTTAAGCCTCCGAGCTTGTGTCTGTCACAGGGAACTACCCTTCACGCACCTGGGTGCTCTGCTTCGTTTCTTTTTTATTTCTTCTTTATTGATTTGAGAGAGAGCGGAAGGGAGAGAGAGAGAGATAGAAACACGGATGAGAGAGAACATTGACTGGCCTTCTCCTGCATGCCCCACACTAGGGATCAGGCCCACAACCTGGGCATGTGCCCTGACCAGGAATCGAACCAGCGACCTCTTGGTGCAGGGTCGACGCTCAACCACTGAGCCACACCGGTCAGGCGCTTAGTTTCTTTTTTAAAACTATTTTATTTTGAGGTGATCATAGATTCACGTGCAGATGTAAGACACCAAGGTGACCTCGACGAGACCACAGGATCCTCGCCACGAAGCTGACACGCAGCCCACCCCCTTATTCAGACGTCACCAGCCCTACGCGCCCTCATCTGTGTGAGCAGTTAGTTCTGCACAACTTAACCCCGTGTGCGGGCTCCCGAGTCCACCACAGTGCCCACAGCGGCAGACGGGACGCTCTGCTGCCTGTCACCACACAGCCCCTCCCTCTTCGCCCTGAGCCCGTCACTGCCTCGCGCTCCCTGTCCCGTAATCTCATCACTGCGAGCACGTTGTCTGAGTGGAACCACGCACTGTGCAGCCACTGAGACCAGTGTTTTCACTCGGCGTGACTGCCTTGCCCTGCGCCCTCACTGCGTGCGGCTCTGGAGGAGGGTGGCATCGGCGAGCCTGGGAGCCGAGGCGTGGCCCGCCAGCACCAAGGGCTGAAGGTGACCCGTCTCAGCGATTCCTCACAGGTGAGACATGAGGCACGAGGAAACTCAGTTAAACAAGCTGTGGTTTATAACCTTGACTTGCCTCCTGTCGCGTCAGGAGAGAAGGCGCACACCTCGGACGCTGGGACACACACGCAGTCGTGGGCCAGGTGCTGAGAACATCCCCTGAGCGCTGCTGCAGCCTCCGGGAGGTGCACGGAGCGGGGTGGTGCCCCAGCTCTGTTCTCCACCTGGGATGTCTCCTGCGTTCTCACCTCCAAGTGTGGGCTGAAATTGATCTTTTATTGACTATTTTTTAGAGAGACAGGAAGGGAGAGAGAGATAGAAACATCCATGTGAGAGAGAAACATCGATCAGCTGCCTCCTGCACGCCCCCTACTGGGGATCGAGCCCACAAGCCGGGCATGTGCCCTGACTGGGAATCAAACCAGCGACCTCTTGGTGCATGGGTCAGTGCTCAACCACTGAGCCACATTGGTTCGGCTAATTATTGATTTCTAAACTTAATTGAATTATGGTCAGAGAAAATGGTCAGTTTAAACTGATTTTTAAAATCAAAAACATGTTTTACCTAGTACATGGTTGATTTTCATAAATGTTGCATATGTACTGATAACAATCAATGTTTTATCATTGTTGGGTGTAGGGTTTTATATATGTACATCATTGTATCATTCAAAATTTCAACATTTTTATTAATGATGTATTTGACTTTGCAATTAATCAGAGAGGTGTGTTAAACTTTCTTACTGAGATGATAGGTTTATCATTCTTCACTGAAATTCTATTACTTTCAGTCTCACATATTCTAAAGTCACATGAGGTCCATTTTGTTTAGAATGTCTATGTCTTCCTGGTGAACTGAACTGTTACCGTAACTCACTAGTGACTCCTTCTATTCTCATAATATTTTAGCCTTCACATCTATATTTTCCTATGTATGTGACCAACATTTGTCTGATATATCTCTTTTACCTTTCATTTGCATACGTTTTAAATACTTTTAGACAAAATATAACTGGATTGAAATGTAAAAATCTAATCTGGCCATTTTTCTCACTGTTGAATGTTGTCCATTTATCTTTATTGTGATTGCTAATACAGTTTGGATCCTTTACCATCTTATTTTGTGATTTCCCCCTCCTCTGCAGGTCTCACTTCCCTTCCGGCCTTCTTTCGAATGGATTACAGGTTTAAAGTCCACGTTCCCTCCTCCGTGATTTCGAACTATCACGAAACCAGCACCTGCTTTATCCTACCGGCGGTTTCCCTCATCCAAACTGAACCCAGAACCTGAACTCAATTTAAATACTTACCCTCTTTCTGAACGATCCAATTTCAATTTAATCATACTGCTGCCCAGCCGGTGTGGCTCGCTGACTGAGCGTCGACCCTGCACCAAGAGGTCGCCGGTTCGATTCCTGGTCAGGGCACATGCCCAGGTTGTGGGCCCGATGCCCAGATTGTGGGCCCGATCCCCAGTGGGGGGCATGCAGGAGGCAGCCAGTCGATGTTCTCTCTCATCGATGTTTCTGTCTCTCTCTCCCTCTCCCTTCCTTTCTCTCTAAAATCAATAAAGGAAAAAAATGTTTAAAAAATTGTTTTAATCATACTGCCTACAGTATTATTGAGGTTAATGGTTCTTTTTGTTTCATCCAATTAGGAGGTATTATTATCACAATTTTAGGGAGATTTATCCATATTTTAGCCTTTGTGCACTTCCAGAACAGTTTTCCTTTTCCCCCAAACCACTCTCTTTTTTTTAATCCTCACTCGAGGATATTTTTCCATTTATTTTCAGACAGAGTGGGAGGGAGGGAGGGAGAGAGAGACAGAGAGAAACATCGATGTGATAGGGACACATCGATTGGTTGCCTCCTGCACGACCCCGACCAGGGCTGGGGACCCAATTGGAACCAAGGTACATGCCCTGGACCAGAATCAAACCCTCAACTCTTTGGTCCGTGGGCGGATGCTCTACCACTGGGCCAAACAGGCCAGGGGGGAACCACTTTCTTCACAGCCTCCGCAGGGACGGGTCTGTGGGGGGCAGACCCATCAGTCTCTGCCTGTCCTAAGATTCTAGGGCTCAGGCTGCGACTCAGTGCCTTGAACCAAGAGACGAGTTGCGTAGACTAGAGATATTACTCCCAACTGACCGTCACCTTGAGGGTGGTCTGAGAATTAAACGCACCACAAAAACACGAGAGAAGAGGGGTCCTCCGTCCCTAGGGTCCTCTGACAGGCCTGCCTGGCCCCAGAGATGCTGGGTACCGGTCTCCACTGCCCTTCTGTGCATGGGTGGGGTTGCAATGTGGTCATTCTCCACAGTGTGGTCCCTCTGCTCCCCAGGGTGCTGCATTGAAGTTTTCAGCCTTTATTATGTTCTCCTGGTGTCTCACCGGCTCCATCCTGGGGTCAGCGTCTTCCAGCCAGCCTCTGGCTGGGTAGCTCGGGCTACGCCCACGACCCGCCCTGCCTTTAACGCTCCTGGTGACGGAAGACGAGGCGCCCAGGTGGTCAGCAGCCCTCACTCCTCCCTGGTCTGGGTGATGGCTCCCTCTCATCTCTGCTCCCCTGCAGGTCCAGCCCCGGGGTCAGCAGTCTCTTCAGCAGGAAGAGAAGATTGGTCCAGACCTCCTCCTGGAGGGATTCGGGTCAGCAGCACTGGAGCGAGCCCCTGGCTGTGGGCCAGCTTGGCCTCCTGCCATCTGCGGCCCGGTTATTCCTCCGGGCCTCACCTCCTCGCAGGCTGGCAAGAGCCTGGCAGGCGAAAGCCGTGAGCTGAACCCGAGTCTCATCATTTTTGTCCGTATCGAACACTCTGGTAAAAACGATGCGGGAAGAAAGGGGAGAGCTGTCTGCGTGGTCGAAATCTGTGCGAAGTCATCGTCTTCCCCAGGAGAAGGCCGTCGTTGTCTCTTACTCAGAGCAGGCGGAGATTTGGAGAGTAAATTGGATAAGAGCTTTATCTGTGATGAACGAGGTTTGAAATGGATTCCACTTGCTCTCTAAGTCCCGCGAACCCTGTCGATTTGGGGGGTGAGGGAAAATTGAGAGAGAATTGGTGCAGGGGAAGCTGACCTGTCAGCACAGTCGGCCAGACTGAAGAACTGGGGTGTGTTCCCGGCTGCCGCTGACTCGCGAGGCTCAGGAGACTGTCATTTCTACTGCTGGTCTGGGCACCCCGAACCACCAGAAACCAGTCTCGAAATAGCTGTGCGGGGGTGAGAGCCCCATCACAGCCACCTGTCCCCGGTTCAGTTTCAGGAAAGCAAAGCGCCGGGAAGGTGCCCTTGGAGACCTGGATGTGAGACCCGGATGTGAGACCCACGTGGGCCCCAGCTCCAGGACCTGGTGAAGCCACTTACTCTGAGCCCAAATCCATTTTTAAAGATACCTGTACTCATTTGTGATAGAAATATATTTGTTTTATGATACATGGAACTTTCTTGTTTTGGGTAAATTGGGAAGAATACGTAGTGAAACGGATAAAAAAATATGCTATTTGCAGGACAAATGAATGGACACGGTAGTCAGTAACGTTTAACTAGAGACTTCTCATTAAAGTGCAACCGAAAAGTGCTCAAACGGGAGCGTTCAGACCACGCACGGTCACGCAGCAGACATCCACGCACGGTCACGCAGCCGACATCCTTGCGCAGCCACCGGCACAAAGCGCGGTGCCCGGCCCAGAAGTCTCCGCCCCTCCCCGTTCCAGCCCCTCTCCTCCTCCCGGACCTTACCTTCTAACGCGTGAGCTGTGCGTACACGACTCACTGCTGCACATTCTCCGCGCCCGGTGCTTTCCGCGGACGTCTGTCCGTGAGATTTACTGCTGTGTGTGCGGTACTTTGCGCCCGCGCTCCGTACACACAGTGGGCGCAGCAGCGCGGCCACCTGGCCCGGAGGACTGGCCCAGGTGAGGCTCGAGGGCGCGACACGGGTCTGGCTCTTTTTAAGGGCAAGAGCACTCCATGCGATCACCAGGAGGCTGGAATTTACGTCTCAGTATATATATATACTGAGGGAGAGAGAGATAGAAACATCTATGAGAGAGAACATCAATTGGCCGCCTCCTGCATGCCCCCCACTGGGTATCGGGCCCACAACCTGGGCGTGTGCCCTGACCGGGAATCCAACCAGCGACCTCTTGGTGCAGGGTCGAGGCTTAGCCACGGAGCCACACTGGCGGGACTTGTTTTGTTTTTTAACTCAGTCAGCTCCTTGTGCTCCTTGTGTTGTTCAGCACCTTCGGAGCTGATTTTGCAGCGTCCCTTGAAGACTGGAGATCCAGGACCAGCAGCACCCTTGGTCCACCAGCCCCCCCCTGCTCCCCCAGAGTGAGCTCTGCGCAAACACTTCCCTTCCTCCCCGCCCTCCCAGAAGCAGGCCCGGGTAAAGAAAGCGCGGAGGAATCTGGGTGAGCTCGGTCACCCCGAGATCCGGGCGGACACCAGCGCAGGACAGCCCCCGTGACGCCAAGCCTAGGAGGGGCGACCGCGACTCTGCCCGAACTCCCAAGGAGACCCCGGGGGAGCCCGTGTGCGCCCGGGGGACTCTGCGCCACCGTCCCTTAGGCGGACGCAGCAGGAACACTGCGCATTTTCAAGCGGCAGCCGTGGGGGGTCTGGCCGGGCCACGCGTGCTCATCACTCCTCTCGCCACAGCAGGGCTGTTCTTTTATGTGTCCAGTGGGAATATTTTTCATTATCTCCCCTCTCGATTTAATTAATCCACATTCCGTAATGAACCTTGAAATTTCTATTAAACACACTGTTGCTAATCAGCACGGAACCGGCGGTGTTGGCGGCTTCTTGCCGCCGAGCAGGGAGCCGGCTGTCTGGTCGGGGTCTGGGCCTGGGCGCCGGCTCCCCAGCAAACGGGCCCAGCAGCGCCCTGGCCCCTCAGCTCTCCCCGGAACGTCAGGCGTGGCCTGTGTGGGGGTTCTGTGGTTGTCGCCCTGGGCGGGACCCTCGGCTGCCCCTCCTGCAGGGCTGGCCGTCCGCGTTGCTGCGGCTGCCTGTTGTGGCCTCGTGGCTCCAGGGCGGTCAGGCCTGACCCACGGATTCTGTTTGTCACCCAAGGACAACGGTGTCCCCTGCCAGCAGGCTGGGCGTGACAAAGCAGGAGGAGTGAGTCCCCACGGTGGCCTGCCGGGTCTCAGTGTCTGGGAGTCTGAGGACAAGTGTGCGTTTCCAGGTCTCTCCCCACTGTTTCTCGCCAGGGGCCCATTGACTCTGATGGAGATTTCCACGGCGAGGGCTTCCCTGAGCCCTCCCGTGCCACAGCTGCCATGGACCTCCTGGTGGCGCTCAGAACGCTCATGTCTGCCCCAGAGCCGGCTCTGGGGGTTCGAGGGTTCCTGTTCTGTTCACCGAGGTCCGGGGCATCGGAACAGTACCAGGGACAGAACGGGCCTCCGATGAACACCGTCACCAGAACAGAACCCATGTCTGCAGCGTCAAGCCTGGACGATACTGAGTCACATCGAACGTTCAGTCACGATCACGGCCACCACCACCGAAATCGCTTCTGAGACGTTCCCCACATGGCTGTGCCCCGAGGGTCATCGTCCTCGAGAAGTGTCAGCTCTGTGTTGAGTCTTGGCCTCCAGCCCTGGCCCACGTGGGTGCTCCGGGCACCTCTGGTTTTGAGGGGCGTGTCCCTAATTGTTGAAGGGGCATCTGTAGATGCGGCCGTTCGTTTCTCTGGACCATGTTCCCTTTCCAGGGCTCTGCTTCCTCCCATGACACCGGGCGGTGGTCTGGATGTTGCCGAGGTCCGTCAGTGGGGGCAGTGCAGGGCTCTGTGTGCCAAGGGCGGGTCTTTCTTCTTCCAGAGTCGATTGAGGTTCTGCTCTGAGCTCCTCAGACCCTGCATCAAGCCGTCCTACCTACAGCGCTGTCTCCCACTTCCCAGGGAACAGCATGTGCCTCTGTCCCCCTTCCCCCCACCCAACCAGCTTCCAGGGACACCCACGTGGTCCCTGTGCTCAGGGCTGGGGATGCAAGCATCAGCCAGGAGCTGGATGGGGACCCCACGGAGACCCTCACGTAGACAGAATGTTGCTGAAATGCAGCGAGAGCTTTTGGGGGCTGACAACGAGCTGGGAGGGCACCTCCGTTGTGCAGGGTTTAGGGGAGGGAGGTGACACGGGTGCTGGGCCCAGAAGGACAAGCAGCAGAGATGGTCCAGGGCATTTGGGCTGGGGACAGGCAACCGGGAGGGCGCAGCCCGAGGGAAGCCCTCTGTGCCAGGGAACGAGATCCTGGGGAGGTGATGCACACATGGAGAGGGACAGGTGTGCCCACCCTCAGACCAGCAAGACCGGGAACCGAGCCTCCTTTCTCCCATCGCCTTCGTGTTTCCTGCCGGACTGTTCTGAGCTTGGCTTGAGTGGTTGGGAGTCGTACGTGAGCTTTTCCAGGTCATAAACAGCCACTGGTCCTGCCAGGTCGAAGGCTCCGAGACCAGGGCTGTGTTTCTATCTCTTGTGGAATTCTGAGTCCTCGCCACACTCGGCAGCCCCTGGCCACGGGCTCCGTCCCCCTGCCCGACCGCCCTGAAATGGGGGAGCCTCGGGTCTGCAGCCTCTGCTTTGAAGTTTTACATGGCAGTGCTGGCGATGCGCAGACTTTCCACGTTGCCCCGGGACGTCTGGAAGCAGCCTGGTGTCTCTGGCAACTCCAGGGGGCTTCGCGCCTTCCCACAGACGGTTTGCCATTTCACTGGTGGACCGGGCAGTCAAGCTTGGCCTCCAGTCATCCTTGTACCCTCATGGCTCCAGATTTTATTTGTCTTCCTTCCTGAGCTCAGGGCAGGTTCAGGACCCTTTCCAAATGGCTGTGTTGTGTGACCTGAAGCTGGGCTGTCTGTACCAGCCAGGAGAAAAGCCGGGCACTTCCCTGCGTCCCCATGGCAGGCAGTGACCTGAGGCTACCTCGTGATGGTCAGGTTCCAGAAGTCCCCCGGCTAGTTACAAAAGCTGGATTGGACAGTCCTTGGCGTATGCCAGGTGAGGACATTTGCCATATTGGGTAACCAGTTGTCCCCTGCCGATGCCCACACCCTCACTCTCTCTCAGGAGGTGGTGAGAGGTCCTTCGAAAGACGCCCTCAGAAAATAAACCAGGTCTTGGAGGCTTTCTACAGGAAGTCATGCACAGCTGCGGGGTGCAACGTGAGACCCTGGAGTGGGAATGTGCAAAACACACGGAACCCAAATAAAGTTCGTAATTCAGGTAATGCCATCGGGTGACGTTGAGTTCTCAGTGCCGACCATTGCGCCGTGGTGGTCCCAGGGGGCAGCGGCAGGGGAGCTGGGGGAGGGGCGCATGGCACCTCCGAGCTGCTTGTCTTTGTCTGAAAGTATCTCACAGTGGACAGCTTGGGGAAAGAGTCACGTTATTGATACTACGACACAAAGCAGCTTTCTCGGTCGGTCCTCCTGATCCCCACTCAGCCCTGCTAGGCGGCCACCGTCTCACTTTTATCCCGAGGAAATGAGCCTCCGGGGACCGGGCAGGTTGGCGACAGGACAAGGGTCCGAGTGAGTCCAAAGCTGGCACTGGCCACCCCCACCTGCCCCGGGGTGCTGGGGTGCCCCGCCCGTCACCGCAGTGCTGCTGTTGTTATCTTTAATTTCTGCCTGGTCCACGTCTCACGAAACAGGGCTTGAGAACTTCCTCCGAGACGAGCAGAGCTCGGTGACTGGCCTCCAGGGCCCCCAAACAGGCCCGGTTCCCAGCGCCTCTGGGCTCCTGTGGGCCAGCCGGGGCCCAGAAGGTCGAGAGGAAGTGGGGGGTCGGGGGATCGGGGGAAATACTCCTCTTGTGGGTGTCACTCTCACCTGTGGTTATTTGAATTCTGCCTCGAAGGGGAGGGCAGTGGCCACAGACAGAGAAAGGGCAGCGTCACCCAGGGGCGTCCTCATGGGGCTGGGGGGGGCTCACAACTGGTACAGTGGCTCCTCCAGGGTCCATGCGACCCCCTTATTCGGTGTTTCTCGACCCACACAGGCCTCCATTCATTGCTCAGACTCCCGGTGGGTGCGCAGGAGGGAGCAGGGCCCATGAGCAGAAAGAGAGGGCATCACTGGCCTCAGACCTCCCCCGAGGCCACAGCGTCCAGACCAGCTGGGGACCAGGCTGCACTGTGGGGTCCACCCTCTCCCCAATTCCTCCTTCTTCAGGAGCAGAGACTGGGGAGGCAGAGCCTGGGCCCCTCGGGCCACCAGGCCATCCCGTGCATTGCCAGTGCTCAAGTTCGCCATTTCACGCTCGAGCAGCCTCCCTAGAAGACGGTCCGAGGACACACCACACGGCAGTGACGACGAGGAGGACCACAGAGCGGCGGCAGCCTCAGCCCAACTGGAATAGTTCTGGGTCCCGCACTGAGCGGTGCTGAGGAGGCGGGTGTCTGCCTGGAGGGGTCATGCTGGGCCAGCAAGGCCTCCTCCCCGTTGGTCCGTCTGTCTTTCCTGCGTCCTGAGGGAGACAGGACCGGGCAGCACCGCAGGGCCCTCCTGAGGCCTGTGGGGTCGGGAATTCTGAACAGGAGCAGCTCAGCCGAAATGCAGAGCAGACGGCGGGTCTGCACTGAGCAGCCGTGGGGGGAGAGAAGGACATTTGTCCACAATCTGTCCTGACACAGGTGTCTGTCTGGGAGACAGTGTGCGCTGGTGGGACAGCTCAGGACTCAAAAAATCCTCCTGCCCGGTTAAGGGACAGGTACTGAGCACTCCTGTGTGCCGATGGCACTGCAGTGGGGGCCTGGGACACCCCGCTGTCATTGGTCAGTACACAGGTGTCAAGGGACGTCCTCAGGGGCGTGGCTGGGCTGGGCCGAGGCGTGTGGGTGTGGGCAGGCAGGATTGTCCGCTTCAAAGGAAAACACGGGGGTGATGTTCCCACAGACAGGAGGGGTGGCGGGGTCCTGTCCGGGCGGAGTGACCCGAGGCTGCAGAACCCCAGCGGCGCAGCGGGCCCAGGACCAGGCGGCCAGTGGACCGGAAGCCAGAGACAGATCCAAACCCCTCGATAATGTACTCTGCTGTTGAGGTGATATTTAAAATCGGCGGCACAAGGATTGATTGTTCAATAAGCGGCATCGCGACGTCGACCCGAGCCTTTGGGAAAGAAGCAGGATTCGATTCTCTGCGTTTCAGCCCATGTACACACCAGGTGCAGTGATGCTCCGAGTGTAAATATTTAATACTCACGGCATCGCGGGAATGCGGGAAACTGGAGGAGTTCGCAGATGCGAAGCCCGCAGACAGATGAGCAGGTTTGACAACATAAGGCCGTCTCCGCGCTCGGTGCGGTGGCGGGGCTCCTGGGGCGTCTCTGCGGCGGAGGCAGCGGGCAGCAAGTCCACTGGGGGCTCTGGGGACCCACACGGAGGAGGCGGGACTTGGCGCAGGGGATGCGGTCTCCGAGAGGGCCCCAGCTGGGCCCGCAGAGAGGCCTGAGGCAGGTGGCCCTTTGGAGGAGAACTGGGGCCAGGGGCTGGGTTGCATGTCCCTAGTCCCTGGTCATTTGGGGGCTGGGGCTGTTGAAGCCACCCCTTCGAACCAGCTGACGCAGCATCTGAGCACCCGGCACCCACGCTGTCTGCGTCAGTGTCCAACATGCTCAAAATGCACCAGAGAAAGAAATACATCTTCAACATGTAAAGAGATTACAAAGTGTACAAGTCACTAAGAGATGCTAGGACCCTCCGGACAGAAAGACCCAGCTGACGCGAACGGGCGATTGTCAAAGCAGCAGCCCCGGTGCCCCATGAAGACAGGGAAGCCTCCCATAGACCAGGAACAACCGTGTCGTTTGTCAGGCTAGGAGAGAGTTAAAAACTGACCCGGCGTGGAGATGGTCAGGAATTTAGTAGGTTGTAGGCGAGCACAGCTTTTCTGGAAGACAGTTTGCAAAAGTGCACAAAATAGCTTTAAATATCGCCCCAGAGCGAGCCTCGGCTGGTTTATGAAACAAAGCCCGTTCCCCCCACCGGACGGCCTGTGTGTCTATTTCCCGACCACATGCGACACCACCCGTCCGTTTGTCCCTGTGCAAGTCACAGAGTAAATCGTTTTATAATAAGCCTCACTCTCTTGTTTCAGGATTATCTGGGATGCATCTGAGTTTAGAGTCAGCATATGAATTTCTGCACACGCTGTCTGCTGGGATTTTAACTGGGGGCTCTGATCAGTTTACAGATGAATTTAGGGGAGAACTCACCAAAGCAAAGCTTCCCATTCATTTAGAACGTTTACAATTTCTCTCGCTGCCATTTTATTTTATTAAAAAATTTTTTTTCTTTTTTGATTTGAGAGAGGGAGGAAGGGAGAGGGAGAGAGCGATAGAAACATCGATTGGCCGCCTCCTGCATGCCCCTCACTGGGGATCGGGCCCACAACCTGGGCATGTGCCCTGACCGGGAATCGAACCGGCGACCTCTGGTGCATGGGTCGACGCTCAACCACTGAGCACACCGGCCGGGCTTGCTACCATTTTATAGAGGAGGCTCCGTGCACCTTTGCTCGACCTGTCTTTGCTCTGGAGCCCTCCATTCCTCTCTGCAGCGCTTTGTCGATTTCTGGGTAACAGATCTGCACATCTTTTCTTGGGTTTATTCCCAGATCAGTTCTGTCTTTTATACATTGTATTTCCTCTGTGTTTTTCTCACATGGAAACGCAGTTGATTTTTACACACCGATGTCATACAGGCAAGCTGACCACATCCACACAGTGATTACAACAGCTTGTCTTTAAAGTCTCTTAGGTTTACAAGTATGTGAATATTTTTTAAATTTTCATAAGGCCAGATTAGTTAATATTTTTCTCAATGATTTTGGTGTTAGGCTCAGAAAGCCCTTCCCTGCCCCCAAATTATAAGAAAGCTCTGCTGTTTCTAATGGTGATTTTTAAGGCGTTGCGGTTTGATACAGAGCACACTACACCTGCCCCATTTCTGAAATGCTTTTGACTAGTTTAATGTGTTTTGGTTTTGGGGTTTTTTTTTTATCCTCACCCGAGGATATTTTTTCATTTTTGTTCAGATAGAGTGTGAGGGGGAGTGAGAGAGGGAGAGAGGGAGAGAGAGAGAAACATCGATGTGAGAGAGACACAGCGACTGGTTGCCTCCCGCACGACCCCGACCAGGGCTGGGGATGAACCGCAACCGAGGTACGTGCCCTTGACCGGAATCGAACCCGGGACTCTAACTGCTGAGCCAAACTGGCCAGGGTGTGTTTTGTGTTTTATCTGCCTAAGTTCTAGAATTCTCTTGATAATGTAGACCTTATTGAAGAGTTGCTGTCATTTGTACAATATTCACATTTACAGTGCACGTGCATTTTCAGGTTTGCATGCGTTCAGCTCTCCAGCTCACTCCTCGGAGGTACGTGGTTCTCAGAACAGTGAACGGATGGAGAACAGGGGCCACGGGAGATCCGTCTCCGGGGCGGGGCTCCGTGAGTCCTGGGACCAGCTTCCTACTCTTGTGTATTTTTGAAAATATCCGTAAAACTTAAAAACCAAATCCAGCTACCGACCACCCAGTCCTCCGCGGCTCGTGGCGTTACAGAGGCCGTGTTCAGGCTTACTGCAGCCGAGCCGCGTTCGCGCTCCACGCAGGTCTGGTCCTGTTGGCTCGCGCTGTCTTCAGAAACATAAGCAGCAAAGCAAAGGTTGAATGTAGCCCTCTGCTCATTGATTCGTGCAAATGGAACACAAAATTCCTGAGTGCTTTTTAATAATTCATGGTTTTATAAACGTGGGCGCTCGTTTCCATGTGTCTGGAGGAGACTTCGGTGTTCAAATGGACTGAGGTCCCCGGGGAGCGTGGAGGGGCGGCCTGTCTCCCGGAACGAGGCGCGAATCTGGGGGACTCAGCGCCCTCCCCGCCGGTGGCGCTGGGCTGTGCCTTCTCGGGAAGCCTCGGGGCTGGCTCAGACACGGGGGGAGAGGCAGACGTGCTGGACAAAAGCTTGCATGGCGGCTCCCACGTCCCCGGTGACCAAGTGGCGTCCAGCAACAGTGCTGACGGCTTGACCCTTCCGAGGGGTCATCTGTGAAGGTTGACAGGCTCCAAAGGCCTCTGAACTTCCCTCCAATGGTATGCATTTCCTTGGAGGTCCCTGATGCCACCAAGTGCCTCAGTGTCCCCAGAGCCATGGGCTGGGAGCTCTAGTAACTCTTAGTGATGTCTGGTTCTTCCACTTGCTCCGTGGCCTCAGACAAGGATCTTACATTTCAGAGCCCCTGTTTTTCTACGTATAAAGTTTCTATGATCATATCTACCTTTATTTTTTTGTTGTTGCAATTTTTATTAATTTATTTTTGTTAGAGATGTCTCTCCTTTTTCCCCCCTAGACACCTTCCTCCCCATACCACCTCCCCCACCCCCCACCAGCATTGTTGTCTATGTCCATTGGTTACTCATACATGCATATAAGTTCTTTGGTTTATCTCTTCCGCCTTCCCCCCGCCCCCCTCCTCTAAGGTTTGTAAGTCTGAACTGTACTCCTTTCTATGTCTCTGGGTCTATTTTGTTCATTACATTCCACAAATAAGTGAGATCATGTAGTATTTGTGTTTCTCTGATTGGCTTATTTCGCTTAGCATAATGCTCTCCAGGTCCCTCCATGTCATCTCAAAGGATAAGAGATCTTTCTTTCTTATAGCTGCATAGTACTCCATTGTGTATATGTACCACAGCTTTTTATCCATTCGTCTACTGATGTACACTTGGGCTGTTTCCAGATCTTAGCTATTGTAAATAGTGCTGCTATGAACATAGGGGTGCATATATTCTTTCTGATTGCTGTGTCAGGCTATAATATCTACCTTTAGAGCATTTGTGAGATTATACATGTGCTATAAATGTGTGCAGAATTTGTGACAGTACACTGTGGGGAGTGTTTTGTCCTCCTTTCGTTTTGTTATTTAGCGTTATAGACAGGCCGTTGCCGTGAGAGGTTCAGAAGGATGCATCTCAGCCCACTGCCTCTGGGGCTCTTCTCTCCACGGTCAGACACGCCGGCCTGATGCATCTCACCCCACTGCCTCTGGGGCTCTTCTCTCCACGGTCAGACACGCCGGCCTGATGCATCTCACCCCACTGCCTCTGGGGCTCTTCTCTCCACGGTCAGACACGCCGCCCTGACGCATCTCAGCCCACTGCCTCTGGGGCTCTTCTCTCCACGGTCAGACACGCCGCCCTGACACATCCTTCTGGGGGACCCGCTCTGCGTCAGTCAGTGAGGGCTGCTGTTACCAAGGTACCACACAGCGGGCGACTCAGACAGCAGACCTTCACTGCCTCACGGTCCGGAGGCTGGGAGCCTGAGGGCGGTCTGCAGGGTTGGTGTCTCCTGAGGCCTGTCTCCCGGGCACGGGGACGGTGTCTTCCCCAAGTGGTCGTTCTCTGCGCAGGTCTGCGTCCTGATCTCACCTTGCAGGACCCCAGTCCCAGAGGCCCAGGGCCCATCCTGGTGACCTCTTTGAACTTGACCACCTCGGTGACGGCCCAGCCCACATGCAGCTACCCCCTGAGATCGCGGGGTGACAACCTCAATACATGAACTTGGGGGCCAGGTCAGCCTGTGACCCGCTCTAGAGGCCTCTGTGACTTGAATGATCCACGTCTCATTAACATCATTTGCAAATAATGATAATTTCATTCCCACTTTTCTAATATTCTGCTAAGAAAAATTATTTTGAAAAACCTTGTACATAAAGCAAAAGGGCAGCCATCTGTGCCACGCTGGGGCAGTGTAACGGGCCTGCCTGAGGGTTCGGAAGGTCTTCACGGGGCGCGTCTGTTCAACACGCCATTTCCGAGCGGTGCCACGGCAGCAGGGTCTGTGTGAACTGCGGCTCTCTGCTCAGTAGGTCTGCAGGTGAGCCCCGAGCTGAGAAAGAGACCTCCAGACCTCACGGCAGTGCCGCCTGCCGGACAGTAACCAACGTTCCGTGTAACTTAGCAATCTTATCTCATCGTTCTTTCCCCATCGGTTCTAATACCCGGCTCCCCAGCTGCTCCGTGCCAGCTCGGCCCCCTGTTGGCGCTCTCGTTAGGGACGGATGAGCCCCTGACTGGCGCTCGCTGGTTATTCAGGAGAGCCTGTCCTTCCATCACCCTCTGGCGGCGTACAGCGCGTGCAGTGGTTAAGGCGGACCCGAGGAGTGCCGATTCGTCTGGAGTGACAGCTCTGTGTGCCTTTGGCACTGTGTCCTTTACGCCTTCTAAGAGCGTATTACAGTGTCCTCCCCATACATGTCTGCCACACGCTGGGGTGTTCCTGTGCTCCAGCCACGCGGGCAGCCCCTTGTCCGGTGGGCATTTATTAGTTCGTAGGCGGTAACAGTGACCCCTTAGCCAACAGCTGCCTGTTGCCCGGAGCCGAGAGAATTCTGCAGCGGGCCGAGTAGCTGAGTCCTGCCCTGGCCCTGGGCCCTCCTTCTGTTTGTTTATTGGGGGCAGGTGTTTTGACCTGTGTTGGCTGGTGAAGGGCGCTCGAGTGATGCTGGTGACGCCAACACAGAGAGACTCAGAGTGAGCTGCACACTGCACGGGACTCTGCAGCTTTTAAGGGGATGGCAGGCATCCAGAGGGTGGGGACAGGCAGGGAATAAGGGCACGGTGGCAAGGCCTCGTAATGATCAGTGGCCAAGCAGTCCGTCCCCCACTCAGTCCCCAGGCAGATCCTGACCTTGAGGAAGACGTAGGTCTCTGCCACATGCATGTGACTGTCCACTGTGAGGACCCAGGCGACTCCCGTAACAGCCTTTCTGTCCCTCCCAACGCCAAACGGTGCCAGGCTTTCCTCCCCTCCCCCTCTTCCGCTCGTCCTCTGTCTCCTGTCACCTCTGCGCTCTCCTACTGCACTGTCCTCTTCTACTTGGAGTGGTCATGTGACTTGTCGGCCCTCTGTGGACTTGAAGATAGGGGCATATTTTAATCTTTTATCCCTGCTACCACAAATACCACCAACATTCTGGCTTAAACAACTCAAATATATTATCTTAGAGGCCTTGAGGTCAGACGTGTAATAAAGGCCTCACAGGGCTGAAACCAAGGTGTGGGCCGCTGCACTCCTCTGGGGCTTCCAAGGGAGAGTCTGCTGGGTGCCTTCCCCGGACTCTCGGGGCGTCCACATTCTTTGGCTGGTGATCCCCTCCCCCATCTCCGAAGCAGGCAGCACAGTAGCTCTCTGACCCCTTCCTCCCTCCTTCTCTGGAGGACCCTGTGACTGCCCTAGGCCACCTGGACGATCCCGGATCACCTTCCTGTGTCGAGGCCAACTGACCAGTGAGCTTCATTCCCCTTTGCTGTGTGACCCCACATGGTTCCAGGTTCTGGGGTTTAGGATGCGGACGTCCTGGAAGGGCCATTATTCTGTCCACCACACAAATAAACAAACCTGCAAATGTTATTTCAGGCATCGTGACAGGTACGAGAACCACAGTGAACATGGTGCCGTGGCGGAAAGCCACAGACAGGATGGCAGGAAGGCTGTCTGGGGAAGGGACGCTGGGACATTGCAGTTATGATATAAAGGAGGCAAGTGGGGGCGGGGCAGGGAGGCATTTAAATGGGAGAGAAAGAAGTAAGTCGGCCTCTGTCGCAGAGGACATGACCTTCTGTGTAGAAAACCATAAGGACTCATCAAAACAACTGTTGGAACCAGCAGATGGACCCCGCGGAGTTGCAGGTGCCAACAAGCAACAAAGAGAATAAAATACATTTAAGGAAGGAGGCGAAAGAGCCGTCCGCTGAAACTCACAACACACTGGTTACAGAAATTAAAGGAGACACAAACAGATGGACTTGAGGTTGTGCACGTGTCCACACTGCCGAAGCAATCTCCAGGTCAATGCGCTCACGGTCCCAATCCCAGCAGCATCTTTCGCAGAAATAGAAAAGCCCACCCTGAAATTCACAGGGAGCCACAAAGACCAGGAAGGGCCACAGCGATGCTGAGAGGACGAACAGAGACAGAGCGTCCCACTTTCTGATTCCCAACGTACTACAAAGCTGCAGCAATTCAGGAAAACACCGTGTCCTCAACAAACCGGATTTCCACGTGCAAAAACGTGAAACTGGACCTTCTCTCCCGCCACCTCAGAGTAAACCAAAGACGGAAAAATAAGATGTGAGACTGCAAAGCTCCTAGAAGACACAGGGGAAAAGCTTCACGACATTGGTCTTCCGAGTGATTTCTTGGATACGACACCAAAAACACAGGCAACGAAATCAAAGATAGACAGGTGGGAACACATCCAACCCAAACGCTTCTGCACAGCCAAGGAGCCCATCCAGGGTGAAGGCCACCCGGGGAGCAGGGGAAAACATGAGAAGGGTTCACTGCTCAAAATGCCTCAGGAACTCATGCAACTCATTAGCAAAACAGAACAAACAACAACAACAACAACAACAACAACAAAAACAACTTGCCTGGCCAGTGTCGCTCAGTGGATGGAGCGTCGTCCCATGGACTGAGAGGTCTCGGTTTGATTCCCGGTCAGGGCACATGCCTGGGTCTTGGGCTCAATCCCCAGTAGGGGGCGTGCAGAAGCAAGCCGATCAATGTTTCTCTCTCACATCGACGTTTCTATCTCTCTCTCCCTTCCTCTTTCTCTAAAAAATCAATTAAAATATATTAAAAAACAGCAACTAGATTTAAAAATGGGCGAAGAACTTGAATAGACATGTCTCCCAAGAAGACATCCAAATGGCCAACAGACAGAGGAAAAGATGCTCAACAGCACTAATCATCAGAGAAATGCGAATCAAAAGCACACCGAGATGTCACCCCACACCTATGAGGAAGGCTATGAACTCCTTGCCCTGAAAGGAGACGAGTGTGGGTGAGGATGTGGAGAGAGGGGACCCTCGTGCACTGTGGTGAGAATCCAAGTCAGTGCGGCCACTCAGGAAAACAGCACGGTGGTTCCTGAAAACAGTTAAAACAGAACTGCCCTGTGATCCAGCAACCCCACGCTGGGTATTTCTCCAGAGGAAATAAACTCAGTGTCCGGAAGCGCTGTCTGCCCCCCATGTTTGTTGCGGCATCATTCACAACAGTCAGGACTGGAGACGATCTGACTGTCCATGGAGAGGGGACCGGATGAAGAAGATGGGGTCCATCCACGCCACGTCCATTGTTCAGCCTCGAGAAGGAAGGAGATCCTGCCGTCTGTGACAACGTGACTGAACCTTGAGGACACTGTGCTAAGTGGAATGCCAGTCATGGAAGGACAAGTTCTCCCGAATCCACTTACCTGGGACGTCTAGAACAGTCAGGCTCACAGAAGCAGAGAGCGGAGACGGAGCCGGCGGCAGGGCCCGGGGGCGGGGGCATGGGGACATGGCGTTCCCGTCGGACCGGGTGAGGCAGGTCCAGGAGTCTGCGCCCGGCCCGGTGCCTGTGGTTAACGAGACTGTGTTGCACACGTACACTGTTGTTCAGAGGAGAGTCTGTGCTGAGTGTTTACCGCACACACAGACAGGACGAGCAGAGACCGGCCCCTTCCTTCCAGAGGGGGAGCCCTCTGTGGGCGGTCTCAGCTGCCCGGGGCTGGTGTTCCAGGGTGAGCGTGAGGCCGGAACAGGACAGGTGGAGGACCATACCTGGGAGGTGCGGGGGGTGCTGCCGGGAGCTCAGCTTGCACCCCACAAACTTGAGGCCCCTGCGGCATTCGGGTGCGGGCGCCACGTGGGTGGCAGGTCGTAGGGCCTGGAGCTCACACCGCCGTTCGGAGCGAGCGTAAGAATGCGCCAGCTCCCTGCGTCCACGTGGTGGCTGAAGGCCAAGGGGAGGGTGATGAGCTTGCTGGGACCAGAGGGAGAGGAGAGGGGGCGGCCCACGCTGACCCCGAGGAGCTGTGTCCGTTGCCGCCTGCAGGAGGGGGAGCTGTCCAGGAGCCAGACACGGAGGGCCGGGGACTTGGTTTGGGTGTGGCCCTGGGAGAAGCGGGTGGAGAGGGTTTCAGGAAGGAAGGTGGGGGTCCCAGGGTTGGTGACCAGGCCTGAAGTGTGTTTGGACTCAGCTACTTGGATACCTGGGGGGTCAGAGGCGCTGTCTCTGAGGAGCTGGGGCTGGAGTGAGGTCCTGGAGGAAGCGACTAGGGACAACTGTTCTAGCAGTGGGACTGAGGAGCACAGCCGGCTTGGTGCCTCGTGGGGAACGTGGGCCGACACTTCCCGAGGAACCGCCATTTGAAAGCCAGTTGAAGGAAGAGGCTGATTCACAAGGTGAGAGGAGTCCTTTAGAAGACTGGAAATGTGGGCCCCCTTCCTGAGGCCATCCCTCCTGTGTCGGGCAGTTCAGATGTTAGATCCTTCACACCACGTTCAAAACCCAGCCGCTCTGTAGCTTCTAACCGCGGGTCCTGCTCCAGCCACAGGTCCTGCTCCAGTCTCGGGTCCTGTTCCACTGCGGTCCTGTTCCATCTGTGGTCCACGAGTCCTGTTCCTGCCACGGGTCCTGTCCCACCGCGGTCCTAGCTCTCCACCATGGAATCTCACAGACCCAGTGCAGTCCCTTTTCCTGACGGGCATCCACGCAAGGTTCTCCCAACCCTTCTCTCCAGTGTGTTCTGTTCGTTTGTTCATTTTTTAAAAGTGCTTTCACTTTTCAGACCAGTTCTCCACCGATGGAGATTAGTTACCCGTGTTCCTCCTTCAACCGGAATCTCCAGCACGAGCACAGTTCTCCACGTGGGGTCCACACACCGTACTTGATTTATTAGCCCCTGTTTTCCTGGTTCTGCATAAATGGCTGACCTTTGGCATACTTAAACATAAGTAGTTGTAGTCAGCACAAAAAGCAGATTTCCACCGCAATTAATTACACATCGAAAGCATTTCCTTGATGAAATTCCCACAGCGTTTGCGTGCGCACAAAGCCGAGCCCTGGAAAAGCTGGAGGAACGGGTCGGACCTGTCTGGCTGAACGAGAGGACGCCAAAGGGTTTATCAGAGCTCACGCTCCATGCCACGAGAGTCTGGAGACAGTCTGGGCTCACGCACCCTGAACGGGCGAGGAGGGTGCGGAGCTGCGGTCAGCGGCCCACAGCCGGGCCGGAGAAGGAGCCTGGGCCCCTCCATCCAGGACAGGGTCTGAGGTGTCCTGTGCGGTTCCCTGAGGCTCCTAAACCTGGAGGGTAAACTCCAGGCCCCTGGCCCCTGGCACTGTGTCCGCCGCTGCGTTCTGGGGGCCTCTGTGTGCCCAACATGTGACACGTTCTGTGTGCTCATTGGAAACCGTTGTCTGAATGAAGACAAGGTTGGGGTGAGAGGGTGCCTGCGTATTTCCCCCCAGTAGATGGATTGTATCCCTAGAACCATCTGCTTAGAGTAGTAGCTGCTACCAATGACCCATCATCGACGTAGCGGGACTTGCCTGGATATCGTCGGTGTGAAAATTGGGACAGAAGCCGACGAACACCCCCTAAGACAATCCAAACGCCCTTGCTGCTTCCTGGTATCATATCAAGGTCACGGATTCATTTAAAGAATCCCAAAGGGCATTTGACCTCAATTTTTATAATTTCCTCCCTGAAATTCAAGAGAAACTTCCTAGCTGTTCCCTATTATCCCTGGGTTGCTCAGAAAAGTTAAAGTTTAAATGGCAATTCTCTTTAGAATTTAATATCTGTTCCCAAACATTCTCGGTTTAATTGCTAACTGGCTCTTTAGAAAATTGAATCGCTACGTTACATTGTTTCCACGCGCCAGTGGCCTGGGAACGTGGGCAGCGGCCCCACCGCGAGCGCGTCTGCGCATCCAGCTGTGAGCGCTTTATGAGAAAAGTTCCAGCAGAGGTCTGCTTTTTCATTTTCGTTCCCGTCTCATGTTTATGTCCCAAAGCCCCGAACTGGGCCGAGACATGCTAGAACCCAGATGTGGGCCTGGTCGGTACCCCGCCCCTTTGCAAAGGCGTAGAGGAGCCCAGGTGGGTGGAGCTCCTGTGGCTGGCGGAGCTCTGGGTGGGGCCCAGCGGCCAGGCCCGTTCTTCCCGTGGGGACACGTGGCCTGGAGCGGTCACCTCCCTCCCTGTCTGTAGAGCAAGGGTAGCACCTGAGGACCCAGAGCATTTCCCGGGCAGGCCCCCTGCCCACGTCCCCAGGGCAGGAAGAATCCCCGAGGGACAGACAGGACTTGCCCTCAGAGGTGCGGGGCCCAGTCAACCGCTGATTGTCTCTGATACAAACGTGTCGCTTCCCCAGGGGAAATCCCAGCAGCTGTCCGATGCCAGTGGGTGCTCATACTCCGAGGTGGGGTACAATAGGGAAACGGTGTCTCTCTCCACCTGTCCTGACCATGTGACTTGTGTCTCTGCCTTTGGGAGGTGGAGTCAGCATCCACGCCTGAATCGGGGCTGACCCTGGGCTGCCTCGGCCCCCAGAGCAGGGCCAGTGTGCCCCGACAGCGAGAACAAGCCAGTGAGCCTCCTGGAGACGGGGGCCACCAACCCTGACAGCCAGCCCGCAGCCAGAGCCTGGCCGAGCTCAGCGACCCCAGCGGAGACGAGCGGACGGGGCCCAGCCCAGCAGAACTGTCCGGTCTACCCACAGGCTGGGAGAAGTGATGGGTAGTTGTTCTCACAAACGCCCTCCAGGTGGGGGACGCTTCTCCCACGGCGACAGCTTGCTGCTACACTTACCATGACACGAGGCACCTGCTCTGGTTCCCGGTTTCTTCTCGGGCCAAACCTCCCCCGTCCCCCACTGTGGGATGGCCCCTACAGGCCCACAGCGCTTCCTCCTCCGTCCCCGACGTGGCTCAAGCTGCCCCGTCTCCGCTCTGCACACGCCTTTTCCTCTAGAGTCCCCTTAGGCATCACCCCTTCTTTGAGGACGTCTTTCTCTCCAGAAAAAATGGGCAAGTCCCTCCACCAAGCAAACATCCAAACCTCTTTAGACCATCCACCCCGCCATTTCCGCGTGTGTCTCTTTCTAGACTGTGAGCCTCTCGAGGTCAGGGACTGGTGTTCTCGCTGTGGACCCCGGGGACTGTGTGGGGGACGCAGCAGGTGTGCCACCCGTGTGGGGCTGTCCAGGCTCCCGCCGGCTTCTACAGGACTGGGCCCTCCTGCAGCCCCCAGCCCCCACTCGAGTCGCCTGTGCCGATGCAGAGGGGGGTCCGTGACCTGGGCGCGGACAGCGGGCTCTGCTGGCCTCTCTGTTTTCTAGGCTTCACCACTTCTCTGGGCCTCAGCTTCCTCGCTGTCCATGGGTCCCCACACCTGCCTTACACGCTCTCTGTCCACCTTTCTACTTCCGCTGGCAACCACCTGTGTGCGGGTGTGCCTGGCCGCACCCCACCTCAGCTGCACCTCCCAGCTCCCCTAGACTGCGGGGGCTTCTCTGCGGCTGACGTCCCCCACAGCCGGGCTGTGCACACCCAGCCCAGGGGCCTGCCACCCACGGCCGCCCTTGCCCCGCAGGGTCCTGGGGCTGGGGGACCACCCTCCGCACAGCGCTGACCAGCTCCACTGTCCCTTTGGACCTGCTCCCCACCTCCCGTTCCCATCTTCTCAGGCCCCCCACGTCCCGGCGATGGCTTCCCCATTGACCACCCACTCCCAATCCGCGAGGCCCAGTGAGAAACGAGAGCCACTCCAGAACTCACGTGGGAGGGGCCGCCGGTGGACAGGGACAGGGGTTTACACCTGAGCTCAGCCACTTCCGGGGACCCTTGACCTCCTGAGCCTCAGTGTCCTCCTCGCTCTGCTGACACGGGCCGCTGGCTGACCCAAGACACGGCCACACCCTCGGCTGTGCCGGGGCCCAGGACGGGTTTGTCTGGTCCCTGGATGCTCTCGCCAGCGCAGTGCCTGGCACCACAGGATGGCCGTCCTGAGCCAGCAAGGCCACCGGGGCCCGTCTCGCTGGCCTCTGAGCACGGCGATCCCCCCGCGGGCCTGAGTGTGGCCGCACAGCGCACAGTCACCACGCTGTTGCTCAGAGCTCCCGAGCTGGGTGTGCGCACTGAGGTCCCTGCTTGCGGGCAGGGTGCCTCCACCGCACCCGCTTTCAATGGCTGCACTTCCCCTCCCCGGCCCACTGGGTTTGGTGCCTGTTGACTGCAGCCGCGGCCCCTGTGAGCCAGGCAGCGGGGGGCACAAGGTGGCATGGTCTCCCCAGCCCACAACGGCCCCGAGACTTCTGGAAAACTGCGAAGGGAAATTACTGTTTTAAACCTGACTCTCTGACTCTCGGTGTGAGAGGTGTCATTGGGGGTGGGGCTGGGAGACACCAGGAGGCCCTGAGGGTGGGTTGGGGGCGGAGCCAGCGCAGGTGGGTGACAGATGGCCCAGGAGTGGGCCAGGTCCTCCCCTGGCCTCGGGTTTGGGCCTCAGGTCTGCCTTTCCACAGATTGGGGAGGACCTCACACGCCCGCCCGTCCCCTGAGCCGGAGCTGTGGGCCGGAACCAGCGGCAGCTCCGCCGGCCTCCCGCTCCGCAACTCTCTCTCAAGAAGGCTCTGGGCACCAGACACTGAGAGATTGTGGCAAGATGTTCATAATGCAAAACCGACACCTTGGGTGCACAGCTCAGTGGCACTGAGCACGCTCACACTGGCCACCGTCCCCCTCTGTCTCCAGGTTTTATCTCCCAGAGAAACCCTCTGCCCCCGTGACACACTCGCTCCCATCCCCTCCCCCAGCCCCTGGCACCCCTGTCTGTGTCTCTGTGAAGCGCATGACTCCAGGTCCCTCACGTCAGTGGAATCACTGGCTGACTTCGCGGAGCGTCATGTCCCCAAGGGTCGTCCCCGTTGCAGCTGGGTCAGAAAGTCCGTCCTTTTCCCGGCTGAGCCATACTCCCTGGTGTGGATGGACCGCACTCTGTTCTCCGTTCATTAGTGGACGGGCACCCGGTGGCTTCCGTGACTTGGCTGCGTGAACTGGGGGAAACAAATACCTCTGCGATGCTCTGCGTGGGGGTCCGTACCCGCAAGTGGGATTGCTGGATCGGGTGGGAACTCCGTGTTCATTTACTTACTTATTTTTGTTAATCCTCACCCAAGGATATTTTTCCATTGTTTCTGCTTGTTTGTTTGTTGTTTGTTTGAGAGCGTGGAAGGGAGGGACAGATAGAGAGAGACACATCGATTGGTTGCCTCCCGCACGACCCCAACCGGGGCCGGGGATTGAACCTGCAGCCCAGGTGCGTGCCCTGGACCGGGAATGGAACCCACGACCCTTCGGTGTGGGACGCACACTGACCACTGAGCCAGCCCGGCCGGGGCCCTGGGTTGTTTCTGAGGCACCGTCACACCGTCTCACAGATCACATGTACTTTCTTCAGTCGGGCAAAGGAGCTCTGACGGAGTCGTGTGGGGAGTTCTGGGTCCCTCCACACTTCACTGTGGGGAGCCAGGCTTCCTTCTCTCGGCGACGCACAGGAGCCCCGACGTCTCAAGGGCCCCATGTCCGCGCCCCAGATGACAGACGGGCTCGTGGGAGTCACGTTCAGGTAAGAGAAACCCACGGAAAGGAAGCAGGTCTGAGGATGAAAGATGCTGGGAAATGTGACCCTCTTCTCATAAGGCTTAACTTCTAAAAATCAAATTCATTTCTCATAGGTAGTAATTCGCCTGGAACAAAATTCACAGGGTCTGAGAGGGGTCCGAGGGCAGGAAGCACCTGTCTCCCAGCCCGGCCCCTCCACCCAGAGGCACGAGCGCTCGCACAGCCCAGGACGCAGCAGCCTGGCCCCTCCGCCCAGAGGCACGAGCGCTCGCACAGCCCAGGACACAGCAGCCTGGCCCCTCCGCCCAGAGGCACGAGCGCTCACACAGCCCAGGACGCAGCAGCCTGGCTCCTCTGCCCAGAGGCACGAGCGGCTCGGTCTTCTGTCCCAGGCAGGGCTCGGCTCACACAGCCCAGGTCACAGCGCCGTGACGCCCTTCGAGCCTGGCCCTGCCCGCCCAGCGCTCAGGCTGGTTCCCGCGTCCGCGAGGGGTGCCGAGCTCCACGCAACAGCTGTGAGCACGCCTTTTTTACACATCATTTTAAAGGGAAATTATGCTTTAAATACTGTGTTTCTGATTTAAATGAGGGCTCCGGCTCTCGTTGCCGGAAGCCTCCGGGAAGGCGCTGAATAGCTCGGAGCAGGTGCGAGGAAGGCCTTTCGAGGGAGAAGTGCCGTGAAATATAGTTTTAAAAGTATTTTATTGAAATCTAATTTTATACAGAAAAGCACGCGTATCACAGGTGTATAGCTCTGAACTTTCATGGACGGCACACACCGTGAGAGCAGCATCGTATAAAAATCGGGATGTCACGGACCCAAGAGTCACGAGTTCGATTCTGGCCAAGGGCACGTACCTGGGTTGTGGTTCGTCCCGGCCCTGGTTGGGGTCGTGTAGGAGGCAGCCAGTCGATGTGTCTCTCTCACGTCGATGCTTCTCTCTCTCCCTCTCTCCCCTTCTCTCTCTCCCTACCACTCTATCTGAAGATGGATGGAAAAATATCCTCGGGTGAGGGTTTAAAAAATAATCGGGATGCGACCTGCACACCAAGCCGGGCACCTTTCTGGCAGGAGGGTTCCTGTCCTGGTCACTATGAAAACCCTGAGATGTCACCCTGAGGTGGGCTTGCTGGTTCCCAAGGCGTTTGGGGAGACCCAGCTGTCCCCGGAAGGGATACCTGGGGCCCGGGGCCTGGACGGCGCTGGCGTGGGGAGGAGCACGGCCCTCTGCTGGGTCTGGCCCCGGCCCCAGAACTCCTGGCTGTGTGATCTCAACAACGTTACCTAACTGTTCGGGCCTCTGTCTTCTCATCTATAAAACGGGGTGACCGTGGGGGGCTGATGACGGGGTCCGGGGCAGAACTCGGGACACATGGAGTTTGGTGCTCACCTGAGGGTCACCCTGCACGTCAAGTCAGACTTTCAGTCGTCGCTGCCTGATGGTCCCTCCCCACCCCCCAGCGAGAGCGGGTCTCCCATGAAGACAGGGAACCAGGGAGGGAGCTGGGCCTGCCTGGCTGGGAGAAGGGGTGAGGGGTGCTGGCCTCCTGGGGTAGTCCTGAACAGGCCCAGAGAGGGGGAGGCATGGACGCCCCAGACCTGTGCCCTGACTCCTCCGACCCCGTGTCCCTCCCCTGGAGCTTGGATGCCCACAGCGGCAGGGCCGCCCAGTCCCTACAGGACCGGACAAGGAGCAGGTGGGGACGCCTGTGGTTGGTCCTGTCCTCGGTCATCACTGTCCCCCAACCCTGACAGCGGGAGCAGCCTGTCCGAGGGGCCAGGGCTCTCAGGCCCCTGGGCTGAGCCCCGATTTTCAGGCTGCTCTGGCCACCGCCTCACCGTCTTCAACCGAGTCCCCGTCAGCCCCACCCGCCCCTCCTGTCCTGGCCGGAGGACACGCACTGGCCTTGGCGGCTGCCTGTCACGTCCTGTCCTCCGCAGGCCGAGGGAAGCGGTTCCCTGGCTCTGTCCTCCCGGGGCCAGGGACGGGAGGCCTGCGGACCCCCAGGGATCAGCACCATCGAAGCTCAGGCTGTGCTCAGCTGCACCTCTGGCTGTGAGCCCTCGGCCAGAAGCTGCAGAACAGGTGGGTGTGGCGTGGACCGCGCTGGGGGCTCCGCGGGCCGCGGGCCTGGTGGCACTCCGCAGCTTGGTGGTCTCGGAGTGCGGCTGCCTGGGGGGCTCAGGGCTGGGCCGGCGGTCTGAGTCCCCGGGCTTAGGTGTGGTGGGAGTGGGGGCCCACGGCTGAGGCGCTCTGACAGACGGTGGGAGGGGGAGGGGAGCGGGACACCCTAGAAGAGCGAGGACCCTGTCCCACCTTCCTTCAGAGTGATGAGAGAGGAGGGCCAGGGCCGCCGAGGTCCCCAGCTCATGGGCTGAACAGTGCGGTGCCTACGGCTCTCTGTGGTTTTGGGAGGACGAAGCCCCCACGACCGAGCTGCGGAGGGGTCTGGGCCCTGGTTTTGCTCTTTGGGGCCCTCTCAGCGTCAGCTGGGGGAGCTCGGAGCCTGGGGTTTGCTGGAACCTCCGTGGGGCCACTGGCCGGACAGCTGCCCAGCTCTTGCTGTGGCTGGGGCTTTCCTCCCAGCATGGTGGTGGCGGGGGGGGGGGGGGGGGGGCGGAGATGGAGAGGGAGAGGGAGGGAGAGATGGCCTCTGAGAGAGGGCGAGACCAGAAACACACTGTCTGTTACAGTACACGGTATCATCGTTCTGTTCTGCTGGAAGTTCCTGTCCCTCTCACTGTGCCTGGTGGTCACTGAACTCCACCATGGGTCTGTACGGACAGAGCTGCATGTGTCGGGTCCGCAGGCTCAGACGTCCCCTGGGGTCCTGCAAGGTATCTTCAGAGGCGTGGAAGGGGCTCCATCCATTGACAGGGGTTTAATTCTAGATCTTTCCAAGGAAACCAGCATCACCGTGGCAGTCCTTGGGCAGCCCTGGAAATCCCGTCCTGACCCATGTCCTTTCCCAGAACGTGGTGGGATGCGTCAGGCTCGCGGGACAGGGCCTTGGTGTCCTGGGCACGTGCAGTTTCCATGAAGCTGGAGTTTTGCAAGGGGACCCGTTGAGGACAGAGCAGCCTGCAGGGGGGCAGGACCCGTGCATTCCCTGTGACGTGGGAGGAGTCAGAGCCAGGGAGGGGGCGTCTGCAGGCCACAGAGCTGCACCGTGGCCCACGGGGTGGCTCCCACAGGCCTGAGGCCCCTGGGCGGACAGATAAGCACATTCCTGAGGCGGGCAGACTGCGAGGGCAGGGGGCTGATAACAGGGACACGAGCCAGTGTCCACACAGAACACCTTGGTGGAGCTAAGGGGTGTTAGGGCAAAGCTCTCCCTGATCCCCGACGCCGCCATGGGCTCCTATTGGGCTCTGCTGGGCGGGTCCATGCTGAGCCCTAGGAGACTGCTGGTGACTACAGTGTGTGAGTGTGTGTCTCTATGTGAGAGAGAGGGGAAGAGTGTATGTGTGAGGGGGGGTGAGTGTGTGTGAGTGTATGTGAGAGAGGGGGTGAGTGTGCAGGTGTGTGTGTGAGAGAGAGGGGGGTGAGTGTGCAGGTGTGTGTGTGTGAGAGAGGGTGTGAGTGTGCAGGTGTGTGTGTGTGAGAGAGGGTGTGAGTGTGCAGGTGTGTGTGTGTGAGAGAGGGTGTGAGTGTGCAGGTGTGTGTGTGTGAGAGAGGGTGTGAGTGTGTGTGAGTGTGTGAGAGAGGGGGGGTGAGTGTGCCGGTGTGTGTGTGTGAGAGAGAGGGGGGGTGAGTGTGCAGGTGTGTGTGTGTGTTAGAGGGTGTGAGTGTGCAGGTGTGTGTGAGAGAGAGGGGGTGAGTGTGCAGGTGTGTGTGTGAGAGAGGGGGGTGAGTGTGCAGGTGTGTGTGTGAGAGAGGGGGTGAGTGTGCAGGTGTGTGTGTGTGTTAGAGGGTGTGAGTGTGCAGGTGTGTGTAGACTGGGGACGGAGCTGAGACTTTCCGAGCTCCGGGAGGACCGAGCCCTGACCTGTGTGTCAGCCTGTCTCCCGATGGCCTCCTTCAAGGATGGGACTGAGACGTCCACTCTGAGGGGCTGGTGGCAGAGGAGGGGTGACCAGGTGTGGGGCCTGGACCTGAGAAGTCGCAGCTCCTCTGCTCAGAACAATGTCAGTTTGTTGGAACCAGGGTGGCGCCTGTGGGAGAAACAGCCCCCTGCTGGCCGCTGACCTGGTCCCCCCGGCCTGGCCTTGTAGGTCTGTGCTCAGGGCCCCACGCTAGTGGCTCCCCAATTCGTCCTCCTTTGTTCCCTGCACAGGCCGGGAATGGTGGTGCGCCGATGCCTCCTGCCGCCACCTCAACACTGTGTCTGTCCCTGAGCCATGGCTGGGCAGTGTGGGGTCAGGAAGGTCACACAGGGCCGGGTCACAGCAGGTTTTGGGGAGGACAGGCCAGTAGAGAAATACCTGGAAGTGTCAGTCTGGGCTGGTGCAGGAGGAACAGGAGTGTCTCCTGCCCCAGGGGCCGCTCAGGTCAGGGGTCGCCCAAGTCAGGGATCACCCAGGTCAGGGGTCACCCAGGTCAGGGATCACCCAGGTCAGGGATCACCCAGGTCAGAGATCACCCAGGTCAGGGATCACCCAGGTCAGGGGTCACCCAGGTCAGGGGTCACCCAGGTCAGGGGTCACCCGGGTCAGGGGTCGCCCAGGTCAGGGGTCACCCATGTCACTCAGGAGGGGCCACTGTTCCAGACACTGCACTTCAAACCACCCCCCAGCTGAGCCCAGGCCCACAGGGAGGAGCTCCCGTCCTCTGCGAAGCCTCCTCCAGCCTTTCCTCTGGTCGCCTGTGCGCCCATGGCGGCCCATGCACCGGCCCTGCTTCACCGTGGACACACCCACTGCTTTCTGTTGACATTTCTAGTCCTTTTTCTTAAAAGGTGTTTTTATTGATTTTTTTCTAGAGAGAGAAAGAGAGAGATAGAAACATCGATGTGAGAGAGAAACATCCATCGGCTTCTCCTGCACGCCCCCTACTGGGGATCAAGCCCACAACCTGGGCATGTGTCCTGCCCGGGAATCGAACCAGGACCTCTCAGTCCAGGGGACGACGCTCCATCCACTGAGCCACACCGGCCGGGCTCTGGTTCTTCTCATAAGAAGAAACCTGACATTCATTTAGCTCTTTCATAACATTTAAGGAAAGATCCCAGCTGTACTCTGCATGCTATAATTAGGTTTCTGGGCAGTTCCAGAAAAGAAATAACCACATTTTCCCAAACCCCTTACAAGATTTCCTGGGAAAATGTGACCGTGTCTCTGGGAAGCCAGAGCACCCACCCTAGGTGAGAGCAGTCTGGGGCGGTGGGGGCTTCCTACGTCACTCCTCCCTGGACCTCCCAGCCCGAGGGGCCCAGGACCGTCTAGGCCCAGGTGTTGACCGTGGGGGGGCTCGAAGCCAGCGGGGGGGGGGGGGGCCCTGCTCCACTGCAGGGGCGCAGGAAGCCCTGGGGGAGGGGCGGGGCTGACACCACTTTGCACCCCCTTTGCTGCCTGTGTAGCCCCTTTTCTGAGCCTCCTCGGACGGAGCATATTAAGCCAGAGAAGTGGACCGCCCATCTGGGTGGTCTCTGGCTGGCCAGTTGTCCCCCACTTCCAGTACAGCCAGCCTGCCAGGAGGAGACCCCTCATCCTCAAGGTTGGTGTGACAATGTCACGGGCAGCCCAGGCTTGGTGCCGAGAGGGACATGCAAGCCGGCGTCAGAGGGGCGGGGCTCCCACAGACGCCACACAGCGGTTCTCGTCTCCATTCAGCAGCATCTGGACGGATCCCCCTGGCCACTGGCACCCCAGTTGTCAGAACTCGCCGGAGCCTGAACACAGTCAGCGTCCTGCCGCCTGGGGCCCGACCCCTTGTGGGCCTCGGCCAGGGGCAGCCTCCGGAGGCCCTGCAGCGGGCTCCCTCAGGGCGCTGGCCTCCCTCCCCGCTGCCCAGGTCTCCACCCGCTGGGTCCCTGCAGCCCGAGCCAGTGACGCCTGGTGCCGGGCGGGACTTCGGGAGGCCATGCGCCTCCTGGCTCAACCTGGGCACCCGGAAGGCTACACCGGGGTCTCTGTTTTGCTCGGGGTGAGAAAGGAGGGCACGGTGGGGCCCCCAGCGGCATGTGAACAGACATCAGCGGCCGTGGTGGGGATGCTGAGGTCGAAGCCGCGAGGTCCGGTCGGAGTGTGGGCCCTGCAGCCAGACTTTGTCTGCCACTCGCTCACCGCAGTGCACCGACCGTACCCCCAGATCCACGTGCTGGAATCCTACCCCCCAAGGTGTTGGACTCACTGCTGGGGTCTTTGGGAGGTGATGAGGTCACGAGGGAGGAGCGCTCGTGAGTGGATGAGAGCTCCCTCCCGCCTCCACACAGAGGGCACAGCGACAAGCCGGTCCTCACCAGACAGCAAATCTGCCGGCGCCTGGGTCTCGGACTCCCAGCCTCCAGGACTGTGAGATGTGAACGTCTGGTCTTTACGCCACCCGAGGCAGCCCCAAGGGAGTCAGGCACGAGCCACGTGACCTTGGACAATCACTACTTTTCCTGCCTCCCTTTCTTCATCTGGGAATGCAAATTCATTTTGCCACCCCACATGCCGAGCACCTATGATGTTCTAGTCACTGAGCGCCGGGTGCAACAGCGACCCACTTGACCCCTGGCTCTCAGGGGCCGGGCGGGCCAGGCGGTGGTTGTCGCCTTAAAGAGAACGCAGCAGTGCCAAGAGCACGGAGAGCGCGGACGGACAGATGTGGGCAGATGTGGCCTCTTCTGAGATCTGAGGGAAGGAAGGGATCCCGCCACGGATACTTGGGTGAAAAGTGTTCCAGGCAGTGAGGGCAGTAAGTGCAAAGGCCCTGAGGCCGCAGCTGGGGAACAGCAAGGAGGCCAGTGTGGCTGGTGAGGAGGTCCGAGGGCCACAGGGCCACAGGTCATGCATGGTTTTGTGGCCGTGATGAGGATTTTGGCTTTTGCTCTGAGCGAGGTGGTAAGCTGAGGAGGGGTGACATGATCTGTCTGAGGTTTGAAAGGGTCCCTCTGGGGGGTGAGGAGTGGACTTACAGGTGAAGGGGGATGCAGGGAGGTTAGGAGGTTGAGCCTGCCGTGGGCGTGGCCACTGAGAGGTCAGAGCAGGGCTGTGTTTTGAAGGAAGACCCCCCAGGATCTGCTGATGGGTTGATGGGTCTCCTGAGCGTGGGACAGGAGGAGACCCGAGGCAGCTCCGAGGTTCTCGAAGGGAAGAGAAGCCCGGGATGAGGATCGGGTGGGAGTCCAGACGGGTTTTGAGCACAAAGCATGTGATGTCCTGGGGGGCCGTGGGGGGCAGCAGGTTGGCTATTGAGGCGGAAAGCTGGGCCTCTGGGGAGGTTGTCCGAGAGGGATGAGGAGGAACTGTCAGCCAGTGGGTGGTGTTAGCGTCATGGGGGCGAGGAGCTCACCCAGGGATGGCCACACCCTGTCCTGAGGCCGCTGAGTCAGACGGCTGGTCCGGGGGTGCGGCTGGTCCGGGGGTGCCTGGCACACGGTGCCAGGAGTGTTCGTGCCCGGCAGGACCAGCCCTCGCAGCTGGCTGGGAAGAGGTGCCTGGGCCAGGCCCGGGGCGGCACAGCCTTCCCCTGGACGTCAGGTCGGATTTTTGAAAAAGATGCATATTGACTTTCGTATTCACCATAATCATTGTTTGTTTTACTATAAAATATATTTTTCAGCATTTCAATTCTTAAGCAAACTTGACACCCCTCCAGCCCCCCCCCCCCCGCCCCCGGGGTATAGCCAAGTTCTAGGTGTCTTGCCTTTGCCCCAGCCCTGGGATCTCTGGTCACCCCACATTGAGACAGGTTCCCAGGCACTGGACAAGGCTGGTGCCCGGCCGGCCTCTGCACCTCGCAGCCTCAGTTTCCTCCCCTGTAAAGTAGGGATGCTGGGACAGGGATGGGAAGTTCAGTGAAATCCGAGGCCCAGAAGCTTTGCAAAGGCTCCAGGCTCAGGCTGACTCCTAGTGAGACCCCAGTGCTGCCGACGTGCCCCCCACAGAGCCTACCCCTTCCCCAGCCCTCCTCCCCGCCCACCACACAGGACCAGGCACCTGGGTCGGCAAAGCCCGGTGAAGGCCATTTCCGCCACCAGAAGTGTGGGCGCACCTTCCGAGCGCAGGGACCCTCGGTCTCAGGCTCTGGCTGGTCTCCTGTGGCTTCTGAACCCCTCAGTGTCACCTCCAGCTCTGCCCAGTGTCCGAGGGAGGGAGCAGCTGGCTCTCCCCATGGCCACCTTTGAGGAAGGCAAAGAGGTCTGGGGAGATCGGTCTGGGCCTGGGGGACAGCAGGTGCAGAGGTCCTCAGGCAGGGACACACCTGTTGGGCCTATGGCAAGGGGGGTGAGGTGGGGGGTGGCCTGCTGGCTATCTGGTCTGTGGGACTGGGGTGGGGGGACATGACTGTGGAGGACGATGGTGCCAGGAGTGGATGGAGGCTTCCAGGGCAGGGCCAAGGCGTCTGGGGAAGACCGAGTGTGAGGGACAGCGCGGGCTGTGCGGGGAGCAGCGGATCTGGCTCTGTCCACAGAGACCTTCCGGCCCGGAGACAGACTGACTGCGCTCCCACCCAGTCCTCCTCCTCCCTCCGCCTCGCTCCCCTTTCTTACTGGAGAGTGTTAGGAACACCAATGGTGTCCTACGAATAAACCTTTGGGGTCCACATCTGGTCTTTAAGAGACTGGCATTTAGCCCTGGCCAGTTTGGCTCAATGGTTAGAGCATCGGCCCGCGGACCAGAGAGACCCGGGTTCGGTTCCCGCTAAGGGCACGTACCTCGGTTGCAGTTTGTCCCCGGCCCCGGTTGGGCTCGTGTGGGTGGCAGCCACTCAATGTGTCTCTCTCACATCGATGTTTCTCTCTCTCTCTCTTCCCCCTTCTCTCTCTCCCGCTCTATCTGAAGATAAATGCAAAAATGTCCTCGGGTGAGGATAAAATATTGGCATTTAACTGGTTTCAGCCATGAAGAGATCAATCCGTACGTCAGATGGTCCGGACAGGACTTGCCCGTTCGCTCACTGTTTCTCAGAGGGACAAGTGTCTGTGACCGGCTGCCCAGTGTTACAGAGGTGACCCGCATGGTAGCACATGCGCCTGAGGTGACGCGTGTCGTGATACGTCCACGCCACACCAGCTCCGGCAGAACACGGGCCTTTTCCTCTTCGCTGAGCGCCATCTGGGTCACACGACTTCTTGCTCCGGGGAGGAAGCCGCACGCTGACTTACATCTGGTGTGAGCTCCTGAAATTAATACCTGCTCCGAACCGTGCTCGTTGGCAAGGCAACGTCCCCTCCTGGTGTTCCCAAGTTCGGGGCGGCTTTGGTTTGCAATGAGGCTGAGCAATCGCTTCCTTCCTGTCACGTGCAAAGCACATTTGTGCTCAAAGACTTGCCGCATTAGCAGGATCTGCCCCTGTCGGACGGCAGTGACGCAGACTCTCCTCGCCGTCCTGTGGGCTGCTGTCCCTCGTCACCCGCCAGGCCCCAGCCCGCGGAGCTCAGCGTCACTGGGAAGGGGGCGCGAGCTGCCCTCGCCATCACGGTCCCGCCCACGCTTCCATGCCAACCCAGCTTGTGCGCCCCCCACCCCGTGCCTCGCCATCTGATTTGGTTTTAGTCAGAAATGCTGCTTCGTAAGGGCTGTGACACAGGGAATTGGAATAAATACTACTCTTTCAAAGAGTAAGCTGTGGTTTGCAGTCCACGTTTTGCATATAAATGCATCTTAGTTTTGATAGTTTCTTTGCTTCTCCAGCTGCTGCTGCTGCGTCCGCACAGACAGGACCAGGTGGCTTAGCCCTCCCCGCCCCCGCTGCGGCTCAGCCGGGGCGCGCAGGTGCCGTGCTGGGTGCTGGGTGCTGGGTCCCGGCCTCGGCCGTCCCGGGACAGCGCCCCGCCTGCATCTGGGCTCCACGTGGGCTGCTCTCCCTGCGGAGTGCCTCTCAGTGGAGCTCAGTCTCCACGCAGGTTGTCTGCAATGACACACATCTTCCTTCCCTTGTTGAGCTGAACACGCACATTTTAAAACAGGCGTAACTGAGACGTAAAACAATTGTAAAAGCAACAACTCGTGACGAGAACCCACGCCTGCGTTTTCTCAGACTTTCACGCACTCTCGGGTACTGCTGCTGTGACGTGGCCAGACTGTGATGGCCACAGAGCGCCCTGCGTGGACTTTGCTGCGCCAGGCCACACCACGGGACAGCCCGTCCCTGGTCAGAGGGCACAGGGCGCATGGGTGGGACATGGGTGGGGAGCCGCTGTGACGGGTCTGAAAGCTGCTCCTCCTCCGAGCTGCAGCCGGCTCACCGAGACCGGGCGGCTCACCACACCGGCCCAGGGTGTGGGGCAGGGAAGGTTCTAGAATGTGGGGGAGGGGATGTTCTAGGATGTGGGGGAGGGGATGTCCTAGGATGTGGGGGAGGGGATGTCCTAGGGTGTGGGGGAGGGGATGTCCTAGGATGTGGGGGAGGGGATGTCCTAGGATGTGGGGGAGGGGATGTTCTAGGATGTGGGGGAGGGGATGTCCTAGGATGTGGGGGAGGGGATGTCCTAGGGTGTGGGGGAGGGGATGTCCTAGGATGTGGGGGAGGGGATGTCCTAGGATGTGGGGGAGGGGATCTTCTGGGAAGCCCAGCAGGATGCTGGCCAGCATCAAGGACTCTCCGGAGGGTGTCACCATCATTCTGAGTGCTCCAAGAAGCAGGTTGGCGGGACACCTCCCGTGGAGGACGAGGGGAGGAGTGGAGACCCTCAGACCAAGCGCAAGTGTGATTCCCGTGGAAAGAGAGGGATGAGGCAGGCTGGGTGGGAATAGCCTCCAGCTGGTCCCAGGGGATCCCTGGGTGGAGCCTTCGTGGGGCAGAAGGGGACTGTCACACCCCTGCTTCGTCCAGCCCCAGCCAGGGAGCTCCTGGGCCCCCTGGCGGACACGAGACAGCCCTTGGGTGGGCGAGCCGCGTGGTGGGCAGAGCCTGGAAGCCCCCCTGGAGGAGGAGGACACGGGGAGGAAGAAGCCCACGAATGGCCTGTTGCTGAGCAGGTTACCTGGGGCTCCTCCGAGGGGCATGAGGACCACACCTGAGGATGAGAACCAGCTTGTACCCTGATGCCTGTCCTGTCCTGGCTGAGGGACCCAGGACTACAGCCCACCCACTGGGCTCCCTGCACGGGGCTCTCCAGCTCCCTGTGGAGAAACAGGCGGAGGGCTGTGGGTGCTCCTGGGCCGGGGGCTCGGGGCAGCTGAGGGGTGAGGCAGTGTTGTGGCACCAGGGCTCAGAGGACAGGGACAGGTCCGCTGGGCAGGCCTGTGGAGGGTGCACATGGTCACCATCAGGATGCTGAACTGAGTGGCACTCAGTCTGGGAAGGAAAGATGGGAGGGAGGGAGGGAAGGAGGGTAGGATAGAGGGCTGGAGGGCTGAGGACGGGCAGAAGGTGTCTGGGTCAATGCACTCTAGCCCGGGTGAGGCCAGCAATGTCCTGAGTCAGAGCGAGGAGGGAGGGGCCGAGAGGAGGGGGCTCGGGAAAGCGGGGTGCTGGGAGTCAGTGTGGAGGGCGGCATTCTCTCCCTCCCTCCCTCCTGCCTCCTCTCTGCCTTCCTCCCCCGGTTCAGCAGGGCTTGCTCACAGGCCGCTCCTGGCAGTGAATGAATCACTGACGACTCAGCTGTTAGAACAACACCAGCTCATTGTCCGTGTTACCCTGGAGGGTAGCAGAGAGTGACGACTTCCAAAACACAAGAGCTTTCAAGAGTAGCTCACCCAATCTCTTTGACATTGAACTTGGGCTTCTGCAACAGGAGACTCAGCGGTCACTTGCTGGGAACACAGCAGGACACGGCTGCACATACAGCCTGCGTGGAGTATTTGCTCCCGACCAACAGCTCAGCCCACTCCGTGAAGTGCCCGGCGGTGTGGGAGGTGGGACCTGGCCACCTGCGAGTCCCCAGCGCCGCCCCTGGGGCTCACGCGGGACATGGCCTCTAGGGGGGATTCTCGCAGGACCGGGAGTCCAGGCAGAGCCGGCTCATGTGAGGTCGCGGGCGAGGAATCAGCAACGGTGGGCACCCTCTTTGCCCACCAGGGACGCTCCGGCCTCCTCACACCACGTGTGGATCCCACCTCCACCCATTCCGTAGGAACCCTCGAGAGGCTGGGTCACGGATGCGGGGCTGGTTACTGTATCAGTGCTGCTGTCCCGTGGTTACTGTATCAGTGCTGCTGTCCCGTGGTTACTACTGTATCAGTGCTGCTGTCTCGTGGTTACTACTGTATCAGTGCTGCTGTCCCGTGGTTACTACTGTATCAGTGCTGCTGTCCCGTGGTTACTATTGTATCAGTGCTGCTGTCCCGTGGTTACTACTGTATCAGTGCTGCTGTCCCGTGGTTACTACTGTATCAGTGCTGCTGTCCCGTGGTCACGGCTCACCTGTGAAGGGAAGAAGAGATCGACCTCCAGGGGTGGCCGAGGTCTCCGCGGCTGGCTGTCCGCGTTGTCCCAGGGAGGCCAGCAGGGCACCCAGAGTCCAGGGGAGGTGGGACCCTGCGGATCCCAGCCCTCGGACACCGGGTGCTGGCACCGGGCTCTGAGGAGAAAAGTCACCCACAGCCAAGGCAGCGAGGTCTTGGGCGGTCCGTCGCAGCAGATGTTACACTATTTTTACTTAAACACAGAGAAAAGATTTTCCTTTTGTATTGCATATTTTTAAAACTTCACATTTTCCTGCTGCCTCAACATCCCACACACAGTCTGTGAGCACCACTCAGGTGACCCGCAGGGGGTTGGCCTGTCCCTCCCAGGTTCCCCTCCTCGCCCAGCGCTGACTGTGGCCCAGGGACCTTCAGACGCAGCCGTGAAGTCCCTCCCTTCTGCGTATCTCCACCCGACCCGAGACAAGCCCTGGCCCTGGTCCTTGCTCTCTCGGCCCCACCTGCCGGGGCGAGTCCGCTCCCGGGCATCTCCTCCACCTGGCCCCTGTGGCGTCCTCCCACCTCAGGACCTGTGAGCAGAAGGAACCCCGGCCGGGTGGCTCAGTTGGTTGGAGTGTCCACACCGGGACGTGGCGGGAAGCAGAGGGTGAGCAAACTTGACCTGGTGACGACTTTCTATAAAGTGAATTTTAGGTTTCAAACACTTTTTGTTAAGATGACTATCATCCAGCCGTTTCCAGCTATGCCGGGAACGGGGGCTGCAGAGACGACTCGTGAGACATGTCCCTGGTCCCCGGGAGGGTGGGACACAGCAGGGGCCTCTGCAGCCTGCCGAGGAAGGGAAGGAAGCCTGACCCAGGGTGGACCCCCTTCTTGGGGGACCTGTGACTGATCTGAGTCAGCCAGCCCCGTGTGGTATCCCAGGTGGCCCCAGGGTGCCCTCTGCCCTCCACTCTCTGGAGCACAGGGTCCCTACGCCAGCCACCGTGAGGCCATCGCCCTGGTGCTGTCACCCAGCGCTCCCCCTAGCCACCTCCGATCTCCAGAACCCCAGACCCACGGAAGGGGCCCAGGGCAGTCCCTGGACAGTTAGCCTCTGCGTGTGAGTCTGAGGTTCACGGACCCACCGCAGGGTCAGCTTGGCGAGCAGCCTGCACCGGCAGCCGAGGGGTGTCTGAAGACGGAGCCCACTGTCGTGAGTGACCGGGCTTGCCGACTCCAGAGCAAACGGCCAGCTCCGGTTGGAAGGCACCTTCCTGTGCTCGGTGTGAGAGCCCGACCACAGGCCCTGTGAGACGCTGGGACGGCGGAAGGCAGACTCCAGTGACTTTGTTCGGTGGCGTCGGGACGAGAGCGGCCATGCAGAGCTCCCGATGTTTGCTCGGGTTCAACGAGACCTGTTACGGAGAATAGAGGACTGCAGTCCCCCCACGACCCCACAGTGACCCGTGCGAGGCTGAGTGTCGCATCCAGTCACAAAAGGCGCTCTCGACGCGGCGGGATCCGGCCCTCGCCCTCCTCCCGCCGGCACACGGCTTCCCCTCCGTCTCCTTGGCCCTGTCTCTGGGGAAGGACCCTTTCCCTTCGAAAGTCTCTTCACTGACGCCTTAGTGGTCACGGTCCCACCTGAGCACCGAGCCGCTAGGGGGTCTCAGCTCAAAGCCCCCGGACGTCGCTGCTGCACAGCGGGCAGTGGAGATGGGTGGCCGCACCCGGGTCGCAGCATGCCGGCGTCACCCAGACCCACCCACTCCGGTTCAAGGGGCCCTCGTGCGCGTCACTCGAGGCCCTGAGCACACCCCTCCCACCCGTGCCGGCTCCCACCGGTTGCTCGGCTCCTGACTCACAGGTCCCGTGTCACCTGAACTCCCGTGGCTCTGACAGGTCTGTGGGGGGGAGGGGCGCCCCAGAAGCAGAGCCCAGTGAGGACCAGGCGTGTGGCAGGGCGTGGGGAGTGATTCGGGGAAGGGGTAGTCACCTGAGGGCGACTGGCCCTGACCCTGTGGGGAAGCCCTGAGAACCAGACGCACTGGCCACGCGGTGAGGGGCCCACGCCTGCCAGGCACCTCTCCCTCCCCAGTCCCAGGGCAGCAGCTCATCGCGGCCCCGTGAGACCCGGCCCACAGAGACCGTGACGGGACAAGCACACGTTAGCCTGCTGCGTGCGCGGTACTTGGCGCAGCGACAGGGAGCTGAGACGCCTGAGCCGCGGGCTGAGAGAGGCAGCGAGCCCTTGCCCGGCTTCTCCCGTGCCAACTGCCCCGGGACGCTGGCAGCCTGTCCTGACGAGCGAGCCTGGCTCTGTCAGCGTGAGCTCGGGCCCTGGACAAAGGGTGTACGTGGCCTGTCTTCCTGGTGGTGACACCTTGCCCAGGTCACAGCCTCCGAGCCTGTTACCCCGTCTGCACAGTGGGCACAGACGCTGTGCTCTGAGGGTCACTGAGAGGGTCCCATCGGGAACGCGGCCTGCGCCCTAGGCGGACTCCTGGGGTCCGTGCGGGGCCGCGCTGCCTGTCGCGCCTTCCTGCTCTGGGGACGCGGGCCCGAGCCGGCCATTCCTCAGGGAGGGAAAGGAAGCCCGAAACCCCTCGGGGACTCAGAGGGAGGCAGGGGGTGCGGAGCTGTGACCACAGCCCAGGGTGACCAAGGTCGGGATGCTCCGGTCTCTGGCTTCATTCCCGACTCGGGCGGGGTGGGTCCCTCCTCCCTCGGAGCTGGTGCCAGCAAGCCCGAAGGCCGAGCCCACAGGACAGGGCTCCCACGCCCCCTTCCTGGAAGCGAAGGCCCGGAGCTGGAGGAGCCGCGGCAGCCAGGCGAGGCAATTACGTTCCTAAGCGATGGAAGTCACTGAATTGCCTGTGACTGTTAGAGACAAGCTTCTGTGAACATCGGCACCAGGGCTATAATCAAAGTGATTACATGGTGTACAGGGGACAGGGAGGGAGCAGGAATCGAGGGCATTCCACAAAGCGGCAAGCTGGCGAGGGCTCACGGCGCGGCGCGGGCCTGTCGGCGCGCAGGCCTGGGAAACGCTGGCTGTCTAGCGGGAAAGGCTTGTCGCTGGGATGCGCTTCGCCCACAGGACCCAGACACGTTCTCCACGCGAGCGGGGTGGCCGTGAAGTGAGGGGCTGTGCATCTGCCTGTGGCACCCACCAAGCCGCGCAGAGCGCCCCGGACCATACCCAGGGCAGGCTGGCGGGTCAGGGCGTGCAGCCTGTGGGCACAGGGGGTGTGGTGGTGCCGGTGCCCTCACCCTGCCATCCCTACTAATAGGAGGGGGACCCCAGCCTCACCGGGACAATGGCCCCGTGCCCAGTCCCCCAGCCCTTCCAGGGCGACGCTCCACCTGGCACAGGGCACACGGCCCAGCATGTTCTGGCCCGATCCTGACCCTGCGCCGGCTGACCTTGGTCCAGCGCCACCTGCGTTGGCCTTGCCGTCTGTGTCCGCGGCCGAGGGACTGTCCCCACGAGCCTCATCCTGCCGCTCGGCTGCACAGGACTCCGAGCCTGGCACCCAAGGGTGCCGCCACACTCCACTGCCCTCTGCTCACTTCCCCCACGCCGTGTGGGTCCAGAACTCTCCACACCTCCCTCGAGGGAACGGCGGTGACTTCAGCCCCCACTGGGCTCCGACGAGGACACATCTCTCCGCCCAAATTGCAGACCTGATTCTGCTTCCTGAGTCACACGGTCCCTGTCCCCTGAAATGTTGTGCTGTTATTTTAACTGCCCTCAGGGCAACGCCGTGGGTCAGCACAAGTAAAGACGCAGATGAGGAGCCTGAGGCTGGTGACATCGGGGACTGGGCAGGGGAGGGGGGAGGGAGGTCCCCACTGGAGACTCAGGGCAAGGGACAGCTGGTGGTACTGCCGTGGGTTTGGACTCGCCCCTTCAGCTGCACGAGGTCTCTCCACAAGGAGCCCGCTCCCTGTACCGGCCTCGGCTCTGGCCCTGTGCCAACTCCTGGGGCCGTCCCGCAGGCCATCGGCCGCCTCGCTGCTCGTGCGGGGCCTCAGCTGTGTTCTGAGGGGCAGACCCTGCGCTGAAGCTCCTAGACTCGGGGTACCAGGGAGGGGTGCAGGGCAGCCGAGGAAGCGGGCCAGGGGGTCAGGTGGAGGCCCCGCTCGTCGGATCCTGCGGGGAGCTCTGGAGCGTGACTGTCCCGAGTGTGTCCTCCCTCTACCCCTCCACCAGGCGGCCTGGCTGTGCGCAGGCTCCGGACAGGCAGGTCCCAGAGCCCAGCGCAGCCTCTGAGAAGTTCACGGGGGAACCCGCTGGAGGCAAAGCACACGGACGCCGGGCAGGGTGCTCCAGACCAGCAGGTGGGATGTGGGCATCGCGGGGCCGGCGACCAGCAGCCTCCACGTGGGATTTCACTCTGCTGGAGACTGCCGGGTCCACGCTGTCGCTTCCCCCGCGCCCTCCTCCCCTGCCCTGTGAACATCCGTAACCCCACGCTCCCAAAGACCCCCCGCGGCAGTTAGGAGGACACCCAAGCTGGAACTGGAGGAAGACGAGCTGGCCATCGTAAAACGCTCCCACGTGATCAGACTGGTTTTATTCCCGTCCACACAAATGCTAAATGTCAGCCCACGCCCAGCACAGTGCCTGGAAGGAGACGTCTGCTTTCCTGCGTTTGTCTGTCTTGCAAAACCATTCATCTCGCTGATTCTGACGTGACCAAGGAGCAGGAGCAGATTTCAGGAACAAATTCTGGGTGACCAACCACGAGCCAGAGGAAGCCCTTCCCTGCCAAAAAGGCCCTTAAAGGAAGGGGCACCTGGAGATGGACCTCCAGAACCGACAGAACTTCGACCTGGAACTTAATGGCTTTCCTCAGACCCACCACTTCCATCACCCTGATGCTCCCCTCTGGACCTCCAGGAATGCAAGGTCAGGGCAGCCCTGTTCTGTGCCTCTTCTCTTGTGTGAAGCACAGTGTAGAAATCTCGGAGGACTTCCTGCAAGAGGAAGCATTTGGACTCTGCCATGAGATGCAGCATGAACTGGAGAATGGAAGGGAAGTGGGTTCTAGGCCCAGGAAAGGTGCATGCCACCTCACCTCTAGTCTGGAGCACGGCCCCTGGGCCTCGAGGGGTCCCCAGGAAGTGGGAAGCCACGCGGTCTTTGAGGAACAGCATAAAGCAATGGTCAGGGTGGGAACGGATTAGGGATGCAACTTCAGCTGTAGGAACAGAACACGGCGCCAGGAAACGCTGACTGTCCTTATACTAATGACATCACGGGCTGCAGAACTGCTCCCGAAAGTGCCAGGAGAAATTACACACCCGCCGGGGTCAGGCCCCGAAGACTTCATTACAGCAGCGGCAGAGCCTCCACGCGGGCCTGCCCGTGTTCAGGGAGGGCGGGGCAAACAGAAAGAGTTTTAATCTCACATGGACCCATCCTCCAAATTCTGCCGCCTCAGCGACGCAGCCGTTCTTGCAGTAAACAGTTTCAGGTTAATTACTCCCCTGCGAAGAGTCAATTAGAGAAGGAATCTCATCACCCTGTTCGACACAGCAGATTAAAACAAACATTTCAGACCCCAGCCAGTACCAGGTTTGCAGAGTGAAATACTCATCTATTTTATTTTTTGGTGAAAAGAATCATCTGGAGAACTAAATGCACGGTAGAGCCGGATCGAAGAATGAGGGGGACTTTCTGAGCACCGGCAGCTGCTGGGCCTCCATCTGTAGCCCAACACGTCCCACCCAGGCCCCAGGCCTGTCCCCCGGCCCGACACGTCCCACCCAGGCCCCAGGCCTGTCCCCCGGCCCAACACGTCCCACCCAGGTCCCAGGCCTGTCCCCCGGCCCGACACGTCCCACCCAGGCCTGTCCCCCAGCCCGACACGTCCCACCCAGGCCTGTCCCCCGACCTGACACTGTCCCACCCAGGCCTGTCCCCCCGGCCCAACACGTCCCACCCAGGCCTGTCCCCTGACCCCTGCCCCACCTCGCTCTCCACATCTGTGGCTTTCTTTCCTTGAGTGACCAGGTACACTGGTCCCTTGGCCAGCGTTTTCTCATTGTCCATTCCCTCCATAATTTCTCGGCCAGTCTCTTGCTGGGTTGTGGACATTCTGCCCATGCCCACGTGAGCCCCTGTCCGGGAGCTGACACCTTGTGGGGCATCGAGAAACCACCCGCTGTGGCTGCTCGCCCTGACCCACACCCAGCGTGCAGGGAGCGTCTCCGGCTCTGGATCTCCCTGGCCTTTGTACGGAACGAGGGGGAAGCCTTCGCATCAGGACAGAGTGAGGCCAGCTGACCAGGCAGGCCAGTGACACGGGGGGGCTGAAGGGCCCGAGGAAGAAGGGGCGCCCTAAGCTTTGTGAACTGGCTCCACCCCTCCCCACCCCTGTGCTGTCTGGGTGCCCTGGCACCAGGACTGCTTTCCCTAGTCACAGGATCCCGTCAAAACCGGACCATCGTTCATCTGAGCTGTCAGGAGGCAAAGCGGCCTTCACAGGTGGTGGTGACAAGTTGTGCTTGTAGTAACCCTCCAACACACACACACATACACAACCACACTCCACATACACCCCAACACACACACACACACACACACACACACACTCCACATACACCCCAACACACACAAAACTGCATTCCACATACATCCCCCCACAAACACACACACCACTCCACATACACCCCAACACACACACACACAACCATACTCCACATACACCCCAACACACACACACACAACCACATTCCACATACACCCCAACACACACACACACACACACACACACACACTCCACATACACCCCAACACACACAAAACTGCATTCCACATACATCCCCCCACAAACACACACACCACTCCACATACACCCCAACACACACACACACAACCACATTCCACATACACCCCAACACACACACACACACACAACCACACTCCACATACATCCCAACACACACCACACACTGAAAGTGAACACGGGATGCAACTGGCACACGTGTACACACATATACACATACACCAAATCGTCACTGGGCTCGAGCCTGTGAGCACCTCGGCCAGCCCAGGCTCTCCTGGTGCCATTCCTGACCTGTTTTCTCACCCTTTAGATCCGTTGTAATTTTCTAGAAATGTCTATAAAATGGAAACACATGTATTCCTCATTCTTTTTTTACTCTTTTTAAAAATTTATTGTTAAAAGTAAAAAATTAAGAACATGATCATAGAGTAAAATATTTTTCTTTTGGTTTCCAGTTCCACGAGTGTTGACCAACGATTAGCGCCACGGAGCCATCACAGCACCCCCACCCGTCCACTTTTTGGGGTCACCCTCCCCATCTCAGCTCCTGGCAACACAGTCCTGTTTCCACACAGTCTGTTAGAACGGCACAGACATGGCACCCTGTGAACCGTCGCCGTGGAGACCGGCGTTTTCACGCTACACGGCGCCTTGTCCTTTGCGGGCGCCCTGTCGGCCGAGTCGCGGGCCGTGTGGCTGCACCTCAGCTCGGCTGGCCCACGTGCGGGGCGGGGGCTCGAGTGCAGGGCACGCCCGTGAGGAGCACAGTCTGACTGTGGGTCTGACCTCACCGCGTGCTGCAAATTTCCGTGTCCCTACAAATGTTCTTGAGCCGTGCTCTGGGACACAGCAAAGCCACGAGGGAACTTTGGGTCTCTGTTAGGTGGGACCTGAGCGTCATTTAATCTAAGGGCTGATTTCCCCTGCTCCAAGGCAAACTCTTCCCGAGCACCCTGCTGCCCACGCCCGAGGACGGTTTCCACCCAGCGGGTGGGATGGGGGCCACCCTCACCCTCTGTGTGCCTGGACATTATTTCCCCCAATTCTTTTGGAGAGTTCTCGGGGGCTCCCCTCGCACATGCCTTAATGGGTGCTCAGTTTGCGACTCCAAGGTGGAGGACCCTGCATATTCTCCAGAACATTCTCCGTGCAGCTGTCTCCTCTCGGGGCTCTGCTGGGCTCCCGTCCTGCCCCTGGACGCTCTCTCCTGCTGGTCCCGGGGCAGCCGCAGGCTCACCTGGTGAGTCCCCCTTGTCTCTCCCGCCCTGTCCTGGCTGGCAGTGACTGCAGGAGGACACACCCCGTCCCCGTCACTCCTTTGAGGTGGGAGCGAGTTTCCAGCCCAGGACAACTCACCCGATACTAAGGTCTCTGAATGGTGAATGCAGCAATTCTTCTGGAAATTGAGTTCGTGCCTAAAACGATTTGTCTGAATGTGTATTCAAGTCTCCTTCTCTGTACGTGAGTACGTGAGACTTCTCCTAACAGTGCTCATAGCTCTGACTACATTTATTCCTAGGTATTTTAGTTTCTCCCATCATAGTTTTAGCAGGCTGTTACGGTATTTGTATAAGAATCAGGTGTATTAATTTTGTGACCAGTGTCATGTCACTTGTTTAAACTTTGTAGCCATTTTCAATGACAGTCTCCTCTTTCTTTGCATATCATACGTAAATAATCAGACCCTTCCTTCCTCTTCCTTAGTCCCATCTCCTTCCCGTGTGACACTTTCCGGAAACAAGTGATGGGCACTTTGGGGTTCCCTTGCTTATGTCACCAGTGAGGCTTGTGCTTGTTTCCTTTAGCACTAACAATGACTGTGGTTCTTCATCTGAGACAAGCTTTCTTTTTATTTTTTTATTTAAAAAATTTTTTTCTTTATTGATTTTAGAGAGAGAGGAAGGGAGAGGGAGAGAGAGAGAGAAACATCAATGAGAGAGAACATCGATGGGCCGCCTCCTGCATGCCCCCCACTGGGGATCGGGCCCACAACCTGGGCATGTGCCCTCACCGGGAATCGAACTGGCGATCTCTTGGTGCAGCGTTGATGCTCAACCACTGAGCCACACTGGCCAGGAGAGACCAGCTTTCTGATCTACTGAGGAATTACCCAACCGTTCCTTTTATTAGGATTATTAGGATTTGAAGCCAGGATGAATATTGAATTTTATAAAGTTATCAGAGTCTACGGAGTGGAGATGCTCTGTCCCCCCAGGGCCTGTGTACTGAAAAGCAGGGTGGGGGGGTCCGTGGGCTCCCTGATCACCTCCCGCCCTTAAACGACAACAGACAGACAGAACAGCTGTGTCTCCCCAGGAACAGGACCCTGCATGGAGCCAGCTATGAGCAAGGCACCCTTCTGGTGACGCCCGCCCCACCGCAGCCCAACACGGCACCAGCCAGGCCGTGTGGGCAGGTGACCTTCCACCAACCCACGCGATCCACTCTCCGCTCACAGGCGGGCATCCCACTCAGATCCCCACCTGTGGTGTCAGGGGGTGGTACGCTCCCTGTAGTGAAAAACAGCTGGGCTGATGGCGGATCTCTCACTTGAAATCACGGCGGCCAGAAGGAAGAGGCACCCGAGCTGGAAGAAAGCTGTCAGCGTCCTTCCCACACCTGTGAAAACACCCCACGGGATTGAAGGAGGAACAAAGGCGTGTTCGCAGGCAGGACACTAAGATAACTTGTTGCTAGCAAGTCTTAAAGAATGGCTGAAAGAGGTTTTTTGTTTGTTTGGGTTTTGGTTTTTTAACAGAAGAAGACTTGGAACTTTAAAAAGGGAAGAACACAAGAATAGGTAAAAAAAAAAATAATAATAATAAATAATAATAATAATAAAATAAAAGGGGGGTAAATCTAATAGAAAACCCTTTTTCTCATGAGTTTCTTAAATATAGTTGATGGTTGAGGCAAAAATTGTAACATCAATGGACGTGGTGCTCAGTGTAGCTGGAGAAAATACTTAAAGCAATTATATTAAACAGTAGGAGGGCAAAGGGATCTAAGTGGAAGCGAGGTTACTGTTTCACTCAAAGTAATAGAACCTTGTTACCAGGAGACTGTCAATTACGTGCATGTATTGTAACACCTGGTGCAGCCTCGAAGACAATACACCAGGTGACAGGGCAGACAGATCGAGGTGCAATTCTAACAAAGTTCCAAGTAGCCCCCAAGGTGAGAAAGGGGAGCAGCAGAAGGAGAAACAGAGGAAATAAAAAGAAAACAAAAGTAAAGTGGCAGGCTTAAGTCCTAACACACCAATAATCACCCTAAACGTAAATGGTCTAAATTCACCAATTAAAAGACAAAGATCGACAGAATCTTTAAAGATCACAGTCCAAGACCACCGTGCGCATTAGAAACTCACCCCCATATACCAGCCCAGGAAGGGCAAAGGTGAGATGATGGCAAGCGATGCCAGGCCAAGGTGAATAAAGAGAAAAGCAGGAGTAGGTCTATTAATATCAGACAAAAGACTTCAGATGAAAACAATTACTACAGACAAAGAAACGTTACGCAATGATAAAAGGATTGACCCGCCCACACACATAACAATCCTAAAAGTGTGCACATCGAATACAGAGCCTTAAAATACATGAAGCAAAACGATACTCTTAATGGAGAAACAGAGAAATCCATAATTACAGTCGGGCTGTTCAACACACCACTTTCAGCAACAGACAGACCTATTAGACAGAAACCATCAAGGATATAGAGAAACCGAACATCACAATCAACCAATATCTAACTGATACATATAGAAAATTCTGTAAGTAAAAGCAAAATACACTTCTTTTTTTTCAAGCAACCATGGAATATTCACCAAGACAGATAATGTCCTGGGGCATAAAACAACCCTCAACAAGTTTAAAAGATTCAAATCTTATGTGATTTTTCTCTGACCATAATGGATTCGGTTAGAAATCAATACAGAAACACAACAGGGAGATCTTAGCAATTAAACAAGACACTTCTAAATAATCCATGTGTCAAAGAGGACATTCCAAGTAAATAAAATAAATACACAGAACAAGTGAAAATGAAAACACACAGACCAGAACATGTGGGATACAGCTTAGAGAAAAGGTTTCAAACACTTACATTAGAAAACACGAAACTCTCAAGTCAATATTGTAAGTTTTACCTCAAGAACTTGAAAAAGGAGAGTAAAGTGAACCCAAAGGAAGGAGTAAAGAGCAGAGATCGATGAAATTGCAAATGGGAAATCAACTGAGAAAGCCAATGAAACAAAGAGTTGGTTCTTTGGCGGGGGGGGGGGGGAGGGGGGAACAATGAATAAAATTGATAAACCTCTAACAAGACTGATTAAGATAAAGAGAGAAAAGGCAGCTGACCAATACCAGGAATGAAACCTCAGGACTGCTACCCTGAGCCAGCACCGGGGACCCTGCAGACACTGTAAGGATGATAAAGGAAAGCAACAAGTAACTTTTATGCTCAAAAATTTGACAACTTAGAAAAATGGGCCAACTTCTCAAAACCCGCCAAATACCAAAACTCAAGTAAGATGCAAGAGGCAACCTAATTAATCCCGAAACCACTAAAGGAGTTGAATTTGTCCTTTAAAAAGCTCACGACTGGTGTGGCTCAGTTGGTTGAGTGTTGTCCCTGCACCAAGAGGTCACTGGTTCGATTCCCAGTCAGGGCACATGCCGGGGTCGCCAGCTCGATCCCCAGTAGGGGACGTGCAGGAGGCAGCTGATGGATGCGTCTCTCTCATTGATGTTTCTATCTCTCCCTTCCTCTCTCTCCAAAATCAATAAAAACATATTAATAAATACATAAATAAAAATAAAAACCTCACACGTGATGATTGTTGACAAAGATACAAAAGCAAACAAATGAGAAGACACAGTCTTTTCAGCAGACGGTGCTGGGGCCGCTGGTCATTGAAGGTAACACCCAAACACCAAACGAAAACCCTCCCCCTGAACCTCAGCGCCTGCGCAAACACCTACCCAAGCCGGATCCTGGACGTGGGCACAAAATGACAAACTATTTAGAAACAGTAAGATAAAACCTCTGGGACCTAGATGAAGGTTCTCAGATTTGACACCAACATCGAGAAGGAAAACTTGATAAGCTGTGTATCCTACAAAGTGGAGCCCTGGGCTGCGTGAGGAGGGTGGAGACCGAGCTGGGCGTGGGGAGAGTGCACGCGACCCGCACATCTGACGGGATGTGTACCTGGGTAGATAAGGACTCTTAAAACTCAGCCGAGGTACATGCCCTGGCTGGTTTGGTTCAGCGGTTAGTCGCGGGTTCAATTCCAGTCCAGGGCATGTACCTCAGTTGCGGTTTGTCCCCGGCCCTGGTCGGGGTGGTGCAGGAGGCGACCAGTCGATGAGTCTCTCACGTCGATGTTTCTCTCTCTCTTCCTCTCTCTCTCTCCCCCTCCCACTCTGCCTGGAAATAAATGGAAAAATATCCTCTGGTGAGGATTAAAAACAAACAAACAAAAAACTGTGGTTAAAAAAAAAAGCAAACACTTCATTAGAAAACGTCAAAGACTTGACAGTATAGATGGCAGCTGACACCCGGGAAGATGCTCAGTGCCATCAGCCATCAGGCAAGGGCGAGCCCCACGGTGAGGCAGTCCCACACCGTGACCAGGACGGCTAAACGGAAGGAAACGGTGACCCCCAGTGCTGGCCAAGCTGCGGAGACACGGCTTCACTGTGTGCTGTCGAGGTTGTCCCCACCCACCCGTCAGCAGGTCACTGAGTGGATGGACTTCCTTCCCTGTCACCGACAGCCAGGCTGGGGTCTGTCTCTGTGGAAGGTGATGGGCCCACCCCCTCTGGGAACCACCCCCACCATCAGAGGAGGTGGACGTGTGGGTCCCCTGCCAGCTGTCACTGCGTCCTTCAGCACCGCAGCCGGAGGGCCCAGAGCAGCCCACACACTGGGGCGCTTCCCAGCACTGGGGGATCTGCTGAGAGGCAGCCTCACCAAGCCTGCCCAGGACGGCCCAGACGAAGCCGTGGGAGGGAGGTGGTTTCCTAGCACCGGAAGAATCTGGTCACTGAGGGTCGGCGCACACGCCCTGCCGGCGGGGCACGTTGGAGCCCGGGATGAGTCGGCACAGGCCGTGTGCTTGGGCAATTCCCTTAAACCCTGGAGACGGGGCGGTGCTGCTGCGTGCCGGCCTCCCACACGCCCACAGGAGGCACCCCACTCACACCCATGCATGCTTCTTCCTCGCACGCATGTGCACACGTGTGCACACAGTCACACACACACCTCAAACGTGGAGAGAGTCTATTTCCTCTCCAACACCAGAGGAAAGACGGTGCTTCGTGGGGAGGGGCAATCCCTGACTCTTCCGTGTCCACAGACAAGGGCTCCTTGTGGTTAATCGGACTCAAATTAAAATAAATAGATAAAATAAGAGCCTAGCAGCCATTTCTGCACAGGGTCCTCTGCACCAACCACACTCACGGAGAACCCCGCACTGACCTGCCTGCCTGCACTGTGCTTCTGCCCTGAGCCAGCCCTTACAGAGGACTTCCTGGACTCCTACGTCAACCAATAGGACTGAGGCTTTCCTCATCCAATCAGAGCTACGCATCTCTGGCCAATCAGAGTGGCTCTACTGTGACCAGTCAGAACAGTAGCTTTGGACCAATCAAACTGTGAGGATTTGCAGTCCTCATTTACATGAGGATGGACCAATCAGGGACCAGGGGTGAGGCCTTCTGTCTATATAAGCCAGCTGCCCTCAGCGGGGAGTGCGCAGTTTCTCTTTCCCTGAAGACTAAAGGGGTGAGAGCCACAAGGTATGTAAAGAGTTGGCCTCTTTTCCAGGTCCAGCATGTCCGAGGCCCCATCTGTGAAACATCACAGCCTCATCAGATGCTGTGCCCTCTGGTGGCCTTCGAGGAGGGTCTCACCTGCTTCCTGCAGGCCTAGTTACTGTTTCGGGACGCCTAGGTTTACACCCAAAGACTCCGCCCTCCCGGGCCCTGCTGTGGGACCAGGGTGCCATTTAGCAAGGGCACTGCGCCATTAAGCATGAGATATCCACTCAATTATTTGCCTCACAAATTAACTTAGCTCATCATGAAAAATGGAATTAATTTTATCTGTCGGGCACATGAAAGCCAAAGCAAACCCACTTTTAAAATACAAGCCCACTTTTAAAATACGTATAATATGTACAGTGACTATTTCTAGCACAATAAAGCCAATTATTTTTAAAAATAAAATCTAGTACTGGTAAGATCATATCTATAGCAACAGTTGGGTAGTTATTCTTGTCTAGTTTTGAGTGATGAAAAGTCAAAGCTTGCAAATGGCTCTACGTGCACTTTTATAATAAACTGCTAAGTACTTCCAAGCGTAACTGCAGGCTGCCTCCATCGTGCTGAGTCCACTTCTCACACAGGGACCGGTCCACCTGCCTCCACCCGTGCTGAGTCCAGTTCTCACACAGGGACCGGTCCACCTGCCTCCATGCGTGCCGAGTCCAGTTCTCACACAGGGACGGGGCTGCCTCCACCCGTGCTGAGTCCAGTTCTCACACAGGGATGGGGCTGCCTCCATCCGTGCTGAGTCCAGTTCTCACACAGGGACCGGTCCACCTGCCTCCACCCGTGCTGAGTCCAGTTCTCACACACGGACCGGGGCTGCCTCCATCGTGCTGAGTCCACTTCTCACACAGGGACCGGTCCACCTGCCTCCATCCGTGCTGAGTCCAGTTCTCACACAGGGACCGGTCCACCTGCCTCCATCCGTGCCGAGTCCAGTTCTCACACAGGGACCGGGGCTGCCTCCACCCGTGCTGAGTGCAGTTCTCACACAGGGACCGGTCCACCTGCCTCCATCCGTGCTGAGTCCAGTTCTCACACAGGGACCGGTCCACCTGCCTCCATCCCTGCTGAGTCCAGTTCTCACACAGGGACCGGTCCACCTGCCTCCATCCGTGCTGAGTCCAGTTCTCACACAGGGACCGGTCCACCGGGCCCCAAAGGCCATACACAAACCCTCATCTTGGGGCTGCCAGAGTGTCTTCTCACCCCGAGCCTGGGGACCTCCTCGGACCAATTCCTTTGAGTTCCTTACAGAGGTCAATTCCTCACTGGTTAGCACTTAACTCATAACAGGACTTGGGACAGGGACAGGGATTAAGAATAAGAATAAGCAATAATAGCTATTATTATTAATGTATAACAATTCTCAATTGTTTATCTTATTAATAATAATGTGTATTCTCCCTATCAATTTCTTAGACTTATTGTCATCTGTCTGTTCTCCATGAACAAGACAAGTACCTGAGGTCACTTTCCTCCGGACAGTCCCGTCACAAGCCCTGTCCCTTACACCCTGTGGATATCATCAGAATTCTGGCTGCACACGGTTACAGGTGTACCTGTTTGTTCTCAGTCCTTGCTTTAGTAAGTGATTTAGTCACCCATACTCTCATATTTCTGCAGCTCTCTTTTCTCTCCTTCGGGCTGTTATTAAAATGTCTCCAAAAGAATCTTTATGCAATAAAGTTTCTGAGGTCTTATGTTTGAAAATATCCCTGTAAATGACAGGGTAGCTGGATATAAAAATCTGAGCTTAAAGATGGTTGTCCCTCAGCAAGGAAGCTATCGGTCTACGCTCTCCCTGCATTCTGTATCGTTCCTGATGAACGTGATGTGAATGTAATTGGCACCCCTTTGAAAACTACTGGCTTTTTTCCTTGGAAGTTGTATAATTTTATCTCCTTGATGTTCATAAATTTCTCTATAGTGTATTGAGATGTGGGTCTCTCTCTCTCTCCTCCTCCCTCTCTCTTCATTAAGATTATACATATTCCTCAAATCTGAAAAATTCTTGGCCAATAATTCTTCAACTATTTTCTTTCTTTCCCTGTTTTCTCTGTTCTAGGACGCCAATGTGTAGATGGACAGTTCTTCAGTCTTCCACATCTCTTGACTTTCAACTTTAAAAAATGATTTCCATATCTTATTTCTTTTGGAGAATTCCTAAGACAGATATTTTTGCTTACTAATCTCCAGCTACACTCATTCTGACATTTAACCCAGCTACTGATATTAAAACAAGACAAAACAACCACCCCCTTCGTTTGTGTTTTCTATACAGCTTCTGGGTCTTCTCTCATCTTTCCAATGCCTCGCCCACCTTGTCTTAGAAGAAACAGAACAGGCTTATTTTAAACTCTTGTTCTGTCTGTTCCGTTTATTTTGCTTCATCTGGTAGGGACACCTCACCTTGCCGTCTTCCCCTTTGTGGTGGTTGTATTCCTGAGAAGTCTCCTGCTGTTCCTGAGAGAGCGTGAGGTTTTCTCTAGCTGAAGAAAGAGGATACAGCCCGTACAAGAGCTGGGTCCGCCTCTGAAGAGCTGGGAGTGGAGGGCAGGTGCATCTCACCGCGAGGAGCCCCCGTCTGCACATGGCTTCTCCTGGCCACTGGTCTCACTTGGGACCAGCCTCCTGTGGTGACCCAGCACTGCGGAGGACAGTGAGGAGAGAAGGGAACGCCTGGGCATTCTGCAAGAACCTGTTTTGAACTGGTCTCCATCCCAGCAAGAGTTAATAGAGTCCTGAATTTATCCCACCACCCAGCTAGCCCTGGACGGCGGCTCTCCTCTCACAGACTGAATGGGCTTCACCAAGCTTCTTGAATCAGTGGATTAAAATAGGACATCAGCCCGGCCGGTGTGGCTCAGTGGCTGAGCATTGACTCATGCACCATGAGGTCCCAGTTCGATTCCCGGTCAGGGCACATGCCCAGGTTGTGGGCCCGATCCCCAGTGGGGGGCGTGCAGGAGGCGGCCAATCGATCTTCTCTCTCATTGATGTTTCTATCTGTCTCTCTCTCTCTCCGTCTCTCTCTAAAATCAATAAAGGAAAACAAAATTTTAAATAAAAAGAATAATAAAATAGGACAATAGTTTTGGAAAAATCTCAACCATGATCTCTTCTCTCTGCTTCATTCCCTCCCCCACCCCTCTCCTGGGGCTCCCCGTGTAGGGGGGTGAGGCCACTCGACGTGAACTCATGTGGCTGCTCTTTCTAGTCCTTTCCTTCTCTCAGCGCTGTGGTCTTTGGTCCAACCACCTGTCTTCCGCAGCATGCTGTCTTGCTGTTACATGTATTCAATGAGTTTTCAGTTTCTGATACTGTATCTTTTCACCTACAGCATCTGTTTGATACTTTCTGTAGATCCCCACGCTTTCCTGAAATTCCCCATCTTTCAGCCGCTCAGCCCGTCTCTCCTCTCCTGTCTGACTGTGTCACTGCTCGTGTGAAGTCCTTGCTCGCTCCGGTGCCTGGAGCCTGGGGTGCGTGGACCTACTTCTGCCGCCGACCTTTCCCACCATCGGCCACGTTTGCCCTCTCATGTCGCTGTAAGTGACGTTGTGGGCCAGCCAGTGCACACCACAGCAACCAGGTAGGAACCGGCTGGTTCAAGACGGGGCCCCAGCATCGGAACCAGTACTTTGGCGTGTTCCAGTCCGAAGGGCGCTGCCTGTCTTAGTCCGGGTCCTCGGGAGAAACAGAACCAACAGGACGCGGAAGATTGACGATGAGGAACTGACCCCTACGAGGCGCTCCAGCTCAAGCAGTGAGGCGGGAAGAGGGGCCCGTTCTCCGGCCGCTGCCTTGTGTTCCACTCACGCCACAGAGGATCGGGGAGGATCACCATCCCGGGAGTCCAGTTCAAATGCTAATCTCACCCAGAAGCCCCCCACAGACACACCCCAAACGACGTTTCATCAGCTCTCTGGGCGTCCTCAGATCGGGTCACGCTGACACAGGAAATGAACCATCCCGACGCCGGACGCTGGCTCTCCCTGGTGTCTTCCCTGGGTCCTCTGCCTCGGGCGCCCGGCGACTCCACCTCCGGCCCCGCACCCAGCATGGCACCCGTGGAACGGAACAGCGACACCTTGGGTCCCCTCTAGATTCTATCTCTCATGCCAGCCGCATGAATTTCAAAATATCCCCGGACTGAGCCTTTCCCCGGGAGAGCCCCTCTGCCTGGGACCACCCCCAGCCTCTGCCCGGGCTCAGCAGAGCCCCAGGGAGGAAGGGTCGGGGACAGCCCTCGCCCGGGAGGGGCCGTCCTGCTGGGGCGGCAGAGCCCTGTGCTCCCCTCCACGCTGTGCGCTGTCCTCACAGCTCTGACCCGCTTCCAGCTGCCCAGTCCTGCCGACCCTAAGGGAGCTGGCGAGCCCCCTCCGGACCTGCCCCCTTCCCACTCGAACTCTTTCCTGCGCTCCCCACACCCGGAGGGGAACCCAGAGGGTCTCGGGTTGACTTTGTATTCACTTGACGGCCGCACCAACTCCTCTGCTCTCCGCTGCATCGCTGAGGGTGAGCCTGGCGCGGGACCCCGCGGGGAGCCACGTGGTCACCCTCACACCCTGGACCAGAATTCCCGCAAAGACCCGACTCTGCCACCTGTCGTCTGTGTCACCCTCCGCGAGTCACCCCACCTGTAAAATACTGGTGACCTAGATCACACGCCAGGCACAGGGAAGTGTGCCAAACATCTCGTGAGCGTCACACTTACGGCTGCGTGGGCTCTTGTAGTACTTCCCGCTCTTTGCAAAGCGGCGCCCTTGCGGGTTTCTCCCGTGAGAGCTGCACAAAAGACTCCTCTGTCCCGCCCTGGCCGGTGTGGCTCAGCGGTTAGAGCGACGGCCGTGGTCCAGAGAGGCCCGGGTTCGGTTCCCGCTAAGGGCACGTACCTCGGTTGCAGTTTGTCCTCGGCCCTGGTTGGGTCGTGTGGGAAGCAGCCACTCGATGTGGCCCTTTCACGTCGATGTTTCTCTCTCTCTCTCTCCTTCCCACTCTATCTGAACAAAAAATAGAAAAATGTCCTCAGGTTAGGATAAAAAAAAAAGACTCTGTCCCTTTACCCAGATTCCCAGTGGTGAGCCCCCCTCTGCATGCACGGGTTCACGATAGATGCATACGTACACATTCGGGAATATGCATCCCCTAAACTGTTTGAGAGCACATTGCAGACACTGTCCTTCCCCCTAAAACACACAGGTGCTTCGTGCATTTCGGAGAATGGAGGAATTCTTACCAGGACATTAAGCAGTGATGTAATACCCACAGGTAAGTGGTCCACACTCCATGTTCCCCTTCGGGCAGTGATACCAGTGTTCCCTCTGTGGCCATCCCGCCAGGCCAGGCCCACTCCGAGTCACGGGCCGGCCCCTCGGGCTCATTCTCCCGGAGCGGTTCCCCAGCCTCTGTCTTCCCTGAACTCGGCGGCGTGGACGGCGCCGGGCAGTTACTTTGCACGATGGCCCCAGGGTTGGATCCAGGCGGCACACGGGGCAGGGCCATCCCAGAGACGAGGACATGGGCGTCTGCACAGTGCACCAGGAGGCCCACGGCCCGTGCTCGGTCACTCGGGGAGCCGCCAGGCTTCCGGTTTTTCCGTGGGCACCTGGGAGGCCGCAGTCTGCGACCCGACCGACTGCCCCCCAGCCTTGTCAGCCGTTGGAGAGCCAGGCCCCAGCCAGTCACGCCTGCCGCTGTGAGCCGTCTCTGACCCCATCGTCCCATCCACCCGTCCACGCCTTTAGCGCAATTTCACTGCCGGGACGAGCTGGCCCTCCTTCGTTCCTGGTTGTGTATCAGCACCAACTCATGGTTCCTGCGTTATCCTACGGGTTACAATCGGCTCCTGTTGTTACTGATGCTGACGCTCAAACTGTCCCACAGTTGGCCATCAGGGGACTGTCTGAGTACCGCCTGGTGACATACACCTGCATAGGGCCACATACACCCCGGGGATCGTGGGAACTGGGTGGCTGGTCAGTGGCTGGGAAATCAGCTGTCCTGATAGAACCCCAGCGGCGCAGACGGACAGGGCCCGGCCTCTGGCACAATCTGCTTTCTGCGTCTCCTCCAGGCTGGAGGAGGGGCCAGGCTAGATGGACATGCGCCTGCCCACGCCCACACAGCTCCGTCTCTCCGCAGACCTGCAGAGCGGCCCCTCCTCCACCATCTCCTGCACCCCTCGTCCGGAGGGACCCCTGTGCCCCGAGCAGCCCGGGCACCACTCTCTACCTGCCCACTCCGCATTCCCGGGCACTGTGAACGAGACAAGCTGTTTGGAAAAAAGTTTGGCAGTACATAACAAGAACCATAAAATTGTTTGTTCCATTTGACCTCGTGGTAACATTTCTGGGAAATCATTCTAAAAGAAAATTCCAAAAATGGACAAAAGCCTATGCCTGAAGAGGTTTACTGCAGAATTATACAACTCCCGGGGTAAACTGGATGCCTGGCAGCTGGGGAACGGGTAGGTAATTTATGGTACGCTGCATGGATTGAATATTATATTGCCTCTAAAAAATTCTCAAGATAATTAACAAGAAAATGATGTATCATGAAGCAGGAAAATGCAGAGTACAAAACCTCGTGTACTCCTCGGGTAGGTAATGCCTGATATTGTCCCCAAAAACATGGATGAAAAGCTGTCCTTTCCTGAGTAGCTGACATCAGAACTCCTTCTGGGAAGAAAGCATCTCGGTCTGGGTCCTCCGAGTGCGGGGGGCAGAGGCTGCCGAGTGGGGGACCTCACCTAGCACGGCCCCGGTGTAGGTGTAAGTGGGAGGGTCACAGTCGCACAGATGAGCCTGGCCAAGTGCTGGCCAGCCTGAGAACATCAGAAGTGCCACACCTCAGCCCAGCACACCTGTGAGTAACAGCCAGAAAGGGATGGTGGAGACTAAGAAGGCACAACTTCGCAAGGAGGCCGGTGAACACCACCCGAGGCCACTCCAGGGTTACAGGCCCAGCCTCGGCTGCGTCTGGGCGTTAACCTGTGTGACCGCCTTCTTCCTGCAGCCTCCCTTAATTGTTAAAGATTTTAGCATGGTGATTTCCCAAGCCTTTCGTTTTTTATATTATTTTTCTTTAGCAGAAAAACATCAATATCACTTTTCAAAAAATGTTTGCAGATGAAAAGCAGCAGCTCTCCACATGCAGTGAGACTACAGGATGCCAGGCAGGGCTGGCCCAGGAACTGTGGATTGGTGGGTCTGTGGACTGGTGGGTCCGTGGATTGGCGGGCCAGTGGACTGGTGGGTCCGTGGACTGGTGGGCCTGTGGGTTGGTGGGTCTGTGGACTGGTGGGTCTGTGGACTGGTGGTCTGTGGACTGGTGGTCTGTGTACTGGTGGGTCTGTGGACTGGTGGTCTGTGGACTGGTGGGTCTGTGGACTGGTGGGTCCGTGGACTGGTGGGTCTGTGGGTTGGTGGGTCTGTGGACTGGTGGTCTGTGGACTGGTGGTCTGTATACTGGTGGGTCTGTGGACTAGTGGTCTGTGGACTGGTGGGTCTGTGTGTGGACTGGTGGGTCTGTGGATTGGTGGGTCTGTGGACTGGTGGGTCTGTGTGTGGACTGGTGGGTCTGTGGATTGGTGGGTCTGTGGACTGGTGGGTCTGTGTGTGGACTGGTGGTCTGTGGACTGGTGGGTCTGTGGACTGGCGGGTCTGTGGACTGGTGGGTCTGTGGACTGGTGGGTCTGTGTGTGGACTGGTGGGTCTGTGGACTGGTGGGTCTGTGGACTGGTGGTCTGTGGACTGGTGGGTCTGTGGACTGGTGGTCTGTGGACTGGTGGGTCTGTGTGTGGACTGGTGGGTCTGTGGACTGGTGGGTCCGTGGACTGGCAGGTCCGTGGATTGGTGGGTCTGTGGATCCTGAGGCTACAGGATGGACTTGGAGGCCCAGGTTTTGCAGGGATGCAGGTCATTGATGCTCTCTGATCAGTAGCTCTTCCCTCTTGGGGACAATCTGGGGTGACCAGTGTGACAGCCCCTGGGCTCCCCCCTGTTCCCTGTCCCAGAGTTGAATTTGGCCCCTGCTTGCCCAGAATGCCCCGGCAGTGCCAGGTCAGCCACTCCTCCTGCAGAGATCAAGACAAATGTCTTTCTCACAGGATCTGCAAGATGGGGCGATGGGCCCGGCATCCGAGGCGGTGGGGGCGAGGGGCTGAGAAGGGAGGGCTCGATGAGCAGATAGGACTCTGCCGGGAGCAGCACAGCGGCCCACGGGTGTTATCTGAGCCGGCCATCAGCCCCAGATCAAATGCAGCTCCAGTCTCCGCCGCAAAGGCAGTGACCTGCCATGACCTGCAGGCTGGCCGGGCGGGGGAAGCCCCGGGAGGGCATGCAGTGGGATGGTCTCCAGGGAGGATGAAGCTGCCAGAGAAACCTGAGCCACAGGAACACGGAGCCCGGCCCGAGGCTGCTGCAGGCCTGGACCTGGCTCCGGACTCGGGTTCCAGGGCCTCACAGAGACAGACTGGACTGGCGAGAGCTCCAGGGGGCAGGGAGGGAGGGCTGGGACCCCACAGAACGGGGCCTAGGGCTGAAGATGCCCCTGCTCTCATTCACGAGGCCTTGCCAGGCCTCCTCGGGCTGGGCACTCTCCTCTGACGGGAAGACGGGGCTCAGAGAGGACACCCAGCAGTGGGGACCCAGTCGTCAGGGCCCGCCGAGTCCCGGACCCTCCAGTCTCTAGCACAGGCGCCCTGCCTCGGGCTGCAGGCTCGGGACCTGCCCCAGTCACCCGGGCGGTCCAGACTGGCCTGTTCCTGTGCCCCTGCAGGCACCCACCGCCTGGTCCCCCGGGGGATGGGGGTTCAGTTCACCCGGGAAGACCTCCCAGCCCCTGACTCCCACTCCTTCTGGGACAGGCACCAGACCAGAGCTTGAGGCCGAGTTATCACAAAGACATGTGCAGTCCGAGCCGGCTTTCCCACCACTTCTGCCTGATGTGGGTGTCGCGTGCCCAGCCAGCCAGGCAGCGTGAGCTCCGAGGGCCCACAGGCAGCCCCTGCCCGCGCCTTTGTCCTGGTCGTGCGGTTCACAGACAGCCCAGTGTTCCCGTTGTCTCTGGCGGGACCCAGACGGGCTGTGTCCTCCCTCAGGGACACCTCCCGTCAGCTGCCCGGCTTCTTGCCCTACCACATATGCCGTCCGTCGCTTTAAACCAGGTGCCCCATCCTCCACCCTCGTGGGCACACGAGGCTCAAGGCCCAATCCTGGAGAGGAAAGGACACATGTCCCTCCTGCCCCTGCAGTCTCTGCTAGGAGGAGGGGGCTGGCCCCCAAAACACACGGCTCCACCTGGTGTGAAGTTCGTCATTAGAGATTGTATCTGGTCACCACCAGTGAAGCCTTGGCCAAGCGTCTCCCTGGTGCCGGGGGACACGCTCCTATCCGCACAGGGCAGGTGTCCAGGGCACGTTCTATCCTCTCAGACCACATACCTCCGGGGCCGAGCAAAGAACAGAGACCACAACACCGAGAGAGCGCCCAGCAGCCTCTGCCCAGGGCCTCCGGGAAGGACCAGGACCCGAGTGAGACCGCGGCCGTGGGGCTGAGGAGCCTCTCCCCGGGTGTGGAGCTCCGTGCTGTCTTGCTCACGGCTTTATTGCGCTGTAACTCACAGGTTCGCTCACAGCCGAGGGACGTTCGGCACCTGTACAGCTCTGTGTGACCATCCACAGCCCGCTGAGGACCTTCGCACACCCCAGACGTCACCCGCAAACTTCCCATTGTCTCCCCAGTCCCAGGGGACCTGGTCCTCCTCCGTCTCCATGGGTTTGCCTGCTCTGGACGTTTCCTGTACACGGAACTTACAATGTGTGTCTTTGTTACGGCTTCTTTCAATGAACAGTTCTGAAGAAGAATCCACATTGTATCACGAAGCGATACCTCACAGCGGGTCCGCCGATGACGTCCTTTCGTTACCATGCTGATGAGAAAAAGTCAGTTCCTGTAGGACGTGGGGGGCAAGTGCCCGAGGTCCAGGGTCACCGTCGACTCTGACAGCACCCACGTGGGCCCTCAGGGGGCGTGTGCCCGCCCACGGTGGCACGGCATCTCAGACATCTCAGCCCGGGCTGGTCCGAGTGGCCCGCGTTCCCTCAGCCTCCTGGTGAGCACGGCAGCCAGGTGGTCACGGAGGGAGTGCAGTGTCACGTGCTTTCCACGTGGGCTCACGAGCACCTCTCCGTGGAAAGTCATACGGCAGCCTGCAGGGGCCGAGGGGAGCCGTCGTCCTCCGTGACCCCATGCAGCAGGCCTGGCGCTGAGCCCCTCGCCTCTGCCGCAGCCAGGAACCCGGGCCTGGAGGCCACCCAGAGGGAGGGCAGCGGCCTCCGGGCGTCCGGACTGGGTCCTGGGCAGCGGCTCCCTCGGGGCGGGCCGGGGCCGCCTCCAGGCCCTCGGAGCTCACGCTGCCTGACTGAACGGACACACGACACCCACAGAGCTCGGAAGTGGGTCAGGAAGCCCCTTCACACGTGGTAGGGCTTTATGTGAGTTTAATAGGAATCAACTCCTCCATGAAATTTAGGGTTTGGCAAAGGTCTGAAATCGGCTTTTATAAGCCTGTGGCTTGGCCAACCCCTAGGCGCTGGGAGGTGCCTGCAACGTCTCGACCCAGGAGAAAAGAGCGGCGAGGCCCTGTCCGCCTTCCACTTCTCCCGTTACAGCCCAGCCTTCGCAGACCAAGGAGGACCCGGCGGAGCGCCCCGGCCTTGCGCCCGACCTCGCCCAGACGGGCTGGACCGTGTTTGTGCAGCGGAAGGCAGCTGGGTCCGCAGCTGGGGGCTGGGCCTTCCGACGCCGTCCGGAAGGTGCTGGCGGGGGTGTGTGGGGAGGACCACGGAAAAGTGTGCCCGCCTGGGCCGTGGACAGCAGGTCCCGAGTCACTGTCCTCCCCCTGGTCACCCCCCGCCCCGGTCCCTGGCTCCCACGGTCTCATCCAGGCCAAGCCTCGGGGGTTTGGCGACAGGGCGCTCACCCATCACCAGGTGCACACGGCCCGGGGCCCCACCTGAGAGAGAGAAACCTTCCGCTCCATGAGCCCCAGCCCAGCACGAGCTTCCAGCCACCGCGTGGAGTCCCGGGCCACTGGCTGATCTAGAACATTCCTTCGGCCTTGCTCACTGCTGCTCTCCTGTGGCCCTGAGGAGTCTCCGTGGAGACACTGAAATCCACAGATGTGTCTCAGTCTTCTTAAATAACAGAAAACTTTTTATTTTATTCACGTGCAGATGTAAGACACCAAGGTGACCTCGACGAGACCACAGGATCCTCGCCACGAAGCTGACACGCAGCCCACCCCCTTATTCAGACGTCACCAGCCCTACGCACCCTCATCTGTGTGAGCAGTTAGTTCTGCACAACTTAACCCCGTGTGCGGGCTCCCGAGTCCACCACAGTGCCCACGGCGACACACGGGACGCTCTGTTGCCTGTCACCGCACAGCCCCTCCCTCTGCGCCCTGAGCCCGTCACCGCTGCATGCTCTCCGGCCCGTCATCTCGTCACTGTGAGCTTGGCTGGCTTCGGGGGCCTCACAGGACCCTTCAGAGCATCGGGTGTTTGGGGCGATGCTCCGGCGAGTTGCTGCGCAGCCCTCCAGGGTGCAGAGCTGAGTGCACTCACACCTCTCAGCACCTGGCTTCCCGTTGGGGTCACCGGGAACAGGGACGCCGTCAGCAGCCGTGTGCAGCCTTTCGTGTGACGGCGAGTCTTCGTTTCGCTGGGATAAACGCCCAGGAGTGCAAGTACCTGCCACCTGCAGGGGCCACAGGCTCTCGGGTACGGCCGCACCACGTACACCCCACGAGGGCTCCGGGGTCTCCGGTCGTACCCGCCAGCATCTGGTGTCGACACCGCTGTATCCAGCCGCTCTGATAGGGCAGGGGCAACCTTCCTTTGCAGGGTGAGGTCCCTGCCCGTGACCTGGACATGTCAGGGACCTTCCATGATGGGGCTTCTTGCGGGGTGCACGAGGCTTGAGGGTGCCCCGGCCCTGTCTCTCCGCAGACCTGCAGGCCCCTTCACTCCCTGTGAGTCTCATGTCTCCAAGGAGGGCCTGGCACGGTGGGCTTGCTGGCACTGGACCTGGAGGGCACACCTGTCCAGCTGGCACAGCCAACCTTAGCCTTAGCCTGGAACACTGCCCCCCAGACCCTCACACTGCCCCTCTTGGCTTCAAGTCTCAAAGCCAGAGACGCCCCCCAAGGGAGGCCTTGCCCCCCGGCAACCAGCGCAGGTCCCAGCCGTCGTTCACTCTGCCTTCCCGATGCCTCTCCCCAAACTACTCATTTACTGCTCGCTATCCGCTGTGCCCCCGGACAGTGGATCCCTGTGGCAAAACGCCCAGGGAGCCCCGGGGCTCAGGGAGTCGTCGGTGTCGGCGCCCATGAAGGGTGGAGTGTGAGCCTTCAGGTAGTTCTCCGGGTCAGCACCGGGGCGGTCTCAGCCAGAAAACTGCGTGCTTGGATAGCAGCTGGGAGGTGGCTCTACCCTAGGTCAAGGCCAGGGCACTGGCTCACCTGGCACACTGCACAGCTTCCCTGAGGCCCCGCCCCTTCCAGGAAAAGGGCAGGACCCTCTTCCCTCCTACTCAGTGCTCAGCGATGACAGGTTGAGATAGGGCTGGTGTTTCCAACCTGAATATGTTGAATAAAAAGAAATATCAGCAGGCCCGGCCGGTGTGGCTCAGTGGATGGAGCGTCATCCCATGGACTGAGAGGTCCCGGTTCGATTCCTGGTCAGGGCACATGCCCACCCGGGTTGCGGGCTCCATCCCCAGTAGGGGGCGTGCAGGAGGCAGCCAATCAATGTTTCTCTCCCACATCAATGTTTCTATCTCTCCCTTCCTCTCTCTCTAAAAACAATCAACAAAAACATATTTGTTTTAAAAAATATATATCAGTATGCATTTTTCCCCTACCAGAAATACAACTGGCTGTTAACACACTCCCTCCAAAACTTGCCACCTGAACAACTTTATTCCACACAATTAAGCCTGCATTTCTATACCCACACGCTCAGGCCCCGGAACTCAGGGGGACACGCTTTGAGGACACGTATGTTCCCCTCCCTGTGCTCGGGGCATCTGTCCGTGAAGCCCTGCAGGCGTGAGGCGGTGAGGGCTCGTCCCAGGGGCTGTCTCCATCGCAGGGTCCCTTTGCAGTCTTAGCAGTTACTGAGGACCTCAGAGGGCTTTTGTTCGTATGGGTTATAGCTATCAATGTTTATCATATTAGAAATTAAAACTGAGCCTGTAAAATGTTTATTCACAAAATAACAATAAACATGTTCATGTTCATGTAAAAACATGCTAATGAAAAACTCTGTTTCTGTTTAAATTTTTCGTAAAAACAGTATTGCTTTATAATTTTACAAATCTCCCCACAGCCAGACTTCCGGCCTGGCAGCTGGGGTCTCACACCTGCCTCTGTCACCATCCGTGGACTATGTTATTCTGGTTGAACTACATAACAAAACCTGGCAGATGGACTGTCCAAAATAAATCCTCTTTGAATAGTTTCTTTATGAGACTGTGGATATTCTTTGAAACGGCAGCAAACCGACGTTTCTTGAAGATTCATCGCAATGGAGAGTCGGAAACTCTACGGCCGGACTCCTCTGTGACATCTTTTACTTTAAAGGGATCTCTCACCTTTTGTCAATCTGTGGTCATTGGTGCCAATTCAATGCCAACAGCAGTCCTCGATTTGGGGTGCAGTGAAGACAACTGTATTCAGTGCAAAACAGCTCCATCGTGACGCAACACGGTGCACTGCTCCGGTCTGCTCCGCTCAGGGGAGACATCTTCCCCGGCTCCGCCCGGCCAGGGAAAGGCAGTCTTCCCGTCTTTGGTGGAAAGGGAAAGTCTGCCTGATAGCAGTCCCCGCCTCTGGCCCCTGACTGGTCTGTCCTCATGCAAATGAGGACTCCAAATCCTCATAGTGTGATTGGTCCAAAAGGCATTATCCTGATTGGTCAGAATAGAACTGCTGTGATTGGTCGGAGCTGCACAGCTCACTGGGGAAAGCCTCAGTCCTATTGGTTGACATAGGATTCCAGGAAGTCCTTTATAAGGGCACTCAGAGGGCAGAAACCTGCAGGCGGGCAGGTCAGTGCAGGCTTCTCGTGAGGTGCGGTTTGCGTGAGAGGACCCTGTGCAGAAATGGCTGCTAGGCTGTTTTGTTTTGTTTTTTAATTTGAGCCCAGATAGCCCCAGGAGCCCTTTTTGGTAGGTACCTTCTTTCTCAGGGTCCACACTTTGCAGGATTTGATAACAGCGTGTCTTGGCCGCTGAGAAACTGTTGGTTCACTGACTTGTGTAGAGTTTTAAATGTCGACACATTTTGTCGCACAACATCAAAAATTACATTCACTAACATCCCCTATCAGCCCATCCTATCAGGAAAGCCTTGACGTCATGAGAAGCTCTGGAGATTTTGGAGGTGGGTACACATTTTCCAAAATTTTAACTGGAAAGTTTTGTCATTGGCAATAAACACTCTGCGTGGTTTTCCTTGAAATGACCCGTTCACACCATTCGTCTCCGCGAGAGTATCGCCGAGTATTCACACCTGCAGAGTCCGTCTGTACACTGTTCTTGCAGGTAACAACAGCGGGCAGAGCTCGTCAGCTGGCTGGTCAGCCCCTGCTCTTCCCGGGTGACGACAGTGCTTCCGTGGGCAGTGGACGAGCTCCACGCACATTCTCCACGCACGTGGTAAGGACATTGGAAAGTGGTGCACCACGAGCATCGAGATTTAGTGCAATCAATGCATTTGCTATTTCATCCGGAACATTCTCAGGTGGAGTTGACTTTTCCCCGAGTGCCTGATGGCGAAGGGACCACGACCTTGTGCAGCGAGGAGCCCAGCACAGCAGTCTGTCATCTTGGTGTTCTTGGTACTGTGCAACAGCTGTGACTTCACGGACCCCTGAGAGGGTCAGGGACCCCAAAGGGCTGCAGGCCACACTTTGAGAAATACTATTTTTGCCAAAAGATCGTGGGATGAGCCAAATTTCTTTATCCTCAATATTTTTAGCATATAAAAATTTAAACACTGTTCACATTCAAAGGAAGTTTAATAAGTTAAATGCCAAATCTTTTACACCAAGTGATCCAATTTAAAAACCGGTAATTTCTGTATATTAAGAATACTTTTAGAATGAATGTAGTTATCTGTACAAAGTTTCAAAAGTATTTGAGATAACTGAAATGCATGCAAATTTTCAGCCTTAGAAAATAAAGATCACCATCAACAAGGATGCTGATCACCATGAATTTCTGTACACTCCTACTACACACGTGTCTGTCCCTGAGCAAAATGTAATGTACTCTTAGGAGCAAGCAGTTCCATAAAATTCTTCTGGTGCACTTAAAGCTTATCTAAGTCACTGACCTATACCTATATATATATATATTTTTTTATCCTCACCCGAGGACATTTTTGCATTTATCTTCACATACAGCAGGAGGAACAGAGGGAAGAAAAGAGAGAGAGAGAAACATTGATGTGAGAGAGACACATTGACTGGTTGCCACCCACACAACCCCAACCGGGGTGAGGATGAACTGCAACTGAGGTACGTGCCCTTAGCGGGAACCGAACCTGAGACTCTGTGGTCTGTGGGCCGACACTCTAACTGCTGAGCCAAACTGGCCAGGGCTATATTTTTAATGTATCTCTATATATCTCTGTCTCTATCATCTCCAGCTCTACCTCTACCATCTCTACCTCTATCATCTCTATATCATCTCTATCTTTATATCATCTCTATCACTGTCATCTCTACCTCTATCATCGCTATCTCTATCAACTCTTCATCTCGACCTCTATCATCTCTCTCTATCATCTCTATCTCTATCATCTCTACCTCTATCATCTCTATCTCTCTATCATCTCGATCTCTATCATCTCGATCTCTATTATCTCAACCTCTATCATCGCTATCTCTATCATCTCTATATCATCTCTACCTCTATCATCTCTACCTCTATCATCTCTACCTCTATCATCTCCATCTCCACCTCTATCATTGCTATCTCTATCATCTCTACCTCTATCATCTCTCTTTACCTCTATCATCGCTCTCTATCATCTCTATATCATCTCTACCTCTATCATCTCTACCTCTATCATCTCTACCTCTATCATCTCCATCTCCACCTCTATCATTGCTATCTCTATCATCTCTACCTCTATCATCTCTCTTTACCTCTATCATCGCTCTCTATCATCTCTATATCATCTCTACCTCTATCATCTCTACCTCTATCATCTCGATCTCTATCATCTCCATCTCCACCTCTATCATCTCTACCTCTATCATCTCTCTTTACCTCTATCATCGCTCTCTATCATCTCTATATCATCTCTATCTCTCTATCATCTCGATCTCTATTGTCTCTATCTCTATCATCGCTTTCTCTATCTCTATTCCTATCCCTATCTCTCTCTCTCTCCCCAAGACTGGAAGTGTCCATCATTGGGTACATGCATTTTCAAACCCATTGGTTATCGGCAATTTGTTGTCCAAACGGGTTGTATCAGTGTGTGGCACCAACAGCAGGGCCTCGGGTTTTCTCTCCTCTGCAGCATTTGGAACAGTGAAACTTTAAACTCTTGTGGGTCTTGGGGCTGCGGAATGGAATTTTACTGTAGTTGAATTTGCATTTCTCTGATTATTAGTGAGGTTAGCCCATTTTCAAATGTATTTACCATTGGACAGTCTTCTTCCATAAATCACCATTTCAACCCTTTTTAACATTTTTTGTACTGCTCACTATTTAATTGGTTCATAGGACGTCTTGACACATGTTGGATGTTGATCCTTTGACCGTCTTCATTGCACAGACATCTTTCTCCAGGTGCTGATGTTTTCTTAAATACGATGATATCCTTTAATGCGTGGTGTACACTTCAACACAATCAGACTTATCATGTTTGTCCTTTCTGGTTTGTGTCTTTAAAACTTCCTTAATAAATCCTTCTCTACTGCAAAGTCACAAAATAGCTCCATGTATCTCTCATGAAAGTTTTAAAGATTTACTGTCCATAGTCAAGTGTCATTCACCTAGATTTCATCTCTGGGCATCACGTGAGCCCAGAGCTCTCTCTGTTACCCACGTCAGTAGCAGATTTCCCAGCACCGTGTACTGAGTTCTCCCCCCCCAACCTGTGGTGGCTCCCCGGGTTCAGCGACTCTTCCTGAGCAGATGTGATCCCGCTGCCTTGTGTGGAGTCTTATGGAACTGTGTGGGTCAAGCTGTCGCCAGGGCTGCTCAAGTTCTCCGTGTCCTTACTGGGTTTCCGCCTCCCTGCTCCACCCATGATGAGACGGGGCGTGGAAATCTCCAACAGCATCCGTGGGTTTGTGTGTCTGGCCTTTCCACGCCTCCAGGTTCTGCTTTGTGTGTTTAGAGTTGTTACAAACTCTTGACGAATTAACCCCTTTATCATGATACATCGTGCCTCTGCGGGCCTGGTCATAGTCTGTGTCCTGAGTCAACCTGGAGATTCATACACTCACCCTGCCTTTCTCGGGATTAGAATCCAGGGTTTCTCTTTACATCTTTGTACTGTGCGTCTTGTCCTGTATTTACAGTGCATTTCTTGTAGATGGCTTACACTTGGGTCTTTTATCGTCCTACAGTTTGTGCCTTTTATTTGAAGTCCTTAGACCATTTATACTTATTGTAATTATTCAATTAATTCTATCTGTGTTTTAACTCCCATAATACATTTTTTTTAGCTAACAGTTCGTTTTCTTTAAAGAATGTAAAGCACAGTGATTGGTGTTTACCCAAGGAGCTGGTGAGATGGAGGAAGGTTAGGCAGGTCTCGCAGACTGTCCGTAGTTTGCCTGGGTCTGGCCTAGAAGGGTCTTCAGGGCAGAAAGGAAATGAGAGGGGGTACAGAAAAGCGTGGGTGCACAGGATGCTGGCTCGGTAGTCCACCTGTCCTGGGCTGGAAAAGCCGGCTCACTGGGCAGGCCCTTGGCCAGGTCATTCCTCTGCCCTGCTCTGGCCCGAGGCTGCTCTGCGAAGGGCAGTGCTGAGAGCCTGCCAGGACACACATACCAGCTCACCGCCTGCCTCCCGCCCCAGGCCCGTCCCTGCACCCACTTATCCCTCTCGCCCTCCAGACAGGCACCTTGGCTATTTGTACCTCTGGGAACCAATGAGTGTGGACCCCAGGGGAACCTCAAACAGGGGAGACCCAGACCCAAATGTCAGCCCTCCAGCGACAAGCTGAGTGAGTCTGCGGCGACTTTCTCCATGTCTCGGAACATCATTCTCCTCAGTGGTGGACGGGACAGCGACAAACCCGCCTCACAAGCTGCCGCAGAGACCGAGGGCCCGACGCAGGTCCACACTGAAGGCCTTTCCGTCGTTTTCCCAGGAAGCGATGCGGGGGGTTCTGGGCATTTCCTCCACCTGTGTCTTTGAGGCAGCGAGGGGGAATGCGACCTGAGGGTGTCGCCCAGGAATCTGTCACCCAGGCCCGAGGTGGTTTGGGGACCACTGCACTTACTCGGCTTGTACTGAAGGAAAGACCAGATTTAGGACCCGGTGGTACGTAGGGTGAGAGAAGGAAGCCGGAGCGGAGGCCCGCACAAGCCCCCAGGCGCCTCTCCCGAGGCCATCGCCGCGGGGCGAAGGGGTGCAGACCACTGTGGGGAGGCTGTCTGCTTCCGGGAAGGTGGGCCCACATCAGCCACGGGGGGAGGTCTCGGGTGGGAGGAGCGGGGCCCTGGGGCCCCCTTGGTGAGGACAGGGTTTCCCCTTCGGGTGAACGTAGGGGGAGCCGAGTCCCTGGCTGCAGGTCGGAGTGCAAGGCCTGGGCGTGGGGACAGGTGCTGGAGTGGTGGGTGGGCACCTCCCTTCCTTCTGTTAACTGGAGAAACCCCCGTCCAGCAGGTCCTGGGCTGACTGGGGGCGGAAAGGCGGCCAGGTGGGCTGCAGGGCAGAGAGGAGCTCAGGAGGTGTGGGCCCCACCTGCCTGGCCAGGAGCCTGACAGGCGACCGTGTCCCCAGGTGGCTCTGCTTCCGCTGTGTGTTCACCTGTCGGCACAGGCCTCCCTGGAGCTGGCTGGGCCAATGGCGGCTGCTGCCCCCTCACCCAGAGCCCCATAGAGGACGCCCAGCCACCGCCCAGCTGTCCGCCCGCTCTGTCCCCTGCGGTCAGCCCCCCAGCGGGAGCTCACCTGGTGCCTGTTTCAGTCTCATCTACGTTTCAACATGGACGGTGTTCCGGCGGCAGCCCTGGCTGCTGTCCCCTGTGGGAAGCAGCTGGAATCCCTCCGGGCCGAGCGCCACGAGATAACCCACCGCAGGACTTGTGGCGCCAACTGCTCGGCGCCTGCCGTCCCCACCGTCTTCCTCCCGGACCCTCCCAACACCCACACAGCCCTGCGGGCTCCTTGCTTCTCCGTGGGGTTCAGTGTGCCGCTCACCGCGCCCGTCGAGAAGGCCTGTGCCTCTCGTCTCTCATCACTCTGCCCACGCCAGCTGGTTCCATCGTGGTGCCGGAGTGGCTTGTCCTGTCCTGGGCCACTGCCATCCATAACAGCCAGCTGGCAAGAGGCGTGGCCTGGTTTCATGATGTTCCTGCTGCAGCCCCAGGCAGAGGAGAGGGATGCCCAGGGCGGGGTGTAGGGAGTATGGTGTGGAGGAGGTGTGGGGGCTGGTGGGGAGGTGCTGGGCCATGCTGGGGGAGGTGCTGGGCCATGCTGAGGGGAGGTGCTGGGCCATGCTGGGGGGGAGGTGCTGGGCCATGCTGGGGGGAGGTGCTGGGCCATGCTGGGGAGAGGTGCTGGGCCATGCTGGGGGGGGAGGTGCTGGGCCATGCTGGGGGGGAGGTGCTGGGCCATGCTGGGGAGAGGTGCTGGGCCATGCTGGGGGGAGGTGCAGGGCCATGCTGGGGGGAGGTGCTGGGCCATGCTGGGGGGAGGTGCTGGGCCATGCTGGGGGGGAGGTGCTGGGCCATGCTGGGGGGGGAGGTGCTGGGCCATGCTGGGGGGGAGGTGCTGGGCCATGCTGGGGGGAGGTGCTGGGCCATGCTGGGGGGAGGTGCAGGGCCATGCTGGGGGGAGGTGCTGGGCCATGCTGGGGGGGAGGTGCTGGGCCATGCTGGGGGGGAGGTGCTGGGCCATGCTGGGGGAGAGGTGCTGGGCCATGCTGGGGGGAGGTGCTGGGCCATGCTGGGGGAGAGGTGCTGGGCCATGCTGGGGGGGAGGTGCTGGGCCATTCTGGGGGGGAGGTGCTGGGCCATGCTGGGGGGGAGGTGCTGGGCCATGCTGGGGGGAGGTGCTGGGCCATGCTGGGGGGAGGTGCTGGGCCATGCTGAGGGGAGGTGCTGGGCCATGCTGGGGGGGAGGTGCTGGGCCATGCTGGGGGGAGGTGCTGGGCCATGCTGGGGGGAGGTGCTGGGCCATGCTGGGGGGAGGTGCTGGGCCATGCTGAGGGGAGGTGCTGGGCCATGCTGGGGAGAGGGGGGAGGTGCTGGGCCATGCTGGGGAGAGGGGGGAGGTGCTGGGCCATGCTGAGGGGAGGTGCTGGGCCATGCTGGGGAGAGGGGGGAGGTGCTGGGCCATGCTGGGGGGGAGGTGCTGGGCCATGCTGGGGGGGAGGTGCTGGGCCATGCTGGGGGGAGGTGCTGGGCCATGCTGGGGAGAGGGGGGAGGTGCTGGGCCATGCTGAGGGGAGGTGCTGGGCCATGCTGGGGAGAGGGGGGAGGTGCTGGGCCATGCTGAGGGGGGGAGGTGCTGGGCCATGCTGAGGGGGGGAGGTGCTGGGCCATGCTGGGGGGAGGTGCTGGGCCATGCTGGGGGGAGGTGCTGGGCCATGCTGGGGGAGGTGCTGGGCCATGCTGGGGGGGAGGTGCTGGGCCATGCTGGGGGGGAGGTGCTGGGCCATGCTGGGGAGAGGGGGGAGGTGCTGGGCCATGCTGGGGGGGAGGTGCTGGGCCATGCTGGGGGGAGGTGCTGGGCCATGCTGGGGGGAGGTGCTGGGCCATGCTGGGGAGGAGGTGCTGGGCCATGCTGGGGGGAGGTGCTGGGCCATGCTGGGGGGAGGTGCTGGGCCATGCTGGGGGGAGGTGCTGGGCCATGCTGGGGGGGAGGTGCTGGGCCATGCTGGGGGGAGGTGCTGGGCCATGCTGGGGGGAGGTGCTGGGCCATGCTGGGGGGAGGTGCTGGGCCATGCTGGGGAGAGGGGGGAGGTGCTGGGCCATGCTGGGGAGAGGGGGGAGGTGCTGGGCCATGCTGGGGGGAGGGGGGAGGGGCAGGAGCCCACACTAAATCCTTCCCGCCTCCAGGTGCGCTGGCTGGTAACTCAAAGCCACTGCAGTGGGAGGACAGAATCTTCACAGCTTCTCCGGTTCCGAGCCAGGAGACAGCTGGGCCTCTGCTCTGACCCAGTAGATTAGACTCGGCTGGGACCCACACCTGCTGTGTATTGCGTGCGGGGCAGACACGAGGCTCCCAGGGCCCCTTGCGGCCCGTGGCTTCGTTCTCCCGGCCGCCCTGAGACATACCTGCTCTGCCTACCCCCACTTCACCCCGACCACCCAGAGAGCTCAGCCCTGGGCCCAGGGCCACAGGATCAGAGAGTCTAAGAAGGTCCAGTGTTGGAGCTGCTGGCTCCTTCTCCCGCACAGTGAGGCCCTGTCGGAGCAGGTCCTCCTGGCTGCTGTCCCAGGAGCTAGCACGGGGTGCTCGGAGGTCTGGCATCACCCTGCGTCCTTGGGCTGCTCGCCTCCTGTGGCCGCACTCCCGGAATCTTTGACGACATCTTCAGAGGGTCAGAGGCCCAGCCCCGGGGAAGCTCCGTGGTCCCTGGGTCCTGTCCCGCTCCGGGGTCCTAGGGTTCTGACTCCGACACGGAGGCCCTCCCTCCAGCAGGGTGGTGAACCCCCAGGCCGGCCTCCGGCCTCCGTGTCACTGGGCGCGGCGGAGCTCTGGGGCCTCAGCGCCGTCTGCACGGTCCCGGTCCTTTTGCACAGCCCGGAAGGGAGACGGGTCCTCCCCTGGAACTTGGTCAGCTCCAAGGATGAGGGCTCCGTCCTCTGCCCGGGCCCACCTGCCACCTCCTGGTTCTCCCAGAAGTTGTGTTTCAGTGACAGGACCACCGTGTGTCCAGGTGGGACCTGGGGCAAGGGGACCGGAGGATGGAGGAGGCTGGAGTCACAGGGTGGAGCTGGGGTTGGCACAGGGCAGGAAGAGGTGGCAGCCAGGGCGGAGGGAGGGTCCAGATGGCTGAGTGCTGAAGGGCGACGAGGGGCAGGCTAGCGGCCAGCCCAGGGCCCAGGTCCTGGAGAGGCTTCTGCTGGGTTAGGCGGCAGCAGGAGAGGGGCGGCCCGTCTCCCAGAGCTGCGGTGCCCCGCCCACTGTGGGTGCTTTGGAGGGCACCGCGGCCCACGTGGTCTCTGTAGGCATCAAGGGGCCCCACACGAGTCCCCTCCCTGAGCTCCTGCTCCCTCCCACCTTGTGGGACTGTGAGCCACCCCTTTGGCTTTAACCGCCTGGCTCTGGTCTCTGCCGCGTGGTCACATGGCTCCTCCTCTGACCCCGCCCCCCCGAAGGACTGGGTGCTCCCAGGGACACCAGGGTGGCCTCCCTGTCTCAGACCCTTAACTAAGCCTGTCAGCAACGCCCCTTTCGCACAGGTCCAGGGACTGGGATGTTGACTTCTTAGGGGCCGTGATTCAGCTGGCACACCGCCCACCCCAGGCCTGGCACTGCCCTGGAGGCAGCACTTTGGGGGCTGGGTAAGGCCTTGAGTGGACACTGATGGGAAGGGGTCAGAGAGGGACAAAGGAGCGGGTCTGTCCTGAGCGGGCCACGGGCTCGTCTGTTCAGTCTGGACCTCGTGTCCGTGGTCTGTCCCTCCTGCCACCGCCCTGCCCCTCGAGGCGGACACCAGCCAGTTTCCGTTCGCCGCCGGCCCCTGGCACGTGCGGACGCTGGATAAATATTTGTACAGTAAACAAACTGCCTTCTCTCTGGGAACCTGAGCTGAAACTAACACGAAGCCAGATTTCTGCAAAACTGCCGAAAATGATCGTCCAACTATCCCTGCAAATGCTGATACCCCGAGGCCAGCGCATTAACAATAACCGTGGAGGTCCGCCCTTGGCCGTGTAATCCTGGTCTTATCAGGAAAACGCCGCAGGACTCTACGGCGCAGTGTAGTGAGCCCAGGCCTCATGTAATCGGACTAGATTGGTAAAAACATACCAAATACTAATAGATGTTCGGGGGCGAATAGTGTCTCCCCAAAGGTCTGCCCACCTGGACCTCATAACGGGACCCCATCGGGAGGAAGGGCCGTGGCGGATGTAATTAAGGTAAAGACCTTGCTGAGATCCTCCTGGGTCCTCTGGGTGGGTCTGGATCCAGTGACTGGTGTCCTGACGAGACTCAGGAGAGGGAGACTCGTGTCATGGAGATGCTGCGGGAAGACAGGGGCTGGGACTGGCCTGAAGCAGCCACCGGCCCAGGGACGTCCGGAGCCAGCAGGAGCTGGAAGAGCCACAGAACGGCCTGCCCTGGGGCCGCTCAGAGCGTGGTTCTGCCCTGACTTCAGATCTCCAGCCTCTGCTGTGTGTGGCCATTTGTTAGGCAACCACGGGAGACTCAGACCTCAGCCCAGACGGAGAGCCTGCGAGGGGCGTGGCTCCGCGCAGCGGGCGTGGCTCCGTGCAGTGGGCGTGGCTCCATGCGCCCGCACCGAGTGCTGGCCACTCTGTGCCCTCCAGGTACGTGTGCGAGGCACAAAGCCTAATCCAGCCACAGAGGGCAGGCTTGGAAGACTGGGTGGCGGCCGTGGTGGTGTCACTCGGACGCGGTGACCCGGCCACTCGTCAATCTGCCTGAACGGTCCTCATTGACACGAAGAACGCGAGTGATGTAAGGTGGCAGTGATGACCCCTTCTGTTTCAGATGAACACGGGACCAGGTCCCAGCGGTCAACATGTTAAACTTGAAAGTATAAAACCTTTTTCGAGCAAGAGAACGAGTAATTAAAATACACAAGAGTTCCGATGTTCAGTCGATAGTGGAGAAAGGGGGAGAGAGAGAGTGGAAGGGACAGACTTGGAGGGGAGCGGGGACGGGAGGCTGGAGCGGTGGCAGCGTCGGGTACAGCGGGAGCATTGGGAGGGATGAAGGAGAGACCCCGAGGGAGGAGAACATGAAGGGAGGAGGGCGGCAGGGAGAGGGGTGCTCCCAGGAGAGCCGAAGCTGGAGGGAGAGGCAGGAGAAGGATGGGGTGGTCGTTCAAAGCAGAGGCAGGCAGGAGGGCTGGGCCCGAGGAGAGGAGCTGAGGGGCCAGCCCTCCTCAGACCCAGCCCACCTGCCGCCCGATGCCCCCCGGCCCGCGCCACCCCTCTCCGGACCACCGAGGCCTTGGCTCCGTGTTCCCCTCCACAGTCACAGCTCCATTTTTAGGTCCTGCCTTGCTTCCAGAAAGCACACGCGCATTTTATCAGGGAGTATCCACTTATAGCTTTTTTAAAAATACATTTTTTATTTTAGAATAGTTCTTGATTTCCAGAGAACTTGCAAAGATAGTACACGTTCCCATGCAGCCCGTTTCCTCTGCTGTTCACACGCTGCGGTGTGTGTACTTGCCACCGTCAGTGAGCTGCTGGGGGACCAACGTCCAGGCCACGGTTCCTCGGTTTCCCCCCAGGTCCTTTCTGTTCCAGGACCCCATCCAGGATCCTGATATCTTTACTCAGCGTGTCTCGTCAGGCTCCTCTTGGCGGTGAGTTCCTCCGACTTCCCTTATTTTTGGTAACCACGCACATCTTAGGGACGTCTGGCCAGAATTTTGTAGAAAGGCTCGATGTTCTTCTCATGACCAGACTGGGCTGTGTGTTGCGGCAGAAAAGCTCACAGAGGGACAGTGTCCTTCTGGTCACATCACAGCGGGCAGCTCCTGGCAACAGGACACAGCTCCCGGGAGGGCGGCCTTGTCACTCACGGCAGCGGCACGTTTGGGTTCCCCACTAGGGGGTGCTCTTTCCCCCTCCACATCTTCCTGTTCATGCTCAGCCCAGGGCTTGTACTCCCTGCCCCAGCACCAGAACCGGCCACTTCCCGGAGGAGCCCGCTCCTTCTGCCGCAGATGGTGTTAGAGACCACGATCCGGGTGCCCGGGTGCTCAGTGCTCCTGGGCCCTCTCAGCGGACAGAGCCAGGGAGCAGGGCGTCGCACACCACAAACTCGGAAAGGCACATCCCCGGAGGAGAACCTCTCCCCAGTGACGGGAAAGGTCCCAAGATGCGGGCACACTTCGCTCTGGAGGTCGCTCTGGGCAGCTGGGTGGACCGAAAAGTGAAAATCAAAGTGTCACCACAGGGAAGGGGCCGGCTCTGCCAGGGACTTCAAGACGGCCATCTAACGAGCTCGGGCACCTGCAGGACCCCCAGGCACCCACCCAGCTCACTTGCCCACCTGCTGGGTCCTTCCACCCTTGTCGCCCCGGGGAGGCCATCCTGACGCCTTGTCACAGGGTGCCATCCCACTAACCAGCATCCCGACCCATCCCTGCATCGGCATCTCCACAGGACTGGCTGTGACTGACACACCGTTCTTCTCACTGGCTCACTGTGTGCCTCTCCCCCAGGGGCAGAACAGCCCCCACACGGAGGACTTGCACCCTCTGTTCACAGCTGTCCCCTGGCCATTCGGTGCCTGCACAAGTATACGCTCAGGACACCTTTGCTGAGGGCACAAGAGGCCCAGATGTCGTCCGGGCGAGCAGACCTGTTGGTGCCACAGCCCACCATTGTAGCCCGCCAACAGCAGGGGCAGGGTACCCACAATCCCAAGGGAAGCTCTGGACCCTTCTGGAATCACAGCACTGGGAAACAGCCCGCTTTGCTGTGCCCAGCGGCTCCATCCTCAGAGTGTCCCTCCTGACGGTCACAGAGCATCAGCCCCAGTAATCCTCCCACTGAGACTTTCCAGCTGGCTTTCCAGCCTGGGAGACAGGTCCAGGAAGCGGACAGCTGACAGGCACCCTGGGAACCATCCTCAAGGACCCAGGGCCAAGCCCCAAGCCCCTACGTGCTGGCTTTTATGAGTGTTTAGTATTCAGCGCAGTGAGAGTCTGCAGTACAGAGAACACGCTTGCTCACGTCCAGAGCAACCACCAGGCAGAGCGTGGTGTCCGCTGGCCACACGGTCTTTCCAGCAGTGACTGACCCTGAGATGGAATGTGTGTGCGTGTGCGCATGTGCATGTGTTTGTGTACATGTGAACATGTGTACTATGCGCATGAGTGCAAGTGTGTGCATGCACATGTGTGTGCATGCATGTGTGCACACGTGTGCCCTGTGCAGATGTGTGTGTGTACATGTGTATGTGTGAACACGTGTACTGTGTGTATAGGTGCCAGTGGGTGTGTGCATGTGTGTGCTGTGTGTGCATGCATGTGTGTGTGCACATGCCTTTGCATGTGTGTGTGCGTGCATGTAGTATATACATGTGTGTGCGTGTGTGTGTGTGTGTGTACATGGCAAGTAATTGAGAAAACATTTGGAAAGGGGGGAATGTCACGGAGCAGAAATGTTTCTCCTAACTCGACTGTATAAACACCAAAGCCAGGAGAATGTGTTCAAAGGGGTCACTGGCTGGAATGAGACCTCCTTGTATGCACCCATCACATTGACGTGGGGATCTGAACTGGGGAGTCTGGGACACTGTTGAGCTTCATGACCAGGTCTCACCGAGGGGCAAACAGCAGCCTCCCATATAAACTGTCTCAGGTGGACGCCCACTGCGGGAAACTCGAGGAGGAGGCTCCCGGAACCTCAAGGCCCTAAAACACAGCTGCGGATTAATCTGGCAAACCTCAGTCACACCAAAGACCCGTAACTGGTTCTCTCTAAAGCGTCATGGTTTCCTAAGCACGTTGACATTTGCCAGCTGGGTGTTCACTGTTGTCCTTGCCTGGAAATGTCAGGTTCAGCTCCGTGATCCAGCAAAGGGAAGGTTCGCCCGGGGCCAGCGGCACCTTGGGGGCTGACCCTAGCCAGGTGGGGCGGACGCTGCCTTTCCCGAAGATGTATCCAGCTTGAGGCCCACAGCCCCTTCCCCTCAGTAATTCTGTTTTCGTGGGTCTTACTTGACTCCCAGATGACTTGAATAACTGCTTTCCAAGGAGCATGTCGCTCGGCCATCCCCAGGCTGCAAGGCAGGCCGTCTCTCCGAAGCCACGGGTGTGTTTTGAATCAAAGTGCCGGCCTGGCTGCCAAGAAGTGGGTTCGGGGATGACGCTTCCTTCTCCTGGATGCCACAGAGGCAGGGCTGTGTTCTCCTGGTAAGGCAGGGACTCGGCCCTTCAGGAATATACCTAAGTAGTCCTGGTCACCTAGGGACTGGACCTTGTTGGGCACAGGGTCCCGCTTTCTGGGACAGCTTTCCTTTACGGGAGGAAGGAGACACAAGCATAGCCTGCGTCCTCGTGGCCAAGTCCTCCACGCTGGGTGCTGGGCTTGCCTGTGGGGAGGGTGACACCCACCCCAGTGTCCTGCCCCAGCTGAATGAGGGAGCGGTGGCCAGTGGTCAGGGTCCAGGAGGGAGAGCTCTGGAGCAAGAACGCCTAGGCCCCCCGCCCGCCCCTCACTAGACTCTCCTGGACTGCCTGAACCTCAGTCTCTTCATCTGGAAAAGCAGGGCCTCGAGGGGAGAGGACATCCCTGGGGGCGGGTGGCAGTGCCCCAAAGGTCACAAACTCCCCAAGAATAATACTGATGATAACAATAGTAACTGACGACTCAGTGTGACTTGATGTGGCCAAAACATTTTTGCATGGAGGGGGCGGGGCGTGGGGGTGGCGTTCTGCTCCCCCAAGGAAAGCAGGCTGGGCCAGGGTGGTGGCCCGAGGCCTGGGGTCCTTATGGGGTCTCCACCAGCCGGTCGGGGCTCAGCTTGCTGGCTCCCAGGATACCTGCACAACCGTCCAGGCGTGGGCCGAGGGGCGGGCCCAGGTGGGCTGTCTAAGGCGGGTGGGCCCAGGATGCGAAGGGCCTGTGAGATCTGGCACCATGACCCGCTTAGGGCACCAAGCAACCCCCTCAGCAAGACCCTGGGGGCCAAGAAGGGGCCGTTTCCTCGGGAATGATGTCTTTTCCCGATGACGGCATGTTTTGTTTTCCACATAAATTAGCAGTGTTGACGGCGGGTGTTGAGTAAGACGAGATGGGTGGTGAGGTCACAGGAGCGGACGGATCTTTCCAGCCCTCCAGCACAATTCCAAGGCTTCAACACACTCTCAATTAAAAGACGTAACCCTGAGACTTCAGAAAGTAAATACACCCAAACAGAAACGTGATGGCGACAATTACCCACACTCGTAGGGCACTCTCGAAGACTTGAACTTGGAAAGAAAGGAGAACGCTTTCGACGCGGGACCATGACAGAGGGGCCATGTGGACGCGGACTCGGAACACTGCCCTTCTCCGGGTCCTGACTCCGCCCGGGGCGGTCCGGAACCTGGTTCTCCGCTTAGGGAATGTGAAGAGCTGGAGGAAAGGCCTTGAACTTGGACTTGGAAAGCGAGGATTTGGGCGGAGGCCCTGCTCCGAGCAGCCCTGGGCCTTCGTCCCCCTCCTCTGTAAACAGGACAAAAGAGTGCACTCTATGGGGTGTCCTGAGGACATGGAAGCATCCAGCACGGGCCTGGTGGGGTGCAGTCCGGGGTACACTGGCTCGGTGTGGGTAGGAAAAACAAGCAAAAACAAGATCGGCGCTAGGGAGCCTCTCCCCCTGGGAGGCTGGGCGGAAGCAGGTCCGTAACGTGGAAAGATTAACAAGGGGCCGCCAACCTGGGGGCACCGCTCTCACGCCCCGCCCACGGCCCCGCCCACGGCCCGCCCGGCCCCGCCCACGGCCCCGCCCCCCGTCCGCCCGGCCCCGCCCACAGGCCCGCGGTTCCGCTCAGCGCAGCCTCGCCACGCATCTCCTTTCCACCCCTGTTATAAGCACTTTAAAGTGGTTCCAGCCTTGGATTCCACAAGCTAACCCAGCGCCGGGCCTCCCGGTGCCAGCGCGTTTGAACGGGAAAATGCACCGACCTGTCCAGGTTTTCCGTTCAGATTGGACGCCTGCCCTGGTCTCGGTGCTAATCCAGAACTGGGAGAGAATCTGACCCCGGGGACTGACTGCGCAGCAGACCCCTGTGGGGGAGACCACCCACGGCTGTGCGGGGGTGGGGGTCCTCCGGTGTCAGGGCCATCAGTGACCTCACCGGGGCAGCGCGCCCTGGGTTGGGCTCCAGCCTCCCGGCAGCGCGGGGCGAGGCCGGCCCAGTGCCAGGGGAGGGACCGTGTACAGACGGAGGTGGGGCGGGCGCCCGCCTGCAGGAGGCTTCCATCTGCCTGAGGGCAGAGGCGCGAGGCGGTGGCCCAGGCTTGCTGATGGAAGTCTCTGCGTGTGGAGGTGTCCTTGCTGGGCTTTCCCCTGTGCCTGGAAACAGGGAAGGAGCAGACAGTGGTGGGACCGTCCCGGGAAACCGTCCATTCCGGTTCTGGCTGTGTGAGTCCTTTGGAGAGGGACTGCCCCGGCGAAGTGCTCCTTCCGGGTCCCACACGGCCCCAGCAACCAGTTCTGAGTAAGCTTCTGACGGAGAGAAAGGGCACCTGGTCACCCTCAGGGTGAGAGCCTGGGTGCCCCTCTGCTGAGTGCTGCCTGCTGACTCCTGGGGCATTGCCCGAGGTTGTCCCCAGGGCTGTCTGTGGTCAGGGACTGACTGAGGCTGAGCCCTGGAGCCCACTTCACTTGGGGACAGCCCTCAGAGACATTCCAGCTGCAGAGCTGGGGGGCCGGGCCTCTGTCGCCACCTCCCTGGGGCCCAGCGCCCCCCAAGTCCAAACAACTTGATCTTGTTTGTTCTTCCATTAATTTCCAAAGAATAGAGTCCCTCTGTGAAGCGTGTCTCAAGCTGTAAGTTACTGTCTGTTCGAGGAAAATGCCACCCTCTCGGGAGCATGAGAGAAGCTGTGAGCTCTGGGAGGCCGAGCAGGGCCGAGCCCTGACACTGCAGATGAGGAAACTGAGGCCCGGACACAGTTAGTAGCTGGGGGTGGGGGGCTGCACGCGGAGTGAAGCTGAGACCACTGGGATGTTGGGGCTGCTCTGCGGGCACACGGGCCGGGACCCTGGCCTGGGACGGCACGCCCTCACGCTCAGCCCCGGCTCTCGCCGCTGGGAAGCACCTCCTCAGCCGACAACATCCCTCCCAGCGTCTCAGCCAACTCAGTCACCTGCCCAGGACATTCATCGAGTGACAGGGGGCTGGGACTGGGCAGGCGTCCACTCGGACAATGCCCCCTAAACCCCTCAGGGCTCCCAGGTCGGGGGCCCCTCCTATGCTTGCCCGTTTCCCACAGCGGCTCTGCCAGGCGTTACACAGAGGCCTTGAGGGGCAGACCGGAGCGCGTGTGCCCAACACCCCACAGCTAGTGGCCTCAGCATCAGGGTGGCCTCAGCAGAGGTCAGTGATGGCAAGTCTCCGTGGGTTAAGGGGTCACTCACACCATGATGGCCCCACCTGGGTGCCTGAGGCCGGGAGGGTGACCTCTGCAGGCCAGGGGAGGCAGCACCTCGTGCAGGGTTGAGGGTGTGGCAACTCTCAGCCAGGTGACAAGGGATAATCGGACATGTGGCCTGTGTGGGGAGGAGGAGCCCCGGTGCCCTGGGGACAGGCTGTCCCTCTCCTGCCTGGTCTGTGGTGGGGTCATGCATGAGGGGCTGGAATGCCCCAGGGGCACAGGCAGGGACAGAGGACAGCCCAGGCAGGGGGACACTCGGAAGAGGCAGCACTGGGCAGAGAGGGTGCATCACGTCCCCACATTTCTAACGTGTCCCAGGGAAGAGGGAGACCCAGCTGCTTCCAGGTGGGGGTCTGCTCTCGGAGACAGGAACACGTGTGCCCAAGGACAGGGCTTTGCGACCCAGCTGGGGGCCCAGCGGGGACTTGGATGTGGGACGAGGCATCTCAGAAGGGTCTGAGGCCAAGACCTGCCTTCGGGGCCAGTCGCCACCACACAGGGGCACGTCCTGGTTCCCCTGACCTGTGCATCCCTTAGGAAACGCCCTGCCCTCCCCTGTATTCACAGAAACTGCCCCTGTGGGACATTTATGTGCATGGGCACTGGAAGGTCTTCGGGTGTAGTTTGTCACCCTGATCTAGACCCCGGCACTGGGACTCAGAAGCTGCCGTGAAACCCCCAGGTGCTGCTGTGGGCACCCCAGTGGCTGTCCTGGGCTGGTCCCATGGTGGGTGAGGTCGAGCCTGGTGCCCAGTGACGACTGGCGCCCTGCAGCTTCCTGGCTTCAGTCTCCCACACGGGGGCTGCCAGCTGCTCCCACAGCCTGGCCACGAAGCTCTGAAGGGAGACCGTGCCCCTGCCATCCTTGGGTTCTGCCGAGCATGCCCAGCACCTCCTCCTGGCCCGTTTAGACCTGAAAGGGCTGACTGCCGCCTCTTCCAGGTCTCCCGAGGAGGCAGGAGGCTTGCAGCCCGGGAGCCGGAGCCCAGGCTGCTCGGCAGGGAACCCGTCCCCGGGAGCTAGGTGGGCATCGCAGGTGTTTGCCCGGAGGGACTCGGCTCCAAGGAGCCGTTGAGAGTGATGCTAATTGGCGTCTCCCACCCACCTGTAGGAGTTTTCTGGTGTGGGTGCTCGTCAGGTCGGGACCTCCTGTCCTGGTTGGAGGGCGCTGTGGAATTTGGGAACCACCGTGGAGGCTGGCCATTGTCTCAGCAGTTCCTGGGAATGGCCGCGGCTGGGTGTTCCCGCCTCCTGCTCAAGGCGGGTGCCCACGCCATTTCCACAGCAGAGGCTGAGGCAGGCGGAGACCGGGGAGACGTGAGGAGCCCTGTGTTCAGGGCACGTCCCCAGGCCGTGGGCAGTGACAGCCGGCTCAGCCTGCCTGCAGGTGGGCCTGCAGGGTGCCTCCCAAGGGAAAGGATCTCTTACCCCAAAGTGTCTCAAGTCCAAAAACAGGTTGATTGGGGAGGACTGGGCAGTGGGCACCAGTGAGCAATGACAGGGGAGGGGTGGCACATTGTCTGTGCAGAGCTATCCTTGCTGCTGCCCCAGAATAAACCTGAGTGGAAGTGGGCACCAGCGGGGTGCACAGGGGTTATATGTTAGACTTATGGCCACCCCACCAGCCAGGCCCTCTGGGGATCCGGGGCCTCTCCTGACTCCAGTCACAAGGGTATTAGCCCTGGTACTTTTCCTGGATGGCTGCACAGACCACTGCCTGCATCCTGGATGGGCTCACCTGCCGGGTCCCGGATATGGGCTCACGTGCCAGGTCCTGGATATAGGCTCACCTGCCGGGTCCCGGATATGGGCTCACCTGCCTGGGTCCCGGATATGGGCTCACCTGCCTGGGTCCTGGATATGGGCTCACCTGCCTGGGTCCCGGATATGGGCTCACCTTCTGGGTCCCGGATATGGGCTCACCTGCCGGGTCCCGGATATGGGCTCACCTGCCTGGGTCCCGGATATGGGCTCACCTGCCTGGGTCCCGGATATGGGCTCACCTGCCTGGGTCCCGGATATGGGCTCACCTTCTGGGTCCCGGATATGGGCTCACCTGCCGGGTCCCGGATATGGGCTCACCTGCCGGGTCCCGGATATGGGCTCACCTGCCTGGGTCCCGGATATGGGCTCACCTTCTGGGTCCCGGATATGGGCTCACCTGCCAGGTCCTGGATATGGGCTCACCTGCCGGGTCCTGGATATGGACTCACCTGCCTGGGCCCTGGATAGGGTCACCTGTGTGGGTCCTAAATGGGGCTCACCTGCTGAGTCTGCATAGTGTCAGCTGCCTGAGTCCTGGATGGAGCCACCTGGCCATGAGGCGTGCAGGACACAGCACAGAGCCTATACACCCCGCAGGTGCAGTGTGAGAGTCCCCGAGTCACTCTGCCTCATCCGGTAAATGGAACATCTTCAGGGACATGGTGGCGGTGAGGGGCAAGGGCATGCCTCGCTCACTCCCATTGCAGCTGGTAGTCTGTGAACTGCAGGCAGCCGGAATGGGTGGGTCCTGGGGACCCTGCAAGCCCCACCCTGCCCCAGCAGAACCTGTGGGCAGCTGCTCCCAGAGGGGGGACACCAAGGCCCCGTGGTCACTCCGCATTGTGTCAGGCTCCGTTTCCTGGCTGCCCCTGTAATGCCAGCACCACCCCATGGAGACGATCACCCCCTGACTGGTGGGAGTCTCTGCCAAGGCCGACAGCGTGGATCATCTCATAAGAGAAAGCAAGTCTTGACTAGCACAGCCCTGGGGTTCTGCCCCCTGACCTCAGGGCAGCCCCGCAGGGACAGGTGGAAAGGGCAGGGCGCCTCTGGACCGTGGCAGAGCATGGCTCGCTGGGCAGCACAGGGCAGGGGGTGGAAAGCCCAGGGTGCTCACTTCAGGTGAGCAGTGTGGGCAAAGGTGCCCCACCTGGAGAACAGGACTGCATCTGGGCACCTCGGAGACCCTTCCCACTCTGATCCAAGGACTTCTACCCCTGTGTCACTCTGACTCCTATTTGGAGGTGGAAGTGTGTCCAAAGGCGCAGCTGAGCAGCGGGACACCTCTCCCACCCGCTGTCCTTGGACTTGCACATGTGTGCGCTGAGGGTCAAGGTGGACGCCATGCTGGTCTGCAGACCCCAGCTGAGGGTGAAAACAGTCCGGCCCTGATGGTCCACAGGCCTCGATCTCCATCCATGGTCTGCCCTGGGCTCCCACTGGGCCGTGGAAGCCAGGAGGCCTCAGCCATCCACAGAGGCCGCTAGGAGAGCCTTCCTGGCTGTACCAGGGGCCTAGGCCACAGTCCCGACTGCCTGGGGAAGCCACCTCCAGGCAGTATTGTCTGTGGACAGGATAAGGTCCTGAGGTGGTCTTCTGCGAGACCAAGTGGTTTCGGGTCTTTGCAGGAGCCCTCCGATGACAAGGCTCTGGAGGCCTCCAACTTGGGCAGTCGTGGGAAGGCCTCAGTGGTCCTCTTGGTTGGACTCTTGGAATTCCCTCAAGTCCTGTTGTGGTGAGGACATCGCACCTTGACCACATGTCTCTGGGGTCAACATGTCCCCTGTGCTAGGACCTTGGATGGATGGGTGGGGGGATGGGTGATGGGTGGATGGGTGGATGGGTAGATGGATGGATGGGTGGGTGGATGGGTGATGGGTGGATGGGTGGATGGGTAGATGGATGGGTGGGTGGATGGGTGGCTGTGTAGGGGGATGGGTAGATGGATGGATGGATGGGTGGGTGGATGGGTGATGGGTGGATGGATGTGTAGGGGGATGGGTAGATGGATGGGTGGGTGGGTGGATGGGTGATGGGTGGATGGATGTGTAGGGGGATGGGTAGATGGACAGATGGATTGGTGGGTGAGTGGATGGATGGATGGAAGGATGAATGGATGGATGGGAGCCAGGCATGCTCAAGTGTCTATGATTATGCTCTCTTCTCCATTATTTTTGAGAGACATTAGGAATCTAAGTATCTGTGAACATAGCCAGCTGCCATCATCAGAAAGTGGACCTTTCGCAGCTGTAGCCAGAGATGGATACGGCAATTAGTAAGTAGATACAATGTTGTGGCCCTCAAGATGGAGGAAGAGGGCCACAAGCCATGGAATGCGGGAAAGACAAGGCAATGGATTCACCCCTGGAGCCTCCAGAAGGAACCCAGTCCTCCCCACCTGCGCGTCAGTGAGGGCTCCTCGGGGGGCCTGAGGGAGGCTCAGCAGGCAGGTCTTCCTTTGCGGGAGCACAGGCCCGGGAACGGGCTGTGCTGTCACGACAGTCACCCTGCGCTGTCATCACACCGTGGACAGGTGTGATGTCTGTGGAGAGGCACCGGCAGGAGCCCCGGGAACAGGATCCGCCCAGGGTCCTGGGGGATGGCAGCTAGACCCCTCCTGTCCTGCAAACAAAGCTGACATGACGCCCAGAGCGGGGAGGGGGCAGGACTGCGGCCCCGAGCCCCGGCCTGAGCTCCTGGCCCTGGAGTCGCAAGGCCTCTGCACTCCTGGTCCCAGTGCAGGCTCGGCCTCAGCCCAGGCTCTCGGGCCTCTGCAGACGGCTCCTCACGCACGTCCCCGGCGCTCGGGGAGCCGGCGTCTCCATCCTCGTGCTCCCCAAAGTGCAGTGCGCTCCTGTCCACAGGGCAGCGCAGAAGGGAGCAGCCGCTGGAGTGAACAAAAAGCCACATCCTGTTGCCATGACGACTGCCTTCTAAAATTAGAGCCGCCGCATACTCTGGGATAGAGCCATGGAGAGAGCTGCTCCAACGCCCTTCATCCATTCTGGGGGCTGAGCTGGGGTTCCCCTGCGCCGCTGTCATCACTCGCGCCCGTGTCCTCCGGCCGTCCAGCCCCGCCGGGGGCCACCCACTGTCTGCACCTGTGGCTGCCCCGGGGGCTCCCTCACGGGGAAGGCGATGACGTCGGTGCTTTGGGAGCCTGCACGGCAGCACCTGCCGCAGGGGCCCACGTTTCAGGCGACCCACCCAGGAGCGTCACCACGCACGGCCGCTGTGCCCTCTCTGGAGTCCTGGAGAAATCTGCCGGGATTACCTGCAACAACGACAACTGGTAACATTGACACAACACGGAAGCTCACGGTGGCCAGCGTGCGGCCGGCGGCACCTGGGCGTCCTCACAGCCGGGGCCGGTGGTGCAGGGCCAGCCCCTCCTGGAGCAGCGCGCCCGGCGACACAGCTCAGAGTCACCTCCACCCGCGAACCGGCCTCGCTCAGGCCCCTCCTGCGGGGAAGACCCGTGGGAGAGAGGGCTAATCCTCGCGTCCCGAAAACCGTCCAAGAGCGAAGCGAGGTCGCAGCTTCAGCCGTTCAGAGGGTTTCGCTCTCTGTCCGAGAAGGCATGAAACACACGGGCATTCGAGAGCGCACGTGTGAACAAACACGGGAGACGTTTCCTGTGTTTGACAACACTGAGTTTTCTCTCTCGACGTCACCAAGGATGAGGTGCAAAGTGGAGTGCGTTTTCTAAACTTTCAGCACTATTGAAAGTGACATCCTGCGGCTGCACAGAGGCCGCCAGGAACTGCGCGGCCAGGCGGTCATTAGTGAGCACGACACCCCGCTCGGCTTTTTTTTTTTTTTTTTAAATCTTCACTGAGGATATTTTTCCATTTATTTTCAGATAGAGTGGAAGGGAGGGAGGGGGACAGAGAGAGACAGAGAGGGACACATCGACTGGCCGCCTCCCACCCAACCCCGACCAGGGCTGGGGACAAACCGCAACCGAGGTACAGTCGTCCCTCGCCACTTTGTGCTTCTTCACTCTATCGCAGTTTTTCCAAATATATTCATTAAAAAATTGATCGAGACAGTGAAAAGGATACAGCGTGTGCTTGGTTGTCTGAGTCCATTATACACCCCTGTATTACAATTAAAATTAAAGTTACTGTACGCATGGACTGTAGGCCTGTGTATTCGAGCACCCCAGGAATCCTTCAACGCCGGGTGCAACCCCTGGAGTCTGGAACAGACTAACCGCGGGACGACTGTGCGTGCCCTTGACCCGAATCGAACCCGCAACTTTTTGGTCCGCGGGCTGATGCTCTAACTGCTGAGCCAAGCCGGCCAGGGCTGCCCTCCAGCTTTGTAATGCTCGAGGCACCTGTTTTTAAAGTATTGTAATTAGTGGCAATTTTTTTTTTCTCATTCCAAATAAAGATTCACTTTTGTACCTAAATTTTGCGATTTTTCTCTCTTGTCTGTATGGCTCCCGAGGTTGTCAGTCTTCAGGCCTCGCCCTCCAGGGACTGGCCCCCCACTCTGCCTTCCCCTCCTCATGCATTCACGCCCCCTCGAGGAGTCAGCTTCCCCTGAGAGGCTCCTTCTGTCCCCACGGTCTCAACCACGAGAAGAGAGGGAAGCTGCAGGGGGCGTTTTCTTGGCATCCCCTAAAGAAACGGGAACTTGGACCCACAGAAACACTGTGAGAGGCAGGGGGCTCCCACTCGCTTGGGGTCAGCGCTGGGGACCATGGGGCTCACCCCGAGACGGTATGCACACCCAGGCCCCGGTGTGGGGGTGTACCTGGCCCATTCCTCCTCCAGTCATCCCAGAAATGCACCCCCCATTTTCACATTGGCCAAAAGAAAACCATATCAGATGCCATCTGTGGGGAGACGGAGGTTTGAAAACGAATCAGAATCGATTCTTTTAGCCTCACACCTTTTGTCCCCGAATATCCAGGCTGCACGTGTGTGGTGGGGCACAGTGCTCCCCCTCAGGCGCACGCCGGGGGATGTGACACCTCTGTCCTTCACTCTGTTCGGGTGTCGGGATCAAATCAGCCCATTGGGTAGACGTCGGTGTCTCAGCCTTCATCACCTTCCACTCCTCCTGATGGCGCCCGAGCCCACGGCTGGGGAGGGGCTCAAGAGCCCCCGGAGTCGGAAGGTTCTCGGGCCTCTGATGGGGGCCCCGCTGGGGGCCTGAGTGACTGCCATGTGGGAGAGTCTGGGCGGTTCCCACATCTCTGCAGGAGCTCCGCTCTCTCCCTCCCCCGGCCCTGCCCTCTGGCTCCCTTTGTGCCCTGAGAGCCGGTGACGGAGCTCAGAGCTCGGGAAGCGGGTACACGTGCCCAGGGCTCCCTCCCGCTCAGTGAACACTCAGCGATTACACAGAAACGCAAGTCCCAGCACAGCCGCACTTCTGACACATCATTTCAACACCGGAGCTCCACGATGGGACCGGCGCCTGCCCGTCCACACAGCGCCCGGTCGGGGCAGGGACGCCGCTGCGCAGAGGGCACAGCCTGCGATGCCCTGGCGTCCTCACACTCGCCGTCCACGCGGCAGCTTCCCGGGCCGCACGTCGCCCAAAAGTGCTTTGGCGAGGCGAAGGGCGTCCTGGAGCCTGCGCCCGTCCCCAGCAGGTGCACTGGGAGGAGGGAGGCGCAGGGCGGCTGACAAGCGTCCCCGACAAGTGGCCGAGCCCCCGATTCCACGTAACTGCAGGGTTGACATGGCGCCCCACTCTGTCCCGGGCCTGTCCCCTGACCTGGGGACGTGGGCAGTCCTGGGCCGCCTTCCCTGAGCCTGTTTTCTCCCTCGCTATAAGGACACAGGTCCTCACACAGGGCCCACCCCGTCCAGGGCACTTCCTCTCAGATGCTTGGCCAATCACACCTGCAAACGTCCTGTTTTCAAATGAGGTCCCGTGCCGAGGTTCCCCTCCCCACAGGAGCCTGTGCCCCAAGGAATGTTAGCGGTTGTCCCCCCGGGGCTGCCGATGAAAGAAAGGTCTGCGCCCCGTCCCCCGGGTGCATCTGCTCCAGGTGTGGGAGAGTCTGTCACCCGTGGAACTGGGAGACCGGAGGGTGCCGTCATCGGGTGTGGGTGACGCTGACTTGGCGTGGGGGAGCTGGTGGGGGAAGTGGCCGCAGAGCCTGGGCCCTGAGGCCGTGGAGTCAGCATGGAGGAGTCGAGTTTGGGGTGTGCCGCCCACAGAACTGGGGTACGTGTGGCTGGCCCAACACTGCAGGACCAGGCAGGACCACGCCGGGCACCCTCCCTTTCCAGATGGAGGGCCGTGTGGGGGGTGAACAGAGGGCGCCCTGGCCCGGACCCCAGGACCCACGCTGGCGGGACCCCATCGCTCAGCCTCTGCCTCCGGTTCCCGGCGTGCACACCCGCTCCCAGGTGCTCGGCGTCTGAACTTCCTGCCCTGGGGCCCAGGAAAAGCTCCAGGTTTCCTCTGTGCGCAGAAGGGGGAACCTGGCCCTCGGAGAGCGTTCCTCTGACAGGGTGTCACCCTGCAAGAGAGGGAGAGGGACCTCAGCCCGCGGCTGGCCAGCACCGCAGGGCCAAAGGCACCGACCGGCCGCCGGCTCCCAGCACGGCCTCCTCGCCAGACGCAGGTGAAACAGACCCTTCCCCCTCTTCACCCAGAACCACAGGCCCCCTCGAGCTCGGTGCCATGCTAACAAACCCCGAAGTCAAATTCCCAAGACCACAGTCACGCACGGCCCTTGGTGGCCTTCGCGGGGACACGTGGAGAACCGTCACCACCTCGTGAAGAGCACATGGCGGCCGTCATCCTGTGACTGTGACAGTAAAGGTTGTGGGGGACGGAAAACACTAGCCTTGTGGATTCGGCAGAACCACGCCGCGTGACTGGGACGTCTCACAGCCGCTCGGAGCTCCCCCGTCCGACCCACGGAGCTTCTGCCTCCCACACAGATCAGCCCACGGCTCTTCAGATGGGAGGACTTCCCTTTTCATTCCTCCCTGGTTGACCAGTTTGGGCTCCCCTCAGTTTAAATGTCCCAGTGGTGTCTGGCCGGTGTGGCTCAGTGGCTGAGCGTCGACCCTGCACCAAGAGGTCGCTGGCTCGATTCCCGGTCAGGGCACATGCCCGGGTTGTGGGCCCAATCCCCTGTGGGGGGTGTGCAGGAGGTGGCCAGTGGATGTTCTTTGTCATTGGTGTTTCTATCTCTCTCTCTCTAAAGTCAATAAAGAAAAAATGTTTAGAAATAAATAAGTGCATGTCCCAGTGAGACCCTGGAAGATGAGGCACAGAATCCTGGGGCAGCAGGAGCGGCCTGTGGGGCCTCGGGGTCACCTCTGTGCTGGGAACAGGCCCTCGGACCCGCAGCTCACGCAGGCCCGAGGGCCCACTGCGCTTCCCCCGCTAACCCTCGGCCTGTGTCCAGTCGCCACCTTTCCCAAGTCCAGGTTCACTCTCCAAAATTCAGAACCAATAACACTGCTGAGAGGTCGATGAACTGTCGGTCAGGCGTCCTCCGAGGAGGGGGACAAGATGCTCCCAGGACCACGCAGAGACAGGGCAGAGCGCTGTCCCCGGACATAACCCGGGCGGAGAGAGGATGTGGGGGGCGCAGTGCCCCGCCCTGGCCCAGGTTCCTCCCTCTCGGACTGGCTCCCCTCCAGCAGGAGAGGAGACCCCACCTTGTTCTGTCTTCTCGCCCTCCTTCCTGGGGGATTTCCTCAACTCGCCCGAGATTTCTGCTGAGGGTTTGGGCATCTGGCCATAGGACCTGCCGAGCCCCCTGCGCCCCGACGTCCTGGCCGCAGCTCTTCCTCCTCCCACGGGTCTCCGGTTCCCTCGGGGCCTCTTTGCTTTTCCCGGTCTCTCCCCTTCATTTGGAGGCTCTCTGAGGCATAGGACTGGGTCAGGAAGGAGGAAGCGAGGGACATGCCAGCTGGGCAGGTGTGGTTGGTGCCAGATGTGGGCGTGGGGACAGCCGTGTTTGGGGCACCAACAGCCACACCGGCTTCTCTGGGCCTCCCCTCCGTGCAGAACAGACGCAGGCACTGTGCCCAGGCAGCCCCCTTCATTTCCTGCAGCAGCGCCCTCTTGGTCTGTCTGGGGAGGTAACCAACAGCAGGTGCTCCGTCCGGGGCTCGGATTGTGACCGACTCTGTGAAGCCCCTTCCTGGCCCTCCTCGGGGCACGGCGCCCGTCCTGCGTCTTCACAGCTCGGAAGCGCTGGCGCTGCCTGGGTCTCACCCTCGTCAGCGGCTCCCAGACAGAGGTGAGCGGTGAGCAGGGCCCAGCGCCCCTCCATCCACCAGAACCCCAGGGGCGCCGCGCTGGACCCAGACTCTGCCGTCCTCCACGTTCGGATCGAGAGCAAGGCTGGAAAGATCGAAGCGACCTTTAGGGGCCGACGGACGTTTTGAAGACTGACTTGACATCTGACAGATTAAGGAATATTTTCAACATAACCACACAACCGTCAGGTCTTATCTTTCACGAACACCCGCGGAGCCGCCGAGAGATCTTTTCGATGTCTCGGATTTGCTTGTAAGTAACATGGAGGAAGGCAGAGCCGGAGGGAGTTTGGATGGAAAAGGGGAGCAGGCTGGGCGGACCGCCCCGGAAGCTGGGGGTCAGGGCCGTGAGGCTCATCACCTTGTTCTCTGTGTTCTGGGACACGCCTGACGTTTTACGTGGTAGAAAGTATTCCTGAGGCTCTGTCTTCAGATCGCCGCCTCTGTGCGCCCTCTGCTCCCCGAGTCAGCACCGCGCTCCCACGGAGCCGAGTGGAGGACGTCAGCCCCTGAGCTCAGACCCGCCGTCCTCGCTGCCTCTACCGCTTTCCTGGCTGCGAGGGCGAGTCTCCCTCTCAGCAGGGCCCCGTCCCAGAGTCCAGGAAGAGACAGTAGCAGTTCCCACGTTTCCTCTGAGTTTCCATGGGATTTCATGGAGTCCCCAGGTGGTCGCCGAGCCCCCGACCACCAGGGAGCCGGGCCCTGAAGTTGGCGAGGCGGCCTTGGCTTCTGCGGCGCGTCAGGGACCACATGTAGCGTCTGCGTCCGCAGCGAGAATTCCTGCTGGAAGCAGTTCCTGTGCGGAGACCCCGCCGCCAACCTGCCCACCCCCTTGTTGAGACAGAACCGCGGGCGGGGATCAGCTGGGACCTCACGGCCACACGGCCACAGGACCACCGGCGAAGGCGTTGAACCTGCCCGAGCCCCGTCTCCTCGTTGAGAAAGTGAGCTGACACCGTTCCCTGCCTTCTTCCCCAGAGCAGCTGCGGTCAGAAAGGACTGGAGGACACCTGGTGTCCACGGGGCAGGGCGGTCCCGGAACCAGCCCGCAGACACCACGGCAAAGCTAAGTTCCGGGGGGTCACAAGCTCCGCCTGGATGGTCTCCTGTGGGCGCTCAGCACCCCGCGGTCCAGGCTCAGCCTCACTGTGTGCTGTGTGCTGTGTGCCGTCAGCAGTTAACCGGAACACCAGCGGCTTTCGTGACGTATTTATTCTCATCGGGGATTCTCCCCGGTGGGTGTAAACGCAGAATAAAAGTCTCCCGGGGTGAGGCACCCGTGCTCTCCGTCACGGAGGGTCTGCGGGCTCCCCTCCCTCGTCCTCTGGGCCTCCCCTGTGGTCGGACAGGAAAGCCCAGCGGTTCCCTGTGGCCCGAGCCATCAGTTCCGAAGAGACAAGCATGGTGCCCCCCCTCCTGTGACCCCTCGAAGTCCGCGGGCGCTCCATCCCCTGTGAAACGGTGGAGATCAAGGCCTACAGGCAGCGCTGGGCAGCTGCAGATCCCCCCACGGGTCGCACTGCACAGGCAGTCCCTGAGAAACAGCCGGTACCGCCATGCGGCCCCAGCCTGCGCTGTCCCGGGCCAAGCGCGCAGGGTGATGCCCAGGTGGGTGTCCTGCCGCCCTCAGGGCGGGGCTCACGGTCGCTGCAGACGCTCACCTGCAGGGGCCAGTTAGCCTTTCGATGGTTTCTTGATGCCTCTGCCCATTAAGCCAACTTCCCAGGACACAGGACCCCTGGCCTGGAATGTTCTTTATTTTATTGTCACTGCTGTGGGAAGGGGGCCTTTACCATGGGCTGTGGGGTTTGTGCCCCTGCAGAGTGGACGTCACTCAGAGGACCCACCACAGCCCCCCTTGAGAATCACCCTTTAAACCGAGACTCTCGGGTGACGTCTGGAGTCGCTGAGACTCAGCCACGGTGTCCTCATGCCCAGAGAGGCCTCGGTTCCCAACCACACGACAGGGTCGGGAGATGCTCAGACCACAGTCCCTCCCGGGAGGTGGACAGCGAACCAGGCGGGTGTCGAAGGCCATCGAGGGCGTGACAGCCAGACACGCAGCTTCTCGGCGGCCGAGCTCCCTGACCACCATGCTCAGCCCCCAGGCTCATGTCCCGTGTCAGAGTGACTTGGAGGCAGGGCACACGGAGCCCTGCAGGGCCAGGCTGAGCTCCAGAGGCCGGGAGAGGAGGGTGGAGACTCCCTTCCAGCCCTGGGCTGTCGTCCGGCCTCTGTGGGGGCAGCTATGGCCCACCCTGCTCCCGGTATGACCAGCAGGGAGAGGACACAGGGGAAAAGCGGGAGGGAGCCCCGGAAACGCCTCGGGGTCACAGGGGGATGGAAGGGGCTCGGAAAGGTGCCACCTGGGGCCAGGCTGCCCCTGAGGCCGGGCCTCCCACCAGGCCCACGCCCCGCGCCAGGCCTCCCGGAGCCCTGCTGGTCTCTGCCGGCAAGGCCGCCTCTCACCCCTGCCCTGCGGCGCCACGAGGATCGGGGCAGTCGCAGTGATAACGCCAGTGAGGACGCTGAGGCTCTGAAAGCCAGGACCCGGAGCAGACGGGAAGAGCCGTTATCCCAGGACCCGAGGCTCCGAGGGCCAGGCGGTTCTCAGATCCCCCAGGGCCTGAGAGACGTCTGGACTTGCTCACAGGCACAGCGGGTGAGGGAGTGCTGGCCCCACACCCACACCCACACCCACTCCACACTCGGGCTTATCTGCGAACACGGATTCCCTGTTTCTGCGGAAGGATACACGCCCCAGGGAAAAAGATCCAACCAGCGGGACCCCGAAGAGACAGCGGGACCCCTCCCAGCTCAGCCCGGACGGGACTGCGGATCAGAACCGCAGCGGGAAGCACCCCACGGGGATGAGTGCGCGAGGGAGGGGACAACGTGGGAGGACCGGGAAAGGACACGACACCTCTTCTTTCCCCAACACACCCGGGGACACGCTGCTTCGGGGTGAGAGGTGGCCGGTTGTTGCCCATGGAATGAAGGTTAGGATTGCACACAGACGGTCGCTGCAGCCCCATCGGCCTGTCCTTGTCATGAACAATACGTGACAGAGAGTCAGGCACCGGCTGAGCCTGGGCACCGCGCTCCACCTCATGCGGCGTCCAGTGTGCCCACCGGAGCGCCACGCGGGCCCCAGGAGCGCCACGCCGGCCCAGGAGGGCCACACGGGTCCCAGGAGCGCCACGCGGGCCCCAGGAGCGCCACGCCGGCCCAGGAGCGCCACACGGGTCCCAGGAGCGCCACGCGGGTCCCAGGAGCGTCACGCCGGCCCAGGAGCGCCACGCGGGTCCCAGGAGCGCCACGCTGGCCCCAGGAGCGCCACGCGGGTCCCAGGAGCGCCACGCCGGTGTTCGTCGGTTTGCGTTTCTCGCTCTGCTTCCATTTTATAAACACGACCAGAAGGGTATGTCCCTGCATTCCTGTCCTAACCTGTGTGTCTCCTTTACAACGACCCGGATGTCAGCGACGGCTCCCACGGACACCTGTCCCACCTGTGTTCTCACAACTCTACCTGAAGACTCCTCGGAGCTACGCCAGGACTCTGGGGCCCCGACCCCACCAGGACTGTCTCTCCCCGCAGTCTCGACATTTCCCTCCGTGCTCCCTCTCCTCTGTGCGCCCCTGTGGCCTGTGCACAGCCCTGGACGCATCTCCTCTTGGGACACCTGGACCCGTAAATGCCCTGCCAGTCAGGTGTGTAAAACCCCGATTCTGACTCTGCTCCTGGATGGCACCGTCACCCACACCTCCGCTCACGACTCCTGGACTTGGGCACAGACACAGGACCTTCTGAGCTTTGCTCCATTCTAGACAATGGGTTTTGCTGTTTCATTCTTTGATGGAGATGGGTGGATGTACCTTTATTTTTTAAAAAATAATTTTTCTTTATTGATTTTAGAGGGAGAGGGAGAGCTAGAAACATGGATGAGAGAGAACATCGACTGGCCGCCTCCTGCACGCCCCCCACTGGGGATCGGGCCCACAGCCTGGGCATGTGCCCTGACCCGGGAACCGAACAGGTGACCTCCTGGTGCAGGGTCGACGCTCAGCCACGAAGCCACAGCGGCCGGCGATGGACGTACCTTTAAAGGCACAGGACTCAAACGTCCCCATGTGCCAAGCCACTTGTCCCCAAAGGTTTTTACCGAGAAATAAAACTGATGTCTCTCAGGGGGTAGGAAAGAACCCCTTTGGATGGAGTATGCGTCTGTCCCACGAGGCTGTTTCAGGATTTTTCTTATCATTTGAGGCTTATGGGTTTTCTTCTTCTGTTCCCATTTCCAGGAAGGAATCTTTGACTTTATAATATTCACCGTCCTACGTGGTTATTAGGACAACAAATAAATGCAGAAATAGATGATCAGGCCGCAGAGCGCCCCGCAGGCTGCCCTCACGCCCCACAGCCCCCCAAAACCCAGGAGGCCCGAGACCCATGGACACTGGGCACACCCCAAGGGCCCGCTCTGCTCCGCACCATAAACGGAAACATCTGGAACATCAGCACCTATCTGGTGACTTTGTGTTTTTCCCTCTCTTATGAGGCGTCTTCCTTCTGGGCCATCTGATCTCCGCTCCACAACCGGACCCACCGGTGTCCTTGAGCTCGGGGCCTGTGTCCAGCCCTGGGCCCACATTTCCACATCACAGGTCCGTGTGGGGTTCCAAGGGGGTGCTGCCCCTCCCTCGGCCTGGGCCTGCCTCGGTGGCTCGCACGGCAGTGGGTGCTGAGGCAGTGACTGGGCAGGGAGGCGTCTGGTCCCTGCCTCCCACGGATGATGGCTCCTGCCACCTCTCCCCACTCTGGGGTGCCCGTCGCTGTGGAGGGTTACTGCAGGGAGATGGCGTCTCATGTCCCACTTGGTCTACTTGGTCTATTGCTACGTAACCAACAATTGAGCACTTTTTGACTTAACAACCCCGTGTGATTGTCTCAGGATCCTTGGGTTTCCTGGGCTCAGCGGGTCCATGTTTGGTCTCCCGTGAGCTTAGAGGTGCTTGGCGGGCAGGGCGGGTCTGAGGACACCGCTGACCTAGGAGCCAGGGTGGCGGCCTCACCACCTGGCTGTCAGCTCAGCAGGACTGGAGAGGAAGTGCTGAGGGGGGGGGTCTCTCTCACAGACACGCCTGGAAGTAGGGGTTCAGATGGGGTGGGGAGTTGCATGGTGCCTGTGAACCAGGGGCCGGGGCCTTGGGGACCCTGACCAAAGCCCGGTGGGAACCCTGGCACTCAGGGAGAAGAACCCTCGTGAGCTCCTCTGATGAGAAGGAGACCCGGGCAGAGAACTGTGGTGGCACGGCCTTGGGGGTACCCCTCGGACGGAGGGGAAGGCACTGTGGGAATAAAGCACCCAGTTGGCTCCTCGCTGCCTTTAATGACGGGGCACCTGAAACATATTAATTTCCCGCAGAAATAAAAATTAAATATTGTGTTTCTTATACCTGAGTGTCAGGAGCAATTAATACCTGTAACCATTTTAAGTTCCCATAAGCCATAGAGACATCGTTAAGGATGGATGGATGGACTGATGGATAATGGATGGAGAGATGGATGGATGGAGAGATGGATGGATGGAGAGATGGATGGAGAGGTGGATGGATGGAGAGGTGGATGGATGGATAATGGATGGGGCATGGATGGATGGATAGACAGGGGATGAATGGATGGATGGATGGATGGAGAGATGGATGGATGGAGAGGTGGATGGATGGATAATGGATGGGGAGATGGATGGATGGATAATGGATGGGGAGATGGATGGATGGATGGATGGAGAGATGGATGGAGAGGTGGATGGATGGAGAGGTGGATGGATGGACAGATGGATGGATGGAGAGGTGGATGGATGGATGGATGGATAGATGGATGGGGAGGTGGATGGATGGAGAGATGGATGAATGGATAATGGATGGGGAGATGGATGGATGGATGGATGGAGAGGTGGATGGATGGACAGATGGATGGATGGAGGGGTGGATGGATGGATGGAGAGATGGATGGATGGGGAGGTGGATGGATGGGGAGGTGGATGGATGGGGAGGTGGATGGATGGAGAGATGGATGGATGGATGGATGGATGGGGAGGTGGATGGATGGAGAGATGGATGAATGGATAATGGATGGATAGATGAATGGATGGAGAGATGGATGGATGGACATCTAGAAACATGATTTCATCTCTCAGCATGAGTTTTTTATCTTACAAGTTAGAAAGTGCTGTGCTCACTGCCTGTGGCAAAGTCTCACTGAAAGGGGTCATGCTGCTCGGGACAAAGCAGTTTCGATAGACATTCACGTCTTTCCTTGGCCCTCCCAGGACTTCCTGTCCCACGAATCCAAGGTCTCCTGTCCACAGGTGAGCTCTCAGATCACCCAGGAAGTTCTTGTGCATCAGTGGCTTGGTTCTGTGTCTTCAGTTTTGGGGGCAGGACCAGAGACGGGAGGATGGGTGGACCTTCTCCACGGGGACCCTCCGGCCAGGCCATCTGAGCAGGACGGGTGGACAGTAAGGAGCAAAGCGGAGGGAGAAGGAGGCAAAGGAAGTGGGTGCCCGAGGGCGGCCCACACCCACTGTCCACAGGCTGTGTTTCTGGCCCCTCCGTGGACAGAGGAAGTCCCTCCTTGAAGTAGGGATCCTGAGGCCCAGAGCACTCGAACCAGGCAGGCGGGGGCCCTGCAGGGTTTGCCTACTTTGCCCCACAGTCCCGGGCGCAGGTGGCCTCACCCACAGAGTTCCTGCTGCCGCCCTCACTCCAGGCCGAGGGCCAGGTGTCCCATCGCCCCACCCCAGCGTCTCATCAGGCCCCGTGTTCTGGCCCCTTTGGGCAGCTGATGAAGCCTGGGGTGCCCCGGGGCTGCACGGGTCCTGGGGTGGGAGGCTCCAGGCCAGAAGAGACGCCGGCGCGGACGGCCGTCCGCAGAGCTGAGACCACAGCCGGCGTCTCCGGAGAGTGGTATCTGGTAGGAGATCCGAACGGCGCCTCTGCGGGGCTATCTCTGTCCTGTCTGCTGGAGAGGCTCTGGCCTTCTGAAGAGCTCGGAGAATTCCGAAGTCCCCGTTAATCCCCATGAACGAGCCTGTGAAGCCTAAGCCCTCGCAGCAGAGAGAGAACATTTGGCAAACCGGTGTTAAAATCCTCAAAACAAACTTATTAGGGAAGGCAGCCTGTCGCCATGGCGACCAAACAGCACACAAACAAGCGACCAGCACAGATGTGTTATGTGGAGGGTGAGCTAATGCCATTCCAGAGGTGTATTATTTCCCACGTTCGGTTAAAATACAGAGAAATCACTTGAAACCCAGCACGAGCGTCCGCGGTGCAAGGCTCAGCACAGGCCTCGGAGCCCCGAACCCCGGCGCAGGCGGGCAGTGTCCGGAGCACGCGCCCGCGCCCACCTCCCGCACCTCCCCGCGGACACCCGCACGCGGCCGGCTCAGGCTCGCACGTGTGGGGGCACCGCATGCTGTCAGCCCCACGGCAAAAGCCATCTCAGGTGCGTGACGGGCACAGGTGTGCCCACGGCAGTCGGCCGCCCCCGACAGAAGTGACAGAAGGCGTCAGCTGTGAATCAAGCCCTAGACTAGGGACACCAGCCAAGTGTCAGGCCTCTTTGTAAGCCCGACCTCAACCACGGTACAAGGACCTTCTCCGAGTTCCCGCAGTCGCGGTAGCCTTGGGAGAGAGGTTATGGCTGTGGCCCGCCCTCCCCTGCGGCCTGGGCTTCCGGACACGTCCCCCGGGAGGAGGCCCCACCCAGAGCAGGTGGGACTGGGGTTCCGCGCCAGGTGCGCAGAGGCCTCCCCGCCCTCACCGGCCCCCACGCGCTGCGCTGCTCTGCTCCTGCGGCCCCACTGCGCTCCCCCCACTTGGTCTGGCTGTCCCCCCGGTCTGGCTGTCCCCCCGTCTGGCTGTCCCCCAGGTCTGGCGGTCCCCCCCCCCCGGGCATTGCTAGCCCAGGAAGGGCCTGATGGGCAGCTCACCGCACTGGCTCAGTCCCCGTCCCCGTGCCGAAACGACCAGTTCTCCGTTGTCTAGAGCATTTGCCGTGAGAGAAGGAACTCGGGGCATCTGCTGTCTCCACTGAGGGGCAAACGGGGCCCCACCTGCGGCTCAATCATCAAAGCAGCAGGAGGGGACGAGGGGACGTGGCGACGCCGCCCAGGCCTCCGGGAGCCGGCGCAGGTGCCAAGGGCGCGGATGAGTCTAAACCACGGTGGTTCGGCTGTGGGAAACGTCCTGAAGCGCGAGGCGGGGTTCCGGCCGTGGGGCAGGTGTCTGGGCTGAGCGAGGAAGGGTCGGGGTGGGGTCTGTCACCGGCCAGGCCTCGCGGGCGCAGGCAGACCTGAGGTGGTGATGGGGCTGCGTCCCGCCCCCCGCCGCGTCCACGGCAGGCCTGGACTGGGAGGGGGCGGCACACACGCAGCCACACGTGTTCAGGAGGGAGAACACGGTGTCAACACTTCCCGAGCCTGGTCTGACGGAGGACCCGGGAACATGGGTAACTACAGAGGCCAGTTTCCACGGGGAGTGCTTCCCGGGCGTCCGCTCCCTGCAGACCCGGCTCCGGCTCCGGAGCGCAGTGCAGGGCCCTTCCTGGGTCCGGGGCGGGTAAGTGGTGCCCTTCACGCGGAGCCCGCCCTCTGGCTCTGCCCAGAGCCTCCTGTGGACATGGCGACCTGGGGCCGTCGGACAGGCAGGCCTGGAATCGTCCAGTGCTGTTCAAGCAGCAGACCCCAGCCAGCTGGAGCCAATGGACAGCCCTTTGCCTCCCTCCCAAGGCCAAGGCGCACCCCTTGCTGCCCCGCCCCTCCCGGGCCCCTGGGCCTGCAGCCTGGCGTGGCCAGCACCCTCCCCAGACGGTGGAGGATGAGGAGGTGAGGGGCCCCAGGAGGGAAGGCCTCTGAGCAGGACAGGGGCCACCTGCTGGCACAGTGGGGCCGAAAGGAGGTGAGGCTGGAAGGCGGAGACAGAAAGCCCTGGGTGCCACCCACTGCCTGAGCCAGAAGCAGCCCCAGGCGGGAGTGGGGGGGGGGGGGTTGGGGTCCTGCATGCTGGGCTATCTTCCTGGGCAGGGCCTGGGTGTGCCTGACCCACAGACGAATCTGGAACAGAAACTCCCCTTCCTCCAAGCCAGGGGGCAAAATCTGAGACCCAGAGCGGAAGGTGGGAATGGGTGGGCTGGCCGGCAGGTGCAGGGTTTAGAGCAGAGACTGAAAGTGCCCCAGGTGAAGCTCCAGAAGACAGTCACCAGCAGTGGTGGCCGGTCCCGAGGGTGGGGCAGCCCGGCGCTGAGAGGGTGGGGAGTCTGGACCGGGTCAGAGCAGTCCCTGGAGGGCCAGCCCGGCACAGGCAGAGGAGGATGGCAGAGGTGACCAGGGGGGTGGTCCTCAGTGAGCCAGACGGAGGTCCCTCAACGAAGAAGACGGGCCCTGGATGAGGCGAGGGTACAAGTAAGGGTCTCGGGGGGTCACAGGAGGCTCCTGTCTGCTCGGACACGTGAGGAGCCAGGGCACAGCTGAGAGTGAGCAGACTGGGGGGACGCCTGCTGGCATGGCTGGGGGACGGGGACACCGACCGGGAGTGCAGCTCTGGGCCGCAGCGGTGAGCGCATCTGCACTTCCCTGCAGCTGACGGTGCCGGAGGGCAGGGCAGGGGTCAGCCCGCCTTTGGTAATCCGTCCCGCACCTGGGTGAGAGCCCCGGGAACAGGCAGACAGAGGTGCATCATGAACAGAGGGACGCTGTGGGTCACACGCTGGATGAAGCCGATGGACAGTGAAGGCTGGAGGGAATGAGAGGCCTCGGGACGTGGAGGGACAGGACTGTACAGTGACCATCTTATTCCCGAGCGTTCTCCTTTGACTCTGGCAGGAGCGACGCCCAGCTTCTCCCGGCCGCCCACTGCGAGGACCAGAGGATTGCATTGACCCCGCTGATTTACCCCGAGGCTCTGAGCCTCTGTTCTGTCAAAGAGCGGACGGGAGTTGCTGGTTCACAGTAATTATAAACGCATGAAAGGCTGAATTAGCCATAAAACGGAGCAATTCCCCAGCCGTGCTCACCGCCACCGTCCCCGGAGAGGCCGAGAAGTACACATGATTGGATTTTTGTCCAATTCAAAATTACTACGACCGGTAGAAATAACCCCAGATAAAGCCAACCAAAATTGAAGCCGCACACACAGTAGAAGTCGTTGTAGATAAAAAATGGAACGAAATGTCGCTGTTAACACTGAACACTGACTGCAACCCGGAAAAGGGAGAGCTGGCGGGAATAACGGACAGAAAGGAGACTGGCCGTGTGTGGAAGCACACGCTGGTGTGTTCGACGTGAGGCTGACAGGCCCGGCCGGGGTGGCTCAGTGGCTGAGCGTCGACCCTGCACCAAGAGGTTGCCGGTTCGATTCCCGGTCAGGGCACATGCCCAGGTTGTGGGCCCGACCTCCAGTGGGGGGCATGTGGGAGGCAGCCCATCGATGTTCTCTCTCATCCATGTTTCTCTCTCTCTCTCCCTCTCCCTTCCTCTCTCTCTCAAATCAATAAAGAAAAAACAATGTTTTGTAAAAGATGCTTCCCGAAAGTCAGACTGTGCGAATGTCCCCGGAAGCACGGTGTGCAGACGTGACAGCCGGGATGGACTGTCGCACTGGGCAGGGAGGAGACAGAAGCCTGAGCCCTATGAACATGGATGAGTCACACCGTCACTGAAATAGAAATGGAAACAGTTCGGTTCACTGCAGAGTAGAAAGTGATCCCAGAACTCACTGGCTTACAGGGATTAGCGTCAGAAGACGCTTCCTTGACAAACCCCGACAGCTGTGGGTGTAAACCCGATGACCGCGGTGGTTCATGCGCTTGGAGTCACCAAACAGCCCGGTCCAGAGGGCCCTTCAGGGCCGGGCCAGCGCCGTGCTCCTGGCCCCGAGAGCCCTTCCCCGGATTCCTCTGGGCTCTGCCAGAGCGTCCTCCTTCTTCCAGAGTACCAGCCATAGGAATCCAGACCGGCCCGCCTTGGCAGCGGGGAGAGACACCTGTTTGAGCAACAAAGTCAATTCGAATTGAGAGAGAGGGAGGGAGGGGGAACGGGAGGGTCTGCGGCCTCCCCTCCGGGGCCCTCGCTCCCGGCCTGAAGCGTCAGTTCCCGGACCTGCCTGCGGGCGAGGCAGTCACCTCAGTGGGGTTTTGTTACCTGTAACCCAGAGCCTGAGCATTACACGAGCTGACCTCTCAACCAGGTGACAGGCAGGTGTCAGAGAGGACGGAGTCGGCCAGCCAGAAGGTGGTGGTCGGGGGGTCGCTGCAGTTCTGGGCGACGCCTCGGTCACACGCATGGTCACGAGTATGTGTGTGGTCGAATACCCGTGAAGGTCGATGTGTTTGAGGAAGTTGAGGGACCTGGAGCTGAAATGGTGGGGGCCACTCGGGACGGAGAGTCACCTGAATGTGTTTGGAAGGAAAGATGGGGAGCTGTCTCCCAAAGTTCCCGGGGACTGGGGGTGGGGGGAGCCAGTCAGGAGGGCCGCAGGTGTCAGCGAGGAAGGCTGAAGGGTGGCATACCTGGATGTCATGAGCCTCAAAGCCAAGGAGGGCCACCTCGTGGGCACTGAGGGCCAGGGATTTACACATTCACCTAGTCAGTTGTGGGTTGAGAGGTGACCCCAGTTCCCCAAACTGATGTGCTGAAGCCCTAACTCCCAGGCCCTCAGCCACGTGCCCTTACTTGGAAACAGGGTCATTGCAGATGTGACTGGTTGCGATGAGGTCATCCTGGGTGAGGGTGGGTCTCTGACCCAGTGTGCCTGGGACAGACAGGCACCCAAGCAGACAAGCAGAGATCCGCCCGCCAAGGAGCGCGGGGCTGTCGGCAAGCCAGCCGCTAGGAGAGACCGGCAGACGGTCCCGGCCTTGAAGGACCCTGCCCCCCGAAGCCTCGACCTGGACTTGCAGCTCCCGGGGGCACGCGGCGGGGTGGAGGCACTCTGCTACGGCACTTGGCAAACTAGCGCTCAGAACCCACAATCCAGCCCAAGGCATCTCCCCAGGGGGATGAGTGCGACTATCCAGACAGACGGGTGTGTACGCGTCCGTATTAGCCCCAGATCGGAAACACCAAACGCCCTTCAACGAATGAGTGGGTGAACATCCCGTTTACAGGGTCAAACCCCAACCCCACCCACCCTTTGGTCTGGGACGACCCAGGCTGACCGAGCCTCCTCTTTGACTCCTCCCCACGTGGGCCTTCCCCCACAGCCTGGAAGGCCGCCCCTCAGGCCCGGCAGAGGGAGGCTGGCCTCCACCGCCTGTGGGCTCTGTAGGTCAGACCGCTCACCGGCTCCAAAATGATCTCTTCTTGGGGGAAACAGAGAGCTGGGGACTCAGCGAGGTCATTTTGAAAAGGTGCCACGGAGCCGAGTCTTGCCGAGGTTCCGTCCACTCCCCCACCCTGGTCCTGTGAGCAGGGGTCTTGCCGAGGTCCCGTCCACTCCCCCACCCGTGAGCAGGGGCAGTTCCTCCTGAATCATCCGTGGGCCCGGAGGAGCCGGAGAGGTTTGCTGCCCGTGGCCAAGCTGTAGGATGTGGGCAGGGCAGGGTGCGGCCTGGGAACCTAGAGATTCATTCAGCTCTCTCCTTTCCACGCAGGAAGTCAAAACCCTAGCCAGGAACCCCCAGGGACTCTCAAATGGCCCTCTCAGCTCTGTGCCCTCAAGGTGGACTCTCCAGGGTCCTCTGTGCTCGTCCGGGGCCCAGACAGCCAGACAGCCCATGCTCAAGGGCACCTGGAATATTGTATTCTGAGCATCCTTCGTTTCTGGCAGGATTGCCCAGATAATTCATCACAACACAATTCTCATTTTCATTTAACGGGAGATAAAAAGTGCCTCCAGGTCACTGGCCATGAGATGGGGCTGATGTCCTGTGAGGTGAAGGGAGGGGGGAGGCCGTCACCCACTTCTGTGCACTGGCAGGCGACTTTCTCCACTTAAAAATCTAGAAACTCTTCCTCTTTATGCCAGACAAAACCCCGTGGGGGGAATGGGTTCTTCCAGGGAAAAGCGGTGCATGGGGGAGGGCCGTGTTCACCAAGGGCCCGAGGCCCGAGCTGCGTCGCTGTCACCCTGCCGGAGTCACTGGCTACACGGTTGCCGCTCGGGCCTGCAGCTGGCTGGAAAGTCATTTTAATCTCTCCTCTGGCACCGCAGCTGCACCGGTCGAAGGGGACACGGCTGCTGCCGCAGGGCTGCCTGTTCTGGGCCATCTCCCGGCCGGCCAGGCTCACAGCGACCCTGGAAGATGCCAGGGTGGGGAGTGGGCTCACCCATAGTCAGCGGGGCCCCGAGGACACCAGCACGGGACGGCACCCGAGGGGCCTTCGCGGGGGGAGGTGAGGCTGACCACGCCCCAGGAGCAGACGGAGGTCTTGGTGGGTGGGGGACAAAACCTCTGGCTTCCTGCCACCTACTGGTTATGGGACCGTGTTTGCGGTGGAGACAGGCTGTGATGACAGCCCGGGCCTGGGGCACACCGCACAGGAGCGCTTAGCCCCTGCCCGGCAGTGAGGGATGCTGCAGGTCTGCGGGGGTGCAGCCCAGGAGGGTCTGCCACCTGCAGCAGGGGCTCTGTCCCAGCAAGCGAGGAAGGCCGTGGAGGAGCTTCTAGGGCCAGGGGGCAGGAAACCCAAACTGCTCCCTGACTTTCCATGGGCCAGAGCTCATGGCACAGCAGAGCCTATAGCACCAGACACTGAGAAGTGTAGTCCTAACCGCACAGGAGGCTGGGAGTTGTGGTCCCTAACCGCACAGGATGTTGGGAGTTGTAGTCCCCAACCACATAGGGTGCTAGAAATTATAGTCCCTAACAGCATAGGATGTTAGGAATTGTAGTCCCTAATAGCATGGAATGCTGGGAACTGTGGTCCTCAAAAGTGTAAGATGCTGGGCAGCGTGGTCCCTAACAGCAGGGGATGATGGAAGTGTGGCCCCTACCAGCACGGGATGCTGGGAATTGTAGTCCAGTAGTGCGCTGGGGCTCAGAGCTGCCACTGAGACCCCCAGAGCGGAGCACCTGGGAGGGGGCAGGGAGGAGGTCCAGACGCTCTGGCATGTGACGCACAGATGTGAGAACTGAGGACGTTCATCCTGGAAAGAGAACTCAGGTGCTCGGCTTCTTCAAGTAGTGGAAGGTCTGAGACAACCTGACAGCCGAGGGTGAGGCCAGCGGCGTGAGCGTCAAGGACACGGTGAGACCAGCCCCAACGGGCCTGTGGCTTAGACCCGGCAGAGACCGGCTGGTCCAACAGGCAGCTGATTGCACCTCAGGTCACCCCAGCCCCGTTAGGGCTCCGTGTGATACACCAGCTAACCACCCGCCTCCAGGACGTAGGGACAAAATGCAGGAACACCAAGTGCAGGGCCAGGCTGGCCACGGGGCTCTTGTGAGACAGCCACCCCTCCCCCTCACGGAACGCCCTCTCCCCGACCAAATGGACCTCAGTGAGGGCGGCAGATTCCGCTAACGGGGGCCGCCCCGTCTGCGGAGCAGCCCACCCTGCCTCACGGCTTCCCCAGTGAACTCGCTTTCACCTTAAACTCTGTGCTGGCCCGTGTTTGAATTCTGTGCTGGGTGAAGCCAAGAGCCACCGTGGGTGGCAGGCCCTCGGTCCCGGGCCCCAGGACGCCTGCATCACCTGTCCACGAGGATCCACAGGAGCTTGGGGAAAACGGGTGTGAGCGGAGAGGTGCTGCGAGTCTCCACGAGCAACAAGGGTTAGCGGCCCAGTTCTCCAGGGCACGGCACTTCCTCGTGTGGACAGGGCCCAAGGGCCACAGAGAGCCGGGGCCAGGACCGCAGCAGGAGCCCCACTCCGCACAGGAGAGGCTGCGGCCCACTGTGTCTCCGCTCAGGCCAGCACTTAGCTTCCCAGGTCCTCCCCAGAACCAAAACTGTACCTGGGGGTAGGGGAGGTTACTGAAGGCCTTCCTGTCTTCAGAACGGACTAGAAATATTACAAAGCAGCATTTGCAAGCCACTGTGCGCTCTAAACAGACACCACGTATTATCACTGGCAAGCATTTCCCCACGATGTTCACGGGGAGGCGGGGGGTCTGAGTGAGTGGCGGCACCTGAGACCACCAGGTGGGCAGCCTTGGTTGAGAGCAGGGAGGGGTAGGACCTGCTGCAGCATCCTGGCAAGAGGGGCCCAAACCTGTTGGCAGAGGCTTTTGCTCCGGTGAGAATCGGCCTGTCTCCTGGAGGGCACTGGAATTTGATTCTAACTGGGGGAGGGTGGGGGGCGGGTGCTCAGACCACAGCTTCAGACTGACAAGATGCCCGCTGAGTTGTCAGCCTGTACTCACTCCAGGGCAGAGGTCACCCGATGACCAAAGGAGCCCCAGGAGCACGACACCCCGTTCCCACAGGAGCCTGGCCTGCTGGGTCGGAGCTCCCTGAGAACCCCACCCCCGGGGCCTGCATCCCTGTCTTCATCTCAGAAGGGAAGTGGCCACAGTGCTGGTCCCCATCACGTGGGGCCAGCCCTCGGGTCATGCAGAGCGGGCACTGAGTACCTCGCTAATCTGGGGTCACCTTCAGCTCCCTGTGCAGGCTGTCTGGATTCTCACTGACTGAGGGCTAACAGACCAACCCTAGGGCGTCCTGCTCCTTTAGCACCAACTCAGAAACCCCAAATCCTACGGAAAAGCACGGGAGCTCCGGCCAAAGCCCGCCCCCTTCCCCAGCGAATCCTGGAGCCTGCCTGCAAATAGGTGGTAGAAGCTGATAGGCCATGACGCACACGCCCTGGACAGCAGGGCACCGTGGGCATGGACCGAAGCCCACCTGGCAGGGCCTGGCTGCCCGCACGGGCACAGCACACGCTGGGCTCCTGGACGGCAGCGCACCTGTCCGCGGGCAGGGCACTGCTGAGGCCGCAGGATGGGCCCCTGCCTTCCAGAGCAGCTGCGGGGAGGCTCCCTCCGCCAGCCGCTGGGCGCCCCTGCGTCAACCAGCCAGGCTTTCCGGGGCAGAAGTGCTGGCCTGGTTGTTCTGAGGTTGTTTATCTCTGGGCTCAGAGCACATTCCTGAGTGTGTTTAAATCCTAGATTCCGAAGGGCGACCAGGGCTGTTGATCCAAAGAGGGGTCTCCTCAAACCATTGTTTCATGTCGCCCTGTTTTCCAAGCCATTTCCTATTTCCCTGCTGATACCATGAAAATGCAAATTTTTTCCAAAGGCTGTGAGCACCCAGAATGGCAGACAGCTGGCCTAAAGCTGGGGGACCCTCAGAGGATGGATGGCCCACAGGAAGCGGGCCATTAGGCCCCTCCCAGCTGCACACCCTCCTGGCCCACGGCCTCAAGGAAGGGGTGGGTGAGGGGGCCCTGGCGACTCCTGGGCTGAGGAGCTCCTCGCGGGGCCGAGTGCAGGGCCCCTGGTGACAGAGCCACGTGCAGGCGGAGAGGCTGGCGTGCAGGCCGCTTGGCGCAGGGTGCCGGCTGCGTGTCAGTACGGCCGATATCCCAGAGACCAGCAGGCGTCAAGCTCTTTCACGTACAGATTCACCCTCGTCCCATGAGGGAGGCTCCATGTCACAACTTGAGAAAGTGAACACAGAAGTAACAGCTAAAATGCACAGCCTGGTCACTGACTCACCCCGCAAACACCTGCCACAGGCCAGGCGCCGAGACAGGGCGGAGCAGTCAGACCCGGGTTAGCGCCCAGGGAGGAAGGCAGGTCGCACCCACGCGCAGGCTGACGCAGTGAGCAGCACGGACCAGGAAGGCGTGGGATGGCGCATGGCGGGGGAGGGGGGCGTCTGAGTGTACAGACAGCATGTCCCAGACCCTCCCATGAGCATGTGGTCTCTGGCTGACCCCTGACCTTCCCCCCCAAACCTCTGACTTAGCTGGTCTGGATGGGGCCCAGGAATCTGTATTTTAAGGAGAACTCCAGGGAATTCTCATCAGCAGGGAGATTTGGGAACGGTTGACGCTGTAGTTCCCGACGCCCCAGAGATCAGCTGCACCCCCAAACGACTATTACGTGGGTGCCCTGGACACGAGGCTTCTGAAAGCCCCAGGAAGTGATGACTGTTGGCTCTGAGGGCAATGGTGACAAGGAGCCGTCTCGCGTGTGCTCTGTGGACGCTAAACCGACCCCCTCCGTCCTCCGTGACCACCACAGCGGCCCTCACGGCCCCACCGGACAGACGGGAACCCGGACAGGGAGGCTCCGGCCAGCACGGGGCAGTGAGGGGCCGGCGGGGACAGCACTCGACCTGCGCTCACAGCTCACAGGCGTTTAAACAGCCCCCTTTGCTTTTCTATCTTAAGACTGTTTGCGATTCCATGTCCACTCCGATTTGGGAACTGCCATCAAGTCACATGAAGTCTTCCTGCCGCGTGCGGGCCGCGGTGCCTGGTGAGGTCGTTAGCGGGGGGAGCGCACGGTCACCAGGGCGTCCTTCTCCTCTCCTCGGGTCCTCGCTTGTTAGCAAAGCTCTGCGACCTGCCCCGGACGCTCTGCTTAGGCCGGTCTGTCTGTTACAGTCTAGCTGGTTCCTGCCGGGCCACAGCTGGGTTTTGCACGGACGTTTCTTGCTGGCTCTGCTGGTGAACTCCGGTTGGGTCCCCGTCTGTCAAACCACTGGCTCACACACGACTGAAAAATAAAATCTTACTGAGAACCCTAAGGAAATGAGGAAAGCCTTAGCGATGTTTTATGCCACTCGTGCGTCTGGCTGACGAGCAGGCCGTTCCTGGCGGGTGGGGCTCCTCCTAGCGGGGCGGGGTCGGCGGGCGTGCCAGGTCGGATCGCAAGTCAGCCCAAGGGGAGACCAAGAACATTCGGGTCAGAGTCTGTTCTTCTCCTGTTCTCAGCCAACGTGGTCTCCGCCCCGGTCCACCTGGGTCACGTCCGGGCTCCAGACTCCCTTGCAGACCAGAGGTGCCTTGGCACACGCCTCCCTTCCGATTCAGATCATTTCACCCTCAGCTGCGACCGTCCCGTTCCCGACGACGCCCTGGGTGGCCCAGGGGACCTTCGAGATCTCTACCGCCGAAGCCCACACACAGCCAGTCCAAGGGGACGCTAGCGGGATTGGCGGAGCGGCACCCCTGCTGTGTGAAGCTCACAGCTGGCTCTCTGGCCTCACAAAAGAGAATCAGCAAAGGGACCCAGCCAGCCTGTGTCCCCACTGTCGGGGACCACATGTACTATCTACCAGCCTCTGCCCAGGGTTAGGTCACAGCCACGAGCCCATTTCTCCTCCCTGTTGACCGATGTGAGCAGGGCCGCACGGGGGGGGGGGGGGGGGGTGCCCTGGGGACAGAGTCCCAGGCACAGCGCATGGTGCTGGGGATGAGCGGGGAGGTCTCACTTCAGTTCCTCCACCTCCAGGGCTCTGATCCCACAGCCCCCAAAGGCCCGGATCACCTGAAGGGACCAGCTCTGGGCCAGGGGCTCCATGGCCTGGCAGGTGAGCTCCAGCCTCAGGAGGGCAGGCGGGCACGGGCGAGACAGGATGCCAACTTCGGAGGTCTGCACTGGGGATGGGCAGGGTCAGCTTGTGACTCACCCTCCAGAGGTCTGGCTGCCAGGTTTTCGGAGGCCAGGAGGCCAGGTAGAGGAACTGATCCTGGGGTCACAGGGCTGGCTGTGCTGTGGGGCACCGAGAGCAGCTCTTCCACACGGAGGGCAGAGTCCTGGGCTCGCTCAGGGTGGACCAAGGGCCCCGCCCCAGGACACCACCTTCAGAAGGACATCGCCTCCAAGGCCGCCCTGGGTGGTGCCGCGGGCACAGACCACGTTAATCGGTCTGCATTTGGGCAAAATGGTCCCTGTCTTCAGCCATCAGTGACGTGACCCCGCCCCTTTCTCCGGAAGGGTGCGACTCCAGACAACTGCGCGGCTGGGCTCAGCCCTGGGCCTGAGTCTGCTGTCCTCAGGGCCTTCGGAGCCCGGTGCCCTTGGCAGCACCACGTGCTCAGAGCTGGGGAGCGGGGTGAACGGCCTGTGGGCCCCCTCCCAGCGCAGCATCTCTGTGGCTCTCCTCGCTGGCGTCTGCTTCCCATTGTTCCCTCTGCCTCGCATGTCCCCCCTCCCTCCCATCCAGCTGCTGAGACAACGAAAACGCCCCCTTCAGCATCAGCAGCAAGTGTCTGCCCCTCGCCGACAGGCCTGATCGTGGAGACATCTGGACACGGCTGGAGAAGACAATGATGGATGCCCTTGTCGGGTTTGACGGGGAGACCAATGAGGGGGAAGTGGCGGAGGTCTCCTCCTCACGCCTGGACTGGCGCACACCTGCGTGGGGTCCTGCGCCTCTGGCTGACCCGAGAGGAAAGTCAGGATGAATCATGGGAGGGGTGTGTCTGCACTGGTCCCTGCACCGTGAACGGGCAGGGAGTGGCGGAGGCCCGATCGGAGCAGGTGCACCCTTCTGCATCTGCACTGTGCGCTCTGGCGTCACGGCCTACAGTTAGACAGGCAGGTCGGTCTTGATCTCCGAGAAGAGGTCATCAACACAGAAGTTACTCTGAAGGAGAATGAGCTCATGGCCAAGTGGTTCGTGCAGGTGACTTTCTCCGCATTCCGTCCCCAGCCCCATTTTCTCTTCCCTGGAAGAGACTGCCCACTGAGCCAGGAGGCAGATGAGATCCCATATTCTTAGGGGTAAACACTCTTCCCCTGCTTCCCAGCTGATCTAAAAGTCCTCGCCTCCTTCCCCAGGCCCCCGGCCCCCTGCGCCAAGGAGTGGGCATGAAACACCTAGGCCAACCGATGCGCGCAGAGCCCCGGCACCGCCGGCAGGTGTTTCTCCCTCTCCCTTCCTCTCTCTAAAAAAAATCAATAAAACATTTTTTTTAAGCAGTTTTATTTCAGCCCTGGGTTTCTTTTCAGGGCTGTGAACATTCCCGGGAACTAAGTCACGTCCTCTCTGAACAAGGAGGGGGCCTCCTCAGCTCTTCAACGATTTGGAGACTTGGACGCTATTTGTTTTCCTCTGCCCAACGCTCAGAAAAGAAAACATCAGAAAACATAGAGACGAACTCCCTCAGCACAAATGACAAGCTGCACCTCCCGCAGGGGCTGTACGGCAGGCGCAGGCTCCAAGGAGGTGCTGGCAGAGGCACCCGGGAGCTGTCTGGGCAGTCCCGCCCCCGCAGACCCCACAGGAGGACCCCCTCAGACCCGCAGGAGGACCGCCAAGGAGCGAGCTACGCACTCCACCGAGACAGAGCGCCACAGTCCCAGCCTTCTTCCTCCCTAGTCTCCTCAATGGCTCCGGGAGGCGCGCAGACCCGACACCCGTGGTGGCCCCGCTCCCACTGTGCACACTCGGTTCGCAATGAAATGCGAACTTTTGCCACTTAAATCTGAACCCCAAGTCCAAACTGCTGGAAACTGTATTTTCAATCCTTAAAGCCCACAGAGAGCGGGCGAGCAGGAGGAGGGAGGAAGGCAGGTGGGGGAGGGCGGGCACGCCCCTGGCAGGACCTGGTGAACCTTCCGGACCACGAGCATGCTCTCTTCTGCACTGTCCAACACCGAGCCACGGGCCACGCGGCTACCGAGCACGAACTGTGGCCTGTGCCACTGAGGACTGGACTTTAAGCTGCACTGAGGTGGAACCACTGAGGGAGGGTCCCACACAGGAACCCTCGCTAGAAGAACTCGGCCGTGGTGCAGCTCGGGGCGGAGGGGAGCCCGGCGCTGCCTGCACGCTGCCTGGCGCCCTGGGCTCGCGGCACTTTCTCCCTCCTCGCCCGAGCACTGGTTCTCAGGGAAGGAGGAGCCACCTGCTTCTGTGCCTCCCCCACTGACACCAGAGAAGGCACGCAGCCCAGAGACCCCCACACACGCTGCTCCGTGGATGCGCCCATCGCTGTTGTCTGGTTCCCTTTCCCTTTCTCGCTGTTCTCTAGCGGACTGTCAGAGCAAACAGAACCAGCGGTTCACTCTCGACGTGTCTGGACTGAGCTGCAGCCCAGCAGATGGTGGGCAGGTGAATGAGCTGAGCAGACTGAGGGAGACAGGAGCCACAGAAGCCGTTTTATTTCTGAGTCTGAAGAAGCTGCAGGACAGCGCAGAGGTGGGAGACGGAGCCCCTCGTGTGGCTGCTCTCCCGCCGTGGACTCCCCCCAGCGATAAGCCCGGCCGCTCCCACACCGGAGGCCCCACGCTCCCGTTCCCCCGCCGGCACTGCAGGCCGACTCCGCCATCTCTTCCACGGGGCGCCTTTCAGGGGTTTACCCCCCACCTTAAAGCTGCGTGGGGTCCACGGCCGGCAGACTGGGAGCTCCGTGGGCGTGCTGCAGCGTCACTTCAGCCAGATCCACGTGTCGCCCACGTCCGCGTTATACCCAGGGCTGTACTTGCGGCCCGGCAGCTGTGGGAAGGAAGCAGCCCACAGTCACCATCGGTTCACCGGCACGCCCAGCCCCCAGCTCACCCCCTGCGTGCTCCAGCCCGGAGAGAGGCCGCTGCAGGCCTGCTGGGAGGGGCGGGCTCCGTGGGGGCAGCACAGCTCAGCTCTGCCTGAAGGGCTTCCTCCTGGCGGCCCTGAGCACAACCGACCAGCGTCCCGTGAAGTCAGGAGGGCACAGTGCTGTGAAGGGGACACCTGGTGAGCACTGGAGGGGCGACCCATGCAGACACCTGGGGGACAGCATGTTCCTTCTTACGCTCTGACCATCACCATCTGAAAACCCACTGATCAAGTCCCAGCTGAGTGGTCACTGTGCCCAAGGGTCCTGGTGGGGACAGCAGGAGGACTGGGCTGAATTTAACAGTTGGTGTGGGCGGGGGAAGGAGCCAACAAAGGAGGGGCCACCGTGGGAGCCCTACCGCCCAGGCCCCCATCCTGCTGCAGGAGGGTGGGACAGGGCTGTCCCAGCAGTAGTGTGCCGCACCGTCAGTGACTCGAGAACGAGGACGGGTCCGCCTAAACACCTGGGCTGTGTGTGTGAGTATATATGTGTAAGTGTGTGAGTGTACGAGTGTGTGCATGTGTGCGTGTTTGTGTGCATTTGTGAGTGTGTGGAGGGGTGCTGGACAAAGTCTATGGAGGGGGGTCTGTGTTAGGCAGAATAATGCCCCCAAAGATGTCCATGCCCTGATCCTCAAACCCGTTACTTCATGACTTTACGTGACAGAAGGGACTTTGCACACGTGGTTAGTTGAGAATCCTGAGACAGAAGATCACCCAAGAGAGGAGGAGATGTGACCTGGGAGCAGAGGTCAGGCTGATGTGGGGACAGCCAAGGAAGGCAGGCGACCCTAGAAGCTGGAGAGGAAGGTGCCCGGAGGACCCCGACCTGCCGGCTCCCACAGCCACAGGAGGCAGGCAGGAGACACTGGGCGTGTCCGCACAAGGGGACGGAGGGGAGGCAGGGCTGAGGCCGCAGGAGGGAGAGCAGAGCCCGAGAGCAGGGTGGGGAGGCAGGCTCTGAAACACCCAGCAAACTATGAAAACTCAACCGCTGCGCAGGAGAGAAACAGCATTGTATCCTACGTGAAGGTGCTCCTCCCAGAAAACCATTTCCTTTCATCTGAGGGACAGCCACAGCCGTGGCTGCAGCACAGAGCGCTCCCACCCCAGCACCGGTCCTCTGAAGGCTTCCAGCTCACTGGCGCCGGCAGCCAGCGCGCGCGGACGACCTCGGCCCGTCTTCCCTGGTCTCTCAGGTCAAGGTGGCATCCGTTTAGCGGGTGGCCTGGCCGGCACAGCGGCAGCTCCTGAGGAGGGGCTGGGCAGGCGACACTCGGCTGTTTTCATCTTTGAAGATCACATTCCAAACCACAGGAACAAAACTAGCAGAGAAAGACGGCTGAGCACAGCCAGCCCCCCGTGACTGCCTCACACACCTGCTCTCGAGTTCCTGGGGCCATTCTCCGGCTACTGGTGCCAGCGATGGGTCTCGGATCCGAAGGGCCCTTCTTAGCCATCAAAGGCCACAGAGACTGGGGGGAGGGCTGCTCAGGGAGGCGTGTCACACTGAGGTCGCCACGTAGGCTTCTCCGTTACCTCCCTTGCATCGCACCTGCGTGTTTCAGTCACTGCCAAGCCCACGGCCCAGTGCACACCCCTCACGTGAGCAAACACACTGACGCCACCTCCCCGGCAGGGAACCCACGCCGGCCCACCAGGTGCCACGCTTCCCTGGATCTGGTCACTCGTCACTGCTCACGTCCTGGACGTGCGTGTGGGGGAGGCCCTGCCTCCTCTGCCGCCGCCCTCCGTCAGCTCCCAGGAACCTGGCTGGCACCTGCCCATGCCGGAGGAGCCACCTGGGTGGGCTGTACGGGGACTGAGCTCGCCTCCCGCAGGGTGCACGCCTTCGGCCTTGACGAGGACGGAAACAGACACCTGTGTCATTCCAGCACTGATGCTCTCGCTTTGGTTCTAGTTCTCTGGTTCTTCCACTGAACTTAATTCTCATCTTAATTTCTTTGTTATTGCATAGTAAAATAAATTTTTTAAATTTCTGACTGACTGAAGGCCCGCTCTTTACTACCTATAAAATTTCATTAAAAAACCCTGTGAAAACATTTTACACGAACTTTGACTGTTTAAACAGAAAAAAGAGGAGGGAGGGCGAGCCCTGCCTGTTGGGTGGAGGGGCGATGCAGCCGGCACCACCGCCTGCCCTCCCGCCGCCAGGGTCTGCGTGCCGCGGAGGCCGCAGGGCGAGGGCAGAGAGCCCGGGAACAGCACCAACCTGCAGCTTCCTGCTCTGAAACCCCTGTGAGCGTCCAGCCTGAGGGCAAGCTGCCGATTCCTGAATCCCTGGCACTTCGGGAAGTTAGTGCTCTCGGAGGTTGTCTCCCCACCTCTCCACTGGCCACAAAAATCAAAGTCCAGCCAGGCTAGTTGCTCAGTGGTTAGAGCACTGCCCAGCAGACCAATGGGTCACAGGTTTGATTTCTGGTCAAGGGTACATACCTGGGTTGCAGGTTCGATCCCTGACCCATCACAGCTCATATGGGAGGCAACCAATCAATGTGTCTCTCTCACATCAATGTTTCTCTCTCTCCACCCCCCTCCCTCCCTTCTGCTCTCTAAATGGAAAAAGTATCCTTGAGTGAGGATTAAAAAAGAAAAAAATCAGTCCGGCCAGCGTGGCTCAGTGGCTGAGCATCGACCCATGCACCAAGACGTCACCAGTCTCTCTCTCCCTCTTCCTTCCTCTCTCTCTCTAAAATCAATAAAGGAAAAAAAATAACAAAATAAAAAAAAAATCAAAGTCTAAAGCAAGGAAGAAAACCCAGCAAGTCACAAACACAGACATTCAGAGTAGGTGCTGCTCGCACGGCGGGCCTGCCTGGGTTCTGGCCCCGCACAGACTCGGGCTCCCAGGTCTGACAGCTGCCGTCCCCGGGAGGGGCTGACCTGTGGGGGGTGCGGCGTGGAGAAGTCAAATGCACAGATGACAGAGGAGAGAGGGATAAATGAGCCTCTCTGGTGGACTGTGACAGGTTAACTCGGGTCCCAGAGCCGTCTGAACCGTGAGATAAAGAGTGGGTGTCTTGGTGGCGTGCGTCCCGGGGACGCTTCCTCCTGAACTTCTGCCCTACGCAACGCCCCTTTCCTCACGAGGCCTTCCCTTCCCAGACTCCCGAGCCACGGCCGCCCAGGGCAAGCAGGTGGGCGCGCACGGACACCGCGGGCAGGGTGCCGTCCTGCGACCAGCACGGCCTCGAGTGACCCCGACGATGCCGCAGGCAGGCGTCTCTGTTTAAAAGGGAGACCAGACGCTCTGACTCAATCCCGGGGCCCTTCTCCTCACTCCGCGTAGCTATGAACTGAATTCCCTGGCAGCCGAGGGTGTCACCGCCCGAGCACAGCACAGCAGCCTGTCCCTCAGCACCTGCTGCCGTCATCAGGTCACTGAGCCCGGCTCCGTCCCTCCCTTTCCCTTCGGCTGTCGTCAGTGCACATCGGCCATGCTGCTCCAGGCCTCGCCCTGAGTCCGGGGCCACGTGAGGAGCCACGATCCACTCTGTCACTGGTGTCATGCCCTTTAAGGTGCACCTCCAAGTACTGTCCTGGGGTCCCTCACTTCCAGCAGTCACCTCAGGGACTTCAGTGATGCCCATGACTGCTACAAGAAGTCCCCTGCAGGACTGGAACAGTGTTTTACGTCAGCAGAGCTGTGAGAAGGGGTCCCACGGGGCCCGGCCCACCTGGGTCCCTTTGCTCCTCCCGGGCAGGGGCAGGTTCCAACAGGAAGGACTGAGTCTCTCCCTCCAGATGCACCCAGGAGCTTAAAACTACTGGATAATTCCGGGGTGACTTGGGGATTTCAATGCCCATCTCCTCTCATCCATCATTACACGTAAACGCCAATAAGCCTGCTAAGAATTTTCCATCCATTTAAAGAGGAGCATTGGCCCTGGCCAGTTTGTGTCTCTCACACAGATGTTTCTCTCTCTCTCTTTCTCCCTCTGAATCTAAAATAAAAATCAATGGAAAGCCCAGCCGGTGTGGCTCAATGGTTGAGTGTGAACCCATGCACAGAGGTCGCCGGTTCGATTCCGATTCCGGTCAGGGCACATGCTCAGGTTGTGGGCCCGATCCCCAGTGGGGGGCATGCAGGAGGCAGCCAATCGATGTTCTCTCTCATCGACGTTTCCATCTCTCTCTCCCTTTCCCTTCCTCTCTCTCTAAAAATCAATAAAGAAAAAAAATCAATGGAAAAATATCCTCAGAGGATTAAAAATATATTTAATAAATAAATAAAATAAAGAGCATTGTAGAAATTATTACAGTCACTTCTTCGATATACAATTTCCCCCACTTTCCACTACTGTTAAGCATAAATCAAGTATAAAAAAACTGAAGTCGCGCTGGCCAGTTTTGCTCAGTGGTTAGAGTGTCAGCCTGCAGACCAATGCGTCTTGGGTTTGACTCCGGTCAAGGGCATGTAGCTCGGTTGTGGTTCGTCCCGGCCCTGGTCAGGGTCATGCAGGAGGCAACCAATCAATGCATCCCTCTCATATCGATGTTTCTCTCTCTCTCCCTCCCCCTCTGCCTCCCACTCCATCTGAAGATAAAGGAAAAATATCCTCAGGTGAGGATTAAAAAAAAGTGCTAAGGTTTGAATGTCAAGAGGAAATTTAAAACAACCAAGTCGATGAACTGAGCCTAATGCTTTTCTGTTTACTGCAAGTCTGTCTGTTAAAGTGAATTTCACAAAGGCAAGAACACACAGTGTTCACATACTAGAGTTATTAAGCGTCTCTATTTTTAAAAACAGTAAAGGAGAACTGGACACTGACGCTGAAAACAACCTGAGAGTAAAGAAATAAAAATAGCAGGAGGGAAAAGAGAAGGTTCCGTTGTCCTAGCAACTGTCTGGGCGACTGGCCGGGGGCGGCGCAGGACCCCCGGCACCAGGCTCCTCCAACGGCAGAGACCCTGGGGAGCGGGGACCCCTCGCTGTCTACCCGAGGACGGACCGGCAGGAGAGAACGTGGCCTGCAACACTGCGGGAAATGACCAGACCACACTCGACACAGGACAGCAGGGCACGGTCACACCTCCACCCTACGAACCAGACACCTGTCCAGGAGTGAGGCCGGAAGAGGAGGGGGAAGATTAGACAGATAAAACTGTCATTTGCTGTCTTGTATTTTTCTTTTGCTTTTTATATAGTGGAACTTTTTTTCTAATTCTCACCCAAGGATATTTTTCCCTTGATTAAAAAAAAAAAAAGGTCACCGCACCATGACTTCGAATGTCAGTCACCCGCAGCCGACTTCCAAATGTAAAGTCACGACCCTCACTTACTGCCAGACTCCAAACTCACTACTACGCCTCACTGCTCCTCAGCAACCCTTTTTCAGATAGAGTGGGAGGGAGGGAGGGAGGGAGGGAGAAACATCGATGTGGGACAGACACCTCGACTGGCTGCCTCCTGCACGACCCCGACCATGGCTGAGGATCGAACTCACAACCGAGGTACATGCCTTTGGGAATGGAACCCGAGACTCTTTGGTCTGAGGGCTGACGACACTCTGACCGCTGAGCCAAACCGGCCAGGGCTATATGGGACTTCCAATGTCCACTTTTCACACAGAATCAACGTCCGAAACGTCCTGTTTGCACAGGTGTCAGATGGTGGCCTGGCTGTTGGTTCACTGGAACTTTCTGATCTGAGCAGGGTCACCTGGAGATGTCGCCGCGACACGAAGGACAACATTTGTGTGACCGGCTCTTCAGGCTGTGGGGTCCTTGGGAGCCCTCGGCCTCGACTCTGCGTCTCCCCGCTCTGGGTACCACGCCTGCTGTTCCGGGGGTAATCTAGCTCACTCCTTGCTCAGAGATAAATAAATACAATCTATACTTTATAAATAGATACATATTAACAACAGAAATGGAATTCCTATAGACATGAGCGTCTCCCACTCACACAGATCATCAATGAAACACACTACAGTGAAATGCAAGCTCCAGGAAGACGGCGACTCGCCTGGTGCTCTGGGTCTCCTCGCCCTCCCAGCCGCAGGCTCTTCCCCTCTGTGCCTCCAGAGCTCACCGCACCATGACCTGGAACGTCACTCACCCACAGACGACTTCCAAATGTAAAGTCACGACCCTCACTTACCACCAGACTCCAAACTCACTACGCCTCACTGCTCCTCAGCAACCCTTCGGGGGGATACTAAGCACCTCGAACAGACCGTGTCCAGCAGCGAACTCTTGGTCTTCCCCTGTCCAGTATTGGCCATTCCAACCCCAGAGTCCGTTTCGGAGCCCTAACACAGCAACACAAAATCTCAACAGACCTTGGGGTCCTATCCACCATCTGACCACTCTTCAGAAGTTCTGCGATGAGGCTGTCCTCTGACGCGTGCCCCATGACCAGCCTCCCGCCGCTCTCCCAGCCTTGCCTGCGCCCCAGCCAATCTGCTCTCAGGTCAGAGCAGAGCATCCCGCACCAGTGCGCCAGGGACAAGCTGTCTCTCTGCTCCCCGTCCCTCCCTCCCTCCCTCTGCGCCAGCACGTGTCCTCCACCCTGTGTCCTGACTGTAGAAAATGCCTCCCCTCCTGCACCGGGGCCTCTCTGCCTCAGCGCCCCACTGCTCCACTGCTCCCGTCTCCTGCAGCTCTGCCCACACACCTACTCCTTCCTGGGTCACACCGAGACCTCTCCACTCAGCCCCCATCACAGCGGCTCTGCCAAAACCTCTGCTGGGAATTTAATGTTCTCCACAGCACTCGTCACCATCGTTTGGCAAATTGTGTCTTACTTTTTGTTCTGTTTCCTTCCACTACGATGTAAGCTCCATGAGGGCACGACCTTGCCTGTCTTCAGATCCACTGTCCCCGTGCCCAGGACAGGCCTGGCACCGAGGCCACACTGAATAAACACTCGGTGGGACGACTCACCGAGCCAGTGACCAGACAGCACAGATGTGACAGAACAAGATGGAAGGGCCCGGCGCCCGCGGAACCAAAGCCAGCAGAGTGCCCCTCAAGTCGTCTGTCACCTCCCCACGGGGTCCCAGCTGCACACCCACACGCCCTGCTCACGGCAGAAAAGCTGAGTGTCTTCCCCCAGAGCTGACTTTACAAGGATGCTCACACCGGTGATCCAGGGGAAGCCGGCGTCACTCCACACACAGCAAGCCTGTCACTCATGCCGCCCACACCCTGGTGCCCGGGCCCCCAACCAGAACTGGCGGGTGTTCTCTGAGTTCACGGTGTCTTCCTCAGATGACTCTCCAAACCATTGTGAAAACAAATGATTCACTGAAAGGGTATGGAAATCAGGTAAGAAGACCAACCAAACAGCCGCCTCCCGGCCTCTGCCCCTCCGGCCTCTGCCCTCCGTGCTGTCCAGCTGGGCCACCCTGCCTCTGCTCTGCGCTCCGTCCGCGCCAGGCCCTCCTTCAGAGACACCCCACTCCTTGTGGACGGGCGCATGGAGAGCAAGGCAGCGCAGTGTCAAAGCTGACGCCACGCGTGCAGGTCGAGGCAGAGGGACACATGCCTCACACCGGCTGTGCTGACAAGGACGCGGCCGCGCACACGCCCAGAGCGCCGTCCTGCGCGTGCCCGGCTGTCTGAGGACTGCGTCAGCTTCCAGAGCACACTTAGGGGAGAAGTGGAGAATCATGTCGATGAAAAGAAAGCTCTTTCATTGAAACAAATCATAAACAACGACCAGAACCACTTTTCAGAGAAGTGAGACCCAGCAGTGGGTCAGCTCTCTGGCTTCGAAGGTCTCACCTCTAAGAATTCTCGGAAGACTCGGTCACTCTGGTGCGCTCCGATCGTGATTTCTGGGAGATACACGGGAATGGTGGTGTAATTCAGCACCTGCAGCTTATTCTGAACCCTAGGAAAGAAGAAGACGTGGGTCACACTAACCCATCGACATAAATGACAGCGTGAGCTGCGAGGCTGTCTGAACGCATCGTCTCAGAAACACCCCTGCATTCCAGTAAATGCCATGAATTCCCAGGCAGACAGCTTGAAGCTCGACTCCCACCCCGAAGACGCCTGCCTGCGTGGAGCTGCTCTTTGGGGATGATTTTCACACCTCAGTGGGGTCTTTCAAAAGCCTCAGAGGCTGGGCGCCTACCTTTGGGAATGGATAGTTTGGAAACAAAAAAGGAGCCAGTGTGCTTTAAACATAGGAGGAGCATGGCCCTGGCCAGTGCAGCTCTGTGGTTAGAGTTGGCCCTGGCACCAAAGGGTCTCGGGTTCAATTCCCGGTCAAGGGCACGTACCTAGGTTGCAGGTTCGATCCCCGGCGTGCAGGAAGCAACCAGTTAATGTGTCTCTCTCACATCGATGTCTCTGTCTGTCTCTCTCTCCGTCCCTTCCTCCCTCCCTTCCACTCTCTCTAAAAACAATGGAAAAATTATCCTCAGTGATGATTAACCAAAAAAAAAAAAAAAAAAAAAAAAATCCCATAGGAGTAGCAGGAATAAAAAGGTAAAAACAAACACCATACATTACAATGCCATGCACAGAGTGTCCTCATTAAAATTTTGCAAAATGAATGAGTCTTGAGGGAAAGAGCCTTGAGCCAGCAGAGCTGCCCAGGCTCCAGGGCGCGGCGTGGGGGTGGGGGCGAGCTCCCACACTGGTCGGTCCATTGTGCCATCACTTATAACAGGTCTAGCTCTCCGCCTTTCTCCGCACCGATAAATACAAATCATAGGGTCCTCTCCCTGTTTCCTCATTTTGTTTTGCTAGATGCTAAAATATTTATACTTTTGTAATTTGCTTAAATTAAATTTAGTCTGACTATACCCACTATACTTGAAGATGAAAAGCATTTTTGAAGCTTTTAGAAAGAAGCATTAAAATAAAGTTTCCTTTCTTAAGGGCTCAAAACAAAGAAAAGAATTATTTTAAACGGCCACTTTCCCATTAAGGAGTTATAATGGCAGAAGCTTCTGCTTATAATGGCCCAGATGGAAGTTCTTTAATGTCTCTGGCTCTCAGCCGCTTGGTGAGAGCGAGTCCAGACCTACCGGGCAAACCCAAGCTTGTCCCCCACACTCTGGGCAGGCCGCACTGCCGTCGGAACAGCCGATCCAGATCCAGGGCCTGGCGGCCCTCGGTCCCTCTCCCACAGAGGACCGCAGAGCAGCAGAACCCAAGGCGGGTGGAGTGAGCGTGGACAGAGTTGTAAAGGCAGACCCAGTGCCACCAGTTACAGCCACGTCACCCGTGCACTGACTAATATCCACCAACTAAACGTCCCCCCGGAAGTGCAGCCAGGATGGCAGCCTGCTTCCCTGACGCCTGACGGGGACACCAAGGACCAGGCACGTGGCCTGAGTGGGCACATGCAGACAGGGGCTCTTCTGTTCTAACAGCACTTTCACAAGCACGTATCAGTCACGCAGAAATACACATCTTTTTATTTTTAACACAATAGAGTCATTCTATTCTTATTATAAGAGGACAACTTTTTAAAAGTGATCTCACAATAAACAATTTCAAGTACGAATGAAGTTCATATGTTTAAATATTAAGCAAGATGCAGGTGGGTATGATTGGGTTTTCTCTGTAGCTTGAAAATCTTTTAAAAATTCTGGAAGATTGGGAAGAACTTACTGGCTGGGCCTGGAAACATGTGTGGAATACACAGAGCAACAACGCCATCTGTGTTTAATTTGGCAGAATTACATGTACACACAACCTCCCCCAAAGGATGTACCTGAACAAATCTGCTTTAGAAAACTATCTGCAGCTGCTCACAGCTTCCGTAAACTGGCGGCACTGCTCTGCCTGTCTCAGCAGGGGCTCGAATGACGACCTCAGAAGGGCCTGCGCCACCCTACCCCAGTGAAGCCCAGGCCTCACTCCCTCGCAAACCACAGACACAGTCCAGACCGCCAGTAAGAAAGGAGGGAGGACAACAGGAAGCCTTTCAGGATCAGGAAGAAAACGCCGTGAAAGAAAACATTCTGTGCACAGAGCACTTAGTCTAATCAAGGAGAGTTCAAACCCTGACCGAGAATAATACAGCCTCTTAACATCATAAGCCACAGTGCCCGAATGGGAGACAATGCACTCCAGTTTGGTTTACAAGAGGTGCCACGCCACATATTCTAAAACAAAAAAAGCGAGGCAGGAAAAGACAGAAAAAAGTCAGTAAAGTATGTTTCATGACTCAAACTGTTCTTCAGTTAACAGAAAGTCTATACTTTCTACTAAAACACGTCCAAAGCATGTTTTGGTCTTTCCCAAGTGTCAAGTTCCTGTGAAACGCTGTACTCTGACACCAAGCTCACACCCTCAGCTCCGCAGCGCTGGAAGGGAGTCACAAAGACGCCCTCCGGGGCCACAGCACCTCGGGGAGGCAGAGGGGTGTGCGGGGAGGGGAGCAGCAGGAAGGTGGAGCCTGACTGCCAATCAGTCCCCAGCACAGGAGTGGAGCCCACAGCACGGCGCCAGTAAGTTACGGATCACGGCTACGGACACAAAGTGCCTCCAAGGTTGAGAACCAGGTGCCGCTCACATCAGCACACACATAATTACACACCGACATACGTCACCGAGACGGCACAAAAACACTCTAAACCACTAATTTGGTTAAGTTCTGGACAAAATGAGTATAACTCATTTGGTAAATGGCATGTTTACAACAATTATCTCAGAAAATTGGTCATAATTTTCACTCGAATCCCCCAAATTAAGAAATGGTACTGGAATGAAATAAACACAATTACAACTGTGACTGTTGTGAAACGTCTTTGGGGCAGAGGAACAAAGAACCAGGACAGGACAGGAGCACTTACAGCAAAAGAATTAAAACAATGGATTGAATGTCGTCACTGTGAGCTTTTTGGGAATTACAGGACCTTTCTCCGCGCTCTGATAACCACGAAACTAAATAACGACAAAATGATGATTCTAAGACAGGAACTTTGGACGAGGTCTAGCATGGCCCCAGGTTATGTTCAGAACACAGCACCGCATCCCCAGTGGAAGGGTCGGAACGTGACCCACATGGCCCAGGCTCAACAGGGCGTCAGGAGGTCACCTTTCCTCGGGACAGTGCACATATTCTGTCCAGCAGGAGCTGATACTAACAAAAATCACACATAAATCCACATACACTAACAGCCTGGAAAGTTAAGAGGAGGTTTCCAGGAAAAACAAAGGTGAGCGCTTGGATTTTCACACAACTGCCGGGCGGGTGGGGAGGGAATGGGCCGGGTGACCTGCGAGGCACCCTACGGGGGAGGCCGACCAGAGGATTAGGACTGTGAGTTAATCAAGAAAGTGAAACTGGGGCGCACAATGAAGTACAGTGCTGCCCCCGCAGGATCCTGTGTAAGGAGAAAACCTCATCACTGGGACGGTCTGATGAAAACTAAGCTGGCCAGGCGTGTGCACAGGATGGGTGGGGGGAAAGAAGAGAGAACTAACCTGGCCAGGCGTGTGCACAGGATGGGTGGGGGGAAAGAAGAGAGAACTAACCTGGCCAGGCGTGTGCACAGGATGGGTGGGGGGAAAGAAGAGAGAACTAACCTGGCCAGGCGTGTGCACAGGATGGGTGGGGGGAATGAAGAGAGAACTAACCTGGCCAGGCGTGTGCACAGGGTGGGTGGGGGGAAAGAAGAGAGAACTAACCTGGCCAGGCGTGTGCACAGGGGGTGGGTGGGATGAAGAGAGAACTAACCTGGCCAGGCGTGTGCACAGGATGGGTGGGGGGAATGAAGAGAGAACTAACCTGGCCAGGCGTGTGCACAGGGGGTGGGTGGGATGAAGAGAGAACTAACCGGAGGACTGGAGATCGAGAATGAGGAGCTCAAACACCAAAGCAGAAGTAATAAAAGAGAAATACAAGGGAAAGAATTCAAGGGAGATACACACAGCGACCCTAGGGTGGGACGTAGGGAAAAGTGAGGGACCAGAGGAGGGAACAGGAGGTCCAGGCAGGTGACTGCTGGACAAGGAGGCGACCATCCCACGGGATTTAAGCCTGAGCCGAGGAGGGAGGGAGAGCAAGACGGTTGTGCACAGGACCACAGGGAGGTGCCACGAGCCAGACACCACAACCCCCAGACCACTGTCCTATGACCGCGGCCAGTCAGCTCTGAGCCCTGTTTTCCCCACCTGTAAAATGAGGGGAGCCCCCAGACAGGAGTGCTGTGGAACCAACAAAGTTTCTGAAGCACTGACCTCGGGATGTGAGACCAGAGCTGCAGCACGACACAGCAGTTAAAGGCAGGATGTAGATTTGTGAAGCAAGGTTCAGAATAATGCTGTAGGTAATGTCATTTAGGTACTTCTACAAAAACATCTAGACAAAAGTATTAATATAAACATCTAGACAGAAGTATTAATATAAACATCTAGACAAAAGAAAAGGTTAACCACAGAGTTTCAGAAAACTAGGCGGGACCCCAGTTCAGCTCTGAGAGTGAACACCTGGAAGCTGGCCCTCCTGCCCTCCACGCTGTCTGTAGGAAACCCACCTTCCACACAGACTCAGGCTGAGAGGGAAGACATGGAGGACAGACCATGCCTACACGAACCAAAGCTGGAAGAGATACATCAATTCCAGACAAAGCAGACTTCAGAACTAGAACGATTACGCGGGATGAAGAGGGGCATCCCGCAATGGTAAACGAGTTAACTCTCCATGACACGATCACCTAAACACGCACGCACCCAGTGACAGGGTGTCAAGACACACGAGGCAAAAACCAACACAGCTCCAAAGAGAAACAGACCAACCCGCATGTCAGCCCGAGACCCGAACGCTCCTCCTCTTGGGCCGGCCAGACCCAGCAGACAGGAAGCAGCGAGGGGACGGGTCCTGAACAGCAGGTGTAAAGAGCCCCACTCAACAACAGCAGGGTCCACCACCTTCTCACTGGAACATCGGTCAAGACCAAAACATGCCTGGCCACACAGAACATCTTACCCAAAACCACCGAGCAGAAATCATACAAAGCCAGCTCTCAGATCACAATGGGATTAAAGCAGAGGAAAATGTATAGCACTAAAGGCACATATCAGAAAAAGACTTGCAATCAATCATCTAGCTTCCACCTTAGGAAACGAGAGTGAGAAGAGCAACAGAAGCCAAAGGAAGCAGATTCGAGAAGAAGAAACACTAGGAACTCGAGTAGATATCAATGACACCGAAACAAAAGCAATCGAGAACATCAACAAAACAGAAAGCTGATTCTCTAAAAAGATCATTAACGTGAGAAAATTTACAAAGGACAAATAAATAGCCAATAAAAATATAAATTATTTGAAGTTCAGGGTTTATAAAATGCAAAATAGAGCAAATAATTTCTTTGGTACCAACACCACGAGACTGTGTCGCTGTCTGTCTGAGCTGTCCTGTCTGAGCTGTCCATCTGAGCTGTCCTGTCTGAGCTGTCCTGTCTGAGCTGTCCTATCCGAGCTGTCTGTCTGAGCTGTCCTGTCTGAGCTGTCCTATCCGAGCTGTCTGAGCTGTCCTGTCTGAGCTGTCCGTCTGAGCTGTCCTGTCTGAGCTGTCCTGTCTGAGCTGTCCTATCCGAGCTGTCTGAGCTGTCCTGTCTGAGCTGTCCGTCTGAGCTGTCCTGTCTGAGCTGTCCTGTCTGAGCTGTCCTATCCGAGCTGTCTGTCTGAGCTGTCCTGTCTGAGCTGTCCTATCCGAGCTGTCTGTCTGAGCTGTCCTGTCTGAGCTGTCCGTCTGAGCTGTCCTGTCTGAGCTGTCCTATCCGAGCTGTCTGTCTGAGCTGTCCTGTCTGAGCTGTCCATCTGAGCTGTCCTGTCTTGCAGGGCCTTGCAGACGGCAGGTGCGAGTCCAGCTGGCACACGTTTTCCAGAGGACGACTGTGCAGTGCATCGAGAGTGGTAAAATGCATTCAAACAATCTGGCCTAGTAACTCCACTTTTATACCTTAAGAGAGTAGCCGGAAATGAAACAAAAATGTGTACAATATGCTCATTGCTCTACTATGGATATGAAGAAATTGAAATGACTGGAAAGACTGGATTTCAGAGATGAGGAGTGAGCACGCCTGTGTCTCGGGGCCGACAGACTTTCTCAGTGAAGGGCCACACAGGAGCTATGTTAGGCTTCGAGACTGCACATGGTTGCCGTCACTATACTTTTCTTTTACGATCCTTTAAAAGCGTAAGGACCACTCTCCACAGCAGAGGGCTGGATCTGGCCCACAGGCCGTGCAACCCTGACTTCTACCTCATCTATGGATTCAGACAGCAGACGTGAGGAACAGTAAAAAAAAAAAAAAAAAAAATTTAATAAACTACAGACATGCTCATGATATTAAAAATAGAATACAGCCTGGCCGGTGTGGCTCAGTGGCTTGAGCCTTGTCCCATGGACTGAGAGGTCCTGGTTCGATTCCCTGTCAAGGCACATGCCTGAGTTGTGGGCTTGATCCCCAGTAGGGGTAGTGCAGGAGGCAGCCGATCCATGTATTACTCTCACATCGATGTTTCTCTCTCTCTCTAAAAAATCAATAACAACACATTTAAAAAAGAATACAAAGATATGCGCAAAGTATTTTTTATTTAGAAACATACAATCACATCCATTTTAGAAAGACTGTGAGAACTTGCACTGAACTGTCAGTATGGGCTCACAGCAGGACCACAGATGACGTCGCTGTGACTCGGGCTTTGGTTCCCAGCTTCCCACCGTGCGTGGGCAGGGCTCTGACCGCACAGCCTCGACCTGCCGTCTGCTCAGTGCCCCTCAGCTTTCTTACCAGGGCAAGATGCTCACTCCTCCTCCTCTGCTGCAGCCACAATGGCTGGGCTGCTGGGCAGCCCTTCCCACCAAGCTCCTGCTCAGGGCCGCTCCTGGACCCGGCCTCCCTGCCCCATGCTCACCCCGGACACCACAGGCCCAGGCCTGCGTCAGTCGGGCCTCTTCTGAAGACAGGCCTTCCGCGTACCTTCCCCAACAGCGTCGTCGGTCACACGCTGTCCCATTACTCAGGGCTGCCTTCCTTCACTGCCTTTAGCACCCACAGTTCTACTGATCTGGGCTCTCTATCTCCCCCACAAAATGTATCTTGGATGGAATCAGGAGCTTTACTTGCTACCACATCCCCTACATCTGAAACTGCCTGGCACATGGTGAAGGTGAAGTAGCTGCTGAATTAGCAACCCGACCAGTCGATGCGCTGTCAGACCAGAGCCTGTCTGGGAGGCAAAGGGAATCCGCTCTCAGTGCAGGCTGGTGCTGGTGACACCTGCCTTGAAACATGTCTACCCCACGAGTCTGCAAGTTTCTACAGCAGGCAGCGCACCGAGCTCGAGCACCCGCCCTGGCGCCCCTGGCCGTGCCCCGGCCCCGACTCACAGCATCCGCAGGTGGTGGAAGGTGCGGTCGTCCTGGTCGAGCCACGGCCCCTTGTCACACTTGAGGTATTCGATGTCCTCCACCACCTGGACAGAAAGAATTCCCATTTTAATGGAAAGTCTGTCACAACATTTTAATACACCACAAACCACAAATATCAGGCAAGAAGAATCACACCATAAAAGTAAAAAAAAAGAAAGTCCAAACAGATGGCCTCAGTAAAGTGGGGGACCGAGCGATGAACCCTTGATGTGGGCGTCTCGCCCTGCTGACACTAGGGCAGTGGGGATATCACCTGACAGTCTGGGAGAGAGGGGGCAGGTGAGAAAGAGTGCGACTAGGGAGGACCAGCGTGCGTGACAGACGACTACTTCCTCCCGGTCGCTCCATTCTGAAGCAACAGAAGAAAGTGAGTGCGTTTCTTTGAGGGGCCCCGTGCCCGCGTTCTCAGCCCAAAGCTGTGGCCTGGACACTGGCTCCCAAGGGAGCAGCCTTTAGGGCGCACTCTCTCCCCACAGCCACCCAGCTGGGAGAGCTTGTCTAGCTCCTAAGAGTTTGAACACATTCAATTATGAACTCAGCTAATGACAGTCTCAGAGCTGAAACGCATTCCTCTTCTTCCCAAACACGTGCCATCTAATTATTCCGTCACATTTCGAAACAACCTAAAACAAGCCAGCACTGCAAACACGAGGAGGTGGGAAGGAACGAAATGTGGTTGAGTCCGTGGAGAAGAACCGCCTAACAGGAGCTCTGCAGCGGCCCGGAGCCCGCCGGCCGCTCCCCGGAGCCCTGGCCGCCCTCCTCCGACCACCAGGCAGCTCAGGGTGTCCCTCAGGGAAGCGGGCGGCTCTGTGACCTTCTGTTACATCACTGCCTACACTCCAGACCACAAAACCTGGCTTTTCTTCTAAAATTCGTATACCTTTTTTCAAAAAAGTAATTTATGCCTATTATATAAGATATGGAATGGTACTTAAAAAGATTTTCTTTTTATCAAATGGTCAATTGCCTCAATACCTTTCAAGAAATAACCCGTTTTCCTCCACCTTTTTATTATCCTTTAAAATACTGACTTTACCAAACCAAGAGTCTCAAGAGTCTCACACACACGCGCGCGCGCGCGCACACACACACACACACACACACACACAGGTGAGCGTGCACACACACAGTGAATGCGTGCACACACACATACAGGTGAATGCACTCACACACACACAGATGGGTGCACACACAAAGGTGAGCACACAGACACACCTGTCTCTGGACTGCCCTGTTCCACTCATGGGTTTATTGACGAGTATCACCACCACAGCGCTTTCACTGCCACACTTCTGTAACGTGCTTTTGTATTTGGGAGGGCAGATGTTCCTATATTATTCTTTTCAAAGTTTTTTTGGCTATTACTCATTAATTACACTAAGATTCACTTGAATTTTTACAAAATGCACCTACTGATTTGGGGAAAGCTGGTATCTCGACATACTAAATTTTTCTTGTTAACTAAGTCAACCTTCACCGTGACCCTCTGTGTCACGAATGCTGCAGCAGGCAGCCTGCGGCCTTTGCACCTTACGTGTTGTCATTCTAAGAGCACAGAAACAGAATTATTTCCATGGAAATCACAACCTTGTGACCGGGAGTGTGATGGGCGTGAAACTTCTCTTAGATTGTAAAAATCTAAGAGATTTTTCCCAGACCATTGGGAACTGAACTGATACTCGGATTTGCAAGAACATTATACATGAATCAGATTTAATAACCGCACACTTTCCAGCCACCTTCTTACCTTTTCCGCATCCTGAGCTTCCCTTGCACTGTACTGCAGAACCTCACACTTCTCACTGCAAGAAAAGGATGGCAGCCGATGTAAACTTCCCAAGCTGACATCATGGCACAAAGGAGCACTTAGCCTTGAAGTCGCCCCCAACACGACAGTCACGTTCTTGAACGGGGTGCTGGGCTGGGCCTGTACGGGCTCCCACGACCTGACTGGGTCAGGACAAGTCACAGGCTGGAATCTGCTCGTGACTGGATGGTGACAGCGGCAGGTCTGCTCCTGGCTTCCCTGCTGTGCCCGCCCCACAGGCATGAGAAAGCAGAGCCCCCTGTGTCTACAGAGGGCAGGGCACACAGGGCACCTCCACTGCTACGCAGGCTGCACTCACTACAGAAAGTACCGAGGAGCTCAGATCCCATTCAGAGTGCCCAGCACTGCTCATCCTTCACCCCTGAGCACCGCCAAGCGGTCCTTCTAGGCCAACATGAACGGTTAGTTGCCCCCTAAAGCAGAAATACGTGAGTTCTCTCAGGCCAAAACCCACACCAAAATACAGCTTCAGTTTATTTCTAACATTAAAAATATAACAAACAAGACAAAAAAATTGACAAAATAAGCAAACCAGAAACCAACCCAATCACACTGAAAAGCCTGCTGTCATTCTTGTTTACAGAGAGCAGACTGAACTCCGACAGCCTCCCGCACACACAGCTCCCATGCAGCACAGCGTCAGGACCCGCGTGTGAAGGGCTCGTCCCACAGACAGCCCTGCCCTCGGCTCACCTCATCTCAGGAAGGAAGGTCTTCTTATAGGCAGTCTCGATGTCCTGAAGGTAGCCAGAGGTGATCTTCATCTCGTGTGGCTGAACAAGCAGAACACAGGGGTGAACCGCTCAGCCTTCCCTGCCCTTCCTTGTGCACACGTGAGCCGTGGACACAACCAGCCTTCCCTGCCCTTCCCTGTACACACGTGAGCCATGGACACAACCAGCCTTCCCTGCGCACACGTGAGCCGTGGACACACAACCAGCCTTGCCTGCCCTTCCCTGTACACACGTGAGCCATGGACACAACCAGCCTTCCCTGCACACACGTGAGCCGTGGACACAACCAGGCTTCCCTGCCCTTCCCTGTGCACACATGAGCTGTGGACACAACCAGTGGACAGTGTTTCCTCAGAGCCACTCCTGCTGGCTGCTACAGGGACTCTGGAGTGACAGCAAGAGGTCTCGGGGCCACTTAGGACTACTCTCATCTTCATCCCAGCATCAAAAAGAAGGTCCTTCTTCCCCCAGGGAAATGTTCGCTGTGGGAGTGACAGTCCCCAACGGAACTGGTCACAGGTGCAGTGGTCCTTGTGGTTACTCCCGGGGTCCCTGTCAGGCCGCAGAGCCAGCGCCACTGAACCCGGTCCCAACCGAGGAATAAGAAGTAATGGGCGTGTGTAGAGATGACCACTGCACTGTTTCAGAATCAGTGAGCAGGGGAAGAGGGAAGAGGCCCACTCTGAGTTAAACAGAAGGCAGTGGGGATATCAGAAATCAGTTTCAGTTCACAGGAAAACAGAGGCAGGAAACCGCCGTGAATGGAAGGCACTCCACCGCAGGGCGTCCTGCCAGCAGACCTCCCGTCCTACAGGGTGAGGTAGGGAACACAGGCACAGGGAGCGATGGGAGTGGCACTGGGGACTGGAGGGCACTGGTGGAAAGCAGGGACTGGCCAGGGGCCTTCTAGTCCTTATGAAAGAGCCTGACCCTTTGGGCCACATGTGCCCACCCCGTGAGTGCCAGCAGTCACTTCCCGCCTCCGGCTGCAGACGGACAGGGAGGAAGGAGGCACGGGGACAGACGAGCTCAGGGGGAAGCCGACTCACATTTCCTTTCTTCTGAATGCGACTCTGGACCTCCGGAACGGGCATGTCAATGTAGATCACCACGTGAGGGGGCAGGTACTGGCAGATGGTCACCTTCTTCACCTCGTTGTAGTGGCTCACACCTGGCACACCCGGGAGAGATGCCGCCTGTCATCTAACAGCTCACAAGCATTTCCACAGCACGCGTCTCTTCCAGCACCAGGTGACGGCACGTGCCCGTCTCAGAGCCGTCACAGCTGTCAGCGCAGCTGCACATGTGCCCGTGATGGCTCTGCAGGTGACCAGGCACCGCACACAGCACCTGCCACCCACTTCCCCCGCTCCAGAGGGCCGGGCCCGAGCATTCACGCTGGGAGGAGCCTGCAACCCGCCGTCTAGGCTGCCTAACGCTGCCACCCCACCACAGGACAGCAGAGCCTGTGTGATCTATGCTCCTCTCCCTGGCACCTGGCACAGAGCCTGCACACAGCCTGCCTCTGGAAGGCTGCTGACCAACCTCAACTGCCGCCTGGCGTGTCTAGCGAGGGTCAGCACCCTGGTCAGCGGCCAGGGCTCTGGCAGCTCCCTGTACAGGCACGTGGTGTCCTCTCAACAGCAGGCCGTGCAGGCACACAGGAGCAGACAGCCTGGCCTCCACCCCATTCACTAACCCACAACACTTACTCTGCCCCCAGAGCCAAGATGCCCCTCCCCAGCTGGCAGAGCACACAGGGAAAGGTCCACAGGCTGACAAGGCCTCTTCCCAGCCTGACCCGCCCAGCATGCTCCTGGGCACAACTGGGCCCCACCGGGCGGGCTCCCATCACCCCCGTGGTCAGGCAACCTCTGTCCAGGAGGCCTTTCTTTATTCCTGTCCGCATGCCACTTGTCGCCACCTGTCAGACTCTGAACAGTGCCCAGCACAGAGCTGCTGCCCTGGAAGCCCCGAGCAGCGGGTGTGGGAGAGGTGGAGAGGGCGGCGGCAGTGCTGCTCAGCAGGTGCAGCCACCGAGGTGAACACATCTGATTGCACGAAACAACGCACTAGAAGCTGCACAGTTCAAGGACTTTCCATCTATCGGCCGAAGAAAAACAGCTTAGGCATCCTACCCCACTGGGAGCAGGAAACGGCGCAGCGCTGGGGGAAGGCTGTGTGGGAGCTGGGCCCGAGCTGTGCGCGCAGCGGCAGGACCGCACTCCACTTCCACAGGTGTAAATTTAGGGGGGAAGGGGTGGAGGAACCATCTGCTTCCTTGGAAAGTTAGTAAGGAAAGGCAGACGTTCACAGAACGCACACCAGCTGAGGTGAGTGTACCCGAGCCCTGGCAAAGCTGCAGGACCACCCAGGAGCTCGCCTAGACGGGACTCACACTGCCTCCGGATGAATCCCTGCTTGTACATCGCCTCCAGAAACACAAAGTCACTGTAGATGGAGCGCTCCAACACCACACCCTGCCCTGTTTGAAGACGGAAACAGAAACTGAAAATTAAACATGATAATTAAAGCACTAGAAACAAGTAATTTCATCTTAGGAAAGGAAAAAACCCAGCTATTTACAACTCCAAATAGTTTCCAAAGAACATAGATGCACATCTAAGTGGGAAATCATTTTCAAGTAATTTTTTTTGGTTTGGGCAACAGAACATTCTGCTTCATTATGTCAGCTGCAACAAAAGTATCCAATTCATAGAAAAAGTTTCATTTTAAACCACGAGTTTCCTACCCTACCACGCCCACCGCAACCCTGCTTCTGCCCCAACCTCAGGGAGACCAGGCTCCTCCTCCGCTCCTCTCCCCCAACACCCTGCTCACACAAACCACCAGCTTTCTCCCAACAGCACCCGGATCTGACTACCCGGCACAATCCTCCCAGTGCAAGGCCTCCTCATCTCTGACCAGGCCAGACTCCATCTCACTTCCTGCCCACACCCACCCCCTGGGCCCCGGGATGCTCTCACCCACACCACAGTGGCATTTCCAAACTGCAGCAGGATCTTGTCACCCCTCCATTCAAGCTCACAATGGCTTCCTCTCTCCTTCAGGGAAAAACCAATGACCGTCCATCCCACCCAGGCTCTGCTCTCATCCTCGACCCCTCCCAGCCTCACTCATTTCACTCCCACGATAGCCTCCTGGCGGTCACTACAGCACACGACAGGCTTGGCTCGTGCTGCTCGGAGTGCTGGTCCCCAGGGGCTCCTGGCCCGTTGCCCTGGACTGAGCCCCACAGTGCTGGGCAGAGGCCTCCCTCTATCTTCCCATCTGGAAAAGCAGCCTCAGCCCTGCCCCAAACGCCTTCCTCTCTGCACATACCATTCCCTACCTGACATGGCACCAACTGTTCCCCATGTTGACTCGTATCATCTCACCTACTAAAATATAAGCTCCGGGGGTGGGGGGCTTCACTCCCTGTGATGCCCCGGCTCCTAGAACACACCTGGCACACAGCAGGCACTCACTAAACAGTTAATAAATAAATTAGTGTAACACAGGAGGAAACGAGCTGTCATTTAAAAGTTTCTTTTTAAGACATGGGAGCTCTAAGATAGGCTAAAGGATGCTTCAGAAAGCCTGCAGGAGCCGAGTGTCACTGTGGACCGTAGGCTCCACGTGGGCTCCTGAGCTGGGTCCTGGTGCGCAGCATCCAGGCCATGTTTCTTCTCAGCAGCCGTGCTGACCACAACCAGCGCTTATGTTCATAGAAGAAAAAGCATCACTAACAAAACGCTGGAAGAGCAGGACAGTAACTAGGACTCTGACACCATTCAATAAAGAGCACTGTCCTCGCCTCGTGGCACACACTGTGGCTGTGGGTCCTGCCGGAACACAGACAGGGGTTCCCAAATGCAGGTTTCCGAACCAGCCCCGTCAGCGACCTGGGTCCTTGTTAAAAATACTTCCTGTGCTCACGCTCAGGACTCATGAAGCAGAGCCTCTAGGTGGCAGCTGAGCTCTGTGAATAAGCTCACCAGCTGACAGTCGACGGCGTGGCAACCATGGCTACATACAGTGGCCGGCACAAGCGCCCACCTCACACAGCACCTGCGTGTACACGTGCGTAGGGCGGCCTCGGCCCGTGGCTGTGGCCGAGCACCAGTGCTGCACCTGCTCTCGGAATCTCAGAGTGCTCTGGGGACCGAGTCTCAGCCACGTGCGGGTTCCGGGGAGGACGAAGCAGCCCTGCCTGGATTCCGACCTCATTCTGCACTCCGAACAACCTGTGCTCCTGTGTCCCTCCATCTCCTACCTGTGTCCTGATCCCTGCCCCCAGACTCCAGACCTTGCTGCCCTGGTACACAGCCCTTGCCCATTTCTTGCCTGCTTCAGGTAACTTCCAGAGGCACACCCCCCTTGCTGTGTGTGCTGCCTCCCTGATCCCTGCCATCGTCCACAGGGTTAAACCCCATCCCTGGGCCTCAGCAACAGCACTATTTTGTTGCAACCCTATCTTGTATGACACACAGTCCTGTCCCCACAACTGCAATTCCACTTCCTCCCAGTCATTTGAAGGTTCTTTCTTTCCTCCACTGTCTTGACACATGTGCCACGGAGATTCCATATAATCCATAAATCTCACTCCAGGACACAAAAGCGAAATAATATGAAGTGAATTTACTCTGAAGCAACAATCACAGGGTCTTGGGGAATTTCCGATCTTATGGAAAGAGAGAACTTGCCTCGCTGGCTGCCCTCAAGGAGAAGCTCACTGGTGGCGACCTAAAGGGGCTGAGTTCCAGGACGGGGTTCAAGGGCAGGACACACCCACCAGCCACCTGACCACGGACACCGCACCTGTGCTCAGCAAGTGTTCCAAGGCGTCTGCGTACTGCAGGAGGCGGCTGGCGTACAACCAGGACTGCAGGCGGTAACTGTTGCCGTCATTGCTTTTGGGATCATCGTAAAACTTCTCCAAACTGCAGTTGCCACTATACTCTATGCCCAGGGGTCTTCCGTCCCCAGTAGTGCTGTCTGCATAGTGTATCCCTGCTTCAGGAAAGTGCTTCAAGCCTGCAGAGAGACAGGACGGGTGAAACGAGACATGGACGCCTCACTCTCCATCAGCGAGCAGCGAGCACTGACAGGAACCAAGCCCATTGGAACACCAGCACTGAGGCTGGCTGGTGAGGACCTAGGGACAGTTACCGCATGCCTGTGTTCAGAGCGTTCAAGGGAGCACTGAAGATGCTGAGTGTGTCTGAAACACACGAGAAAGCATGCAGCTCACGGGCTTCACCGCAGCTAGTCCCCTGACACCTGAACCCATCTGCACCCCTCCCACAGCTACAGGAGCCCCGAGTACCCGCGGCAAGTGCCCGTCAAGGAGCACAGGGAGGCACGGTGGACAAACACCCGCACCAGGAGCAGGGATGGGCTGGCACCGCTTCACTCTGAGCAGCGTGGGACGTCGACTGCGCGGCTTCCCCACCTGTGCAGCGGCAGTGACACGCCCCGTTTCAGAGGCTGTTACAAAGCCATGTCTACCACCAAGAAGAGGCTCCCTCCAAGCTCAGAACGGCAAAGACTTTTTAATTTTCCAAATGAAAAATTAAAAACGGCTTTTCAACAAATATTTGTATATGTAAAATACCTACCTTGGCCCAATCCTACCTAGTCAATATTAAAGTAAAATCAAACTCAGAGAAGCAACCGTACACCCGAGAAAACGTCATTCTGTGTGACACAGGTTCATACCTAGTTTCTCTGCTACTGCTTTCGCAACCTTGCTTTTTCCAGAACATATATTGCCATCGACGGTTATCACTTTGCTGAATTTTGTCAGTTTTTTGCTTGTTTTTTCACCGAGTACGTATGCCAAAGGGCCGTACTGCCGCTGGTCCTGTACACTTGTATGGATTCCTCCCTGAAAAACACAACAGCATAATGTGGGCATGCTGACTGCTGTAGGCATGAGCAGCTATTGGGTAAAATGCCAAGAAGACCTGTGGTTATAAAAATGCCAACATCTACAACTTTATTACCTATTTATTTGTTTAATTACAGGTCACCCCACCCCACCCCACCCCCACGTAAGCTTGTAAGGACAGGGCGACTGTCTGTTCTGTTCACTGCTAATCCTCAGGGCCTGGAACAGTGTCTGGAATAGAATATGCTTACCATGTTCAATGTAAACTGGATGGATGGAGAAAAGGCAGAGTAGGGGAGAAGGGGAGGAAGGAAATAAAGAACATTTCTCTGGTTCAGCCTCTGTCCTGATTATCCACTGCCTTCAAACAACTCTACTAGGTGTCCTAAAAGCTCCTGAAAGCTAACAGACCTAAAACTGAGATTTAGCACTCACACCCTAACCCTCACTCTGCTCCTTCACAAGCTCCCTATCCACTACCAACCAAGGGAAACAGCAAGCATGGAGCCATCCTTCATATCCTCCTCATTCCCCCAACTCCATAATCACTCACCGAGTCCTACAATCTGAGCCTTAAATCTCTCTGAAGCACGTCACCTCCCTACCCAACGGATTCACAGACATCCTCACCTCTCACCTACAATGCAAACACCTGCCTCATCTCCGGTCTCCAACATCTCCAAGCTATGTTTTGCACTAAAGCCATAACAATCCCTCCAAAACACACACAGACAGAAACACACACACACACACACACACACACACACAAACACAATTGAAAGGCAAAAGCTGAGAAGAGTTCAACACAGAGGTTGTGTAGATCAATAAGAAAAACAGATAGGAATGCATAGTTTATTTTTAAAGTATTAAAAATAGCTAACAACCAGATGAATAATGTTCAATCATGTTGCAAAAAGCAAACAAAAATTAGTAACAAGGAGAAAATTAGTAACATGCACCAAACTGAGGAACACTTTGTTTTCAGTGATGATATGCAGAGCTGGGATGAGAAGAGCCTCATAAAGTGCTGGTGGTAATGTGACCTCAACACTGGGCCTAGAGCCTAGGTATCAGGGATCTATGCTAAGGGAACAGACACAGATCTGTGCAAAGGTTTACCTACCAAGATGCTCAATGCAATCTAGTTTACAATATCAGAAATGTAATAAAAACTCTAATGTCTAACAACAGAGGAATAGTTACAAACTTAAGGTATATCCACATGTTGGAACAGTAAGTACTCATGAAAATAAAGTATTTTATTATGAAATAAAGAGAATATAAAATCATATCAAGATTTTCTTTAACCCTGATTTGCTTGATTTACTGTCTTGATTACTGAAGGGTGAAAAAAAAAACAAACAGGTTACAAAAACAAATGCAAAGAAAACAATGAAATTAAAAAATAGGCAAAAGATTTGAATAGATGTCACAAAATGAGATACACAGAATGACAAACAGGCCTATAAACAGATGTTTAACATCACGAGTGATGAGAGAATGCAAGTGAAAACAACAGATCTCACCACACACCTATCAGAATGGCTAAAAATCCAAATAACCGCCAACACCACATGCTGGCGAGAATGAAGAGCAACAGGACGCCCATTTGCGGGAGTGCAGAATGGTACAGCCACTCTGGAAGTTAGTTTGACAGTTCTTATAAAACCAAACATGGTCTTACCATGTGATCCAGCAATTTCCACAATGAAACCTGCATACACATGGTTATAGCAGCTTTATTCATAATCACCAAAGACCGGAAGCAACCAAGATGTCTTTCAATAGTTGAATGGATAAACTGTGATATAGTCATACAGTGGAATATTATACAGCAATGAAAAGAAGTGAGTTATGTCCTGGCTGGGTTGGCTCAGCGGTGAGAGCATCAGCCCACAGACCAAAGGGTCACGGGTTGGATTCCTGGTCAAGGGCACATACCTGGCTTGCAGGTTCAATCCCCAGCCCCAGTTGGGGTCGTGCAGAAGGCAATCAATGTGTCTCTCTCACATAGATGTTTCTCTCCCTCCCTCTCTTCCACTCTATCTAAAAAATCAATAGAAAAATATCCTCAGGTGAGGATTGAAAAAAGAAATGAGTATCAAGCCACAAAAAGACAGGAGTGAATCTTAAATACGTATCTCTAAGTAATAACAATATGAGAAGGCAACATATTGTAGGATTCCAATATACGACATTCTAGAAAAGACAAAGCTAGAGACATCAGAGCTCAGTGGGTGCCAGGGGTTTGGGGAGGAGGGCTGACGGGTGAAGCACGGGGATGTGTAGGGCAGTGAATGACTCTGCATGATACTGGACAGTGACATGACCCTGCACTCGTCAGAACCCACAGAACATTACAGCAGAAAGGGTGAACCCCAATGTATGTGAATTTTTAGAAAACCATTTATGGTAGCGACATCCCAGAATGGAATGCAGAATGTAACAAAACACAGAATGGAATGCAGAATGTAACAAAACCAACTGAGTTACAAATGTATGAAATCACTTCACTGCAGGGAGTGGGGAGGGAGGTGCTGAGCTCGGAAAATCAGTGGAGTCTGCAAGACTGAAGGGAAAGGAATTACACTCTTTTAGATAACCATACTTCCCACTGGGTAAAGGTTAACAATTCCGATACTACTATATAGTATCCTAGACTTAAGCAGTTAAGTACATGGACAACAGATGGGGGCACCAGGTCCTCACTGCTGGAATGGGAGGGCACCAATAAGCAAGGGAGAGGCTAGAATGGAATGATCCACGTGGTAATGGGTTAGACTTGCAGTGGTTCTCACCTTCCTAATGCTGTGATCCTTTAATACAGTTCCTCATGTTGTGGTGACCCCCAACCATAAAATTATTTTCGTTGCTACTTCATAACTGTAATTTTGCTACCGTTATGTCTTAGGCGACCCCTGTGAAAGGGTCATTTGACCCCCAAAGGGGTCGCGACCCACAGGTTGAGAACCACTGGGTTAGAGTCACACAGATCAGTGTGAACTCATGTTTGGTTGAGTGTGGATGGCTACACACAAGTATTTGCAGATGCGGCTGTATGCACAGCTTGGTCTGTCTCACTGCTGTCTGCTAAGAGGGCCCAGTAGCAAGGACACACCAGAAGCAATTACACCTGGTACCTAGATCTGGGTTTCTAACACCCCACCCCACCCCGAATAAAAAGAACCAGGGCTCCTTGGAGAAATGGCTGATTCTAGGGTTGGGGCAGGAAAAATACAAGTGAGCCTGGACCACACACACACACACACACACGAGCCAACTGGAAAAGTTCCCAGTGGCCACAGCTAGAACAATTATAACCCAAAGTATAAAATAAATATGTGAGTCCATACAGATGTAAATAAATACATGTAGAAAGAGAGACGAATCTCGCATGCAGAACAATTCCAGACAAGTTATGTAGATCCTGTGCCTTTGCAAAAGGGAACATAACCCCCACTCCTCAGGTGTGGGCCGCACAGTGACTTCCCTCCAAAGAGCACATGGTGGAACAGGGGAAAGGCCTAACCTTTCAATGGAGAAACCACCTCGCTGCCTCACCAGGCGGCCAAGGTCCACGCCAACAGTGCTAAGTCAGTTCACAGTGTGCGCCCCTGACACTGTGACAAGAAGGGTACTTCACCTTTGTGGTCTCCCTCCCAACATACAACCCAGTTTAATCATGACCAAAACAGCAGACAAGTGCCGCTGAGCTACAAATGACCTGCCCAGAACTGCTCAAAACTATCAAGATCATCAGAAACAAGGAAAATCTGAGAAATAAATGACGAATGCAGAACTTGGGGAAAACTGAGGAAATCTGAATACAGCATGGCTGCAGTTACTCACAAGAAAAGAGAATGCACTATATGATCCTGTTTTTGTAAACAATACACACAGACACATTCACAGCAGGAAAAAAAGTTGAAGGAAAGATACATATCAAAATGCTCGAGTAAGTAATGCCTGCAGCAGCCAACAACTGGAACCACCCAAAGGCCCACTGACAGGACAGGCTGGTAAGAGACAGTATATTCCCTGTGTTTCAAAACCCCAAACTCCCAACAATTTGTGAAGACTTAACTTACTCAGCAGCCACTGTGTCATTCACCTGTTCATTTCCTTTAAAGCATTTATTAGGAGCCTACATTATGAGAAGTACTTTTTCCAGACAATGGGGACACAGAAGTGAACCAAAAGATTCCACATCAAAACAAAAAAGTAATTAACTACAGGGCATATTCTATCAGTGCTGTGGAGGGAAGTGTGATGTGCGGTGGGCTACAATGGGTGGCCGTGGAGCCCTTGAAGAAAGACTGACATTTGAGCAAAGACGGAAGGCGACAAGGGAGCTGGCCAAGGGGCCATCTGAGAGAGGATCTTTCAGGCAGAGGGGGCAGTAATGAGGGGTGGTAATCATATTCCCAACTTGCATCCCACAAATTACCCCCTCGCCTCTGGGCCTCCTATGAGCGGTGTACCAACTGTTTCCCATCTGTGTGCACAACTTGAATAACCCAGATGTGGCACAGAACCGACCATTTCTTGACGTCGGTGTCTTTAGAAGGTGCTTTTTCAGTCATGGTAGTCTTCTCTATCATTTCCCACCCTCCGTCCCGTCCCTCCGCTCTCTGAAATCACAGGAACAGGCCGCGTTTGCAGTTCCTCCGATTACTCCTCAGGCACCAAGGCGCACACCCTTTCATCTTATGCGGTTGTCCCGGACCCACTAAGTCCCTCCGATCTGCTCTAGAGCCCCGCCGTGAGGCAGGTCCGGTGGGTCGTCCAGGGAGCACACTGTGGAACAGCACCTCCTTGCCCAGGGGCCGCGCTGCCCCACACGGGTCCCAGCACCCTGAGGGATAAAAAGGCAACCACTTTCCTTGCTCTCTTCTCTTTTGAAGCCTGTCCCTCCTAAAAACGTGTATATGACTTTTTAGTAAATGACTTTAATATATTACTTCACTGTGCTGTTCCAAATCCTTAACAGGAAGGTCACATCCCATGACAAGTCCACACCAGTGTAGCTCCGGCCACCGCAAGCCACGGTCGCCGACCCTCGGCGTAGTGTCATCCCGTCTCGTCCGCGGCCACAGGAGTTCCCCAAGCCTTCTGATCTGCACTAACCCAAACGCCAGGCTCTGCGCTGCCCCGCCCCGCTCCGCGCCCCCACCCCGGCACCTATCCCCGCACCCGCTCGGAGCCCCCCGCACCCGCTCGGAGCCCCCCAACCCGGCACCTCTCCCCGCACCCGCTCGGAGCCCCCCAACCCGGCACCTCTCCCCGCACCCGCTCGGAGCCCCCCAACCCGGCACCTCTCCCCGCACCTGCTCGGAGCCCCCCCTGCACCCGCTCCGCACCCCCACCCCGGCACCTCTCCCCGCACCCGCTCGGAGCCCCCCTGCACCCGCTCCGCACCCCCACCCCGGCACCTCTCCCCGCACCTGCTCGGAGCCCCCCCGCACCCGCTCGGAGCCCTCCAGTACCCGCTCTGCACCCCCACCCCCGACACCTCTCCCCGCACCCGCTCGGAGCCCCCCCTGCACCCGCTCCGCACCCCCACCCCCGACACCTCTCCCCGCACCCGCTCGGAGCCCCTCCAGAACCCGCTCCGCACCCCCACCCTCGGCACCTCTCCCTGCACCCGCTCGGAGCCCCCCCAACACCCGCTCCGCGCCCCCACCCCGGCACCTCTCCCTGCACCCGCTCGGAGCCCCCCAACACCCGCTCCGCGCCCCCACCCCGGCACCTCTCCCCGCACCCGCTCCGCCGCAACGTGCCCGGGGCCGGGGTCTGCAGGGCCCGAGCGGCCAGTCGCCCCGTGTCCCTGGGATAAGGCGGCCGGGAGAAGCCGGCGGCCCCTGAGGTCGGTCCGCGACTCGGGACCGGGACAAAGGCGTCCCCCGACGGTGACCCTGGGCACCGCCGCCCGGAGGCCCGGGGACGGGGAGGCGCGGCGCCGGGAGGACAGGCCGGAGCCCGCCCGCCGCCCACTCACCGAGCGCTGGGCCGCCGCCGCGACGCCCCGCGCGGACGCGGACACGGAGCCCAGTCTCAGCAGCCTCAAGGCCATGGCTCCGCGGTCGGCACCGGCTCAAGGACCTGAGGGGACGCGGTCGCCCGGGGTCCTCGCTCGGGGCCGGCGCGCCGCTGTGACGTCACGGCCAGGGTGCCCGCGCGGTGCCTGTCGGAACTTCCCGCGGGGCGAGGGCGCGGGCGCAGGCGCAGGCGCAGGGGTCGGGGGCGGGGTGGCGCCGGGGCGGGGGGCGGCGGGCGGACGGGCGGACGGGCGGACGGGCGGACGGGCGGACGGAGGGGCGGGGGGGCGGCGGGCGGACAGGCGGACGGGCGGAGGGGCCGCTGGGGAGCAGGGCGGTGCACGGACCTCCCCGCCCAGTCACTGGTGTGCAAACGGAGGTCCTGTCGACGGCTGTGCCTCTGATGTGTGGATCCCTGCTCGTCCAAAATAGGGGTGCCTTTAACTTACGAGGGGGCCCGACCGGGTGAATGTCAGACATGCATTTAGTGCGCCCGCCTACCGAACACAGCTGCGCCAGCCGCTTGCGCGTGCCCGCAGCACGCAGTGCACAGTGGGGCGTTAGCCGTCTGCCCCCGGGCCCCGTGGCGGACGCACTGCCTCTGCCCAGCCCGGGGAAGCTCGGGGTTCCAGGTCCGGATGGCCGTCGGGAAGCCAGGGGCCGTCTGCAGATGTCTGGTCCCCGGCTCCAGAACGGCCCTGCGGTGTTGGAACTGCTCAGGGCCCTGGTGCTGATGGGCTTACACGTCCTAAGTGAACAGGGATACATGGGCCTTGTCCTCAGAACTGCAGAGGACGGTTCTCTCCGAAGTGGTCTATGGACTCGATGCAATCTCAACAGAGATCCAACTAACTTTTTCCCCTGTGGAAATGGACAAGCTGGTTCTAAAATGCGTACCCCCACCCTCACTTGGGAAGGGCTAAAATAACCAAGGCGATGGTGAAAAGAACGGTGACGGAGGACTGACGACCAGATGTCAAAACTCATGGAAAAGCTGCAGTAATTACAGCAGCGCGGCATTGCTGCAGAAGTAGCGGGACCGTGGACAGAATAAGGCGTCCAAGAGATGGGGGTGGAAGGGCATGGGTCATGAAGAGTAACAGTGCAGAGGGGAAGCATGGTCCCCTCAGTAACTGGTGGGTGCTGGGTCAATGTGACATACACATAGACAAGAAGAATTGTAACCGGTATTTGATACCGTAAATAAAAATCAACGTCAGATGGATTTTGTAACAAAGCTTCTAGAATGAAACAGGAGAATATCCTCATGACCATGGTTTAGGCGAACATTTTCTTAAATGGAAGATAAAACACTAACTATAAAGGGGGAAATGGACAAACTGGACATCAAAATAAAGAACTTCTCTTCATCAAAAGACACCATTAAGAGAATGAGAAGGCAAGCCCAGAAACTAGGACGTTTTACAATAAATACTGCCAACAGGGCATGTATCCAGAATATATGAGAACTGCTACATGTTAAAAAGGAAAAAAAAGTGACTCAATATAAAAATAGGCAAAAGATTTGATTGAATAGACACTTCAGAAAGGGCCTAGGCAGGAGAAGGAACTGTTAAACATTACAAAGGAGCACATTAAAGTTACAATGAGACACCACAACCGCAGAAGAACAGCTACTTTGGAAAATACACCACCAAGTGTCAGGTTTGTGGCCACTGGATGCTCACAGGCTGCTGGTGGGGGCGAAAACTGGCCCACCCACGGGGGAAACAGCTCTGTGATTCACACGTACCAGTCTGTCCTCCACTGTCTTGCCTTCTGTTCTCTTACTAACTTAACTCTGGTGAAGGTGGCCATCCCGTCCCCACCCAGTCCATGGGACTGGGGGTAAATGGCCCATTCCTAGCTCGGGGTGTGTGTGTGGGGGTGGGGGGGAGTATTGCTAAATCTAAGTCTCTAAGGTAAGCGTGGTTTCCACATCCATTTGCCCTTAATAGATCCACAGGAACCCAGAATTAAAAACAGCTCATGGGATTGCCCGGGAAACAGTTCACAGTTTCATGCTTATCAGAAGATGTTATTCTTTAAAAAAACATTTTTTTTTTTTTTTTTTTTTTTTACTTATTGATTCTAGAGAGAGAGTGGAAGGGAGAGGGAGAAATATTGATTTGTTCTTCCACTCATCCATGCATTCATTGGTTGATTCTTGTATGTGCCATGACCGGGGATCGAACCCACAACCTTGGCATACTGGGATGACGTGTTAACCAACTGAACTACCTGGCCAGGGCTAGGAAGATGTTATTCTTTATTAAAGGAGAGGTACCCTATCCATGAATGGTCTCATTGATTCCTTTTTCCATTAGGCTGGTGCTTTTTATTTATTTATATTTTTAAAATAGGTTTTTATTGATTTTTTTAGAGAGAGGGGGAGGGAGAGAGAGCTAGAAACATTGATGTGAGAGAAACATCGATCGGCTGCCTCCTGTGCGCCCCCTACTGGGGATCGAGCCTGCAACCCAGGCATTTGCCCTGACTGGGAATCGAACCCGGACCTCTCAGTCCATGGGACCATGCTCAATCCACTTGGCCACACCAATGGGACTAGGCTGGTGCTTTTTAATATCCTGCTTAAGAACAGCTTGCTTTCTCAAGCATCACAGAGCCCCCACCCCCACCCCCACGCTCTGTTTCAGAGGCCGTCCAGACCTCCCTCATTGCACAGCCCATCGGTGCATTTCCTTTACCCCCAGGAACTATTTCTGTTTCCTTGCATTTGTCATTGATTTTAGCCCAAACTTTTCCACCCTGAAGGGACATTCGGTTTGGCCACAGTGCTGGTCCAGATTGAGGGCAGCAACACAGCCCAGCAAACCCCCCCCCCCCAGTAGCCCACAACCTGCGTGTAGGGCGGGGTCACCAGAGGGCTGTCTCAACCACTTGGCAACAGTTGCTGGCCCTGTAGTTCACTTTCCCCAGAGAGGATGAAGGCTCAGTCCACCCCATCCCCATCCCCTCTCCCCAAGGTCCCCAGCAGAGGAGGGGTCTACCAAGCAGGGACCCTCTCCTGGCCGCCCTCATGGTGAGTGGCGTGCACTCATGAGGCGTGTAAGCCAGCCCTTAATATCTGCCACCCTTGTAAACAAGTGTTTCTATTGCCTGTTCCAATTTTCTGTCCAAGCCCAGCTCTGAGGACGAAATGCAACGACATGTTCACTCAATGTGGTATCTTTGTGCCCCTGTTGGACGCCAGGGGCCGCAGAGCATGCTCCCTGCTCTCAAGAAACAGAACTGGGGTCCAATAAGCAGACTCTCCTTCCCAGTCCTTCCATGGTAAGCATGTTCACCCACCATCAGGTATGGAAAGGCTAGTTCGGACTGTCAGGACCCATGTGTAGCCTCCCAGGGTGGTCTATGTACAGGGCCTGGCCCCAGAGAAACTGCCCATCGCCACTTCTCTAGCTCTTGCCGGAGGCCAGGACAGTCTGGCTGGCATTTTGTGCCTCCGAGGGTGCAAGAGGGACACATCAATGATCATTCTGCACTGCTGCAGCCCTTGTGTCTACTCATTCCATGGACCTGGGCACCACCTCCAGTGAGCGCACCAGGATTTCCATCTGCTGTTTCCAGCATCTTCCAATCCTGGAAGGGGTTCTTCTGATGGCATTGCCATGTCCTCCTTTAATGGGCCCCAAATTCCCAGAGTGATTTCCGTACAGCTGTGCCCATCCCGGCATCCTGTTGAGTCCAGTTTTCCATTGCCTACCTGCCTGGCCACAGAGCCGGGTCATTGGCCACCGCCCGAGATGAGTGACCACGCCCACACAGGACCGTCCCTGTGGTTTAATCCTTCCCTCGCTGCAAGGAAACCAGCGAGCTGTCCAGCGCACCGAGCCAGCCAGTCCCTGCCTTCCAGTCACGGCTTCCCATCAGCAGTCGGAGGGCGGCTGAACTTCCAAACACAGTGCTGCCCCTCCACCTTGAACCGTCATCTTGTTGGCCAATCAAGAGCCTCTCATAGGATGTGGCAGCGAGACGTGGCAGCCCCTCAGGTGGCTCTGAAGTCAGCCAGAGAGGACCAGTCCCCCTCACACACCTCCTGGGCATCGCTCGCCCATTACAGTGTCTCTCTGACATCACCCAAGACTTGATGGGCATTTGGGGTTTCAAGCTTACTTTCTGTCCTCTGTCTTAGGGACACTTTCAGTCAATGCCCAATAGCAAGCTAGTAATTGTCTCTCAAATGGCGAACACCATGTCCCTGCGTCTGGAAATGTTCTGGCCCCAAATCCCAGAGTTCGCCACTGGGCGGCACTCACGGGCTTTGGCTCTGAGCAAGTCTGCAGGAGTGTGAGTTGGGATACTTCCAGATCACATCTGTGCGGGGATCATCAGGGCCAAGGGCATCCATAGAGCTACTGCACTTGGCAATTCAGACATAGCATACGGTGGTTCAGGCCCCCCACTCGAATGTGGCCTCTCAGGAATGGGCAGGAGCTGGCAACATTCCCAGGTGCGGAACACGCACCCTCCAAAGTCCAGGCCACCCAGCCTCGCAGTTTCCTCCTTATTCCAGGGAGAGGCGGTGGCTGGAGTTGTGTCCAGTTGCCTGTGGCGTGTCAAGGGTGGCTTCTGCCCGGGATACCGCTAAGAATTTCAGCAGGTGGGCCAGCCCTTGGATCGTTGCTGGTTTATCAAGCAGCCTGTCAGTCAGGTGTGTCAGCACTGGCTAAGGTCAGTCTGTCAGTCCCTGCCTGCGCGCCAGTTTCTGATATGACGGCATCAGCGTAGTGTTTTGTTACGCTCAGACCCTGCATCAAGTCCAAATCCCTTCTAACCAAATTGTGACAGTAAGCTGGTGATAAATGTGAATCGGGATCCTTCCCACGGGACAGCAAGCTGCGGCAGCTCCTCCCGGAGGCTGAGACTGAGACAGCATTTGCGGGAGCCGCCGTAGTCTCCTTCGGGGGCTGTACGCTCCGCACTGCTGAAGCCACGGCGAGAACCGCTGGCCCAGCATGCGGTCTGCTGTCAGGCCCCGCGAGCCTCTGCCTCTCCCGCGGCCCACGCAGGCCGTTACACAGAGAACGTGCTCGCTTCTAACATGTTCATCCAAGTGCTAGTCCCTTCTTGTCCACTAGGTATTCTATGCTGTTTCTTTTTTTTTTATTTAAAATTTTTTTCTCTATTGATTTTTTAGAGAGAGAGGGGAAGGGAGAAGGGAGAGAGAGAGGGACTCATCGATGAGAGAGAACATCGATTGGCTGCCTCCTTCACGCCCCCCACTGGGGATCGGGCCCACAACCTGGGCATGTGCCCTGACCGGGAATCGAACCAGCAACCTCTTGGTGCAGGGCCGGCGCTCAACCACTGAGCCACACCGGCCGGGCAATTCTATGCTGTTTCAAACGAACAACCTGAGCAGGCTCAGGCCAGTCTACGGGCTCCCATGTAGTACGTGCCATTGAGACTGACCGAAGGGTGAATGTCCATGCCTGCTGTTTTACACTAGGTAAGGGAAGTGCTCCCCGGTCAGACATAATGTCTGTCGCAGTAACACGTTCCTGCGAAGGAGACGCAGCCCCTCCAGTGAAGTGCCTGCCGACATTCCCGTCTCCACCGCTTGCCCTCATCCCAGCCTTCCCGTCCAGCTGCACATCCTCCCCATCCACCTATCTCCCAGCACGACCTGACCCCTGGGATTGGGGATCACAGCACTGGGCTCCCACGCCCAGGAGTCCCAGGCACGTTTCTTCTCCACCCGCTGACCACTGTGCGCGTGACTTCCGGTGCCCAACCAACAGCCGAGCCGAAGACCCTGAGTCCATCCTCGTCCTGGAGACGGAGACATTGATGAGCGGAACACTGAGTAACACGGCACGTGGCTGAAAGAAAGGGACAGAGGCCTAAACTTAAATGGAGAGATATACTGTGTCCAGGAATTACATTTTTCAATATTAAGATGTTCATTCTCTCCAAACTGAGTTACAGATTTCAAACATTCACAATCAAAATCCCAGCAGGCTTTAGACATGGAACATCTTACTCTTAAGGTTTTTACAGAAAAGCAAAGGTCCTAGAAGAGTCAAGACCATTTTTGTCTTTTAAAAAAATATATGTTTTTATTGATTTTTTTTTTTAGAGAGGGAGGAAGGAAGAGGGAGAGAGAGAAACATCGATGTGAGAGGGAAGACCATTTTTGAAAAATAAAATAAAACTGAAGGACGTCTACAACCAGATTTCAGGGCCTACTGTAAATTTAGTCATCAAGGCAGCGTGAGATTGGCACAGAGCTAGGCACATAGTACGTGCTATAAACAGAATGTTCTGCCGTATACACAGAATGTACTGTTGCCTAGAAACTGACCACATGTAAATGGTAAACTGATCTTTGAGAGAAGTGTCAAGGTAGATGAAGGATAGTCTTTTATTTTATTTATTTATTTTTTTTATCCTCACCCGAGGACATATTTGCATTTATCCTCAGATAGAGCGGGAGGGAGAGAGTGGGGAAGAGAGAGAGAGAAACATTGATGTGAGAGAGACACATCGACTGGTTGCCATCCACACAACCCCAACTGGGGCTGGGATAAACCGCAACCATACGTTAGCGGGAACCGAACCCGGGTCTCTCTGGTCCGTGGGCTGACACTCTAACTGCTGAGCCAAACCGGCCAGGGCCGAAGGCTAGTCTTTTAAACAAATAATCCTGGAACAGTGGAAATACAAACATTAACTTAGAGTGAATGTGTGCGTGTTTGAGAGCAGCTTTTAATACTTTACCAAATATCGTGTTCGCTGTAGACTTTTCTTGTTGGAACGTTCCTTCCGAAACAGCTCTATGGAGCTATCACTTATTTATTAATTTGTAAACGTGAAGCTTTATGAGCTTCGTTCAGTGAATGTAGTTGGGCAACATTACCGCAATCGAGATCCAACATCCACCCCCCCTCGGATGTCTCACTGGCCACTTGCGCGTGGGCACAGCTGGCGATCCCGCAGCAGGCGAAAGCCACGTCACTGCGACCACGGGCGCGGAAGCTAGAGAGCTTGCATCTCGGTCTGCGGCCGGACGAGTCCTCAGTGGCATCTTTTGCTGAACAGAAATGTTCAATCTTTTCTTGAGCTCAGTGTAACCTCATTTGTGTAGATGGAAAACAGAGGGAGGGAAGTTACATAACCTCCCAGGTCGCCGTCCTGGAGGGAGAGCCTCGGCCGGTCCCGCGTGTCCTGCCCCGGGCAGAGCGCCTCCTCGGGGATGCTGTTGTTTTCATCGCAAACAGATCACACTGCTCACCCCCTGGGACGTCCTGAGGACACAGCGCCGGGCTCAGAGCTGGCTTCCAGCGAGCAGATCTTTGGGGATTATTACGATTGTCAGCAAGATGCTAAGGAAAGAAAAAATACAGCTAACTCTCCCAAACGTGGATTCCATGGCAGGCTCAGTGATTTTCCTGTCTCAGCAAACGTTCCAGCAGGTTATTTCAACACCGACTCAGCCTTCCAAGTGACACGATAAATTAGGTCTCAGCAAAATAAAGTTTAAAGTTGATTCCAAAGGAAAAAGAGAACAAACAAACAGAACCAAACCAACAGCACCATCCAAGGACCGCAGCGGGAACAGTCATCCTGGGTCCCCACACGGGACCCTCCCCGGAGGAAGCTTCGTGTACCGACCCACGAGTGACTCCCTGTTGTGCAAACTCATGTCTTGCCGTGGGCAAAGGTGAATTCCGCCGAGCAGAAGTCACTGCCCCGCGGGGCAGGTCCCAGCTGAAGAGCAGCGTCCCCAAAAGCGCCCAGCTCAGCCTCTGCAGGCGAACTCGCTCCCCATCTGTGGGCCTGCCGGGCGGACAACTGCTCCTCGCTCAGAGCTCCGAGTCAGGGGTCCTTGACCATGAAGGCCGGGCCCGCCTTCTCTGCATCAGCTGCAAACCGAGAACCAGAGACAATGCAGTGGGACCCGTGTGGGGCAGACCCAGAAGACAGGAAGAAAAGCCACCCTCCACCCCAGCGCCCCTCACCACTGCTGGGGAACCCCTCGCCCACTCCATGGCCACCCCACTGGCCACCTGCCCCCGCCCCCCGGCCCTGCACTCACATGAGTGCTCTCCTCCCCCTCCTGACTCTCCCTCCACAGCTCCTGCCAGGAGCGCACCTCCAAGGGCTCCTCTGGGGCAGGGCCTGGCCGCTGCCCTCTGCCCACACCTTGCACACTGCGTTGGCTCGGGCTCTTCATTTACTGTCCTGCCCATGGGCCTGAGCCCGAGCCTCTGTGAACATTCACACACGTGTATCGTCACAGCCCACGGGCGAAGGTGGGACTAGGAGGCGGCGAGTGGGACCGCACCTGCTCGTGCACACGCTGCACATGTACTCACCTCATCGGTCACGTCTGCGTCTGGGACGAGCAGGGGCAAGCGTGCCAGGCAACAGCACCTCTTGGTGTCCCCCTCCCCACCCAGGGCGCTGGGGCCCCTCCAGGCAGCGGGCAGAGCTGCAGTCCACTCTGAGGGGCCGCAGGTGCACGACCTTCCCTTCCTTCCACGATCTCCACGCAAGGAAGGAAACTGCAGCAAAGCCTGTTGTGGCAGCGCCAGGGCAGAGGGCACAGGGGTCTTTGGCTCTCATCGCTGTCGTCACTGTGCTGTCCACGGACGTCTGGGAGCCTCCGGCCGTGTGCCATCCCTCTGAGCAAAGTGAGGTTCTGTTGCTTCACTGACACGTTATCAATGTCCAGTGACGCTGAGTACCGTTGAACACAGGGTGAGGCAAAGCAGGTCTACAGCTGTTCGCATGGAGAATGACGCAGTGATTAATAAAGAATAACAGGATGAACTGCTTCGCGTACCCACGGCTGTAGGCCCACTTGGCCGCACCCTGTGCTGGCCGCCCCCCGGGTGGGCTCTCCGTAACTGCCTCAAGTCCCGTGCTGCTCCCTTCTCACGCAGCCCACGCTCACACCATTCTGAGTTCTCCGCATCGGTGACGATACACGCCCCGCCCTGAGTTCCTTCCACACCTGCCCTTGGTCTCCGGGCACAGAGTGTAGCCCTTGACCAAGGACCAGGTCTGGCACCTCTGTCCCCGACCAGCAGCACATCAAGGCCCGTTAGGTTCCCTGTCCCTGGGGGTGTGAGGCAGCCCCTGCAGGGAGCCACCTTGCACGATGCTGACCCCAAGGCAGACTCCAGGAGGTCAGTGGGCTGATGCAAGAACTCCCCTCTCAGAGTCTTGGGACAGGACACGGCTGTGGGCTGGGCTCCTCGGGCACAGAAAACCCACCGCCGCCTGTCTGCATGGCAGCTCAGTGGCCCGTTTCTCTTGCCCAAGGCCTGGCTGCCTTTGTCTCTCATGTCACACTGGGCCCAGTGGCCCCACCAGCATCCAAGTCCACAGGACGGTCCAGCTCGGCTCTGGGCCCTGGCGGACCACGGCCTCGGAACCCTGTGCAGTCTCTGGGCGGGGATCACCCTCCCCCAATCTAATGAATGGTGTGGGGGTGGAGTGCGAGCGGGCACAAGGGAGGAGCACGGCCTGCTCCCCCAGGACAGGAACTCTGGAAAGTGCGGGCATGTGCCCCAGCTCCAGACACACAGGGCCCAAGCCTGACTCAGGCCCTGGCTGCGTCCACCCCGCCCCGGCAGTCAGGGCAGCCAGGACACTGCTGGGGTGGGGGCGAGAGCAGTCTCGTCTGGCTGGGCCTCTTGGGCCCAGGTTGAGGTCAGGCCTGTCCCAGCTCGTCTCTGAACCGGGGTCTCTGAGGACAGTGTCTCTGCAGCCGGGCGTGACCTGCAGAGCACAAACGGAGACCGAGGCTTTGAGCACGAAGTCCCAGCCTTTCTGGTGCCTCAGGGTGGGCGATTCCCAAGGCCCTGGCCCCTCCCAGCCCGCCAGCCCTCCTGTGAGAGCTGCTGGAGGCCCTGCCGAGGTCCTGCGGCCCACAAGGCACCTCGGTGGGGAGCCCAGCAGGACCCAGGACTCCGTTCTTCTCCTCGTCCCCGCACATGGCACAGGCTGTCGTCTATTTACATTAAGACTTACTGGGCACCTGTTGTGGGCCCTGTGCTTGGTGAGGAGCGTGAGGGGCCAGCTGTCTCTCTGGCACAGGCATCCTGCCGTCAGGGGACTCAGCTGGGCTCCAGTGCCCTGCCCTGCCAGCCACCTCTGACCACTGGCTGCCACGCTCTCTCTCAGCACTACACAGTACCGATCAAAGCCAGTAAAGCCACACTTACGGATTCGTTCTGGGACTCGAGGGAGGGGGCGGTGACAGTGATGGACACACGCAGGCACCTAAGGGGCCTCTGAGCGGGGCTGTGACCACCCAGCACCGACCTGGGCCAGGTGCCGGCGTGAGGCAGGGAGACGAGGCCTCAAACACCCGCAGTGGTTCCTGTGAGCCTGTCCCCGGGGGCCGGGCGAGGCCAGCAGAGGGACAGAGCACCTCCCTCAGCACTGTCCCATCCTGGCTGCAGGCAGAGCTCACAGCAGTCACCTTTCTAAACCACACGCCGCCGTTTCAAACACGCGGCCTGTCTTGGAAGAGCCCAGCCCAACCGCTGTGTGTCCGGGAATCCAGAAGCTCGCCCTCTCCCCGGCAGGTCCTTGAGGCCCCAGAAGGCGGCAGCGTCTTCCCGCTGAGACAAGCAGCCGGTGCCAAGGTGCGTGTGGGGTGAACGCCTCCCCGCCCGGACGGAGGCCGAGGGCAGGAAGAGCACACGGCTCCTTCAAAGGCCTGGCCTGACGTCCTCAAGGCAGGGGCACAGCAGACATGCCCTCTACTCTGGCCTCCCAAACCCCAACACTAAGGACCAAACCCGCCCAACCCTGTGCCTTAGACAGGGCTCCCTTCCGTCGGTCCTCTCACTTCCGAGGAACCGTAGCTTAGCCGGGACCCACAATGTTAGCAGGAAATACTCTCCAGCGTTCCATCGCAGCACCGAGGGGGGTCATCTTATACAGAAGGTCCTTCTGTGGCCCTGAGATACTAATGGGTGCTGCTCCCTGCTCAGCCAGGAGCCTGGTTGCTGCTGATTGGCTGGGGGGTGGGACTAACAGAGGGTGGGCCCATCAGAGGCCTTCCCAAGTGTGTGCCCTGGGACACACAGCCCCCTGAGGAGGTGAACCTGAGGCCTGCGCCCTGCCAGAATCACGATGCCCGCTGTGGAAAGACCACCTGGGCCGAAGGAGCCGTGGGCAGAGATGCAGAGGAGGCAGCCTGAGTTCCGGGGTCCTGGAGCCCCGGGCCAGCTGTCTTCTGCTCGCCTGTCCTTCCAAAGCTTCGCGACAAATTCGTTCGTTCACTTCTGAGGACTCTCAACGCACACGCTTGCTTCTCCCCAAGCCCCAAAGCGCCCCTGCCCTCGGCCGTCTTCCCAAGTAGGTGTGCTTGGCCCTCCTGACGCCCTAACCCTGGCTAGCGGCCGAGCCCGAGGCCCACAGCAGCTCCCCCCCACCCCGACAGTGGGCGGGCTCTCCAGGTGGGGTGGAGATGGGCTTGCAGGCCGTGATGCAGGCAGCTGGGTGTGAAAGTGGGAACACTGAGCGTAAGCGGAACGTCGCTGACAGTGGCCAATGTTCGGCCAAAGGACTCGCAGACAGGAGAGTCAGCTAAAGCTGGTGTGTCCTAAGGCGGGTCAGTTCCCTGACGGTCACCACTCCCACAGCGACGCCACGGGGAGGTGAGAGAAAGTCTGCCCCCGGCCGCGTGGCATTGAGCATGCTGCGAGGGCTCTGGGAAGGCGAAGGGAGGCCTAGGGCTCAAACACGTCTAAATATGTGCAGAACACACGCGCACACACACACAGGGGCTCCATCCACCAAGCTGCTTGCACTGACTAGCCTCAAGTCCTAAGGTCAGCAGAGGAGGCTCTGGGCCCTGAGGCCTGGTCTGCAAAGGACACACCGCTCTCTGTCCTAGCCCTATGCCCTGGGCGAGTGCATCACCCTCCCTCTCTTCACCTCAACCCCCCTTTCCAGCTGAACACCAGAGACCCGGGAACGAGAGGGACCCCAGGGACCAAGGAAGGGAGGTGGCCTGGCAGGACCCCATAGGGACAGATGAGGGCCACCAGCTGGTCTGAGGTGTATCCATAGTGCAGCACAAGCCCCGTGGACTCTGCTGTGACCCTCCCGACAGTGACCGCAGGACGGCGACGTTCAACCCGTGTGCCCAAGAATTTCTACAACACGCAACACCCGAGTTCTGAGTCAGGGGCCCCGATCTCTTTTACTTTTCAAGTAAAAAAAAAAAAAGACAGCAGCCAACACATAGCCATCCAGTGCGAATGAATCAAAAGCATACCCACTTTTTAGTCAGATCACAAACGCTTTATTTTGTGGTGTGCGCAGAATTCCAGCCTTCGTTTACATGAGCCACGACACGAAAGAGGTGGGAGATCACGGCCGCAGGGCAATCACTGGTCACTGAAGAATTCTCCCAAATGCCCCCTTGCTCCCCCACAGAACCTCCGAAGCCTGTTTTGGGAACCCAGTTGGGAACTGTGAAGACTGCTCATGAATTAACCTCCGAACGTGGCGCTGAGACACGCTGCGCTCTGAATCCACTGAGCACACCCTGGCCGCGGGTCTGAGCGGGGAGACCCGACTGACACAGGGACGCAGCCTCCATCCCCGACCCGGGGCCGAGAGAACTTCAGACGAGGGGTTTTCAAACACAACCATCTGCACCTCTCCTGACTCTTTCCAGGGACTCGGGACGACTGTTCTCCAAGGTCTGCTGAGCCCCACCAGGACAGCAGCCGTCATCCACAGCGACAGACTGGAGTCCACTCAGCACTCACGACAGAGGCCGAGGTAACACTGCCGTTTCAAAGCTCCCCTGGTCTCCAGTGAGAATGTCTCTCACCGAGTGCTCACAGGTCGGCGTGTCCTAACTCACTGGAGTGGCTCTGCACTTGGGGACTGCCGAGTCCTGTGGCAGGGTCTCCTGGCGAGGAACTGTCATTGCTTTGAGATCGATTTGAAATAACCTTAATTTTTATAGCCATTAAGAATTGCTGAGCTGGACCCATGAGAAACTTAAATGTCAGAGCCTCCTTTTGTAATAGGCCAACATGCATACTTCCCAGGTAGAAGGCATCTCTGTCCTCATTTTCGGGCCTCAGGTTTGGGGACAGCAGCTATTCTGATGTGAAGGCAGGAAAACACGAGGTCCTGCTCTGGCGGGAGCTGTGCAGTGGGGAGGGGACCCGGCGCCAGGTCCTGACAGTGTGAAAAGCAGCCCTGCACGCCCTGCCCCGCCGACAGTCTCACACGCACTCCGCTCCTCGCACGGCACAGACGCGCTGCCTGGGGCCTCCACTGCTCCTCTCAGCAGAACAAGGCGTACGTGTGCGCACACACGAAAGAGCTTTGGGACCTGCAACATTCACTCAGAAACTCAAGAACGAAAACCACTCTGCAGTGACGACATTGCTTTTTTTAATTGAAGGGAGGGCAACAGCTGGTCACATTCAGAGACAGACAGGCCTCACCAGGTGGCCGAAACCACCCTTTCTCGGTGAACCACCAGCTCGTGTCAGGTGTTCCGTCGGTTCCGCAGACCCAGCAGACTGTCCTGAGGGCTCCGCCACACGCCACGCAGCACAGGCCTGACCGCACTGCGCCTCACTGGATGTCATCGTCATCAAAGAGATCTTCGAAATCTACGAGTGAACAGAACCACGCATCACCGGGGCAGACAGGTAAACGACTGGAAAAGTAACTTCAAATGAGCTACGTGGTCATTCAACACCCAAAGGCAACACTGGACAGTCTCATTACGAATAAAGGGCTTCTCCCAGAGCAGACTCGCGTTACCCAGTGGGGCTCGATGCAGCCCAAGGGCAGTGCTGTCTAGAGTGCACCCTGTCCTGTTTCTATTCAGATGACAACCTGAAGAAACACATCAGGGAGTGTCCCCGACCACGTGGTGACCACCTTGCAGCCATGACACGTCAGCCCCCTCACCTGTGAGCGCACTGTGGCCAAGGCCCCACTCTGGTGACGTGGAGGTGAGGCCAGGCAGCTGAAAGGCGCAAACAAGCCCGCCACCGCTCTCCATGAGAAGGAAAGTAGGAGGGGGTGGGGGAGGTGGTAGGAGGCCTGAGCCACAGGAGAATGATCCCTTTACAGGAGTCTGAGAGTCAAGCTCAGAAACAGTCTGAGCCCTGTTCCTACTGGAAGAAACGCCATCCACTCACAGCACACCACTCACTGTGATGGGTGGACAAAGTCACGGTCGTTTCCTCCTTCTGTTTATTTTCTAAATCCTCTACCAAGGACATGCATCCTCTCACAGTGGGAAAACACAAAGCCCATTCATATGGCCTGTGCACTGAAGTGCGGTGTGCTGATGGGCTAGAGGGAGGGCAGGGTGCCAGGAGGCAGCAGCCCCGCTCGGGTCCCCACCCGCTGCGTCCAGGCCTCCCCAGCCACACTGACAGTCAGTCCCAACAATGCCCACCTTCTCTCGCCGCCTGGCCTGGCCGGCGGTCCTGCAGCTTGAGCACTTGCTTCCTCAACCCCAGTGAACCCCTCACATCCTCACAGGGACGGCTTCTGGACCTGGGATGCTCACAAGCTGACAGGCAGCGCCAGCCTACGAGCTGTGGGCAGGCCCTCATGTGGGCACAGAGCCTTCTGCACGCTCCTCTCCAGCCTGACTGAGGCAGGAGGGCCATAAGCTGCTCATGTTGCTAAATGCTCACTTGGCAGCCTGGGCCCCTCATAGACGCCGTCTCCTCGGCACTGTTTGGAAATCGCATGACCACTAGAACAGCACAGTCTTTAAAGCCACGGGCTGGCAGAGGGTGAGTCCCACTTTCGGGGTCATCAGCACGAGTGAGTGGCTGCACAGCGCTAGGTGCTGGAGGTCACCCTGCGGCCCAGGTGAGGGGCCTCTGAAGCCGCGGTATGCAGGCACTTTCGCACAGGCGGCTGGGGAAAGGCCCCGCCCCTTCCCCATTTGTTCCCGCACCCCCTTGCTTGGCGACTGGAAACAAATGCTATCTGTTCTCAAGGCTCGGCTCCAGTGTCACTTCCCCCAGTCTGACAGGAGTGGTGGCAGCCAGGACGCTGCCTCCGGGGAGCGGCCGGGCTCCCTGGGAAGTCTGTACCTCACCAGGCAGCCTGGTTCTCCTCTTGGGCAGTGACTGGCTGAAAAGGAGTCGGAAAAAACACCCTGGACTCAGGCTGCCGAGGGTCTCTGTTACACTGAAAACCAACGTGGCAGGTCACAGCCTAGCTGCCACTAACTAGTGACAGGCACCTTGGGTGAGAGGAGGGTGACAAAGAGAGAAAACACCACTCAGCTCCTCTAAGGAAACTGTTTCTACTGATGGCTCGAACCCTTACTAACAGTTAACGTCACCTGTAGGAACAAGGTCTTCAGAAACGCAAAGAGACCAAGAGAAGCAGCCCCTCTAACGTGTAAGAAGAGCTCACATAAAGGCAGCACTGTTTCTTGGTAAAACTCACACATGCTCTTGGTACCTGGCAATGGAGGTCTAAATACCAATGGGCCCTGGTCTGGGGGGGGAGGGGGCAGCTGGAGAGCGGCTCCTCCCTGTGAAGGCAGCGCGGGGGCAGGACCAGTGGCAAGCAGGGGAAGGCGAGAAAACCAGCCATCCATCGGGAGAGAGCGGGCCGAGATGGGTCCTCGTGCCCGTGCTTTGCATCAAGGCTACAGCCCAGACCGGCCGCCGCCGCGTGTCCACGTGAGTCTGCGGCTCAAGCTCAACGCCTGGAATGTACGACTGGGAGCAATTTCATGCTATTTTTTACTTTTGAAAAACAGGGCTGGCTGCCAGGGCCAACAGCCACGCTGTCATTTCACACAAACTGTCCTGTGTTCCGAGCATGGCACAGGGTCTGGGCTTTACTGTTCCGTGATCCAAATCACTGGTGTCACCGTGTCGCTGCCCTGCACAGCCTGCAGAAGAAACGTCCTGATTAGAGCTGGCGCCCGGCCCCGACCTCACCGTTGAAGAAGTCTGCATGAACGGCCTTTTCATTGGCTGCCAAGTCCATCAGGAGCCCGGTGCTGCCTCCGGCCTGCGGGAAGGAGAGTCAGGTGCGTCAGCGGCCCCCAGACGACGGGCCTCACGGGGCCCACGCCACTCCACGCGGGAGGAAGGAGAGGGGCGGGGAAGCGCCCAGGTCGGAGTCCAGATTTCCTTCCGGGTGGTGGAAGTGGATGTGGACGGAGCTGTGACTTTCCCTGAAGGTCTTGGGTCCCACAGGCCTAACTCCCCCCTCGCCTCTCGGAGTCCTGCGGCCGCCCCAGGCGCGTGCGCTCCCCCAGCAGAGGTGCGAAGCCTGGCGGGCCGGCCAGAGGCCACCCAAACCAGCAGGGCTGTGCTCGGCCGGCTCCCCGTCCTGCGGAGGACGGGACGCCCCGCAGCCGGCCGCCGAGGGCTGGAGCGGAGCGGAGGCAGCAGCCCGCCCGCCGCCCCGGCCGGCCTGCAGGTGTCGTCTCACTCGGACCCTCCGAGCCTCCCGAGTCCCCGGGGCCCCCGCTGCCGGCGGCGGAGACGTGAACACAGGCCGGGCCCCGCGTCCGTGCAGGCTCCCGAGCGGGGGCAGGAGCCCCGCGCCCCTTCTCCGGCCTCCGGCCCCGCCGGCCCCGCCCCCGAAGCTTTGGGGAGCCGAGGCTCCGACGGCGCGCGGCGGGCCTGGCCGGGGCTGAGCCGGCAGCGGACGCTCCCTCCTGCGACCAGACGCCCCGCCTCCGCCTCCCCGACGCCGCCCGCTCACCTCATCCAGGTCCACGTAGGGCCCGGCGCCCTCGGGGAACATCTCGTCCACCGCCGGCTTCATCTCCCCCGCGGTGCTGCGGGAGTCCCCGGCCCACTTCCGGCCCGCCGGCCACCACTTCCGGTGCGCGCCCTGCCGCGGCAGGTCTAGACGCCGGAGGGCAGCCGACTCTATGGTACTCCCCGCCTCCCTGCTCTCTATCTGGCATATCTAGACGTCGGAGGACCGCTGACTCTATGGTTCCCTCTGGCCTATGGTCTGGACCCAGAGAAGTGGAAGGGGTTTCCCACCTGCCTGCCAGGGCACAGGGGAGCTGCTCAGTGACGTCCAGGTGGCTCACGGCCACAGGTAGGTCAGCCCAAAGGGTCTGGCACAGAGAGGTGTCCAGGAAACAGTCATTAAGGAATGTGGGTGGTCAATACAGTGAAAAGGCGGCCCAGAACCGGAGAAAAGATTTGCCGTCGTTTACCTGATATTGGAATTAATGTCCAGGTGTATAGAGAACCGAGATTCAACAACAACGACAACAACAAATCACCCCATTCGAAAATGGACAGAGGACTTGAATAGACATTCCTCCAAAGAAGACACTTGAACGACCAAGAAGCCGGTGAAAAGATGCTCAACAGCACCGATCACGGAAACGCAACTCAGACCACAGGGAGACCCCTCCCCATCGGGATGTCTGCTCTCAGAACCCCAGGAGGTGCCTGTCGGGAGGACGTGGGGACTGCACCCTGAGCACCGCTGGTGGGAATGGACCTGGCCCAGTCGTAGTGGGAAGCTGGAGGTTCCTCCGAAACTAAACAGTGTCACCGTGTGACCCCGCAGCCCCCCTTCTGGGTACAGACCCCAGAGCGTTGCAAGCAGGGTCTCGAAGAGATAGATGCACACCCTCGTACACAGCAGCCCCACTCACAACAGCCAAAACATAGGAGCACCCCGGGTGTCCGTGGACAGGGATGGTGGCCCCAGGCCATCAGGCACCGGGACCATGGCCATGGCTAATGCTTTTTGTGCCTGTAGCTCCACAGTGCAGTGTTGAGGGGTGAAGGGGCTGAGGACGTGGGGCAGGAAGTGGAGAGGTCCCCCACGTGATCTGACTGAGAGGGGAAGCCAAGATGGGGCGCATAGAAGGGAACTGAGCCTGTTGTGTGCTGAGGTGCACTGGGGGGGTCACAGTCAAATCTGAGCCTGAGCACTGGAGTGAGGTATCCCGGGGGCTGCGAGGAGGCAGCCTGCTATTGACTGGGGTGGCGGGTGTCTGCTGAGGGTGACTTGGGGGGAGGTTTCTTCCTCTGAGAAGAGAGGGAGGGTCAGCTGGGCCTCTGACCACCACAAACGCAGCCCAACTGTGTGTCCTGGGCAGCTGTGGGGTGCTGCTGACATAGGTCTGGCCCGGGCACCATGGGGTCTGCCCAGGAAGGCACCCAGGATGGCAGTCCTTCTGGGCAATGGAGAGGCCGCTGGGGCCACCATTCCATAATGCTTGTCCGAACTGGGGACGTGAGAATCCGGGTGGAATGTAAATGTTCCCACACATGCACGCGCACAGATGTGCACACGTGTGCAACACGCACATACGCGCACACACATGCACACTCGGATTGACAGGCAAGTCGCTGGCATGGAGGGCTGCTGTCAGGGTGTCGTCTCTCTGGTGTGTTTGGCTGAGGCCCAGTTGTCCCCAGTGGGAACTTAAGACCGGTCCTCATGCCCAGCTATTGCAGGAATCAGGACTTTTTAAAAAATATGGTTGATTTACAGAAACCAAATTCAAAGTAGCTCAAGGGAGGGAAAGAGACAAAGACTGTATTGACTTTTCTCAGAGGAACTGGCTCGGCCAACAGAGTCTTCCTCTTGAGACTGTAACCCGGGCCACGGGGAGAGGAGCCCCGGTGGCGGGTGCAGGAAGATGCGTGGAGGGCCGGCGTGAGCGGGCTGGCACCTCGGCCACCTCCCCCTTTCCAGGTCCCTCACAGCCCAGCTAGTGTTTGCGCCTGGGTCCCGGGAGAGTCCCCCGCCCTTGGTCACTGTGAGAACGCCCACAATAACCTCTCCGCTGCCTGAGATGATGGGGGGGGGGGGAGGCTCCCAGCAGCAGCTGCCTCGGTGACCTTGAGGGACCGCCAGCCAAGCCTCTCGGACTGCACGCAGGACGAAAGCCAAGTCCCATCCCCCATCTCCACCCCGTGTGACACATACACGTCTCACAAGGCCCTGCGTGTTTATGGTTAGTTGTAACAGTTGCTGGTCCAAGTACTCGTATCTACAGCTACACAGACGGCACTTCCTATTGTTTCATCTCAATAGAAAAGCTGGTAGCCTGTTAGATCAGCTCCTGATGGGGTGTGACCTGCAGGGCCTCCAGCTTGCGCAGGGTCACACCTGTCTGGGAGGCCTCCCCACCCGCACAGCGGCTGCACCCGTGGGAGAGGATGGGCCCTGAGACACTGCCCACGCTGCCCGCCCGTCCTCCCCTGCCTCCAGAGCGTGCAGGGCTGACGGCCTCGGCTCTGCACAGACGGGCCCTGCTGCCCTGGTGTGAACAGCTCTCAGGAGGGCGCGAGAGTGAGGGGTGGCCGTCCAGGCAGGGCCTCCAGTCCCGGGGCGGCCGCCGCGGTCTGGCCGCTGCCCAGCCTAGTGGTCAAGGGCAGGGGCTCTGGGAGCGGCTGCTGGACAGGATCTGAGCCCCGTCCACAAGTTAGACAGTACCTGGTGTTTCTTCACCTCAGTTTCCCCACCTGCACTCGGGGATCCGCGGCCCCCTCCGAGGGGCATGGCGCGGACTGGGTGATGGGTGGCACAAACAGCGAGTCCGAGCCAGGGCTGCTGCCCTCTGGGCATCACGTCCACCGTGGGCAGCGCAGCTGGCGGATGAGAAGGGAAACGGGTCCCGAGCGCAGCTGTGTCTTGAAAGAAAGCCAAAGCGTGTGTTGTGCGTTTTAAGTCAGGAGTTTATTGCCGAGGCTGGGGCGCCAGGCTGGGGCCCCCTCAGTCCTCCTGATAGGGGACGTGGAAGCCCAGGGTGGTCCCCAGGGGGAAGTGAGCGAAGAAGGTGCGCGCCAGGTCCTCGATCTGGGGGTAGGCGCCCAGCGTCTGGAAGTACTGCACGTAGTTCCAGAAGTCAGAGGTGGAGAAGGGCCAGTAGGGCATGGCGGGCAGCTCGGCGTAGGGGTCTGGAAGACACACGGCAGCTGGCTCGGGGGCTGGGCCACTGGTCCTGCCCGAGGCCGCCCTCCACAGAGGCCTCAGGCAGGTGGAGGTGCCCAGCAGTGCCAGCGCAGTGAAGGGACCCTCCCGGCTGGGAGCACAGCCTGGGTCCTCCTGGGGCCTCCCAGAAACCCCCGGAGCCTGGTCATCCAAGGAGCAGTGGGGGTGACCTAGGCCCTGCCCTGACTCTGGGTGACAGGGACAGCGGAGGGGAGAGGAAGGGGGAAGTCTGGCCCCTGGCCTGGACTCACTGAGCAGGGAGGGGTCACTTGGTGGGGATGTGGGGGAGTCCTGGTGGGATTCCAAAGGAGACCACCCCCACCCCGGCCCTGGAGTCTGTATGTGACTGCACCGAGCTGGGACTCGGTCTGAGGGGAGGAATGTCTGTGTCCCCGGGGGCTGGGAGGGTCCCAACACCATGCAGAGTCCGGCTCCCTCCTGCCTGGTGTGTCCCCAGGGGCCTGGAGGGCCCGGTCGGGGAAGGGGCTCCAGTCCCTCTGTGAGCACCGCTCCACCTCCAGCTGACCCAGGGCTCCCCTCCTCTTCTCTGAATCAGGAGTAGCGCCCACTCCCCCCCTTTTTTCTGCCCCCACCCCACCGCCCCACCGAGAGGAGAAGAGAACGGGAGGCAGATGCAGTACCTGCCTCGTCCTGCACAGGCTTGGCCCCTGCAAAGGAAGAGAAGAGCAGTCACCCGGGAGGGCCTCCGGGCAGGACCCCCATGCACCCGCTGCCCCAGGGGCACGAACAGGGACAAGGCGGCCACTCACCCGCCAGAGGCCCCAGCAGGAGGCAGAGGGCCACCCCGGGCAGCAGACAGGTCTTCATCTTTCCGGGTGCAACCCCGCTGGCTGACGATGGCCTTGCTCAGGGCCACCTGCGGCAGGAGGAACCAGAAAGGTGAGGCCACCCCCCCCCCGGGGCCCCAGCTCTTCCCACCACCCCAAAGCAGCAGTTCCTGGAAAACAGCTCCGGTAAAAAAAAAAGGCAGTTCTCAGCGTTTCCCCAGCAGTGCCGGTCTCAGGGGCTCCAGCATCATTCTGAGGCTAAACCATGTTTCTTTGGCCTTATTTAGTTTTTACAATTTAAGAAGCTGCACCCCATCGGCTGCCCTGTCCGAGGTTACCTGGCCACTCCTGTCCCTCAGCCCGCAGCTCGAGGGGTGTCTGCCACCGGCACACAGCCTCCTCCTTATAAAAGGCCGGGACAGGGACAGAGACGTCACCTACGGGAACCGTCAGACTGAATTTATTTCATCTCCCGCCAAGGACTGAGGGCTTCTGTGGCCGGCTGGCAGCGGAACCCCACGCGTCCACTTTGGGGATCTGATCCAAAGATCAAATTGGGAGAAAAACATCTCTGCACAGGCCACTCCGGAGGTTTGAGGAACGAATGCGACAGCGGTGCTTGACGCAAACCCACCCCTCCGCCAGGAGAGACAGACATTCTGAGTCTGACCGTGGGCTGAGCTCCCCCCACAGGAGCAGGCTGATCACGGAGCTGCCCCTGGGGTGCAGGGAGGCAAGGGGACCCCAGGGAGCCCCGGGTCAGCAGAGGCACAGGCAGGAAGTGGGGGTGTCCAGCGCCTGCCTGCTTACGTAAGCACAGTGACTGCGTCTGTCGGGAAGGTAGCGGTTCCAGGTCCCCGGGAGCAACCGGCCGCACCAGGTCTGTGGGTCAGGCTGCTCTGATTACACCCATGACGGCGGCCACGCCGCATGGCCCTGCCCCAAGGGGTCCCGTCGCCCACTGAGTCCAGGGGCGTGTCCAGGGCAGCAGTGCCCAGTGTCAGTGCAATTCACCACAGAGGGCTTCAGGGTGCTGGGGCCACCTCCCCCCGTGTTCCTCACAGGCACGGTGCACGGCGTGTCGTTGGGGGACGTGGTGAGGGGTGGTAGGCAGGTCTCAGCTGATGGATCCATCCAGCGCACACCCGGGCTCCCCAAGCCTTTGGGCACCTGTCCCTCCCAAGGACAGAAGGCCTGGCATCTCCGCCTCCTTCTGCATCGGCGACCAGTCAATGGCAAGCTACTCCCTGTCACCAGTGAACCCAGAATCTCTGCCACGTAGGCCCAAGCCAGCCCTCAGACCAATCCAGTATCACACCATCCCCACCTGATCCCCCATACCTGCTCCCTGGTCACATGTGGTGACTCCTGGGGGGTCACAGTTTGTCCCTCACCTTCTAGGTCGTGTCTGAACCTCAGGATCTGCTCTTCGATCAACAAGCAGAGACACGGTGGGCTTGGCCTGAGGGCACCCAGCAGCCCCCTGCAAGGCAAGTACTCCGGGGGAAACTGTGCAGGTTCTTCACGTGAGGGGGGCCGACCCCCCAGACAGGAGGAAGGATGGCTTCTCCCGGCAAAGGAGGCTCAGCAGAATTTAGGGGTTCAGGTCCCCAGCTTCATCAAGTCTGCCCACATGTCCCCATCCCAGTGAAAAATGAAATGACATGTACTGTGATGGTGTGTGGGTGGAGCCGGGGGCACATCTGCTGTTTCTTCTTTCTGGGTATATACAGTGCCCTTAATTTATTACTTAAAAACATTTTTTTCTTTATTGATTTTAGAGAAAGAGGAAGGGAGAGGGAGAGAGAAATGGAAACATCGATGAGAGAGAACATTGACTGGCCGCCTCCTGCATGTCCCCCACTGGGGATCGAGCCCACAACCTGGGCATGTGCCCTGACCAGGAATCGAACCGGCGACCTCTTGGCGCATGGGTTGATGCTCAACCACTGAGCCACGCAGGCCGGGCTAATTTATTACTTGTATGCAGGGAAAACACTTTTACAAAGCCACCACCAACAGCTCCCTGTGACAGCATTCTGACCCGCCGTCCTGGGTGACCTCCCAAGTCTTCCACAGCTACTGCTACCCATGTCCCCCACCTCCCTCTTCCTGAGCCCACCAAGGCTCTCCCCCTGCTGGCCTGCATGCAGACCTTCCCTTGCCCCACCTGCAGAACCCCACCTGGAGGGCCCCACCGGAAGAATACCACCTGGAGGGCCCCACCTGGAGGGTACCACCTGAAGGGCCCCACCTGGAGGGCCCCACCTGGAGGGTCCCACCTGGAGAACAACACCTGGAGGGCCCCACCTGTGCGGGGTGAGAAGCTCTGGTCTTGGTGGGCTGAGTAGACAAAGGCCACCCTGTCTGCTTCCCTCCAGAGCTAACTGGGCCGAGAGAAGGGCAGGCTTTGGGGCTTGGCCCTCAGTATGGGAAGGGAGTGAGCCAGGGAAGCTGCCTGGGGACCCTTCCCTCCTCTGCTGCTTCACCTGGACCAGGGGAGGACTGGGACTCGTCTTCCCCAGCCAGGCTTCAGTGCTCCCATTAAGGTCTGGGGCGCCCCCTGCTGCCCAGCTCAGGAACACCAAGCACGGCCTCATGCTGAGGTCACTGAGAACCTGTGGGTCTCCCAGCCCACGCTTACCCAGCAGGTGACACTGCCCTCCTGCTTGACTATGTGTTCCCGTCACTTCCTTTCCGAGCCTGTGGTTCCTTGAGAGTCTCGGATGTCCCCGTCTGACAGCGCCAGGCAGTGGGGTGGGGGGCTGGTGAGAACTTGCTGGTCTGAACCCCGGGGCCAGGGCAGGGCTTCACTGGGTCCACCCAGGTGGCGTGAGAGCCGAGTCCTCAGGCCGCGCAGGAAGTGGTCCCGGGGCATCTGGGCAGGGCCTGGCTCCGCGGCCCTCCGCTCCCTCCACAAAACCTGTGACCGGGCCAGGTCTGCCCCTTGGCTCCCACCAGGCGAGGGGACCCCTCTCAAGGTCGCCTATTTTGTTCCCAAAGCCACAACTTCCAATCACACTTGTCATTTTAAGGGAAGGATTTAATCAAATGTTATGAAATCTAATGAACGGGAAGAGTTTTGGGGTGAAACCGAGTTGCCTTGGAGAAGCCCACTCAGGATGGACATTTCTGGAAACTGCTGTCACGGGAGATGCAGGTGTGACAACTCTGAAGACTGGAACCAAAGCCATAAGAACCCGGACTTCAGGTCTGTCAGTTCGCAGCTTTGAAACCCAAACTTGACAGCGGGGACGGCGCATCCCGAGAGTGGACTCCAGGGGGCGCCATTCCCCCAGAATCCACGAGGTCGGGCTCGGGGCAGAGTGGCTGAAGGATAATAGAGGGTCGGAGCCCGGCCCATGGAGGTACAATGCAGGATTCAACGCTGAAATGTCTGAAGCCCATGTCGCTTCTTAAAATCATTCCTTTCTTCGGTTGACTTGCGAGGATGTCCGAACAGGTCCCCGCTCAGCTGAGACCGCCTGGGGTGGACAGCAGCTTATTGGACATGTACTCAAGTTTCAGTCTGTCCAGCTGTGGGTTCTAGGCCACACAGGAGGGAGCCTGCGCTCGGCCGCCTCACCCAGGAGGAGGGTCTCCTCCTGCCTGACTCCAGCCACCTGCCCAGCTCCCAGGCTGGTCCTGGGTCTCCTCCTGCCTGGCTCCAGGCACCTGCCCAGCTCCCAGGCTGGTCCTGGGTCTCCTCCTGCCTGGCTCCAGGCACCTGCCCAGCTCCCAGGCTGGTCCTGGGTCTCCTCCTGCCTGGCTCCAGGCACCCGCCCAGCTCCCAGGCTGGTCCTGGGTCTCCTGCCTGGCTCCAGGCACCTGCCCAGCTCCCAGGCTGGTCCTGGGTCTCCTGCCTGGCTCCAGGCACCTGCCCAGCTCCCAGGCTGGTCCTGGGTCTCCTGCCTGGCTCCAGGCACCTGCCCAGCTCCCAGGCTGGTCCTGGGTCTCCTCCTGCCTGACTCCAGGCACCTGCCCAGCTCCCAGGCTGGTCCTGGGTCTCCTCCTGCCTGACTCCAGGCACCTGCCCAGCTCCCAGGCTGGTCCTGGGTCTCCTCCTGCCTGACTCCAGGCACCTGCTCAGCTCCCAGGCTGGTCCTGGGTCCCCTCCTGCCTGGCTCCAGGCACCTGCCCAGCTCCCAGGTCTCTCCCAGGCAGCGGAGTGGAGCAGAGGCTCACTGGCAGCCCTCGGGGTGGTCGTCGGGATGTCCGGTCCTCAGAGACATATGTCGTCGTTGAATTTGGAAGCTCCGTGTGGGAAGCTTTTCCACAGGCCCCCGTGTGCCGAGACACCCTGCCGTCCCGGCTCCCCGTGTGAGTGGCCTACCTGGTCTCTGCAGGCCTCTGAGTGTCCCTGCTGGACCCCCCTCTTCTGCAGGTGGTGGCCGGGGCATGGGGTCCAACCTCGGCAAGGCTGGAGGGGAGCATTTTTCCCTGGGAATTCAGGGGGGCCATTGTCAGGGCTGGCTCAGTGGACATGTTGAGGAATGGCCGGGGGGGGGGGGTGGCTGGCAGGGTGGTCTTCACACTGACATCTAGGCTGGTGTTTCACCAACCACTGGCCAAGGGGACACACACGATCCACCGTCACAGAGTAAACCTACTCCTTGGAAACACGTAGGCAGGAGAAGACCAGCGGAACGGGCTGCTCTGGGGTGGGGCTGGGGCTGGGTCAGGCCAACAGCAGTTCTCTCCGAGGTGTGTGCTGCAAGCAAACCAGTGAGGCCTCGGGCTGAGTGAGGGCAGTGGGTGTTAAGGTCCCTCTGCCAGTCCCGTCCCCTCGGGCAGCCGTCCCCGCCCCTGGGGGAGGGCTGGGGACACAGTGGTGACAGTCTGGAGAACATGAACTTTACAGGGACGCTTTTCTGCGGGGGTGTCCTGTGCCCCTTGGACCACGATGTGTGTCGCAGGGGGGACGGCTGTCCAGGAGAAGGGGCCGACTGGCCCCACCTGCACCCAGCACACGTGTCCACCCAGGGGTGTGGGGAAGGCTGAGGTCCACAGCAGAGCATGGCTGTGATGGTGGTTGGCAGGCAGACGCAGCTCTGAGAGGCCTGCAGGGTGGGCTCCAGCAGGCACGGAGTCTGCACAGAGGCTGGCACCGGGTGTGAGGGTCAGTGTGTGTGGGGTTCCCATCCTGGGGAGACTTGGGAGACACCACCCAAGGCCCAGGGCCACGCCGTGCCCACCACGATGGGACGACGGGCCAGCAGGCGGCTGGGCCTGCCGACAGCACCTCCTCCTGGGCCAGCCGCAGACCCCAGGTGAGGAGGACTGTCCCCCTGACACCCAAGCAGGCGTCTGTCTTCATGAGGCTTACGGGCCCCGAGGTCCCAGGACCCACCATGTTGAGGCTCCTAATTGTGGGGGGGGGGGGAGACCCAGGCTGGGCTTGCTTCTCTGCGGCCTGAAACAGATCCATTGTTCAGCCCTATTCATCGCCACATAAAAGCCGGATTTATGGGAACTGGGGCTCAGCATGTTTCTCAGCCTGGCGGAGGCATCTGGGCTGCGGGGCCCGTCCTGCCACCCTGGGGGCTCCCGGGCTGGAAGTCCAGCACCAACCACCCTGCTTCCCCGGGGGGCCGGCCACCTCCTCCCTCTGACTTTCTGGTTCTCCTTCGTTGATGTTGGTGGGGAGTAGGTTGCCAGAACCACTTCCAGCTGGGTGTCCTAGATTCCTGAATCAGCATCCAAGAGCAGGTATTGTGAGCCGGAACCGGGGGGCAGGGGCCAGGCGGCCGAGAATGGCATCTCGGAATTAAAGGCTGGAAATGCCTTTTGTGACATGTGCTAAATCTGTCTCCTTGGACGTCTGGGGACAGCGGCCGCCTTGAGAGCAGAAGTGCAGCTCCGGCCGCTCCCGGGGAGATGCCAGCCTCTCTCCCCACGCGCAGACCAAATCACGGGCACACGTCGCAAGTAAGGAAATATTTTTAAAGTGAAAAGAAGACAAAAGAGGACACCCCCACCTGCCGCTCCATCTCCCTCTCCGAGCAAGTGAGTCTCAGTGTCAGTGCGGGTGTGGACAGCCCTCTCCAGTTCCCGCGTGCCCGGCTGTGCCCGGCTGTGCCCTGAGCATGGGGGTGCTGTGGGTGTTACCCGTGCTACAGACACAGGCCCAGACCCCCCACCTTCGCCCACAACTGCATCTTCTCTCGAGCGCTACACTTCGGGCATCCGCCAGGCCCATGTTGGGCTCAGCTGTTCGTCCCAACAGCTGGGGAGCGGTTCAGCCTCGCACGCGGACGCCCGTGGAGTTCGTGCTGGGGCCGCCCGCCCGTGGTGGGAAGGGCAGCAGCAGCCCTGGCCTCCACCCCACATGCCAGTAGCATCCCCAAGTCTAGACAACCCCCAATGATCCGGACAAGGTCACACGCCCTTGGGGACGTGTTCTCTTGGGCGCACGAGGCCACGCGTCCTTGCACTCCCCCGGTGAGCGCGATTGTTTCCAGGACCTTGTTGCCCGGAGCAGTGGTGCAGCCAGCACCCTGAACCGTCTCCTACACTCGTGGTCTGACTTCACTGGGTCAGCTCCCCAGCCGGGAGCCCCCCAAAGACAGACGACAGGCATTCGTGTAGCTAAGCATCGGCGCCTGTGAGAACCTGTCCCAGGGCCTGGAAAGCCCAGGGCTGTGTTCCTACAGTCACAGAGTTTTGCAATGTTTGCAAACAACAAAACCTGAACCCTGCTTTTTTTTTTCTTAATCCTCACCCGAGGATATTTTTGCATTTATCTTCAGATAGAGCGGGAGGGACAGAGGGAGGAAGAGAGAGAGAAACATGGATGAGAGAGACACATCGACTGGTTGCCACCCGCACAACCCCAACCGGGGCCGGAGACGAATTGCAGCCGAGGTACGTGCCCTTAGCGGGAACCGAACCCGGGTCTCCCTGGTCCACGGGCCGACGCTCTCACCGCTGGGCCAAACCGGCCAGGGCCCGAACCCTGCTTTTTCACTGGCCACCAGCTGAGCCCCTCTTCTTTGCTGCTGCCCGCGTCCGGCGCCGTGGGCACCTGCGGACTCTCGGGACACGGTGATGAGGTCGGTCCCCTGAGCAGCCCTGGGACAGGGATGAGCTTGAAGCAGTGAGTCTGCCAGCCCCATGCTGCTCCCTGGGAAAGAGGCAGGGACAGAGCCACAGCACCTCGCGAAGGTGCCCTCCAGCGCCTGGCACCCGAACCACGTGCGGGCGGACAGGGAGGGCAAGGCGTGACATGCACGAAGGCGTGACACCCGCGAAGCCGAAGCTGCTCGGAGCCTGTCTGAGTGGAGGGCGTGTTCTCAGCCCGGCGTCGGCGTGTCCTCTCCTGCACAGGCCGGGCTAATTTACGTGTCACCCCCTGGGGCGGACGAAGCCCAGGCGGCCTGTAAGGTGTTTGGGGGCGTGTCTCGCACCTGAGCGAGGGAGATGGGCGCGCCCATCAGGACGGGGGTCCGCGCACCGACCAAACGTGCCAGGCTCACAGTTGGCTTGTTCTCTGCCCGTGCGGGGACTGATTTCTGAGAAGCCACTGGTCTGGTTCCTCCGCAAGCCTGTACCCACTGTCTCTGGCTCCGGGCACGGGGACCCGCAGGGGCACATCCGCACGCACCGTCTCCGGGCCTGGCCTGCTGTCTTCCCTGCCCTCTCTCTGCATCGCGGGCCCCCAGCACCCTCCGATCCGCAGGGCCCTGGCCTCGAAAACAGGGGAGATGTTACTTCTACGCTCAAGACATCGCAAGGGGCTGTTTCTTCCTCTTCAGCAGGAAAGATGAGCCCCCAACAGCCATGCTGATGGGAGCAGCACCTGGACTGGCCCTTTGCGGGTGAGAATATTCAGCCTGGTTCTTCAGACGGCGAGTCTTCCAGAGCAGGCCTTGGGGGCAGGAAGAGGAGGCGTCCTCACTGAGTCTGCTGCAGGGAGCCGGCCTGCCCCCCAGTGGCCTTGCCTGGATCGTTCCTGTGCACGCGCGCACACACACACACAGGTATACACACGCACACAGGTATACACACGCACATGCATGTACACACGTATGCACACACAGCGCACATACAAACATACACATACACTCTCCCCCATCCCATTTGTCCCTCAAGAAGAGCTGAAGGTTTTCCTGCACCTATCGACTTACTGCTTTTTTTTTTAAGTAAATGTATTAGGGTGACATTGATAAGATTATACAAGCTTCAGGTGTACAATTCTATAGCACACCTTCTGAACAGTGCATTGTGTGCTCACCCCCACAGTCTAGTCTCTCTCTGTCACCATGTCTCTGACCCCTTTCCCCTCTCCCTCCCCCACCCACCCCCTCTGGTGACCACCTGGCTGCTGTCTGACTATGAGTCTGTTTAGTTTGGTTCGTGTGGTGTTTTCTGATTTATATCCCACAAAGAAGTGAAATCATGTTCTTCCGTCCTTCCTGCCTGACTTATTTCATGCCAGGTGCAGGCCCACATCCTATGATCACAAATGGTGCTATTTTGTCCGTTTAAAGGCTGTGTAGTGCCCTGGCCAGTTTGGCTCAGTGGTTAGAACGTTGGCCCGAGGACCAAGGAGTCTCGGGTTTGATTCTGGTCAAGGGCATGTACCTCGGTTGTGGTTCGTCCCCAGCCCTGGTCGGGTCGTCTGGGAGGCAGCCAGTCGATGTGTCTCTATCATATTGATGTTTCTCTTTCTCTCCCTCCCTCCCACTCTATCAGATAATAAATGGAAAAGTATCCTCGGGTGAGGAATAAAATAAATAAATACATAAAATAAAGGTGGAGTAGTACTCCGATGCACCTCATCTTCTTTATCTATCATTGGTCCGTGGACACGCAGGCCGTCTCCGTGTCTTGGCCACCACGAACACGGCCGCAGTGAGCGCAGGGCTGCCCAGATCTTTGCAAGTACATGTTTCCACGTTTTTTCAGTGGATACCCAGAAGAGGGGTGACTGGGTCACACAGTAGCTCTATTTTTAACTTTCTACCTCTCATGACAGGCTAATATCCAAAATATATCAAGAACTCCTACAACTCAACAACAACAACACAATCCAATTTAAAAATGGGCAAAGGACCCGAACAGAATTTCTACCGCAAAGGCAAACAGATGGCCAAGAAGCGCAAGGAGATGTTCGACTTCACCGGCCACTAGGGAAATGCAACCCAACCCAGAGAGATGCCCCTCCCACCTGCTAGAATGGCCGTTACCCACAAGACAGGTGATACCGCGTGTCGGAGAGGGCGTGGGGAGAGAGGAACCCCTGTGCGCCGCTGATGGGACTGTAAACTGCTGCAGCCACTACGGGGACAGCGTGGAGGTCCCCTCACTGCCTGTTCCAGCTCCCGGAAGACCCCGCATTCCTGTCGTGGCCCATCCCTTCCTGGCCTCCCCACAGCTCGTTCCCTGCCCCCCGTCTGCCCCCTACATTCCAGGACCCCCACCCGGCCTGGACAGCCCAGCTTCATCTCCACCCTCATGAGCCTTCACGTACCTAATTCCAGCTGCAAAGTCCCCTTTGCCGTGTCACCTACCTAGTCTCGGGCTTTGGGACCAGGATGTGGACATCATTGAGGCTGGTACTGTGCCCACACAGGCCCCTCTCTCTGCCTGGTGGCTGCTAGCCCGAGTGATCAGGTTTACATCGGACAGGGGCCTGCTTGTGAATGAAGATTCAGAGGTCTCAGCACAGAAGGGGTCTGGAGAGGGCAATGCCCGGGGCACCCGGATGGCGCTGGCTCTGACTGGAGGGCCCAAGGGTGAGGTGGGACCCAGGCCACCCAGGGGCCAGCCCTGCTCCCGCCCTGACTGGCGACTCAGGCTCCAGGTTGGGCCTGTTCCGGGATCACAGACCCCTCCACTGCCCACGACAGTGCTCAGGGCCGTCTGGACAGGCCTTTGCACCCCCAGGCAGCTCCTCCAGAAAAATCGGCTCCCCAGCCTCCCGAGGCTGTGCTCCCCTCAGCGCCAGCGCCAGGTGCAAGCCCACCCACGGCGCACAGAGGGCCCTGTCTTCCCGCGAGTCACCAGGGCGGCTCTCTCCTCTGACGGTGCCCCTCCCACGGAGGCTCCGAGGCTCTCAGCGATCGATCGCTCACTTGGCCATCAGCAAATTGGCTTTCAGGGAATTGATTTCTGGCAAATCTGCCGAGAGTGGCCAGGTGGCATGGTGACAGCCTCATTTCTCGATGAAACCTGAGCCTGGCCTTCCTCCAGGAGGGACCAGGCAGGGGTGCAGAAGGGGGCCTGGGGCGGGGGTGTCCCTGGATGAAGGTGCCCTGCCAGCCGCACCCTGAGCCCAGGCCCTCCCGGGACTCTGCGCTACCGTCCTGACCTGAGTCACAGACCATCGGCCTCGGAATCCAGGCGAGGGACGGAGTCAGAGGGGTCTGCTGAGGGCCAAGGCCGGGCCCCCAGGAGCTACAGAGCAGGGGTGCTTTGCAGAGACACCACTGGAGTTGAGGGCGTCGGAGGCAAAGCTGTGGGCACGGCCCTGGGAGGGGGCAGCAGAGGAAGGGCCTGGAGAGGAGATGCTGGGTTTGTAAGGCAGGAGGCCAGCCTCAGAGGGACTGAGCAGACCCTGGTGCAGACGGGGGTGCAGAGGGGAGCCCGCCTGCCTTGTGGGGTAACTGCTCCCAGAGGCCCCATGATCCCTGGTGAAGAGCAGCCCAGCGGCAACCAGTGCAGTGGGTGGATTCAGGGGAGAAGCGGGGGCACCGGGCACAGCCCTAGAAATGGCAGCAGTCCTGGGGATGGGCCCGCTGTTGCAAGAAAGGGAGACCTTGGCACAGGGACTTGGGCACACAGCACAAACGCTGGAAGAAGCCAGGTCCGAGGGCTCTGGGATCCATCCTGCAGCCGGACTCTCAGGGGACTGGGAGTGGGAACTGGGAAGTGACCAGGCTGCTGCCCCGCCCCCCCTTCCCTCTCCAGGAGCCCTGGTCTCCTCTCCTCGGTCTCGCCCCCTCTCTGATGCCCACTGCCCCCACCCCCACCTTTGTCTCTGCCCTCTGGCCGCTAGGTTTGGACATGACTGTAACCAGTCCGTGTGAGGGTGTTCTGCATGGCTGCTGGCTCCAGGCTCAAGCACAGCTGACCTGGTCACTGTGTGTCTTGGAGAAACTTCGATGCTTCCCTAGGTCATAAGCCCACCCGGCTTCAGTGGGCTGTGGCCACGGGCTGTGAGGCGGGTCACCTGTGCCCTCCGGGGTGGCACACTCATCGGCTGTCTATTCTGGGTCCTCACCTGTGCACAGTGACCTGGGAACACGGAGCTCTGTCCTGCTAGCAGGGAAGCGCCAGGGCCGGGCCCTGTGCCTGGGATGCCTGTGACCGCCGGCAGGGCTGACTATCGGGCAGCCTCCTCGTGAACCCTGTTCTTCCGTCCCTCGGCCCCGGCACTGAGATCGTCCCTGCCAGGTGCTGGACTGTCACATGACTGGGGCAGGTGGGCAGGGGACAGGGACCTCCCAGTCGGTGTGGGAAGGGAGACCGAACGCTCTGGCCTCGCCTGACATCTGTGCTCGTCTGTGGATCTGGAACTGGGACTAGTTCCCCTGCACTTTCAAAGGTGCACTGGCCGGTGATAAGCTACGTGGTGTCCCAAGGCCCTGGGCACCCAGGAGGTGGCATTTCGACTTGGTGACCAGGTGCAACCTGTTGTGAGAAGCCAGGAGGGTCAACACAGCCACCTCTCCTCTTCCCGCGCAGCCTGCCCAGCTCCCCTCGTCTCAGGCAAGGGGTCTGCTGTCCCCAGGACCAGGCTCGGACCCCCCCCGAGGAGCCGGGCACCCGCTGCCTCTCCACCAAGCCGGCCTCCGATGCGTCAGCCCAGAGGGCACCGGTCTGTGCTGCTCCCAGCAGCATCGCTGCGAGATGAGGGAGCATCTCGCGCGGTCTCTTCATCGGCCGTGGTCACAAATGCGATCGCAGGGCTGCTGTTTAAATGCAGACTCGTTTGATGAAGTGGCTGCGGTGGAGCCGGTGCAGCACTCGACCCTCAGGGCCGCGTGGACGCTCGTGTCTGTGACCGAGTTGGTGTGGGAGAGGTGAGCTGGTTCTTCGCGTGTCTTCATCCCCCAGTCCTGGTGAGAAGACGAATAATTCAGCTGTGACAGAAGGATGCTTCGGCGGCTGGGTCCGTGCTTGGCGGTGGCTCCTTTCCTCATTTCACGGTGAATCCAGTGCCGGTGCGCCGTGTGGGTGACTAAGAGGAAATTACGCTATCGATCACGCGTGAGCGGTAAACGCACTCCACCGAGCAGAGGGCGGCCGCTGCAGGGTCTGCCCCACGCGAACCACACGCCTGGCTGCTCGACCCGCGGTGACCCCGTGGAGACTCCGCTGGGTTTCGGGGCTCCGGCTGCCGAGAACCAGGTGCGAGGTCTCTTTCACGTGGAAAGCGTCCATCAAAGGACGCCAAGGCCAGTCGCCTGTGCGGGCACCCAGCATGTTTTGCACCTTCGGTACAGAGACGTCGTCCTTCCTGTGAAAGGCCCTCCTACAGCGGAGTCTGCTTAGACAGCCCGTCCGCTGACCGAGACGCTGCCGAGACGCCGTGGGTGGGGACAGCGTGCGCTCACTCGGCGACAGAAAGTCGGGCTGTTACTGTGCACGAAACGACAAGCTCGTTCCGCCAGGGCAGCTTCAGCCCCAGCACCCGAGGAGTGGACGGCAGGAGGAATTCGTTTTCCTCGCTGGGTCGCAAATCGCCGCCGACGCAGCAGCTGCAAACAACCCCGCTTGCTACCCCGGCGTTCCTGGAGGTCCCCAGGCGCAGCTCAGCCGGTTCTCTGCTCGGGGCCTCGCCGGGGTCGCCCAGGCCCCTGGGGAAGGGTTTCCTCCAGCTCACGCAGGCGGCCGCAGAACTGGCTTCCTCGCGCGGAAGGACTCACGGCAGCTGCTTCTTCAAGGCCGGGAGGAGAGTCTCGCCCCTCAGGCTCCTGAAACCACGTTCACAGGGGTGAGCATCTCCTGCCTGTGCCCTGGTGCGGTGGCTGGAAGCACGCCACAGCCTCAGCCACACTTGGGGGCGGGGATTACGCAAGGGTGTGACTCACGGGAGGTCACTTTGGGTGCTGTGGCGCTCGGTGAGGGATGCAGGCTGAGTGAAGGGGTATTTCCAGCCAGGAGGGCCGGGCAGAGGGCAGGGGCTGTGAACAGTGGTGAGAAAGGCTGAAGACCCGACTGCGAAAGGCTGAGCAACTTTGACTTCATTCCATAAACAGTGGGAGCCGGTCATTGTTTTGAAACTTGATAAATTTAGGTAGACAGTAGGGTTGGGCCAGAAAGCGGGCTCAGCTCAGGCTACGGGCCTTGGATGCTGAGCCCACCCCACCCCACCGACCTCCACTCATGCCCCTGGAGTCCAGCAGCCAAGGGCCAACGAGCTCCCGCCAGTGTCCTGGACCGGCCACATTCTTGCAGTGGTCATGTCGGGCCAGCGGCCATGGCTTCCGTGACTTCCCAGGTCATCCGAACCTCCGGGAAACGATTGAATCAGACTGGAAGCTGACTGTTCTGCCCTCTGGGGTCGTGTTCCGTTGTTTACCCGAGCGAGGTGGGACACTGAGCACCCCTGCCAGGGAAGTGTCCGTTCACGGGGCTTCCGGGAACACGGTGTCACACCGTGCCCTCTGCCGTGTGCTCCGCTCCCCGGGCGGGCTTGGCTTACGGAAACAACGTCCATGACCTGGAACATTCCCAAAGCAGGGGGGTTCCCGGGGGAGGTCTGTGCTTTGGCCCCTCTTCTCCGGGCTCCCAGTGGACAGGGAACGGGCCTTCCTCCTGATCCCACGCTTATCTTTGACCGACAGGTGTCCCCAGGCCAGCCAAGTGCAAACGAGCGTTGCCAGCAGGAAAAGAATGTGTACCAAATGGGACATGCGGAGGAACGGGGACAATTTCAATACTGATTTTTCAAGCATTCTTACAATAGCAAAGAGGTTTTAGGGGCAAAAACAAGAATCTTCTCTTTCTTACTCCATTCACATAAATTGCCTGCTTGGAAGGTCCAAAAAATCGCAAGTGTTTCTTTCCTTCCTCCACTTTGTTTGTTTTCCCACCAAAGATGGAAACACTGTTATTATTCCGAGCCGACAAACAGAACGCAAGCTTAATAAAGTGTTTAAAGTTTACAGACTTGTGAAGCAAAAAAGTGCAAGTCCCCCAACCCCGGCCTCCTCCAGTCAACGGCGACCGACAACCGGCGACGTATTCCTCGGCGAACGCAAAACTCATCACGGACGGAAATCCTCTCCGGGCTCATTGGGAGCCGCTGACGTTCGCCTGCGTCTGGGACTCCTTCCTGGGCGCAGAGACAGTGCCTTAAGGGCCCATGTTGGCATTAGCCCACGTGGACTTGAAGTAGAAGTCAGGGAGGTGGACTTTGACCTAATCATGGGATTTTAATGTAGATTTTCCCCCTCTTCCTCACGTTCAGAGAGACACTATAGTTTGACTCAAAATGCATCACAAAAAAGCCAGAAACGTTCTGATTTGTTAAACTTTTCTGCTTAAAAATTGTTTTTTTATTCTCACTCAAGGATTTTCAGAGTGAAAGGGAAGGGGCGGGGGGGGGGGGAGAGTGAGAGAGAGACATCGATGCGAGAGAGACACATCGATTACTTGCCTCCCTCACGTGCCCCGACCAGGGCCCAGGATCTAACCTGCAACCTAGGTACATGCCCTGGACTGGGACTTGAACCCTCCGCCCTTCAGTGCAAGGGCCAATGCGCTAACCCCTTGGATTACCAGCCAGGGCTTTGCTTAATTTTTTAAAAAATCAGTTGAGCCAGAAATAATGCGAAGTCAGCCCCTCCCCACCGGGGAACCCCCTCCCTCATTTCTGATCTAGCAGCTCCTGGAGAGGGGCAGGGAGGGTGGGTGGAGGGCCGGGCGGCTTCTGGGTCACGCACGCACTGCGGAGGTGCCAGGACTCAGGGCCCAGGGCACAGACTGGGGCTGCCACGGGTGGAGACACGTCTGAGCTGTTGGCAGGATGGCCTGTGACTCCGCCCTGAGGCTTCCTTGGGAAGGGGCCCCTGGGAATCCGTGCAGCAGAGTCTGGGAGAAGCTGTTACAATAGAGGCTTCCTCGAGCCCCGTTCATGCTGAGGGGAAGGTCAGTGTACGTAAACCCATTTCGTCTTGCTGTAAACAGTTGTGTGGTATCCCATTATGTGAAAGTGTGTCTGCAGGGTCCCCACGGCGGAGCATTGGTAACTTTGCTCATCTGTGTAGCACGTGGGTACTGAGTGTCTGAAAGTGACCAGCCCTGTCCCAGGATCTGGGGACGCAGCAGGACACAGAGGGACAGAAGTGCCTGTCCTTGTGGAACCAATACATGAGCCCGCGTGTGTGTTGGGGTGACAGCAAGTGAACGAATGTGACACTTACGATGCTAGTGGGTGACATGGGAAGCTAAAGCAGCAAAGCGCATGAGGAGTGTGTGAGTGTGAGTGTGTGTGTGTGTGTGTGAGTGTGTGTGTGTGTGTGTGAGTGTGTGTGTGTGAGTGTGAGTGTGTGTGTGTGAGTGTGTGTGAGTGTGAGTGTGTGTGTGTGAGTGTGAGTGTGTGTGTGTGTGTGAGTGTGTGTGTGTGTGTGAGTGTGTGTGTGTGTGTGTGTGTGTGTGTGTGTGTGTGTGTTGGGGGAGGCGGAGAGTGTTGATTTTAAACAAGCTTCTGACAGGTCACATTATAGCAAGGCCTGAGAGATTATGGTAGTGAGGCAGGGAGACAAGCTCTGGGAGAAAGGCATCCCAGGCATTGAGAAGAGCATGTGCAAAGGCCCTGAGGTGAGGGCATGACCAAAAAACAGCAGAGTCCTCTGTGGTCGGTGTGGACTGAGCAAGGGAGAGAGTCAGAGGAATTGAGGTCAGAGGGTAAATGGAGGACAGATCACATAGGGTCTAAAACGCAACCTAGTTAGGGTCCACGGGATTATTTTTTGACACTTGTACAGCTTGTAAAATCATCACCACAATCCTGACAATGTACGTATCCATCTCCACTGAAAATCTCCCGCGCCCTTGGCAACCCTTGGCCCCACCCTCCTGCCTGGTGTGGATCTTTTTTCAGAGGGCTAGCCCATTGTTCCAGAATTGGTTTCAACCTCTTTCCCCACCGAACTGTCTGCACCTTTGCCGCAGGTCAGTTGTCCGCACCTGTGGGTCTATCTCTGGACTCTGTTCTGTCTCCTTGGTCTGTCTCTCCTTGGTCAGTCCACACGCCTCGCTCACTGCAGCTTCATGCATCTGGGAGCCAAGTCTGAGTCCCTTACATTCCCACACGGATTCCAGGATTGGCTCGTGATTTTCTTCAGAAGACCCTGCTGGGATTTCTGATAGGATCGCACTGACACTATACATCCGTCGAGGAGTGTTATAAATCTGGACCACGCTGAATCTTCTGGCCCACGAACACGGAAGGGTATTGCGCTTTCAGTTCTTCGCTTTCCCTCAGCAATGTTGCGTGGGTTTCAGGGCACAGATGTTGTCAGCTTGTCCCTGAATATTTCACACATTTGATGCTGTGGTAAACAATGTTCTTTACCCTTCGACTTCCAATGATTTGTTTCCAGGATGTAGAATTTCGATATTTCTTTTAATATGTTGATCTTGTACCCTGCAACTCAGCTCGACCAAGTTGTTAGTTTTCGCAACTTTTTGGTAAATCCCCATGGGTTTTTCTCCATGGGTGGCCAGGTTATCTAAGGACAGTTGAACTGCTTTTCCAGTCTAGATCCCTTTCATTTCTCTTTTGTGACATATTACGCTGCCCAGCCCTTCCACACACTGTTGAACACGGTGCGAGCAGGCACCCTGCCTCGTTTCTGACCCTGGAGAGACAAGGTCCGGTTTCCACCGAGAGTGACGTCCGCGGTGTTCATAGGCGCCCTTTGCCGGGTGGATGACACTTTGTTTCATCACAAATCCGCTCAGGGTTTTTCTCAGAAATGGATGCTGGCTTTTGTCACATGCATTTGTATCATCTACTGAGATCATTAAAATGTTTTTGGTTTAATATTAATTTTCAAATGTTAAACCCACCCAACACGCCTAGGTAAGCCACAGAGTCACGATGCGCCGTCGTTTTTGTAGACTGCGGGGTCTAACCGGCTGACATTCGGGTCAGAACAGTAATATCTACATTCACGAGACACTCATCTGTAGTTTTCTTACAATGTATCTGTCTGGTTTGGGTAGCAAAAGAACACTGGTTCATAGAAGGAGCTGGGACGTGTTTCCTCACCTCCCCCTTTCTGGAAGAGTTTGTGGAGAGGTTAGTATTTCTTCAGGTTTGGCCGAACGCGTCCGCGAGTCCAGCTGAGCTTGGCTGGTGGGTGGGCGTCTCCCTGCGAGGCGAATTCGCTTGGTAGACGGAAGGCTGTGGGGCAGGAGGTGTGTCCACTGGAGCGAGCTCTGCCGATCTCAAACGTGTGTTCATTGCACCTCACCCGTCAGATTTGCGTCAAGTTGTCCATAATATTCCTCATCAGCCTTTCAGTATCTGCAGATTGGGTCACAATGTCACTCCTGATATTGGTTACTCGTCTTCTCCATTTTCTCCCGGTCGTCCGACCACAGGTTTATCCCTGTCATTGATCGGCTCTAAGACTTAGCTTTGGCTGCACGGATTTCCTCTATTTATTTTTCTCCTGTGTCGTTGATGTCCACTGTAGTCTTCATTCTTCCCCTTCTGTTTGCACTGGGTTAGCTCGCTCTCCCTCTCCTAGTGTCTGAGGACGAAGCAGAGGCCGTGGACGGGAGACCCGGCCGCTCTTCTAAGAGAAGCATTCAGGGCGACGTAAGCGCTCTTCCGTGGAGTCCTGTCCGGTGCTGACAGGCTTTGCGTTCATCCTCACTGAGTCCGAAATTTTTCCCATTTTCTTTCTGATTTCTTCCTTGAAGCACGGGGTGTTTGGAGGTGTGGTATTCAGTTCCCAAATACCTGTGAATTTTCCGGCGTCCTTCTGCTGTTGCTTTCTGTGTTGATTCCATGTTTGTTAGGCAGGGGCGTTGTGTTCCCAGAGTCTTTTAAAATGTATCGAGCTCACGCTGCAGTCCAGAGTGAGGTCTGATCGTATTCCAAAGTCCGCTGTGTTGGCGGGTGGTGTTCCCTGAGTGCCAGCCAAGTCAGGTTGCTTGATGGCGGTGTTTGAGTCCGCCTGGTCCTTACTGATTTCCCACTTGTTTCTTTTCCTTTATTGATTTTAGAGAGAGAGGAAGGGAGAGAGAGAGAGATAGAAACATCGATGAGAGAACATCGATGGGCCGCCTCCTGCATGCCCCCCACTGGGGGTTGGGTGCACAACCTGGGCATGTGCCCTGACCAGGAATCGAACCGGCGACCTCTTGGTGCATGGGTCGACGCTCAACCACTGAGCCACCCCGGCCGGGCTAGACATTTCCACTTTCTCAGTGTTATAAATAATGCTGCACTGAACATCTTCACACAGTTGCTTGTTCCCGGTGGCTGTCTGTTTCCCCCAGGTGCATTGCTAGAGGTCTTTCCACTGTGTTGTGGAGGCTTCTTCCAGAAAGCTGTGCCACCTCCTGCCTCTGCCAACATGTGCGAGCATGCCCGCTTCCCCAGGCCCTCCTGACTCTGCAGTCACCTGGGGAAGGCTCATGTCCCTGGACTGTGAGGTCCCTGAACAAAACGCCGGTTTGGAGTTGCCAAAACACTGTGTTGGGCACCCTGGTCTTGGCACCTCTAGGGATTACCTCACCAAGAGACAGGGTCCCTCTGGTCTAGTGACCCATAGCACCCCCTCAGTCTGTCCCTGAAGCTCAGTCTCATCCTGCCCCTTCGGGGAGAAGACACCCCTGTGACAGAGCTTCCGCTGGGCATCACCGCCGGCCTCCTGTTACCTCGTCCCTGCCTGGCTCAGAGTCCTACCCTCACCCTGTCCTGTCCTCCTTCCTCACATCCCCCTCTGGTGGCAAAGTGCCTTCCTCACCCTTCACTGAGCCAGGTACTCCAGGCACTTCCCCAGTGTCTGTCCGGGTCTGGGACACTGTGGAGGTCATTGGGAGGGACCCCAGGAGCTCACGGTCTGCAGGTCGAGGATGAGACAACCTGGTCCTGCAACCAAGGGGCCCGCAGTTCAGGGGAAGACGGCGCCGCCCTGGCCCTTCCTTGGACGTTCACACAGGGACCTGTTATGTGCTCCCCACTGGTTGCAGAGACACGAGGTTTCCTAGGCCACCACTCATAGAGAGCTAGGAAATGTTGCCTTCCAGATTTCCCCCAGAATCATCCGCAGAGGTTTGGGTACCTCATCTTCCCATCAGACAGCTGGTGAGCAAAGACAGGGGCACTCATCCATGTGATCTTCCCAATCGTTGCTGATGTGGCAGGTGGCCCCTCTCTTGGGACTGAGACGGGTCTTGAGCAAATGACCACGGAGATGTCCATTTTCACCTGGAGGGGCCTTGAGGAGAGGGGGCGAGAGAACCGTATTCTGTGTGGAAGCTGGGTGAGGGGGTGTGGACGGCCATGTCCCCTGAGGGGGAGCGTGGGCACCATGGCTGTTCTGGAATCCCCATGCAGGCGGTGTGGTCACTGCAGGGAGCTCCAATACCGCAATCTTCCCACCATCTTTGTTCTCCACCAAAGCTTTTCCCAGGGGATACTGAGAGCAGCCTCTGTCTCTGCTCCTTCAGAAGGGCTGTGTGTCCAGCGTCTTCCCCGGGGCGTCTTCTCCGGGGTGTCAGACCCACCATGGGGGGAAATGTGTCTGCGTCTTTCCTCAAAGCTCCGGCAGAGGTATGAGCAGCCAGGCCCTGGCAGGACCAGCCTGGAGCTGTCTCCTGCTTGGTCAGGTGGCCGCCGTGGGACATGGTGATGGATGGGGCCCTCGGGGGGGATGGAAGTACTAGCATGTCTGGGTGGGCTGGTGACCCATGCACCTTCCCGAGACTGCAGGACCCTGGGTCTCTGAGCCAGCGCTGCAGGCACGGGGCGGCCAGGGGTTCGAGGGCCCCAGCGCAAAGCACAGGCCTGCACCAGAAGCGGAAATGGAGCGGCCATGTGGGCGGGGCCCTCGGTGCCCCCTTCAGCCCTGGATAAGCCAGTGCAGGGCACACGGTTAACTAAGGCGTGGTGTGCGGGCCACGTGGGCGCTCCCGCCGCCGGGACCACAGTCTTTACCCTGGGCTCCTGGCCTGGTCGCAAGCCCAGACCGAGATCAATGAGAACCACGTAGAAACAGGATCCATAAATTACAGAGTGGAAAAAATAAGATTGCAGACAGAAAAGACGAAAAATAAGATTGCCGTCGCCCTTGTCTCCGCGGGACTCCGCTCACCGCGGCTGCCTCCGCCCACCCGGGCCTGCCAGCCGCACCCCTGCGCTCTGGCCCCTGCTGAGGCTGAGCTCTGCCTTGGCCCGCAAGGAGGACGCCCGCACCCCAGGGTCCTGTGCTGGGCCCTCAGAGGAGACGCGGGGGACACAGTTTCCAAACCAAGAGGATGTGATGGGAAGCAGAGGGTGCCGGCCCAGGCTGGGAGGGAGGGTCATCGGGTCAGCTGGGGCAGTGGGGGGGGGAGGGGTGGAGAAGAGGGAAAGAGGAATGAGCCCTAAGGGCAGGAAGGGCAGGTGTGGGGCAGGTTGGCTGCAGCAGCTCAGACACGTGCCGCGTCATGTCTGCACGCAGAGCGAGCTGCCCGGCGGCCGCAGCTGCTGGGCCGGGTTCCCGGTGGCTGGTGTGGTCCCCGCCACGTTGTCACAGGTTTGATTAAGTCCCCTGGCACCTGGGGCTTGCCAGGCGCTCTTCAGAAGGAACCGGCCGGTTTGCCCAGCGGATGCCACTCTGCTCACAAAGAACATGGAAAACCTTCACCCCTCTGCCCCTCCTTCGTGAGGAATGTTAGCCCAGAACAGTTCAGCTCAAACTGCGCAAAAGCCTCACATCAAACAGCCTTTTCCCCGTGGGGCTGCCACAGGTTCCAACACACGACACCCGATGGTGAGGACAGAAGTGGGGGCCGCCCTTCGTGAGAGTCTGGGTGCGGATGAGGTGGGGGCCGGGAGCCCCGTCTGTCTTCCTCGAGCAGAAGCCCCTCAGAGGCACCCTTGGCATCTTAGGGTTACAGCTGGCGAGCACCCGGGCCCCGAGGAGGAGTTTCACTGCTACCGAGGCGGTTCAGCTTGGCCTGGTGAGCCCCACGTCTTCCCGCCCTGTGCAGTCCCACTCCTCGAGTGGGTGAGGCACCTGCGAGCTCCTTCTAAACAAGCCAGTGGCCCGGCCGGTGTGACTCAGTGGTTGAACATCAACCCATGCACCAAGGGGTTCTGGTTCGATTCCTGGTCAGGGCACATGCCCAGGTTGTGGGCCCGATCCCCAGTGGGGGGCATGGAGGAGGCGGCCAATCCATGTTCTCTCTCATCGATGTTTCTGTCTCTCTCTCCCTCTCCCTTCCTCTCTCTCTAAAATCAATAAAGAAAAAAATAAAATAAACAAGCCAGATGGCACAGCAGCTCGATAGCCCTCTTGAGAGCAAGTGTGAAAGACCCCAGCTCCCGTCCGCCCGCCCTCTTCAGCGCTGATGCTTGACTTTCCCAAGGAAGCGTCGGCGGTGGAGCCACGGGGAGGCGGCGGCTCGGCTCCGGGCAGCGCGGCGTCTCTGCCGCCTGGACTCCCCCGCGGGACACTGGCCCGCAGCAGGCCCAGTGGGAGCGTGGACCAGGGCGCTCCCGAAGCCGTCTGGGAAAGAGAACTCTCTCAGCTCAGGAAGAAGGCATGAACTCTCCAGGTGGAAATCTGAGACGCAGTGGGACAATGGAAAAGGAAACATGAGACGCTGTTTTTAAGACGACAGCACCTCTCCTGTCATCTGGCAGAGATCTGGTGAGCGGGCAGCTGTAAGGGCTCACCCGCTGCCCCTGGGAGTGACCGTCGGACCTGTTTCCTGGAGGACCGCCTGGTAATCCACGAGAAAAGGCTTTCCTCAGCCATCCGTCTGCAGAAAATCATAAGCAAGGACCGATGGGACAAGTGGTCACAGGTATATACAACACCGCTCGCGACAACGAGAGCTTGGGAGAGAACTGAATGACAGACTGCCTTCCTCTTCAAGGCTGAGTCACAGTGCACTGTGTGGACAGCCCGCGCTTTGTCCGTCCGTCCGTCTGTCGGTGCACACCTGAGCTTCCTGCAGCGTCCGCTCTGAATGACGCTGCGGTGAGCAAAGGCCCGCGGTGTCTGCTCCGGACTCCGCCCCACTCCTGCGCGGCATCGCTCGGCAGCTGTGTAGTTTCAGAGCATCCTCCACGCTGCTTCCCTGCACGGCCGCGCCAGGTGTGAGCGGGTCTCCGGCGTCCCCGCACCCCCCACGGGTCTCTGCTTCCTGACGGCGGCTGTCCTCACCGGCGTGTTGAAGTTTGAGGTGTGTCTTGGTGTCTCTAGAAGCAGAGCCTCAGATCGGGGTGCTTGTGATTCTAGGAGACAGAGAGAGAGGGGTACAGTCTGGGGACCAGGAGGTGGCCTCCGTGCAGTCGGCCCCCGCCTGACCCTTGGGCATGAGGTGACTTCGGCTTGTCCTCGGCAGCTCTCCAGGGGCATCTGGGCTACAGCCAGGGGGTCAGTGAAGGGGACCTGAGCTGGGCACGGCCGCAGCCAGCACAGGTCCCCCGTCCTTCTCACCAGCGACATGCTGCACCGTGTCCACCACTGACCGTCGCACGCACTGCCAGCGTCTTCCCTGCTTTGCTTGTTACTGACTTGCTGACCTGGGAACGATCCGTCTCATTAAAGAGACCCTCCCCTCCTTTGCTGGAACCAGGGGACTTGGACCCCGTCTCCACACCTGAGCGGACGGAGCCCTTCCACCAGCCCGTCCACGCGAGACAGTGCAGCGGGATTCGTGAGAAGGGGGAGCATTTTCACAGCGCGTTCTGCTGGCAGTCGTGGCTAAGGTCACCACACAGATCTCGTTAGGACGGGCTCACTCCACGAGGAACGGTGCTCGGGTGCAGCCATCACCCCGACACTCACTGAACGCGACCCTGGAATTCAGGGGATCTGAAATGGACTTCTTATGGGCTGGACTTTCACGTGCCTATTAATCTGATAGATGTTGGAAGTTACCCACACCCTCTCTGATTTTCTGCTTTAAAATGTCTGATGGGTCCGGCCGGTGTGGCACAGTGGTTGAGCGTCGACCCATGCACCAAGAGGTCCCCGGTTCGATTCCCGGTCAGGGCACATGCCCAGGTTGTGGGCCTGATCCCCAGGGGGGCGCATGCAGGAGGCGGCCAATCGATGTTCTCTCTCATCGATGTTTCTATCTCTCTTTCTCTCTCAGTTCCTCTCTTTCTAAAATCAATAAAGGGGAAAAAAAAGGCTGATGGAGGAGGGACCTCTCCCCACATTGTGCTGTTGACAAGTGTCACCGAACCAGGCTGTCCCTTAGCCAGGCCCGCTTTCTGGGCTCCTGGGCCTCTCTCTGCTCCGTACCCTACAGCCCTGAGGCCCAGCCCACCCACCAGAGCCCTGCCCAGCCCTGGCCACGGCTGAAGACTGAGGTGTGGGGGGCAGACTGGCCCCTCACCAAACTGACCGTCCCCAAGTCTCACTCACTGTCAGCAAGGGAGGTCCAAACACTTCCGCTCTGCATCACTGACATCAAGTCCCTGTTCCAGGGTGGGACGCTTTCCTAGTCACAGCCTTTGGCTGTTCGGGGAAGGTGGCTGTGAGCCAGGGTGGGCTGTGAAGGAGGGCCGCTCCCAGCTAAGTCAGACTGTAAAGGCACGGTTCTCAACCCTTGCTAGTGCCTGCAGATATCGCTCTCTTTGTCACAACTGGGGAGGGTGTTTGGCATCTGGTGGGTAGGTCAGAGGTGCACAGGACAGCCCCCCAGCAAGAGCCCCATGGTCCAGAATGCCACGGGGGCCAGGCAGGGAGGCCTGTTCAAGGGCATTCCCAGCCACCCTGAGCCACCCTCTGCCCCTGTTGTCCCCTGTTATCATAGCAACAGGCCTCTGTGAAGTGCTCCTATAAGGGGGGGGCTCTGCATTCCCCCCCCATCGCACCCTGAACCGACTGATAAGAAGGGTCCATGCATGGACTCAGGGGCATCAAAGCTTGGCGAATGATGTGACTTGAGTCTAGGGGTTCCTGCCACACCCCATCCTTGACCTTGGGACCCGAGTGCAGAGGGCTGGTCACTGGTGCAGCCCCAGGTGGCCACGATGAGGGACTCTGGCAGCTCCCTTGAGAGCGGTGTTCGGGCACCGGCTTTACATTGGGGTATCTAGCGGGTCCTCACCTAAACAGTGGGGACACTAAGGGGCCAGGCGTCCCCCAAAATAAAGACAGAGAGAGGAGGTCTTCCCTCCTTCTTTCCTTGTCACATCCACTTGTGACCGCAGAATTCATACAGTCTAAGCAACAGCTTTAATTAAGTTCCATTAATTTCGCAAGACCGGTCTCAAGCACCACCGTCACTCATGGCGTGTCACCGTTCAGAGCAGTTGGTGCTGTCTGTTCAGTCGTGTAGCGTCCAGTTCATATGGGATTGAGGACGCCTCTCCACTCCCTCCTCCTCACAGAAGTTTTCCCACAGGAGCTGCTGGCTGGTAGTGAAACAATGTTGCAGGTCCTGGTAGTGAAACAATGTTGCAGGTCCTGGTGGTGAAACAATGTTGCAGGTCCTGGGGCTCCTCTCCTCCCCCGGGTCTGGGCTTGGGCTGCCCTGGGGTAGCATCTCCCGCTCTGATGCAGCAGAGGTGAAGGGACACCCTTGCTGAATGTGCTGTAAAAGGAGGCAGCTGCCATCTGTGCCCACGTGGTGAGGAGTTAAGGGGGCCAGTGGCCAACAGCCTGCAAGGCCACAAGCAACCAGTGAGTGACCTGTGACATGGCCTTCCCCATTGACCCTTCAGATCTGGATGCAGCCTGACTGACACCATGGCAGCAGCAGCAGCCTCGCGAGACCTCGGGGCAGAGGCACCCGAGACCTCGGGGCAGAGGCACCCACTGCGCTGTGCTCGGATTCCCACCCGCAGACAGTGAGATGATGGGTGTCAACTGCTTTCAGCTGCTAAGTCTGGGATGATTTGTTACGCAGCCGTTGATAATGCATACAGCTGTCAAACATCACCAAATGTCTTTTGAACGTGTGTTAAAATATCACTTTTTTCTCTTTATGCTGTTAATGTAATGAAACGTCCCTCATCTCCCCTAGACTGAGAGCTCCTTGGTCGTGGACAAGCTTTGTGTCTAAGGACCTCTTCTGTATCCTCTCTCTCTCTCGAGTCATCTCCTGCCCGGTCGTGTGGGTCAGGCAGCGGGGCCCACACCGGCGTCTGACCTCCGGACCTCGCGGGAGCCAGGAGGAAGGGGACACCAGAGGAAATGAGGCTGTGACGAGACCACAGCAGCCACCTCTGAGCCTCTGGTGACATTATTCGCTGCTGCTTCCGTCTAGGAGCTAAAGGGTTGCCCACCGGTGCCGTCCTCCCCCCCCACACGCCGCCCCCCCCGTGGAGTTGTATCACACTTACATGAACCCTGAATTCCCCGCTGCGTGCATGACCATCCACTCCGCCTCCCCACTGAGCTCGGGCTGAGTTATGATGACGTTTCCTTTCCGACTCGGGTCCTTTCGTTCTGTTTGCCTGGTTTCTGAGCACCTGTGACACACGCTCCCTGGCTCGGACACGCCCCTGCGCCCCTCCAGGGACACATCAGCCACGCCTGGTTCTACTTGTCTTCCTGGAGCCCTGTGTCCCCCTGTCCAGAGCAGCTGCCCAGGACCACCCGCCATCCTGGGAGCCCCTCCCCCACATTCATCCAGGAAACGCCAAGCCTTGTTCTCCATCCAGTGACGGTTGTCACCCCAGGGACTCCAGAGAATAGGGCAAGGAGTCTGTTTCGTCAGCTGTATGTTCCTGCCCCTTGTCCACATAGTCTCATGAATTTTGAATATTTTTCTTTCCAAACCTGTCATTTTATATTAGTTTGTACTTTATTTTAGAACCATTGTCCCATTTTTGTTTCTCTTTCAACTTCGGTATGTCTTTTACCTTACCTTAAAATGCAAGCAAACTTGTGTCTTTAAAAGACTTTCTGGCCTTGTCACGCAGAGAAAAGACTTTCCCTCCTACATTACACAAGGTTACTTTTATGAGTTTTAAAAATATATCAGTCTTTTATCCATTTGAAATGTATTTCTGTGAGGCAGCAAACACTGTCTTCACTTCTTTGGCCATGAGACACAGTCAGTGAGCACATGGAAACACGTTCATAGCACTAATAATTTCAAGAACTCGAATGGAAGTAATGAGCAGGCATTTCCTGTCTCACAGGTTGGCCTTGTGACAAAGCCTGGTGTCCCCAGCGCTGACAAGGTGAGAGGCCCTCCTGTTGTGAGCCGCTGATGGGAATGCGGCTGGCGGGTCCGTCAGACTCTAATGTATGCACACTTGTGACCCCGCACCGCCACATTCTCACACAGGAATACAAAGATGCTCGTTGCGGCATTATTTTTTATTCTAAATAAGTAGGACCAAGCCAAGTGCCTGTCCATCAAGACGGAGCTGCTTAAATAAACCACTGCACATCCATAATTGAATGCAGCCCTAGGACTGGGTGGAACACATGATGTATGTGGGTGTTTGCATGTACAGAATGCAGTGTGCAGAGGCAAACACACATGATACATGCATGACATAAATAGACATTTTCTGGGTTGCACAAGTATGCGAGTCGCATTTATATTCATCAGCGTGGAAAATCATCCGAGATCATTCTGGGCACATGTGTACGTGTTAGTGCCAACGAGAGTCCCATCCTGAAAACTGAGCTGTGCCCAGTCGCTGCACAGGGTTTGGGAGGAAATACTCCAGTCTCCTCTCTGGCTGGCGAGACCCCCAGTGTTTCTTGTTTCTTTCTTCTTACACTTGCTGAATTTGTGACTTGAAAAACACTGCAATCAGCAACTACTTCTTTGTAAATAAAAGTGGTGCAGCTGGTTCTCCAAGGAGCTGTTTGGTAGTACACTGGAGCGACGGGACGATGGACACCAAGTGAGGGGGTTCCCGTCACAGACGAGGTTGGTCTGGGCGGCGGGAGAGATGCCGGCTAGGCCTGGAGGGGCCTGTCCAGCCAAGCTGGGTCCTTCGCCCTCCAGAAGGGGTCAGCCTCATCCGTTTGTCCTTCAGAGGTTCTGCGGTGGTCCTGGGCATCTGAAGACAGAGGGCGGAGGTGAAGCCACCAGTGTTCACCACGGCCATGTCCGTCCACGGCCCCCACATCTGTCCACGGCCCCCATATCTGTCCACGGCCTCCCCGTCCATCCATGGCCCCCATGTCCGTCCACGGCCCCCACATCTGTCCACGGCCTCCCCGTCCATCCATGGCCCCCACATCTGTCCACGGCCTCCCACGTCTGTCCACGGCCTCCCCGTCCATCCATGGCCCCCACATCTGTCCACGGCCCCCACATCTGTCCACGGCCTCCCCGTCCATCCATGGCCCCCACATCTGTCCACGGCCTCCCCGTCCATCCATGGTCCCCACATCTGTCCATGGCCTCCCACGTCTGTCCACGGCCCCCATATCCGTCCACAGCCTCCACATCTGTCCACGGCCTCCCTGTCCATCCACGGCCCCATATCTGTCCCTGGTCCTAGGCCATCTTATTTTCCCTCACAGAGGCCCTTGAAGAAGAAAGAGCTGGGTCCTTCCATGACACCGAGAGTGGCTTGAGCGGACACTCAGATGACGGGGACACCAGGTAGGGAGGGATAGGGGACAGGCGTGGTTGCCAGGGTGCGTGAGCATCCCAGAGGCTGTGGAGTGCAGAGTGGGCAGGGGCCTGGGCGTGGATCAGGAAGGCTTCCTGGAGGAGGGGTGACTGAGGAGGGCAGGGGGGAAGCAGGTGGGCAGGATCGGAACAGTGGTCGCACGATAATCTCCTGGGGCCTCCTGCTCACCCTCCACGTGTGACACCCACCGAGCCTCCACCCGGTGCAGGCTTGTGTGAACATCAGGGGTGCAGAACATCCCCCTTCCCTCACGGGGCCACGTGTGCTGAGGGCAGTGGGGACCGGACGTCAAGCACCTTGGTGACTGGTGTGGGCTCCTGCTGGCGAGGAATATCCACCCTGGGCTCGAGGGGCCTGGAGCAGAGGCACCTCCACGCCTGGCAGATGTGGGCATGTCCTCTGCCAGGTGCCCAAGGCCCAGGATAGCTATTGGTTTCTGCCGAGACACGCCGTCACCTGAGGACCTGGGGAAAGGACATGTTGGAGGGGGCGTGAGGAGAGGCGAGGAGCCCTGAGAGAGCCGGGTCTGGAAGCGTATTGAAAGACGGCATCGGAGGCCCTCGAGCAGACACCTTCCCGGCACCGCAGCTCGCTCCCCGCGGGCGACCCGCCTTGGGCAGCGCCAGCACAGGCTCGCCCTGTCCCGTCCGTCCTGCCCCAGCCCAGCCCGCTGGTGCCTCAGCTCCTGGTCTGTGACCTGGGGTCGGAACGCTGCCTCTGCACAGCCCAGCTGCGCTCGGAAGTCCCAGGGCCCCGACGGTGACATCCGAGCTGTGGACAGACACAGGGCTGCCCTTTGCTGGAAAACGGAAATCCCTGTCATCTGAAGCTGGATCCCAGAAATCGGCTTACACACTGGGGTACACGTGATTTCTGGAACATTCTCCGTGTTCTGTGCCAGTCAGATCTCACCTGCCAGCTGTCTCCCAGCAGCGTCTGGTGGCAGCAGCCTGACGGCCTGAGTGCAGCTGGAATCGGAGGACCCCGAGCCGGGCTCCCCCGCCAGCCCGGCACAGCCCTCAGCACCCTGCTCCAGCCTCCTGCTGTATGGGGGGGGGACACGGTGGCCCTCAGAGCTCGCCCCTCCTGCTGTCTGCGGGGGGGACAAGGTGGCCCTCAGAGCTCGCCCCTCCTGCTCCGAGTGTCGGGGTGGTTCTTGTTCCCTCGGTCTTTTCAGTTGGATGCTTAGAAGCTGCAGCGGCCCCTGACCTGGCCGGCTCCTCTCCTCTCGGTGGAAGGTCCTCTGATGAGCATTAACGGACTCGCCTTGAATAATTGAACGGCAACTGGAGGAGAGGCTATTTAGATGGCCTCAGTCCTCCAGGGTCAGGTGTGGCCAGGCCTCTGTCATGCCCAGCACTGAGGACTCTGGTCTCTGGTCTGGGCGGAAGGCTGAGGGTTCTGCCCCAGGCCTCCGGGCCCCCATCCTCACCCCACCGCCCCCGAGCAAGCTCGCCTGAACTGTGCCCCAGGGGCACCTCTGCAGTGACTACAGACTTTGGCATAAACATCTTAAACAAGATAATAAGATGCAGAATTTATTGGGACATAGAAAACTATGGGGCCCTGCCTTACTGCCTATTCCCTCTGAGAGTGCAAGGATGGTTCAATGATCAGAAGTCTGTTAACTTCACACATTAATAGTCAAAGGAGAGAAGCACGCATTCACCACAGCGCTGCGCGCACCAGGGAGACTGGACGTGGACCAGGTCCCCGTGGACGGTGGGGTGATGAATAAATCACGGGCCTCCTCACAGGGCCTGCCAGGCAGCCCTCTGACAGACTCAGATAGAGCCATACGTCCTGTAGGGAAAGAACTGCAACATAAATTATTAAGTGAAAATAGAAAGCAGAAACGCAGTATATTAATATATAAATAGATGACACATAAATATGGATAAAACGCTTTATATATTTATATCTAAATATGATGTATAATTTATATGTAGATTGCGTATGCATAACTCACAACTAATTGATACGTAATACGAGAGGTGATCTACACGCATAATTTAGAGATACATATATGTGTTTATGTCCCAGGACTCAACAGCCTAGGAATACAAAAGGAAGCTCCATTTGCTGTTATACTCAAAGAACCATGCGACCCCTGGCCCCATGCAGGGTGAGCTCCTCCCTCCTCTGAGCCCTCCTAGACCACCTGGCGAGTGCTGTGGTTTAAGCTCCTGGGGTTCCTTCCCCGTGGCTCGGAGCCTGATGTCATGGCCTCCGAGCCATCATGGGGGGTCTCTGTTCTTGTACATCCTGTCAGTCCTGTGGTTTCTGTACCTACCAAGGGCTGCTTTGCAGGGCGCCCCCTGGAGGAGGCACCTTGGCTCTGCTTCTGAGCCAGGTCCAGGCCCTGCTCCTCTCTGGCCAACCTCACGTGGACAGGGCAACCCACGCCCTTCCCTGGGGCCACTCAAGGCCTGGCCCAAGTCCTGTGGACATCCGTCTTTGATTGGAAGATGCCCTGGGGTCCCTCTGGTGCTGTTGCCCCCTGCCCTGCACCCATGTGTGTAAGCGACCATTCTGCCCCCTGAGCTCCCGGCAGACCCCACATGGCAAGGAGAGGTGAGCGCTCACTACAACAGAGAGGCCTCCCCGCTCCTCCAAGGCCCTTTTCATCTCTTTCCCTAACGTTTGTCACTGCTCTGGGTGACCGTCCCGGAAGTCCTCCTGTCGTCCTGCTCAGGCTGCACCCTCTCCTGGGACGTCAGCGGCTGAGAGAGGGTGCTGTCGCCGGCTGGGAGACAGGGCCTGCTCAGGGAGAGTGTGGAGGCTGCTGGTGACCTTCTACATTGTAGAAAATTCCAGAAAGTGTAATGGTACCGGAGCGCATGAAGAAAGGCCAGCCGTGCCCGCCTCTGTCCTCCTCCGGGAGAACCTTGATTTGTGGCTGCTCCCGCCTGTCTCCGGGCTCCCAAAGGAGCTGAGCACTTCCCCAGGCAGGTGTTGCTCCGGGCCACTCTGAGAAGGTTGGCGGCCGTTGCTGGGCTCCATTTCTCAGCACACATGCCCACCGGGCAGAGGGGCCCGTGACAGGTGACCAGTGGGGTGTGGATTCCTCTCTGCAGGCTGTGAAGAGCCCTGCTCTGAAGGGAGGCCAAGTGAGGACGTGGAGGTGACCACCTGGACTGACCCAAAGGCCAGCCCTGGAGAACCAATGACCGCCTGGCCCCAGCCCAGGTCCCCTGGCCCCAGCTCCTGCACAGCACCCACCGGCAGCCCACCCCTAGGTGGTGTAGGTCAGGGAGATGGACAGCACGGGCAGGCTTGGGGGAGCACCCTGCTTCTGAAATGGCCCAGTTTCCTGTCTGGGAGGATGGGGGCCAGGCCACAGCAGGGCAGAAATGCTGTCTTGGGTTGGAGGACACATGGAGGCCTGTGAGGTCTCACAAACACCTCTGGAGGACATCAGCAGGCAGGAGCAGGCTGTCCCTGGGCCACAAAGCCTGGGACTGTGAGGCTGGACAGCAGGTCTGACCCTGAGTGGCCACCTCAGGACCCTGAGACCCACAGCACAGGGAGGTGGTGGGAGTGGGCCCGGGGGGCCAGCACACCTGCTCAGCACGGCAGCACCTCTGGGCCCAGGGCCAGCTGGGCAGCCCAGCGCCAGGATGTGCGGCTGACAGCTGCTGCGGCGGGCACTGGAGCTGCGGGTGTGCTGGCAGCCGGGGCTGCTGGCTAGGCAGGGGGCACACCAGACCACAGCCTTGCTCCTCCCCGACGCCTGGCATCAGACAGATGCCTCTGGACCCGGGCCTCCACAAGAGCCCTGCGGGCCGTGAGCAGCAGAGGGCAAGGTGAGAGCCCTGTGGGCTGCATCTCAGCACCTGCAGGTGGGGGGAGGACTTGCAGGTGGGGGGCAGGACCTGCAGGTGGGGGGGAGGACCTGCAGGTGGGATGAGGGCAGGACCTGCAGGTGGGGGGGAGGACCTGCAGGTGGGGGGAGGACCTGCAGGTGGGATGAGGGCAGGACCTGCAGGTGGGGGGGAGGACCTGCAGGTGGGGGGGGGGCAGGACCTGCAGGTGGGGGGAGGACCTGCAGGTGGGGGGAGGACCTGCAGGTGGGGGGGGGCAGGACCTGCAGGTGGGGGGAGGACCTGCAGGTGGGGGGAGGACCTGCAGGTGGGGGGGAGGACCTGCAGGTGGGAGGGGCAGGACCTGCAGGTGGGGGGGGGCAGGACCTGCAGGTGGGGGGCAGGACCTGCAGGTGGGGGGGCAGGACCTGCAGGGGGTGAGGGCTGGGGGATGTGAGGTGGGGGGCAGGGGCTCAGTGGAAGAGCTGCTTCATCAGGGAGGCTGAGGCCCGGAGTGAGGGACAGACCCCGTCTGAGGTCAGTGAGCTCACACAGATGGCGATGAACGCCCCTAGGAAAGGTGGGAGACAGGGAAGGGTCCACAGGAAGGAGTGGTGAGCGGGGAGAGGTTTGCTGAGAGAGGACAAGGGCAGGGGTCCGCAGCCCGGGCGGTGGGCGTCTGCAGCCTCCCCTCCGTGGGCCGCGCCCGCCCGCCCCTCCGCAGGAAGTGTGCAGCTGGCTGAAGACAGGAGAACAGTAAGAAGGAATCGTTCTGAGGGGTCTGCTGGCACGAAACAGGGTGGCACCGAGAGCCGGCAGTGTTGGGGTGCTCCCGGGGGCTGGGTGCTGCCCTGCACAGCTGAGGGTGACTTCACCAGAGCCTGCACGCCCTCCGAGGTCGCTGCCCCCAGCTTCCAGGGCAGGCTCTGGCTCCCAGGGCTCCCCTGACCCACCCCTGGCCCCACATCTCGGAGGGCGGGTGCCACAGGCCCGCAGGCCAGGTCTCCACTGTGACGAGGATCGATATCAGGGCCGGCCCCGGGGTGCTGGCTCCTCCAGCCGGCCCTGCAGTCCAGACCCGGAGCCCCCAGAGGCAGCTGCAGATCCGAGCAGGGGCTGGCCTCCACCCCTGAGCCTCTGCTTGGCGGGGGAGGCAGTTGGGTGGGTGGTCCCGCTGCAGGGGGTGGGGGCGGGGCCGGCAGAGCTGGCTCCTCCAAGGCCAGTTCTGTGGCCAGATGGTGCTGCCCACTGGCTGACTCCTCCAGCAGCTGACACCTGTGTAGGGGGCTTGTCCCCAGAAGAGCTGTGGGGGTGGGGAGGGGCCGGGCAGGGCTGAGGCCGGGAGACACCTCCCCGCACACCCTCTCCTGAGTGTCCACAGAGCACCGCGGGGAAGTCCGGGGACAGAATCGGTTACAAATATTCTGATTTTTCTAAAAGAACCGTTTAGGGAAAAGTATTTTTTATTATTATGAAAGTCATATATAGTCATTATTAAAAAAATAAAACTTTAAAACAAGAAAAACTTTAAAGTAGATAAAGCAAGAAAAACAACGGTAGCTCGTCTTCTTGCGGTAATAATTCTTTCATTTTGTTACGTTCCCTCACAGCAATGTTTATGCCATTTTTTTTACAAAGCTGAAACTCTTAGAATCACTTACGAGTTCATCAGAGCTGAGCTGGGGCTCAGGGAAGGCCCGCAGGTGAGCGTTAGGCCTGGGCCCTGCCGTCCGTCCGTCCATCTGTCCATCCGTCGGTTGTGTGAAAGGAAATCTGTATCATCCCCCCGCAATCCACCTCTGACTCTTTAGCCCCAAATCAGTGTCAGGAAGGTGAAGTCACCATCACAAGGAATGGGGTTCTTCACAAGTCCTGCTTTAGATTAGGCTTTTGGGGGGAACCTAGGAACAGAGGTTCCATGAAGTCACCTGGGGCCCGGGGACCAAAGATTGGATGAGGGGAGTCCCTGGGGGCGGGGCTCAGATCTGTTGCAGGAACCGGTGGGTGAACCCCCACAGAGGCATCCTTAGCGCTGAGACCAGAAGTATTTTTAGTGAAAACAGACTCCGGCTCCTTGTTGGACAAATAAAACTCAGGGTGCCTTGCAGGGAGGGAAGGGGCCAGCAGAGCTGCTTGGGAGAGCACGGGCCGTGGCGTCCGAGTGGGGTACGGGGTCTGCGGGCCCCACACCACCCTGGAACTGAAACACCTCACTGCCGTGGGATGTCAGTGTCAGAAAGCATCACACTCTGCAAATAATTTAACACGACGTCCAGGAAGACCGTTCGGTGCCAAGGTCATCGACAGCCTGTTCGGAGGGGTGGACCCCGCCCCCACTTCCCTGGCTACTCCCGGCAGGCGGGGAGGACAGATGCCCGAGACCCACAGCCCCCCACACACGGAGGCCACCCCTTCCAGTCTTCTCGCGGCGTCCCTGCACCACAGGGCCTTCTGGGGTCCGGCGGGTGGCCGTCCACGAGCGTGTCAAAGCAAGGCCCCTGTACCCAGTGTGACGCCAGGGCTTTCTGACTGGCGAGCTCAGCGTGGTGGTTGCTGGTAGCTTTATTAACCCTGCGTGTCCTGGGTCGTGGGGAAAGGGACTGGCCGGTTCCTCCCATCACTCTCTCCAAAGCCTCCGTGTTCTACTGTGGACGGGGTGCTGTGCGGACCCCCAAGGGCACCTGGGAGCCCGGCTCCAGGTGCTGCCCCCACGCGGAGCCTCATGCCCAGAGCGCCATGTGGCCGCTCCGCCTCCAGGCCTCACAAGGCAGCCTTGAAACCGGGAGGGGATGTCCTTGGTACTCAGGAAATGGGACAGCGGTATGTGGTTCCCTGGCCTTGGATCCCTTGGGGGGCCACATGGTCTTATCTCCCTGTGGCCTCCAAGCCTTTTGAAGGCCAGTGTGGTCGGGCTGCTCCAAGCCACTCCCAGGCCTTCTCTGCCACTCACTGTCCAGCAGCAGCCCCTCCCTGTGAAGGGTGAGGGGCGACTGTGCCATCTGCCCGGACAGAGCCATGGTGAGTGGCCAGGACATTGGGGTGGAGACCCCAGCTTTCCAGACATGTGAGTCGGTACTGATAAGGCGCCTTCTGCCTGCCAGACGTGGTCCCTGAACCCGAGGAGTTGCTGACCCAGAGCCCGCCCTGGAGGAACTACCCACCTGCCAGGGAGCCAGTGACCCTGGGGAATGTCACTAGCCGCGCCTGATGCCCTTTCCTGGGAGCAAGAAGGCGAGCCGGGTCTTCCCCTGCAGGTGCCTGGCCCCCACCAAGACCCGTCGCTCCCTTCTCCTGTGGCTTCTGCCTCGAGCCAAAGTATCCACACCTCCCGGCCACACTGCCGTGTTGTCCTCCGCATATCGGCACAGACACCAGAGGGACAGAGAGAGGCAGCACTTGAAGGTCAGGTGTGCACCCCCAGGGACCAGCAGGTAAGGGGAGGGCGGGCAGGCCTGGCGGAGAGATGTCTGCATGCCGGCAGCTGCCCCACCCACAGCAGCTTACAGACCAGTTGCTTGAAGACTGGGCCCCAGCACAGAAAGGGTGTGTTTCCCTGTCTTTGATGAGCTTGGTGGTGTCCACCCCGAGGGCCCGGAGGGGAAGTGGTACCCTCGGCTGACGGACGTCCCCGGCGCCTGGTCTGTTCCGGTCCTGGAGCGCCGTGGGCCAGGTCCTCGGGATGTATCTTGCACCTAGTGACGTGCTTAGCCTGGCAGCTGATGTCTTAGCCGCACGAGCTACGGCCACTGTGTCCCAGCAGCTTTCTCAGCAGGCCGAGCCCCAACAGGACACACTCCTCCATCGAAGCTGAGCGACTTCTGTTTGTCCCAAACCAGCCCGTTTACCTGGCACACATCGGGGCCTTGGGAGCCGGGGGATCGAGGAGCATCTGACATCAGCAGGGCCTGAGGCCCAGGGGGGCCACGTCAGCCCGTCCTGGAGGGACAGCCCCCACCGCTAGGCTGACCTGGCCCCCCTGGCCAAGGTGAGCACTTCGGAGTCAAAGCCAAAATTCTGGCTCCTAGGAAGGAGTTGGGCTGGGAAGGCTCAGGGCCCAGGTGCCCGGAGGCCGTCTTCTCCAGGCAGGACCCCGCGCCCCTCCATCTCCGCCTGCCAGACCCCCGGGTCTTCCCGGGTTCTCAGTGTCCTTCCTGGGAGTGGGGCTCCGGGCAGCCTCAGACCCCAGGACTTGGGGAAATGGGGAGGCCGGCCCCTTGGAGTACCTCCTCGAAGGGCTCCCACAGCAGGGGGCGCTCAAACTCAAGAAAGCAGCCACGGGCGTAAGGAACAAGTGCCTTCCCTACAGTGCAGGACCATCCCCGGTGCCCGGGGTTTGCTGCCCGGCCTCCGGAGTGAGTGTGCAGAGGGCCTGTTTCCAACTCGCCTGGCATTGATGGGGACAGCAGTCCCGGCTTGGGGGAACACCTGTCACATTAAGGCGGTGCCTGCAGGAGGGGCAGGGTGAAGGCTGGCCTCGAACCTCAGGGACAGCGGCCCCACCAGCTGACAGCCCCGTGGGGAAGGGCGGTCCCACCTCTACAGTTCGCAGGGATCGCCCTTAGCAGTGGGGCACTGGGTCACAGCGCAGGCCCGAGGGGAAAGGAGACCTTTTGTCCAGTGGCTGGAGCGAAAGCACACTGTGGGAATAACAGTGCTCTTCAGGCCTGAAACAAAGGTCTTCCAGAAGCCAAAGCCGCCCCCACAGGCACACTCGTCGCTGGCTGTCCCACCTGCACGGGCACACCCTGCAGTCACCCTGCTGTGACCTGTCCAGCCTGCAGCCGCGCCCTGGGCTCGGGTAGGCGTCCGCATGGAGACCGCACCTGCAAAGTCCTGGCTGCTCACTCGGCCCGGCTCAGCGGCATGCAGAGCGCGGTGAGCCTCCATGCACAGGTGAGGGAGCTGAGCCCGCGGGGTCAGCCACCTGCCCCACGCACACCGCCCAGAAGTGGCAGAGTGGGGGCTCACCCCCCTCCTCTGAAAGCGTGCACGCGCAGCTGGGTGAGTGAGGCTGTTTCAGCTCCAGGGAGGCGGGCACCTGGCCGGCTCAGCTGCCCCTTGTGATGCTGAGCCCTGGGCCCTGCGGTGTGGACGAAGAGGACAGACGGGCAGATAGTTCGCCAGCCAGGAGCTGCTGGGAACGAGTGGGCGTGGGTCATTGCATGCTCACCCACAGGACACAGCCCTCTCTGGATGGGGCCTCCATGGCCCTGACAGGCAGGCCCCCGAGCCTTGTTCTGGGGTGCCCATCCCTCCTGCAGGACTGGCCCCCATCCTCCTGGAAGAAGTGTCACGCTGGATGCCAACCCTGAACACAAAATGCTTTCGAATTCCCTGCACGGGAGAGATCTCTGTGCGGCCCCAGGGCCCCCGCCTCCAGCTCCCTGGCTCAGTTTGTTTCTCCGAGGATGAGTTCGAACCTCCCGGCCACTGTGAGCAGCGAGCCACCTGTGGGTCCCCAGCCCCAAACATCAGAGGCTGAAGAGGAGGGGAGGGAAGATGGGCAGGGTGCCACAGGGGTGGGGGCAGGCCTGGCCATCACCCCTTCACCCTCCGCTCTGCCCCCAGCCGCAGTTACAGTAAAGGTCCAACCAGCACCGTGGGCCCTGGCACCCACTCCCTGGCATGTTCCTGGGGACCCGCTCTGGGAGGACAGGCGGGTAGGGCTGGAGGAGTGTCTGCCCCAGGGCCCGGCAGCCCACCCCTGCTCCTGTGTCCCCACCAGCCCTGCCCGAGGACTGGCCCTCCCTTGCAGTGGTCTCTGAGCAGGATGTGACCCCTGGCAGGGTCACCGTGGCTGCCTGGCCGGCTGCGGCCTGCCTCAAGCGAGGCTAAAAATGGCCCCGACTGCTGGACACTGGGAGCCAGTGAAGCCGGCTCTGGGGTGGCCAAGGGTGTGGCCTGTGCCTCGGGCGCTCAGCCCAGCTCTTCCTCGTGACTTGACCCCTGTCCCCACAGAGCTGCTTCCCATCTGCCTGTCACTGTCAGCAGCTCACCGGGGTGGCCTCGGTCCTCCGAGCACTGCTCCAGGGCGGCCAGGGAGACTTCGTCCCCTTCCCGGGGTGGCGTTAAGTGCGTAGACAAAGTGCAGGGTCGCCACGGGAACGTGTGCGTTGGAATCACCAAATATCCGGAAGCCCGTGTGCGTGCTGGTGACCTGCCGCTTCTCAGTCAGACACCATGCAGGGGGCTCTTCCAGGAAGTGTCAGCTGGGCTGGGCCTGACCTGCCTGACCCGGCCGCAGCTGTGTGACAGGCAGCACGGTGGCCTTGTCGCCCGATGACACCTCCTGCCCACGCTCGGAACCAGTTAGATTAGAGCTAGATGCCCTCCTCTCTCTCTGAGCTCCTGAGGGTGAGAACGCCCCAAACTGCCCTGCTTCAGGTCCCCTAAACCAGTGCCAGTGGGGCCCTTGGCCAGAGCCGCGGGGCCCTCCACCCGCAGGGGTGCGCCGTCCAGCCCAGCCCCGGGGCTCCCCGAGAACTTCTCTGGCAATGACCCGCTTTGGGTCTGCCTTCCAGCGGGGCGCTTGCTGGCCCGACACCCACCCTGCAGTCAGCCCGTCCCTTCCCCAAAGCCGCGCCTGTCCCCCCCCCCAGCAGCTACTCCCCCATCCTCCCTCCTTGGGCCCTAGGTCATGGGTCCCATGCCTGAGTCACAGGCCCCACCTCCCAGCAGGGTCTGGTCCACCCCAGGCCCTGGGCCCGGTGGGAGTCGGGTGTGAGCCCAGGAAGCCGGCTGCAGGCGGGCGGCGGGAGCAAGGGGCTGGCCGTCCTGGGCCTCAGGGCTGCTGACAGGGCCAGCTGGTTCCCAGCGACAGGCGGCCGGGGGCGATGGCACCTGTCATCCTTTCTGCCCTTCCACGCTGGGCTGAGGGAAGTGTCTTCGTGTCTGGGAGGAGCGGCCCAGCCCCTCCCCGCTGGGCTGAGTGCCCGGAATCTGCCAGCTTAGACCTGAAGCAGGGGGAAGGGCTCCTGGGGACTTGGCAGTTCCCACTGTCCCCCGGCAGGGTGGGCTGGAGCTGGCCCTGAGGCAGAGGATCCCAGTGTCCAGGCCGGGTTGTGGGGTCAGCAAACACAGGCTGTGGTGTGCCCAGGGCACAGGTCTGCCACCAACCCCTCAGATCACTCGCCATGCAGCCCTGGCCCAATCAAGTCGCCACCCCCATCCTCTGTCTCTCCATCTGGAAAATGGGAGGAATTTGCCCATGTATAGTCCTCAGCATGGGGCCTGCCAGAAAGTGTGTAACCCCCAGCTGTCCCCACCCTGGCCCTCCTTCCTCTCTCCCTCCCCCCCTGATTCCCTCCCTGCCTCTCCCTGGGTTGCTTCCCTAGCTGGTGCTAAGCCCCAGCCCTGGCAGGTCCCCTGCTTCCCGCTGCCCCAGATGGGCTCCACCACCGCTGGCCGGTTCTGGGACAGGCGTGTCCCACCTCAGCAGGGACTCCTGGGCCTGGAGCACAGAGGGGTCTTCCCGGCCCCCCTCCACAGACACCCTTGTGTGCCCAAGGTCTCCTCGTTCACTCCACCCCGAGGCCCGACGTCCCCGTGGAAGACGAACCTTCAGCTGGATGCCTGCTTCTCAGCCCCCAGGCAGACCCTGGGGACCATCTCACTACTGCGTCCTTGGTGCCCGCCCTGGAGAGTATTCAGATGGGGGGGGGGGGTGAGATCTGCCCTGTTTCCAACCAGGGAAGAGAATATTTCCTCACTTTCCTTGGAACTTTCTCAACAAGTGGTTCTCCACCTTCCTGATGCCGCGACCCTTTCATACAGTTCCTCATGTTGTGTCGACCCCCAACCATAAAATTATTTTTGTTGCTACTTCATAACTGTAATTTTGTTACTGTTATGTCTTAGGCGACCCCTGTGAAAGGGTCGTTCGACCCCCAAAGGGGCCTCGACCCACAGAATCTAAACGATCTCATCGGCCCTTAGAACGCATCTCACTAACACGCTGCTCAGAGCACCGCTTTGCAGGGCGCGGGGGCTCCGCGGGGGCCGGCGACAGCTGGACGCGCCACTCTGACCAACCGCCCCGCGCTTGCAGGGTCCCCTGAGCAGAGCCCCCGCGCAGTGGCAGCTGTCCACCGAGGGCCCCCTGATCCCTGCCCCCCTCCCCGCCCCCCTCCCTGCCCCCCTCCCCGCAGCCATTTTCATTAGTTTAGAGTTTTCCCAGTGTTGGTTTTTTTTAGAAAATACAAAAAGCACGCCCACGCCCACTGGCACTGCCTGCCCAGGCCTCTGCCCAGGGAAGAGCAACAGCTCGGTCGCCCTCCCTGAGCCGTCCCCGTGCCTTCCCGTGGCGGCATCCCTCCTCCCGGAGCTGCCACAGGTTAGCCCAGTGGTCTCCTCTGACGGGCACCTGCGAGTTCTCGGTCCCTGCGATCTGTGTGAATAACCACAGTGAATGCCGTGTCCGTATGTCCTGTCTTCCCGAGGTCCTGGGCATAGATTTATAGCCCTGGGGTCGGGGGGTCAAAGCAATAACGCCCCTGTGGCGGGGTCCTCATTCCCTGCAGGGGACAGGCACCTGCCTTCCTACAGGCCCCTCCACCGCCTCCCCCACAGGGCGACTTGTCACATCTCCGGGTTTTTCCCAGTAGATATCTCCATGCTGTTTGAATTCACATTTCTTTGACGTGAGCAGACTGGGCGGCTTTCCATGTATGTAAGAGACATTTCCATTTTTTCTTTTGTGAACCGGTTGTTGATATCTTCTGCCCATTTCCTGCCGACCGCCAGGCCTCTTGTTGCCGAAACCTTTGGCGTGTGAGTGATCTGAGTCCTGCAGCTCGGATCCTCACGGTGCACACGTGGGTGCCCTCTGCCCGCGCCCGCGAGCGGCTTGCCTACGTGGGCACCTGTGTTCACGCTGGCTGACGGCTTTCGGATGCTGAGTCGTGGTTAAAACAGCGCTTCTGGGTCTGGGTTGGGGGTTCGTCCCGTGTCTCCAGTGTTTGTGTGGTTCGTCTCCGGTCCCCTTGGCGTCTGTTGTGAGCAATGGGTCCAGTCCCACCGTGGTCCATGTGGCCATCCAGGTGTCCCCAGGCCATTGAGTGAGAAGTCACCCCCCTCCACACACACACACACACACACACACACTGGAGAAGCAACCTGGAGCACATCACACCTGTTCTTGGGCCGGATTCTGGATTTTCTCCTCTCCCCTCCGGTCTGTGTCTGTGGACGAACCAGCGCACAGTTTTAATGGAAGAAGCTGTACGACACGGAGCCTGTCTCGCGGGTCCCCCAGTATCCTTCCTGTCTCGGCATCTCCTGGCTCGGCCTGCTCGTTTACTCTTCCCTGTGAGAGGAAAACTTTGAAAAGTGCCTGATCCTACCGGGCGAACAGCGAGTCCCTTGGTGCCTGCGGGGCTGTCCCTGCTCACTCCTCTGCCTGGCAGGCTCTTCTCTGAGACCCAGCACACATGTCCCCTCCCCTCAGAGCTCCAGTACAGTATTGTTCCGCCCTGGAACGGCCAAGTTCACGCCTGCCTGGCCTCTGCCCACCTTGGCTTCCGTCTGGACCCCTCCCCGACCTTCACGCCGAGGGCTCCTCCTCGGTCAAGCCTCAGAGGCTCAAATGCTTCCTTCTCTCCTGACACTCTCTTATCTCTTATCTTTGTATATTTTAAATGACTCAACTGAGATATAATTCACGTATTATGCACTGCACCCACTAATCTGCTTTCTGTCTCTATAGATTTGCCTATTTTGGACATTCGTGGTTCTCTGTGACTGTCTTTAGTATGTTATCAAGGTCCCTTTTTATCGCCAGAAATATTTTGTGATGCCACATTTTATTTATCCATTCATCTATTTTTTTTTTTTTTTACTTTTCTACTTTTTTGTTCTTTATTGATTTTAGAGAGGGAGAGATAGAAACATCAATGAGAGAGAACATCGATTGGCCGCCTCCTGCATGCCCCTCACTGGGAATTGGGCCCACAACCTGGGCATGTGCCCTGACTGGAATCGAACTGGCAACCTCTTGGTGCAGGGGTCGGCGCTCAGCCACTGAGCCACACCGGCCAGACTCTGCCCATTCATCTCTTTTTTTTTTTTTTAACAAATCCTCACCCGAGGACATTTTTGCATTTATCTTCAGATAGGGCAGGAGAGAGAGAGGGGAGAAGAGAGAGAGAGAAACATCGATGTGAGAGGGACACATGAGTGGCTGCCACCCACACGACCTCAACAGGGGCCGGGGACAAACTGCACCCGAGGTACGTGCCCTTAGCGGGAACCGAACCCGGGACTCTCTGGTCTGCGGGCTGATGCTCTAACCGCTGAGCCACACCGGCCAGGCTGCCCCTTCATCTCTTGATCAACAGCTGAGTTGTCCCCACTGTGAGTGTATGAGTCAGGCTGCTCTGAGCGCGCTGTGAAGTTTCTGTGCAGACTCGTCGCCGCCGCTCTTGAGGCAGAACCGCTGGTCATAGGACAACCCTGTGCGTACGTGTTGAGAACGGCCAGGACTTTCTCCAAAGCAGCTGCAACGTTTTACCCTCCCGTGAGCAGCACACGAGGATTCCGTTTCCTCACAACCCTCGCCAGCACTTGCTGTCTGACTTTTTACTGTGGCCACGGCAGTGGGTGTGAAGTGGTACCTCGCTGGGTTTTGACTGGCATTTCCTTAATGGCTAATACGCTGCGCATCGTTTCGTGGGCTGATTAGTCGTCTGTACCTCTCCTTCAGCAAGATGTCTGTCTAGAGCCTTTGCCCAGTTTTTATTTGGGTTATTTATCTTTTTATTGTTGAGTTATAAGAGTTATTTGCATGTCCATGGTACTAGTCTTTCACAGATATGTGATCTGAGAGTATTTGCTCCCGTTCTGTGGGCTGTCTTCACTTTCTTGGTGGTATCGTTTGCAGGACAAAGCTTTACATTTTGACAAAGTCCAATTTATCTTCTTCTTTTCTTTCTTCCACTTGTGCGTTTGGTGTCTAAGAAACTCGTGTCTATTCGAGGTCGCAAACACTTACTGGTGTGTTTTCTTCTAAGAGTTTTGTGCGTTTAGCTCCTGCCTGCGGCCGACGGGTCATTTCGTCTTCAGTGCTGTGCGTGGTGTGAGGAAGGGGTCCAGCCTCGTCCTCGCACAGGTAGGGATCCAATTGTCCCAGCACGTTTGTTGAAATGTCGTTCATTTTTAAGTGGGCTTTGATTTTGTCCTTTATTCTAAACCTGATGCACACTTGGTATTGGAAACTTGGACATTCTGAACAGCGCAAAGAAGACAATAAAAGCCCCCAGTGAATCTGCCGTCTAGCGACAGTCCAGAGCACGGCACTTGCAGTTGGAAGGTTTTATACAAAAATGAAATAATTTCCTATGCCACTGTGCCAGTTCTGGTCATTTTATTTTAATTTTTTTCTTTATTGATTTTAGAGAGAGAGGAAGGGAGAGAGAGAAAGAGATGGAAACATTGATGAGAGAGAACATCAATCGGCCGCCTCCTGCATGCCCCCCACTGGGGATCGGGCCCACAACCTGGGCATGTGCCCTGACCAGGAATCGAAGCAGCGACCTCTTGGTGCATGGGTCGACGCTCAACCACTGAGCCACACCGGCTGGGCCAGTTTTGGTCATTTTAAAGCCTCCAGGGTATTCTAGTGACCGGATCACCATATATTCACTCTTATGTTATTGGGAATTTGGGTTGTTTCCAATATCTTTATTATTATTATTATTATCATTAATTGATCTCAACAATTATTAAGATCAGTGCTGTTATTCCTGGACAAACATGTCCTTAAAGGGAGGGACAAAACTATGGTCTCTTGCTAAACTCACTTAAAATAAATGATATTTGTTGAGATGCTTAAATGATAAAAGTAACCTGTTTATAAAAGAAAACTCGGAACCTGCAGAATAAGGGAAGGAAGAAAAACCAGCCGAGCTCCCTACGTAACGACACAGTTGTTACAGTACCAGTGGATTGCCTTCCTTTCTCCCCCTGGGTTTTGAGGGTTCGCTGTATGAACTGGCCATACTGTACATCTCAGAACGTCTTCGAAGAGCTGCAGGATATTTCCGTCCAGGGCATGATGTGCTCATCTGTCCCGCAGGCATGCCATCAAGATCCGTTTTCTCTTTTCTGAATAGGTGTGTGCAAAAAGTGTTTTTATTTATTTAAGATTTTTTAAACTATAGAAATGCAAAGAAAAACGATTTCTTTAAAAAAGTGGAATTACTAGTTTTGATAGCAAGAATTTTTAAATTACTTGACACAATACTGTCCAAAATAGCCCTGGCCGGTTTGGCTCAGCTGTTGAGAGCGTCGGTCCGCGGACCAGAGAGTCCCGGGTTCGGTTCCCGCTAAGGGCACGTACCTCGGTTGCAGTGTGTCCCCGCCCCGTTGGGGTCGTGTGGGTGGCGACCACTCGATGTGTCTCTCTCACATCGATGTTTCTCTCTCTCTTCTTCCCTCTCCCCCTCCTGCTCTATCTGAAGATAAATGCAAAAATGTCCTCGGGTGAGAATAAAAAACAAACAAAAAAAACCAAAATATAATAGTTCTACTAAGATAATTAGTAGAACTTAGTATCTACTAAGATACCACAATAAATACTTTTTTTCTGAAAGCTACCACCATAATAACATTTTTCTTTAATTTGATTTTATGGCTATTTTATTATAACTTTCTATATGTTTATTAATGTGCTCTAGTTCCTTTTATGTAAACTGACAATATTCATTCATTGGGATCTCATGGTAGTATCAGTTGTTACTGGTTCATTGTTATACTTGTCTGGTATTTACCTATAGTATTTCTAATCTGGTTTTTGTCCTTTGCTTGGGGTTATGTTGTTATAAAGCAGTGGTTCTCACCTTCCTAATGCCGCGACCCTTTAATACAGTTCCTCATGTTGTGGTGACCCCCAGCCATAAAATTATTTTCGTTGCTACTTCATAACTGTAATTTTGCTACTGTTATGTCTTAGGCGACCCCTGTGAAAGGGTCGTTTGGCCCCCAAAGGGGTCGCGACCCACAGGTTGAGAACCGCTGTTATAAAGCTTAAAGAAACCTTCCATTTGAATGCAGTTGTATCTACTGATTTTACTTTTCCTTTTGCTTTTAAAATAGGAACAAAATCCTCGTCAAAAGACTTAATATTTATATCTGCATATTTCAAGATTTTTATTACATTTATGTCTTTAACTGCCATTTACTTTTCTGTGAGATGTTTTTGTTGTTGTCGTTTCTCTCAAAAAATGTCTAATTTGCAAATTAATCAAATCATCTGTCTCTTCTGCACTGACTTCCCGTGTTCAGCTTGCGTGTGGAGGAGTCCGTTCCCTTGCCTGTTTGTCTGTCTGTCTTGGTGTTGGCACCACACTGGCCTGGATGTGAGTCCATCCATCCTGCCCGGGCGCCTGCTTCTTAAATACTCACGTGTACACACGACAGAATCCAGCGGACGAACCCCCTTCGGCGACAGGCCAGTCCGCACGCCCCTTTCTTCAGCGTCACGTTCTTCCTTCCTGGCGTTCTCATCTCCGCTAGGATGAGGCCTTTCCCGTTAGCTCTGGGGTGTTTTTGCCATTTCTCTGTATTCATCCCCCCGTATTAACTTGTCATTGTTTTATCAAGTCTTCTCCCAAGTCCACGGAGAGTGGACCGGAACCAGACCTGGATGCTGAGTGACGGAGCCGGCCCCTCCCGCTGTGTCCCTGTCCTCGCGGGCTGGCTCCCCGGGGGACCGCCCTCACAGCTCGGGACAGACTGTTCCAGTTTCCTCACAAAATCCCAAGGATTTTCTGGTCAAGACTTCTCATAGGTGATTTGTTCTTCTGACAGGTTTAAGTTGAATTATTTTCTCTTTTTCCCCCAAGCTGTTTCTGGAACACAGGGAAAAGACATGACACAGATTTTATGTACAGCCGTGTTTACTGATGGAGAGTTCTGGGGGCAGGATTTTTAAAGTACACTTTCTACCGAGTCTTAGATAAATCATTTAGAACAATTGTATCGTCTGCTTCATCCTGGCTGGTTGCTCAGTGGTTAGAGCGTCGACCAGTTGAACTGAAGGGTCGTGGGCTCGATTCCCAGTGAAAGGCACGTTCTTGGGTTGAAGGTTCGATCCCTGGACCCGGTTGGGGTCGTGAGGGAGGCAACCAATCCATGTGTCTCTCTCACATCGATGCTTCTCTCTCTCTTTCCCTCCCTCCCTTCCACTCTATCTAAAAATAATCAATGGGAAAATATCCTTGGGTGAGGATTAACAACCACAACAAAATAATATTGTCCCCTTCTTTTCAACCAAGATGAGTTGGGTTGTTTGTCTTTGTGTTTCCACGTGGCCTCGGCAAGGGGTGGCAGCCACCATCGGGTCTCCGTGTGCCTCCGGGGTCCACTCCTGAGCACGCCTGGGCCGCCGAGCAGGCTGCTGTCGGTGGCTGACACACGCCCTGGTTTGCTCTCCACCTGGACTCGCGTGCCACGCACCCTGCCCCTCCGAGCCGCGGTCAAGCCCCAGAGAGCCAAGGGGTTGTGTTCAAGTTCTTTCTTGAACCAGGATCCGGTTCTAAACGCCCCGAGAGAGTCCCAGGCTGGGCCCCTAACCCAAGTCTCCCGACGCTCCATCGTCACCCTAAGCTGTCCGTGGCAGCCTGTGCTCCAAAGCATCCTTTCCTCCAAAGCATCCTTTCCTCCAAAGCATCCTTTCCGCAGAGAATAAGCTCTCTGGTCACAAGCGTGCCTGCCGGCCTCCTGGGGCTCGGCTCCGCGGCGGCTCCCCAGGGACCCACACGCGCAGCTGTCGGCCGGGGACACAGTTCACGGGCTGGGCAGCGGGGCCGTGTGTGCGGAAGGGCTGTGGTCTGCGGTGAGGCCTGACCACAGGGACCTAGAGCAGAGCATTCTCAGCTGCTCCACAGGGGCATGTCGGGGCCGGGCGTGGGTGCCCAGAATCGGTCCCTCTTCCCACCCCGCAGGCAGCAGCCCCACAGCGGGCACGGGAGGGGGTGGGCCTGCTGGGAGGGGCCGACCTCCGGCTGGTGCTGCAGACACACACGGGCATCTGATTGTGAACACCCCATACACCCCCCCCACTACAGTGTACCCACACACACTACAGTGTACCACACCCACACTACAGCGTACCCACACCCACACTACAGTGTACCACACCCACACTACAGTGTACCACACCCACACTACAGTGCACCACACCCACACTACAGTGTACCACACCCACACTACAGTGTACCACACCCACACTACAGCGTACCCACACCCACACTACAGTGTACCCACACCCACACTACAGCGTACCCACACACACACTACAATGTACCCACACACACACTACAGTGCACCCACACTACAGCGCACCCACACCCACACTACAGCGTACCCACACCCACACTACAGTGCACCACACCCACACTACAGTGTACCACACCCACACTACAGTGTACCACACCCACACTACAGTGCACCACACCCACACTACAGTGTACCCACACCCACACTACAGTGCACCACACCCACACTACAGTGTACCCACACCCACACTACAGCGTACCCACACACACACTACAATGTACCCACACACACACTACAGTGCACCCACACTACAGCGCACCCACACCCACACGACAGTGTACCCACACACACTACAGTGCACCCACACCCACGCTACAGTGCACCCACACACATGCTACAGTGCACCGACACTATAGTGTACCCACACACACAGTATAGTGTACCCACACACACACTACAGTGTACCCACACACACATCCACACACACACTACAGTGCACCCCCACACACACTACAGTGTACCCACACACACACTACAGTGCACCCATACACACACACACACACTACAGTGTACCCACACACACATCCACACACACTACAGTGCACACACACACACTACAGTGCACCCACACACACACACACACTACAGTGTACCCCCCCCACACACACTACAGTGTACCCATACACACACTACAGTGTACCCCCACACACATCCACACACACACTACAGTGTACCCCAACACACACTACAGTGCACACACACACACACACACACACACTACAGTGCATCCACACTCACACACAGAGGCCCATGGGCAGAGGAAGGCTCACTGTCTCGACTCCATCCCAGTCTCCGCACGTCTGGGTTGGGGACCTAGGTGTCCCCGAGCCGCGGGCAGCAAGCTCCAGAGGTGAGCACAGGCACAGGACACTGGGGTGACCGTCCTGCCATGTACGGGCAGGTGCCGATCACAGACGCACCTCCCTGAGCTCTCAGCCTTCAGGACCCCACACCAGAGCCTGGGCCCCCCACCCATACTCCACACTCCCAGCTTCCCTGCCCAGTAGGGGTTACTTGCTCCCGTGTCCGCAGACACCCCACCCCCAGTGGAACGGGAACCCCGAGTGCTGGTCAGGTCCCACGGGGCTGCCCTGCAAAGTCACATTGACCTGGAAACCTCAGCAGCCCGGACCAGCGAAGGTGCTACAACCCTGGGGGTGGGGACAGGGGTGCCGATGATGGCACTGCCCAGGCTGACAGGCCACCTAGACAGGAGGAGGGAGGGGGAGACAGCGGCTGGGCAGAGGAGCCCCAACCAGGGCCCAGGCTTCCTGCAGGGCCCGCAGGGTTTCCTGGAGCCCCCATCATGAGAACTGAGAGGAGAAGGGTGGAGGGAGGGAACTGACCTGTTTGGTGCCACAGGCCCACTCCTGTGCTGGTGGTAGGACATCAAGGTCCCAGCAGGAAGAGGGAGTGCCCAGGGGCTGGGAGACCTCTCCCGTCACCTCGCTGCAGAGCAGGGGATCCGAGGCCCCCATGTGATGTGTCCACGTCACAGCGTCCCACACAGGAGGTCTCTGAGCCACAGCGCACAGGGTGGTCAGCGGCCAGAGGCGGCCGAGACCTGCGGTGGCTGTCTGCGCTGTGGTGACCTGGGGCTGCTCCATCTGCAAGGGGCAGGCCCTGGTCTCTCCCTGAGGCCACTGTCCAGCTCCCGTGGACTCGAGCGTCAGCACCTGGCCCTGTGTGGGTGCACGCGCACTCTGACCTTGGGGCTGCAGCCTCAGGGAGGTGCCTGCCGGCACCAGCAGGCTCTGGGATCGAGGGCACGGACGGGGCGGGTGGTAGCTGGTGGGGAAGGTGGCCCCACATCCCTGAGAGCTGAGGACAGTTCCGTTTCACCCCAAACCACAGCCCCTCCCTCTGAGGGACCCCAAACTGAGCCAGCCTGGGTTTACTGTGCCCTGCAGTGCCCAAGGCCAGTGGCAAGAGAGGACCCTGCCCCTTTCCAGTGGGGAGACCCACATGAGGGTGTCTCCAAATGATACAAGGCTGGAGATGATGGGGGGCAGCAGCACAGAAAAGAGGAGGGGGAGGAAACCCTGGAGAGCAGCCTGGAAGTGGTGGCAAGGAACCACCTTGGTGGATGGGCCAGATTCCGACAGGCAGTGTGGAGGAGAGAGCATTCTGGCTCCCTGCTCTGCCCCCACTGTGGCTCCTGATCGAGGCCATCAAGCCGGCAGCCCTCCTGGGACTTAGCAGCTGCTTTTATTTCCCTGTACAAGCATCTAGAAGCTTCAAACCGTCCCATGTCTTCAGGTCCTTGTTGGCACCGAAGGCAATGTGTGTGTTTGCAGATTCCTGAGGAGACCCAGGCCGGCGTGCATCGGAGAGGACCCTACCTGGGGACAGGGCCACTGTTGGAGAGGGTACAAAGGGGGGCTGGGGCTCTGGAAGCCAAGACAAAGGTCTGAGGGAGATGGAGGGACCACTCTAGTCCCTGCGGGTCAGCTCCCAGCCCTGCCCTCTGCTGCCCGTGTGCACAGGTGGCTTGGTGTCCCCAGCTCTGCTGGAGAAGGGTCCTACCAGGGCTGTCCCCCGCCAGGCTCCCCAGACCCTCTGTCCTTTCTGAAGAATGGAGATGCTGATTTTGGCACACTGCCCTGAAGTGTGCCTCTCAGGCCTTTTAGAAGCTGGACAGTCACCAAGGGGCAGAATGAGCTTGGTGCCCACGGGGCAGGCCCAGCCAGGCTGCAAACGGTCCCCATTTGGGAAGCCCCTCAGGGTCACTGCTGGGGGTGGGGCCGTGCTGTTGATGCGCTTGGGGGTGGGGTCTGCTGCGCCTGGGTGAGGCCACCGCTGCTGGAGCTTGGGACCAGGGGGAAGGACCTAGAGCTGGGCAGGGAGCGGGGTCAGGACGCTGCCCCTCCATGGCACAGACCCCTCTCCAGACCCACCCCTCGCACTGCGCTCTTGGCCTGTTTCACAATCATGGCACCTTTCCTGAGCCAAGTGGCTAGGTCTGCAGGGGACCCTCCTGCCCAGAGGCCACCCCTGCTGCACTCCCTCTGTGTGGTCACCAGGCATGGAGCCCCACATTCTCCTGCCAAGTCTGGGGAGGCCCCTCCCCTAAAGGGCTCCCCCCATCCCTCCTGTGCGTCCCCTCCCGTCGCTGACCTGGCCCAGAGGGTCTCCCCTCCTGGTTCCCCTGGGCGCCTCTCAGGACACCCGCTGCCCCTCCTCCGTGCTGCCCTGACCTCCGGGCAGGCTGGCCCTCTTCTCCACTGAATGCATTTCACTGTCTCACGCTAGGTCCAGGAGCTGACACAGAGCCAGACAGGGCGGGCTGCGAGGAGAAGGGGTTCTTGTTTCCACTCGGGCCCTCACCAGCTGCCCAGTGCCCCCTCCCAGGGCCCAGAGCCGGCGTGACGTGGCTGGAGCAGGTTTCTCTGGTGGCCTTTCTGGGACCTCCAGGTGGGGAGGGGTCTCCCTCTGGGTGAGGGAGCTGCACCAGGGGGTTCTGGCTGGGGTTGGGAGGGCCCCCCCACACACACTACGGGATGCCACATGTCACTCACACTCCTCTGCCCACCTCCCTCCCACCAGGCTGGCCAATCAGATGAGGACACCCCTCCACAGAGACCCCCCCCCCAAGGGTGGAGCAGGACCCCGAGGGAAGCCAGGACAGTCTGGAGTCTGGTGGTGGGACTGAGGAAGGTGCTGGGCAGCGCTGGTGGTCTCTTTGCCGTGGAAACCTGTGAAGATGGGGACCCCCAGCAGCCTGGGCCCCATGAAGGAGCTCTCCTGGGAGGGGGATGAGGGCTCGGGGGATGCTGGCCAGGAGAGCGTCCGCAGTGACGGCCGGGCCAAGTGCCCAGCCCATGCGATCGGAGCAGCGAGGATGGGGACAGTCCTTGGCCCTGGTGGCTCTTCGGTGTGAGGGTCAGAGTGGCCGGGGCAGGTGTGTGCTGGGAGGAGTTGGGGGAGGGGAGGGTCCACACAGCACAGGAAGAGGAGCTGCAGACGGTGGAAGGCAGCTTGGGGTCAGCCTGGGGCCAAGGGGCCTGGGAGGAGACACCAAGGTGCCCCTCTGGTCCCCGATGCTGTCCTGGCCACACTGCGCCATGCCTGACACCCTCCACCCTCTACCGTGGGGCAGACGGCAAGTTCCAGTGGCACCCCACGGGTCCTGACCTTGGCCCTGACCCAGCGGCCCCCATTGGCCACACACAGACCCCCGTCTCCCCTTCTTGGGAAGTGAGGGCAGGCACAGCACCCCCCCGGCCCACCCGCAAAGGGCCCGAGGGGGGCTCCTTGTTCTTGAGGCCAAGCGGCTCGGGGAGAAGAGGCGGCAGGAGGCTGGGTGGGTCCCCAGTTTTCCCCAGGCCCTGAGGGCCAGTGAGCTGCAATGCCCACCGTCAGCCTGCCCTGACCAGGCGCCTCAGCACCGGTGGCCGCGGGGACCTTGGCTTCCCGTGCCTGGCGCCCTGCCCTACGGGGCAACCTCAGAGGACGTCCTCCCTCCTCCCGTCTCGCAGAGAAGGAGACGAGGCCCCAGCAGGGGCTGGGCTTGTCCCGCTCACGTCCCGGCTCCCAGAATAGCCTAACCTTCTGCCTCCCACCGCACGTCTGCTCCCGGGCGGAGTGGGTGGCCAGCCAGGCAGGCCGGGACCGCGTTCCTGCTGGGCCTGACTCACCCGCCGGCGTGAGCAACCCCTCGCCCCCGGCTGCCCGTCCTGAGACAAGGAGCGGGCTGTGCTGGGCTGGGGGGGAGGTGCGTGGTGACCCCACAGGCGGAACACTCCTAAGCTGTGCAGCCCTGTGGTTGAGTGGGACGGTGGGGACACCAGCCATTCAGTGTGGCTGGAACCAGGGCCACTGGATCACCGACGGGAGGGGCGTCTCTCCTGCCCTCCTGCCCAGAACCCCTCCCGTCTCCTGCGTCCCCTCTGGTTGAGGATGAAAACTTGCTGCTGGTCAGAGTGAAGGTCCTGGCTCGTCCTCTCCCCTCCCCACCCCGGCCAGACCCCCAGGATGGTGGGCCGCTCCCAAGGGCCTCGGCTGACCAGGAAGTGTTGGCCGGTGGCCCCTGACTGGCCACTCAGCCCAGGCCCACGCTGGAACTGGGCTTGGGCTCCATAAAACTTTCCGGGGGACATGTCAGAGTCAGGTGCCATCCACTGAATTAATCATAATTATTTTAATTAAGGAGATACGAAGCACCACTCATCAGCTTTAATTATAATCAGCAGCTCGCAGCCGTGGGTGAGTCAGTGACCCAGCGCTGGTAGCTCCCACTACCCTGTGCAAATTGCCCGAGAAAGTAAGTTAGCCCCTCTGAGAGGGTGGGGGCAGGGTGCTGAGGTGGGGAGGGGAGGGAAGGCGCAGGGTAACCCCAGCCCACCGGTGTCTGCGGCTGGGCCGAGTGGGCCTGCCTGGGGGACGCACGGCCGTCGCCATCCGGAATTCCTCGGTCGCCTTGGACCAGGTCCCGTGTTCACTCGTCCTGGGCCCACCCAGGACACAGGGGTCCTGGCCCACATCTGTGTGGGAACGTGTTCTGTTCCCAGTGTGGGACCCACGGAAACGAATGGGAAGCGGCCACTGACCGTGGTGCCAGGCCCAGCAGGAACACAGCCCGGCCTACCCTGCCGGCCCCACTCCCCCCTGGGAACACCGAGGGTGCAGGGCACCCACAGGGCTGAAGGAACCAGGGGGCCGTGGTGCCGGGGATGGGGAGGTCTCGGACACTGGTGGGTGGGGCAGCCTGGCCGGCACTGGGTTTAAAGGGGCAGAAAGCAGGATAGCCCTGGGCTGTGGACCGAGGGTGGGCTGGGCCGAGCCAAGTGCCCCTCCATCCTCTCTGGCACCCCACTACTGGCAAAGTGACTTGGGCAGGACCTCCCCACCTCTGGGCTGCAGGGACCTCCCGTCACAGCGGGGAGCGTCCCAGGTCCTGTCCTCACGGAGCGAACGGAGTCGGCTTTGTGTCCTGAGCGTCTGCTCACAGCGGGTTCTGAGCACCAGGAAACTCCGGGAGAGGCCGGCCTGGGCCTGCCCGGTCCCGGCTGACGCGGGGCAAACAGACGGATGGGTGTCTGAGCCCCACCCGCCTGGAAGAGCCTTGAGCTGACAGGGGCCGCCCCCAGGACCCCCTGGGACGTGAGAGGCCCCTTCCAGAGGAGGAGCAGATCCCTGAGAAGGACACGGCTCAGTGCGGAGACCCCAGGCCAGCTCTCCCACCTGAGTCCCTTTGAGCTTTTACAGGCCGGGCCTCACTGCACCTTCCTCCCTCCCACTGGGTCTCAGCTCTGTCCCCGCAGGTCCTGGCACACCACAGATGCTCAGCTCCTGATGGGAGGTCCTTGACCGCAGTCAGGGCCAAACCGTGGGGCTAGATTCTCGAAGGTCCCGGGCTGAGCTGGGGCCCTGGGGGCGGGGGCAGCTCGAGTCTGGTGAGGCATGTGGAGGGGGGGTCATTGTCCAACCAACATCCTCGGCCAGAACTGCCCGGGGACCAGCAAAGCCAACCGCGCCCGGAGCTCCCGCCCTCGTGGTGCCAGCACACAGCGGGCGCCCACCTGTGGACACCACGGGGTCCTGGCTTGGAGTCCCCCGAGGCAGAGTGGGGACCGAGACTCAGGACCAGCCGGATGGGAAAGCGCCGCCTGCACCCCCAGGGGCTTGTGGGTGCACAGAGTGCCCTGGGAGCCACCCGGGCAGAGGCCACCTGTCCTTCAGCGGGCCCCTCACCCTGGAGAGGACAGGTCAAGGTCACTTCCAAGGCTCCTTCCAGATGTCAGTCAAAGCAGCCCTGAGTTTGCCGAGCCTCCACCCGAGCTGAGAGAGCTGGCGAGTCAAGTTAGCCGAAGATTTAACGGGATCAATTTTAATTTAAAGTCCTCTGAGTGACAGGAGAGGATGGGAGCGCCTTCCTGACCCCGGTGACTGCCCACGCCGTCCGCTCCCGACCAGGTGGGTCGCTGCCTCCTGGCGAGGACCTGGAGCACCCGCCAGCAGTGCCGGGCACGTGACGTCTTCCCCACCGCCAGCCCGTGCCTTCCGCTGCCCGACAACGCTCCGCTGAGCGCAGGCTCCGGTCCAGACGGTTCCCAGCAGATCCTGAGGCAGGAGCCGTGGGCGACCGTCGTCCTTCCTGGGGGGCGCGGGGGTCCTCGACGCTGGGGGAGGGGGCCGGGGGTCCTCGACGCTGGGGGGAGCCGGGGGTCCTCGACGCTGGGGGCGGCCGGGGGTCCTCGACGCTGGGGGAGGGGGCCAGGGGTCCTCGACACTGGCACCACCCCGGGGAGAGAGCCGTCCTGGTCCTGGAGCAGGACCCAATTCTGGTGCACTGGCAGGTTCTTGGGCAGGATCTGGGCCACTGACCAGTCACAGGACCTTCCAGGAGGCCTTGGAATCAGAGTGTATTTTGGGAGCACCCATAGGTGAGCATGGGAGAAAGCCTGAGTCACGAGGATGCCGCCCCCACAGGGTGCCCTCCTGGTCACAGAGTGCCCAGGGACAACCTGTCCCCCAGGCCCTGGCCGCGGCCCTGTGAGTGGCAGGTCCCGTTCTCCTGCGTCCCGTCCCCTGGCCCTGTGCACCGGGCACAGTGGGGCTGCAGATCCACCACTCCCCTCCGTGGGGCCCCCTCCCTTAGCGCAACCTGACCCCCATCCCTGAGAAGTCAAGGGCAGCTGCTCCTGCAGCCCCTGTCCAGGCGGCAGAGGAGGGGTCCTCCCCCCAGAGCCAATGTCCCGGCCCCAGCCAGCCCCACTCCTGCGTCCAAACCCTGCCCTGTGCCCGGTTCCTCTGCCGCTGGCACTCAGGCTGCCCTGTGGGTCAGGCTCCTTTCTCAGCACCATCCCCCAGTCCTCACCGGCAAGCTCCGTTAAGGAATGGTCTGCGTTTGCCGTCTCTCTTCCCTCCCACCCGGTGACCATGAGCTGAGGCCACTGGCAACCAGGTGACCCGCCCTCGCCATCCTCCCTGGGACGCACACCTGCCTTATACTCTTCCCTCAGCTTCCAGACCGGAGTCTGGAGTTGGAAAGGCTGCCATTCAGAAATGACTGTCAAGTGTGTGTCCCGGTCCATCCCGGGGTCCCGCTGCCTGGGTCCTCGATGCCCGACCTCAGCCTGGCTCCGTGGCTGGGCTCTGCGCTCATCCCCGTGACTGCCAGGTAAGTGTTCGTTGCTGCATTTCTAACATAAAAAGAACAGCGCTTTTCAGGACAGCAAGGCTCTTCCGACAGCGACTCCAGCCCGAGGTGCATCTGCCCGAGGGGGTGTCCGCACGCACCTGGAGCCGCGCCTTCTTTTGATCATGACTCTGAGAGCCCTCCGGAGATCAAAGCCGGCAGGCAGACGGCCCTTTGAAGTTGGCGGGGGCTTTCTGAGATGCAGGTCCTGGCGGCCACACGCTCTGCTCCAAAGGAAGAGCTTGGCTGGCGGAGCCCACGCCTCCTGGCACGCCTTTGCTCTCAGACACCTCTCCGTGGGTGCAGTTGCGGGCCACCCCAGCAAAGCCGTGTGTGTGTGTGGCCATCCTTCATTCCCGCGTCTCCTCTGAAAATGACCCTCTCCCCAGTCCACTGACCCCGGACGGATGTGGCAGGTGGACCGGGACCCATGCAGCCAGTCAGCACTGCCTAGCCCCTGAGACACTGCCCAGCCCAGGGAGGACACAGGACCAGGCCACCATCTCAGTCCTGTGGGAGGTCCAGAGCGTATTGAAAAGGGGGTTGCTCTGTGCCCGGAGCTCCTTGGAGCCCCGTCATTCACCTGGGGAGACAGTCTACTTGAGAACAAAGCTATGCGAGGGAACACAGAGCAGAGAGGGAGAGATGTGGTTTTGATAACCCTGTCCCGTCTCCTGGATCCAGCTCTGCCTGAAGCTCACCCACCCCACACTTCAGAATTCTAGAACCCAGTCGTTGTCCTAGTTCTTGGAGCAAGTTCTGAGAAACTTCTGGACTTGTGTGACGCCTACCGCTAAGCGCCGGCTCCTCACAGAGGTCAGACGTGGGGTGGGCCGCTTGGAGCACTGGCCTCCCAGGGACCGAGTGTCAGCGAGGGGGACCTACTCCTCCAGCCACCAGGGCGCCAGCCTGCTGCTCGGGAGGGCTGCCCGCCCTCATGCCGGCCTGGCCGCTGGCCCGGGAAGGACTTCCTGAGGCCGTGCAGTGGTAAACGGGTCTGAGTTGAGCCTGCGAAGAGGCTGCCGCTTTCAGGGGATGTTTCGTCAGGAGGCTCCTTAAGCACCATGATGGTGCCACGTGTGTGGACTGGCTGGAGTGGGTGGCCAGCCGTGGACAAGTACAGGGGCCCCTGGGTGCCGGTCAGAGCCTCCCCGGTCGTCTCCAGCCATGCCCCGGTCAGTGCTGTGTGTGAACGCACCTTAGCGGCTCACCCGGCTACGGGCTGAGCTCCTTGACCCTTCCAGCTCCATGACCCCCACTCTCCCCGCTCCCCCTCCCCACCGCACCCTAGCCACACGGCACCGACCACGCAGCCTGTGTGTTTGCTCAGGACAAGGGACCGTCCTGGGGGCTGGACGAAAGGTACGGCGACAGGCCGACTATCCATAAATACCCAGGTGTCACACTGGCTTATTTTAAAAGCAAAGGCACGATGAACCCATCCCTTCCTCCCCCTGTGAAATCTATTTTAAAAGATCAGAATTTTCTTTACATCCACCTCTGAAATGTGCCACAGGAGGGGGCGGGCCAGACAGATGGGTGGGGAGGACGACAGAGAAGCTGCAGGGTCCTCGGTGTCTGACATGTTCCCAGGAGCCTGCATTCCACGGGGGGGGGGGCACTCTGGGGTGCAGGCCCCCCCCTGTCTGCAGGACGCCCCTCCAGGGGCTGGAGCCTGGACTGGGTGGTGAGTCCCTGTACCAGCTAGCCCCACCCACAGCCTAACTGCAGGTCTGTCGGGGTGACTGTCGGGGAGACTGTGCCCCCACCTCGCTCTCTGCCTCACAGGGGTGGAACCCCATTCCCTCAGCCAGGAGAGTCTCTCCCTTTGCCTGAGTGGTGGCACAGTGGTGTCCCCCAGGAGGGACCTGGTCTGTCTCCTGGCCCCCCACCTGAGATCACAGCCGGCACCCCACCCCTTGGCCAGGAAGTGCCTGAGGCAGCCCCCCCCCCCCCACCACCCGTTTCATGCAGTGGATGCCTGAACGGAGCCTGGGGGCTGGAGGAGGGCCGGGGCCATTGTGTGTTCCACACCCCGGTGCTGGTCACCCAGCTAACTGAGTGGGGTCTTCCAGGCCAGGCCAAGTCCTGCTCAGAGCCCGAAGGTCAGAGGGCTGACATCTCGATGCAGGGCAGGCTGAGATGCCCTCGGGCCCCTGCTCCGGGAAGGAGGCCCCGGGAGGTGAGGCCGTCCACGCCTTCCCAGCAGACCTGCTCGGCAGGCTGACCGCCCGCTGGCTGACCGTCCCTGCAGCTCAGCCACGGGGTCTGGTCCAGCATGGAAAGTGCAGGGGCAGCCCCCACCTGGGGTGGGGACGGTGCAGAGACCTGGAGCACCCGCCTCGCTCGGATGGCTGCCCTGGAGCCTGCCAGACCTCCTGGCTGTGGTGAGCAAGGTCAGCCGCGAGGGGGTCAGACGCAGCCTGCGTGGGCTCGGCTCCCGGCCCTCCGCTGCGTTTTTGGGGCTGAGGCAGGGCAGTGGTAGCTGTCGACCGTTCGTTCCCGGACGGGACACCTGCCTTGTTTCCAGTAGCCACCTGCTCCCTGCGGCTCCAGCTCGTGCCCAGGGTCACCTCGAGTGTCTGGCCTCAGCACCAGCTGGAAGCTCGGCCCGAGCCCGCGCACTGACCACCGGAGCGGTCTGCGAGGCCCCAGGAGGCGGGTGTGGGTGGGGGAGGAGGATGACTCCTGCTCTCATCACCGGCCTCGAGGACAAGGGCGGCCAGTAGCCTGGCCCAGCCCCGCGCAGGCTCTTCTGGGAGGGGAGATGGTCTATTTCTGCTCTGACCACACAGCAGAGCGGCCTGTGACTTACCCTGCTGCCCACAGCAGGCGCGGCCACAGAGGCCGCTTTGTGCCCTTGTGCTCCGTGCCCCCACCCCGACAGTCCCAACTTCAGACAAGGGGCGGGGGAGGGGCCCAGGTCCCTGAGTCAACACCTCCCAGAAAGCCCCAGGGACCCCTGCCAGCCGACCTCCTGACCCACCCTAGACGTCCCCTGATTGTTTGCCACAGGCCCACGTGGGGTCCTGGCTTGTTCAGACATCTCCCACATTATTGAGGGGTCCTCTCCCTGTACCCCAGCACGTCCCAGCCCCACCAGGCCCATCTAGCCTCACAGGGCCAGAAACGCCGAGACCCCTCCGCTGTCAGAGGGCCTGGAACCGACATTCACAGAACTCTGCAGGACGAACAGAACTCTGCAGGACAGACAGGACTCTGCAGGATGGACGGAACTCTGCAGGACGGACAGGACTCTGCAGGACGGACAGAACTCTGCAGCACGGACGGGACTCTGCAGCACAGACGGAACTCTGCAGGACAGACGGGGCCTGCTCAGGGCGTTTCTCCCCAGGGCTGAGAGAAGTGAATTCCACGAGTGACCGAGTGACCGCTGCACAGAAATGACAAGTGGGAGGGGCAGAATTGAAAGGACGGGCTGTCACGGGGCGGCTGTGCTGGCCTCGAGGGGGGATGTGAGGGTGGTCAGGCCACGTGGCCACATGGCAGCCACGGCCACGCCACTGCCTCCCTGATGACATCATCCCCTTTCCCCCAGGACTGAGGGTGCCACACTGCAGCCCCATGACCCTGGGGACCCGATGACCCCGTGGAGGTCTCAGGAGCTGGTCTCAGGCTGTTGGCTGCCACTCCCTGCCCGGAGTGTCCCCGGCTGGTCTCGGTGTGGAGCCCACCTGGTGCAGCTGAGCTCGCCCCGAAGGGGTCCACGCTGGGGTCACAGCTGCCACTGGCAGATAACATGGACTGCATCTGGGCAGTGGGGACCGGGTCAGCTGGAGCTGTTCCTAGGAGGGGCTCTGTGCTAAGGGTCCCTCTGCCCATCACATCGAAGCCGGTCCTGGGCTTGTTTCCAGACCCCTCCTCCTCCGGTTTATGGTGAGGGGACCGACCCCCGTGGTCTGCAACTGCCACCAATCAATGGGGCCATGGGCGGGAGGGGCCCTTCACATCGGGCGTCCGTTTAAGATTTCTGTGAACAGGGTTGTCTGCGTGATTTTCCACCACCACGAACATGGACCTGGAGAGGCAGGGGGGCTTCTCGGAAGAGGCAGCTTTCACTTCGTCACCAAAGCGTCCTCGGGGCCAGTGACGTAAACCACAGCAAATCCGGACACTGGCGCTCAGCAGCTGATGCCGAGGGTAAGTTTCCGAGCCAGGGGCTGAATGTATCACTGAGAGTCAGGCCGGCGACGGCGCTGCAAATGCACGGTGGCCTCATCTCACTCTCCCGGAAAGGATGGGCTGCTCCCGCACTCGGTGCACAATCTGATGAGACAGCCCCCCCCCCCGCCCCGCCCCCGCCACCAAGACTGGGACACTTCCTCGCGCCAGCCAGCCCACCCGCACCGGCAGCCTGTTTTGCTCCCTGTCAGCACCTACGTGTGGTCTTGGACGTCGTACACATGCACTCGGGCATGACCCCGTCTGGCTTCTTTCACTTAGTGAAGTCTGAGGGACGGCCGTGCTGTTGTGGGTTCCTTTTCACGGCTGCGTAGTATTCCACCGCGTGCCGCCGCGCTGATGCATCCCACGGTTCCCCTTGGAGGGGCCAGTGGTGTTCCCGTCTCCACTCCGTGCGCCGAGGAGGTGCGTCCGCCCACCTGCGACCTGCGTCCCGCTGCCACAGGGTGGAGCTGTGCGTCCGTGTGTCTCCGTCCCCTCGGCAGCGTCCACGGCGTAGGCAGTGAGGTTTGACGTCCCTTTAACAGGCACTCCCAGGGACTTTATATTTTTGATACTACTGTAGTAAGCGTATTCAATTTTGTTTTTCCAAGATTGTGCTGCCAGTACATAGAAACCCCGTGGATTACTTACGTTGAGTGCGTACCCTGTGAACTTCCTAGGCTGACTATATCTACAGTAGTGTTTTCATTGTTGATTCTTTAAGGGTTTCCCATGGAAACAGCAGCGACGGCGGTGAACAGAGCTTCACCCTTTCCTTCCCGAACGGCGGGACTTCCGCGTCGTGGCCGAAGGGCGCCGGCGGGGCCTCGGGCACACCGTGCAGACGGGGAGGCGTGTCCTGCGTCACCGCGTCCGCGGGAAGCCCCAGCCCTGACTGTTGGCTGAGCTGCACTGTGAGATGTGCGCACAGGCCCTTGCGGGCTGGAGGACCGCCTTCCACGGCCCGTGGGAGAGTTCTCACCACGCGGGCCGCTGCGTCCTGTCGTCTCTGTTGAGATGAGCACGTGGTTTCCCTCTGTTCTGTTCCCCTCTGGAATCGCTCTCCTGGGGTAAACCTCACTGGGCCCCGATCTGAGATTCTTTTTATGTATCCCTGGACTTGATTTTCTAATTTTTTAAAAAATATATTTTTTTAATCCTCACCCGAGGATACTATTTTCCCATTTATAAATAGAGTGGAGGGAGGGAGGGAGGGAGAGAGAGACATTGATTGGTTGCCTCCCGCACGACTGCGACCAGGGCTGGGGACTGAACTGCAACCGAGGCACATGCCCTGGACCAGAGTGGAACCCGAGACTCTGGTCTGTGGGCCGACGCTCTAACCGCTGAGCCACACCGGCCAGGGCCGACTTTCTCATTTTTAACAAGCATTGTGATGGTCGTGTCTCGTGTGGGCCATGCTGGCTTTGCTGCTGGGACCGTCCTGGCTCGTGAGAGATGCTGAAATGCACTCCCCTCCTCCATCTTCTGAAAGAGTTTGTGGAAGAGTGGCATGGTTTCTTCTGGAATGTTTGAGCAATTTCACAATGAAAACATCTGGGTCTGGAAACTTCTCTGTGGGTCGGTTTTTGATAAGCTCCATTTCTTGACCATATGGGGGGTTATTCGATCGTCTGCCTTCTGGTGACACTGACGGTACATCGGGGCTCTGGAGGGGTTGTCACGTCACCTCGTGTGATGGATAGTTTGGGGTGGACCGTTTTTATTCGGCCATCTCCAATCATCTGTTCCGGTGACAGTTTCACTTTATATAGTTTATAGTTCGGTGTTAAAACGCCAATCTGGTTCTTTCTCTACTTTCCCTTTCTCTGTTGAGACTTCTCCCGACGGACACCGGGCTGGTGAAGGCCCGGGAAGGGTGACCTCCAGTGGCTCCAGTCTCAAGAATAGACGCTGGCAGGCATCCAGGCTGGGGAGAAACCTGTTCACGGCAGAGGGACACGTTGGCACCCCAGTTCTCTAGCAGGGCCCGGGGCACCCTGACAGCCGAATAGCAGCTCGGACGTCTGAGGAGTGGAAAGGGCTCCATGCCCTCCGGCCCTGCTCGCCAGCGAGGCCACAGGTGTGCTGGAGAGCCGCGGGACCCCGGAGCGCCCTGGAAAACCCTAGTGGGCAGGCCCGATGAGCAAGAGATGGCTGGAAACGAGGGTTACAGGACAGAGAGGACGGGTACACAAAGCTCGACAGTTCCCACACCAGGAAGTCGTAGTGATGTTTAGATACTTCTTCCAATGTTTACAAAACAGAGTGCAAATGCCCAAATAGCTATTGCAAAAATCCATGATGCATAAAATGCATCCACAAAATAGAGCCCGAGAAGCCCATGTTACTCAAACACAGTGTGAGGACTGGACGCGGGAAGGGGAAAACTGAGCGAACTGAGCATGTGCAAACCAGTCATCCAGGGGTGAAAGGGGCCACTGAGCAGCGTCAGTGGGCAGGGAGACAGGATAACGACTGCCTTCAAAGCTCAGGGCAGCCACTAGGAGAATAAAATGTGTCCTTTCCAAGTGAAGACAAAGAGTAAACAAGACAATCCTGAGCAATGTAACGAGAGAAATAAAGTAACAATAAACATGGAAATGTTGCACAATAAGAACCATAGTAACGATGTTGAAAAGAAGACAACAGCCCTGGCTGGTTTTCTCAGTGGTTAGAGCGTCCGCTCTCGGATCAAAGGGTCTTAGGTTTGGTTCCCAGTCAAGGGCATGGACCTGGGTTGAAGGTTCAATCCCCGGCCCTGGTCAGGGTTGTGCGGGAGGCAATCAATCGATGTGTCTCTCTCACTTCGGTTTCTCTCCCTCCCTCCCACTCTGTCTAAAAAAAAAGAGGAAAAGAGAAAGAAGACAACAGAATCCCTGGTTACAGGAGATGGAAATCAAGCAGGACCAGGTGAGCCAACCCGAGGAGGACGCCAGAGCCCAGCCTCCCCAAGGCCCCCCGCACACAGCAGAGCCCGGCCTGGCAGAGCCGGGGAGGACAGGCTGAGCATTACCATCAGAGAAGGTACGGGAGCACCTGGAAGTGTGGAAGGGCATCAGGCTTTCCTCAGGTGAACATTGTAACTCATCAAGTGGCCGAGTCACTATCCGCCTTGCACAGCAGTGTGTGGTTTGCATCACTGGTCCACAGTTTCACCTCCCCCGAGACTTTTTCCTGTCTGCAGATGAGGACCGTGAGTTTCAGCCCCACCCCTGTCTGGCCTCAGGTAGCTCTGAGTCCCTGGTCCACACCACCGTCCCTTGGCCCCTGAGCCCAAGCCCGCGGCGTGGACACGGGTCAGAGGAGACCTCGCAGCCAGCCGGGGACAGAGCAGTGGACAGAACAACGAACAACCTGTGTTAGCACGGAGGTGTGATTAACCTGCTTGGCTCTGTGGTTCAAACTTTGTTCTCCACAGACACACCAGACAGATGTGTTCAGACACCTGGGAATCACTTAATTCTGTCCACCTGGGAGAATTGGTTTGGAGCATTAATTCAGACCCTGGACCCAAAGAACAACTTGAAAATTAAACATTTTAAATGTTGAAATCGGTCTGCTGGGTTCTCTGACCACAGGGCAATTAGAAATTGATCACAAAAGAGGGGAAACAGAAAAATGCCATTTGGGAGCTTTAAAAAGCTCTTAACTCTTTGCTCAGAGAAGAAATAAAAAAAATTGTAACAAAGTAGCCACGAGGCCACACACGCCACTGAGGAGAGGAGTCTGTAGTTGTATTAGAAGAAAACTCACACCCTTACGTACTTGCGTCATTAGAAAGAAAGAAGCAAAATTAACTATTAAACATAGGACAGCAGCCCGCCAGTGTGGCTCAGTGGTTGAGCGTCGACCCTGCACCAAGAGATCACCGGTTTGATTCCCGGTCAGGGCACATGCCCAGGTTGTGGGCCCGATCCCCAGTGGGGGGCGTGCAGGAGGCAGCCAGTCGATGTTCTCTCTCATCAATGTTTTCATTTTTCTTTCCCTTTCCCTTCCTCTCTCTCTAAAATCAATAAAGAAAAAAAATAAAATAAACACAGGACAGCAGCCGATTAATTATGAGAAAGCAAGGGAATGCGAGCAGCTAAAAGCAGATACTAATAAAATAGAAACTGGAGATGGGTAGGAAGGATACACAAATTCAAGAGCAGATGCCTTAAAAACACCCAAAATAAGAGGTAAAAAATAAAAGATAAAATCTCAGCAAGACAGGTAAACACGGGAAAGAGAATGCATCTCTACTGTTAGGAAAGGTAACAGCTTCGCCCACGGATGCAGAGGTAGTTTCAGAAATTCTAAGAGAATGCTGTGCACAGCTTCGAGGAAACGAGCTTACCCTCTCCGGTCACGTTTTCTAGGAAAATGTAAATACCAAAGACAACCCCTGAAGTGATGAACCCATCAAGATGGTTGCCCTTAAAATATTGAGAGTTACGAAAGGATTTCTCCCCAAAGACTCCCTATTCTGTAACAGAGAAGTCTGATTTCAAATCAGATTTAATTGTGCCGTGACACCTGGCAGAACACAAGATACAAAACCCAAACTAAATGTACCTTAAGAAGAAATATAAACATCCTGAATAGAAATTCAGCAGTTTATTAAGATGAGTATGCCCTTTGAGCAAGTTATAAAAATCCTGGGGTGCAATGACATGTTGCCATACATCATCCTGTGACAAGGTCGCGGCCTGGCTGCCCTAAGCCCCACCCTCACCTCTTATTTTCCAAGTCTCCTTCCAGAAAGGGGTGGTCACGTGAGACCCAAGCAGACACCCTGTGGAGGAAGCTTCCTAGGAAATCTTATATTTACCTGATAACAGGAGATAACACACTCTTTTGCCCTTCACGCTTCCTCCTCTTCTCCCTTCCTGGAATTCAGACGATGGCTGGAGGTGCAGCAACCACTTTGTAACGATGAGGACAAATGCCACCTGTTAAATCCAGGGGGGGAGCAAGGTGAAGGATCCGGGGTCCTTGAAGGTTGTTGAGTCAACCCTCTTATTTTCTGTCCTATTTGTAGATTTATGTTTAAATATCATTAAACATGATATTAGTAGTCTATTCTATACTGGGTCTCTTTTATATATTACATATTTAAAATATTTATACGTTGTTTTATTTTCACAAGACAGATACCCCTTTTAATGTAAGCTACTTTCATTTTCAGTTACTTGCAGTCAAATCCGTTCCTTTTCATCTTTTATTCAACACATATTTGTTGAATATTGCATATTGAGTGTTGATTTGGGGAGTGAATACAGAGTTTACAGTTTTGAAAGACCGTAGACGACATTTGAGGAGACCAGTCTGGGTTGTTAAGTCTTCGGTGAGAAGCATGGAGCTCACCCTGCTGGCTCGGCTGAGCCCACGCGCAGCTCGGCCGTGACGCCGGGACGCCGGGACGCAGTTCTGGAAAGGCAGGAGTCAAGTCTAGTTTGTAAAGTCAGGATAAAGCGACATGAGCCCTCATCACCACTGCTCTTGAATCAGCCTTTGGAAGGGAGAACCGACCCAAGGACAAAACCAGGAGGGGAGCTGTGGCTGTGGGACCCTGGCCGCCGGGCTCACCCTCCTGACAGCTGGCTCCTCCAGGTAGTCCAGGGGCGCCTGCCCAGCAGCTCTGGCCTCCGAGTGGGCCCCGAGCCCGGAGGCTGGCCGTGGTCCAGCCAGATGCACACCTGCCTCCCTTCCCTGAGCACGGTGGGGACGGCGCTGGATCTCACGGGTGCGCTCCCGTTTCTGGCTCCAGCCCCCACCCCGACCCACCCCACAGATCCCTGCAACCGCCCAGGCCCGGGTGCCTTCTGAAGGCCCAGGACTGAGGAGCACTGTTGAGTCACCCTTGGGGGGCAGGAGGGGCAGGGTCTGCATGGGGAGCCTCCTGGGCTCCAGGCAGGACACCAGGGCAACACCAAGCAAGGCCCTGCTGAGAGCAGGGACACAACGTGTAGTGACCAGGATGCTGGCAAAGACTGAGGAGCTGCTGAGATGGCTCTGGGAATGGAGGGTGTCCCCCTGCAGCCCCCAGCCCCGAGGAGTGGGCTGCACTGCAGACCCGTGGAGACCCAGGTTCTGGGACCTGGTGACCTGGAGAAGAGAGCACTCCTGCAGGGAGGCTCGGCCTGGGCCACACCCTGGGCGCCCGCCACCGTGCCCGGAGCTGCCTGGGCTCCACCTGGAGGTTCGCTGGTCATGCCCAGCCACGCCCGCAGGCCTGTCCTGTGGCTCAGGCCCGCCCCATCGAGGCCACGTGTCCCAGACTGGGCAGCACCCAGGTCCCTTACCGTCTGGACCTGTGAGCCTGAGCCATAGAGGCCTCATCAGGTGTGAGGGGAGGTGGGTCATGGGCCAGGGCATCCCACAGTCTAAGCGCCCGGACCCAAAGGGAGGGCCTTGCCCAAAAGCATTTCTGCCCCAGGAGCCAGGCTTGTCCACAATCCCACAGGTGCATGCACATACATGTACTCACACTCAATCACACACACACACACACTCAGCCACACACACGTATCGGGGCTGTGTGCCTGTGCTCCCAGCCTTCTTTGCTTCCTATCAGTCTCCACCACCACAAACACTGTGTATGTTTCCAGTTATTTAAAAAAATAAATTTCATTCAAGTTACAAATAAAGCATTACAAGCAACCCACGGAGCCCGCTGGCCTTGCCTGGAGCCCGGGTGCAGAGTGAGGCCCTCGTTCGGCTGCTGGTCTGATGGGGCCGCGTCTGTGCTCAGTGCCCCCAAGCCTAGCTCGGTGATGGTATGACCCTCACCTGCATTTACAGGTGAGGGGCTGGGGCCAAGGGAGGCTGAGTAACCTGCCCGAAGACACACAGTGGTCCTCAGAGAGCTGGATGCTACCCCCAGCAGAGGGGCTCCCAACCCCCGACAGGCCCCTGGCTGCCGGGAGAACACAACAGCCTGGACAGTTGTCACCTACGTGCTCCTTTCCAGGACACCAAGGCAGGAGAGGGCAGTGACTGGCTGGGCCGCACAGCCTGCAGGGGGCGGCGTCCAGGCAGCTGGGTCCCTGCCCCCACCACCACCAAAGGCTCTCAGAAATTTACCTCAACACTGTGTTTGTGCAGGAGGGGAAACTGAGGCTCAGAGAGCGGTGACTTATTCAGCTCACATGACAAGTCACATGGGCTCTTTTCTCTGAGTCCTGCCCGTGTCCTCTCCCTCCCAGGGGCCTGGCTTCCTCCTCCCACCCAGAGGACCAGCAGGGTGATGGCACCGCCCCACGTACCCGCCGGCTCACAGCCGGGTCTGACCTCATCCTCACATGGCCCGGGGGAGGGCTGCCTGGACCCTGAGAACAGACCGCAGACCCCCAGGGCAGAGCCTCGTTTGGCTCAGACTCTCCCTCCCCCTCACATCCCAGAAATCCTGGACTTTCCAAAATGCTGAAAAGATTCCCCGGTGATTCAGCTACTGTGGTTTCTTTCAAAAGACACTATTCAGGGTGAAAGCACAGCACAGACGGAAAAGGTATTGACAGAAGCCTGGCGTCCCGCCGACGGAAAGAACTTGCGATCGGGAACGCGTGCGAAGGCTGGAAGGGACATGTGGGGAACAGGACAAGTCAAAGGGCGCGTGGGCCGCGGACAGGTGCGCACTCCGCAGCGAGGGCGCGTCCACACCACCCTGAACAGCAGTAACGCTGAGTAAACTCGCGGAGCCGAGCCCGGGGGAGCCTGGAACCAAGGCGTCTCGCGGTGCCGATGGAGTGGAACCCGGGGGGCAGCCTGCACGTAAAGTGAGCGCCTGGGTGTTCTGTGACTCAGCTACTTCCCCTGTGCACGTATGGGAATATCCCCAACACGGCGCACACGTCTGTACGCCGAGGTGTGTAAGCAGTGTGCACAGCGGCACGGGTCCTAATGGCCCAAACCGTTAACGACGCAGATCCCGCGAGGAGTAGCCTCCTGGACCCACCCGTTCGCGTGGTGGAATATTATACAGCAAGGAAAACTGACGTCCTGCAGTTCCACACAGCCGGCGTGGTCTCCCCCACGCCGCGCTGCCGTCCACCCCACACACAGCGCACGTCCCATGCTGCTCCACGTGTGAGAAGGTCACACCCATGAGACTCCGCTCTTGGAATGGGGGTGGCGTTTAGGAGGCACAGGGAACCTTCCAGAACACTGGGATGCTCTGCGTCTTGACCTGGGTGCTTGGTGCATCCACTCCGGGAACGTTCACTGAGCCAAACGCTGATGCTTCCTGTGTGCGCGACCTCCTTCAGGAAAACGGACACGGTTTAAAGGCTGCGGGTTTGGGCCACACCGAGAAAGCTCCATCGGGTCCCCTTGGAAAGAAGAGGCTGAGCCTTCAGAATTCAACAACAGCAGCAACAAACCCTACCATTTGCTCGCAGAACGGAGCATTTGTCTGTGCCCTGAACATTGTGTCCCCAGTGTTTAAGCCAACCACAGGGTTGCCGAGGGGTGACCAGGAGCGCTCCCTCCCGAGGCTCCGCGGGACTGTCCTTGTCCTGTGCTCGGTGCCCTGGAGAGGGAGGGCAGACAGCCTGCATGAGGCTCCCAGAGGCTCCCACAGGCTCCAAAGTCACCGACAAGGAGATGGCCCGGGCAAGTCTCCATCAGATGACTATGGCCCCCAGCTTGTCCGTGGGCATGTCCCCTGTGCCAGGCGGGGGTGGGGGCTGGAGCGTGCCCTGAGGGAGCGTCTTCAGCAGGGTTCCTGCTGGCCGGTGCGTGGGGGTGGGCTGGCGCTGACGTGTCATTATCGGAAAAGCCCGTGAAGTGTGCTTAGCACTTGGCTGCAGTACACGACGGAGGAGCCTGTCTGACGTGACATTTGGAAGGAAAGAATCTAATCTGAGCCAATGGACTTCAGGCTGGTGACGGGGAGCTTTCTGGTCAAGTGTCCCCAGGCAGCCTCACAGGCCCCCCCACCGCCCCTCAAGTCTTGGGGGACACATATTTTAGAAAGGGTCCATTCCTTAGGGTAACACAGTGTCACACACCGAGGGACCCAGAGATGGCCAAATCAGAGAGAAAACAGCCCACCCTCCCTGACATCCATTGGAACCTTCTAGTACCTCAGATACAACGTCATGCAGGGCTGCAGGGGGGGGGGGCCTGGGGAGACGCTCGTCAGGGGAACAGTTTCCGTCGCGCAGGACGAGGAGATCTGGGGTCTAAGGTACAGCCTGGTGATATAGGTGGTACTGTGCTGTGTCCTGGAAATGTGCCGAGGGGGCGCTCTTACGCGTTCCACACAAAGGGGGGGGAGGGTGCGGTGATGGACGTGTTAATTAGCGTGACTGTTTCACATTGTATACTTCTGTCAAATCATCACGTTGCACACCTTAAATATATACCTGTTTAATCACCCTGCATGGAGCCGGGGAATGAAGCTGAGCGAGGGTTTCTGCAGGCCGAGCGAGATCCCTGCAGCCACGCCGGGCCGTGGCACCTGTCGGGCCCCCGACGCAGCCTCGCTGACCGGCTGGCTGGGCTTCTTTCACTTGAAGGACCCGCCAGTTACCAAACCCCCAAATCCAGGGGATTTCTTGTTTGGCCAGGTGTTTCCATTGAACCGAGATGATTTTTATGCCCAGCCCTGAAAGGCCGGCGGTTAGTTTCAAAGACTAGAACCTGGACCTGTCTCCCTCGCCGCCCGGTCCGCGTCACCACTGGGCGCGTAAGAAACGAGGTGCGACAACGAACAGCCTTGTCTAGCTCAGGCGGCTCTGCCCCGAATAGCATTCCCTTCCTGGGGTGCTTTCGCCTGGGGGTTCGGCATCCCAGGGCTTTTTCCTCCCTAAAGGTCTGTGTTCACTCTGTGAGTGCTTTAGCGATGAGCCTTCTGCGAGGGAGTCAGGAGGCCCGAGTTCCAATCCTGCGCTGGCAGGCGCCTTCGAGGCTGAGGGGCGGACTGGGTGGGCTGAGCTGGCAGCCCCATCCCACCCACTCTCAGCGGCTGCCAGGCTCTTCCTTGGCATTCTGCACCCTCTGCCCTGTTTAGTCATTTCACCAGGCACCCTCAGGGGTACACAGTACTCAGAACTCCTGCTTTCCCTCAGGGCTTGTCCTTGTTCTAGGATTGACATACCTCTCCGCTCGGATTGGGAAACTTTCTCCCTGTAAATCTCACATCCTCCATCCTCACCTCCCTTTTCTTCGAAGCGTGATTTCAGTTGGTTATTACTCATCCCCACAGGAGCCTCTTGGCGTGATCTGGGAAGCTGCTCACTTGCGGAAAGACATGGCCCCACCCCAGGCCCAGGGGATGGCAGCAGCTCTGAGGGCACCGAGTGCGTTTCCTGACATCTGCTCGTGTCCAGAGCAGATTCCTCTGGTCAAGGCGCCGGGTCACTCACAACCTTTTAATTTAAACAAAGCAGGGGTCGCACCCTGGCCGGCGTGGCTCAGTGGATTGAGTGTCGTCCTGTGCACGAGGAGGTCCTTGGTTCAATTCCTGGTCAGAGCACATGCTCTGGTTGTGGGCTCGATTCCGGGTGGGGGGCGTGCAGGAGGCAGCCAATGGATGTTCTGCTCACACATCAATGTTTCTCTCTCCCTCTCCCTCCCTCTCTCTCTAAAGAGCAATAAAAACATATTTTTAAAAAAGCAGGTGTTGAGGATTTCTGTGGATTCCCGTGGGCCCCACCCCAACCCGGAGCATTGCTGGAGGCTGGGCCTGAGCAGCAGAGGCCACAGCCCAGCCTGGTCGAGTGGCTCCTGAGGACACCAAGGTGAACAGACCCAGGCCAGGCCTCATAGGGCCCCAGCCCCGTGCGGACACAGGCCAGCGACTCCACCCCCAGCCTCCACGCAGGCTGGCGTTTCCACGTGTCTGCACAGCCTGTGGGCTCCAGAAGGTGCACGTCTGTCCAGCACCTTCCTGACGAGGGTTTCCTGTGACACCTGGATCTGAGGATTCATGTCTGGGAGCATCACGCATAAGAAAATTAGTGCGATTATGGCCACTGACTCTCTAGGTTCATAACCCCTCCCTGTGGGCAAAGCAGTCATGCCACTGGGGCCTTGGTCTGGGTGGGTGACTCCGCCCAGTGGCCCTGTGGCCTGCAGATCTAGGTGTGGCTGGGGTCTGTCCTTCTGGCTTTCCAGGGCAGGCTGTGCTGGAGGTCAGCTGTGGCCTCCAGGACCGCATCCCCAGGGCCAGCTGTGTCCAGTGGGGGTGACCCCCTTCATTGCTTCTCAGCATTGCAGCTTCCAGGGAGACAGGGACCACACCTAGGGACACTGCCCCCCCCCCAGAAAGGGCTGGGACAGACTAGATGAGTACAGTGGCCCGGAGCAGTGGGGCCACGTCCAGGGAGGCCCCGGTCAGCTCTGTCCTCAGGTGGCCTGGGCTTTGGAGCTGGAGCCGGGCTGTCCTCAGCAGATCTGGCCATAGTGTCCAGTGGTCAGTTCTGGAGCCCAGGCTGGGAGGCGAGTGCTGTGGGTGGACCTGTGCCCAGTTGCAGTGCTCCTCACACAGGGTGGGTGCCCATGGCAACGACTTTGGGAGATGAGATCGGCTTGCATCCCTCCACGTGGGTTGCCTCAGTGTGGGCTGTGGCTTCTGTCCAGGGCTCTGGTGTGCAAGTCTGGGTGACAGTGAGGCCTGCTGCCTGGGAATACACCTGTCTCCGAGCATCTGGCTGGAAACTGAAGATGGTAGCAGGTGCGGTGTGCCCAGGGCGATCACCTCCAAGGACCAGCCTGCCAATCCCCAGGGTCCCCCAAGCTCCCCAGGGACTCCAGGGAGATTTCTGGAAAGATCTGGGGAGGCACGCTGCCTGTCAGGCTGTGAGGGGGTCGATGCTGTTCCGTTCACCGGTTCTCATTTTCAAACCGGGCGACTCCGGCGACAGCCTGGGGCGGGTCAGGTTTCCCCCTAAGTGGGACTGGCTGGGCGGCCGGCCGGATAAGGACGCGGTGCCGCTGGATGCTGAGCCGAGCCGGGTCCGGTTTCTCCCCGGAGATAGAGGCCCATTGTTGGCGGGTGGTTCCCAGGGACGGCAGAGGCCTCTGGGGGCCGGGCACCCCCGCCGGCTGGGAGAGCGTCGGGGGCCTCAGAAAGATGAGCCTGGTGGGCAGATCTGGTTTGGTCGGGGCTGGGAATGGGGTAGGGTGACCCTCGGTGGCTTCTGGAAGCAGAGTCAGGAGGAGGGGCTGAGGGCAAGGGCCCCACTGCGCACAGAGGCTGCCCCTGGCTGCCCCGGACCCTGTTCACCGGGACATCAGACCAGGAGGCCGATGGGTCCTCACTCCCTGCCCCCCCAACCTGCTGGCCTGCACAGGTCTTGGCCACTGTTGATTGAGGGGCAGGTTTTAAAAAAATAGTGATGACCTTCCTAGATGTGCACCACCACTGTCTACACCTGACCTTTTCGTCATCCCAGCGCAAACTGTCCCTTTAAACACGCGCCCCTCCCCCACCCCGATAACCTCCGATCTATCTCCGTCTATGAGTCTGACTACCCTAGACCCCGGAGAGAAGCGGAGTCATGATATCTGCCCTTCTGTGTCTGGCTGATTTCACCTGGATAACGTCCCCAAGGTCCCTCCACTTGTAACAGGTGACAGACGTCATTACCTTTGGTGGCTGAGAAACATTCCATTGTGTGGATGGACCACATTTTGTTATCCGTCCTCCGTCCGTGGGCTCTGGGGTTGCTTCCACCTGCTGGCTGTCGTGAGTGGCGCTGCCGTGAACTCGGGTGTGCGGAAACCTTCCCGTCAGCACGTTCGGGATCCGACTTCTCACCCCCACCCTCCCCCGCACTGCTGTCCCCTGTGTGCCTGATCTTCACCCTCCCGGTGGGGGCGAGGGGCCGTGTCCTTGTGCTTTGATTGGCGTTTCCCTGACGATCGTGACACTGAGCATCTTTTCATGGCACGTGGGCCATTCCTACGTCTTCGTTGGAGAAACGTCCGTTCCCGCCCTTTGAGGTGTCACATCTTTTTACTCCCATGTTCTGATGGACCTGGAGCCCGTGTGGACACTGCCCATCCCCCGCGGAGACCAGGCTGCCAGCAGCCCTCAGGGCCACCTTTGGGAGCTCGGCTGAGGGCCAGGGAGTGAGGGTTCACCCGCACAGCTTTCCCGCCCCCAGGCTCCCTGGCCCTCAGACAGGGCAGCGCGAGAACCCGGCGGCAGCGCTTTCTCACGGTTCGGGTTACAGCCCGAGTGCCCAGCGACGGGATTAGTCGGGGATCAGAGAGGACCTTCTGCACGGCTGCTCTCACCTTGCCCCTGGCGCACCTGCAGCAGGGCCTGGCGACTCCCGCCCCTCAGCCACCGCACCAATTCATTTGTCTCATTTACATGAAAAAGTGCAGAAGATGTCTTTCTACACAATTAACTATATTTTGCAACTCATTAAAATTCTGCAGTCTTGCCCACAAGAAAACCCCATTCACCAGCAGAGATAAGTGTCTGGGGGGCAGTGAGGATGGGGTCCAGTGGAGCACCTGCCTGATGCATATTCATGAGACGGGCCCTGGCTGCCCCGTTGGCGGGCTTGGGTGGGCTACCATGGAGGCCAGGCCCCCCAGAGCTCTGGGCAGGGTCTCACTGCTGGGGCTGCCCCTCCCCCCTCAGGTCAGTCAGGCTGCATTTCCAGCCTTCTAGAACCACCTGTGGGTGCCCAGGGACAGAGGACAGAGCCCAGGGCTCCCACTGAGGGGGGCCCTGCCTCTCTCCTGCCTCCTGCCCCACCTCCCTCCTATTTGCAGGCCAGCTTCGGGAGATTCCAAACAGAGAAGGCCTTGGCCCAAAGGGAACGCCCCCTCTCCTGCTGGACAGTGTGTGGACTGTGGAGACACACTGGGGCCGGAGGCAGGGCACACCCCTGTGTACCATCAGCACCCCCTCCTTGCCCAGCCACGACCACACCCTCCACGCAGACCATGGTGGTCAAGTGGGGACACCCTCTCCAGCCCAGCTGCTTCGTCTCTCCCGGCCTGGTGTCTCCTCTGGGGCAAAGCTGACTCCCCTCCCCCTGGTGGCCTTGCCATCAGTACACAAGCTTGGATACGTGGCATCTGTACACAAGCTTGGATACGTGGCATCTGTAGGCCACGTGAGCTCCTTCCCTCTCCAGCTGCGGCCTGCAGCCCACTCAGGGGAGGAGCAAGTGCCCCGAGGTGGAGGGACCCTGAGTAGGTAGATGGGTGTGGCTGGGGTCTCTCCACCTGGCCATGCAGGTGGTCCAGGGCACACTGAAGATTCCCTTCCCTCTCCTCGCAGCCCCTGCCAGAGCTGCTGTGGAAGCCGTGTGTGTGCTCCTGGGGTCTGAGTGGCCCCCATCCTTGGTGACCCTGCCCTTACTCTGAGCACGCAGCACCAGGTGCTGTGAAGAGTGGCAAGGGCTTCTGCTCCGGGGTGAGGGGCAGCTGGGAGAGAGTGGGCCAGCTGGGAGCCCAGGAGGACCAAGACTGTTCTGCTGGGTCCTTCCTCCCCAAGTGGGAGACAGGGGACCCTGTGGGGACAACCAGGAAGGCAGGCTCTCTGGGCTTGGGGGCAGCCTGCAGGCCAGCTCCCAGGGGGTTTGGGGGGACTGAGGAGGGTTCTGCTCCCCAGAGAAGGAGGAGGGCATTGCCTCAGGGTCAGGCCAGAAGGCGCAGGTGCTGGCCCTTGACCCCCACGACCTTCATTCCAGATAAACTGATAGTGGGGCCTCCCCCAGGAACGTCATGAGCCCACGGGGGAGGATTGTGCTGGAACACACCCTCGGCTCTGGTCCCAGAAGCCCGTCTCTGGGCACACCAATTAACTTAATTAGATTGTCCTGCCCCAGAGGGAGGCTCTCTCAGTCAGGGGAAAAAAGGAATTGAAATTCTGCCCAGTGACAGTAAATAGGAAAAAAGTGCTCAGCTTCACACGGAACGGGAGACGTGGCTCTGGGTCACAGCGCACCGCGGCTGCCTGGCAGAGTGGGCTGCGGGGACGTGGGCCCAGGGGCGGGGCGCCCAGGTCCCGAGTGGGGGATGGGGCCCTGGGAACCAGGCTAGCAATTCGGCCACCATCCCGACCCAGTGCGTGTGCCCTTTGACACAGAAACTGCGCCACCAGAACCTCTGAGGCAGACGGAGGCTGCGTGTCCTTGTCCCCGTGTCCGGTTTCGCAAATGCTGTCCTGGAAATGCCCTCCAAGGGCGTGTTTTTGTTGTTTTTGTTTCTTGTTTGTTTGTTAATCCTCACCCGAGGATAGTTTTCCATTGATTTTTGCAGAGAGTGGAAGGGAGGGAGGTGGTGGGGGAAGAGAGAGAGAGAGAATTCTACGTGAGAGAGACACATTGCTTAGTTGACACCTGCATGACTCCAACCTCGGCCGGGGATCAGACCTGCAACCCAGGTACGTGCCCTAGACTAGGAATTGACCCGAGATCCTTCTGTCCTCGGGCTGACACTCTAACCGCTGAGCCACCAGCCAGAGCCAAGGGGTTGTTTTAACAAATGACAATGCCTCTCGGACCAGCTCATTGTCCTCTCCCATCACAGTTAGAATCCCGTGGACAGGTCATTGTCCTTGTTCATCACAGTTAGAATCCCGTGGACAGGTCATTGTCCTTGTTCCATCAGTTAGAATCCTGTGGACAGGTCACTGTCCTTGTTCCATCACAGTTAGAATCCTGTGGACAGGTCATTGTCCTCTCCCATCACAGTTAGAATCCCGTGGACAGGTCATTGTCCTTGTTCCATCAGTTAGAATCCTGTGGACAGGTCACTGTCCTTGTTCCATCACAGTTAGAATCCCGTGGACAGGCCATTGTCCTCTCCCATCACAGTTAGAATCCCGTGGACAGGTCACTGTCCTTGTGCATCACAGTTAGAATCCTGTGGACAGGTCATTGTCCTTGTGCATCACAGTTAGAATCCCATGGACAGGTCATTGTCCTCTCCCATCACAGTTAGAATCCCATGGACAGGTCATTGTCCTTGTGCATCACAGTTAGAATCCCATGGACAGGTCATTGTCCTTGTGCATCACAGTTAGAATCCTGTGGACAGGTCATTGTCCTTGTGCATCACAGTTAGAATCCTGTGGACAGGTCATTGTCCTTGTGCATCACAGTTAGAATCCTGTGGACAGGTCATTGTCCTCTCCCATCACAGTTAGAATCCCATGGACAGGTCATTGTCCTTGTGCATCACAGTTAGAATCCCGTGGACAGGTCATTGTCCTCTCCCATCACAGTTAGAATCCTGTGGACAGGTCATTGTCCTCTCCCATTACAGTTAGAATCCCGTGGACAGGTCATTGTCCTTGTGCATCACAGTTAGAATCCCGTGGACAGGTCATTGTCCTTGTGCATCACAGTTAGAATCCCGTGGACAGGTCATTGTCCTATTCAATCAAAGTTAGAATCCCATGGACCAGCTCATTGTCCTGTCCAGTCAGAGTGCAGCATCTGGTGATCGAGCTTGGGTGAGGCTAGTCCTTGTTCCCCAGAGGAGATGATGTCCTGCTTGTCTGAGGCTTCATGTGTATTTTCTTACCACCTTCTCTGGTCTACTTCTGATTGTAGGGACTTCTCTTCATCCAGAGCCCAGGTGTTCCACAGTCTACCTGAAGACACAGGTATGCTTTGATGACCCAACACAGATCTCGGGTGTTGTCCACTGGGCCCTCTTCAAAGGTTGGTAGAAAGGGCCTTGGTGTAAGAGTCGATCATGATACAGTAAACATAACCCTTGCCTCTCCTGTGTGACCTCCTGTCTCACTGATCTGTGTCTTGTCTTGGCCAGCAGAACATCAGCAGACCGAATGAGCAAAGGGCCTACGTGCACTTCCGTAGTTCAGTGGGGGTTGTTCCTCTGTGAACGTCCATGACACAGATGTACTCAGGTAGTCATTGTCCCCAAAACGAGCGCATGTGGAACCAGTTGGATCCCAGTGCTCAGTGAGGAGCCGTGTCCAGCTGACTCGCAGGGGAAGTAGAGCTGCCAAGCCAGGCCCAGCCTAGACCAAGCAAACATTGGTCAACCCGCCCACTCAGACTCACGGTGTGAGGACACCTGCTTGTGATTGCACACCCCTGAGTTTGGGGTGACTGGCTACATGGCAGATGAATACATGGCGTCGGAGAGAAAGGGCAGAGGAGTCCTCAGGGCCAAGTACACGGCACTGGAGTTAGCTCTGCCCGGAGGAACGAAACTCCGCGAGAAGACTGCTCATAGCTCTCGAATCACCCAGAGTGACGGGAGGGGCTGACCTGTGGAAGCCACGCCAAGCGCCATTGTCCCAAGACTCTCCAGCTTGGCCTTGCCATCCTCGTGAACTTCTTAGAAAGCCCAGAAATCTGACTTAAAGCTGCCCCAGACTCGCCAGAGGTCCTGACCCCACCTTCCTCCTGCCCAGTGCCCACTAGGGGCCCCAGCTCTCACCTGGTGCCACCTGGAGGCCAGCCGCGAAGGCATCTTGAAATGATTGGGGTTGTTTACTTCGCTAACACCTGATAAACGTGGACAGAGAGCGGCCGTACACGGAGCTTCAGGGCTGGCGTCCGGTCCTTCCTGGCCCTCCCCGCCTCGCACACACATCGTCACCAGCTGACTCACAGAGCACGCTCACCAGCTTCGTCAGCCGTCCAGGGCTTTCAGGAGCCACCTGTTGTTTCTACTGTGGCCAAAGACACTTGTCATGAAGGACAAGAGGGTAACAATGTCAAGTAGTTCCCTTCCCGTTGTCAACACTGCCACAGAGATGGACTCTCCCAATGCAGACACAGCCCCTCTGGCCGCAAGGAGAAGGCCATTCTTCTCCAGAAGATGGGGGACTTCCACCTGACCTCAGAGACACAGCGGGAGGAGGGGAGCGGTGTCCTGCACCGTCTGCGGAGAGGAGGCCTCCGGGAACCACGGCTGCAGGGACAGAAGCTGCCTTTCTCACGGAACGCCATCAGCCTTGAGAACAAGTGGCCACGGTGATCAGACGTGGCCAGTATTTTTCTCAAGAATGAAGGAAGTGGGGTTTTCACTTCAAAGAGAGGCACTCACAGGATCTGTTGCCATTGATAAAGTTCCAGCTCAAAAGCGCAAAATTAGAATTCTGGGAAACCTACAGCATGAGCCTGAGAGCGCCGCAGAGCGAAAGGCTTTTCTGGTTAATCGGCGGTCGTTCTCCCATGTGACTTTTACGATACAATGTGTCCCCCTCGGGAAGGTTTGCCTACGTCAGTGAACCGTCAGTGAACCGCTACTTCCCACATGACCGAAGAGTGAGTGTAGACAATCCCGCAAGGGGAACAGCGGTCCCAGTGCAAGGGAGACCGATGTCACGTAACAGAGCCGGGTTCATTGATGCGGTTGCAGGGTCCACGCTGACACCAGTCAGGAAACGACCACACGCGGAGTTTGAAAGTGTATCAAAGGATAATATTCATGATGGTCTAAAAATAGCTATTAAAACGTTGCGGTCTTTCCGAGCCCGAAAGTGTGTGAGCCAGCTTCTGTCCACGTTCCCCCACCCCCAGCACCGCCGGGTCTGAGGGGACCCCCGCTGGCGGCCACTAAGTCCATGCACTGGAGACCTGCGACAAAAAGCTAAGCCGCTTTTCTCCCTTTTTTTCTGTTTTGTATAACACAGTTATCTTCCATCAAAAGTCTGTTATGTGTGCTGACATGTATGGGTTAATTCTCAATGAATTAACAAATAAATATTGAAAACTCTCCCTGCTAGAGCTGTCGACGGGATGGCTGACCTCGTGGGCAGGAGGAGGCCCGGTGCGGCCTGAGGTCAGCCGAGAGTGTGGACCTGGAGCCCGTCACTGGTGTCCCAGCCCGTGCTGCTCCGGCACGTCTGGCGACTGACATGAAGCCACCTGGGGACGCTGCCAGGTCACGGTCTTGTCCCCGTGATGTGGGCACTGTAACCTGTCAGGGGCAGTGTTCATCCCCACAAATCAGACCCTTTAAAATGCAAAGAATGTTTTCTTTTCACTTTCAAAGAGACACATCGTTATCATAGAACACTTGGAAAATAACCGAGAAGTAATAAAAACACGAATGCTTCTGCCCAGAGACATGGAGTGCTTCCTCTCCACCTCTCACGCAGGAGGTTGGAGCTGTTGTGGGCTGTTGCCCTTCAGCTCCTGCCAAGCTCCCGATGATCTCAGAAAGGCCTCGGCTGCCTGGTGGCCCTGGGACGTCACACAGGCTCCTGTCCCTGCTGCCCCTGCTCGAGGGCCCGGGGCCCAGCATTTGAAGGTGACCTTGTTTGTAGGACACCTCTGGACAGTAGGGCGCGTGTCCTTGCTGAGAAGCTGCCGTCCACTGCGAGTGGTCAGCCCGGCCACACTGGCCTGTCCCTCGCTGCACAGAGGCTGGTCACGTCCTGTTTCAGGCTCTCAACTTGTCCCAGCATCCAGGCTGCATTAGCCCCTAACGAGTCCAAGTCCACCATCCCCCAGCTACCTCGGGCTGCTGTGTGACCTACAGACAGGGGTGGGTGAGGGTCAGTCGGGGTAGGGTGTAATTGTTTCCTGGGGTGGCCAAAACAAAGTACCACACACTGGGGGGCTTCACACAACAGCACTTTGTTCTCGCATCGTCTGGAGGTAGGAAGTCTGAGATCCAGGCATGGGCAGGGCTGGGTCCCTCTGAGGCAGAGTCTGTCCAACTCGCCAGCTCCTGGGGACGGTGAGGTGACCGCAGTCCTGGGTGCTCCTTGACTCTAGATGCATCAATTTCATCCCTGCTCCATTGTCACATGGCGTTGCCGTATGTGCACGCATGTGTGTGCATGTGTGTTGACTGTGTGCACATGTGTATGCGTGTGCATATGTGTGCATGTGCATGTGTGCGCGCGCATGTGTGTGCGCGCATGTGTGTGCCTTTGTTCTCTCTCCTTATGGGTCACCATCGTTGGATGAGGGTCCCCCTACTCCAGTGTGACCTCATCTTAATCTAACTACTTACATCTGCCAAGACCCTGTTTCCAAATCAGGCCGATTCCAAGGCTCCAGGCGGGCAGGAATGGGGGGACGCTGTTCTGACCACTGCACGGAGCCACTGCTCTTTCCCTGTCCTGAGCTGCCCACGTTGTTTCCGGACCTCGGACCTGCTACAGCTCCAGGAATCGGCCTCTGCCCTCCCCGTACCTTGGTCCCTCCCTGGAACAGAGCAGACACTTCTCTGTGGGGTGCACTGGACAGAGGAACCGGGCACACAGCTTCAGGCCTGCTTCTTCACCCCTGTGCCCGGAGAACTTCTGCCAGAAGGAAGCAGGCCGGGCTCTTGCTGGGTGAACGTCCGTCTGCAGACCCAGCACTGCCCACGGGGCTCCCAGTTTGGCCAGCAGGTGGGCGTGGCGGAGGGACCGGAGGCCGATTCTGGCGGTAGGTTTAAGCCATGTCCTGCAGGGAAGCAGGGACCTGTGGCCCCTGTCTGCCTGTGGGTCCGTTTCCCACGAGGGTCATGCCCACGTTGGGGTAGGGGAGAGTCTGCTTTGGGAATTCGATCGTCAGGATCTCAGCAGCCGGCATGTAGGTGATAGGAGGTCTGGGCTGGTTGCAGGCGCTCTCCCTGGGGGTGGGGGCCTCAGCACTGCAAGACACGGTACAGATGGGTCCCCGAATACGCCTGGGTACCCTCTCGGGGCCCTGACCTGCTCTGTCTGCTTCTGACCTTGTGCACCCAAAGCCGCTGTGCTCAGCCCCTCCCTGGCTGCGGTCTGGAACTGGGGTCACACCGGTCACGGCAGAGGGAATGGTGCAGGAAGGGACTTTCCAAGTCCTCCCATCTGCTTCAATGTGGCAGAGACCCTTGGACTTGTGCCTCACCCCGAGCCGCCCCGCAGCCCTGTCCGCGTGCCTGGGCCTGAGCGTGGCTCCTGTCGTTCCCCGCACCCCTGCAGACCGCTTTCCAGTCCCCAGTCCTGTGGTCAGGTCACAACAGTTTTCTCTCCCCATCCTCACATCTGCCCCTGTTCTGTCCAGGTCCATCTTCCAGAAGCTTCCCTTCAGGCCGAGGCTCGCCGCCCCTCCCCCCCATCCCCCTAATCCGTGCTCTCCCCACAAGGACGGCAGAGGGGTCCTGGGCTGAGCACAGGTGAGTGGCCAGAGTGACAAGGTCTCGAAATCTGTACTAATGTCGACAATAATATATATTTTTTAAGCCAGGAAGAAAAAAAAAACCCACAAACACTTCAATCCAAAGAAGAGTGTGTACGTGAACTAGCATTTTTAAAACAAAAGAACTCTGAAACGGCAGGGGTCTAACCTCACAGGAGTCGCAGCCCAGGCAGAGGCCGCTCTCTCCCCAAACCCTGCGTGGGACTCACGCCGCCCCGCCCACTCCCGAGTCCCTCGGCACGAACGGAAGACACACGGAGGAAACAACAGGACAGTGTCCATCATTTGGGGACATCATTTAGGGACAATCACCATTGTTTTCAATTAAATCAAGGAGCGATGACAAGATGGAGAATTTTACCGAAGAACTGGAACTGCTTCCAAGAGAATCAAGTGGAAATTCCAGAACTGAAATACCCAGTAAGTGACACTAAGAAATAAGCAGATGAGCCCTGGTCGGTTTGGCTCAGCAGCTGGAGCGTCTGTCCGCGGACCAGAGTCGATTCCGGTCAAGGGCACGTATCTCGGTTGCGGTTGGGTCCCCGGCCCTGGTCAGGGTCGTGCGGGAGACAGCCAGTTGATGTGTCCCTCTCACATCGATGTTTCTCTCTCTCTCTCTCCCCACCTCCCTCCCTCCCTCCAGTTCTGTCTGAAGGTGAATGGAAGAATATCCTTGGGTGAAAATTAAAAAAAGAAAAAGAAATAAGCAGATGGGTTTGGCAGCCAATGAAACAGGGCTCAGGTTCAGGAGGGATCCCCACTCAGGTTCAGGAGGGATCCCCACTCGGGTTCAGGAGGGATCCCCACTAGGGTTCAGGAGGGATCCCCACTAGGGTTCAGGAGGATCTCACTCGGGTTCAGGAGGGATCCCCACTTGGTTTCAGGAGGGATCTCACTCAGGTTTAGGAGGGATCTCACTCGGGTTCAGGAGGGATCCCACTCGGGTTCAGGAGGGATCCCACTCGGGTTCAGGAGGGATCCCACTCGGGTTCAGGAGGGATCCCACTCGGGTTCAGGAGGGATCCCACTCGGGTTCAGGAGGGATCACACTCGGGTTCAGGAGGGATCTTACTCGGGTTCAGGGTTCAGGAGGGATCCCACTCGGGTTCAGGAGGGATCCCGCTCGGGTTCAGGAGGGATCCCGCTCGGGTTCAGGAGGGATCCCGCTCGGATTCAGGAGGGATCCCGCTCGGGTTCAGGAGGGATCCCACTCGGGTTCAGGAGGGATCTCACTCGGGTTCAGGAGGGATCACACTCGGGTTCAGGAGGGATCTCACTCGGGTTCAGGAGGGATCACACTCGGGTTCAGGAGGGATCTCACTCGGGTTCAGGAGGGATCCCACTCGGGTTCAGGAGGGATCCCACTCGGGTTCAGGAGGGATCCCACTCGGGTTCAGGAGGGATCTCACTCGGGTTCAGGAGGGATCACACTCGGGTTCAGGAGGGATCCCGCTCGGGTTCAGGAGGGATCCCGCTCGGGTTCAGGAGGGATCCCGCTCGGGTTCAGGAGGGATCCCGCTCGGGTTCAGGAGAGATCTCACTCGGGTTCAGGAGGGATCACACTCGGGTTCAGGAGGGATCTCACTCGGGTTCAGGAGGGATCACACTCGGGTTCAGGAGGGATCACACTCGGGTTCAGGAGGGATCCTACTCGGGTTCAGGAGGGATCTCACTCGGGTTCAGGAGGGATCACACTCGGGTTCAGGAGGGATCCCACTCGGGTTCAGGAGGCACAGGCTGGCCCTGACGTCTCCCTGGCCTCACCCCGCCCTGCCCAGCTCTACAGCGGACACTGGATGAGCCCTCACGGCCAAGGGACCAGCTGCCCCAGGGTTTATCCTGACTCTTACGAGCAAATGGAGGCGTCAGTGCTGGCCCAGGGGGTCAGCCAAAGCTCTTGTCAGGGGCTGCGCAGCTGCTCAGCGCGGCCGGAGGAGGGCAAGGTGTGCAGTGTGCTCGGCAGCTCCAGGCCTGTCCCCGTCGCATGGACTCAGTGCCCCGGGTCCCTCAGGACACCCTGAGCCGTCACCACACGCTGAGGCTGGCACTCCATCCTGGGGCCCTTTCTCTCGGCTTCCTCCAGTGTCCAGGGCAGGTCAGCTGGGCCTCACCTTTGTGGGGGGTGAGGATGGTTTGGGGGACCTTCACCCACCTGAGTCAGCACGTGTGGCCCCTGAGGACGGGAGGGGAGAGTCCATGGGCAGGAGCCACTGGAAAGTTCTCTGGGGAGCAGGCAGAGAGAGAAGGGGGCGGTACGTGGAGAGGCCACGCCCAGCACTGCCAGCCGGGGTGCCTCCCCACTCCTGAAACCACCATGAAGCTGGGGGCAGACTCCACGGCTTCTTGTTCCTTTAAAATCTGTTAAAATGGTGTCAGAAAAGCAGCAGAGGCAGCGGCATGGGTCAGCGTGCAGGTCGCACGGGGCGGTCTCGGCCAGTCCCAGACCTCAAAGCCCCTTCCGCCGAGAGACCCCCCAACAACCTGCAGCAGCTCGGTGCACGGGAGGCCTGCAGCACATGCCCACTCCCCAGGGGCGGGCAAACCCCTTCCAGGGCCTGGCAGCTCCAGGTGGCGAGATGAGCAACGCCGGCCAGACTCCTGCCCGCACCGAGTGAGGAGGAGGGTGCCACCTGCCCCTCAAGGTCCTCGCAAGGTCCGCAGACCAGCGGGTCCCGGTGGCAGCCTCACTGCTGCGTACGTAAGTGTGGGGGAGAAGCTCAGATGCTCAGAGCCTCAGTGCCCGCCTCGGCCGGGGGTGGTGCATACCTGGCGGGTTTCCCTGACCAGCCACGGGGAGCGGGACTTCGGGGACAGACAGCCTGGGGCCATGTGCCGAGGGCTCCTCCCCTCCTGAGCCCGGTTGAAATGACTGAGAGCAGAAGGGATCTTCAAACAAGACAGCTGACAGCAGAGACACGAAGACAGCTGTGCGGGGCGGTCACTGTGAAGGAGCATTGTCACGAGGTCGGAAAGGGTCGATGGGATTTCCCTGGAAGGCAGGCAGGGGCAGTGGGCCGGGGCCACGTGAGTCCCTTCTCCCCACAGTGCCGGTCCGGGTGGAGATGGTGGACAGGGTGCACTCTGTGGTCACCCACTGGGCTCCCTGGAAACGGTGTCTGGTGGACATTTCGGTGCAGACAGCGTGTGGGGACGTGGGTGACCGAAGAAGCTGAAAGAGGATGGTGTGGCTGTAACACCAGCCCCACTCGAGGCCTGAGAGCTCGGCGCTGGGAGGGTCCTTCCGAGGGTTCCCAGACCAAAGCGGGGCCAGGCCTCCACCCAGCACGGACCAGTCGGCGGTGAGCTTCCCCAGCAGGACCGTGAACCTGGGCGGGCGGCTCCTTTGGGCAAAGCATATCTGAGGGAGGGACCCAGCCACCCCTGCCAGGCCCTCATCCTGGGCACCAGGGTGGGCCCCCCATCCACTACGGCCCACCGGTGCCACTCGGATCCACGCAGTGGTGCAGGGAGCTGGCCTGTGGGGGCAGCTCCCCCGGCCGGTCTCTTCCTGGGGACACACAGCAGGAGGAGCCGTGGGACTCACTGGGCTGGCACTCGTCACGCCTGTCCTGGATCCCCACTCCCCACTGGACAGGTACTGGCCCTCAGAGGTGGCCCTCTTCCTGTGAGGCCTTTCTCAAGCATGGAGGCCCCCAAAGCGCCAGGAGGCTGCCCTCTGCTGTGCTCCTCCCCTGACCACAGCCTGGACTCCAGGGGAGGGGCCTCGCCCGAGCCCTGGTCACTCTGGGGAGGGGCGGGGACCTGGTGCCCCGGAGGCATGTGCCCCACCAGGGTCTCGTTAAAGGAACTCCTCTGGGGGGGGGGGTGCTGAGATGGCCCTTTCCGGGGGTGCTGGCCCTGCCATGTGGGAGCCGTGCCCGGGATGAATGGGGCTCTGTGTGTGCGAGGCGGGGACCCAGCGAGGGCCTCTTCCCCCCTTCCGTGCTCAAAGGCAAGCGTGACCTTTCAAAGCTGTCTGACCCCAGGAGGGAGGCCGGTCCCCAGGAAGACCAGTGCCAGATGACAGTGCGTCTGTGTTTCAGCCACGGTGGGCGGGGCCGGGATGCTGCCTGGCACTGGGGCCCCAGGAGAGTGCCCCGCAGGCCCACTGTTGCCTCTGCTCACAGGGCGGGGAGAGCACCTCTGTGCAAGCCAGTCCCAGAAGGAGGGCCAAACCATGGGCCCCCCCCAACCTCCCAGCAGCATGAGCACTGGTCCCAGCAGGCAGGATGCCTCCAGGTGGGGGTGGCCTAGGGTCCCCTGGACTGATTCCTACCCCCACCCCAGCACCACCCCCATCGCCCTGGGTCTTGGGTCTGGTGCACCCTACCCTTGTCGAGAGTTCCCGGATGCCCTGGCGTGCCTGACCGAACCGGCCCCACGCAGCCCGCCCGGAGCGCACAGCCAGTCGGGGGAAGGGCACACGGCGCCCATGCACAGCCGCGGCCCCTCCCACTGTGACCGACCACAGGGCCACACGCCCTCCTCCATGGGTGGCCAGCGGCAGAGCCGGGGTTTGATTTCCGAAGGCCTTTGCTGCTTCCTTACATTCGAAGAGGCACATGTCCAGAGTTTGTAATAATGGGGAAAATGCAACAAAATGATAAAAGCTGGTCAAGATTTCACAGAAAGTAGAAGCCCTTTTCTACTGGCAAGGAACCCATGAAAAGTCGGGGACGGTCCTGGCAAAGCAGGTGCAGGGGTCGTAGCACTCTTCCCACTGTCCACCCCGTCCACCTCTGTCCACCCCCGTCCACCCCGTCCACCTTCATCCACCTCGTCCACCTCTGTCCACCTTCATCCACCCCGTCCACCTTCATCCACCTCCGTCCACCTCTGTCCACCCCGTCCACCTCTGTCCCCCTCCACCCCGTCCACCTTCATCCACCTCCGTCCACCTCTGTCCCCCCTCCACCCCGTCCACCTTCATCCACCTCCGTCCACCTCTGTCCCCCTCCACCCCGTCCACCTTCATCCACCTCCGTCCACCTCTGTCCCCCCTCCACCCCGTCCACCTCTGTCCACCCCCGTCCACCCCGTCCACCTTCATCCACCTCTGTCCACCTCTGTCCACCCCGTCCACCTCTGTCCACCCCCGTCCACCCCGTCCACCTTCATCCACCTCGTCCACCTCTGTCCACCTTCATCCACCTCCGTCCACCTTCATCCACCCCGTCCACCTTCATCCACCTCTGTCCACCCCCGTCCACCTCTGTCCACCCCCGTCCACCTCTGTCCACCCCCGTCCACCTCCATCCACCCTCCACCCCGTCCACCTTCATCCACCTCCGTCCACCCCCGTCCACCTCCGTCCACCTCCGTCCACCTCCATCCACCTCCGTCCACCTCCATCCACCTCCGTCCACCTCCGTCCACCCCCGTCCACCTCCATCCACCTCCGTCCACCTCTGCCCACCTCCATCCACCTCCGTCCACCTCCATCCACCTCCGTCCACCTCCGTCCACCTCCGTCCACCTCCATCCACCTCCGTCCACCTCTGCCCACCTCCGCCCACCTCCGTCCACCTCCATCCACCTCTGTCCACCTCCGTCCACCCCCGTCCACCTCCACCTGGAGGTCCAGGACCAGAGCGGATTTGCGGGGTGGCTGTTGCGGTTCACGCCCCGGGGCCCTGTTTGCACCGAGTCCTCACAAAACCCTTCCCTGGTTTGATCTGTACTTCTGTTGTTTTCTGAAGGAGGGAGGGCCCCCAAATGCAGCTTGATGGACCCCTGCCCTGGACACCCTTCAAGAGACCCTCCCTTCAGACCCTCCCAGGTCACCAGAGGAAGTGAGGCTGACAGCCAGGACGCTGGGTGTGTCACGTGACTGAAAACACAGTCGAAGGCGCTGAAGTTACCAACCTGTTGCTGGAATCCCCGGAAGTGGTCGTTCAGGCCAGAGCTGGGGTTCTCTGACGACCTCTCTGTCCTGCTGCTCACGTGGTGACCGATGCCCCTCCGGTGGGCTTCCCGGGGTGTGGGAGCACTCCTCATCCTTCCCCACACCAGCAGAAGCTGCGCCACACAACGGGGGCGCCATGGCCGTCACTGCTGGGCACTTGGAACGTGGCTTGTCGGACATGAGACATGTCATAAGTGTGAAATACCTGATGTTGAAAACAGGAAAAAGTGTAACATGGCTCAGTGGTAACTTTTAATTGATTACCTTTTGTTTAAAAATATTTTTTTTCTTTATTGATTTTACAGAGAGAGGAAGTGAGAGGGAGAGATAGAAACATCGATGAGAGAGAACATTGATTGGCCGCCTCCTGCATGCCCCCCACTGGGGATCGAGCCCACAACCTGGGCATGTGCCCTGACTGGGAATCGAACCGGAGACCTCTTGGTGCAGGGTCGACGCTCAACCACTGAGCCACACGGGCCGGACACGCCTAGGGAATTTTAAATGACGTGTGTGGCTGGCATGGTTTCACTGGGCACCCCAGGCTGAAGCCAGAGGAAGACAGCACTCCAGCCTCAGCACTCCCCCCCCACACCCCCGCGTGGGAGGGGTGCTGGAGCCAAGAGAACCCCATTCTTCCATGTTCTTCCCACTGAGTTGGGGTCCAAGCACCCTGCATGGAATCTGAGCTGGCCTAGGCGCCCCGCTTGGCCACGGCATGTCCCCAGCTTGCCACTGAAGTCCCGCGGCTGCCGCCCAGGACCCCAGGAACACTGGACCTCAGCACCCTGAGACCATGATGCTGGACGCCCCACGCAGCGCTCAGTCAGGAGCCTCCCGTGAGCCCAGCCGTCCAACCAAGACAGGGCCCCGACGTGCCACGGCCGCCCGTGGGGACGACAGGCCGCTGAGCCCCGGTGACGGCCCCGCTGCTGTCTGAGCCCAAACACACGTGGGCCGGCCGGCGGGGAGCTGAGCCTGACTCACCCCAGAACTAGGAGAAAAGGGTGCTTTTACGCCACCAGATTTTCTTTTTAAAACAATTTTTAAAAGCGCTGGACCCTTCCACACGCTTCCGCCTCAGAATGTGCGGACATTCTCACGACTCCCACGGCGGACACGTTTGTTTTGAATTATTTCTGCACGGAAAGGTGAGGCGGCGACTTGTTGATAGCTTGCAGCTGAGATCGTGGCCGTCAAGGCAGCCTCTCCGGGAGAAAGGGACCGAGCAGCGGCGGCCGGCGGGACTCCCATCCACGTGTGCAGACAGGCCTGTCATCGCTGCCACAGTTCACGGGACGTCACACCGAGCGCCGGCCGGGGACGGTCTGTGCGAACTGCGTCTTGTCAGAATCCGATCCCGGTGTGGGTTTCCCTCTGCAAAGCCTCGGTGAGGACACGTCTGCTTCGTGTCGGTTGCTGTCTCTGCTGAAATCGCTTTCTGTCCACGTCGTCCGCGGCTGCTCCTTTGTGGGCTGAGCCCATGTGACTGCTGGGTGTGCCGGGGAGCCCACTGGTGCGGGATGGGAAGCCGGAGGCCGAGCCTCCCAGCAGGGCGTCCGAGGCTTCCCTTGGTCTGGGTGGTGAGCAGGCGCTGGGGATGGGGCGGGGGGAGGCCTTCCTTTCAAAGGAGTGTGGAGCTGAGGCGCGACGAGAGGCTTTATGTCCAGGGTGATCTAAGGGCTGTCCTCGGTCATTACGGCTGCGTTCGGAAGACCCTTCACGGAGGGCGAGCCTGGCTGGGCGGTTGGTAACAGCACTGCCAGCTCCTCCGAACAGGGCGTTTTATTTCCTGGGGACCCCCTCGTAAGTCGCCGAGGAGGCCGTGCGAACGGCTGGAGGCCGGTTTCCAGGCAGCAGCCCTGCGGAGTCTCTGTCTGCGGCTCCTCGGTTCCTGATCAGGGCATCGCCCATCGCAGACTTGGCCTTCGAAAAGTAACGAGTCTGCCGACAGGGGAGGCATGCAAGCAGAGGCTGGCCGTCCCCGGGGATCCTGCACAGGGGGCTGCACTGGGCTCTGGGGTGCTCGGCCCCGTCCGGGCTTTAGCTGCCTTCTTCGTGCCAGGGCCGAGAGGCGTGGCCGTGCCCGCAGCACGTGGCTGGTGGTGGCTGGGACCGGTCAGCACATGTCTCCTTTGAGTCTGTGCCGTCGTCCTGCACACACGGCAAACGGGTGGCGTGGCCGTGTCACCAGGCCGCCACAGCCCTTCGTCCTGAGTCAGCGTGGCTCCAGTCAGAACGCTCCTCGCTATGAGACTCAGAAATAACGCGAGAACGGTAGATGTTAGCCTTTTGCACTGAGGTCACGACCTTGCTTTATGACCCCTTGAACAATGTGGGACCACTTTCTGTTCCCAAGCCAGGGAGGACTTTTTTGGAAACGGATCATGAGACTAGCACAGGGATCTTCCAACATCACCTTTGTGACCACGTGGGTTCCGTGCTCGGGGACGAGGACGCAGTCAACAAGCTGCAGCCCGTTTGCAGAAACACCCATCCCCGTGGGAATGTACGCGCACAGGCGAAGGGTGCCACGTGAAACGCACCACAGCGGATCCCTCAGCACACGGGCCAGACCTGAGGGGTTAGGCCGGTGGGGATTGAAAGCAGGGTTCATACTCACCGTGCAGGAGAGGAGGGAGGCGTCGGAAACATGGAAGAGGGGCCCGGACCCGCCGGGAGCGCCGGGACAGGGAAGCACGGGGTGGCCATGTGGACTTACAGACGGGTTAGCAACGCAGTGAGCACTCTGGGGACATGGCAGGCCAAGCTGAGAAATGCCCCCTAGGGTATCAGGAAGGGGCGGAGATTCGAAGTGGAAAATACAAGGGAAGGCCGAGAGGCAGGACAGGGGCGCAGAGGCCCGTCTGTGGAGCGGCAGCGCAGGGCAGAGGGACCGGCGTGCGTCTCTCAGGAGCTAGGTAGCAGGAATCTTCGCCCGACGGAAGCCTCAGGTTGGAAGAGCAGCAGAGGACCCTCACGGTGGAAAGAAGTTTAAGAAGAGCAAAGAGAAAATTAAACTCTAGATGCTCTCAGACAAAGCTGTTTGCCTCGGGACGGTCGATAGCAGATGATCAGATTGGCACCATGAAATCCCAAGAACCAGGAAAGAAGGGCCTGAGGACAGTCACCTTCCACCCAGTCCCGAGGGCAGCTGCCGGGCCCCGAGGCCTCAGCGGAGCCGGGGTCCGCTCTGAGATCGGGGCCAGAGGTGCTGAGCGGGTGGGACGGGCACCGGGAGGCAGGCAGTCTGTGGGTGAATGCAGACACCTGTGTGCACCCCAGGTGGGTACCGCCACCCCCCTGTATCCACAGAGGGACAGACTCCCACTGGAGTCAGGCAAGTCGGAGGTTTCCAGAAGGACGTTTAACCTCTCCACAATTTAAAACATTGAGCCGAAGGCACAGGAAGGGCCGTTTCCCGAGGCTGGGAAACCATCCAGGGTGACCCCACGCTGGTGAGGGCGGCGGGTCGGAGGGGGCTGCTCCGGGGGGGGTGGCTTTGGCCATAGACGCTGAAGGTCTCTAAAGAGCACGGACCCTTTGCACCCCAAATCCAGTTTTAGGAATTCAATGTGAGCTGGTGATCCAGGAAGGGGGCAAAGACGAGTGCCCCTCCAGCCCCTTGTTCAGGCCAGGAGGCCCTGGGGCGGCCTCCAGCAGACACCGCTGGCCATCGAAAGGGTCTCCTGGCGGCCACAGGGACTCGGAAAGAGGCCCGGGTCCCGTGCTGGTGACAGCGTCGGGCCACAGAAGAGCGTGTACAGTCTGGTTCTGTCTTGCCGTATGTGTACGGGCGTGCGGCGAGAGGGCAAAGGTCAGGAGGGCGTGTGGTCAGGAGGGGCGAGGGTGGGCTGAGGCCTGTGTCTGCCTCCTGTGCTGTGTTCGCTGGGTTGTTCACAACGAGTATGGATTGCTTTTGTACGTGGAAACATTGCTTTTCCTGCAAAAAAAAGTTTTGTGCCCTGGCCGGTGTGGCTCAGCGGTTGTAGCGTCGGCCGGCGGACCAGAGAGGCCCGGGTTCGGTTCCCGCTGAGGGCACATGCCTCTGTTGCAGTTTGCCCCCGGCCCCGGTTGGGGTCGTGTGGGTGGCAGCCACTCGGTGTGTCTCTCTCACCTCGATGTTTCTCCCTCCAGCTCAGTGTTGTGGCCGGTGGCGTCCTCGGCGTGCTTGGGCGTGGTGCCACGACCAGATAAACCCCTCAGGCCCGACGCGCCTGCAGAGCAGCGTCCACGAGCATGTCCGCGAAGGGCCCCCAGCGTTCATCGGCGTCGTCCCAGAACGGGGAAACCGAGGCTGAGAACCAGGGGCTGGCTGTGCGGGTCACGTGACAATCCCGACAGACCTGGGTCAGGTGTCCTCACTCCCCGACGGAGACAGTCACGTCATTGGACGAAGGGGTTTGGGGGTGCCTGGCTCTGCTGGGTACATTCAGATCCACACCCACAGATCAACCCCGAGTGTTGTGAAGCTGCCGTGCCTCAGGCCCTGGGAGGACGTCGGTGGGGAGGAGGGCAGGACAAGAACACGCAGAGAGGCCTCCATCGGGACCCTGACGGGCCCCCTCCACCCAGGGCTTCCTTCCTGCCCCCCACGTTTCAGTGACCATGGAGAAGCCCCTACCCCGAAGGCCCATCATTCTCCAAGGAAGGGGAACCTTTGCCATGCGTGTGGGTGGGGGCTTCAGAGACTGCTTCACCCCACACCCTGCTTCACAGGGAAGGACCCGGCCGGCGAGTGCGGCCCTGGCTGACGTGGGGGTGGGTCCCAGACTCCAGCCGCAGGTCCAGCGCCGGCCTTGACCAAGGTCACAGGGAACGCAGGGGCCGCCGGGGAGGGCGTGCCGTCAGCCCTCTGAGAGGCCGCTCTGAGCTTATCTTTCTGTGTCCTTGGGGCTTAAAAGTAATTAAAATGGATTTTCTTTTACTCGGCAATCCTTACATTTCAAGGGTCTAATTTCAGGATATAGCAGGATCTCCTCAGTCAGCCCGCCGCCGACCTCCCTCCACCCTGGGCCGCGGCACAGGGCTGAGCGGCGTGTCCTGCTGGCCCCGTCCCTGGTCAGCTGTCACCTGGCAGGTAGCTGCTCCTGGCTGGCTCCTGCTTTCAGAAAACAGCCACAGTCATTTCGCGGGAATCGGGCAATCGCCCAGCGCATGCTGGTGACATGTCTTCTGGTGGGGCGACGCCCTCCTGTGCCAGCACAACGCTCCCAGCCGCACTTGGCAGAGCCCGGCTCCGTGCACCTAGACACCTCTCCTCGGCATCCCTGGCCTGGCTGAGATGGACACCGGGACGCTGGGCTGAGCCCGCCCCGACCAGCTCACGGAAACCTCCCAGCACCCCGAGGCGGGAACGCACCCCATTTGCAAAAGAGAAGTGGACTCAGAGAGGCTGAAAGACTGTCCGGGTTTGCACAGCTGGTGGGAGGGGAGCGGTTTCCTGCCCAGGTCCGCCCTCTCCCATGGGCCTTACTGGTGACCTTGACTGAACCTGCGTCCCCAGCCACCGCCATCCCTGGCCACATCAGCTCAGCCTCAGACTCCCCAAGCCACTCGGCACCCCGAGAGCACGTGTCCGCCTCCTGTGCTCTGTGCGCACGGGGGCCTGGCAGGGGTGCGGCCACGACGCCGAGGACACCGCTCAAGGATCCGGAGGACGAGGCTGACCTCACACCCCGGAGCGGGCGTGCAGGCCAGCTGCCCTGGGCCCTCCCACACGTCTGGTCGAGCAGAGCCGGGAGCCCAGGGAGCCGCCTGCGGTGGGAACGGAGGCTCGGCAGCCGTCCCGGGGCGCGTCAGCCTGTAATTGGATAGCACACGGCTGAGGATGAGTGAGTCCCCAGTTCCAACAGAGCCAGAATCGGGGGGTGGGGGCGCTGCTGCTGAGGGCAGTGGGCCACACTGTCCCTCGCAGGGATCACGAGAACCCCAGCCCGCCCCTTTGCACCCCCCACCACCGAAAGTCACCAAGGCCACCTGCCCTCTCCCGGCCCTTTCCTCCATTCTCCTGGAAACTGGACACGGTCTATCAGGGAGAGAGGAGCCAGCCCCCCGAGGTGGCCACATCCTGAGGCTCCCAGTCTGCAGCTTCTGCTCCCCGGGAATCGACAGCAGGGATGTCCTGGAGCGTGGTCCACCCAGCTCCACCCAGTCTCCCCTCCACGCGGCTGTCAGGAACAGCACCCTGCGGGGGCAGCCTCCCCTCACCCGCAGGACAACACGCCCCGTCTGGAGGAGACCCCCAGTCTCGGGGGGCCCCCGGAGCAGTGGCGTCTCTGGGCTGTGCCTGCCGCTCTGGGGTGCAACCCACAGCTTCACGTGGTTATTTCGAGGCTGTGGGTTCGGCTTGGCGGCAGCACAGAGAAGCCTTTCTTGGCTGTGCTCTGGCCCCGGCTGCTTTCTCCTCTCCGCCCTGTGGCTTGGACTGTCTGGGGACCGCACGCCCTCATTAGGCTCCCCCCTCACCACAGAGCCTTGGAGCCCCAGGCCCTCCCCAGAGACGGGCCTTCCTTGCGGGCCCTCACTGTCTCATGGCCGAGGTTTGGGAGCCGACACTGTGCTCCTGGGGTTATTGGAAGGTGACTTCACGTTGGGTGTGTCCGAGCCTGAACGAGGACCCTGTCATCCAAGACACCACCCTCTCTGGGCTCTAGCAGCTGACCCCAGGCTCCAGGACTGACCTGTGGGCTCTGGAACCACCCCACCCAGGGGGCTGAAAGCTGGCCCCACCCCCACCTGAGCTCATCTGCCTCCTCTCACTGCCAACTGTCCCCGGGACCCTGAACCCTCCTCACCCTGACCTGGCCACCCTGCTGGACTCTGGACCCTCCACCATGGGCCCCAGAGAGGTCCAGACAGTGGCCCGAGGAGGGGCAGGCCGGCACACGCGGCCCCCTTGGAGGCTGTAGTCCTGGGAGGAGGCTCAGGGCCCTCTGTCTGCACCCGAGGCCCCCACAGCACGAAACAGGAGGTTCCGGAGATCCTGGGCCCCACAGAGTCAGGACCCACCCCCTGGCTTCCAGGAGGCACCAAACCCAGACAGCCCCACCCCCACCCTCAGGAGAGGAAGGCGCCTCCTGCCGCCTGGGCCTTGGCAGGTCTCTGTGGAAGAGGGGGCTTCCTCCCGCACATCCCCGAGGCTGCCGGGGTGCTGGGGGCCTGGGAGCATTAACTGAGATGCTGGAGGGCCTGCGAGAAGCTTCCACCCCTGGCCTGCTCACCCCCCTGCCTGGGTGTGCAGACGGATGTCGTGGGATCTGACCTCTGCCCCCTGGCCTAGGGGCTCCAACAAAGGACGTCCTGGAATTCCCAGCCGGGAGGCTCACGGAGCCCACTGGGGCGGTAGGAAGGCCCAGAACGGACCCGAGCCCACAGAATGAGGGACAGCACCTGGGCTGGGCAGCGGGCAGCTGGGGTGGCCAACAGCCTGGTGAGCTGACACTCCACCTGGGAAGGAAAGGGTGGAAACTGGACCGCTGGCAGGGGGCCCTGCCCCCACCGAGGCATCCTCACTGACAGAGGGGACTGGAGAGAATGGAGGACCTACCGCTGCTCACGTCAGCGCAACCCAACTCAGCGGGCTGCACACTGAGGAGGGGATGTCTCAGGGCCAGAAACTCCCTCAACACACACACACACACAAACAGGTGTGCACACAGGTGTGCACACAGGTACAGGCATGCACACACACAAACAGGTGTGCACACAGGTACAGGCATGCACACACACAAACAGGTGTGCACACAGGCGTGCACACAGGTACAGGCATGCACACACACAAACAGGCGTGCACACAGGTGTGCACACAGGTACAGGCATGCACACACACAAACAGGTGTGCACACAGGTACAGGCATGCACACACACAAACAGGCGTGCACACAGGTGTGCACACAGGTACAGGCATGCACACACACAAACAGGTGTGCACACAGGTACAGGCATGCACACACACAAACAGGCGTGCACACAGGTGTGCACACAGGTACAGGCATGCACACACACAAACAGGTGTGCACACAGGTACAGGCATGCACACACACAAACAGGTGTGCACACAGGCATGCACACGGGTGGCATGCGCACGCGCGTGCACACACACACACACACACACACACGCTCCAAGCAGAGGGACAGCTCATAGTGCTAGAGGAAGGAAAAGGATGAGAAATACATATAAGTGAACATAGGTAAAGTCACCTGGATATTAAATCAGCAAAAAGACCTCTGAGCTCCGGCCTCTGCCCAAGCAGTGGTATAGGCTGGCAGGGCCTTCAACAGCTTGGGGTTGGGGGGGTGGGGGGTGGGGCTGTGGAGACTGCTTCTGTCAGCAGCCCTGAGTCAGGCTCCTCAGCGAGCCCGTCACTCACTGGGCTTGGGGGTCCCCTGCCACACGATCAGTGGCTGTAAGGGGTGGCCCCAGATGCAGGCCGTCCCAGGGTTGTCTCCCCAGCTGCAGCACCATCGGCCCCCATTGGGCATCCCGGGGGCCTTTCGTGGGGGCCCTGCCTGCCACAGCCCCTCAGCTGTGCCCTCCCTGGGTTTGGGACCTCTGAGGGCACTGGGTGTTCATCCCAACAGAGGACCTGTGAGGGGACTTCCACCGCTCCCCACCCCCCAGACCCCACAGCACCTGTCTCTACACTCACCAGAGGGGGCTGAAAGATGGTCACCACACACCTGAGCCACAATCGAGGGGCAGCGTGCCCGGAGCCTCCCCAGAAATGGGGATGCAGCTTCACCTCAAGACATCCCCGGGGCAGTCCCACAACCTGCCCAGGCCTGGGTGGAATCAGGCCTCTGCAGACACCGTCAGCTCCCGGAGCCCTCCCAGTGCTCGAGCTGATGGCTGACTGTCCAGGTGGGAAGCTGGAGGAGGTGGGGGGGGGGTGGCCCAGGGACACTCACGGCGCATGGTGGGTGTGCCCTGGAGGGCCAGGCATTGAGGCCTGTCCCCACTGTCCTCCCAGGGTCACACACCCAAGACCTGCCCCTGGTGCTGGTATTATCTCGAGGCGCCAAGGCCAAGGCCACTCTCTGAGGGTCCTCGGCGGCTGTGCTGTCAGCACCCGAACACAGGGCCGTCATTGCTGTGCAGGGAAGGGTGAGTGACAGCTGTTCCCAGGAGGCTCTGTGCAGGGACCTGTGTGCAGCAGCTGGGGAGGGAAACAGGGCTGGCTTGTCGGAGTAGCGCACCCTGCCCACCCTGCCCACCCTGCCCACCTCCCCCGGGGGCAGACTGTGTGAAGGAAGCTTCCAGAGCCCTCCTTGCCAGAGGGGCCGGGGCCCTGCTCTGGAGCACAGAGGGAGGCAGATGGCTCCAGGGGAGCAGCAGCTGGCTGGGGAACCCCCCCCCCCCGCAGGGACGGCTGTGCCCTGGACGGGCTCTGGGGACAAGACAAATGCGTGACCAGAGAGCGGCCATCCGCACTCCTGACCAGACTTCCAGGAGCTCGGGGATGGGAGCAGCAGGGCCGGGCTCTGAGCTCAAGCGCCCAAAATAGCCCAGGGTGTGGCCAGCGCGGGGAAGGGCCGCTGACTTCAGGCCGCAAGCGCCCCGAGAAGCCCAGCTGTCTCACGGCCACACCCGCTGGCCTCAGAGCCGGATCTGGCCTCGGCGGAGGGGCGAGGACGCTGCCCGGCCACCCACCGCTCAGAGCCCAGGTCCTTCGGTGACCTTGGGCCCGCCCTGCCCCTCGCCTGGATCTGTCGATGAGCCAAGGAGCCGAGGGCGCAGGGTGTGGGAGGGCACTGCCACCCTTGGGGAGGCCTGCAGGGTGGGGGAGTGTGGCCCCCCAGTGGAGGACCGCACTGTTCCCTGTAGTGGGGTCTGTGAGCTCAGGAGGGGTTCACTCACCCTGACCCAACAAAGCGAGTGAGGAGTTTCCATTTCATTCTTAATTGTGAGTCAAGTTTTCTCCACGGACACATCTGAGCCTCCAAGGACACTCGAGGCCCCCGGCCCTCTGCCCCCACGCAGACCCTGCTGTAGTTCTGGGGATACCTGCACCCTGACCGACACCCCATCCTGGGCCTGTGAGGGGGGCTCTGGCTTCCTGGTCTCGTGGCTTCCTTTGGGGTACCCTTCAGCGATGTCCACGCTGGGGGTCTGCGGGCCATCGCAGTCCACAGGACCCAGGGCTCCCCTCACCGCAGCCCCAGCCGGGCCCCGAGCAGGTGGGCTGAGCGAGGACAGGATCTGCCTCTGGGACACGCACCTCGAACGGGCAGACACGAGACTGCTCGGGCCTCTGCGAGTCGGGAGACAGAAAGAAACCCCTGGGACTCGTGGGGTGTGGTTCCATCTCCCCAGCCAGTCACTCAGGCTCTGGCCTGGGCCCCAGGGGGCTGCGGGAGGGAAGCTGGGAGCCAGGACAAGAAGGGGCGTCTTGGAAGCTACGTGTTCCCTTTGATGGGACCCATGGGCTGTCCTGCTCAGGGGTGGGCTGGGCCCCGAGGTGGGGAGGTCGCACCCACAAAGCCAGGGCTCTCAGGAGTCCTGGGGACTGCTGGGCCCCGGCCAGAAGTCCAGTGTGGGCGGCGGGATGTGCTGTGGCCTCCTTGGGCCGCGAAGCTGGGCCTGGGCTAGACAGTCCTGAAAGTGCAGCACCGCCCGGCCCTCTCCGTGCTCGGGGCCCAGCGCCCGATGCTCCCTCTCCGGGGCCTGCAGGGGGCCTGGCGGCTGGCCCGTGAGCCGGGGGCGGGTCTGCCCACTGTCTGCCCTCTGAGTGTGGGCCCACGACGGCAGCCCTGATAACCAGGCCGCTGCCTCATTCCTCAGGAATGCGACTCAGCCTGCGCCTCTCGGCTGGCATCAGAGGGCCCTCCACGCCAGGCCTCCCGCTCCTCCTGGTCCTGAGCAGAAAGCCGAGCACGGGGTCCCTGGGCTGGGAGGAGCGGCTTCCATGTGGTGTCACTCAGGACCTGGCCCTCCCTGGACGTCAGCTGGACAATGCAGAGTGATGTTCTCGAGGTCACCTCCTCTCTCGGCTGAAAGCCTAGGGCCCAAAGCCACACTGGTGACTAGGAGGGCCAGGGTAGGGTCCGGTGGCCAGTGTGTCCAGGCTCGCCCAGACACTGAGTCCCACCAGGGTGCAGGGCTGGGGAGGGGCCACTGTGTCTGCAGCCTGGAGGCTCGGCCTCGGCCCCCTGTGCAGGCCGCGTGGGGAGGGAACCAGGGATGGGGCTGCAGTGGGAGACCCTGACCTGGGTTCGGGCCCATGCAGCTCTTGGGCCAGTGACTTCCTCGAGGAGGGTTGGACGGGACCGTCCCCATGGGCCACAAATCCTCTCTGGGCTCCAGGGCTGCCGTGGAGCCGGCGGTGAGCATGTCACCCCTGAACTCCGGAGACTGAACGCACGTTTTCACGGACAGGGTGTTTTTTAGTGACCTTCCCACTGAAGAGTGACTCATACGCGGAAAAGTACACAGATCATAAACACGCAGCCTGATGCGTTTGAAAAGGTGAGCACACCCGTGACGCCGCCGTCCAGACGGAGACGCAGCCTTAGCAGGACCCCGAAGGGACCGTTCTCCGCGCCCCAGTGCCGTGGAGTTTCGTCTGGGCTGGGCCTTCCTGGGATGGACTCACGGTGCGAATGCCTTTGTCTGGCTCCTTTGGGTCACGTCACACTTACGAGGCTCGTCCGGGTTATGCTGGGCAGACGTTCCTCTCCTTTTCCGTGGCTGCGCTCGGCGGTGTGACTAGTACTTGTTCGGGGATTTCTCGCACCGTCGGTGGACAGCTGTGCCTGCAGTCGAGGGCTGTGGTGAGTGGCGTGGCCCTGCTCCCGGGCATGTGCCTGGGGTGAACGTAGGTGAGCATCTCAGAACGGAGTCGGTGGGTCGTTGGATTTGTGTGCTTCCGACTTTGGGAGATGCTGCCAAGGAGTTTTGAAAAGTGTGGGCGCCGTTCACAGGCTCCCCAAAAGACCAGAGGACCCCTGGAGGTGAGGGGCCAGGGCCTGTGACCGGTTCATCCTGGTCATCGGGCCATTCTGGCGATCACTGTGGTTTCAGCTTGCATTTCCGTGGTCACTGGTGGTGCTGAGTGCGTTTCCACGGGTCTGTTGGCCCTTTGGTGAGGGCCTCTCCAGGTCTGCGCGTTTAAACAGACAGGTGGGCCCTGCCCTGGTGTGTATTCACGGGGATCCCAAGCAGGTTCACCTGCGGGGTCATCCGAGCACGGAGCCGAAAGGTGGACTCGTCCTTGCGGCAGAGTGTGTGTTCCATCTCTGAGTTAGGAGGGACATAAATTGTGAGTTCTAAAAGTCAAGACCAGCATGCAGATGAATTTCTGCTCAAGATCAAGGTGTTTTATACACAACCCACAGCTAGGTCTCCGAGACCCGTGTGTAACCCCTCAGGACAGCTCCAGGTCCAAGTCCATACGCCGGGAGTGCTCGGAGGGGCGGAGCGGGCTGGCGAGAGGGGCTGAGACGTGGGGGGCGGGGGGGTGCAGGGTGGCGGCTGCTGCCTCAGGCCGGGTCAGCCAGCCTCTGACCCTCCCAGCCACATCTTTCAGGCACCGTCCAGCTCTGCTCGCGGCCAATCCCCACCTACCGTCGGAGGAGGCTGCTCGTGGGCACGCCTGGCATCGTCCTGCCCAGGCTCAGGAGCTGCCCGGTCGCCTCCAGAGAGCCGTGTGCTCACTGCCACGGGGCTGGGCCTTGAAGCTGCAGGGGTCCCGGCTGGTGGCTGGCGAGACTTGGTTGCCAGAGCAGAGCCCGCCCAGCGGGAAGTCCAGGGGGCGCCGCTGTCCCAGAGGAAGCTCTTTTCTTTCTTTTTTAGCTCTCTGCAACTAACGGTGAGTCCCTGAGGACAGACTGCCCAGGGCCTGCCCATTGGCTCCCCGGCCGTGTCCCGATGACTGAGCAAGGGAGGGGGAGCGAAGAGTCAATAAGCCAGCACACCAGCCCCGTACCCTTCTCAGGCACACCGGCTGTGTAGGTCCTGCCAGGCCCCCGCTCCGCCCACCACGCCCCCTGCCAGTGGCCCTGTGCTGTGGTCGTGGGCAGATCTCAAAGTCCCTCCTGCTCCCTGTGGCACCAGGTGGGGAGGGGGCGCTCTGGCAGGGGAGGCTCCCTGCTCAGGGCCTAGGACCCAGCCCCCAGCTGGACAGCCACCCTCCTCCCCACTCACAGCCTGTGTTCGAAGGGGTGGGCAGGCGTTGCACTGGGGGCGTGGGTCGCCCGAATGTCTTCGTCACGCAGCGACATCAGTGGGGTGTGGTCAGTGGCCCATCGTTGACCCTCAGAGGGGTGGGCAGGTGGGCGGTGTTGTGACCAGCGACACTGATCACACTCAGATACGAATTGGGTTTTTGGAAAAGTTTATTGAGCGAAAGGTGAGGCGCCTGCAGTCTGGCTCATGCAGGAGTAACTGCGGTCCCAGCCTTTGTTTCGGGCTCTTAAATAGCCCCCCAGCTCGGCTAGGTAGCAAGCAAGCTGGCAAACAGAAGCGGATATTGGCGGTTAGCTTGTTCAGCGAGGTGCAGTCCACCTTTCCGCGTTGGCTAGGTAACAATTAACAATGCTATTTTCACCTGGGGACCAAGATGTGCGGTTAGGCCTCTGGCAGCTAGGGATGATACATGGAGATTGGGGAGGGTAGAAACGTTTCTGAACATTTGCCTTTGTCTTAGACTAAACTCTGGGGTCAGTTCCTGGCGGTCCTAACAGTGTGCACCCACTTCCGCGGGGGAACTCGGGTGGAAACAGCGGGCGCACTCGGGCCCAGCACCGCTGCAGGGCACATGCTGCGGGCTCACCCGGCCCGGGCCCCCGCCCAGCACCTGGCCCCAGTGCGGAGCGGCTGCAGTCGTCGGCACGACAGGTGGCAGCCCGCCCCCCGGGGCCCCTGCAGCTGCTCCCGGCTGGATCCTCGGCGCGCAGCCTGGACGTCCTCGGGTCCCCGCCCTGGCCCCCCACATGCGCTTCATGGGTGCCACAGGCTCCAACCCACAGAGCACATCCTGTTCAGGACCCGGGACCCGGGCTGGGCTGGGCTGGGCTGGGAGCTTGTCGGCTGGGCGAGTCCAAAGGCCCAGGCGGCCTGGAGGAGACCCTGTGGGCTCCTTCCTCCTCCAGCCCTGAGGGCTCGCTGGGACTTCAGAGCGGATGCCGGGGGCCTGAAGAGCACCCGGGAACCACGGGGCCTCGTGTGTGCCCACACACGTGTGCCCATGAGCAGGATGCCCGCCTGCGGGGTCTGCTGGCAGCGGGGCCTCGCGTGGGGCCGGTGGACAGGGCAGGAGCTAGTCCGGACCCCTGAAGGGAGAGACAGGGGGGCATTGCGAGCGCTGTCTGCTGTGTGTGCCGCACACTCGGGGACGCAGCCCTCAGAGGACACGTGTCACACTATTGACCGCACGGGTGTGAACCTGCCACCTGCAGAGACAGAGCGCGGGCGGGTGGCCGGGCCGGGTCGGCCTCGAGCCACGCTGTCCTGGGTGGGCGCTCTGGGTGAGGAGGACCTGTCGGATCAGCGGGGAGGTTTGCAGAGCTCTGTGGACACAGGCACAGGCCTCAGCCGCACACGCTGAGTGAACGGCGTGGTGGGTGATGTTTGTCTCAACGGGGCCAGCGTTTAAAACAACCACCAGGAGTTCCAGGTGCTTCCCCGGCCACTTCCGGAGATGCTGCCCCCCTCAGGACACCCCCACGGGCTCCTGTGGGCCAGCTGGAAACACACAGGCTTGAAAAGGACACTGAGTGAGGTCACGCTGACATTCACGGTTCCAGCTGAATGGGGCCCGTTCTTTGCATTATTTTATTTTTTGTTAATCCTCACCCGAGGGTATTTTTCCATTGATTTTTAGATAGAATGGAAGGGAGGGAGGGAGGGAGGGAAAGAGAGAGAGAGAAACATGGATGTGAGAGAGACACATCGGTTGGTTGCCTCCCGCACGACCCTGACATGCCCTTGACCTGGAATCGAACCTGCGACCCTTCGGTCTGGGGGCCGGCACTCTAACCGCTGAGCCACACCAGCCAGGGCTGGGGCCCCATTCTTAATTAACTTCTCTACTCACATCGCTTGTCTTTTACCCTAAAAGTCTTCTTGGTTCCTAATCACTGGACTACTCTTGTCCGTTCTACAACAGAAATAGAAATGCGCACATACACGGTCGTTTGTTCAACGCTAATAGATCGCTTCCAACAACCGAGTGCGCTAAGATGTCCATTATTCTTACAACAGTCAATAATTTAAAATCGCAGATAATCGTAACCTTGGCCTTTTTGTCCTTTATCGATTTTAGAGAGAGAGGAAGGGAGAGGGAGAGAGAGATGGAAACATCGATGAGAGAGAACATCAATGGGCCGTCTCCTGCACGCCCCCCACTAGGGATCGGGCCCACAACCTGGGCATGTGCCCTGACCGGGAATCGAACCGGTGACCTCTTGGTGCATGGGTCGACGCTCAACCACTGAGCACACCAGCCGGGTGTAAATTTAGCCTTTCAATCAGAACACCCACGAATCAGTCTGGAAAGTGCACAAGGAGCCTTGGTGTCACCAACGCCTGCTGTGAGACCGATGCATACAGGACTTGTAAACAGCCGAGTCATGCCCTCAGACGTCTGGATCATAAATCTGACCATCCCGGGTCGTCCCACGCTGAGTCACAGCATCCCAGTCCCAGAAGCTTCTCCGTGGAGAAAGCGTCTGCAGAGGCCTCTGGCCTGCTGTCTGTGGCCCATTCAGGGGAGGCCATGGGGGAGGGGAGCCCACCTGGAGGGGAGACCTGAGGGACACCCCTTGACAAAAGTCAGCCAAGCTCCTTCCTCTGCAGCCGCCAGGGCCCTGGGCACGGTGCCCATTTTGAACACACAAGTGGGGCCTTTCTCGGGCTCAGGGGAGGAGGGGGGAGGGCGTGAGATCTGGAAGGCAACTGTCCTATCTATGGGACAAAGGTCGCTCCCCGCAGGGGCCCTGACCTCCCTTCATGCCCACTCACCCAGCCCACCGCTGGGTTGTCCCCGGAAGGAAGCTGTGACCCCCCAGACCTTTCAGCCCGGCCAGCCTGGCACCCAGCTAAGTGAGGGGGCTGTCTCCCCGACGTAACAGGGGTCCAGCAGAGGCGCCGACGCACCCAGACCCCCAGCGGGGTGTGAGCGCTGTGACCAGGAAGCAAGTGTCCTTCGGGCCAGCTCAGCCCTGAGCGAGGTGTCCAGAGATGTGGGTGGCCCAGCTGCTGGGCCTCCATGGAATGTGGTGTTCACCAGGAGTGGCCAGGAAGACACTGGACCCTCCGGGGCCCACACTGCCTCAGGCCGGGAGGCATCAGGAGGTCAGGCTGGGCTGGCCCCGGTCATGAAGGGTCGACGCTGCCTTGTGTCCTGAGGGTGCTGCAGGGGCATTTCGGGAGGGCCTGTCTGGCTGCAGCTTGGAGCAGACCTAGGGCAGAGGCAGAGACGACCAGGCCTTCAGAAGGTGGGAGCTGGGGCTGGACAGGAGTGCCATCTGAAGGCCAGGATGGGTGGAGGGCTCCAGTGGGGTCCGGAGGTGCTGGTTCCAGGGCCCTGAGGGGTGTTGGGGAGCTGTGTGGGCAGGAGGGACAGTGTGGGGGCCCTTGGCATCAGGCTGTCCTGAGGCCACTGGGGAGGGGTGGACCTGCCCAGGAGAGGGTCCCCGAGGGACCAAGTGTACCTGAGGGCCAGGGCCAGCTGCCTGCTGGCCATGGGCAGCAGGGTCTGCAGAGGCCTGGGCGGCCCGACGAGGCGTTCAGGAGGCAGCCTCGTGCTGTCCTCAGGGGCACCGAGCCCCTCTTCCCAGGCCACCCGTCAGAGCTCCTGGACCTCGGTGCGTCCATGCAAAGGAAGGCCAGACCTCTCGTCTCACAGATGGAGGCATGGGGTGGGGGCGCCCCCGGAGATGCCCAGTTCTGTGGGATCTGAGCCTCGATGTCAGGGTCCAGGAGACCCCCCACATTCTCCTCACTCAGTCTGCTGTTGGTGAGTGAAGGCTTTGGGGACACGAGAGCCCAGAACCAGGGACGCAGAGGGGAAGCTGGCGATGGGTGAGGTGGGTGCATTCCTGCAGGTGGGCCCAGGCTCCTGGCTGTCAAGGTGGTGGGGCAGCACCTGCACCTGCCTCGGTCTTGCCCAGAGGTCAGGGTGGCCCTCCCATGGGCCTCCATGCAGGAACCTTCCCATCTGCAAACGCGGCCGCGCCCACCCCTGCTGGGCCTCAGGACCAGAGCCGAGCTCCTCGCCGGGTCGGGGCCCTGCCCTTGGCCACCTTGCCTGGTTTCAGGCCGCACAGTGTGGCTCCCACACTCAGATGCTGACCTCAGATTCCAGCACCGGGGCCTGGAGCACTGAGCTGGGGTGGGGCCGGGATTCCGGGCGAGGGCGTGAGGATGGGTCTGCTCACAGCGCCCGGGGAGCGTGCTCACGAGGCAGGCTGCTCCGTGCCACACGTGACAGCACAGTCTCCACCTGCAGAGACCGGCCCCGCACGGACGGTTGGACGGACAGACGGATGGACGTGCAGGCACAGGCGTGTGCCCGCAGAGCCTGGTCAGGATGACGGCGTTTACAGAAGTGAGGGGCTTAGAGGGGAGATGCTTGGATTCCATCCTGAAGCAACAGAGGCCGGGGGCCCTGCATGGGGCCCGACAAGATCAAGTCTGGTTACAGGACCGTGGTCAGAGACAGCCCCAACCCGAACCCTAACCTCCTGCCCTGGACATCAGTACCCACACGGCCAGCCAGGGCTGGGGTCCTCAGACCCGCCCTCTCTGTCCCCAGGATTGAGGACCTTCCCCCTCCCCACCCCTGACCCCATCAGCTTGGAGGTGGGGTCCCCTCTCTGAGCCCAGGGATGTGCCCCCCAACCTCCATGAGTGAGAGCGGTCTGGGCCCGTGACCTTTGGGCGCCATCTGCTCAGCCTCAGGGCCCAGGGAGGGGGCCTGGAGAGTGGCCATCTTTTTCTAGGGGCTGGGGGTAGCATGGTCCTGTCTGGGGCACCCAAACACACAGGCCCACGGGCACCATCCCAGCGTGGTCCCCCCGGCCACCGGCCCATCTGTTCACAGCAGCCAGACCCGCCCGCAGCCCCTCCGCCCACGGCCCTTCCTTTGTTCCCGCTTCTTCAAAGTGGGCGCAGGAAATGCCGCCGGCCGAGGCCCTCGCCCTCCGACATCTTGAACCACTTGGGAGCCCAGCCCAGGCGCCCACAGCCACTCCCTGGAGCCCCAGCTCCCAGGACCATCTGACAATGAGAGCTGGCCGGTCTGTGTCCGCTGCTCAGGACGGAGGCCAGGGAGCGGTACCCACAGGAGCAGGTGAAGGGCCGGGAGCCAGCACCCCAAAACGCCAACCCCGCCGTCAGCCTGCTCGTTCTCTCTCCCAGGTGTTTTGCAGCGTGTTTGAACCACTTTCACAGCAGACAGCAGCCTGGAGCTGTGAGCGGGGGCTGCACCCAGGAGGGAGCTGGGGACTCGGCTGAGAGTCTGTCCCCAAAGCCACGGTCGGATGTGGCCACAGGGGTCGGGCAGGGGCCGCGGCGAGCGCTGGACCTGGTGTGGGGCTGTGGGTGATGTCAGCCCGTCCGTGACTAGCTGAGTCACCCGGGCCAGCTGCTTGACCTCTCTGAACCACACTGTGGGATGGAGTCGGCCACGCCAGCTGGCTTCGGGATTCTGTGGCGACTACAGGGGCCACTCTGTGCAGAGCCCTGCCCCCAGCCCCACCCAGGCCCTCACCCTCAGCTCCAGGACGCCACCTTCTCCGAGCCCTGACAGCAGCGGTGGGACACACTGCTCACTGCCCCCCAACACCCACTCTCCCCCCACCCTCAGCGCAGACTCTGATCGTATGGGGCAAGCAATTTCCCAGCCTCCGCGGTGCAAGGAAACCAGTGAGAGGGAAGCGAATGACTCCATAGGCTTGCAGGAGAGCTCCCAGGAGGGCCCGCTCCGCTCAGAGGGACCCACTGTCCTGGGTCTGCTCCCGACCTCTTACCTGGGAAGCGGGTGTGACAGCGGGAGGCCTAGCAATCATTTTTTACCGTGAGGCAGCCAGGAGCACGAGGCTCTGTGCTGAGGATGGCAGAGCAGCAGGACGGGGAGCCCGGGCCCGGACGAGACCACGGAGCTGCCATGTGGCCCCCACACGTGTGCCCGAGAGAGTCAGCCTCGGGGGTTTGAGAGCCACCACCAGAGTCCCGTCCGAGCGGGCACGGGCAGTTCCTCGTGGGCTGAGGCTGGGCGGCCCTGCTGCTCCGTGGCCCGGCCCCGGGCCGGCACGCCAGCGTGTTGCCACGACCACGCTGGAAAGCGGGTATCGCCAACCTCTTTCCGCTGAGGAAGGTAAAGTCCAAAGAGGTTGGCAACTTGCCCAAGAGCCGTAGCCAGGTGGGAGGAGCGGCCAGGATCGAGCCCAGGTCTGTGGACGACACACCCCACTCTTGGCCAAGCGTCTGCTGGGCATTTGCGGGGTTCTGCCCAGCACACAGCCGCCAGCACACACCAGCTGCGTGGGCCCAGGGCTGCAACCGCTGCCCCGCCCCCGTGTCCTTCCACGGGGGGTCCCTTTCTGGGAGCAGCTTCAGTCCCAGAAACCCATGTGGAAGATGAGGGCGGACTGGCCAGCTTGGACAGAGACACCGGGGCCCACCAGCTGCTCCAGGCCAGGGTCGGCCTCTCTCCAGCTCTACGCAGACCCGGAGGCCTTGCTGAGGCCCTGCCCCGTGGCCCTCTGTCTGCAGAGCCTGGCACTTGGCTTCGGCAGCCCCACAACTGCACGAGATGCCCCGTGCCCAGAGGAAGCTGGCTGGGCTGAGCTGTCCTGGGCAGCTGGCCTCCCGGACCAGGAAAGAAGAGATGGAGCAAAGGAAAGGACCAGCCAGGAGGGCCCGGACCAGGAGCCAGAGACCCCCTACCTGCGTCCACAACAACGTCCCTCTCTGGCCTCAGTCTCTCCATCTGAGGGCAGTGGGCAGAGGGGCCTGAGCTCCAAGGAGAGAAGTGTCTGAACTGGGAGAGGGGGAGCCCGAGTCCAGGGGACAGGCAGGCGGCCCAGCCCTGGTCCCCGCAGCTGCCTCACCCACACCCCTGCCCTCGGGGCCTGGAATGTGGGGCCGCACACCTGCCCAGACAGGGCCCGGCCCAGCCCAGACGGGCACGCAGGCATCAAAGGAGCCAGGCTGCCAGCACAGGGGACAGGCTGAGGCACGAAGGCCGTGCTGCTCCCGAAATGCTCACCTGCCGCAGGTGAAGAGCCGGCCCCGGAGAGGAGGGCGTCCCTGCCACCGCCAGGCAGCCCAGCGCACCCGTCAGGGCCCGGGCGGAGGCCCAGCTCCAAGCCCCGGAGGCCCAGGCCGGGAAACTGAACAGCCTTTCACCCTCTGAGGGTGCGTCCCCCACACACAGGCAGGAGCGTCCTCAGCAGCCCCACTGGTCACAGCCCCGAGGCAGACAGGACAATGCCCCCGAGACGCCCACGTCCGCAGCCCAGAAGCTGTCTGAGACTGTGTCCCCTCACGAGGAAGGGACTTTGCAGCTGGGTCAGGTCCTGCGGCGGGAGAAACCTCGGGGCCACCACGGGCCCAGCGCCATCACACGGTCCTCAGAGGGGGTCAGAGCGGGAGACTGGAGAACAAGCAGGGGCGGAGTGACGGGCCACAGGCCGAACCGCAGGCGCCTCCAGGGCTGGGAAGGGCCGGCAGGGGACTGTCCTGAGAATCCAAGGTCTCACTCACGAGAAGTGGGCTCATTTCAGGGCAGGTACTGGTGCAGTTCATGGACTGAGGAAGTTCCACATTCCTTTTCATCGAAAGTTTAAAAAGGTGACGAACTAGAATAGATGGAAACCTCCTTCACAGTACAGACACCTACCTCCCTCAGCCCCACGGCGACGTCCGGCTTCATGGGGACACATAGACCTCTGTCCCCTAAGGCCAGCGGGACCACCACCGACCCTCTCCCTGTGACCCAAGCGCTGGCTGGAGCGGTGGGCCAAGGAAAGGAACCAGAGAGTCATTGTGGACAAGAGATCAGTAAAATTAATACTATTCTCAGATAATAGGATTCTATACCTGCAAAAACATCTAAGAAGAAAAAGAATCAAGTAGGCATGGCCATAAGCCAAAGGAGAATTTTCCATGATGACTAAGGTCAGAAATAATGTAAAGAGATCTGTAGCTTTCACAAATACAAGGAATAAGAAATTATAGAAGATCAAATGGAAGAGAAGGTCTCACTAAAATAGCAACAAAACTGATAAAACCCTGAGGCAGAAACTTACCAAGACACCTACAAATTCTACGTGGAGAACTTGAAAGAGCATCCCGAGACATGGCTACTTATGTATGTTTTCAGTGAAATGTATCGGGCTGACGCTGGTTAGTAAGGTTACATGGTTTCAGAGTACAAGTCCATGATACTTCATCGGCATATTGCGTCGTGTGCCCTCCACCCAAAACACAGCTCTATTTTGAACAAGCCCGAAGGTCGACCGTGCCTTTGTGTAGTCGCATCGCAAAGATGCCAGCTCTCTGTCGAGACATCTAAACACAAAGACAATTCCCGCAGAATCACTGGTAAAACATGTTACACAGAAAAGCAAAAGTTTACATGAAACTATGAAGCATCATCGATGGGCGTAAAGGGCTGAACGGCTGGACGAGGAGGTCCAGAGGACAACCAGACACCTGGGAGCGGCCGCGGGACAACCAGAGCTCGCTGAGGGGTCTCACGTGGGGGCCGGAAGGTCACCGGCGGGAAGACAAGCAATGCAATTGAGCGTGCTCGCGGAAACCGTGCAGAGGGCCTCACCCCACGTCTTAGGTGAGGAAGGCCTCTCTCGGGACCAAAGCCCGACGCCGGGAAATGTTTGGTACAAACCGGCTGCCTCGGGTGCTCGCGCTGCCTAGGGTGGGGAAGGCACGGAGCGCGCACTCCCGCCCGGACAAGCCTTTGGATCCGGCGGGGAGCTGAGGCGGGGAGACAGCTGTGAGCTGAAATCCGACAGTGACAGCCCCCCGGGGACAGACAAGACTAGTGCCCCCCTTGGCGGATGAAGCAGATAGGCAGACACCGGCTGGCAGCCTAACAAATACGTGGGGGCTGGCGTGGCAGGTCGGAAGCCCCGGAGTCCGGACAGAAGGGAGCACGCACTCGGGCCGCGCAGGGCCGTGGGGGAGCTGCTCTGGGGCACGAGGCGCCCAGCCAGCCAGGTCTGAGGGGCAGGTGGACCAGCAGAAACCCACCTGTGCCCCTGACCCTGCCTGAGGCCGGGCAGGTGCCTCGGCAGCAGGGGCCGGGACCCACCTGCACTGAGGATGAGTTCGGGCCGGTTGGAGCCTTTGGGAGGGGAGGGGCGTGTGAACCCTGCACTGGGCACTGTGGGGGGACGAGCGCAGAGCCCCTGGAGCCCTCCTGTGTCTGTAGTTTAGTTAATAGGATGGAGAGAAGATAAGTGTCAGTCTGGACAAACACTATAGTTACGTAACACGTCCGCCCTGGGGCCGCGGGGGAGGGGTTATGTAACCCTCGGCCACACTGCCTCCCAGCTGGCTCAGACTCAGGGCCTGCCCGCTCTGGCCCGTGCCCCTGAGTCCCCGAAAACCCCCAGAACAGCTCTGCAGGGCGGCTCGGCTCTGCCCTCCCAGACCGGCCTTCATCCCTGCCCAGCACAGAGAGGTGGTCCGTCCAGGGGCATGGGTGTGGAGAAAGGGCCCTGCCCTGGGAGCTGTGGTCTGTTCAGAGCAGGCTCAGTCCTGCCCGCAGGTCTCAGGCTGGCCATCAGGAGCTGGGAGGTCTGGGCATCGAGACCCCTATCAGAGGTCGCTGGGCTGCAGGGGCCCCGCCCGGGCCATAACGTCCCAGACTCACATCCTCACCCCATCCAGTCAGCACCCCTCGGGGTCGCTCCTGCCACCCCACCCTCTCTGGGCATCATCTTGGGAACCCTGATCAAACAGGCTGCCTGCTTCTCCTGGGCTGGCCCACCCAACCCCACCCCCACCCGTGAGGCCTGGCCACTGTCCTATAACCAGTCATTTACTGGGAGGTGTGTGGGGGGGGGTCGCTGCTCTTTCCCTCTCAGTCTCAGGCTGCACTGATGGTGGGTGGGGGGGAGCAGGTGGGGAGACACAGGCCGGCCACCCCGAGCAGGAGCCCAGCCAGCGCAGGGCTGAGATTCGGGAGCCAGGACCGCTCCCCACTCCCGAAGGCCCCTGCTGGCTCTCTCCCAGGCCGTGGCGCTGGACTGAGAGGCATCTGGATGACGAGGGGCCGGGCCAGGCTGGCAGGCTTCTTGCAGCTGCTCCGAGGGCGGGAAGGAACGCCGGACTGGACAGAACCCTCGGTCCTGGAGCGGCCGTCGGTGCCTGTCCACCTTGGCGGGAGGGACAGAAGTGTCACGAGGAGCCAGACCACCTTGGCTGGGGTTGGGCTCGGCCCACCACGTCCCACACTGCCCCTGTGGCCTGGGGAGAGGGGGGCACACGAGACATCGGCAGGATGGCGGCTGGAAGGTTTCTGGTCAAGTCAGGACACCGGGCTCCGGCTCCGCCCTCTCCTGACCGGACCTGCGGCTGGGCAGTGGCCTCCTGTGGACGATGCGTACAGGCCTCTGCGGCCTCATCTCACCTCTGCCACCGGGAGTCTGCCCCGGGCAGGGCTCAGGGCTCAGAGCCTCTGGGGGCCATGGGCCTGTGGGTCCAGGGCGGGGTGAGCCCCGATTGGTCAGTGTACCAGGGACAGGTTCTGCAGACATGTCTTGGGATGCGGGACCCTTGTCCCTCTCTGCCCTGATCATTGAGGTGGCTGCTCCCCGTGTGACAGCTGAGGTTCCCTGAGGAGGGGGGGCGGGCGAGGATCCACCCCTGGGTGGCCCGGGGGCAACGATCAGTTTCTGTGTCCAGCGGCTAAAATCCAGTCCCCGGTGATTCAGTGGGACTCTGATCACCTGGGCGCTGCTGCGGAGGTGTTTCACGGGGACGTCAGCGTCCAGCCGGCTGGCTGCGTAGAGAGGATGACCCTCCACGGGGGGTCATCACCCCATCAAGGGAAGGTCTTCAGAGCAGAGCTGAGGTTCCCTGGAGAAAGGAACCTCCCTGGACTGCGGCGTAGCTCACCCTAACTTGCTTTCCGGACCAAAAGGTCTAGGACTCGTCCGGCCAGCCCCCGAACCCTCTATGAGTGTGGAGTCTCTGTCAGCCCCCTCTCTCTGGTCAACCCTAAGGACACAGGGGGCGGGAAGGGCGGGGCATGGGGCCCCTTCCCAAAAGAGCCCACGAGGTTTGGGCGTGTCCGTATCATAGACTGAGGTAGGGGTCTGTAAGGTATGCTTTTAGTGAAGCATTTTCTGCTAAAAATAAAGTTTTCACACCACGGATGGAGCCAAAGCTCATCACTGCCCAGGGAGGAGAAAGAGGCCGGGGGAGCTCAGCTCCAGCCTCTCCCGGTGTGTCCACCGCGTAGGGAGGGGCCGGCGCTGCGGGCAGGGTGGGAGAGGGCCTGGCAGGGAGCCCCTGGGCCACGCCAGGCAGCTGGCCGCTCCCCTGCATCGATCCCTGGCAGGCAGCCCCAGCTCGGTCATCAATCACACAGGGTGGACAGAGAAGATTCCGGAACAACCCGCTCCCACTGCTTTCTTTCTCAAGTAGGGGGCTGGCGTCAGGGAGCCGGTGGCCTCGTCTTCCTCCTACCTGCAGGGACCTGGGGTGTGGCTCCAGCTCATCTCCTGGGGCTGACCACCCACATCTGTCCCCAGCTGCTCTGGGCTGGGAGGAGGGCTGGCCGTGGGGTCCTGGGGTGTGGGGCCTGCTCCTGCCTCCGCGAGCAGAGCCCATGGCCCGCCCTGGACCACAGGCCACCGGGGTCCCCAGCACACAGGCCCCAAGGGGTCTCTGCTTCCTGCAGAGGAAGACAGGCCTCAGAACAGGGAAACACACGCAGGCAGCCGTGAGACCTGTGGTCAGGGGCGCAGGAGAGGCCTCAGTGGTGAACTCGGAGCCCCAGAAAGGGCTGCCTGGCCGAGGGGCCTTGGGCCACGCCAGAAAGCGACCACGTGCTTCAGGGTGCTCTCTGGGTCACGCAGATCAGCTGACCTCAGGAAGGGCGGCAGGCTGAGGGCAGCCACTTGAGCAATCCGTCCATCAGTCAGTGAATCATCAATGGCACCTGCGCTGTGCAGGCCTGGTCTACACTCTGGACCGGGGGCTCGCTGGGCCCCAGGCTGGCAGTGCTCTGTGGGTGGTCACACGCCGGCGCCGGGAAGGCCCTGCTGTCCTGGCCACGCACCGCGTGGCTTCGTGTGGGTGTTCCGGGCTCAGCCTGTGCGAGGCCCTCGCCTGCCTCCCTCCCCGAGGAGGAACCCCAGGGTGGGCTGTTCCCTCCAACTGGCGCCAGGTACACCCGGGCAAGGCCCCACCCTGGACTCCCGCCTCCCAGAGCAGCTGAGGGGTGTCCCAGGCCACGGGGCTAGAGATCACCCACCTGCTCCTCGGGCGGGGTGAGGATGGCGAGTGTCTGTGAACATCTCCGTGGCCCCAGGCCTCGGCGTCCCCACTGGAGAAAGGCGCAACGGAGGGGGCGCCGGGGTGAAGTCCCACCTTGGCCACCTCCCAGGCCACGCTGCGGCCACATTCCGGGCCCCGCCCCGGCTCCTCCCCCACCCAGTGGCCAGCCTTTCCTGAGGCCGTCTGCACAGACCTCAAAACTCAAGTCGAATCAAAAGTGTTTTCAGAGTTTGGGCAAAAAGTCTTGTGATTTTTTTTTTTTCAGATAGTTTGGGCTTGGCAAGTCCCAAAGTGTACTTCGCCAACTGCTCCTTCCTCCTATAATTTAAAGGAGGAAAAAAAAAAAGCAAAACCACGGCGCGTTTGCAGGAGACGGTCCGCGTGCCGCGATTCTGCCTCCGTCATCAGATCTCAGTGTGGAGAGCCCTCGCGGCGTCCAGGGGGCCTCCGGGCCTTCCCCGGGCTCTGCCGTCCGCTCTTTCACCTTATTTCTAATCTGTCGGTGAGGCGTCGCCCGGGGAGTCGGGAGCTGGCCCCGGTGCAGGTGGCCAGGTGAGGCCTGTCCCGCCCGGGGGCTGCCCGGCCAGCTGTGGGGCGGGCGGGGGCAGCCTGCGAGGGCTCCCGGGTTCTCAGACCCTGCGTCCACCCTGCTGGCCCACTGCAGAGCTCGAGGATCCAACAGACGCCTTCCTGAGCCCCTCACGTGCCAGACCAGACACAGGCTAGCCGGCACTGTCCACAGGGCCCAAAAGGCCGCTGGGCCCTGCTTGGGGGCCGGGGAGGAGCATGAAGGAGCCTCGAGTCCCACTTGATGCTGGACCTTCGTGTCGCCCGTGGGGTTCCCTGGGAAAACGGGCGGGGAGTCGGAGGACGCAGGGTAGAAGGATGGCCTCCTGGGTGAGCAGGCCCAGGCAGGTGACCCTGCAGGGACCGAGACCCCGGCTGGGCTCTCAGGACAGGCGGGCAAGGTTCCGAAGACGCCTCCTGCCGCTCGGCCTCTGGACGTGCTGACCGTCCATGGCTCTCTGCAGCCCTCGGTGGAGGTGTGTCCTCGCCGGGCCACGCCATCCGCAGAGCCGCACGGCCGCACGTCAGGGCAGCCACCCAGCCCAGGCGCGGGGCCGCGAGCCCAGCGTTCACGGCTCTGAGCAGCGGTTTCCGCTGGGATTCCAGGCTGCGAGTCTCCGTTTCAGCATGTGCTCAGGCTCGGATCTGCCCGGGCACGGAGGCCTGCCAGGTATACCAACCCCGAGAGCTGGGCCCAGACCAGCAGCCGGGCCTCGCGGGCAGCCCCAGGGCGGCGCTCAGCCCCGCGCCTCCGAGTGCAACCGTGAGAACGGCCAGCTGCACGGAGGCTGTGAGAGGACAGACCACAGGCCCTGGTCAGCTCTGAGCATGAGGTGGGGCCCCCAGACACAGGGGGCTCCCCGACTCCCTGGGCAGGAGCCCTCCTCCAGAGCCCATGCAGGACAAGGATTCCCCCTTGGGGACCCCTCCCATTTCCAGGTGACCCTGGGAAAGGCCATGGCACCAGGCTCCCCCAGGCAGGACAGGGCCACTGTGACATGGGCAGTGCCGGCCGAGGACACTACGCAGGCCACCGGAGGCCTAGAGGGTGGGCGGGAGGCGGCCGGCTCTACCGAGAACTTGCCCGGCGGTGGGACTCACAGCACAGACGCTGGCGAGGGCAGGACAGGCCCCCAGGTGCCGTAAGTCACCGCCCGGATGAACGGCAGCCAGAACGAAGCACTCCCTACCCAAGGACGGGCCAACAGCTCACTGCACTAAGAACTGAGGGAAGAAAAGTGATATTACCCTCGAAACTAATGTTGAAAAGTCCCATATCCTTTCCCACTAAAACTTTGAAAAGAAACCTCTTAGCAAAGACAGAAGGAAGCTTCCCGGACCAGTTAAAGTCTCTCCTAGAGACCGACCACCAGCCCCGTGATGGGCGGCAGAACTCCGACAGTCGGGGAAGGGACGAGTCTCGGTCAGCACCAGGATTCTTGTGATAGTTCAGCGCTTACCACTATCATAGTAGAGATGCTGCTCGGGGCAACGACGTCGTTTAACAAGAATGACAGGCATGAGTACTCGGAAATGAAAAGATTGGCCCTGGCCGGTTTGGCTCAGCAGCAGAGCCTCGGCCCGAGGACCAAAAGGTCGCAGGTTCAATTCCGGTCAAGGGCACGTACCTTGGTTGCAGTTTAGTCCCGGCCCTGGTCGGGGTCGTGCAGGAGGCAACCAGTCGATGTGTCTCTCCCACATCGATGTTTCTCTCTCTCTCTCTCTCCCACTCTATCTGAAGATTTTAAAAACAAGATTGAGTTATGACTAATTGTAGGTGCCACCAAGAAATCAGAAGGCGGTCCACTGAAAAACCATTAGAACTAGTTAGAAAGTTAGCAGAGTTGTGAGGTTAAAAAAAAAAAAATCAGCGTTCAGTGGTCAGTAACTTTCCTGTGCACAGTAATGACCCATGAACACGTATCCACACTGCTCACCATAGCCAAGAAAACCTACGAGTAAATCCCAAACTGTAACAAGCCTAGATGATGAAACTTTACTGGAAAGCAATAAAATGAAAAAGAAGGGGAGAAACTTAAAATACCTAACATTCTCAACTGGGAGAAAAAAATGAGTTCTCCCAGAACGGATCCATAAATCCCGGCAAGTCGCTTCCATTATTTATGGGACGTGACAGGCTGAGCCCACGTTCTCATGGACAACATCTGAAGGACGGGCGAGGACGTCTGCGAGTAAGAAATGTATCCCATAAAACCCTCGTCTTCAAAGCAGTGTGGTCGCCGCGCGGACATCAAAGTGAGAGGGAGCAGAAATAGACCCGGGTGTGCGGGATGCTCCCTTCCTGGCATCTCACGTCATGGCGGGGGGGGGGGGGGTGTCTGCAGCCCAGATTCCAGGCAAAGATCTTCAATCCATAAAGTGCTCCTCAGAAATCAATACAAAGAGCCCAGCGCTGCAGGTGGAAATGGCAACGGACTTGAGACGGGCCCTAGGAAAATACACCGGCGCGGGAGGGTTTATGGGAACGTGTCCGAGGTCCCCGTCTCACGGAGTCTGGGGGGCACTCAGGGGACACCCAGGTTGCCCAGTGTCTACGGAACCTGGGGCTGCGGGACGGACGTCTGGAGGACAGTCTGGCCGGATCTGTGGCGGATTCTCCTCGGCACACCAGGAGCGCACCAGGTGTGTCCCTGGTCACCCGTTCCAGGGGGAGCCCCGTGCGCTCAGAGAGCCGAGGGCACGGTCATAACGCCGCTTTGTTTGAAGTAACAAAACCCTCAGCGGAGGCCTGGTCAGAGGGAAAACGCAGCCGTTTTCCAGAACAGAGGCAGTGGGTGCAGGACGAGGCGTCCGGGCACGGGTGTGGACTTGGGTTTGGGTGAAGGAGGAAACTCTCCCACCGCGTGCCTGGCAGACCTCCGGGGCCCCCGTGAGAACCCAGAGAATGTTCTGGAAGGCCTGCCGTGTGGGCCTCCATCACCCTGGTGGAGGAGGGTGTGCTTTGGGTGTGAACAGGAACTTCCTTTCGTGCTCGTGCTTCTGAATTGGAAATTTAATAATCACGTACGTAGGCGTCCCTCGGCTTTTTTAAGGTTTTCAGAAAGCTTTACATTCTGGACGGTGGTCACGCAAAGCACTCCCGCCTGAGAGCAGTCTCCAGCCACTCGGCCCTCCTTCCCCCGCTCGTCCCGTCCGCGGGCTGAGGGCTGACCGCCTGCGTGGGCAGTGCCGTCACGAGAGCACACCTCGAGTGTGCCGTGTGGGTCCCAGGTCCCCCGAGGCCCCACTCCGGGCCCGGCACACAGAGGCACCACGCCCTGTGTTTCTAACCGCGGGGGTGGGGCTGGCCAGCAGGCGGGGTCCCCACGTGTCCTTCAAGGGCATTTAACCAACGCCCACTGTGACGGCTCGAAGGGCAGACGGACAGCAGTCCTCTGGCCAGAATGGCTCCTTCCAGAAAAGCTGCAGGCAGGCTGGGCGGGAGCTCAGGCCAAAAGGAAGTGGCCGGGGCTGGGGTCCTCCCACGGGGAGTGGCCGGCAAGCAGGCTAGCTGGCCATTCTGAACACAGCCCTGAGAATGTGACTGGTCCCCACCGGAGAGGCCCAGGAGAGACACCCGGATCTTCCTGGGGGGACAGAATCTCAGGGGCAGGTGTGTCGGACGAGACTAGCGCATGTGAGGACCGTCCAGGGTGTGGACGCTCAGAGGAGGGTCAGCCTGTGCGCAGGTGGGCTGAGTCAGGGGCCAGAACTCCCCCCTGGGAGTCCTTGGAGGTCAGGGGAAGGCGTGGGGAGGGTCACGGGGTGCAGCCTCACTCACCTGGGCGTGGCACTGCCGGCCTGGGCTGGGTGCTGGCTTGAAGGGGGCTGAACACACTGAGCACGCCTGGACGTTCCTCTGCAGTGCTCGGAGGCCGGCGGTGGGCCAGGACCTGTGCACGGGTGAGAAGTGAATTCAGGAGCCTCCGTGGCACCCCAGCATTGAGGCCAAGACGCTGCTTTAGTTTCCTCTGCAGGGGGGACCCCAAAACACACGGCCGGGCCCCCACCTTCACGGTGGCGGACACACACAGGCCCCGATCAGGGGCCGGGGTTCAGCGAGGACCCTGTGGGGTTGCCTCTCCTGTCGGGCCCGCGCCCTGCCCGCTCAGGAGACCCGTCATCACAGGCGAGAGTGCCCGCCGCCCCAGGAGGCTCGCTCCGTGCCAGGCATTCCCACACGAGTTAACCAGATCTACACTTCACAGCAGCCCTGCTCTGTTTAAATTGAGGTAAAATTCATACAACATGAAGTTAACCGTCGTAAAGGGTATGATTCAGCGGCATCTAGTACGTTCCCGATGCTGGGCAACCGCCACCTCTGCCTCGTTCTGAACCGCGTTCATCCCCCCACGGAGCCCCACCCCCAGGAGCTGTCCCGCCCACCCCAGCCTCCCACCCAGAGAGGTCGGGGCGAGGCAAGGGCAGTGGCCCCGCCGTGGCAGGGGAAGGAGCTCGTGCAGCCACGGAGGCCTGTGCGCCCCTGGGAGGAGCCTGACAACATGTGGCTTGCTTTAGATGCCGGTTTGTCTCTCCCTAAAACGGACAGCTGGAAAACAGGTGTCCTCTGACCACGTGGTGGACCCCTGGTGGTGTGGGCAGGACAGGGCCTGTCACATGAGAAGCTCTTCCAGGGCTGGGTCCCCCACTGGGTCCCCAGAAGATGCCCTAAACTCAGCCTCACCCTGAACACTGCTCTTTGTTTTGGGGACCAAGCAAGCTTCGAGGCCACGCCTGTCCACACCCTCTGGGCGAGGCCGATGAAGGGACAGTGGAAGGTATGCGCAGAAGGCTGACGTCCCCTGAGGCCTCAGGAGCGGCGTCTGTGTGGGCACACAGCCCTCGGCAACAGGCCTCTGGAGCCGGGTGCAACCTCAGACCTGCCCTGGGATGAGGGGGAAGATGTGGGTCACCAGGGATGTCTGGGGACGGGGTAGAGTTTGGTTTGTTTGATGGACCGGCCAGCTGTGAGGTGAGGGGTGGGGGAGGCCCAGCTGCGGGGCAGGTATACGCACCCACTTCCTGCTCTGTTCCAAGTTTTTCATTGGCACTGGCTTTGGAACAATCAGCCTGGCCACGCAGATTGGAGAGGCCAAGGACAGTCGGGGCGGGGGCAGGTGTGGGGAGGGGCAGGCAGGGCCTTGGGCTCCCGAGTGGGGGCCCAGCACACGCGGTTCTGTACGCTGGGCTTACGGAGTGCTTTGTCCCAACACGTCACCTGTGCCTGGGCGCCCCGTGAATGGGCTTCTCCCTTCCCCCTGGGATGAGCCAAGGAGCCAGGAGGGGCAAGACCACACAGGGAAGCCTGTGCCAGTTGGGGCCAGAGCTGAGAGCCTGGAGCCCTGTCATCCAGCCGGGCACAGGGCAGAGGAAACAGGCACCGGCTCTCGAGAGGACCACCCCACCGCCCACGTGGGTGCTGGAGCCACTGTGAATCGGCCTCCGCTCTGCAGGGCGTGGAGGAAGGAGGCCTGCCCGGGCGGATCAAAGACGGAGCAGGCTGCCGAGAAGCCGGCTTGAAGTCTGTTGCCCCCGTAGGGTTGGCAGGGGGTTGGAGGTTGGTACCCTTGCAGGGTAGTGGTGCCCATCCTGCAAAGCCCTTGCCTGCCCTGGTCCCAGGTCCCAGCCTGCGCGGTGCACCCTGCTGCCAGCCGGAGGGCACTCAGGGGCCGCCACTGGCAGACGCCCTGAGCGGGCACACGTGGCTGGAAGGGGCTTAACTGTCTACTTGGAAACTTTGGGGGTTCTGAAAGATGCCCATCAGAAAGCCCCCAGCCGCTGGAGAAGGGGAGCCCTGAGCACAGGACTCCCGAGAGAACAGAGGGTGCATCATTTCGGGGAGAAGAGGAGGCAGCTGGCTGCAGCCTCTCTGTCTGCGACCGGTGACCAGCTTGCTCCCTGTGTCCTCTGAGCAGTCAGGGCCCAGCGTCCCCACCCCTCCCGGGTCAGAGGCAGGAAGTGGGGGCGGCGCTGCCCTCCAGAACTTGAGGTCACTGGAAACGTGGGCCCGCCCATACCCCCTCCTGAGACGACTCTAAGTGGCCCTTTCTTCTCAGCGCTCATTTGGTGTCAGGAGGAGGACTCCGGTCCATCACGCCCCGACGCGACTCGAGTCCACAGCTCACTGCCTCGTCCCTTCCTCACGCCACGAGTCTGCGCCCACGTGGGCCGGGCAGGTCCAGGCCCCGCAGCAGCAGCGGTGGTCTTCGTGGCGGCCACAGCAGCCATCCCGGTGGGAGGGAAGCCTCTGTCAGCCGCGCCCCACAGCCCAGAGCTCCCAGAGGCCCCCAGGGCTGCTCTTGCCCGGCTGGCTGAGGGGTATGTGTGGCATCATGGTGGGAAGAAGGGGACACTTTGCCCAGAAGACTCACGTGGCCTGTCCCCTGCCCCCAGACTGCTGGCGCCACGCTGTGCCCTGGCCTGGCCAGCAGCGTCCCTGTCCTGAGCGGAATGGCCAGGGCCATGCTGGGAGTAGGGCGAGCAGCAGAGGACCGGCGAGGCCCTGACTGCGGGCGCTGGGGACAGCGTGGCCTGAGACGGGCCCTCTGCCCCGGGGTGCCCACAGCGAAGGCGGCTGTGGCCTCTGACAGCGTCAGAGGAGCCACCTTGGGCTGTGACCACCTAGCAGCCAGTTGTCCCTGCAGCTGCCTCCCTGCTCCCCATCACGGCTCTCTGGCAGGTGCTGGCCCGGTCCAGAGCTGGGAGCACCATCTGCTGCCATCCCGCGAGGTCACGGGCCGACACTGTGTCATAGCCCCTTGTCATGGTTCTTCTCCCTGGCCCCCAAGAGCGGGTCCCCTAGAGCTGGCTCCACACTGGGTCATCGCTGAGCCTCTCTCTCAGCTTCTCCCCTGACTGATACAGAAACCCAGCCGAGTGTGGCATCCAGAATCACAGGCTGGTAAGCGGAGGGTCCGGGTTTGAATGTGAGCGCACGCCTCCGTGTCCTGGGCTCGGGGCCAGGGCCAGGGCCAGCTACCGAAACCACGCATTTGCTTTCCACTTACACTCCCCTCAGGGTGGCTTTCTGTCACTCTCAATGAAGTGTCCTCAGCGCAAACTGGGAAACGCTGCACCGGGAGGGGAGAACAGTGCCCTGGGAAGCCCTGCAGGCCCTCCCACCCGGCACCCCAGGCACCCCAGGGGGCCTCAAGTGCACTGGGAGCAGAGCACCCACGAAGCCCCAGGCCTCGGAGTGGAAGGGGGGCTGCGGGCTGCCTGTGCCCCCAGGGGCCTGCTGCCTACACGTTCCAATGCCATGGTCTTCCTCACGGCACAGGGCACTGCCTCCTTCTTTCCCTGGCACCCCTGGACCTCTGCAATGAGAGCTCCGAATCCGGCTGGGGACAGTGTCCTCTCTGGGGGTAGGGCCTGGCTGCAAGCGATCTGGGAAGTGGGAATGATGACCTAGCAGGTAACAGAGGGGATTCCCTAGGGGATGGAGCCATCGTACACCTGAGAGGTGCCCGGGGAGGTGTCCCGTGCCCACCACGTCCTGGAAACCTGCCAGGTGAGCGTGGCCATTTGCTGTCTGGGGGCCGGGAAATGCACTGGACCCTGACCCCACCCTTGGGAACCTCCCTGTCTGGCTGGATTAGGAGGTGACGGCGGTGATGGGGATGTCCGTAACCACAGCAACAGAAAGAGTGGCTGCCTCTCCAGCCTGAGTCCAAGCCCCTGTCTGGCTCCTGCCTGATCCGCAAGCACGTGGCTGGAAGTGAGCTTGCACAGAGAGGGCAGGAGCACGGGCAGGTGTCCCTAACCCCCAGGGTGGCCTGAGCCAGGCAGGCACCGGGGAGGTGTCCAGGCCTAGGCAAGAAGGAGCAGGCCCTTGCGTGCGCTGCTGGGGAGCTGTGAGTCACCCTGGGATGAGGCAGCAGGTGTGTGGGGGGTGAGGGCAGGAGGTCTGTACACTTGGGCTGGGTCCCCACAGCCTCCCTCTCACTCAGTGACTCGGTGTCCCTGGGTGAGGGGGGCAGCCTTCTCTGGGAGGCTGGGCTGGAGCCCGCTCGGCCCACACAGCTGACAGGCCTGAGAGTATGCGGGGGGGGGGGGGGGGGGGGGGGGCAGCACCCTGAGGGCCAGCCAGTCCCCTCTGTGAGGTGAAGCCACAGCTCTGAGGCTCCTGCATCCTTTCCTGACACATGGTGGCTATCCCCGGTCCTCGACCAAGGGTGCCAACATATTTGCCCTGCCCCCATTTCTGCCTTTCAGGCATCTGGGTCTATGGCCTGGGCCAAGCCTGAAGGTGTCCGCAGGCATTGCCTACTAGGCAGAGGGGACAGGAGGAGGCCTGGGGGAAAAGAGAGCCGGAAACCCTCCAACATCAGGGCCCGAAGCTTCTCCCCTCTTACCACAGACCCCACCCCCACCTGGCTGTCGCTAAGGGCAGCTGCTGGCCTGTGTCCTGCGGACCAGCCTCGCTCCGGACCTGTCGGGAGCTGTCTCTCTCTGTCACTCTCGCTCTCATCACCCAGCAGTCTGACCTGTTGGTGACCCAACTTCGTCCCTTCTCCAAGAAGTCCCCTGCCAGCGCCCAGCAGCCCAGGCCAATAGACAGCCGGCACTTGTTTCTCGAGCATCCCAAGAATCACGTGCAGGGGACCAAACGCAGGCTGAAGACCTCCACCAACTAAGGGGCTGGTACCGCTCTGCAGAACCAGGAGCGGGTGGGGCGGAATCTCTTGGCTAGTTTCCCGCGTACAGCCCCCCAAGGTCCCGCACAAAAACACCAGGTGTGACTGGAGTTGTGGGAGAGGCGCCGAGCAGGGCGTGGGAGCGAGGCTGGTAAAGGGGTGCAGATGAGGAGAGAGGCGGCGGGCGGAGGTGTGGGAGGCGGGCAGAAGGGACGGGGGCGCTGAGGGAGCGGACCGCGGGGCGCGCTGCCAGGGTGCAGGACGGCAGGGCCCGAGCCGGGACTGGGAGGATTGGAGGGATGCTGAATTCGGCTGGGGGCGGGGAGGCCCCTGATAGGCGCGCGGAAGGCGTGATGTCACGTCCGGCGGGGGAAGCCCTGCCTCAACGCCCCCGCCCCGCCCCGCCCCCACAGGTGGTGCGCTGGGCGTGGGGGGCCCGCCCTGGGGACCCCGGACACGGCTCGCGCTCTCCCCGGTCGCCCCAGCCTCCCTCAGGCAGTGGACAGATCCACGGGAGCCGCTGGGCCCCCAAGTCCTCGGGGAGGGGAGGAGCGCCCGGTGGGCCCTGGTCGCGCCCCGCGCACCGCCCCGCCCCGGGGCTGCCCCCTCTTGCCCTGTGCGCCCCTCCCCTTCTCACCCTCCCCGCCTCTCTCCCTGGCCGCCGAGGGGCCGGGCCGGGCCGGGGGAGGCGCCGAGCTGGGACTGCGCGCTCGCCCGCTGCGCTCTGGGCGGCCCGACCCAGCGGCCGGTCCTCCAGCCCCGCGCGCCCTGCGCCGCCGCCGGCTTTTGTTGTCTCCGCCGCCGTCTGCGGACTGCGAGCCGCGTGCCGGGACCTTGGCTCTGCCCTTCGCGGGCCGAGGCTGCGTGGACCCCACCGGATCCAAGAGAAGCGCGGTGGGCGGCTGGGGTCGCCGCGGCCCCGCCATGGAGCTCCGGGCCGGAGGCTGGTGGCTGCTGTGCGCGGCCGCCGCGCTGGCTTCTTGTGCCCGCGGGGACCCTGCCAGCAAGAGCCGGAGCTGCAGCGAAGTCCGCCAGATCTACGGCGCTAAGGGCTTCAGCCTGAGCGACGTGCCCCAGGCGGAGATCTCGGGTGAGTGAGGACTGCGGGCCCCGGACCCCGGCGCGCCCGGGTTTCTCCTGCGTCCCCTGGTCGGCCCTATGCGGCCACTCGTTCCGGGCGCCGGAATCCCGCCGTCTGCGCCCGGCTTCCCGGGCTCGGAGTAGCCCCCTGCGCCTCCGCTCGCCCGCACCCTTTCGGGCCCTCGCCTCCTAGCCCCGCGCCGCCCTCTCTCCTCCGCTCCGCTCGGTTGCCACCAGCCCCCTTCTCGTGGAGTTGTCCTCGCTGGGATGTGACCAGGCGGTCCCCGGCTCGGTGCGCTACTCCAGGGCCACGGCTCCAGCTGGGCGTCTTTGGCCACCGGCTTGGCCCTGCGCGGCGGCGGGGCTGGAATCCGAGACCCGGACGGCGCGCAGCCCTTGCCTCCAGGCAGGGCTGAGCTGCTGGGCGGCTGTCTGGGCACAGCTGACCGCGGCCGCGGGCTAGGAACTCCCACTTGACTGTGCGGGCCTCTCCGGGAGGCGCCTCCGGGTGGGCTGGAGATTCCCGCCGGGTCCTCATCAAAGGCAGCCTGAAGGCGCTGGGGGTGGGGGTGCGACCTCAGAGCAAGAATGCCGCCTGGCAGATTCTTGCCCGGGAACTTGTGCCTACCTGCTTGGCACTCTGAGCCGCTTCCCAAGGAGTCTAGCTGCAGGTGGTCAGCATTTTGGATCCCACCCAGGGGTCATGTCATTTCTTTGTAAGAGTATGGACCCTCCCAGGTGGCCTCAGCCCTGCAGCTGCCGGGCAGCCCTGCCCACCCCTTCCCTGCTGGCCTCTGGAGACAGTGTTCTAAGGACCTCCCAGACCCCAGACTTCACCCTCAAACCGTAACCACATCCGCAGCCACACTGGGTCTGTGCAGGGTGCACGGGACCTGAGCAGAGCAGCCCAGGTTCCTGCCCTGGCCATGCCTCACGGCCTGGGATGGGGAGACAGGTCAGGGCCGTGCTCAGACGGTGACGTGTGGGGCGTGGAATGGCCACGGCCACAGGAATGCTGAATGAGAGAGGGGTGCATCAGTGTGAGAGGTGGGTCAGGGGGGCAACCAGGCTGCCGACCCCTGGCTCCCCGGAGGGGCGGGTGCACAGAAGGGTGCCCTGAGAGTGCCACCTCTCTACTCCCCACGGACACCACAGGTTCTGGAGAGTTCCCTTCTCAGGGGCCCAAGACCAGCCTTCCTGTGTCTTCTTTCTCTGACTGCTGATGGCCCCCTGCAGTTTGGTCCATGTCCCACCCCCTGACCCCTCCCACACACACAGGAACTTTGGCCTGGCTGGACCCCTCCCCAGACACCGGGGTCTCCACACCCGCCCAGTCCTGGATCTCAGACGGAAGCCTTGCCCGATGCCCTCCTCCGCATGTCCACTCCCACTCGGCCACCGTGCCCTTGGGGGCCATCCTGAACTCGCTGGTATCCACAGGCCTCCATCCCAGTTAGGCCGGGAGCCGGAGTGGCAGAGTTTGGGTGGCTGCCAAGGGCTAGGAGGGAACGCAGAAACCGGAGAGGCCGGGTGGGGGTGGGGGCTGGATGCAGCGAGTTAGGGGCCGAGGACAGCGAAGTGCCTTGCTGTGAGTGTGATGGCTGGAGGCGGGTGCTGTCCATCTAGCCGGGGGAGGATGGCCACCCAGCAGCTGTCCAAGCATTGCCCTGGCAGGCGCCACCCTCCTCTGGGTCTGGAATGCCGGCGACTGTGCCCTCCCTGCCTGCGCCCCATGGCTCCTCCATCAGGAGAGCTGCCCTGCGGGACCCCCCCCCCAACGAGCTCCAGAACTCCAGAGTGCCCTCCAGAGTGCCCTGCGGGGCCCAGGCACCGCGGAGAGTGCCATGCCACGTGGGGCAAAATAAACAGGGTGACCTCCCAGGGCAGCAGCCATCAGGCCTGTCCCCTCCTGCTCCCTGTGACTCAGCCAGGCCTCCGTGGACTGGGTGCCCTCTGGTGGCCCCACGGCAGCTCGCTGCTCTTGGGGAGCCCTGCTAGACATAGGCCCCTCTCCTGCAGGGCGACAACCAGACCTCGCTAGCATGGGGACCCAGCTCAGCTGGCCCAGGGCAGGCGGGGTGGAGAGTCCGTGCTTCCTCCCGGTTGGAGGGGAGGGAGGGGAGCCTCTGGTCTGGGGTGGCCTCTCAGCCTCTGCCAAGGGAACAGAAATGGTGGTGGGCTCTGAGAGGAGATTGTGTGGGTTCGGGGAGTGCCGGTCCCAGCAGTGGTGATGACGGCTCTCACCCCATTTTACAGCTGAGGAGGTGGGCCCGGGGTGGCAGCACAGCCCAGGCGGCCCGCCAAGACTTGACCCAGGCTGGACCCCTCTGCGGTGTCCCGGCAGGTTTGCCTCTGGTCCCAGATGTTCCTGCGCACTGGCCTGGCCTCCTGACACTTGCCACGATTGGTGATGTGTCTCTCTGACCCTTCCCTGGGGTCCCAGGTGAAGGAGCAGGTCTCCCGCTGCCCTGTTGTGTCCGCAGAGCCTGGCCGTCTCCTGGTGCCCAGGAGGTTCTGGGTCAGCGCTCACTGGGGACTCACGCGTGTCCTGCTGTGTGCCGGCTCAGTGGAGAGGGCAGTGCCAGGGCAGAGGAGAGGGGGCATGGGACTGTCAGGGCCACACGCGATCTGGCCGCGGCTCCTTTGCCCCAGGGTTGGGGCTGCCAGCCAGCAAGGGTGGGCACCAGCAGGCCCCTCCGCAGAAGTCTTCGCTTTTCTGCGCCCACTCTGACCACACGGGCGGTGGGCACAGATTCTGAGGAGGAGCACTGAGCCGCCCTGGGCATCCCCCACACTTCCTAGACCCCGGCCCAGGTCTGACCCCCGCCGTGGTCCTCAGGTCCTCAGGTCACCTGGCACACAGCCTGGCCCCAAACCAGAGGGCCTGTGTCCCCCATCGTGTTTAGAAGGCAGGATCCCCCTGTGTGCCGGGCACGGGTCCGCAAGGTGGTCCACGCCTCCGGCTCTGCCTCGCTCTGTCTCTGCCCCTCAAGGAGCTGAGGTTTCATCATCCCCGGCGTGGGGGCAGGGCTTGGAGGGGTACGTGGGGGGCCCCGGGGAGCCAGGATCTGACGGCCACCTGCGTGATGCAATGGCCTGGGCCCCTTGCTGGAGCCTCGGTGCTGGGCAGCCACCTGCCCCTCCAGGGGCGGCGTCCCCGGGGGCTGGGCTCAGTGCAGGCCACACCAGCCTCCCGCCCACTCAGCCTCACGCCTTTCTGCTCACGAGACAATAGTCTCTGCCACCCTGAAGGTTGCAGGAGGGGAACGTGCTGCCCGGGCACCCCTGGGCACCCCAGGCACATCCTCCCCCTTGCTCCTGCCCTGGGCTCTGTAGAGGCCACTCCGACCCCCAGGTGATGGCTGCCAGCCCTTGAGACGAGCCCTCACTGTGAGCCAGACTCGGGGGTCGGTGTCTAGTTCGTGCATCAGGTGCGGGTCTCGGTGCGTCACCCGCTTCACAGATGGGTAAACCGAGGCCCAGAGGAGCCACGTAACTCCCCCCAGAACCGTCTGCATGGAGTTCTGAGGTCGAGCCCAGTGTGCTGACCGCCAACCTGTGATGTCAGTGGCTGCCCAGTCCCAGCCCTGAGGCCCAAAGTGGGGGCTCGCAGGCAGGCCCCTCTCTTGTTGGCCCCCTGCTTTTTAGACTGTGTTCGAACAACCTGAACTCTCCCCTGGGACTCCTCCCAGCCTCAGCCCAGCCTCGCTGCCCCTGCCTGCCCCCAGGGCCCATCTGGTGCAGGCCACTCTTTGGTGGCCTTGGGGCGTGCCGCTGCAGCCCGGCTGAGGAGGGCTGTTCCCGGGCACCAGGAACATGCGTCAGGTACCCCGGGGCACAGAAAGGGGGCCTGGCTGTGTGCTGTTGGCCGGCCCGAGGAGAAGCCCCCGTGTGTCCCCAGCACCGCAGACAGACGTCCTCTTCGGGGCAGGTGAGCCTGGGAGACGGCGGACGTTGTGTTGGTACGCTGGCTGTGCTCCTTGGAAACAGTGCCAGCCCATGGCTGGCAGGCCTGTGGGCTGAGGAGACCTCCTGGAGAGGGGCTGGGGAGATGCGCTGGGCTTCAGCGCCAGGAGGGCGCAGCGGGTGTGTGGGCAGACTCACGCCTTTCCTTGGGCACCCACGGGCACGGGCACGGGTGCCAGCCTGGCTGGCCTGGGTGGGGAGACAGCTGGGAGAGGGGCTTGCCGAGGCCACGCAGAGCCAGCGTCTGCCCTGCCCAGGCCTGACTTGGTTCAGGGGATTTCAGACCAAGACCGGGGACCTGTGTCAGGGCCTGGAAGGCGTCGGGCTGGCTGCCTGCTCCCAGGCCCTGCCTGTGTTATGCCTGTGCCCAGCACCAGGTGCCAGCCCCGATCATGTCTGACTGCCAGCATAGCCCTGTGGGGTCTGTGCTGTGGGGTCAGGCCATTGCCCCCGGGCTCGAGAGGGTGAGGGCTCCAGCCCAGGGCCACACACCCCAGCCCCAGCCCCTCGCCGACGTAGCAGCTGGCAGCCGTCTTACCGTGTGTCTGGGAACAGGCCTGGGCAGGTGCCCTGAGCTGCCTGACATCTCCTGGGGGTGGGGGCGGGGTGGCACAGTGGGGGGTGCCTCCGGCTTTCCCCCTCCCTCCTCCAAGCCTCGCCCCCTTTCCAGGCGGGAGCACATGGCAGCCAAGGGTGAGACGCAGGCTGGCCAGGCCCCCACATGTGGCCGCTGCTGGGGGCAGGGCCCAGGCCTCCAGCCCCGGCAGGCTGTGTGCCGCAGGGGAGCTCTGGGCGAGGGGCACACACCTGCTCTCTCGGGGCAGGAATTCTGGAATCCTAGGTGGGTCTAGGAGCTCGTGGGGGGCAAGCCAGCTTCCCCCCCCCCCCACCTGCCTGCGGCCTCGGCATCGTCTCTGGCCAGCTCTCTGTACATGCGCCCCCTTCCGCCAAGCGGGTCCCCCTCGGACCCACCCGAGCACAAGCTGGCACTTCTTCCCTCGGGGCCTGGCCCAGCTGCCCAGCTTCTCCGGGCATCCCCCAACACACGCACCCTGCGGGCTCTACCTGTTTCCCGGAGTGCTCCCCAAGTCTGGGCAGAGGTGTTCCGAGTGCCTCCCGGTGCCAGGCCTGGGCTGGGTGCCAGGGGTCGGAGTGGGGCAGCTTCCCCCGGCGGCCGGAGCAGACGGCGCAGGCCGGGGAGCTCACACAGGTGTGCGGTCTCACAGCTCACAGGCTGGGAGTCCAGGATCGGGGGTGTCAGGCTCCCTGGCTTCCGGAGGCTGCGGCGTCTTATTCACCTTGGGTCTACCTCCAGATCTCTATGAAATAAACGGGCACCAAGCCTGTCATAGGGGCCACCCAGCTCCCGTAGGACCCCATCTGAGCCGGCTAGGCGTGCAAGGACCCCGTCTGAGCCGGCTAGGCGTGCAAGGACCCCGTCTGAGCCGGCTAGGCGTGCAAGGACCCCGTCTGAGTCGGCTAGGCGTGCAAGGACCCCGTCTGAGCCGGCTAGGCGTGCAAGGACCCCGTCTGAGCCGGCTAGGTGTGCAAGGACCCCGTCTGAGCCGGCTAGGTGTGCAAGGACCCCGTCTGAGTCGGCTAGGTGTGCAAGGACCCCGTCTGAGCCGGCTAGGTGTGCAAGGACCCCATGCTCCAGTGAAGTCACCTTCTGAGGTCCTGGGGCCCACACCTCTAGCATGCGAGGGAGGGGGCGTTTCCTGTGGAGGTGGGTGGAGGTGGTGCCCTCCGAGTATTCATGAGAGTGGTTCCTGAAGACAGGGCCATGCCTCCCCCAGTCGGCCACGGACCCAGGGGCTCAGCCGGCAGAGCCTCTGTGCTGGGCCGAGGCCCTGGGACATCATGGTGGTCAGACCGTCCCCGAAGGCTTCTGGGTACAGCCCTGGCCTGGGCGACCTCAGCATCTCCATTCCCGTCTGGGTGGGAGGGCTGGGGGCCACTCACTCCGATGTTCAGAGACGAGTGACTGCTGGCCCATCCGCACACTTCTTGTCCGGGAACCAGGGTGGGCAATGAGGGATCCGGTGGCCATGGCACCAGCGTGCCTGGGACAGGCTCAGGGTCCCCACCTGCGAGCAAGAGGGCCTCCAAGCAGGGGACACAGCGTGTGGGACAGGTGTCGGGCCCCAGGTGAATTTGGGGGCAGGCGGGGCTGAGGGGCCAGGGAGCAGGGCAGGGAGAGGCAGCCAGGAGGGAGGCAGCCGGCGCACAGGGCCCAGCCCAGGAAGCTCGCCGCTCATTTGTGCTAAATGCTCCCTGGGTTCTGGAGGCTTGGCTGGGTGACAGGGCAGCCCCGGGGGGCTCCATCAGGCTTGCTCCCTTACCACCTCCCTGACCTCAGCCGCCAGGGGCCCAGAGCCCTGCCCGCCACCCCTGCCGAGTCTGAGAATGAGAGAGGGCTGGGGCTCCATCGGGGGACCTGGCTGTTCACAAGCGGCCGAGGACCCGGCGGAGGGTGGGAGGCAGACAGAACACCCTCCAGTGGCGCAGCAGGGCCGGCGCGGGTGAGGACCAGCCAGACCTTGAGGCAGGCCTCCGTCTGCACGGCATCTGGGTGCAGGCAGCTCCCGGGCCTCGCCAGTGCCAGGGCAGCTACAGCAGGACCTGGGGCCGAAGAAGGACCAGGCCAGAGCTGGCCAGTGAGGGGAGGTCCTGCAGGAGCCCCAGCTCTGGGCCCCTCCCTCCCCACCCCTCCGTCCTGCTTGCCAGAGGCCCCCGGAGCTGGCCAAGGCCTCAGTCCCAGGCCCTGCCTCCTTCAGCCACACCCTGGCCTCCTGTGGCCCATAGCCCGCAGGCTCCTCTCAGACTCCCAGAGTGGGCAGGACCGGGGCTGTCTGTAGGGCACGCCGAGTACCATCTGATCTGACCATTTAGTGTGCAGCTGGGGAAACTGAGTCCCAGAAGGGGGTCCCCAGGGCTCAGAGCGCTGTCCATCAAGTAAGTGGCTTCTTCCTCATCACCTCACTGCCCCAGGCCAGGCTCTGCCACCTGGTTGATGAGTGAGTCACCCTGGCCCAGGTTTGCCCCAGGTGTCTGGCGTGCGAACCAGGTGATGGTGCCAGTGGCTGAGAGGGAGGCAGCGGATGGGGCAAGGCCTGCTTTCTTGGGACACGGGGGGGGGAGGGGGGGGATATTCACATTGCCTTGTCCCGAGGGCGTTGGATGTGTGTTCCCGAGTGCGGGAGAGAGGGCTGGCCAGGCTGGGAGGCACAGGACCCTCAGCCAGCCAGCCACACCCAGCCCTCCATCATTCATCCACTGTGTGCTCCTCTGCTCTCCTCTGGACACACGGGCCATGCCCCACAGGAGGTCAGGTCTGGTGAGAACCAGGCCCTCGCGAACCCAGCGGTCCAGGCACTGTCCGTCCTTAGCCTTCTCCTCACCTGGCTGCAGGCCGGCATGCCTCCCTCCCAGGGGACACCTGGAGGTGACTGTGGCCCCGAGTCTCCCTTGGGGCCACATGTCCTGGGCTCAGCCTCAATCGGCGCCGAACCCTGTGGCGGTGTGTGGCCTATACCACCGAGGACCTCTGTCCGCCTGCGGGTGGCTGTCCGGGCCCATCTTGTGTGTAAACATGGCCTCGATGCCCAGGGCCACCTGTAGCCAGCGGGGCACCCGTGGTAGCCGTGGGTGACATCCAAGTACATCCTCAAGCATCTGGGGCCCCGAGTGCCCATCTCGGCTCTGGGGGCTGCGGGAGCACACCCCACCCTCCCGTGGCCACCTCCAGGCTCTGGGGAGAAAGATGATGCCACCCACTGCCAGGGTTGGCTCAGGCACTCGCTGGTGTTTACAGTTGTCATGGAGCGTGGGACACACCGGACCAACAGAGGTATTTTAAAGCGACGAGTCTTACACGATTCAGCCCCACGCCCTGATCCCTTTCCCCGGCCAGCGGGGCCACAGGACGCTCCCGGTGTCTTGACGTCCTCCCTTACATATTGTATCTCCAGTTTCTCTAACCTCTGACTGAGAGTTACAGTTCCTGTTCCTCGGAACCGGCACCGTGGCACCGAGTGTCTGGGACTTGGTCACCGATAGGAGCCACCGGGACTTCCCTGTCCCTTCTCATGATGACACCGGTAACTGTCACACTGCTGCCGGGGTCCTCCACGGCCCTCTGCATAATTTCACTTCGTCACAGTGTTCTGAGAAGGGGTCTGCAGGCCTGGGCCGAGGGCAAGGCTGGTGAAGCCCATGTCCGCACCCAGGAGCCTGGGGACCGGCCGGAGCAGGGAGGGTGTCCAGTGCCGTCAGCACAGGGACAGACAGGAGTCAGAGGTCCCACGAGCTGTGGCTTTGCTAGCCACACTGACCAGGGGCCACATGTGACATTCGTTAGTTAAAACAGAAATAACACGTGAACTAAGACAAGGGTGTAGGGTTTGCACTCGCACTCCCCTCACCGCTGGGCTCTAGCGCTAAGACCCTCCCCACCTGGGAAGGGGGCCGGGCCCGAGCCTGGCTTAGCCACTCAGCCCTGCCCTTCTCGCCCTGTCCGTGGTGGGCACTTGACGTGCACAGAAAAGTGGGGAAGCCTGGAGGGCTGCTCGGAGGAGGCAGCATGGAGCCAAAGGAAGGAGGGTGGGGCCCTCAGGGAGGCCACCTGCTGGGCTAAGGGGCAAGCCCCGCCCCTGGCAGTCAGCTTAGAAAAGGCGGATCCCCAGAGGACACCAAAATCTGCCTGCTGGGCCCGGCCACCCTGTGGAGGTGCAGGCGCCCGCACCCCATCACAGGCTGTGTGACCTTGGGCTGATGACTCAACCACTCTGTGCGTCCCTTTCCGTAAAGTGGGGGTGGTCGCGGTGCCTGCCTCGTGGAGAGGGCTGCTGCTCGGGTGCCAGGCCAGAACTCATGCCACCCAGGCCCGATTCATGTCGGAGCAGCCGTTGGAGGCGCTGGCTCTCCCAGTCCGTCCGTCCGTGGGGAAGGGTGCCCGCGGGGGGGAGGGGCAGGCTAAGGAGCCACACTGGGCACAGGGACTGGGGAGGTCCAGGCCGGAGGGGGAGGACTGCCCTCGGGCTCCCACTGCTGATGCCAAGGCATAGCCGCCATGGTGTCTGCTCCCGCCCGGCTGGCCCTGGTCCTGGGAAGTTGGGAATTTCGGGAAGGGCTGGCCGAAGGCCCCTCCCGGAGAGGTGGCACACAGTGAAGGAGCACCCCCACAGCTCAGGGCCCTGCCACCAGTCAGGAGGGGCTCTCGGGCAGCTTTGGAGGGCGGCAGCTGGTTTTCAGAAGGGAGCCTTGGGCAAAGGCCCCAGAGACACTGCAGGGCCTCTGGAGGGGTGGGAGGGGCACCCCACACGTGGTCAGCCGGTAGCCGAGCCTGGGGGTCTGGCAGCCTGCTTCAGAGGGGCCTCTCCTCATCGGGGTCCTGTGGGGCCTGGTCACTGTCCCTCTGGCTTCTCTCTGGGGATGGGGCTGGCTCCATCCCTTCAGCTGTCTGCTGTGGGTCTGACTGCCCGGGGCTGTCCTCACAGGGTCCCAGGGCCACTCTGCCTGCTGGGAGTGGCTGGGCAGGCTAGGGGCCAAGACATGGTACCGGGGGAGCAGAATCCCTTGGTCTTGAGAGACCTGGCCCTGTCCGACGGTGCTCCAGCTTGACCATCCCGAGGAGAGCAGCTGAAGTCAGGGAATAGGACGGTCTCAGCATTCCCACCCACCCCCAGGGCCACAACAGGCCGGTCCCACCTCCGGGAAGGCGGGCCAGCAGACACACCGAGGGCACGTGGGCGAGGGGCCCTGTGACTTCAGTTAGGTTGTCCCCACACTCCACCATCAGGCTGCCGGATTTGGCAGATAAGACTACGGGACACACAGTTCGATGGGAATTCCAGACACACTGAACAATTCTGTAGTATGTGTCCTGAGTTTAATTTCAAGTAAACAACAAATTAGTTCTTAGCATAAATATGCCCACGTATTTAGCATAAGTATATCCCAAGTATGTGGGGAGCGAGTTTGCTTTTTCGGTGGTAAAACAAGCTTAGCAGAATGTACCCTCCTCCCACCTGCAGGTGCCAGGCGGCGGCTCTGAGCACATCCACTGTGCCGGCGTCACCAGCGGGGTCCCAGTCCTCGTCCCAAAAGGACACTCTGTCCCCAGTCAACACTCCCGTCTCCGCCCCCAGCCCCGGCCCCACCCTCCCACCTGCTGCCTGTGGATGACCCCTCGAGGGGCCTCACATAAGTGGAATTCACAGTGCCTGCTGTTCCTTCCGTGGGCAGGTGTCTCGGAGGCTTGCCGGCTGTGGCGTGTGCATCTCGGTGACTCGTCCCGCTGTGTGGGTTCCGCCTTCTGTTCACCCCCGACTCATCCGTCGTGGGCGCGCCTTCCCACGCTTTGGTTCTTGCGAATAACGCCACGGTGAACAGAGTGTACCAGGCTCTGCGCGCGCCCCTGCTTTCGGTTCTGTCGGGCCAATTACCTGACGCTAAAAAGTAATGCATCGCTTTTTCTGACACGCACATCTAGCCCGTACCTCCGGCGCCCGCCCTGCCCCCTCCCGTCCTGCCTGCAGGGCGGGGCTCCCTGCGGGGCGCCCACACACCTGGGAGCCGGTGCTGCGCGGCCTCTGCCTGGGCGGCGTGCTGAGTCAGGGCAGCGGCCCTCCCGCCAAGACGCCGCCTCCCCAGGAGGCCACTGGCAGCTGGCTGGGGGGCGGGGGTGCTGTCTGCCCTCCTGCGCAGGAATTCCCCTGGACTGGAATCCGTGGGAAAGGTAGGAGGCCAGGACTGTTCAGCTGTGCTGGGCCCGGCCTGTTCAGCTGTGCTGGGCCCGGCCCCTGCTGCCCCATGCTGAGTGACATCGCGCGTCTTTTAGCCGCCTGGGTCGGCTGCTGTCGTTTTAGAATAGGGAAGAGGAGCCGATGAGAAGGTGACCTGCTTCTGAAACCTGGAGAGAGCTGAGACCCTCTCATGGCACACAGGGAGCCCCCCATCTCGGCGGGGAGGGCCTCAGCCAGGCCTCTGTGACAATGACAGACGCCTCGTGGGGTGGGCATTCACCCCGTAGGTTCTCACACCAGCACACTGCTGGCTGCCACCTGCATCTGGGGAGGGGTCCCAGGTCAGGGAGGTGCCAGTCTCTGGGGAGAGGTCTGAGACTGGGCTCTGGGGCCCTGATGATGTTACATTGTTTCTTTCAATGCCAGTTCTGTTCAGTTTCTTTATACACATTTATTTATGCTGCACCAGGTCTGCCCTGGGTGCTGGCCAGAGTCCCGAGAGGCGCAGGGGAGGCGCCCCCAGCTGGCAGAGCAACTGCCTCCTGTCAGGACTCTGGGAAGGCTTCCTGGAGGAAGGGAGAGAGTGGGCAAGGGGGAAGGGTGTGTGAGATGGAGGTGTTATCGGAAGCAGCAAGTCGCCCAGGGGCTGGCATGCCAGGCTGGAGGCCTCCACGACCTTGAAGAGGGCTGCCAGGCTTCATGGGAAGCGGCTGGGTCAGAGGTGCGTGGTCTGTTCAGCCCCCAGTATTTATGGAGCCCATGCTGGGTGTGGGCGGGCAAGGCCTGGCCTGGCGGGCACCTTGGTGGCACCAGAGGCTCTTCGTGTCGTGGCCCAGCTGAGAGTCTGCCTGTTTGGCATGCTCCACGGGGGGGGGGGGGGGGGGGGGGGGGGGCGCCTGCACTGCGTCCTGTGGGGAACATGGCCGAGAGGCTGAGAGGACAGGAGCTGCATGTTCCCCACGCCGGTCCAGGGTGTCCCCTGTGGACACTGCAGAGGAGGCAGCCCAGTGCATCCCGGTGCCTCCTCAGCTGCCTCCAGGCCTGGCGGGGGGGGGGGGGGGGCAAGCGAGATGGAAGAGCTGTTCGGATGGGCTGTCCCAGGCAGGTGCCCCCTGCCTTGGGCAGGGCTGAGCTTGGCCTGTCTCAGGTCCAGGCCCCTACAAAGAGCTCCCTGCCCTGTGGTCAAGACCTGGGGTCATAGGTGGAACAGATGGAACCCAGGATCCCCTTCTTCCCCACTTGTCCTGAGGCCACAGCGTGACTCATGAACCCTGGAGCAGCCTTGGAGAGGCAAGTGGAGGGGTCCACCTCCTCACCAAGGCACCCCCAAACCTGGTGCCCACTGGCACAGTGGCCTGCCCAGGGGTCCCTGAGCAGGAACCAGGCAGCCCGGAGAGCCACCTGTGAGTTACCTGGTGAAACTCCTCCTTCCGGGCTCTTAGGTGTTATGTCCTGCCTTGGCGAGGGCACTCTGCTCAAGGGCACCTGTCCAGCAGGTCTCTCCATGTCCCCATGTGCAGGCTGGCGATGAGGGACGCACACAGGGGAGGGTGGCTCCGTGGGTGAGTAGGTTTTCTCCAGTGGGTTGGCAGACACAGTACAGGCAAAGGGCAGGGCTGGCCCTACAGGGAGCGGAGGGATCCAAGGAGGGGCACAGGTGAAGGAGGGTGACCTAGGAGGTGGGGGCTGAGCCTCGTGGGGTTTAGCATTTCCTACGGGAAGCAGATGAGGACCTTGGGATGGAGGTCCAGGTCGTGGAGGTGAGAGACTGGAGGGCTGGACAGGCATGTCAAGAATGCCAGGTGGCTGATGGTGGCCTTTGAGTGCCCAGACAGCAGTGGGGATCTGGTCGTTGTCAGTGGGAGAGGGGACTCCCAAGTGGTCAGATGCCACTCCCCATCCAGGAGAGAAACTTGACGTGACCCATCCCCAACCCTCATCACCAACGCTGGGTCCTTGGAGCACCAGCCGCCCAGACCGGCGCCTCTTGTGCTGCAGGGAGAGGGGGGGAGGGCCTGTCCTCCCGCCCGCAGAGATGGGGAGCTGCACCCAGGGGGGCCAGGCTGCCGCGGTGGGCACCAGGTAGTCACCGGCTGAAGGGAGCGCAGGGTTGTGGGCCGCTGCCCGCCAGGCGCCGGGAGGGGGCGCGGGGCGGCCGGGACGGCGCGAGCACTGCGGGCGGGTCTGCGGGAGGAGGCGCGTCCCCGCGGGGAGCCGCCCTCGCGGTGCGCGCCAGTGCGGCTGCGGTGCTGCCCTGGCCGCGGTCGCAGAGCCCGGGTCCCGCGTCGTCCCGCCCTGACCCGCTCCGCTCCTCTCCGCCGAGCGCTCCCAGTCCGGTCCTGCTCGTCCGCCGTTCCCGGGCCGGACCTCCACACCCCCACGTACCCGCAGCCGGAGTCGCGCGCGCTTCCCGGAACGTCGCCGCCGCTGGAGCCGCCGCCGCCCCCAAGGGTTTTCGGGCCAAGGCCGGGGTGGCGTCCGCGGAGCTGGGATCCAAGCAGGGGGACCCCACCCGGGCCCAGCCCACCATCCGCCGCATAGCCATCTCCACCTTCCCGTCGCAGCGCATCCCCATCCCCGGGCGCGCCGCCGCCTTCACTCCCTCCTGCCCACCCTCATCTCCTCCATCGCGGCCCCTCACCACCTCCTCAGCCCACGCTGCCCTCACCCTGCCGTAGCCTGTCCTCGCCCCCGCAGCCCCATCCTTTCTCCACCCTGTTCCCATCAGAGCCCCCTCGCCCGTCTCCACGCCACCCCTTGGAGCTCTCCACCTTCACTGCGCCCCGTCACCAGCCCTCCTCCCCATCAGTACCGCCACTTTACCCCATCCCCATGGCCCTCTGAGCCAGTATCCCCGCAGCGTCCCGCCACCCCCCTCATCCCCCTTCCTCTGCTCCCCATAGCCTGCCGCAGCCCCCTGACTGCATCAAGCCCCCCTTCCTCTTCCGTCAAACCCATCCCCCTTCCCTTCGCCGCAGCCCCTGCGAGCCCCCTCTCCACCCACCTCCGCCCCGTGCCTGCCGCACCCACTGCGGCAAGCCCCTTCCCCGCCAATCGCGTCGCCCGCCCCCCTCCCCCTCCGTGCCGCAGCCCCCGCACCCCGCCGCCTCCCGCCGCCGCGCCCACTGCACCAGCGCCCCCTCCTCGCTGCGCCAACAGCGCTGCCGCATCTCTAGACCCCTCGCGCCGTCTCTGCCTCCGAGGCGAGCGGTCCTCCGTCCCCGGCCAGCAGGCGACCAGTGACCGGCACCCGGGGCGCCCGGAACCCCCACGGTGGCGGCGGCGGCGGTCCACCCCAGGGCCGCCTGGCCTCCGTTATGCCGCCTGCGACGCAGCCCGGGCCAGTCTCGCGCTTGTCGCCCAAGCGCCCGCGGGCCGCAGGAGCCCCTCGCGGGCTTGGGGGCGGACCCCTCCCTCCCAGCGCAGAGGCGTCCGAAGCCCGAGCCCCTCGGTTTCCGGTCCCAGTGTGTGACGGAGGGTCGGCGTCCGCGGCAGAGGGGCTCCTTGGTGACGCAGTCCTTTGGCTGAAATGGTGGAGGGGCTGGGGGGGGGGGGTTAAGTGGTGGGTGAGGGGCAGGGAAGGCTCTGGGAGCCGAGGGGGAGGGGTTATTGCCGCTGTTGATGTGTTACTAAGGGGGGTGGGGGTGAAACGTCCTCTCCCAGGTGGGTCTGAGGCCACCGTCATGGAGGGACGGTCAGTGCTTCGCGACTGGCCTGGGGCAAAGGCTGGGGGAGGGGGCAGAGATGAGAAGAGAAGGTCTGCAGATGGGCAGTGGGGAGTGCCCAGGGACCCTCTGCCGTGTCCAGTGCCCGGCCTAGCAGGCTGGTGGACATGCCAGGAGAGTCCTGCCCCCCTGGAGCTGGGTGGGGGCTGGGGGCAGGAGTGGGCATGGGGCAGCTGTCCAGAGGAGGCGCTCTGCTTGGGGAAGCTTTCTGCACCCTGGCCTGAGGTCGGTGTCCAAGCCTGCTGTGTGGCCCAGAACTGAGGAGAGGGGAGGGGAGGGCACAGCCCCTGCCTGCTTCTGCGTACCTGTACCCCTCCTTGGTGTGTTTGGGGGCCATGGTGTCTGGAATTGACTAGATCACCTGTTCCAGCAGTCTGGGGAGACCACTGAAGGAGAGGATTCTCCGGTGGGTGGGTTGCTGGGTGCAGAGAATCTGGAATGGAGTTGCTTTAAAGGTGGTGGAGCAGGCAGTCCGCACGTCCGCGAGCCGTGGAAGCTTCTGGAGAGGGGCTTGGCAGGTGCCATCTTCCCCGTGCCGTCTCCTTGGGAGGCTCTGTGGCCACCAGTCCCAGGGCTGCCCTGCTGGGCCTGGACCAGTGAGGTCTGTCCAGCATCGGAGATGGTGACCATGTCGGGATGGGGGATTTGGGCTAAAGCGTTGGGGTGACCCTGCTGCTGGGTGGGCTGGATGGGGGTGCCTTTTGGAGGCTACCGGTGCCCTGGGAGCCGTGTCAGCAGGTGGCAGGAGGGTGTGAGTCTTACAGACCTACGGGGTCAGTGGGGTGGCCCCAGGAGGTCCAAACCCCAGTCAGTGGGGTGACCCCAGTTCAGGAGGTCTGAACCCCAGCCAGAGAAGCGAATGCAGGACCTTTAACTGAGAAGCAGGATGGGGCAGTCTGAGAGTTGGGGGCCCTCTCCCCTCCCTTCAAAACACCTGGGATCAGCAGAGGAGGAAGTGTCCCAAAGGCAGAGGGAAGGGAGAGTTCTGGAAGGGTGTAGCTGGCTGTCCAGAACTCAGCAAAGGGACCAGCAGGAAGGAGGGGGCTCAGTGCCACGGAGGGATCAGTGGGGAGGGGAAAGGCCAGGTGGTGGGGAGTCGGGTGGGTGAGAGCAGTGGACTTGGCAGCTTTAGAGTGGATTTGGGGGGTAGGGGTTTGGGGTGCAAAGGTTTGAAATGGCGAGTAGATTCTCAGTCTGACTTGCACACTTCCAGGGTTTGGAAACTCATCCCTTCTCCTGGCAGAGTCCCATCCCTCCAGCACTACTTGGCTCTGACCAGGAGGGGCAGGCTTCCATTCACAGTGGGGTGGCCCACCTCTGCCCACCTGATGTCCAGGACCAGCACATGACCCACGCCCAGGCCAAGCTGGGCCAGGCTGGGCAGAGGGGAAGCACAGAGCCCCCGCACCATGACCCCGTCTGCCCGCAGCGGGCTTGGGGGGCTGCCTCGGCCCAGCCTGCCCGGGGCCTCAGGCCGGGGTCCGAGCTCTGGCTCCGTGTCTTCACTCCCGTGTGTGTGCGAGGAGGGAGGGAGGGACGGGGGCTGTGCTGGGGCTGCCGGAACAGCGCAGGTCACCGGGCAGCTGGGCGAGGTGGCCAGGCAGGCTGCTGGGTGGGGCCAGCGCACAGCTGTGAGCGTGGGTGGGCTGAGGGGGCCTGGGAGCCCCAGAGCCTTCCCTGGGGAGCTCCCCGTGTCTCTGGTGTTTTGAACTCACCTTTCTGTGGGCCCAGCCTCTCTGTGTGCTGTCTGCAGGAATGTAAGGTTGCAGGAGGGGGCAGGGTGGTCCTCCAGGGATGGGGCGGGTTCTGGGGGAGGTCAGCCAGCCCACCTGCTGCCCCAGGAACCAGCCAGCCTGGCCTGAGTGCCCGGCCTGAGTACCCGTCGCAGCTGAGCCCAGGCTGGCACCTGCCTCTCCCTCTCCCCCAGGGCATGGCCCCGCTCACCCCCACCCCCACCCCCTAAGCAGCCGGCAAGGGCCCTTGTCAAAGGTGCTCTCCTGGTCCCTGTTGTTGGGGGGGAGGGCGCCGGCAGAGTGTGTGGGGGGGGTCTCTGGTCAGCATGGGGAGGGGCTCAGGTTCCTCCTGGCTGGGTGCACACAGCTCCATTCCTCCACCACGTGCTGCCCGCGGGGGGGAGGCCCAGGGCCTGCTGCATACCTGCCCCTGCCACTGCCCAGGGTCCAGGGCCACACCTTAGCAGCAGCCGCTGAGAGGGAAGGGCAGTAGCTGGTGATGTCCTCCTGTCCCATCCCTCGCTGCCTGGAGGTGCCTGCCCCCCCCCGAAGGGGGACAGGGATGGGGACGCCTCCTCTCTGCCAGGCCCCAGCTGGCTCCCAGGAGTCCTGAAAGGCCTCACCCACGCCAGGGGTCAGGTCCCAAACCTCTGACTACAACCCCGAAGGCTGGGGGCTCTCTGAGGTACAGGGCACGAAAGTGGTCCTGCTGCTGTTTGTCACCTGACCCGAGGGCCCTGTCCTGCTGCACACCTGGCGGGGGCTGGAGGGAGGGTGTCAGGTGGGCCTGCTGAGGTCCCTTCCAGGGCCTTCAGCAGGGGTGGTCCTGAGACATGCAGCCCCGTTGGGGGCAGGGCAGGGCAGAGAAGAGGGGTGTCTGAGAGCAGAGGGCACCTGGGGGATGAGGGGAGGGACTGTCCTTGCCCTTCTCCCCCCCACCCTGCTTTTTGTCCCCTCACTCCTGCCCTTACCCACTTCGTGGGGTGGGCTCTTCCAGGCCCTCCAACACCCTCCCTGCAGCCCCACCCAGGTGTGCACCTTCGGCCCCTCCTCCCTGGCCTGCAGCCAGCCCCCCTGACCACTGTCACAGCGAGGGGCCTGCACGGTGCCTCCCCTGAGCCCGCACCAGTTCCCTTCTGTCCACTCATCGCGTCAGCCTCCTGGGGCCCGTGCCGTGGGCAGGGAAGGAAGACGCTCAGACCTGTGACCCCGCCGCTCACCGGGCTGTGGCCGACATCCCAGCAGGCCCGTTAGGGTTAGCTCAGCCTCAGGATAACGGGGGGCCTGCAGTCCGGCCCCGAAACCTAATCTCTGCCAGTCTCCATTTCCTGGTCTGAGATGGGGACCCCAGTGCCCACCTCAAAACCCTAGTGTCATAAAACGGGGGCCAGCAGGTTTTTAAAGGCGCTCCCTCTCTCGAGGGCATGTGGAGGGCCCCTCCCCTGGCCCCTCCCTGCCAGACTGTGCTGATTGGGAGCTGCCCTCGGCTGCCCTGGGCCCCGACAGGCCCCTGCTGGGGACAGCGCTGCCAGCGAGCGTGAGGGCTGACGGGACTCTGAGGGTGCAAGGGAGGGGACGGACACTTCACAGGGGCACAGGCCCTGCTGGGCAGGGGTGGGGCTCATGGCAGGACCCCCCAGGAGGCTTGTCTGCCTGACCCGGGTGGTCTGTGCCCTGTGGGGCTGGTGCCTCTGGCTAGCCCAGAACTGTCTGTCACCAGGCACCCCCATGGTAGGTTGGGTCCGCCCAGACCTGCTGCTCAGGGGGACCGTGAGCCCCAGATGGTGGGGGGGGGGGCTGAGTCTGCCCTGCCTGCCCCTCGGATCCCGTTTCCCTCCGTCCTCAGCCTGGGCCTGGCGGGCAGGGGCACCAGGCAGGCCGAAAGCCTCGTCCAGTGAGCGCTGAGCTCGGCAGCCCGTCCCTACCCCCATGCACGGGAGCCCAAGGCCACTCTGCACTGGGCACATACGACCTGAGCTGCCCCGGCCCCCGAGCTCCTCATGCGTGGTGCCAGCGGGGTGCAGATGACACCCAACATCCTGCCCTGGGCTCGGCCGTCTGCACCCCTGCTCTGTGCCCACGCCCACCGGGCTTGCCCAGGAGGTGAAGGGCTGGGGGCTGCACAGGACACCCCAGGCCCGCCCACCCCCACCTGCCTTCACCCAGGCATCGGCACCTGAGCCGTGCCCACTCGGGGGCCTGCCATCCACACCCACTCTGCCCAGGAGACCCCACCAGCCTGAGGCCGGCAGTTCTGGTCCCTCAACTGCCTTAGCCGGGCCCATGACCCCACCCTCCGGCCCCTCCCCTGCCTCACACCGCCCCCCCCACAGGTGAGCACCTGCGGATCTGCCCCCAGGGCTACACCTGCTGCACCAGCGCGATGGAGGAGAACCTGGCCAACCGCAGCCGCGCCGAGCTGGAGGCCGCGCTCCTGGACAGCAGCCGTGTCCTGCAGGCCACGCTGGCCGCCCAGCTGCGTGGCTTCGATGGTGAGTGGGCCCCGGGGCTCAGGGGCCGCAGGACACCGGAAGGGGGGTCTGGGCACGCGGGGCCTTACCTGGTAACGCGCGGTCAGAGGGGAGTTGAGTTGGGGTAGCGCTTTGGGGCTGGGGTCTTGGATTTGGGGGTCCCAGTAGCAGAAGTCTACCTGTGTGCAGGGCTCTGAGCCGGGGTCTGCCTCCACCCCGTGGTAAACACAGCCCAACGTGGGGGTGTGGAGCCATCCTTTCCATCAGGCCCTCAGAGGGGACCCCTCTGGCCTCCAGGAGGTTCCATTCACAGGTGGCCTAAAGCCAGGGAGCTCAGTGTGAAGGTTGAGATTGGGCTGGGCCACAGACTGCGGGGTGTGCCCTGGGGTGGGGCAGGAAGAGTGGACAGCCCCTGGCGCAGCCCTCGTGCCTCCCGGGCAGCTGCCGAGATCGAGTCATTCGTTCCCAGTCCCCCGGGGGCACAGGGCAGAGGGCCCTACACAGTGAATGTCGGGAGGACATGCTGATGCCTAAGTGGGCGCAGTTGGGGGTTCCCCAGGAAATGACCTCTGCACGGAGGTCTCCGTGGAAGGACAAGGCACTGGGCGGTGCTGGCCAGATGGGCAACGAGCCTGAGCAGAGCCATCGGGACCGGGGCACCCGAGGCCCACAGGAGCCCCGTGGTTTGTGTCCTGGTCCTGTCCAAAACAGCTGGCCTCGCAGGCTCCCAGGGGGCCAGGGACCCCGGGGTCATTTCCACATGACTGCTGGGCCGGGCAGCTACCACTGGCCTCAGCTCGTGAGGCCCACCTGCCTCTGAGGAGGAACCCTCAGCAACCCCCCACAGCCCTGGTCCGTCCCGCGTGTGGTCCTGTGTGGGAGTCCTGGGCGAGTGCCCTGAAGCCTGTGAGCAGCCAGAGCCTCGGGGGGGCAGGCGGGCGGGGCCCCGAGGCCTCACGGCCGCCTCCTGTGCCCAGACCACTTCCAGCAGCTGCTGAACGAGTCGGAGCGGACGCTGCAGGACACCTTCCCCGGCGCCTTCGGGGAGCTGTACACGCAGAACGCCAAGGCCTTCCGGGACCTGTACGCGGAGCTGCGCCTCTACTACCGCGGGGCCAGCCTGCACCTGGAGGAGACGCTGGCCGAGTTCTGGGCCCGCCTGCTCGAGCGCCTCTTCCGGCAGCTGCACCCGCAGCTGCTGCTGCCCGAGGACTACCTGGACTGCCTGGGCAAGCGGGCCGAGCCCCTGCGGCCCTTCGGGGACGCCCCGCGTAAGCTGCGCCTGCGGGCCACCCGCGCCTTCGTGGCCACCCGAGCCTTCGTCCAGGGCCTGGGCGTGGCTGGCGACGTGGTCCGGAAGGTGGCCCAGGTGCGCTCAGCTGCCGGGGCTCTCAGAAGCCCCCTGGGGACCCGGGCCCCACCCTGCTGCTTGCAGTCCCAGCCCCCTGGGCCCCGGGGGACCCTCAGACAGGACGTGAGCTCCGCGCTGGGCGGCCCCCACTGTCCAGGCCTTGGCCAGCCGGGTCCCAGACAGGAAGGGGAGAGAGAAGGGCCTGGATGCTGGGCCAGCTGCGGGGTCAGGTGGACAGGAGGGACATGTGTGCGTGGAGGCCAGCGGGTGCCTCGCCCCTGGGCCGCCGTGTCAGACCCCCCGGCGACAGGTGTGGGAGAGCCTTGGCCTCAGGCCCACGCAGCCCTGGGTGTGAGCCACCTCCGCTCCAGCCGGGGTCCTGAGCAAGTCAGCCCTCAGCCCTGGGCCTGGTCCCCTCGTCTGCGTAGCAGTTGTACTTACGGGAGGGCTTCCGGGGAGGGTTAGTGACGCGGGTGACTGTCAGGGTGAGTGCCCCCACCGCCAGCAGCCGCCTGGCCCCTTGAGAAGAGACAGGACCCCCGAGAAGGGCCAGGCCAGGTCCCACTGTGGTTGGCGCAGGACTGAGGTCACGTGACTACCGTCCAGCGCCCCCGCCCTGGGGCTTCTTGGGGGGGCTGGGCGCCGGCCCGAGGTGCTCAGGCTGCCCTGCTCCCCAGGTGCCCTTGGGCCCCGAGTGCTGGCGGGCCGTCATGAAGCTGCTGTACTGCGCCCACTGCCTGGGCGTCCCCGGCGCCCGGCCCTGCCCCGACTACTGCCGCAACGTGCTGAAGGGCTGCCTGGCCAACCAGGCCGACCTGGACGCCGAGTGGAGGAACCTTCTGGGTGAGCCTGGCTGCCGCCACCCGCCAGCGCGGCCGGGCCCTGGGGGCGGGCGTCCCAGGGTCAAGGGACGGGTTCCTCTGAAGGTTCCGGGTGGAGTGGGGCACCCCAGCCTGGGAGGGAGCCCCGTGGGGTCCTAGCTCCTGCTCCTCCCCTCGGGGTCGGTGCCCCCACACACATGCGTGCTGACACGTGACATTTGGCGGGCTGTCTGCGGCACTAACGTGAGTGCCTACACGTGGTCTGGCACACGCGCCAACAGATGTGTGGCACGTGATGGACCGACATGCACACGTGTGTGGCATGTGGTGGGACGTGTACGTGTAACACACGTGCTGCTGTGGCTGGGTTGGCAAGCACACGTGTCCACATGTGCACTAACGTGTACATGTGCGCGTTTGCTGACGTGGCCCGGAAGTGGCCCGGGGTGGGCCGGCAGGTGTGTGTGTGTCGATACGTGTGAGCTCGCGTGAGGGGCTGGCGTGCAGACGTGCACACAGCCCCGTGCGCTCACCCCGTGCCAGACTCCATGGTGCTCATCACCGACAAGTTCTGGGGCCCTGAGGGCGCGGAGAACGCCATTGGCAGTGTGCACTTGTGGCTGGCAGAGGCCGTCAGCACCCTCCAGGACAACAGGGACGCCTTCACGGCCAAGGTGCGGGCAGGGGGTGCGGCGGGCACGGGCGGGGTGTCCCAGACGTGGCCTGGCGCCCCTCCAGGACCCCTGTGGTCTGCCCCCAGGTCATCCAGGGCTGCGGGAACCCCAGGGTGAACCCTCACAGCCCCGCGTCTGAGGAGACGCGGCCGCGGGGCAAGCTGGCTGTGCCGGAGAAGCTGCCCACGGGCACGCTGGAGAAGCTGGTGAGTGGCCCCTCGGCTGGCCAGGCCCGGGGGCTGGGGACGGGGAGGGCAGGCTGGGCCAGGGCGCCCGGGGCCTGACTGTCGCCTCGCAGGTGTCCGAGGCCAAAGCCCAGCTCCGCGACGCCCAGGACTTCTGGATCAGCCTGCCGGGGACGCTGTGCAGCGAGAAGGTGGCCATGAGCGCCGCCAGCGACGACCGCTGCTGGAACGGGATGGCCAAGGGCCGGTAGGTGCCACCTGGCCGCCCACAGGCCGTCCCTCCCGTGAGGTCCCAGTGGGCCAGTCGTCTGGCCTGAGGTGCCGGGAGCTGTGCCCCACGGGCCGTGCGTGACACGGGACACACACAGGACACAGACGCGGGGACGAAGGCCACTGGGGTCTCCGACGAGTCCTCCCACCCCAGGCGGAAGGGAGGGGGCGCTTGGGTGGTGTCGCTTTGCAGAGGCCGGGCAGTCATCGGGGTGCCCTCCTGGCCCCAGGTACCTCCCCGAGGTGATGGGCGACGGCCTGGCCAACCAGATCAACAACCCCGAGGTGGAGGTGGACATCACCAAGCCCGACATGGCCATCCGCCAGCAGATCATGCAGCTGAAGATCACCACCAACCGGCTGCGCAGCGCCTACAACGGCGAGGACGCCGACTTCCAGGACGCCAGTGAGGCCGCTGCAGGGCGGGGAGCAGGGGCGCTGCACTGGGGTCCCCGGGGTGAGGTGGGCCTGTCTGAGCCTCGTCTCCTCCCCAGGTGACGACGGCAGCGGCTCAGGCAGCGGGGACGGCTGCCCAGAGGACATTTGCGGCCACAGGGTCAACAAGAAGAACTCCAGCTCGCGGACGTCCCTGACCCACGCTCTCCCCGGCCTGTCGGAGCGGGAGGGCCCGAAGACGTCGGCCGCGGGCTGCCCCCAGCCCTGCACCGCCCTCCTGGTCCTCCTGCTCACCCTGGTCCTCTCAGCGGCCAGGCCCCGGTGGCGGTAACTGCTCCCGGCCCCCGGGACCGAGGCCGTGACTGACTTTGCCAAAACACGAACAGACGCTATTTAACTCCCCTCGTCCAGAGGCCCGGGCAGGACAGGGAGGGACCCGAGGGACTGCTGCTCTGTGAGGCGCTGAGCGGGGCGCGTGCTGCTGGCCCCCCGGGCCTGGCTTCGCTGTTGCCCTGGCTCTTAATTTCGTGTGAGGTCCTCAGGTCAGCCAGGAAACAATGTCCCCAAAAGCCATGTATTTCAGGGACGTTCCTTGGGCCCGGGATCTGAGCGCGCCCCTGCTCACGCAGGCCTGGGGGCCCTCCCTCCTGGGCGCCACCTCCTGCCTGCCCACGGCCCCTCCCCCGCTCCTGCACCGTCACCAGCCAGTGCCAGGGCCTCGGGGAGGCGCCCTGAGCCTGTGCCTTCCTTTCGCCTCCTGCCACGGCAACTAGGGGCTCCGGGTGCCAGAAGGCGGGGCCCACCTCCCAGTGCCCCAAGAATCCCCAAGAGGGTTTCTGCCACCCGAGATCTCAAGGGGCCTTTGAGATTATGCATGAACGCTTCATATGCGGCCAGGCCCCCACCCTGCGACGCCACAGGCCCCCACGGCCCCGAGTCAGGTGAGAGCCTGGCTGGTGAGGTGGGTCCTGAAAGGTGCCCCTGTGACCTCATCCTGGCCGGAGACCAGCTGCGGGGTCTCAGACGCGCCCCCACCGGGGCTCTGCTCTCGGTTGTCTGTGGGGTGTGCTTGCTGCTCCCGGCACCCCGGGAGAGCAGGCCGGGGCCCTCTGCACAAGTGGGCGCCCCTCACACACGGCCTGGTCCACAGCCGGTGCCAGGACTTCCAGATGTGGGGAGGAGCAACCTGGCCACTGTTCTCCCTCCTGTCCCCGCCCAGGGCCAGGTCAGGTGCCAGCTCAGGGTGACACCGGCCAGGGCTGGAGGTGACCCATGGCCGACACCTGGCCACGGGGGCAGAGTGGCAGGTGACACTTCACTCAGGGCCGGCGAGGTCTGGCACTGCAGGTTGGAGGGGTGCCCGGGCCCCTCCTCCAACCCCTCCGGCTGCAGGGCGCCTGGGGGCGCCTCGAGGTGAAGGGCTTTTCCAGATGTGCAGACGTTGACAGATGCTCCCCCTCCTTCCTGGGCCCCGGCTGCTGCCACCCTGCCAGAGAGGGGCTCGGGGGAGGAGAAGGCGGTCCCAGAGCGCCCTGGGGGTGCTGATGCAGCGTGGGCAGGGGCAGGGCCAGCCGTCCTAGCCCACACCGAGCCTGGGCAGGCTGCTTAGCACCGCTTTGCTTTCCCTCGGGGGCTGAGGAGGCCGCTGGCTGCTGGTCGGGGCCCGGGCACCGTCCTCAGTGTGTGGGGTCCAGGCAGCCCAGTCCCACAGTCAGTCCCCCATGCTGACCCTGAAGTGTCGTGGGTGGGCAGAGGCCAGCGGACTCGGGGACTCTGGCTGCGGCTGTGGCCCCAGGACGGTGCACTTGGGCTGCACGAGGGTGGTCCCAGAGGGGCCTGTGCCTGTCCCCGCCCTACCTGGGACTCTGGAAGGGGCTGGCCAGGCAGTGACCGGGCCTGCCGTGTCCTGCCTCGGCCGTCAGCAGGCGACCCATGTTCTTGTGTCCTTGTATGAATAAAAGACTGGAGACCTCGTGAGGCTGCTGTGGTCCCTTCAGCACAGACAGCAGCGAGTGTGCCCCTCGGGCTGTGCGCAGAGGGGTCTTGGGGCCGTTGGGAGGTGACTGGGGTCGCACCCCGCACTGGCCTGGGTGCTGCAGGGTGCGGGCTGTGTGAGACCTCGTCCTTCCCCAGGAGGACTCATCCTTTGCCCTCAAGAGGGAAAAGGCCGGGCCCCCTGCCGTCCACCCCTCCCCTGGTCTGGACTCACGTTCTCACACGTGCCCGGGAAGGTTCCAGGTCCCGCCGAGTAGCCTCACAGATGCCCCGGAGGCCGGAGCTGGGGGACTAGTCCTGTTCTGAGGCCAGGCCTGGTGGCATGTGTCCCCTGATGGCCCCGTCTGGCCTTGGAGCCCCACTGTGCCTGGCATCTCTCACCAGGGTGGGATCCCTGCCCCAGCCACCCTGCCTCCCCCAGCAGAGTCCTGCATGGCCCTCGGGGGGCGCTGCCAGCCCTGTCCTCGCCCCCGCCCCCGCGCCACTGTGCAAGGCCCACCTCCTCGGCCAGGGGCTGGAAGCCAACAGAGATGCGTGAGCCACCGCAGGGTCCCTTTATTTGTCATTGCCTCCCACACCACAGCCTGGAGGACAGCCAAGCCTCTCTGCCCGGGGCCCGGAGGGCTGAGGGCTCAGTGCCAGGAGCCCTGGCCCCTGCGTGTGAGGGGCTGGGCCCCCTGCACAGCACACCACCTTCCCTGGGAGGAAGAACCAGGCTCTTGGGAGGGCTTGCTCTGCGCTGCAGCTCCCGACAGCGGCTGCACCTTGCTCCCCTCGCCTCCACAGCCAGGGTGCCTGGTGCCCAGCTCCTCCCTCCTGGGCGCTGGGGCAGCCTGGGGCACTCAGCCTTGGGGCAGCGGCGGCACCGCTCACTCCTGGTTGTAGCCGGAGTACACCTGCCTCCACTGGCAGTGCCGCTCCCAGGCCGCAGACTCGGGGCACTTGTCCAGGGCCTTCTGGGACTTCTTTGCTGTCCCTGGCTTGTGCACGTTCCCTGGGGGGAGGGGCGCAGGTGAGGCGGGCCTTCAGCACAGGTCGGCCCCCTGGGCCGCCTCGGGGGTCTCGGTCCTGCCCGCTGTGGGCCAGGCCCCGGACCACCCGAGCTCCCAAGCCCTGCCCACCCTCGGTCTCCGTCCTCCCGGGAAACGAACGCCGCGTCTGTGCAGGGGGCGCTCACGCTTCCACGATTCCTGGAAAAAAGTTGTTCCTGAGCACGGGCGGGACACACAGGCTCCAACCCTCCCAGGGAGCACGTGAGACAGGAGACTCTGAAGTCTGGAAGTGCAACCTCTGGGATCCCGCCAGAGGAGGACGGAGGCCACGCGTGAGCAGGACGCCGACGAGTGAGCGGGACGACGCTGATGCCCATGGACGAGGCGCCACAGACGTGTGTGGGCCGGCAGGATGCGGGCAGCGTGGGGAAGGCCAGTCAAGGCCGCAAAACTGTTCCCAGGAAAAGTGGGGCGTGAAGAAGCACACGTGTGCACAGGGGTGCGGACCATGTGCACCTGTGTGTGCACGGATTACACCCTGAGAGAACAGCGCAGGCGGGCCCTGGCCTGTGGCTCCGCGGTTAGAGCATCGGCTGCAGACCCAAGGGTCTCGAGTTCAATTCCCGGTCAAGGGCACACACCTGGGTTGCAGGTTCATCCCCGGCCCCGGTCGGGGCCCTGTGGGAGGCAACCAATCGGTGTGTCTCTCTCAGGTCGAGGTTTCTCTCTCTCCCTCCCACTCTATCTGGAAATTAATGGAAAAATACCCTCAGGTGAGGATTAACTAAAGAAAACGGGGCCCAGGATGCTGATCGTGGTGGAAGGGGGGTGGGTCCCACTGTCTTCATCTTGTCCTCCCTAATAACGAGCAACAGGAAGAGAAACTACACCTGGGCGGAGCTACACTGCAGGAAATCAGTGGGTAGTCAAGGAAGATATTCACGGCGTAGTTTGGAATATACAGACCATGCTTCCACTTTCCGGGGCACACGTGTGTGTGTGTGTGTGTGTGTGTGTGTATGCACCCGTGTACCTGTGTGCACATATGTGCATCTGTACAGGACACAGCCATGTGAGCTGTGACCATTTTCGGGTGTCAGGACAAATATCATCTATCCTTTCTTCCTTCTGCACGGGAGGGAGCCCGGGACAGAGCAGAGGTGTGGCTCCTGGGAGCCCCCACGCGTCCCCAGGGCACGGGAGCACCTTCCGCAGTAGCCTCTGCTCACAAGCACATGAACTCACAGGGACTCATCAGGAGTGTCTTCCTTGCTGGCAGATGTAGTGGGAGCCACCACACCCCTCCTGGGGCCCACGCCCCCCCCAGGACGGCCCTCCGGCCGGGAGCCACCCGTCCGAGGCCACCTCACGGGTTGCAGCACAGGCCTCACCCCCTCTGCTCAGGAGGCTTCCTCAGCCCACACGGAGCATCACCTGGAGCCCCCAGCAAACCTCCAGATAGGGCGCCCCATCTTTGACAAGAGACAACGGAAACCAGGCTAGACCACGGCTACAGGGGAACTGCCGGAGCAGCACGGTCCGCCTGGCTGGGCCCCCACACAGGCCCCTTGCCCCTTCCCACCCCGTCCACCTGCCCCCACCACTCTGCTTTCAGCGGCAAGCCCCCTGCCTCCTGCTTCTCCAGCCCGTACACGCTGAAGACGGGCTGCCCTCACTCCCACTGCCCCCTCCTCCCGCCCCTCCACTGAAGCCAACCCACCACCCACGGCCCACCCTCCTCATGCCACGATCCTGGCTCACGGTACCCCATGCCCCCTCCATCTCAGTCATGCTGATTTCACCCCCCACCCCGAACACTCCTGGCACACGCAGGCAACGCCCTGGAGCCTTGGGGAGGAACGTGAGTGAGACACACCCACCCCGTCCCTTATGAGCCTGGGGTGGACAGCGGAGGTGTGGGCTCCTGTGAAGCCCCCAAACGTCCCCAGAGCCCAGGAGCACCTTCCGGCAGCAGCCTCTGCTTGAGCCCCAACCCTCGTCGGCCCCGAGATGGCCAGGGCCGCGTGGGGATGAGAAGCGTGGGGATGAGAAGCGTGGATGCCCCTCGGAAGCTCTGGGCTGACCCGTGTACGGCTGAGCAGCACAGACAGGGTTACAAACACACCCAGCGGGGCCACTTTATTGTGAGGGCAGGAGGGAGACGTGGCCCCAGCCCCTCGGCGCGGGCAGCCACAGGAGCGGGTGCTGGCAGGTGAGACTCCCCAGCCTTGGCGTGGAGCGGGCTCCTTTACTGACATCCTTCCACCCTCGGGCTCTCTTCCTCCAGGGAGGCCCCTGGACAGAAAACTGGCAGAGAGGAGGACCGTGAGGGGCCTGGGCACCCCCAAGGAGGCATAGGCGCAGACTGAGCCAACATGCCCCTCCTGGCCACACCTCCTGGAACAGAGTGCAGTGCCCATGTGCTGGCTCCCTGTGTGCTGACGCCCCATTTGCTGCTCCCCGTGTGCTGGTTCCCCGTGTGTGGGCGCCCCGTTTGCTGGTGCCCTGTATGCTGCGCTCTGTGTGCTACTCCCTGTGCGCTGGCGCCCTGTGCGCTGTGCCCTGTGCGCTGGCGCCCTGTGCGCTGTGCCCTGTGCGCTGGCTCCCTGTGCGCTGGCTCCCTGTGCGCTGGCTCCCTGTGCGCTGTGCCCTGTGCGCTGGCGCCCTGTGCGCTGGCTCCCTGTGCCCTGTGCGCTGGCTCCCTGTGTGCTGGCTCCCTGTGCGCTGGCGCCCTGTGCGCTGGCTCCCTGTGCCCTGTGCGCTGGCTCCCTGTGTGCTGGCTCCCTGTGCGCTGGCACCCTGTGCGCTGGCTCCCTGTGCGCTGGTTCCGTGTGTGCTGGCACCCTGTGTGCTGCTCCCCGTGTGCTGGTTCCCCGTGTGTGGGCGCCCCGTTTGCTGGTGCCCTGTATGCTGCGCTCTGTGTGCTGGCTCCCTGTGCGCTGGCTCCCTGTGCGCTGGCTCCCTGTGCGCTGTGCCCTGTGCGCTGTGTCCTGTGTGCTGGCGCCCTGTGTGCTTCGCCCTGTGCGCTGTGCCCTGTGTGCTGGCTCCCTGTGCGCTGGCTCCTGTGTGCTGTGCCCTGTGCGCTGGCGCCCTGTGTGCTACTCCCTGTGCGCTGGCTCCCTGTGCACTGGCTCCCTGTGCGCTGGCTCCTGTGTGCTGTGCCCTGTGCGCTGGCGCCCTGTGTGCTACTCCCTGTGCGCTGGCGCCCTGTGTGCTGGCTCCCTGTGCGCTGGCGCCCTGTGCGCTGGCTCCCTGTGCGCTGGCTCCCTGTGCGCTGGCTCCCTGTGCGCTGGCGCCCTGTGCACTGGCTCCCTGTGCGCTGGCTCCCTGTGCGCTGTGCCCTGTGCGCTGTGCCCTGTGCGCTGGCTCCCTGTGCGCTGTGCCCTGTGCGCTGGCTCCCTGTGCGCTGTGCCCTGTGCGCTGTGCCCTGTGCGCTGGCGCCCTGTGCGCTGGCGCCCTGTGCGCTGGCTCCCTGTGCGCTGGCTCCCTGTGCGCTGTGCCCTGTGCGCTGTGCCCTGTGCGCTGTGCCCTGTGTGCTGTGCCCTGTGCGCTGGCTCCCTGTGCGCTGGCTCCCTGTGCGCTGTGCCCTGTGCGCTGGCTCCCTGTGCGCTGGCTCCCTGTGCGCTGGCTCCCTGTGCGCTGTGCCCTGTGTGCTGTGCCCTGTGCCCTGTGTGCTTGCGCCCTGTGTGCTGGCTCCCTGTGTGCTGTGCCCTGTGTGCTGCGCCCTGTGGCAGCCCGGTGCCCAGAGCCCTGGGGTGCAGTGCACAGGCAGCGCTCTGCTCCGTGTTCACACGTGGAGACATGGCTGACTGCTCTTCAAAGAGGGAGCCTCACGGCCCTCGGCCTGGGGGTCCCTGAGCCGAGGGAGCTGTGACCAGGTCTGGGATGCACCCCACAGGGGAGCTGTTATTAAAAGTCCCATTTTACAGAGGCAGAAAGGGAGGTGGCAGTGAGTGTCAGAGCTCAGAAAGGATCAGCTTCTGGGCCACAGCCCCAGGGCCGGGGACAGCCAGCCCCTCCATGCGCACCGAGGACAGGCTCTGAGAAGAGCCCACCCAGCCAAGTCCCAGCCTTGCCCACCAAGGTCACCCTCAGAGCACCACCCGGCGTGGGGTCGATCCAGGTCACCCCGAGGAAGGAAAGGGCAGGAGAGGAGGGTGTTTCCAGAGCAGACGTCTGCTGACCTTCACACTGCAGACATGCCTGTGGCAGCCCTAAGGACAAGTGCTCATGACCCAGGGGAGCCCGTGTCCCCCAGGGGGCCCAGGTGTGCAGCGGAGCCCCCACAAGGGCCCACCCCAGCGAGCCATGGGCACACGGGGCATGGCGTCCTCCGTAGGTGGAGAAAGGCCAGCTACCTCAGTGCCCCCGTCCTCACACAGGCCATCCGGGACTCCGGCACGTGGCTTGGACTGCACAGACTTCAGGGCTGATGGGGACCCTCACCGGCCACCCCAGGGGCCTGCGCCTCTCGAGCAGCGGGCCCGCGGCCGGCGGCGGCCCTGGGCTCACCCATGGCCAGCAGGGCGCTGCAGTCCTTGCCGTGGAAGTCCGTCCAGGCCTTGGTCTTGCAGGTCTTGCCGCAGGTCAGGATCCCGTAGCAGCGGCTGCAGGGTAGCAGGTGCACGCCGACCGAGCGGCCACACTGGTGGCAGAACTTGAAGAAGGGAATCCTGCCGGGGCCACGGGCTGTTGGCTGGTGCCACCCGTGCCCTGACCCGGGCTCTGGGACCTTCCCCACGTCCTCTGCACATGGACAGGGACCTGAAGTCCCGTCCAGGGTTGCCCGGCACAGGCTCATCGGAACAGAAAACAAGCACCGTGCCCAGGGCACCACCTGAGGCTCCGACAGGGCTGGGCAGGAGATAGGGGATCCCTCAGGGCCACAGCATGGGACAGAGAGGACTTCCGTGTCTCAAAGGGGCAGCTCCGGGCAGGCACACGCAGGGCTGTGGGTGAGCCCGGCATGCCCTCACCTTCTGCTTCAGCCACCATCCCTGCCCACCACCTGTCGCCCCCCACCCCGTCCACCGGGGCCTGCGGGGCGGGTGCTGTCTGGGGCACCCACAGGGTTAACCAGGAACACAGGTTCGTGGAGACTTCCAGAAGAGCAGGGTAAGAGCTGAGCCGTGACCCCAGGGTGGAGGGGCCCGGGGTGGGGGGCTGGGAGGGGTGGAGGGCTGGGAGGGGTGGGCACAGGGTGCACCAGACAGCACACCTCTCCCACCAGCTGCCCCCAGGCATGGAGCCACTCCTCAAGTGTGCCGTGACCTCACTCCCGCCCCATCCTGGCCCGTGCCCACGGCGAGCAGGGCCCTGCGGCCACTTACTGCTGCAGCTCCTCCCAGTGCAGGGCCCTGGGCGTGCCGGTGACCTTGTGCCTCAGCCTGTGGCAGGGGGTGAACTCCGCTGTGCCCAGAGAGACCTGCGTTAGCCTCCGTGGGCCCTCCCGGTGGTGCCGTGGCACCCACGGGCAGAGGGAGCCCTGGGCTGCCTGCCTCGACCCCCCTCCCGCAGTGAGCCAGCCCTGGCACCCCAGGGAGCCAGGTGGGGACCCCAAACCCTTGACATCCCACGACAGGTCCCAGGAGGCAGAGTGGGGCTTGGCCGGGAGGGGTCGGGTGCCCACAGTCTCCAGGGAGGGGCTTCACTCTGCTCCTGCACGCCCACCCGTCCCCCGTCCTCTGTGCCATCGACCGGCTCAGTGTCCCCCTCACCACGCCATTCAAAGGCCATGGGCAGCACCAGGTGTCTCTGGCCTCTCCTGGCACACAGCCCCTCTGGAGCTGGGCTCCTGCTCTGCCCTCTGGCCATGCAGGAGGGCGCACAGTGGGCCGGGGACCAGAGGGCAGTGAGTCCCCACAATAACCAGAGTTTCTACCTGGCACTGTCCATTCCTGAAATGGCACGTCACCCCCCCCCCCAGAAAGGCCGCCTGACCTCTGCTTCCTCATCACCCCTTGGGACGCAGGGATCCCACGAGGAGAGACTGCTGGCCACCAGGGTGGGGAGGTGGGAGGGAGCCTCCTGCCTCCTCCACCCGTCCTGCGCCCACCGCACCCAGGCCGCTGCCCAAGCTGCTGTGTGGACGCGGACCTGGGCCTGGGAAGCCAGCTCTGATGGTGCCCGTCGTCCAGGCAGGGTCATGGAGGCCACGTGGCACCAGGGACACTGCTGGGACAGGTACAATGAGGGTCTGGTGACGGCTTCACAGATCACTTAAGAGGAAACATGGCTGGCTGGTGTGGCCCAGCGGTTAGAGCGCCGGCCGCTACTGAGGGGTTGGGGGCTGACTCCGGTCAAGGGCAGGTGCTTGGGTTACAGGTTCGATCCCCAGCCTGTCAGGGTCGTGCAGGAGGCAACCAGTCGATGTGCCTCTCTCACATCAATGTTTCTCTCTCTCTCTCCCTCCCTTCCACTCTAAAAATTAATGGAAAAATATCCTCGGGTGAGGATTAACAAAAATAAAATAAAATGGGGACAATGACGGGAGGAGGGCATTGTGTTCGTTGAGCCATGACTCACGCCATCCAAGCCACGTGGAAGGTGCACGGTTCAGTGGCTTTCGGGACATTCGCGGGCGTGTAGCCATCACCGCAATCAATTCCACAAGGTCGTCACCACCCCAAGCGGGCCCAGCCCTGCCAGCCGTCACCCCTGACCCCAGCCCTGGCGACCACCATCCACGGTCTGTGCGCCTGGTCTGGGCCCTTCACACGACACGCGGCCCCGTGGCGGCTTCTCTCACCAGGCCTGGCCTCCGAGGTCCATCCAGGCCGTGGCCGCCAGGTGCGTGTCTCCCACGACGTGTGTATGCGTCCGCCCGTTGACGGGCAGGTGGGTCGCTCCCATCTGGCTTTTACGAATCACGCCGCTAAGAACGTTCGTGCGTGAGTGCCGTGTTTTCGTTCCTCCTGGGCACTCGGCTCGGGTGGCACTGCGGGGTCAGCACGAGGGGCCGCCAGACCGCGTCCACCCTGTCCCCAGCGGTGGGGCGGGCTCCACTCCTCCATGTCCTCGCCTGCACGTGCTCCGCGTGGGGTTCCCTGTGCTCGTTCCTGACCACCGGCCACGCTGGGCATCCTTTTACGGGCCTGTTGGCCATTTGTGTGTCTTCCTTTCGAGAAGTTGTGTGTAGCTGTCGATGTAACTAAGACCGACTCCATCTGTGTGCCCCGGTTTCATCCCGTGTTCTGCTGTGGACTCTGACCACGCTCGGCCAGCGCCGCAGCCTCGGGAAGGAGCTGGGGTCTGCACGCTCGCACCCGTAGCCACGGAGTCCTGTCAGGGTGGGCCAGAACGGCACGGCCGCGGGGACGGATATCCAACGGGGTGCTGGCTGATGCTGAGCGATGACGCACGCCAGGACCTCCAGGAGCTGGGGCTCGTGCACCTCACGGTGTCCCTCTGTCTGTCAGTTACTAGTACCTTCGCTGTCCTACAGAGCGCTGACGGTGACAACTGTCTAGCAGCGGAGATCAGCTGTGCAGACTGTGACGTCACCTCAGCTCCGGTCCCACCCCTGGAAGTGACGTCACCCTTCAGGAAGCTGTCATAGTCCACGGAGCCGCTGGCCTCGTTCTTCAGTCTCGAGATACCGTCTGGATCCAGGGGTCACTGTACCTTCACTCCACTGCGAGACACGTTTCTATTCACAGTCTCTGTCCAGTTTTTTTTTTCTTTATTGATGTTAGAGAGAGAGGAAGGGAGAGGGAGAGAGAGATGGAAACATCGATGAGAGAGAACATCGAGTGGCCGCCTCCTGCATGCCCCCCACTGGGGATCGGGCCCACAACCTGGGCATGTGCCCTGATGGGAATCGAACCGGCGACCCCTTGGTGCATGGGTCGACGCTCAACCACTGAGCCACACCGGCCGGGCTTCTTCATCCCGTTTTTCACTCTATTACTTGTCTTTGCTACTGAGTTGCGACAGTTTGTCCTACACACAAGTCCCTCGTGACGCGTGTGGCTGACGGATGTCTGCTCCCACCGGCTGTCTTTTCATTTCTCGGCAGTGTCTTTGGAAGCAAAAAAAGTTGTTCATTTCGATGATGTCCAATGTATCTATTTTTTTTCTTTCATTTCTCATGCTCCGGCTGTCACATCCAGGAAGCCACTGCCAATCCAAGGACGTGCAGAGTTACCCGTGTTTTCTTCCAAGACTTTGACAGTTTAAGCTCTTAACATTGAGGTCTTCCATCCAAACTGAACTGACTTGTACATGTGATGGTTGGATAACCAGTTGTCCCAGCACTGTCTGTTGAAAAGACGGCTGTCCTGACCCCTACTCTGAAGCCTTGGCACCCTTCCTGGAAAGCAGCTGGCGTGAACACACGGGTCCCTTCCGGGATCTGTGCTCTAGTCCGTCGGTCTGTGCGTCTGCCTTCACGCCAGTACCACGCTGTCCTGACGAGTGCTGTGTTGCAGCGAGATCAACCTCGGGAAGTGTGAGTCCTTCGACTTCCTTCTTCAAGATCGCTTCGGCTGTCCTGGACTCCTGCGTTTCCACGTGAATTTTAGAATCTGCTTCCCGATTTGTACAAAGAAGTCAGCTGGGATCCAGACAGGGGGACGTCTTTCTGTTTATGGAGGGTCCTTTAATTTCTTCACCGATGCTTTGTAGTTCGCAGAGTGTCCGTTTTACACAGCTTCTGTTAGAGGTATGTGTATGTCACTCTTACTGGTGTTATTACAGATGGAGTTTTGTAAATTTCATTTTTGGTTTGTTCATTGAGATTGTATGGAAATACTGATGATTTTTGTATATTGATCTTATATCCTACAGCCTTACTGAATGCATTTATAGTTTTTTAAAAAATATGTTTTTATTGATTTTTTAGAGAGGAAGGGAAAGAGAGATAGAAACATCGATGAGAGAGAACATCGAGTGGCCGCCTACCGCATGCCCTCACTGGGGATGGAGCCCGCAACCCAGGCATGTGCCCTGACGGGGAGTCGAACTGGTGACCTCCTGGTGCATGGGACCAAGCCACACCGGCCAGGCGCATTTATAGTTTTAATAGTAGGGTAGTTTTATATTTATCTTAACATTTATACATTTAGCTTAATAATTTAATATTAGTTTTATTTTAAAAGTGGATTCCTAGGATTTTCAATCTACACGCTGATATTTGCCAATAGAGAGAGCTCACCCTTCCCTTTCCAACTAGAATGCATTTTATTTTTCCTGCCTAGTTACACTGGCTAACAACTCCAGCATGACAGTAACTAGGAGCAGTCAGAGAAGACATTCTTCTTCCTTCTCTCAGGGAGGAAACATCCGTCTGTCACCGCTGAAGTCCAATGTCAGCTGCGGGGTCAGGTGCCCTTTATCAGGTTAAGAAGGTGCCCCTGCTTCTGGTCAGAGGTCCCGTGCAGCTCCGGTCCGGTCTACTCCCTGGCCCCCTCGGTGACACAGGTGCAGAGACCACTGTCCTTTCTGGGATGCTCCGTCACGCAGAGGAGGGACCGATGGCTGACCAGTGCCACCGATGGGCTGGTCCTTAGGCTCCCCTGAACATGCCGTCCTAGCCCAGCTCCTCACGTCCAGGGCCGTGCCTTTCCTTTCTGGGGCAGACGCCTGATGTGGGGCCCCTGTGGCTTTTCCCCGAGTCCGGTTCTCGTTAGCTGGATGAGATGTTGCTACATCTAAGCAACAAGCTGGCCGCAAGCACAGGGGTGTGTTCTGGCTCCTTCTCCGCATCCACAGGCCTTCTCCCTGCATCCAGCGGCCTGGGCCTTTCCCGCCAGGCTCTGCCCCAAACTCTGCTTGCTCCGACGGGCCCTGCCACCTGCTGATCGTGGACCACCCAGGGCTTCGCCTCCCAGACCAGACTGCACCAGGCTCGGGCGGGGTCCTGGCTCAGCTCCGGGAGGTGGCTCACCAAGCAGGTCCCTCTTCCTCCTGCCCAGTGCCAGCCAGTCCATGCGGGAACCACGGGCACCAGGCCTGCAGTGCCCTGAAGTCACACTCGCCTGCCCCCGGACCCCTGCACACGAGAGGGAAAAGCCCAGACCTGGGGCTGGGCATCCCGGAAGCCAGGCCTTTGTGGGGCAAGGACCCCCTGCTGCCCACAGGAGGGTCCCCAGCAGCGCCTCCTGGGTGTCACGCCCCCCACCCCATGGCAGCTGGGCAGGCACTCCTGATGTGCATCCATGGTGCCCCCTGAGGCTTCCCCTGGGACCCCTCCTCCATCTCCTCGTGGAGGGCAGGACACGAGGGCCAGGCAGACCCCGGGCAGCCGCAGGACAGGTCTCTGTCCGAGCCTTCCGGGCCCAGCCCCTCCCATCCCGCGATCGGCAGGAAGCACGGCCACCCACCTCTCTTGCTCAGGTACAGCGCCTTCGGGTCCCACTGGCTCTCCTTGGCCAGGACGGCGCGGCGCAGCTGGGAGCCCATGTACTCCAGGAGCCGCCTCCGGGCCAGAAACGTCTCCCGCTCCGCCGGCATCAGCGTGTGGAAGGGGCAGTGGGCGATCTTCCGGTCCTGGGGCACAGCGCCAGTCACCACGGGCACCGCCCCCGCCCGGGGGAGGCAGCCCCACTCCCAGCCCTGACCTGTCACCATGGGAGGGGTACTGGGTGGGGCACACCTCCCCTCTCAAAGCTCACTGTGAGGACAAGCCGAGAGCACTCCGAGAGCTAGGCTCAGGCAGCCATGCCTGCCACACGCTCGGGTGCCAGGCCTTCTCTTCCAAAGCCAGGGACTCGTCTACGGCCATACCACCCTGAACACGCCCAATCTCGTCCAAAGCCAGGGACTTGCTTTGGTCGGAGGCATGCAGGGCCCAGCTCTGCCCAAGGGATGCTAAAGGCCCCAGCTGCACCCCCATCACCAACAGGAAACGCAAAGCCACACCTGGTAGAATTTGAAATACGCGTAGTCAACGGCCGTGCCCACAGCCACCTTGTCCCCCTGCGTGAGCGTCACAGGGGCCAGGATGTCGGCCCCGTACTCGATGAGCCGGTCAATCTGTGGAGAACGGAGCCATGTCAAACGTGGGTGAGCACCCCAGCCACCAGGAGTCAGGTCTGCCTTGTTCACATTCTATCCCATGTCTGGGGGCTCAGTGAGACTGGACCATGTGTGCATTTGGGTACACGTGTGTGTGCGCACATAGGTGTGTCCGTGTGTGTGCAGGTGTGTGTGCGCAGGTGTGTCCGTGTGTATGCATAGGTGTGTGCACATACCGTGTGTGTGGAGGTGTGTGTGTGCATAGGTGTGTCCGTGTGTGTGCAGGTGTGTATGCACACATGTGTATAGGTGTGTCCATGTGTGCGCATACATGTGTACATGGGTGTGTACATGTGTGTGCGCGCACGTGTGTGCGTATGTGTCTGTGCGTGTGCACGCGTGTGTACATGGGCGTGTCCGTGTGTGTGTGCATATGACACTTCTTGCACATAGCACAGCCAGATCTTTGGCTGAAGACTTACCACCAATTCCATTCCCAGCAGATGTCCTCTAACAGGGCTCCGCCCTGCCCTGAGGAGGGAGGTGGTGCATTCAGTAAGAGGCTTTATCGTTTTAGCCGGGAAATGTAACGCAAGCCCAGGGCTCAGGGCGGCCCAGCGTGAACGGAGGGAAGCAGGCTGCCGCCAGCAGGAGGCTCCCCGGACTGGGGACGGCCTACTTGGGTTGCGGGTGAGGCCGGTGTCCGGTGCACAGTGGCTCCCTCGGCCAGGGTCCCCGCCCCCTCAGCCTGTGTAACATCCACTCCGCACACACCCGGAAACGCAACACGGCCGGTGGAGCTTCAAGGGCACCTGCCCAGGCCCAGCTCACGGTGTGGGGCGAGTGGCGTTCACACCGACTCCTCGTGGCGACGGGATGCTCGCCAGGCCCACAGTGAGCAGGGCCGGGCCGGTTCTCCAGCGCCTTGGGAAGAAGCTGCCCGGATCCTGCGGGGACCCAGCCGGGCCCCTCCCCTGCCCCTCCCCTCGCCCCCTTCTCACGAAGCACGACAGCATTCACGACGGAGCCTGGTGACCGGAATCACAGCACACGAAGGAGCAATGGGGAAAAGGCACCCGATCCTACTCAAAAGCACTCATTTAAATTCTGGCTAAATCTGTAAAACTCTGAGAAGAAAACGTAGGACAACAGCTTCGTGACCGAGGACCTGGCAGTGATTTCCTGGATATGACACCAAAGGCCCCGAGACCAAGGACAGACCAGCTGGCCCGTGGAAATGGGACCCGCCCTTCGGAGAGCTCGGCGAGGGCCGGGGGCGGCGCACAGGCCTGGGGCATGCCAGCCACGCGTCGGAGGGTTTGGTGTCCAGGCTACAGAGATCTCTCCACACTTAGCGACAGGAAAGCAATTCCTAAAATGGGCAAAGGACTGGAATCGACATTTTTAAAAAAATACTTTTCCTTTATTGATTTTAGAGAGAGAGGAAGGGAGAGGGAGAGAGAGATAGAAACATCGATGAGAGAGAACATTGACTGGCCGCCTCCTGCATGCCCCCCACTGGGGATCGGGCCCACAACCTGGGCATGTGCCCTGACCGGGAATCGAACCGGCGACCTCTTGGTGCAGGGTCGACGCTCAACCACTGAGCCACACCCGCCGGGCTGGAATCGACATTTCTTCCAAGAACGGTCAACAAACCCACCAAAAGATGCTCAACGTCACAAATAAAATGAAAATAGAACCAATGAGATGGCACCTCACACCCGCCAGGATGGCTACTATCCAGTAAACGGAGGAAAAAGCAAGCGTTGGTGAGATGTGGGGACCGGGAACCCGGCATGGCGGGAAGCAGGCTGGTGCAGCCGCTGTGGAGAACAGTATGGCGTTTCCTCGGAGAACGTAACACTGAACGGCCACGTGATCCAGTGACCCCACTTCTGGGCAGGCTCCCAGAGTCTGGAAGAGAGATCTGTACACCTGTGTTCACAGCGACATCGTCCGCAACAGCCAGAGTGGAGGAACCCAGGTGTCCGTCACGGACCGATGAGCACACAGTGTGGTCTAGACACACAGGGAGTATTATTCAGCCTCAAAATGAAAGAGTGTCCGCCACAGGCCGCCACGGGGAGGGACCTCGAGGACACGGAGCTCCGTGAAGTGAGCCAGGCACACGAGGACAGACGCTGTGACTCCACGGACAGGAGGGACCCAGGGGACTCAGACTCCTAGCGACAGAGCAGACGGCAGGAGCCCGGGGCTGGGTGGGGGCTGGGGAGGGGTATTTAAGGGGGACGGGGGGGTCCGAGTGCAGAGTTCTGGGGACGACAGTGACGATGGTGACGGCTGAACAAGAAAAGCGTGCTTAATGCCCTGAACTTAAAAACCACGAAGACGGCAAATGTTACGTCTTTTACCACAGTGTGTTTTTAGATGTGTACAGTGTAACCTAATTTTGGCAAAAAAAAACAACCACCACCCTTCCAGCCCTGGCTGGCTTGGCTCAGTGGTTAGAGCGTCAGCCCTCAGACTGAAAGGTCTCGGGTTCGATCCCCGGCCCTGGTCAGGGTCGTGCAGGAGGCAACCTATCGATGTGTCTCCCTCTCATCGACGTTCCTCTCTCTCCCTCCTTCCCTTCCAGTCTACCTAAAAATCAGTGGGAAAATACCTTTGGGTGAGGATTAAAAATAATAACAATAAAGACAATCAATTAAAAATAAAGTGTACAGACCCTTCCATGAAGATCCTGACGACACACTGGGGTGAGCAGGAGTGGGCAGAGGCCCGCACACCCGGGCAAGGGCGCCGCGGCTCACCCCGGACCTGCCGAGGCCGCGTGAGGCCGAGGAGACCGGTCACACACCCGGGAAGAGGAGAGAGACGTGCCGTGATTTGCCGACAACATACTTCTCTGCCTACGACGTCCGGAGAGTGGCTGGAAAACCCTTAAGCTAACAGGAGTTGAGGCTGGTGGCGCATGGCTGCACGTCTGTGGAGCAGACTCCTAAACCTGACAGTGACCCTGGGGGTGTAAGGAAAGGAACCACAGGCAGCCCGGCCGGTGTGGCTCAGGGGTTGAGTGTCGTCCCTGCACCAAGAGGTCCTGGTTCGATTCCCGGTCAGGGCACGTGCCGGGTTGCAGGCCTGATCCCCAGTGGGGGCATTTGGGCATGTAGGGGGCCGCCGATCGATGTTCCTCTCTCCCTCCCCCTTCCTCTCTCTAAAACAATCGATCAGCCCTGGCCGGTTTGGCTCAGCGGTTAGAGCATCGGCCTGCGGTCCAGAGAGACCCGGGTTCGGTTCCCGCTAAGGGCACGGACCTCGGTTGCGGTTTTTCCCCAGCCCCTGGTTGGGTCGTGCGGGAGGCAGCCACTCGATGTGTCCCTTTCACATCGATGTTTCTCTCTCTCTCTCTCTTCCTCTCTCTCCCTCCCACTCTGTCTGAACAAAAAAATAAAAAAATAAAAAAAAAAAAACAATCGATCAAAATACATATTTTAACGAATACATGTGCATACTAGAGGGATAATAACAACTGATTTAATTCTGCAGTGTTCATATTTTTATCACTGGTTTATGATATACGGTTAATAGAATGTCATCGCTACAAGTGTGGGAAGTAGTCGGAGCCCTGGGTGGATTCTCTTGTGATTTTTCATCGAGCATGTGCTAGAGTTAGGACCCCTAGGCGCGTGACCAATGTTTCAGTCTCGAAGCATCTACTCTGCTGCCCGCTGGTGAGTGAGCGTCACACCCTTTGCTGCTGGGGGGGAGGGGGGCGGGGCCAGCGCCACCAGGGGCAGCTCTAGCCCTGCCCAGGACGCAGCACCCGGCCCCTGCCCCCTGCCCAGCAGGTCCCTGGATTCGGATCCCTGGCCGATGCCCACTCCACACAGAAAGATCGAGAATCCTGCAAGCAGACTAAAGCCACGGCCCACATCGTTCCTGAGGAAAACCAGGGGCTTTTGTCTGGCCTGTTGAACGGCTCCGCCAGTGAACGTATTTTCAGATCTATTTATCTCAAAAGGCGAGAGTTTCTCACTCGTTATCAAGTATTTGGAACATCGAGGCCAAGAGAACACGCAGCGAGACCACATGGGGCTCCTGCTGGGAACGAGGCCAGACCAAGGGTCCCCCCCTGCCCAGGCACCCGCCCAGCGCCTCACCAGGGCCAGCCTGCCGTCCAAGGGCCTCTGCTGCTCGTAGGCGATGTCGCAGGCCACACACAGGGCGCTGTTCAAGCCTTTGGTCAGGAGCAGGTTGGGGTCAGCGCCGTGGGACAGCAGCTCCTTCACGATCTGGACACAGACAGCCTGTCAGCGCCCAGCAGGCCATCCCGGTCCCCCGAGGAGGTCCCCAGGGCGACTTCCTCCACGGCAGCCCCGGGCACAGCGGCGGCCACAGCGGCGGCCACAGCTGGGTTCACAGGCCCCGGGCCCTCTCCGCAGCTGCCACCCACAGGTTCCCCTGCTGCCGGGCTCCGAGGCTGAGCTGGGCGGGGCGCACAGCCGTTCCTTGGGGGCTGCCATTCCGCTGGGCATCCAGGCCGGCACCTTGTCTGCAGTGTCCAGTCTTGTCCATCCCAGGGGCACAGCTGAGCTGGCACCGGGCTGGCGCTCACCTGTCAGCCCCTCACCCCTGGGACTGGTCTGCCTCTGCCCCTGGGTCCCCACGACCGCCTGACCAGACATGGAGTGGGCCACATGGCCCTGTTCCCCTCTGTGCCCAGGGGCCGCCCAGGAAGCCAGGGGTCAGAGCAGCTGTGTCAGACACCAGACACCATCGTCCGTCTCGAGAGTGTTGCCCCTCGGGGTGGGCTCTCTGCCCCGCCGCACCGCCTGGAAGGGCCCGGCAGCAGCAGGTACCACAGAACCGGTGAAGGAAGGGAGGCGGGGGAGGAGGCGGCCCCTGCGGAGGTCACACGGAAGCCCCACCTGTGGCAACGAGGCCGAGATGTCCCCTCACCAGAGAAGCCCCCCTGGCCGCCGGCTAAAGCAGCCCACCCTCCGTCGTTGTCCCTCTGTCCCTGATGCTCGTTTTCTTCGTAACTCTTACCATCACCTAAAACGTGTCTGTCTTCTCCAAATACCATGTCAAGCCCTGAGAGCAGAGACTGTCTTACTCAGCCCTGGGCCAAGACTGGCGCCTGCCGGGCACACAGAGATGCTCCGAAACAGCGGGTGAATGAAAGGACGACCAGGTGGACGGAACACAGGGGAAGACGGAAGGAAGATGGACTGGTAACGGAGGAGGAATGGGTGGTGAACGGAGGTTGGTGAGTGGGCAGGTGGACGGACGGACGGATCACGCCCCACGAGGAAGCACACACCCAGCTGAACCCTCACTGCCCTGCTCACGTCCCCGTCCCGCGGACGCCCCCCCACGCTGAGGTGACCGCGCCCCCCCCTGCTGCCTTCGTGCCAGCGGCAGCCCGTGGCTCACCAGGTCGTTCCCGCTGGCGATGGCCAGGGAGAGCGGGGAGTGGCCGCTCCACAGGAGGGTGGTGTCCGCTCTGCGGGACAGGAGGAGCCGGACGATGTCCCTGGCATGCTGGGGGGGGGGGGGGGCAGCAGGTTACAGAGGCCCAAGTGCCAGGGGCACCTGGCGCTTAGCTCAGAGGCCCTGAAGTCAATGGCTGTTTCCTCCACCCAGCTCCGTGCCTGGCCCGGCGAGTTCCGAATTCCAGGTAGGTGAATGGTGGGCGGGTGGGTCGGTCCTCAAACTGAGACGTTCTCTAAACGTTCATTATTTCCCGTGAAGAACGGGAAGGACAGGTAGTGCGTACATGTGTTTAAAACTTGTTTTCAAGGGAAGGGGAGAGTCAGGACCCCGTGGCCCCCACAGCAGGCACAGAGCAGACGTGGCTGGAGGAACCCCTCCGCCAGGGTCAGGGTCCTCCAGTGGGACAGGCCCAGCTGGGCTGAAGGAGACTGCACAGGGCACCGTCCCTCCCTCTAGCCTTCCCCTGGGGGAGCCCCCCTCTTCTCCCAGAAGTGCTGGGCTGCTCCCCTCGGAGACCACTCCCCTTTCCAGCCTCGCTGCCAGGCCAAGGCTCCCAGGAAAGTCTCCCCACCCGGCTCCCCCTGCTGGGACGCTGACACGATGGCTGGACAGCAGCAGCCCCGCCTCTCAGCACTGGGGTTTTGCCCAGCCCCCTGTCCTTGACCTAACGATGACGGTGCCTCTAACGTCTCCTGACTGCGTCCCCGTAGCTTTGTCCAATCACGACTCAGCACAAGGGACGCAGGTGTGTGACCTGGAAAGTGCTGTGTTCAAGCCCAGGCCTTGCCCTGACCGGCTGGGGGCCTTGGCCAGCCTGCCTCCTGGTCTCTGTCCAGTTCCTAGCACTGGCTCCCACGCCCCTCGGGAGGTCCGGGCAGGCCAGTGGCTCGGCCCCAGGAGGCTTTGACGAGAGGGCTGCTCTGACGCAGGGAGGCCTGGAGGTGCCCACCACCTCGCCAGCATCGCCCCGACGCCACCCTCACGAGGTCCTCACACTCCTGGGTCAGGGCGGCACGCATGGCCACCCGCGGGGACCGTGGCATACCGCCTCGAGGCCAGCCGCTGTCATTTTACAAGAGGGTAAACTGAGGTTCAGTGGCCTATTGGCCTGGCCGCACTGGCCACACACCGCAAAGCCCAGGCCGACAGGAGGCCGTGCTGCAGGCTCTGTGGGGAAACTGAGTCAGAGGGTGACTGAGGCACACTGGACAGTCCAGCCCAGGCCAGCATGCCCAAGTGTGTTTGAGTTGGCCCCCCCCAGAGGAAGTGATGACCCCCCACGACCCGTGTGCGTGCAGGCGTGCGTGGGGACGTGTGTCCCTCAAACACGCTTTGCCACACGGGTCATGGGCAGTGCCTTCTGACATTCCCCCCGTGTTTTAGCCTAGTGGGTTCCATTTCGAGAGGTGCGACCTACCCCGTCTGTTCTGAAGCCCACTCAGGCGGGACAGCCTGGGGCTGTCAGACCAAGGTCGGTCCCCACAGCCCGCTCGGCCCCCACCACGGCTGTGACTCACTGCCCTGCCTGACACACCCGAACACACACGTGCACCACCCAATCACACGCATGCCTGTGCACACATGCACTGACCTATCAGCACAGCTCACACAGACACGCTCACATGCATACGAGTACCTGTACACATGCACAGAAACGTGTGCACACACTTGTGTAACCGCACCCGCGCATGCACACCCGGACACACACGTGCACCACCCAATCACACGCATGCCTGTGCACACATGCACTGACCTCGCAGCACAGTTCACACAGACACGCTCACATGCATACGAGTACCTGTACACATGCACAGAAACGTGTGCACACACTCGTGTAACCGCACCCGCGCGTGCACACCAGGGCACCCGCGCGTGCACACAGCTCCCGCCCACCCCAGGAAGGCCTTGCTCACCCTGTGGTTGTCCTCTCGCTCGCAGGCCACGTGCAGAGGCGTCCTGCCCCCCTCGTCAGGGGCCCGCGGGGACCTGCTGCAGTAGACGCTGGGCGGGCCTGCTTCATTATTGAGCTTCAGGCTGGAGGGCAGCAGGTCCAGCTGTGTGCAGGCCGCGGGGTCAGGCCCTGGTCCTGCGCCCCCCCCGGGGCCCAGAGACCTGCCCCCAGCCTGCAGGCTGGGCCATGAGCCCCCGGCAGGTGCAAGCCTGCACACGGACGTGCTCGCAGAGGACTGGGCGGCCCTCCCCCGTACCGCGGTCTGAAGCAGCATCCGTGAAACCGCCTGCAACACGCCCCGTGCGTGTGCCCCGAGCCCTCCCCCGCGCTCTCACACGGGAGCCAGGCTGCTTTGGGGCGCACAGAGCGTCAGCCAACCTCTTTAAGGACAAGTGAGACGAAAGTGACATTTTGAACTAAATGGACGACACTGGGTACAGAGTGATCCCCGGGCCCCGCACCCCACCCGCATGGCAGACGGCCCACCTTGCTCAGTTTGAACACGTCGTCCTGGTCAGCCGCCCTGGTGTCCACGTCCATGATGGCGTGGAGCAGCAGCTCCGTTATCTGGATGCCTTCCTCCCCAGGAAGGGCCGCCGCAATGTGGAGGGGGGTCAGGGCCCCCTGCTGCAGAGGAAGTACAGGAGGGGCAGGGTGCAGCTCGTGCGTGAGCGGCTCCCCACGGAGCCAGGGCCAGTCCCGGGCAAGAGCCCCACGCTGGTCCTAGCGTCCCACCCACAGCACCGCGTCCTCAGAGCCCCGTCCTGACGTTCAGGACAACGAGGCCCGTCCGCAGTGCACCATGGACAGACACGTCGGCTCCAGCTCCTAAGATGCTCCATCTGCCTGGGCCACAGGGCAGCACAGGCCCTGGTGCCAGCCTCACGTTAGACCACTGTCCCTGCCTTCCTCCAGGAGAAGCCCGGCCTCCCTGCCAGGCCCTTCATCTGTCACTGCGACGGCCATGCAGCTCGATGCCAGTCCCTCCCAGGCCTGCCGCCCGCCACAGCAGCTCGATGCCAGTCCCTCCCAGGCCTGCTGCCCGCCACAGCAGCTCGATGCCAGTCCCTCCCAGGCCTGCCGCCCACCACAGCAGCTCGATGCCAGTCCCTCCCAGGCCTGCCGCCCACCACAGCAGCTCGATGCCAGTCCCTCCCAGGCCTGCCGCCCACCACAGCAGCTCGATGCCAGTCCCTCCCAGGCCTGCTGCCCGCCACAGCAGCTCGATGCCAGTCCCTCCCAGGCCTGCTGCCCGCCACAGCAGCCCTCCAGCCACCACCACAGTCAGTCACTGGAGGACTGTCTCCAGGATGCTCGGTCAGCCGTGGCCACACGGAGACGGTCAGGGGGCTGCTTCTGGAGGAGGCACAGCCAACTTGGAGAGAGACCCCAGCCAGGAACACACAGTGCACTTTGGGCCAACCCTCCACGCTGGACCCCGGGGACACGGGAAGGGGCCCCTGGAGAGAGGCTGGAAGGACTCTTACAAACCACTCACATGTACCTACTCTGCACACGAGGGGCTGGCGCTCTCCTGGCACCTGTAACACCACCCACTCAAAGAGTGTAACAGAGCGAACCTTCTGTTCGAAAGAGTAATGTAAATAATCGGTTCTTGTTGGGGATGGATGGATGGATGGATGGATGGGTGGATGGGTGGGTGTCTGGGTGGATGGGTAGATGGGTGGGTGAATAGATGGGTGGGTGGGTGGATGAATAGGTGGATGGATGAATGGATGGAAGGAAGGATGGATGGATGGATGGATGGATGGATGGATGGATGGATGGATGGATGGATGGGTGGATGGATGGGTGGATGGGTGGATGGGTGGATGGGTGGGTGGGTGGATGGGTGGGTGGGTGGATGGGTGGGTGGGTGGATGGGTGGGTGGGTGGATGGGTGGATGGGTGGATGGGTGGGTGGATGGGTGGGTGGGTGGGTGGGTGGATGGGTGGGTGGGTGGGTGGGTGGGTGGCTGGGTGGATGGGTGGGTGGGTGGGTGGATGGGTGGATGGGTGGGTGGATGGGTGGGTGGATGGGTGGATGGATGAGTAGGTGGACAGATGGATGGATGATAGATGGATGATGTCTGTGCCAGTTTAAAGGTGTAACCTTAGTCAGTTTCAAAGATGGAGTGCAATCAGTAAACGCAGAAGGAGTTGTTATGACCCATCCTGGGTCTTACGCCAATTCTCCTTTCCTGCAATGCTTGACCTTGTTCTCAGGAGAGAAGGAAAGAAAGAGCCTGGCCAAGGGGCCTGAAAGGTGAGACCCACCTACCCCTGACAGTGAAGGCCGAGGCCAAAACACCACAGCCTCCGTCCCACCAACACCCTCTAAACACAACAAAGGGCCTAAGAGACTGCAGGCGGCGCTCGCCGAGCCAGAGCAGGGACGCAGCGCGCCAGTGAGCGTCAAAACCCAGCGCTCCGGCCAGCACCACAGCTGTCCTCGGCAGCCTGCCCTCCGCCTCGCTCCGCACCTCGGGCCCTACCTCGGGGGGGAACTGGACGTCCGTCCTGGCGCCGTTCTCCAGCAGCAGCTTCACCCCGTCCACGTCCCCGGCCTTCACGGCGAAGAACAGGACCTGCGTGGGCACGCGGCACAGGTTGGGGTCAGCGCCTCGCTGCAGCAGGCGGTGGATGGTCAGCCACCTGTTCCTGTGTCTGGAAGGATCAGTGTGACGTGTCACGGGCTGGAGGAGGGGCACCGGCGGCTACCTGGGCAGCACCCCGGTCAGGACGGGCGCCCCCAGGAGGACGCTCAGGAGGCACTCACCTCACGGTGCCCTGAGCCCCAGGGTCCTGCCCTTCCAAGACCTCCGGCCCCTGCCCTGGGCCAGAGCAAACCTCACCCAACCACCCTGAGCAAGCCGGCCCGGGCAGCGCAAGACCAGCTGTGGCCCTGCCTGGCTTGGCCCTCGGGGTCACTTAGCCTCACTGGAATCACCTGTGAGATGGAGTGTGGGGTAGGGACCAGACCTCCCTCCTGGGTGGCTTTGAGGTGATGACACAGAGCACCTAGAACGCTAGGGCATGAGGTTGTACCGTACACATCAGACACGCGCACACACACACACACACACACACACATACACCAATGCACACACACATCCATATACACACACCCACACCCACATATACACCAGTGCACACACATCCGTATACACACACATACACTCCACACCTCATACACACACCTCATACACACACCACATGCACACACGCACATATACCACACAGACACACAAACAGGCGCACACATCTCTTATGAGGCGTACAGGGCTGCAGGAAGATGGGCCGAGACCTGGGCCTTGGGGGTCCCAGCTGGGTGGGCTGGGAGGGCAGGGAGGGCAGCCCCGCTGGGCTGGCTGTGAGGACGGCGGAGGGCACGGCGGGTGGCGAGTCCCGCTGGCCCCAGCACCAGCACAGAACCAGGTGGGGCGGGCAGGAGGGCAGTGGAGAGGCCGGGTCAGTCTGGGTCAGTCGAGAGCAGCAGTTCTCAAACTTCCTGCTCTGGGGACTCCTTTCCACTCTTAGAATTCTCTAAGGACCACAAAGAGCTTCTATTTCTGTGGGTTCTGTCCACCCATGTCTACTGTATTACACATTAAAACCGAGGATTTTTAAAAATTATTTTTTGTTAATCCTCGCCCCAGGATATTTTTCCATTGATTTTTAGATAGAGTGGGAGGGAGGGAGGGAGGGAAGGAGAGAGAAACATCGACGTGAGAGAGAAACATCGACGTGAAAGAGACACATCAATCGGTTGCCTCCTGCATGACCCCAATGGGGGGCCGAGGATCAAACCTGCAACCCAGGTACGTGCCCTTGACCAGGAGTCAAACCCGAGACCCTTCAGGCCCAGGGCTGACGCTCTAACGGCTGAGCCAAACTGGGCAGGGCAAAACTGAGAATTTTTAAAATACTAATACGTTTAAAAAGTAACAATAACAAAACTACTGCATGTTAACAAAGTATCTCTGTGGAAAAGATGTATCCGGCTGCCCCAGAACCCCACCCAGGGGGACCCTCCCCAGTGCACCTAGACATCGGGACTTGGTCGTGTGGACAGATGGCCTCACTGAGACCGCACCCAGGTGGACATGTGTCATAGACAATGTGTGGTGGACGCAGATGCTCCAAAACTCTAATTCTCACTCGAGAGCTGGGTGTCACCACTGACAACACAGCGTCAGCTGTCCTCCTCAACGCAAAAGCTAACTGTGTGCAGAATGAGTGACCACCATGTGCTCCCTCCCGTGAACATGGCGGCCGTGAGGGCAGGATACCACTCGTGTGCAGCGCAAGCCGGCAAAGTGCTTTCTCCCCAAAACTCCCCGACTGTGGTTCGAGGCAGACGTGCTCCGGACGCCCGCCCCCGCTCGTCACATGTGACGTCACACGCGTGGGCTCGCGGTCAAGATGGAACACATCAGTCATTTCTACGGCAGGCGCAGTCCCGGGGACACGGGTGTTCCCTTGTGCATGTGTGCGCACGTGAAGAAAAGCCACACGACTGTCACACGACTGTGACAAGACTTAGGATGATCAGGAGACGCGTTTTAACCACGCAGATCCCCTGAAAGGGTCTGAGGCACTTGGGGTACGCGGGACACGGTTTGAGAACCACTGGTCTAGACCACAAGACGGGTAGTGTGAGTGTGTGGGGGTGAGTGTGTGTGAGCCCTTGTGTGGCGCCCGCCGCCCCTGTGCCAGTCTGGGACACACTCCTGGACTCTCTCCTGCCTGCCTGCCCCTCAGAAGCCACAGCCAGGTCCCCAGCACTGAGCCACCAGAGAAGGTCCCCGAGACCCCTGAGCGAGAACGCACAGGCACTAGAAACAGCCCCTCCCAGGAGCTCACCCTGAGCGAGCCCCGGGCCCCGCCGCTCGCACGCAGCCACCTACTCGATCATCGACAGCGCCATCTGCCTCATGGTCCCCCTGTCGGAGCCCATGTCACCGGAGGTCGCCCGGAGCATGCTGTGGGCCTTGGCGCCCTTCTCCAGCAGGCCCCAGGACAGCTCGATGGAGAAGTTCTGCACGCACAGGTCGGAATCGAAGTTGGTCTCGTGGCTGCACAGCGTGCCCTTGTCCAGGCTTTCCAACGCGTCATCCAGCCCCTTGTCCACGTCGCTGGCGCTGCCCCTCTGCGACGTGGACGCCCCCTTCTGGGAGCTGCCCTGTGGGTCGATGGACTCGCGGCTGCCTGGGGCGAGCACCATCTGGTCAGAGTGGGTTGAGTCCGAGTCGTGCAGCGTGAAGGAGGGGTTTTGAGTCACTAGGAATTTTGGAACTTCCTTTGGAAAGCACTAAAAAGAAATCATGAGGAGAAAGATTAGAGTGGCAGCCCCACGAAACACCCTCTCGGCAAGGATCTGTGCTCGAGGCCGAGGACAGCTCACGGGACCTGGGCTGGCACGGGAGTGCCCGTGTGCCTTCCCGAACACTCCGAGGGGCAGCAAACGCCCCGGCGGCACCAGCCCCACACGGTGACAGCACACAGGGCGAGAACGGTCCAGCACCAGGCCGGGTCAGTGTGAAGACGCCAGAATAAGACCACCAAGTGTCTCCCCACTGGCTGCACACTGACGTGTCCATGGAGGGTCAGGGGCCAATTCAAGTCCAAAAGGAACCCCCAATCTGGGGTGAGGTGAAGGAAACTATTCAGTGCAAACAGCTCAACGGTGACACAGCACCACTGTGAAGCAGCCGGTGGCCAGCCGAGTTCCCCGCTGCCCAGCCCCGCCCAGCCCCGCCCAGCCCCGCCCAGCCCCCAGCAGCTCCCCAACCTGCAGCTCAAGGCAAGGAAATGCCCTCCGTCCCCACTCCCCAGTGCAAAGGGAAAGTGGGCTCCCAGACCCAGGGGGAGCTGGCTTATATGGACAGAAGTCCCCACTCCTGGCCCCTGATTGGTCCACCTTCATGCAAATGAGGACTCCAAATCCTTGCAACTTGATTGGCCCAAACAACACTGTCCTGATTATCAGATGTGAGCTGCTCTGATTGGTCAGTGAAGCTGCGTATAGCAGCACAGCTCCGGCTGGCTGGGGACAGCCTCTGTCCTATTGGTTGGCACAGGATTCCAGGAACTGCTTAGAAGCGCTGGCTCAGCCACAGGGACAGCGCAGGCAGGTCAGTGCAGGGTCCCACCTGGAGCACGGTTTGCCGGAGAGACCCCTGTACACACACGGCTGGGCTCTGTTGTTCATTTGTTTCTGTTTTTTGTTTTGTTTTTATCTGAGAGCCCAGTTAACCAGCAGGAGCCTTTCTCAGTAGGTATCTTCTTTCTCGGGGTCCACAGAAGTGATGACCACGGACACGCCAGATTAAATAAAGTACGTTAGCCCTGGCTGGTTCGGCTTAGTGGGTTAGAGCGCTAGCCCGGGGACAGCAGAGTCATGGGTTCAATTCCGGTCACGGGCACGTACCTCGGTTGCAGTTCGATCCCCGGCCCTGGTTGGGGTTGTGCAGGAGGCAACCAATCGGTGCGTCTCTCTCACATCGATGTTTCTCTCTCTCCCTCTGTCCCACTCTATGTGAAAATCAATGGAATAAATATCCTCGGGTGAGGATTAAACGAAAAATAAAAATTAAAAAGTATGTTAATAAAATTAATTCCACCTTTAACATTTCCACGTGGCTCCTAGAGAACTTGAAATCCTACACGGGCGCCCGCGGCAGCTTGCGGTGCGTTTCCGCGAGGTGACATGCTCTCCGTCTTGGCTTCAGAACCCTTCTCCAAGCGTGGACCCCGGACCAGCGTCGGCATTGCCAGCATTGTGTATTCCTGGGTCCCACCCGAGACCCACCGAGGCAGAAATGCTGGGGTGGGGCCCAGCCATCTGTGATTTTTTTCCTGCAAACGGTTGAGGTTTCTGGGGCCTCGGAGCCTCTGTCCTGACTCCAGCCCTCAATGCAAACCAACCGGGACCGTCGGCGAAGGCTGACGCGCCCGTGTTCCCACGGCTTCACCTCCAAGCACAGCCCTGCTCCAGGGCCCACTCTCGCTCAGGTTTGCCAGCTCTTTGTGGGGCAGAGCAGGGGTCAGAGGAGAGCCCGTCCCCGCAGAGGGAAACAGCCAGCTTCTCCAACAGACAGGAGACAGGACGCTGGCAGAGAGGGGAGCACGAACCCACCAACCACAGGCAGCGAGCACGCTGGTTTGAATCGGGACCCACGGGGGTCCAGCCTCGGCCGTTTCCCAGAGAACGGGGGAAACTGCATGCGGACGGGTATCAGAGGACATCAGAAAAGTCCACTGGATTCTTTTAGGCTGAGATAACAGTGTTTGTGGTCATGTTTAAAAGAGACAGAGGAGCCCGGCCAGTGTGGCTCAGTGGTTGGGCGTCCACCCTGCACCAAGAGGTCGCCGGTTCGATTCCCGGTCAGGGCACATGCCCAGGTTGTGGGCCCGATCCCCAGTGGGGGGCATGCAGGAGGCGGCCAATCGATGTTCTCTCTCATCCATGTTTCCATCTCTCTCCCCCTCTCCCTTCCTCTCTCTCTCTCTGAAAATCAATAAAAATGTTTGTTTGAAAAAGGATAAAGACAAGATGTGTCCTTAGCTGGTGGAGACACTCAGGGCGTCGTACGGCGGAGGCATCTGTGGGGAACGTACTCTAACGGGCACCAGCGAGGCCGGCGGGGGTGTGGAGGAGGGGAGATGAAACATGTGAAAGCCAAGGGAGTGATTGCTACAAGAATTTAAAGAATGGAATTAAAAGGCTTTATGGGCCGGATTCCTTCATGAAGAATTAATTTACTCTGAGTGTGTGGAATGCTCAATCTCTGCCCCCTCCCCACCCCTGCTCCTTCCTCTGCTGACCCCACAGACTCCCCTGGACTCTGTCTGTCCAGGGGGCTGCCACTGGAGGCCGGAGAACAAGAATGCCCGCTACCTCTGTCCCCAAGATCGCCTTGACCTTGAAAGCCGGTCGTCACTGCAGTGAGCAGTCTGACTGCGAAGAACGGAGCGCCTGTGAGACGTGACGAGGCTGCTCCGGGGCCGGGCAGGGGGACGGCTGTGGCCACAGACCCCTCATCACCGCCGACTTCCTGCCCGCGCGCCCGTCAGTCCCGACGGCGGGCGACAGAGTGACCGCTCACAGCGGAGCCTCCGTGCCCTTCAGAGCGCCATCAGCTCGGAGGACACGAGGAGGCCCAGAGGCTGAGCCCTCCGACACGTCAGGGCCACAGGCAGGCCCTCCAGACGGAAGATGCTGGGGCAGCGGCTCTGGGCCTCCTCCCCGCACACCTCTCACCACCAGGCTGGGCTGGTGGCCTCCCAGCTCCCATGAAGGACTTGAACTTGAGGAGTGGGGACAGGGAGTGTCTGGTCACCCCAGGAACTCTGTCTGTGGGGGCACAGGATGGGCTAAGTAAAAGCCTTTTCTCAAGAAAGAGATTCAGGAGGTTGGGAGGAGGTGCGAGATGAAGACTCGTCTGGCCACAGGGACGTTTTCCAGTTTGAAGTCACCACTGGGCACCACCCAAGGGGCCCTCAAACCACCGTTGGAGGAAGCCCTCGGCCCCCCCACCCCCAAGGCTTTCTCAGTGGACATCAGGCCCGGCCCCGCCTGGCATGGCTGGCAGTCAGGGTCCAGGGTCCCTGCAGGTGCGGCCCCACTGCCCGTGCTCAGACGTGGACCCCAGGTCTGCCTGCGCCGCAGAGGGCTGGCCCTGCGCTGCGCCGTGTCCTTGTCCTTGGGGGCGGGAATGCACTGAGCACAGCGGAGTCAGAGCTTCCTCGACGAGTTCAACCCAGGGCTGCACGTGACCCACTTCTGGGTCAGGTCGTGCTCCGCTGACAGTCACGCCAGCACCGCAGAGGCACCCACAGGGCCAGGATGGTGCAGCCCACTCGCACCCGGGCTGTGTGGGGTGTCTGTCCTCCCCGAGCACAATGTCGCCCACAGCCACCGGAAGCAGGGGCTCAGACCAGCGCTCATGCAGGGACATTCAGGCAGCACCCACCGCTCGTGAGGGGAGGACCAGGGAGGGTCTCGGGCCCCCGCTGCTGTGCATGTGGCTGAAGGACACACGTCCCTCGGAGTCCTAGCAACATGCTCAGAACCCCCTGGCGAGTGTGCAGTTTCACCCCCCAGCCACAGGCCTCACTGTCATCTCGCCCCATCGGAGCCTGGTCTGTGCAGGGAGAGGAGGCTGGTGGCAGCTGGGGAGACAGGGATGGACAATGGGGGGACAGGGGCCAGGGGGCAGGTGGACAGGTGGGCGGCGGACAGTGAGCCAGGCCACGGGGGCCCAGGGTCTGACCTGGGGCTCGGGCACCGTCCTCTCGGCGATGTTGGGCTTGAAGGTCTCGGCCGGGTAGTAGAGGAGGAAGCACGCGCCCAGCGGCGTGAGGCCCTCGTCCGTGCACTTGTTCACGTCGGCCCCGTTGTCCAGCAGCAGGTTGATAATGTCAATGTGACAGTGGACCTGCAGGGAGAAGGCCGGGGTCAGGGGGACAGCGGCTCCCCAGCCAGGGCGGGGAGGGCCCTGCCCACTCACACGCCACCCTGAGCTTGGAGGCGAGACAGGCTCTCCCTGGGGCCTGGCAGAGGCTCGTCAACCCTGTGACTGGGCATGTGAAGGTCAGCCCTCACCCTCTTCCTCTTGACCCCGCACCTCCACTCAGGGACTGGGAGCCCTGCGGCTTCACGGAGGGAAGAGGGGACATCCCCTGCCCACTCGAGGGTGCCACTGCCCGGGGCCTCAAGGGTCAGTGCTCCTGCAGGGTGACCCGCAGCAGACCCGGCGTGGGGGATACCCGGGGCACGGGGGAGGCTCACTGCGGCCGCGACCAGCACGGAGTAGCCCTGCGCGTCGGCCACGTCCGGACTGGCCAGGTTGTCCCTCAGGATCCCGTAAACCCAGTCGTAGTTCCCTTCCTCCGCCTTCAGGATCATCTCCCTGGCAAGCCGCTCCTTGGGCCCCGAGCGTGCGAAGCCGCTCCGGTTCCCATCCAGGATGGCACCCATGTTCCAGCTGGAGTGCACCTTCTTGTTCCTGGCAACACGGGGAGCTTCAGGGGACCCAACACCTGCCACCCTGGACCTGCCCTCCTACACCTCCTCTCCTTTCTCGGCTCCAAAATGCCCAGCTCTCCTCCTTCCCCTCGCCCTCAGCCCTGGGGCTGCACAGCTGGCCAGCCATGGTCAGCGCGGACCTGGCCCGTGGTGGGCACACCGCCTGCAGGGGACGAGGCCTGGGCTCGGCGTCTGCCCTGGCAGCGTGGCCGTGAGCAGACCCCATGCGTCCCTAATTCATCCAGTCCCTCCGTGAGGGCGGGAAGGGGCTCTCACAGCAGGGCCCTGGGTGGAAGGGGGCCGGGCACACTCCCGGGTCTGGCACTCGGCACCGAGCAACCACGCCCAACCTCTGCTCTTTCGCTTTCCTGTCTGAGTAGAGAACACGCAAGTCCCATGGCTCACTCCCTACACACACCAAAGCCTGTGTGCACAGCACATCCTCACAGTCAAGGCCCTGTTTTCATGGTAGCCTCTGCACCCGACAGGCACCGACGACTGCGGGCTCAGCTGAGGTCTGCATGATGGATGGACTGATGCATCAGTGAATCAGTGGGTGGCTAAGTGGATGGATGGGTGCGTGGACAGATATGGACGATGGTGTGTGCATGGATGGATATGGACGATGGTGTGTGCATGGATGGATATGGACGATGGTGTGTGCACGGATGGATATGGACGACGGGGTGTGCGCGGATGGATATGGACGACGGGGTGTGCGCGGATGGATATGGACGATGAGGTCTGCGCGGATGGATATGGACGATGGTGTGTGCGCGGATGGATATTGACGATGAGGTCTGCGCGGATGGATATGGACGATGGTGTGTGCGCGGATGGATATGGACGATGAGGTCTGCGCGGATGGATATGGACGATGGTGTGTGCGCGGATGGATATTGACGATGGTGTGTGCGCAGATGGATATGGACGATGGTGTGTGCGCAGATGGATATGGACGATGGTGTGTGCACGGATGGATATGGACGATGGGGTGTGCGTGGACGGATATGGACGATGGCGTGTGCACAGATGGATATGGACGATGAGGTCTGCGCGGATGGATATGGACGATGGCGTGTGCACAGATGGATATGGACGATGGTGTGTGCACGGATGGATATGGACAGATGGGTGTGTGCATGGACGGATATGGACGATGGTGTGTGCACAGATGGATATGGACGATGGTGTGTGCATGGACAGATATGGACGACGGATATGGATGGATGCCTAAGTAACCATTGGTGCCCACAAACATGCATTCTAAGACAGTTTAGTGGTATCTGAAGGCAAAGTTTAAGAAACGGATTAAAACATTCTTAAAATTTTTACTTAAAAAATCAGTTTCCCTTCAGTGCAGCTAAGTATTCCAGGGCTGTGGGGTGGCGGTGTCTTTGGAGACCAGCCGGGCAGCTCTGCCTCTTCCTGGCCCTCTTTGGAGAAGCCAGAGGCCCAGCCAGCCCCCAGCCGCTCTTGCCCTGCTCCCCACCCTTGGCTCTCTGGCCAGATCCGTAGTAAGACATCATGGTAATAGCAGCTCCTTCTCTTTGTGTGGACCTTGTGACGGGACGTGGCCCTCTAGTCACAGTCACCACCCTGCACAGGTCTGGGCACCAGCTCCAACCTATGTGGAGGAAACACGAACCAGGTCCCCCCGCCAGAGCGTGAACTGAGCTCCACGGGCTCGGGAGTCCCCTGCTCCACACCCCTTCCGGGCCCAGGCAGCACACTCGCCAAGCAGCCTCCTGACCACTCCTTCCCCGAGAGCAGGCCAGCAGACCCCGGGCCCCCGCAGGCCTCCGGCACTGGGGCATGTCCCAGCCCACAAGCCCAGGCACCAGCTTTCCCTCCCGCTCATCCAGGCCAGTTAGAAAGAGAAGCCTCTTTCCTCAACCTGGTAAACGCCCTGGGCACCAGGGCCACCAGGCAGGAGGACGGGTCTCCCAGACATCGGGTGCGAACGGCAGCCCCATTACCTGAACTTGTACGCTTGCTTCTGGATTTTGACCATCAGAGGCGTCTCGTTTTTGACGAACCAGGGCTCCCCGTCCTCCACGAACGGAGGAATGTCGTGCAGGAAGGCCCGGGCGTCCAGGTCTCTGCGGAAGGAGCGAGTCATGGGCAGGTGCGTGTTGTCCGTGGAGTAGATGTACACCTCCGGGGGCAGCGTGAGGTCGTCGTCCAGCAGGAACCGCTTGTAGTCGTAGAAGAACGGGTCCTGGTCCTCGCTCAGGTCCCACCGCGCGGCCTCCTCGTCAGACAGGCTGATTCGAGCAGGCGTGCGCGCCAGGAAGCCCGCGAACTCGGGGTAACGGCGGCGCACGGAGAAGCCGCCGGGGATCTCGGTGCACAGCTGGACCAGGTGCTCCCGGAACCACAGCCCCACGTCCTGGCTGCCGTCGGGGTAGGTCTCGATGCCCGGCCCGAACCGCTCGTCGGCTTTGTACAGCCCCTGCGAACAGGACCCGGGAGGGCAGAGGGAGGACTCAGCGGGTTGCACACTCTGCACCAGTTTCTCAGAATCAAAAGAAGAAGGGTCTTCGTTCCCTCAACAAATGTTCACTGGGGCTTCGTGTCCCCGGCACAGGGACCAAGAGCAACGTGCAGACACGGACGCTTCGGTGGAGGGCCTGCTGTGGGCCTGGGGGGGGGGCAGGGGTGGCCTTTCTGAGAAGGGGGGGACCTGACCGGGAGTCTCAAGGTAGAAGTGCACTGGGGGGTGCCAGGAGGGGCTCGTTTCGGGGAACCCCCTGCAGCTCTACCACGGGGGACCCAGCCCCAGTGCCCCAGCAGTGTGTGGGTGAAGGTGCCAGGCTACTGGTCAGACAGACCCCAGCAGGTATGACCAAGGAGGAGAAGCTGACCCTTGCGGCCTGTGAACCTGGGGGACTGCAGGATTACTGGGCCGTTCGGACGCTCCACCAGGTGCAGAGATGCAAGAGCCAGGAGGGACAGAGAGAAACGATGAGCCACGACGCGGCCCCAGGACAAGGGAGCCTGGGACCCGAGTTCCCTGCAGGGAACACAGACAGGGGCCAGTTCCAGGGACCCGAGCTTTCCTGCGAGGTGCTGAAGGGTGCCTGGAGGTCGCGGGAGGGCAGAGGAAACCCTCTGGGCCTGAAACTGGGACATGCGAGTCACTCCCTGAGCACGGCCTGGTCTCTGAACCTGGAAGTCCCTCCTGTGCCAGTTTTCACCTGTTCAACACGCCCATCTGAGCCGCTCAGACGGCAGGCCCGGGGCTGGGCGCCATGATACAAGGCTTCCTGACGCAGGGCCTGCCCACAAGGAGACCCCAGCCTACAGCCGGGGGCAGAAGATGACAGGAAGGAACAAAACACTCTGAGGGTGACTTCACCATGCAAAGGGTTGGGGTAGGAGCCGGGGTGTTTCTGGAAGAATCCGTGGCCATGGGGCACAAGTCTGTACCAGTCTGTGAAAGTGGTCCGGTGGGGCAGAGGAAGGACGGGGTGTGGAGAGGCGGGGCGGGTGTCACAGCAGTCCCTCTGGGCGTCGCTGTGCCGGGGTAGGCCACAAGACGGATGTGCTCGGAAGAAACACTGGAGGCGGGCAAGAAAGGAGGTGGCGAGGGGGGGCAGTGGCTGCAGATCTATGCAGAGTCCAAGCTGCGTGTAGGCCTGACCCAGGGGCTCCAGGTCGAGGAATGTTTACTAGGAAACAACCTGCCATCAGAGACACACTCACTCGTGTGGCCACAGCACAATGACGCTAACCCGATGGTTAAAGAAGGAGAGGGTCCGACCCAACCTCCCGCAGGCTTTTAATTTTCTGTTCTGGGTTTCTGTCGTCCACGAAGGTGCCAATTCAAGCCAACAGGAGTCCTCAACTTGGGGTGCAGTGAAACAGGAATCCTCAACTTGGGGTGCAGTGAAACAGGAGTCCTCAACTTGGGGTGCAGTGAAACAGGACTCCTCAACTTGGGGTGCAGTGAAACAGGCCTCCGTCTGCCTAGGCATCTCTGCTCCAGTGCTCACAGGTCTCTCTGCAGCGAGATTTCTTCAGTGTTTCAGCTCAGACACAGACGCTCACAGGGAACTGGCTTACGTAGACAGAAGCCCGGGCCGTTGGTCCCTGATTGGTCCATCTTCATGCACGTGAGGACTCCAAACCCTTGCAGTTTGATTGGTTCAAAAGGCACTTTCCTGATTGGTCAGAATGGAGCTGCTCTGATTGGCTGGGGGGAGGGGGAGATATAGCTGCACAGCTCTGATTGGATGGTGAAAGCCTCGGTCCTATTGGTTGACGGGATTCCAGGCACTCCTCTATGAGGGCGGCGCGGCGCAGGCAGACGGTGCAGGCGGCTCCCCGAAGTGCAGTGCGCGCGAGGACCTTGTGCAGAAACGCTGGCCAGGCTCTGTTCTGTTGTGTATTTCTTACACTTGAGCCCAGTTAGCCACCAGGGCATCTTCTTAGTAAGTATCCTCTCCTCAGGGTCCACACTGCTGACTCTTGAGCAAACAGCCTCCCAAAGGTCACAGAGGTCATGGGCAAGCCTGGCGGGATCCACAGCAGGCCATGGTCTCAGCAGGGTCCGGGGCGTCCTGGTCGGGCCATCGGCCCTCCGGCAGGGAAGGAGGAGAGCATGCTGCCCGGGAGGCGGGAGGGATGTGTGTGCATGCTTGCTCAGTTTGTAGATGGAAAGACGACGCCAGAAAACATCAGCCGTGGCAAAGGAAGGCTCGGGGTGTTGGAAGAAAGGCTGGGAACATACTCCTCGGGGTGGACCTGTTTGCTTGATTTCACCAGGAAAATACCAATTTTGAACACAATGACAAAACTACATTAAAGCAAGATGTTAACAATAGAATCCTAGCCCTGGCCGGTTTGGCTCAGCGGTTAGAGCGTCGGCCTGAAGACCAGAGAGTCACGGGTTCGATTCCGGCCAAGGGCATGTACCTCGGTTGCGGTTTGTCCCTGGCCCTGGTCGGGGTCGTGTGGGAGGCAGCCCGTGGATGTGTCTCTCACATCGATGTTTCTCTCTCTCTCTCCCTCCTACTCTGAAAATAAATGGGAAAATGTCCTTGGGTGAGGATTTAAAAACAAACAACAACAAAAAATAGAATCCTAAACTATGAAAGCAAAATAGCACAAGTGAATGTGGCCCTGTATCCAGGGGAGGGGTGAGCCCCAGAGAGGAATCATTTCATGTGAGTTACCCCACATCCCTGGAGGGACAGGCCAGGGCACAAAGGATGGCCGAGGGATCTCGAGCTGCCTTCGGAAACCACGGCGGCGGTGAGGATGCTGCGCTGTTGCGCTGAAACGATCACACGTACATTGTGAGACGGACACATGGGGAATTCTGTTAACAGCCAGAAGCCGAGACTGTTGGGACGCAGAGAAAAGTAGGCAGACACAGCGGTAGGCGGGGAGTGAACGCCCCATCCCCCCTAACTGGGGCTGGACACAGATGTCGGGAGGAACCGGTGACGGCCTTCCTCGTGAAGAAATGTGTTTCTAGATCTGCTAAAGAGAATTCCCACCCAACACAGCGGCAGTGAGCACCCGGGGCATTCCGGGTCCAGGGCGAGAAGTGTACGAAGGAGCCTGGAACTCCACGTCACAGCAAGGACCGCTGGCTGTGCCCAAGTCACAGCAGTCAGCCACAGCTCTGCCTGACCAAAGCTGGGACGATCTGAGCCTCGACCAGCATAGCAACGGCAAGGGACTGAAATACATCACGTGTTAAAAATCCATGCGTTCATGAAGAGACCAAAAAAAATTAACCGTCATTGGCCACCACTGAAGGGTGTTAAGAAATCAATTTATTATTCTGAAAACTGATAAGAAAAAAAAGATCAACTGGGTTTTTGCCTTTCTCGTACAAACTACGAGACCGAACAGTTGAAGAATGCTTTGAACTAAAGTAACCCCAGTTCGTAGACGGAGAGGGAATGACAGGAGTCCTAGAAGTCACTATCTGGCATCCTCTAATGAAATCACAGCTCTAGACCGTGATCGCAAACTTTCTCCAAGGCCGTGAGAAGGAAGGCAGGTGGCGCATCATCATGCAGATAGAATAGGCTGCTGGCACCTCTCATTGGTCAGTCTTGACATCACATAAAGACAGACAACCAGACGTGTGTCTCCAGGTGTGATTTCTGACAGAGATGCGAAAACTAGGCAGTGGACTTGCCAACGGCACATCAGACGGGGTGAATCTCCAAATACAGAGTGCTCATACAACTCAACAAAGGGAAGACAAAAATCCAATTAAAAAATGGGCAGAGGAACTAAATAGACACCTCTCCAAACAGGACATACAAATGGCCAAGAGACATATGAAAAAATGCTCAATGTCGCTAATCATCAGAGAGATGCAAATTAAAATGACTGTTATCACCTCACACCTGCCAGAATGGCCGCCATCAACAAATCCTCAAACAACAAGTGCTGGCGAGGGTGTGGAGAAAAGGGGACTCTAGCACACTGCTGGTGGGAATGCAGACTGGTGCAGCCACTATGGAAAACAATATGGTGTTTCCTCAAAAAATTAGAAATTGAACTGCCATTTGACCCAGTGATTCCACTTCTAGGAATATATCTGATGAAACCTGAAACACCAATCAGAAAGAATATATGCACCCCTATGTTCATAGCAGCACTATTTACAATAGCTAAGATCTGGAAACAGCCCAAGTGTCCATCAGTAGATGAGTGGATAAAAAAGCTGTGGTACATGTACACAATGGAGTATATGCAGCTGTAAGAAAGAAAGATCTCTTATCCTTTGAGACGACATGGAGGGACCTGGAGAGTATTACCCTAAGCGAAACAAGCCAAGCAGAGAAAGACAAATATCACATGATTTCACTTATTTGTAGAATATAATGAACAAAATAAGCTGTCGAACAAAATAGATCCAGAGACATGGAAGTAGGGAACAGACTGACCAACCTCAGAAGAGGGGGTGGGGGGGGGATAAACTGAAGAACTTACACGCATATATGCACAACCAACGGACACAGACAATAACGCCATGAAGGTGGAGGGGGGGGATTAAATTTTTTTAAATTAGAAAATTAATTTTTTTAATTAATTAAAAATTTTAAAAGCTAGGCAGTGGAGAAATGTTAGTCTTTTCAACAAATGGAGGTAGAAAAATTGAATATCCATATATGGAGGGGGAGGGGAAGCAGAGGGGGAGGGGGAGAGGGGGAGGGGAGGGGGAGCAGAGGGGGAGGGGGATCCTTGCTTCAGGTGAAACACAAAAGTTAACTCAGATGGATCACAGACCTCAGCATAAGCACTGGAACCATAAAACAGAAGAAAACACAGATGAAAATCTTGGAAACCTTGGGTTAAGCAAAAATTTCTTAAATAAGGAACAATTAAAAAAAAAAACAAGACTAGGAAAGATAAACAGCTAAGTAGGACCTTGTCACAATTTTTAAAAATCTGCTTTTGAAAAGACACTTAGGAAAATGGGAAGGCACGTGCTGCCGGAAGGAAATACTGGTGAGTCACATAAGTGATAAACGCTGTGTCCAAAACACAAAGTGGGGCAAAAGTAGGTTTACAGTTGTGAGTACGCAAAACACAGTTTATTCTTGTATTATTATCTATTAATTATTGCATCATTTTCCATACGAACAACTGTAAATCTATGTTAGCTCCACCCTGTACATACAAAGAACTCTATAATAAGAACCCAAACAACCCAATTAAAAACAATAAGCAAGCCCAGCAGGTGTGGCTCAGTGGATTGAGCATCGTCCCATGGACTGAGAGGTCCCGGTTCTATTCCTGGTCAGGGCACATGCCTGGGTTGTGGGCTCAATCCCCAGTAGGGGGCGTGCAGGAGGCAGCCAATCCATGTTTCCATCTCTCTCTCCCTTTCTCTCTCTGTAAACTATCAATACAAACATCTTAAAAAGAAACACAAAAAGCAATAAGCAAAGCCCAGGAACGAACACTTCACCCAGGAGAAACACAGATGGCAAATTAGAACGTGGAAAGATGGTCATGGTCATGAGGGTATTGCAAATTCAAGCCATGATGAGATACCACAAGACACCGTTAAAATGGCTAAAAGTCTAAAAACTGACCGTAGCAAATGTTGACAAAGATGTGGAGCAACCGCAAACTTCCTACAGTGATGGTTGACATGGACAAGGACATAGCCGCTCCAACAAAACCACTGGGCGGTGTCTCAGGAAACTTACCACCCTTTGAGCATAGGGTGGCTGCCCACTCACGGTATCCATCCAAGTGACCATGGAGACACATCTCCACATGAAGACTTGTCGTCAAAACCTTTTATCAGCTTTACTCATAATTACCAGACATTTGAAAGAACTCAAATCGGCAGCTGTTAGTGAATCAATTAACAACGCTTGTATCCATACGATGGAATACTGCTCCTTAGCATAAACAAATGGACTACAGACATATGCAAAATATGCACGAATCTCCAAAGAATCACGCCCTAAGCCCCCCCCCCAAAATCAAACATTAAATACGGCATGCTGTATTTATATGAAACTGTAGGAAAAGGGGCAGCAACAAGTGATGAAAACAAGTTCATCGTTGTTACGGGCTGGGGGTGGCGATAGGGATTGTCAAGGAGCAGCAGGAATTCTGGGAGTGTGTTTGCACGCACATGCACACACACAAATACTCACGTGCAGGTGTACATATATCTATATGTTTAAAGCGGCTTTATTCATAATTGCCAAAAACTGGAAACAACCCACGTGTCTGCCAGTTGGGGAGTAGAAAAGTGGGGTGGCGCCCACAGTGGAAAACGACTGAGCCATGAGAAGGGAGAAGCTGTTGGGACACAGCGACATACAGGATCTCAAGTGCATTTTGCTAGGTGAGACGTGTTGCATGATTTCATGAACTGGCATTCTTGCAAAGGCAACATTTTAGGCAAAAGGAATCGGGCAAGGGCTGGGGGATGGAAGAGAGGTCTGTCACCAAGGGGCACAGGGTAGTCTTTGGGGGATGGAGCTGTCTGTATCTTGGTGGTGGTAGTTACAGAAGTCTGTGCTTGTCAAAACCTTCAGCTCTGTGTACTGAAGGGGGGGGGTTTACTGTGAATTACACTGTAATAAAATAAGAGAGGGGGAAAGGTGATCTGTGTTTGCAAAACCAGAAATGGTCTCCGGGGGTAAAAAGGGCGGGCCAAGACTCAAGACAATATACAGAGAATGATTCAGTTGATGTATACAAAAGTAAATATTTAGGTGCATTTGTTGTTCTATCTGAAGATATATACAACTTGCTACTCTGGGGACGCAATAATGAAGAGGGTTCCGATTTCTTGTCGTTGTTTTCATGTTCACTTCGTGTACCTGATTCTTGGTTCTATTACAGAGACACCGGAAAGGAGACACACTGCCCTGGAACCTAAGTACCTACTATCTTTTTGTCCAGTGGCCTTAAAATACCATGGCCCCGCCCCTCACCTGCTCACAGAGGCAGGCCCCCCCCCTCACAGAGGCAGGCCCCGCCCCTCCCCTGCTCACAGAGGCAGGCCCCGCCCCTCCCCTGCTCACAGAGGCAGGCCCCGCCCCTCCCCTGCTCACAGAGGCAGGCCCCGCCCCTCCCCTCTCACAGAGGCAGGCCCCGCCCCTCCCCTGCTCACAGAGGCAGGCCCCGCCCCTCCCCTGCTCACAGAGGCAGGCCCCGCCCCTCCCCTGCTCACAGAGGCAGGCCCCGCCCCTCCCCTGCTCACAGAGGCAGGCCCCGCCCCTCCCCTGCTCACAGAGGCAGGCCCCACCCCTCACCTCTCACAGAGGCAGGCCCCGCCCCTCACCTGCTCACAGAGGCAGGCCCCGCCCCTCACCTCTCACAGAGGCAGGCCCCGCCCCTCCCCTGCTCACAGAGGCGGGCCCCGCCCCTCACCTGCTCACAGAGGCAGGCCCCGCCCCTCCCCTCTCACAGAGGCGGGCCCCGCCCCTCACCTGCTCACAGAGGCAGGCCCCGCCCCTCACCTGCTCACAGAGGCAGGCCCCACCGCTCACTGACACAGGCCGATCCCCTCACCTGGAAGAGCCTTGCCTTCATGTACATGGTACCGTAACCTTCCCGGCAGCTGAGGTAAAACATGCCGGTGAAACGGGAGCCATCCGGCCACATGTAGGTACCGAAGCCATGGCGGTGGTCCCGGTAAAACTGCCCGTGGTAGGACTGTGGACAGAGAGCTCTGTGACGGGCGTGTCTGAGAAGATGCCCTCCCACCCAGGACCTCACAGGACCTCCTCCCCGCTAAGCCGCCACCCCGGCCAGCACGAATGGGGACCCCTGGGGTGTAACCTCATGAGGCGCCTGGCCACAGGGTCCCCTTCAAGTTTGGGTGGCCACCGTGACAGAGCTTGGTCACCCCAATCATGCAGACGGGGTGCCAGGCAGTCAGCCCCCCGACGGCCATGCTCCCTCCTGCCTGGCTCCGGTGGGGGAGTTGGGGGAGGTGAGAGACCAGCCTGGACATCCTGAGTCAGGAAAGAAAAGGCCGTGATGGGCTCAGTGCCCACCCTGTCTCCCCTCAGGAGCTCTGGCCTGGGCTCCGCTCTCACCTGCCCGGCCTCCACTCAGGTTCACGGACAGCAGGCTGGCCCAAGGAGTGGGGGGCCGCCAGCCTCGGGGTCCCCCGTGTAGCCCTGGGGGAGGGCTGTGGGCTCTGGCTCAGACCCTGGGTGTAACTCTGATTTAAAACTCAGCGTCTAGGCCACGGATGTGGGCCTCTGTCCGTGTTAGGGGTGGGGCCATCAGCCTGCCCCTCCACGGGGAGCCCGGGAGGAAATCGCCAGACTCACGGCCATGCCTGTCAGATGGCTGCCTTCTGCGCCAGAGGCAGGGGAACGGCACTCGGTCGCCTGGCCGAGCTCCTCTCAAAGGGGCGCTTCTCGTCCCTTCTCTTCCCTCCGGCAATTCAGATGGCTCCCACCCGTTTTTCAGTGGACTGAACCTCGCCACCCCCCACCACCGCCTGCACATGTGGCCACACCTGGCCCGCCGGAGGACTCCTGATCCCCAGTCCCAGCCTTGATCTGAGTTTGGCCACAGGACCCATCCCCAAGCCAGACCAGGGTCCTGCTGGGGCCTTCTTTCTTCCAAGAATGTGTGACGCCACCCCCGTGGCCTTGCCAGATGGCGGAAGGCCAGTCTTGCCCCCTCTACCAATGAAGGTGGGGAGAGAAAGGGCCTGGCAGGTCATTCGAACCCGGGACCCAGCCACGCGGAAGGCTACGGGACTCCTGTGGTGAGCTTCCAGTTACAGGAGCCAACAAGGCCCTTTTCGGTTCAGCCAGGTCTCACTTGAGGTCTGTTGGTCACTCCTCCTGAGAGAAGGCGGGCAGTGCCGGACCCTGGCGGGCAGAGAGGCCCTAGGCTGGGGACGCCTGCCTGCCCCAACCTTCCTTGTGTACGATGACATGGCAAGTATCAGAGTCTGCTCTACGCTGCACCCTGTGCAGGACGGTGGGATGTTCAACTACCAGCATGCGAGGGTTCTGGCCACGCCCAGCACTGGGCCAGTGTCCCCATGCTTCCGTCCAGCCCTCCTCAGGCCCCGCACAGACCGGGGGCCTCATCTGACCAGCAGAGCTGGCGTGCTTGGGCCTGTTCTTCCAACACAGTTAAGGTGGTCACGGTCACTGCTGGACAGTGGCGCACCCTCTGCCTTCTGGCCTCTGGTTCCCAAGCCTCCACGTCTGCTCGGTGGGCCCTGAGGTCCCTGCCGGGTCCCTGCTGTGCTCCCTTCACGGGGAGAACCTGGCGTTGGGAGGACAGGTCGATGTACCAGAACCCCCTCCCCTACCGCGCCACCGTGAGAGGGCACCGCAACGTCAGGTGAAAGAGAAGCCAGCCGGGGACTAAGAAGCAAATGTGAACAGGAGTCAGTGTTCGAACCATGAATGTCCTCACTGACAGACTCTCAGCACGGCTCAGGTCCCTGCCGCCTGCCTGTGTCCTGGTCCCATGAGGTCGGAGGCTCCTCCAAACTGGGGGCACGCTCCAGGCATTTCTCAGGGAGCAAAGACGTTAGCCTGGCCACCCCCCTGTTGCTGGACCTACGCGTTCACATCACACCCCTCTCGGAAGGACGGAGATGGGCCTTGGTGGCCAAGCCCCGGGTGAGGAGGGAAGGACGCACCGGAAGCCAGTTACCTCGCCTGTAGGCCACGAGAATTCTCCATACCCCAGCTTCATGTCCAGCCCGAAATGCCCTCGGTAGACGCAGCCATCTTGCCACTCCTGCATACCTCGGACCAGCTGGACATAGGCCTCCTTCAGGTCCTGCTCCCTAAGGGGGTCCTGGGACTCCTCCTCCTCCTCCTCCAGGGTCCCTGGCACGTTCCTGGGGGCGTGAGGGCAGCGAGAGCGGAAAACTGAGCTGGCCGGAGGTGTTGCGAGTGGCTGCGTGCCGAGAACCCCACTCCACCGCACTGCACCCTCCCAACGGCCCTGGGGCAGGGGCTGGTTTCCCACTCTCCAGAGAGGGAAACTGAGGCAGAGAGGGCACCGTCATTGCCCAGGTCACACAAGAAGTGGAAAGCACAGTAAGGCCGTCTAACAAGGGTAATGGCGTGGGTGCCGCCAATGATACAACACTGAGGTTTTGCGATTTCTCCAGAGACTCGTTTTTTGAGGGATCATACAACTTTTAGGGATTTCTTAACACCTGCCCCAAAGCTGGATCCCAGCGAAGTCTGGTCCTCAGAGTCAGAGTCAGACTTCCCTATGGGAGGGTCCCACACCTTTTGGAGAAGAGGGTGGAGCTCTCCAGGGTCCCTGGGTCCTCAGAGGCAGCAGGCTCGCTGCCCCTCCCCTCCAGCTGCCCATCACGTGGGACTTGGTAAACTAGGTCTGAGTTATAGCCACTTTCCATGTCTCTCTTCTTTGAACCTGGAAGCAAAGCCGGGGACCCACATTAGCTCTCAGGGCTCCTGGCAGGCGCCCACTGACTGCCCACAGCCCACCGGCCCCAAAGGAACGGCCCCCTCCCTAACCCGACTGGGCCCAAGGCTGCGCCCCCACCCATCCCGTCAGAATCCCCCCGGGAAACCTTCGCGGAGCTCCGAGGTGGTTCCTGTCCCTGCGAGGGGTGGGAGCCACAGGAAGGGCCGTCGGGGCCACCCTCCCACGACCACAAGTTAGAGCCCTATGGCGGGGTCGGTCCTGCACCGGCTAATTGCCCGAGATGGGGCACAGTCAGAGGGCGCCCCGTGCCGGGGGCCTCGGGAGCCAGCCCGCGAGGGCGGCAGGACAAGGCGCGGCCCCCACCTAACCCTAACTCACAGCCTGTCACGCACTTCGGGTCCCAAATCCCTCTGGTCCCCCGCAGGGGGGCGGGACCCACGCACCGGCCCCCACGGCCACCGCCTCGGAGCCGGAGACCCCCACACACTGCGCCCCCCCGCGACTCGCGGCTTCCAAGCCGAACCCCGACCGCGCCCTGCCGCGGGCTCGCACCGAGGCTCGGAGAGCGCAGGGCGAGCGCAACGGGCCTGCCTGCAGCAGCCGGATCGGCTCGCCAGCTCCTCCGGGCGCCGCGCCGAGCCCGAGAGCGTCGGTTTCCCTGGAGACCGCCCCGCCCACGTGCCCGCTACGCTCTCGGCCTGGCCAATCCGGTGCCCAGCCCCTGCTGGACACGCCCCTGGCATCCGGGGGTCGGGGCGGGGTGTGCCCCTCTGTGACCTCACAGGGTTCCCCGGCCCGGGGCCCCGCCCCCTGCCCTCCGAGCCCGCCCCGTGCCCGCCCCGTGCCCACCCCGTTCCCGCCCCGTGGCCCGGCGCCCCGCACCTCCGCGCGTGCGGCTGGCCTTCGCTCTGAGCCCGGCCAGAGCGCGGAGACCTGGCAGGTCGCTCTCCACCCCGACACCGACCTCGAGGTCCTGCAGAGGACGGCGAGTCAGCCCCTGGGCCTAGGGCACCCCGGGGAGATAGCGCGAAGTGCTCCCGGGTCCAGAGAGCCCCGAGGAGACTGAGGCACACTGAGGGGTAAATTAACTCGCCTGCGGGGGCGGGGAAGCCAGCGTTTGGTCAAGCTCTGCCCGGCTTCGAAGCCGGTTTCCGTCGGCTCAGTAACTGTTGGTGGAAGGCCCAGAGGGGGAGCTCATGGCCTGGTGGGGGGACACGATGAGGTAGGGGCCCGGGTCACTGGGAGAGAAGGATTCGCTCTCTGAACGGTCGGGTCAGAGGTTGCCAGAACACCTTTTCTTTGGGGGCCACATTTTAGTATTTAGAATGGTTTTGCCAAGATCACCAAATTGTCAGATTTCCCAGAAAGTTTTTTTGTTTCCTGTTTAACTATTGTTTAGTCTTTTGTGTTGGGCGAAGTATTCGTCTCCTAAAGCTGCTATCACAAAGCATCACAAACTGGGCGGCCCAGCCTTGCGGTGGGGCTCAGTGGACTGAGGGCGTGGCAACCCTCAGCGCCAGTGCCCTGGGGCAGGCTGTCCTTCTCCTGCCTGGTCCGTGGTGGGGTCATGCATGAGGGGCTGGAATGCCCCAGAGGCACAGACAGGGGCAGAGGACAGCCCAGGCCAGGGGACACTAGGAAGAGGCAGCACTTGGCAGAGAGGGTGCATCACGTCCCCACATTTCTAACGTGTCCCAGGGAAGAGGAAGACCCAGCTGCTTCCAGGTGGGGGTCTGCTCTCGGGGACAGGAACACGTGTGCCCAAGGACAAGAAGGGAACTTCACTTCTGCAGTATTCTTTCCAAGAACCCATAGCTCTAGTCTAATTAAGAGTAAAACAACAGGCCGCCAGTGTGGCTCAGTGGATTGAGTGTCCTCTCATGGACTGAGAGGTCCTGGTTCCATTCCCAGTCAGGGCACATGCCCGGGTTGCGGGCTCGATCCCCAGTAGGGGGCGTGCAGGAGGCAGCCGGTTGACATCGATGTTTCTCTCAAAAAAAAAATCAATAAAAACATTAAAAAAAATTTTTTTTTAATGGGCAGCTTAAAACAACAGAAGTTATTCTTTCCTCTATTTGGGTCTCCAAATCTTCCTCTCCTTGTAAGGACACTAGTCCTTTGGTTTAATCCTGTATGACTTCATTGCATCTGCAAAGACCCTATTTCCAAATAAGGTAATTAACAGGTACCAGAGGTGAGGACTTCGCCACTAACCCACAACAGGTGATGTGGTTTAACAGGTTTGGAGGCTAGTCTAAAGTTTTAGTTGACTTTCTCTTTTCACACATTTCACACAGTCCATTTTGTCCCTGCTCAGCTTCCTAAACTGCAGTTGGAGGGAACAGGAAGGCAGGCTCCCCTTAGAAAGCGGTGTCAGGCCCACAAGAAGGTGGCCCAAACTAAACGCAGCGATCAAGGTGGAGAGAAGACTGGAGAGAGACTCGTTACTCGTTCGTTAGCTCAGTGGGGTGAAGGAATGTGAAATATCAGGTAGGAGGCCTTGGAACAAAAACCCACCTCATCCGCCAACAATGGTGATTTGCTGGCTCAGGAAAGCTAACAGTCCAGAATAGGAAGGTCTTCAGGTTTGGCTAGATTCAGTGGCCCAACAATGTCATCAAGGATCGTTTCTCCCAACCTGGCTTTCACCCAAGGCTGCTCTCCCCGTGTGTTAAGGAGAACACGGAGACCTCCACGCTCCTCTCCTCCTGGGTGCATGGGAGCCCAAGCCCTCTGATGAAGCACCCATGGAAAAGCAGCTGTACCGTCTGGCTGGAGGTGACCAGGGCCCACCTCTGGAGCTGGGGGACAGAAAACCTATTTGGTTGGCTGCCAAGAACTTGGGAAAATGGGAATTTCATTGCCTCTCCATGCCAAGAAAGTCAGTCTGTCCTCAGGGTAGAAGAAAGTGGATTCTGGGAGGCCTCTGTAGATGTCCAGACCTGCAGCCAGTGCAGACCTGGCTGCAAACTGGCATTTAAAGCTTTGGCTCATGAGGGAGCCCCAGGTTGTAACAAAGATCTGCAGCTGGAATGGAGAGAACCAAGATTACCCAGAGAGATTGGACAGGTTCATTTCGTCAGATTTATCCAGTCCTAGGCATGTGTGTATGTGGGGGGTTGGTACTGGAGAACAATCTCTGGTAGAACAGATTGCAAATCTTAGGTAAACAATGGAGATGAATCAGAAAAATGTATTCCTGTTAGAATAAATTGAAATGGCAATTAAATAAATATATGCAAGGCTGCAAGATGGTTCCTTTTTACTGAAACCCTCCCCGGAAAGGCACTGGTCATCAGAAAAATCTATTAATGAGGGCTTAATGAATCTTACTGAAGAGGCAACTGGTGGACATTAGATGATATGTTTTAAAGTTACAGGGATGTCCCAAAAATCAGTAACTAAGAAAAATAAAAAACAACACTACTACTGGCCTAGATAAAAAATGATGAAAAGTTAATGGTAAGTAGCTTTATTTATATAAACCATGTTTTACAATAAAAGGAAAATGAAATGCAGAAATTGCAAAGGGCAGTTTATTAGGAAGCAGATAACAGAACGAATAAGCATAAAGCGATACTAATGGGCACCTCAGCCTGCAATGCAGTTACAGGAAGTAATTATTAAGAACACACGAGAAAAACAACAACGAAACCAGGCGGTTTACCAACAGGACGATATTGAGAATACTGGTCAGGTTCCGGATGAGGATCTGTGACAGAGTCCCCTGTTCCTCTACACGGCAGCCACAGCTTGAGACGGCCCCACTCCCCCGCCCCCCTCCAAGCCCCCAAGCCCCACTGACCCGCCCTGCTGGTCTGACTCCGGTGCACCTGCCCGCGTCAGGGAAACCTCCCCGGGTCACAGGGACCTCCACCTGCAGCTCTAAAAGCCCCGCCTCGCAGGTTGGCTGCCAGGCTCCGCCCACCAACACCCGCACCCGTAGCCAATCAGAGGAGGGGCCCGGTAGGGCCTGACTAATGAGGTGGCGGCCACGCCTTGTGGGCGGGTCCCGCTCGTGCACGGCCCCGACGCGACCCGCCCCGGGCGGCCCTCTGATGATGCCTTTAGGGCCCTGGGAGCCCGGCGGGCCGCCAGACCTCCCCAAATAGACCCCCGGGCCAGGCCCTGGAGCGCGTCATGGACGCGGGACGAGCCGGACGCCTCGGGGGCACCGAGGCCGCACAGCCGCCGTTTGCGCACGTCGCCCCCTCGCTCTTCCTCGGGAACGCGCGCGCCGCGGCCGCGACGGAGCTGCTGGCGCGCGCGGGCGTCACCCTGTGCGTGAACGTCTCGCGCCAGCAGCCGGGGCCACGCGCGCCCGGCGTGGCCGAGCTGCGCGTGCCCGTGTTCGACGACCCGGCGGAGGACCTGCTGGCACACCTGGAGCCCACCTGCGCCGCCATGGAGGCCGCGGTGCGCGCCGGCGGCGCCTGCCTCGTCTACTGCAAGAACGGCCGCAGCCGCTCGGCCGCCGTCTGCACCGCCTACCTCATGCGGCACCGGGGGCTCAGCCTGGCGCAGGCCTTCCAGGTGGGGCGGGCCTTCCGGTGGGGCGAGGCGGGGCCGCTCCTGAAGGCGGGCTTTCCGGCTGGGTGGGGCGGTGCCACGCGTGGGAGCGGGCCTCCCCAGGGGCGGGGCCCCGGGCAGGGGCGGGGCCCTCTCCGGGTGGTGGGCCCTTGACCTTACAGCGAGTGCTGCGCAGCGCCTAACCTAATTCCTTCGTGCGCAGACCGTGAAGAGCGCCCGCCCCGTGGCCGAGCCCAACCCTGGCTTCTGGTCTCAGCTCCAGAAGTACGAGGAGGCCTTGCAGTCCGGGTCCTGCCCGATCCCGGAGCCGTCAGGACCGTGAGCCCTGGCGGTCAGCCAAACCCCCAAGCCAGGACTCAAAGAGTTTCCTGGGATGAGGGAGTCCATCCACAGCCCCAGCTTATTAGACAAAGCTTCGTCAGGAAGATCGAAACCACTTGAACTTTAGGCAGAAAGACATTTATTACAGGGAAATCAAGGCCGGAGGCCGTCGTCAGATGAGGAAGTTCAGAGAGGTCACAGAGACCCGCCACCGGGATGCTGGCTGCCCGCCACTGGGACATGCGCAGCTCTGGGAGGATGCCTGGGGCTGCTAGCAAACTCGTGCCTGTCACGTGCCAAGGTCATAGCGGCTTTTCTCCAGCCTCACACAGATCCCCTCTCAGGTCTCAGAACCCAACGTGGGCTCCAGCCGGCAAAGGCCCATGGTTTCCAGACCTGCAGCTGCTGTGACATGCAGGCAAGAGTGCAAGCCTGTGACAAACCGCCCAGCGTACCCACCTCGGACCTCACTTACCTCCCAGTTTCAGCAACAGCACTGAGCCCCTGCCCGACCTCCAGCAGCCCCCAGCAGCTCCTGTCACACCAACACCACCCCGGCCACGTGCGCACCTGCCTTCCTTTTCTGGATCACAGGCACCTTACAGCCTATGGCCTAAAGCTGATACTAGAAAATGTATCACGGTCAACACTTCTTAAATAAGATAGTGGGGCAAAGAAAAGGAAAAATTGGGCAATACATGTTGTCAAGCAATAATCGGTGCCAATTCAACGCCAACAGGAACCCCCAATGTAGGGTGTGGTGAAGAAGGAAACTATTCACTGCAAAGCTCAATTGCAACACAGCACAGTTGTTTTAAAACGGCACAGCTCTTAGGCAGCCCTGAGGCCAGGCCCCTCTCTGGCTAGACAGCTCTGCTCTGCTCCTTGGATGTTCTGCGCCACTCTGCTCCATGCTGGGCCGCCCTGCAGTGCTCCAGCAAGACACTCTCCGTGTTTCAGCTCAGTTGGAGAAACACAGTCCATCGCAGATGGAACCGGAAAGCCTACTCTCAGAGCCAGAGGGGAGCTGGCTTATATGGACAGAAGTCCTTGCCCCTGGTCCCTGATGAGTCTATCCTCATGCAAATGATGACTCCGAATCCTTGCAGTTGATTGGTCCAAAGGGCACTTTCCTGATTGGTCGAATGGAGCTGCTCTGATTGGTGAAGATGTTGCTGCACAGCTCCAACTGGACTGAGAACGCCTCAGTCCTATTGGCTGAAATAGGATTCCAGGAATTCCTTTAGAAGAGCTGGCTCAGATGTTGGAAACACAGTGGAGGCAGGCGGGTCGGTGCAGTTTATGTGAGAGGCCCCTGTGTAGAAAGGACCAGTAGGCTCTTTCTCTTAAAATTTGAGCCCAGTTGGCCACCAGGAGCCCTTCTTAGTAGGTGTTTTCTTTCTCAGGGTTTACCGTGTGGATTTCAGATACTATAGTTCCTGGTTAATATACAGAGCTATATACATGATGAGATAATGAATAAAATAACCGTAAACACCATATCCCTTTTCCACTACTCAGCTCATGTCCCCTCCACCCTCAGCCAGCTCCCCGCTGGTGCTGGTCTTTCCTGGTGGGATAACCAGCCATTACCCTGCAGGGGCCCTGAGTGGACCTGCCTGCGTTTTTACACTGTGGCCTGTTTCCTTTCCCACACAATCTGGGCAGCATCAGGAGAGTGTGCTGAGCTCCAGCACACTCCTCTGATCCCCACCGAGCAGCAGCAAAACCCCAGGATCAGTCGCTCCACCCTGCAGAGCTACCCTGATTTGCCTGATGCCTCCGCTGTGAGGTGGTGAGTCAGTCTCCCATTCGGGGGAACGTGGTGTGACCCCGGGTGTAAGCATCCTACCCGGGAATGAAGACCTCTGACCCAGCAAAGACCAAAGCTGTGGGAACAGGAAGCTCACGCTCTGTAATTGAGGCATGAGTGGTGGTGAAAGGGGCGTCCCCCTCCCTGACCCCCTTGCACCTGACATGTGATAGGAACAGTGCCATCCATTGGTCCCTGGCTCAGATTATACACCACCACACCCCGCCCCACTTGATATCATCAGTCAGAAACCTCCATCCCTGAGAGCTGAAGCCCCAGACACAGCTCAACTTCCACCTTCTCAACAGAAGGCTTGCCAACTGCTGTTTACCCGACCCCCCCCCCCCAGCCCCTCATAGCTCATCACCATTTCATCAACCCCCGGGGGTCTACTGCCATCTTCTCCGCCGGCAAGTGCTCCAATGGCTCCATCTGCAACTTTGGGAGCCGAGCAATTTGTCCAGCTTGAAGGTCAGGAGCAAGGACCCGAGAGCAGGCTGTTACCTGCATGCTGCAGCCAGCCCCTGCTCACGGCACCTTTGATGGCATGGCCCCTAACCTGCCAGCCTGGCTCTGGGTGAGGAGTGCAAAGGCGACAGAGTTCAGGCCTGCTTGCAGGACATCTGTAGGTCACATCAGCTTTTTTATCCCATTATCCAACTGTGGCTCCCGCCAGGGACCCAATTATCCCTAAGACCTCTGTCCAAGGGACAACATCACAGCCCTGCCTGAATGCCACTTCCTCCCAAAAGCCCTTGCCTTCACATCTGACTCCCAGCAGGTGAGGCCAGGGACCCACTCTCCTCCCTGGAGCCTGCTACCTGAGTGGGGGTGCATGGACCACGTGTATTAGGGGAGGGCTGGGGTGTAGGTGGAATGTCAACTGCTTCAGCCCACCCCAGTCGGCCAGGATTTGATCACGAGGAGGCTGGAGTATGAAAATTCCTGTGAGAGAACCCCAGCCTCCGGCAGTCCAGACTTCCATGTCTATCCCCTGGGCAGGTCGGGGCTGGTGAGGGAACGACTCTGCAGCCACCCCAGACCTTTGTCAGCAGGACAGGGACAGGGTATAGTGGAGAAAACTACCGTGAGACTCACAAGGTGCCTTGATGGGTCTGTTTGCTCCTTCAAGACTGTCTTGTGTTGGCCCTTACATAAATGTGAGGTGAAAGGCGCCCCACCCTGGGGCGTGCTTTGCACCCATGAACACACATCTTCCCTCTCAGCCATCCTTCCCACCCCTGGGGGAGGAGGGCAGGCTGGATCACATGGTTACTGGTGGGGACACAGTCCAGAAAAATTCAACACTACTCAGGGATGACAGTGAGGTCAAGTGCAGTGTCTCAGTCCAGCCCCACACCTTGCCACATGGCAATCGAGCAGGGGAGAGAGGTGTGTAGGGTTCCGGAAGCTCTCCAAGCCAAAAAGCCCCTTCTCTCCGGCCCTGAGTTCTTACACAATGCTGACAGCAACATCTTGGTGGTCCTTCTCATTCCATGGCTTTGAGGTCGCCTGACACCCGTTCACTGGGCATCCTGCCTAGTCTGCAGCCATCCCCACTGCGCCCAGGTCCCAGCACAGGACTGGGCAGGTGGGATGGGGGCAGGCAGGCCAGGTCCTGTTATTGCCCATCACTCACCTCCTAAACAGCTGACCTCCAGGGCCCTGCCAGCCATTAGGCAGCACTTCCAATAGAACTCGCTTCCGTGATGGAATACCCCTCCGTCCAGTGTGGCTCCACTAACCACACACGGCACTGCAAACACGGAGACCTTGGCACAGCCGGGGCAGCTGAGGAGCTGAACTTACATGGCCAGTGGACACCTGGACTGACAGCCTTAAGGCTCCTGAGCTCCGCCTCACCCCACAAGGTCCACAACAAGGCCGCTGCCTCACCAGGGACTGGGTTGGGGGAATATGAGAATCACTCCTTCAGCCCCCAGTGGACGAGTAACATGGAGTTCCAGATGCTACACTTGTTGGCTTCACGGAGGCAGCCCTGCACCAGGTGTCCCAGCAGCCACTGCCCCAGGAACCTAGCCCGCAGCATCCCTGAGGGAGCGGCGACTCCTGGGGTCTCCCGGACTTGGGCCAGGTAGGAAGCACACAGGACGGGGTGGCCACTTCGCTGCCTGGCATACCATGGCCCCAGTGCGCCGTGGTGCTCCCAGCACAATGCCCCGGGGTCGCCAGCTCCCGGCTCACTAGCCCTCACCCCCACTCCCGTGCACATAGCTCCGGCCCCCACGCACAGAGCCCTCCACACCCCGTCCCGCCCCGCGTACAGCGCCCACGGCCAACTGGTATCCTGCGCACAGCGCCCGAGCCACCTGTGCACAGCGCCTCCCGCCCCCCCACCCCCCCCACACACACACACTGCACCCGGGCCCGCACACAGCGCCCCCCGCCACCCGCTCACAGCGTCCCGGCCACCCGGTCCCCGTGCACAGCGCCCCCGGCGGCGGCCAAGCGGAGCCGGAGCGGGGCGGCGCACGGCGCGGGGCCGGGCCGGGCGGCTCCCGGCGCGACTTCCTGTTGTGCCCGCGCCCCGCCGCCGCCGCCGCCGCCTGGCACCCCTCGCCGGCTCCCCGCGGCCCGGCGCTGCGCCGCCCATGGATTTCACCTAGCGCGGAGGCATGGCGGCGCAGTGCTGCTGCCGCAAGGCGCCCGGCGCCGAGGCCGCGCCCGCCCGCCCGCCGCCCGAGCCGCCGCCCGCCCTGGACGTGGCTTCGGCCTCCAGCGCGCAGCTCTTCCGCCTCCGCCACCTGCAGCTGGGCCTGGAGCTGCGGCCCGAGGCGCGCGAGCTGGCCGGCTGCCTGGTGCTCGAGCTGTGCGCGCTGCGGCCCGCGCCCCGCGCGCTCGTGCTCGACACGCACCCGGCCCTGCGCCTGCACTCGGCGGTCTTCCGCCGCGCCCCCGCCGCCGCCGCCGAGCCGCCCTGCGCCTTCGCTTTCGCCCCCGCCGGACCCGGGCCCGCGCCCCCGCCCCCGCTGCCCGCCTTCCCCGAGGCGCCCGGCGCCGAGCCCGCCTGCTGCCCTCTGGCCTTCAGGGTGGACCCGTTCACCGACTACGGCTCCTCGCTCACCGTCACGCTGCCGCCCGAGCTGCAGGCGCACCAGCCTTTCCAGGTCATCCTGCGCTACACCTCGACCGACGCCCCTGCCGTGAGTCCCGTCAGGGTGGGCTCCGGGGCGATGGGCTTGTCGTGGGGTGGTCTCCAGGCATCCACTGCCCACTCTGCCAGGCTAGGGTACAGGACCTGAGGCTGGGGAACCTGCAGAGAAGCAGGGCCAGACTAGCCTGGAGGGGCCCTGGCCTCTCACCTGGCACTTCCCCACCTGGTCCTAGAGTCCTGTCCAGTTTCCCTCACTGATTCCCAGCCGGTGCCTGGGGAGCCTTTGGAAACCTTGGACGGAGTGAGAGCCCAGGTGCTGGCCCAGTGGGTGGTGGGGACAGGGAACAGCATGCCACCAAGGGAGGCCTCTCCTTTCAGGTGTGTTGGGGAGACAGGGCAGCTTCTGGTAGGCACTTGCCAATCCGCGGAGCTGAACCAGGGCAGACCAGGGGTGTCACATGTGGAAGGGCCTCCGTGTGACCTGGGCCTTCTGAGGACTTGTGGGCACCAGGTGTGTTCTTTGGAGGTGGCATGAGGGACAGACCCTGCAGAGCAGGAGGCCGAGAGCCAGGCTGGCTCCAATGCTTTGGCCCTCGAGGGCTGGTGGGATGCTGCGGCTGAGTGGCCCTGTGTCCCCAACAGACCCACCTAAGCTCTGCAGGACTTTGCGCCCAGAGCTCCCACTACTCCAGAGGCTCTGCCAACGGGGCTGGATGGCCCGGGCTCCCTATGGACAGCGCACATGTGACTCCACCCTCTCTACACACACACACACACACACACACACACACACACACCATGTGCACAGCTCTGGAGGCCCCATGGCATACAAATGGACGACAGGGTCATGGACAGGTGGTGTTGAGGTGTCACCAAGGTGACATCTGGACAGGAAGAGCCTGGACCAGACACATACCCGTGGGCTTCCTGCGTGATTCCCAGGAGCACTTAGCAGGCCGTGCTGCCTCCCCTCCTTCCCTGAGCTCCCTCGGTGTGTGCTGGCCCCGGCAGCCGCGCTGGCCCCTGCTACCTGCTCAGGTAGTCGGGCTCTGACAGGTAGGCCTCCAGCACGGCTGAGAACCAGAAGGACGAGCTCCTCCCTGACTTTGACACGTGAACTTGGAACCCCTGTGTCTGGTTCACCCAAGGCCGTGGCCCGCTGAGTGGTGGGATCAGGGCCCTCAACAGCCCGCTGGGGATGGGGCCAGGCCAGCAAGGGTGGCTGTTGTCCCTGGGCTTTCTGTGGCCTGCTGTGGGGCCCTTGGGTGCTTGGGCAGGGAGGGGCAATGTGATCCCCACAATCTGTGCGCTTCTGGGGCTGTGGGCTGGAGGACCAGGGGCCTGGCCCATGAGCTGGTCTGCTCGCAGAGGACAGAGTGTTGGTGTCTGTCCGGTGCCCACCATCATGCGTGAATGCCACGGGGCTCAGGGCCTGAACCCTTCAGCGTGACCCTGCACCAGGTGGAGATGCAGCTCCCAGGAGGCAGTTTGGGGTGCTTCAGACTCAGGGGTCCGTGCCCATTGCACCCCATTCCTGAACCCGCCCACCCACCAGCGAGAGCGGCTGTCTTCCTGCCCGGTGGTGTCCGGAGCCCTCGGCTGCTCCTCCAGCCCGTCACCTGTGCCTCTGCTCCCTGGCCTTGGGCACCCTAGGAGTGTGTGGCCCCCTCTGGGCGGGGTCCTGCCTGCCTGGGGGTCTGCCCCAGCTCCTGACTTCCAGGGAGGACTGTGGGCCCCACTGGTATCTGCGAGGCTCTGGGGTGAGCAGTCTGGCTGGGCTGAGGTGGACGTGGGCAGTGGGGTCAGGAGGCCTGAGCTGGGCAGAGCCTGAGGAGGGCCGCAGGGGAGTGGAGGGTCTGTGAGAGGCTGCGCTGGTGGTTGAAGGGAGTTTGGGGGGCCAGGGGGCCTGTCCGCAGGGTGGACAGAGGGCTGCCGCAGCATGTCCCACCGCGGGGCACCTCCTTAACGTAAATTCCTGGGTCCCAGCCCGGAAACTTCTGGGCAGAGCCCGGGAGTCCACATCTTTTAACAGGCCCCAGAGACTGGCCTCCTGAACATGGGGGGCAGCTACGGGGTCAGCACGATCCTGCTGGGGGCTCCCTGTGGTGAGGGGACAGACATACCGCTAAAGTGAGCTTTGAAGTCGTGAGCACTGGCGGGGGTCTCACCAGGTCTGCCAGGGACACCGCCCCTCGGGGGGGCAGCTGGGTGCCGGCGGCCGCCGCGGGTCAGTCCGTAGTGCTCCAGGCACAGCCTCATTGGCCCTCCCCGTGGCCACTTCCGCCCAGCCTGTCCTCTTCCAGTGCCTGGCTCCCTGCCCCCGTCCCCTGGACTGGAGCCCATCTCCCCCCGAGGGGTCCCTCCCAGCGAGGCTGGCCCATTCCCAGGGGTGACCCGGGTTCGGTGTGCTTGCTCGTGTGGGGGTCACCAGGAAGCTCTGGTTCCTCACGTTCCTGACCCCCTTTCCAGGCCGAGACCAGATTCGTTGCTGGCCAGCCTGAGAGAACACGGACTTAGGTGTTCTGAGTGTGCCTCAGTTTCCCTGTGGAGGCTGGGATGAGGGGCATGGGCTGTCCCGCTGCCTAGAGGGAGGGCTGGCCCTGGTGACGCAGAGCAGGCCACCCTCTGGGTCAGCTGCCCACGGCGGGAGGTCAGCGGTGGTGACGGGGCGTGGCTGTTGGCCCTGCGTGAGCCTGGTCAGGCCACTGCCTCCCAGCCCGTGTGTCCTTCCTCCCCAGCTGCTGCCCGCGGCCCTGGGCCTAGAGGCCTGAGCAGGACACCAGGTTCAGGCTGACCTCCTGAGGCTTTGCCCTCTCAAGGACACCTGTCTGGCTCGAGGGTGTTCTGGTGTCCCCAGGGGCCCCCGCAGGGTGCCCCAGCAGCTGCTCCCCGAAAGGCTTTGCCCACTGTGGTGGGGAGGGTGCCAGCTGATGCCCTGCTGCCGCCCGCCCGCAGATCTGGTGGCTGGACCCCGAGCTGACCTACGGCAGCGCCAAGCCCTTCGTCTTCACCCAGGGCCACTCTGTCTGCAACCGCTCCTTCTTCCCCTGCTTCGACACGCCCGCGGTCAAGTGCACCTACTCCGCGGTGGTCAAGGTCAGCGCCCGCCGCCTGGCCTCGCCGCACCCAGCCCAGCGGGTCACCGTCCCAGGAGCCCACCCCTCACTGGGGAGGCGGGGCCGCTCTGCAGGGGGAGGGTCCGTCGGGGTCCTGGTCCTGGGGTGAGCAAAGGACCCTGAAAAGTGGGGCCCAGATGGAGTTGGCGGTCCCATGGTGGGGCCAGGGCTCCTGGGCCTGAGGGTGGCCCCCCCCACCCAGGGGGCAAGAAGTCTGCAGACCCAGAGCTTGTTGTAGGGGTTCTCTGATGGGGGTGACAGGCTTCCTGACCCAGGTTGTAGGGTGCCCTGACAGGGGGCATGGAGTTCCCCACTAAGGACACAGGGCTCCCTCACCTGTGGGGTACCCAGTTGGGGGAATGTGGGGTTCCTACATGAATATGGGTTTTTCTGACCTGGGTTGTAGGGTTTTCCTCTGGGGACTTGGGGTGTCTGACCTGGATTGTGGGTGCCCTGATGGGAGGGGCCTTCCCTGTGCAGGCCCCGTCGGGGGTGCAGGTGCTGATGAGCGCCACGCAGAGCGCCTACGTGGAGGAGGAGGGCGTGTACCGCTTCCACATGGAGCACCCCGTGCCCGCCTACCTCGTGGCCCTGGTGGCCGGGGACCTGCAGCCGGCCGACATCGGGCCCAGGTACAGCCTCTCGTCCTGCGTCCTGCAGCGGCTGCTGCCTGGGGACCGGCCCACCTCGTGGTCATGGCCTGGGGCATCCCTGCCAGGCTCCTCTCCCCCACACGCCCTGGCAGCCCTGGCGCCTGACCACCTGGCACCCTCCTCAAGCCCACGAGGTCCCTTCTACTGGGAGGCCAGAGGAACCGGGCAGCCCCTCAGTGGTGGCACAGCCCTGCCACAAGGGGGCCGCGTGGGGGCTGGGGCGAGGCGAGGTGGGGAGGGGCGGCTGGCCCTTACCAGGTTGGACAAAGCACGGGTGCACCGTGAGCCCAGAGCAGAGCGGGGGCCTGGGGGGTCAGCAGGGCAGGGGAGCCTCACCCACCCTCTCCGCACCCACAGGAGCCGCGTGTGGGCCGAGCCGTGCCTCCTGCCCATGGCCACCAGCAAGCTGTCGGGCGCGGTGGAGCAGTGGCTGAGCGCCGCCGAGCGGCTGTACGGGCCGTACATGTGGGGCAGGTACGTCCTGGGCACCTGGGGGCCGTGGGGACCACAGAGGGATCCGAGGGCAAGTCCCCTCCTGCTGAGGAGTAGCAGGCCCCTGGTCTGACCTCCTGGGGAGCACGTGCCTCACCACCCAGGCCCCTGCCTGTTCGTGGTCACCGGCCTCCCCTCCCTCCCGGGGCAGGTACGACATCGTCTTCCTTCCCCCGTCCTTCCCCATCGTGGCCATGGAGAACCCCTGCCTCACCTTCGTCATCTCCTCCATCCTGGAGTGTGACGAGTTCCTGGTCATCGACGTCATCCACGAGGTGGCCCACAGCTGGTTTGGCAACGCCGTCACCAACGCCACCTGGGAGGAGATGTGGCTGAGCGAGGGCCTGGCCACCTACGCCCAGCGCCGCATCACCACCGAGACCTACGGTACTGCCTGGGCCGGCCTGGGCCGGGGAGGGGGGGGCGCCGCCCTGGACTCCTGCTGGCCGTCCCCGCGCAGCGGAGGGGCCCACAGCCAGCCCAGCCTCCAGGCGCAGGCCCCCTGCCAAGTGTGTCCAGGGAGGCGGCCTCGCTCAGCTCCACAGGCTCCGGCAGGGACGGCCTCATACCTGCCCAGCGCTCAGGCCTGTCCCTGCCTCCCTGACCGTCTAAGGTGCTGCTTTCACCTGTCTGGAGACGGCCTTCCGCCTGGACGCCCTGCACAGGCAGATGAAGCTCCTGGGAGAGGACAGCCCGGTCAGCAAGCTGCAGGTCAAGCTGGAGCCAGGTACCCCTCCTCCGGGCCCCGCGCCGGGCTCTGCGGATGCTACCCCAGGGCCTCCTCGCCCGCCCCTTGCTTCCTCTGTGCCCCCCACAGCCAGGCCAGGTGCCCCCAACCCCAGGAGGGCCTCCCGAGGCTCCTTCAGCCTGTCACCGCCTCTCGTGGGCTGAGCACCTGTTACCGTGGGGTGGGCCCTCAGCCTCCCCAGGCCCCTCAGGCAGGCGGGCTCCATCACCGCACTCCCAGAGCGTCCGGACACGTGTGGGACAGCGGCCCTTGGCCCTTCTCGCTCCACTCGCCTGACCGCCCCTGCCCCGTCCCTGGGGACAGAAGGGGGCACTGCCCAGAGCTGGTGTTGTTTCAGGGGTGAACCCCAGCCACCTGATGAACCTGTTTACCTACGAGAAGGGCTACTGCTTTGTCTACTACCTGTCCCAGCTCTGCGGGGACCCCCAGCGCTTCGACGACTTCCTTCGCGTGAGTGGCCCTGCCTGGACAGGCCCCGCCCCTCCTGCCCCGCCCCCGCCGGGCCCCCAGGCCTGTGAACTCTGCCCGCCTTCACAGGCCTACGTGGAGAAGTACAAGTTCACCAGCGTGGTGGCCCAGGATCTGCTGGACTCCTTTCTGAGCTTCTTCCCGGAGCTGAAGGAGCAGAGTGTGGACTGCCGGGCAGGTGAGGCCTGCCGCCCGCCCCCCGGGAGCACTGGGTGTGAGGGGAGCTGGGGGCCTCCCCTGTGCGGGATGCCACCTCTGCCTGGAGAAAGTGCCACGGGCTCCTCCGTCCTTCCTCCAGACGTCCCCCTGGACAGTGAGCCTCAGGCTGGGAGGCCAGGGGAGGGTGTGCTTCCCAGCCTGATGGGGCTCAGGGGGCTTCCAGGAGGAGGTGACACTTCGGCCAAGCTGACCTATTTAGGCAGTCTCAAGAAGGGGACATGAAAACTGCATATGCAGAGGGCCTGGAGCAGGGTGGGCAGGGTGGAGGGAGGTTTGCCTCAGAGCCGGCTGAAGCCCTTGGCCTGCTGGTGCAGTACCCATGAGGGTGCCCCTGGGGGTCCAAGAGCTTAGGGGCTAAAGGAGGGACGGGAGGGGTCTCACGTGTAGGAGAGGCCAAGATTTGCGGGAGGGCAGGGAGGTGTGGCTGGGCAGTTTGGGTGTGGTGACCCTGTTCTGGAAAGTTTGGTAGGTGCACCAAGGGTTTTTGGGGTGGGGGTGGGCGCGCACCAGGGCTTGAAAGCGGGACTGTTGCTGTACCCGCATGGTGCAGGGCCCCGACCCCCAGCGCCTGGATCAGGTTTTAAGTGCCCCATCTTGTACCCAGGAGAAGCATTGGGGCCTGGGGTCCCTTACTCATCGCTGAGCCTCTGGCCTCCCGGCACCGCCTGACCGAAGCCACTCTGGGGGCTCAAAGTGGCCGGTGCTAGAGCTGACCCCAGCTTCCCCGACTGCCCCGGCCCTGAAATAGTCACACCCAGGGACACCCTGTGGTCTGGAGTCTCCTGGGCGGGCCTCGGGCGGGCCCCCAGCCCAGGGGGACCCCAAGAGCATGCCTCCCCACAGGGCTGGAGTTCGAGCGCTGGCTCAACGCCACGGGTCCGCCACTGGCCGAGCCAGACCTGTCTCAGGGATCCAGCCTGACCCGGCCGGTGGAGGCGCTCTTCCAGCTGTGGACCGCGGCGCCCCTGGACCAGGCGGCCGCCTCAGCCAGCGCCATCGACATCTCCAAGTGGAGGACCTTCCAGACGGCTCTCTTCCTGGACCGGCTCCTGGACGGGTCCCCGCTGCCCCAGGGTGGGTCCCTCGGCGGCAGGGGTGCCTGGGGAGGGGTGCGCCCGCCGGCCCTGACCTGCCCTGACCTGCAGAGGTGGTGACGAGCCTGTCCAAGTGCTACTCCTCCCTGCTGGACTCCATGAACGCCGAGATCCGCATCCGCTGGCTGCAGATCGTGGTCCGCAACGACTACTACCCCGACCTCCACCGGGTCCGGCGCTTCCTGGAGAGCCAGGTGTGGTCACCTGCACAGGGCCCCGCCCCGCCCGCCCCCGCCCCACCTGACCCTCCAGTCTGGCCTCGCAGGCTGGGCATCCCAGAGAACGGGGTGGGGATGACACGGTGTCTGGGTTGGCAGGGTGGGTGGGTACCCCGTGGGAAGAGCCCAGACCCTGCTGTCCTCGGGAGGCCCCGTCCGGAGGGGACAAGCTGGGAGCAGAGTCTGGAAGTCTAGGTGCACCTGGCCCTGGCCTGTGGGCATTCGGTCCCGGCCTGGACCCCAGGGGCGTCTGGGCTCGGAGGGTTCCAGGCCTCTCTGCCCTGTCCCGTCAGTGTCCCCAGCCCAGCTCCCTGGAGATGGGTCTCTGCAGCAGGACTGCAGTGGGGGGAGAGGCCCACGGGGGCCTCCGTTTGGCATTGAGAGTGCAGGCCAGGGCTGGTGGGCTGGCGGGCAGGGCGGGAGCAGCCAGTGCGACCCCGTGCCCCCCAGATGTCCCGCATGTACACCATCCCGCTGTACGAGGACCTCTGCACCGGCGCCCTCAAGTCCTTCGCCCTGGAAGTCTTCTACCAGACGCAGGGCCGGCTGCACCCCAACCTGCGCAGGACCATCCAGCAGATCCTGACCCAGGGCCTGGGCTCCGGCGCGGAGCCCGGCGCGGAGCAGGGCGGTCCCGGAGCAGACACCGAGGTGGACGCGAACACGCCAGCCCTGCTGCTCGGGGACGAGGCGCCCAGCAGCGCCATCTCTCTCAGGGACGTCGACGTGTCTGCCTAGCCCTGACCTCCCAGACACCACGACTGTGCCTTCTGTGGCCCGGGCCTGCCATGGCTGCACATCGGCTCTGCCCACCAGCTCTGCCTGGGCCACACCCCCCTCCTGTGGCCACTCCCAGGGACCTCCTCGTGGCCGGCGAGGCCCGTGGACCTGGTCCCCCAGCTCTCTTGCACTGCAGGCCCCAGAGTAGCCAGCACGTGCTAAGTCCTGTCTCAACACTGACTGCCAGGCGCTGCCCCTGGGGCGACGGCCCCGCTGTCCCATGGCAGCCGCCAGCCACTCTGTGCCTTACGTCTGCCAGGAGGCCTAGGCGCTGCCCCCAGCGTGCCTCCCGCAGAGCCGTGTCCCGCCCTGGGTGAGCAGCCCTGGGTGGCCCCTGGCAGAGGGACGAGGATGCAGACGGGTCCTCGGTGTGGGGCAGGGGACTCCGAGAGAACGGACATCCCTGGGGAAGGGGCCCTGGAAAGCCTTCGCCCCTCAGGGAACGCGGGCTCCGGGCCCCAGGGGAAGTGGGCAGGAGTCCGTCTCATGGCTGCTGGGCTGGTGCCGCCGTGCCCAACGGGAAGGAGCAGGGGGCACTGGTGCTCTTCGAGGCCCACCGAGCTGGCGAGACCTGGGGACCCCACGCTCAGAGCTGGGCCCCCTGGGGACGGCTGCGACGGGGTCGCCGTGATGGTCCCATTAAACCTCCACTCTGAAAACGACCTCCCAGCTTGTCCATCCTGACCTCTGTCCGCCGTCCGCGCCTGGCTGCTCTGGGGTGGGGTCGGAGCTGGTTGCAGACACACAGGCCCTGGCCGGAGGCAAGTGGATGCTCACTGGGGCCAAGGGTTTCCTCTGCACCCGGCCACCCCGGCTGTGCCCTGCGGCCTCCGGGGTCTGAGGACCAGCAGCGGGCTGACCCGCCCTGCCCAGCTCCTCAGCCAGGCGCCTGGGCCCCTGCTGGACCCTCAGGCACCAAAGCAAAGGAGGCCACTTGTCACCACTCTCTGGGCCTTCCCAGCAGTGGTCCCCATCCCCAAGAGCCCAGAGGGGAGTGGCGGAGCGTCTGGTCTCGGGATCGAGACGGAGAGGCTGTGACGGCCACGAGCACAGGTCCTGTGGACGCCGTGGTACAGATGGGGCCCGGAAGAGGGGCAGGACGGCTGGGCTGTGGGCTGTGGCCGAGACGCAGCCCCTGCGTGTACACCGGCGTCCAGGCCAGCAGAGCAGCGACGCTTCTGGTCACAGGTGTCGTGCCAGGATCGCGTGCTCTGGTGCAGGACTGTCACCCAGCCCACCAGCCAGACCCAGGCTCAGAGATGCTCCCTTCACGAGGACCAGGCCGTGGCAGGGCCAGAAATGGTGGGCCTGCAACCGTGTCGCCCATCCAGCCCCAGGTCACCCTGCCCTTCAGACCTCCCCACCCCAGGAGGGGGTCAGGCCCCACCCAGTCATGGCACAAGCCATGCCCAGGGTCTCGGGTGGTCTCCAGGAATGAGGATCCGTGTACCCGCCCCAATCAACCGGGGACAGTCGTCCACCCCACAGGGGACGGAGACCAGGCTGCTGCCAACGCCCTGGGGAAGAACGGGGGAGGCGCTGCAAAGGACCCTGTCGTGGGAGTGGGTGCCCCCGTTCAGGGCGCTCCGGGCCCCTGGCTCCGCCCTCGGTCCATCCTCAGCCTGTGTGACCGAGGAGCCCTCCTTGGGCCTCCACTGCTTCTCAGCCTCTTCCTGGCCGAAGCCGGGCCCAAGTCTGGTCCCACACTTTGAGTCCTGGCCCAGGTTTCTTCGGCAGTTCATCTCTCACCAAGTGGGCCGGCGTGGTTCCTGCTCCGTGGCCCCAGCCCTCCTGGTCGGCCACCGAGGGCCCCAGCCCGCCAGCCCCTGCCAACGGGGCAGCTCAGAGGCAGAGGTGGCCACACCCGTGTCCCAGGTTGTCCTTGCTGTGCTGTCTATCCCGGGCTGTGACCTGCCCTGGGGCGAGCCCGTGCCCTTGGCCCCGGTGCCCCAGCATCCCTGGCCTTCCTGCCTCCTTTCCTGCCAGTTTGCCAGCCCCAACCCCTCCCGCCCCCTCCCTCACAGGGTCTCGCCCAGGCAGCCTTGACGAGCAGGTGCTGCTAATGTTTCTCAATCTCGTCACCAGACCGAATTATTTAGGTCGGTCATCGGCCTCATGAGTCATCACGGCTGAGTTTTCCCACATGTTCCACAGCTGCCTAACAGCGTCCAACATTCCGCTTCCAGGAATGGCCCCAGCCGCCCAGCCAGCGGCAGCGCCCTCCCCGGGGCCGAGGTGCGCTCCAGTGACACGGCAGTGCAGCCCTTCACCACGGGCTCCTTCTCGCGTGCTGCCTGTCCGCTTCAGGCCGGCAGGGTGGGTCTCCCCGGCACAGGGTCCTCAGGGAGCCTGCGGAGGGAGGGCAGGACACTGGAACATTCCAGGCCCCTGACCACAGACGAGAGGGGCTCACACTGGTGGGTGGACGTGTGGGGACCAGGCCCCCCTTCTGTTCACACTGGCCTCACGCAGCCACTCCTGCCACGTGCGTTTTCGGGACAGAATGGAGCGCTGAGGCAGTAAGGGAGTGGTGTGGCGGAGCTGGGGATGCTGTCCAGGAAGGGGGAGGGAGTGGCCACGACATCACATCTGCTGGGACCAAGGAAGGTGGGACGTAGGCGAGACGGCTTCCGCCAGGCGTTGGAGAGCCGAAGCCGGAGGCAGGGTGAGGGAGGTCGATTTGTGTGTGCAGCCGGCCCTGCCCGCAGCCTCTCTGGATCCAAGGGTCCAGGTAAGGTTCTCTGTGTCCCTCAGGCCACGTCCTGTGCCGTCCAGGCTCGTCCCTGGGGTGCTTCTCTCCCCCCCCCAGCTCTTACTGGTGTAAGTCCCCCTGTTCTAGGCCAGATGCCTCGGGCAGTACTTCCGACCTAAAGACACGGCTCACACTGGACAATCAGTGACGTGTGACAAGGGGGGCCACACACGGCCCCAAACCAACAGCTGAGCCGTCAGCGAGCAGAGGAATCAGAGAGGACCCGGGCATTAAAATCTCAGCCACACGGGGGGCTAGAAATAAACCACGGAACAGGGACAGGCCCTGGTGAGGCTGAGGGAGAGTGAGAGCACCAGCCAGAGACCTGGACATGTTTTAAGGGGCAACTATTAAAAATGAAAATTCAGGCTGGCCAGTGTGGCTCAGTGGATGGAGCATTGTCCCATGGACTGAGAGGTCCCGGTTCGATTCCCAGTCAGGGCACACGCCTGGGTTGTGGGCTCGATCCCCAGTAGGGGGCGTGCAGGAGGCGGCTGATCAATGTTTCTCTCTCACATCAGTGTCTCTCTCTCTCCCTAAAAAAATAAAACAAAGTTCAGTAAATGGCCACAATGAAGACGGATGCATGGGCTGGAACAGCATGACAGAATGCTCCTAGAGTCGGCCAAGGGCCTCTGAAAAGGGAAAGTACACAGGAAAAGTGAAGTCAGAGGGTTCACTGACGACCTGGGAGTCATGGGGAGACAGACCCCCCACGAAAAAGTTCAAAATGGTCAAAGCATCCTCGCTTTCAACAGGTCCTTCATTCCACAATTCCACACCCAGGGCCTGCTGGCCCTCAGCCACCAACCACAGCCCCATGTCCTTAGCCCCTGCCCCCGCCCTCCCCATCACACCTCCCCATCCAGGCTGGGCCCCCGTGGGCGCCATGCCCTGGGCAGCCCGCCCACCCCACTGCCCATCAGGGTGTTTTTCCTGACAGACTCTCCTTGGAAGAATCTGATGTTAGCTTCTAAGGCTATGCATTTTTTCCACTTTCTATGGACGCTGAGAAAGAAGATGCCTACCGAGAAGGGCTCCTGGTGGCTAACTGGGCTCAAATTTAAAAACAAACAAAAAACCCAGAGCCCAGCAGCCATTTCTACGCAGGGGCCTCCCATGCAAACGGCACTTCAGGGAGCAGCCTCTGCGCTGGGTCCTGCCACCTGAGCCCTTGCAGAGGAGTCCCTGCAATCCCACCTCAAGCCGGGGGACTGCGGATCCCCCCATCCAACACGAGCGTCTTCACCCGCCAATCAGGGCCGCTCCCTTCTGACCAATCAGAACAGTGCCTTCTGGACCAATCAAATCACAAGGATTTGGAGTCCTCGGTTGCGTGAGGATGGACCAATCAGGGCCCAGGGAGGGGCAGGGCCTTGTGTCTATATAAGCCCGCTCCCCTGGTGCTCGGAGACAACCTTTTAATTGCCACTGAACGCAGGGCTGTGCTGAGCCGAAACGCTGACGATCTCTCTCCAGAGCAAAGCAGATCAGCTCTGGCTGGTGGCCCCAGGCTGTTTTCACAGCCATGCAGATTGAGCTATCGTGCACTTCACTGCACCCCAAACTGGGCATTCTTGTCAACATTGAATTAGCGCCAAGGACCATTGGTTGACATCTCTGGACAGTCACCTGGCCAGACCCAGAACAGGAGCCCCAGGGCAAGGAAATGGCCGCTACAGGTGGGGCTTGGCCAGCTGTCCATAGCACCCGGCCCAGCACAGCATCTGAGGGCCTTTACTGGGGCTGAGGGCAGGCTCCTACCACCCACCCAGGCCCACATAAGCCTCTCTGTTCAAAAATAAATGAGCAAGCAGAGGGGAACGCATTCCAGTCTGAGTGACTACAGCAGCACCCACAACGCAGAGGCGCCCACATCTGACAAGTGTGCACCTCCAAGGGCGGGAGTCACAGTGGGGACTACCTGCATTGTGCTCATGAGAGAACTTAAGAACACCTGACCACTGGGAACAATAGTTGGGGGGGGGGGGTGGATCCCGTAAGAGGCATGTTATTTATTTTAGAGGGAGATAAACACATTCATGTGAGAGAGAAACATCAATTGGCTGCTTCCAGCATGCCCTCCACTGGGGGACAAGCACACAACCCGGGCATGTGCCCTGACCGGGAATCAAACCGGGACCTCTCAGACCATGGGACGACGCTCAATCTACTGAGCCACACCAGCCGGGCTATTTTCATAAAAATTTATTTGAACTAGAGGACACACCTGGAAGCAAGATCTCAACAGACTGAGCTGAGTGCTTTCATGTTTTTATAGTGGGGTTAAAAAGAACCCAAACTTAATCTAAAACCACCCAAAAAGAACCCACTCCTCCCACAGCAGTGAGCGAAGTGAACGAGGTCTGCCTGGCTTGGGGATGCTGGCTGCCCCCCTCGTGGAGCCGCTGGCGTCCCACTCTCCTGGCCACCATCTCCACCCCTAGGCTCCTGCTATCGGTAGAACAGGGCCGTGATACCTACCTGTGGGACGTGAGGGCCACATAAACTCAGCGTCTCATCAAGTGAGTTTGACCCTTGGAGCCCTCAGGGAGGAACCCTCCTCACTTCTGCAGAGCCCCCTGTGACTGCCCCTAGGACTCAGATGGTCGTGTTCCAGTCCTACCTGCCAGGTTTCTCAGCTGAGCCCCCAGGCCAGGGCAGGGGGCAGACCCAAGCTTCTGGGACCCCACTCCCACTCCCCACCTCAGCTGAGACATCCCAGAGGAGCAGTCCTCCTTTGTGGCTGTCACTGACCACCCCCACAGCCCAGGACCAGCAAACACTTGGCATCATTTTTTGCTTAAGGCTCATGGCCATCATGGGCCTTCTGTACCACGGAGTTTGTAGATGAGGAGACAGAGGCCCAGTGATCAGGGCACCTGACCAGCAGGACCAGGTACCCAGTGATTCTTGCTCAAGTGTTTTCAGTCTCCAGGCTCCCGGGCAGCTGCTTTAGACACCTCCAGGACCTGCGGGGGGGGGGATGCCCAGGCTCCCACCATCTCTCAGGGCTCAGAGGGCAGTCAGTTCCAGGATGTGTGGGCTGGTGGCTGGTCCTGCGAGCCCAGGGCCTTCCTGAGGTGTGGGGCTCCGTGGTGAGCCAGAGCCTGCCTCTCACCTATCTCGGTCCTTCGTGAGGAGAATCCCAGAGAAGCCTGACTCAGAGGGACAGGTGCTCCATTGCCTGAAGGCCCAGGACAAGGGACCTGTCCTGTGGCTGCTGGGGGTGGGGATGGGGCCTGCAGGGCTTTTTGGGCCTGAGAGTGCCCTGCAATTCAGACCTGTCAGTGCAACTGTCTCTCCCAAGTCCACATCGAGGCATTTTCCTGAACAAGGGCTGTCCTTTCGCTATGAGGCCCATGAGCCTCCTTAACTGATGGGGCCCAGAGCCAGTCCTTGGGACTCCACAAGGCCTCTGGGCCGTCTCACTGGGCACTCTCCCTTTCGACTCATGACTAGTCACCAAGTGCCTTCTAAGAAGCCAAATCTTTCCCCAATGCTCGTTCTAAATCTGGGTCTCTGAGCTCAGTGCCACCCCAGCCTCAAGGACCCACTTCTGAGCCCAAGCAAGGTGAGTAATCTTTTCTTTTCAATCCTCACCCAAGGATATGCTTATTGATTTCAGAGAGAGGAAGGGAGAGAAACATCGATTGGCTGCCTCTCACATATGCCAACAGGGAATTGAACCCACAACCTTCTGGCATGCGGGACAACGCTCCGACCAACTGAACCCACCGCCAGGGCAGGTGAGTGATCTTTTAGGCGCAGAAGCGCCACTGTCCTCCACTCACTCAAAGCTGAGAGGGTTTCCACCCTGGGCCACGTCAGAGCCTGGGCTGCCACAGCCTCAGCTCACCCCCTGGGGACACAGTGGTCTAGAAATACATCCACACAGCCCTGGCCGGTTTGGCTCAGTGGTTAGCACATTGGCCTGCGGACCAGAGTCCCGGGTTCGGTTCCCACCAAGGACACGTACCTCGGTTGCGGTTTGTCTCCGGCCCCAGTTGGGGTGGTGTGGGTGGCAACCACTCGATGTGTCTCCCTCACATCGATGTTTCTCTCTCTCCCTTCCTTTCTCCTTCCCGCTCTGAAGATAAATGCAAAAAAATGTCCTCAGGTGAGGATAAAAAAATACATCCACACAGCTTCTGATGCTCCCCCTGAAAACGTGGACCTGGACCTCGACGCCCTCCCCCTGTGTGTGGCTGGACTTGGTGACACACTTCTAATGAATGGAATGTGGTAGAAAGGGGTGTGAAGTCCTAGCTGGGTCACCTGTCCCTTGGATCACCTGCTCTGGGAGAAAACCACTGCACTCCGAGGACACCGGAGCAGCTTCCTGGAGGTGCACGTGACGAGACTGAGGCCTCCTCTGAGTGGGCCTGCAAGTGGAATCCTCCAGCTCGCTGCAGTCCCGGCCGGCATTTCCACTGCAATGTCCCAAGACCCTGAGCCAGAACCACCCAGTCACCCCCACACTCCTGTCCCACAGAAACGGAGACAATAAGTATCACTTTAAGTTGCTAAGTTTTGGGGTATGTCGATACGCAGTAGATAATTAACGCTGGGCAGTTCTAGGCCCCACCAGACCGGAGCTCAGAGACATCACCAGAGACCCAGGCTCTTTGACTGCTCTGGTTCTCGCATACTGGCCTTTACCCTCTGGCTTGCCCCTCGTGGTCACAAGCCGCGGCAGCAGGGTCCGGTGCACATCGCAGGCTGGCTGCGGAATGCCCACCCTCTGGCCTTTTGTGGACTGCCTCCTGTGCCCACTGCCCAGTGCCGGGGTATGTGCCCGTTTCTGAAACTTCTGACAAGAGCTGGGGAGAGGTCCAGACGCCCCAAATACCAGCAACTACCCAGAATCAAAACCAGGGCGCTTGCCGGCGAGGCAGCAGTGGGTGTGTGGATCCCAGTGGAACGTGGCTGTGCCCTTGGCCTGGTTCCCCACCCCTCCTCTCCACCAGCTCGGGGTGATTTGCAGCAGGACACCAGTTTCCAGTCTCTGTCCCCATGGGAATGCAGTGCCCAGAGAAATGCCATTTTTGCTCAATGAACAGATAGAGGAAATGTGGGGGTTCAAAGGAGACCCCTCCTGGCAAGAAAGTCAGGGAACATCCTTGAAAAATGACAGAAGCAGCCATCCAGGCAGGACAAGGGATGTGAGCAAAGCCATGGAGCACGAAGTCTCCGGAGCGGTGACAACCTGGGGGACACAAGGAGATTGGAGTGGGGGAGAGCAGGTAAGGTTCAGTTGCCGTAGGACCCGTAGCACCCCTGGCTGTGGAAAAGGAAGCGGTTAGGAGTGTGGGAGTGTGGTCAGTGGGGGTCTGGTCCCGCCTGACTGGGAGAACATTTACCTCCATCTTCCTGAAACCCACAGGGCGCAGCACTGTGACTGACCTGTGGGGGATGCTCCTGCCTTAGTGAGACCTGGGGCTCAGACTTGAAATTACTACTGTCCAGTGCCTTCGGCTGTGCAGACCGAGGTCCAGAACCAGCTGCCTCCAGAACCTTCTTGTCTCACCCCCAGGCTGCTTCCAACTCCTGACACCCGGGAGCCAGAAGGCCCTGCACTCCTAATAGGCTGGGAGCATCTCTGCAACCAGGAGTGGGAGACCACAGGGCATACGGGGTCAGGGTGGTCCAGGAGAGCTGCCCAGTTGCCATCTCAGTGCTGGTCACTCACCTGTCCCTGCAGGCCGGGGCTGCTGCCCACCCCGCACCAGCTGTCCCCTGGCCCCTTCTCTGGGCATGGGCCCCACCCAGGGCACAGCTCGCAAGCCTAGGTGAGTGGCAGAGCAGAGGCCCCACTTAAGAGCCCAGATCCTGAGCTGGCCCCAGCTCTGCTACTCACCACCCTACGTGTTTCCTGGGGCAAACCAGCTGCCCAGGAACCCGGGGAAAAACTTGTCTCCTACCCCTTCAGGACCCCCGGTGGTCCTCGCAGCTCCGGGCAGCCGTGGGGCAGGAGACACCCTCTGGGAGGGCCACGCGCACGCTGCACAGTGTAGAAGTAAGCCCTGGCCTCCCACAGCGGTGCTGGCGACGTGGTCACCCCTGTGCAGAGCCCCGGCACAGACGAGCACCCGAGGCTCCCCTCCGAGGAGCTGAGCCCGGCGGGTCACTGTAAGTGTCAGGCCACTCGCGCGGCCCGCCTTCCGGAGGGGCCGCCGCCGTCAGGACCGGGGCTCCCGGACCCGGCTGTTTCCCGTCCGCAGGGGCCGTTTCGGACCCACCTCTAGGAGACGCGCTTTGGCCTGACCGCCGTTCCTATCGGGGCTGGGGGCCAGCGGCCGGGGATGCAGCACCTGAGACGCCCTCACGGGGCAGAGAGCGGTGCCCGGGCCTCTTGGCTCGGGCCGGCCCTGGGAGCCTGCGGCCGAGCACCGGGCTCCCTTCCTGGGCCGGCCGCTCAGATGAGCCCTCCAGCAGGTATCAGTCCTCACCTCCCCGCCCGCCCAGGGCCCAGCGTCTGGCCCTGGCCGCCTTGAGGAGCCTCGGGGACCCTCCCCCGGCCGCCCGCCCCCAGACCCTGGAACCCGCGCACACACTCCGGCGCCTCCCGCAGCGGGGCTCCCCTGGCTCCTCCCACAGAGGCGGGCCCGCCGCGCGCCGGAAGAAGAGGCGCCTCCTGGGAGGCAGTGTTGCATGCTGGGACCTGTAGTCCACGGCTCTACCTCAGCCGAGGCGGCCTCTCCGGTCCCTTCAATCCCCAGAGCTCTCGAGTCCAAGCGGTTCCGACGTCCCGGCCCGGCCCGCACAGGACAAGGACAAGACCCTCGCCGGCCTCGTCGGGGGTGAAGCTCGGCCGGGACAGTTCCGGGTCCCTTTGGCCCGGAAGAAGAAGTGCTGCCGGGGCGACGGCGCGGCGTTTCGAGAGCCCAGCTCGGGAGCCACGCCCCCGGGGGGGCTGGGAATCCGGCGGGACTCCCTCACGCTCGAATGCGATTGGGCCTCGTTGTCATGTGACTCGATAGGACGCGCCTGGTTGGCTGTAGCCGGAGACCCTGCGGTTACCGGGGCGACCGGGCGGCGGCGCTCGGCTCTGACGCGAGGAGAACCAGGCGGAGCCCGGCAGCGGCGGGCAGCCCGGGGACCCGCAGCGGACTCGCCTCCCGCCGGGGCTGCGCGCCCTTCGGCCGTGCTCGGCGCCGGGGCGTGGGCTGCCCATGGGAGCGCGGGGCGCCCAAGATGCGGGCGCCGGCCAGGGAGCTGTTCCGGGACGCCGCCTTCCCTGCCTCCGACTCCTCGCTCTTCTCCAGCTTCTCCACGCCGCTGGCGCGGTTCCGGGAGGACATCACGTGGAGGCGGCCCCAGGTGAGCGGCCGGCGGGGCCTCGGGGACGGTGCCCTCGGCGTGGGTCCCGGCCTCGGGCTCAGCGGGGTGCCCGGCCCGCCCGCCGCCTCGCCCCTGCCCGCGGTTCGCGCGGCTGTGGTCCCGCGTGGCTGTGGTCCCGCGTGGCTGTGGTCCTGCGTGGCTGTCGTCCCGCGTGGCTTGGTCCCGCGCGGCTGTGGTCCCGCGTGGCTGTCGTCCCGCGCGGCTGTGGTCCCGCGTGGCTGTCGTCCCGCGTGGCCGAGGTCCGCGGCCCGCGCCGTGATTCCCCGCTCGGCCGGAAGGGCCGGCTGACCCGGGGCGGGGGCGCCCCTGCGCTTCGGACCAGCGCGTTTTCCGGGGCGCTGAAAGGGGTGCTCGGCCTAGGGGTCCCAGTGGTGTGTGGACACCTTTACTTTGTTTTCGTTTACTTTTTACTCCTCACCCCGGGATGTCTTTCCATTGATTCTTAGAGAGGAAGGGAGGGAGGGAGAAACAGAGACTGACACGGCGTTGGTTGCCTCGCGCACCACCCCCAGGGGCGGGGACTGGACCTGCAACCCAGGTACGTGCCCCTGACCGGGAATTGAACCCGCAACCCTTCGGTCCGCGGGCTGATGCTCTAACCGCTGGGCCGCACCGGCAGGGGCAGTGGGGGACATCCTTAGAAATGGCCTGTCTGTGTGCCGGATGAGGCTGCCCTGCTCTGGCCTCGCTGGGCCTGGGGGAGGCCAGGCCCCGGCATGAGGAGTCTCGGGCCACACCAGTGGAATGTGGGTGAAAGTGGACCTCAGCTGCAGGGAGGCATCTGGAGGGCTTCCTGTGGGGAGCGATTCAGCTGGGGGGGTGTGCTCACCCTCCTGTGGGTGGGACATGGGAGGTCGGGACAGAATGCAGGGGTGAGTGGTCCTGAGACGCAGGGAAGAAGTAGAGGGTGAAGATAAAGGAGGGTGCAGAAGGACGTCTAGATTGCCCAGCTTGAGCGCCTGGTGGGTGGTGGTCCCGCCCCACGTGCCAGGGGGAAGTGGAGGTGGGACTCTGGGGCTGGTTTTGCTCCCAGGTGTCAGTTGGCGCTGTCCGTCGGTGGGCAGGTGGATGTGAGAGGTGGGGGCTCAGCACCGTCCCGGTAGAGGCTCCATCTGGGACTTGGGACTGTAGCTGGTGGCTGCGGGCCAGGGCCTGGAAGAGGGTGTCAGGTAGAGGAGGAGGAGGGCTCAGAACTGAGCCTGGAGGAGCCCTGACGTCCGAGTGGGGTCAGCAGGTGCCGGACACCTGGGAACCGTGGAAGCGGTGAGGACTGCTGGGGCCAGGGGCAGCACGCCACTGCTCGGAGGCTGTTGATGTTGGGAAGATGAGGATACAGACGCCTGTTGGGTTTGACAGCACGGAGGTGATGTTGGCAGAGACGGCTTGGGCACAAAGCGAGAGGGGCCTGCAGGAGGGGGAAGTGGGACGCAGCTCTCTCAGACGGTCGCCAGCGAGGGGAAACCTAGAGGGGACAGAGCTGAGGGCAGTGTCTCAGTGAAGGCGGAGACCCTCCTGCTGCCTTGTGTTGGACGAGTCTGCCCACCTGGGGGGAGGGAGGCCTCGCAGGAGGAGCAGGCCTGGGCAGGAGGGGCAGGGCAGGCGGCTTCTGGTGAAGCGTGAGGTGAGGACATCAGAACAGGAGAAGGGGGGAGCACGAGCCAGTCCAGGCTTCGGAAAGGGGGTCCCTTAGAGAAGCTGCAGGGTTTCCACCGGTAGAGAGGACCCATTCGAGATTTACCATTCTGAGTTTAAGTGAAACCGCTTGCCCTGGCTGGGTTGGGGTTTCGATCCCGCGTCAGGGCACATCCGAGAATCAACCAATGAATGCAACAATAAGTGGAGCGACAAATCTCTCTCTCTCTCTCTCTCTCTCTCTCTCTCTCACTCTCTTTGTCATAAATAAACTTGGAAAAATGAAACCGTTTTCTAGATACACATTGAGTTGTTTTGAGAAGGGGGATGGTAGCATTCATCTGGAGTTGGGGGTTTTGCCAGTTAAGGAAGGTGGGCAGAGATAGGACCCCATAATCTAAGCTGGACAGGGCGATCTGAAGCCAGGAGGGGCCGGTGGATAATGTCTGCAAGTAGCCAGCTCCTTCCCCTCCTGTTGGGCAAGTGGATGAGCAGAAAAACTCCTCCCAGCTGATCCCCTAGATCCTGTGTGATCCATTTTAAAGACTAGACATGAGGCCTGATGTAACTCTGGGCAATTTTCTTCATTTTAGGAAATTTGTGCCGTGCCCCGGCTGTTTCCAGATAACCCACAGGAAGGGCAGGTGAAGCAAGGCCTGCTGGGGGACTGCTGGTTCCTGTGTGCCTGCGCCGCCCTGCAGAAGAGCCGGCACCTCCTGCACCAGGTATCTGACAGTGTGCATTTCCCTTCTGCTGTCTTCCTGTCTGCTGTGCACAGGAAGGAAGCGAGAGGCTAGGCAGCTGAACCCCTTTTTCTGTGGGGCTCTGCTGCGCTGCTCAGCCTGGGCAGTGGGGAGTGAGGGCTCCAAGGTACAGACGCAGGTCCCCTCTCCTGCAGAGGTGCTTTCTGCCTGCTCTGCCATGTCCCGAGCCCGGTTCTCACGTAGTCAGAGCCACGCATCTGAACTAAAAAGACAAACGTGCAAGTCCAGACAGGAGAGGTTTGGCTGGGGGAGCCTGTGCCCCTGGTTCAGAATAAGTGTCCCCAGCTAGTTGACTCCTTTGACAGCTTTTGAGTATAAATTGGCAAAAGGTGATTGAAACTGTTTCCGGTGCTCGGCAGACACCACCGGTGTAGAGGCTGCTCAGACTCCTTCTGGAGCTTGGACGGCCTTCTGTTTGCTCCGTGCTGCGTGTCCCCGATAAGTGCAGAAGCATCTGTGCGCAGTGGTGACCCGCTCAGAGCCCTCCGGGCCCAGGCCCCATGCTGAGCACAGCACATTGCTGGCTGTCACTCTCACAGGCCTTGCCGGCTATGACCTGTTTTTACCGACAAGAGTGCTAGAACCTCTGTCCCTGATTTCCGGCTAGTGAGTGGCAGAGCCAGGACCAAATAAGTCATTCACGTGCGAAGCCTGCCCTGCCTCCCGGGTCAGAACACCACACCCGGCAGTGAACACCTGGGTCCAGGCGCTGGCGGAGGTCCTGAGCCCCAGGCTCCTGCAGGAGGGTTGCTGTGTCCGTGGCGACCTGCCCTCTGCAGCCAGCTGTCGAGAATTGGCTCATGCTTGGAAAAGTCATGTTTGTTTTGGATCCAGGTCAAGGGCTTAATTGGGACAGTGGGGCATCATAGGACTTTAAACTTTGGGAGACACTGGCTCCCTCAGTGTGGTTGAATATTTCATCGGGAGGTCTGGGTTTTCTCTTCAGTGCCTGGTTCCCCGTGAGCCCTGAGCCTCCGTGTGCAGCGCGGTCAGATCCTTTGCAAACCGCAGCGTCCGGTGGGCTGGCCCAGCGCGGTCACACTCGGGGTAACAGCTTGGAGGGCACTGTGTGACCTCTGTCTCATGGTCTCCTTTGCCTTTCCCTGTGCACGGCAGGTCATTCCTCCCGGACAGCCGAGCTGGTCCGACCAGACGTACCGCGGCGCCTTCACCTGTCGTGTGTGGCAGTTTGGATGCTGGGTGGAAGTGACCATAGATGACCGTCTGCCTTGTCTTGCAGGGAGACTCTGCTTCTCCCGGTGCCAGAGAGAGGATGTGTTCTGGCTGCCATTGCTGGAGAAGGTCTATGCCAAGTATGAGCACTGGAGGCTGGTGGGGCGGGGCCGGGGCGGGGCAGCACCCTTGTCACTTCCAGGTCTGGTGACAGGTCCTGGGTGAGGCTGGCTGGTGCCAAGGCAGGAGCCCTGTGCGGGGCCTGTGTGTGCCTCTCCCCACAGCTGGGTGAAGGGAGGGTGCGGTGTCTTCCTTTCTCTTTCTGCACACCCAGCCCAGGAGAGGTGTTTCCATCTACTTGTTTTTCGCCCTGGGCACAGGCAGCCTCTCTGCAAGTTGCCGGGGAGGAAAGAGGCCACCTCAGTGTCAGCCTTTGTGTCATGGTCCAGACTGAGACCGAGACCCTCATGCAGAGTCTGAGCTGAGGCCACCCCCTGGAATCATTCACGATCTTGCTGGCAGCAGGCTGTGGGCGACCTTTGCTGGAGGGAGGGAGGCTGATGCTGATGTCGTGTGCATGCATCCTCCGTCCGTCCGAGGCCACTGTCCGCATGTGGGGCTGGGTCCTGTCGGGTGGAGTGGGTGTCGCAGCCTCTGCCCACACCGCCTCACGTTTGTGCCCACGTGGGCAGAGGCAGCTGGGCTTTGCTGGGCACCATGGCAGCCGTGAAGGCGCAGTTGGTCTGGCTGTGGTGAGGACGACGTGGCGGGAAAGAAGGGGTTGGAGCAGGGTGGGGTTCACGGTGATTTGGGGCGTCGTAGGCCATGGGGATAGAAAGGCAGGGTGCTGCGCCCCGTGCCTGAGGCTCACCCGTGCCTGTCTCCCAGGGTCTATGGGTCCTACGAGCACCTGTGGGCAGGGCAGGTGGCAGATGCCCTGGTGGACCTAACTGGCGGCCTGGCAGAAAGGTGGAACCTGAAGGACTTGGCGAGCAGCGGTGGCCAGCGGGGTGAGCCCAGCAGCTCAGAGCCCCGCACCTGTCGGCAGCTGCTTGGCCTCAAGGAGCGGTGTCCCATCAGCTGCTCGGTCTTCAGCCCCAGAGCGGGTGAGGCGGCCGCGCGGGGCCTGTGGGTGCTCACTGGTGTCTGTCAGGGCTGAGTGGAAGGCGGGACATTTGTCCTTCCGAGCTGGTGTCCTGGCTGTGTGACCTTGTTCTGCCTGCCCTTCTCCCGAGGGAGGGGTCCTTTTGCCCTTGACCAGGACTTCCCCACGGGGCAGGCGGAAGCCTGTGGGGTCACCGCCGTGTGCGGACGGACGCCTAGGAAGCATATGGTGGCCCCAGCTCTGGCTCTACTGGCAGCCTCAGGTTTCCCTTCGGGGCACGCTCACTGAGGAGAGGTTGTTGAGAGGAAAGTTCCCTCGACATAACTGCTTTTGACTCTTTAGTACACTTCTCAGTTTTTCACAAACACCTGCGTTTTGCATTCTGCATCGTGTACCATTTTCTGTGTTACGTAAACATTGTCAACGTCTCGTCTCATTGGTGGATCTGCCGTAGCTTCCTTCGTCTTCCCTGAATTCTGGGAGTTAAGGTCTCTGACTTCACGCTGCTGTGAACAGCGTGGCGTGTGTATGGACACGCCTGGATTGTTCCACGTGGAGTTTTTGGTCCAAGACCATGAGCATTGAAATAAACTGACCCGTGTTGACAATTGCACAGCCCTGGCGTGTGTGTGAGGATCGGCACAGTCCTGGGATGGGCTCCTCCCCCGAGGCAGTGTAGACACGGGCGCTGGAGGTCACCTGGAGCCCACTGATATGGCAAGGGGATGGGGGCGGGACACCAGTGTGGTGGCTGCAGCGCCATTCTGAATGACACACTCAGAGGCGGCAGGAGTGTCCTCCCCTCGTGATGGCCCACCCCCTCCTCTCCAGGCCATGCCATGCTGTTGGGTTCCTCCTGTGTCGTCTGTCCCTGGTCTCTGGGCAGGTGCCGTCATTTCTCCTCAGGCCTCCCTGCCTCCCCAGCTGGCCTTGTGCAGAGAGCTTTGTCCCTTGGTGGTCACAGGCTGTTGACAGCGTGAGTAGGCAATAGCACTTTCGAAGCCTGGCCCTGTACCAGGCGTCCTGCACAGCCGTGTGGCCCGCCAGTGTCCCGCATCCATGCGGGTGGGCACCAAGGCCCAGAGAAGGGGTTGAGCTGCCAGGTCTGGCCCAGGTGAGCTGGAGCCCAGACCCAGGCCCCTGGGGCTCTGTGCTGGCTGAGGCCACTGCTGAGCTAACTGTCCACAGCGGTCAGGAAAGGAGCCCCGGTGGTCTGTGGGATCTGGGTGCCTGTGTGGCCACAGCGGGCGGCTGGACCAGCCCTGAGGGGAGGAGACAGACCTGTGCATCTGCTGGGTTTGGGGGTTCCTGCCCATGACCGAGCTGTTCCTCGCCCAGGTGCCAGGGAGTTGGGGGAGTTTCATGCCTTCGTCGTCTCAGACCTGCGCGAGCTCCGGGATCAGGCCGGGCAGAGCCTCCTGCTGCTGCGCATTCGGAACCCCTGGGGCCGGCGGTGCTGGCAGGGGCCCTGGAGAGAGGGGTGAGTGCAGGCGGGCACTGCCCTCAGGAGGAGGGCAGCTCAGAGCCAGCGCCACGTGGTGCCTGGGCCCCGGTGCTGTGGCTTGTGCCACCGTGGCTCCTGTGGTCAGGACAGTGCCCGCTGGGTTCCCAACAAGGCTCACTCGATCCCAAGGCCACTTGATCTGTGCTTGGCCCCAGGTGGTCTCAGGAGGCTGGCTCAGTGCTTGGCCACTGAGGGTGCCCGAGGAATAGTAGACGCCCTGCCAGGCTGAGGGACGGACCTGTGGGATGCCTGCGCCACACCCTTGGCTTGGCTTTAAGACCAGTGGCTAACGATGAGGGGCTGGGACAGGCCCCTCGGTGGCCAGGGTGGTGAGCAGCTCCCACACTGGGTCTGAGCGACTGCTCCTGAGGCGATGGGCAGACAGCCTCTGTCACCGCCCACTGACCTGTTTGCTCAGCCAGGCCACGTGGCGGGAGGGGAGGCATCGGCCCCCAGGGAGGGTCAGCCCAGAGCTCGAGCATGGGAAGGGGGCTATGGAACTGCGCCCCAGGTGCTGGCAGGGACAGGGCTCTCGGACACCCTCTGTCCCCTCCGGGTCTCCTTGCCCACTGCATGGCCAGGGCTGTCACTCTCAGATGAGGGGCCTCCGCTGACCGACGCTTCCTTCCAGGGGTGAAGGGTGGAGCCGGCTGGACCCAGTGGACTCTTCGGAGCTGCTGTCCCAGCTCCAGGACGGGGAGTTCTGGGTGGAGGAGGAGGAGTTTCTCCGGGAGTTCGACGAGGTCACCATTGGCTACCCCATCACGGAGGCCGGCCACCTGCAGAGCCTCTACTCAGGTAACCAGCACCGTCCCCAGGACAGCCTTCGGGGCGCCGTGCCGCCACCAGATGGACTCGGCCTTGTGAAATCAGGCCTGAGACCGCGCCCCCAGCCCATGCTGCTCCCGCGGGGGCCTGACGTGCGTGTGCTCTCGCCCTAGAGAAGGTGCTGAGCCACACTCAGGAGCTGCCGGGGGCCTGGGTCCGGGGGCAGTCCGCA